>OY730192.1:82329156-85308828 GCA_963422505.1 Pseudognaphalium luteoalbum | reverse complement strand
AGCAGCTCCAGTGATCTGTCCTCTGAAGGACTGAAAGATATAAGAAGAAAAAATTGTATGGTTTATTATAAACCAGTGACAGTACAGCTGACATCAACTCAGGACTAAGCTCATCTAATCCTGACTTCTTGTTTCCAAAAATAGATAATATAACAGTAAAGAGAAATCTCCAATGTCTTAGTACAAATGCCTTGACAAACTGGCGTCCTCTCCTAGGTCCTGAATAACCTGTACGACCTAGAGCTCCTTCTATAAAGTCATCTGAATAAGCAACCGGACCAGCTTCTAGCTCAGGAGTTCCTAGCTGCAGTAGCTGTCGTAAATCATCAACATTAAAAGAAATCGGATGCTGATTTACCGTCGTACGTATAGTAGGCGGGTTAGCAGCACCATCATATAGAATGTTCGTCCAATACTGCGTAAGAAGATCTCTGTTCAGAGGAGGTGACTCAGTAATAGCAAATCGAATTCTCAAACGTGCTAAATATGTCAAAATCTGCTCAAAGCGCTCAGCACCACGCTCGTTGACATCTAAATTCACCAATATGTTGTGACCCTTCTCAAAAGATCTGTTAGCCATATCTGTAATTAAAAATTACACAAATAGCAAAAAGGTTAAATTAACGAACATTAGATAATTTACACTTTAACGTATTATGATCAAAAAGATCATCAAACGTCTAAGTATACTATCAACTAATAACGTAATTCACTGAAACTTAATTGAATTAACTTTTTCAATTATATTCTATAAATTATATATAAAGCCCGTTAGCTAAGAATAACAATTTGAGTGATCATACCGCCGATAAATATCGGGACACGCTGCTCGACTACTCTATGAGTCGGAAGACTTTCGATATGAAATAACTTAAATTGTTAAGATATTACACATAGTTTAACTTATAAACAAAAGTTCTTAAGTCTAAATGTATATAAACGAGTAACTTGTTAATTATTTGTAACCAAACGATTCTCAAATCGAAAACAAGTTATATTTCTTAAATTGTAAATTTAACTTTATTTCACAAAGTCAACTGAAGTCAACAAATTAAATTCAGTTCGCAAAGTCAAATAAAGTTAATCATAAATTTTAATTTGCAAAAATTAATCAAGTAAGTCAACTCGCTTCGCAGAAGGTCTGCGAGTTGAACTCGAGTCGCTCCGGTCTACTGAAGTCAAACGAAGTGAACTCGTTTCGCGTCGGTCAACTCAAGTCAAATGAGATGAACTCGTTTCGCTTCGGTCAACTCAACATCTCAGTTCGTTGGAGCGGGCTGCGAAGCGAGATAGATCTCGGTTCGCAGGACCATCTGCTCAACGAATTCAAACATCAAATTAGCAATCTAATATATTTCAAAGCAGTTAATCGATTATAACATGTTCATTAACCATCGATTAAGCATTGTAAGCAGGGTTTAGGTTTTCTAAATCACTAATTGGTACAAAATCCGTGATAAACTAAACCGACACATTCAAAAACGGAAACCAATCGATATCTCACAAATTACACGGTGAAATCTCATGAAAGTTACTGCAAAAGATGCGTAATCAAAAGTTGTAAAAGTTCCACGGATCGAAAATTCCTTCCTTGTACTAAAAATCAGAAAATCAATCGAAAAATAGATTCGATTCGTTTCGCCAAATTTCGAGTCGTAGAGGAGTTCGGGTTCGGTTCGCAGAGTAAATAGGAAAGTGTGGTTCGGTTCGTTGGACTTGTTTCTTTTATACTATTTACTCGATTCGCATGTTTCAACTCGGCTCGCCAAGTTTGACTGGTCAAACTTGCAATGTTAGTTTAAAACACGAATTAAATGAAAAGTATAAATTAAAACGTAATGAAATAATTATCTTCGTAATTATGTAGCCAAAACAATAATGTTTTTGCATATTTGACTTATACCACTATGAAAATGTGCTTAAGTCAAGATTCAAGTAAAAAATAAATAAATCGTTTTTCACTTGAAGTTGAGTCATTTATTCAAAACGGATATAAGATAACTAGTTTAATTTAATTCCAAAGGGTAAACACTAAATAAGACAAGAAGAATAATTAAAACTTTTATTAATTCTAAGAAATAATTACAAAACTTAAAATAATAAAACTACTAACATTCTAAGAAAATAAACTAACTTAATATTAAACGCTTAAAATTTTAACTGCTTAGGGATCATATTAGAAAGAATAAGGTAACATTATTACAAGTTAACAAGTTTAAGACAATTGTTAGTATACATGCCTCATGAAATTCATATAAGCACAATAAAATCACAACTTTAATCAGTAATAAACTTATATTTATAAAATTATATCTTATGTACCTTTATCCACATGATATAACACTTCATTGAAAAATAACTTATTATTTCTTATTAGTCACAAAGGTGAATGTTCGAATATCATAGACAGTTCAAGACGATTACCGATATTATGATCCACATAAACAAATTACACACAGATTTCTGAGCAAAGCTTTTATTGTTAATATGCACAATATCTAGTATTTTCTACTATACAACATACTGAAGAATTCAAGTACAATACATAACACTGTATCTTGTATTAACAAGGTAGAGATTACTAAATGATGTTCTTTAGAAGCATATAACATACACTTGACACTAGATACTTTGTATCTTTCATATGTAAGGTAGAGGTTACTAAATGATGCTCTTTAGAAACATATAACTCACCTTTTGACATTATGATACTTTGTATCATTTTATATTTATTTATTATTTTAGATCACAGTGCATGGAAGTACTATCATTCAACAATTAAGACATATGTCATACATTATATAGCAGATCACACTTGATAAGACACATGAAATTTATACTTCTTAACTGCTCGGAAATCTTAGCATAACCTGCCTACCAATAAATCGTATGATGAAGCTGACTGAAGTTAAGTTATTCTTATCACTTGTTAAGGAAAAAGACAAGTTATAATCAGTGGATATAAGTGTATAATAAGATAAATATAAGTGTAATCCTAGTTAAAAATCGTTATTCTAGTGCAACTTATAGGAATCTACTAACACATCGTACTTAATACTTAAGGTTATTATTCTTAGGCTTATTCTCCTAATGTACTATCATCTCCCAATTTTTTACAGCTAAAAACTTAAAGCTTTTTCTAAAATAACTTCTTTTGTTCTTTTATTGGAGGCAATTCCCCGCAGGTAACAAGCACTTGAATGCTATACCCCCCCTTTTTTTAAATAAGTACACAAAAATAACTACTAACTATTACTAAAATACCCTTGGAAGACTAATCACTCTGGATTTCTCATTCCATTCAGTTGAACCAATGTCTCAAATCTTGCTCTGTCGAACGCCTTCGTGTAGAGGTCTGCTAAGTTATCCTCAGTCGGAACCTTAACTAACCTTATCATTTTCTTCTCAGCACAGTCTCTAATAAAATGATGTCGAATATCAATGTGCTTAGTTTTACTGTGCTTCACAGGATTGTTGGTGATCGACATAGTAGATTCGTTGTCAATCATCATAGGAGTATTGGTTATATTTAACTCGTAATCCCGCAGTTGCTGTTGTATCCAAAGAACTTGGGAACAGTTGCCAGCTGCAACATACTCAGCTTCACATGTAGAGATGGCTACTGAGCTTTGCTTCTTGCACTGCCAAGATACTAATTTACCTCCTAAGAATTGACATCCTCCGGTCATAGATTTCCTATTTTGATTGCATCCTCCATAATCCGAATCAGTATATGCTACTAGATCTAAGTCTCCATCAATTGGATACCAAAGTCCCAGCTTCGGTTGCCCTTTGAGGTAACGAAAGATCCGTTTAACAGCCTGCATATGTGACTCTTTCGGATTGTCCTGATATCTTGCGCACAGACAAACAACAAACATAATGTCAGGTCTAGAGGTAGTCAAATACATTAGTGATCCAATCATGGCCCTATATAGAGTAGGATCCACATCCTGATCACTCGATGTATCCGGACCTAGTTTGTGATTAACTGGAATTGGAGTATTGTAGACTTTACTGTCATCCATCTTGAAGCGTTCTAATAACTCATAAACATATTTAGATTGATGAATAAAGAATCCATCCTTCTTCTGGTCAACTTGTAACCCTAAGAAGAATTTCAACTCTCCCATTGCAGACATCTCAAACCTTTTTCTCATGACTTTCTCAAATTCTTGACACATCTTTTCATCAGAAGATCCAAAGATAATGTCATCAACATAAACTTATACTAATAGAAAGTCTTTCTTTTTCCATTTTACAAACAATGTACTATCAATTGCTCCTCTAGTAAATCCATTATCAAGTAGATACGTTGATAGTGTTGCATACCACATCCTCAGTGCTTGATGTAATCCATATAGAGCCTTATTCAAACGATATACTCTATCTGGATACTCATGATCAGCAAACCCTGGAGGTTGAGAAACATACACTAATTCTTCCACTTTGCCATACAAAAAGGCACTCTTAACATCCAACTGATAAACCTTTATATCATAGAATGATGCGAATGCTAAGAATACTCTGATTGCTTCTAGCCTAGCAACTGGTGCAAACACTTCATTGTAATCTATACCTTCTTGTTGATTAAAACCTTGAACCACTAGACGTGCTTTATTGCGAGTAATGACTCCCTAGTCATCTCTCTTACACTTAAATACCCATCTAGTTCCAATTGGATATTCTCCCTTTGGAAGGTCAACCAACTCCCAAACTTGTAATTTTGAGAACTGTTGTAGTTCTTCTTGCATAGCTTCAACCCACGAGCTTTCTTTCAGAGCCATTTGCACATTTTTAGGCTCAACTTGTGAGATAAAGTATGAATATAGACATTGATTAGGAATCCCTGTCTCTTTCATAGCAGTATACAAGCTTTCTAAATTTTTAGAAGTACTAGCTTTAGATTGAGTCCTAGTTTGAACAGGAGTATTAATATCACCGATGATGTTTTCAACGGGATGGTTCTTACTCATTCTTGTAACCGGTATAGGGTCAATTATTAACTCATCTCCTAAGTTAGTACCAATCTCTTCTAATGAAGGCATTTCTTCTGAACTTGCTGAAGAGATTTTTAAATGGTTCAAAGAAGTAAGCACATCATCAAACGTCGTTTGAAGATCCTCTTCAGAATCTTCTGTTTCTTGATACTTATCCTTTGAAAATTGTTGAGACCCACTTGAAGAAGCTTCATTGAGTTATCTGTTATCCTGATTCCAGATTTCGAAACACTCGATGTTGAAGACAGACCATTGTCCAAGTCTCCATTCAATAGGTGTTGTGAAATCTCTGAATCACTGACAAAGTCACTTATGGAAACTTTAAATGACTGAAAGAGATCGGAATAGTCAAATTGCCAATCTAATCCCTTATGCACATCTGGTGTATAGCTTGTAACTTCAATGTTATAAACTATCTCCAGACGACTAGTGACCTTATTAAAAACCATTTTATTTGGAGAATTAGGCATATAACCCAAGAAAAATCCTTCGTCAGCCTTCTCACCAAATTTAGCTTGATTCCCAGTTTTCAATATTGTACAAGCAACTCTAAAGGGTTCAAATCCTTTTAAGTTTGGTTTCTTATTGTTCAAAAGCTCATAACAAGTCTTGTTATGCTTTTTCACCATACGAACTCTATTCAGTTAATGACATGCTGTATTCACTGCTTCTGCCCAAAAGATGACCGGAAGCTTTGAATCTGCAAGCATTGTTCTAGCAGCTTCAATCAACGTTCTGTTCTTCCTTTCAGCCACACCATTCTGTTGAGGTTCATATGGTGCACTGAGTTGATGAATTATCCCTTTTCTTAAGCAATAGATATCTAACGTCGAATTCTTGAATTCTGTTCCGTTATCACTACGAATACGCTTAACTCTTGTTTTGTATACATTTTCAATTTGATCTAAAAACTCAATTAGAATACCTGGAGTTTCATCCTTAGATCCTAAGAAAAATACCCACGAGGATCTAGAATAGTCATCTGTGACAACTAGACAGTACCATTTGCCACCTATGCTTCTTTTGCTTATTGGGCCGAAGAGATCCATATGTAGCAAATCAAATGGTGAGGAGATTGAGTTCTCAGTCTTAGATCTGTGTGGTTTCTTATGCTGCTTTCCTTTCATACAAGGAACACACTTATCCTCAGACTCGAAACGTTTTTGCGGTACACCCAAAACTAAACCATTTTTGGTTATGTAGTTCATCTTTCTCCAGTTTAGGTGTGCCATTCTCCTATGCCATAGTAGCGCGTCTGCTTCTGAAGCCTTGGATAGTAAACATGTAGATACCATTGAAGAATTAGGAACACCCATGTTTATTGCATAGATATCCTTCTTCCTTGGTGCCCTCATCAATATCCATTCTTCAGGGATTGTGAAGCCTGGCTTCAGGACTAAAGCCTCCTTTTCATTAAAATGAACTGGATGACCTTTATCGCAGACTTGGGAAACACTCACTAGGTTATGAGTTAGTTCTTCAACATAATTCACATCCTCTAGAGTCAAAGTTTCATTTGAAACTTTTCCTTTCCCAGTAATTACTCCTCCTTTGTCTCCTGCAAAATTTACTTTTTGCTTGAAACCTTCTCTGAAGTCCTTCAGTAGACTTCGTTCACCTGTCATGTGTCTTGAGCATCCACTGTCTACATACCACCAGCTGTCCTTGTTCACAGTCTGCTCCTACACATAACAAGTTGTACACAGTTAGTTATCAAGAGGGACCCAAGCCATTACGGTCTTGGATTGTCCCTGATCATCTACAATCTGAACCTCCTTAAAGTAACCATAACTATTCCCATCGGGAGTCTTGGTAACCTTCACATGAGTTTGAGATTGTTGATGATCTGTAGTCTTAGGCCTATGAGGAGAGTGAGTAGAAAACCTCTTAGGCACAAACTTAGTTCCCTGTGCACTCGAAGTAGAGCCATTCTCAAATTGACTATGGTTTCTACTTGGGGTCCTAAACCTCGAAGGTGTCTTATCTCTTGACTTATTGAAAGTATTTTAGTTTAAAGTAAAATCCCTTTTAGGTTTAGGTGGAGAGACACTATGATTACTATCTCTTTTCAGAATGTTTACAGGTTTGCTTCCTAATCCCGGTTTGGAGCCTAACCTATCTACAATCGAACTAGAAATAGTCGGTGTCTTTTCAGTATTCACTAACTTATGTGATGCTTCCAACTTCTTATTTGGGCAACAAGAAGCTACGTGTCCTTTTTGGTGACACTTGAAGCAAGACATCTGTTTACGTGACTTACTAACTTTTGCATCCGCTACCGGAGTCTTAGTCACTAAAGGTTCAATTACATGTTCTTTATTAACCACTTCATCAGTCTTAGTATCATTAATTACTCCACCCGGTACAAAATGTACTTTGGTGTGAGAAATTTTCTTACCTTCATCAGATGAAGGGTTCTTAATAACATTCTTCTGTGCCTCTACCTTTTCCGGTTTATTAGTTAGTTTCATCTCAGGGTTAACATCCGCCATCTCAATATCTATAGGAGTTTTAGTGTAATTTGAATTGAATGGGTGAGGCATATCATTATAACCTAAACCAGACGTATCCCTCACACTATGCTGAGCACCTAACATTTTATCCATTTCAGATGATCTATAGCTCTCAAGCTTGCGATTCTGAGCTACAAGTTTTGTTTTGCAATCAGCTAACTCCTTATCCTTATTAGCAATGGACAGATTCAAGTCATTTATGTTCATATAGAGACCATCTATGATATTAATTTCTCATTCACGGTATCTCTAAAAACTGTCTTGTCAGCCGCATCTGCCTTAATCTTATCCTTTAAGGCCTGTTTATCATCACTTAATCTACATATATCTAACTTAGCTAAGTCAAGTTCAGATCTTACAGCCTCACTGAATTTACTAAGTGTGCTAAGTTGAGATGACAGGGTATTATTAGTTTCAGTTAAAGTCTTGTAGGAATCAGCATAAGCACTAACTTGGGACTGTAAACTAGAAACTAACTGACAAAGATCTACAAGAGAGATAAGATCTAGGCATACCCATTTTTTATCAGTTTGCAGTTCAGCCATCTTAGCTACAAAATCTACAGGATCCAAATCTTCAGTTGAACCCAAATCTAACACATCATCGACATTAGCTTTAACAGGAGTCTCAGGCACCTTTATTTCAAAAGCTGGATCAGTGGGCATATAGGATAGAGACTCAGCCACAATCTCTTGATCGTCAATCTCAGCCATCAAAGCTTCCTCGGACTGAGTTTTCCAATCATAAGAACCATCTAGCTGTTTCACTACTAAGGCTTTGGAATTCAAAGTATTTCCCGAGCCTTGTTTTCCTTCACCAGTCTCTACCTTAGGTTTTTTGCATTCTCTAGCAAAGTGTTCGTAACTTTTACATTTATAACACTTGATCTTGGTTTTATCAAACCCTGATCTGTTGCCAACAACCTTTCTTCCATTCTTCTTTAAGAAATTCTTAACTCTCCTTGACAACAAAGCAAGTTGGTCCTGGAGATCTATTTCTCCAAGATAGTCAGGATCTATCTGTTCATAGTCTTCATCAAAAAGAATTGGATCATTAATTTTACAATCAATATAATTCTCATATGAAGCTACAAATGAAGCAAGAACAGACAGTTGCTGCTCAGCAGATTTCACACTCATAGGCATCTTTTGATGTTCTTGAGGTGACTTCTCATAAGGTTTCCCTTTAGCTTCATTTCCAGATGATGTAATGAAACACAGTTCATCAGTTATCATTTCACCCTTTCCATCAGCATTACCAACAAACAAAGCAGTGGTCGAACTGGATGAAGCAGTCGAAATAGAAGTTTTTCCATGATACAGTCCTGGATCCTGAACATGATGAGAATCAGTATCTTTCGACTTCTTAGTGAAATCATATCCTTTGAGCTTGTCAATAACCGGCTCAAGAGTCATGGTTGCATATCTGGTTTCATTGTCTGTAATCATCACACCATACATCTCCCATTTAGAAGGTAAACTCTCAAGAAACTTGTCGGTTTTCTCTACCTCCTCAATAGTGATTTCATGGTTTTCAATCTCAGATAACAAATGGTAGAAACGTGTAACATAAGCATCAAGAGTTTCTCCTTTAAAAGCTTTAAACAAAGTAAACTGCTTTTTCAGAAGCTTCTTCTTGCTAGCTTGCACTTGTGGACTTCCCTCACATCTTTTCTCAAGCGCTTCCCAGAGTGCTTTAGCAGTATGAAAAGATTTTAACTGATGATTAATTTCCTTAGATAAGCACATCTTGATACAAGAATGAGCTTTATTCTCATTTTCATAATCTTTCTTTTGTTGTTCACTCATCAGATTATAGGATACCACAACAACAACATTTTGAACAGTTTGGGTGGGTGCCGTGTATCCTCCTTTGATACACATCCAGATTGAGAGATTATGGAATCTACAGTAAGATTCAAACCTATCTCTCCAACTGTAATAGTCTTCAAAACGTAACAACTTAGGTGGAGTATTAGATTTTCCAACCTGTGCTCCATCTCGATCATTTTACTAATGTCAGACATTTTAAAAGTTTCGAGAATTAACAATCAGAAAAATTAGAAAGTTCACTTCGCAGAAACTCGACTCGCAGGACAGGAACTCGGTTCGCAGAGGGGAACTCGGTTCGCAGGGGAACTCAGTTCACAGAGGGGAACTCAGTTCGTAGGGGGAACTCGGTTCGCAGGGGAACTCGGTTCGCAGGGAAACTCAGTTCGCAGGGGAACTCGGTTCGCAGGGGAACTCGGTTCGCAGAATCGGCTGAAAAACCCTAAAACAAAAATTTTAGTTTTCTAATCGATTAAACCCTAAGATTTTGGTCGATTACGAAACTAAAAACTTCCAGAGACTGATTTTGGTCGTTTTTACGAAGATTAAACGTAACAACAACCCTAAATCTATCGTTATTATCCAAATACCTAACCTTATGAATGCTTAGAATCGTTTTTAGTTCTCCGGAAAAACGAAATTGCAAAAGTCCTTAGCCGATTTGACCTAGCTAAGTATTTATATGTTTCTATCAATCTCGATTCGCAGCCCAATGGCCTCTGCGAGTTGAGTTCAACTTGCAGCCCACTACCAAATCCAGTTCAACTCGGTTCGCTGCTCTGCGAGCCCAGATCTCATCTCGCAAGACTAAGTTCTGCGACTTGAGATCTCATCTCACAGACTTTAGTTTGTAACTTCGTATTCGATATTCGTCTAACACTTTAACATACTAATATATTTAAGGAATATTAATACCAAACCAATATCATTTACAAATCCAAATCAATTGTACAAACTTGATTACAATGATCACTAGTACTATTACAAGCTAGATCTGTTGTCACATATACATGTCCCAACACTGAGGATGATAAGCCGTATTGAGGTTAACTCTGGTATCCAATTCACGTTTTAAACTCTGCCAAAACCCTGAAATAAACCTAGAATCCCTGTCTGACACAATCGATAATGGAATCCCGTGTCTCAAAACTATCTCATGAATGTACAACTGGGCTAATCGGGTCAAAGATGCAGTCTCACTGGTAGCCAAAAAATGAGCATTTTTCGTCAATCTGTCAACAATTACCCAAATCATATCATTACCTTTATGCGTTTTGGTAAACTTGGTGACGAAATCCATAGTAATGTGTTCCCACTTCCACTCGGGAATATCAAGCTGTTTCAATGAACCATACGTTTTCTGATGCTTTGCTTTAACCTGGGAACAAATATGACAAGATTCCACGACACGTGCAACATCGATTTTCATTGTAGGCCACCAATATAAAGGTTTCTGGTCATTATACATTTTTGTACTTCCAGGATGAATAGACAGTCTAGATTTATGCGCCTCATATAATATCAAATCCTGAAGTCCCCCAATCAATGGAACCCAAACCCGAGACTGAAAGGCTTTCAAACCCCGAGAATCGTCAACTAATAATTCTTTTCGTTTCAGCAAAATTTCAGATTTCAGATTAACATCTAATAAAGCTTCAGACTGTGTAGCTTTTAACTGAGAAATCAAATCAGAAGAAATTTCGAAACGCATAAAACATACCCGATCAGAAGACATTTTTCTGCTTAATGCATCTGCCACCACATTAGCTTTACCCGGGTGATATCGGATTTCACAATCATAATCCTTAATCAGCTCCAACCAACGTCTTTGTCGCGTATTCAAATCTTTCTGAGTAAACATATACTGCAAACTTTTATGGTCAGTACAAATCCCGCATTTAGTACCGTATAAGTAATGCCTCCAATTCTTTAACGCAAATACTACAGCCGCAAGTTCCAAATCGTGAGTAGGATAATTCTTTTCATGAGTTTTTAATTGGCTAGAAGCATAAGCAATTACCCGATCTTTTTGCATTAAAACACACCTACCCAGCATAAGAGGCATCACAATAGACAATAAAATCATCAGAACCATCTGGTAAAACTAAAACTGGAGCTTGACATAATAATTGTTTCAGAGTCTGAAAGGCTGTTTCTTGCTGATCATTCCACTGAAATCTAACATTCTTACGTGTCAATTTGGTCAACGGGCTCGTAATTCTAGAAAAGTCTTTGATGAACTGCCTATAATAACCCGCCAATCCCAGAAAACTCTTAATTTCAGAAGGAGATTTAGGTGTATTCCAATTCATCACAGCCTCAACCTTAGACGGACCAACTTTTATTCCATCATTACAAATAACATGTCCCAAAAACTGTACCTCCCGCAACCAGAATTCACATTTTGAAAACTTAGCATATAGATGTTCCCTTTTTAAAGTTTCCAAAACTAATTTCAAATGCTGTTCATGTTCAGACTCAGACTTCGAATAAATCAGTATATCATCTATAAACACAATCACGAACTTGTCCAGAAAAGGATGAAATACCCGATTCATTAAATCCATAAATACGGCAGGGGCATTAGTCAATCCAAACGGCAAAACTAAAAACTCATAATGGCCGTACCTGGTGCAAAAAGCAGTCTTAGGAATGTCTTCTTCGTGAACTCGCACCTGGTGATAACCTGATCTCAAATCAATTTTTGAAAAATAAGAAGACCCCTGTAACTGATCAAATAACTCATCAATTCTGGGCAAAGGATACTTATTCTTCACGTTTCTTTTATTCAGCTCCCTCTAATCAATACACATACGAAGGGTACCATCTTTCTTTTTCACAAATAAAATAGGAGCACCCCAGGGAGAAGAACTAGGTCGTATGAAACCCTTATCTAATAGTTCCTGAATCTGAGTCATCATTTCATGAATTTCTGAAGGTGCTAATCTGTAAGGAGATTTGGCTACAGGGGAGGAATCAGGAATCAAATCAATCTGATACTCAACTTCCCTAACAGGGGGTAAACCGGGCAACTCGTCGGGAAAGACCTCCAGGTATTCAGAAACCACCCGGACATCAGACCCGGTTTTCTTTTCTAACTTTGTATCTACAACATAAGCCATATAAAACTCACACCCTTTAGCTAGATATTTTCTAACTTTCATCACAGAAATCAAATGAATACTGCCTTTTTCCCGTTCTCCTCGAGCCACTACGTATGACTCTTCAAAAATTGGGATTTTTATCAACTTTTTATGACACTCAATATTAGCTCTATTTTGACTCAGCCAATTCATGCCTAATACCACATCGAAACTCGGAATAGGCAATAGAAGAAAAGAAACAAGAAAATCATGACCCTCTATAGTAATATTAGCCCCAGTTACCGAGGTGGTAACAGGAACCATTTTTCCATTGGCCACTTCTACTTAAATAGGGTTTATAATCAACGAGGGGGTCAACTTTAACTTTTCGCAGAAATTTACAGATATAAATGAACAATTTGCACTAGAATCAAAAAGCACACGTGCTGCTACAGAATTAACAAGAAAAGTACCAGTAATGACGTCCTCAGTGATGACAGCCTCATCAACTATCATCTGAAATGCACGACCAGTAGCAGATGGCGGATTTTTCCGCTTTTGACTCGAAGAAGAGGAACCACCACCCATACCCATTCCCTGCCTCCTAGCCTCAGAACAATCCCCAACTCGATGACCTTCCATATGACAATTCCAGCATACCTGATTAGGATAAGTACAATCTCTGGCTGAATGTCCCAATACCCCGCATTTGATGCACCTAGAAGTCTGAATTGTACAAGGCCCAGTATGCCTAGATCTGCATCTAGTACAATAAGAACTGTCAGAGGATAAGCTGCCAAAACTAACTCTCCTCTTCAACTGAGTACCCTGCCATTTCTGCTTTACCTTACTCGAAGAATCACCTTTTGATCTCTGTTGAAACTTTTCTTTATTTTGTTGTTTCTTATCCCGAATATCACTATCCACGGATCGGGCTAGATCGAAATCTTGAGAAAGCATACCTGCTAATCTCACGGTGGTACGGTAATCAGGAGGTAAAGTTCTAACAAACTGATCAATTTTAATTCTGTCATCTGGAACACACTGTTGCACAAATCGCAATTTCTCTGAAAACTGACTAATAAGTTCATCAATGGTCATTTGATCAGTTTTTTGCAACTCAAGAAATTCTTGTCTGATACGTGTAAGATTATACTCAGAACAAAACTGCTTACAAACCTCTGCATGAAAATCTGGCCATCTGATGGTACTCATCTGCTGTGAGGTCATGGTGCAGTAATAGAATCCCACCAAGACATAGCCTGACCTTTTAACAACTGTACTGCATAAGGTACTTTATCCTCCTCCTCACAATGACAATCATCCAGTTTTCTCTCAACATCACGTAACCAGTCCAGGGTAACAGTAGGATCAGAACTCCCATAATATACAGAAGGATTACTAGCCATAAAAGTTTTAAGGGAACAACCTTTCTTTGGCTGCTGAAATGGTGAGAATGTAGATATCTGAAAACCAGAAGATCCAGACGTAGTAAATGGTGCAGAAGTCTGAAAATTATAACCATGAGGTTGTTGCTGAGGAACGTATGGAACTGATGTGGGAATCCGAAAAGTAGATGTAATAGGTGGAGTAGTACTCTCAACATGTGGCTGACTCGAAACATGACGTTGAGAAAGCTCAGCCAATTGTTTCCGTTGATCTATCACTTCGGCATCTAATCTCATCATATACTCCCGATTTGTTTCTCCGCTGACTGAATTAGATGCACCCTGAAAACCCTGATAATCTGGAGGTACATTCGTCTCTGAGGAATTATTAAGGGTAGGGTCCGGTTGCTCATTCTCAGCCATTCCTGTAATCACAACACATCTTACAATTCGTTAATTGTTAGTACTAACATACTAACCAATCTCATTTACTACTAATCCCACAACCTGGAATGTTTGACCAATATCACTAGGTTTGGGATTGAACACTTTACTATTGCTCAATTCACCCAAACCTATGCTCTGATACCAAATTTTATAACACACCACAGTTTTCATACCATTTTTCTTTTTTCTTTTTTTTTTTTTAAAAAAAGTGAGAAGCGAAATCCCATTCATAATATTAACATAGATGACATAATGTCATTAGCCAAAACATTATACAAGTCATAAGTATTAACTGTCAAGAATACAAACTATTAAACAGTAATCCTGGGCGTTATAATCAAATCATATCAAGGTTTTGAAGAACATTAGAGTATGTCTATGGTCAAACATTCTTCAGTCATTCATTGCCCAGCCCAAATCATCCCAAAACCTACAAGGAGTAAATAACGGGATTAGCACGAAGCTAAGTAAATAAACCTCTTACAAACAGTTTGACTTAGCCCAACAATAATTATTATCAACAAATAACATGTAGACACTACATCATCAAGAGGATTGATGGTCCTTGTGGCGCCCTCGGCCCGCGGTGGCCCACCAAGCGACATTTATAATCACTGCAGGCCAATACAATGATTTTACCGATAACTGGTTGCTACCTTTAGTCAATATGTGTTCCATTCTCAACACATGATCACAAATCTCACATTGACCAACCTGTAGCAACCAGTCCAACAATCGTTGACCTCCAATTCATCAAAATGCTCAATAGCAATACGTCACAATTAAATATATCTCAGCAATAATAATCAACAAACAACTATGTTTATTTCGTTGTAACCATAATGTCACAACCAAACCACACTGAAGTTCCAAGTCTATTCACCTGTCAACTTCAATCCAAACACTCAGCTAACTAAATCACCGAGTCTTCTGCTTGTCTGAAAACACAACAAAACACTTGAGTTAGTTACTTAATTCTATCTCTTACAACATACTTAGTATAAGTATTTATTTTAAATAAACAATCACATAGCAACAATAAACATATTGTATATATTCAATCCATCACCTTTCATGTTGATTAGTTTATATGAATCAAGTTATCATCATACATGTTGCTAATAGTTATTATAAAACAAGTATGCTAACAATTAGCGCACAAGGCATATGCAAAAGTAAAACTGTTCTGTGCAGACCATAAGCGCGACGCAACCAAACCAGATCGTGTCGGAACCCCGGCTGAATCGTGTCGCAACTGGACATAATCACGTCGTGATTTTACTTACATCGCATTGCGATTCATGATGATCGCATCGCGATCTGCATCGGCGAATTTTCACCTTGAACCTGCAATTCAGCTACTGCTCGAAACTTATAACCAAAACATTCAATTTCAGCATACCAAATCTGTATTAAACCTTAACTAACCTCAACCAAAGTTATATAACAACTTCTAATATCACCTATCATCTTTCAATCATCAAGATTTCATAATAATATGATAATTACATCACAAACCCTCATAATTTAACAAGTTGGAAGAACAACAATTAGGCTAGCTTATTACCAACACAACTTAGCAAGAATCATCATATAATCAGAAGTAATCAACAAGCATATACTTAATTTCAACAAAGCTCATCTATACAATTTAAGCAACTTAGTATCATGAGAATTTGAATGAATATTTTACCAAGTTGGAATAGATGAACAAGATGATAATCAATCTTATGTTAATCAAAATCACAGCTTGAATGATGTAATTTGTGTTTTGTGAATTTACTTAAGATATGAAATATACGTGTTTTCTTTAAGTACAAAGGAACCAATCAATTTGGTAAAGTCAGGAAGTGTGAACCGACTCCACCACCGACCCCATATTATTACAGTGTAATTTTTACCCCTTTCTAAGCCTATTGCCTGGAACCTAAATACCAATTACGGGAAAAACTATTTATTTTACCGTGAACTAGGACTTTTTAAAACGGTTAATATTTTACTAGTCACAATTAATCCTTTAACCAAATTTCCTAAGTTATAAACCAAAACATATAAGTACTCAATATTTAAAATACAACAAATAATATTTAAGTAAAGGAATTTACCAGATTACCCTCAAGCCACAAATGCGGGTGTTACAAGTACAGTGTCGTACTTTAGGAGAAGAGGCTATTACAGCCTTGACCTGGAAAGAATTTAGAAAGATGTTTGTTGAAGCTTATTCACATGATGCTGATTTAAATATAATTCGTCGTGAATTCCTTTCTATAGAACAAACGACTGAATCGATCAATGAGCTAGTGGGAATTTTTCTAGATCGAGTCCAATATTGTCCGAAGTATATGGATGATCCTAAAATGCTCATGGATCATTTTCATACAATCTTGAAGAAAGAAATTCGGAAATATATTAGGCCAAAGCGATGTGCTACTTTTGCTGAATTGGTGGATGAAGCTCGATTTCATGAGCTAGAGTTAAAGAAAGATGAGAAGAGTTCTATGAAAAGAAAAGCTGAATCTACTTCTACTGCATTCAAAAAGTTTAAATCTGGAGGAAGTTTCAAGAGAGATGATCGAACTGAAATTCCAGAATGCAAGACATGCCATAAACGACATCGCGGGGAGTGTAAGAGCGGGACTCTTACTTGTTTTTCGTGTGGGAGCCCGGGACACTTTAGTAAAGACTGTCCCAATCCAATCAAAGTTTGTCATCATTGCTTGAAGCCAGGACATATTCGCCCTGATTGTCCTGATTTGAAACCTCGGCCTACTCTTTCTTCATCTCGTAGAAACAATGATAGGAAGGCGGTGGAAGTTCCTAAACCAAAGCACCGTTCTTTCTAGATTACTGCAAAGGAAGCTCAGAGAGCTCCTGATGTTCTGACAGGTACCTTCTTTGTAAATTTTAGACCTGCGTGTATCCTTTTCGATTCGGGTGCTTCAAGATCGTTTGTATCTGAAATTTTTTGTCAATATTTCTCAATTCCTCTTACTGAGTTAGATGCTCCACCTGATGTGGGAGTGGCTGATGACAGGATTATATTTGAGACAAATGTGTATAGGGGTTGTCAATTAGTGATTAATAATGAAACCTTCGTTATAAATTTATTCCCGATGCAAATGGGTGAGTTTGACGTAGTTGTGGGAATGGATTGGTTAGGTAAACATAACGCCATAATCCAATGTGAGAAAAAAGATTTTTCATGTCAATTCGCCTAATGGGGGAGTAATAGACATTTATGGAGAAAAGAGAAAACCATCCCTTTCCATATGCACTTTTGCTCGTGCTAAACATCATTTATCACATGGTTGTCAGGCATTTTTGGCACATATGATTGATACTCAAAAACAAACTCCTATATTATTTGAAATCCCTGTTGTTAATGGATTCCCTGATGTGTTTCCCGATGAGCTACCGGGTATTTCGCCTGATAGGCAAGTCGAATTCCATATTGATTTATTACCAGGAGCTACACCTATAGCTAAAACACCTTATAGGCTTGCCCCAAATGAAATGAAAGAATTGATGAAACAATTGCAAGAATTACTCGATAAAGGTTTCATTCGTCCGAGTAGTTCACCCTTGTGACACCTGCCAAGCTAGGACTAGTAATTAGTTCCTACTCAACTGTTAATACATGTAATTAGTGTAGTACTAGGCTAATTAATGTATCAAAATATATATTGTTGAATATATACTAATATGCGATTTGGTTTAAATTGTACGAATTTCAAATCAAATGTAATTCGATTCAAATCATACGGGCGTTGGTGAACATTTATATCAAATAATGTAATATTAATTAAGGACACTTTTATGTCACAAATATTATTTTAATAATATTTCAATTACATTTTGAGTCATATAACAAACGTCTACGCGATTTACACATTTAACATACAAACGAACGAAACCATTTAAATTATTAAGTAATTGGTAAAATACTTTAACAAAAATATTAAATAAACATTTGTATTTTAAAACATATAATTAAACGTATAAGACAGTTATTTAAAGTTTAAACGAACGAGGAAAAACGAACACCGCACGGAGCGTGATTGCACAGGAGTAAAGTGGAGTCCCACACCCGGTGGGCCCCCACCGAAAATCAGCCAAGGTGAGGGTCACCACCTCCCTCACCCTCACTTTTCCATTCTCACTCTCTCTCCTTCTCTTCTTTCTTCTTCCTTTTCCTCTCAACTTTCACCACCACCATCATCATCTAAAACCACCAAATAACATCAACAAACCACCATAAATCGTCACACTCATTTAGAGAAAAACGATCACCACGCAACGATCTACACTCCTACCTTTCCGGAATTTCGATTCATCACTTTGTAAGTTTCCGACAAAACTCGAAACCTTTCGATTTCAAGTGTTTTTAAGTTCTGGTTGTTTCTTTAAGCTTAAAATATCCAAATATGGGTTGGGTAAAAGTCTCAGGTCGAACGGAGGCCGGAAAACACCTTTTCGGCTCATTTTCCGGCCAACAGCTCGTTGTGTCGCAGAGGCTCCAGGCCACCTGCGACACAAGCCTTTGTGTCGCATAAATTGAATTGTGTCGCAGGATAGCGACACAAGCCTTTATGTCGCTAAACCCTCACT
This sequence comes from Pseudognaphalium luteoalbum, assembly GCA_963422505.1. Classification (NCBI taxonomy): domain Eukaryota; kingdom Viridiplantae; phylum Streptophyta; class Magnoliopsida; order Asterales; family Asteraceae; genus Pseudognaphalium; species Pseudognaphalium luteoalbum. The sequence goes on along the minus strand of OY730192.1, from coordinate 85,289,960 downwards.
TATGTCGCATATAGCGACACAAGTGACTATGTCGCAAAAACCTAATTCCGTCGCATACAGCGACACAACATTTTATGTCGCATATATTGCGGATGTCGCACTTAGCGACACAAGCCCTTACGTCGCAGAGGTGATCTGCGACACAACAAACTATGTCGCACGCTATGTCGCATGAAACAGAACCAAGAAAACACAAATTTTACTAAGTGTCGAGACCTTAAATTTTATCACTCGATTTCACCCAAATTCGAGTCCAGATGCGTTTTTCACCAACGCAATTTAGTAGAAATAAAAGTTTTCCAAGCTGACCTGGCAGCTCGACCCCAGCCAGGGGCTGCCGCCCCCTTGGACCCCGCTACCAGGGGCGCTGCCCCCAGACCCTCGTCATCCAGGAACATATAAATACTTTTCACACTAAGTGTCAAACACTTACAGATAATGAAATATGATACAACGATACATATAATAATAACACTTTTGGATTATTATTACAAACCATCATCAACGGGCCATACTTGTTTTCTAAATATAAACGGATTACTAAACGAACACTTGGACATTTCCTAGTTGAGTTGGCAACTAGCATGGGTGATCTTTTAAGACACCAACTCGATTACTTGTTTACTTACAACCTTGTGCGTTTCGGACGCCAGAAGGTTGCAGGGTTCTGAGAACCGGTACACGGACTTGCATCCGCTTTACCTGATTGATTTCACATACGTACTTACGAGACTCAGGTGAGTCTTACAGCCCCACTTTTACTGTTTTATACATATGGGGTGAGATACATTGCTTACTTTTCTTGAACACAAGTACGAACAACTCATTTTACTATACGGGATTGCATGAGTTACTTACTTTTACGGAAGTATCTCCATCATATATCGTTAGTTATGGACTTAAGCGCGAACACTAGTTAATGGATCCATTAGGGAAATGACCCTCCCCGCCCGGGGTAGTAGCGCTACCACAAACCGTTCTGTATAAATAGGCGACTATTGTTCGTTACTTATGCTTGCTCAGTTAGGAGCATGTCACGGGAGCAACTTATTACTTACGGGTTAAGCTTCGATTATGAGCCTCATGGTAACGGTATAACTTACTTACTTTACATTTGCGGGATTGCAAATACCTGATTTACGCCGGCGGGCATTACTGATGAAATCTTGTGTTCAAATACTAATATTATTTACAAACCTGTAAGATTCACCAACATACGTGTTGACCTTTTTAGCTTTGTATCTCAGGTACACATACGGAGTAGGATTCCCTCAGGATACTAGCTAGAGTCGCATGATTTCTACAACTGCATTTAACGGAGATTCTTAGCATTATCTTTTGTATTTATTATGATTATGTAATAGAATCTCCACCTCTACGCGCGGACTCTAGGGAACTTCATTTTGTAACCCGAAACTCTATGTTTCAAACATTTTATGTATGGAAATGTAACTATTTTACAAACGTTGCATATAGATGTCGTTTGCTTACTTTTGTGCTGTGATATTTGATTAGTAGCACCCCAAAGCTTGCTTCCGCTAAACAGTGATTTTGGGGGTGTTACAGATTGGTATCAGAGCCTAAGGTTATAGCGAACTAGGTTGCATTTAGTGGGCCTAGACTATGACCGTTAGGCAGTATTCCTTATTAGGTATGACTGATTCAGGGATTACATCATACGAATTTAATTTAACATAGCCTGATCAACTATGTACAATTAAATAAAGATGATGTAAGAACTGAAATGGTGATGTTGATCGGGAATACACTAGTTGACTTTGACTACTAGAGAAACGGGACCGATACTTGCTTGTGCTAGACACACTAGGCTACATTATATGTTATATATAAGTAGGCCTCATTCTTTCTAACACTTTGTCTCAGAATGGCAAACACACCACCAAGTTCGTCACGCTCTTATCCACATGGAACACGAAACCCGAGGGTGGCTAGGAGGGACGCCCGTCCACCTCGAGCTAGCCCATATCCCACTCACCTCACCCTACCGGACTTAGCCGCTAGGGTGCACCATCACGATCAACAACTCCATGAGATGGATATCGAACTCCAAGAAACTCGCGAGAACTGGAGACTCACAGCAATGGAGCGAATTGAGCAAGTCTCCGAAGATCACGATCACACTGTTACCACCATGAACATTCTTCAGAATCAGGTGGGAGAAATAGTCGAAACCATGGAGGTTGTCCACAACCAAGTGATTGGTAACCGAAATGAAATCTCTGTCTTACAATCAAGGCTACATCAGTGCGAGACACGTCTAAGGGAAACCGAGGACGCCCTCCGAATGGCCAACAGACTCGCAGAATCTGTGGACCACCTCAACGCACTGCTGCCACAACTCAATCTACGCCGGAATTAGCCTAGGCTGAATCTGTATTCTATTATGCTTTCGTAGGACCTATGTAATTTGACCGGATGAAACAATTCCCGGCATCTTTTTGTACTCATTATATTATGTAACCCTCTAGAACTCATGCCTTGTATCTAATCTAATTATCTAATGAAATATGGTTATCACGTCAATCTATTCGCATATGTATGGAAATGTAACTATTTTACAAACGTTGCATATAGATGTCGTTTGCTTTACTTTTGTGCTATGATATTTGATTAGTAGCACCCCAAAGCTTGCTTCCGCTAAACAGTGATTTTGGGGGTGTTACAGATTGGTATCAGAGCCTAAGGTTATAGCGAACTAGGTTGCATTTAGTGAGCCTAGACTATGACCGTTAGGCAGTATTCCTTATTAGGTATGACTGATTCAGGGATTACATCGTACGAATTTAATTTAACATAACCTGATCAACTATGTACAATTAAATAAAGATGATGTAAGAACTGAAATGATGATGTTGATCAGGAATACACTAGTTGACTTTGACTACTAGAGAAACGGGACCACTACTTGTTTGTGCTAGACACACTAGGCTATATTATATGTTATATATAAGTAGGCCTCATTCTTTCTAACACTTTGTCTCAGAATGGCAATCACACCACCAAGTTCGTCACGCTCTTATCCACATGGAACACGAAATCCAAGGGTGGCTAGGAGGGACGCCCATTCGCCTCGAGCCAGCCCATATCCCACTCACCTCACCCTACCAGACCTAGTCGCTAGGGTGCACCATCACGATCAATGACTCCATGAGGTGGATATCGAACTCCAAGAAACTCGCGAGAACTGGAGACTCACAGCAATGGAGCGAATCGAGCAAGTCTCCGAAGATCACGATCACACTGTTACCACCATGAACACTCTTCAGAATCAGGTGGGAGAAACATTCGAAACCATGGAGGTCGTCCACAACCAAGTGATTAGCAACCGAAATGAAATCTCTGTCTTACAATCAAGACTACATCAATGCGAGACACGTCTAAGGGAAACCGAGGACGCCCTCCAAACGGCCAACAGACTTGCAGAATCTGTGGACCACCTAAATGCACTGCTGCCACAACTCAACCTACGCCGGAATTAGCTTAGGCTGAATTTGTATTCTATTATGCTTTCGTAGGACCTATGTAAATTCGACCGGATGAAACAATTCCCGGCATCTTTTGTACTCATTATATTATGTAACCCTCTAGAACTCATGCCTAGTATCTAATCTAATTATCTAATGAAATATGATTTTCACGTCACTCTGTTCTCGTATATATTCCATCATATACACATGAGATATATCATAAATTCGTACAAATCTCACAATATCTCTTTTCCTCCTTGTTCAGCATCATGCCTCCCCGACGCTAGGTCACCCTCAGCGAAACCGAAATAGCGGATCTAATTGCCCGTAGTGTGGCCCAAGCCTTGGCTACCCGGACACCTACTCCTAGTAGCGAAGATACAGCTACCAATGGGCCACAACCCAAACCCTGCTCTTACAAAGACTTTCAGAACTGCAAACCCTTGAGCTTTGCAGGTACCGAAGGAGCAATCGGTCTAGTACGCTGGATCGAGAAAATCGAATCAGTATTCCTTATTTGCAACTGCACAGAGGGAGACAAGGTCAAATTCTCCACCAGTATATTTTCTGACACCGCTCTCACCTGGTGGAACACCTATGCCCAGACTGTGGGTATTGCAAATGCTTACAAACTCTCATGGGATGAGTTAAAGCAGATGTTGAGGGGCGAGTACTGCCCCAGAGATGAATTGAAACAGTTGGAGGTAGAGTTCTGGAACCATAAAATGCAGGGTGATGATATCACGGGTTACACCAACCGTTTTCACCAACTGGCACTTCTGTGCCCATCCATGGTCGATCCCGAGTATAAGAGGATCGAAAAATACGTAGATGGACTCCCTGACAAACTTCAAGACCTGGTGACTTCATCCAAACCGGGTACTATTCAGAGCACCATTCGTATGGCTCACGAACTAACGGCCAACTCTGTCCGCCGTGACACAACTTCAACCCCAACAACAAACTATAAACGCAAGTGGGAAGGAAATCCCAACTCATCCAATCAAATCACTAACAAAAAGCCTGAGTCTGTTAGGGCTTATTCATCAGGATCTGCAGAAAAGAAAGGGTATATCGGGAACAAACCCTACTGTCCCAAATGCAACCGCCATCATGACGGTTCTTGCCCATGTTCCAATTGCAAACGGTTCAGGCACCTAGCCAAGGATTGCCGAGCCAACATTCCTACCCCTAACACCAACGCACCAAAGACCTGCTTTGGGTGTGGAAATCCTGGGCATTTCAAGAGTAATTGCCCTAAACTGAAAAACAACAACCCCGCTCGCGGCAGAGCGTTCGTTATCAAGGCTGGGGAAGCCAGACAACACCCGAACGTGGTAACAGGTACTTTCCTTCTCAACAACCTTACTGCTTCGATATTATTCAATACCGGCGCTGATAGAAGCTTCATTTCTGAGAAATTTAGCCCTTTTCTTGACACCACTCCTACTGCCTTAGATACTAAGTACATTGTAGAGCTAGCTAACGACAATCTGATTGAGACTGATAGCATTATACGTGGTTGTACACTAAACCTCTTGAGCGAACTCTTTTCCATTGATTTGATACCTGTAGAGATCGGCAGCTTTGACATTATCATCGGTATGGATTGGTTATCCATGCACCGAGCTGAAATCGTCTGTTATGACAAACTCGTTCGTATACCTCTCGTCTCTGGTGGAACCTTAATTCTACAAGGGGAGACCGGTAGACAGAAACTGAATATCGTATTGCATGAAAACTAGAAAATACCTACGAAAGGGGTATCAAGCCATCCTCGCACATGTCACTGAGAAGAAGTCGGAGGTAAAACGACTTGAGGATGTGCCGATCGTGCGGGACTTCCCGGAAGTCTTTCCTGAGGACTTGCCCGGACTTCCGCCACCTAGACAAATCGAATTCCAAATTGAACTTGTGCCGGGGGCTGCACCCGTGGCACGAGCTCCGTATCGTTTAGCACCCTCCGAAATGCAGGAGTTGTCTAATCAATTACAGGAACTCCTGGATAGAGGATTCATTCGACCAAGTTCCTCGCCTTGGGGAGCTCCGGTCTTATTCGTGAAAAAGAAAGATGGATCATTCCGCATGTGTATCGATTACCGAGGGCTGAATAAGCTAACCATAAAGAATCGGTATCCACTTCCTAGAATCGATGACCTATTCGATCAACTTCAGGGATCGAGTGTCTACTCAAAAATTGACCTACGGTCAGGTTACCACCAACTCCGAGTTCGTGATGATGATATTCCGAAAACAGCTTTTCGAACACGCTATGGGCATTACGAATTCCAAGTGATGTCGTTCGGTTTAACCAATGCACTGCAGTATTCATGGACCTTATGAATCGGGTGTGCAAACCATATCTTGACAAGTTTGTCATTGTGTTCATTGATGACTTTCTGATCTACTCTCGCGATGAGCAAGAACATGCCCAACATCTGAAAACCGTTCTGGAACTTCTCAAACACGAAGAGTTATATGCCAAGTTCTCTAAGTGTGAGTTCTGGATTCAAACTGTTCAATTCCTTGGGCACGTCATTGACAGCCATGGAATCCATGTTGATCCCGCCAAGATTGAAGCAATCAAGGGCTAGGAGTCACCCGACCACTCCAACCGAAGTGAGACAATTCTTAGGTCTCGCTGGGTATTACCGTCGATTCATTGAGAACTTTTCAAAAATAGCTGTTCCTGTAACGACACTGACTCAGAAAGATAAGAAATTCGACTGGACCGACAAACAAGAGTCAGCTTTCCAACTACTGAAACACAAACTCTGCAGTGCACCAATCCTGTCCTTACCCGAAGGTACCGATGATTCGTAGTTTACTGCGATGCCTCACACCAAGGACTTGGTTGTGTGTTAATGCAACGAGAAAAAGTCATTGCCTATGCCTCACGACAACTGAAAATTCATGAGAAAAACTATACGACACACGACCTAGAATTAGGTGCCGTGGTATTCGCGTTGAAAATCTGGAGACATTACCTCTACGGTACGAAAAGTACTATCTTTACCGATCACAAAAGCCTCCAACACATATTCGATCAGAAGGATCTAAACATGAGGCAACGTCGTTGGGTCGAGTTACTTAGTGACTACGACTGCGAAATCAAATACTATCCAGGCAAGGCGAACGTAGTTGCCGATGCCTTGAGCCGAAAAGAACGAGTGAAACCTCTTTGAGTCCGAGCTCTCAGTATTACCATCCATAACGATCTCATCACCCAAGTTCTTGCCGCTCAACTCGAGGCACTCAAACCTGAAAACATCATCCATGAAGCCTTGCGGGGCATGGATAAGCAATTTGAAATCAAACCTGACGAAACTCGGTACTTCTCTAACCGGGTATGGTTACCCAAATTCGGAAACTTGCGAGATTTGGTGATGGCTGAAGCTCACAAATCTCGATACTCTATACATCCTGGTTCTGACAAGATGTATCACGACATCAAAGGATTGTATTGGTGGCCTAACATGAAAGCTGACATCGCCTTGTACGTCAGTAAATGCTTAACTTGTTCCAAGGTCAAGGCCGAACACCAAAGACCTTCGGGATTGCTCCAACAACCTGAAATTCCTCAATGGAAATGGGAGAAAATCTCCATGGACTTTATTACCAAACTACCGAAAACTTCAAACGGTTGCGACACCATTTGGGTGATTGTGGACCGTCTCACGAAATCTGCCCATTTCCTCGCCATCAAAGAAACTGACAAGATGGAGCGTTTGGCTCGCATCTACATCAAAGAAATTGTTTCACGACACGGTGTACCTATCTCGATTATCTCGGATAGGGACAGTCGTTTTACTTCCAACTTCTGGCAATCATTACAAAAATCTCTCGGTACTCATCTGGATATGAGTACTGCTTACCACCCGCAAACTGATGGCCAGAGCGAACGAACTATTCAAACACTGGAGGATATGTTACGTGCATGCATAATTGACTTCGGTAATTCTTGGGAAAACCACTTACCACTGTGTGAGTTCTCATACAATAACAGCTACCATACCAGCATTAAGACTGCACCTTTCGAGGCACTCTACGGACGTAAGTGTCGATCACCTATCTGCTGGACTGAGATGGGAGATACCCAACTCACTGGTCCAGAAATCATTCACGAAACCACCGAGAAGATCGTTGGTATCCAAAACCGGCTGAAAGCTGCACGTGATCGTCAGAAAAGTTACGCTGACGTGAGACGCAAACACCTTGAGTTCCATGTTGGGGACAAGGTACTTCTTAAAGTGGCACCATGGAAGGGTGTCATTCGATTCGGAAAACGAGGTAAACTAAACCCAAGGTACATTGGACCGTTTGAAATTCTCGAGAGAATTGGTCCAGTGGCGTATCGATTGCAGCTACCTACCGAACTTAGTAGCATACATCCTACCTTTCACATTTCTAACTTAAAGAAATGTCTGTCTGATGAGACACTGATTATACCACTCGACGAATTACAAATCGATGATAAACTTCATTTTGTCGAGGAACCTATGGAAATCATGGACCGTGAGGTCAAACGACTGAAACAGAGTCATATCCCTATCGTGAAAGTCAAGTGGAATTCTAGATGTGGTCCTGAATTTACTTGGGAACGGGAAGACCAAATGAGACAGAAATACCCACACCTGTTCACAGACTCTACCCATACGACTTGAGCTCAATTTCGGGATGAAATTCTCTTAACAAGGGGAGAATGTGACACCTGCCAAGCTAGGACTAGTAATTATTTCCTACTCAACTGTTAATACATGTAATTAGTGTAGTACTAGGCTAATTAATGTATCAAAATATATATTGTTGAATATATACTAATATGCGATTTGGTTTAAATCGTACAAATTTCAAATCGAATGTAATTCGATTCAAATCATACGGGCGTTGGTGAACATTTATATCAAATAATGTAATATTAATTAAGGACACTTTTATGTCACAAATATTATTTTAATAATATTTCAATTACATTTTGAGTCATATAACAAACGTCTACGCGATTTACACATTTAACATACAAACGAACAAATCAATTTAAATTATTAAGTAATTGGTAAAATACTTCAACAAAAATATTAAATAAACATTTGTATTTTAAAACATATAACTAAACGTATAAGACAGTTATTTAACGTTTAAACGAACGAGGAAACGAACACCGCACGGAGCACGATTGCACAGGAGTAAAGTGGAGTCCCACACCCGGTGGGCCCCCACCGAAAATCAGCCAAGGTGGGGGTCACCACCTCCCTCACCCTCACTTTTCCATTCTCACTCTCTCTCCTTCTCTTCTTTCTTCTTCCTTTTCCTCTCAACTTTCACCACCACCATCATCATCTAAAACCACCAAATAACATCAACAAACCACCATAAATCGTCACACTCATTTAGAGAAAAATGATCACCACGCAACGATCTACACTCCTACCTTTCCGGAATTTCAATTCATCACTTTGTAAGTTTCCGACAAAACTCGAAACCTTTCGATTTCAAGTGTTTTTAAGTTCTGGTTGTTTCTTTAAGCTTAAAATGTCCAAATATGGGTTGGGTAAAAGTCTCAGGTCAAACGGAGGCCGGAAAACACCTTTTCGGCTCATTTTCCGGCCAACAGCTCGTTGTGTCGCAGAGGCTCCAGGCCACCTGCGACACAAGCCTTTGTGTCGCATAAATTGAATTGTGTCGCAGGATAGCGACACAAGCCCTTATGTCACTAAACCCTCACTTATGTCGCATATAGCGACACAAGTGACTATGTCGCAAAAACCTAATTCCGTCGCATACAGCGACACAACATTTTATGTCGCATATATTGCGGATGTCGCACTTAGCGACACAAGCCCTTACGTCGCAGAGGTGATCTGCGACACAACAGACTATGTCGCACGCTATGTCGCATGAAATAGAACCAAGAAAACACAAATTTTACTAAGTGTCGAGACCTTAAATTTTATCACTCGATTTCACCCAAATTCGAGTCCAGATGCGTTTTTCACCAAAGCAATTTAGTAGAAATAAAAGTTTTCCAAGCTGACCTGGCAGCTCGACCCCAGCCAGGGGCTGCCGCCCCCTTGGACCCCGCTACCAGGGGCGCTGCCCCCGGACCCCCGTCATCCAGGAACTTATAAATACTTTTCACACTAAGTGTCAAACACTTACAGATAATGATATATGATACAACGATACATATAATAATAACACTTTTGGATTATTATTACAAACCATCATCAACGAGCCATACTTGTTTTCTAAATGTAAACGGATTACTAAACGAACACTTGGACATTTCCTAGTTGAGTTGGCAACTAGCATGGGTGATCTTTTAAGACACCAACTCGATTACTTGTTTACTTACAACCTTGTGCGTTTCGGACGCCAGAAGGTTGCAGGGTTCTGAGAACCGGTACACGGACTTGCATCCGCTTTACCTGATTGATTTCACATACGTACTTACGAGACTCAGGTGAGTCTTACAGCCCCACTTTTACTGTTTTATACATATGGGGTGAGATACATTGCTTACTTTTCTTGAACACAAGTACGAACAACTCATTTTACTATACGGGATTGCATGAGTTACTTACTTTTACGGAAGTATCTCCATCATATATCGTTAGTTATGGACTTAAGCGCGAACACTAGTTAATGGATCCATTAGGGAAATGACCCTCCCCGCCCGGGGTAGTAGCGCTACCACAAACCGTTCTGTATAAACAGGCGACTATTATTCGTTACTTATGCTTGCTCAGTTAGGAGCATGTCACGGGAGCAACTTATTACTTACGGGTTAAGCTTCGATTATGAGCCTCATGGCAATGGTATAACTTACTTACTTTACATTTGCGGGATTGCAAATACCTGATTTACGCCGGCGGGCATTACTGATGAAATCTTGTGTTCAAATACTAATATTATTTACAAACATGTGAGATTCACCAACATTCGTGTTGACCTTTTTAGCTTTGTATCTCAGGTACACATACGGAGTAGGATTCCCTCAAGATACTAGCTAGAGTCGCATGATTTCTACAACTGCATTTAACGGAGATTCTTAGCAATCTTTTGTATTTATTATGATTATGTAATAGAATCTCCCGCTCTACGCGCGGACTCTAGGGAACTTCATTTTGTTACCCGAAACTCTATGTTTCAAACATTTTATGTATGGAAATGTAACTATTTTACAAACGTTGCATATAGATGTCGTTTGCTTTACTTTTGTGCTGTGATATTTGATTAGTAGCACCCCAAAGCTTGCTTCCGCTAAACAGTGATTTTGGGGGTGTTACAACCCTGGGTAGCACTGATTTTGTTTGTTAAAAAGAAGGATGGCACTATGAGAATGTGTATTGATTATAGAGAATTGAACAAGGTTACCATCAAGAATAGGTACCCATTACCTAGGATTGATGACTTATTCGATTAGTTACAGGGTGCTAGTTTCTTCTGGAAGATTGATTTACGTTCTGGTTATCATAAGTTAAAGGTTTGAGAAGAAGATGTTTCTAAAACTGCCTTTAGAACAAGGTATGGCCATTATGAATTCATAGTTATGCCTTTTGGTCTGTCAAATGCTCCTGTATCTTTTATGGATCTCATGAATCGAGTGTGTCGACCTATGCTCGATAAGTTTGCAATTGTTGTTGATGCATATTAGGTTGTCTGTCAGTTGGTCTATCGAGTTGTAATAAGTGTCGTTAGTTGTATAGTGAAATATATAGTTTTTGTTATATGCGACACTTAAGTTTAGGTTAGGCGTCACTTGTTTAAGTGACGCATAGCGTCACTTAGGTAAGTGACGCATAGAGGCGGCCACATGCGACACTTCCACAAGTGACGCATGTCGGCTGAATTCTAGTATAAATACAAGCCTACGGGTTTTCGGCTAGGGTTGATGAAACCCTAGCACCATTTGTCGACTAAGCAACATTGTAATCGTTCCCAATTCATATATACAAGCTGATATCTTCGTTTATATTGTTAATCATATTTGTTTCGGTTTGTGTTTATTGGTAATACACGCAATTGATTGATTCCGCCTTTCAATTGTAACGCAACTGCCACTCTTTATACTTTCTAGTATTAAAGAAATGCAAGGTTGCTACATTTAAAAAATAGACGTTGAAGTTGTGTCTGTAAACAACTTGGGATATGATAGTACATTGGGTGACATGCATAAAAATGAAATTTAAGGTTTATCTTGGATGTGTCAGTAGATTTATCTGACGTATTGAAAACAGTTTTTTATAAACATTGTCTTCATCATACGATATATTAGTAGGCATGGTATGCAAACTTCTTTGAGAAGTCTTAAGAAGCTTAATCATTAATTGTCTATTTCAAGTGGTATAACACCATTAGATGTATGACACAAGTCTTAATTTCTTACTTATACTAGACATGCTTTCGTGAAAGATGTTTATTTGATATCATTTGGGGGTATATATTGATAGTTTCCTCTGTTATACGTAAGTATAGACCTGGCTTCTATTAATATATACTTTAAACTTAAGCAAACACAAGTCAAAGTACTTGCAAAGTCTTTCTAAATAAGATACCTTACAAGGTCGCCAAAATGGTTTGACCAAGTCTGGTTTTGCTTAAACCTGAATCAAGCTATGTCGCTCTGTTGTACGTAAGTACAGACCTGTCACCGCTGACTTGATTCTTAAAATTGATTTTCTTATATTCTATCTGTCAATGGAAACATGGTCTATGTCTTAAGTTAAGATGTATATCTAAAGTGGAATCTACAGCGAAATGCACATACCAATAATAATAAAATACCTCCTAGATGTGAGCATAATATGTTTAAGTGGATAAACATACTAATAATCGTTTTGAAATAATTTTTATAAAAAGTGCTTTTAGTATGTCACGTAAATTTAAAAAGGACAAATATACTGATGATCGAAATAACACTTACTGTTCCTAATAAATGCATGTTATTCCGATATGATCCCTAACCAGACTATATCAACTCCGTCACCAAAAAGAATGTGTTCATTTTTCTAGTTATAAATTTACATTCTTGTATGTCTTTTATTTTCTCTAAGTTAGTATAATTTTAGTTATTATCCAAGTTATAGTTACATTTTCAATTTTGAGTACCGAAATCACAACGCGAAAATCGATAAAATCGCCAATTTTTCACTAAAAGTGAACTACGCGTCACTTTCATAAGTGACGCTGCCAGTGACGCATACGATATTGCGTCACTCCCTTTAGTGACGCAGTAAGTGCCGGGGTAAGCTACGCTATAAGTGCCGGGTTGAGTGACGCATACTAGGGTCGGTGTATAAATACCCCTTCCCACGACACTCAACCTCACCACTTTTCAAATACTTATACCGACACTTGCTCTGACATACCGTCACTTTGATTGTCTCTGCGTCACTAGCTCTGTGCGTTTTTCTTCAATTTGATTGTGCATTCTGCGGCTTCTTATTGCATTCCAGTCCCATATTCTTGTTCCTCACATTCACACGAACTATTAGGTACTTACGTTAACCGTTAATTCTTGTTATTCATGCTGTAATTTGATTTAGGGTTACGGGTTTGGGATTAACTTTGAAATCGTTCGATTAAACCTTTGATTTGTAAATGTTTTCGTGTAATAGAGGGTGTGTAATACTCGTTTTCACCATGCGCACACCCTGGTAACTTCGATTTCAAAAACCCCAAATTTTGAAATCTGGGCATGAACAGTGACACGATGATCTTCATCGTTGCGTCACTCCGTGCGTCACTTACCACAAGTGATGCTATTTGGTAATTTTGAAACCCATACCGTCACTTAATAAGTGACGCTTGATTTTGAGTCACTTCTTAAGTGACTCGTGTAGTGACGCATATAATTGCTTTAACTGTTAAGACCGTCACTCTTCCTAGTGACGCCTCTAAATGCGTCACTTCCCCAAGTGACTGTCTAAGTGACGCTTATTTCTATACGTCACTTATACCTTCACTTCTTAAGTGACTCCCTTAGGATACCGTCACTATGATAACTGTCGCATGTTCTTCACCCGTCACTTCGTAAGTGTCGTATAATTTAAATCACCAAATACAAACGTCACTTACATCAGTGACGCTTGATAGCGTCACTTCCAATAAGTGACGCTATACATTGATTTTAATTTTACGTACTGTACAATACGACACTCCCTAAGTGACGGTAGTGGCCATGCGTCACTTACCATAAGTGACGCCTAAAGTCAAAATTCGTTTTTTAACCCTTCTGTGTTCGGGCTAACTTTATAACGATTCCGGTTATTTTTCTTTGTATTTTAGCTTACAGATGGTTGAACTTCAGAACTATTACCGCCGCACAAACACCCGACACAACATTACGGCTTTTCTCGAGTCTACGCATGCAAATTCAGCGCCTTTCAGGCCAATGATTGCGTTTCTACGCAGATCGAGGATCCATTATGCGATTACTGCAACGACTCCGGTTTACATGAACCAAATAGAGGAGTTCTATGATCATGCAGTGACCAGGGTTCAGGGAGATGTTCCCCGAATTGTATCGACAATGTTCGGTGAGGAAATCGAAATCACCGAGAACTCCATTAGACGGGTTCTCCAGTTCACCGACAACTCCACGATGCCCACCATTTTCCCAACTACATTTATCTATGGAGGGCTTCAGAGGATGGGATATCCGGCAAACCAGCTCTCAGATTTCAGGAAACAGTACCTCTGCCGGGTGTGGAGGTATCTGTGCCATATCGTGATCGTGTGTTTATCTCTGAGAAAAGGGGGATATGACGCTGCCAGCCACCTCACATTATCTCTCATGTTGGCCCTAATCTACAATAAACCGTATAACTTCAGCGGTTATATTTTCGGTAACATGGTTGAGAACATACGCGCTGGAAAGGATAAATGGCCGCAGTATCCTCGGTTTGTCCAGCTTTTGTTGAATGACCTCAATCTTGATATCGCTCCAGATCAGCGATCCCTTCTAGTGCTGACACCGATGCTTCTGCGAGTCTTTAACGACTGCAAGCTCGCGCCAAAGGGCGAGCCGGTTTTGGCTGATCGTGAACTTTTCGGGCACATAGTGAACGAAAACTATGTTGCGCCGCGCGATCACGGTTTTTTGGATGATGTCGTGCCTCCGGTCAACGAGGATGACTTAGTGGATACCGATATCGCTCAAGACTTAGAGGATATCGATCGTGTTGTTCAGGTTGAGGCTGAGTCTGATGACGGTGGGCCCACTCCTCCTGATTCTGAGGGTGATGTGCCACCACAATCGGCTTTTGATGGTATTCAGCTTGCCGATCCTCGACGCTTTAAGCGTATACTGCGACGGATCTCTGCTGGCAGGGTCCATGTCCCGAGGAATCCAGGCAAACATCCTGCTGGGTCTTCACCCTCTTATGCCGATCTACCTCTTCGTAGACGCCAGCGGACGACAGTGGTTATTGAGGAACCAACATCTCAACGACAACAACCACCGCCACCGTCTGACATGCCGTCTCTTCAGATGGTTTTGGCTCAGATGGAGCTTTTGGCAAAGCGGTTAGATGATCAGAAGGCTATAATTGAAGCTCAAGCCTCTCAGATCAAGGAATTGGAAGCTAGATCTGCTACGGTTGACACTCTACAGCTTCAAGTGACGAATCTGTCATCTAGGTTGTTAGAGCTGGAATCCGTTACAAATGTTTCGGGGGAGGTAGGTCCTAGTGAGTTAGAAACAAATGTAACTCCTTCCACGGAACCAGAAAATGTACTTCCTTCTACTATTAATGAAAACATATCTTTGGATTACTTCGTTGAGGTTCAAGGTCAAGCAAGACCTATTGCGGTTGATTATTCGTTTGTAGATCTTACATATCTGCAAAATTTGATGAATGATAATACAACGATACCGGAGGAAGAGGTGATGAATGATCCTGTGGCAGAGGATTATTTCTTTGAAGGAAATGACGAAGTTGAGGTTGAGGGGGAGCAGCTTCAAAGTGATGAATGTTATGATGATGCTCCTATTATCGAATCGGATTCTTCAGAAGATGAATTACATCATGATTCTGAGACAGAGATCAATGAGCAATCAGCTTCTACAACTCAATCTTCAATGATAAAGCCTGACATAGTGCTCAAACCTATAGTTGAGGTACCCGTCACGTGTAAGTTTTACAAAGTCAGAACTGATTACACGGGTTTGATAAAAAGCTGGAAGTTTGATGAGAATAATTCGGTGTTTATGATTAAAAGGAGTGATGGCATTCAGTACTTCAACCTAAAGTTTTATAAAATAAGTACTTTGCCAAAATGTGAGCTTCAGAGATTATTTCAAATACCCTTGATTAACCGTGCTCGAGATTCACGTGCCGATTTCTTTCAAGTGGTTATTCGTCGGGAGATTAACAGCAAAAAGTATAATCTGATTAAACCGACATTGGGTATGAGATATAAGTTTAAGAAGAAGTTGGATCCGGTTACACGACAACCAATTGTAAGGATGATCTATCCACCAGCAAAGTGCTTACAGAAGATACCTCTAGAGATCATTCCTTTGGATTTTTTTGAATAGGTTGTTATACTGGAAATATGATGATATTACTGGTGAAGCTGTGATTGTTTTTATTCCAAAATCAGAACCAGCTACGGATTCGGGGTCTTTAGACGTAGATTTGGAGGTTGAAGAGAAAACAGCATGGGATGCTGTTCAACCTAAAAAGAGGTCTACTTGGGGTCTGAAAAGAAATAGATTTTGTATATTTGACCCTTTGAGTTTGATTAGTCTCTCTGAACAAGATATGAAAAGACTACATCAGAACAGGATTCAGTTCAAAGAAAGAGATAGAGCCGAAGCGATAAAATTTCAGAAAATTATTGATATCTGCGTAGCCAATGGAGTACATGCTGGTGGTGTATTTCCTGCTGGCTGGAAATAAAGACTCAAAGAGTTTGAAGATTTTGAAGACCAAGCTGAAGACACGGGGGAGTTTGTTGATGCATATTAGGTTGTCTGTCAGTTGGTCTATCGAGTTGTAATAAGTGTCGTTAGTTGTATAGTGAAATATATAGTTTTTGTTATATGCGACACTTAAGTTTAGGTTAGGCGTCACTTGTTTAAGTGACGCATAGCGTCACTTAGGTAAGTGACGCATGAAGGCGGCCACATGCGACACTTCCACAAGTGACGCATGTCGGCTGAATTCTAGTATAAATACAAGCCTACGGGTTTTCGGCTAGGGTTGACGAAACCCTAGCACCATTTGTCGACTAAGCAACATTGTAATCGTTCCCAATTCATATATACAAGCTGATATCTTCGTTTATATTGTTAATCATATTTGTTTCGGTTTGTGTTTATTGGTAATACACGTAATTGATTGATTCCGCCTTTCAATTGTAAGTCAATTGTCATCTAGATCCACGTCAAAGGGCACTCTCAATTGTCTTTATCGATGATATTCTTATATACTCTAAGTCTGATGACGATCACAGTGTTCATTTAAGGCAGGTATTACTAACTTTGAGAAGTGAGAAACTTTATGCCAAGTTCTCCAAATGTGAATTTTAGCTACGTGAAGTCCAATTCTTGGGTTATTGTGTAAATAACCAAGGTATTATGGTTGATTCTGCAAAGGTTGAGGCAGTATTGAAATGGGAACCTCCAACCAATGCCATAGAAGTTAGAAGTTTTCTGGGTTTAGCTGGCTATTATAGACGGTTTTTCCAAGACTTCTCTATAATTGCTACTCCTCTCACAAAGCTTGCTCATAAAAATATTAAGTATGAATGGAATGATGCAATTGAACAAGCCTTTCGCACTTCAAAATTAAAGCTTAGTCAAGCTCCTGTCTTATTACTTCTTGATGGTATTGATAACCTGGTAGTTTACTGTGATGCTTCTTGGAATGGTCTCAGTTGTGTCCTTATGCAGAGAGGTAAAGTGATTGCTTATGCTTCTCGACAACTGAAAGACCATGAAAAAGGATATGCAACTCATGATTTGGAACTGGGAACACTTGTCTTTGCATCGAAAATCTGGAGGCATTATCTTTATGGTGTGAAGTGTACTATATACACTAATCACAAGAGTCTTAAATATTTCTTTGATCAGCATGACTTAAACATGAGACAACGACGTTGGCTTGACTTTGTAAAAGATTATGATTGTGAAATTCTTTATCATCCAGGAAAAGCTAATGTTATAGCTGATGCTCTTAGCAGAAAGGCGATGCATCATACTTTGGTTGTCAAATCACTTCGTATCACTGTTCTTCCTGATTTACTTGACCAGATAAAAGAAGCTCAAAGGTTAGCATTTCATGATCAAAATGTCAAATCTGAACGTATTAAAAGTCAAGTTCAAAACATTGTTAATGATTCTAGAGGTGTAAAGACACGCTATGGAAGAATCTGGATTCCTAATTCTCCTGAGCTCAGAAAGTTGTTACTTGATGAAGCTCACAAATCTAGATATTCCATTCATCCTGGTGCAATGAAAATGTATTATGACTTGAAAGTTGATTATTGGTGACCTGGGATAAGCGTGATATTGTAAAATATGTGGAACAGTGTCTGACATGTTTACAGGTAATAGCAGAACATCAAAATCTGATTGGTAAAATGCAACCTTTAGAAATACCAGTATGGAAGTGGGAGCACATTACTATGGACCTTATCACTAAATTACCCAAAACTCAACGTGATCATGACACTATTTGGGTGATAGTTGATAGGTTGACAAAGAGTTCTCTATTATTGCCTATTAAGGAAACTTATACTTCCAAGGCACTTTCTAATTTGTATGTTAAAGAAGTGGTAGAACGTCATGGTATGCATATTTCTATTGTCTCCGATACTGATAGTATATTTACTTCTAGATTCTTGACTAAATTTCAAGAAGATCTGGGTACTCGTATCCATTTTAGTACTGCATATCACCCATAGACAGATGGTCAGAGTGAAAGAACCATTCAAACTTTAGAAGACATGTTGAGGGCGTGCGCCATTGACTTCGGTGGTAACTGGGATACTCACTTACCTTTAGCTAAGTTTTCTTATAATAATAGTTATCACGCGAGTATTGGCATGCCACCTTATCAGATGATTTATGGAAGGAAGTGTAGGACTCCAATTTGTTGGGGTGAGATTGGACAACGAGAACTGGGCAGTACCGACATTCTTCAGAAAATGACAGAAAAGATTGATCAAGTCACGAGATTTTGTTATGTTGAAAGTATCTCCATGGAAGGGTATTATCCGATTCAGAAAGAGAGGAAAGTTGAGTCCTCGATTTATTGGTCCCTTCAAAATTCTTAAAAAAGTTGGAAAGGTAGCTTATCGACTTGAGTTACCTAATGAACTAGCTGGAACACATTCTACTTTTCATGTGTCCTACCTAAGAAAATGCTTAGTTGATGAAGCTACGTATGTGCCCTTGGACGAAATTGAAATCAATGATCAGTTAAATTATATTGAACAACCTGTGATGATCCTTGATGAGAAAATCAAAAGGTTAAGGAATAAAGAGATCACTTGGGAAGCCGAGGAAGAAATGATTCGATATTATCCAGTTATATACCAGGAATGGATTATGAGGACACAATCATGAATAAGTGGGGGAGAGTTGTAACTCCCCAATTTTTGTAAGTTTAAAACTTTAAATTTTATTATTTGACAGTTTAGGTTAGTGGGACTAACTTTGTAATGAATTTTATGTCCTTAGGACTTGCCACTTAATGAATTAGTTAACTGAGGGACCATATGTGCTAAATGTGCAAAGATAAGGGGTTTAAATGAAAATAATTATATTAAAACACAGATTCTGTAACCTTCCTCCTCATTCTAAACTCAAGAAATAGAAAATACGTATGTCTCTATGTATATGGCGATTTGGAACTAAGGAGGAGGAAGAATACATCCAATTGAAGCTAGGGTTTGGTAGATTAGTGCTTATAATCACAAATTCTTCATCTTAAAGGTATTACTAACCTCCCTTTATGTTTAATTGATGAATTGAATGTTTTAGTTTAAACCCTAAATTTGAGTTCTTGATGAATTAATGGGTAACTAGCTTAATTGATAGGTATTGTGTGTAATTATACACTAAGGAGTGATACCCTTGATGTTAGTGAATTGAAAGTGATTGTGTGATTAATACTTTACTATATGATGATATGATTAGGTGATAATCGTGATCAAGGTGTTATTTCAAGTGATTATTTGTGTGGGCTATCACGAGGTAAGTTAATGGATGATACTATCTTTCTTCAAGTAATGTGTACTCCATTTACTTGGAAGGACAGGTAATGGATATGTCATTTACTTGATGAGTTATGATTATATACCGGGGTGTAGGCCTGAAGATGTTAATTCTTGCGGGAATTAGCATATGATATTTTGGTTCCTTAATTTACGTATGTTGAATTGATATTGATTATTATTGATAGCCCATTGCTTACTAAGCGTTATGCTTACTCCATTGTGTTTATGTGTTTTTAGGTGAACCAAGTGGGACCTAGAGGGATCCGGGTAAAAGGCCCGCATGATGCTATTGGTGGAGCTTGTTATGGTTTCGGTAACAAGCTAATCTTTTGAATCATGCTCATGATATATATGTTCACCCCTTTTTGTAAGAAAGCATAGTTTTGTCACATTATGTTGAAAGTTAAAGTCTTGTGTGGATAGTGGTCAAAGTCAAACTTGCTAGAATATGGAAGTCAAAGTAGTTTAGAAGTAGCTGTATGGTGATAAGCATCAAATATATACTATATTTTATACTATTTATCCCTATATTTGTATACATTTTAATGCATTTATATGATTTTAGATACTTATTTTGTTGATATTTGCAGAAATGTATTTTAATTAAAGATTGGAGAAAAAGGAACGAAAATAAGACCAAAACTGAAGAAATTGAAGCAGTTGAAGAAATAAAGACTTAAACCTTAAAGAAATGAAGACTAAGATGATAATATTGAAGAAATGGGCCAAGAAAACAAGTTGAATCCGTTTAAGAAGAAAGAAATTCCACATTGAAGCCCGAGCCCGTATTTGGAAGATTATGGAAAATCACTTCAACCGGCGGTTGGCACTATGGTTTCAAGTCGGTGGATGAACGCGGAGTTTGAGTGGGATTCAAAGTTACTCCAAACGGCGGTTGGAGGTCCCAACCGGCGGTTGGGAGGTCGGCCAGAAAAACTATAAATAGAGGCTTAGTTTAGGCTTAACCATATACGATTCAAAGAATAAAAATTCGAAAGTTAGGATTTTAGGTCGACTATAGGTACGAATTTGGAGGCTAAGGAGCTAGGGTTTAAAGGTTTTTAACCCTAGGAAAAGCTAGTTCGTCAATTGGTTCGGTTTCTTTATCCTTATAACTTTATTATTCTTTTGGGTTATTTTGGATATTGTTTATTTGAATTAATTGCTTGTTAGATTTTCATTATGAATGTTTAAAAGTATGTTTATTTAGTTTATTATATGAATTATATGTTTATGTTGGAACTATATTATTGAATATTATTATACAAGAATTGTTTGTGTTGTATTATATTAATGATGGTTCTTGATTTAGTTAACTGATTTATATAAACTAGAATGACCATAAAAGTTTCTATAGATTAGGTAATTATGTTCACATCTTGATATCATATATTAATGTTAAGTAATCTTATAATTCAACCGACTCATGAATTGTATTAATAATATGTTGATAGCTCTTAATAAATAGTGATACTTTACATATCCTTTGACTGTATTGCTATATGAAAATTATCTCATTCTTTGTGGTTTTCTACATTAGTAAATCACAATAATAATAGCCAAGACGCAAATAGACATAAGTTAATATAATAAGTTTAATAAATAATATTTTAAATAGTCATAATCTTCTATCCAATTGAGTATTCTTAAGTTGTTCCTTAAAACTTATCTATTAAGAATCGGTATCAATTATAAATATGTTCGATCGGAACTAAAACGTCCCCCCTATCTTGTATATTATTGTAAAATTGTATATTGATTGTAATAATTGTAATTAGAATAAATAAATAGTTAGTTATAAATTAAATCACGTTCCCTGTGTTCGAATCTGGACTTACTTATAAAGCTATATTCTATGATCATGATAATACTTGCCTGAATTGTGTGATAGTATTATTTAGTATTTCCTTATTTAAAACTTGTGATTATAATTGTCTATACTTAGCACACATCATATGGTCGTTGACATTTTTGGAAAAGTCTAGATGGAATACTTGTTGTAATTGGTGTAAATATGATGGTTTTATGTGAAAATGGTGTTTTATGGTTATAACATAATGCTAATGATGAAAGTGGTTTAGTTTTACTTAGAATAGTTAAAGGAATGTGAAATAGGTGTTGGAAAGGTGGTTACATGGGTAAAGACTCAAACGGGTCATAAAAGTGCCCAAATGGGTCACTTAGAGGTTGAATGGGTGAAATGAGTTGTGGTTTGGTTATGGTGAATGTTAAAATGGCTTTAGGTCCTAATTCTAGTGGTGAATAGGTGGTAAAAAGCTTGTGACCTGAAGTGTTATGGTTTGGAACTTGATGTGTCAACGGATTGACTTCAAATTGGTCATTTTTGAGTCAAAGGTCCAAATCCCAATTAAATGTGAATTTTTGAAAAGTGAAAATTGGAAACATTTGTGTTGTCATATTATACGTGGTTGCAAATTTTTATGACCGTTGGAGGTGTCATTTGTAAGATATGCACAATTGAAATTCGGTAAATGGTAATATAAGTGCAGGTTCAAGATCTGCTGGAAAACCCCACTACCCGGCGGGTAGTGGAGTACCCGGCGGGTACTTGTACCCCAAAAACTTGTTTATCCGGCAGATCATCAATGTATCTGGCGGGTAAACGGGTATCCGATGAGATACCCGGCTGATAAAGTAGACGGGTAACTAAGATGATTTTATGTTTGAATTTAGGGAAGTGAAGACTTAGGGTACCCGGCGGGTAACAGCCTTAGCTGGCGGGTACTAGGATTACCCGGTACCTTACCAGGCGGGTAACCCATGCCCCATTGTAATTTTTTATTAATATATGTATTGAGTCTAAAATAATATATATATATATATATATATATATATATATATATATATATATATATATATATATATATATATATATATAATGGTTCAAAATTATTTGGGGTGTTTCAAGTTAGGTTCAAAAATATTAGGGTTGTTTCACCCGTGGACTTTGTGATCCTCGAAATGGAGGAGGATAGCAAAGTACCCTTGATTTTGGGAAGACCATTTTTGTACATCGCGCGCGAATGCTTTCATCGAAGTTAAGAACAAACAATTGACCTTAGGAGTAGGCCAAGAAAGGATTGCTTTCACGGTCGATAAGGTCATGAAGCATCCTTATTCTACTGACGATTCTTGTTTTAGAATTGATGTGATAGCTGAGGCGGTGGATGAAGAGTTGTAAAGCTTACTTGGCATGGAATCGGAGCTTCTTGACTTGTTGGAGTCAAGTGATGAAAGGATGACCGAGGAAGAGTTGGTTATGAGCATGGGAGATACATTGGAAGGAGATGAGCAAGAAGATGATAGTACTTTTGAAGAGCTCACCAATGATGATAGAATGCAGATCAAGACTTCGTTGGATGATCCACTAAGAGACTTGGAGTTGAAAACACTTCCAAGCCACTTAGAATATGCTTTCCTTCATGAAGAAGATTTACTACCCGTAATCATTTCTTCCTCTTTACTTGATAATGAAAAATCCAAATTTATAAATGTGCTTGGGGCTCATAAAGGAGCATTCGCATGGCACACATCCGACATTCCGGGTATGAGTCCGTCATTTTGCAAACATAAAATAAACTTTTTAGATGATGTGAAAACCGTTGTCCAAAGACAACGGAGACTTAACCCGGACATGAAGGATGTGGTCAAGAAAGAAGTTGTTAAGCTTCTTGATATGGGAATCATTTACCCCATCTCGTATAGCTCATGGGTGAGCCCGGTACATTTTGTACCGAAAAAGGGGGCATTACCGTGGTGACCAATGACCAAAATGAAATGGTACCAACTAGGACGGTCACAGGATGGTGTATGTGTATTGATTATAGGATGTTAAATGACGCCACTAGAAAATACCACTTTCCATTGCCATTCATTGACTAAATGCTAGAAAGGTTAGCGGGGAATGAGTTCTATTGCTTCCTTAACGGATTCTCGGGATATTTCCAAATGCCTATAGATCCTGAGGATCAAGAAAAGACCACCTTTACTTTCCCATTTGGGACCTATGCCTATAGGAGAATGCCCTTTGGTCTTTGAAATGCCCCCGCCACCTTCCAAAGATGTAAGATTGCCATTTTCCAAGATATGATCGAAACCTCCATGGAAGTTTTCATGGATGACTTTTCTGTTTTTGGTAATTCATTTGATTCTTGTTTATCAAATTTAGATAAAATGCTCGAAAGGTGCGAAAAGGCACATTTGGTTTTAAATTGGGAGAAATGCCACTTCATGGTGAAGGAGGACAGTGTCTTGGGATACAAAGTTTCGGGGTTGGGTCTTGAGGTTGATAAAGCTAAAATTGATGTTGTTGCTAAACTACCACCACCTACTAATGTCAAAAGGGATTAGAAGTTTTCTTGGTCATGCTGGTTTTTATAGGAGATTTATAAAAGATTTTTCAAAAATCACAAGACCCTTGACCAAACTTCTTGAAAAAGAAGCCCCCTTTGTGTTTAATGGACCGTGTTTGAGTGCTTTCGAGACATTGAAAAACTAATTGACCCAAGCACCCATCATTGTTTTCCCCGATTGGTCAAAACCATTCGAATTGATGTGTGACGCTAGCGACTTTGCCTTAGGAGCCGTCCTAGGACAAAGAGTGGACAACCATTTTAAACCAATCTATTTTGCTAGTAATACCTTGAATGGAGCCCAACAAAACTACACCACAACCGAGAAAGAGTGGCTTGCCGTGATGTTTGCCTTTGATAAATTTAGACAATACCTTGTTTTATCAAAGACCATTGTTTTCACCGACCACTCGGATCTCAAGTATCTTTTTGCAAAACAAGATGCTAAGCACCGTCTCATTCGTTGGATTCTTCTTCTACAAGAATTCGACATTGAGATCAAAGATAAGAAGGGAGCCGAGAACCTTGCCGCCGAACACTTGTCAAGATTGGAAAATCCAAATCTTGACAAGTAAGGCGATACTAATATTAATGATTCCTTTCCCAAGGAATTTCTTTTGCAGGTAGGTGATGAGACGAAGAAGGAGGATGAAGCACCATGGTTTGTCAATTTAGCTAATTACTTAGTTGGCGGTGTATTGAAAAAGGGGATGCGCCATCAAGAGATGAAATTTTTTTTCTCGAATTTGTAGTGTTATTTCTGGGAGAAACCGTATTTATTCCGGGTTTGTGCGGATGACATGGTTAGAAGATGTGTTTCGGGGGGTGAGACTAGGGAAATCTTGGATACTTGTCATCATGGCCCCACGGGAGGTCATTATGGGCCGTCGGTCACCGCAAAGAAAGTTTTTGATGCGGGTTTCTATTGGCCCACGATTTTCAAGAAAGTAAACACTTTATGCCAAACTTGTGATGCTTGCCAAAGAACAGGAAACATCTCTAAAAGAGATGAAATGCCTCAAATTAGAATCCAAGTTTGTGAGGTGTTTGATATATGGGGTATCGATTTCATGGGTCCATTTCCTCAATTTTTCAAGAATGAGTACATTTTGGTGGCGGTAGATTATGTGTCAAAATGGGCGGAAGCTAAGGCACTACTAAAGAATGATGCTCGTGTGGTAATCGATTTCTTGAAGAACTTGTTTTGTCGGTTTGGGATGCCGAAGGCGTTAATTAGTGACCAGGAAGTCACTTTGCAAATGCCCAATTAGAGAAGGTTCTCAAAAAATATGGGGTGAATCACCGGTTTTCAACTTCATACCACCCTCAAACGAGTGGTCAAGTTGAAACACAAACCGTGCTTTGAAGCGAATCTTGGAGAAAACAGTGAAAGACAACCGGACAATTTGGTCCAAGAAGTTAGATGATGCATTGTGGGCATTTTGAACCGCCTACAAAACACCTATCGGAACAACACCATACCGGTTGCTCTATGGAAAAACTTGCCATTTACCTCTTGAAGTTGAGCATAAGGCATATTGGGCCTTGAAAAATTGCAATATGGACTTGTGTTGATGCATATTAGTTTGTCTGTTAGTTGGTCTATCGAGTTGTAAAAGTGTCGTTAGTCGTTTGATAGAAATATAGATTTTATATGATGCGACACTTAAGTTTTAGGTTAGGTGACACTTGCCTAAGTGACGCATAGGGACACTTAGGTAAGTGACGCATTAAGGCGGCCACATGCGACACTTCTACAAGTGACGCATGTCGGCCAGAATGTTAGTATAAATACAAACCTACGGGTTTTCGGCTAGGGTTGACGAAACCCTAGCACCATTTGTCGACTAAGCATACCTGTAATCAGTACCATTACGTTATTCAATGCTAATAAACTCATTTACTTGGTTTAATTCAATCGTTTCGATTTGCGTTTATTAGTGATTCGTGCAATTGATTGTTTCCGCCTTTCAATAGCAGTCGATCATCACTTAGGTCCAACTTCTAGGGCACTCACAACTGGTATCAGAGCCACTGGGTGATTAGATTGACATTTTGAAGACGTTTTGGATTGATTTCGGTTTTGTTCGGATCAAGAATCGAGAATAACTATGGATTTCTAGTTGATAAGGTGATTTCCAGAAGATATTCATCATTTACTACAGGTTTCGTTCATTAGGGTTCAAGGAATTTTCGTTTGGTTTACGAAAATTCGAATTTTAGGGTTTTTGGGATTTTACAGCCGTTTCTGCGACACTCGCTGCATCACTTGAACGCGTTACTTATAGCGGCACTTCGTAATCTCAAATTAGGGTTTTACCGTCACTTGAACGCGTCACTTGGAGCATCATTTGAGGTTTATACGACACTTAACTTAAGTGTCGTCTTTTTTAATCCACCCTCACTCACGTGCGTCACTTTAGCACGTCACTTGAGTGCCAAGCGTCACTTCTGTTAGTGACTCCTGTTTGATTTCTTACGTCACTTCTGTTAGTGACGCCTTTTGATTTATTGCGTCACTTTTATTAGTGACGCCTATTTGTTCTAGTGCGTCACTCAAGTACGACACTTGAGTGCGTCACTTGCTAGATTGAGCGACACTTGCTTACAGTGTCATCAGTCACTTCATCCGTCACTCGATAGCATCACTTACCAAGTGACGCTAGTCGTTGCGACACTTTAGTGCGTCACTTACCAAGTGACGCCTTTGGTACAAATTAGTTTGCAAGTTCTCGTTTTTGAGTTAATTTTCATGTTAATTTTTAATGGCTGGTGTTGCTGATAAAGAGGATATTCGAGGAATTAGAGATATGCTAAAACAAAATCATGATGTTGGTTCCAATAATAAACCTCCTCTATTTACGGCTGATATGGATTACGCATATTGGCGTGATAGATTTGAACAGTATGTAGATTTCCACTGTCCAGAGCTCTGGGGTCCGCTCAGAGAAAGATATGAAGCTCCTGTAGCTGAGGGAGACTATCGTGGTATCCCTCCATCCAAAACATACAAAGCCATGTCTCCTGAAGAGAAAAAGGAGTACGATATTGAAAGGAAGGCTCATTCAGCCATCTGCATGTGCCTTACTAAAGATGTCTTACGCCTCTTCAAAACACATGACATAACATACGATCTCTGGAAGGCTATTGAGACGAGATGTGGTGGAAATCAGAAGTACAAAGAGGCTAAATTGGAACTGATCAAGAAACAGTATGATCTGTTTGATTCTCTGCCTAATGAAACAGCTTCGGGTGTGTTTACCAGATACTCACTGTTGGTTAGTGAGTTAACTGAGGGAGGATATAATTTCCCTCAGATTGAAATAAACAAGAAGCTGTTGGACGTTCTACCGAGTAGTTGGGATGTTAAAGTACAGTTTCTGAAAGAAAGTCAAGAATTAGCCACGATGAACTTAGATGAGCTAATTGGTGTTCTTCAAGCCCATGCGATGGAGTTGAAGAAGAAAGAATGTAAGTCGGGTGGTTTTGTTCAAGACCCGACATTATATGGAGGAAAAGTCAACACCGGAAAGACGTATGGTGGAATGACTTTTGTTTCTTCTACAAGTTCTCCACTTCAACCTTCATTGCAAAGTACCGGAGTTCATCATCCGGTGTATGCTTCTGGACCCTCACAAGGCTCACAACCGCAAGTTCCAGTGTCCCCTTCTATTCAAGAGCAGGCTGCTATCTATACAGCCTTTCTCAGCTCTTACAAGGATTTGGTTTCACAACCGAATTCTACTTTAGAACTTGCCAAAGAAGATTATGCTCAACTAGATGACGATGATCTTGAGCAAATGGACTTAAACTGGAATATTGCCATGATATCAAGGAGAGTTCAGAAATTCTTGCAACGAACTGGTCGCAAGAGTTTGGAAGGAGATGGCAAAACCAGTTTTGGTTTTGATAAAAGCAAGGTTCGCTGTTATAATTGTCAGAATCTGGGACATTTTGCGAGAGAGTGTGAGAAACCCAAAGTTCCTCCATCGGGTTTCACGAAGCCTGATGCTCCCAGAACTCCAGAGAAAGATGAGGTGGGCAAGCGACAGCTGATGCACTAGTTGTCTTTGAGCCTACCAACACCGACTGGAGCATGTATGCTGATAATTATCAACAGTGTCTCATGGCTCACATTTCTAATGAGGTACGCAATGAACCAGAAGAACCTTTGAACTGTATCTCATGCATAAAGTTAACTGAATCTTTAAGGTGTTTTCAAGAAGATAACGTAGACTTAAGAAAAAAGGTTGAAAAACTTAGTGAGTCGAATAAATACCTAAAGGCCAATGAACAATTGTATGATAAGAAAATTGAGGCTTATCAACAGGACACGCTTAGGTATAAATCTAAGGTTTTTAGTCAACAGCATGCTATTAATAGCTATCTTGATGAAATAGATCTTTTGAGAAAGGAACTGATCTGAAAGTTGAATATGACAAATATAAAAGTAAGATTCTAGGTTCCTCTTCTTCTACGGTTGCCTTCAACAAAATCCTTAACAAGCAAAAGACGGATAGTAAAACTAAGACAGGACTAGGTTATACTGTAGTCCCGCCTCCCACTGAATACTGTCCTATGCCAGTTAAGGAAGGCACCGAAGAGATTCCAGTTGACTATGCACTGTTATATGGGGTCAAGTCTAAGGTCAATAATCAAAACAAACAGTCAAAGGAGAAAACCAAACGGTCAGAGTATCCTTCGCCTCAGTTTGTTAAGTCAGAATGTGAATCTCCAGTTAGAATTGAGGAGATTGTTGAGATTGAGGATATTACTGATCAGGAGTATCCTGAATTTAAAAAGAAGGTTGAAGTAAAATCTGTCAAAATGGTTTCAAAGGTTGAACCTACAATTAAGGTTCAACCTAAAAAGGAAAAGAATAAGGTTTTAACTACAAAATCTCAAACTTTACAGTCACCTGTAAAGATTTTGCAACATAAAGCTACACGTGCAAATGACTTTTGTGATAAACCTTCCACTTCAACCTCTCAACCAAAACAAGCATTTTCTAAGACA
The DNA here is from genome assembly GCA_963422505.1 of Pseudognaphalium luteoalbum. NCBI lineage: Eukaryota > Viridiplantae > Streptophyta > Magnoliopsida > Asterales > Asteraceae > Pseudognaphalium > Pseudognaphalium luteoalbum. Next base: position 85,260,850 of record OY730192.1, on the reverse strand, counting down.
TGCACGAAATGTTCATGTTCTAGAAATGCTTCTTCTACTCCTATGGTAAATCCTCAGCCTCAACCAGTTGTTGAGACCCGATCATGCTTTTACTGTAAAAGACAAGGACATTTAATTCGTGAATGTCCCAAACTGTCTCATCAGCATTATGGGAGAGAAATGCCTAGGACTTCTCTTTACAGAAATTTATTTTCAAAATCTCCACCTAGGCGTTACTCAACCTCTCCCAAGCCTGCTGAAAGGCCGAGTAATGTTGGGCAAAAACCTTTACCAAAACAAAAGCCCGACATTATTCCCAAACCAATTTCCGAACAACCTAAAGTTTGGAAACGAAAGGAGTCTGTTAGTGACTCTTCTGTCATCAACAATAACACATTAGATGAAAATTCTAGTTTGTTAAAAAATAAAGTTCTGTCCGATGTGATTATTGTTGATGACCTTGGTAGACCTAAGTATGTAAAGGCTTGGGTCACCGTTTCTCACTAATCTCCTTACTTTATGTGTTGCAGCAGTCAGAACGTGTTAAGGATAGTGAATGGTTTATGGATAGTGGCTGCTCGCGACACATGACTGGCGATGTGTCTCTTTTGACGGATGGTAAACCACATGCCGAAGGACATGTTGCTTTTGCTGGAGATACAGGAGGAACCATTACGGGAAAGGGAAAGCTAACTAACGGGAAAGTTAGCTTCGAGAATGTGAATTATGTGGCTCAACTTACTCACAACTTGCTGAGCATTTCACAAGTCTGTGATAAGGACTTTACCACTGCTTTCACGAAGACTGAATGTGTGATACTGAAGCCAGGTTTCATTATCCCTGCAGAATGGGTGCTTATGAGGGCGCCACGGAGAAACGACACCTATGTAATGAATATGCGAACTGTGGAGACTACAAATGAATACACCTGTCTCCTGTCAAAGGCTTCGGAAAAGGAATCACTATTGTGGCATAGACGAATGGGACACATCCATTTTCGTAAGATGAATTTTTTAATAAACAATGATTTGGTAAATGGAGTTCCAAAACAGTCATTTACCTTAAAAGATGACTGTATTGCATGCCATAAAGGGAAACTCCACAAGAAATCCCATAAGTCGAAGATAGTGAATTCCATTGCTGCACCACTGGCGCTCTTACACATGGATCTGTTTGGTCCTATATCAACTAAGAGCATAGGCGGTAGATCTTACTGCTTAGTAGTCACCGATGACTACTCGAGATTTTCGTGGGTATACTTTCTGGGTACAAAGAGTGAAACACCAGATATTTTGGTGTATTTGTTGGATAAGTTGGCAAATCTGTGCAACTTAAAGGTGAAGAGACTGAGAAGTGACAATGGAACTGAATTCAAGAACTCCACTCTTGAGTTATACTGTGCTACAAAAGGTATTGATCATCAGTTCAGTGCCCCAAGAACTCCTCAACAGAATGGAGTTGCAGAGCGAAAGAATAGGACTATTATCGAGACAGCTCGGACTATGCTGGCAGATTCTAAGCTTCCTATCATATTTTGGGCAGAAGCAGTCAGTACTGCTTGTTACGTTCTGAATCGCGTGCTCACGGTTAAGAAAAAGAATAAGACCTGTTATGAACTTTTCATTAACCGTAAGCCCACTTTGCAGTTTCTAGAGCCGTTTGGGTGTCCGTGTTTGATTATGGTCTCCAAAGACAAGGTCTCGAAGTTTGGAGCTAAAGCCGTTGAAGGAATTTTCCTTGGCTATTCAGTCAACTCTTCGAACAAAAGAGTCTACATTAAATCAACACACCAGGTGAAAGAGCATTTTGAGGTAAAATGCCTGCGTTACACGGATCCTCCTCAAGGAACGGGTCCTGAATGGTTATTCAACTATAAGGATGTGTTTAATTCGTTTGACATACCCGAAGACAATGGTGAAGAGGAGGAGTTAGTTACCTTACTTCATGGTATTAGTCTGTGTCAAGACACATCTACCTTTAAACAAACACCACCACCTACTCCAACACCCACACCATCACCTCCAACACCTACTCCAACACCCACACCACTACCTACTACATCCACACCATCGCCTACTGTTCCACCTTCGGATGATCCTTCGACTTCAGGAACGACTAATGCAACAAAACATCCAGATGATCCCAACATGCCACCGTTAGAGGAAGACGAGGAAGAAGAAGAATTGGTTCATTCTCACCTCTTCTCTAATGAAGATGATGCGGAACTTCAACCTCCTGTGCAACCTGAAAGTCCTACTGCTCCTGCGACTAACACTGTTCCCGTTACTGTAGGGGACATGAACAATTTGGAGTTAGAACTTGCACCGGAGTTAATCCCAGTCACTGTTGGGACATGTATGTGTGACAACAGATCTAGCTTGTAATAGTACTAGTGATTATTGTAATCAAGTTTGTACAATTGATTTGGATTTGTAAATCATATTAGTTTGGTATTAATATTCGTTAAATATATTAGTATGATAAAGTGTTAGACGAATATCGAATACGATGTTACAAACTAAAGTCTGTGAGATAAGATCTCAAGTCGCAGAACTTAATCCTGCGAGATGAGATCTGGGCTCGCAGAGCTGCGAACTGAGTCGAGATGGGCTTGGTTGTGGGCTACGAGTTGAACTCAACTCGCAGAGTCCATCGACCTGCGAATCGAGTTTGATTAAAACCTATAAATATCCAATTAGGTTTAATCCGAAAAAGACTTTTGGCCATTCGTTTTCCAGAGAACAAAAACGCTATTCTAAGCAATCATAAGGTTAGGTATTGATCGATTAACGTTAATTAATCGATACAAAACCTGGTTGATAAATCAATTCGCTATTATCTTGCGAAACAAATTGTTCACTTATTGTGAACCAAGTATTGAGGAATTCCGCGCCTTAATACCTAAGATAACCTCGTTATCGATCCACATACTAGGGACTTACAATTGGTATCAGAGCTTTCGGGCTAAATACTTAGTTAGTTCGAGGTTATTTGGATAATAACGATAGATTTAGGGTTGTTGTTACGATTAATCTTCGTAAAAACGATCAAAATCAGTCTCTGGAAGTGTTTAGTTTTGTAATCGACCGAAATCTTAAGGTTTAATCGATTAGAAAACTAAAATTTTCGTTTTAGGGTTTTTCAGCCGATTCTGCGAACTGAGTTCCCCCTGCGAACCGAGTTCTTCTGCGAACTGAGTTCCCTCTGCGAACTGAGTTCCCCCTGCGAACCGAGTTCTTCTGCGAACTGAGTTCCCCTCTACGAACTGAGTTCACCCTGCGAACTGAGTTCCTGTCCTGCGAATCAAGTTTCTGCGAAGTGAACTTTCTGATTTTTCTGATTGTTAATTCCCGAAACTCTTAAAAATGTCTGACATTAGCAAAATGATTGAGATGGAGCACGAGGTTGGAAAATCTAATACTCCACCTAAGTTGTTACGTGTTGAAGACTATTACAGTTGGAGAGATAGGTTTGAATCTTACTGTAGATTCCATAATCTCTCAATCTGGATGTGTATCAAAGGAGGATACACGGCACCCACCCAAACTGTTCAAAATGCTGTTGTTGTGGTATCCTATAATCTGATGAGTGAACAACAAAAGAAAGACTATGAGAATGAAAATAAAGCTCATTCTTGTATCAAGATGTGTTTATCCAAGGAAATTAATCATCAGTTAAAATCTTTTCATGCTGATAAAGCACTCTGGGAAGCGCTTGAGAAAAGATGTGAGGGAAGTCCACAAGTACAAGCAAGCAAGAAGAAGCTTCTGAAAAAGCAGTTTACTCTGTTTAAAGCTTTTAAAGGAGAAACTCTTGATGCTTATGTTACTCGTTTCTACCATTTGTTATCTGAGATTGAAAACCATGAAATCACTATTGAGGAGGTAGAGAAAACCGACAAGTTTCTTGAGGGTTTACCTTTTAAATGGGAGATGTATGGTGTGATGATTACAGACAATGAAACCAGATATGCAACCATGACACTTGAGCAGGTTATTGACAAGCTCAAAGGATATGATTTCACTAAGAAGTCGAAAGATACTGATTCTGATCATGTTCAGGATCCAGGACTGTATCATGGAAAAACTTCTATCTCGACTGCTTCATCTAGCTCGACCACTGCTTTGTTTGTTGGTAATGCTGATGGAAAGGGTGAAATGATAACTGATGAACTGTGTTTCATTACATCATCCGGAAATGAAGCTAAAGGGAAACCTTCTGAGAAGTCACCTCAAGAACATCAAAAGATGCCCATGAGTGTGAAATCTGCTGAGCAGCAATTGTCTGTTCTTGCTTCATTTGTAGCTTCATATGAGAATTATATTGATTGTAAGATCAATGATCCAATTCTTTTTGATGAAGACTATGATCAGATAGATCCTGATTATCTTGAAGAAATAGATCTCCAGGACCAACTTGCTTTGTTGTCAAGGAGAGTTAAAAATTTCTTAAAGAAAAATGGAAGAAAGGTTGTTGGCAACAGATCAGGGTTTGATAAAACCAAGGTCAAGTGTTATAACTGTAAAAGTTACGGACATTTTGCTAGAGAATGCCAAAGACCTAAGGTAGAGACTGGTGAAGGGAAACAAGGCTCGGGAAATACTTTGCATTCCAAAGCCTTAGTAGTGAAACAGCTAGATGGATCTTATGATTGGAAAACTCAGTCAGAGGAAGCTTTGATGGCTGAGATTGACGATCAAGAGATTGAAGCTGAGTCATTATCCTATATGCCCACTGATCCAGCTTTTGAAGTAAAGGTGCATGAGACTCCTGCTAAAGCTAATGTTGATGATGTATTAGACTTGGGTTCAACTGAAAATTTGGATCCCGTAGATTTTGTAGCTAAGATGGCTGAACTGCAAACTGATAAAAAATGGGTATGCCTAGATCTTGTTTCTCTTGTTGATCTGTGTCAGTTAGTTTCCAGTTTACAGTCCCAAGTTAGTGCTTATGCAGATTCCTATAAGACTTTGACTGAAACTAATAATACCCTATCATCTCAACTTAGCACACTTAGTAAATCCAGTGAGGCTGTTAGATCTGAACTTGATCTAGCTAAGTTAGATATATGTAGGTTAAGTGATGATAAACAAGCCTTAAAGGATAAGATTAAGGCAGATGCGGCTGACAAGACAGCTTTTAGAGATACTGTGAATGAGAAATTAATTATCATAGACGGTCTCTATATGAACATAAATGATTTGAATCTGTCCATTGCTAATAAGGATAAGGAGTTAGCTGATTGCAAAACAAAACTTGTAGCTCAGAATCGTAAGCTTGAGAGCTATAGAACATCTGAAATGGATAAAATGTTAGGTGCTCAGCGTAGTGTGAAGGATATGTCTTGTTTAGGATATAATGATATGCCTCACCCATTCAATTCAAATTACACTAAAACTCCTGTAGATATTGAAATGGCAGATGTTAACCCTGAAACGAAAGAAACTAATAAACCGGATAAGTTAGAGGCACAGAAGAGTGTTATTAAGAACCCTTCATTAGATGATAGTAAGAAAATTCCTCACACCAAAGTATATTTTGTACCGGGTGGAGTAATTAATGATACTAAGATCAATGAAGTGGTTAATAAAGAACATGTCATTGAACCTTTAGTGCCTAAAACTCTGGTAGCGGATGCAAAAGCTAGTAAGTCACGTAAACAGATGTCTTGCTTCAAGTGTCACCAAAAAGGACACGTAGCTTCTTGTTGCCCAAATAAGAAGTTGGAAGCATCACATAAGTTAGTGAATACTGAAAAGACACCTACTATTTCTAGTTCGATTTTAGATAGGTTAGGCTCCAAACCGGGATTAGGAAGCAAACCTGTAAACATTCTGAAAAGAGATGGTAATCATAGTGTCTCTCCACCTAAACCTAAAAGGGCTTATACTCTAAACGAAAATACTTTCAATAAGCCAAGAGATAAGACACCTTCGAGGTTTAGGACCCCAAGTAGAAACCATAGTCAATTTGAGAATGGTTCTACTTCGAGTACACAGGGAACTAAGTTTGTGCCTAAGAGGTTTTCTACTCACTCTCCTCATAGGCCTAAGACTACAGATCATCAACAATCTCAAACTCCTATGAAGGTTACCAAGACTCCTGATGGGAATAGTTATGGTTACTTTAAGGAGGTTCAGATTGTAGATGACCAGGGACAAACCAAGACCGTAATGGCTTGGGTCCCTCTTGATAACTAACTGTGTACAACTTGTGATGTGTAGGAGCAGACTGTGAACAAGGACAGCTGGTGGTATGTAGACAGTGGATGCTCAAGACACATGACAGGTGAAAGAAGTCTACTGAAGGACTTCAGAGAAGGTTTCAAGCAAAAAGTAAATTTTGCAGGAGACAAAGGAGGAGTAATTACTGGGAAAGGAAAAGTTTCAAATGGAACTTTAACTCTAGAGGATGTGAATTATGTTGAAGAACTAACTCATAACCTAGTGAGTGTTTCCCAAGTCTGCGATAAAGGTCATCCAGTTCATTTTAATGAAAAGGAGGCTTTAGTCCTGAAGCCAGGCTTCACAATTCCTGAAGAATGGATATTGATGAGGGCACCAAGGAAGAAGGACATCTATGCGATAAACATGGGTGTTCCTAATTCTTCAATGGTATCTACATGTTTATTATCCAAGGCTTCGGAAGCAGATGCGCTACTATGGCATAGGAGACTGGCACACCTAAACTAGAGAAAAATGAACTACATAACCAAAAATGGTTTAGTTTTGGGTGTACCGCAAAAACGTTTCGAGTCTGAGGATAAGTGTGTTCCTTGTATGAAAGGAAAGCCGCATAAGAAACCGCACCGATCTAAGACTGAAAACTCAATCTCCTCTCCATTTGATTTGCTACATATGGATCTCTTCGGCCCAATAAGCAAAAGAAGCATAGGTCGCAAATGGTACTGTCTAGTTGTCACAGATGACTACTCTAGATTCTCGTGGGTATTTTTCTTAGGATCTAAGGATGAAACTCCAGGTATTCTAATTGAGTTTTTAGATCAAATTGAAAATGTATACAAAACGAGAGTTAAGCGTATTCGTAGTGATAACGGAACAGAGTTCAAGAATTCAACGTTAGATATCTATTGCTTAAGCAAAGGGATAATTCATCAATTCAGTGCACCATATGAACCTCAAGAGAATGGTGTTGCTGAAAGGAAGAACAGAACGTTGATTGAAGCTGCTAGAACAATGCTTGCAGATTCAAAGCTTCCTATCATCTTTTGGGCAAAAACAGTGAATACAGCATGTCATGTTCTGAATAGAGTTCTTACGGTTAAAAAGCATAATAAGACTTGTTATGAGCTTTTGAACAATAAGAAACCAAACTTAAAAGGATTTGAACCCTTTGGAGTTGCTTGTACAATATTGAAAACTGGGAATCAAGCTAAATTTGGTGAGAAGGCTGACGAAGGATTCTTCTTGGGTTATATGCCTAATTCTCCAAATAAAAGGGTTTTCAATAAGGTCACTAGTCGTCTGGAGATAGTTTATAACATTGAAGTTACGAGCTATGTACCTGATGTGCATAAGGGATTAGATTGGCAATTTGACTACTCAGATCTCTTTAAGTCATTTAAGGTTCCCAGAAATGATTTTGTCAGTGATTCAGAGATTTCTCAGCACTTATTGAATGAAGAATTGGACAATGGTCCGTCTTCAACATCGAGTGTTCCGAAATCTGGAATCAGGACATCAGATGACTCAAATGAAGCTTCTTTAAGTGGGTCTCGACAATCTTCAAAGGATAAGTATCAAGAAAAAGAAGATTCTGAAAAGGATCTTCAAACAACGTTTGATGATGTACTTACTTCTTTGAACCATTTAAAGATCTCTTCGGAAAATTCAGAAGAAATGCCTTCATTAGAAGAGATTGGTACTAACTTAGGAGATGAATTAATAGTTGATCCTATACCGATTACAGGAATGAGTAAGAATCATCCCGTTGAATACATCATCGGTGATATTAATACTCCTGTTCAGACTAGGACTCAATCTAAAGCTAGTACTTCTGAAGATTTAGAAAGCTTGTATACTGCTATGAAAGAGACAGGGATTCCTAATCAATGTCTATATTCATGCTTTATCTCACAAGTTGAGCCTAAAAATGTGCAAATGGCTCTCAAAGAAAGCTCATGGGTTGAAGCTATGCAGGAAGAACTGCAACAGTTCTCAAAATTTCAAGTTTGGGAGTTGGTTGACCTACCAAAGGGAGAATATCCAATTGGAACTAGATGGGTATTTAAATGTAAGAGAGATGACCAGGGAGTCATTACTCGCAATAAAGCACGTCTAGTGGTTCAAGGTTTTAATCAACAAGAAGGCATAGATTACAATGAAGTGTTTGCACCAGTTGCTAGGCTAGAAGCAATTAGAGTATTTTTAGCATTCGCGTCATTCTATGATATAAAAGTTTATCAGTTGGATGTTAAGAGTGCCTTTTTGTATGGCAAAGTAGAAGAATTGGTGTATGTTGCTCAACCTCCAGGGTTTGCTGATCATGAGTATCCCGATAGTGTATATCGTTTGAATAAGGCTCTATATGGATTACATCAAGCACCGAGGATGTGGTATGCAACACTATCAACGTATCTACTTGATAATGGATTTACAAGAGGAGCAATTGATAGTACATTGTTTGTAAAATGGAACAATAAAGACTTTCTATTAGTACAAGTTTACGTTGATGACATTATCTTTGGATCTTCTGATGAAAAGATGTGTCAAAAATTTGAGAAAGTCATGAGAAAAAGGTTTGAGATGTCTGCAATGGGAGAGTTGAAATTCTTCTTAGGGTTACAAGTTGACCAAAAGAAGGATGGCTTCTTTATTCATCAATCTAAATATGTTTATGAGTTATTAGAAAGATTTAAGATGGATGACAGTAAAGTATACAATACTCCGATTCCAGTTAATCACAAACTAGGTCCGGATACATCGAGTGATCAGGATGTGGATCCTACTTTATATAGGGCCATGATTGGATCACTAATGTATTTGACTGCCTCTAGTCCTGACATTATGTTTGCTGTTTGTTTATGTGCAAGATATCAGGCTAATCTGAAAGAGTCACATATGCAGACTGTTAAACGGATCTTCCGTTACCTCAAAGGGTAACCGAAGCTGGGACTTTGGTATCCAATTGATGGAGACTTAGATCTAGTAGCATATACTGATTCGGATTATGGAGGATGCAATCAAAATAGGAAATCTACGACCGGAGGATGTCAATTCTTAGGAGGTAGATTAGTATCTTGGCAGTGCAAGAAGCAAAGCTCAGTAGCCATTTCTACATGTGAAGCTGAGTATGTTGCAGCTGGCAGCTGTTGTTCTCAAGTTCTTTGGATACAACAGCAACTGCGGGATTACGGGTTAAATATAACCAATACTCCTATGATGATTGACAACGAATCTACTATGTCGATCACTAACAATCCTGTGAAGCACAGTAAAACTAAGCACATTGATATTCGACATCATTTTATTAGAGATTGTGCTGAAAAGAAAATGATAAGGTTAGTTAAGGTTCCGACTGTGGATAACTTAGCAGACCTATATACGAAGGCGTTCGACAGAGCAAGATTTGAGACATTGGTTCAACTGAATGGAATGAGAAATCCAGAGTGATTAGTCTTCCAAGGGTATTTTAGTAATAGTTAGTTATAATTAAAAAAAAAAAAAGGTAGGCGTATGGCATTCATTTGCTTGTTACCTGCGGGGAATCGCCTCCAATAAAAGAACAACCGAAGTTCTTTTAGAAAAAGCTTTAAGTTTTGGCTGTAAAAACTTGGGAAATGATAGTACATTAGGAGAATAAGTCTAAGAATAATAACCTTAATTATTAAGTATGATGTGTTAGTAGATTCTTATAAGTTGCATTAGAATAACGATTTTTATCTAGGATTACACTTATATTTATCGTATTATACACCTATATCCACTGATTATAACTTGTCCTTTTACTTAACAAGTGATAAGAATAACTTAAGTCTAGTCAGCTTCATCATACGATTTATTGGTAGGCAGGTTATGCTAAGATTTCCGAGCAGTTAAGAAGTATAACTTTCATGTGTAATATCTTATGTGATTTGTTATATAACGTATGACATATGTCTTAATTGTTGAATGATAGTATTACCATGCACTGTGATCTAAAATTAAAAAAATTGATTGATTGAAATGATACAAAGTATCATAATGTCAAAAGGTGAGTTATATGTTTCGAAAGGGCATCATTTAGTAACCTCTACCTTACATATGAAAGATACAAAGTATCTCGTGTCAAGTGTATGTTATATGCTTCTAAAGAACATCATTTAGTAATCTCTACCTTGATAATACAAGATACAGTGTTATGTGTTGTACTTGAATTCTTCAGTATGTTGTATAGTAGAAAACACTAGATATTGTGCACATTAACAATAAAAGATTGGCTCAGAAACCTGTGTGTAATCTGTTTATGTGGATCATAATACTGGTAATCGTCTTGAACTGTCTATGATATTCGAACATTCACTTTTGTGAATAATAAGAAATCATAAGTTATATTTCAATGAAGTGTTATATCATGTGGATAAAGGTACATAAGATATAATTTCTTAAATATAAGTTTATTACTGATTAAAGTTGTGATTTTATTGTGCTTATATGAATTTCATGAGGTATGTATACTAACAATCGTCTTAGGCTTATTACAATCTATTAAGTACAACTTATTCTTTCTAATATGATCCCTAAGCAGTTAAAACTTTAAGTGTTTATTAATTAAGTTAATTTGTTAGAATGTTAGTAGTTTTATTATTTTAACGTTTGTAATTATTTCCTCGAATCAATAAAACTTTTAACTATTCTTCTTGTTTATCTTTTGGAATTAAATTAAACTAGCTATCTTATATCCGTGTTGAATAAATGTAACAAATACAAGTAAAAAATAATTTTTATTTTAGACTTGTACGGTATGTATGGGTTTCATTTTATACTAAGTGCTAAAATCGCGTTTTTGTAAAAACTTGTGATTTTGACTAGTCAACGCTACGAAGCGAGACTAGTGCTGCGAAGCGAGTACATAGTATAAATGGGGCAAGTCCAATGAGTCCAACCCACACTTGCCATTTATTCTGCGAACCGAACTCACATACCTCTGCGACTTGAAATTTGGCGAAACGAATCGAAAATACATTTTGATTGATTTTCTGATTTTTAGTACAAAGAAGGATTTTTTGATCCGTGGAATTCTTACAACTTTTGATTACGCATCTTTAGAAGTAAGTTTCATGAGAATTCACCGTGTAATTTGTGAGATATCGATGGGTTTACGTTTTTGAATGTGTCGGTTTAGTTTATCACAGATTTTATACAAATTAGTGATTTAGAAAACCTAACACATGATTATAATGCTTAATCGATGGTTAATAAACATGTTATAATCGATTAATTGCTTTGAAACACATTTGATTAGTGATTGATGTTTTGAATTCGTTGAGCAGTTGATCCTGCGAACCGAGATCTATCTCGCTTCGCAGCCCGCTCCAACGAATCGAGATAAGTTGCTAGACGAGTTTCAACTCGTTTGACTTCAGTTGACCGAAGCGAGACGAGTTCAACTCGTTTGACTTCTGTTGACCGAAGCGAGACGAGTTCAACTAGTTTGACTTCAGTTGACCGAAGCGAGACGAGTTCAACTCGTTTGACTTCTGTTGACCGAAGCGAGACGAGTTCTACTTGTTTGACTTGGGTTGACCGAAGCGACTCGACTTCAACTCGCAGGGTTTCTGCGAACCGAATTGAAAAATTAAATCAAATTTATAATTTTTCAAATTTTAACTTGTTATCGATTTGAGAATTGTTTATTTACAAATAATTAACAAGTTACTTGTTTCTATACATATAGACTTACGAATGTTTGTTTATAAGTTTAAATATGTGTAATATCTTAACAATTTAAGTTATTTCATATCGAAAGTCTTCCGACTCATAGCGTAGTCGTGCAGCGTGTCCCGATATTTATCGGCAGTATGATAACTCAAATTGTTATCCTTAGCTAACGAGCTTTATATATAATTTATAGAATATAATTGAAATTGTTAATTTAATTAAGTTTCAGTGAATTATGTTATTAGTTAATAGTATATTTAGACGTTTGATGATCTTTTTGATCATAATACGTTAAAGTGTAAATTATCTAATGCTCGTTAACTTAACATTCTTGCTATTTGTGTAATTTTACATTACAGATATGGCTAACAGATCATTTGAGAAGGGTCACAACATCTTGGTGAATCTAGATGTCAATGAGCGTGGTGCTGAGCGCTTTGAGCAGATTTTGACATATTTAGCACGTTCGAGAATTCGATTTGCTATCACCGAGTCACCTCCACTGAACAAAGACCTTATTACGCAGTTTTGGATGAACATTGTATATGATGGTGCTGCTAACCCGCCTACTATACGTACGATGGTGAATCCGCATCCGATTTCTTTTACTGCTGATGACTTACGACAGCTATTGTAGCTAGGAACTTCTGAACAAGAAGCGGGTCCATCTGCTTTTTCAGCTGATTTTATAGAAGGAGCTCTAGGTCGTACAGGTTATTCAGGACCTAGGAGAGGACGCCAGTTTGTCAAGGCATTTGTACTAGGACAGTGGAGATTTCTCTTTACTGTTATAGTATCTATTTTTGGAAACAAGAAGTCAGGATTAGATGAGCTTAGTCCTGAGTTGATGTCAGCTGTACTGTCACTGGTTTACAATAAACCATACAGTTTTTCTTCTTATATTTTTCAGTCCTTCAGAGGACAGATCACCGGAGCTGCTAGGACTTTGTTTATTCTTTATCCTAGATTCTGCATGCTCCTGATTCGAGCTCAAGTTCCAAACTTGCCAGCTTATGCAGCTGATTTTCAAGTTGAGACAATTGGACTGCGAGGTTACAACGCTTGCTTTTTGCTTTCCAAGCGTAAAGATGAGATTAAGCCTGAGGCTGCTGATCTTTTTGGGCATCTTCTTGATGCTGATTATGTTGCTCCACCAAACAATGGTTGGATCCAGCTCACGGTCAAGCTCAAGCTCAACAACGACAACAAGCTTCACCTCAACCTCAACCAGCAGCAGAGTCACAGGAGCTTATTGAGGATGTTTTACATCAGGTTGAACATCAAGGTCAACAAGTTGTGCCTGAGCTAGCTGCTGAGGTTCTACATGAGGTTTTGATACAGATTGATGATGATACAGATCCCTTGTTACGGGATATTGATAGTTATGTTGAACAGCCTGAGGTAATTTTATAATTATATAGTAATATCGGTACTAAGTTGTTATATAATTATCCCATTAGTGTTATACATAATGCACATGATATAGATATTTAGTTAATTAGTTATTATTTCTAATTATGAAATATAAATATTATTATCATCAGGGAGCTGAGACTGCAGACCCAGAGGTTACTCGACCTGAGGGTGAGCAGGGACAGCTTGATAGATCTGAGGGTTTACCTTCACAGGTATTTATCAGATTAATCATAAATATATAGAACTTGTATGATAGAGCTTTTAGCTAATCATAAATGTTTAATATATTTAATATTTAGGATTCTGATGTTGGTCCATCTAGAGGCCGTGATGGTCAATCGGCTTCAGATGATGATGATAGTACTCCTTCTCCACCTCCAGATGCTGGTTATATTAGATACCAATCTCGGATGGTTCCAGATCCAGCACTGAAGGAAAAGAGAAAGGCTAAGGAAGTCGATCCAGACTTCAGTATTATTAACGAAGGTCCTGAGGAAGAGGATCTACCTCTTATTCCTCAACGCCGTAAGCGTTCCAGGACTTTGACCATTCAGGATGGTATATTTTATTTAAAGTTAGGTAATCTTAACTTGTTGTTTATCCGGAGTTAAACTGAGACAGTTCATTCTGTGACAGTTGCTCAAGATACATCCCAGGTACAGACGATGATACCGGTGGTCACTGAACCAGTATTTGTACCATCTGAGGTATGAGATAAACGTTTAGTACTACGAGTATTATAAATATTTAATTAGAGATTGAGACAGAGTTATCTGTAACAATTACTTATTTAATTATATCTAACTTTATAGGCTGAGAAACTGCTTGAGTCAGTGGAACCAGAAATGGTCTCCAAGACTGTTGAGGAGGGAGTTGCAAAACTGGTGCATGATGCTCAGTTTCCGACCAATAAAGCTAGTAGATTTGCAGCTAGTCTTCTCAAAGAAGCATTATCTCAAGCCATTCCACCACTCACACGTGAATCATACATTGCTTCAGTGACACCGCCTAGACCATCTACAATATCTGTTATTCCGATGACTGATGCTGAAAGGATTACATCCTTAGAGTCAAGAGTTAAGGAATTGGAACAGAGTACTTCTAGGATTCCAGGGTTGTTGGTTGAGAATGTTTCTCTTGCTCAGCAGATGGTTCATATAAGTGAATCACATTTGACTCTGCTGAAGACTCATGATACTTTGCTTGCTGATTTTACTGCCCAGCGACTGAAGCTTGAACACTTAGAACGTTTGGTGTTGAGAGTGCATTCAGGACAGTCTGCTCAGGGGGAGATAATGATATATCATGAAGCTTGCAAAGAGGATGAGTTAGCTAAGAAGAGAAGAGATGATAAAGATGATGATCCCGATGCTCAGAAAGATGGTGAGCCGACTGGTCCTTCAAAGACTGATGAGCAAGCTATTTTTCAGGGGGAGTCTGCATGTGTTGGTGTTAGTGGTGATGGTGCTGGTACAAGTGCTGCGGGTACAAGTGAAGCTGGTAAGACAGCTTAGACTTGTGTAGATATTTGTACTTAGTATTTTAGTTGAATTATAATTGTAATTTATAATTGTAATTGAATAATTGTAACTTAATAGTTTTTGTAATATATATTTGGCTTGAGATTTTTATTACAAGATTAAATATATTACAAATTGTTTAAGTTATTTGATTTTGAAAAGTTAAATAAATTAGTGATCGAAAGTCTTCCGACTCATTGAGAAGTCGAGCGGCGTGTTCTGATTTATTTCAGCGGTCAAAGTTTATTTTAACTTAGACATTTTAGACTTGAGAGTTTTTATAACTGACAAGTTAAATATGTATGATTTTTAACTAGACAAATGATATATAATTTAAAGATATAATTGAAAGTTAAGTTCTTGTGATATAACAGTTCAATTAAGTCTTGGAAATTATATAAGGTAATTAACAGTGAATTTAAATGCTTGGTGATTATTCACAATGCATTATAATTTAAAGTTAATTAATATTTGTTAAGTGTTTATAAGACTTAAGAATTCTTTGATTGATTCAGAGAAATCAATAAAAGAATTATAAGTTATATAGATTGGTTATATTAACACAATTGAAATGAATAATGAAATTTTTAGATTGATTCAGAGAAATCAATAAAAGAATTTATATTATTAATTTAATTTGTGTAGATATGGAAATGCTAGAATTGAGTGACTCTGGAAGTGATATTCTTGATGAAATCGATGAAGAAATTGATTTTGATCTTGAAGAAGGAGAATTTTTACTACCTGAGGATTGGACTGCTGTCTATGAGAATGAGCAAGACATTGGTGTAGATCCAGATGCAAATATTGATGAACACCATGTGAGCCCATCTAGGACATAAGTTATTATTGAAAATAATCAAGGTCCAACAGTTGTCGATGTAGATGAAGAAATCGATGACTCAACCGATTCTGAAAAAGATGAAATCTTAATTCCTACCAAGAATCCAGCAGTTTTTCTTAGAAAACTTCCTAAACAGAAAAAGAAGGTTGGAGTTTCTGAAGTTGATATAACTGGGAAACGGGAACCTAAAAGAGGGATTATTGGTTGGTACTTTGACTCTGAGCTAAAGTTGTTTGCTATTAAAAGGTTTGACGGAGTTCAATATCTTGAGCGAAAGCTTGCAGTATTTAGTTCTTTGCCTAGATTTGAGATTCGAGATTTGGCTCGATTACCTTTGAATAACCCAAGTGATGATTTTGTTGGAAAATATGTCGAACACATAATCAAGACTGAGGTTAGAGCAAATAAATTTGAAAAGATTAAGCCAAGAAAATGAAAGACGATTAAATTGGCAGAGAGAAGTCAAAGAACAGGACGAAGAAGAAGAAAGAAGATTTATCCATCTGTTAAGTGTTTACAGCAGATTCCATTGAAGACAATGCCACAAGATATTTTAGAAAATATGAAGAGTTGGCATGTGGATTCAGAAACTGGAGAAGCTGTAATGGTTGAATCTGATGATGAGGTTGCAGGTGGTGAAAGAGAAATCTTCAGAGTTTATGACCATCGACACCTAATGAACATGTCGAAGAAAGATTTGATAAAATTGAATGAAAATAGAATCTTGACGACAATAGCATGGGGTGACTTAGCACGTGATTATCAAATGATGGTTAAAACTTGTATAAAATTGAAGATTTATGCTGGAAGTAAGATTTATGAGTAAAAATCAAAGACAACTTGAAGACATAATAGTATAGATGCTAGAGCTATTGTCAAGGGGGAGTCTATTGGGACATGTATGTGTGACAACAGATCTAGCTTGTAATAGTACTAGTGATTATTGTAATCAAGTTTGTACAATTGATTTGGATTTGTAAATCATATTAGTTTGGTATTAATATTCGTTAAATATATTAGTATGATAAAGTGTTAGACGAATATCGAATACGATGTTACAAACTAAAGTCTGTGAGATAAGATCTCAAGTCGCAGAACTTAATCCTGCGAGATGAGATCTGGGCTCGCAGAGCTGTTAACTGAGTCGAGATGGGCTTGGTTGTGGGCTACGAGTTGAACTCAACTCGCAGAGTCCATCGACCTGCGAATCGAGTTTGATTAAAACCTATAAATATCCAATTAGGTTTAATCCGAAAAAGACTTTTGGCCATTCGTTTTCCAGAGAACAAAAACGCTATTCTAAGCAATCATAAGGTTAGGTATTGATCGATTAACGTTAATTAATCGATACAAAACCTGGTTGATAAATCAATTCGCTATTATCTTGCGAAACAAATTGTTCACTTATTGTGAACCAAGTATTGAGGAATTCCACGCCTTAATACCTAAGATAACCTCGTTATCGATCCACATACTAGGGACTTACAGTCACACGTATACACAGGGATCACCCCATCGATAATATTATCGGTGATCCTAATGCTGCTGTTCAAACAAGGCACCAAATGAAGCAAAATTCAAATCAAGAAATGTTAAACTTGGTTGCTCGGATAAATTCTTGTCATTTATCCCAAATTGAACCTAAGAAAGTTGATGAGGCCTTAAAAGATCCATCCTGGGTCGAGGCCATGCAAGAAGAGTTGCAGCAGTTCAACAAGCTGCACGATTGGGATATAGTTCCGTTACCCAAAGGTGCTCATTTAACCGGCACACGATGGGTATTTCGAAATAAGATGGATGATCGGGGTATCGTGATTCGAAATAAAGCTCGATTGGTTGTTCAAGGTTTTAGTCAGATTGAGTGCTTAGATTATGATGAAGTCTTTGCTCATGTGGCAAGACTTGAGTCTATTCGGATCTTTCTTGCGTTCGCTTCTTTCAAAGAGTTTCGTGTGAACCAACTCGATGTTAAAAGCGCCTTTTTATATGGACAAGTGGATACGGATGTGTACGTGAAACAGCCTCCTGGTTTTGAAGACCCTGAGCATCCAGAATACGTCTGCAAGTTAAACAAGGTGTTATATGGTCTTCATCAAGCTCCGCGGCTTTGGTACGAGAGGCTTACTACCCACTTAATAAAGCATGGTTTCGTTCGTGGGAATATCGACAGTACTCTGTTCATCCGTAAAGAACGGACTGGCGATCGAGAGGATATGTTACTCGTGCAGGTGTATGTGGACGATATCATATTTGGCTCTACAAATGAAGCGATGTGCAAGCATTTTGAGGAGATTATGAAATCTGAGTTTGTGATGAGTGCGATTGGGGAGCTCAAATTCTTTTTAGGTGTACAAGTTGAGCAGTCTCCAAAAGGTATTTATATTCATCAGTCAAAGTATGTCAAAGACATGTTGACTCGATATGACCTACTCAATTGTAAAACCTATGGGACTCCTATCGAACTTAATCACAATCTCAGACTCATGATACTTTGCTTGCTGATTTTACTGCCCAGCGACTGAAGCTTGAACACTTAGAACGTTTGGTGTTGAGAGTGCATTCAGGACAGTCTGCTCAGGGGGAGATAATGATATATCATGAAGCTTGCAAAGAGGATGAGTTAGCTAAGAAGAGAAGAGATGATAAAGATGATGATCCCGATGCTCAGAAAGATGGTGAGCCGACTGGTCCTTCAAAGACTGATGAGCAAGCTATTTTTCAGGGGGAGTCTGCATGTGTTGGTGTTAGTGGTGATGGTGCTGGTACAAGTGCTGCGGGTACAAGTGAAGCTGGTAAGACAGCTTAGACTTGTGTAGATATTTGTACTTAGTATTTTAGTTGAATTATAATTGTAATTTATAATTGTAATTGAATAATTGTAACTTAATAGTTTTTGTAATATATATTTGGCTTGAGATTTTTATTACAAGATTAAATATATTACAAATTGTTTAAGTTATTTGATTTTGAAAAGTTAAATAAATTAGTGATCGAAAGTCTTCCGACTCATTGAGAAGTCGAGCGGCGTGTTCTGATTTATTTCAGCGGTCAAAGTTTATTTTAACTTAGACATTTTAGACTTGAGAGTTTTTATAACTGACAAGTTAAATATGTATGATTTTTAACTAGACAAATGATATATAATTTAAAGATATAATTGAAAGTTAAGTTCTTGTGATATAACAGTTCAATTAAGTCTTGGAAATTATATAAGGTAATTAACAGTGAATTTAAATGCTTGGTGATTATTCACAATGCATTATAATTTAAAGTTAATTAATATTTGTTAAGTGTTTATAAGACTTAAGAATTCTTTGATTGATTCAGAGAAATCAATAAAAGAATTATAAGTTATATAGATTGGTTATATTAACACAATTGAAATGAATAATGAAATTTTTAGATTGATTCAGAGAAATCAATAAAAGAATTTATATTATTAATTTAATTTGTGTAGATATGGAAATGCTAGAATTGAGTGACTCTGGAAGTGATATTCTTGATGAAATCGATGAAGAAATTGATTTTGATCTTGAAGAAGGAGAATTTTTACTACCTGAGGATTGGACTGCTGTCTATGAGAATGAGCAAGACATTGGTGTAGATCCAGATGCAAATATTGATGAACACCATGTGAGCCCATCTAGGACATAAGTTATTATTGAAAATAATCAAGGTCCAACAGTTGTCGATGTAGATGAAGAAATCGATGACTCAACCGATTCTGAAAAAGATGAAATCTTAATTCCTACCAAGAATCCAGCAGTTTTTCTTAGAAAACTTCCTAAACAGAAAAAGAAGGTTGGAGTTTCTGAAGTTGATATAACTGGGAAACGGGAACCTAAAAGAGGGATTATTGGTTGGTACTTTGACTCTGAGCTAAAGTTGTTTGCTATTAAAAGGTTTGACGGAGTTCAATATCTTGAGCGAAAGCTTGCAGTATTTAGTTCTTTGCCTAGATTTGAGATTCGAGATTTGGCTCGATTACCTTTGAATAACCCAAGTGATGATTTTGTTGGAAAATATGTCGAACACATAATCAAGACTGAGGTTAGAGCAAATAAATTTGAAAAGATTAAGCCAAGAAAAGGAAAGACGATTAAATTGGCAGAGAGAAGTCAAAGAACAGGACGAAGAAGAAGAAAGAAGATTTATCCATCTGTTAAGTGTTTACAGCAGATTCCATTGAAGACAATGCCACAAGATATTTTAGAAAATATGAAGAGTTGGCATGTGGATTCAGAAACTGGAGAAGCTGTAATGGTTGAATCTGATGATGAGGTTGCAGGTGGTGAAAGAGAAATCTTCAGAGTTTATGACCATCGACACCTAATGAACATGTCGAAGAAAGATTTGATAAAATTGAATGAAAATAGAATCTTGACGACAATAGCATGGGGTGACTTAGCACGTGATTATCAAATGATGGTTAAAACTTGTATAAAATTGAAGATTTATGCTGGAAGTAAGATTTATGAGTAAAAATCAAAGACAACTTGAAGACATAATAGTATAGATGCTAGAGCTATTGTCAAGGGGGAGTCTATTGGGACATGTATGTGTGACAACAGATCTAGCTTGTAATAGTACTAGTGATTATTGTAATCAAGTTTGTACAATTGATTTGGATTTGTAAATCATATTAGTTTGGTATTAATATTCGTTAAATATATTAGTATGATAAAGTGTTAGACGAATATCGAATACGATGTTACAAACTAAAGTCTGTGAGATAAGATCTCAAGTCGCAGAACTTAATCCTGCGAGATGAGATCTGGGCTCGCAGAGCTGTTAACTGAGTCGAGATGGGCTTGGTTGTGGGCTACGAGTTGAACTCAACTCGCAGAGTCCATCGACCTGCGAATCGAGTTTGATTAAAACCTATAAATATCCAATTAGGTTTAATCCGAAAAAGACTTTTGGCCATTCGTTTTCCAGAGAACAAAAACGCTATTCTAAGCAATCATAAGGTTAGGTATTGATCGATTAACGTTAATTAATCGATACAAAACCTGGTTGATAAATCAATTCGCTATTATCTTGCGAAACAAATTGTTCACTTATTGTGAACCAAGTATTGAGGAATTCCACGCCTTAATACCTAAGATAACCTCGTTATCGATCCACATACTAGGGACTTACAGTCACACGTATACACAGGGATCACCCCATCGATAATATTATCGGTGATCCTAATGCTGCTGTTCAAACAAGGCACCAAATGAAGCAAAATTCAAATCAAGAAATGTTAAACTTGGTTGCTCGGATAAATTCTTGTCATTTATCCCAAATTGAACCTAAGAAAGTTGATGAGGCCTTAAAAGATCCATCATGGGTCGAGGCCATGCAAGAAGAGTTGCAGCAGTTCAACAAGCTGCACGATTGGGATATAGTTCCGTTACCCAAAGGTGCTCATTTAACCGGCACACGATGGGTATTTCGAAATAAGATGGATGATCGGGGTATCGTGATTCGAAATAAAGCTCGATTGGTTGTTCAAGGTTTTAGTCAGATTGAGTGCTTAGATTATGATGAAGTCTTTGCTCATGTGGCAAGACTTGAGTCTATTCGGATCTTTCTTGCGTTCGCTTCTTTCAAAGAGTTTCGTGTGAACCAACTCGATGTTAAAAGCGCCTTTTTATATGGACAAGTGGATACGGATGTGTACGTGAAACAGCCTCCTGGTTTTGAAGACCCTGAGCATCCAGAATACGTCTGCAAGTTAAACAAGGTGTTATATGGTCTTCATCAAGCTCCGCGGCTTTGGTACGAGAGGCTTACTACCCACTTAATAAAGCATGGTTTCGTTCGTGGGAATATCGACAGTACTCTGTTCATCCGTAAAGAACGGACTGGCGATCGAGAGGATATGTTACTCGTGCAGGTGTATGTGGACGATATCATATTTGGCTCTACAAATGAAGCGATGTGCAAGCATTTTGAGGAGATTATGAAATCTGAGTTTGTGATGAGTGCGATTGGGGAGCTCAAATTCTTTTTAGGTGTACAAGTTGAGCAGTCTCCAAAAGGTATTTATATTCATCAGTCAAAGTATGTCAAAGACATGTTGACTCGATATGACCTACTCAATTGTAAAACCTATGGGACTCCTATCGAACTTAATCACAATCTCAGACTCGCTGACGATGAGGAAGATTGCAAAGAAAAGGACTATCGATCAATGATAGGTTCTTTGATGTATTTGACCGCTTCTCGACCGGATATTGTATTTGTGGTATCCTTCTGCTCACGCTTTCAAGCCAAACCCAAGGTGTCTCATATGAAGGCGGTAAAGCGAATATTTGGTTATCTCAAACATAGACCCAATCTTGGTCTATGGTATTCAAACGAGAAATCATTCGCTCTTTCTGCCTATTCGGATTCGGATCATGGCGGCTGCAGCATAGACATGAAATCTACCACTGGTGGATGCCAATTCCTAGGATCTCGATTGGTCTCTTGGCAATGCAAGAAACAGACTACAGTTTCTCTTTCAACTGCAGAAGCTGAGTACGTTGCTGCTGCGAGTTGCTGCTCTCAGGTTCTATGGATTCAGCATCAACTGCGTGATTACGGGTTACTTCTTTCTATGACTCCTATTCACGTAGATAATACTGCTGCTATTTCTATCACACGCAATCCCGTACAACACTCTAAGACTAAATACATTGAACTTAGATTCCACTTTATACGGGATTGCTATGAAAAACACCTAATAGACCTTGTCCACATAGACACCCTAAAGCAGAATGCCGACCTTTTCACAAAAGCTTTTTCGCGTACTCGTTTTGATGAACTAATCAACATGATTGGTTTAAGATTCTTTATCGTTAAAAAGTAATTTGTAACTTGGAACGTAATTTATGTCTTTTTATGTGTGTTAAAAAAAAAAATTCGCAACAGCCACTCTTTATACTTTGTAGTATTGAAGAAATGCACCGTTGCTACATTTTAAAATAGACGTTGAAGTTGTGTCTGTAAACAACTTGGGATATGAGAGTACATCGGGTGACATGCATAAAATGGAATTTTAAGGTTTATCTTGGATGTGTCAGTAGATTTATCTGATGTGTTGAAAACAGTTTTTATAAACATTGTCTTCATCATACGATATATTAGTAGGCATGTTATGCAAAACTCTTTGAGATCTCTTAAAAAGCCTAATAGTTAATTGTCTATTTCACATGGTATAACATCATTAGATGTATGACACAAGTCTTAATTTCTTACTTATGCTAGACATGTTTTCGTGAAAGGAGTTTATTTGATATCATTTGGGGGTATATATTGACAGCTTCCTCTGTTATACGTAAGTATAGACCTGGTCTCTGTTAATATATACTTAAAAATTAAGAAAACACAAGTCAAAGTACTTTCAAAGTCTTTAAATTTAAGATACCTTACACGGTCGCCAAAATGGTTTGACCAAGTCTGGTTTTGCTTAAACCTGAATCAAGCTATGTCACTCTGTTGTACGTCAGTACAGACCTGTCACCGCTGACTTGATTCTTAAATTTGATTTTCTTATATTCTCTCTGTCAATGGAAATATGGTCTATGTCTTAAGTTAAGATGTATATCTATGGTGGGGACCACAGTGAAATGTACATACGAATAATAATAAAATTAGCTCTTAGATGTGCGTGTAACATGTTTAAAGTGGACAATTATACTAATAATCGTTTTGAAATAATTTTTATAAAAAGTGTTTCTAACATGTCAAGTAAATTTAAAGTGGACAAATATACTGATAATCAAAATAACACTTACTGTTCCTAATAAATGCATGCTACTCTGATATGATCCCTAAACAGATTATTTCAACTCCGTCACCAAAAAGAATGTGTTAAATTTTCTATTTGTAAATTTGCTTTCTTTTATGTGTTCTTGTATTTTCTATAAGTTAGTTTACTTTTAGATTTTATCCAAGTTATATTTACCTTTTCAAATTTGAGTACCGAAATCACAAAGCAAAAATCGATAAAATCGCAAACTTTTCACTAAAAGTGACATGTTGCGTCACTTCCATAAGTGACGCTACCAGTGACGCATACGATATTGCGTCACTTACACTAGTGACTCTGTAAGTGCCGGGTTAAGCTACGCTATAAGTGTCGGGTTGAGTGACGCATACTAGGGTTTTTGTATAAATACCCTGTCCAACAACACTCAACCTCACCACTTTTCAAATTCTTATACCGACACTTGCTCTGACATACCGTCACTACTTGTGTCTTTGCGTCACTTCTTCTGCTCGTGATTTTCGATCTGGTTGTGACTTTTCACGCTTTGTTTACGCATTCGATCGTGATATTCTTGTTCCCCTCATCCACACGACTCATTTGGTACTAATCTTAACCTTTATCTTTCTGTATTCGCGTTTTAATTTCGAATTAGGGTTACGGTTTTTTGGGTTTCTTTGAAATCATCAAATTTGGGGCTTGATTTGTTAATGTTTTCTGATATTAAATGGTGTATTTCACTCGTTTTTTACATGCGTACGAAGTGATAACTTCAATTTTGAAAACCCCCAAATTTTATTTCTGGGCATGAACAATGACACGATGATCTTCATCGTTGCGTCACTTCATGCGTCACTTATCATAAGTGACGCTACCTGGTAATTTGAAACCTATACCGTCACTTCATCAGTGACGCTTATTATTGCGTCACTTCTGAAGTGACTCTCGTAGTGACGCATATACTTGCATTATCTGTTAAGTCCGTCACTCATCTTAGTGACGCCCAATAATGCGTCACTCAATTAAGTGACTGCCTAAGTGACGCTTTTGTCTATAACGTCACTTATACCGTCACTTCCTAAGTGACTCACTTAGGATACCGTCACTCTATTTAATGCCGCATGATATTGACCCGACACTTCTTAAGTGTCGTATATAATGACTCATGATCTGGCAACGTCACTTACACCAGTGACGCATGATAGCGTCACTTACCATAAGTGACGCTATACTTTAATTCTGATTTTGAGCACTGTTTTCTGCGACACTTCCTAAGTGTCGGTAGTAGTTATGCGTCACTTACCCTAAGTGATGCCTAAATCAGAATTTCATTTTTTAGGTTATGTGTGTTCGTGCTAATTCTATAACGACTGTTGTTATTTTTGTTTCGTATTTTAGCTTACAGATGGCTGACCTACAAAACTATTACCGCCGCACCAACACCCGTCACAACATTACTGCATTTTTGGAGTCTACGCACGCCAATTCGGCTCCTTTCAGGCCTATGATCGAGTTTCTTCGACGTTCGAGAATTTATCACGCTATTACTGCTTCTACTCCGGTTTATATGAATCAAGTTGAAGAGTTTTACGATCACGCGTTAATACGGACACAGGGTGATGTCCCGAGGATTGTTTCAACGATGTTTGGTGAAGAGATCGAGATCACCGAGAACTCTATTCGACGGGTTCTCCAGTTTGATGACAATTCTACTATGCCGACTATGTTCCCAACCACGTTTATCTACGGGGGACTTCAGCGTATGGGTTATCCGGTGAATCAGCTTTCTGATTTTCGCAAGCAATATCTCTGCAGGGTTTGGAGGTATTTGTGTCATATCGTGATCGTTTGTTTATCTCCGAGGAAGGGAGGATATGATGCCGCAAGTCATCTTACGTTATCTCTCATGTTGGCCCTAATCTACAACAAACCGTATAACTTCAGCGGTTATATTTTTGGCAACATGGTTGAGAATATCCGAGCTGGTAAGGATAAATGGCTGCAGTATCCGAGGTTTGTGCAGTTATTATTAAATGATTTGAATCTTGAGATAGCTCCAGATCAGCGATCCCTTCTGGTGCCGACACCTATGCTTCTTCGCGTCTTCAATGACTGCAAACTCGCGCCAAAGGGTGAGCAAGTTTTGGCTGACCGTGAGCTTTTCGGGCACATAGTCAATGAGAACTATGTTGCGGCGCTCAATGATGGTTTTGAGGATGAGGTAATTCCTCCGGTCAATGAGGATGACCTGGTTGACACTGAGATCGCTCAGGATTTAGATGATATTGATCGTGTTGACCGGGTTGTGGATGATTCTGATGATGGTGGGCCCACACCACCCGATTCTGAGGGTGACGTGCCCCCACCAACTACTTTGGATGGTATTCACCTAGCTGATCCTCGACGCTTTAAGCGTATCTTGAGACGGATTTCTGCTGGCAGGGTCCACGTCCCGAGGAATCCAGGCAAACGTCCTGCTGGGTCTTCACCTTCTTATGCAGATTTACCTCTTCGAAGACGCCAGCGGACTACGGTTGTTATTGAGGAACCCACTCAGCATACTTCTCAGCGACCACCACTTCCATCACAGACTGATTTGCCATCGATTTAGATGCTGCTTGCTCAGATGGAGAGTTTGACGAAAAGATTTGATGATCAGAACGCGATCATTGCAGCTCAGGCTTCTCAGATCAAGGAGTTAGAGCTTAAAGCTGCACAGGTGGATGAGTTAAAGCCACAGGTCTCCGAGTTAGATTCTAGGTTGCTAGAGTTGGAGTCTGTTACTATTGTTTCGGGGGAGGAAGGTCAGCGTACCTTGGAAACAAATGTAACGCCTCCCCCAGAACCAGAAAATGTACAACCTTCTGCAATTAATGAAAATATCTCTTTGGATTACTTTGTTGAGGTTTAGGGTCAGGCAAGACCAATTGATGTTGACTATTCGTATGTAGATCTTACATTTCTTCAAAATATGATGAATGAAAATACATTGATACCTGAGGAAGATGTGATAAATGATCCAGTGGCAGAGGATTGTTTCTTTGAAGGAAATGATGATGTTGAGGTTGAGGGGGAGCAGCTCCAAAGTGATGAATGTTATGATGATGCTCCTATTATCGAATCAGATTCTTCAGAAGATGAATCAGGTCATGCTTCTGAGACAGAAACTAATGAGCAATCAGCTTCTACAGCTGAACCCTCAATGATAAAGCCTGACATAGTGCTTAAACCTAGAGTTGAGGTACCTGTTACGTGTAAATTTTACAAAGTCAGAACTGATTATACGGGTTTGATAAAAAGCTGGAAGTTTGATGAAAATAATTCGGTATTCATGATTAAAAGGAGTGATGGCATTCAGTACTTCAACTTAAAGTTTTATAAAATAAGTACTTTGCCAAAATGTGAGCTTCAAAGATTATCTCAGATACCCTTGATCAACCGTGCTCGAGATTCACGAGCAGATTTCTTTCAAGTGGTTATTCGTCGGGAAATTAACAGCAAAAAGTATAATCTGATTAAACCGACGTTGGGTATGAGATATCAGTTTAAGAAGAAGTTGAATCCGGTTACACGACAACCAATTGTAAGGATGATCTATCCACCAGCAAAATGCTTACAGAAGATACCTTTAGAGATCATTCCTTTGGACTTTTTGAATAGGTTGTTATACTGGGAATACGATGATATTACGGGTGAAGCTGTGATTGTGTTTATTCCAAAATCCGAACCAGCTACGGATCCGGAGTCTTTAGATGCAGATTTGGAAAATGAAGAGAAAACAGCTTGGGATGCTATTCAACCTAAAAAGAGGTCTATGTGGGGTCTGAAGAGAAATAGATTTTGTGTATTTGACCCTCTGAGTTTGATTAATCTTTCTGTACAAGACATGAAAAGACTACATCAGAACAAGATTCAGTTGAAAGAAAAAGATAGACCAGAAGCCATTAAATTTCATAAGATTATCGATATCTGCGTAGCCAATGGGGTACACGCTGGTGGTGTATTTCCAGCTGGCTGGAAATAGTTGAAGACTCAAAGATTTTGAAGACCAAGCTGAAGACACGGGGGAGTTTGTTGATGCATATTAGTTTGTCTGTCAGTTGGTCTATCGAGTTGTAAAAGTGTCATTAGTCGTTTGATAGAAATATAGATTTTATATGATGCGACACTTAAGTTTTAGGTTAGGCGACACATTAAGTGACGCATTAAGTGACGCATTAAGGCGGCCACATGCGACACTTCCACAAGTGACGCATGTCGGCCAGAATGTTAGTATAAATACAAACCTACGGGTTTTCGGCTAGGGTTGACGAAACCCTAGCACCATTTGTCGACTAAGCATACCTGTAATCAGTACCATTACGCTATTCAAAGCTAATAAACTCATTTACTTGGTTTAATTCAATCGTTTCGATTTGCGTTTATTAGTGATTCGTGCAATTGATTGTTTCCGCCTTTCAATAGCAGTCGATCATCACTTAGGTCCAACGTCTAGGGCACTCACAACTTGGTGGAATCGGGTGAAAAGAGGATGTTGCAACTCCACAAATTGGATGAGCTTAGGTTGCAAGCGTACCAGAATTCACGTTTATACAAAGAAAGAACAAAAGTGTTACATGACCGGCGATTGAAAATGAGAAAAGAATTTAAAGCCGGTGATAAAGTGCTCTTGTTCCAATCAAGATTCAAGTTACCCATCTGGATATGTGGAACTTTTCAATTCAAATGGTGGAACTTTCATTGTTAACGGACATCGTTTGAAATTATATCACCAAGAGGATGTAGAGAGTGAGTATGAGGATCTCGCCACTTACCCTAACGACAAATGAATTTCGGGTCGAGTCTAGCTTGGACTCGTTAATAAACTAAGCCCGGATGAGAGGACACTCACATTAATATCCTTTTTGTTATTTTTAGTATATTTTGTGTGCAATATTTTATTTTATTTTGTTGCCGCTGTTGTTGTTTGCTGAGTTACTGCACATTATTCGCTTTTTTATTCGCTGATTGGTTGCTGTAAGTATTTAAGCTTGGTTTGGGTAATGAGCCGATCAGTTGGGAAACATAGCCGATCGGGTATGACAACGGTAGCTGATCGGGCAACTTAAGCCGATCGGTTACTTCTTTGAAAATCGTGATCAGCAGCGAGCCCATATCTAGGATGTTGGTTTTGCTTCATGCTAGCCGTTCGGCTGAGTGTTCTAGCCGATCGGGTATACAACGGTAGCTGATTGGGCAACTTAAGACGTTCGGCTTATTCTTTGAAAAACTTGATCAGTAGCAAGTCCATGTCTGAGGGGTGCGGTTTAGGCAACGAGAGCCGTTCGGCTTGGTGGGTTTAGCCGATCAGTTATGTTAGGCTATTTTAGCTATTCGGTTATGTCTCTTCAGCCGATCGGGTAGGTGTACAATCTGGGGTTAGTTCTTTAAAGTTAAAACACTAACTTGTTTCACACCACACAAACAAAAACATACCCGATCTGTTCTTCTCTGCTGGTACCCGACCCCAACTCACCACCTACTCACCTAAATCGATTTCTAACTCAAAGTTTCTCAAGAATATTCATGTAATCACTATCTAAACATGTCTAGGAATCCTAAGGTACCCTTTAACATCTTCAAATTGTTTCATCTTTTGATTTTTGAGTATGAACACTTGAAATTGGGTTTTGCTAAAATCAAGTGTGGGGATGTTAGTTGTTCGTTTTGACTACGTGATTATGCTCACTACATGTTTATTGCTTAATTTATACTACGATTCCATGTTTAAATTGCTAGATTTTGATGCTTAGAAAATTAGGGTTTGTATGCCTAATTTTGGGTAATCCGGATTTGGTTGTTTATGCTTGTTAGTTGGTATTAATTAACATGTATTTCATGATTGGTATGCTTATGGATGCTTATTAGTTGATTAATTTCAATTTCTAGCAATTAGGGTTCTTGAGGAATTTGGGGAAGTGATACAATTGACTTTTCTAGGTCAAACTTTGACTTTCTTGACTTGACTTTTGATTGTAATGCATGTCTTGATTCCAATTGTGTGATCCTTTTGCATAATTCAAGTTCATGTTTGATATTAAAGTTAAGTGCCTATGTGGAAGCCATTTGGTTTAGCATGTGATCTTGATTGTAAGGCTTGCTTGAGTTAGATTTTGTGTCATTGGCGTGATTCAAGCATTGTTTAATATTAGATTACATACCCATCTTTGCAAAGTCTGAGTTTTGATTTTGAACTATCGGTGGTGATTGAGCTGAGTTATGGTTGGCATGATTAGTTTTACACAGTGGGATAAGTTATGTGTTCATGAGTTTGGTTGTTGGGGATGTCGCTATTTTTGGCATAGAACGTTCATTTTGTCACAATTTTGCTTACACTAACAACTATTTTGTAAATTTTCTTTGTTTGTTGTGTTGTGTGTGCAGAGAAACAAGCAAAACCGAGGTCAAAACGTTGAGCCCCAGTACACTCTTAGTGTCTTTGCAGATTTGCTTCCACAAGAACGCCATCCCAACTTAGTTTTTTAGCCTCAACACTATCATTACCATGAGTACAATGAGACCCCGTATACGATTCATAAGAAGAGATGCGAGTATCCACGAGTAATTGACTGGAACCCGCTGAATGTAATCAATTACTCTCACGAAATCAAGAATGTCCTCACTCAAAGCATGCGCTATGATGGTGAAGTCTTCGATATACACGATTTGGAGAGACTTATTGCTATTCAGGATCCAATCTATGAGGATTTGGTTTTGGAGTTCTTGGCCATTGTGGAAATGTACATTGATACCTCCATGGATGAGGTGTTTTTTGAAATTCTTGCTCACACCATCACTTCGGGGTGCCAACAAGGAGAAGGTTACGCTGATTGATTTGTGGTTCTTAAACAAGTTAAAGAGAAAAGAGAGAATTAACCTTCCGTATGCTGTGGGGAAGTTCCTTCATGCTTATGCTAGTGGAACCAAACCGACGTCCAGGCTCGGTGGAGGACACTTTATCACCCGGTTTGCCAAAACTTTTAAAATTATCCTGAAATCCTGTATTCAACCTTATACCCTTGTTGAAAACCCGGGCCTGCCTGTTGGAAGGGAAATGTATACTAGTACAGGTATTCTAAGGATGTAAGGAGGGAAATATCTTCCTTTCACCCCCACTAGTACTGAGGTACTCGTTGTACCTAGAGTTGGGGCCAAGGGGAAACGACCCGCTTCACGACGGGAATCGGAGGGGGACGAGGAAGAAGAGGAGCAGGTTGAGAGAGGCCCAGGGAAGAGTTCTCAGCACCAGGTACCATCATATTGGCAAGGGTTTATGGAAGATTTTGGTGATATGCGTCTGGAGCAGCAGAACTTCCAAGATGAGTGTAACACCCCCAAATTTACTGTTGCGCGGAAGCAAGCTTTGGGTGTTACTAATCAATAATCAAGCACCAAAGTAAAGCAAATGACATCTATATGCAACGTCGTACAATAGTACAAAAGTATTACATTGTTGAATCATAATAACAAGCTTCGAGTTCGAAGATGATTTCCTAGAGATTCTAATACATAACTGATATACAAAAAGTAATGCAACAGAATCTCCACAAGTTTGTATGCATGCGACTCGAGCTATCAGTCCTGGGGTAATCCTACTCCGTTTGTGTACCTGAGATACAAAGCTAAAAAGGTCAACCAAAAAGGTTGGTGAATCTCACAGGTTTAGTAATAAAGTAATCGTTTATGAACCACAAGTATGTACCAGCGTTGCTATCAAGCAAAGTAAGTAAATCAGTATGTACGCACAGTTGCCATGAGCTCATAAGTTGAAGCTTAACCGTGTAGTGTGAATATATCACGTACCCCCGTGAGTGCTATCCGCACACTCATATGTAACAAATACTAATATGCCTGTTTCTACGTGTAAATCAGTACGTGGTGGCGCTACCACCCCAGGCAGGGATTGTCAAT
Organism: Pseudognaphalium luteoalbum; assembly: GCA_963422505.1. Taxonomy (NCBI): domain Eukaryota; kingdom Viridiplantae; phylum Streptophyta; class Magnoliopsida; order Asterales; family Asteraceae; genus Pseudognaphalium; species Pseudognaphalium luteoalbum. Next base: position 85,229,521 of record OY730192.1, on the reverse strand, counting down.
CCCAAATGGATCCATTTACTAGTAATCGCGCTTAAGTCCATAACTAACAACTTATGATAGGAGGATTTCAGTGGATAAAAGTAACTCATGCAAAGTTTGTGTAAAAGCAGTAGTAAAATCAGTACAGTACATTGTGTTCACATGTAAAATGGTAGCTAAGTATCTCACCCCAGTAGTTTAGAAAACAGTAAAAATGGGGCTGTAAGACTCACTTGAGTCAAGCAAGCAAGTGTTTAACTTAATAAACGTAAAGTCTAAAAGCAGTAGTAATCCGTAGGTTCCGCGAACCCGCAACCTTCTAATGCCCTAAGCATTGGTTGTATGTATAAGTGAATGTCTCAAAAGATCATTCATGCTAGTTGTCCACTCAAATAGTTATGTCCAAGTATTTGTTTGTACGTTTGTGATCATTTTGTAAATAAGTATGGCCCGTTGGTGACGGAGGTGTAATAATAATTCAAGTATTATTATTATGTAATTCATTGTGCTTGTATATCTTGTAAGTGTAGTGTTTTATGTATTCAATACTTAGTATAAAAAGTATTTTAAAGTTTCCATTTTGTGCGACAATATGTAACCCGACAATGCCCTTTACGGACACTGTTCATGCGACAATCATATTCTCGGAATTTTGTTCATACGACAATAGCATTCACGGAGCACAATTCATGCGACAGTGGCATTCACGGAATTCGTTCATACGTTAATAATATTCACGGAGTACTATTCATGCGACAATAGCATTCACGGAATTTTGTTCATGCGTCAATAAGGATTGACGGAATTCTTTCAAGTATAAGTGTTAGCTTTTATGCGACAATGAGTATGTATTCACGGAATTTAGTTTTTATGCGACAATACATTCACGGATTATTTGTGATTTTTATCTAAAATAGAAAAACGTTATCGAATTGTTCTGAAATTTTTACACAAGGTTCCTACATATGTTATATACTTCCTGTAATTTTTTTATGACTTTTGGAGGTCGTTTGATATTTTATAAAAATTCACAAAGTGTCAGTATTCAGTTTAATCCGAGATTAGACCACTTTTCATAAACCTAATTTTCTGGAGAAATGGGTGTATTTCTGGAATGAGCCAAAGAAGAACTTTTTGTACATAACAAAATTACCAAGATTTACCAAGTGGTCTCTAACGTTTTTGAGGTCTAGAACTCTAGATATGGTCTCGAGAAGTAGGCGGTTTTTACTGCTCGCCGGAACAGTAAACCTATGTTACTGGAGAAAAATGTTTTCGAGTAGCAAACGGAGTCAAAGAGTCACAAGACTAATTTTGTTGGAAAGATAACTTCTTGTAATACCTTTTTGGCTTAAGAAACGTCTATTTTGGTGTCATAATGATTTTTATAAAATTCGTTGAAGTGGAAACAGAATCTGGACAGGGTGTTAGAGTAGCGTTTCAAGTTGTAAAAATGCATTTCGATTTATGTTTTGGACATGTAATCGTTAAGTGGACATTATAACAAGTAATTATATGTTTTCCAAGTAAATATAATGAAATTTCAAGAGTTCTTACAAAGAAATGATGAGGAGAAGGAGAAAGGAAAGTCGAATGCTCGTTTTCTTACGTTTTCTTAATTTCCGGCGTGGCGGTTCGTGATGGCTCTATGGTGGTGATATGGTGGGTGATAGTGGTTTTTCTTGAGGTGTGAAGGCTGTCTAGAGAGAGAGAGAGGGCCGGAGTTAGAGGGAGAGGAGGGAGAGAGGAGGTGAAGTGTAGAAGTGGTTCTAAGAGTGAGGTGGGGTGTTGTGTATGAATCAAGGAAGGAAAAAGGGGAGAGTATGGCAAGCCATACTCTTGCCATTTTCTGCAGAAAATCGGCTGGGTCCCACCCCATATGGTGTGTAAATTTGTTCTCCAATGTCACGTTGCGTGCGGTGCCCGTTTACCCGTTCGTTTTACGTTTTAATTAACCATATAACGTTTTATTTGATACGTTTTGTTAACGATTTAAAATATGACATTTTTACTTGTAGTGTTTTATTAAGATACTTAATAATGTGATATAAGATATAATTTGACTTCATTTCATCCGTCGGGCGCGTTTCGTCAATTTTCGTCGCGTACTGAGTGTTTTATACGATATTTAGTACGTGTAATATATTCTCACAATATATTAAGGTAAATAATGTTTGTTTGGATAATTCCACATTATTTTAATAGTTTGTCACCAACGTCCATATTTTCATTGTCGGATATCCATCCGGTTCATAATTGTACGATTTAAACAATCGTGTAAACGTGTATGTAATTACACAGAAGATCATGTATATTTAGATTAACATAAACTAAATACACGTAATTACAAGTAGTTTAGGTACTAATTAAAGTCCTAAATTAGCGGGTGTTACAATGAGTCCCGATATGAGTGGGACACAATTCGCTATCAGAACGATTACTTGATCCACAACCAACAGCGGATATGTAATAGGGTGCCCGATCTTGATCCTACAGCTTACCATCACCCACCCCGTTGGGGCGAGCCGGGAGGTATTCTCCCGCCTCCGGTTTATGATCCAGATGCTACCTTGATTGAGCTTCAACGTCATCACCTGAAGCATATGCACACCTCAGAATATCATCAGCAACCGCAAGATTGGGGCACTACTTGGTCCACTCCTCAGCCATCCAACTGGCAACAGACCGCCTTCCAGGATTGGCTTTTTGGGACTTCTCAGCCACAGCAGCAGGATCCCAACCAAGATCCGCCCCATGGTGGTAGTTGGTTGTAGTGTTATTTTCCTTGAATAAATTTGTAACTTATTGAACAATTTTTCTATTCTTTGTTATTTTTCACTTTCTTTTGGTATTTGGATGATTAGCATTCACTAACCATTTTTTAGTATTATTATTATCTATGTACCCCGTGTTTTTGTTTTTGTTTTCGTGTTTGCTTGCTTATTCCCATTTTTAGCATGCCAAGCTGGAGTGGATCTCTACACGCTTATCAAGGGCCAGCTCAGTTTTCCACGCCTCTATGCAAAACCCCAGGGGAAGTTCTCGCTCCTTTTTACCTCTCGCACTCATACTTATATTGAATTATTTTTGCATTGGGGCAATGTAAATTTCAAGTGTGGGTGGTGAATTCACTTGAATTCCATTTTTAGTAAATTGTTATTTCTTTCCTTTTATTTGGTTCGTGAAAGTCTATTGGGTACCCAATTGAACTTTACGAATCCTATTAATGGGTCATTGGCCACTTATTAGGTCGGTTATTGATCTCGGGTCCAATAGATCTTTGCGAGTTCTAATAAGGGGTTGAGAAGGGATAGTTTGCTAAAAATGTGCTTGTCCTTATAAGATTGATTACTTGAAAAATTTAATTGTTAAATTCGTTGAAAGTAATTTAATCTCCGCTCTTGCACCATAAATTTTTTAGATGTGTCATAAAAGTAACCTAATAGGGTGAATTGCATGACTAGCACTCTTGTAGCCTCCACTAAAAATTGTGAGACATTTTGAGCCTTAATTGAAGAATAACACTTATCTTTAGTGTTTATATTGTTTATTGCTATGTGTGTGTGCTGGTGTTTGTAGTTAGCCTTATTTTTGTGTAGTTAATTCCCGAATCATTTACTTTTTAAGATGTTGCCTAGTTGGAATTTTTAATGAGTTTTATCTAAATGTGACTTAATTCATTTTAAAATGGGATTCTAGTGTTAAGTTCTATAATTGAAATTGCATGAAATGGAAATTGTTGAATGCTAAAGTTAAATGATTGAAGTTGAAAGCAATAAGATTATTGGAAGTTAACAATTTAAGCTTAATGTTAGCAATTGGGTAATTGTAGTCGACTAAATGGCCTTTGAATTCCTGAACAAGTAGTTCCCGTGGGGTGTTTTACACCTAGCCACCGACGGCCTTTATCCGGTCTAGGATGGTTGGTCCGATAGTTCGTTATACATGATTCATAGAAAGTCATAGAATGCAGTTATTCTAATCAAATGTGTAAATCAATTTGAGTTATTTGTATACAATTATTGAATATAAGTTGTAAGTGAGAACAAGGAATAATTTGAATTGAGTTGGCATGAGAATCCTAAGTTTATTAATGTCACACCATGAAATCATTAGGCAACATTTTCACACTTTTCCACGGGTCTTGAATACCATTTTTCACCAATTTTTGTGTCAATCATACCAAACTCCTTATTAGCCTACATTTGTTACAACATATGTTTAGAATACCTCTTCCGAGGTCTCACTTGGTGCTCATGCCAAGACAGTGGAGATTTGATCCTTTTGCAAGCCTATGGTAACATTGCATCACGACTTGGCTTGATTGAGTGTTACATCATTTACATCCTTACCTAGTAGTTTTATAGGTTGAGAGTGAGTGATTATACACTTATCCTTATGTGAGGTGCTAGGTCGTGCATTCGGGCTTGACATATTTATCATCTAAGGTTTCTATTGATTATACACATGTTACTAATATAACTGCTTCGGTGGTTAGTGTTAGAATTATCTTAATAACTTGATCTTCAACTATGATGTTGCAAGAGTGGGTATAAAAATGTAAAATAATGGTTTGCTTGAGGACAAGCAAAGTTCAAGTGTGGGGACATTTGATATCGCTCATTTTGTCTATATAAATTTGTCGCGATATCATTGTTTTGCATTTGTATTTGAGTAAATTTTGAGAACTTTTGGTACTTATTTCATTTGGAAATTTATCTCAGATTGAATCTTTGGAAAAGCATGCAAATTGATGAAGTGTAGATTAAGTTGGAGCTGATTTGATGCAGAACTGGGAATGGCTGAAAAATGCTCTATAGCCGATCGGCTATGGTCTCTTGAGCTGATCGGGTAGCCTCTGTAAACCGATCGGGTAGAATTAGATGGACGGCTAGTTTAGTTCAAAAACGTCTCAGCAGCTTGCCCATGTCGAAGCTTGTGATCGATGATGAAGAAGCCGATCGGTTGTGAATGGCCAACCGATCGGGTATGCATTCTAAGCCGATCGGCTATGCACTTTCAGCCGATCGGGTAAAAAAATGGGCACTGTACATCTTTCTCAGATCTGGATATAATACCGTGATGCCTGGTGGTTCTTATGGATGTGTGCAAAGGAGAAATGAGGAGCATTTAATTCCTTCAACTCCTTTTTGGTCCTTGAGTTCACTCCTCAATTTTACACCTTGGATAGAAGCTTTTGGAATGTTTTTAACCTAAAAACTCAGCTGAAAAAGGGGATCCATCCATCATTTTTATGGATCACCTCATTCCACCTCATTTTTGGTGGGTTTTTCTCTCAAAGAAGAAAACTTAACCTCACCTCACTTCACTACAAAAAATCCACTCACTTCACTCATTTTTCACTTGCAAATACTTGGGTTTTACTTGGAAATTTGTGGGGAACAAGCAAACAAAAATTTCACCAAGAACAATTACTTCAATTTGTGTAATCACTTTGGTACAATTTCATTTCATTTAATTTCAAGTAATTTATGATTTCTCCAATTACTTGCAATTGTTTGATGATTATTGTTATGATGAGTGGCTAGTTTCATAATTTACTTGTTTGGATGATATAGCTAGTGATTAGGGGCGACATTCTTCGGTGTTTGATTATGTTTGAGTTTATGGTTCATCCATGAACTAATGTGTGCTTGGCTCAACAAAAATTTGTGAAACAAATTGGTGACTTTAACTTGATGATTATTGTGAATGATTGTTGTTAAGTCAAATTACTACATTTGTATGTCTATGTATGAATGATCTTTGTTCACGACAATGAATATGGATTTTTGTTAACCAATTGAGCTAAGCACATATGAGTTGGGATTATGGCGAATGTCTTTCCTTTGGATGAATTCTAAATCATAACTTTGGTCCTCATGTATAATCTATGAAATTTGTATATTTGAGCTTTTGAACATTTGACTAAACTTATTTGGTGAATTGCTAGTAAATATGGCGAACGTCTTTTATTGAGTAATTTACTATCAATTGTTTGTTTTTGAATGGTTGAACAAATTTGCGGATGTAACTTTGGAATAAGTTAGATATTTTAAGCTAAATCGTGCAAGTTGATAACCATGGTGGATGTCCGTTACTTGATTAAGTTATAAGGCCATGAATTGAAGTTGAACACTAGGTGATGGCGGATGTCAAGCCTTTTTTCAAATGATATTCACTTTTGCATAATTCAAACCGGTTTTAACCTCTTGTAAGTCCGTATGTATTAGGATCGATAAGGAGGTTATCTTTAGGTATTAAGGTACGGAATCCCCTTAATACTATGTTTACGGATTGTAAATAGTTTGTTTCACAAGTATTAGTGAAATCAATAATCTAATATGTCTTGTATTGATTATAACAGTTGTTAGTCGATCAATACCTAACCTTTAGACTATGTTGAAAGTTTTGGAAACTCATGTTCGTTCGTAATTAGCAAATGGCAAAACCTAATTAGGTTTCAAACCTAATTTGTTTATAAAATCGTCTCGGTTCGCAGGTTCTGGGCTCTGTGGACCGACTCGGTTCGCAGCTCAACTTGGCCCAGCGAATCCAGTGGACTCACTTCGCAGCCCTGCCCTGCGAACCCAACTCAGTTTGGATCGCAGGTCTTTGGTCAAACATGGTCAACATTTTTCAGCATTTAATATTTAACTCTAAAATGTTTACCAACCAATATATTCATTACAATTCAACACCAATTTACAAACTTGATTACAATAATTTCTAGTACTATTACAAGCTAGATCTGTTGTCACAATAACGTGTCCCAACAGACTCCCCCTTGACAATAGCTCTAGCATCTATGTCTTCAAGTTGTCTTTGATCTTTACCTGTAAATTTTACTTCCAACATACATTTTCAATTTAATGCAAGTTTTAACCATCAGCTGATAATCCCTTCCTAAATCTCCCCATCCTTCAGTAGCAGTGATCCCGTTCTTGTATAACATCAACAAATCACTCTTGGAAAGATTCACCAAGTGTCGATGATCATATACTCTCAAAAGTTCTTTTTCTTCATCTTCCACTTCATCATCAGCTTCAAAAATCACAGCTTCACCAGTTCCAGCTTCTACATGCCATCTCTTCATATTTCCCAGAATATCCTGAGGCATAAGCTTTAACGGTATCTGCTGTACACATTTAACTGCTGGATATATCTTTTTACGCAATCATCTTCCTGTTCTTTGACTTCTTTCATTTAACTTGATAGTCTTTCCGACTCTTGGCTTAATTTGTTCAAATTTCATTGACCAACCCTCAGTCTTGATTATCCTTTCAACATACCTTCCATAAGGATCATTACTGGGGTTCTTCATTTCCATTCTAGCCAAGTCTCAAATTTCAAATCTTGGTAAAGAACTAAAGACTGCAAGCTTTCTTTCAAAATATTGAACACCGTTATATCTTTTAATTGCAAAAAGCTTCAAATCTGCGTCGTAATACCAACCAATTATACCTTTCTTAGGTATTCGTTTTCCAGTAATATCAATTTATGATATCGAAGTCTTTTCCTTTTTCTTCTTCTCCAAAGGCTTAAACATTGGATTATCTTTATGACAATCAGGAAGATCTTCTTCAAAATTAGAATCAGTTGAATCATTCAGATATTCATCCAAATCTATAACTCTTTCTCCTTCTTCATCCTGAATAAACATTAGTCCTTGAAGGGTTTATGATATGTTCATCAATATCAATATCAAGATCAACACCTTCAACTAACCTAACATCAACAATAGAAGTCCAATCTTCAGGAGGTACAAATTCACCTTCCTCTAGATCATAATCAACTTCTACTTCGACCTCATCGATAATCTCAATATCAGAATCACTTTCTACATTCTTTTATGTAATTATTTTAAATAACACGAATTAGATAATATAATATAAATCCTTTCATTGATTTCCCTGAATCAATCTAAGAATTTCCTTTATTTATCTCAATCGTATAATCACATCTAATCATTAATCTTATATAATTTTAATTTGTTATAAAAACATCTCAAATTCAAATCTTATATAATTAATCTTATATAATTTTCACTTATTATTTATAAAATCACAAGTCTAAATCTTATATGAACTTAACTTATATACTTACAAAACATTAATCTTTCAAATATTATAAATAATATTACAATCAATCTAAGATTAAAAAAGTATATCAGTTTCAAATACAAAATATAACTACTTCTCACCAGCTCCACTTCCACTAGCACCAGCACTAGCAGACTCAGACTCCCCCTGAATCGTAGCTTGCTCACTAGTCTTTGAAGGACCAGTCGGCTCACTATCTTTAGATGCACTGGGATCATCGTCTCTGTCATGTCTCCTCTTCAGCTTCAACTCATCTTCTTTGCACGCTGCTCTATAAACCCTAATCTCCGCCTGAGCTGACTGCTCCTGATGCAGACTCAAAACAAGTTCCTCTAAGTTGTCAAGCTTCAATCATTGAACAGTGCAGTCATCAAGCAGTGTGTTATGAATCTTCATCAATGTCTGATAAGATTCACTAAAAGTAACCAACTGCTGTGCTAAAGAAATATTTTTAGCTAACAACCGTGGAACCGATCCCGTCAGTTTCTCTAACTCCTTCACTCTAGACTCTAAGGATGTAATCCTTTCAGCATCAGTCATAGGAGTCACTGAAATCGTCGATGGTCCAGGCGGTGTCAACGAAGCAATATGAGAATCACGAGACAGTGGTGGAATGGCTTGAGTTAAGGTAGTCGTGAGAAGGCCAGCTGCAAAGCGGCTTGCCTTGGTCGTAGGAAACTGTGCAAAATGCACTAATTCCACAACCCCTTCTTTAATAACCTGAGAAACCGATTCCGTTGTCGGTAACTCTGTCCTTGTCTCAGCCTATAAAGATAGACATAATTACATAAAGAAAAAGAATTGTTACAGATAACTCTGTCTCAATTTCTAAGTAATTATATAACACTTTGTAGTACTAAACGTTTATCTCATACCTCAGAAGGTACAGATACTGATTCAGTAACCACCGGTGTCACAGACTCCACCTGTGATGTATCTCGAGAAACTGTTACAGAATTAACTGTCTCAGTTTAACTCCTGATAAACAACAAGTTAAGATTATCTAACGTTAAATTAAAGATTAAAAATAATTACCATCTCAAATAGTCAAGGTCCTTGAACGCTTTATGCGTTGACTAACCAGAGGGGTCTCAGCACCTTCATCAAGAATACTGAAGTCAGGATCGACTTCTTTAGCTTTACGCTTTTCTCTCACAGCCGGATCAGGCATCAATCGTGAGCCATAAAAGATCTGTCCAGCTGGAGGTGAAATGGGTCTGACATCATCAGAATCTGTAGAAGAATCTGATTCAATCTCACCATCTTTACCACCAGAAGTACCAACAACAGTATCCTGAATAGCAAATATATTAAACATTTATGATTAGCATAAATGCTCTATCATACAAATTCGATATATATGTAAGATTAATATGATATATTACCTTCAGAGGTAAAACCTGAGATCTATCACGCTGTCCCTGCTCACCCGCAGGTCTTACAACCTCTGGGTCTGCAGTCTCAGCTTCCTGTATATAAGTATATTAATATTTTATGATTAGTAAAATAACCTAATCAACTAAATATCTATATCATTATCAATATATTATAATATCATACATTTATGAATAACAATTAATAGTCTTATCAACTACCTATTGATACTATAATATAAATTATACCTATGCAAGTGCAACATAATACTGATCAATCGCTTGAAGAAGTGGATCATTGGCATCATCATTTTTCCCTAGCACCTTTTGCACTAGCTGTGCAACAACCTGAGCATCAACCTGAGCATCAACCTGCTGTCCCGGTTGATCAGCCTTTTATAAGAACATCTTCGAGTAGTGTCTGAGGTTCAGCTGCGAGTTGAGGCTGTGGCTGTGGTTGAGCCTGCAATTGATCTCCTGCATCCATCCAACCATCATTGGCCAGAGCCACATAGTTCTCATCCAGAAGATATCCAAATAAGTCAACCGCTTCCGGCTTAACAACATCTGGATGCCTCGAAGAATTGAGAAAACATGCATTGTAAGTTCGCAAGTTAACTCTATCCACAAATAGATCCGAAGCAACTGCTGGCATGTCAGGAATGCAGTGACCAATGATCATCATACAGAATCTAGGATAGATCAAAAACTTCGATCTAACCGCTCCAGTAATATGACTGATGAATGAGCTGAAGATATAAGAAGAAAAACTGTATGGTTTGTTATAAACCAGTGATAGTAACCCAGAAAATAACTGAGGGCTAAGCTTATCATATCCGCCCTTCTTGTTACTTAACAATAATGTGGAATAAAAATCTCCACTGCCCAAGAATGAACGCCTTGATGAATTGACATCCTCGTCTGGGACCAGAATATCCCATTCTGCCCAAAGCTCCCTCAATAAAAGCAGTAGAGTAAGCAGATGGACCAGCTTCCTGCTCGACAGTGCCTAAGAGCAATCTGTAACACCCCCAAAATCACTGTTTAGCGGAAGCAAGCTTTGGGGTGCTACTAATCAAATATCACAGCACAAAAGTAAAGCAAACGACATCTATATGCAACGTTTGTAAAATAGTTACATTTCCACACATAAAATGTTTGAAACATAGAGTTTCGGGTTACAAAATGAAGTTCCCTAGAGTCCGCACGTAAAGCGGGAGATTCTATTACATAATCATAATAAATACAAAAGATAATGCTAAGAATCTCCGTTAAATGCAATGTAGAAATCATGCGACTCTAGCTAGTATCCTGAGGGAATCCTACTCCGTCTGTGTACCTGAGATACAAAGCTAAAAAGGTCAACACGAATGTTGGTGAATCTCACAGGGTTGTAAATAATATTAGTATTTGAACACAAGATTTCATCAGTAATGCTCGCAGGAGTAAATCAAGTATTTTCACTCCAGCAAATGTAAAGTAAGTAAGTTATACCATTGCCATGAGGCTCATAATCGAAGCTTAACCCGTAAGTAGTAAGTTGCCCCCGAGACATGCTCGAACCTGAGCAAGCTAAGTAACGAATAATAGTCGCCCGTTTATACAGAACGGTTCGTGGTAGCGCTACTACCCCGGGCGGGGAGGGTCATTTCCCTAATGGATCCATTAACTAGTGTTCGCGCTTAAGTACCATAACTAACGATATATGATGGAGGGACTTCCCCAAATAAATGGTGAGAAAACTCATGCAATTCCGTTTGGTGAACATGTAATTCAGTACTTGTGTTCATAAAAGTAAGCAATGTATCTCACCCCGTAAGTAAAACAGTAAAAGTGGGGCTGTAAGACTCACCTGAGTCTAGCAAGTATGAAGGTGTAATCAAGTAAGGCGGATGTAAGTCCGTACGTGGTTCTCCGAACGCTGCAACCTTCTGGCGTCCGAAACGCACAAGGTTGTAAGTAAACAAGTAAACGAGTTGGTGTCTTAAAAGATCACCCATGCTAGTTGTCTACTCAACTAGGAAATGTCCAAATGTTCGTTTAGTAATCCGTTTGTATTTTGAAACTAAATATGGCCCGTTGGTGATGGTTTGTAATAATAATACAAAAGTGTTATTATTTTATATATCGTTGTATCAGATTTCATTATCTGTAAGTGTTTGACACTTAGTGTGAAAAGTATTTATAAGTTCCTGGATGACGGGGGTCCGGGGGCAGCGCCCCTGGTAGCGGGGTCCAAGGGGCGGCAGCCCCTGGCGGGGTCCAAGGGGCAGAGCCCCTGGCTGGGGTCGAGCTGATAAAATTTTTATTTCTACTAAATTGCTTTGGTGAAAAACGCATCTGGACTTGAATTTGGGTGAAATCGAGTGATAAAATTTAAGGTCTCGACACTTAGTAAAATTTGTGTTTTCTTGGTTCTGTTTCATGCGACATAGCATGCGACATAAGGCTTGTGTCGCTAGGTGCGACATAGTCTGTTGTGTCGCAGATCACCTCTGCGACATAAGGGCTTGTGTCGCTATGTGCGACATAGTCTGTTGTGTCGCAGATCACCTCTGCGACATAAGGGCTTGTGTCGCTAAGTGCGACATAGTCTGTTGTGTCGCAGATCACCTCTGCGACATAAGGGCTTGTGTTGCTAAGTGCGACATAATTCAAATTATGCGACACAAAGGCTTGTGTCGCAGGTGGCCTGGAGCCTCTGCGACACAACGATCTGTTGGCCGGAAAATGAGCCGAAAAGGTGTTTTCCGGCCTCCGTTCGACCCGTGACTTTTACCCAACCCATATTTGGACATTTTAAGCTTAAAGAAACAACTAGAACTTAAAAGCACTTGAAATCGAAAGGTTTCGAGTTTTGTTGGAAACTTACAAAGTGATGAATCGAAATTCCGAAAAGGTAGGAGTGTAGATCGTTGCGTGGTGATCGTTTTTCTCTAAATGGGTGTGACGATTTATGGTGGTTTGTTGGTGTTATTTGGTGGTTTTAGATGATGGTGGTGGTGGTGAAAGTTGAGAGAAAATGGAAGGAAGAAAGAGAAAGAAAGTGGTGGAAATGAGGGGGAAGAAAGGAGGGAGGTGGGGTTATGGTGAAAGCCTCACCTTTCCAGCCCTAGTAATTGTGCTCCGTGCGGTGTTCGTCTTCCCCAGTCGTTAAACATTAAATCATTATTTTAACTGTTTACAATGTAAGTTTTAAAATACGGGAGTTCATTAAATTCATTTTTTTTGAAGTATTTTACTAATACTTACTAATTCAATTGGTTTTGTTTGTTTGTGTTTTTAAATGTTTGAGTCGCGTAGATGTTTATTATGCGATACAAAATGTAATTGAAATATTATCAAAATAATATTTGTGACATAAAAGTGTCCTTAATTAATATTACATTGCTTGATATAAATGTTCACCAACGTCCGTATGATTTGAATCGAATTACATTCGATTTGAAATTCGTACGATTTAAACCAAATCGCATATTAATATACATTTTGATACATTAATTAGCCTAGTACCACACTAATTACATGTATTAACAGTTAAGTAGGAACTAATTACTAGTCCTAGCTTGGCAGGTGTCACACAAAATCTGTCTAATATCATCAGCAGAGAAGACAACGGGATGTTGATTAACCCTCGTTCAGAAAATAGGAGGGTTAGCCGCAACATCAAACTCAATATTGTCCCAAAACTGGGTCAATATGCTCTGAGATATAGGTGGTGGCTCAGTAATGGCATAACGAATCCTTGATCGTGCCAGAAATGTCAAAATCTCAGTGAATCGCTTTGCACCTCGCTCACTGGTGTCTACACTCACCAAAATTTTATGACCAGGTGCAAAAGCTCTAGCTGTCATATCTGTTATTATAAATAACACAAATAGCAATTAGCTTTTACTAACAAACATTAGTTAATTTAAACTTCAACGTATTATGATCAAATGATCATCAAACATCTAAGTTTACTATTAACTAGCAACTTAATATACAAAACTTAATTGAACGATTAAACAAAGTTAACTTTTCAATTATATTTGTTAAATCATATTACGTTCGTTAGTTATAAGAGAAAATTTGAGTAATTATACCGCCGATTAATAATCGGGACACGCCGCTCGACTACACTATGAGTCAGAAGACTTTCGATATGAATTAACCCAAAAGTTCCAAGTTATTACACATATTTAACTTATTAAATGAATTTCATAAGCCTAAACGTGTATGAAAAAAGGTAACTTGTAAATTATTTGTAACCTCGAGGTTCTCAAATCGAAAACAAGTTATAACAATTATTATGTAAACTAAATATTTAATAAATCAAACGTTTAGTTCACAAATCACATATGAAAATCAAAAATTTTATTTTATTTTCAAAATCAACCAAGTTTAACTCGCTTCGCAGAAAGCCTATGCGAAGTGAATCTCATGTCGCAATAGTCAACACAAGTCAACCATCTCAACTCGCTTCACCATTATTGGCTGCGAAATGAGGTTCATTTCGCAGATTAAATTGCGATCCGAGATCTCGCTTCGCAAGATTGGTCTGCGATTTGAGTTTTCACTTCGCAGGAATGGTCTGCGGTCCGAATTCAAATATTGAGTTCGCTTCGCAGATCCATATGCGATCCGAGATTAATCCTTGAGTTTACTTCGCAGGAGCGGGCTGCAAAGTGAGTTTGAATCTCACTTCGCAGACGCATCTGATATTCAGTTTCAAATTTAAAACAATGATCATGCATGTTTAAATCAAATAACTGATTCAACCATGTTCGTCATACCTAAAACGAAACCGAAACCTTTGAAAACCTAAAACAGGTAATTACAAGTTAAATACACGGTCAAAAAGCACGAGATATACCTCTTTAGATGCGTAATCAAAATTTGTATAATAATCACGGAGTGAAAATCCCTTCCTCTTCTTCGAAAATCGAAAATCAAACAAAAACCACTCTCGGTTCGCTTCGCAGATGTTCATCTCGCAGAGGATCTGGTTTCGCTTCGCAGAAAATGTGGAAAGTGTGGGGTGGACTTGTTTGACTTGGTCCTTTTTATACCCTAAGCTCACTTCGCAGGTTTGACCTGGTCAACTTCGCAGGTTGGACCAAAAATGCGATTTTAGCTTTAAATATAAATTGGACTAATATTTATTTTAACAAGTCAAAAGTTTAAACTTTCCATTGCGTTTTTGTCACATTTATTCAACACGGAATGATAAATTGCATTTTAACTTAATTCTAAAAGATAACACAATAAATAAATCAATCTAAAACTTTATTAAATGATGACAACATAGACTTTTACAAAATCAAAATGTAAACAAAAATACTAAGCAAAAATAAATTCTACGCTTAAAAGATTAAGAGTTTATCTGCTTAGGGATCATATTAGAAAGAATAAGCTAAACTTAATTGATTGTTAATAAGTCTAAGACGATTGTTAATATTCATACCTCATGAAATTCATATAAGCATAATAAAATTACAATTTTAACCAGTAGTAAACTTATATTTATAAAATTATATCTTATGTACCTTTATCCACACGATGTAACACATTTTTGAAAAATAACTTATAATTTCTTTAGAACTTATTCACGAAGGTGAATGTTCATTTGTCATAGACAGATCAAGACGAATACCGATATTATGATCCACATAAACAAATTATACACAGATTTCTGAGCAAACCTTTTATTGTCAATGTTAACAATATCAAGTGTGTTCCACTATACAACATACTGAGGAACTCAAGTACAACTCATAACACTGTATCCTTTATTTATGAGGTAGGAGTTACTAAATGATGTCCTTTAGAAGCATATAACTTACACTTGATACTAGATACTTTGTATCTTTCATATGTAAGGTAGAGGTTACTAAATGATGCTCTCTAGAAACATATAACTCACCTTTTAGTCTTTTTAGACTTTGTATCTTTTTGTTTTTGTTTTAGATAACAGTACATGGAAGTACTTTCATTCAACAATTAAGACTTGAGTCATACATGGTATAGCAGTTTCACAAAAGATAAGACACATGAATTTAAAATTTCTTACCTGCTTGGAAATCTTAGCATAATCTGCCTATCAATATATCGTATGATGAAGCTGACTAGACTAAAGTTATTCTTATCACTTATGAAGTAAGAGACATGTTATAATCAGTGGATATAGGTGTATAATAAGATAAATATAAGTCAAGTCCTAGTTAAAATAGTTATCTTAGGGTGACTTATAGGAATCTACTAACACATCGTACTTAAAACTTAAGGTAATTATTCTTAAGCTTATTCTCCTAATGTACTATCATCTCCCAAGTTTTTGCAAATAAAAACTTAAATAATTTCTAAAAGAACTACTGTTGTTTTTTTATTGGAGGCGATTCCCCTAAGGTAACAAGCAAATGAATGTTATACGCCCCCTCCCCCTTTTTTTGAATAGAAAGACTTAAACTATTATGTTTCTTTTGGAAGACTAGTTATTCTGGATTCCTCATTCCGTTCAGTTGAACCAATGTCTCAAAACAATTCCCGTCAAAAGCTTTTGTGTACAAGTCTGCCAAGTTATCCAATGATGGAACGTTGACTAACTGAATAAGCTTCTTTTCAGCACAGTCTCTTATGAAATGATGACGAATATCAATGTGCTTTGTCTTGCTGTGCTTTACAGGATTATTGGTTATTGATATGATGGATTCATTGTCAATCATCATCGGAGTGTTGGTTAAATTTAATCCATAATCTCTCATTTGCTGTTGAATCCACAAACTTGAGAGCAGCAGCTGCCTGCAGCAACGTACTCAGCTTCACATGTTGAAATGGCTACTGAGGTTTGCTTCTTGCACTGCCAAGACACTAATCCTCCTCCTAGAAACTGACATCCACCAGTTGTGGACTTTCTATTCTGATTGCATCCTCCATAATCAGAATCAGGGTAAGCAATAAAATCCAAGCCTCCTCCAGTCTGATACCAAAGTCCCAGCTTCGGTTTCCCTCTTAGGTAACAAAAGATTCTTTTAACTGCTTGCATATGAGACTCTTTAGGAGAAGCTTGATATCTTGCGCAGATACATACTGCAAACATTATATCAGGTCTGGATGCAGTGAGATACATTAGTGACCCAATCATGGCCCTATAAAGAGTAGGATCCACATCTTTGTCACTCAATGTATCTGGTCCAAGTCCATGATTTTCTGGAATAGGAGTATGATATATGCGTGTTTCATCCATCTTAAATCGTTCTAACAGTTCATAGGTGTACTTTGTTTGATGAATGAACATACCATCTTCTTTTTGATCAACTTGTAATCCTAAGAAGAAATTCAACTCTCCCATAGCAGACATTTCAAACCTTTTTCGCATGACTTTCTCAAATTCTTGACACATCTTTTCGTCAGAAGACCCAAAAATGATGTCATCAACATATACTTGAACAAGCAGAAAGTCATTCTTCTTCCATTTAACGAAAAGTGTACTATCAATTGAACCTCTTGTAAATCCATGTCAAGTAGGTACTTTGATAGTGTGTCATACCATACCCTGGGTGCTTGATGTAATCCATATAGAGCCTTATTCAAACGATATACTCTATCTGGATGATCTGGATCAACAAACCCTGGTGGTTGAGAGACATACACCAATTCTTGTACTTTGCCATACAAAAAGGCACTCTTAACATCCAACTGATACACTTTAATTTCCTTGTAAGTTGCAAATGACAAGAATACCCTTATTGCTTCAAGCCTAGCAACAGGTGCAAACACTTCGTTATAATCTATTCCTTCTTCTTGATTGAATCCCTGGACCACTAAACGAGCTTTATTGCGAGTAACAATTCCCCGATCGTCTCTTTTGCACTTAAAGACCCATTTAGTTCCAATAGGATACTCACTAGAAGGTAAGTCAACTAGCTCCCAAACATTCAGCTTTTTAAACTGAGTCAATTCTTCTTGCATAGCTTCTACCCATGAATTTTCTTTCAATGCTAGTTGAACATTTTTAGGTTCAACCTGTGAGATAAAGCATGCATAAATACATTTATTGGTGATCCCAATTTCTTTAATTGACACGTATAAGCTAGTGTATTCAGAAGTACTAGCTTTAGCTTGACTCCTGGTTAACATTGGAATGTTTTGATCACCAATGATATTTTCCACAGGATGATTCCTACTTGTTCTAGTCACAGTTACTGGCTCAACAAGTATCTCATCATCCAAATTGGTGCCAATCTCTTCCAATGGTGGCATATCCTCATTAGTACTGTACATCTCATCAAAAGTTATTCTTTCTCTCAATTCCCTTGTAGGGGTAAAGATATTATCTAATACCCTTTGAGTAACTTCTGATAGCTTGTCTTGCTCTTGAGGTTTATCCACAGATGGCTCTTTTGAAACACTAGCAGAGGGATTATGTGCAGACGTCCCATATGAAGATGCATTCGATGTATGTGTAGGGCCAGTGTCCCCGTCACCGTACAATAAATGTTCTGGGATTTCTGAATTAACCACATAGTCACTTATAGGGACTTTAAATGACTTAAACAGATCTGAATAATCGAATTGCCAATCTAATCCCTTGTGTTTGTCATGAGTATGACTGGTAACTTCAATGTTGAAGACAGTTTCCACACGTCCAGTGACTTTATTGAAAACCTTCTTGTTTGGTGAATTAGAAATATAACCTAGGAAATATCCTTCATCAGCCTTTTCCCCAAACTTAGGTTGATTGCTAGTCTTCAAAAGGGTGCATGATACACCAAAGGGCTCAAATCCCTTCAAATTAGGTTTCTTTTTGTTCAGAAGTTCATAACAAGTCTTGTTATGCATCTTAATAGTTAGTACCCTATTCAAAACATGACATGCTGTATTCGCTGCTTCTGCCCAAAAGATGACCGGAAGCCCTGAATCAGCAAGCATGGTTCTTGCTTCCTCAATAAGAGTTCTATTCTTCCTTTCAGCAACACCATTTTGCCGTGGTTCATATGGTGGACTGAATTGATGTTGAATTCCTTTACTTAAGCAATAAACATTCAACGTAGAATTTTTGAACTCTGTACCATTATCACTACGAATTCTCTTAACTCTCGTGTTATAGACATTCTCTACTAAATCTAAGAACTCCATAAGCATTCCTGGAGTTTCATACTTAGATTTCAAAAAGAATACCCATGAGAATCTAGCGAAATCATCTGTAACAACCATACAATACCATTTGCCACCTATGCTTCTCTTGCTTATTGGGCCAAAGAGATCCATATGTAGCAATTTAAATGGCGAGGATATTGTGTTTTCTGTTTTAGACTCGTGTGGTTTCTTATGTTGTTTTCCTTTCAAACAAGAAACACACCTATCTTCAAACTCAAAACGTTTCTGTGGCACACCTAGAACTAAACCATTTTTGGTTATGTAATTCATTTTTTGAAAGTTCAAATGTGCCATTCTCCTATGCCATAGAATAGAATCAGCTTCTGAAGCCTTGGATAATAGACATATAGACTCCATTGAAGTATTTGGAGCACCCATGTTAATAGCATAAATGTCCTTCTTCCTTGGTGCCCTCATTAATATCCAATCTTCAGGAATAACAAATCCCGACTTCAGGACTAAGGCTTCCTTTTCATTAAAATGAACTGGATGACCTTTATCGCAGACTTGGGAAAGACTCACCAAGTTATGAGTTAGTTCTTCAACATAATTCACATCTTCAAGAGTCAAAGTTCCATTTGAAACTTTTCCTTTTCCCGTAATCACTCCTCCTTTATCACCAGCGAAATTCACTCGCTGTTTCAAACCACCTTTGAAGTCTTTCAGTAGACTTCTTTCTCCTGTCATGTGTCTTGAGCATCCACTATCTACATACCACCAACTGTCATTGTTCACAGTTTGCTCCTGCACATGACACATTGTACACAGTTAGTTTTCAAGAGGGACCCAAGCCATTACGGTCTTGGGTTGTCCCTTATCATCCACAATCTAAACTTCCTTAAAGTAACCATAACTATTCCCATCAGGAGTCTTGGTGACATTTACTGGAGGTTGAGGTTGTTGATGATTTTTAGTCTTATGCCTGTGAGGAGAGTGAGTAGAAAACCTCCTAGGCATTTGACTATGTTGTTGTGCATGAGAAGTAGAACCATTCTCATACTGACTATGGTTTCTACTTGGGGTTCTAAACCTCGAGGGTGTTTTATCTCTAGATTTAATGACAGAATTATTACTTTGAGAATAAGGTCTCTTAGGTTTAGGTGGAGAGACACTACTAATATTGTCTCTTTTCAACACTTTCACAGGTTTGCTTCCCAAACCGGGTTTAGCACTAGACCTGTCTATAGGTTTTGGTTTCTCGTTATTCACTGGCTTATGAATAGCTTCCAACTTCTTATTAGGACAACAAGAAGCCACATGCCCCTTTTGATGGCATTTGAAGCAAGACATCTGAATTCGTGACTTAACATCTTTTGCCTTAATTTCAATATGAGTCTTAGATACTAAAGGTGTATCATTTTGTTCTTTAATAACCTTATCATCTACTTTGGCATCATTCAGCGTTCCACCCGATACAAATTGTACATTGGTGAAACCTGATATCTTACCAATTTTAGATGATTGTTCTTTAAGAACATCCTTCTATATCTTAGAGACTTCAGATTCTCCGGGTACTTTAACATCAGAATTAGCAGTCGCATCAATCATCTCTAGGTCAATATAAGTAGTAGTGTAGTTAGCATTAAAAGGCAGAGGTACATCACTATAGCCTAAGCCAGTCTTGTCCTTTACACTACGTTGAGCATCAATTATATTTTCCATATTTAAAGAAGATGTTCTATAACTCTCAAACTTACGATTAAGCTCAACTAACTTGAGCTTAGATTCAGCTAATTCTTTGTCCTTGTCAGCTATTCCTTGATTTAAGTCCTTTAGGTTTAAATAAAGACCATCAATTGTCACAGATTATTCATTTATTGTATTCCTAAGTACAGTCTTATCAGATGTATAGGACTTAATCTGTTTCTTAAGGTCTAGCTTGTCCTCACTTAACCTACGTACATCAATTTTGGCCAATTCTAGTTCAGATGTTAAAGCCTTATGTGATTCAGCAAAGACATTAACCTGGGCTTGTAAACTAGTCACTAATTGACATACATCTATAAGTGTAGGAACATCAAGACATACCCGTTTCTTCTCAGTTTGGAGTTCAGCCATTTGTGCAACAAAGTCTTCTGGACATAGATCTTTAGTTGATCCCAAGTCCAACACATCATCTTTAACTGCACGCATCTTCAAATCAGGAATCTTCATTTGATAATCCTCGGCAGTAGGCATGTAAGATGGTGTCTCTTCAGTCTGAACTGGATCTTCAATTTCAGCAATTAGAGCTTCTTCAGTCAAAGCTCTCCAGTCATAAGAACCATCCAGTTGTTGAACTACCAAGGCTTTAGAAGACAAAGTAGCACTTGATTTTTCTGGATTTGCAGATTTCTCAGTTTTGGGTCTTTGACATTCCCTAGCAAAATGTCCATAACCTTGACAGTTAAAACATTTTACTTTGGATTTATCAAACCCAACTTTATTTCCCACCAGCTTTCTTCCAGTATGCTTTAAGAAATTTTTAACTCTCCTTGACACCATAGCAAGTTGCCACTGGAGATCCATTTCTTCTAAGTCGTCTGGGTCTACCTGATCATAATCCTCATCAAAAGTAGCTGGATCATTGATCTTACCCTGGATGTAGTTTTCGTATGAAGCAACAAATGAAGCAAGAACTGAAAGTTGTTGTTCAGCGGATTTCACACTCATGGGCATTTTGTGATGCTCTTGAGTTGACTTCCCAGTTGTCTTACTTTTTGCTTCACCTCCAGATGACCTTATAAAGCATAAATCTTCAGATATTATTTCACCATTTTCTCCAGTATCACCAACTAGTAAAGTAGTGGTCGAACTGGACGAACTATTAGAGATAGTAGTTTTTCCATGATAAAGCCCAAGATCATGTACCTGATCAGAATCAGTATCTCTTGATTTCTTTGTGAAATCATATCCACGGAGCTTATCAATTGCCTGCTCCAATGACATAGCTGCATAACGCTCATCGTTATCCTTGAGCATAACTCCATACATTTCCCATTTCGAAGGAAGACCCTCAATAAACTAGTCAGTCTTCTCCGTATTAGAATAGGTAATGCCGTGGTCATCTAGTTCACTTAACAGATAGTAATATCTAGTGGTATATGCATCAAGATCTTCACCTTTCATAGCTTTGAAGACTATGAATTGTTTCTTTAACAGATTACACCTACCTGCCTTAACTTGAGGACTTCCATCACACCTTTTCTCAAGAGCTTCCCATAGCTCTTTAGCAGTATGAAAAGACTTCAACTGATGGTTGATTTCTTTAGGAAAACTCATTTTAATTGATGAGTGAGCTTTATTTTCAATTTGATAATCTTTCTTTTCTTCATCACTCATTTGAGTATAGGTAAGTGCCACAGTCTTACTACCAACTTTAGCAAAAGGTGCAGTGTATCCGTTCTTGATACACATCCAAATAGATAAATCATGGAACCGACAGTGTGATTCAAACCTGTCTTTCCATCCATAGTAGTCTTCAAGTCGGAGCAATTTAGGTGGAACATTAGATTTTCCAACCTCATGTTCCATCTCAATCATCTTACTTATGTCAGACATTTTTTCAAATTCCAGAGATTAACAAATAAGCAGAATGTTCAGTTCGCAGGAACTCAACTCACAGAACCAGCTCAGTTCGCAGACAAACTCAGTTCGCAGATTGAACTCAGTTCGCAGAGGAGAACTCAGTTCGTAGAAACAACTCAGTTCGCAGGACAGACTCAGTTCGCGAAATCTCAGTTCGCCAACTTTGTTCAGTTCACAAGCTCAGTTCGCTTCGCAACTCAGTTCGCAGAATCGGCTGAAAACCCTAAAAACAAAAAATTTAGGTTTTTGAATGTCTAAACCCTAAGATTTCGAACGTAAACAAACCCAAAAGCTTTCAGAGACTAATTTTGATCGTTTTTACACAACAAATCAAGTACTAACAATCCCAAATAAACCGTTATTATCCGAATAACCTCAAACCTACGCGTATCTAGCCGTAGGCTCTGATACCAATTGTAAGTCCGTATGTATTAGCATCGATAACGAGGTTATCTTTAGGTATTAAGATGCAGAATCCATTAATACTATGTTTACGGATTGTAAACGGTTTGTTTCACAAGGATTAGTGAAATCAATAATCTAATATGTCTTGTATTGATTATAACAGTTGTTAATCAATCAATATCTAACCTTTAGACTATGTTGAAAGTTTTGGAAACTCAAGTTCGTTCGTAATTAGTAAATTGGAAAACCTAATAAGGTTTCAAACCTAATTGTTTATAAATGGCAAAACCTAATAAGGTTTTGGGCTCTGCGGACCGACTCGGTTCGCAGCCCAACTTGGCCCAGCGAATCCAGTGGACTCACTTCGCAGCCCTACCCTGCGAACCCAACTCGGTTCGCATCGCAGGTCTTTGGTCAAACATGGTCAACATTTTTCAGCATTTAATATTTAACTCTAAAATGTTTACCAACCAATATATTCATTACAATTCAAAACCAATTTACAAACTTGATTACAATAATTTCTAGTACTATTACAAGCTAGATCTGTTGTCACAATAACATGTCCCAACACCTCTCACCCCTAAATCACTAGTGACCTAGTCCAAACAAGTATAGTTTTAATATGAGAAAGTTTCAACCAATCACTTTGACTCTTAAGAGTCCACTTTCCTAGTTTAATTCAAAATTGTAGTTTTTAAGCAATGTAACAACTTGGTCACACATACCCCACTTTTATTTTATTTTCTAAATTACTTACACTTAACTTAATACATCTAAAACTGAGTTCCCTGTGTTCGAACCCGAACTTACCCAACTATACTACTACACGATATGGTCTACTGCCCGGTTGTGTTTTGGTCTAGCACGGTACTTTATTGTTCATTTTTCAACGATAAATTTTAAGACTAGATTTTGCACATCAAGTTATTGGCACCGCTACTGGGGAACTTGTGTTTTAAATCTTGATTTAACTGTGATTAATTGATCGTTTCTTGGAATTTATTCTTGGAAAGTTACTTTTGTGTGTATTGCGCCGATGCATTTTATAGTTTTATCTTTTGTGCTTTTACAGGTTTGATTCACAAGAAACTTGAGTAAAGAGCTTCTTAGTCCATTGTCCGATCCCGAGAGAACCACCAAAAAGAAACGGAGGAAGAAACCAAGAAACAAATCGACGGATTCAACTAGTAGTCAAATGGATACGGAAACCTCCTTCGAAAACGTCATTTTTGAGGAAGCCTTTGAAGACGAGCTCATATCGCTAGAAGAAGAAGAGGAAAAAGTTATTGTTATTGAAGACGAGATGGCGGATGAGGATGATACTCCTATTTGGTCAAGAACAAGGACCGTTGCACCTACACCCGATCCGGCCATTCGAAGGCCAAACATCGACAACAACAATTTTTCCTTAAAAGGGCATCACATGCAACTCCTTAGGGATGCTCAATTTGGTGGGAGAGTACCGACCGATCCGCACAAACATATAGCTACTTTTCTAGAGATTGGGGAGTACTTCAAGTATGGCCCGAATATGGATGAAGCAATTCAGCTAAGGACTTTTCCAATGTCCTTGAGTGGTGAAGCCAAAATTTGGTACCAAGAACTTGAACCATATACGATTAGAACTTGGGATAAAATGAGGGAAGCGTTTGTGAGATGGTATTTCCCTCCCGCTTTGGCCGAAAGATTTTTGAATGAGATTAGAGCTTTTAAGCAACAAGAAGGTGAGACGTTGGTAGAAGCTTGGTGTAGAATGAAGGAGATGTTAAGGAATTGTCATGGCCAGGGTTGTCGAAAGCAGAGATCATAGTGTTGTTGTACAATGGTCTTGGCATTCAATCGTCTAATGTTCTAGATGCAGTGGGAGGAGGTGTATTTCTTTATAAGACTCCGAATGAAGCTTGGAAAGTGCTTGAAGATAAAGTCATCCAAAGTTTGAATTGGGTGAAAGACAAAGGAGGTAATCCAGTTAGAAAACACGTGGCTTTTGTGGAAGGTAGTAGAGGTAGTGGAAGCTCAAATGACTCAGCCATGATGAACGAATTAAAGGCATTGTCTTCTAAGTTTGATGCACAATTTAAAACTCTCTAGGGTGAGTTAAAGGAACTTAAGAATGGTTGTGGTAATTGTGGAGGTAACCATGCTATGACAAATTGTGCACAAGATGATTTGCCAATCATGGAGGATGAGGAAGATGTTAATTTTCTCCAACAAGGTAATTAACAAAGGGGTGGAAACTACCAACGGGGTGGTTACCAAAATAGAAGTTCGGGAGGATACCAAGGAGGAAACTACAATCAAGGAAACTGATTTTCTCGACCCAACCAAGGTTACAATCAAAACCTCAACCTAACCCAAAGTCAAAAGTACAACCAAAACCAAAACCCACCAAGAGACAACAACCCACCCGCGGTTCAAAAACAAGAAACAACCTTGTCACCAATGGAGCAAATGATGAAAGAGTCCATGGATAAAGAAGATGCTTGTACCGAGAGGTTAAAAGCTCAAATGACCAATATAAAGTTAAGCATGGAGCAAAGCCAAAAGAAACAACAAGCTTCCATTCAAGACTTCGAGTGAAAAATGGATAGGATGTCGGAGGGACAAAGTAGTAGAGCAACTGGTGGTTTACCAGGAAACACCCAACAAAACCTTAGGCAAACATCCACAAGTGGATCAAAACCATACCAACCACCACACGCAAGAAACGAGCATGTAAATGCTATCACCACAAGGAGCGGGAAGGAACTTCCACCACCTCAAGCAAAGGATAAAAATATTTCTAACCTTATTGTGCAGGAAATTGAGGAGGAAGAGATACAAGAGCAAGTTGATGCATCTACACCAACGGTTACAACGGTGTCACCTACACTGGTTGTCAAGGCATACAAACCGAAGATCCCTTATCCTTAATGGTTAAGGAAAGAAAAGATTGCGGCTCAATATGGAAAGTTTGTGGATATGATCAAGGGCATTTCGATCAATGTGCCTTTGGTGGATGTATTAGCCGGGATGCCCAATTTTGCCAAATTCATCAAGGATTTGGTGAGCAACAAAGATAAACTATCGGAGGCATCGGCTATTATTTTAAATGAGGAGTGCTCGACCATTGTGAAAAACCAAATCCCACTGAAGCTTGGAGATCCCGGGAGTTTCATCATCTCATGTACATTGGGTAAACTAATTACTTGTGATGCTCTTGCGGATTTGGGTGCTAGCATTAATTTGATGCCATATTCATTGTATGCTAAATTGTCCTTAGGATACCTAACACCCACACATATGAGCATAAGACTTGCCGACAGGTCATTCCAATATCCCGTTGGGATTGCGAAAAACATGTTGATAGAGGTAGGGCAGTTTACTTTTCCCGTTGTAACGCCACAATTTTTGTAAGTTTAAAACTTTAAATTTTATTATTTGACAGTTTAGGTTAGTGGGACTAACTTTGTAATGAATTTTATGTCCATAGGACTTGCCACTTAATGAATTAGTTAACTGAGGGAGCATTTGTGCTAAATGTGCAAAGATAAGGGGTTTAAACGAAAATAATTATATTAAAACACAGATTCTGTAACCTTCCTCCTCATTCTAAACTTAGGAAATAGAAAATACGTATGTCTCTATGTATATGGTTGATGCGACCCCAGCCGTCAGTGTCGTTGGTGTTGTTGTAACGACTAAGGGGCGATCAGGGTGTTTTAAAATTTATTTTTCTCGGGGCCTAAACCTCCAAACTACCTATTGGTACTAGGTATAAGTACCTGATACTAGTACGTGGTAAGGATGATCAGGGTCATCTCCAGACGGTCAAATTTGAAACAAAGCTTGTTTGGATAATTAAGTCTTTAAGATGGGGTTCAGATAGTTGGTTTTGTTTTGTTTTTATCTAATTTAAACTACTAACAATGAAATTAAACATAAGCTAGCTAGAACGTATGGAACAACCAAGGATAGGGAAGACGTGGTTCACCATGACTTGGGATAGTATAATACCGGGATGGTGTTTATGATGGGGACACTTTCAGATTAATAGATTAACAGACTTTGGTGTAAACACTAGAACCCTACTAATTAAATTCCCGTCGGCATGTCACTAGGAACTAGGTTATCGTGATTCTGATCAGAGCAATACGCTAAACTCCCAATACTTACCTAGTTGAAAGATAAGCAACCTATCTTGGTGAAAAACCAAGGTACATGAATAAAGCAGCATATTGTCTCATAGGTCTGACCGTTCTTAACACCTAAGCTTATCTCGCGTTCTTCTAAATGTGTATCTAATTATTAACTTGCTATGTTTAAAGAACCAAATATGTAAAATCTAGGGGGTTCATGTATCTAAGTCACTAAGACTTTCCTTTCTAGACCTTGTTAATACTTTACTTAAGCTCTAATTACTTTGATTTATGACCTAGACCTCTCCTTTTCAAACAGTTATACATCCCTGGATTATTTGCAGTTTGTCAAAACATGTTTCATATGTAGACCATACCTTTCAGTAATAAACAGTGTATTCTACAGAGTAATTCCATGGCCTCTTACGTCTAACGTGTGGTCAGGAGTAATTGACAGTGAAAGTGGCATTCTAAACTAATTAAATAAAAAGCAGTGCAGAAATGTAAATCTAATATATACAACGAATGGTTTCACTGTGTCTTACTTATTGCACATCATGGGTGCAGATAACTACTTACCATAACTAAGGTTTATGACTCCCTAATATCTAAGTTGTAGTCACGTGGATAACTAGAAAGGGTGCTCCATAAATTAGGTCTAGTGTCATATATTTAAACAATAACAAAGTATAGTAATTCCCATTCATATAAGTTTCTTTTTATAAATTTAAACTATGTTGGAATGAGTTGTTTTTACGATCTTATCAACTAACTAATGTAGAGTTGTCCGCAATCAGATAGAAGATATGTCACATGGATAGTAAACACAAACAATTACAATACACCGGAAGTTCTCCCAAATGTACTGAATACATCGGCCAACGACTACCCTCGAATCCTATTCGCCAATCTCGGTCGTCAGAGACGTCCGTATCATGGCACGGTCTATTGAATAAATAGTCGCATAAACAGGTTTTACCCTACCGGAATAAGTTGGGGCAGTCTGGTCATAAGCGGTTGGCCAAACATGCCATCATTCGTTCATAATATTATAATTAAACTATAAATAGAAATTCATTTAGCACATTTATAATATTGATCCGTAATATAACTACCTTCGGTCGTCCCAGACTTCCATACGTTTGTACTCCGCATAAAGCGTTTCCAGCACTATATCTGGGAAAACTCGAATATGGGCCGTCATATTACTTTACAATATTTAATATCATCCCATTATAACTATCTAAATCATGGAAAACATATAAGAAACTACTCACATATCATGGCAATAGACATTTCTAATGTTAATAAATCGTAAACATCAAACAAGAACATTACAAATAATTAATAAAAGAAAGGATAGATATTACCCGTAATTATTGCGAGCAAAACGATGCTTATATTACTTCCGAATATTCCAAAGCGTTACATTGCTAAGCTAGCTACTACTAACTACTACATAATTAATCTCCTACTTATCTCTCACTAAATTAATTAAATTAGCTTAGAGAGAAAGTAGAGAGAAAAAGAAAATAAAAGCTAGAAAGAAATAAGAAAGTTATGAAAGGTGTGGAAGGTGTGTGTTGAAATGAAGCCTAAGGACTGCTATTTATAGATGAAATGTGGCTCATGTTAGCATCCCTAGGCTCACATTAGAAAAAAGTGAAAGGTGGTGTACCAGGTACAAAAAAGTAGCGAAAGGTAGTGCACCGGGTACGGAAAAGTAGCGAAAGGTGGTGCACCGGGTACACGCAAGGACGAAAAAGCGGAAAAGAGATGGGAGGAGGCAGGCAGATTAGTGCTAAGGAGTAGGAAGAATACATCAAATTGAATATAGGGTTTGGTAGATTAGTGCTTATACCATCTTAAAGGTATTGCTAACCCCCCCTTGGTGTTTAATTGATGAATTGAATGTTTTAGGTTAAACCCTAAATTTGAGTTCTTGATGAATTAATGGGTTACTAGCTTAATTGATATGTATTGTGTGTAATTATACACTAAGGAGTGATACCCTTGATGTTAGTGAATTGAAAGTGATTGTGTGATTAATACTTGGCTATATGATGATATGATTAGGTGATAATCGCGATCAAGGTGTTATTACAAGTGATTATTTGTGTGGGCTATCGCAAAGTAAGTTAATGGATGATGCTATCTTTCTTCAAGTAATGTGTATTCCATTTACTTGGAAGGGCCGGTAATGGATATGTCATTTACTTGATTAGTTATGATTATATACCGGGGTGTAGGCCCGAAGATGTTAATTCTTGCGGGAATTAGCATATGATATTTTGGATCCTTAATATACGTATGTTGAATTGATATTGATTATTATTGATAGCCCATTTCTTACTAAGTGTTATGCTTACTCCATTGTGTTTATGTGTTTTTAGGTGAACTAAGTGGGACCCAGAGGGATCCGGGTAAAAGGCCTGAATGATGCTATTGGTGGAGCTTGTTATGGTTTCGGTAACAAGCTAATCTTTTGAATCATGCTCATGGTTTTGTACTAAAACATGGTTTTGTCACATTATGTTGAAAGTTAAAGTCTTGTGTGGATAGTGGTCAAAGTCAAACTTGCTAGAATATGGAAGTCAAAGTAGTTAACAAGTACTTGTATGGTCGTTCACTTTTTTGGAAAAGTCTAGATGGAATACTTGTTGTAATTGGTGTAAATATGATGGTTTTATGTGAAAATGGTGTTTTATGGTTATAACATAATACTAATGATGAAAGTGGTTTAGTTTGACTTAGAATAGATAAAGGAATGTGAAATAGGTGTTGGAAAGGTGGTCACATGGGTTAAGACCCAAACGGGTCATAAAAGTGCCCAAATGGGTAAATATGTGGTTATGGTGAATGTTAAAATGGCTTTAGGTCCTCATTCTAGTGGTGAATAGGTGGTAAAAAGCTTGTGACCTGAAGTGTTATGGTTTGGAACTTAGTGTGTCAACGGATTGACTTCAAAATGGTCATTTTTGAGTCAAAGGTCCAAATCCCAGTTAAATGCGAATTTTGAAAAGTGAAAATTGGGAAACATTTGTATTGTCATATTATACGTTCTTGCAAATTTTTATGACCACTGGAGGTGTCATTTGTAAGATATGCACAATTGAAATTCGGTTAATGGTAATATAAGTCCAGGTTCAAGATCTGCTGGAAAACCCCACTACCTGGCGGGTAGTGGAGTACCCGGCGGGTACTTGTACCCCCAAAACTTGTTTATCCGGAGGATCATCAATGTATCCGGTGGGTAAACGGGTATCCGGTGAGGTACCCGGCTGATAAAGCAGACGGGTAACTAAGATGAGTTTATGTTCGAATTTAGGGAAGTGAAGACTTAGGGTACCCGATGGGTAACAGCCTTTGCCGACGGGTATTTGGGTTACTCGGTACCTTACCCGACGGGTAACCCATCCCACATTGTAAGTTTTGATTAATATATGTATTTAGTCTAAAATAATATATATATATATATATATATATATATATATATATATATATATATATATATATAATGGTTCAAAAATATTCGGGGTGATTCAAGTTGGTATCAGAGCTTGGTTTAAGGGATTCGGGTATCCACCATTAGTGGGTACTTGATCTTAAGCCTATATTATTTATGTTCGTGCATGATATATACATGTTATGTATTGTTAATTATTTACTTGTCAATTTAGACAAGATTTTAACTGGAAATGTCTCGTGGTGACTTTGGATGCGTGTTAATGTAATATGATAATTAGTGTGTCTAGCCAACACAATAATTATCATATGGCATTATACGGACCCATGAAAGTCACGAGATGTTAAAAAGTGTGAAGTCTTAGTAGTTGTTAATTACAATGTGGTAGTATGTAAGGTGAAGTAGACATTAAATTATTAAATGTAAATATGCTAAATATACTGTGTATACTTTCAGTATTAATATGGATGATCAAGAAGTAGAGCTAACTCTTGGGCGGCGTCCACGGGATCAAGCCCATAATGTAAGAACTGGAGGTGATGATGATAGGCAAAGAGCTCCAGAAGATGTTAGATTATCTTTGACCGAGTTAAAAACATTAATCTCAGCTGAAGTAGCAAAGGCTCAAGAGGCGTCCCTTCCCCTCTTATTGGGCCGTAGTCTGAAACCATTCACGAGGTTCAATGAATTTCAGAGGCAACATGAGGAAATTGAAATTGATCTTGAAAGACCATCTTCGGGTGTTGAACGAAATGAAGAAAGACCGCCAACACCTGTCCATCTAAGGTTGGTACAAATTCATGACGAAGATCGAAAATTCATTTATAAAGACTTTTCTATTTGTAAACCACCAGATTTTGAAGGTGAGATGGATCCAATTAAATGTTACCGATGGTTATCTGAAGTTGAAGGGGCATTTGCCATGGCAGAAGTCCCTAACCGATTGAAGGTAAGATATGTTGCAAATCTTCTTAAATCCCGTGCCAAATACTGGTGGGAAGTACAGTGTCGTACTTTAGGAGAAGAGGCTATTACTGCCTTGACCTGGGAAGAATTTAGAAAGATGTTTGTTGAAGTTTATTCACAGGATGTTGATTTAAATATAATTCATCGTGAATTCCTTTCTATGGAACAAACGAATGAATCATCGATCAATGAGCTAGTGGGAATTTTTCTAGATCGAGCCCAATTTTGTCCGGAGTATATAGCTGATCCTAAAATGCTCATGGATCACTCTCATACAATCTTGAAGAAAGAAGTTCGGCAATATATTAGGCCAAAGCGATGTGCTACTTTTGCTGAATTGGTGGATGAAGCTCGATTTCATGAGCTAGAGTTTAAGAAAGATGAGAAGAGTTCTATGAAAAGAAAAGTTGAATCTACTTCTACTCCATTCAAAAAGTTTAAATCTGTAGGAAGTTTCAAGAGAGATGATCGGATTGAAATTCCAGAATGCAAGACATGTCATAAAAGGCATCGTGGGGAGTGTAAGAGCGGGACTCTTACTTGTTTTTCATGTGGAGACTGGGACACTTTAGTAAAGACTGTCCCAATCTAATCAAAGTTTGTCATCATTGCCTGAAGCCAGGACATATTCGCCCTAATTGTCCTGATTTGAAACCTCGGCCTACTCTTTCTGCATCTCGTAGGAACACTGATAGGAAGGCGGTGGAAGTTCCAAAACCAAAGCACTGTTCCTTCCAGATTACTGCAAAGGAAGCTAAGAGAGCTCCCGATGTTCTGACAGGTACCTTCTTTGTAAATTTTAGACCTGCGTGTATCCTTTTCGATTCGGGTGCTTCAAGATCGTTTGTATCTGAAAAGTTTTGTCAATATTTCTCAATTCCTCTTACTGAGTTAGATGCTCCACTAGATGTGGAAGTGGCTGATGATAGGATTATATTTGTGACAAATGTGTATAGGGGTTGTCAATTAGTGTTTAATAATGAAACCTTCATTATAAATTTAATCCCGATGCAAATGGGTGAGTTCAACGTAGTTGTGGGAATGGATTGGTTAGGTAAACATAACATCATAATCCAATGTGAAAAAAAATTATTCGTGTCAATTCGCCTAATGGGGGAGTAATAGACATTTATGGGGAAAAGAGAAAACCATCCCTTTCCATATGCACTTTTGCTCGTGCTAAACATCATTTATCACATGGTTGTCAGGTATTTTTGGCACATGTGATTGATACTCAGAAACAAACCCCTATATTATCTGAAATCCCTGTTGTTAATGAATTCCCTGATGTGTTTCCCGACGAGCTACCGAGTATTCCGCCCGATAGGCTAGTCGAATTATGTTTTTATTTAGTACCAGGAGCTACACCTATAGCTAAAACACCTTATAGGCTTGCCCCAAATGAAATGCAAGAATTTATGAAATAACTGCAAGAATTACTCGATAAAGGTTTCATTTGTCCGAGTAGTTCACCCTGGGGAGCACTGATTATGTTTGTTAAAAAGAAGGATGACACTATGAGAATGTGTATTGATTATAGAGAATTAAACAAGGTTACCATCAAGAATAGGTACCCATTACCTAGGATTGATGACTTGTTCGATAAGTTACAAGGTGCTAGTTTCTTCTCGAAGATTGATTTACGTTCTGGTTATCATCAGTTAAAGGTTCGAGAAGAAGATGTTTCTAAAACTGCCTTCAGAACAAGGTATGGCCATTATGAGTTCGTGGTTATGCATTTTGGTCTGACAAATGCTCCTGTAGCTTTTATGGATCTCATGAATCGAGTGTGTCGACCTATGCTCGATAAGTTTGTAATTGTCTTTATTGATGATATTCTTATATACTCTAAGTCTTCTGACAATCACAGTGTTCATTTATGGCAGGTATTACTAACTTTGAGAAATGAGAAACTTTATGCTTGATATCGCGTAAAAAGTCACGTTTTTACCACTGATATCTCTCTCATTCTGGAGAAATACTTGGCATTTGGACTCAAACAACGCACAAATCATTGATAATATGCTAAGAAGATTAAAACAAGGTTGCACGAGCAAAATCAAGCAAAACGGCCGAAAAACAAAGATTCCATGCACGTTTGAAGATTCAAGACATCAAAACGAGATTCAAGACATCACAAATTCTTCATCTTAAAGGTATTACTAACCTCCCTTTGTGTTTAATTGATGAATTGAATGTTTTAGTTTAAACCCTAAATTTGAGTTCTTGATGAATTAATGGGTTACTAGCTTAATTGATATGTACTGTGTGTAATTATACACTAAGGAGTGATACCCTTGATGTTAGTGAATTGAAAGTGATTGTGTGATTAATACTTGGCTATATGATGATATGATTAGGTGATAATCGTGATCAAGGTGTTATTACAAGTGATTATTTGTGTGGGCTATCGCGAGATAAGTTAATGGATGATGATATCTTTCTTCAAGTAATGTGTATTCCATTTACCTGGAAGGACTGGTAATGGATATGTCATTTACTTGATGAGTTATGATTATATACCGGGGTGTAGGCCTGAAGATGTTAATTCTTGCGGGAATTAGCGTATGATATTTTGGATTCTTAATATATGTATGTTGAATTGATATTGATTATTATTGATAGCCCATTGCTTACTAAGCGTTATGCTTACTCCATTGTGTTTATGTGTTTTTAGGTGAACCAAGTGGGACCCATAGGGATCCGGGTAAAAGGCCCGAATGATGCTATTGTTAGAGCTTGTTATGGTTTCGGTAACAAGCTAATCTTTTGAATCATGCTCATGATATATATGTTCACCCCTTTTGGTAAGAAAACATGGTTTTGTCACATTATGTTGAAAGTTAAAGTCTTGTGTGGATAGTGGTCATAGTCAAACTTGCTAGAATATGGAAGTCAAAGTAGTTAACAAGTACTTGTATGGTCGTTGACATTTTTGGAAAAGTCTAGATGGAATACTTGTTGTAATTGGTGTAAATATGATGGTTTTATGTGAAAATGGTGTTTTATGGTTATAACATAATGCTAATGATGAAAGTGGTTTAATTTGACTTAGAATAGTTACAGGAATGTGAAATAGGTGTTGGAAAGGTGGTCACATGGGTAAAGACCCATACGGGTCATAAAAGTGCCCAAATGGGTCACTTAGAGGTTGAATGGGTGAAATGAGTTGTGGTTTGGTTATGGTGAATGTTAAAATGGCTTTAGGTCCTAATTCTAGTGGTGAATAGGTGGTAAAAAGCTTGTGACCTGAAGTGTTATGGTTTGGAACTTGATGTGTCAACGGATTGACTTCAAAATGGTCATTTTTGAGTCAAAGGTCCAAATCCCAATTAAATGCGAATTTTTGAAAAGTGGAAATTGGGAAACATTTGTATTATCGTATTATACGTTCCTGCAAATTTTATGACCATTGGAGGTGTCATTTGTAAGATATGCACAATTGAAATTCGGTAAATGGTAATATAAGTGCAGGTTCAAGATCTGCTAGAAAACCCCACTACCCGGCGGGTAGTGGAGTACCCGGAGGGAACTTGCACCCCCAAAAATTTGTTTATCCAGTGGATCATCAATGTATCCGGCGGGTAAACGGGTATCCGGTGAGATACCCAGCTGATAAAGCAAACGGGTAACTAAGATGAGTTTCTGTTCGAATTTAGGGAAGAGAAGACTTAGGGTACCCGGCGGGTAACAGTCTTAGCCGGATGGTACTTGGGTTACCCGGTACCTTAGCCGATGGGTAACATATATATATAAAATGGTTCAAAAATATTTGGGGTGTTTCAAGTTAGGTTCAAAAATATTAGGGTTGTTTCACCCGTGGACTTTGTGATCCTCGAAATGGAAGAGGATTGCAAAGTACCCTTGATTTTGAGAAGACCATTTTTGCACACCGCAGATGCTATCATCGAAGTTAAGAACAAACAATTGACCTTAGGAGTAGGACAAAAAAAGATTGCTTTCACGGTCGATAAGGCCATGAAGCATCGTTATTCTACTGACAATTTTTGTTTTAGAATTGATGTGATAGATGAGGCGGTGGATGAAGAGTTGTAAAGCTTACATGGCATGGAATCGGAGCTTCTTGACTTGTTGGAGTCAAGTGATGAAAACATGACCGAGGAAGAGTTGGTTATGAGCTTGGGAGATACATTAGAAGGAGATGAGCAAGAAGATGATAGTACTTTTGAAGAGCTCACCAATGATGATAGAATGCGGATCAAGACTTCGTTGGAGGATCCACCAAGAGACTTGGAGTTGAAAACACTTCCAAGCCACTTAGAATATGCTTTCCTTCATGAAGAAGATTTACTACCCGTAATAATTTTTCCTCTTTACTTGATAATGAAAAATCCAATTTGTTAAATGTGCTTGGGGCTCATAAAGGAGCATTCTCTTGGCGCACATCCGACATTCCGGGTATGAGTCCATCATTTTGCAAAAATAAAATAAACTTTTTAGATGATGTGAAACCCGTTGTCCAAAGACAACGGAGACTTAACCCAAACATGAAGGATGTGGTCAAGAAAGAAGTTATTAAGCCTCTTGATACGGGAATCATTTACCCCATCTCGGATAGCTCATGGGTGAGCCTGGTACATTGTTTACCATAAAAGGGTGGCATAACCGTGGTGACCAATGACCAAAATTAAATGGTACCAACTAGGACGATCACGGGATGACGTGTGTGTATTGATTATAGGAGGTTAAATAACGCCACAAGAAAAGACCACTTCCCATTTCCATTCATTGACCAAATGCTGGAAAGGTTAGCGGGGAATGAGTTCTATTACTTCCTTGACGGATTCTCGGGATATTTCCAAATCCCTATAGATCCCGAGAATCAAGAAAAGACCACATTTACTTGCCCATTTGGGACATATGCCTATAGGAGAACGTCCTTTGGTCTTTGAAATGCCCCCGCCACCTTCCAAAGATGTAAGATTGCCATTTTCCAAGATATGATCGAAACCTCCATGGAAGTTTTCATGGATGAATTTTCCATTTTTGGTAATTCATTTGATTTTTGTTTATCAAATTCAGATAAAATGCTCGAAAGGTGCAAAAAGGCACATTTGGTTTTAAATTGGGAGAAATGCCACTTCATGGTGAAGAAGGGCAGTGTCTTGGGATACAAAGTTTCGGGGTTCGGTCTTGAGGTTGATAAAGCTAAAATTGATGTTATTGCTAAACTACCACTGCCCACTAATGTAAAAGGGATTAGAAGTTTTCTTGGTCATGCCGGTTTTTATAGGAGATTTATAAAAGACTTTTCAAAAATCACAAGACCTTTGACCAAACTTCTGGAAAAAGAAGCCCCCTTTGTGTTTGATGGACCGTGTTTGAGTGCTTTCGAGACCTTGAAAAACCAATTAACCCAAGCACCCATCATTGTTTCCCCCGATTGGTCAAAATCATTCGAATTAATGTGTGACGCTAGGGACTTTGCCTTAGGAGTCATCCTAGGACAAAGAGTGGATAACCATTTTAAACCAATCTATTTTGCTAGTAAGACCTTGAATGGAGTGCAACAAAAATACACCACAACCGAGAAAGAGTTGCTTGCCGTGGTGTTTTCCTTTGATAAATTTAGGCAATACCTTTTTTTATCAAAGACCATAGTTTTCACTGACCACTCGGATCTCAAGTATCTGTTTGCAAAACAAGATGCTAAGCCCCGTCTCATTCGTTGGATTCTTCTTATACAAGAATTCGACATTGAGATCAAAGTTAAGAAGGGAGCCAAGAACCTTGTCTCCGACCACTTGCCAAGATTGGAAAATCCAAATCTTGTAAAGCAAGGCGCGACTAATATTAATGATTCCTTTCTTGAGGAATTTCTTTTGCAGGTAGGTGATGAGATGGAGAAGGAGGATGAAGCACCATGGTTTTCTGATTTAGCTAATTACTTAGTTGGCGGTATATTCAGAAAGGGGATGAGCCATTAAGATAGGAACAAATTTTTCTCGAATTTGAAGTGTTATTTCTGGGAAGAACCGTATTTATTCCGGGTTTGTGCGGATGGCATGGTTAGAAGATGTGTATCAGGGGGTGAGACTAGGGAAATCTTAGATACTTGTCACCATGGCCCCACGGGAGGTCATTATGGGCCGTTGGTCACCGCAAAGAAAGTTTTTGATGTGGGTTTCTATTGGCCCACGATTTTCAAGGAAGCAAACACTTTATGCCAAACTTCTGATGCTTGACAAAGAACAGGAAACATCTCCAAAAGAGATGAAATGCCTCAAACTAGCATCCAAGTTTGTGAGGTGTTTGATATATGGGGCATCGATTTCATGGGTCCATTTCTTCCATCTTTCAAGAATTAGTACATTTTGGTGGCGGTAGATTATGTGTCAAAATGGGCGGAAGCTAAGGCACTACCAAAGAATGATGCTCGTGTGGTAATCAATTTCTTGAAGAACTTGTTTTATCGGTTTGGGATGCCGAAGGCTTTAATTAGTGACCGGGGAAGTCACTTTGCAAATGCCTAACTGGAGAACGTTCTCAAGAAATATGGGGTGAATCACCGGTTTTCGACTCCATACCACCGTCAAACGAGTGGTCATGTTGAAAACACAAACCGTGCTTTGAAGCGAATCTTGGAGAAAACGGTGAAAGACAACTGGACATTTTGGTCCAAGAAGTTAGATGATGCATTGTAGGCATTTCGAACCGCCTACAAAACACCTTTCGGAACAACACCATACTGGTTGCCCTATGGCAAAACTTGCCATTTACCTCTTGAAGTTGAGCATATGGCATATTGGGCCTTGAAAAATTGCAATATGGACTTGGTGGAATCGGGTGAAAAGAGGATATTGCAACTCAATAAATTAGATGAGCTTAAGTTGCAAGCGTACGAGAATTCGCATTTGTACAAAGAAAGAACAAAACTGTTACATTACCAGTGATTGAAAATGAGAAAAGAATTTAATGTCATTGATAAAGTGCTCTTGTTCCAATCAAGATTCAAGTTGAAACAACCGAAGTTCAAGCCTAGGTGGACCGGTCCATATACGGTCAAACATGGTTACCCGTCCGGATATGTGGAACTTTTCAATTCGCATGGTTGAACTTTCATTGTTAACGGACATCGTTTGAAATTGTATCACCAAGAGGATGTAGAGAGAGCTCGCCACTTACCCCAAGGACAAATGAATTCGGGGTCGAGTCTAGCTTCGACTCGTTAATAAACTAAGCCCGGATGAGAGGAAACTCGCGTTAAAATCCTTTTTGTTATTTTTAGTATTTTTTGTGTGCAATATTTTATTTTATTTTGCTGTAGCTGTTGTTGTTTGCTGAGTTAATGCACATTATTCACTTTTGTATTCGCTGATTGCTTGCTGTAAGTGTTTAAGCTTGGTTTGGGTCCTGAGCCGATCGGCTGGGAACCATAGCCGATCAGGTATGACAACGGTAGCCGATCGGGCAACTTAAGCCGATCAGTTACTTCTTTGAAAATCATGATTAGCAATGAGCCCGTATCTAGGATGTTGGTTTTGCTTCATGCTAGTCGTTCGGTTGTGTGTTCTAGCCGATCGGGTATACAACGGTAGCCGATCGGGCAACTTAATCCGTTCGGCTTATTCTTTGAAAAACCTGATCAGTAGCAAGTCTATGTCTGAGGGGTGCGGTTTAGGAAACGAGATTCGTTCGGCTCGGTGGGTTTAGCCGATCAATTATGTTAGGCTATTTTAGCTGTTCAGCTATGTCTTTTCAGCCGATCGGGTAGGTGTACAATCTGGGGTTA
The DNA here is from genome assembly GCA_963422505.1 of Pseudognaphalium luteoalbum. Taxonomy (NCBI): domain Eukaryota; kingdom Viridiplantae; phylum Streptophyta; class Magnoliopsida; order Asterales; family Asteraceae; genus Pseudognaphalium; species Pseudognaphalium luteoalbum. The sequence goes on along the minus strand of OY730192.1, from coordinate 85,190,651 downwards.
GTTCTTTAAAGTAAAAACACTAACTTGTTTCACACCACACAAACAGAAACATACCCGATCTGTTCATCTCTGCTGGTACCCGACCCCAACTCACCACCTACTCACCTAAATCGATTTCTGATGGGTGCCGAAGCGTCGTATGAAGACGGTGCTCGGACCGCAATCGGTTTGTTTTAAATTTGTATTTGCTGGGGTCTAAGTGTGACTTACTAATACTGAACCAAAGGCTAGTAGATGGTAAGTATGACCTAGAGTCGTTCTTAAAGAGAAACTGAATTGAAATGGAGGTGATCCAATCAACCTTTCTTTTCTAGTAAATGTTTTAAAAGAGTGCGTTGGAGGTTTTTGGTTCAGTTAATTAAGTAAACTAAATAAAGCGAGTAAAAGATAATGGTAAATCAGATAATAAAAGGAGTATTTGTTGTGAGTTCATTAGCTTATAATGTGGGACGATGACTTGTAGGGAAAACGTTTACTAAATTTGGAATGTTCACTAGACTTGGTAGTTTATGGTATAACCGATAGATTCCCTATTAGTCGGTTATCAACTAATATGTCACGAAGAACCACGGTGTCATGATTCTGATCAGACAGACAATGCTCAACTCTCCACACTCTCCTGTGAGGGAGTCAGTGGCCCTTGTTATTGAACACATTTGCTCGTGGGCGAAGGAATAGAGTAGCAAGTCTACAACAAGTCTAACCGTTCTTAATACCATAAAGACTATAAATTTAGCAGACAACTAACTTAGCAAATATGTTCGGACTTAGTTGATCAATTCCTATTAATGAAGTTTAAGCATGGTAAGCGAAGGAAAGTGTTGAGGTTTCTTGCGTACCTTACTTTATATTTCATAGGTTAAGGAAAAGTATCGATTTAAGTTGGATTTTAAACTTGCCTTTCTCAATACAATTAACAAATCCCTAGGTTTTCATAAATGGTTATTTAGCCTATAGCCTACCTAATCTAATCTAAACTAACTAATCTAATTAAAATGTTAATTAAAATGCTGACGGCTTTTTGCATAAAGTTAAACCCAGACCATGTCGGAAAATGCTATGGTAGTCCACAATGTATTTAATCGTTTACTGATGTTTCCATTGTGAATTCAATTGCTTCGTGATATTTATATGATAAGTACATTGTGATTTCAAGGGTACAATACTCATGGCAATTCCACGTAATCACATTGCATTTTATGATGCTCGCATGACGTCACAATTGAAACTATAGTTTTACACAGATAACTATTGACCAAGTAGTAAGGTTCGCGACTCCACTTTTCAAGGTTACAATCACGTTTGTTAATCGAAAGACGAATGTAAGTTTTAGGTCTAAAATCATAAGATAAGTCCGTTCATAAAGTTTCCGTTTTATAATGTCGATCCATAATACAACTACCTTCGGTCGTTACCGGCTTCCATACGTATGTACTTTGCTTAAAAGCATTTCCAGCACTATACCGAGTAAACAGTCGAATAGGGGCCGTCATATTATTTTACGACATATTTAAAGTCATCCCACAATTATATATGCTAACTACATCACAACAAATACAATAGTAATCTACTCGCTAATCATGGCACAAACTATCTCTAGCATAATTAAAGTATACATATTTAATCAAGATAGATAAGGATAGAAATAACCGAGATTAATATGCGAGAAGGAGTAGACTTGAATTAATAAGAGTTGCTCCAAGCGTACACCAACGATTATAAATACGTTCCTCACCAAGGACTACAAGCACGTTCCTTGCTTCTATTTTAACTAGCCTAATACTAATAAAGAAAGAAAGAAAAGCTAGAAGCTAGAGAAAGAAAGTGTGAAAGTGCCTTGGTATGTTGGTATCCTAGTGCCCTTGGTGTCTCTTTGCAAATGAGCCTCATACCTCCTATTTATAGGAGAGTTTTGGTGCATTTTAGCCCGCTGCCTGTTGCTTCGTTTCTCGATTCGTGCGTGTTTTCTTCGTTATGCTTCCATTTGCGTCGATTCTATTTGCGTTGGATTCGTAATTAAAAAACGAAGCTTTTGATGAAAAGAAATCCCAAAAATATGTTTCTGAACTTTAGATGTGTCGTACGAATCATTTGGATCTTCCGGAGTACGTAGAATCTTCATTCTTTGTCCGTTTTTGTAGATTTTTTCTTCTGTTGGATTTGTAATTTGAAAACGAAAATCTTGGGTCAGGTGGATGTTGGTGATGGGCACTTTTTTCTTGAAATCTCGTTTTGATGTCTTGAATCTTCAAACGTGTGTGAAATCTTCGTTTTTCATCCGTTTTGCTTGATTTTCATCGTGCAACCTTGTTTTAACCATCTTGGCATAATACTATTGATTTGTAATGTTTTTGAGTTAAAGTGCCAAGAATCGTTCCAGAACGAGAGAGATATCGGTAGTAAAAACGTGACTTTTTACGCGATATCAAGTATCCCACATTTAGAACTTTGCTTGTCCTCAAGCAAACTCGATTTTCAACATGGTTTAAAATAAGTAGGAAATGAAATATTTAGGGTAGAACTTTTTACTAAGGGGGTTTTGAAAAATAAAATACTTGTTCTTGGAAAAGGAAGGATTGTAATCTTTAGGGGCATGCTTTTGATCTTTGATCTTGTATACATGACTAGGCGATCCTCACAAGGTGGTCACTCAAATCACTCAAAGTGTTTAGGGTTTCCTATTCTAATATCATCAATCACTCAGAACGCTAGTCATGTATCGTTTATCGTCATAGGCTTGATCGAGAATCAAATCGTTACCTTTTAGGTGAGCGTGAAGTTGATCTAGCCACAATCATTCAAGGAGAGGGGATGTAAGGTTTTTGTAGTGGAAGGTTGGTGGTGTGAGAGGGGGTTTTGTTGGGTTTTTTTTTTGTTGAAGTTGGAATTTTTTTTGGGGGGATTGACGCATTTTTGATATTTGCGGAAGGAGTCTTTTTTCTCCTATTGATTTCCTTTTTCTTCGGATTTTTCTTTCTTGGATTTTTTTTTCTCTTTTTTTTTCGACGTCATCTCCTTGCGATTTCTCTTCGTTCATCTTTGAAACTTTGTTTCAAAGTTTGGGGGATGCTTTTGAGAAAGTAGGGGTAACGTATCTGTTTTTCTTTGGGAGTATGGGTGTACGGATGGGTTTAAGAATGATGTGATTCGATCTCCTTTTTGATCACCAGTTCGGATTCGAAATACATAACAAGAGAAAGATCTGATTCTAAACGCATACATCGGCACACTCAAGAATCGAAAAAGTGAAGCATTAAAAGTGAATGCTTTTCATATGGCTCAAGATACCTCACGAATCGAAAGTTGGGTTGTTGTGTGCTTAGTCATGCGATGCTCTTTATGGGATTACTAAACTAATTTTTTCAAAAGAATTTGTATTTTATTTATCCTTTTTCCCAAAGTAAATCATTCTTTGTCTAAAATTTTTCATTTTCAACACATTTTGGAAATTTTGTTTACTTTTTGGAGAAGGATGGTCTTATAAAGAGCAACGATTTTAGAATCAAGCATATACCATTATCCATTTTACAGTAGTGTAACTACTGCTATCCCACACTTAAAGAAACATCATCCTCGATGTTATACTAAGCTCTAAATGGGGTAAAATCCCACACTTAGGGTTTTAAACATCTAAGTCGCATTCTTTTAGTGTGTGTTGGGTTGGAATTCCACACTTAGTGATAAGCATATTGGAGATGGTATATTTAAAATGAGTGACAGAGACGGTATAGAAATACTCCCCGGTGGTTGCAGTGTTTCTTTGGTGCATTTTCCAGCTCCGTCTTGTTTGGTACATTCTTGATCAAGTCTTCTTGTGATTGGTCTCGTAGGTGTGAACACTTCGGATCTATGATTCTTCGGGTGTTGATGCTTCCTTGCAGGCTAGAGCATGTTTCGTATGATCCAAGTGTGAAAGATAGTCGGAGATTTCATCACTTCTTGGAAAGTTAAATTGCAGAAATGTAAAAGCACGAGTTGCCTCCCGAGAAGCGCTCTTTTAAAGTCGAGAGCTCGACTTAGTCCTTTCTTCTTCATATGATGCTGGCTGTGTCCGTGGTGCTAGAGTGGTCATTGTGGTTCCTAGGTAAGCTGTAGCGTGGAGGGAAGTATCGCAGGAATTGCTCTATCATATTGGCAATGAGAGTTGGTGGAGTGGTGGATTCCATTCTGAAGCTCTTGAAGTGATCAGTGGCCAGTCGGTCGAGGATTGCCATCCCATAGCTGATGTATCGAACTGCCCTTGTGACCGGTCCGTTAGGATTGATTCGAGTGCAGGTGTGAGTTTGAACAGTTTCACGTTGGGGGTGGTTTCTGCCTATTGAGGTGATTAAAGCCATGAATTGAGTCTTCACTTCTTGAAAGTCTTCAGCTAAAGGGTCTCCTCCAAAAGATCGGGTTGCTTGGCATACTTGTCTGATGAGTTGATGTTGTTCACGGTTGAAGGGAAAGTCTGAGTCAGTGAAGACGTAGATTAATTTGCTGAATATTTCGCGGTATCCGTTGCGGTAAGCATCAATTTCTATGTCTTCTTCCTCATACATTCCACGCAGTCGATCTATTACATAGGATGCTAAGTTGACTGGTGACATGTGCCAATATCATGTTGGAATGTCACGAGTGTTTTCTTTGAATGCTGCTTGATTCAGTTCATCAACTATTAGTTCAACGTGATGACCTATAGTGGAGTGAATGACGATCCTGAAGTTTTCTGGAGTTGTAAGATGTTCTCCAGTTTCGATGAGATCTAGAAGGGTTCTAAGATCTCCCACCATTCTTATGTCAACATAATTATGTGGATTTCTAGTAGCTCTTTCAAGATAGGTCCTCATGGATGCTAGTGTAGCCTTTTGACTTGATGAGTAGGGAAAAGCTGATCCGGCTAAGGCACAATATACTTTTTGGTATATTTGCCTTTGGTTGCTGCAGAACTCGATTTCTCCCATTGGGTAGTCTGGTCTTTCTGGCTGTTGAGCTTCTCTGGTGACTTTTTCTTGAAGGGAATCGGAGAATTCTTGGATATGTCTGAGCAAAGTCTGGGGTACTGGTTCTCCATAATTGGCGAGGTATGAATCGTATTCTCATTCAATTTGCCTTATCAGGTGTCTCTGAGCGGCGTTGTATTCATTGGTTGACTCTTTGATAGCCTCTACAATGATGCGTACATCGTCGTTTTCATCAATCAGGTCAATCATCTCTTCGTGAGTGTCGATGAGGGGAATCTCTAGTCTTTCAGCTGTGATGATGGGTGAATTTGGTGGAGCAAGAGGAGTTTTGGAATAGAGCGTTCATCGATAGTGACGTCAACAAAATCGCCGTCAAATTCGACATTCTGGTAGTCAGAATCTTCGTCTCGTGAATCTGGGAATTGGTGGATTTCTTCATCTAAGGGTGCGTTGTTGAAAGGTTGAGTACTGTCGATTTCGATGGTTCTGACTTCCGTGATGGTGTCTTGAAGGTTTTCTTCTGCAAAGCTTCCTGGTTGTCGTGCCTTATATGCATAAATTCTTTGTAGGAGTTTAGCATATAGGTCAGGGTGCTGTGATGTTCGGAGTTCTTCTTCAAAAGTATCTTTGTCTCGGAGTCAGGTTCTGGTAAAGGGTTTCGATGGATCAAGATAAGAGTTGAGAATGTTTCCCATTCTTTTGAGGTGAGTGGATCTAAGCTCTTAGTGGATGGCTCCATAATCAAACGATTCTTCTGATGAAGTGTAGTCTTTACAGACTTGTATTCTTTTGACTTCAGCCATCTGTGGTGAATCACCTTGATCTTCATCTTCCTCCATTTCTTCCTCTTCTTCCTCAGGTTCTTCTTCTTCCATTTCTTCCGTTCTTTCATCTTCCTCAGCGGGTTCTTCCTCTTCTTCCTCAGGTTCTGATTCGTCCTCCTTGGATTCTTCTTCTTCCTCAGCATCTTGATACTCCTCGTCCTCGTCTTGGTCTGTTTCAGTGTCGTAGATCAAGGTTGTTGGTCAAGTGAAGCATCATTCTTCTTCGAGGTCTGATTCGTCATCGGAACAAATTCTGCCTATTGATATTGTTGGAATAGTGTCCAATATCGTAACTAATTGGTAAGTACATCATTAAAAGTGAGTCCTTTTTAGGTCGCCCTCAATGAACAGTAAGAGAAATAAACAGAGAGATAATATTAATTGGAATTAATATTATGATTAGTTTATTAATTGAATATTAATTAGAAACTAAAAGAAAAGAAGATTCTGGAAGCAAGGATCCAACCGCCGGTTGGAAGGTTCAACCGGCGGCTGGAGTCCAAGGGGTTAAACCGGTTGAACATGTGGGTCCAACCGCCGGTTGGAAGGTCCAACCGCCGGTTGGGATTCTGTCCCACATCGGCCAAGGGATGAAACCCTGGGCCTCCTCATCCCCTATAAATAGGGACCTCCCCTATGCTTTTAGGCATCCCAGAATTGAATAGAGTTCAATTCTTTCTCTCTTTCTCATTCCTACTCCTTGTAAGAGTTTACACGACTTAGAGTCGGGACCCTAGGAGTTTGGGAATTTCTCTTAGTTCTTGGGTGTGAGCCATTAGAGGTGTTCTGGTTTGGGCACTCGCCTCCAAGTAAGGAAGCTCTACGAGATCGTCTACGCGTGAGAAATTGATTTTCTCGAAGGTTAGTATTTTCCTATTTATCTTAGTTATTTTATTGCTTTAATTTATTCAAGTTAAGATCCCTTAGGGTTTAGTTTCCTAATTGCCTTAGATTAATTTTTGTTATAATTCCGCTGTGCATATTAATCTATAATTAGGGAATAGAAAGCCCAACAGTGGTATCAGAGCCTTAGCTTGATAAATACTGGCATTTAATTATCTACAAAAGTATGTATGTAAAGATAAATTGGAAATAGAATTGTCTAAATTGGTAAAATGAATTTACACTTTAGACCCTATATTTTGAATTGTTTTAAAATATACCCTCAAATTTTAAAATGTTTTAAAATAGAACCGTAGACTTTAAGAGTTTAAAGAGAGACATTACATATATTATGAGCTATAAGTATATGTATCATTAAAGTTAAATACATCGTTAGTCAATTGATAAATCGGCTCACCCATAGTGAACGAACTATAAGAGAGGTATAAGGCGGGTAGCTCAGCTTCCCTAAAGAAGTCAGGTTTTTAATAGGCTTCGCGCTGACCTGCTTCTCCGCTTCTTTGTGCGTTCAATGGAGTTACCGAGGACTTTTGATAGGATGATGTGAAGATCAAAAGTATGACCTAAAAGTACTAAAACAAAATCCCGTTCTAGATACTAAAATGTGAATAGTATGCTAACCCATGAAAACCGCACATCTTGGTCTGTTAATGGAGCGTGTGTGGTTTACCGGCACATTAATATGAGATCATATTGAGAGGTGATGTGGAACTCGCGATTCTCAAGCATACTCGGGCCGGGGACCACGCGAGTTTTGCATGGTTAAGTTCACCATTTTGTTCATGATCCTCGGCATACCAGTAATGAATGGTAGATGAGCATATCCGAGATTAACATGCCGTTGATAAGAATCAATGAATCTCAAAAGAACTAGGAGTTTCATAGAGAATGAAATTGACAAAGGCATTGTCTACCTAAAATAAATTCACAATATGATTACGGCAAACCTTTTCATAAAACGAATTTAAAATATGGATCCTATCCTTAATTTTGTAATTGGGTAATTAATTAAGGAATATTCAAACTAACTAAAACTGTTTATCTTATAGATGTCTTCTACAAATGGTAATAATCCTCCCGTCCCCAATTCCGCACACAACTCGAACTTCTCACTTCTCTCAGTTCTTGGAAGAAAGAGACTGACTGGTCCAAACTATATGGATTGGATGCGTAACCTAAGGTTTACCTTGAGGTACGAGAACAAGGAGTATGTTCTCGATGAGCAGATTCCCATGATTGATGAAGATTCAACCCAAGAGGAGATTGAGACACACAAGAAACATTATGATGATGCGAATAAAGTGTCTTGTATCATGGCATCCTCCATGAGCCCCGAGTTGCAAAAGACTTTTGAGAATACTTGGGCTTATGAAATGAACCAACAACTTAAGGAAATGTTCCAGGCAAAGGCGAGCAAAGAATGCCTTGATGTGGTTAAGTCACTCATGGCTTGCAAACCCAAACCTGGAGCATCTATCTGTGCTTTCGTCTTGGAGATGAAAGGGTATTTTGATAGGTTGGAATCATTGAATATGATGTTTGACACAGAGTTTTCCATTGCCATAATTTTGTCTTGTCTGCCAGCTGTCTACAATCAGTTTGTAATATCATATCAGATGAATATGAATGAGAGAGCAGGCTCAATAATGGAACTCCATAATTTGCTACAAACTGCTGAGCAAGGAATAAAAAAGGATGATGTGTCCTCTAATTCAGCAGCTCCTGTGTTGGCAATTGGTCAAACTGCAAAGAAAAGAAAGAGGTCAAATTGGAAAGCAAAGACTACGAATGGAAAGTCCAATCGTGGGTCCAAAAGAAAGACTGATTATGATATTGCACCAGTAAATGATCCAAAGGAAGCAGTGTGCTTTTACTGCAACACTAAGGGGCACTGGAAACGTAGCTGCCCAAAATACCTGAAAGACCTTGAAGATGGCAAGGTTGAAAAGAGTGTTCACTCAGGTATGTTCATGATCGAACTCCATAATACTACAACTTCTAATTCGTGGGTTCTGGATACAGGGTGTGGTACTCACATTTGCATTGTATTGCAGGGTCAAAAGGAAAGTAGAAAGTTGAAGCATGGGGAGCTTAATCTAGTCATGGGAAACAGAGGAATCACGCCTGTTACCGAGATTGAAAAGTATGAGCTCGTGCTGAATTATGGAGTTAGGATAGATTTGAATAATTGCTGTTATTCATCAGAAATGACTAGAAACATTATTTCATTTTATGCTTTGTTTAAGGATGGTTATCGATTTTCATTTGATAATGAAAATGGTGATATCTTGGTTTATTTAAATGGTTGTTTTATTTTCAAAGCTTCTCGTTACAATGGCATATATGAAAATGTTGAATGTGTTAGCAATTTGATTTTAAATATTGATTGGTCTAATGAGCTTGATAAATCCAAATTGTGGCATTATCGTCTTGGGCACGTAAACAAGAAACGCATCGGCCAACTCCAAAAGGATGGAGTGTTGGAATCATTCGACCTCAAATCGGATGATGTATGCGAATCTTGCTTATTGGGCAAGATGACAAAACCACCATTCACAGGGTCGTGTGAAAGAGGTGAATGACTCTTAGACTTGGTACACACGGATGTTTGTGGACCATTCCGATGCGCCACAAAAGATGAAAATTGGTATTATGTTACATTTACTGATGACTACAGTAGATTTGGACATGTCTATCTGATTAAGCATAAGTCGGATACTTTTGAGGTATTCAAAAGATAGCAAAGCGAAGTAGAGAATCAACTGGGCAGAAAGATAAAGGTTCTCCGATCCGATAGGGGAGGAGAATACCTTAGTATCGAGTTTCTCGATCATCTTAGAGATTGTGAAATAGTTTCACAATTGACTCCTCCTAGAACACCACAACTTAATGGAGTTTTTGAGAGGAGAAATAGAACCTTGTTGGACATGGTTCGGTCTATGATGAGTCGGGCTACACTTCCGATAAGTTTTTGGGGTTATGCATTAGAAACAGCCGCTCGCATCTTAAATCTTTTACCCACCAGGAAGGTTTCAAAGACACCTTATGAGATGTGGAAGAGAAGACGTCCTTCTCTTGGTCACATCAAAATCTGGGGTTGTGAAGTTTTCGTTAGACGAGAAACTCAGGACAAACTAGACTCCAGATCTGAAAAGTGTCTTTTCGTCGGTTATCCACAAGAGTCATTTGGATATCTGTTCTACAGACCCGCGGATAATGTGGTCTTTGTAGCTCGAAGAGGAGTGTTCCTTGAGAGAGAAATGATATCTAAAGAGGACAGTGGGAGTAAGATAGATCTTGAAGAAATTCAAGAGTCGACCGATGAAGAACCTGCAGTAAACACCGACGTTCAACAAGAGGAGGAAACACTTGTTGAACCTGAAGACATATCCTTACCCGTTCGCAGATCTTGTAGAGTTAGCAAGCCTCCTCAGTTCTATTATGGTTACCATGTAGAAGAAGAGGATAAAATTAGTGATGGTACACTAAATGAATTAGATGAACCTGCTAACTACAAGAAAGCGATGGCAGGCCCTGAGGCTGCCAAGTGGAAGGAAGCTATGAAAAGCGAAATTCAGTCCATGTATGACAAACAAGTTTGGAATTTGGTTGACACTACACCCGGTCTTAAGATGGTGGGTTGTAAGTGGATCTTCAAGAAGAAGACCGACATGGATGGGAAAGTACACACTTATAAAGCTAGGTTGGTAGCGAAGGGCTATACTCAAACTCACGGGATTGATTATGAGGAAACCTTCTCGCCAGTAGCTAAGATAAAGTCAATTAGGATTATGCTAGCCATAGCTGCGTTTCATGATTATGAAATTTGGCAGATGGATGTCAAAACCGCCTTCCTTAACGGGAAACTGACAGAGGATGTGTTCATGGCACAACCGGAGGGTTTTGAAAATGAAAAGTATCCTAATAGATTGTGTATCCTAATAGAGTGTGCAAGCTTCAAAAGGCTATTTATGGACTTAAACAAGCCTCTCGTAGCTGGAATCTCTGCTTCCATGAAAAAGTCACAGAGTTTGTATTTTCTAGAAGCGAAGATGAGTCCTGTATATATGTCAAGTTCAGTGGGAGTGTCGTAGTCTTCCTAGTATTATATGTGGATGATATACTACTCATAGGAAACGATGTCCCAACATTACAAAGTGTAAAGGATTGGTTGGGAAAATTTTTCGCTATGAAAGACTTGGGAGATGCAGCATATATTCTTGGTATAAAGATTTATAGAGATAGGTCAAGACGTCTCATAGGACTTAGCCAGGACACATACTTAGATAAAATTTTGAAAAGATTCAAAATGGAGAACTCTAAGAAAGGGAATCTACCCTTACATCATGGCATAAAGATTGGTAAGGATCTTTGTCCGAAATCTAAGGAAGAATCGGATAGAATGAGTCGAGTCCCATATGTTTCGGCTATAGGATCGATCATGTATGCCATGACGTGTACGAGACCTGATGTCTCATTTGCTTTGAGCTTAGTGAGTCGACATCAGCAGAATCCTGGTGAAGGTCATTGGACAGCTGTAAAGAATATTCTTAAGTATCTGAGAAATACTAAAGACAGGTTCTTAGTTTATGGTGGAGAAGAGGAACTTAGAGTAACGGGTTATAGTGATGCAAGTTTCCAAACAGATAGAGATGATAGCCGTTCACAGTCTGGTTGGGTATACTTACTGAATGGGGGAGCGGTGACATGAAAAGTTCCAAGCAAGATACGGTGGCAGACTCAACGTGCGAGTCTGAGTACATAGCGGCTTGCGAGGCTTCAAAGGAAGCCATCTGGATTAAGAATTTTATTGGAGATCTTGAAGTTGTTCCAACGGTTCAAGACCCCATTGAAATATTCTGTGATAATGAAAGTGCGATCGCCTTGAGTAGAGAACCCAAGGATCACGGAAAGTCAAAGCACATTGAGAGAAAATACCATTTTGTTCGAAGGAAAGTAGAAGAAGGACACGTGATTGTGAAGAGTATAAGATCAGAGGATAATCCGGCTGATCCGTTCACAAAGCCACTTGGAAAGTCCAAACATGATGAGCATGCTAGGAGCATAGGCTTAAGAGATAATGTAAAGTTTTAGTTGTTAGTTTGATTTTGAAACATTGTAAACAATGATGGAAATTGTAATAGACTTGGTGATTAAATAATGGAGATTTATTTATTGGAAGGAGTTCTGCCATTTACTATTGTTTGTCATTGTGTTTCTGTTTTGCATGTTTAGACACCACTTCCCAAGTAAAACAGTTTTTACTTAAACCTCCTCAGTCGTTCACACTCCTGAAAGTAAGTGGTGAATCAAGACTATCATGGAGTGTTAGTAGATTGTCTATGGAGATTAGACATGGCATGGAGATTGTTGCAACACTCATGGGTACTTGATGGGGATTTAAGTATAGGAGAGACCCGTACTCATGGAAGTTACTTCATGGATTGAAATCACGAGTAACTCTGAGATGATAATATCCACTATTCTTAAAATGGAGATACATTGAGTTTCTAGTTTTTTAAGTCTGTTATACTTTAGTCTATTCAAACGCTGTGCGTAACTGCCAGTCATAAAGGGTATGCAAGGTATGACATGATGAGTTGACTAGTACTATGTAGTCAAAATTTATTTGTTCCTTTTTGCCTAAATGGGAAAAGCGATATCTTGGGCCCTCTGATAATTAAAGATTGACTCTAAAGTGCTAGGCCTGGCCGAGACTAAGTTGATGGTTCAATAGTCTCATAAAGTAAATGTAATCGGAAATCAGAAAATCTAATCATGAATCTTGAGATTGATGAAAATCCATGTCTCGATTCATATGATATCAGTAGAACAAATGAATAGTTGATCACTTATCTAAAGGGCTAACTCTAAGATAAGAATCAGAGTTCGGCAGTTGCGTTGGATGGCACACTCTGCTTAGTTAATGGATAAGCTTAGACCAATAATAGTTGATGAATTGTCCAAGTGGGAGACTGTTGGAATAGTGTCCAATATCATAACTAATTAGTAAGTACATCATTAAAAGTGGAGTCTTTTTTGGGTCGCCCTCAATGAATATTAAGAGAAATAAACAGAGAGATAATATTTATTGGAATTAATATTATGATTAGTTTATTAATTGAATATTAATTAGAAGCTAAAAGAAAACAAGATTCTGGAAGCAAGGATCCAACCGCCGGTTGGAAGGTTCAACCGGCGGCTGGAGTCCAAGGGGTTAAACCGGTTGAACATGTGGGTCTAACCGCCGGTTGGAAGGTCCATTCACAGGTTAGGATTCTGTCCCACATCGGCCAAGGGATGAAACCCTGGGCCTCCTCATCCCCTATAAATAGGGACCTCCCCTATGCTTTTAGGCATCCCAGAATTGAATAGAGTTCAATTCTTTCTCTCTTTCTCATTCCTACTCCTTGTAAGAGTTTACACAACTTAGAGTCGGGACCCTAGGATTTTGAGAATTTCTCTTAGTTCTTGGGTGTGAGCCATTAGAGGTGTTCTGGTTTGGGCACTCGCCTCCAAGTAAGGAAGCTCTACGAGATCGTCTACGCGTGAGAAACTGGTTTTCTCGAAGGTTAGTATTTTCCTATTTATCTTGGTTATTTTATTGCTTTTATTTATTCAAGTTAAGATCCCTTAGGGTTTAGTTTCCTAATTGCCTTAGATTAATTTTTGTTATAATTAGGGAATAGAAAGCCCAACAGATATAGCGTGGCATTCTTCTTGTTCTGGTGTACAGTCTGGTTGGTCGATTTTGTAGGTGATGCTTTCACCATGTGCTCGTAGAACAATCGTATGGTTATACACATCAATCACTGCTCTGGCTATGTTCATAAATGGTCTCCAAGGATGATCGGGATATTTATGTCTTCGTGGATATCCATTACCACGAAATCCGTCGGAAAGAAGAATTTGTTAACTTGAACTAAGACGTTCTCAGCTATTCCTTTTGGGTATCTAACAGATTGGCCAGCTAGCTGGACAGTCATCTTAGTGGGATTCAAATTTTCAAGTTCTAGCCTCTTAAATAGGGAGTAGGGCATAAGGTTAATGCTAGCTCCTTGGTCGGCTAAAGCGCTGATATCTCCGGATTGGTAAATAGAACAAGGGAGTGTGAATATACCGGTGTCTCCTAGTTTTTAGGGAAGGCTATTCTTAAGTAGGGCTGATGTTTCAGAACTAAGGGGAATATTGTTTACTTCGGGCAGTTTATCCTTAGTGGATAGCAATTTCCTCATATATTTATTACGATCGGGAACTCTAGACATGGTATCAAGGAATTTTCCATCTAGCTTAAAGGATGATAATTTCTTAGGTTGGGCTTTAAGTCTAGCGGGATAAGGGATTCTAATCTCTTTGTTCATGGTCGGAGTGGTTTCCACAGCTGGTATCTTAATCTTTGGTTCTTCCTTTACCGGTACAGCAGCAGGAGGTGGAGTGGCTGCTTCATTTGTGGTAGTGAGTTGCTTTGCTTCCTCAACATGTGGGTTGTGAACCGTGTTGCTAAGCAAACTTCCTCTGGGTCTGTTATCAAGACGTTGTGCTAATTGTCCAATTTGGGCTTCCAAATTCTTTAGCACGGCCAATTGGTTTCTCATAAAGAGGTCGGCTTGATCTTGTCTAGCGGACGTCTTTTGGTTGAGTAGGTATTGACCTTGCATGAATTGGGTGAAGGCTTCATCTAAAATTGAAGCTGGGGCATTTGTCTTTGCAGGTAGTTCAGTGGTTTGGTTTGTATCGAAAGTGGGTGCAGGAAGTGTGAGGGGTTGGTTATAAGAAGGTTGTGATTGTTGTGGGTAAGGTGGGTATCTAGGTGGGTATCGGGGTTGGTATGGTTGGTTAGTTCTTTGTGGGAATGGAGGTCCTCTAGGTTGGTTATTGTTTTGGTTGAAACCGGGTGGAAAATTCTGTGGTCGAGCGGGAAACTGAGCATAGTAGATTGTGCCATCTGCTTCTTCGTATTCCACTTGGTATTCACCAGATGGTTTCGGATTGGTGCAGTGTTGATAGACTTGCACTTGGTGTACTTGGTGTACTTGGTGCTGTTGTTTCTTAAGTTCTCCAAACTGTTTGACAAGTGAGTCCATTTTCTCCGTTAATACTTTAAGTGCTTCAACTGGAACTGGATTCGATGCAGCGATAGGTGCAGAAGATGTTGAATGATCTCTAGAGTTCCAATCATGGTGATGCATAGTCATGTTCTCTATCAGGTTCCACCCTTCTTCGTCGGTCTTTGCCATGAAGCTTCCCTGTGCAGCAGCATCAAGGGTGGTTTGGTGGTTGGGGTCTAAACCATTGTAGAAGGTACACAATTGTGCGGATTTTTCGAGATGGTGATTGGGGCACGTCTCCAAGGCTCCTTTGAATCGTTCCCATGCGGTATATAATGACTCATCAAAAGCTTGTCGGAAATTCATGATGTCATTTCGAAGTTTGGTTTGTTTGGAAGGCGGAAAGTATTTGGTTAGAAACTTTGTTGCCATTACCGTCTATGAAGGGATAGAGCCGGTCTCTAAACCTTCAAACCATGTTTGCGCATGATGAGTGAGCGAATAAGGGAAAAGATACAAGTGGATTGTGTCTTGGCTAATTCCGTTTTGTTTGTAGGAATTTGAAAGAGATATGAACTTGTCGAGGTGAGAGTTGGGATTATCACTTGGTAATCCATGGAATTGACAGTGGTTTTGGATTAGTTGGATGATGTGGTGTTTAAGCTCGAAAGATTGACCAGGGGTTTCAGGGTAAAGAATTGGTCCTCCTCTTCCTTCGATAGAGGGTTTACTGTTGTCAGCGAGAGTGATGCGTTCAGCCATTGCTTGTCTAAGTGCGGATTGCTTCTTTTCTCGTCGAATGGTATGTATTATAAGTTCTGGATCAGGGAAATTAAATAGTGGTGCAGATCTAGGGGAACAGGTCATACACTAAAGAGAAACAGACAATAGAGAAAAACTAATAATAAAGAATATATATATATATATATATATATATATATTATTTAGAAGGTTTTAACCTAAGGGTTTACTAGAATTGGGATTGGTTGGGCCTCTGTATTGGACAGTTAGTCTCCCCGGCAGCGGCGCCAAAAACTTGATGGGTGCTGAAGCGTCGTATGAAGACGGTGCTCGGACCGCAATCGGTTTGTTTTAAATTTGTATTTGTTGAGGTCTAAGTGTGACTTACTAATACTGAACCAAAGGCTAGTAGATGGTAAGTATGACCTAGAGTCGTTCTTAAAGAGAAACTGAATTGAAACGGAGGTGATCCAATCAACCTTTCTTTTCTAGTAAATATTTTAAAAGAGTGCGTTGGAGGTTTTTGGTTCAGTTAATTAAGTAAACTAAATAAAGCAAGTAGAAGATAATGGTAAATCAGATAATAAAAGGAGTATTTGTTGTGAGGTCATTAGCTTATAATGTGGGACGATGACTTGTAGGGAAAACGTTTACTAAATTTGGAATGTTCACTAGACTTGGTAGTTTATGGTATAACCGATAGATTCCCTATTAGTCGGTTATCAACTAATATGTCACGAAGAACCACGGTGTCATGATTCTGATCAGACAGACAATGCTCAACTCTCCACACTCTCCTGTGAGGGAGTCAGTGGCCCTTGTTATTGAACACATTTGCTCGTGGGCGAAGGAATAGAGTAGCAAGTCTACAACAAGTCTAACCGTTCTTAATACCATAAAGACTATAAATTTAGCAGACAACTAACTTAGCAAATATGTTCGGACTTAGTTGATCAATTCCTATTAATGAAGTTTAAGCATGGTAAGCGAAGGAAAGTGTTGAGGTTTCTTGCGTACCTTACTTTATATTTCATAGGTTAAGGAAAAGTATCGATTTAAGTTGGATTTTAAACTTTCCTTTCTCAATACAATTAACAAATCCCTAGGTTTTCATAAATGGTTATTTATCCTATAGCCTACCTAATCTAATCTAAACTAACTAATCTAATTAAAATGTTAATTAAAATGCTGACGGCTTTTTGCATAAAGTTAAACCCAGACCATGTCGGAAAATGCTATGGTAGTCCACAATGTATTTAATCGTTTACTGATGTTTTCATTATGAATTCAATTGCTTCGCGATGTTTACATGATAAGTACATTGTGATTTCAAGTTTACAATACTCATGGCAATTCCACGTAATCACATTGCATTTTATGATGCTCGCATGACGTTACAATTGAAACCATAGTTTTACACGGATAACTATTGACCAAGTAGTAAGGTTCGCGACTCCTCTTTACAAGGTTACAATCACGTTTATTAATCGAAAGGCGAATGTAACTTTTAGGTTTAAAATCATAAGATAATTCCGTTCATAAAGTTTCCGTTTTATAATGTCGATCCATAATACAACTACCTTCGGTCGTTACCGGCTTCCATACGTATGTACTTTGCTTAAAAGCATTTCCAGCACTATACCGAGTAAACAGTCGAATAGGCGCCATCATATTATTTCACGACATATTTAAAGTCATCCCACAATTATATATGCTAACTACATCACAACAAATACAATAGTAATCTACTCGCTAATCATGGCACAAACTATCTCTAGCATAATTAAAGTATACATATTTAATCAAGATAGATAAGGATAGAAATAACCGAGATTAATATGTGAGAAGGAGTAAACTTGAATTAATAAGAGTTGCTCTAAGCGTACACCAACGATTACAAATACGTTCCTCACCAAGGACTACAAGCACGTTCCTTGCTTCTATTTTAACTAGCCTAATACTAATAAAGAAAGAAAGAAAAGCTAGAAGCTAGAGAAAGAAAGTGTGAAAGTGCCTAGGTATGTTGGTATCCTAGTGCCCTTGGTGTCTCTTTGCAAATAAGCCTCATGCCTCCTATTTATAGGAGAGTTTTGGTGCATTTTAACAAGTGAAATCTCACAATAGCAAAAGGTGGAAAAGGTAGTGGCACCAGGTACGAAAAAGGTGGAAAAGGTGGTGCACCGGGTACGGAAAAACACGTAAAGGTCTAGCACCGGGTACGAAAAAGGACAAAAAAGCATGATCCGTGCGGGTGGGTGGCAGCCGGCAGTGGCCAGGTGGCAGCCGGAGGCAGCCTGGTGGCTGGCCGGTGGCAGCCTGGTGGCTGGCCGGCGGCGGCTGGCTGCTACCTGCACCAGCCCGCTGCCTGTTGCCTCGTTTCTCGATTCGTGCGTGTTTTCTTCGTTATGTATCCGTTTGCATCGATTCTTTTTGCGTTGGATTCGTAATTCAAAAATGAAGCTTTTGATGAAAAGAAATCCCAAAAATATGTTTCTGAACTTTAGATGTGTCGTACGAATCATTTGGATCTTCCGGAGTACGTAGAATCTTCATTCTTTGTCCGTTTTTGTTGATTCTTCTTCTGTTGGATTCGTAATTTGAAAACGAACATCTTGGGTCAGGTGGATGTGTGATGGGCACTTTTGTCTTGAAATCTCGTTTTGATGTCTTAAATCTTCAAACGTGTGTGAAATCTTCGTTTTTATCCGTTTTGCTTGATTTTCATCGTGCAACCTTGTTTTGACCATTTTGGCATAATACTATTGATTTGTAATGTTTTTGAGTTAAAGTGCCAAGAATTGTTCCATAACGAGAGAGATATCGGTAGTAAAAACGTGACTTTTTACGCGATATCAATTTCTAACTCAAAATTTCTCAAGAATCTTCAAGTAATCACTATCTAAACATGTCTAGGAATCCTAAGGTACCCTTTAACATCTTCAATTGTTTCATCTTTTGATTTTTGGGTATGAACACTTGAAATTGGGTTTTGCTAAAATCAAGTGTGGGGATGTTAGTTGTTCGTTTTGACTACGTGATTATGCTCACTACATGTTTATTGCTTAGTTTATACTACTATTCCATGTTTAAATTTCTTGATTTGGATGCTTAGAATATTAGGGTTTGTATGCCTAGTTTTGGGTAATCCGGATTTGGTTGTTTATGCTTGTTAGTTGGTATTAATTAACATGTATTTCTTGATTGGTATGCTTATGGATGCTTATTAGTTGATTAATTTCAATTTCTAGCAATTAGGGTTCTTGAGGAATTTGGGGAAGATGATACAGTTGACTTTTCTAGGTCAAACTTTGACTTTGACTTTCTTGACTTACTTTTGATTGTAATGCATGTCTTGATTATAATTGTGTGATCCTTTTGCATAATTCAAGTTCATGTTTGATATTAAAGTTAAGTGCCTAAGTGGAAGCCATTTGGTTTAGCATGTGATCTTGATTGTAAGGCTTGCTTGAGTTAGATTTTGTGTCATCGGCGTGATTCAAGCATTGTTTAATATTAAATTACATACCCATCTTTGCAAAGTCTGAGTTTTGATTGTGAACTATCGGTGGTGATTGAGCTGACTTATGGTTGGCATGATTAGTTTTACAGTGGGATAAGTTATGGGTTCATGAGTTTGGTTGTTGGGGATGTCGCTATTTTTTGGCATAGAACGTTCATTTTGTCACAATTTTGCTAACACTAACAACTATTTTGTAAATTTTGTTTGTTTGTTGTGTTGTGTGTGCAGAGAAACAAGCAAAACTCAGGTCAAAACGCTGAGCCCCAGTACACTCTTAGTGTCTTTGCAGATTTGCTTCCATAGGAACGCCATCCCAACTTAGTTTTTGAGCCTCAACACTATCATTACCATGAGTACAATGAGACCCTGTATAAGATTCATAAGAAGAGATGTGAGTATCCACGGGTAATTGACTGGAACCCGCTGAAGGTAATCAATTACTCTCACAAAAATCAGGAATGTCCTCACTCAAAGCATGCGCCATGATGGCGAAGTCTTCGATGTACACAATTTGGAGAGACTTATTGCTATTCAGAAGCCAGTCTATGAGGAGTTGGTTATGGAGTTCTTGGCCATTGTGGAAATGTACATCGTTACCTCCATGGATGATGTGTTTTTTGAAATTCTTGCTCACACCATCACATTTCGGGGTGCCAACAAGGAGAAGGTTACACTGATTGATTTGTGGTTCATAAACAAGTTAAAGAGCAGAGAGAGAATTAACCTTTTGTATGTTGTGGGGAAGTTCCTTCATGCTTATGCTAGTGGAACCAAACCGACGTCCAGGCTCGGTGCCAAAAATTTTAAAATTAGCCTGAAGTCCCGTATCACCCTTATACCCTTGTTGAAAACCCGGGCCTGCCTGTTGGAAGGGAAATGTATACTAGTATAGGTATTCTAATGATGCAAGGAGAGAAATATCTTCCTTTCTCCCCCACTGGTACTGAGGCACTCGTCGTACCTAGAGCTGGGGCCACGGGGAAACGGCCCGCTTCACGACAGGAATCGGAGGGGTACGAGGAAGAAGAGGAGCAGGTTGAGAGAGGCCCGGGGGAGAGTTCTCAGCACCAGGTACCACCATATTGGCAAGGGTTTATGGACGATTTTGGTGATATGCGTCTAGAGCAGCAGAACTTCAGAGATGAGTCCCGATATGAGTGGGGCGCAATTCGCTATCAGAACGATTACTTGATCCACAACCAGCAGCGGATATGTAATAGGGTGCCTGATCTTGATCCCACAGCTTACCATCACTCACCCTGTTGGGGCGAGCCGGGAGGTATACTCCCGCCTCCGGTTTATGATCCAGATGTTGCCTTGATTGAGCTTCAATGTCATAACCCATAACATATGCACACCGCAGAATATCATCAGCAGCAGCAAGATTGGGGCACTACTTGGTGCACTCCTCAGCCATCCAACTGGCAACAGACCGCCCTCCAAGATTGGCTTTTTGGTTCTTCTCAGCCGCATCAGCAGGATCCCAACCAAGATCCGCCCCATGGTGGGAGTTGGTTGTAGTGTTATTTTCCTTGAATAAATTTGTAACTTATTGTACAATTTTTCTATTCTTTGTTATTTTTCATTTTCTTTTGGTATTTGGATGATTAGCATTCACTCACCATTTTTTTAGTATTATTATTCTCTATGTACCCCGTGTTTTTGTTTTCGTGTTTGCTTGCTTGTTCCCATTTTTAGCATGCCAAGCTGAAGTGGATCTCTACACGCTTATCAAGAGCCAACTCATTTTTTCACGCCTCTATGCAAAACCCCCGGGGAAGTTCTCGCTCCTTTTTATCTCTCGCACTCATACTTATATTGGATTATTTTTGCATTGGGGCAGTGTAACTTTTCAAGTGTGGGAAGGTGAATTCACTTGAATTCCATTTTTAGTAAATTGTTATTTCTTGCCTTTTATTTGGTTTGTGAAAGTCTACTGGGTACCCAATTGAACTTTACGGATCCTATTAATGGGCCATTGGCCACTTATTAGGTCGGTTATTGATCTCGGGTCCAATAGATCTTTTCGAGTTCTAATAAGGGGTTGAGAAGTGATAGTTTGCTAAAAATGTGCTTGTCCTTATAAGATTGATTACTTGGAAAATTTAATTGTTAAATTCGTTGAAAGTAATTTAATCTCCGCTCTTGCACCATAACTTTTTGAGATGTGTCATAAAAGCAACCTAATAGGGTGAATTGCATGACTAGCACACTTGTAGCCTCCACTAAAAACTGTGACACATTTTGAGCCTTAATTGAAAAAAAGACACTTATCTTTAGTGTTTATATTGTTTATAGCTATGAGTGTGCCGGTGTTTGTAGTTTGTTCTAGAACTTGCCTTAGTGATGCATTTCAAGACCGCTGTGGGATCATAGAAATGTGATATAGGTGGGGTCGATGACGAGGAGGTATTCTTAGGATTCGAAGCTTAATCCCAATAGTTTTGACTTTCTAACCAATTATTAAGTTTGTGCTTGATCTTATATGGATTGTACAAATTTACTAATCGGTCAAGGAATCTTGATTACTCGGGATCTTATTTTCTGATAAAACCATTTATATCTAGTCCACCCAGGTCGTTAGCACTCATTTTTAGTGCTAAGAAACCCATAGACACTTCCACATATACTCCACTAAAAATTTTAGCCTTATTTTTGTGTAGTCAATTCTTGAACCATTTACTTTTTAAGATGTTCCCTAGTTGTAGTTTTTAATGAGTTTTATCTAAATGTGACTTAATTCGTTTTAAAGTGGGATTCTAGTGTTAAATTCTATAATTGAAATTGCATGCAATGAAAATTGTTGAATGTTAAAGTTAAATGATTGAAGTTGAAAGCAATAAGATTACTGGAAGTTAACAATTTAAGCTTAATGTTAGCAATTGGGTAATTGTAGTCGACTAAATGGCCTTTGAATTCCTGAACAAGTAGTTCAAGAGGGGTGTTTTACACCTAGCCACCGAAGGCCTTTATCCGGTCTAGGAGGGTTGGTCCAAAAGTTCGTTACACAGGATTCATAGAAAGTCATAGAATGCAATTATTCCAATCAAATGTGTAAATCAATTTGAGTTATTTGTATTCAATTACTGAATATAAGTTGTAAGTGAGAATAAGGAATAATTTGAATTGAGTTGGCATGAGAATCCTAAGTTTATTACTGTCACACCATGAAACCATTAGGTAACATTTTCACACTTTTTCACGGGTCTTGAATACCATTTTTCACCAATTTTTGTGTCTATCATACCAAATTCCATATTAGCCTACCTTTGTAACAACACATGTTTAGAATACCTCTTCCGAGATCTCACTTGGTGCTCATGCCAAGACGGTGGAGATTTGATCCTTTTGCAAGCCTATGGTAACATTGCATCACGACTTGGCTTGATTGAGTGTTACATCATTTACATCCTTACCTAGTAGTTTTATAGGTTGAGAGTGAGTGATTATACACTTATCCTTATGTGAGGTGCTAGGTCGTGCATTCGGGATTGACATATTTATCATCTCATGTTTCTATTGATTATACACATGTTACTAATATAATTGCTTCGATGGTTAGTGTTAATATTATCTTAATAACTTGATCTTCAACTATGATGTTGCAAGAGTGGGTATAAAAATGTAAAATAATGGTTTGCTTGAGGACAAGCAAAGTTCAAGTGTAGGAATATTTGATATCGCTCATTTTGTCTATATAAAATTGTCACGATATCATTGTTTTGCATTTGTATTTGAGTAAATTTTGAGAACTTTCGGTACTTATTTCGTTTGGAAATTTATCTCAGGTTGAATCTTTGGAAAAGCATGCAAATTGATGATGTGTGGATTAAGTTGGAGTTGATCTGATGCAGAACTGGGAATGGCTGAAAAATGCTCTATAGCCGATCGGCTATGGTCTCCTGAGCCGATCGGGTAGTCTCTGTAAACCGATCGGGTAGAATTAGATGGACGGCTAGTTTAGTTCAAAAACGTCTTAGCAGCGTGCCCATGTCGAAGCTTGTGATCGATGATGAAGAAGCCAGTCCAACCCTTGCATATAAAGTGATCTCACTTTATATAGACATCCAAGACATAACCTCCGAGGATATGAACGGTCTCCATTAATCACAAATATAATGGGCATTCATGGGTAATCATGAGTATTAACCACTAAGGTTATAATAACTCACAATGTATTTAGTTAGTGGATGAGTTGGATCCGGGTCGAACCCGATCCATGTTCCAACAGTTTTAGTTGACAAAAATGGGTGGAATTCAGATTCTCAAATTCCTTTATATGAAGAAATTCAAGATTCCTTCAACAAATTGAAGGAAAGTTTAGTATCCACTTAGATGTTTGTTTTTTACCAAAAAAATAGCCTTCATTATTAAAATAAACTTGCATATTCTTTTTTAACATCCAGCTGCAACTCTTCTATTAAGTGACCTTCTCCATCTCTCTGGTCATCATCACGTTCGTGGTCATCCACCAGACCATCTGCGGACACAACTCTAGCCAACCTCACCTTCAAATGCCCTTTTCACCTTTAAACTCCAAATGCCTTATTTCACCGTTGTCATCATTGGAGGTCTGATCGCGCCCAAACGGTCAGTCGGGTTATCACCCCGTCGTCGGACCGCCCGTCTAGGTGCGGATCGGTTGCGAAGTATACCTAGTTACTATTGGTGTATAGCAATAAGGATGACCTAGTGTCGTTCTTTGAGTCAGTGTATTGTGGATCTTGGACGAAACAGGCGTACTTATCAATCTAGTGGGTTTTAAAAGATTTGGTTGGGGTTTTGTTTTTGTTGTTTTCATACTTAGGCAGAAAATTTAAACTAAAGCGGAATAAAATAAATGTAAATAGCATATAATCAAGAGAGGGGTGTTTGCTATGATTTCGGTAGCCTTATTGGTTGGAATGAGAACATATTCTAAAGGTTTGTATTTTATTTATTTCAGGTATTATGTGGAGTGAGCACTAGCCCCCTACCGATAGAGTTCTCGATCAGTATGTCACTAAGCAACTAGGCTATCCTGATTCTGATCGGAGTAGTTTATCTAGCCCACAACACTAACCGGTGAAGGTATAGTGACCTTTATCTGGGATGAAACCCTAGGTGCATGAATAAGGCGACAAACCAACTCGATGTCCGACCTTTCTTAACCCCACAATAATATCTAAATAAAACATTTAAGACCAAATTTATAGAGTGTGCTTGATTACTTTCTATCGATGGTTTTGTGAGTCTGGGTGTTGAGTCATGACTCGTGATTCACATAGACCGATAACAACGACTCTTTCCGTGACTCTCACACTGTACTCCACCGGAAGTGTTTCCATTGCTGAACCAAGGACCTAGTCGGTACCAGCTCTACTGATCACAGAGTTGCCGTTATTCCACAAGGCTTAGTAACTGCGGCTTTTCCTCGGCTTCCACATGTTAACTACACCGGAGGTATTGTCGATGCTATACCGAGTAATCAACCGTCTTACGGTACCTTTACATTGCTTCATAAAAGCTAACCCAGACTACTTAACTGAGTTTGTATTTAAGCATAATATTATCCATCTATGATATAAACCAGCCCTTACTTTTAAATCCCAATAAATCCCTAATTTGTCAACAGTGAACTATTCACGTTCAGTTAGAAAACCATATTTCCACGGGCACAGTATACTTTGCGTTCAAAGTAGAAAGCATTATTTCCACGGCTCCAGTGTACTTAGTGTTCAGTTTGAAAACCATATTTCCATAGCCACAGAGTACTTTGTGTTCAAATTAGAAAACAGTATTTCCTTGATGACGATGTACTTAGCGTTCATTTAGAAAGCGATGTGCACACGGTTTAACAAATCAGACCATGTTCATGTTTGACACAGATAACTAAGTACCTTTGATGGGGTTCGCGACGTCCCATCATAAAGGCCATAATCACGTTTACTGGTTGAAAGGCGATTAGTTTGATAGGTTTAAAATCATAGATAGAAAGTAAATCAAAGCACTATAATATCATTCCAACCAATTTACGACTAACTACATCATAGCAAACACACAATATCACTACTCGCTAATCATGGTAATTAATCCTAAATCTAGCATGACAATAGTAATAACAATCATCATAATAAAATAGATAAAGGATAGATATAACCGTAATAAGAGCGTAGCTGAATACAACTTGAACGTTACACGAGCAGAACTCCTAGTATGCGCCAAGCAATATTACAAGATTGCCCCTCTACTAACTAAATACTAATCTGCTACTAATTATAATATAAACCTAGAGAGAGAGTAGTGAGAGAAAGTATTGAAGTGTTTCTTGGTTGAGAAGTGTGAAGGTGTGTTGAAATGATGAAATGAGGCTAGTATTTATAGAGATCGCACAACCATATCTGTAGACCGTATCCAAACTTCAAAATGCACAACCGTATCGCAAGGGCAAATAAAAATCAGATTTTTATCGCCCAAACACACGATACGGCTGAGTTAGGGTGAATACGGGTGAACTGGACCGTATACGGCTGTGCATTGGGTGAATACGGCTGAACTGGGCCGTATACGGCTGAGCACAGGCCGTATACGGCCTGCACAGACCGTATACGGTCTAGGTCCAGCCGTATACGGCCTGGACCAGCCGTATACGGCCTGGTTCAGCCGTATCCAGCTCCTTCGGCTCTTCGTTTCTTCGTTCGGGCGTAACTTCTTCGTCGTTTATCCGTTTTGAGCGTTCTTTATATCCTCACGATCGTATTTTCCTAATGAAGAAAATGACATAAGTTAGAGGTCATAACTCTTTGTGGAGATCAAAAAGTGCTAAATTACGTGAACCGAAGATTCAATGATCGTTTGTGCTCTGTTTTACTCATTTTTAGGTTGTTTTTGTCGATTCTTGAAACATCGTCTATATTTTAGCCCATGTGATGAAATGTGATGTTTAAGTTCATAGTCAAGTGTTTTCATTAATAATTGGGTCAAAATGGTGAGATAATGGCACACAAAAACATGACTTTTTGCGTGTCATCAAATATCCCACACTTAGACTTTGCTTGTCCTCAAGCAAAACTTAAAATTCTCACTTGCTTTTAGGAAAAACATTTTGAAAACACGAGTTTATTTTTGGGGTGAATCAAAATATATCAAAAACAACCATCCTCATATACAAGCAACATATCCTGGAATTAAGCGAAAGTAAGGTATTCTTTTCAGAGGCTTGAAATGATTTTCTTAGGTATGCTTTCAATTCTCGCGATCTTGGAATATACATGACTAGGCGATCTCACCAGGTGGTCACTCAAAAGTGTTTCGGGTTACCTATCAATCTAATCAAACGAAATCGCTCATAAGCCAGTCATGCAACATCCATCGTCATAGGCTTGCTCGAGAATCATATCTCCACCACTTAGGTGAGGACGGTGCTAGCTATCCCAGGACATTCAGAGTGGGTTGTAATGGTAGGTGAGGGTTACAGGGTATGGATAAGTGGGAAATTGTTGTAAAGGGTTTTGCTTATCTTAGGACTTCTAAACTTTTGAAAAAACAATATTTAAACAACCTTTTTAATGAAAACGGAAACGGATAACAATACGGAAAGAAGATAGCTATTTTGACTTCTATCTTTTGAAAATACACAAAGGAATTTATGACTTTTTTAAGAGCGGGACTTTTTCGAGAGATTCGAAGCACTTAGCTTTATTTTCCTTTTTTTTTTCTTTTTCTTTTGCTTCTATTTTTGGACTTTTCTAGGGATTTTTACTTTGTTTCTTTCTTTTGCCCTTTTTGAAATCCTTTTCTTTCTTTCATCTTTTTCATCCTTCTGATGACTTTGCATTTACTTGGTGTCAATTTTTCACACCGTAAACTCTCATATCAAGGGAACGCACGCGAGAGATTTTGAGTAAACACCAGTATTTGTGATTTGGAGTGATAGCAAAAAAGGATATTTAAATGATCATTTTCCACAAGCTGAAAGTTTCTAAGATAAGTTTTGGTGGGTGTGGAATAAATGGTTTAAGGGTTAAAGGGTTTTGAAAGAAATGAACAGGCTAAGGCTCAACAGGGTTATCTAAGCGGATCATCAACACTAAAGATGAGTGTTGGAAGGGTTTTGGGCTTGAAGAGATATGATGAAAAGGGGTTTAAATCCTAAGGAATGTCAAGGTTATTTAACTGCACCTATACCGCGTACGGTACTCTACCAATGTGGTCTCGAAGTGCATACCAGGAGCAAGTTCTAATTCCGGATGCATGCATCGGCACACTCAAACAAACGAATAGTGAAGCATTAAAGATGAATGCTTGTATTGGCTCAAGATACCTCACTGCAAGTTTTTAGGTTTGTTTGTGCCTAGCCATGCGATGCCCCTCTTAGATTATCATTTTAGACCTAAGAAATTCCTATCTTATTTACTCTTAATTTCCAAAATACCCTACTCATATACGAAAATGTTCCTTCTTAAGATATTTTAACTCATAAAAATTTTGAAATTTTTTTTTTAGCAAAAGTGAGTTTTTATGAAAACTAAGCTAACTAAATGAGTGGTATCTCCACTGTCGAAGTTAAGCTTATGATTTTGAGAAAAATAATGAGTTTTTATGAAAATTAAGCCAACTGAATGAGTGGCATCTCCACTGTCGAAGTTAAGCTTATGATTTTGAGAAACATTTTCTGAGTTTGCTTTTGGAAATAAGAATCTAACAAGAAAACCTAAGGTATTCTATACTGCTATCCCACACTTAGAGGAACATTGTCCCTAATGTTCTCTTGAGTTGGGATTTGAGAAAAATCCCACACTTAGAGTTTGAACAAATCGGAAAATGTTACTCAAGTGTTTATTTTGGGCTGGAATCCCACACTTAGTGATAAGCTTGGGATATGGTATAGACTACTTTAATGAGAAATTAACGCTAACAATCATATCAAAAACGAGAGTGAGAACGAGAGAACTCCCCTATTGATGCGAAGGTGGAAGGATGGAATTCTGGAGGAAGCGCTGAAGAGGAGATCTTTGACAGGAATTCTTCTTTAGCGGTGGCTCCATAAAGATCTTTCGGCATTAGCGTGCGCAGCTTACAAATAACAGCTTTATCTTCCATCTTTACACTTCTTTCACTCTCTTGTGAAGATATCTCGTAAGTGTGAACACGTTGGGTATATTTTTACCGACTTCTTATTATAGCTTTTTACCGAAAGTGCCTAAATCCAGAATGCGAAAAGATGTTTTAATTCAAAATGGGTTTTAAGCCATGTGTTTTTAAACGAGTTCGAGCATAATGCGTGAAAGTAGCACGCAAGTACCTCAAATGCTCGAAACACATGTCTTGTTTTAATTCCTATTTTCCTGGATTTAGGTGGTAAAAGCTGAAGTGGTGTTTTGAAAGCATTTTGATACCTAAGTGTGAAAGATAGTCAGAGATATATCACTTCTTGGAATTTAAAAACTAATACTAATACTAAGGATACTTATTGCACGGGTTGCCTCCCGAGAAGCGCTTCTATTTAGAGTCGAGGGCTCGACTTTTCCTCTTGGATCAGCCAGAAGAGGAATTCCCAGGACTTGGGATGTGGAATGGAAGTGTCCTGGGGTTCGGTGGGTAGAATCTCATAAAATGTCGTGCGACGACTTCTGTGATGTTTGGGATTCTTGCCACATGAAGAGGGTAGGTATGGAAATGCTCCTCAGCAGTCCTTTGTAAGTATAAAAGATCCATTATAGCATCTTGGATTGCCTTGGAGATTGGTCCATTAGTGTCCACAAGGGTGGCTCCATCGTGCTCAAGAGTCTCACGCACCGGTCGATCTGTCCGCAGGGTGTCCATAAATCCGAAGAAGCGTAGGTGGATGTCTTCATGAGTGGCATTGCTGATGTCCCTCCCTAGTTCTTCAATGGATCTGAGTATGCCTTGGATCAGCTGTTTCTGATGGTCGGTATACGTGAGCTCTGGTTTCAGGAAGATGTTAATCATCCTGTTGTAGACCTCACGCAACCCATTGTGGAATAGCTGTCTGGGCTGCTCCCATAGGATAGAAGCGAAAATGTCTTTAAGTCGTTCAGAGACGAAATATGCAACGTTAACCGTCGAACCTTCTGGAACTCAAGAAGGGATGGCACGTGCTCTCTCGTCTGAACTGACTCGTTCTAACTTTTCGACGATTATCTGGGCGTGATGCTCGATAGTGCAGCTGATGAAAAATCTGTGTGGTGAGGACTCGTCAATGTGATCATTATCTGCCAAAGAATCTAGAAGTCCTTTGAGATCCGCCATTAGCTGAACATCTACTTCATTTTCAGGGTTCCCAGTAGCATAATCCATGTTGTGTCTAAAATTTTGGAGAAACTCCATCTGTTGGTGCGAATATGGAAATGCGGACCTGATAAATGCTTGATACACCTGGCCATACGTGGTCTTCTGTGTTTCATAGAATTCCTCTTCATCGGGGAAAGGCTCATCATTGTCTGATGATTCTCCTGCGAGGTCGTTGGCGAAGGCGTTGATGCGACTAACTAGATGTTGCGGACTCAGGTAGGAGTTGGCTTGATAGACCTCATATTCAGTCTCAATGTCCTCAATAATATCCCTCTGACGTTGCGTGTATTCAATAGTAGAATCTCGTATAATCGCAATCAGAGTTCGAAAATCCTCCCCGTGTTCTTCAATAGCACTAAGCATTTCTTCTGGTTCAGACACGATCGGGATTTCGATATTTCCTATAATAGGAGGAGGGATAATGACTGGAGGGGGAATGATCAGAGTGAGGTGAAGGCGAATGGAGCGAGTATCGATCGGAACGTCAATGAAAACTATATTGTCCTCGTCACCCCAGATTGCTGAAGTATCTGGAAACTCAACAGCGTTGGTGAGTGGTTGGGACTCGTCGGTGATCTGTGATACTGGCTGGGAAGAGTCCATCTCGATATCCCTCTCATCCTGAGAATCAGAATCATCGCTTGATCCAGATGTACCTCCAAGCTCAAAATGTGATCGAGGCTCGGATGAGTCAAGGGGTGGAATCCCTCGAGGAGGTATATGTGGCTTGAGTAGAGACTCATCATCCAGGGAGTGGTCGATCGAAGGGTCCTCTGAGTCGCTCTCCGGCAGAGGAATGAAGTTTAAGGCATAGTCTATCTGCATGATCTCTGCGGTCGGAGGGTGTGTCTCAGGTGTAGCTTCCACTGGCTCTTCCTCTTCTTCTTCTATCTCCTCTTCTTCTTCCTCAGTTTCCTCTTCTATCTCTTCTTCCTCAGTGTCGGAAGAAATCGTGATGGGCTCGTCAGACATAGGGGTGTCTGGTTCAGTGTCATCATCCGTGGTAACTCTTCCTGTCGAAATCGCACATATCTCCGCATGCTCTGTGATAGACTGATCAGCTTGATCGATCTTGAAGGTGATAGTCTCTCCATGAGATCTAAGACTGATAGTCTGAGAGTAAACATCTATGATAGTGCGTGCGGTGTTCAAGAATGGTCTACCTAGGATGATAGGGATATGGACATCTTCCTGAATGTCCATCACTACAAAGTCTGTGGGAAATAGGAACTTATCAACTTGAACCATGATGTTCTCAGCTATTCCCTTAGGGTATCTAATGGATTGGTCAGCTAGCTGGACACTCATTTTGGTCGGTTTAAGGGGTCCTAATTCCAATCTAGTGTAAAGCGAATAGGGCATCAGGTTGATACTGGCTCCTAGGTCGGCTAGAGAGTGTATCATGCCCGAGTGATAGATCGAACAGGGAAGGGTAAAGCGTCCAGTATCTCCTAATTTCTCAGGGATAGAGTTCTTTATAAGAGCCGAACATTCCGTGTTCAGTGGGATATTGGGTACTTTGGGTACCTTATCCTTGGTCGACAAGAGTTTTAGGATGTATTTTGAACTGGAAGGGGTTCGGGACACGGTGTCCACGAACTTTCCATCGAGACGGAAGTCATTAACCTTATAGGCTTTCTTAAGACGGCCGGGAAACGGGATGCGTACTTCCCTTTGTGGTGTAGGGACAGACGGGGACTCAACTGTTGACGGGACAGGAGTATCTCTCTTCACCGGAGAAGGAGTGGGAGGTTGGCTCGGTGCCACCTTCTTGTCTGTAGTACTCATCTGTTTGGCGTCTTCTACGTGTGGGTTCTGTACCGTATTACTAGGAAGATTACCCTGGGGCCTAGAGTCAAGACGTTGGGCTAGCTGTCCTATCTGGGTCTCAGGATTTTTGAGAACGGCCAGTTGGTTCCTAATGAATAGGTCGGTTTGGTCCTGCCTAGCGCTAGTCTTTTGGTTAATTTGGTGCTGGCCTTGGATGAACTTAGTGAGGGTATCATCCGTACTAGTAATGGGCACTATGGTCTTAGAGGGTTCGGTCGATTGATCTGCGTTGGGTGCAGTCAATGATAGAGGTTGGTTATAGGTGAGTTGGGGTTGTTGTTGGTAAGATGGGTACCTAGGTTGGTAGTTGGGCTGAAAGGGTGGTTGGTTCCTAGGTGGGTATTGGGTGCCTCTAGTTCTAGGCGGAGAGGTTCGAGCGAAGCCAGGTGGATTTTGTTGGCGAGCTGGAAATTGAGCGTAGTAAACCGTTCCGTCAGCAGGATCCTCGTACTCAACCTGATAACTTTCTGTTGGGAGGTTGGCACAGTTCTGGCATGCATGAATTTGATGCTGGGATGGTTTCTTCATTTCGCCAATCTGCTTCGTCAGGTGCTCGATCTTCTCTGTCAGAGATTTGATAGCTTCGGTCTGAAATGGATTGGGTACAGCAATCAGTGCTGATGATGAGGAATGCTCACCAGAGTTCCAGTCGTGATGATGCATCGTCATATTCTCGATCAAGTTCCAAGCTTCCTCATCGGTGAGTTGCATGAAATTGCCCTGAGCAGCGGCGTCAAGGGTAATGCGATGGTTTGGAGCGAGACCGTTGTAAAACGTGCACAGCTGACTGGTTTTCTCTATAAGGTGGTTAGGGCATTTGTTCAACAGACTCTTGTATCTCTCCCATGCTGTGTAGATAGATTCATCATGAGCTTGGTGGAAGTTCATGATGTCATTCTTGTACTTGGTTTGCTTAGCCAGAGGAAAGTACTTAGTAAGGAATTTTGTAGCCATATCCGTCCAGGAGGAGATAGAGCCGGTCTCTAATCCCTCAAACCAAGTCAAAGCGTGGTGAGTAAGCGAATAGGGGAATAGGTATAGGCGGACTATATCCTGATCAACCCCGTTCTGCTTGTACGAGTTGGTAGTCTGAATGAATCGGTTGATGTGGGCGTTAGGATCGTCATGGGGTAAAACATGGAATTTGCAGAATTCCTTGATAAGCTGAACGATATGATGTTTAAGCTCGAAGGACGCGCCGTCGAGGATCGGATAGCTGATGGGTCCACCTCGACCTTCAATTGATGGTTTGGTGCTGTCGGCAAGCGTGACACGTGCAACCATCGGTTGTCGGTTGCGGATGCGTTTCTCCTTGCGGATCGTTCGGATGATCTTCTCAGGATCGGGTACGAAAGTGAGAGATTCGAATCCTGATGATCGGGTCAAATATCGTTGTGTGCTGTGGGAAGGAATTTTCGAATGGAACAAGGAAAAAGGAAAAACCTAAACTAAACTACGGGATACTAGAAAGAAAAATTCATCTAGAACGTCTTCAGATCTTACGGCTGACTCCCCGGCAGCGGCGCCAAAAACTTGATCGCGCCGAAACGGTCAGTCGGGTTCTCACCCCGTCGTCGGACCGCCCGTCGAGGCGCGGATCGGTTGCGAAGTTTTAAAAATTTATAATTGCGGGGCCTAAGTATACCTAGTTACTATTGGTGTATAGCAATAAGGATGACCTAGGGTCGTTCTTTGAGTCAGTGTATTGTGGATCTTGGACGAAACAGGCGTACTTATCAATCTAGTGGGTTTTAAAAGATTTGGTTGGGGTTTTGTTTTTGTTGTTTTTTATACTTAGGCAGAAAATTTAAACTAAAGCGGAATAAAATAAATGTAAATAGCAGATAATCAAGAGAGGGGTGTTTGCTATGATTTCGGTAGCCTTATTGGTTGGAATGAGAACATATTCTAAAGGTTTGTATTTTATTTATTTCAGGTATTATGTGGAGTGAGCACTAGCCCCCTACTGATAGAGTTCTCGATCAGTATGTCACTGAGCAACTAGGCTATCCTGATTCTGATCGAAGTAGTTTATCCAGTCCACAACACTAACCGGTGAAGGTATAGTGACCCTTATCTGGGATGAAACCCTGGGTACATGAATAAGGCGACAAACCAACTCGATATCCGACCTTTCTTAACCCCACAATAATATCTAAATAAAACATTTAAGACCAAATTTATAGAGTGTGCTTGATTACTTTCTATCGATGGTTTTGTGAGTCTGGGTGTTGAGTCATGACTCGTGATTCACATAGACCGATAACAACGACTCTTTCCGTGACTCTCACACTGTACTCCACCGGAAGTGTTTCCATTGCTGAACCAAGGACCTAGTCGGTACCAGCTCTACTGATCACAGAGTTGCCGTTATTCCACAAGGCTTAGTAACTGCGGCTTTTCCTCGGCTTCCACATGTTAACTACACCGGAGGTGTTGTCGACGCTATACCGAGTAATCAGCTATCTTACGGTACCTTTACATTGCTTCATAAAAGCTAACCCAGACTACTTAACTGAGTTTGTATTTAAGCATAATATTATCCATCTATGATATAAACCAACCCTTACTTTTAAATCCCAATAAATCCCTAATTTGTCAACAGTGAACTATTCACGTTCAGTTAGAAAACCATATTTTCACGGGCACAGTGTACTTTGCGTTCAAAGTAGAAAGCATTATTTCCACGGCTCCAGTGTACTTAGTGTTCAGTTTGAAAACCATATTTCCATAGCCACAGAGTACTTTGCGTTCAAATTAGAAAACAGTATTTCCTCGATGACGATGTACTTAGCGTTCATTTAGAAAGCGATGTGCACACGGTTTAACAAATCAGACCATGTTCATGTTTGACACAGATAACTAAGTACCTTTGATGGGGTTCGTGACGTCCCATCATAAAGTCCGTAATCACGTTTACTGGTTGAAAGGCGATTAGTTTGATAGGTTTAAAATCATAGATAGAAAGTAAATCAAAGCACTATAATATCATTCCAACCAATTTACGACTAACTACATCATAGCAAACACGCAATATCACTACTCGCTAATCATGGTAATTAATCCTAAATCTAGCATGACAATAGTAATAACAATCATCATAATAAAATAGATAAAGGATAGATATAACCGTAATAAGAGCGTAGCTGAATACAACTTGAACGTTACACGAGCAGAACTCCTAGTATGCGCCAAACAATATTACAAGATTGCCCCTCTACTAACTAAATACTAATCTACTACTAATTATAATATAAACCTAGAGAGAGAGTAGTGAGAGAAAGTATTGAAGTGTTTCTTGGTTGAGAAGTGTGAAGGTGTGTTGAAATGATGAAATGAGGCTAGTATTTATAGAGATCGCACAACCGTATCCGTAGACCGTATCCAAACTTCAAAATGCACAACTGTATCGCAAGGGCAAATAAAAATTAGATTTTTATCGCCCAAACACACGATACGGCTGAGTTAGGGTGAATACGGGTGAACTGGACCGTATACGGCTATGCATTGGGTGAATACGGCTGAACTGGGCCGTATACGGTTGAGCACAGGCCGTATACGGCCTGCACAGACCGTATACGGTCTAGGTCCAGCTGTATACGGCATGGACCAGCCGTATACGGCCTGGTTCAGCCGTATCCAGCTCCTTCGGCTCTTCGTTTCTTCGTTCGGGCGTAACTTCTTCGTCGTTTATCCGTTTTGAGCGTTCTTTATATCCACGCGATCGTATTTTCCAAACGAAGAAAATGACATAAGTTAGAGGTCATAACTCTTTGTGGAGATCAAAAAGTGCTAAATTACGTGAACCGAAGATTCAATGATCGTTTGTGCTTTGTTTTACTCATTTTTAGGTTGTTTTTGTCGATTCTTGAAACATCGTCTATATTTTAGCCCATGTGATGAAATGTGATGTTTAAGTTCATATTCAAGTGTTTTCATTAATAATAGGGTCAAAATGGTGAGATAATGGCACACAAAAACATGACTTTTCGCGTGTCATCAAGGTCTATACTCCAATGCATCGCCATCATTATCGGAATTCACTTCCACCATCATATATGAATCTTGTTACTATGTTTTACAAGGTTATAATCATATATGAACCGTTTTACTATGAATTATCACAACTGACAAACATCATGATATATTAAAACTTGATATTATACTTCATCGAACTTATGTAAAATTCATTAAACTTCTCAAAACACATAATACCAATTCAGACAATTTGGTTGGCCAAGTTTCTTTGTATTCCTCCTATGATTTTTTACTTTCATTTGTATTTTGGTAATTAATCATATTAACTAATTTGTATACAATTTATAGATTAATTTTCTTTCAAGGCAAACTAATTCTTTATATGCATACGTTCATTACAATATTACAATATATAGTTAAATTCTATGTTTGTTTGGTACCAATTTCGTCTCACTCAAAATATCCACTTTAAAAATGCACACATTTTTAGAATATCCAATTTTCTATACACTTCGTCAATTAAGTATCGTCTATATCCACTAAAAGCTAATTTGATTATCTGAAGATAAAGTGAACTCTTATTTTGCCATAAATAATAGAAATGTTGATAAAAATTTTTGGATAGAGTTAGTATAATGTTACAAGTGATAATATATATAAAACTTCTACCTATATTTAACCACACACAAAATAAAGTAAACGATAATAGTCCTTGGGGCTTTCAATAAGACATCAAGACATGCTTCTAAAGTTGTATTATAATATTAACAAACTTTGTGTCTCCTCCTAAATCTATGATAACCCCCTAAATTTTAGTTAAAAGTACACTCATTTATGCATGTACAATTCTATTAATGAAAATCCTAAAAGCTTTTGTTAACAAAACCCAAAAAACAAACAAATTTATAACATCGATTCTTCTACTGCCTCAACTACGTGAATTTTGTACGTCTTTTTAGAAAATGGGTTAATTTACATGGATGTTGATTTATGTTGTACCGTGATGATATTTGTATGTCATTAACATCATTATGTATCCATATAACTTGAACAGTACCCTATTCTACATCCTTAATCTTGATTTTTTTATTGTGACAATAAAGCCCGTAGTTCCTTACGCACACTTGATGATTAAATATACATAATTACGAACCTCCCTAGAAGGTAATTATAACGTAGCCCGAGTTCCCTTAAAACCAATACAATACATCAACCATAAAAAATCGCATGTTGTATATGTTAGGATCATATACTTTAGCCCAACAACATACTCCCTCCGTCCCAAATCTATTACCCCCTTGTTGACTTTGGAGTCTTTCTCTTTCTACTTTGACCTTCAATATTTTTGTTTGTGTGTTATAATATTTGATACAAAATATATGAATTGATTGGATTTTGAATGTATTTTCATTGGTATAATTTGCATCAAGTATTATATAACACAAATATTAATATTTAAGGTCAAAGTTGTTAAAGAAAGACTCCAAAGTTAACAAGGGGACAATAGATTTGGGACGGAGGGAGTATCACATTAAAATCAATTGGTGATAGAGGAAGTAGCATATGAACTTATATACATACATAATTTTCTTTCACTTTCTAATGTAGAATTATGTTTGTACCCAAAAGTATATTCTCCCAATACTTCTTAAACAAGGAGACCTACATTTACATTTACATTCACAACACAAATATCCTCAAACACTCAGATACAAGTTCATAATTTTTATATTTACAAATATAAATTAAAATTGATACATAATCAAATCATACACTAAAAACAATATATACACAAAACGTAGCCTATAAAAACAATAAGAATTGCAAAATCATACAATCGATCACTTGGTTAATTTTCACCGATTGCACATCCAAAACATGTTGAATCCACGAGGGTCATATACTACAATGATTTAACGTTTTGAAAGAATCTAATAGTAATACAGTAAAAAAACCACGCAATTAGTACACACCCCACTTAGCTATTGCGTTCATTAAACACATTACCCCTGTCTCATTACACAAACACAAAACACTTATTACTATATCCTTCAAAGAAAAATCAATATGTCATCCTGCAAATTTTGCGGATCTTAAACTAGTTTATATCTATTATTAGAAAAGTTAGATATGATAGATTTTTTTGTGTTTTCCCGTACAAGCAAAAAAATAGAAGTAATCATTTGTTCTTGGATTTGTGTTTGTGGTCAACAAAAAGAGTGCAACACCAATCTTTTTTTTCTGCCTATATAACCTCAAGATACTCACCATTTCTTTCCATCAATAATTCTACATTCTTCTCATAATCGGTAAGTTTTCAACTCATTTTTAAGAATTTGTAAGGATGCATGGAAGAAGAGGGTTTCAACTACATTGCAGAGCTAGACACTGTAAGAGATGGATAGAAGTTGAAAGTACGTGTTGTTCGATCATGGAAGACAACTTTTGCCATGGATATGTGAGAGTCCCTGAATCACTGTTAGTTAGTGATTCGGAATCCTAATTTGTAAAGTTTAATTATAGAAGGGGGGTTGAATACAATTAAAAACTTCTTTTAGATTTTAACTAACTTATTTATTAAAGTTTTAATTGTAATTAGATGATTATGTATTAACAGAGTATAATAATCACATTTCCAAATCAAACAAATACGTAATAATAGCTGAACAGTGAATCTTTATTATTCATAAAACTCATTAAGTGTTGATTGCGGAAAGGAATAGCCAAAGCTAATCCTAATCAAACACTTATGTTAATCTATTACAATATGAGATGAACGGTAGTGGACAAACACGCTAACTGTTCACTCGTTGATCGCTGATACGTGCTTAGACGAACTACTCACTGACGTACAAGTGATTAACATGTATAAAAACGGCAAGAAATAAAGTACACGGTACTGCACTATTTATAGCCCAACAATCCCATAAATATCGGATCTGGAATGACACATGTTGCTACTTGATTGGCTTGATCTTTGTAAACCGTCATTCTATGGTCCCCAATTCTGTTACAACGAATATTTCTTCCTTAACACCAATCAATTGTTGCAACGTAATTTCTCAGATACTTTAAGTACGAGGAATGTTTGCTGACATAAAAGTGAAGAGCGACCGGTACTTGTAAAGAAACTATATTAATGTAGTCTCTGAAGATGTAATAATCCTCCTCACTCCTTGCGAGCTATCCTGCTATTGTAGAATGACTTGAATTATATATCTTCAACAACTAGCTTTTATTAGAGCAGTGACTATAGCCTTTATTCTTTTGAAGATGTAAAACTCTCACTGCTAGTCTTGAAATCAGCGACACAAAAAGTTAAGTCTTAATCTTCCTCAACATATCAGTTTCCTAGAGTAGAATGAACAACGACCAGTGAGTAGATACTCCACCAAACAACAACTTTGACTTATTTATTTCCTTTATCGAGTTTATTATTGAGTAGGTCAGCGACCAGTGACTTAACAATCTCCCCCTAAATGATTGTGATCAAAGCTCCCTAGACAAACTTGTTGCAGATAAGTTTATAGTCAGTGTTTAAGAGCTTAAACATTCAGCGACTTGTACTTGTGTTTCATTCATTTATCTTTTTGGATTCTTTTGACATGATCTGAGTTTTGCACATTGATTTTTCTCAAAAATGATCATCTTTCATTTAACTGTAAGTAAAAAATATTACAATAGAGATCAGTTACAGTTCAACTAACTGTTATAAAAATTACTACAAGTCTCTCCAAATTTCTTCATCTTTTACCAGACCCAACTCATCAGCAAGTTCATACTTCTCTGTGGAGGGCAAGAATCTGAATTGTCTAGCCAAGCCTTTTCAAGTATAGCTTTCCTCATGAGTGAGTCTTTGGGAAGATGATGTGCAAAATCTAGTGTTAAAAATTATCGTTGAAAAGTGAACAAGAAAGTACCATGCTAGACCAAAACACAACCGGGCAGTGGACCCTATCGTGTATTAGTATAGTTGGTTAAGTTCGGGTTCGAACACAAGGAACTCAGTTTTAGATGTATTAAATTAAGTGTAAGTAATTTAGAAAATAAAATAAAAGTGGGGTATGTGTGACCGAGTTGTCACGTTGCTTAAAAACTACAATTTTGAATTAAACTAGGCAAGTGGACTCTTAATGTCAAAGTGATTGATTGAAACTTTCTTATATTAAAACTATACTTGTTTGGACTATGTCACTAGTGATTTCGGGGTGAGAGGTTAAAACCGGTTTGAATTATGCAAAAGTGAATATCATTTGAACAAAGGTTTGACATCCGCCATCACCTAGTGTTCAACTTCAATTCATTGCCTTATAACTTAATCAAGTAACGGACATCCGCCATGGTTACCAACTTGCACGTTTTAGCTTAAATTATCTAACTTATTCCAAAGTTACATCCGCAAATTTGTTCAACCATTTAAAGACACACAATTGATAGTAAATTACACAATAAAAGACATTTGCCATATTTACTAGCAATTCACCAAATAAGTTTAGTCAAATGTTCAAAAGCTCAAATATACAAGTTTCATAGATTAAACATGAGGACCAAAGTTATGATTTACAATTCATCCAAAGGAAAGACATTCGCCATAATCCCAACTCATATATGCTTAGCTCAATTGGTTAACAAAAATCCATGTTCATTGTCGTGAACAAAGATCATTCATACATAGACATACAAATGTAGTAATTTGACTTAGTAACAAACATTCGCTATAATCATCAAGTTAAAGTCACCAATTTGTTTCACAATTTTTTGTTGAGCCAAGAACACATTAGTTCATGGATGAACCATAAACTCAAACATAATCAAAACATCAAAGAATGTCACCCCTAATCACTAGCTACATCATCCAAACAAGTAAATTATGAAACTAGCCACTCATCATAACAATAATCATCAAACAATTACAAGTAATTGGAGGAATCATAAATTACTTGAAATTAAATGAAATGAAATTGTATCAAAGTGATTACACAAATTGAAGTAATTGTTCTTGGTGATATTTTTGTTTGGTTGTTCCCTACAAATTTCCAAGTAAAACCCAAATATTTGCAAGTGAAAAATGAGTGAAGTGAGTGGATTTTTTGTAGTGAAGTGAGGTGAGGTTAAGTTTTCTTCTTTGAGAGAAAAACCCATCAAAAATGAGGTGGAATGAGGTGATCCATAAAAGTGATGGATGGATCCCCTTTTTCAGCTGGGTTTTTAGGTTAAAAACATTCCAAAAGCTTCTATCCATGGTGTAAAATTAAGGAGGGAACTCAAGGACCAAAAAGGAGTTGAAGGAATTAAATGATCCCCCTTTCTCCTTTGCACACGTCCATAAGAACCACCAGGCATCGCGGTATTATATCCAAGTCTGAGAAAGATGTACAGTGCCCTTTTTTTACCCGATCGGCTTAGAATGCATACCCGATCGGTTAGCCATTCATAACCGATCGGGGATCATTTAATTCCTTCATTTAATTGAGGAGGGAACTCAAGGACCAAAGATGAGTTGAAGGAATTAAATGATCCCCCTTTCTCCTTTGATATAAAACTTGGGTTTTACTTGGAAATTTGTAGGGAACAAGCAAGCAAAAATTTCACCAAGAACAATTACTTCAATTTGTGTAATCACTTTAGTACAATTTCAATACATTTAATTTCAAGTAATTTATGATTTCTCCTATTACTTGTGATAGTTTGATGATTATTGTTATGATGAGTGGCTAGTTTCATAATTTACTTGTTTGGATGATGTAGCTAGTGATTAGGGGTGACATTCTTTGGTGTTTTGATTATGTTTGAGTTTATGGTTCATCCATGTACTAATGTGTGCTTGGCTCAACAAAAAATTGTGAAACAAATTGGTGACTTTAACTTGATGATTATAGCGAATGTTTGTTACTAAGTCAAATTACTACATTTGTATGTCTATGTATGAATGATCTTTGTTCACGACAATGAACATGGATTTTTGTTAACCAATTAAGCTAAGCATATATGAGTTGGGATTATGGCGAATGTCTTTCCTTTGGATGAATTGTAAATCATAACTTTGGTCCTCATGTTTAATCTATGAAACTTGTATATTTGAGCTTTTGAACATTTGACTAAACTTATTTTGTGAATTGCTAGTAAATATGGTGAACGTCTTTTATTGTGTAATTTACTATCAATTGTTTGTCTTTAAATGGTTGAACAAATTTGCGGATGTAACTTTGGAATAAGTTAGATAATTTAAGCTAAAACGTGCAAGTTGGTAACCATGGCGGATGTCCGTTACCTGATTAAGTTATAAGGCAATGAATTGAAGTTGAACACTAGGTTATGGCAGATGTCAAACCTTTGTTCAAATGATATTCACTTTTGCATAATTCAAACCGGTTTTAACCTCTCACCCCGAAATCACTAGTGACATAGTCCAAACAAGTATAGTTTTAATATAAGAAAGTTTCAATCAATCACTTTGACATTAAGAGTCCACTTGCCTAGTTTAATTCAAAATTGTAGTTTTTAAGCAACGTGACAACTTGGTCACACCTACCCCACTTTTATTTTATTTTCTAAATTAATTACACTTAACTTAATACATCTAAAACTAAGTTCCTTGTATTTGAACCCGAACTTACCCAACTATACTAATACACGATAGGGTCCACTGCCTGGTTGTGTTTTGGTCTAGCATGGTACTTTCTTGTTCACTTTTCAACGATAATTTTAAGACTAGATTTTGCACATCAGCTTCCCAAAGACTGACTCATGAGGAAAGCTATACTTGAAAAGGCTTGGCTAGACAATTCAGATTCTTGCCCTCCACAGAGAAGTATGAACTTGCTGATGAGTTAGGTCTGGTAAAAGATGAAGAAATTTGGAGAGACTTGTAGTAATTTTTGTAATAGTTAGTTGAACTGAAACTGATCTCTATTGTAATATTTTTTACTTACAGTTAAATGAAAGATGATCATTTTTGAGAAAAATCAAAGTGCAAAACTCAGATCATGTCAAAAGAATCCAAAAAGATAAATGAATGAATCACAAGTACAAGTCACTGAATGTTTAAGCTCTTAAACACTGACTATAAACTTATCTGCAACAAGTTTGTCTAGGGAGCTTTGATCACAATCATTTAGGGGGAGATTGTTAAGTCACTGGTCGCTGACCTACTCAATAATAAACTCGATAAAGGAAATAATTAAGTCAAAGCTTTAATTTCTGAAGTATCTACTCACTGGTCGTTGTTCATTCTACTCTAGGAAACTGATATATTGAGGAAGATTAAGACTTAACTTTGTGTGTCGCTGATTTCAAGACTAGCAGCGAGAGTTTTACATCTTCAAAAGAATAAAGGCTATAGTCACTGCTCTAATAAAAGCTAGTTGCTGAAGATATATAATTCAAGTCATTCTACAATAGCAGGATAGCTCGCAAGGAGTGAAGAGGATTATTACGTCTTCAGAGACTACATTAACATAGTTTCTTTACAAGTACCGGTCGCTCTACACTTTTATGTCAGCAAACATTCCTCGTACTTATAGTATCTGAGAAATTACGTGGCAGCAATTGCTTGGTGTTAAGGAAGAAATATTCGTTGTAACAGAATTGGGGACCATAGAATGACGGTTTACAAAGATCAAGCCAATCAAGCAGCGACATGTGTCATTCCAGATCCGATATTTACGGGATTGTTGGGCTATAAATAGTGTAGTACCGTGTACTTTATTTCTTGCCGTTTTTATACGTGTTAATCACTTGTACGTCAGTGAGTAGTTCGTCTAAGCACGTATCAGTGATCAACGAGTGAACAGTTAGCGTGTTTGTCTACTACTGTTCATCTCATATTGTAATAGATTA
Source organism: Pseudognaphalium luteoalbum (assembly GCA_963422505.1). Classification (NCBI taxonomy): domain Eukaryota; kingdom Viridiplantae; phylum Streptophyta; class Magnoliopsida; order Asterales; family Asteraceae; genus Pseudognaphalium; species Pseudognaphalium luteoalbum. Next base: position 85,147,732 of record OY730192.1, on the reverse strand, counting down.
ACATAAGTGTTTGATTAGGATTAGCTTTGGCTATTCCTTTCCGCAATCAACACTTATTGAGTTTTATGAATAATAAAGATTCACTATTCAGCTATTGTTACGTATTTGTTTCATTTGGATCTGTGATTGATTTACGCTGTTTGTAACACCCGCTAAATTAGGACTAGTGATTAGTGCCTAACTCTCTATTTATACATGTAATTAGTTCTGTGTAGGCTAGTTAATGTATCGATATATATATATATATATATATATATATATATATGTATATATATATATATATATATATATTGTTGAATATATACAATCATACGATTTGATTAAATCGTACACGCTTCCACATCGAATGTAATTCGATTCAAATTATACGAACGTTGGTGAACAATTTTATTAAATAATATAATATTATTTAGTACAAACATTAAATCCAAAATATTATTTTTATAATATTTCATAATTAATCCGTATTGTGTAAACAAAGTTAAGTTATATCTTATAATTCAACTATTAAGTGTTTGGTAAAATACTTCGACAAAAATAACGGATAATTATTCATATTTTAAAACGTACATTTAAACATATAAAATAATTATTTAACGTCTAAACGACCGGGAAAACGAACACCACGGGGAGTATAGTGACGGAGACTGAGTGGAGGAGGCTCCACCAAAACCCCTCTCCCTTTCTCCTTTCCCCCTCATTCCCACCAACTCACACTCTCTCTCTTACTCTCTTTTTCTCTCATCTTACCACCAAACCACCATCACCATAATTTACAAAATAACACCACCAAACTCGCTCAAATCGTTTTACTCGTTTGGAAGAAAAGAACCACCGCGTCACGATCTACATTCCCATCTTTCCGGATTTCTCGCGCGTTAACTTGTAAGTTTCTGACAAAAACTCGAAACCGTTCGATTCCAAGTGTTTTTAAGTTTTAGTTGTTTCTTTAAGCTTAAAATGTCCATATAAGGGTTGGGTAAAAGAATCAGACCAAACGGAAACCGAAAAACTCATTTTTGGCTCAAAAATCCTTCAACAGCTTTAAGTGTCGCAACGAAGACTGCAGTATAGCGTCACTTCGTGCGTCACTTAAGTGACGCATTGAGTGTCGCTAAAAGCCATAATCTTGCATCACTAGCATAAGTACCGCATAAAACCCCTTTTTCCCGACACTTACCTCCGTCACTTGTCTAGTGATGCCTAGAGCCCTTACCCGACACTTACATCCGACACTACCTTGGTGACGCCTCACTATGCGTCACTTCCATAAGTGATGCCCTCACTCAGATTCTGCCATTTCATGCGTCACTTCCTAAGTGACGCCTAAGCCCCCTAGTGACGTTATAAGTGTCGCATGAAACAGAACCCATATTTTTACTAAGGGTCGAGACCTGAAATTTTATCACTTGATTTTACCCAAATTCAAATCTTAGATGCGTTTTTCCCAAATTCAATAGTTTTTCCCTATATCTCGACCCCAGCCAGGGGCTAGCCCCTTGGACCCCGCCAGGGGTTGCCACCCCTGGGACCCCGCTAACCAGGGGCGTTGCCCCCGGACCCCCGTCACCTAAGGTTTATAAATACTTTTAAGTATAACACGTCGAAATCATAATAATAATAGTAGAGATTATTATTACAAACAATCACCAACGGGCCGTACACATTTTCAAACACTTAGACAATCAACTAAATTGTAATCATTTGGACATTCTAGCTGGACAAACAACTACAAGGTAGTCTTATTAGATACCTTCTCATGTTTATAACCATCGCGTGTCGTGGACACCCTCAGGTTACAAGTCTTTGGACTTCAATTCTTGGCTAATCGATTTCAGTTTATTTAGATAAACTCTTCAGGCTCAGGTGAGTCTCATGGCCCCTCTTTTTACTGTTTTACTAGGGGTGTGATACATTGCTCTATTTTTAACACGTGAACGCGAGTACATATTTCAATATACTACATGAGTTGTTTTCAACTAATCAAATCAAAGCCCTCCGTCAGTATAGTCTGGTAATACGAAAGTAGCGTGAATATTAGTATATGGTACCATATAGGATTGACCCACCTTGTCCGGGTTAGTCACGCTAACCTCTGCAACGGACGTACTAATATTTGGGAAGACGAGTGTAGATTAGGCATTCGTGGAGGCACCTCGCTCGGAATTCTCTATATGGGACCCGACCCTCGAGTTAAGCTCAGACTATGCGCTCATGGTTGTATACATAACCTGTAACTTTATTTTCTGGATGCAAATCAATACTTAAATCTTGCGGTTCATACAATACTATTTGATACTCAAACCTATGAGCTCACCAGCGTTAGCTGACCCCTTTTAGCATGTATAACAGGTACTCAGCAATAGATTTGGACTTCCCATTAGGATGCATATTAGCTCGAGTCTTCATGAAAACTTCAGAGATTTCATAGCATTATTAGCTTTTGTATAACTAATTATGTACTTAAATCTCTCATATTACAAACACGAGCTATGTATGAGTTCAAGCTGTTGTAAACCTTCTTATATTAATATATTTTGTTAAAACGACGCATATAGAGACGTTTGCTATATATCTGTGTGCTTTGATTATTGATTAGTAACACCCGAATTATGCTTCCGCAAAATATTAAATTTGGGGGTGTTACATATTGGTATCAGAGCCTAAGGTTATAGTGAACTAGGTTGCATTTAGTGGGCCTAGGCTATGACCGTTAGGCAGTATTCCCTATTAAGTATGATTAGGTTCAGTGACTACATGATATTGGTTTAATTTAACATAGCCTGATCAACTATGTACAATTAAAAGAATATGATGTGAGACCTGAAAGGAGTCATGACTGAATAGGATACACTAGTTGACTCTGACCACGAGAGAAACTGGGATCCAAACTTGTCTGTGTTAGACACCTTAGGCTATCATGTGATATATATATATATATATATATATATATATATACATAGATAGGCCTCGCTCTTACTCAACATCTTAGGCTATATTATATATGTATTATATAGATATAGGCCTCACTCTTTCTAACGCTTTGTCTCAGAATGGCAAACACACCACCCAATTCGTCACAATCTCAATCCGGGTCGCAGAACCCGAGGGTAGCTAGAAGGAACGCCAGGTTGCCTCGAGCTGGCCCGTACCCCACTCACTTCACACTGCCAGCTTTGGCCGCTAGGCTGGACCGTCACGAGCAACAACTTCGCACCATGGATGTCGCTTTGCAAGAAACCAATGAAAATTGGAGACTCACAGCGCTTGAGCGTATCAACCAAGTCTCCGAGGACCACGAAAACACCGTTAGCAACATGAACATACTCCACGACCGAATAGTGGAATCAGGAATAGAAGTCGAACTTTTGCGACTCAGGTTGGAACAATGCGAGCAGTGCCTATAAGAGGCCGAAGAATACTCAAGAATGCTGGTACAACGACTAGCATTGGCAGAAGACAACGCCCGACAAACCAGCAGACTCGCAGTCACCGTGGATCGACTCGTCACACTAATGGAAAGGATCAACTTGCATTAGAACTAGTGTGACTGTCATCTTGTAATCTATTTCTATCTATGTAGGACTTTTACTATTCTAACCGGATGTAACAATTCCCAGTACCTTTTGTGCTCCCCATATTATGTAATCTTTTGTAAACTCGTATCATGTACCAAACTTGGTTATTTCAATGAAATATAATTATCACTTTGTATCGTATATTCCATCATATACACCTGTGATATATTAGAATTTCACGAAAATATCTTATTGTCTTTTCTTGATCTTACTCAGCAAAATACCACCGAAGCGATTCACCTTCAGCGAAACCGAAATCGCTCAACACATAGCCCAAAGCATGGCTCAAGCTATGGCTACCCGATAACCCAGTTCGGGCAGCGAAGATACAGCTGCCAACGGGCCTCAATCCAAACCTTGTTCATACAAGGACTTCCTGAGCTGCAAACTCTTGAACTTCAAGGGAACTGAAGGAGCCATCGGACTGATCAGATGGTTCGAGAAAATGGAGTCCGTCTTCCACATCAGCAAGTGTGCGGAAGAGGACAGAGTCAAGTACTCCACCTGCACCCTCGAGGATGGTGCACTCTCATGGTGGAATTCATATGCCCAGTCTGTGGGTATTGATACCGCCTACCTACTCCCTTGGGAGGAACTGAAGACAATGCTTACTGCTAAGTATTGTCCCATCGAACAACTCCAAAAACTGGAGGAACACTTCTGGCACCTAAAGGTGCAGGGAACTGACATTGACGGATATACCGTCAAATTCCAACAGCTTGCCATCCTTCGCCCAGCAATGGTGAGCACCGAACCCGATAAGATCCGAAGGTACATCCGCGGTCTTCCGGAACACGTCCGGGGGAACGTCGCCTCCTCAAACTAGACCACCATTGATGGTGCTATCAGACTGGCCCATGAACTCATGGCCATGAACGAGAACCCAGAACCACCCACTTCTTCCTCCAACCATCTCAAAAGAAAGTGGTCCGACAACCACAACAACTCACAAAACAAGAAACCCGACACCATCAAGGCCTACAACTCAACCACCGACACCAGACGGGGTTACACAGGGAACAAACCATATTGTTCCAAGTGCAACCGCCACCATGAAGGTCCTTGCGGCCCCTATTGCAATAACTGCAAGAGGCATGGCCACCTCACCAAGGACTGTAGGTCCACAGCCAACAACAACAACTCCAGCAACAACACCAGACCACACCGAGCCTGCTATGAATGCGGGAACCCTGGGCACTATAGGAATGACTACCCCAAACTGAAGAACAAGGCCAACAACAACAACAACAATGCTAAGGGTAGAGCCTTCGTACTCAATTCTGGGGACACCCGCCAGGACCCGAATGTGGTCACGGGTATGTTCCTCCTCAACAACTTAACTGCCTATATTCTATTTGATACTGGTGCCGATAGGAGTTTTATTTCCGATGAGTTTTACCCCCTACTTGACATCACCCCTGTTGCTCTAGATGTTAAGTACACCGTAGAACTTGAAAATGGTAAACTCATATAAACCGATAGTGTGATACCTAATTGCACTTTGAACTTAGCCAACGAAACCTTTTCGATAGATCTTATGCCTGTTGAAATTGGAAGTTTCGACGTCATCATTGGTATGGACTGGTTGTCCAAACACCGAGCCGAAATTGTCTATTATTAAAAGATCGTCCACATCCCTCTCGCCATCGGTAGAACCTTGATCATACAGGGGGAAACCGGTGGGACGAGACTAAATATCATATCTTGTCTGAAAACCCAAAAATTTCTCAGAAAGGGTTATCCTGCAATCCTCGCGCACGTCACAGAGAAAAAGTCATGGGAGAAGAAACTTGAGGATGTGCCAATCGTTAGAGACTTTCCCGAAGTCTTTCGGGAAGAACTACCTGGCTTACCTCCACATAGACAGGTTGAGTTCTCGATCGATCTTGTGTCGGGTGCCGCACCGGTAGCCCGAGCACCCTACCGCCTAGCTCCATCCGAACTTCAAGAGCCGTCCACCCAGTTACAGGAACTCCTAGATAGAGGATTTATTAGACTGAGTTCTTCACCTTGGGGAGCTCCGGTCTTATTCGTGAAAAAAAAGACAGTTCCTTTCGAATGTGTATCGACTATCGAGAGTTGAACAAGTTGACCGTTAAGAACCGGTATCCACTTCCTCGCATCGATGACCTATTTGACCAACTCCAAGGGTCGAGTATTTATTCAAAAATCGATCTTCGGTCAGGTTGTCATCAACTTCGAGTTCGCGACACCGACATTCCGAAAACTGCTTTCCGAACTCGCTACGGGCATTATGAATTTCAGGTGATGCCCTTCGGTTTAACAAACGCACCAGCTGTATTCATGGATCTTATGAATCGGGTGTGTAAACCTTACCTCGACAAGTTTGTCATTGTTTTTATCGATGACATCCTCAACTATTCGCGCAACGAATAAGAACACACGCAACACCTCAAAACCATTCTAGAACTACTCAAACAGGAGGAGTTATATGCCAAATTCTCCAAGTGTGAGTTCTGGATATAATCCGTTCAATTCCTTGGACATGTTGTTAATAGTCAAGGAATTCACGTCGATCCATCAAAAATCGAAGCTAACAAAGACTGGCAAGCGCCAACTACTCCAACCGAGGTACGCCAATTTCTGGGATTGGCCGGTTATTATCGTCGGTTCATCGAAAAATTTCTCCAAAATAGCTCAACCACTCACGACACTGACTCAAAAGGAAAAGAAGTTCAATTGGACTGATAAACAAGAGTCAGAATTCCAGCTATTAAAATTCAAGCTTTGCAGTGCTCCTATTCTATCCTTACCCGAAGGCACCGATGACTTTGTGGTATACTGCGATGCTTCTCATGAAGGTCTTGGTTGCGTGCTGATGCAACGAGACAAAGTTATTGCTTATGCTTCACGACAGATCAAAGTTCATGAGAAGAACTACACGACTCACGACCTCGAGCTAGGGGCCGTGGTGTTCGCCCTCAAAATCTGGAGACACTACCTCTATTGTACCCGAAGTACCGTGTTCACCGATCACAAAAGTCTCCAACACATCTTTGACCTAAAGGACCTTAATATGCAACAACGACATTGGGTTGAGTTGCTCACCGATTACGACTGCGAAATCAAGTACCACCCAGGCAAGGCAAATGTTGTTGCCGATGCCCTCAGTCGAAAGGAATGACCGAAACCACTCCGAGTTCGAGTCCTTAGTATGACCATTCATAATGATCTCACCATTCAGATTCATGCCGCTCAACTCGAAGCTTTGAAACCCGAAAATGTCAAACGCGAAGCCTTACGAGGCATTGATAAACAATTCGAAATCAAACCTAATGGCATTAGGTACTTCTCAAATTGAATCTGGTTGCCTAGTTTTGGGAACCTGCGAGACTTGGTGATGGATGAAGCTCACAAGTCTAAATATTCTATCCATCCTGGATTCGAAAAAATGTATCACGGCATCAAGGAATTCTATTGGTGGCCGAACATGAAAGCCAAAATCGCCACATATGTCAGCAAGTGCCTTACTTGCTCGAAAGTCAAAACCGAACATCAAAAACTTTCTGGTTTACTTCAACAACCCAACATTCCTGAATGGAAATGGGAACAAATCGCCATGGATTTCATAACCAAACTGCCCAAGTCATCGAGCGGTTGCGATACCATTTGGGTGATCGTTGATCGACTCACCAAATCTGCTCATTTCCTGGCAATCAAGGAAACAGATAAAATGGAACGCCTCTCACAGATCTACATCAAGGAAATTGTTTCCCGACACGGTGTCCCAACCTCGATTATCTCTGACCGGGACGCTCATTTCACATCTCACTTTTGGCAATCACTTCAAAAATCGTTGGGTACCCGTCTTGATATGAGTACCGCATATCATCCTCAAACCGATGGCCAAAGTGAATGAACTATTCAGACACTGGAAGACATGCTACAAGCTTGCGTAGTTGACTTCGGTACAAACTGGGAAAGACACCTGCCATTGTGCATGTTTTCCTACAATAACAGTTATCATACCAGTATTAAGGCTGCACCATTCGAGGCACTGTACGGTCGTAAGTGCCGATCAATGATCTGTTGAACCGAAGTGGGAGACAGCCAACTCACTGGTCCTGAACTCATACACGAAACCACTGAGAAAATTGTCGAAATCCAAAACCGATTTAAAGCCGCACGTGATCGTCAGAAAAGTTATGCTGACGTGAGACGCAAACCACTCGAGTTCCAAGTTGGAGATCGAGTACTCCTTAAAGTATCGCCTTGGAAAGGCGTAATCCGATTTGGCAAACGCGGGAAGTTAAATCCTAGATACATTGGGCCTTTTGAGATCCTCAAAAGGATTGACCCTATGGCATATCGACTGCAGCTGCCAGCTGAGCTCAGCAGCGTGCACCCTACTTTTCACATTTCCAACCTAAAGAAATGTCTGTCTGATGAGACACTCATCCTCCCACTCGACGAGATTAGCGTCGATGACAAACTTCATTTTGTTGAAGAACCTGCGGAAATCATGGACCGTGAGATCAAACAACTCAAACAAAGTCGTATTCCTATCGTTAAGGTCAGGTGGAATTCGCGGCGTGGTCCAGAATTCACTTTGGAATGGGAAGACCAAATGCGACTCAAGTATCCTCAGCTATTCGCTGACTCTACATCAAACGCTACATTGAGCTAAATTTCAGGATGAAATTCTCCTAACAGGGGGAGAATGTAACACCCGCTAAATTAGGACTAGTGATTAGTGCCTAACTCTCTGTTTATACATGTAATTAGTTCTGTGTAGGCTAATTAATGTATCGATATATATATATATATTGTTGAATATATACAATCATACGATTTGATTAAATCGTACACGCTTCCACATCAAATGTAATTCGATTCAAATTATACGGACGTTGGTGAACAATTTTATTAAATAATATAATATTATTTAGTACAAACATTAAATCCAAAATATTATTTTTATAATATTTCATAATTAATCCGTATCGTGTAAACAAAGTTAAGTTATATCTTATAATTCAACTATTAAGTGTTTGGTAAAATACTTCGACAAAAATAATGGATAATTATTCATATTTTAAAACGTACATTTAAACATATAAAATAATTATTTAACGTCTAAACGACCGGGAAAACGAACACCACGGGGAGTATAGTGACGGAGACTGAGTGGAGGAGGCTCCACCAAAACCCCTCTCCCTTTCTCCTTTCCCCCTCATTCCCACCATCTCACACTCTCTCTCTTACTCTCTTTTTCTCTCATCTTACCACCAAACCACCATCACCATAATTTAAAAAATAACACCACCAAACTCGCTCAAATCGTTTTACTCGTTTGGAAGAAAAGAACCACCGCGTCACGATCTACATTCCCATCTTTCCGGATTTCTCGCGCGTTAACTTGTAAGTTTCTGACAAAAACTCGAAACCGTTCGATTCCAAGTGTTTTTAAGTTTTAGTTGTTTCTTTAAGCTTAAAATGTCCATATAAGGGTTGGGTAAAAGAATCAGACCAAACGGAAACCGAAAAACTCATTTTTGGCTCAAAAATCCTTCAACAGCTTTAAGTGTCGCAACGAAGACTGTAGTATAGCGTCACTTCGTGCGTCACTTAAGTGACGCATTGAGTGTCTCTAAAAGCCCTATTCTTGTGTCACTTTCATAAGTGTCGTATAAAACCCTTTTTCCCGACACTTACCTCCGTCACTTGTCTAGTGACGCCTAGAGCCCTTACCCGATACTTACATCCGACACTACCTTAGTGACGCTTCACTATGCGTCACTTCCATAAGTGACGCCCTCACGCAGATTCTGCCATTTCATGCGTCACTTCCTAAGTGACGCCTAAGCCCTCTAGTGACGCTATAAGTGTCGCATAAAACAGAACCCAGAATTTTACTAAGGGTCGAGACCTGAAATTTTATCACTTGATTTTACCCAAATTCAAATCTTAGATGTGTTTTTCCCTATAACAATATGGTAGAAATAAAAAATTTCTCACATATCCATGGCAAAAGTTAAATCTTGCGGTAACTTTATTTGCTGGATGTAAATCAATACTTAAATCTTGCGGTTCATACAATACTATTTGATACTCCAACCTGTGAGCTCACCAGCGTTAGCTGACCCCTTTTAGCATGTATAACAGGTACTCAGCAGTAGATTTGGACTGCCCATCAGGATGCATATTAGCTCGAGTCTTCATGCAAACTTCAGAGATTTCATTGCATTATTAGCTTTTTATAACTAATTATGTACTTAAATCTCTCATATTACGAACACGAGCTATGTATGAGTTCAAACTGTTGTAAACATTCTTATATTAATATATTTTGTTAAAATGACGCATATAGAGTCGTTTGCTATATATATGTGTGCTTTGATTATTGATTAGTAACACCCGAATTATGCTTCCGCAAAACATTAAATTTGGGTGTGTTACACTGTTAATACATAATCATCTAATTACAATTAAAACTTTAATAAATAAGTTAGTTAAAATATAAAAGAAGTTTTTAATTGTATTTAACCCCCCTTCTATAATTAAACTTTACAAATTAGAATTCCGAATCACTAACTAACAGTGATTCAGGGACTCTCACATATCCATGGCAAAAGTTATCTTCCATAATCGAACAACACATACTTTCAACTTCTATCCATCTCTTACAGTGTCTAGCTCTGCAATGTAGTTGAAACCCTCTTCTTCCATGCATCCTTACAAATTCTTACAAATGAGTTGAAAACTTACCGATTATGAGAAGAATGTTGATATCGCGTAAAAAGTCATGTTTTTACCACCGATATCTCTCTCATTCTGGAGCAATATTTAGCACTTGGACTCAAATAATGCAATAATCATTGATAAAATGCTAAGAAGATCAAAACAAGGTTGCACGAGAAAAATCAGGCAAAAAGGCCGAAAAACGAAGATTTCACGCACGTTTGAAGATTCAAGACATCAGAACGAGGATTCAAGACAAAAGAGCCCATCACCAACATCTATCTGACCCAAGATGTTCGTTTTCAAATTACGAATCCAACAGAAGAAGAATCAACTAAAACGGACGAAGAACGAAGATTCTACGCACTCCGGAAGATCCAAACGATTCGTACGACACATCTAAAGTTCATAGACATATTTTTGAGATTTCTTTTCATCAAAAGCTTCGTTTTTGAATTATGAATCCAACGCAAAAAGAATCAACGCAAACGGACGCGTAACAAAGAAAACACGCACGAATCGAAGAACGCAGCAACCGGCAGCAGGCCGGTGCCACTGGCAGCCAGCCGCCGCCGCCAGGCAGCCAGCCGCCGCCGGCTGGCAGCCAGGCGCCGGCTGCTGCCCATCACCCACACGGATTGCGCTTTTTCGTACTTTTGCGTACCCGGTGCTAGACCTTTTCCTACTTTTCGTACCTGGTGCCACTACCTTTTTCGCCTTTTGTACCTGGTGCTACTACCTTTTCCACCTTTTGCTAATGTGTGATTCCTTTGGCTAAAATGCACCAAAACTCCTCTATAAATAGAGGCATGGGTTCATTTGAAAACACACACAACACACCTTAGAACTTAGAAACACCAAGTAACTCTCAAAAACACCAACATGTTTGTATTTTCATTTCTTTTGTTCTTCCTAGTTAATTAGGCTAGCTAATTAACTAGCTAAGGAAGATTTGTACGGAGGTGCTCCGGGATGCATATTTTAGCTACGAGTTATTGTACTTCTTTCCAGGTGTCAATCTATCTTTCATATTTTATATGTTTGTCTTTTCTTTAATAAATTTAATTATGTATGCTAGAATTGCCATGATTAGCTAAATAACTCAATTGTCTGCTATGATAGTCGTTTAGAAAAGTATTAAATATGTGACTATGTGGTATGTTTTGAGATTGCGGATGGTTTATATTATAAATGGATATAGGAATTAAATCTTTATCGTTTATCTGCCCAACTCATGTTATGACTAAAACTTTATCCAAAAATGAACGTAGCTAACTCATAGGATACAGGTCTATTAGTTATACTATGTTAGATTGAATCATTGAGCTCAGCATGGCCGGTGTTCTCTAGACCACAACAGGATCCAAGAGACACGGAACATGGGAGTAGAGGTAGATTAAGATTAAATTTATGTAGACGATATTTTTGAGACAACTTTCGGAATATCCTCAACTTAGATGATACTTTTGCATGCTTAAATTAAACTGTCACCTTGATCATCTTATTGCATGTTCTTGTTTGATTATTGCCTTAGGATCATCATAATAGTAAAATTTAAATGGCAATAATTCTCGTGAAGTAATATGACGGCCCCTATTCGACTGTTCTTTGATATAGTACTGGAAACGCTTACGGCGGAGTACAAATGTATGGAAGTCAGAACGACCGAAGGTAGTTGTATTATGAATCGAGTAGCAAACGTATTACCTAGGTCTCCATTTGTGACACAAATCATCCCTGTCTTATAACATCCCCAAGTAATGATGATAACTCGTACGAATAAGTGATGACATATTACCTGACCGTTTAGACCAGTTAGCCCAACCTATTCCGGTGAGGATAACCCTCGTTCATAAGATTGTTTATTCAACAAACTATGCCATGATTCGGGCATCTCTGACGACCGAGATTGGGGAATAGGATTCGAGGTTAACTGTTGGGTAATGTGGGTGTACATTTGAGAGAACTTTCGGTGTATACTTTAATATATTGTGCTATCCCCGTGACATTCCATTTGCCTGATTGTGGACACCTCCGCGTCAGCCCAATGGAAGGATTGTAGAATAGCTCACATCAACTTACGAACTTATCCTCATTAGAACTTTCCATATTTAACCACTGCTAAACCACGTCATAGTAGACAATCACTTTAATTGCTGAACACCCGAACTAACCTCCACCTTTTATTTTAAGTTTAGTTTAAATTAGGATAAGAAAACCCAAAACCAAAACCAACTCTTTCAATCCCAGCTGAACACATAAAAGTTTCTAAACCCCCTAGTTTCAATTTGTCGTGCTTTGAAGAATGATCCTAGGTTATACTTGCCCTGTGCTAACCCTTTTAGTATAATAAGTAACCCTAGGCCCCAGCCTTATAAATTAAAAACACCCACCGTTGTGCTGTATCACCATTAGAAATTCCAACGACCGGTGCGCAGCGCAACAAGTTTTTTAATTAACAAGTTTTTAGATAAAGAATGATTTACTTTGGGTTGCCACCCGAGAAGCGCTCTTTTAAAGTCGAGAGCTCGACTTAGTGCTTTCTTCTTCAGATGATGCTGGATGTGTCCGTGGTGCTAGAGTGATCACTGTGGTTCCTAGGTAAGCTGTAGCGTGGGGGAAAGTATCGCAGGAATTGTTCTATCATGTCGGCAATGAGAGTTGGTGGAGTGGTGGATTCCATCCTGAAGCTCTTGAAGTGGTCAGTGGCTAGTCTATCGAGGATTGCCATCCCATAACTGATGTATCAAACTGCCCTTGTGACTGGTCCATTAGGGTCAATTCGAGTGTAGGTGTGAGTTCGAACAATCTCACGCTGTGGAGGTTTCTTCCTATTGAGGTGATCAAAGCCATGAATTGAGTCTTTACTTCTTGAAAGTCTTCAGCTGAAGGGTCTCCTCTAAAAGATTGGGTTCCTTGGCATACTTGTTTGATGAGTTGATGTTGCTCACGATCGAAGGGAAAATCTGAGTCCGTGAAGATGTAGATTAACTTGCTGAATATTTCGCAATACCCATTGCGGTAAGCGTCAATTTCTATGTCTTCTTCCTCGTACATTCCACGCAGTCGATCTATTACATAGGATGCTAAGTTGATTGGTGACATGTTCCAATATCATGCTGGAATGTCACGAGTGTTTTCTTCAAATGCTGCCTGATTTAGCTCATCCACTATTAGTTCGACGTGATGTCCAATGGTGGAGTGAATGACGATCCTGAAGTTTTCTGGAGTTGTAAGATGTTCTCCAGTTTCGATGAGGTCTAGAAGAGTTCTAAGATCTCCCACCATTCTTATGTCAGCATAATTCTGCGGATTTCCAGTAGCTCTCTCAAGATGGGTCCTCATTGAAGCTAGTGTAGCCTTTTGACTTGATGAGTAGGGAAAGGCTAATCCGGCCAAGGCACAATATACTTTTTGGTATATTTGCCTTTGGTTGTTGCAGAACTCGATTTCTCCCATTGGGTAGTCTGGTCTTTCTGGTTGTTGAGCTCCTCTGGTGACTTGTTCTTGAAGGGAATCGGAGAATTCTTGGATATGTCTGAGCAAAGTCTGGGGTACTGGTTCTCCATAGTTGGCGAGATATGAATTGTATTCTTGTTCAATCTGCCTTATCAGGTGTCTCTGAGCGGTGTTGTATTCATTGGTTGACTCTTTGATAGCCTCCACAATGATGCGTACATCGTCATTTTCATCAATCAGATCAATCATTTCCTCGTGAGTGTCGATGAGGGGAATCTCTAATCTGTCGGTTGTGATGACGGGTGAATTTGGTGGAGCAAGAGGAGTTTTTGGAATAGAGCATTCATCGATAGTGACGTCAACAAAATCGCCATCGAATTCAGCACTCTGGTATTCGGAATCTTCGTCTCGTGAATCTGGGAACTGGTGGAACTCTTCATCTGAGGGTGCGTTGTTGAAAGGTTGGGTGCTGTCGACCTTGACGGTCCTGACTTCCGTGATGGTGTTTTGAAGGTTTTCTTCAATAAAGCTTCCTTGTTGTCTTGCCTTATATGCAGAAATTCTATGTAGGAGTTTAGCATACAAGTCAGGGTGCTGTGATGTTCGGAGTTCTTCTTAGAAAGTCTCTATGTCTCGGAGTCGGGTTCTGGTGAAGGGTTTTGATGGATCGAGATAAGAGTCGAAAATGTTTCCCATTCTTTTAAGATGAGTGGATCTAAGCTCTTGGTGGATGGCTTCGTAATCAAAGGATTCTTCTGATGAAGTGTAGCTTGCGCAGTCTTGTATTCTCTTGACTTCAGCCATCTGTGGTGAATCAGTTTGATCTTCATCTTCCTCCATTTCTTCCTCTTCCTCAGGTTCGTCTTCCATTTCTTCCGTTCTTTCATTTTCCTCTGCGGGTTCTTCCTCTTCTTCCTCAGGTTCTGATTCGTCCTCCTCAGATTCTTCTTCTTCCTCAGCTTCCTGATACTCCTCGTCCTCGTCTCGGTCTGTCTCAGTATCGTAGATCAAGGTTGTTGGGCGAGTGAAGCATCGTTCTTCTTTGGGTTCTGATTCGTCATCGGAACATATTCTGCCTGTTGATATAGCGTGGCATTCTTCTTGCTCTGGTGTACAGTCCGGTTGGTCGATCTTGTAAGTGATGCTTTCACCATGTGCTCGTAGGACAATCGTGTGGTTATACACATCAATCACTGCTCTGGCTGTGTTCATAAATGCTCTTCCAAGGATAATCGGGATGTTTATGTCCTCGTGGATATCCATTACCACGAAATCAGTTGGAAAGAAGAATTTGTTAACTTGAACTAAGACGTTCTCAGCTATTCCTTTTGGATATCTAACAGATTGGTCAGCTAGCTGGACAGTCATCTTAGTGGGTTTCAAATTTTCAAGTTCTAGCCTTTTAAACAGGGAGTAGGGCATAAGGTTGATGCTGGCTCCTAGGTCGGCCAAGGCGCTGATATCTCCGGATTGGTAAATAGAACAAGGGAGTGTGAATCTACCGGTATCTCCTAGTTTTTCGGGAAGGCTGTTCTTAAGTAGGGTTGATGTTTCAGAACTAAGGGGGATGTTGTTTACTTCGGGCAGTTTATCCTTAGTGGATAGCAATTTCCTCATATATTTATTTCGACCGGGAACTCTAGACATGGTATCGAGAAATTTTCCGTCTAGCTTAAAGGATGATAGTTTCTTAGGTTGGGCTTTAAGTCTAGCGGGATAAGGGATCCTGACCTCTTTGTTCATGGTCGGAGTGGGTTCCACAGCTGGTATCTTGATTGTGGGTTCTTCTTTTACTGGTACAGCAGCAGGAGGTGGAGTGGCTGCCTCATTTGCGGTAGTGAGTTGCTTTGCTTCCTCAACATGTGGGTTGTGAACCGTGTTGCTAGGCAAACTTCCTCTGGGTCTGTTATCAAGACGTTGTGCCAGTTGTCCAATTTGGGCTTCCAAATTCTTTAGCACGGCCAATTGGTTTCTCATAAAGAGGTCGGCTTGATCTTGTCTAGCGGACGTCTTTTGGTTGAGTAGGTGTTGACCTTGCATGAATTGGGTGAAGGCGTCATCTGAACTTGAAGCTGGGGCATTTGTCTTTACAGGTTGTTCAGGGGTTTGGGTTGTATCGGAAGTGGGTGCAGGAAGTGCGAGGGGTTGGTTATAAGAAGGTTGTGATTGTTGTGGGTAAGGTGGGTATCTAGGTGGGTATCGGGGTTGGTACGGTTGGTTGGTTCTTTGTGGGAATGGAGGTCCTCTAGGTTGGTTATTGTTTTGGTTGAAACCGGGTGGAAAATTCTGTGGTCGAGCGGGAAACTGAGCATAGTAGACTGTGTCGTCTGCTTCTTCGTACTCCACTTGGTATTCACCAGATGGTTGCGGATTGGTGCAATGTTGACAGACTTGCACTTGGTGTACTTGGTGCTGTTGTTTCTTAAGTTCTCCAACTTGTTTGACAAGTGAGTCCATTTTCTCCGTTAGTACTTTAAGTGCTTCAACTGGAACTGGATTTGATGCAGCGATAGGTGCTGAAGAAGTAGAGTGATCTCCAGAGTTCCAATCATGGTGATGCATAGTCATATTCTCTATCAGGTTCCATCCTTCTTCGTCGGTCTTTGCCATGAAGCTTCCTTGTGCAGCAACATCGAGGGTGGTTTGGTGGTTGGGATCTAAACCATTGTAGAAGGTACACAATTGTGCGGTTTATTCGAGACGGTGATTAGGGCACTTCTTCAAGGCTCCTTTGAATCGTTCCCATGCGGTGTATAATGACTCATTAAAAGCTTGTCGGAAATTCATGATGTTATTTCGAAGTTTGGTTTGTTTAGAAGGTGGAAAGTATTTGGTTAGAAACTTTGTCGCCATTACCGTCCATGAAGGGATAGAGCCGGTCTCTAAACCTTCAAACCATGTTTGCGCATGATGAGTGAGCGAATAAGGGAAAAGATACAAGCGGATCGTGTCTTGGCTAATTCCGTTTTGTTTGTAGGAATTCGAAAGAGATATGAACTTGTCGAGGTGAGAGTTGGGATCATCACTTGGCAGTCCATGAAATTGACAGTGGTTTTGGATTAGTTGGATGATGTGGTGTTTGAGCTCGAAAGATTGACCAGGGGTTTCAGGGTAGAGAATTGGTCCTCCTCTTCCTTCGATAGAGGGTTTACTGTTGTCAGCGAGAGTGATACGTTCAGCCATTGCTTGTTCAAGCGCGGATTGCTTCTTTTCTCGTCGAATGGTACGTATTATAAGTTCTGGATCAGGGAAATTAAACAGTGGTGCAGATCTAGGGGGACAGGTCATACACTAAAGAGAAACAGTAAATAGAGAAAAACTAGAAATAAGGAAAGTATGAAATTAAGAAAAGTTTTTTTTTTTTTTTAGAAGGTTTTATCCTAAGGGTTTACTAGAATTGGGATTAGTTGGGCCTCTGTATCGGACAGTTAGTCTCCCCGGCAGCGGCGCCAAAAACTTGGTGCGCTACGAGGCGTCCGTGTGAAGACGGCGCTCGGACCGCGATCGTGTTTGTTTTAAATTTGTATTTGCTGGGGTCTAAGTGTGACTTACTGATACTGAACCAAAAGGCTAGTAGATGGTAAGTATGACCTAGAGTCGTTCTTAAAGAGAAACTGAATTGAAACAGAGGGAATCCAATCAATCTTTCTTTTCTAGTAAATATTAAAAGAGTGCGTTGGGGGTTTTTGGTTCAGTTAATTAATTAAACTAATTAAAGCGAATAAAAGATAATTGTAAATCAGATAATAAAAGGAGTATTTGTTGTGAGTTCGTTAGCTTATAATGTGGGACGATGACTTATAGGGGAAACGTTTACTAAAGTTGTTGTGTTCACTAGACTTTGTAGTTTATGGTACAACCGATAGATTCCCTATTAGTCGGGTATCAACTAATATGTCACGAGGAACCATGGTGTCATGATTCTGATCAGACAGACAATGCTCAACTCTCCACACTCTCCTATGAGGGAGTCAGTGGCCCTTATTATTGAGCACATTTTACTCGTGGGCAAAGGAATAGAGTAGCATGTCCACAACAAGTCTAACCGTTCTTAATACCATAAGGACTATAAGTTTAGCAAACTATTAGCTTAGCAAATATGTTCGAACTTAGTTGATCAATTCCTATTAATGAATTTTAAGCGTGGTAAGCAAAGGAAAGTGTTGAGGTTTCTTGCGTACCTTACTTTATATTTCATAAGTTAAGGAAAAGTATCGATTTAAATTGGATTTTAAACTTGTCTTTCTTAATATAATTAACAAATCCCTAGGTTTTCGTAAATGGTTATTTAGCCTATAGCCTACCTAATCTAATCTAAACTAATCTACTCTAATAAAAGCAATAATTAAAATGCTGACGGCTTTTTGCATAGAGTTAAACCCAGACCATGTCAGAAAATGCTATGGTAGTCCACAATGTATTTAATCGTTTACCGATGTTTCCATTGTGGATTCAATTGCTTCACGATGTTTACATGATACGTACATTGTGATTCTAAGTGTACAATACTCATGGCACTTCCACGTAATCACATTGCTTTTTATGATGCACACATAATGTTACAATTGAAACCATAGTTTTACACAGATAACTATTGACCAAGTAGTGAGGTTCGCGACTCCTACATTCGCCTTTCGATTAACAAACGTGATTGTAACCTTGTAAAGAGGAGTCGCGAACCTCACTACTTGGTCAATAGTTATCTGTGTAAAACTATGGTTTCAATTGTAACATTATGCGTGCATCATAAAAAGCAATGTGATTACGTGGAAGTGCCATGAGTATTGTACACTTAGAATCACAATGTACGTATCATGTAAACATCGTGAAGCAATTGAATCCACAATGGAAACATCGGTAAACGATTAAATACATTGTGGACTACCATAGCATTTTCTGACATGGTCTGGGTTTAACTCTATGCAAAAAGCTGTCAGCATTTTAATTATTGCTTTTATTAGATTAGATTAGTTTAGATTAGATTAGTTAGGCTATAGGCTAAATAACCATTTACGAAAACCTAGGGATTTGTTAATTATATTAAGAAAGGAAAGTTTAAAATCCAATTTAAATCGATACTTTTCCTTAACTTATGAAATATAAAGTAAGGTACGCAAGAAACCTCAACACTTTCCTTTGCTTACCACGCTTAAAATTCATTAATAGGAATTGATCAACTAAGTCCGAACATATTTGCTAAGCTAATAGTTTGCTAAACTTATAGTCCTTATGGTATTAAGAACGGTTAGACTTGTTGTGGACATGCTACTCTATTCCTTTGCCCACGAGTAAAATGTGCTCAATAATAAGGGCCACTGACTCCCTCATAGGAGAGTGTGGAGAGTTGAGTATTGTCTGTCTGATCAGAATCATGACACCATGGTTCCTCGTGACATATTAGTTGATACCCGACTAATAGGGAATCTATCGGTTGTACCATAAACTACAAAGTCTAGTGAACACAACAACTTTAGTAAACGTTTCCCCTATAAGTCATCGTCCCACATTATAAGCTAACGAACTCACAACAAATACTCCTTTTATTATCTGATTTACAATTATCTTTTATTCGCTTTAATTAGTTTAATTAATTAACTGAACCAAAAACCCCCAACGCACTCTTTTAATATTTACTAGAAAAGAAAGATTGATTGGATTCCCTCTGTTTCAATTCAGTTTCTCTTTAAGAACGACTCTAGGTCATACTTACCATCTACTAGCCTTTTGGTTCAGTATCAGTAAGTCACACTTAGACCCCAGCAAATACAAATTTAAAACAAACACGATCGCGGTCCGAGCGCCGTCTTCACACGGACGCCTCGTAGCGCACCAAGTTTTTGGCGCCGCTGCCGGGGAGACTAACTGTCCGATACAGAGGCCCAACTAATCCCAATTCTAGTAAACCCTTAGGATAAAACCTTCTAAAAAAAAAAAAAAAAAAACTTTTCTTAATTTCATACTTTCCTTATTTCTAGTTTTTCTCTATTTACTGTTTCTCTTTAGTGTATGACCTGTCCCCCTAGATCTGCACCACTGTTTAATTTCCCTGATCCAGAACTTATAATACGTACCATTCGACGAGAAAAGAAGCAATCCGCGCTTGAACAAGCAATGGCTGAACGTATCACTCTCGCTGACAACAGTAAACCCTCTATCGAAGGAAGAGGAGGACCAATTCTCTACCCTGAAACCCCTGGTCAATCTTTCGAGCTCAAACACCACATCATCCAACTAATCCAAAACCACTGTCAATTTCATGGACTGCCAAGTGATGATCCCAACTCTCACCTCGACAAGTTCATATCTCTTTCGAATTCCTACAAACAAAACGGAATTAGCCAAGACACGATCCGCTTGTATCTTTTCCCTTATTCGCTCACTCATCATGCGCAAACATGGTTTGAAGGTTTAGAGACCGGCTCTATCCCTTCATGGACGGTAATGGCGACAAAGTTTCTAACCAAATACTTTCCACCTTCTAAACAAACCAAACTTCGAAATAACATCATGAATTTCCGACAAGCTTTTAATGAGTCATTATACACCGCATGGGAACGATTCAAAGGAGCCTTGAAGAAGTGCCCTAATCACCGTCTCGAATAAACCGCACAATTGTGTACCTTCTACAATGGTTTAGATCCCAACCA
Source organism: Pseudognaphalium luteoalbum (assembly GCA_963422505.1). Taxonomy (NCBI): domain Eukaryota; kingdom Viridiplantae; phylum Streptophyta; class Magnoliopsida; order Asterales; family Asteraceae; genus Pseudognaphalium; species Pseudognaphalium luteoalbum. The sequence goes on along the minus strand of OY730192.1, from coordinate 85,127,346 downwards.
CCAAACCACCCTCGATGCTGCTGCACAAGGAAGCTTCATGGCAAAGACCGACGAAGAAGGATGGAACTTGATAGAGAATATGACTATGCATCACCATGATTGGAACTCTGGAGATCACTCTACTTCTTCAGCACCTATCGCTGCATCAAATCCAGTTCCAGTTGAAGCACTTAAAGTACTAACGGAGAAAATGGACTCACTTGTCAAACAAGTTGGAGAACTTAAGAAACAACAGCACCAAGTACACCAAGTGCAAGTCTGTCAACATTGCACCAATCCGCAACCATCTGGTGAATACCAAGTGGAGTACGAAGAAGCAGACGGCACAGTCTACTATGCTCAGTTTCCCGCTCGACCACAGAATTTTCCACCCGGTTTCAACCAAAACAATAACCAACCTAGAGGACCTCCATTCCCACAAAGAACCAACCAACCGTACCAACCCCGATACCCACCTAGATACCCACCTTACCCACAACAATCACAACCTTCTTATAACCAACCCCTCGCACTTCCTGCACCCACTTCCGATACAACCCAAACCCCTGAACAACCTGTAAAGACAAATGCCCCAGCTTCAAGTTCAGATGACGCCTTCACCCAATTCATGCAAGGTCAACACCTACTCAACCAAAAGACGTCCGCTAGACAAGATCAAGCCGACCTCTTTATGAGAAACCAATTGGCCGTGCTAAAGAATTTGGAAGCCCAAATTGGACAACTGGCACAACGTCTTGATAACAGACCCAGAGGAAGTTTGCCTAGCAACACGGTTCACAACCCACATGTTGAGGAAGCAAAGCAACTCACTATCGCAAATGAGGCAGCCACTCCACCTCCTGCTGCTGTACCAGTAAAAGAAGAACCCACAATCAAGATACCAGCTATGGAACCCACTCCGACCATGAACAAAGAGGTCAGGATCCCTTATCCCGCTAGACTTAAAGCCCAACCTAAGAAACTATCATCCTTTAAGCTAGACGGAAAATTTCTCGATACCATGTCTAGAGTTCCCGGTCGAAATAAATATATGAGGAAATTGCTATCCACTAAGGATAAACTGCCCGAAGTAAACAACATCCCCCTTAGTTCTGAAACACCAACCCTACTTAAGAACAGCCTTCCCGAAAAACTAGGAGATACCGGTAGATTCACACTCCCTTGTTCTATTTACCAATCCGGAGATATCAGCGCCTTGGCCGACCTAGGAGCCAGCATCAACCTTATGCCCTACTCCCTGTTTAAAAGGCTAGAACTTGAAAATTTGAAACCCACTAAGATGACTATCCAGCTAGCTGACCAATCTGTTAGATATCCAAAAGGAATAGCTGAGAACGTCTTAGTTCAAGTTAACAAATTCTTCTTTTCAACTGATTTCGTGGTAATGGATATCCACGAGGACATAAACATCCCGATTATCCTTGGAAGACCATTTATGAACACAGCCAGAGCAGTGATTGATGTGTATAACCACACGATTGTCCTACGAGCACATGGTGAAAGCATCACTTACAAGATCGACCAACCGGACTGTACACCAGAGCAAGAAGAATGCCACGCTATATCAACAGGCAGAATATGTTCCGATGACGAATCAGAACCCGAAGAAGAACGATGCTTCACTCGCCCAACAACCTTGATCTACGATACTGAGACAGACCGAGACGAGGACGAGGAGTATCAGGAAGCTGAGGAAGAAGAAGAATCTGAGGAGGACGAATCAGAACCTGAGGAAGAAGAGGAAGAACCCGCAGAGGAAAATGAAAGAACGGAAGAAATGGAAGACGAACCTGAGGAAGAGGAAGAAATGGAGGAAGATGAAGATCAAACTGATTCACCACAGATGGCTGAAGTCAAGAGAATACAAGACTGCGCAAGCTACACTTCATCCGAAGAATCCTTTGATTACGAAGCCATCCACCAAGAGCTTAGATCCACTCATCTCAAAAGAATGGGAAACATTCTCGACTCTTATCTCGATCCATCAAAACCCTTCACCAGAACCCGACTCCGAGACATAGAGACTTTCGAAGAAGAACTCCGAACATCACAGCACCCTGACTTGTATGCTAAACTCCTACAGAGAATTTCTGCATATAAGACAAGACAACAAGGAAGCTTTGTTGAAGAAAACCTTCAAAACACCATCACGGAAGTCAGGACCATCAAGGTCGACAGCACCCAACCTTTCAACAACGCACCCTCAGATGAAGAGTTCCACCAGTTCCCAGATTCACGAGATGAAGATTCCGAATACCAGAGTGCTGAATTCGATGGTGATTTTGTTGACGTCACTATCGATGAACGCTCTATTCCAAAAACTCCTCTTGCTCCACCAAATTCACCCGTCATCACAACCGAGAGATTAGAAATTCCCCTCATCGACACTCACGAGGAAATGATTGATCTGATTGATGAAAACGACGATGTACGCATCATTGTGGAGGCTATCAAAGAGTCAACCAATGAATACAACACCGCTCAGAGACACCTGATAAGGCAGATTGAACAAGAATACAATTCATATCTCGCCAACTATGGAGAACCAGTACCCCAGACTTTGCTCAGACATATCCAAGAATTCTCCGATTCCCTTCAAGAACAAGTCACCAGAGGAGCTCAACAGCCAGAAAGACCAGACTACCCAATGGGAGAAATCGAGTTCTGCAACAACCAAAGGCAAATATACCAAAAAGTATATTGTGCCTTGGCCGGATTAGCCTTTCCCTACTCATCAAGTCAAAATGCTACACTAGCTTCAATGAGGACCCATCTTGAGAGAGCTACTGGAAATCCGCAGAATTATGCTGACATAAGAATGGTGGGAGATCTTAGAACTCTTCTAGACCTCATCGAAACTGGAGAACATCTTACAACTCCAGAAAACTTCAGGATCGTCATTCACTCCACCATTGGACATCACGTCGAACTAATAGTGGATGAGCTAAATCAGGCATCATTTGAAGAAAACACTCGTGACATTCCAGCACGATATTGGAACATGTCACCAATGAACTTAGCATCCTATGTAATAGATCGACTGCGTGGAATGTACGAGGAAGAAGACATAGAAATTGACGCTTACCGCAACGGGTATTGTGAAATATTCAGCAAGTTAATCTACATCTTCATGGACTCAGATTTTCCCTTCGATTGTGAGCAACATCAACTCATCAAACAAGTATGCCAAGCAACCCAATCTTTTGGAGGAGACCCTTTAGCTGAAGACTTTCAAGAAGTAAAGACTCAATTCATGGCTTTGATCACCTCAATAGGAAGAAACCACCACAGCGTGAGATTGTTCGAACTCACACCTGCACTCGAATTGACCCTAACGGACCAGTCACAAGAGCAGTTCGATACATCAGCTATGGGATGGCAATCCTCGATAGACTAGCCACTGACCACTTCAAGAGCTTCAGGATGGAATCCACCACTCCACCAACTCTCATTGACGACATGATAGAACAATTCCTGCGATACTTTCCCCCACGCTACAGCTTACCTAGGAACCACAGTGATCACTCCAGCACCACGGACACATCCAGCATCATCTGAAGAAGAAAGCACTAAGTCGAGCTCTCGACTTTAAAAGAGCGCTTCTCGGGAGGCAACCTTTGTTTTTTTTTTTTACGTTTCTGCAATTTTACCTTCCAAGAAGTGATGAAATCTCCGACTATCTTTCACACCCGGATCATACAAAGAATGCTCCAGCCTGCAAGGAAGCATCAACACCTGAAGAAAAAGTATATCCGACGTGTTCACACCTACGAGACCAATCACAAGAAGACTTGATCAAAACTGCAACAAGGAAGACGAAATCCGGCACATGCACCAAAGGAACACTGCAACCACCAGGGAGTACTTCTATACCATCTTTTTCATTCGTTTTAAATATACCATATCCAATAAGCTTATAACTAAGTGTGGGATTCAAACCCAACACACACTAAAATAATGCGCCTTAGATGTTTAAAACCCTAAGTGTGGGATTTTACCCCGTTCAGAGCTTAGTATAACATCGAGGACGATGTTTCTTTAAGTGTGGGATAGCAGTAGTTGCACTACTGTAAAATGGATAATGGTATACGCTTGATTCTAAAATTGTTGCTCTTTATTAGACCATCTTTCTCCAAAATGTAAACAAAATTTTCAAAAATATGTTGAAAATGAAAAATTTTAGATAAAGAATGATTTACTTTGGGAAAAAGGATAATTAAAATACAAACTCTTTTGACAAAATCAGTTTTGTAATCCCATAAAGAGCATCGCATGACTAGGCACACAACAACCCAACTTTCGATTCGTGAGGTATCTTGAGCCATAAGAAAAGCATTCACTTTTAATGCTTCACTTTTTTGATTCTTGAGTGTGCCGATGTATGCGTTTAGAATCAGAACTTGCTCCTGTTATACATTTCGGATCCAGATTGGTCAGTGAAAAGGAGATCGAATCACATCATTCTAAAACCCAGCTGTACAACCATACTCCCAAAAGAAAAATAGATATGTTACCCCTCACCTACTCAAAAGCACCCTTCAGGCTTCATAAAAAGTTTCAGAGATGATCGAAGAGAAATCACAAGGGGTTGACGCCGCAAATATATATATATATATATATATATATATATATATATATATATATATATATATATATATATATATATATATATAAATTCCGAAGAAAAAAAGGAAATCAATAGGAGAAAAAGACTCCTTCGCAAATATCCAAAGGTGTCAATCTCCCAAAAATCCCAACTTCGACAAAAAGAAAATCAAAAATCAAAACCTCCTCTCATACCACCAACCTTTCACTCCAAAAACCTTACACCCCCTCTCCTTGAATGATGATGGCTAGATCGACTTCACACTCGCCAAAAAGGTAACGATTTGATTCTCGATCAAGCCTATGACGATAAACGATACATGACTGGCGTTCTGAGTGATTGATAATATTAGAATAGGAAACCCTAAACACTTTGAGTGATTTGAGTGACCACCTTGAGAGGATCGCCTAGTCATGTATCCAAGATCAAAGATCACAAGCATGCTCCTAAAGATTACAATCCTTCCTTTTCCAAGAACAAGTATTTTACTTTCCCTGGTGCCACTACCTTTTTCGCCTTTTGTACCTGGTGCTACTACCTTTTTCACCTTTTGCTAATCTGTGCTACCTTTGGCTAAAATGCACCAAAACTCCTCTATAAATAGGAGGCATGGGTTCTTTTGAAACACACACCACACACCTTGGAAGAAACACAAACTTTCTTCTAGCTTTCTTTTCTTTCTTTCTTTGTCTTAAATTAGTATTAGGCTAGTAGCAAGGGATGTGTTTGTAATCCTCGGTGAGGAACGCAATTGTAATCGTTGGTGTACGCTTGGAGAAACTCTTATTAATTCAAGTCTACTCCTTCTCGCATACTAATCTCGGTTATTTCTATCCTTATCTATCTTGATTAAATATGTATACTTTGATTATGCTAGAGATAGTTTATGCCATGATTAGCGAGTAGATTACTATTGTATTTGTTGTGATGTAGTTAGTATATATAATTGTGGGATGACTTTAAATATGTCATGAAATAATATGACGGCCCCTATTCGACTGTTCTTTGACATAGTACTGGAAATGCTTATGGCGGACTACAAATGTATGGAAGTCAGAACGACCGAAGGTAGTTATATTATGGATCGACATTATAAAATGGAAACTTTATGAACGGACTTATCTTATGATTTTAAACCTAAAACCTACATTCGTCTTTCGATTAACAAACGTGATTGTAACCTTATAAAGAGGAGTCGCGAACCTCACTACTTGGTCAATAGTTATCTGTGTAAAACTATGGTTTCAATTGTAACATTATGTGTGCATCATAAAAAGCAATGTGATTACGTGGAAGTGCCATGAGTATTGTACACTTAGAATCACAATGTACGTATCATGTAAACATCGTGCAGCAATTGAATCCACAATGGAAACATCGGTAAACGATTAAATACATTGTGGACTACCATAGCATTTTCTGACATGGTCTGGGTTTAACTCTATGCAAAAAGCCGTCAGCATTTTAATTATTTCTTTTATTAGATTAGATTAGTTTAGATTAGATTAGGTAGGCTATAGGCTAAAATACCATTTACGAAAACCTAGGGATTTGTTAATTATATCAAGTATCCCACACTTAGAGTTTTGCTTGTCCTCAAGCAAATCTTCATAAAATTGTGATGAGAGGTGTCTTGTATTCCGGCGAGCTTTTGGTTCCTGCAAGTTTGGTGGAAAGATTTCGGACAAGGTTCCCTCCTTTGATGGTTTTCCAAACCCTTGGTTCTAACAAGCTTTCTTCTCAATCTTCATAAAGTAAGATATACATGACTGGGGCCCTCACAGTGGTCACTCAATTCACTCAAGTGTATCGGGTTTCCTAATTTCTAATTCACTCAGGGGCTAGTCATGTAGCTCTTCCGTTGTCATAAGCTTGATCGAGAATCAATTCTACAATACTTAAATGGGGACGGTGCTGATTATCCCTAGACATTCACAAGATGGTGGAAGTGGTATATATGGGTGAAGGGTTTTGTAGGTGGTTTATTCGGGGTTTAGTATAGCCTAAGAGTTGTTTATGATGACTTATCTTTGGTGCTTAGTAGTGCTCCTTTCTGGACTTTTCTCCTTGAGAGCCTTCTTTTGCGTCTCTTCCTTTCAAGTTTTCTTTTGATGAACCTTTCCCTTGGCTTTAAATGATCCTTGGGTTTTTAGGTTCCTTCTGAAAGCTTTGCTGCTTTTTCTTTTTCTTGGAGCTCCTTTTACGGATGGTGTACATCCTTTGGGGAACGCTCCGCGCTTTTGCTGATTTTTCTTTTTCTTGGAGCTCCTTTTACGGATGGTGTACATCCTTTGGGGAACGCTCCTTGCTTTCTTACTGGATTTTCTTTTTCTTGGAGCTCCTTTTACGGATGGTGTACATCCTTTGGGGAACGCTCCGTACTTGTTTGATAATTCTTCTGTCAGCACAGAAACTTAGGCTATGGGCCAAAAGATGAAATAAGGAAGTGAAGTTTTTTGAAAAGGCTAAGGCTCAACATGTTTTCCGCTGAAGGTGAGCACTTGGTTGGGTTTGAAAGTAAGGGTTTAATGAGAGGGTTCTTATCCTAGGGAATGTCGAGGTTTTCTGATTGCACCTTCGTCACGTATGACGCCCATTTTTGTAATCTCGAAATGTATTCTCTGAACAAGTTTTGATTCCAGAGAGCATACATCGGCACACTCACAATTGAAAAGTGAAACATTAAAGATGAATGCTTTTATATGGCTCAAGATTCCTCACTCATTTTTGGGTAGTTTTATGCCTCGTCATGCGATCGCTTGTTTTGAAACTTGGTTTGAAAGTTTATCAAAGAGTTTTGCTTGTCATATTCGTTTTACCAAACCTTTTGAACTTTTGTTGACCAGAAATACCTACCCTTTTTGATTTTGATTCACAAATTTTGAAAATTTTGCTGAAAATCCTAGTTTTGTTAAAAAGTTTGATCAAAAAGTTTATGTTGCATTACAGTAGTCAATACTACTGCTATCCCACACTTAAAATAACATTGTCCCTAATGTTCTATTTCTAAGTTAGGTTAATCCCACACTTAGATTTTTGAATACGGGTCAATATTTTCGAAGTCATTCTCTATTTGCGAGTTGTAATCCCACACTTAGAGTTTTACTTAGAATTTTAGCGTGTTTAGATTAAGCAAAATAAGGTTAGAAGAGATACTTCCTTGTGCTGCGTGAGTTCCTATTGGATTTTATGGACCAGGCTCAAGTGTGTGAATTTGCTGGAAATGGACCAGGCTCATTAAAAATGAACTTGTTCCACAAATTCTACTTTGAATTCTGCATAGTACACATCCTTCAGAAAACACAAGTGTTAATACAAGTTAATACTAATCATAAAATAACTACTAAAAGCTAATCCGTGTCAGGATAGAGAGACTCCCAATCGGTGAAGTCATCATCCATAAAGATCGTGTTTCCACGATCGATGTAGGAGATGCTGACTCCTCGATGGTATAGACAGGAGATGCCATGCCATCCTCTGGATCCTGAATCCAAGCATCTAGGGCATCAATCTCCTCCTCCAGTGAGTCCATGAAAGTGGGATGGTCCTGCGCAGTCAATCTCCAAGGTGGGAATAAGTCCCACGGTGGAATGTGCGGAGCGGGATCAGGTCCCATCTGAAAGGGGCGCACAGGTGTGGAGGTAAGGCCTAGAGCAGTGTGGATCTCAGAAATGGCGGTGTGCTGGACCTCGAGGGCTCTCAGTATAGACCAAGTGACAGCAGGGTCCGCAGTAGTAACCCCATACTCAAAGGTGGGTACTCTGGAGGTCCCTGCGGTCTGTCCTGCTGGGCGGTGAGATGAAGGTAACATGGTATGGATGGGACGTAATAGGAATGACTCCTGAACGTACACCTCCACCGAGTCTGCCGATATCTCATCCGACCTAGGAGGTGGTGACTGGGATCCTCTGACGGTCCTCATGCTACCACCCGGTGATGAACTCCGGGAATGGTGCATGGCACGCGAGCGTCTCTGACTGGGGGCTCGTGCTCTGTCTGACTGCGAACTCATCCTGCAAAACACAAAAGGTTAATAGTCTAAGATTATTAGTCTTTTGTAAGGTGAGTCACTGCATAAAAATTGGATTAATTTAAACATAACAGTAAAGAAAAGTTAATGCTGAAAAGTAAGATAGGCTTGGGGTGCCTCGCAAGAGCGCTTTGTTTATCGAGTCTCGTAGCTTGACTCTTTTATACCTTATTTTAGGGTGGTTCGTAGTTATAGACCTCCTCATTTGAGGGAAAGTCTTCTACGTAGTGTTTTAGTCGGTGACCGTTTACCTTGAAATTTCCGTCTGGAGCTTCGAGTTCGATGGCACCATAGGGAAATACTTTAGAGATTGTGAAGGGTCCGCTCCATCGTGTTTTGAACTTACCGGAAAATTTCTTAAATCGGGAGTTAAAGAGTAGAACTTTATCACCTGGATTGAAGCGTGTGGGGCGGAGCTTTGAATCATGGAGTAACTTGGTTCGTTCCTTAAATTTATAGGAACTTTCGTAAGCTTGATCCCTCAACTCTGCTAGTTCATTTAGCTTCATTCTCCGGTGAGTTCCTGTTATCGTAGGATCTAAACTACAATTCTTCAGTGCTCAGTAAGCTTTGTATTCTAGTTCAATCGGGAGATGACATGCCTTTCCATACACGAGCCTATAGGGAGTTGTTCTAATGGCATTTTATAAGCTGTCCTAAATGCCCATAAAGCATCGTCTAGCTTGTCTACCCATCTTTCCTTGTGTTGACCAATTGTCCGTTCCAAGATCCTTTTTAGTGCACGGTTTGTAATCTCTGCTTGTCCATTCGTCTGCGGGTGATAGGCCGTAGAGGTTTTGTGTGTAACCCCATAATGTTGCAATAGTTTCATAAACTGAGTATTGCAAAAGTGCGTCCCTCTATCGCTGATGATTGCTCGAGGTGTTCCAAACCGACAGAATAACTGTTTTAAGAACTTTGTTACGACCCTTGAATCATTTGTTGGAAAGGCTTGGGCTTCGGCCCATCTTGATACGTAATCGACAGCTACTAGAATGTATTATTTTCCGTAAGATTTCGGAAATGGTCCCATGAAGTCTAATCCCCATATGTCAAATATTTCACATGCTTGGATATTCGTTAACGGCATTTCGTTACGCGTTGTGATATTTCCAAACCTTTGGCAAATATCGCAACGTTTCACCAAGTCTTTTGCGTCTCTGAAAATGGTAGGCCAGTAGAATCCTGAGTCGTAGACTTTCTTTGCTGTCAGATTAGCCGCATGATGTCCTCCGGTGGGTCCGTGATGGCTTTGGTGGAGTATTTGTTCGGCTTCTTTCCCGTCGACACATCTTCTTACTATTTGGTCGGGACAAACCTTGAACAGATATGGATCATCCCAAAAGTAATATTTGACGTCGCGGAAGAACTTTTGTCTTCGCGATGAGATCATTCCTTTTCTTGCGATCCCTTCAACTACAAAATTGGCAATGTCTGCAAACCAAGGATCGTCAGTGAACTGCGAACCTTGTTCTCCTAAACTCATTAACTGCTCTTCTGGAAATCGATCTTTAATATCTCTTTCTGCAAGTTGTTCCATCGACGGATTTTCAAGTCGACTCAAATGATCTGCAGCGAGGTTTTCTGCTCCTTTCTTATCTTTTATTTCTATGTCGAATTCTTGTAGGAGTAAAATCCATCGTAACAATCTAGGCTTTGTGTCTTGCTTTTTGAAGAGGTATTTTAGAGCTGAGTGATCCGTATATACTATTGTTTTGGACAATATCAGGTAGGATCTGAATTTGTCGAAGGCAAATACGACGGCTAGCAGCTCTTTTTCTGTGGTTGTATAGTTTTCTTGAGCATCTGTAAGTGTTTTGCTAGCGTAGTAGATTGGGCGAAAGTGATTATCCTTCCTTTGACCTAGAACTGCCCCAACTGCGAAGTCACTAGCATCGCACATGATTTCAAATGGTAGGTTCCAATCTGGAGCAACCATGATTGGTGCATTTGTAAGCTCCTTTTTCAGGTAGTTGAAAGCCTTCATGCAGTTCTCGTCATTCACAAACTTGATGTCTTTTCCTAGAAGGTGGGTGATAGGTCGAGAAATTTTGGAGAAGTCCTTGATAAATCGGCGGTAGAACCCAGCATGTCCTAGAAAGCTTCTAATAGACTTGACGTTGGTTGGTGGTGGAAGTTTGGTGATGGTTTCGACCTTTGCTTTGTCTACTTCAATTCCGGAATTGGATATTCGATGTCCTAAAACTATTCCTTCCTTCACCATAAAGTGACATTTTTCCCAATTTAACACGAGGTTTGATTCTTCACACTTGGCGAGCATTCTATCGAGGTTGGACAAACATGATGCGAAGGAGTCTCCAAAGACAGAGAAATCGTCCATAAAGACTTCCATGCATTGTTTAATCATGTCGTGGAAAATTGCAACCATGCATCTCTGAAATGTTGCAGGTGCGTTGCATAATCCAAACGGCATTCGTCGGTATGCGAATGTTCCGTAGGGACATGTGAATGTCGTCTTCTCTTGGTCCTTTGGATCGAGCGGGATTTGGAAATACCCAGAAAAACCATCGAGGAAACAGTAGAATTCGTTTCCTGATAATCTTTCGAGCATTTGGTCAATAAACGGAAGCGGGAAATGATCTTTGCGAGTTGCTTCGTTTAATTTCCGATAATCGATGCAGACTCTCCAACCGGTAACCGTCCGAGTTGGTATAAGCTCATTTTCTTCGTTTGTAATGACCGTCATTCCTCCCTTCTTTGGTACTACTTGAACAGGGCTAACCCAAGGTGAGTCGGATATTGGGTAGATCAATCCAGCATCTAAGAGTTTGATAACCTCTTGTTTGACCACGTCCTGGATCTTAGGATTTACCCTTCTCTGCCTTTGTACGGATGGTTTGAAATCGTTTTCCATGAGGATCTTGTGTGTGCAATAGTTTGGACTGATTCCTTGTATGTCGGAAATCTTCCAAGCAATTGCCTTCTTGTGCGATTTCAGAACATCAATGAGCTGAGCTTTCTCCTCGGGTTTTAACTCTTTTGATATTATCACCGGGAGTTGTGATGTTCCATGGAGGTAAGCGTACTCAAGGTGAGGTGGTAGTTCTTTTAATTCTAGGTTTGGTGGTTCTTCGATAGACGGCTTCATTCTAGCTATCTCGTCTCTATTCAGTTTTTCATATTCAGCTTGGAATGGTGCTTCATCTGCCTCAGGTTCAGATGTGGAGATTGATGCTATTTCAACCCACTCGGTTTTATTTGAGAATTCGTCTGTCTTTAGCTCATACTTGTTGACTAATGATGAGGAAACCTCATCATTTTTGGTGATGATGATCTTTCCATTGTCAGTGAATTGGAATTCTTGGAATTGAGCGGGTGAAGATTGGTTTATGGTGATTTCAGGGTTTGAAAACGGTAGTGATTCGGGTTGATTGGCTAATTGTAGTTCAAACGACGGTGGCTCAATACTCATTTCTTTGAATGAATCCAAGATCTCTCTGATTGAGGGAAATGGGTTTGGTTCATTGAACATGGGTTTATCTCTCTTTAGCCAAGGTATCGGTGTACCGCATCCTAGTGGAACAACGATTGTTTTGCCATCGATGTAAGGGGACTTCTTTTCAAACAGCGGAAATAGTAGTTCGTTGGATGTTGTTGGCGAAGCAATTGCAGAGTGTAGCCCAACGTCCTCATTACACAGTTTTCGAACGGTGATTATGGTGTTGGGTATCGGATCCTGGCTGGATAGTGCTAGTACTTCGTGAAGATGTTCATCAAAAATATCCTGCATGGTATCACACAAACCAAGGTCCTCTTCCAGAGGTTGCTTCATTAATCGATCGACATTAAAGGTGACTTCCTCTTTCCCAACTCTTAATTTTAAAGATTTTTCGTTAACATCAATTACAGCCTTGGCAGTATTCAGGAATGGTCTGCCTAGGATGAGCGGGATATGTGTGTCTTCTTCTATGTCCATGACAATAAAGTCTACTGGAAAAACGAACTTATCGACTTTGACCATGACATCTTCAGCAATTCCTCGAGGGAGTTTTACTGATCTGTCAGCTAATTGGATAGTCATACGAGTAGGTAATAGGTCATCTAATCCTAATTTCTTGTAAAGGGAATAGGGCATAAGATTAACACTAGCACCTAGGTCTGCTAAGGCGTTACTAATTTGAATTCCTTGGAGAAAACAGGGTATAGTAAAACGTCCAGTATCGCCTAATTTAGGTGGGAGACCACGTTGTACAATTAATGAACATTCAGCATCCAAGGGTAAACTAACTATTTGCCTAAGTTTTTCTTTGTTTGAAAGGAGTTCTTTAAAGAATTTAGCACACGAGGGCATTTCTACTAAAGCATCTAATAATCTAACGTTTAAGTGTAGGCTTTTAAATATTTTTATATATTTACTGAATTGGGCTTCTTGCTTTTCCTTTTTAAGTCTGCCAGGATAAGGTATTCTTGTTCGAGGTACATTATCTGGAGTTTTGGCTGGTGATGGGTCAGGTATTGTGACAGGGATGTCAATTGACACATTTTCACTAGGTGTGGGCAAAGAAGTGTTTTCGGGGGTGTTATCCGGTGGCGGTGGATCAACTTTAGTCACTTTTCCTCCTCTAGTTACGATTAACAGATCATCACTTGGCGGATGAGTGGTGTCATTCGTGAGTACCGACGTACTTTCCTCAATAAAACTTAAGTTTTTCAAAATGGATTTCATGTTAGAGATTAATTTTTCTGAAATTTTTATCATGGCGTCAATGTTATCTTGAAATCCGGTTACTCTTTTGTTTATAACGTTTTGTTCAAACATGAATTCTAACAAACATTGTTTTGAGGAAGGTAAGTGGTTTGTAGGTGAGGAAACAGCTAAAAGTTGGGTCACAGACTCATTTGGTGTGGGGTTGATCCAATCAAAATGTGTTGTCATATTTAATTAAAAAGCGGTTACTAAAATAAAACTAATCCTACGGGCAAAAAGGTAACTTTTGATTGATGTTGATCTTTCAAAAGGATCGCTTAAACATTAAAGTTGCTAAATCCTAAAATCGGTTGCCGACGCTCCCCGGCAGTGGCGCCAAAAACTTGTTGCGCTGCGCACCGGTCGTTGGAATTTCTAATGGTGACACAGCACAACGGTGGGTGTTTTTAATTTATAAGGCTGGGGCCTAGGGTTACTTATTATGCTAAAAGGGTTAGCACAGGGCAAGTATAACCTAGGATCGTTCTTCAAAGCACGACAAATTGAAACTAGGGGGTTTAGAAACTTTTATGTGTTCAGCTGGGATTGAAAGAGTTAGTTTTGGTTTTGGGTTTTCTTATCCTAATTTAAACTAAACTTAAAATAAAAGGTGGAGGTTACTTCGGGTGTTCAGCAATTAAAGCGATTGTCTACTATGACGTGGTTTAGCAGTGGTTAAATATGGAAAGTTCTAATGAGGATAAGTTCGTAAGTTGATGTGAGCTATTCTACAATCCTTCCATCGGGCTGACGCGGAGGTGTCCACAATCAGGCAAATGGAATGTCACGAGGATTGCACAATATATTAAAGTATACACCGAAAGTTCTCTCAAATGTACACCCACATTACCCAACAGTTAACCTCGAATCCTATTCCCCAATCTCGGTCGTCAGAGATGCCCGAATCATGGCATAGTTTGTTGAATAAACAATCTTATGAACGAGGGTTATCCTCACCGGAATAGGTTGGGCTAACTGGTCTAAACGGTCAGGTAATATGTCATCACTTATTCGTACGAGTTATCATCATTACTTGAGGATGTTATAAGACAGGGATGATTTGTGTCACAAATGGAGACCTAGGTAATACGTTTGCTATTCGATTCATAATACAACTACCTTCGGTCGTTCTGACTTCCATACATTTGTACTCCGCCGTAAGCGTTTCCAGTACTATATCAAAGAACAGTCGAATAGGGGCCGTCATATTACTTCACGAGAATTAATGCCATTTAAATTTTACTATTATGATGATCCTAAGGCAACAATCAAACAAGAACATGCAATAAGATGATCAAGGTGACAGTTTAATTTAAGCATGCAAAAGTATCATCTAAGTTGAGGATATTCCGAAAGTTGTCTCAAAAATATCGTCTACATAAATTTAATCTTAATCTACCTCTACTCCCATGTTCCGTGTCTCTTGGATCCTGTTGTGGTCTAGAGAACACCGGCCATGCTGAGCTCAATGATTCAATCTAACATAGTATAACTAAGTGACCTGTATCCTATGAGTTAGCTACGTTCATTTTTGGATAAAGTTTTAGTCATAACATGAGTTGGGCAGATAAACGATAAAGATTTAATTCCTATATCCATTTATAATATAAACCATCCGCAATCTCAAAACATACCACATAGTCACATATTTAATACTTTTCTAAACGACTATCATAGCAGACAATTGAGTTATTTAGCTAATCATGGCAATTCTAGCATACATAATTAAATTTATTAAAGAAAGGACAAACATATTAAATATGAAAGATAGATTGACACCTGGAAAGAAGTACAATAACTCGTAGCTAAAATATGCGTCCCGGAGCACCTTCGTACAAATCTTCCTTAGCTAGTTAATTAGCTAGCCTAATTAACTAGGAAGAATAAAAGAAAAGAAAATACAAACATGTTGGTGTTTTTGAGAGTTACTTGGTGTTTCTAAGTTCTAAGGTGTGTTGTGTGTGTTTTCAAATGAACCCATGCCTCTATTTATAGAGGAGTTTTGGTGCATTTTAGCCAAAGGAAGCACACATTAGCAAAAGGTGGAAAAGGTAGTAGCACCAGGTACAAAAGGCGAAAAAGGTAGTGGCACCAGGTACGAAAAGTAGGAAAAGGTCTAGCACCGGGTACGCAAAAGTACGAAAAAGCGCAATCCGTGCGGGTGACGGGCAGCAGCCGGCGGCTGGCTGCCAGCCGGTGGCGGCTGGCTGCCTGGCGCCGGCGGCTGGCTGCCAGTGGCACCGGCCTGCTGCCGGTTGCTGCGTTCTTCGATCCGTGCCTATTTTCTTCGTTACGCGTCTGTTTGAGTTGATTCTTTTTGCGTTGGATTTGTAATTCAAAATCGAAGCTTTTGATGAAAAGAAATCCCAAAAATATGTCTCTGAACTTTAGATGTATCGTACGAATCGTTTGTATCTTCCGGAGTGCGTAGAATCTTCGTTCTTCGTCCGTTTTAGTTGATTCTTCTTCTATTGGATTCGTAATTTGAAAACGAACATCTTGGGTCAGATAGATGTTGGTGATGGGCTCTTTTATCTTGAATCCTCGTTCTGATGTCTTGGATCTTCAAACGTGCGTGAAATCTTCGTTTTTCGGCCTTTTTGCCTGATTTTTCTCGTGCAACCTTGTTTTGATCTTCTTAGCATTTTATCAATGATTTTTGCATTATTTGAGTCCAAGTGCTAAATATTTCTCTAGAATGAGAGAGATATCGGTGGTAAAAACATGACTTTTTACGCGATATCAAATGTAGAATTTGTGATGGAAAGCAATGGTGAGTATCTTGAGGTTATATAGGCAGAGAAAAAAAGATTGGTGTTGCACTCTTTTCGTTGACCACAAAAAGAAATCCAAGAACAAATGATTACTTCTGTTTTTTTCTTGTACGGGAAAACACAAAAAAATCTATCATATCTAACTTTTCTAATAATAGATATAAACTAGTTTAAGACCCGCAAAATTTGCAGGATGACATATTGATTTTTATTTGAAGGATATAGTAATAAGTGTTTTGTGTTTGTGTAATGAGACAGGGGTAATGTGTTTAATGAACGCAATAGCTAAGTGGGGTTTGTACTAATTGCGTGGTTTTTTTACTGTATGACTATTAGATTCTTTCAAAACGTTAAATCATTGTAGTATATGATCCTCGTGGATTCCACATGTTTTGGATGTGCAATCGGTGAAAATTAATCAAGTGATCGATTGTATGATCTTGCAATTCTTATTGTTTTTATAGGCTACGTTTTGTGTATATATTGTTTTTAGTGTATGATTTGATTATGTATCAATTTTAATTTATATTTGTAAATATAAAAATTATGAACTTGTATCTGAGTGTTTGAGGATATTTGTGTTGTGAATGTAAGTGTAAATGTAGGTCTCCTTGTTTAAGAAGTATTGGGAGAATATACTTTTGGGTACAAACATAATCCTACATTAGAAAGTGAAAGATAATTATGTATGTATATAAGTTCATATGCTACTTCCTCTATCACCAATTGATTTTAAAGTGATACTCCCTCCGTCCCAAATCTATTATCCCCTTGTTGACTTTGGAGTCTTTCTTTAACAACTTTGACCTTAAATATTTTTATTTATGTTATATAATACTTGATGCAAATTATACCAATGAAAATACATTCAAAATCCAATCAATTCATATATTTTGCATCAAATATTATAACACACAAACAAAAATATTGAAGGTCAAAGTAGAAAGAGAAAGACTCTAAAGTCAACAAGGGGACAATAGATTTGGGACGGAGGGAGAATGTTGTTGGGCTAAAGTATATGATCCTAACATATACAACATGCGATTTTTTATGGCTGATGTATTGTATTGGTTTTAAGGGAACTCGGGCTACCTTATAATTACCTTCTAGGGAGGTTCGTAATTATGTATATTTAATCATCAAGTGTGCGTAAGGAATTACAGGCTTTATTGTCACAATAAAAAAATAACGATTAAGGATGTAGAATAGGGTAGTGTTCAAGTTATATGGATAAATAATGATGTTAACGACATATAAATGTCATCACGGTACAACATAAATCAACATCCATGTAAATTAACCCATTTTCTAAAAAGACGTACAAAATTCACGTAGTTGAGGCAGTAGGAGAATCGATGTTATAAATTTGTTTGTTTTTTGGGTTTTGTTAACAAAAGCTTTTAGGATTTTCATTAATAGAATTGTACATGCATAAATGAGTGTACTTTTAACTAAAATTTAGGGGGTTATCATAGATTTAGGAGGAGACACAAAGTTTGTTAATTTATGATACAACTTTAGAAGCATGTCTTGATGTCTTATTGAAAGCCCCAAGGACTATTATCATTTTCTTTATTTTGTGTGTGGTTAAATATAGCTAGAAGTTTTATATATATTATCACTTGTAACATTATACTAACTCCATCCAAAAAAAATTATCAACATTTCTATTATTTATGGCAAAATAAGAGTTCACTTTATCTTCAGATAATCAAATTAGCTTTTAGTGGATATAGACGATACTTAATTGATGAAGTGTATAGAAAATTGGATATTCTAAAAATGTGTGCATTTTTAAAGTGGATATTTTGAGTGAGACGAAATTGGTACCAAACAAACATAGAATTCAACTGTATATTGTAATGAACGTATACATATAAAGAATTAGTTTGTCTTGAAAGAAAATTAATCTATAAATTGTATACAAATTAGTTAATCTGATTAACTACCAAAATACAAATGAAAGTAAAAAATCATAGGAGGAATACAAAGAAACTTGCCCAACCAAATTGTCTGAATTGGTATTATGTGTTTTGAGAAGTTTAATGAATTTTACATAAGTTCGATGAAGTATAATATCAAGTTTTAATTTATCATGATGTTTGTCAGTTGTGATAATTCATAGTAAAACGGTTCATATATGATTATAACCTTGTAAAACATAGTAATATGATTCATATATGATGGTGGAAGTGAATTCCGATAATGATGGTGATGCATTGGGGTATAGACCTTCAATGATGACAATGGTGAAATAAGGCATTTGGAGTTTTAAAGGTGAAAAGGGCATTTGAAGGTGAGGTTGGATAGAGGTGTGTCCGCAGATGGTCTGGTGGATGACCACGAACGTGATGATGACCAGAGAGATAGAGAAGGTCACTTAATAGAAGAGTTGCAGCTGGATGTTAAAAAAGAATATGCAAGTTTATTTTAATAATGAAGGCTATTTTTTTGGTAAAAAACAAACATCTAAGTGGATACTAAACTTTCTTTCAATTTGTTGAAGGAATCTTGAATTTCTTCATATAAAGGAATTTGAGAATCTGAATTCCACCCATTTTTGTCAACTAAAACTGTTGGAACATGGATCGGGTTCGATCCGGATCCAACCCGTCCACTAACTAAATACATTGTGAGTTATTATAACCTTAGTGGTTAATACTCATGATTACCCATGAATGCCCATTATAGTTGTGATTAATGGAGACCATTCATATCCTCGGAGGTTATGTCTTGGATGTCTATATAAAGTGAGATCACTTTATATGCAAGGGTTGGACTTAGAGAAAATATACTCAATACACACATGAGAGACAATTGAGTGAAACGAGTTAAGACTCGTTAGTCTAGTGTATGTTTGATGCAAATGTGGTATGGGAATCTTAGGTTGTAAAATCGTGTAAGCTTTCCGTTTGTGATCGCTTAACCCGACCGGTGATTTAAAAAGCGGTTCGTTGCTTCCGCTTCCGCTACGTGTATTCGGGTACGTACCGAATATCCTTTATTTCTAGCATTGGTATCAGAGCCATATGTTTATTTCCCGGTTAAATGCTAGTCAATTTTCTGTTTGACGATGATACATATATTTTGTTAATATGCAAAATGAATTGACATATATTTTCCCAGTTACAATCATTGATTTGGTTTGACGAATGTCATATCTCTTTCTGTTTGCTAAATTTATTGAAATACCATAAAAATGTTGGTATTATGCATATTGATATGATTTTCTGAAAAACGTAAACTTGTTTCTGTTGGATGAAATGTTTGGTATTCATGATAATGTGTTTTGATGGAATATTTGGGCTCTTTGGTGGACCCTATAATATTGAATCAAAAGCATACCTTGTACACTTGTTTCATCTGTTAAGTAAATATTTTCTTACAAAGTTAATAGGAACTTTGCTTGGAATATATAAAAAGGAAAATAGGCCTTTCAATGTCATATATAGATGTCTGTATGTATGTGAAAGGATATTATACGTTGTATTATATAAAATTATTGATGCATGTATAGTGTGAACGCGTTATTCACACGATTGGATCATATTATATAGTGAATATGATGTGAATTTGCAATTATTAAATCTACTTTTTTTTAATTGCAATAATATCTTGGCTTCTTTGTTTAGTATTTCCTTTGAAACGGACCACATTACACATCCTAAATTTGTTACTCATGCTTGATATAACTTCCTATGATAGATTCATATGGAACTTCACTGGTGATTCAATATGTGTTATTTAGTTGACCATTGTAAGGGGATAATATTTGTTATTAGTTTGTTTCCTCATGCGATTTGATAACATAAATGAGAATTGGTCTTTTAAATGCAACTAATTTAGGATGAATAAGGAAGCATATCGTGTCCCTTATTCATGCATGCCAACTGCTGCTTGATGAAAGATTAAAGTTTACGAAAAACGTTTTTTTTAACGAAGTTCATTTCAGTTCCTTCAAGAAATCATTTTCAGATTTGGAATTTAATTTCTTGAAAGGTCATCAAGAGAGTTTGGCAGTTTTTTTAAGAAAGCATTTTTAATGGCCATACACACCAATTCGTTAAGCGTTTTCCAACAGCAGGTTTGGGAAAAGGGTGTGTATTTTTATTGAAACCTTTCATTTGTTGAAAGTAGGCATAAATGTCCGTTACTATTTGGTTCATTAATAACAGAATATTTAGTATGTCTAAATAGTATTGTTAGACGAGTACTCATGAATTAATAACAGAATATTTAGTTTGTCTAAATAGTATTGTTAGATGAGTACTCATGAATCGTGAACGCTTTGACATGAAATAAGTTTTTATGTGTTAAATTGGTCATGTTAAGATCAATTTGGCTCATATATTTGTACTATCGAATTAGTTTCGTAAATAGTCTTAAAATTATTTTTTGAATAATAATTATTGAGTCATATATAGTACTAAAAGATGAATCAATCTTAAAATTATTATTTGAATAATAATTATTGAGTCATATATAGTACTAAAAGATGAATCAAATGAGAAATTTTGGATCATTTGATTTTCAATGTTACATATTATCTTAATAATAATTAAAAATATTTAACGAGTTATCATTTTTTCGTAATAATTAAACTTATAATTCATATTTGTTGTGAACCATTGTAAACCATTTAAGATTTTTGATACGAAATGACTTTTGATGTCTATGGCACATAAATTATCATTGCGATTTTCTTTTTGGAGTTTTTTTGTTTTTTGTTTTTGTTTTTGTATATGTTACAAACGAAGAACAAAAAACTCTATGGTAAAAGGAAAAACAATATAAGGGTCAAATGTCATTTAACCATTTCTTAGTGTAAATGCTAATGACTTTCTCGTTGTTGAAGTTCAATTTCTTTGTGATATTACAAGTCCTCTGGTTAATCGTTATTTAGTATAATGATTATTAGGAATGATCATAAGTTGAAAGTGAACCCTTTAATTGATCATTATAAAGTACAATGATTATTTTTTTTAATCTTGACTAAAACTTGATGTTTTTGGTGAAACTGTATGCGCCTAAGTTAATCATTATTTAGTATAATGATTCTGGTATCAAGTTTAATTAATCATTTTGTGCTAGATGATTATAACGATTTTCATTGTGTTTGAAAAATTAATTTCTATGTGAAAATGTGAGCACTTTAATTAATCATTATTTAGTATAATGATTATACATACCGATTTATATATGTTCAACATTGTACTCGGTATTTATTTGTGAAATTCGATCAAAATGATTGGTAATCATTATTTGTGCAATGATTATACAAAAAGATTTTTGTTTGAAAGTTTATTACTTTATTAAATTTCATCAAAAATAGTTAATCATTTTTCTTGATAAAATGATTATATTGAACTTTCTTTATTTTTGAAAGGTTTGTAAAACTTTGATCAATATAAGTTAATCATTTATAGTGAAATGATTATACTGTACTTTCTCTTTGTTTGAAAGTTGTGTTTCACTATAAAATAAAATTCTGAGCATAGTTAATCATTTTTTTTTGGCTAAATAATTATTATAAACTTTCTCTCACATTTAAAAGTTATATTTCTTTGAGAGATTCTAAACATATTAGTCGATCATTTATGTAATGATTACGGCTTTTTATTTTTGTTTGAAAGTAAAATTTCTATGTGAAATGTAAAGCATATTCATTAATCATTCTTAGTGTAATGATTGTATTAAACTTTCTTTGCGTATGAAAGTTATGTTTCATAGTGAAATAGAAAATATTTTTAATATGCTTTAGGTGCTCTTATTTGATGACTTTGCATATTAATTGATTTTGTTAATCGTGGTATGGTAGGCTTTATAGGCGATAATTGAAAACATAGTAACCTTTTTCTCTATAAATTATTGTGAACTATAATTGGCATAATTAATTATTTGCAGAGTATTTTGTATATATGGATGAATATTAAATATTCTTGCATTGTTGTCTCTGTTTAGAACTTTGTGTTCAATAAAAAAAAAAATTTGAACTTCGTGTTCAACTAAACTTTGTGTTTGATAGAACTTTGTGTTCTTGAGATTTGTAGAACTTTGCGTTCATTAAAAAAAATTCAACTTAAAGTTTGTGTTCAATCGAATTTTATAATCATTGGGTTTCGTATCCAATCAAACTTCATTAACAATTGAACTATGTGTTTAATAGAACTTAGTGTTCAATATTGGTTTTCATGATATAGAGTCTTTGTTGTTGAATTTATGAGAGCATAAAATACAATTTGTTTGGAAGAGCAAAATGCTCAAAATGCTCTTATGGCAATTAATGGAAGAATTCATGGAAAGAAAATAATAAAAACATCTTTTCTCGCATTATGTTGTTGAGTGGTATGGATGATCTCATAGGTTATTTCAAGCCTATTTTGATCTTGCTACAAAGATGTGATCGGCATTGGCCGACTAGATTATAGTCACATCTATTATCAAAATGAGATCTATCACCATGAACGTGTTCTTATTTCTGAATGATTAGTTCAATATATAAGTCTTTCCTAATCTGAATGTTTGGAGCATAAGGAGTTGCACTTTATTTATAATGAAAACATAAAGAATTTTAGAGCCTAAAGAGAATTGGCTTAAGGCCTTAAACCACATACTAAGTTGTATGTGGCATGACTTAGCTCTAATAACGCTTAACCATATGCTTTCACACCTGCAAACATCGTGTTTGTAGTTATGTTTTCCTTATTGAATCTTATCCTTTGTGGATATAATTCTTCTTTCATACTTCCATGGTAGCTATTAAATTTTTCAACAAGCTCTTATAATTATGATTATATCCTAAATGATAATGACATTATGGATATTGGTATTCATGTTATAACCCAAGTTTTTCCATAGATAAATCTTCAAATAAGTTTTTGAGTTTCATGTAAAAATATTGAGTAAGTGATTTTGTCCACTTATGCAAAATATTTAGTTGGAAAAACTGCAAGAAAGTCATTTGGAATAGTTATCCATTGCAATCGATCCATTATATAGTCCTAACATATATCTGAGTAAGACACGAAGTGTTTTATTATATATAATTTCTATTAAATATTTCCTCGATTTGATTATGTCTTTTTGATTCTTTACGAATATGAATCGTTTTGATGGTTTTCAAAATTTAATTTTCTTGAAAATCAATTTAAAATAAAATTGGAGAAGTTTTAATTAATCGAGGAAATGAATAATACCCATATGATTAGTTCAAAGCACTCGGTGATGCTTGAGTATTCAATTTTTAACGTGTGTTTTTTTTCCTATGACTCCACAACAAGTCGTGTTGCAAAAAGAAGAAACATAGCGCTTCTTAAAATGGTTAAGTCGGTGATGGTTGAGTTAACTATGTGTGTTATCTTTGGGTGATATTTAGTTATCTTATTCGCACTTAACCAAGGGTCTTCCAAATCGGTATCTCCCACGCCATATGAGTTATGGATAGGTCGTAAGAATGACTTATATTCCTTAAGATTGTAAAATATATATTACATTCCTCATTTTTTTAATTTTTCGCAAAATTTAGACCACGAGGAAAGAAATGTGTTTTCATTAAATACTTTGAAAAATCCAAAGGTTATGTGTTTATAGGTGAACACGAAATTGGGAGTGTAATCGGATCTGAATGTCGGATGCCACATCATTGGAAAATGAGTTTCCAAATGAAGGGGTACATATAAAAGTTAGTCCTTTTTGAGAATATAGAATCACTTCATTCTAGTGGGAGAATTTGAGAAATTAAGAAAAGAAATTTGTTTCTTCAAGTGAATTCCTCAACATATTGCGAATGAGAGTAATTCTAATTTGAGTGGGAGAATATTGAGAAATTGTGAATTCATTTCAAGGAAATCTCAATTCGAGTGGGAGTAATATGAGAATCTAAGAATTCATTTCAAAGAAATCTCAACTCGAGTGGGAGAAATTTGAGAAACCAAGAACCCACTTTCTATCAATTGCCGATAAGAGAACCTTTTATTTTTTATACGAGATCGGAAAGGTATACCTTGTGGTTCATATGAAACTCCCAAATATCCCATAAAGAAAAATTGAATCAATGCAATGGATGAACCAATGATTTTATGAGATAAAAAAAAATTATTCTTGCAAATTAGTCGAGCTTCTCAAAGGACACAAAGTTCAGTTTGTGGCAAAAGGCTAACCAACATGAAAAAGATACTAAGGTATCAAAGTAGTACTTTGATTTCTTGTGCTGAAAAATATTGATCTGCTTAAAAGGATGGTTATAAATATGTTGACCGAGTTGTTATCTCTTAGAGTAACAAGAAAATTCGCATAAAGCCTCGTATACAACAAAAGCTGAATTTCTGGATTTTTGGCTATTTCAGTTGTGGTCCAACAAGCTGTGTGGCTTAAACCACTTTTCGAATAACTTGTCAGTTATTACTAATTTATCGATTGGGTATGGATATAGTTTTATCGTGTTGCTTCCTTAGCATATAAAAGACCCTAAGTCTCTATTGTGAGACCAAGCACATTTATATCAAGTACATCATGTGAGACATGGTTGCAAGAAAATAAGTAAATATGTAGTACATATATCTATACATATTGCAGATCATTTGGAAACCCTTACCCAGAGAGATGTGTTTATGTAACATATCATGGCTCAAAGTTGTATAGATATTGAATATGTACTAAGTTAATGTTTCCCAAACATATTAAAAGTTTTAATATCCATGACAATTTGTTTATCAAATCCTATATACAAAGGAATGTTGTGTTTACATTCTTCATTTGTAAAGTATGTCGGACAGATTGGAGATCAGCCCACTCACATGGGTGATCGACTCCATTATTTTAGTAATACATTGAGCAGTAGCGTATTTTAAGTAAATTGTCTATGTGATAATTTAGAGCACAAACTTAAAATCTTTGGGACTATAGTTGTAAGCCCTACAACAACTAGTGAATTACTTAATTTCACTTAATCTGTTTATGATACCAGATGCGAGTTCTTACTGAGTTTTATGAGTAGATGAGTGAACTCGGATTCGAACGTTGAGTATGTTTGAATTGTCATCTGTGCAACATTGATTGAAAGACATACTTCCATGGGAAAGGAGAAATGTTGCAGCATGTGATTCATACCACATGTGAATTAGAGGACCAATAAAGTTAATAAAAGAAACGATCTCTACTTCTATGTTATGTGAGTCCCTTTGAGGTTTGAGTAACCTCAATTTGAGTACCCTTATGACCTTTTCTTGACTCTTGAGGATTAGCTTGATGTTTTCTATCTTAAGGCGTTGCTTAAGGGTTATGAATGATTCGACCTGGCAGAACGCTCTTAGAAAAGAAAGTTGAGTTAAGTCTGAAAGAATCTAAGAAGAAGGAAGATCATTTGCAGTTCACATTAAGTTGTATTCACGGTCGACCAATTATCTTGTCTCCGTGACATATCTTAGCGATAAAAGATAATTGTGAATACAAAGGGTTTTATAAGTAAAACTGAGATCATGAGAGTTTGTAATGTGATTAATGATCTAAGATATTTCATACTAAATCTACTCTTGCCAAATGTTTATTGAGCTGCTATATACTCCTAACAGATGTATAGCAATTGAGCTCTCGAAGTATGTCGGTCGCACGGTCTATTTTTCTAGTATGAACAGTTTGTTAGTTACACAATTATTCTCTCAAGATATATTAATGTAATACCCGCCAAATTAGGGCTCATCATTAGGCTCTAATCATTTTGTAATACATATAATTAGTTCTGTGTTAGGCTAATTTGTGTATCAAATAATATATATTGATGAATATATACAAGTACGCGATTTGACTAAATCGTGCATGTTTCAATTGAATGTAATTCGGTTCAATTAATACGGACGTTGGTGAACAATTTTCATTAAATAACATAGCACTATTATGTTCAAACTATTATTTTGATAATATTTCGTATCTATTTTGGATCGTACAAACAAACGTCTACGCGACTAAAAATATTAAACGCGCAAACAATCAAAAGAAAGTTAAGTTATATTTTATAACTCAATTATTAAGTATTTGGTAAAATACTTCAATAATTATTCATAGTTTAAAACGTATATTTAAGCGGGTAAAAATAATATTTGACGTTTAAACAGTTTGGAAAACGAACACCTCACGGAGCGTAAATACGGGGAATGAAAAATTGGTGAGGCCACCCCTTCGTGACCCCACCAAAACCGGCCCATACACCCCTCCCCACCCTCCTTTCTTCTCATTTCAAACACCAAACACACACAAATTCTCTCTCACCTTCTTTCTTCTTACATTTTCACCACCATACTGTGACACACAGTCAAAAATGACCCAAATTTCAGTCCAAATTTGAACTTTATTACAAAGTAATACATATTTAAAGTACTGAAGCATACTAGCATTATATATATGAATATATATAATAACGTCGAAACGATTATTTAATAATCGTTTACCTACGAATCTGACAGAACGCAGAAACTCAAAAAGGAAGTTGGCGAAAAACATTTTAAATAACGTATTATTATTGAGAATAATAATTATGTAATCCGTTAAAAAATTAAATACATTTTGGACACGTAAAACTATCTGTATATTTTAAGTAAAACAAAGATACAATTGTATAACTCCGTAAAAACATTTTTATAAAATATTTCAATTAAAAACTTATACGAATCTATTTTTAGAAAATTATCATTTCAAAAGATTATACTGCTTTACGATCGGGTACGCGAATACGGGTCGGAAAATACTCAACTACCTCAATAATTGAGGCCGGTATATACAACCGACCTCAATTATTTCACACACATAACACACACCCACGGCTCCTCTCTTTCTCTCTCGATTTATTTCTCTTTCGGCTCATCATCATCCTCATCAATCAACAACAACAACAGCAACATAAACATCATCATCATCATCATCATCACCATCGTGTTCGTCATCATCATCCTCACGGTTCAAAATTCTAAATTCGTAAGAATCACTCAACTTTTTCCTTTAATTTAGTATTTATATTACGTAATAAAACATGTATTAACATTCTATCAAGTCGATTATATCCAAAATTTAGATTGAAAACTGGTTTGGGAACGAACTGCACGAACAGAGGATCAAACTGAATTAATGATACATGAACGGCTGGATCAAATGAGCCGATCGGGTGAGAAAAATGAGCCGATCGGCTAGAGACATAAGAACAGATCGGCTCACCATGCTTAGCCGTTCGGGTATGAACAAAAATCCATCTGCTGAACACATTTTGAACTAAATTAGCCGTTCGGCTAAACTTAGCCTATCGGCTGAAAGTTTTCAGCCGTTCGGCTAAGAAACTATAGCCTATCGGCTATGTGCTATGTTCCAGAAAACCATATTTTGTAGATTTGTAGCCCTCTGAGTGACGGTCGTTTGGGCACCTGGATCGCCTAAATCCGAGTTCGTATGAGGGAGATATGGCCAAAACGGTGCAGCCTCACCAAATTAGTTTAACAACGAATTTTTATGTATATATACATGTGAGCAACAAACATAACTTTTGAAACGTAAATATACGAGTTATATTTATACAAACAAACATACCTTATGT
Source organism: Pseudognaphalium luteoalbum (assembly GCA_963422505.1). Lineage (NCBI taxonomy): Eukaryota > Viridiplantae > Streptophyta > Magnoliopsida > Asterales > Asteraceae > Pseudognaphalium > Pseudognaphalium luteoalbum. The sequence goes on along the minus strand of OY730192.1, from coordinate 85,099,653 downwards.
TTTGGAACATTATATATATATACACGATGAATATTTTCATGAAAACAAATCAAATTGTATTTTTGGTATGTGATTTCAAATTGTCACCAACGGGCCGTACCCATTTTACCAACATCAAATGTAATCAATTATCGAATACTTTGGGCATAATCTTATCGAACAAACATTAAAATGGATGGTTTATTCAAATATCTATTCACTTATGTTAATCTCGCGTGTTTAGGACATTAGGAGATTACCATTGGAACAACTCACGTACTTTAGGATTGCTTGCTCTTCAAGTGAGTCTCGCAGCCCCTTTTTACCGTTTTACTATTTTGGGGGAGATGCATTACTTGTTGTACTTGAATACATATATAAATGTATTGATTACTTACTTGTACTTACTGGACTACAAACTTACTGATTACAACTTGGCGACCCTTGGGGTTTATTACTTTACGGAGTTACTACTCCATGAACTTACTATTTTACCGATGAACTACTTTACTACTGTATAAACTTAGCGACTCACTGTTTTACTACGATACTGATACCTTGCTACTTTACAAACGAAATGAGCCACTGTTTTACTATGTTACTGATTTACTACTTTGCTACTGTATGAACTTACAAACTTGTTGTTCTACTACGATACTGAATTACTACTTACCGGTATATCAAATTGCATGAGTTTCCGTTTAATCCAATGAAGGCCTCTGAAATCATAGTAGTTAATTATGCGATAAGCGCGAGTTTTAGTATATGGATCCATATGGGACTGACAATCCCCACCTGGGGTGGTAGCGCCACCACGAACTGTTACTCGTATAAACAGGTGTTTTCTACTCGTTTCATATGAGTGAATTTGGGTTGCACTCACGAGGGGCAAAATTACGGTTAAGCTTCGACTATGATGGCTCATGGCAAAATACACCGACCTTACTTACCTAATTACCTTGGCGTAATTGATGCTTACTTACTTACTAAATTACCGTTGTGTAATTGATACTTGCTTACTAAATTACCGTTGTGTAATTGATACTTACTACCGAATTACCGTTGTGTAATTGATACTTACTTACCGAATCACCATTGTGTAATTGATATTACTTACTTAATTACCGTGGTGTAATTGTTTCTACTTATTGAACTATACTGGATTTTCTATTACTATATACTACAAACCTGTGAGATTCACCAACCTTTTGGTTGACGCGTTTTAGTAATGCATTCTCAGGTACGCAGCCACAGTAGGATGGCCCAGCAGGATTTACCATTATGGTAAGCTAGTACGAGTCGCATGCATACACACTTATGAAGATTTTACTCGCATTATCTTTTGTACTTTGATTATGTATTTAAAATCTTCTGAATCATTTTGCGAACTCGCTAATGATGTACACTTATGACCTAAAACTTCGTACTACTTTTGTAATGTAATATATTTTCTAAAACGTCTCATTTAGAGTCGTTTGCTTAATCTTCGTGCTTGATAATTGATTAGTCACGCCCAAAAACAATCGCTTCCGCAAAGCATGAAATTGGGGGTGTGACACATACCACCACCATAAATCATCAAAAACCACCACAAAACCACCACAAATCAACAAGCTCGTTTGGAGAAAAACGTCCACCTCGCAACGATCTACATTTCTATCTTTTCGAAATCTTCTCGCGTTAACTTGTAAGTTTCTGACAAAATCTTGAAAACTCTTAGATTTCACTTATTTTTCATAAAAGTTGATTATATAAGCTTATAATGTCCAAATATGGGTTGGGTAAAAGTTTCGAGTCAAACGGAAACCGGAAAACACGATTTTGACCCAAAATCCGTCAACAGTTGTAAGTGTCGCACAGGCCAGTGCAGTGATGCGTCACTTCCTTAAGTGATGCATTAAGTGTCGCTAAAAGCCCTAATCTTGCGTCACTTGCCTAAGTGCCGCATAAAACCCTTTTTTTCCTGACGCTTGCCTAAGTGCCGCAAATTCAATACCCGACACTCCTAACTGACACTTCTAGCGACACTTGTCTAAGTGTCGCCTATAATTGAGTTCTGATTTCATCCGACACTAACCCTAGTGACGCATGACCCTGAATACCGACACTTGTACCCGATACTTCCCAAAGTGACGCTGATAACTAAGAATTTCCCATTTGATGCGGCACTTCCTGAGTGTCGCATAAACCCTAAGTGTCGCTATAAGTGACGCTAAAAATAGAATGTTTATAAACTATTTTTATACTAAGTGTCAAACTTGTATAACTTCAAACACTTATACGATACAACTTTTAAAACACATCGGGATACATTTTTGAACACAAACACTTCAAAATCATAATAATAATAATGAAATTATTATTACAACCGATCACTAATGGGTCGTACACGTTTTCCAAAACATAATCAAATCAACCAAGTTGTAGTAACTTAGACAAGTTAAACAAACCAAATCGTAGTCATTTGGACATTCTAGTTGGATGAACAACTACAAAGGTAGTCTTTAAAATACCTACTTATTATAATTAGCCTTGCCCATTGTAAACGCCCGGCAGGTTACAGTCTTCGGACACCACACATTATTCCATCATATTGCTTCGTTGCAAATCTCCAGACTCAAGTGAGTCTCATAGCCCCTCATTTTACTGTTTTAAACCCAAGGGTGAGAATACATGCTTTACCTTGTTTTTATATGTGAACACGAGTGCAAAACTCGCTATATTCTGCATGAGCAGTTTTCTAATCACTTTTATGTCCTCTACGATCATAGTTCTGGTAATACTTTAAGTAGCGCGAATGTTAGTGTATGGTACCATATAGGACTGACCATCCTCGTCCGGGTCAGCAAGCACTGACTGGTTAAACGGACACATTAGCATTTGTTCATACGAGTGTGGATTAGAATGTGACACCCGGTTAAAGAGGGCCAAAATTAGCGGCCAATTTAAACTTTAAACCTTAGTACTTAGTACAAGATAATACGAAAGTATTGGATATTATATATGTATTTATATATATATATAACATAACGATTATTTAATCACGTACAAACAAATATGAAAGAACGCGTAATCTTAAATACGGATGTTGGTGAAAAACATTTTCAAATAAAGTATTATTGTCAAGAATAATAATTATTTACTTCGTTAGAAATCTAAATACATAATGAACACAGAAAACTATCCGTAAGTTCAAAGTAAAACAATGACATAATTTTATAGCCTATCAAAAGTGTTTTTATAAAATACTTCGATTAAAAATATAAACGATTATATTTTTAGAAATTTATCATTTGAAAACATTATACTACTTTGTGATCGGGTACAAAAACATGGATATTTTGTACTACGAACGGGAGCCAACCAACTCCAATAATTGAAGTTGGTCAGCTCCTTCATGAAGCTAAAGCCGATCAAACACACCCCTCACTTTCATTTCATTTTCTTCTTCATCTCTTCCTCTCAATCTCGCGGCTCTCTCTTTTCTCTTCCAAGAACAACAACAACATCAGTAACAATCATCATCATCATCACATTCATCTTCATCTTCTTTGATCATCATCACCATCCGGATCATCATCCTCATCCTCACGGGTTCGATTTCAAAATTGTAAGGAAACTTTAATCTACACTTTAAATTCATGCTTAAAATGTTTATATGATCATATTATGTTGTTCTATTAAGTTTATTATGTCATAAAATCGAACCTATACTCGTTTTCCTAACTGATTTCGCGAACAGACCTGAAAGTGGTACCTGAGCCGAACGGCTGGAAATCATCAGCCGAATGGCTGGATTTCATCAGCCGAACGGCTAGGTGTTTTAGGCCTTTCGGGGTCGTCTAGGGGTCGAAAATGGCATATTTCAGTTTTTGGACCCGTACCAAATTTCGTAACTTATGAAATAAAATGTAACGGATGTGACGAACTTGAGTAACAACTAAACTTATACTATACGACTTACACACGAAACACATATACTTTTATAAGTACAACAAATCATGTATAATAATAATAGTTTGAAATTATTATTACAAACCGTCACCAACGAGTCGTATACCTTTTCACAAACTCAAACACAAACACTTATACGGATGGTTTAGTTAAACATCCACTTACTCGTTATAATCTCACATGTTTAGGGCATTAGGAGATTACCATTGGAACAACTCACGTACTTTAGGATTGCTTGCTCTTCAGGTGAGTCTCACGGCCCCTTTTTACTGTCTTTACTTTGGGGGAGATGCATTGCTTGTTTTACGTGTATACATATATTGTGATTACCAACTTATGTTTACTATCTTACCGACTTGTTAACTCACTACTTTACCGACTTTACCAACTTACAAATTTACCGACTTATTGACAGGCTTTACTGCTTACAAACTTACCGACTTATTGACATGATTTACTGCTTACAAACCTACCGACTTATGGATAGACTTACTACTTTACAAACTGATTACTTTACAGACTTGCGACTTTACAAACATAATACTTACAGACTTAACTAATTACAGACCTTACCGACTTACAGACCTACAAACTTACAGACTTGCATGAGTTACGTCTTAATCCAATGAAGTCCTCTGAATCATAGTTGTTAGTTATGGGATAAGCGCGAGTTTTAGTATATGGATCCATATGGGACTGACAATCCCCGCCTGGGGTGGTAGCGCCACCACGAACCGTACTCGTATAAACAGGTGTTTTCTACTCGTTTCGTATGAGTGTTTTTGGATTAGCACTCACGGGGGCAAATTACAGACTTGTTAAGCTTCGACTATGATGGCTCATGGCAAACCTTACTTACCTAATTACCTTGGCGTAATTGATACTTACTTACTAAATTACCGTTGTGTAATTGATACTTACTTGCTAAATTACCGTTGTGTAATTGATACTTACTTACTAAATTACTGTTGTGAAATTGATACTTACTTACTGAATTACCGTTGTGTAATTGTTATTACTTACTTAATTACCGTGGTGTAATTGTTACTGCTTACATAATTACACTTGGTGTAATTGTTTCTACTTATTGAACTGTGCTGGATTTTCTATTACTATATACTACAAACCTGTGAGATTCACCAACCTTTTGGTTGACGCATTTTAGTGATGCATTCTCAGGTACTCAGCCACAGTAGGATGGCCCAGCAGGATCTACTTATATGCTAAGCTAGTACGAGTCGCATGTATACACGCTTATGAAGATTTTACTCGTATTATCATTTGTACTATGATTATGTATTTAAAATCTTCAGATTTATTTTACGAACTCACTAATGATGTATACTAATGACTTAAAACCTTGTACTACTTTTGTAATGTAATGTATTTTTCAAAAAAGTCTCATTTAGAGTCGTTTGCTATATATCTTGTGCTTTGGTTATTGATTAGTCACGCCCCGACCCGTTTCGCTTCCGCAACCCGAATTAGGGGGTGTGACATAGATGCTCGGCTGGAGGCACCCACGATCAGGCACTTTACTGTGATCCTGACACCCACATTAAGCGCAGACTATGACCTCATGGCTGTGACACCCTGCAAATTTTAACGTGATTACATACACTAAACATTTGCATTTTAGGCTAATTCCCTAACTTTGAATGAATTCACAACGCTTTAGAGGTAAGTCTAGCAAAGCCCAACTAGTTAATACGCGTAGTATTATATATTTCGTGATTAGTATAATTACGTATAAAATATTTGGAACAAACACGACAAAAATATACGACTGTTGGTGGACAAAAATATTTAATATTAAATATTAAGTTGATAATATTTAACAAGCATTTCGTATCATAGAAAGCATATTTTCGTGAGAAAACATATCCGTCAAACTAAGTTAAAACGAATTCATAATTTTATAACCCACGTAAATTAGTTTATCGAATGTTTCAACTAAAAATATATTCGATATCATAATTTCAAATTCACCATTTAAAAACATTACGTGACCAAACGAACAGGACTCGGAATGAAACGATTGGGAAACAAGAACATTTGAGCCCGAGACCCGAATGAGTCAGCCCAAACCCGCGGAGCCAACCCAAACCGACCCACCCACTTTCCCTTTTTATTTTTTTTTCTTTTTCACTTCATCATTCACCAAACACCCATACCCTCACTTCTCTCTCTTTTCTCTAAATTTGCGAACCCAAACCGCAGCCCATATCGTCCCAAAAACACACCCAAAAATGTAGCAATTCACGAAGAGAATTCAAAGGAAATCGATCACCACATCACGAGCTTCATCTTCATCTTCTTCGTTTTCATTTTCACGGTACGAAGCTTCGAAACACTTTTAAAATACTTGTAAAGCTTTTATTTACATGCCAGAACGTTTACCCAATGAAATCATGACCAAAAACCAACTCAAAATGTGTTTTATAACTTAAATTACTCGAACAGCTGCGTCTGCGAACAGAGATGCGTCTCAGTCCGCAGATCGTGTTGCGAACCGAGATTCGTGAACTGAACCCCAACTTTGCGAACTGAACCTTTGAACTGCGAGTCAAACTTGCAAGACGAATCAGCTGCGAACCGAACCGAGGACCTGCGAGTTGAACCTTTCGAATTGACTTGCGAGCCCAACTCGGTTCGCAGTCCACCTTGCCATGCGAACCGAACTCAGTTCGCATCGTGAACTCAGTTCGCACCGCAATCTCAGTCCGCAGCTAACCTTGGTCAATTTTCCCGAATTTATTTTCTAGATGCGATTTTCACCAAAGAAACATTGTAGAAATAAAAAATTTCCAAGCTCGACCCCAGCCAGGGGTTGCCACCCCTTGGACCCCGCTACCAGGGGCGCTGCCTACGGACCCCCGTACACGATTTCATATTTTATGAACCACAATGAAGCGAATGTAAAAATGTTTTCAGAGATTACTATTACAAACAGTTACCAACAAGTCGTATACATATCTAAAACTACAAACTCAAACGACAAACAAACACTTTGGACATAATCTAGTTGCGTGGACACTAGCATGGATAGTCAAACTAAGACATCCACGTATTTATACTTATAACCTCATATGTTTAGGACATTAAGGACTTTACCCGGGCTTAGGTTTTGCTAGCACTCGAACATACTTAGCTCACCAGGTGAGTTCACAGCCCCACTTTTAACTGGTTTACTGCTTCCAACTTGGGGTGAGAAACATAGTAAACTATTTTACTGATTGCCATAACTGCTTTTTCTTACATAATTGTTTAACTTGCTTGTTTACTCGAACGATTAGAGTACTTTAGAACTGTTAAACTTTTGTACAAACTAGTGTTTATGAAATAACGTGTTCATACTACAAACTAAAACAAACGTGTTAAACTATACTTGGTAAACCGGAGAACGACCGGTAAACTGTTTTGATAAACAGTTTTGTTTCGCTGGAGAATGACCAGCAGTGTTTGGACGGGAGAACGACTGGTACTTTGTTTCCCTGGAGAACGACCAGCAGTGTTTAGTGCCAGAGAACGACTGACCGAGTTGGACGGGAGAACGACCCGTGCGTATTTAGACCGGAGAATGACCAGTACTATTTTAGAAACGCTGGAGAACGACCATCAACGTATTTTAAACTGTATTTTGGGTAATATCTCACGTAAACTGTATTTTGGGCAACATCCCAACCGAACTATATTTGGATAACATTCCACAAAAGGTTTATTTAACTATTATGGCAACAACTGTTTACGAATGTATTTGGCTTAATGAACTGTACTTGCAAACTTAAAACCTGTGAATTCACTCAACCTCGTTGTTGACTTTTACTATGTTTTTCAGGGAATTAGTTGCACCTAAGACTACCGCCTGCACAGATGGAAACTAGGCGACCCGTGAAGCTTTAGGATGCCAACTTTTTGAAACACATGGATTTCTTTTGTATAACTAACTATTTTTACACTTGTACGATTCGATGAATGGTAAATCTTTGTAACAATTACTCTTGGCATCTTATTATATATGTCTTGTTGTAATCATATGCTCTGATATGTATGTTTGTACTTTGTATACGTCGACACCCCCTACTTAACCAAATGCTTCCGCTAACCATGATTAACGAATTTGGGGGTGTGACAATGGCAGACATATACATCATTTGATTCATTTAAAACAATTATTATTAAATCTTGTGGTTCACTCTTACTTATCTATTATACAAACATGTGAGCTCACCAGTGTTAGCTGACCTTTTTAGCATGTGTTCTCAGGTACCCAACAACAATAGACCTGTTCATTCAGGAAGCCCATAGCTCAAGTCAGCATGCACCTCAAGAGATTATTTTACATTACTACATTTTGTAACCTAGTTATGCCGCATAATCTTTAAACATTGTAATTATTGGGCTTTTGTAAACTTTATACATTGTAAAACTTTATATTATCAATGTATCTGTGAAACGACGCATATAGAGTCGTTCATTATATGCCTTGTGTGTTTTGATTATTGATTAGTAGCACCCTAAAGCTTGCTTCCGCTAAACAGTAAATTTGGGGGTGTTACAGATTGGTATCAGAGCCTAAGGTTATAGTGAACTAGGTTGCATTTAGTGGGCCTAGAATATGACCGGTAGGCAATATTTCCTTATTAGGCATGATTGGTTCAGGGATTACATCATACGAGTTTAATTTAACATAGCCTGATCAACTCTATACAATTAAATGAAGATGATGTAAGAGCTGAAATGGTTATGTTGAACAGGGATACACTAGTTGACTCTGACCTCGAGAGAACCGGGACTCAAACATGTCTATGCTAGACACTCAATAGGCTATTATGTGATATACATATATATACATAGATAGACCTCTTTATAAACCTTAGGCTATATTATATACGAATATAAGCCTCATTCTTTCTGACGCTTTGTCTCAGAAATGGCAAACACACCACCAAACTCGTCACGCTTTCATCCATACGAATCATAAAACTCAAGGGTAGCTAGGAGGAACGTTGGGTCGCCTCGAGCTAGCCCATATTCCACCCAAAACCAATACAATAACCAGACCCAAAGGCAAACAACAACTAGCCAGTGGCGATGGTTATCAAACCGACGTAACACCTGGAGGGATGAGGAAGGAATCCAACCCCCCACATCGAACGGAGGACTTTCCAACATGGACATCTCTCCCTATACTCTAGAACCTCCTCACTTCACTGTACCTGTCCTGGTCCTGAAATCATTCATGAAACCACCGAGAGAATCGTTGATATCCAACAACGGCTGAAAGCCGCACGCGATCGTCAGAAAAGCTATGCAGATGTCAGACGTAAACAACTCGAGTTCCAGGTTGGAGACTGAGTATTACTCAAGGTATCGCCTTGGAAAGGCGTCATTCATTTCGGTAAACGCGGGAAACTGAACCCCAGATACATCGGACCTTTTGAAATCCTTGAAAGGGTTGGTCCGGTGGCATATAGATTGCAACTACTAGCTGAACTTAGTAGTGTGCATCCTACTTTCCACATCTCATACTTAAAGAGATGTCTATCCGACGAAACACTCATCATTCCCCTAAATGAATTTCAAATCGACGACAAACTTCATTTTGTTGAGACACCAGTGGAGATAATGGACCGTGAAATCAAACAGCTTAAACAAAGTCGTATTCCTATCGTCAAAGTCCGGTGAAATTCGTTGCGTGGTCCGGAATTCACCTAGGAATGAATGGATCAGATGCGACTCAAATATCCATAACTTTTCTCCGACTCCACTCACACGACTACTTAGACTTAAATTTTGGGATGAAATTCTCCTAACAAGGGGAGAATGTAACACCCGCCAAATTAGGGCTCATCATTAGGCTCTAATCATGTTGTAATATATGTAATTAGTTCTGTATTAGGCTAATTTGTGTATCAAGTAATATATATTGATGAATATATACAAGTACGCGATTTGGCTAAATCGTGCATGTTTCAATCGAATGTAATTCGGTTCAATTAATACGGACGTTGGTGAATAATTTTCATTAAATAACATAACACTATTATGTTCAAACTATTATTTTGATAATATTTCGTATCTATATTGGATCGTACAAACAAACATCTACGCGACTAAAAATATTAAACGTGCAAACAATCAAAACAAAGTTAAGTTATATTTTATAACTCAATTATTAAGTATTTGGTAAAATACTTCAATAATTATTCATAGTTTAAAACGTATATTTAAGCTGGTAAAAATATTATTTGACGTTTAAACGGTTTGGAAAATGAACACCGCACGGAGCGTAAATACGGGGAATGAAAAATTGGTGAGGCCACCCCTTGGTGACCCCACCAAAACCAGCCCATACACCCCTCCTCACCCTTCTTTCTTCTCATTTCAAACACCAAACACACACACATTCTCTCTCACCCTCTTTCTTCTTCCATTTTCACCACCAATACCACCACCATAAATCATCAAAAACCACCACAAATCAACAAGCTCGTTTGGAGAAAAACGCCCACCTCGCAACGATCTACATTTCCATCTTTTCGAAATCTTCTCGCGTTAACTTGTAAGTTTCTGACAAAATCTCGAAAACTCTTAGATTTCACTTATTTTTCATAAAAGTTGATTATATAAGCTTATAATGTCCAAATATGGGTAGGGTAAAAGTTTCGAGTCAAACGGAAACCGGAAAACATGATTTTGACACAAAATCCGGCCAACAGTTGTAAGTGTCGCACAAGCCAGTGCAGTGATGTGTCACTTCCTTAAGTGATGCATTAAGTGTCGCTAAAATCCCTAATCTTGCGTCACTTGCCTAAGTGCCGCATAAAACCCTTATTTCCCCGACACTTGCCTAAGTGTCGCAAATTCAATACCCGACACTCCTAACCGACACTTCTAGTGACACTTGTCTAAGTGTCGCCTATAATTGAATTCTGATTTCATCCCACACTAACCCTAGTGAGGCATGACCATGAATACCGTCACTTATACCCGACACTTCCTTAAGTGTCACCCCGTATGCGACACTTCCCTAAGTGACGCTGATAACTAAGAATTTCCCATTTGATGCGGCACTTTGTTGATGCAAAATCAACATGTTTTGTCAATATCTTGTCTAGAATATTTATCTTGAATTTGTATGTAAAATTGCATATGTTTTATGGTCTGCGACATTAGGCCTGTGACATTAAGTCTATGTCGCAATGGGCTTGGGCCTGCGACATAAGGCTTATGTCGCAGGGTCCAGATTATAAATAGGCAATTAGGTTTTCATTTGAAGGTGATCGATCATTTTGAGTGTGTGAGGAACGTTCCGAGTTCAGAGAGTTTGTATTGTGGAGCTTAATCGTTTGTTTTCGTTAATCAATAAACAGAAACATTATTTATATTCTTGTGTTCGATTCATTAAACGTTCAATACTTGTTTGTTTGATTTCCGCTCTTGCATTCAAGCTATACGATCTGATTAGGTCCGGTTCGGGGAACCTTCAAGTGGTATCAGAGCCATGAATCAAGGATTCGACGGTTTCGGATCGTGATTTGAACGTGTTCGGTTTGATTCGCGAAGGTTTTATTGTTTAATCTTCATTTCTGGGTTGATTGGGTTGAAGATTGTGAATTCTAGACGTATTTTTGGTGCCTGATCGTCCTCCGTTCATCAATTTTGGTTAGGGTTTCGAAAGTAGTCGAATTTTGGGGTTTGGAGTTGCTGCAGTCGCGATTTGCGACATTAGCTACAGTACTGCGAGGTTGGCTGCGATGTTGTGTGCGACATTGCGTGCAACATTGCATGCGACATTGCATGCGACATTGCGTGCGACATTGCATGCGACATTGCATGTGACATTGAATGCGACGTAGCCTGCGACGTTGTGTGCGACATTGCGTGCGACATTGCATGTGACATTGCTTGCAACATTGCATGCGACATTGCGTGCGACATTGCATGTGACATTGCTTGCAACATTGCATGCGACATTGCGTGCGACATTGCATGCGACATTGAATGCGACGTAGCCTGCAACGTTGCGTGCGACATTGGCCCTAATGTCTCAGCACTATTCATTGAGACATTAGCCCTTATGTCTCAGCACTATTCATTGAGACATAGTACTTAATTTTGAACTACATAATTTTATTTTTAAACGTAAAAGTGCTTAAATTTAGTTTTGAAAAGGTTTCGTTTTACTCGAGGATTTTTCGATAATTTTGAACGGAATTTTTGGAGGGAAAATTCGAATATGGATTTTTTAAATACAACCATGAGAAGAAGGTTGAAGTCCTTGTTCTCTAAGGACTTTGCTTGATGGAAGACTACTTTTGAAAATTTGGTTATGTTACATGATCCAAATTTCTGGATATATATTACTCAGCCATATGAGAAACCAAGAATAGCAGGAAGTGTATCTTTCAAAATGGTAAATCAAATGTCTGCCACAGAACGCGAAAATTTTAATGTGGAAAAGAAGACATTTGAGACAATACTGGCATGTTTACCAAACGATGAAGCATCATGTTTCAGAACGCAAGAAACGTCATTTGATTTGTGGAACTCTCTTGAAGTAAGTAATGGAAGTAATACTAATTTGAGAGTAACAAGTTTAGACGAAGGAATGAAAGAGGAATTGATAAAGAAAGAAGAAGAAATCAAGGCCCTTCAATCTCAGATACTTACCATGGAGAATGAACGCGAAGAAACACGATTAAAAATTATCGGAATTGAGAAGAAGGAAGAAGAGATTAAAAACCTTCAATCTCAACTGTTTAATATGGAAACTGAACGTGAAGCAATGCGATCAAAAATTGTCGAATTGGAAGAACAGGTTAAATTATTTGAAGTTAAGCAAAAGTTGGTAACCAAACTTCAACAACCGATTGTTGTTAAGTTAATAGAAGATAAGGAGCTTGCATTAAAAACTATTGAAGATCTTCGCAAGCAAATTGATAATATCTCTCAATCACCCAGATCGCCAGTCAAGAATAAGAAGATTTGCACTGATAAATCTTCCGAATTATTTCATGCGAAAAAGATTTCTCAGTTTACAAATTATTCGTTGCATAAGAATAATAAGTATTCAGAGAAATCTCAATCAACCAGACAACATAATCATCAAAAGGTTGATTGTCATGATAATTCTGGTAACATTAAATGCAACAAAAGTTTGGCTTCGACATCTCTAAAGAAATCAAGAGATTTAAAACCGACACTACAACCAGAATCGATACGAACAAAGTCTTATGCTTATACTCGCGAGCAAATGTTTGCGTTTGCACCACCACGGTTTCATCATATGGTGCAAAATAGATGAAAAGATTTTGCTTCTTTCTCCTAGAGGACATCGGTTCGGCGTAACGAATTCAGAAATGAAACAAGATGTTTAAATTTCAGGTGGAATTCGATGTCTTTGGATTTTATTGATGAATCATATCGGAAGGTCTCGAAGCTTTCAAGAAAGATTGGGACTGTGCTCAAATGGGTTCCGAAAGTTAAAATTTAGTTTTCGTTTTTGTTTTTGTAATTGTATATAGTATACAAATATACAAGATACACTAAAAAAAATAATAAAAAAAATTTTGTTTATGTTATTTGAGTATGGTTAGATATTTATTAGAAGACCAAGGAGAAAGATTGAAGAGAAAGAAGAATCCAGCATCATCGACAACAAAATGTTTACATCTGACGATCCTTCAAGACTTCGAGGTGAATCTGCTGTTCAGGGGGAGTTTGTTGATACATGTCTATTGAACAGACAGATTCTTGGAGGTTTCGGTGAAGATGTTGATAAGAGAGAGGATTAGTGCTGGAAGATACTCAAGCTAAAGTTAAGGATTTGAAGACATATCCAAGCTATTGCCAAGGGGGAGTTTGTTGATACAAAATCAACATGTTTTGTCAATATCTTGTCTAGAATATTTAGCTTGAATTTGTATGTGAAATTGCATATGTTTTATGGTCTGCGACATTAGGCCTGCGACATTAAGTCTATGTCGCAATGGGCTTGGGCCTGCGACATAAGGCTTATGTCGCAGGGTCCAGATTATAAATAGGCAATTAGGTTTTCATTTGAAGGTGATCGATCATTTTGAGTGTGTGAGGAACATTCCGAGTTCAGAGAGTTTGTATTGTGGAGCTTAATCGTTTTTTTTTGTTAATCAATAAACAGAAACATTATTTATATTCTTGTGTTTTATTCATTAAACGTTCAATACTTGTTTGTTTGATTTCCGCTCTTGCATTCAAGCTATACGATCTGATTAGGTCCGGTTCGGGGAACCTTCAAGTGAGTTTGTTGATACATGTCTATTGAACAGACAGATTCTTGGAGGTTTTGGTGAAGATGTTGATAAGAGAGAGGATTAGTGCTGGAAGATACTCAAGCTAAAGTTAAGGATTTGAAGACATATCCAAGCTATTGCCAAGGGGGAGTTTGTTGATGCAAAATCAACATGTTTTGTCAATATCTTGTCTAGAATATTTAGCTTGAATTTGTATGTGAAATTGCATATGTTTTATGGTCTGCGACATTAGGCCTGCGACATTAAGTCTATGTCGCAATGGGCTTGGGCCTGCGACATAAGGCTTATGTCGCAGGGTCCAGATTATAAATAGGCAATTAGGTTTTCATTTGAAGGTGATCGATCATTTTGAGTATGTGAGGAACATTCCGAGTTCAGAGAGTTTGTATTGTGGAGCTTAATCGTTTGTTTTTGTTAATCAATAAACAGAAACATTATTTATTTTCTTGTGTTCGATTCATTAAATGTTCAATACTTGTTTGTTTGATTTCCGCTCTTGCATTCAAGTTATACGATCTGATTAAGTCCGGTTCGGGGAACCTTCACACTTCCTGAGTGTCGCATAAACCCTAAGTGTCACTATAAGTGACGCTAAAAACAGAATGTTTATAAACTATTTTTATACTAAGTGTCAAACTTGTATAACTTCAAACACTTATAGGATACAACTTTTAAAACACATCGGGATACATTTTTGAACACAAACACTTCAAAACCATAATAATAATAATGAAATTATTATTACAACCGATCACCAATGGGCCGTACACATTTTCCAAAACATAATCAAATCAACCAAGTCATAGTAACTTGGACAAGTTAAACAAACCAAATCGTAGTCATTTGGACATTCTAGTTGGACGAACAACTACAAAGGTAGTCTTTATAGATACCTACTTATTATAATTAACCTTGCGCGTTGTAAACGCCCGACAGGTTACAGTCTTCGGACACCACACATTATTCCATCGTATAGCTTCGTTGCAAATTTCCAGACTCAGGTGAGTCTCATAGCCACTCATTTTTACCGTTTTAAACCCAGGGGTGGGAATACATGCTTTACCTTGTTTTACATGTTAACACGAGTACAAAACTCGCTATATTCTGCATGAGCTGTTTTCTAATCACTTTTAAGTCCTCTATGATCATAGTTTTGGTAATACTTTAAGTAGCGTGAATGTTAGTGTATGGTACCATATAGGACTAACCATCCTCATCCGGGTCAGCAAGCACTGACTGGTTAAACGGACGCATTAGCATTTGTTCCTACGAGTGTGGATTAGATGCTCTCCCGAAGGCACCCAAGATCAGGCACTTTACTGTGATCCTGACACCCACGTTAAGCGCAGACTATGACCTCATGGCAGACATATACATCATTTGATTCATTTCAAACAATTATTATTAAATCTTGTGGTTCACTCTTACTTATCTATTATACAAACCTGTGAGCTCACCAGCGTTAGCTGACCTTTTTAGCATGTATTCTCAGGTACCCAACAGCAATAGACCCGTTCATTCAGGAAGCCCATAGCTCGAGTCAGCATGCACCTCAGGAGATTATTTTGCATTACTACATTTTGTAACCTAGTTATGCCGCATAATCTCTAAACATTGTAATTATTGGGCTTTTGTAAACTTTATACATTGTAAAACTTTATATTATCAATGTATCAGTGAAATGATGCATATAGAGTCGTTCATTATATACCTTGTGTGTTTTGATTATTGATTAGTTGCACCCCAAATCTTGCTTCCGCTAAACGGTATATTTGGGGGTGTTACAATTAAGTAAATCATTTAGTTTGTGTACGAGTGGGAGATGTTGGAACATGGATCGGGTTCGACCCGGATCCAACCCATCTACTAACTAAATACATTATGAGTTATTATAACCTTAGTGGTTAATACTCATGATTACCCATGAATGCCCAGTATAGTTGTGATTAATGGAGACCGTTTATATCCTCAGAGGTTATGTCTTGGATGTCTATATAAAGTGAGATCACTTTATATGCAAGGGTTGAACTTAGAGAAAATATACTAAATACACACATGAGAGACAATTGAGTGAAACGAGTTATGACTCGTTAGTCTAGTGTATGTTTAATGCAAACGTGGTATGGGAATATTAGGCTGTGAAATCGTGTAAGCTTTCCGTTTGTGATCGCTTAACCCAACCGGTGATTTAAACAGTGGTTCGTTGCTTCCGCTTCTGCTACGTGTATTCGAGTACGTACCGAATATCCTTTATTTCTAACAAAAACATATTAGAGATGAAATTCAAATTCCAATTTCAAGGAATTTGAATTCCAATTTCAAAATATTCCTATGAATTCCATCAAACAAACATGCATTAATGTATTACATTCCACACACTTTATAACCAATTATAATAATGATAGTATCATTTTATATTACATTAAAGAAAAGATAATTAGAAAGAGGAAGACATTTACATGTATGTAGTATAATAACTGAATTTATACTGACAATATAATTAACAATTCCAATTAAAAAAAACAGAAAAAAGTAATCCTAAAGTGTAATCCCAATTTGGCCACATTACATCAATACTAACTATTAATGGACACTAACGATGATGTCATGAATCTGACTTGTCCTCTTCAAAGGTTGGTTTTGGTGCTTACGTGGCAAGCCCGGATTCATTCGCTGACATATGCGTGACATCATGCTATATTATACTTGCACCATTTTTATTTTATTAGTATTATGAGTCGTTTAAATTTCAAATTTCATTAATATTACAAAATTTTGGATTTATTGTTTGCGAGTTCCAAAGCCTTGCATGCTCAAAAAAAATAATTACTTTACCCATGCCTATTGTTATCCATTGTTTATCCTTCTCAGCCTCTTCAACAGCTCTACTAAGCTAGGAATGTGAGAGGTCTCCTAGATCTATTTATAAGAGGATAAGACGATTTGATACATCACATGCACATTATTCATACCCAAAAACCCTCACAAATAATGAAAACTGTTAGCCCAAAACTATTAGCCCAACCTATGTGTTTGGTATCTACATTTTTTTGTCCATCCAACGCAGCATTGTTATATTTAAACCATACACAAGATTCATTTAATACACAATATTCATTTAACAAGAGGAAAGATATCTAAACACTACAATCCATAAATATATAATATATATACTACATAAATATATAGATATATAAAAATATATATTCGTAAATTTATAAATTTATATCTAAATATATATACACACACTTAAAAAGTACTAATATGTAATTATATGTAGGCACATATACTTTTGTAAGCACATATCTATATGTATAAGGACATATATGGTTTAAAAAAGTACTAATATGTCACTTGACAATTTTTTTATGTAATTATATGTAAGCACATATACTTTTGTTAGATAACGTTCTTTTAACAGTCCGTGAATGTTATTAGTTTATTTAGAGTCGATCCTTTATTACTTCAATAATGACAATAAAACTCATACCATTCACCTAACTCTAATCCTTTAATGCATTTTAGAAAAGCTAACTATAATATTAGTATTGTACATTTCCAACAAAAACTGTTGGATTTTCAATATGCATGCGGAACAACTGTAAGTCCCTAGTTCTAGGATCGATAACTTCATTATCTATAGTATTAAGGTGCGGAATTCCTCAATACGGTGTTATCTTACTAATAACAATATAGTTCGCGTTTAGGTTAACCAATAGCTTTTCTTTATACGAATGAACGTCAAAGTCTAGCTGTTAGTATATATTTTCTCTGGAAATACTGAGTTCGCAGGAATATAAAAATTCTGATTCAAACATTATGCAAAAGTTATGCCAAAGTTATGTTTTTCAAAAGATGAAAAACATTATATAGTATATCTCATCTCGGCTCGCATGGGCTTGCGAGTCCAGTTCAACTCGCAGCCCAAGCCCAACACTGAACTCGGCTCGCTAAGACTATACTTTTTTCTCTGCGAGTTCAGATCTCATCTCGCATCGCAAAGCCTTGCGACTTGAGATCTCGACTCGCAGCAAACGTCTTAATCAAATAAGTCGATTTGCAACATATGTATATATATTGTTAAAATCTATATTCGTCTAACACTTTATCATAATAATATATTTAACGAATATTAATATCAAAACAATATCTATTTACAAATCTAAACCAATATATCAACATAATAACAATTACACTAGTCATATTGCAAAGCTAGATCTGTTGTCACAAACTATGTCTCAATAGACTCCCCCTTGACAATAGCTCTAGCATCTTTATCTTCACATTGTCTTTGATTTTTAAGAGTAACTCTTACTACCTGCAAAAATCTTCATCTTCATACAAGTCTTAATCATCATTTGATAATCTCGTGCTAAGTCACCCCATGCTTCAGTACAAAAGATTATGTTCTCATTTAACTTCAATAAATCTTTTCTTGACATATTCATTAGATGACGATGATCATAAACTCTAAAGATCTCTCTTTCACCACCTTCAACCTCATCATCAGCTTCAACCATTACAGCTTCTCCAGTTTCTGAATCTACATGTCAACTCTTCATATTTCCAAGAATATCTTGTGGCATTGTCTTCATTGGAATCTGCTGCACACATTTTACAGCTGGATATATTTTCTTCCTTCTTCTTCTACCAGTTCTTTGACTTCTTTCTGCCAAATTAATTGTCTTTCCTTTTCTTGGCTTAATCTTTTCAAACTTATTAGCTCTAACCTCAGTCTTGATTATGTGTTCAACATATCTTCCAACAAAATCATCACTTGGATTATTCAAAGATAATCGAGCCAAATCTCGAATCTCAAATCTAGGCAAAGAACTAAACACTGCAAGCTTTTGCTCAAAATATTGAATTCCATCAAACCTTTTAATAGCAAACAGCTTCAGCTCAGAGTCAAAGTACCAACCAATAATCCCTCTTTTAGGTTCCCGTTTCCCAGTTATATCAACTTCAGAAACTCCAACCTTTTTCTGTTTAGGAAGTTTTCTAAGAAAAACTGCTGGATTCTTGGTAGGAATCAAGATTTCATCATTTTCATAATCGGTTGAGTCATCGATTTCTTCATCTACATCGACAACTGTTGGACCATGATTATTTTCAATAATAACTTCTGTCCTAGATGGGCTCACATGGTGTTCATCAATATTTGCATCTGGATCTACACCAATGTCTTGCTTATTCTCAGAAACAGCAGTCCAATCCTCAGGTGGTTGAAATTCTCCCTCTTCAAGATCATAATCAATCTCTTCATCTATCTCATCCAAAATATCATTTTCTGAATCTGATAGATCTAGACTTTCCATTACTAAAGAAAACAAACAAACAGAAATAAATTAATGATTTAAATACTCTTATTGATTTCCCTGAATCAATCTAAGAATTCCAATACTAATCCTTTTGTGTAATTAAATATAAACGCGAAATATATATAACTTATAAATCTTTTATTGATTATCCTGAATCAATCTAAGATTTCCTAAGTCTTATATCAAACACTTAACAAACATTAATTAAATTTAAACTCTAATATACTGTGAATAATCATCAAACATTTAAGTTTACAATTAATTAACTTATATAACTTCTAAGACTTAATTGAACTGTTATATCATAAAATCTTAACTTTCAATTATATCTTTAAATTATATATCATTTGTCCAGTTAAAAATTATACAAATTTAACTTGTCAGTTATAAAAACTCTTAAGTCTAAAATGTCTAAGTTAAAATAAACTTTGACCGCTGAAATAAATTAGAACACGCCGCTCGACTTCTCAATGAGTCGGAAGACTTTCGATCACTAATTTATTTAACTTCTTAAACAATTTATAATATATTTTACTTGTAATAATGATAATCTCAAGCCGAATATATTACAAAAACTATTAAATTACAATTATTCAGTTACAATTATAAATTACAATTATAATTCAACTAAATCCTAAATACAAATAACTACACAAGTCTAAGCTGTCTTACCAACTTCACTTGTACCCGCAGTACTTGTACCAGCACCATCACCACCAGCTCCAACACTCGTAGAATCCCCCTGAATAATAGCTTGCTCACCAGTCTTTGAAGGACCAGTCGGCTCACCATCTTTCTGTGCACTGGGATCATCATCTTCATCATCTCTTCTCTTCTTTGCTAACTCATCCTCTTTGCAAGCTTCATGATATATCATTATCTCCCCCTGAGCTGACTGTCCTGAATGCACTCTCAACACTAAACATTCTAAGTGTTCAAGCTTCAGTCGTTGGGCAGTAAAATCAGCAAGCAAAGTATCATGAGTCTTCAGCAGTGTCAAATGTGATTCACTGATATGAACCATCTGCTGAGCAAGAGAAACATTCTCAGCTAACAACCCTGGAATCCTGGATGTACTCTGTTCTAATTCCTTAACTCTTGACTCTAAGGATGTAATCCTTTCAGCATCAGTCGTCGGAATAACAGAAATTGTTGATGGTCCAGGTGGTGTCACTGAAGCAATGTATGATTCACGTGTGAGTGGTGGAATGGCTTGAGATAACGCTTCTTTGAGAAGACTAGCCGCAAATCTACTAGCTTTATTGGTCGGAAACTGAGCATCATGCACCAGTTCTGCAACTCCCTCCTCAACAGTCTTGGAAACCATTTCTGGTTCCACTGACTCAAGCAGTTTCTCAGCCTATAAAGTTAGATATAATTAAATAAGTAATTGTTACAGATAACTCTGTCTCAATCTCTAATTAAATATATATAATACTTGTAGTACTAAACGTTTATCTCATACCTCAGATGGTACAGATACAGGTTCAGTAACCACCGGTATCATCGTCTCTACTTGCAATGTATCTCGAGCAACTGTATACAGAATTAACTGTCTCAGTTTAACTCCTGATAAACAACAAGTTAAGATAATCTAACTCTAAATAAAAACATACCATCCTGAATGTTCGATGTCCTGGAACGCTTACGGCGTTGAGAAATAAGAGGTATATCCTCTTCCTCAGGACCTTCATCAATAATACTGAAGTCCGGATCGACTTCCTTAGCCTTTCTCTTTTCCTTCAGTGCTGGATCTGGAATCATCCGAGATCGGTATCTAATATAACCAGCATCTGGAGGTGGAGAAGGAGTACTATCATCATCATCCGAAGCCGATTGACCATCATGGCCTCCAGATGGACCAACATCAGAATCCTAAATATTAAATATATTAAACATTTATGATTAGCTAAAAGCTCTATCATACAAGTTCTATATATTTATGATTAATCTGATAAATACCTTAGAAGGTAAAACCTCAGATCCATCTAGCTGTCCTTGCTCACCCTCAGGTCGAGTGACCTCTGGGTCTGCAGTCTCAGCTCCCTGATCATAATGATATTTATATTTTATAATTAGAAATATTATCTAATTAACTAAATATCTATAACATTTGTATTATATAATATAATTTGATAATAATATAACAACTAAATACCTATATTACTATATAATTATAAAATTACCTCAGGTGAAGCAACATAACTATCAATATCCCGTAGCAAGATATCAGTAGCATCATCATGCTCTACCAGCACCTCCTGTATCACCTGAGCAGCAACATCTGGGTTCACCTGTTCCCCAGCATGTGCAGGTTTTTCCAACACATCCTCAATGAGCTCTTGTGGATCTTCAGAAGGAACCACATCAGCTCTCGGTTCTGGAACCGCAACCTCAGCACCAACATCTAGCCAACCATGATTCGGTGGCGTCACATAGGCAGGATCAACAATAAAACCAAAAAGCTCTCGCTCCTCAGGCTTTACTACCCCTTCCTTCCTCACTGACTGCAGAAACATCGCATTGTATCCTCTGAGCCCAATAGTATCTACACATAAAAATGGCCCAGGAATAACAAGCTCTGGCAGACTAGCGCGAATGATCAGCATACAAAAGCGTGGATAAACCAGAAACCGTGATCTAACAGAACCCGAAATCTGTCGAACCAGCTCTCCAAAAATATAATCACAAAAACTGTATGGTTTATTATAAACCAGTGACAGTGCAGCTGATACAAGGGCAGGGCTCAATTCATCGAAGCCTCCCTTCTTTGGTGCAAAAACTGTGACAATCATATGCCACAAAAACCTCCATTGTCCAATAACCAAAGGTTTTTGGAACTGACATCCCCTCCTATCTCCAGTATACCCCATACGACCTATCGCACCCTCAACAAATTCACTAGGATACTTCGTCGGACCATCCTCCTGATCTACTGTACCCAAGCGTAAAATCTGACGCAGATCTCCAGCAGAGAAAACAACCGGTCTATT
Source organism: Pseudognaphalium luteoalbum (assembly GCA_963422505.1). Classification (NCBI taxonomy): domain Eukaryota; kingdom Viridiplantae; phylum Streptophyta; class Magnoliopsida; order Asterales; family Asteraceae; genus Pseudognaphalium; species Pseudognaphalium luteoalbum. The sequence continues at coordinate 85,077,108 of OY730192.1, read as the reverse complement.
ATTGATCGTTGTGCGTATAACTGGTGGATTGATCGTCTCGTCAAACTGAATACCTTCCCAGAAGTCATTCTTGGAGACTCTGTAATCGCATATCTAATGCGTGAACGTGCCAAAAATGTAAGCACTTGCGCTACTCGGTTAGCTCCACGTGCACCAAGATCTAGATCAACAACAATATTGTGACCTTTATCGAATTGTCTCGCCATATCTATAAAAACACAAATGACAAAACAAGCAAAAGCACGTTAGTAAGTTATAAACTATAATATTTATGAATCAAAATGATCATCTAACACCTTAGTTCGTAACAAAATAAACACATATATAACTTATAACTGAAACAGTTCGTAAGTTCAATATGTATTTGACGTTAGTTACTTGTAAATTTAAAATACTCAAGTCATTAACGTTTTAAGTATATACATATTATACCGCTAACTGAAAGTTAGAACACGCCACTCGATTACTCTTTGAATCGGTAGACTTTCGATATAATTATATATTTTAAAGCATATGTTATTACGTATTAATATAAATTTAGTACGTCAAAACATATTATAATAAGCTTTTAAAGTGATATATTTCTTGTAAAACACAAATAAACGTAGCTTAGTATTAAAGTTAAAATTGCATGTTACATTTTATTTTTACAAGTTATATTCAACTCGCAAAGATCTAAAGTGAACTCGCAACTCAACTCGCAATCATGTCGACTCGCTAACCAAGTCAATCCGCAACTCGACTCGCAAGTCGATTCGCTAATCAACTCGGTCCGCAAGTCTACAAGTCAACAAACCTAGTCGACTCGCAAGGTCAACAAGTCAAAGTCAATCTCAACTCGCTAAAGAAAATCTGCGAATCGAAATTGTGGTCAACTCGCAACATAAACTGTGGTTGCGAGTCGAAACAAAAATCGATTAAACTCTCAATTTTATTAAGATCTATCGATTGGTTTACGTTCATTAAGGTTCGTTTAACATTAATCCTCAAGATTCTTGTCAAATAACACCTTAATCTACATTAGTCGTTCAAATTGTGAAACGAAACCCTAGATTCATAAAAACTTCGATTTTGTGTAATTTAAACGGTGAAATCCATTGGCTTATACCTCAATATGTTCGCAATTTGAAAGTGTATAAAAACTATGGATCAAAACTCTTCCTGGTAACTAGGCAAATCGAAAGCAAATGAAGTACTGTGTTCGTCTCATTTCGCAGGAACTGGATTCGCAGAGCTAAAGTGAACTCGCAAATCAAATGGGTTTGGTGAGGAGTTTGACTCGTTTGACCATCCTTTTATACCCTGTACTCGATTCGCAAAACATCTCGATTCGCAAGTTTGACTAATTAAACTCACAAAATTAAATAAAATGCAAATTTAATATTAAGTATAAATTGAAAACCCGTTTATGTGTATAGTTATCTCTGTAACTATTTAGCCTAAACATTTAAAATAAAATGTTTTCGCATAATTTTTCCTCAATGATAACCTTCGTACATATATTAACCGACTAAACCCGTGATACAGTTAATCTTGTATAAAGAAAAATCTTCAAGCTAAAATTATTCACTTATATACCTTTATGGTCTTAAGTATAAAGACAAGTCTAAAATATATCTATATAAGTTATAATAGAAAAATTAACCGCCGATAAAAAAATCAGGACACGCTTCTCGACTTCATGTGAGTCGGAAGACTTTCGATTAATATTCCTCGTAACCTATATATATATATATTATTTTTCAATTGTCAACACACATTTGTTCAACATAAAATAAATAGTCAGTATAATTCAATGCCAAAGGGTAACATATTAGAAAGAAAATAAACTTTATTTATCAATGAACATGAATACAAAACAAGAAATAAAATTGTAAATTACTAACATCCTATGAAAGCAAACAAAATTAAACTACTTAAAATTTTAACTGCTTAGGGATCATACTAGGCAGAATAAGCTATCTACTTTAGATTTTTAATAAGAACAAGACGATTGTTAGTATACATACCTCATGAAATTCTTATAAAGACAATAAAATCACATATTAACCAGTACTAGACTTATATTTATAAAATTATATCTTAGTTACCTTTATCCACCTGACATAACTTTAAAATTAAAAAAAAATTATTAATTATTCACAAAAGTGAACATTCTAATAGCATAGACAGTTCACGATGATTACCGGTATTATGGTCCACATAAACAAATTAAAGTTAGATGTTTGAGCAAACATTATTATTATTAATGTGAAAAATATCTAACGTGTTCAGTTATATAATATACTGAAGAACTTAGGTAAAACCCATAACACTGCATCTTTTAATTTCAAGGTAGAGGTTACTAAATGATGTATCTTTTCGACACATATAACGTACACCTGAGTTAAGATTTTGACAAATATCAAACATCCTTTAAAGATACTAGTGGTTCCAGATCTGTACTTACGTACAACAGAGGATCCCTTAGTATAATTAAAATAAGTTTGAGACTATTGGCAAAGCTAAAGGCAACAGGTCTGTACTCACGTACAACAGAGTTATCTGTTAGTTTCACTAATAACCATATTTGTAACTACTTGTCATTTGTACAGAAATGCATGATAGCAGTGTAGGACAATACCATCAGTCATCAATTAAGACATATGTCATATAGTATATAACATTTCACAAAAGATATGACACCCAAAATTAGAATTTCTTAATTGCTCAAAAATCTAAAAATAATTTGCCTACCAATAGATCATATAATGAATCTGACTAGACTATAGTTATTCTTATCACTTATAAAGAATGCGAGTTATTATCAGTGGATATAGGTGTATAATTAGATAAATATAAGTAAACTCCTAGGTAAGTATGCAATTCTAATGAAACTTATAGGAATCTACTAACATATCAATCTTAGCACTTAGGTTTATTATTCTTAAGCTTATTCTCCTAATGTACTATCATTTCCCAAGTTTTTACAGCCAAAACTTAAAACAGTTCTAAAAGAACTACGATTATTCTTTTATTTGAGGCGATTCCCCTTAGGTAACAAGAAAATGAATACCATACGCCTATTTTTTTTAATAAACATAAAACTGACTACTAACTATTACAAAAATACCCTTGGAAGACTAATCACTCTGGATTTCTCATTCCGTTAAGTTGAACCAACGTCTCAAATCTAGCTCTGTCAAACGCCTTGGTGTATAAGTCTGCTAAGTTATCCAAAGATGGAACCTTAACTAACTTTATCAAACTCTTTTCAGCACAGTCTCTAATAAAATGATGTCGAATATCAATATGCTTAGTTTTACTATGCTTCACCGGATTGTTGGTGATCGACATTGTAGATTCGTTATCAATCATCATAGGAGTATTGGTTAAATTTAACCCGTAATCCCGCAGTTGCTGTTGAATCCAAAGAACTTGAGAACAACAGCTGCCAGCTGCAATATACTCAGCTTCACATGTAGAAATGGCTACTGAGCTTTGCTTCTTGCACTGCCAAGAAACTAATCTACCTCCTAAGAATTGACATCCTCCCGTTGTAGATTTCCTATTCTGATTGCATCCTCGATAATCCGAATCAGTATAAGCTAGAAGATCTAAGTCTCCATCAATCGGATACCAAAGTCCCAGCTTCGGTTTCCCCTTGAGGTAACGGAAAATCCTTTTCACAGCTTGCATACATGACTCTTTCGGATTTGCCTGATATCTTGCGCATATACAAACAACAAACATAATGTCAGGCCTAGAGGCAGTTAAATACATTAGTGATCCGATCATTGCTCTATAAAGAGTTGGATCCACATCGCTATCACTCGATGTATTTGGTCCAAGGTTGTGATTGACTGGAATTGGAGTATTATAGACCTTACTTTCATCCATCTTAAAGCATTCCAATAGCTCATATGCATATTTAGATTGATGAATAAAGAATCCATCCTTCTTTTGATCAACCTGTAATCCTAAGAAGAAATTTAACTCTCCCATTGCAGACATCTCAAACCTTTTTCTCATGACTTTCTCAAATTCTTGACACATCTTTTCATCAGAAGATCCAAAGATAATATCATCAACATATACTTGTACTAATAGAAAGTCATTCTTGTTCCATTTTACAAAGAGTGTACTATCAATTGATCCTCTTGAAAATCCATTCTCAAGTAGATAAGTTGATAGCGTTCCATACCATGCCCTAGGTGCCTGATGTAATCCATATAGAGCCTTATTCAAACGATATACTCTATCTGGATGGTCAGAATCAGTAAACCCTGGCGGTTGTGAAACATACACCAATTCTTCAACTTTGCCATACAAAAAGGCACTCTTAACATCCAACTGATAAACTTTGATACCCTTAAAAGAGGTAAATGCTAAGAATACTCTAATTGCTTCTAGCCTAGCAACCAGTGCAAACACTTCGTTGTAATCTATCCCCTCTTGTTGATTAAACCCTTGAACCACTAGACGAGCTTTATTGCGAGTAATTACTCCCCGGTCATCTCTCTTACACTTAAATACCCATCTAGTTCCAATTGGATATTCTCCCTTTGGAAGGTCAACCAACTCCCATACTTGTAATTTTGAGAACTGTTGCAGTTCTTCTTGCATAGCTTCAACCCACGAACTTTCTTTGAGAGCCATTTGCACATTTTTAGGCTCAACTTGTGAGATAAAGCATGAATATAGACATTGATTAGGAATCCCTGTCTCTTTCATAGCAGTATACAAGCTTTCTAAATTTTCAGTTGTACTAACTTTAGATTGAGTCCTAGTTTGAACAGGAGTATTAATATCACCGATGATATTTTCAACGGGATGATTCTTACTCATTCTCGTAATTGGTATAGGGTCAACTATTAACTCATCTCCTAAGTTAGTACCAATCTCTTCTAATGAAGGCATTGCATCTGAATTTGTTGAAGAGATCTTTAAATGGTTCAAAGAAGTAAGCATATCATCAAACGTTGTTTGAAGATCCTCTTCAGAATCTTCTGTTTCCTGATACTTATCCTTTGCAAATTGTTGAGACCCACTTGAAGAAGCTTCATTTGAGTCATCTGATGTCCTGATTCCAGATTTCGGAACACTCGATGTTGAAGACGGACCATTATCCAATTCTTCATTCAATAAGTGCTGAGAAATCTCTGAATCACTGACAAAGTCACTTATGGGAACCTTAAATGACTGAAAGAGATCTGAATAGTCAAATTGCCAATCTAATCCCTTATGCACAGCAGCTACATAGCTAGTAACTTCAATGTTATAAACAATTTCCAGTCGTCCCGTGACTTTATTGAAAACTCTTTTATTTGGTGAGTTGGGCACATAACCTAGGAAAAATCCTTCGTCAACCTTTTCACCAAATTTAGCTTGATTTCCTGTTTTCAATATTGTACAAGCAACTCCAAAAGGTTCAAATCCTTTTAAGTTTGGTTTCTTATTGTTCAAAAGTTCATAACAAGTCTTGTTATGCTTTTTCACCGTAAGAACTCTATTCAGAACATGACATGATGTATTCACTACTTCTGCCCAAAAGATGACCGGAAGCTTTGAATCTGCAAGCATTGTTCTAGCAGCTTCAATCAACGTTCTATTTTTCCTTTCAGCAACACCATTCTGTTGAGGTTCATATGGTGCAATGAATTGATGTTGTATCCCTTTGCTTAAGCAATAGATATTCAACGTTGAGTTCTTAAATTCCGTTCCATTATCACTACGAATACGTTTAACTCTTGTTTTATAGATATTCTCTACTAGATCAAAGAACTCCATTAAAATTCCTGGAGTTTCATCCTTAGATCCCAAAAAGAATACCCATGAGAATCTAGAGTAATCATCTGTGATAACTAAACAATACCACTTGCCACCTAGACTTCTCTTGCTTATTGGGCCAAAGAGGTCCATGTGCAGCAGTTCAAAAGGCGAGGAGATTAAGTTTTCAGTCTTAGACCTGTGTGGTTTCTTGTGCTACTTTCCTTTCAGGCAAGGAACACACTTGTCTTCTGATTCGAAACATTTCTGTGGTACACCTAGAACTAAACCATTCTTGGTTATAAAATTCATTTTTCGAAAGTTCAGATGTGCCATTCTCCTGTGCCATAACAATGCGTCTGCTTCTGAAGCCTTGGATAGTAAGCATGTAGACACCATTGAAGAATTAGAAACACCCATGTTTATAGCATAGATGTCCTTCTTCCTTGGTGCCCTCATCAATATCCATTCTTCCGGAATTGTGAAGCCTGGCTTCAGAACTAAATCCTCCTTTTCATTAAAATGAACTGGATGACCTTTATCGCAGACTTGGGAAACACTCACTAGGTTATGAGTTAGTTCTTCAACGTAATTCACATCCTCTAGAATCAAAGTTCCATTTGAAACTTTTCCTTTCCCAGTAATTACTCCTCCTTTGTCTCCTGCAAAATTTACTTTTTGCTTGAAACCTTCTCTGAAGTCCTTCAGTAGACTTCGTTCACCTGTCATGTGTCTTGAGCATCCACTGTCTACATACCACCAGCTGTCCTTGTTCACAGTCTGCTCCTACACATAACAAGTTGTACACAGTTAGTTATCAAGAGGGACCCAAGCCATTACGGTCTTGGTTTGTCCCTGATCATCTACAATCTGAACCTCCTTAAAGTGACCATAACTGCTCCCATCGGGAGTCTTGGTAACCTTCACAGGAGTTTGAGACTGTTGATGATTTGTAGTCTTAGGCCTATGAGGAGAGTGAGTAGAAAACCTCCTAGGCACATACTTAGATCCCTGTGCACTCGAAGTAGAGCCATTCTCAAATTGACTATGGTTTCTACTTGGGGTCCTAAACCTCGAAGGTGTCTTATCTCTTGGCTTATTGAAAGTATTTTTGTTTAGAGTATAAGCCCTTTTAGGTTTAGGTGGAGAGACACTATGATTACCATCTCTTTTCAGAATGTTTACAGGTTTGCATCCTAATCCCGGTTTGGAGCCTAACCTATCTACAATCGAACTAGAAGTGGTCGGTGTCTTTTCAGTATTCACTAACTTATGTGATGCTTCCAACTTCTTATTTGGACAACAGGAATCTACCTGTCCTTTTTGGTGACACTTGAAGCAAGACATCTGTTTTCGTGACTTACTAACTTTTGCATCCGCTATCGGAGTCTTAGGCACTAAATATTCAATCACATGTTCTTTATTAACCACTTCATCAGTCTTAGTATCATTAATTACTCTACCCGGTACAAAATGTACTTTAGTGTGAGGAATTGTCTTACTATCATCAGATGAAGGGTTCTTAATAACACTCTTCTGTGCCTCTGACTGATCAGGTTTAACTACTGGTTTTTCAGAACATACTTCAGTCATTTCAGTATCTTCTGGAAGTCTAGTGTAATTTGAATTAAAAGGAGGAGGTGTCTCATTATAACCTAGTCCTGACTTATCCTTTACACTTCGTTGAGCATCTAGCATCTTGTCCATCTCAGTGGTTCTATAATTTTCTATTTTGCTCAACTAACTTCAACTTACAGTCAGCTAATTCTTTCTCTTTATTAGCAATTGTCTGATTTAAGTCTTTTAGGTTTATATAGAGACCATCTATGATGATAGCTTTTTCATTAATGGTATCTCTAAGTGCACTCCTATCAGAAGCATTAGACTTAATTTTATCTTTTAAGTCCTGTTTATCATCACTTAACCTACGCACATCAATCTTAGCTAGTTCAAGTTCAGATCTAACAGTCTTATTAGATTCAGTCAATATGTTAACTTGAGAAGACAGGTTTTTGTTTGAAACAGTTAAAACACTAACCTGTGACTGTAAATCAGTAACCAAGTAACAGACATCAGCAAGAGTAAGAATATCAATACATACCCTTTTCTTGTCTGTTTGAATTTCAGCCATGCGTGCTACAAAATCTTCAGGAATCATGTTTTCAGTTGACTCCATATACAGCACGTCTTCATCACTTGCTTTTGTTTCAATCTCTGGCACCTTTACCTCACATTCTACATCAGTAGGCATATAGGATGTAGATTCATCAATCTCAGCCATGAAAGCATCCTCAGACTAAGCTTTCCATTCATACGATCCATCCAACTGCTTCACAACTAAGGCTTTGGAAGCGAGAGTGCTTCCCGAACCTTGTTGTCCATTGCCAGCTTCTACCTTAGGTCTTTGGCACTCTCTAGCAAAGTGTCCATAACCCTGACAGTTAAAACACTTGATCTTGGTCTTATCAAACCCTGATCTATTGCCAACTACCTTTCTACCTGTTTTCTTCAAGAAATTCTTTACCCTTCTTAACAACATAGCAAGTTGGTCCTGAAGGTCTATTTCTTCTAGATAATCAGGGTCTATCTGATCGTAATCTTCGTCAAACATAATTGGATCATTGATTTTACCCTGAAGGTAGTTTTCATAAGAAGCTACAAATGAAGCTAGAACAGATAATTGATGTTCAGCAGATTTCACACTCATAGGCATCTTTTGATGCTCCTGAGGTGACTTCTCAGTTGGTTTACCCTTTGCTTCACTACCAGATGATGTAAGAAGACACAGATCATCGGTAATCATTTCACCCTTTCCTTCAGCATTACCAACAAATAAAGCAGTGGTCGAGCTTAAGGAAGCAGTAGAAATAGTAGATTTTCCATGATATAGTCGCGGATCCTGAGCCTGATCAGAATCAGTATCTCTAGTCTTCTTGGTGAAATCATAACCTCTGAGCTTATCAATTGCCTGCTCTAAGGTCATGGTTGCATACCTCTCATCATTGTCTTTAAGCATTATGCCATGCATTTCCCACTTAGATGGTAAACCCTCAATAAACTTGTCGGTTTTCTCAGTCTCTGTAGTCACAATCTCATGGTCATCTAGCTCACTCAACAAATGGTACTATCTTGTGGTATACGCATCAAGATCTTCTCCTTTCAAAGCTTTGAACACAGTAAACTGCTTTTTCAAGAGATTCCTCTTGCCTGCTTTAACTTGTGGACTACCTTCACACCGTTTCTCAAGAGCTGTCCACAAAGTTCTAGCAGTATGGAAGGACTTTAGTTGATGATTAAGTTCCTTAGGAAGACTCATCTTAATAGAAGAATGAGCCTTGTTTTCAACCTCAAATTCCTTCTTTTGTGCTTCACTCATCTGTTGATAAGTGAGAACCACAATAGCATTTTCAACAGATTGTGTAGGTGCCGTGTATCTATTTTTGATACACATCCAGATAGATAGATCATGAAATCTACAATAAGATTCAAACCTATCCCTCCAGCTATACTAATCCTCAACTCTCAACAATTTAGGTGGAACATTAGATTTTTCAATCTCGTGGTCCATCTCAATCATTTTGCTAAGGTCAGACGTCGTAAAGCTTAAAGTTAAAATGTATTCGCGAATTTAGAAAATAAAAAAAAATCTCGACTCGCAAGAACTCAGTTCAACTCGCAATCTCAGCTCGACTCGTGAAATCTCGGTTCACAAGTCTCAGTTCGGATCGCAGTGATGTCAACTCGCAAGTGATCTCGTTTCGCAGGAGATCTCGGTTCGCAGTGTATTTCAACTCGCAACTTAGTTCAACTCGCAAAATGTCAACTCGCAGGTATGTCGACTCGCAAGTTCAACTCGGTTCGCAAACTTATCTGAAACCCTAATCTCGACTCGCAAAACGGCTGAAAAACGTGAAAAACCAAAGATTTCTGGTATTTTTACGATTGAAACAGGAAATTTCGACCGTAAACAAACCCTAAATCGTCCAGAGAGTGATTTTAATTGTTTTTACACACTAATGCACGTCAAAACAATCCTAAATCACACGCGATTAACCCGAAAACTTCAAACTACACTCGTTATTTAGCCCGAAAGCTTTGATACCAATTGTAAGTCCCTAGTTCTAGGATCGATAACTTCGTTATCTATAGTATTAAGGTGCGGAATTCCTCAATACGGTGTTATCTTACTAATAACAATATAGTTCGCGTTTAGGTTAACCAATAGCTTTTCTTTATACGAATGAACGTCAAAGCCTAGCTGTTAGTATATATTTTCTCTGGAAATACTGAGTTCGCAGGAATATAAAAATTCTGATTCAAACGTTATGCAAAAGTTATGCCAAAGTTATGTTTTTCAAAAGATGAAAAACATTATATAGTATATCTCGTCTCAGCTCGCATGGGCCTGCGAGTCCAGTTCAACTCGCAGCCCAAGCCCAACACTGAACTCGGCTCGCTAAGACTATACTTTGTTCTCTGCGAGTTCAGATCTCATCTCGCATCGCAAAGCCTTGCGACTTGAGATCTCGACTCGCAGCAAACGTCTTAATCAAATAAGTCGATTCGCAACATATGTATATATATTGTTAAAATCTATATTCGTCTAACACTTTATCATAATAATATATTTAACGAATATTAATATCAAAACAATATCAATTTACAAATCTAAACCAATATATCAACATAATAACAATTACACTAGTCATATTGCAAAGCTAGATCTGTTGTCACAAACTATGTCTCAACAACAACCTTTTTCTATATATAGCGATTATGAAATTAGACCAACTCATTCAACCGAAGTAATTCCAACTATTTTTCTAACATTTACTCCAACCACTCTTGAAAAAATATAAATAACACCCTAGACTTCAAAAGTCATCTTATGAACACAGTTCTCGATCACGTTAAAATAGAGCTCGACCGCGATGCCCAAGTCGAATCGATGTGGCATGTTTTGAAAAAAGGTATTGATGAAATGGACATGCTTATTCATGAACTTGAAAATTCACCACCTTCCAAAGCTAGGGATGTTTCTTTGACATGTCTTAAAAAGTTGACCCGTTTTGAAGGAAGGTACTTGGTTCATTTTTCCCGATTGCTGGCATAATTTGAACAAAGCAAGGAGAAGAAGAATTTCTTTTTATCAACATTACCAACTATTTAGGATTCTTCACTCGATGGTCTATATTATGTTGCTCTAGGCACAATCTACATTTGTTCTATCAATTATTGTCGTTGTCTTCTAATGTTTACTATATTTATGCTTCGTGTTTTTTTCCATCGCATTTAAGTTTCCTTTCATGTGTTATTTTTTGAACGTTTTTTGTTTTAATGTGGAGTTTTTACTCTTCCGTTGTATGTACTTTCCTTTTCCCATTTAATTTTTAGTATTATATCGTTTCGTATGATGCTTCACAAAGAAATTCATCTAATATACCGGTAAAAAAATATAATTTTGAAAATTTCAACTAAGCATACATACCCATGTAAAAGCAAAAAAACTATTCTGAAAAAACTCTATTATAAGATTTGATAGTTTTGTTTTGTTGTGTTTGTCACTTTTAAAACTTATCGAATCAGATCCTGTCACTTTACAAGAAATTCATGAATTCTACTTCCTCCTCAAACACTTCTAACAAATAGGTAGTTAGGGACAAAGGGGATGTTATCATGGATGTAATGAATTTGATCCTTAAACTTAGAGGTCATGAATTACAAATGAAAAGCCTACTTGAAGAAACTAAACAATCGGTAAAGCAAAGTAAAGATCAAAAGGAGGAAATTCAGAAATATCTTAAAGGATTTCACGGAAGCCATGCAACGTTATCCATGCTATTTCTTGTGGAAGATATGTGTACTGATTATCAGCATGTTTTAAACATCAATAGCGCGTTACATGTTGTAAATGGAAGCATACAGCAGAAGTGTTCGTCCATTGGATCATTTTCTAAGCCATGATGTTGCGATGATGTTGCTATGTTGTTGTTTATGACTTTTGGTGTTTCAGGTAGACTTTGTATTTTAGTTCCAAAAAATTGTTAGCACATGTTTAAATCTATAAAGCAGTTTGGTTATGGCATCTGTGTAATGTTTTTGTTACCAATGCAAAAAAATTTTACCTCAACTTTAATTTAATTAGCATCTAATTGTAGAATATATTAACTATAATTTGTTAAACAAATATCTAAAGTTTTCAATGTACTAAACTATATAATGCACTAAAATATCACCTTTTTGTACATAACTATATAGTTTGTATAAATAGCCAGATAAATAAAAAACGGTGTGCATATTTCCTTCGTTATACATTCTACATATTTAGTTCACCATCTTTAAAAGCCTTTACAATTTGAGGGCATATACCGTGATTTTTTTATTATAAAATTTATTGGGAATACAATTTTGTTTCCACCTTTTTGAGATGTTAGTCTATCCCATCAATAGCTTTTTCCTACTTCCTTTTTGGAAGTATCATACACTACATATCAATATTGTAATTCGTCCTTCTCTTTCTCACTAATATATATCACCATTTCCATATAAACATTAACAATCTTTCTCCAATCTCAAAATCTTAAACAAATTTGGTATGTTGTTATATTCCAAAGCTTTTAGAAGGTTTATTTGTTTTATTTTTTATGGTGGCCTTTGATGTTTATTTCAAATACTGATTTACCTATTAGGCCCAAATCAACATAACATATGTCTGGAATTATGGAACCTTTTAGTAGTGGGCTTTTCAAATAAGTATAACGTCATAATAACATATCTCTTGAATAATGGAACCTTAATTATTTCATTGCTATTTTATTGTTCGTCATATTCAAACCACAAAAAGTGTCCTTATACGTTGACTTCCCTGAATGGAATTCCTCTTAGAAACCGCTGGAACATATAAAATATTCAACCTCTTACGGGTTTTTTTTAAATGAGTTCTTTTTATCGTCGCATTATCATGCATAGTTTAAAAACATCTTTAATTCTTCACTTCTAGAGGCTACAATTACTTTCTCCATCTGCCCATCTCACCTAAAACTATTTCATGTCTTTTTCTAGAACTACAAATTTATAGCGTATCAAGACATCAATATTTATTTTTTTAAACACGTTATTGATTTGACATAAAAAGTCACGTTTTTGCGTACATAATTCCCACCTTTTTAACCCCAAAATGGATGAAATTATTCAATATCAATACTTTTTCACCATAATTCAGTATTAAGGATAAAAATAAGGCATTGCTTCAAAAATCAAGTAAAAGGGCTAAATAACGTACAAAACAAAGCATAAACGATACGGTCACGTTCTACGAGCACTTTTTAGCATACTGCCTTGAAATTATTAGTTCATAACGATCTTCAGGTAATTACGATCACGTGGATATAAAGAACGCTGAAAACGGATCAAGAATGAAGAAGTTATGGCCAAACGAAGTTCGACCAGTGCACAAGACTTACGATCCAGCACACAAGACCACGACCCAGGGAACACCACCCCCACAGGGGCCATATACCACCCTCTAGGGGCCGTATACCCCCTGTAGGGGTGGTATACCCCCTCTACGGTGCCGAATACGCCCCATTTGCTACTGAATACGCCCTATTTGCTACCGAATACGCCCTATTTGGTGTCGAATATGCCCTCTTTGGTGTCGAATTTCATAGCTCGGGGATGTATTTCAGTATTAAATTGGAGCGAGGGTGTTAAGTTTAAAATCGAGTCTTGGATGCCTATAAATAGAGGCTTAAACCTTACCATTCAATCCATCCCTCACAACAGACAACTCATTTCACACACACTTCACTCTCTCTAGAGTTTCTCTCTCTAGACTTTCTCTCTCTAGGTTCTCTCTCTAGTCTCTCTCTAGTTTCTCTCTCTAGGGAACTAGTGGGAAGATTAGGAGAGAATCCTTTCTTCTTAGAATAGCTATGTAATATAATTAGTAGAGGCTAGAGGTTGTAATATTTGGATTTTATTCGAAGAAATACAAGCTGTTATTCTGCTCACAATACGTATCGGTATTATCTATCCTTTCTATTATTAATTTGTCATAATGTTCTTGTTTGAAGTTTGTGATTTATTAATGATAGAAACGTTTATTGGTATGCTTTGTGATTAGTTGCTTGTATGTTTGCCATGATTTAGATAGTTATGAATGATGTTACATTAATTATCTATCTGTATAAATGGGAGTTGTTATACTTTGTTATCGGTCTAAACTTTACATAAATAGACCTTATCATTCACCCTTTCCAGGCTTTCACGTGACTATTGCCCATAGGATAAGACTTTCCAAACCCTAATACTACGTAGATATAGTTATCTGTGTTTTTGTATGAAGCTGTGGACATGCTGTAAAACGGCCCAGTACTTAGTATAGCGCTGGAAACACGTCTGGTGAAGTACAAATGCGTGGAAGCTACGGGCCGTTCGTAAGCATATGACAACGTGGATACTTGGAAGTTACCCTTCCTGAACATGGTCTAGGATATAAGTTGTGGAAATGCTAAGCCTTAACAGTATTATACACCGTGAGTATACTTAGATTTATACAAGCTGTGGAAATACTGAATGCATTATACACCGTAAGTATACGTAGGGATGAACGTTTGATCGTAAAGGAGGTTCTATTTCATGACGGAAGGATTTGAGCTTAAAATAAGTAAAAAAGGAATTTTGAAAAGAAAGCGGAGACTCGTCAGTCGTCTAAGATGCTTAAACCCCTTAATTCCACTTTGCCGATAGTTTAGAGTAACAACGTAAACAACCAGTACACAATTAGGTAATAACATTTAGACATAGGTGTTAAGAATGGTCAGAATATCCTGTAATGGCGGTTTGCTACCTTATTCATGCACCCATGAGATATCTCCAAGAAGGGTCACTTGTCCTTATTGGGCGGTGTTGGGGGTTGAGCAACCTGATCTGATCAGAATCATGATAGCCTAGGTACTCAGTGACATACTAATTTAGAACCGGAACTAAATAAGTAGGGTCCTAGTGTTTACACCGAAGTTTATTTGTCTGTTAGCTGAATGTGTCCCCAATAATCATCATTCCAATAATACGCTATCCTAAATCATGGTGAACCACATCTTTGTTATCCTTAAGTGTTACATATCTGCTAGCCTCCCTTTACTTTTATGCTTTCTTAGTATTTTAAATAAATAAAAAATCTAAAAACAATCACCCTTCAATCCATAAAAACCCCAGCTTAATTACAAGTTATCAGAACTAGCTCTGTTTCAATTCTACCGTCGTGAGGAACGACCCTAGATCATCCTTACCACATACTAATATCAGGTATTCGTACCTAGTAATAGTAAGTAGTTCGGACGGTTTTGGCTCCCCCCGACTATTATAAATTTAAAACCCTCCGATCGCCGGCCTCGAGCGTGAGGTCCGCAACGATAGGAAAGCGATTTCCTGACCGACCGTACTTTTATAAAATTTTTAGTATATGTTTGTCTTATAAAACAAATTTTTAGTATATGTTTTTCTTCTGTACTTTTATAAAATTTATATTTCATGTATTTCTATATAATTAGTATATTTTAGGTTTGTAGTTTTAAGGGAAAAAAATAAAAAAATTTATATTCATAAATGTAACTATAGTTAACTTCTACATGCGTTTATTATTATAATAAATGTAACCATGGTAATTCATATTGTATAGGCTTTCTCCTGTGGTACCTTTTCTTGAATCGAGCTACTAAATAAAAAATAGAACATGATTACAGTTTTTAATATAATAATTTCATATTCGTCAGGGTTGCCACTTGGACCTTATTTGGGAAAGCAAGTCAACACATAATAACTTCAAACATACTCAAGGAAGCAACATCACAATTTTCACTTTTGTACCTATTAGCATAACACTAAAATATATATACATTTACATATATTATTGACTTCGATAACTTGATACTATCAATAAATCATGTCTAACAACATTCAAATAATAATTTACCAACTAAATCATATTAAAAAGTATAATTAATTTTTTTTTGTTCAAACTCGTGTTTTCACGGGTCAAAGAACTAGTTTATGCTAATTTATATCACAACATACACTTTTACGTGACTTGAGCTCCCTCGGTGGCATTTACATTTACTTTATGGCCGTCCTCAGTAGTCATATTTCCAGAATTCTATATCACGCATATATATTGTTCGTACAGTACAACATCCTTACATGCACAAGGAGTGGTTGATGAAGTTTCGGTGTTTAGTTCAGTGTGCAAATGAATACCGAACTTGAATACTGAAGCTGAAAAGTGAAGTAATGGTTAACCTTGAGGTTCAGTGTTTTGTTACTAGTGTTCTGTAGATTATTTTATTTTTTTAAAAAGAAAAAAGTTTTTACTTTAAAAAAAAACGCTTGAAACAGAAAAAATACAATAAAAAAATAGAAGAACATTGCTTCTTTCACCATATAAAACTGCACATTGGCGAAGAATATTGAAGAAGAACACTGAAGGGGAGTGGAAAACACTGAACCTTCGGTGTTCTTCTTGATGAACGCTGAAAAAAGTGAGGCACTCCATGTGCTCTAAGCAGAGAAGCATGATTGCTATGGGTATTTTAAGAGCCTGTTCAATAAGAGTTTATTAATGGGACTGGAGGACAAATGATATTACAATTGGCAATTTCGATGATTTACGTACGAATTGGCCGATTTGGGCAATGAATAGATTATTAGGACCTTTCACCTTAAAACTATCATAGTAATTAACTTACTTATAGTGATTATAATCCAATAGTGTATATACATATACATACAAAAGTAAAAGGAAGATTAAATCCCGGTTAACATACAAACATTGACAACCCTAATAATCAAGACATGGGATAATTAACCTTCACAATAATTCAATTATATCTTTCATATTATATATCAGATTGAACCACGATCGTATGTATTTTCACCTAAAAATTATCATCTCTAAACAAATAATAGTTATCAGAAATTAAAAGCGTATATAAACCCTAAAGATAGAAGTAGTAACAAAGATACTCAATAAAGATGTTTGTTACTCAATAAAGATGTGGGACTCGATCTTTGGCCTGCGATTTACTCATTTGATGATTCATAGTCCAATAATTTCTCAATCGTCAAATGATACGAATCTAGTACCATATCCGTCGAGTCAAAAACATCAATTTCACTCTATGATTATATCGAAAACCTTCACGTCAGTATATGAATATCTCTTGTGTATCTTCATATACGCTTGCTAGATCAATTTAATCATAATACCTGACGATTATTCACACTCAAGTTGAAATTTATATTCAGTTCAATCTGGCCCGTTTCCCATCGATAAAGCAGGTATATATCATCTCTAAACAAATAATAGTTATCAGATATTTAAAGCGTATATAAACCCTAAAGATAGAAGTAGTAACAAAGATACTCAATAAAGATGTTTGTTACTCAATAAAGATGTGGGACTCAATCCTTGGCCTGCGATTTACTCATTTGATGATTGATAGTCCAATAATGTCTCAATCGTCAAATGATACGAATCTAGTACCATATCCGTCGAGTCAAAAACATCAATTTCACTCTACGATTGTATCGAAAACCTTCACGTTAGTATATGAATATCTCTTGTGTATCTTCATATACGCTTGCTAGATCAATTCAATCATAATACCTGACGATTATTCACACTCAAGTTGAAATTTATATTCAGTTCAATCTGGCCCATTTCCCATCGATAAAGCAGGTATGAGTCTGAAATATTAAGCAAAGAATAGATGAAATACATTAATTCTATTTACGTATGAATTGACCGATTTGGGTAATGTTCCATCTCTAAAGGGTCAAATGGTGAATTCAAAATTTTCAATGAAAATAACATGTTGAAAGTCTCCAAATTTGCATTTTTGTCAAAAATAAGTAGATATATCTCGAAGTCACAGAAGTCGGTATTTATATTTGATACACTAAAACTTTATATTATTCAATGAAATTAAACAAAAAAGGTGTTTTGGCTCTATCCAACCCAAACCCTGAAAATACTACTCATCTTTTGACCCGTTATCCAACCCGCCCAACTTGGGCATTATTGCACCTCTAGGCAATTTGAAGAGAACTACGCCAACATGGCTTTAACAGCTGAAACATTTAATCCAAACCTAAAGGCTGAAACCAAATAAAACTCTTCACCCTTGTAAACAATTTCCTTTTGAAAATTGTTCCATGAAATTTGTAACAATTTATTTTTAGCAACTTTCTAGAATAAAGTTAATTTTCCTTCCACCGTCGATTATAACAAAAAAACTGGTACTATTGATTAGGAATTTACTTTTTCAAAGGGTATTCATTATATAACTACTCTTATTGTATGTTTAATCAAACGATGCAATCTTCATATAATGAAACAATACAAACTATAAAAGTATTAATTGTACCAAAGTTTCAACCCGCAAGTATTAGAATATCAATGAAATAATAATCTATACAGTGCACTTACAATCATTATTCCTTTTATGAAAATACCCATTATGTATTGTTGATCATGTGACCAATACAATCAACAACAAACATCTGAAAAAGTTCATGTGAGAGCAGCGAATCACATTTATTTTGTGAAATTTACAATAAATTTCACAAATCAGTTCACTTAATAATACACAAAAGTATGATACCGGTGATATTTTAGTCATTGGAGAATATAGTACACACTTTGTATCCTATAATCTTAGCCATATTTTTGTTAAGGGATACATGGCCAAAGAAATCCTAGATTGCAACAGCAAAATAGTCATAAACAAATTAACCATTTGATATGATATTCAACAATCTTACTGGAAATTTCAATACTTTTTAAGTTCTACAAAACAAAACATTAGAGGTACATGAGTGTACTTAGGCAGCTGGTTAAAACGAAAACAAAAAAAACAAAAAAACACATTTTATAACTAACCTGATAAAGTAATCAAAGTTCACAAAAGAGGGGGGGAAAGAAGAAAAAAGAGAAAGAAGTGAATCAGATACTCACCGCAAGCTACATTAGAATGGTAACCACTGGACATATTCTTTCTTTCAACCTCTGCAAACTGAAATCAGCAAGCAACAGAACTTACAAAAGCATTAACCTGTAGATAAAATAGGACCTTTCACGAGAAACATAGGTGCAAGACACAAACCTTACAATTTAGATGTAAAGCATGTGCCATATAAGCAAACACCGGGAAGTTTTTCTGAGTTTCCTTTTCTAGTAACTGCACTAATATAAGGATAATAAAACATCAATAATTAATGTAACTAAAATACATTTATGATTTTTGTTAAACTCGGGTACTAAGTTTTTTTTTCCTAATATTAATACCTTTTAACTAACATAAGGATCTCTATTATCTAATTCCAGACATCATCTAACTTTAATATCAGTAACATATTTGCCTACTTTGGTTATAAAGTCAACACTATTCAAATAAAGCACCCATAATTGAATAAAACCCATACATAACTACAAATTAGTACAATCGGGTCTGATTTACAATTTTTACTCTCTTTTACCTGGAGAGATTCAGATTAGGTTAGTCCAATGGTTATATATATATATATATATATATATATATAAAAGAAAAGAACAACTAAAATGGAAGCAAGTCAAATGGTTTGAAAGTCGCCCAAAGTGTATTCTTAATGCATACAGCTTCTTGACTTAGTTATTCAAATAATTAGATTAATAAATATACTTTTCTAATCATATCATATTTATATTTATTCACCAAAAAATGTAAAAGAGTGTATACATGTCAAGACTACCAGTTCGCCCGATACCTAAAAATTACTCATTTTGACCCGTTACCCTGCCCGTTTCGACCCATATGTAAAAATTACCCAATATACCTGTTACCCAACCCAACCACTAATCATATCATATAAATTAGAGTATCAAGCTTCTCTTACCTATGAATATGATGAAAAGTAGTTTGTAATGCGAGATAAGGAATGAAACATGACCGAAGATATAGCTATGTGTACCGAACATCCAACCTTTTCATGAACAAATAATGTAACCACTATTATCTTTAATACATATTTCTAAAACTGAGGCGTCTACTAAAGCCCGAAATCAATCAAATAATTATTACATATCTAAAACATTAGAAAAGTCGCAATCTTCAATCTGAAATAGGACGTGACAATTTCAACTCATTTAGTATGTATGAGTTTGTTTGACTTGTGTTTTATCTGTCAAATCAAAAGTTTTAGCTTCACTAACAAATTAATTATTTATAGACATGGACAAAAAGCATTCTTAGGCCATGCCAACCCAGCCCATTTTGGCCCTTACACAACAATGACTCGGTTCAGCCCAAATATGTTATTCTTTGATGAATTAATTTTCCTATTTTGTTACCTCCCATGATAATTCCCTGTCTCTGTTATTTACATGTCAGTTCCAACATCATGTTGAGTAGTTTGACACTTACCTAATATACGAATATAAGCCCCAAGATACTTCCTCTTTTCAGTTATAACTACGCCACCCTTTCCAAGAATCATCCAATCTAATGTGCAAATACTATGACTTTTGCTGTCACAGCCTTGCTCTGAACAGCAGCCCTAAATATCCTCGTTTGTACACGCACAACAAAGTCTTAGGTAGCACATATCGGTTCATCTGGATGCTGCATTCATTAACCGATTTTATTACTTTATGTCAACAGAAAACGCAAATAGACACTGTAAATACCGATGGTCCAGACATACATATATATATATATATATATATATATATATACGAGTATATGACACTTACTTGGGCGAGAAAATTTCATCTTCCAAAAGAGCAGACACAACCTTTTTGAACATTTAATTAATCTTAGATAAATCACATCACCGACTTGTAAAACTGGATAGGTAGGGTCAGGTCGGGTACGAAGCACCTAGGTATAATGTTAGAGACCATAAGAAAGAAGAAAACGACAGGAACACATTGAAATTAAATAGTCAAAAATAGTGGAACAACAACACATATATCTGAAACAATATTCTTAATGTAAAAAATATTACTAAGTAGGAACTTACATTCTTGATGTCAAAGACTCAAACAGAATGAGATCCTTCCATACCTGTTGAACCTTCAAGGTACCTATTAAACCTTTGGCATTTTTCCTTTATGTAGTAAATGACTTGATGCCTATTGACTGAGATTGGTCTGCATTTTTTCTATGTGTACCAGAAAACCTTTCACCTAATAACGATCATAGTAATTAACTTACTTATAGTGATTATAATCTAATAGTGTATATAGTATATACATATATATATACATACAAAAGTAAAAGGAAAATTAAATCCCAGTTAACATACAACATTGACAACCCTAATAATCAAGACATGGAATCATTAACCTTCACAATAATTCAATTATATCTTTCATGTTATATATCATATTGAACCACGATCGTATGTATTTTCACCTAAAAATGATCGTCTCTAAACAAATAATAGTTATCAGAAATTAAAAGCATATATAAACACTAAAGAAAGAAGTAGTAACAAAGATACTCAATAAAGATGTTTGTTACTCAATAAAGATGTGGGACCCAATCTTTGGCCTGCGATTTACTCATTTGATGATTGATAGTGCAATAATGTCTCAATCGTCAAATGATACGAATCTAGTACCATATCCGTCGAGTCAAAAACATCAATTTCACTCTACGATTGTATCGAAAACCTTCACGGCAGTATATGAATATCTCTTGTGTATCTTCATATACGCTTGCTAAATCAATTCAATCATAATACTTGACGATTATTCAGACTCAAGTTGAAATGTATATTCAGTTCAATCTGGTCTGTTTCCCATTGATAAAGCATGTATGAGTCTGAAACATTAAGAAAAGAATAGATGAAAGTTTCCTGGTTGTGGATCGTGTGAATGATGGGAACCAAAATAAAATTTACATAATCCCAACTTTAACACACCCAAATTTTCATGCCATTTTTTTTTTAAAGTCGGAAGCGAAATCCCTTTTCATATATTATATAGATGACATGATGTCATCAACCAAACATTATACAAGTTATAAATATCAACTGTTAGTTTACAAACCATTATATTGTACCTGGGCAATATATATAAAAGTATCAAAACAATATCAGAGTGCTATGGTCAAACATCCTCCAGCCCACTCCTTGCCCAGCCCAAAATCGTCTGAAGACCTGTAAGGAGTAAATAACGGGATTAGCACGAAGCTAAGTGAATAAACTTGTCTCAACAGTCTAACTTAGCCTAATAATACTGATTAACAGCACATAACACATAGGCACTATATCATCAAGAGGATCGGTGGTCCTTGTGGCACCCTCAACCCGCGGTGGCCCACCAAGCGACACTTATGATCACTGCAGGCCAATACAGTGATTTACCGATAACTGATTGCTACCTTTAGTCAATATGTGTTCCATTCTCAACACATGATCATAAATCTCACATTGCTAACCTATAGCAACCAGTCCAACAAATCGTTGACCTCCAAGTCATCAAATGCACAAAAGGCAACACATCACGATTATATATTTTTCAGCAATAACAATCAAAACTAACTATGTTTTATCCGTTGTAACCAACATGTCATAACCAAATCACACTGAAGTTCCAAATCTATTCACCTGTCAACTTCAATCCAAACACTCAGCTGACTAAATCACTGAGTCTTCTGCTTGTCTGAAAACACAACAAAACACTTGAGTTAGTTATTTAATTCTATCTCTTACAACATACTTAGTATAAGTATTTATTATCAACAAACAATCACATAGCAACAATAAACATATTGTATATATTCAATCCATCACCTTTCATGTTGATTAGTTTATATGTTTCAAGTTATCATCATACATGTTGCTAATAGTTACTATAAAACAAGTATGCTAAAAATTAGCTCACAAGGCATATGCAAAAGTAAAACTGTTCTGTGCAGACCATAATCGCGGCGCAACCAAACCAGATCGCATCGCAACCCAGGCTGAATCGCGTCGCAACTGGACATAATGGCGTCGTGATTTTACTTACATCGCGTCGCGATTCATGATGATCGCGTCGCGATCTGCATCGGTGAATTTTCACCCTGAACCTGCAATTCAGCTACTGCTCGAAACTTATAACCAAAACATTCAATTTCAGCATACCAAATCTGTATTAAACCTTAACTAACCTCAATCAAAGTTAGATAACAACTTCTAATATCACCTATCATCTTTCAATCATCAAGATTTCATAATAATATGATAATTATATCACAAACCCTCACAATTTAACAAGTTGGAAGAACAACAATTAGGCTAGCTTATTACCAACACAACTTAGCAAGAATCATCATATAATCAGAAGTAATCAACAAGCATATACTTAATTTCAACAAACCTCATAACCTATACAATTTAAGCAACTTAGTATCATGAGAATTTGAATGAATAGCTTACCAAGTTGGAATAGATGAACAAGATGATAATCAATCTTATGTTAATCAAAATCACAGCTTGAATGATGTAATTTGTGTTTTGTGAATTTACTTAAGATATGAAATATATGTGTTTTCTTTAAGTACAAAGGAACCAATCAATTTGGTAATGTCGGGAAGTGTGAACTAACTCCACCACCGGCCCCATATTATTATAGTGTAATTTTTACCCCTTTCTAAGCCTATTGCCTGGAACCTAAATACCAATTGCGGGAAAACTATTTATTTTACCGTGAACTAGAACTATTTAAAACGGTTAATATTTTACTAGTCACAATTAATCCTTTAACCAAATTTCCTAAGTTATAAACCAAAACATATAAGTACTCAATATTTAAAATACAACAAATAATATTTAAGTAAAGGAATTTACCAGATTACCCTCAAGCCACAAATGCGGGTGTTACAAATCTTCCCCCTTTAGGAAGATTTCGTCCCCGAAATCTCGCTAGACTCAAACATATGAGGGTATCGTGAGCGCATGCTCGACTCAGTCTCCCAAGTAAGGTTCGCCCCCAAACTATGTTTCCATTTTACTAACACCATTGGAATCTCTTTCTTTCTTAGCTTAGTCACCTTTCTATCAACTAACTCAATAGGTTCCTCGACTAATTTCTGACTGGAATCGACTCTAAGGTCCTGTAATGGAAGGATTTGGGATTGATCCTCCACATTACATTTCCTCGGATAACAAACATTAAAAGTGTCATGAAAACCCGATAACTCAGAAGGAAGATCCAAGACGACTGTTTGATCATTAACCACTTGTCTGATTCTGAATGGGCCAATATACCTCGGGGAGTGTTTTCCACGCTTTCCAAATCTAATCACACCTTTCCATGGAGACACCTTTAAATAAACAAGTTCACCCTCAACAAAAGTAACGAGTCGACGGCGCGGGTCAGCATACTGTTTCTGTCGATCTCTGGAAGCTTTCAGTTTCTCACGAGCTATAGCAACTTTATCGGCTGTAATCTGTACAATATCAGGACCTGCAAACTGCTTTTCTCCGGCTTCTAACCAACAAGTAGGCGTTCTGCATTTTCGCCCATATAACATCTCGTATGGTGGCATGCCAATACTGGAATGGTAAGAGTTATTATAAGCAAACTCTATTGAAGGCAAATGAGAATCCCAAGAACCACCGTACTCTAATACACAAGCTCGCAGCATATCTTCCAGAGTCTGAATGGTACGCTCTGTTTGACCGTCCGTCTGAGGATGATAAGCCGTACTGAGGTTAACTCTGGTACCCAATTCACATTGTAAACTCTGCCAAAACCCTGAAATAGACCTGGAATCCCTGTTTGACACCATCGATAATGGAATCTTGTGTCTCAAAACTATCTCATGAATGTACAACTGGGCTAATCGGGTCAAAGATGCATTCTCACTGGTAGCCAGAAAATGAGCACTTTTCGTCAATCTATCAATAATTACCTAAATCATATCATTACCTTTCTGCGTTTTGGGAAACTTGGTGACGAAATCCATCGTAATGTGTTCCCACTTCCACTCGGGAATATCAAGCTGTTTCAATTAATCATACGGTTTCTGATGCTCTGCTTTAACCTGGGAACAAATATGACAAGATTCCATGACACGTGCAACATCGGTTTTCATTGTAGGCCACCAATATAAAGGTTTCAGGTCATTATACATTTATATACTTCCAGGATGAATAGACAGTCTAGATTTATGCGCCTCACATAATATCAAATCCCGAAGTCCCCCAATCAATGGAACCCAAACCCGAGACTGAAAGGTGTTCAAACCCCGAGAATCGTCAACTAATAATTCTTTTCGTTTCAGCAAAATTTCAGATTTCAGATTAACATCTAATAAAGCTTCAGACTGTGTAGCTTTTAACTGAGAAATCAAATCATAAGAAATTTCTAAATGCATAAAACATACCCGATCAGAAGACAATTTTCTGCTTAACGCATCTGCCACCACATTAGCTTTACCCGGGTGATATCGGATTTCACAATCATAATCCTTAATCAGCTCCAACCAACGTCTTTATCGCATATTCAAATCTTTCTGAGTAAACATATACTGCAAACTTTTGTGGTCACTACAAATCACGCATTTAGTACTGTATAAGTAATGCCTCCAAATCTTTAACGCAAATACTACAGCCGCAAGTTCCAAATCGTGAGTAGGATAATTCTTTTCATGAGTTTTTGATTGGCGAGAAGCATAAGCAATTACCCGATCTTTTTGCATTAAAACACACCCTAGCCCAGCATGAGAGGCATCACAATAGACAATAAAATCATCAGAACCATCTGGTAAAGCTAAAACTGGAGCTTGACATAATAATTGTTTCAGAGTCTGAAAGGCTATTTCTTGTTGATCATTCCACTGAAATCTAACATTCTTACGTGTCAATTTGGTCTACGGGCTCACAATTCTAGAAAAGTCTTTGATGAAATTTCTATAATAACCCGCCAATCCCAGAAAACTCTTAATTTCAGAAGGAGATTTAGGTGTATTACAATTCATCACAGCCTCAACCTTAGACAGATCAACTTTTATTCCATCATTACAAATAACATGTCCCAAAAACTGTACCTCCCGCAACCAGAATTCACATTTTATAAACTTAGCATATAGATGTTCCCTTTTTAAAGTTTCCAAAACTAATTTCAAATGTTGTTCATGTTCAGACTCAGACTTCGAATAAATCAGTTTATCATCTATAAACACAATCACAAACTTGTCCAGAAAAGGACGACATACCCGATTCATTAAATCCATAATTACGGCAGGGGCATTAGTCAATCCAAACGGCAAAACTAAAAACTCATAATGGTCGTACCTGGTGCGAAAAGCAGTCTTAGGAATGTCTTCTTCGCGAACTCGCACCTGGTGATAACCTGATCTCAAATCAATTTTTGAAAAATAAGTAGATCCCTGTAACTGATCAAATAACACATCAATTCTGGGCTAAGGATACTTATTCTTCACAGTTCTTTTATTCAGCTCCCTGTAATCAATACACATACGAAGGGTACCATCTTTCTTTTTCACAAATAAAACAGGAGCACCCCAGGGAGAAGAACTAGGTCGTATGAAACCCTTATCTAATAGTTCCTGAATCTGAGTCATCATTTCACGAATTTCTGAAGGTGCTAATCTGTAAGGAGATTTGGCTACAGGGGAGGAATCAGGAATCAAATCAACCTGATACTCAACTTCCCTAACAGGGGGTAAACCGGACAACTCGTCGGGAAAGACCTTCGGGTATTCAGAAACCACCCGGACATCAGACACGGTTTTCTTTTCTAACTTTGTATCTACAACATAAGCCATATAAAACTCACACCCTTTAGCTAGAGATTTTCTAGCTTTCATCACAGAAATCAGAGGAATACTGCCTTTTTCCCGTTCTCCTCGAGCCACTACGTATTACTCTTCAGAAATTAGGATTTTTATCAACTTTTTATGACACTCAATATTAGCTCTATTTTGACTCAGCCAATTCATGCCTAATACCACATCGAAACTCGGAATAGGCAATAGAAGAAAAGAAACAGGAAAATCATGACCCTCTATAGTAATATTAGCCCCAATTACCGAGGTGGTAACAGGAATCATTTTGCCATTGGCCACTTCTACTTCAATAGGGTTTATAATCAACGAGGGGGTCAACTTTAACTTTTCGCAGAAATTTACAGATATAAACGAACAATTTGCACCAGAATCAAAAAGCACATGTGCTGGTATAGAATTAACAAGAAAAGTACCAGTAATGACGTCCTCAGTGACGACAGCCTCATCAACTGTCATCTAAAATGCACGACCAGTAGCAGATGGCGGATTTTTCCACTTTTGACTCGAAGAAGAGGAACCACCACCCATACCCATTCCCTGCCTCCTAGCCTCAGAACAATCCCCAGCTCGATGACCTTCCTTATGACAATTCCAGCATACCTGATTAGGATAAGTACAATCTCTGGATGAATGTCCCAATACCCGGCATTTGATGCACCTAGAAGTCTGAATTGTACAAGACCCAGTATGCCTAGATCTGCATTTAGTACAATAAGAACTGTCAGAGGATAAGCCACCAAAACTAACTCTCCTGTTCAGCTGAGTACCCTGCCATTTCTGCTTTCCCTTACTTAAAGAATCACCTTTTGATCTCTGTTGAAACTTTTCTATATTTTGTTGTTTCTTATACCGAATATCACTATCCACGGATCGGGCTAGATTGAAAGCTTGAGAAAGCGTACCTGCTAATCTCACGGTGGTACAGTAATCAGGAGGTAAAGTTCTAACAAACTGATCAATTTTGGTTCTGTCATCTGGAACCCACTGTTGCACAAATCGCAATTTCTCTGAAAACTGACTAATAAGTTCATCAATGGTCATTTGATCAGTCTTTTGCAGCTTAAGAAATTCTTGTCTGATACGTGTAAGATTATACTCAGAACAAAACTGCTTACAAACCTTTGCATGAAAATCTGGCCATCTAATGGTACTCATCTGCTGTGAGGTCAATGGTGCAGTAATAGAATCCCACCAAGACATAGCCTAACCTTTTAACAACTATACTGCATAAGGTACTTTATCCTCCTCCTCACAATGACAAACATCCAATTTTCTCTCAACATCACGTAACCAGTCCAGGGTAACAGTAGGATCAGAATCCCATAATATACAGAAGGATTACTACCCATAAAAGTTTTAAGGGAACAACCTTTCTTTGACTGCTGAAATGGTGAGAATGTAGATATCTGAAAACCAGAAGATCCAGACGTAGTAAATGGTGCAGAAGTCTGAAAATTATAACCATTGCTGCTGAGGAACATATGGAACTGATGTCGGAATCTGAAAAGTAGATGTAATAGGTGGAGTATTACTCTCAACATGTGGTTGACTCGAAACATGACGTTGAGAAATCTCAGCCAATTGTTTCCATTGTTCTATCACTTCGGCCTCTAATCTCATCAAATACTCCCGGTCTGTTTCTCCACTGACTGAATTAGATGCACCATGAAAACCCTGATAATCTGGAGGTACATTCGTCTCTGAGGAATTATTAAGGGTAGGGTCCGGTTGCTCATTCTCAGTCATTCCTGTAATCACAACACATCTCATAATTCGTTAATTGTTAGTACTAACATACTAACCAATCTCATTTATCACTAATTCCACAACCTGGAATGTTTGACCAATACCACTAGGTTTGGGATTGAACACTTTACTATTGCTCAATTCACCCAGACCTATGCTTTGATACCAAATTTTAACACACCAAAATTTTCATGCCATTTTTTTAAGTCGGAAGCGAAATCCCTTTTCATATATTACATAGATGACATGATGTCATCAACCAAACATTATACAAGTTATAAATATCAACTGTTAGTTTACAAACCATTATATTGTATATGGGCAATATATATAAAAGTATCAAAACAATATCAGAGTGCTATCGTCAAACATCCTCCAGCCCACTCCTTGCCCAACCCAAAATCGTCTCAAGACCTGTAAGGAGTAAATAACGGAATTAACACGAAGCTAAGTGAATAAACTTGTCTCAACAGTCTAACTTAGCCTAACAATACTGATTAACAGCAAATAACACATGGGCACTATATCATTAAGAGGATAGGTGGTCCTTGTGGCGCCCTCAGCCCGCGGTGGCCCACCATGCGACACTTATGATCATTGTAGGCCAATACAATGATTTACCGATAACTAGTTGCTACCTTTAGTCAATATGTGTTCCATTCTCAACACATGATCACAAATCTCACATTGACTAACCTGTAGCAACCAGTCTAACAAATCGTTGACCTCCAAGTCATCAAATGCACAAAAGGCAACACATCACAATTATATATTTTTTAGCAATAACAATCAAAACTAACTATGTTTTATCCGTTGTAACCAATATGTCACAACCAAATCACACTGAAGTTCCAAATCTATTCACCTGTCAACTTCAATCCAAACACTCAGCTGACTAAATCACTGAGTCTTCTGCTTGTCTGAAAACACAACAAAACACTTGAGTTAGTACTTAATTCTATCTCTTACAACATACTTAGTATAAGTATTTATTGTCAACAAACAATCACATAGCAACAATAAACATATTATATATATTAAATTCATCACCTTTCATGTTGATTAGTTTATATGTTTCAAGTTATCATCATACATGTTGCTAATAGTTACTAAAAAACAAGTATGCTAACAATTAGCTCACAAGGCATATGCAAAAGTAAAACTGTTCTGTGCAGACCATAATCGCGGCGCAACCAAACCAGATCGCATCGCAACCCAGGCTGAATCGCGTCGCAACTGGACATAATCACGTCGTGATTTTACTTACATCGCGCCGCGATTCATGATGATTGCGTCGCGATCTGCATCGGTGAATTTTTACCCTGAACCTGCAATTCAGCTACTGCTTGAAACTTATAATCAAAACATTCAATTTCAGCATACCAAATCTGTATTAAACCTTAACTAACCTCAACCAAAGTTATATAACAACTTCTAATATCACCTATCATCTTTCAATCATCAAGATTTCATAATAATATGATAATTATATCACAAACCCTCACAATTTAACAAGTTGGAAGAACAACAATTAGGCTAGCTTATTACCAACACAACTTAGCAAGAATCATCATATAATCAGAAGTAATCAACAAGCATATACTTAATTTCAACAAAGCTCATAACCTAAAGCAACTTAGTATCATAAGAATTTGAATGAATAGCTTACCAAGTTGGAATAGATGAACAAGATGATAATCAATCTTATGTTAATCAAAATCACAGCTTGAATGATGTAATTTGTGTTTTGTGAATTTACTTAAGGTATGAAATATATGTGTTTTCTTTAAGTACAAAGGAACCAATCAATTTGGTAAAGTCAGGAAGTGTGAACAGACTCCACCACCGGCCCCATATTATTATAGTGTAATTTTTACCCGTTTCTAAGCCTATTGCCTGGAACCTAAATACCAATTGCGGGAAAAACTATTTATTTTACCATGAACTAAATTATTTAAAACGGTTAATATTTTACTAGTCACAATTAATCCTTTAACCAAATTTCTTAAGTTATAAACCAAAACATATAAGTACTCAATATTTAAAATACAACAAATAATATTTAAGTAAAGGAATTTACCAGATTACCCTCAAGCCACAAATGCGGGTGTTACACCAACAATATACACAACCCTAATCTTCTAGAAGGGTAAAACTTATTAAGATTAGACTTCATAATCATTCAATCGAGCACTTGGTGGGCATATATCAAATTATCAATTTCTTAAAATGTAGAAATTGTTCATCATCCTTAAAATCAAACAATTTTTTATATGAAAATAAACAGTAACACTTACCCAAATATCCAAATGTTGATCTGGCTACATCGTTCCATACTTCCACATTATCTGTCAAAAATTCAATCGTTACACTTCCACCATATTTTTTTGTCAATTAGAATCAATTTATATGTTGAAAGAAATGAAAGAAAAATAAATACTTGTATAAGCTAAGTAATCGTGTGCAACTTTATATTTATGTCTAGATCCCACTAACGACATAATTTTATTTTAAAATTTAGTTCAATGTGATAATATATTTCTGAAAAGAAAATTACTATTACTATTATATTAATTATCGAAAATTATTGATAACGAGTATAATTCTTGAAAACAATTTAAATTAGAGTTAACTAGTTTAAGACCCGTAAAATTTGCGGGTTGACTTTATGATATGTCTTATATGGATGTTTATATGGATATAATAAGTGTTCTGGAGTTGATGTACGGTACATCAGTTTGAATTGTTTTAATTTTAAATATAAAATGTATTAAGGATTTGAATTGTGATAGATTTTGGATCGATGAGTCCAAATAAATTAATTAATTAATACGCATAATATTGTGTATGATATGACTTTGTTATTTATATTGATATCTAATAATACTATATTATTTAAAATCGTATGGATATATTTTTTCAAATAAGCAAATTTACCGGTTCAGCAGGTAAATATTATTTTGTACTTAAAAATAACGCTCTTTGCAATGCATTGGTGGTTTTCGTCCATCTAAGTTACTCTCTGTAATTTAAATCAACAACCTATAATGCGTTACGTTGTCTTTTTAACTTTGACAAAAGATGACAAAAGATGACAACTCAAATGCAGGCTCTACTGACTCGAATGACATTAACACAACCTTAGAAGATTAAATGGTAAATTATTTTAGGGATGTGAATCGAGATATTGAGAAATTATTGGTAAAAGAGTAAATTAATTAATTATTGATAATATTGTGCATGATACCACTTCCTTTTTTGTATTTGTATTGTTCTTTAATAATAATACTATATACTATATCATGTATCGAAACTTTGAATTAGTTAATTAAAAAGTTAAATTGTTAGCTTTAAGATTTCAAATCTAGTAATTC
The DNA here is from genome assembly GCA_963422505.1 of Pseudognaphalium luteoalbum. NCBI lineage: Eukaryota > Viridiplantae > Streptophyta > Magnoliopsida > Asterales > Asteraceae > Pseudognaphalium > Pseudognaphalium luteoalbum. The sequence continues at coordinate 85,045,400 of OY730192.1, read as the reverse complement.
GGTATCGTTTTTTTCCCGTGTTTTAAATTTGCGTCGTATTTTCAATAATTAATTTTTTTTGTTTCACCAAAGTTACATACATGAGGATAACCGAAACCCGCGAATAAATATGAAAAACCGACGTGTAATACTAATTGGGTATCCAACGGATATTTTATGAAAGATGTAAGTTACAAAGCTTCCACTTGAATTTTATGAAAAATGTAAGTTTGAAGGGTTTATTATGACAAATACATATTTTGAGGATGGTAAATTTAAATTAATTAAGGGCATATTAGTATTTTACTACACAATTAATGAACAAAATGATGTCATGGATTAATCAAATGGTTGATTAGTAAAGGATTATCTTGAAATTAATGGTGGAGATTCTTTTAGGGTTTTTCTTATATATATTAATATAGATAGATAGTGATATTAACAAATAAATGATTGCATTTTTATTGCAACTCGTTTTTAAAACATTTTTGAAGGGACTGATAAGCGAAGACAAAGTTGACTCGTTTAACTTTCCAAGATACAATGCAACTCAAAAGGAGATAAATGACATCATTCATAAACACAATCTAACACTCCCTTAGTCATATATAATTAAGCAACATTTGTCATCCTTAAACATTATTAATGTTAGGGTTAAATTGGATAATATTTTATTGTAAACCTGTCTATACACATAAACTTGCAAGAAGAATCGGATACATGGATATCGATAAAACTAATTGTTGTTCATATCGATGTTTAAAATTTATTTTCTTCCGTTGAGTCTTATTATTCGGTGGTTTAATATAAGACAATATCAACAATCACTTTCATTTTCTATTATTTCAAATTAAACCCGTCAACAAAAACGACATGAGTTCATATGAAACTTGCAAGAAGAATCAGATGGCTAATCAAATTAGTTTCGTTTATCTGAAATGTAAACCGGTGAATACACACGGATGTGTATGTTTACAATTCAAATTTTAAACCAAACCTGTGAATACACACATATATCGAATAAAATTATCTTCGTTTGTTTGAATGTTAATCCATGAATATACATAAATATTGAATAGAACTATTTTTAGCTCATATATATGGATGTTAAAATTTATATTTTTCTCATCGAGTGTTATTATCAAGTGCTTTAAAATAAGGCAAAAATCAACGCCTAGTTTCATTTCTATTCTCTCATATTAAACCCGTCAAACAAATACGACTTGAGTTCATATGAAATTAGTTTGTAAATTATGATTCACAAAAGAAGTAGAGAATATGATTAGTAATACTATATTTGATGAAATCGTGATTAGTTAACACTCCATCTGTCCCATTCCAAGTGTATTGGTTACTATTTTGGATTGTCTCAAATTAATAATGTCCACTTTTATTTGACAACCAATCAAAATAAACTTTAGTGGGTATAGTCGTATAGATATTATTTGATTTGTGAAAAGTGTAATTAATGAAAAATACCAAAACTGTGTACATAGTGAAAGTAAAGTAGATACTTTGACGGAGATGAAGGGAATCGTACGTAATTATATTTACATATGGGTATATTTCAAAGTTCAAGGTAATTCAAATGGCATAGGTCCATTATTATATTTATTTTTCATTCATGTAGATGATCATCATAATCATAATAATCATAATAATAAATATATTATTCCACAAATATATTACTCTTTATTTCATTCTTATGAAAGATTGAATTGTCATCGAATTGTGAGTGTCTAAAAATAATACTGATAGTTAAGATAAATATTGAATAAACAAATATTGTATTATTTATACATAGATTATGATCAATGATTAAACAATAAATAATGCCGTGAGTTTTTTTATAAGTTTTATCTAATCAGAATTTGTAGTGGGCTAAAAAGATTTGATTAGTTAATTGAAAATTGAGTTAAATTAAGAGATTTGATTGATCAATAGGAGTTGATTTTTAACAAAATTGAAGATAGACGATTTTTCTTTTATTAATATTTAGATTAGATAGATAGATTATGAATTATGTTAACTTATTATAAAGTTTATGTCGGGGATTTCTCTATCTTAATACTTACAACACAATTTGAGATACATAATCCTTTTACGGAGAAAAACCAACATGCTAAACACTATATTATTTGAGATGGACCGTCGAGCTAAAATACAATTTGACATCTTTTGGGTTGTTTTGGAAAGTTAGGGCTCTTGCGTTCAATCCTAAACCCCCAAACCAAATCTCTCCTTCGGCGCCCATTCATTCTTTCTTCCCCTGCGACTAACAAACCATGGCTACCGACGCTGATATGAGCAGCTGGACGGATCTTCTACACTCTTCCTCTAAGCTTGTCGAACAAGCTGCTCCTTCTGCTCAGTTCCCTCCGCTCCAGGTTTCTTATATTTCCCCTTTCATTCATTATAATACATATTCTGTTTCTTATAATGCATAACTTTTATTTAATTAGTGTCATTCCTTATTGATAGAGAAACTTGGATCAATTAGAAGCGTTATCGAAGAAGCTCAAGTCCAAAACCCTAAGGACAGAGGCTCCTTCTCAATCAATTGCAGCTACAAGGTTTTGTTATGAATATATACATTTAAGTATTTCTTCGTTTCATACAACAGCAATAGTTATAAAAATGCTTGTAAGTTTCTGCCTAAATTCAGAAATGAGTGCATTTGTACCTGTTTTGTAGTACTGTCTGTGCGGTGTTGATTAGGACAACGGTAATTTGCTTGCGGTATTTCACTAGAATGGCGAGATTCAACTTTATCATAGTAAATAGTAATAACTAACAAAGTGAAGTATTATCTACCTAGTCTTGATTTGTAGTTTTTTTTTATAGAAGAAACAGGTTATGCTTGAAGATAGTAGATGTAATAGAGGCTGTTTATGGTTCTTGATTCTCTGATGTTATATATTAATATCAGTGCCTCTAAATTCGGCTGCTTGATGTTGAGTATTGAAGTTTCTGATAATAAGCTTCTGTTACTATATGTAATTTATCAACTAATGCACAGGCTACTTGCTCGTGAGGGGATAAATGCTGAGCAACTGGCCCGGGATCTTAAATCATTTGAATTGAAGGTATTATTTAACTACATCAATGCAGCCTATAATATTTTTATTCGTTCGGTAAGATATCTGGTGGTTGTGTCACAAGATAAGTACTCAATAACAATATCTTTGCAAAAGTGTATGCGAACTGACATATACGATAAATTCCCTCAATAATCGTCGTAATGCTAGAGAAGCATCCTGGTTCCCCTTTTATATTATACGCAATTAACCCATATAACCCAAACCTTATATTTTTTCTAAATTTCTTATGGTGTAAGCTAGTAACATACTATTTTTACATAGTGTATACTTCACGATGGTGAATGATATCTAGTTAATGTTGTTCTGTATCTCAAGGAGTCAAGGGTGGTGAATACTGCTTTAAATATTAAGTTCAGGTCAAAGTATAGCATCCATTTTCGCTCTGTATTCTCAAATTTGTTTTTGGATTAGATCTTCTAGGTTCTTTAGTTTCAATGCTTGATTTTCTTGTTTTGAAAATAGTTTGTGGTGCTTCTATTTTTGTGTCATTGGTACTAGTTACTTATGCTTGCTGAGTTAATCTTGTAACTCTTTTTGTAGACTACTTTTGAGGATGTTTTCCCTGCTGAGGCTACAAGCGTTGAGGAATACTTGCAGCAGGTACTTAACCCTATCATTGCCCTGTTTGAGGATCAGATCCTAGCGACCCCATGGCCGATTGTGGGTTAATCCACCCCAAGTTCAAAGCGAACCTGGAAGGAAATGAGAGGGAAGAACCCATAATTTAATGAACGAAGTATTTATGAACTAGATATAACTTATTATGTTTTGCCATTTATGTGAAATATTAGTAGTCAGTAGAGTTCCATGCTACACTACTGGTCGACGTCCATCATCCTTTCACTGGGTTCATCACTCCAACAATTTGCTAGAAAAGTAGATCTTTTTTTTTCCTTAGAAACTTCGATCTAGTATCTGTTTCCATTATCTTGGTTGTTGCTAACATTCAATGTCATCGAACTTCATGTCCTTTGTGTATTATGCTCATTCATCTGCATGAGGATTACTAGTTGTTGGATACGAGTGGCCATTTCTGGGGATTAGTAATAGTCACATATGCGTGACTATGTATATGAGTTTGTGTCTTCTTCTATTCGTTCATTCAAGAGAGCAATAGTCAACTGACCACATGGTATTGATACCATTATGTTCTTGCATATCCTTTCACTGGGTTCATTACTCCAACAATTTCCTAGAAAAGTAGTTTTTTTTTCCTTACAAAATTTGATCTAGTATCGCTTATTGTTTCCATTATTTTTGTGGTTGCTAACATTCAATGTCATCGAACTTCATGTCCTTCGTGTATTATGCTCATTCATCTGCATGAGGATTACTAGTTGTTGGATATGAGTGTCCATTTCTGCATTTTCAGGGGATTAGTAATAGTCACATATGCGTGTCTATGTATATGAGTTTTTTTTTTCTGTTCATTCAAGAGAGCAATATTCAACTGACAACACGATTATTAACACCGTTACGTTCTTACATGTGTTTTTGTTTATCAAGTGTTTGTGATTGTCTGGTTTTCAACTGCTTCTTTGCTACACAGTGATTGGCATAACGTCATGGTTAGTATACTCATTACCTTTATGTGCAATTTCATAATCTCAGGTTCATGAAATGGCAATGGTCTCCGCTGTTCAGGAAGCTCAGAAAGATAATCTCAGAAATTTTAGTGACTACATGATGACAGTTTTAGAGGTTAGTTGCTACCATGAGTCCAACATTCTCTGTCAGCGTTGTTATTTAATATCTACTATATTATTTGCTTGAACTTTAAATTCATGATGACGTACAATACTGATAGCATGTTTATAAAAATTTCATTTAATGTAGAAGAAGAAACTATCTGGGAGGGAAAAGATAACATATTTATAGAAAATTTCATCTTGTATAGAAGAATTAATCTCTTGGAAGCTGTAAGGTTATCTTTACAAGAGCTTTAATGAAACATTTGTCGCGTAACTCGTAACTCAAAAGTTAGTAATAAAGTCAGTAACCATGGAAAAAGATTACTTCTAAAAGCAGGTCTTTAGCTAAATAAAGACATCTTAACGCTCGAAAGGTCTTTAATGTCCTGTAAACTCTTCCTATTTTGCCCAGCTATATTCCACATAATCTGTGGCTTACGTTCTTGCCCATCTTTCTTGATTTACATATTTCACACACTGAAAGGAGTTTTCTGCAAGATTTCGGTTATGACCCACTAGCAGAGCATGAGTTAAAGCTCCGTCTTAGTGCATAAGAAATTAACCTAACTAAGAAGTTGTTCTTCTTAAAGTAATTTGCGTAGTGGATATAATTAATGTTTTATAGTGGTATTGAAGTGTTAAGGTAATCTGATATTTTCTCTTACTTCTTATGCATTTATTTTTAAGCACCTTTTATTTTTAATTTATCAGGATGACTGGCAAAAGGAAAAAAGGGACTTTCTTCACAGTCTGAGCCGGATTTCAGCATTACCAAGGACCAACGTAATTGAGTCAAGCTATGGTGCTAGCCGTACAGGGCCAATATTATCTCTAACATCTAGCCCTCATGTTTCCTCTGGTCCTTCTAGCATGGAGCTCGTACCTATAGCTGATAAGCCAGCCATTGATAAAAAAGCTGCTGCATATGCTGAGGTTGTGAGAACACTTAATGATGCCAGACAGCGTGGTTTAGCATTTAAAGTAAGTTTGTAAAGAAAATGTTCTATAATCATTTTCTCTATGTAACTTAATGATAAAGCTTCAGAGGTTTGGCATTTATCGATATCAACCAAAGCTTAATCTTGGATATCCCACTTTGATATTCATGTTTTGTTACACTCCTGTAGCAAGTTTATTGACATGGACTTGTCATTTTGTCAATTTTGTCTTCTTCCTTGTCAAATGCAAAGTTTTTCACAACCACTACACCTGTTATATGCACCAACTGTTTTTTCCATTGAGATTTGAACTCACAATCTCTTGGTTTATGGGCCACCCAGATAGCGCAAGGCCAAATGCCTGTTGGTATTCATCATAATTTTCTTATATGTGTATTCTATTACATTTGCCAGCCAGCTACTGCTTTCAAGAGTGCATATGAAAGTCTTGTGCTGGATTCTTCTGGTGGTAAATCAGTTACCATGGGGAAAATTTGGCATTTAATTCAGGTACACATCTCCTTTGCAATCTTGTTTATACGGTTTGTAAGTGCAAAATATCTAGCCGTTCATATATCTGTAATGCTGTTAGTTTATTATGAAATATGTAAATTTCAGACTACGATGGGTGAAAATACAAGTTATCAAAGAAATGCTTCAATAGCCGTTCATATATCTGTAATGCTGTTAGTTTATTATGAAATATGTAAATTTCAGACTATGATGGGTGAAAATACAAGTTATCAAAGAAATGTTTCAAAGAAAATGTTGTTAATAATTGGTGCAAGACGGCACCTGGAGTGGGGGCATGAGAAGTATATCATGGAAATGATACAAAGTCATCCAGCGCAGGTAACTACAAAGATTTTTCTGTTTGTCTTCTTTAGTTGTTAGTATCTATATAAAATTTCGGGAAGTTTTATTGATGGTTCTACTGCTCTTACTAGGCTGCTCTTGGTGGAGTGGTTGGAAATTTGCAACGAATTCATGCTTTTCTTAGGGTTTGTGGTCAATTCTTACTCAATTTTTAAATTGCATTCTGTGCAGCTCAATCTTTGGTTTTTTAAGGTGTAGCATGTGTTATTTATTTACTTATTTCTTCTACAGATCCGCTTGAGAGACTACGGGGTTCTTGATTTTGATTTAGGTGATGCTCGTAGGCAGCCTCCTGTTGATACCACGTGGCAGCAGGTGCTTTGCTATAAAATTAGCATTTATTTTAATCTACCTGATATATATCTATTCCCATTGGTTCATTAATTGAAAGTAATACTATTCTTTGTAAAACAGATCTATTTCTGTTTGAGAACCGGGTATTATGATGAAGCAAGGGATGTTGCTTCCAGATCTCGTGTTACTCACCAATTTGCGTCACAGGTATTGATATTCTAGTGTATTTTTATGCACATATTTAAACGAACCCTACTTATCTATTTTTATTTTGACAGCTGGCTGAATGGATCACCAATGGAGGCATGGTATCAGTAGAGACTGCTTCAATTGCAGCAGAGGAATGTGAAAAAATGTTAAGAATGGGTGATCGAGCGGGTCGCGGTACTTTTGACAAGAAAAAGTTACTTTTATATGCACTCATATCTGGGTCCCGCAGGCAGATCGATCGCCTACTTAGGGAACAACCTACACTTTTTAATACTATAGAGGATTTCTTGTGGTTCAAGCTATGTGCTGTTCGCGACTATTCTGGTGGACCAAATCCTGTTGTTTTAAACGAAGGATTAACACCTTATAATTTGGACGATTTACAGGCTTACCTAAACAAATTTGAACCTTCTTATTATACAAAGAACGGAAAGGACCCATTAGTATACCCATATGTGTTGCTGTTGAGCATACAATTGGTACCAGCTGTCCTATATTTGTCTAAGGATATTGGAGATGATGGATATAACATAGATGCTGCACATATAGCAATTGTCCTGGCAGACCATGGTGTGCTAACTGATGTCGGTGGGACAGGTCACAAGTTAGGAGTGATGGATGCTTTTGCTGAATCAGCTAGCATTATAAGACAGTTTGGCTCACTGTACATGCGGCACAATAATCTTTCCATGGCATTGGAATATTATGCACAAGCTGCAGCCACAGTGGGTGGTGGACAACTGTCTTGGTCTGGGAGAGGAAATGTAGATCAGCAAAGGCAGCGGACCTTGATGATGCAGCAGCTTCTTATGGAGATTTTATTGCGTGATGGTGGAATTCTTCTGTTACTTGGGCCAAAAGGGGCTGGAGAAGAAGGTGAATTAGCACGTTTTTTGAACGATCTAAAAGACAGGTACCAGTTTCTGCTTGAAGCTGCTCGCCAATGTCAAGATGCGGGGCTAAACGACAAAGTAAAATTTCATTTCCCTATATGATCAATCTGGATCAGCTTTAGTTGTTTATTTCATTTGTTAACCTGAGGATGTTTGTTTTTGCTAACCTTTCATCTTTAATCCAGTCTATAGAAATACAAAAGAGAATTGGGGCATTTTCAGCTGCGCTGGATACCATAAACAAGGGTCTATCTGAAGCTATCTGTTCTTTATCACGTGGTAGACTGGATGGTGAGAGCCGCACAGCTGGGCTTGTTCATTCTGGAAATGAGCTGCTGGAGACATTTAAATACTATCAGAATGTCAGGTCGAATCTTTACCTGGCTCTGAAAATACTTGCTACGATAGTGATAATGGGCCCATGAATTGATGTTTTGCAGCGAAAGCGCATGATGTTACTGTTTATTTTGCTGCTTTTCAGCCTCTTTCTGTGCATTATTGACTTCCAATTGTATACAATGCGAATCTGCTTTTCATCTAGTCCACTTTAGTGGATGCCTTCAATTTAAAGGTGTCAGAATGGGCAGGTCGTGAGTGTTGGGTAACAGTTTTGGTTGAAACTAACCTATCATAGATATTTTCTTCCATCTTTATAAATAATTAATGTGGTAAATATGATCACAAAGAATTGATAGTGACAATGATAATAATCTAACTAATCAATTAGGAGGCTGTCAGTATTTGGGCAACTTACAATCTTTCCGCCCTATGTAAACTTCGTCTGATTAAGTGTAATGTGTTTATTGATGCATTAATTATGTTTCTTGCTGACCTATTCATTTGTCTCATCTATAACTTCATCTGATAAATCGCAAACATTTCATTGTGCAGTCTTCAAGAGAGAGAACATGTGTTAGAGCAAGAAACCTTGTTAAGACAGCTTGAGACAATTTTGTCTATCCATAAATTGGCCAGGCAAGAGCATTATCTGGATGCTCTAAGGGAGGTTGCCAAGCTTCCATTTCTTCCCTTCGATCCCCGAGCCCCAGATACCGCGACAGATATGTTCCAAAATCTGTCACCCTACGTCCAAGCTTGTGTTCCGGACCTTCTTAAGGTCTCTCTTCAGTGTATAGACAATGTCAGGGATTCAGATGGGTCACTCCGTGCATTGAGAACCAAGGTATGTTTGAAGTCCGAGTATAGATATTTTCTCATTCAGTTCCCAAAATTTGCAATGTGTTGACTAGTACACATTTTAGTTGAGCCTATGACTATTGTCAAATGGCTAACATGCCCCCTAACATGGCCGAGGCTAAGAAAATATGTTGACCATAAGCAATCTTAACCACCCTTCTGTAATTATCGCTAATGTCTAACAGGCAAATAAGATAATCCAGTTCGTCTGCCTAATCTAGGAAATGGTAGTTGAAAATGGAAGAAAACAATCACTAATGTGGAATTAATAAGGGCAGTGATTTATCTGACGTCTCTTCACTCGGCATGTCCTTATTAGTTCGAAAAATCGTAAAGTGTGGTACCAGTACCCAGTCTATAAAAGAATCTAGTCGACAGAAATTTTTACCCTGTGAAAGAGTTGTTTACAATAATAGTCATTTGTTGGTTTGTACTTCAATCAAAAGATTGCAAATTGGTCGGGTTGATAATGGGTCAAAGCTGGTAGTATTAAGAACGGGTTGCTAGACATGCAAACATGTTTGTGCACTTTTTCTAGAATTTGCCGCATTGTAGTTACAATAATTATAGTTATTATAGTAAGCAATTTATGATGTATTTGTTGAATATACTTTGGACGACATTGACCCTCTGGGAGTCTGGGGATCCTTTTGATGCGTTTTCTTAACACTAAAATTTCTGTGACCCATTTAACTCATTTGAGAATAAAACATAACATGATCAACCCATTAATAAGTAAATGAGTAGAAATTGCAAGCCATAATCCAACTTTCATAGCCCTTTTATTGTTTTCTTATTTATCAATATATGAATGTTTCCTTTGTGCAGATTGCCAATTTCCTTGCAAACAATTTGAATCGCAACTGGCCACGTGACTTGTACGAGAGAGTGGCTCGAACCTTGTGAAACTGTAGCTCCCGTGATATAGTTCTTGATAGACTTGTGAGATATATTTTAGTTAGTGAGTTGAACAAGAAAGCGATTTATTAGAGAAGTTTATGCTACTATGAAGTATGAAGTATGTATGTGTGATTATAATGGTGCATATGATGGTACTGTAGTTGTGTTTTTTTCTTCGGCAAATGTCAATTTCGAAAGCTCTTTGCTTTTTTTGTTTTTCTTATCTACATTATAGGATCAGTGCATATAACCCTCCATTAGTTGCTTTTTATTTCTCAAGTGTCAATCAGTGCATATAACACTGAAGGGGAGCCAGTATATTAAGAACTCAAGTTGGTATTTAAATTTGATTTGGCATAATTTTTTGTCCATGTGGTTTTACCATTCATTACAGTGATGACCTGGACGTAAATCTTTTGTTTCTTTCCCAAGCTCTTCTTTTTACACCTTAATAAATTATCTAAAATGCTCCTATCAGTAAATTGCATCGATGGTCTGATTTACACACATTCTCATGCTTACTTCATGTGTATTTTCGATCCTCTTTCAATGGAAAAAATTACCATTTACTTTATTTTTTATTCATTTTTTTCAAGTTATAAATTAATTTCTAATGATAAATATCATAAAATTAAAAAGATAAATTACATACAAGTAAATAACAAATTATTACGCATCCATACCATCCCTCACATCTTGTTTATACTCGCTTATTCTCAAAATACTACTTTCATCACCATGTTCTTTTCAACACCACGCCCACCACCATTTAATATATGAATTTCTTAATGAGAGCCTTAAAGCCGTGGTTAAGAAAACATTTGGTATATAAATATAAATTATTGTACATTATAGAAACAATAAGTACTCTTTCACGTTTTTTTCATCTCTTTTAGTATCCTCACAGTTAAGATCTGGACTAATTAGGGGGAAAATATAAGACATGTGTATGTATTGTTATTTGGTAGCATTTAGCGTCTTGCTATTGTGCCGTTTGTTAATATAATCCTTCCGCTTTTCAAAAAAATAGAAACAATAAATACCATGTAAAAATTAACAAAAAAAACAACATATTGTAAACTCCTATATTCACCAGGAGGTGAATGAGAAGTTAGGGTGGGGTCCCCGAAACCACAAACACCCGACCCTAAACCCTAACCTCTAAACCCCAAACCCTAAACACTTTACAAAATTCTAAACCCTAAACCCTGCTAAACCCTAACCCTAAACCTTACTAAACCCTAACCCTAAATCCTAAACCCTTAATCCTAGCCCTAAACCCTAACCTTAACCACAAATCAAACGTATAACCACGCACTAACACATGTGTTACTAATTTGTAAAACCCACCAAAAAATGAAAAAAAAGAAGTTGTCAAAAGTATGCCTTGAGCGACGGAAAATTGAAGAGGAGAAAACGCTGAATTTAAAGGTGCAATTTTCATAATTTTTCGATTTGTCATTTGTGAGATAATTGATATTGTGGGTAAATTGGTTTTCTACATGTGGAACTTTCTCTTTGTACACATGACACAGTATCATTGGTTCCCTCTTTCTCACTCAAAATCGATGTACTCATTTGAACTCTACTCTAAGAAGTTAATATTAAATAAATAGCAATTTTTTATAACAACAAAGTTATACAAATAATTACAAAAATTGTTTTAGCTTAAATTTTTGAGAGGTTTACTTTACCATTTAGAAACAATAAATATAGATTACTATATTTTAGTTATACTTCCCATTATATATTTTGTAAATTTTTTGTACTTACCTAAATATACTTTTACACACCCGTTTGATTAAAGTATTTTATTTAAATTAATCGGTTAATTCGATATGACAAAAAAGAAAATTTAGATATGTTTTGTTTAACGCTAAGTTTTATTTTTATTTGATAATTATTGACACTTTTTTTAATAAAACGATAACTCATTGATCGTAAGTTACACTATTAGCTTAGTGGAAGAGAAACCTATATAATGATTAGTTTGCCAACCACTTCGATTTAAAAAAAATAAAAAAATAAATAAATTCTAATATTATTGGACAAATTAACAAAAAGTGTGTAAAAAACGTGATCTTATCTTTGAAGGTGACTATACATATATGGTTAAGACATATTTTAATAAAATGAGAAAGTGAAAACAACGAGTATTTATAGTTGGATCGTGAGAGACACGATATGAAACATAAAACTTTTGTACATGTTTAGCTTAACAAGAACTATAACTTCATAAAAATTAAATAATTATTGTAAATTTCATGCATATATGAGGTTTACTTTGCTTTTTAAAAAAATTATTATATTATGATATATATGAACGACGGATGGTTCATGAGGTATGTTGTATGGTTTATGGTAAGTGACGTTGAAAGTGTGTAGTACAAAACAACAAGTTGTTATAGAGTAAGAGTTGTGTGCATGTGAGGAGTGAGCCATGAAAATGGTGATGGTTATATTTAGTTAAAAACTATGTATATTCTTTAACCTTAACAACTCAATACACACATGACTATGTAAATAGTATACCAATAAAAATAAATTTAAGTTTCTAGATTAATAAGTTGTCGTATATAATTTTAATGCATGTGCATTAATTTAGTTTGTTCAATCTAGCAATTTCAATATAAAGTTGACGTTAACGTTATCGTAATCAAGTGTAAGATCCATGTATGACAATCGTTATTGAATATGTTATTTTTCATATTCACCATGCGCCTATAATGTATTCACTTAAAATTTATTTATAATTTTGTTCCGCCGCAACGCGCGGATGAAAACAACTTGTAAATATATTAAAGTTCAGGTCTTCGGTTCCCTCATAAAATGACTAACTTAAAGATTCGGTCTTTGTTGCTAAGAGATGGAAATCAAGTTGATTTGTCAGTGAGAAGGTAACTTAGTAGTAGTTGAATTTTTATTGACCTAATGAAAAGGATGTCCAACACAACCATGTTGGTGATTTTATTGTAATTAATTATTTTAGTGCAATTGAAATATATCCAAGACTAGTTGGATTTCAAGCTAAGTTATAATAAGAGTTAGGATGTGCAACGTGCACGTTTGTATAAAACTAACTTGATGCTAATTAATTTGATGAATGATAAAGATTGTGAATGTAGATCAAGGGGTGTATTTCTTGATTGTTGTTATAAGTGATAAAATTTTATGATCACCAAACTGTCAAAATAGCTAAAAGATGTGACTGTTGGCTTTAGTGACAGAAAAATCTGGACCGTTGCTAGAGATAGACAGTTAGACACAAGTCCAACAGTGACAGTTACATAAAAGTGTCACTAAATTCATGTTGGGTCACTGACCCTTCTCCATATTGATTTATGTATGACAAAATAAGTGTTGTGACGCTGATAATGTATCAGTGTCCCTGATAACTTATGTAGTTAAACTGCCATCTGTTGAGCGGTCTCTATGTTTATTAAATATGTCATCAGCGAGTAAACTACTCGCTGATCATCTGTGTTAGACATCACGTTGCTGAAGATTATTTGAAGCTGCTTTATGAAGTCGAAGACTGAAGAAAGAGATAGAAGATTTCAGTTGAAGTGGAAGATCAACTGATCTCTTAAAGAAGAATCTGCAACGTTACCAAGAAAGTGCACGGGTCTGACAAATACCCGTGTACTTGAGAAGGTTCATCACATATATCTGGATAAAAGACTATTGCTACTTTGGGAATGAAACTAGGATTCCTGCATACTTCTTGGCAGAAAAAGAAAACCTTTTTTTCTGCAAAAATAGTTTTACACTCAAGAATAATTTCAGATTTATGTGTTGTCAAAGATTTATACCTTTTCCCAAGGGATTTAATAAATCTTTGACAAAAATTTAAACGGTTGAAAATATTATTCCTTGGATAATGTTGAATGTTTTCGGCTATAAATAGTCATCTCAACAACCGTATTGAATACACCTTACAATCGCATTAAATACAAACTTTGATCTATAGCAGCCACTCCTGTTTCATCAGTGAGCATTGTGCCAACACTTGGTGTTTGAGATCAGTGATAGTCATCAACGTCTATTGCTGAGTGACTTGTTGTATTTAATATTTGTCATCAAGTCAATTACTTAGATTAGTTTATCTTTTTTATTTTCGCAAGTAATTGTTGTAAAGAATTATTTGATTCATATCAATAAAATATCTTTAAACTTGAAAAATTGTATTCACCCCCCTCTACAATTAAGTGTGTTAGTAGTTTAATACTTTAATTAAGTATTCGGGATTAATGACTGGTATCAGAGCAGATTGAATTACATAATATTCAGATCTGTCATGACTACTAACCCTTCTAAGGAATCAACTGCATACATTGACAATGGATCCAAAGGGAAACCGCCCTTATTTGACCCTGAGCACTTCTCTCTCTGGAAAGGTCGTATGCTGTTGTTTCTAAGGGCCCAAAACAATCAATTAATTAAAATCGTAAATGAAGGGCCTTATGTTCCTCGAATTCTGATCGAAAGAAATCCTACTGCACCTAGTAGTGAGCAAGAGGAGGATACTCCAAGGAGTATTGTAAAACCTCAAAGCCAATGGTCTGAGGAAGATAAAACTCTAGTTGATTTTGATGCTCAACTTCAGTCCTTTATTGTCATGTCTTTACCAAATGATGTTTATCACTCTATCATTAACTGCACAAATGGAAAAGAAATGTGAGATACTCTGTGTATCATGTACGAGGGACTTGATCATGTCATTGAAAACAAAAGAATCTTTCTAAATCGATAATATGAACTTTTCATGGCAAGTGAAAGTGAAAGTGAAACTCTAACTCAAACATATAATAGGTTTAATTGTTTGATGAATGACATAAAGGCTGCTGGAATTAAAAAGGAACCCCTAGATATTATGAACAAATTCATGGATTCACTACCTAGTAGTTGGGAACACTCCATTGACATCCTCAGAGACATTGGTCTTGTGAAAAACATGAATTTAAAATCATTGTTTGGTACCTTTTTAAACAAGGAACAAAATCGTGTTAAAAAACAAGCGTTATCTAAAAGCTACAAACTAAACAACATTGCCTTGATGGCTAAAGGTATTTCCACTGAAGACATACCTTCCTCATCTAATACTGACACTGCTAAAGAAATCCCACCTCACTCTGGTGACGAAGCTGATGTGTCAGTAAATGATGATGAGAGTGATCTTGAATCACTAGCTGAAGAAATGGCAATGATGGCTGGAAAGTTCAAAAGATTTTCAAAACAGGGTTCATCCTCATCTAAATCTAGACAAAACTCATTTTCTAGGTTTCCAAATGAATCCTACAAAAACAAGACTAGTGGAAAACAAAATTTCAAGAAATATGATGTTTTGTGTTTCAACTGTCATAAACTTGGTCATTTTGCCTCTGAATGCAAATCACTTCCACTAATGATAAGCATGCAAAGGAAACTGACAAAGCATCAAAATACAAAGCTAAGTATAAGAAACTAAAGGAGTTTACAAAGAAGAAAGAAAAAGGCTTTGCTGCTGAAGATAGAGATGTTTTCACCAACTGTATCACTGATGAAACTACCAGTGAGTCATCCTCATCAGAACTAGAAGAGATGGCTGGATTTTGTCTAATGGCCAACTCTGACAGTGAGTATGAGTATGAGGATGACTCAGATGACTTCATGGATATTGATGATCCTGTCAGTGATGTCTGGAGATTATTCGAGAACATGTCTCCAATTTCCATGTTTGATTTTTCTGAGCGAACATTATCATCTGAATCAAGCTGTAAAGAACTGGAATGCTTTGCTCAAAATGATGCAAGTACCTGTTCATCAGCTGGGGACACATCATCAGCTTCCAACTGGAACAAGGAAACCCTCACCAAGGTAAATAAATTTAATATGCTTACTGAGGAAGAACAAGCTGACACACTTGATGGTCTAGTTTGTGACATTGCTTATGCTCAACAAATTGAAAAAGACTTGAAAGGAAAAATAATTTTGTTAACAAATGAGCTCGCTGAATGTCACAAAGAAATTCTTGAGCTGAAAGACGCAAAACAACAACTTGCTGAGCAGCGTCATGCTAATGCTATTCTTATGTAAGAAACAGCACAAGCTAAAAAGGACCTTGCAAATCTAAAAAGGGTTTGTGATTCCTGATGTAAATTAACCAAGATGGTCACTGAGTGTGTCAACAATCAAATTCCTAGATAAGTTCAAGCCATCATTGGAGGAGATTATGAGCTCGCTGCTAATATTGCAAGTGAGCCTTTAACCTCTGAAAATGATTCTCTTGAGGATCAGTGTCCTATGACCAAGTTCTCCTGGGAGATGGTACTAGAACAAACAGATTTGTCAGAGCCTCTAAAATTAAAATCTCTAGTGAGGAAGCTGATGATGAAAAATCAGTGAGTACCAACAGCGAACGTTTAAAATTAGTAAATGAACCTTTGTCACCAACTTTCACTCTTGCACCAATCAAAACTAAGATTTCAAATAAAGGAAAAACAATGAAATCTAAAACCATGGGTTCAACGTCAGGCTCTAACTCTCAAATAGACTCCCTGACCAATCAGCTTCAGCTACTCACTAACTACGTGGTCAGTGAAAAGCAAAAAGGGATACTTGGACCTATACCTTCTGATTCTGGATCCTTTTCTTCTACACTGAAACGCAGAAAATGCTACAAGTGTGGAGAAAAATCTCACCTTGCCAGTGAATGTAAGGTGGATGGATTCATCAGGTCCAAGGTATCAATCAGCAAGGGAATGTCAAAATAAAAACTAAGTGTATCCCTTGCTACCTCTTCCAACATATCCTCAGTAAACATTAATGCCAAAAAGGCAACTGAACCCACTAAAAGGTGGGTTCCCAAAGGGAATTAATGTTTGTTGTATGTACAGGAGAGTAAGAGCACCTGGTACCTGTACAGTGGATGCTCTAAGCACATGATTGGCGTAAAATCTCTCCTCAAAAACTTCCAAGAAAAAGAAGGGCCTACTGTTTCTTTTTTTGATGATTCTAAAGGATATACAAAAGGACATGGAATTTTAAGCAATGGAAATATATCATTTCTGATGTATCATATGTAGAAGGTCTAAAGCATAACTTACTTAGTGTAAGTCAAATATGCTCTCTGAAGAACAAGGTTCTTTTCGATGAATTCGCTGGAACAATTTTAAACAAAGAAGGGAAACCTGTCCTTGCTGCTAAAAGAAAGAGAAATGTATATACAATCAACATGGCTGAAGAAAATCATTAAAAGGTCTCTGTCTCTATTCTCGATCAGTAGCTGAGAAGAATTGGTTATGGCACAAAAGGCTTTCTCATCTGAACTTCAAAACCATAAATAAACTGGCAAAAGATGAGCTTGTCTATGGTCTTCCAATCATGAGTTACTCTAAAGATAGGCTGTGTTCCGCTTGTGAGAAAGGAAAACATCACAAATCAACCTTCAAATCAAAACAGTTTTCATCCATTTCTGAAGTATTTCAGCTACTTCATATGGATCTGTTTGGACCAGTGAGCATAGCCAGCCTAGGTGGAAAAAGGTATGCCTTGGTCATTGTTGATGAATTCTCAAGATATACATAGGTCTTCTTTATGAAGAACAAAAGAGAAGCTGCAGATAAAATCATCAACTTTGTAAAAAGATTGGAAACTTTGAACGGGAAGCGGATTAGAATGATCAGAAGTGACAATGGCACTGAATTCAAAAATGCAACACTTGAATCATTCTGTGAAGAAAAAGGAATATCTCAAAACTTTTCAGCTCCTAGAACCCCACAACAGAATGGTATCGCTGAAAGAAGAAACAGAACTCTTGTTGAAGTTGCAAGGTCTATGCTCGCTGAAGCTGGACTTAAAGGATACTTCTGGGCAGAAGCTGTCAACACAACATGTTTTACTCAAAACAGGTCTATTATTGTCCAACGTCATAACAAAACAGCTTATGAAATTCTCAGAGGAAGAAAACCAGACATCAGCTTCTTTCATGTGTTTGGAAGTACTTGCTATGTACTCAACACACGTGATTAGCTTAAGAAGTTTGATCCAAAAGCTGATGAAGGAATTTTCGTTGGATACTCTCTTGTATCTAAAGCCTTCAGGGTATACAATCTCAGTCGAGAATGTATAGAGGAATCTGTTCATGTGACGTTTGAGGAAAGCTTCAGCTCTCAAAGAAATCAAGCAGAAACTGATGATATGTTCCAAGAAGAAGAAACATTTGACATGCCATTCAACAATTCTAATCCAATCTCCTCTATTCCAACATCAACGATTCCTGACCCGTCTCCTCCATCATCACCTGAAGCTGAAGATAATTCCATTACTATCTTCGAACTGCAGGATGATACTATTCCTGATCCAGATCCATCCATTGCTGAGAATGAACAAGCTGAACAGGAACATGAAGCTAGAGAACAGGAACCAGCATCTGTACCTGTTAGAGCAACAAAATAGACCAGAAGTCATCCTATTGATCAAATAATCATAAATAAAGATACAGGTGTTCAGACAAGGAGAGCTGCTACAAGCAATGTTTGTCTGTATGTAAACTTTGTGTCACTGATGGAACCAAAGAAGTTTGATGAGGCTCTGGAGGACGCTAACTAGGCCATGCAAGAAGAGCTGCATTAATTTGAAAGACATAAAGTATGGAATCTAGTGCCAAGACCTTCAAAGAAAACAATCATTGGTACAAAGTGGGTCTTCAAAAATAAAATGGACGAAAATGGAATTGTCATCAGAAACAAAGCTCGACTGGTTGCTCAGGGCTACAGACAAGAGGAAGGAATTGATTACGATGAGACTTTCGCTCCTGTGGCACGTTTAGAAGCAATCAGATTGTTTCTTGCCTTCGCTGCTCACAAGAAATTCAAAGTATATCAAATGGATGTCAAAAGTGCCTTTCTAAATGATGATCTTCAAGAAGAAGTATATGTTTCTCAACCTTCAGGGTTCACTGACCCTTAGCATCCTGATTATGTGCTAAAGCTGAACAAGGTACTGTATGGTCTGAAGCAGGCTCCACGTGCCTGGTATGAAACTCTCTCTGATTTTCTTTGCAAATCTAATTATTCACGTGGCATTATTGATAAAACTTTGTTTTACAAAAGAGTCAATAATGATCTAATAATGGTCCAAATATATGTTGATGACATCATTTTTGGTGCCACTGATGAAAAACTCTGCAAAGAATTCTCTTCCCTGATGTCAAAAAGATATGAAATGAGCATGATGGGGGAACTAACCTTTTTCTCATGTCTACAAGTAAAACAATCTGGTCAAGGGATTTTCATAAATCAAAGTAAATATACTAAGGATCTTCTTATTAAATTTAACTTTGATAAATGCTCCATCATGAAAACTCCAATGGCCCCTCCTGTTAAATTGGACGCTGACGCTGATGGTAAATCAGTGGATGTTACAATGTACAAAGGAATGATTGGATCTCTTTCATATCTTACTGCAAGTAGACCTGACATCATGTTTTCTACCTGTCTGTGTGCACGCTATCAAGCAAATCCAAAAGAATCACATCTTGCTGCTGTGAAAAGAATCTTCAGGTACCTAAAAGGTACCCCCAACCTGGGTCTCTGGTATCCCAGAGGCTCAGGGTTTAAACTCACTGGTTTTTCAGATTCTGATCATGCAGGATGTAAGATAGATAGAAAAAACACCTCTGTAAGATGTTAGCTTTTAGGAGGAAAATTAGTCAGTTGGTCAAGCAAGAAGCAACATTCAGTGTCCACCTCCACTGCTGAAGCTGAGTATATAGCCGCTGGTCACTGCACTGCTCAGGTACTATGGATGAAAAATCAGCTTGCTGACTATGGAATCAAGGTAAGTAACATTCCTATTTTCTGTGAGCATCAAAGTGCAATCGCCATCACACCAATCCCGTTCATCACTCTAGGACCAAACACATAGATGTTAGATATCATTTTATTAGAGATCATGTGATGAAGGGTGATGTAGAACTGCACTTTATTCCCACTGAACATCAGCTCGCTGATATTTTTACAAAACCCTTGGACGAAGCGAGGTTTAATTTCCTGATCAGTGAGCTTGGAATGTTAAATGCATGATAAGTTCATGCATAGTATATCCTAGATACCTACATACACTATTTTCTATGTGAAAAGACATGTATTTGACCATTAATGTAAATATCTTTAATGTTTTCTCTTTATCCATAATCCTCTTGGTTTAAAACACCTATTCACATTTCTCCATGAAAATAGTAGTCTTCTTTTGCAGAGACTTGTCATTCTGATTACAATTTTCAAAATATTCTCAACAAGTCCTTTCCCATTTTTGCTCTTTAAAAGGCTTAACATTTTCATCCAAGCTTGTACAAACATCTCTCTTTCCATATAAAGCAAAAACAAGAATGGATTACTATTCAAGTTCATCTACTCCAGAAAATGAAATTCAAGAGGAATCTCCTCATGAATTCATAAGCATGGATGAATTTGGAGATGTCAGGCTCTATGATGAAGTTGGAGAGATTCTAGATAACTATGAAAACGCTCATGCCTTTGAGAATCTCCAAGATCAAGTCACTCAACTTAGCCAACAAAACTGGGAGCTGATGCATCGATGTAAAGATATAGAAACTCAGAGAAGAATTGCAAAGCGATCCATTCCTACTCGACTCAAAGATCGGTTCAAGCACTGGAAGAAAGTGGTGAAAAATGCAAAGAAATCTGCATCAGCTTGGGTCAAACGTAAGCTTAAGCCTGATGCCTACTATCCTCGCACTCCTGCTGCTTGCTACAAAGCAGGCCTTGTGGAGAGATATTATCCTCAAGAAATGTCCTTCACAGACCCTGATGAGGAATAAAAAATAAAAAAATAAAATTGTGTTGGCTAGTGTTCTCTGGAGTAAGTCGAATAGCTACTCTGTTATCTCCAACTGATTTATCAGCGAGAATAACTATGTAGCTTATCCTTCACTCTAAAAACAAAGTCGAAGAGCTGCTTCCTTATCTCTAACTGATTTATCAGCGAGAATAATGTTGGAGCTCATCCTTGTTCTTTCAATCAAAACAAAACCAAGTTGAGCAGCTGCTTTGTTATCTCCAACTGATTTATCAGCGAGAATAACATTAAAGCTGATCCTTGGTATTTTCAGATAGTGCAAGTTGAAGGGCTGTTAAGTTATCTCCAACTGATTTATCAGCGAGAATAACTTTTGAGCCTGTCCTTGTCACCAACTTTTAAATACAAAAACATTTCGAAATAATATTATTTCCGGATATTAAAATTGTTTTGCTTTGAAACGTTTTGAAAAAGATACATTGAATGCGACATGACGTGAGTAGTCCAGTCATTCACTTTTTCCACCAATCACCCACGTACACAGAAACATATATAAACCCACTCCCCTTTCCATTCCATTATCTCAACTCATTCTCACCAAAATCATAATCAAATTCCATTCCCACATCACTCTCCAAAACCCTAATATCCAAAAACATAATGCCGCGTTCAAAATCAATTCCCACAGATGGTGTTCCATTTGTTCCAAGTGCTGCAGTTGAAGCACTTAAAGCACCTCAGGTTCAATTTCATCCATCTTCCATAGTTGTAAAACCTAGCAATTATGTTTCAAATCTAAATATCCCCTCCGGCATCAAAGACTATGAAGATGTGGTAAACTGCCTTTCTTACTCACCCATCATCAAAGCCATTACCAGAGATCCTAATCCTATGTATTTGCCCTACCTATTTGAACTATGGTATACAATCAAGTGGGTTGAAGAAGATGAATTTGAAGGGTTTAGAGGCATAGTCAACAATGGGAAAGTAAAGATAGATTTTGGACTGGGCAGATTCAGGGGAGCACTTGGCTTGAATTACAAAGATCAAGACAGTGTTTGGGAAGAACCAATTGGTGAAGAAGAATCAAAAGTTGTAGTTGAACTTATTGACTATGAAGAAGGAGAGTCAAAGGCTAAAGTTGTAGTTGCTCGTATCAAGATGAGTGGTGAGTGGAGCTTCTTCTTCGGTCACATTATTCAATGCTTAGGAACCAACGTGGGTTCACACGATCAGGAAAATGCTATTCAAAGGCAGATTGCTCATGCCCTAATCTCTGGAAGCCAAATCGACATAGCTCGGCTGACATTCAATGATCTAAAGACAAAGGTGAAGGCAAAGAAAAGAGATCCTGCCGTTTCATACCCAAGGTTCCTATCTCTGGTAATCAAAAGAATAATGGGAGAAGATTATGGAATGAACCCTGCTGGTGAAGAATATGGTAAAGGGGGTTCACTTCGAGTCCGACAAATTGGTAAGCAAATATTTCTTAATAAACCAACATTCAGACCAACCACTGATGGTACATATCCAATCTCTACGCTCTCTGAAGCCATGCTATCTCGCATACCTGCAACTGATGAGGATGCTGAAGCTGGTGAGCAACCAGAGCATCAAGCTGAAGCGGAACCTGAACTGCATGCTCTGTCTAAAGCTGACGCTGAACCTACAGCTCCAGAAGTACCTGCAGGTACCTCTATTTTAGAACCACAAGACCCTGCAGCTGAAGTCTTAAATTCTTCTGCTGCAGCTGAACAGGCTTCAAATCTTGAGGTAGAACCACTCACTGCTCCTCCATCATCCTCTGAAGCTGAACCTTCTAAACAAACAAGTCATCCAGAATCTGCAGACTTATATCTCGCTGCTCTCTCTCATTATGGTCTACTCGCTGAATCAAGTCTATCTGATGAACCAAAAACTGAAGCTAAAGAAGAACCCGGTTCATCTTTCTTCGATGACACAATGGATGATGCTGAGGAAGCTGAGAATGTCTCTGACTCTGCAACAGAAATTGATGAAACTTAAAAAGATATTGGCAACAAATCTCAATCAGGTACTGAATCAGTGCCTATTCTTCAGTCATTTCATTTATCAACTGATCCGACTAGAACTGTTTCAGCACCAACTCCCCATCTATCACCATCACATCAATCACCACCACAACAAACTACACCACCACATCAACCCACTCCACCACATCAGCCTACACCACCACATGTATCACCAAGACGCTCCCCAACACCTCATCAGTCACTACCACCATCACCATCTCCACCTCCAATGAATGATACATCACTTATTCTCTCTGCCATCAACCAACTGGCTGCTATACAAGAAAATCATATGGAGGCCACTGAACGATCCTTCAGTCAACTTTACAATAAGTTAGCTGATATCACCTCTGAAGTCTCTACCCTGAAAAAGGATCTTAGCTCCCTCTCTTCTCCAATGGCAGAGCAGATCAAACAATCGTTTGATGCTGTATCAAATGAAGTTCAGAAACTTCAAACACATCTTCTTTCAGGCCTATCTAATGCACTTACAGATTTGGCATTCAAGGTTGATGAAGCACATTCAAGTTCTCTCACTGCTGCTAGTGATGTTCAAACTATTCTCTCTAGCGTTGTTACATGTCAGTCCACTCTCTCCAAGGCAGTCGCTGATGGGAGCTTTACTTCTGCTGACAGAAGCGAACTCAAGCAAACAAGGGGTTTTCAGATGGGCTCTATGTCTGCTCTACGGCAGATCGCAGCTGAGCTACTTCAGTTTGAGACAATTCTCAAGAATGTGATCAAACGGATTCTTCGCCAGTCTCCAGCCTCAGAAGCTGCCCCTTCATCAGCTGAGGGGGAGAAAAATGTAGTAATCATCGATGATGAGCCTGAAAAACCATCTGAAGAACCAAAGAAAACTGAACCTGAAGCTGCCCCTACATCAGTTGAATCAGAGAAGAAAAATGCAGATGCATTATCTGAGGGGGAGTCAAACTTGGTATCTGAAGCTGCTCCAGTCTTGGCTGAAAAGAAACCAGAAAAGATTGTATCTGAAGCTGCTCCTGAATCTAAAGTAATTGCATCAGTTGAGGGGGAGCAACTAAAATTGGTTTCTAAGGAAGATCCTCCAGCTGAGAAAGATGTGTTGATTCCTGAAGCCTCTGCAGCTGATAAAGAAATAAGCTCTCTTCCTGAACAATCAGCTCCATCTGAGCTTATCTCCTCAAGTATGCTGCCTTCAAACAAGAAAAGGAAGCGTATTATTCAGGATAAAGATGAACCTGATGATGAAGAAGAGGTGGTTATCAAGAAAAAGGGAAAAGAAGTGTTAGATGATTCCGGTTCCTATGGGCTCAATTCAGTAGAGGATCAAAAGCTGAAGAAAAGAGCTAAAGAACTCAACCTCCCTCTAGAAGAAATCAAGCTAGCCTACCTACAAGAAAAATCTAGGGAGCTTGAAAAAGAAAAGGAACCAGAAACACATCAGCTTATTTCTGAACTGAAGATAGATGTGGAGAGTGAAGGAAAGAAGGGCATGGATGCACTAACCATTCAAGAGCTGGTTATGAAGAAAGGGAAGCTGAATCTAAAGGATAAAGAAGATCAAAAGGAAATGATCAGAATATTTGTTAGCTCCAGAAAGCGTCCAGAGAAAATTATCAAGGTGGGCATCAAAATGAAGAAAGAGAAGATGAAGAGTCATCTAGAGCTGTTCAGGGAAAACTCTAGCAAGATAGAAATTATCTCCCTCTGCAATCTGAAGAAGAAATTATGTCTTGCTGAGCTGGGAGAAATCTACACATGTATTCAGAACAGCTCCACTGCTCACAAGCCTGATCTGCTTCAGGTTATAGACAAAATTGTCTTAGACCTGAACAAATCTGAAAGGAGATTGAAGCTCCCCATCTCTGAACTCAAGACTGAGCTTGCCAGCACTCAAAGAAAGATCAAAAGAAAAACTCAGGCTGATAAGCTGAAAGAAACTCTGCACCTTCAAAGGACAGGATTCCTTCGAGACTGTCAAGGGACACATCACATTCTTTCACCTGGTGTTCACTTCTATCCAGGAAAAGTCATCAGAGAACCTGAGTATGGGATGTTCTACATGGATCCTATCACTAAGCACAATTTTCAAAGGGCATCTAAAATCTCAATTGCTAAAACTAAACATCTGGTAGCTGTAAGATATATTGGGATGGCAAGCAATGCAGACCCCGAATACATGCAGCTGCTGAATGAAGAACTCAAGCTAAGATTTGTAGATGATCATGGAAATGTGTTTGCTAAAGTCAAGCAAGAATATGAAGAAGCTTTGTCTTAGGGTTCTTACTGTAAAAACTTTTGATTATGATATATAAATCAAAGTTATTTTTGCTATCTCCTATTTATTTACTATGCACTTGTAATATTCTGTAAATGAAGGCAATCAAACAACACTTATCTTGCCATAAATAAATAGGGGGAGATTGTTGGGTCACTGACCCTTCTCCATATTGATTTATGTATGACAAAATAAGTGTTGTGACGCTGATAATGTATCAGTGTCCCTGATAACTTATGTAGTTAAACTGCCATCTGTTGAGCGGTCTCTATGTTTATTAAATATGTCATCAGCGAGTAAACTACTCGCTCATCATCTGTGTTAGACATCACGTTGCTGAAGATTATTTGAAGCTGCTTTATGAAGTCGAAGACTGAAGAAAGAGATAGAAGATTTCAGTTGAAGTGGAAGATCAACTGATCTCTTAAAGAAGAATCTGCAACGTTACCAAGAAAGTGCACGGGTCTGACAAATACCCGTGTACTTGAGAAGGTTCATCACATATATCTGGATAAAAGATATTGCTACTTTGGGAATGAAACTAGGAATCCTGCATTCTTCTTGGCAGAAAAAGAAAACCTCTTTTTCTGCAAAAATAGTTTTACACTCAAGAATAATTTCAGATTTATGTGTTGTCAAAGATTTATACCTTTTCCTAAGGGATTTAATAAATCTTTGACAAAAATTCAAACGGTTGAAAATATTATTCCTTGGATAATGTTGAATGTTTTCGGCTATAAATAGTCATCTCAACAACCGTATTGAATACACCTTACAATCGCATTAAATACAAACTTTGATCTATAGCAGCCACTCCTGTTTCATCAGTGAGCATTGTGCCAACACTTGGTGTTTGAGATCAGTGATAGTCATCAACGTCTATTGCTGAGTGACTTGTTGTATTTAATATTTGTCATCAAGTCAATTACTTAGATTAGTTTATCTTTTTTATTTTCGCAAGTAATTGTTGTAAAGAATTATTTGATTCATATCAATAAAATATCTTTAAACTTGAAAAATTATATTCACCCCCCTCTACAATTAAGTGTGTTAGTAGTTTAATACTTTAATTAAGTATTTGGGACTAATAATTTGTCACCAATATTTGAAAGGGTATTGTGACTATTCACAATCGTAGATGTTGCAAAACGGGCGACCGAGTCAGGTTTGGTGTCACACCCCCAAATTCGTTGATTTTGATTAACGGAAGCATTTAGTTAAGTATGGGGGTAATGACACCAATATTGTACATGCATACGTATCAGCGCATATGATTACAACATAACATATATTATAAGAATGCCAATAGTAATAGTTACAAAGTTTTACAATTCCTCAAATTGTACAAACGTAAAAGTAGTTATGTTTACAAAAGGTAGATTTCGTAAATATGACTAAAACAACTTTAGTTATATGAAAGAAATCCATATGTTTCAAAAGTTGGCATCCTAAAGCTTCAAGGGTCTCCTATGTTCCATGTGTGCAGGTGGTCCTTACGTGTGATGCTAATTCCCTGAAAAACATAGTAAAAGTCAACAACGAGGTTGAGTAAATTCACATGTTTTAAGTTTACAAGTGCAGTTCGTTAAACCAAATACGTTCATAAATAGTTGTTGCCATAATAGTTAAGTAAACTTTTTGTGGAATGTTATCCAAATATAGTTCGGTTGGGATGTTGCCCAAAATACGGTTTACGTGGGATGTTACCCAAAACACAGTTTGAAATACGTTGTTGGTCGTTCTCCAGCGTTTACATAAAAAGTACCGGTCGTTCTCCGGTTTACCAAACAAAGTTTAACAAGTTTACAATATAAAAATGTTGTTTCATAAATACCAGTTTTGTGTAAGAGTTCAACAGTTAAAGTACTCTAATCGTTCGAGTAAAACAAGTATACAATCATGTAAGTAAAAGCAGTTATGGCAATCAATAAAGCAGTTGACTATGTTTCTCACCCCAAGTTGAAAGCGGTAAAACAGTTAAAAGTAGGGCTGTGAACTCACCTGTTGAGTTAAGTAAAATGCGAGTGCTAGCGAAGCTTAGTCCGGGTAAAGTCTCTAATGTCCTAAACGTAGGAAATAGTTGTATAAGTGGTTGGATAACAACTAAACCATGTTACTCGTTCATCCATGAAAGATCGTCATTTATTTGTAAATTCGTACGACTCGTTGGTGATGGTTTCGTAAAAATATTTCAAAGTATTATTGGCAGTTTCGTTGTAATATCATAAAGCAGAAAATCATGTACGGGGGTCCAGGGGCAGCACCCCTGGTAGCGGGGTCCAAGGGGCAGAGCCCCTGGCTGGGTGTCACATCCCGCCAAACGGTACTTAGAATTAGTGAGAGTAGTTTGCGGAAGCTTAGTGACGTGGCGGGGCTGCGAGCAGTAATACAACTAATAGATACATACATCCAGAGCATATGGTTATTGCCGAACGAAATATATTAAGATGCCATTTATTATCATGTATTACAAAAGGGTTACAACTTAGAAAGTTGCAACAGTAGTAGTAGTGGCGTTTGAAATAATATATCATATAAATACATAATTTCAAAAGTAGATTTCGTAAGTATGACTGCAGTAATTGCAGTTATACAAAGGAAATCTAAGTGTCCCAAAAGTAGTGGCATCCTAATAAGTCCAGGGTTGTCCGTCCTGATATGCATGCAGATCTTACTTACGCTGCTAATTCCCTGAAAAACATAGACTAAATCGTCAACAAAATTTGTTGAGTGAATTCACAGGTTTGTATATAAAGTGTAGGAAACACAAGTTAATTATTTAAGAATAACATTTCCAATCAGTAGTAGTTTGTAGGAAACACAGGTTATTTAATAGCAAATAACATTTCCCAAATATAGGTTTGTAGGAAACACAGGTTAAACCAAATCAAGGAATGACATTTCCTATATCGTTGCTAGTAAGAAACACAAGTTAATCTAATTAAAGATCAACATTTCCAAAATAGTTGTTCGTAGGAACTTAACTCCTAAATAGTAGTTTTGTGTGGGAATACTTAGACGGTGATCCCTCAAAAGGTGAGCTAAACCTGTCGAATAAAGTAACGTGACCTAACCCTATAACCAAACCACGAAAAGCAATAGTTGTTTTGCCTATTAGAACATGTAAGTATACGCTCCGCTCTTAGTTGGAGGGTCGTCACTGCGATAGTACTATCCGTATACTCAGTGGATAGAGTCACCTAGCTAATGGTTATAGTCTGTAGCCATAAGGACTTTTATGCACTACATCGTAAGCCTAGGTCCGTACCAGGATTCGTTGTCTAATTCTCAAATAGTTGTGAAAATGTAATTTCAAACATCAACAGTTGTATAAAGCTATAAAGCATTTATAATTTGATTGCATGTGTTAGCATGCAATTTCTATGTTTAACACCCCTATGTTTAAAAGCAGAAAATATTTAAAAGTAGGGGCTGTGAACTCACTGTAGAAGTAGTGATGTGAAAGCTAGCAGTTCGTAATAAGCGTCTCCCGGTAAGTCAACCTATACGTATGAAATGTATTAATGTAAGTATTTGACGGTTGGTCAAATTATGTTAATAATGTGATTGTTTGAAATATAGTTTGTTTCAAAATTGTGTACGATTCGTTCGTGATGATATTCAAAAGTTGGTTTGTTTTCGCATTCACAATTGTTGATTGTGTCGTATAACACCATTGTGCAAATGTTTGTTGTCTATACGTGTGTGTATATATATATATATATATATATAAAGTTAATTGTAATAATAGTAATAAATATTAATTATAATAACAATAAATAATATTTCGTAACTAATTACAATACAATCATCACTATAATATAAGTTAAAGATTTCTTATATATAACAAATCTTATTATTATCACAATCCGATTAGGAGTATAATAACTTTAAAGTTTGGTCAAATATACATTTTCCCACTTTATCTCTATATCTATATTGACCAATTAAATTGTATGAAGATGTCGGCTAAATAAGCCTTCAAGTCAAGTGCATGAATTTAATAGATTAGTAATGTGTTATTATCGCTTAAATATTAACAAGGAGACCAAAGTCTACTGTCTCAGTCGAGGTTATACTACCCATTCGAGTATCATTTCCACACTCGATTGGGTCTCTTGAGCCACCCGGTCGGGTCTCTTGAACCACCCGGTCGGGTTGGGTTGTTTACCCGTTCGGGCACCATTGTTTTTGTTCTTCGAAATCCGGTAAACGATTCGCAGAAATCCTAAATCGTTTAGCTAAAATTTTAGTTAAGATTTTATCAAATGTTATTGGTAACATTATGCAAGCATCTTTCAAGTAATTTTATATATTTGATATACTTGTACACATACTTAAAATTTTGTACAGACTAAAAGTTTTATCCCAAAAATCATCATCACCAACAATCTCGGTTTACTTAGTTTTTAGTTTCAATATTTCATAATCAACAAGTATGTAAAGTATCAACACAATATATTATTAAGATTTATAATGAAATCAAAGTTTGAGAATTTTTACAGTGATGAAAATGATGACACTGCGATGATGATGACGAAACTGAAGAAGAGAAGATGATAATAATTATTTGAAGATGATGTTGAAGATTATGATGAGCTGCTGCTTGCTTCCTCTGCCGATCAAACCCATGTGAAGAGAAAAAGTTGGTGGTAAAATTATTGGAGCTTGAGTGTGTGAGTTTCTTCCGTATGGGGGAGTATATATTATATTGATATGAGTTTGTCAATGAGAGGTATGGCTCATTACAAGTCTTGTTCCCTGATTTTTTAAAATGGTAATAGTTTAGGTATTTAGCTCGTTAACTTCGTGTACGGGTCCAATTATTTGTACTCCGTGTCCCATTCAATTATTCGTTTATTTGAAATTTATTTTAAACATTATAATTGATAAAAATGAAATTGAAATATTATATTAAAATAATAATAAAATTATTTGAAATGTGTATCAGTACAGTTTGTGAGTTTTGTTCGCGTTTGATACGTTTATTTCTAAAACCTATAATACTTTATATTATCACAATAATATAATTTAAATAATGTTCGTAATTAATAATTTCATTTTATTAATAAAATGTTCACCAAAGATTGTATTTATTTTTGTCGGGTTCGTTCCGATAACTTGGTATATAATTATTGTTAATTACAAAATTTGTAATACTTTTGTACTAAAGTTTTGAGCTTTGCTAGACTTATCTCACATCAGAGGTTTAGTTTAAACTTTTGTAGCAGGGAATTAGCGTAAGAAATGCATGAAATTAGTGGTATAATAATACCTAAATTGGAGGAGTGTAACACTGGGGTCGAGCTGCCAGGTCAGCTTGGAAAATTTTTATTTCTACTATGTTGCTGTAGTGAAAAACGCATGTGAAATCCAAATTCGGAGTAAAATTAAGTGGTAAAATCTGGTTCCGACACTTAGTGAAAAACATGTGTTTTTAAGGTTCTGAGTTTTGCGACATAAGGATTGTGTTGCTAAAAGGTTCTGCGACACAAGGGTTTGTGTCGCCATGTGCGACATCCGTAATTTTATACGACATAGATAATTGTGTCGCAAGTGGTGCGACGTAAGTAGTTGTGTCGCAATTATGCGACATAGGGTAAATTGTGCGACATAAAACGTTGTGTCGCTTAGTGCGACGTAGAAGTGGTACTGCGACACAAAAGCTTGTGTCGCACTACTGTTTTCGGTCCTGTGCGACATAACGAGCTGTTCGAATGAAAACTTAATTTTTCCACCCAAAAACGTTTAGATCTTTCACATACTGACTTGTAACATGATTTTAGGCTATAATAATGAAGTAAAAGTGAAAAGAAAGTAGTTTTCCTTACCAATTTGAGTGAAATCCAAAAATTAGGTAGGTAATGAAGATGATGATGAAAATGATGGATCTTGAGCTTGGATCTTGAAGATGAAGTTGATGATGAGTTTTGTTGTTGTTGTTGGTCCGAAAATACAAAGAAAATGGTGGTGATTTGGTGATTTTTGATGAGTTTTTAGAGAGAGAATTTAGAGAGAATGAGGGTGAAGAGAGAGAGAGAGAGTGAAATGAAAATGAGGTGAAAGTGAGGGTGGGGTGGTGTTGGCTGATTTTGAGGCCAAAAGGCAGAGGAAACTTGTCCCAAATTTGTGGTATTAAAGTCGTGTTCGTTTACCTGATCGTTAAATGTTAAAATGTTTTAAGAAGATAGATTTTTAAATATGCTATCGAGTATATTTTTAGTCGAGATATTTCATGAAAGTGTTTTTTGTTGAGTTATAAATTATAACTTTGTTTGTTTCAGTTTGACGGATACGTTTCGGGTTGTTTCAATCCTTCTGTACGTAATTACAACTAATTGTGAAATGTAATAATACACGTATTAAATACACGTATTAAATAGTCAGGTTTTGCTAGACTTATCTCTAAAATACGTTGTGAATTCACTCTAGTTAGGGAATTAGCTTAAAAATGCATGTAATTAATATTTATAATTATGTCGAAATTGCGGGGTGTTACATTTGGGCAACCGGTTGATAACGGGCTTGGGTCATAACATACTCGGGTTATAACGGACTCGGGTCATAACAGGGATAAATTTGAAAATTCATTTAAAATGTAGGTAACTTCTTTTTATCATTTGTATTTGAATAACCTACATTATATATATATATATATATATATATATATATATATATATATATATGATCTATTTTATTTTTTAAAAAAAGTTATTACAATTATCTATAACAAAGTTTTGCACAAATAAACCAATTCACATTGTTTTTTTATAATTATTATTACTCACAGTATAACAAAAGATAATTTCCATAATAATTCAAAATTCCAATAAAAAAGATAGCAGGATACATTGTGATGTTTTAAAAATAAAGTAAATAATATTTAGGCCTGGATATTGTTAACGTATTTAGACTGGAAATATTATATTTATTATATTTTGATTTGAAAATAACAATGCTACAAGCCTACATATAGGAAAATGAACTTTAAAACATGTACCTACACTCATCTTCTTCGCTCCTTTCTCTATATTTGTGTATTTTTTTTTTAATTTATTCATATAAGAGATGTTATAAAATGACCATTCATTAAGATCCATATATGTTTTGAGTTTCACCCAGTTAGACTCGTTCTTGTAATTTATGTTGTCCATAATAACCCAAATTTTGTGACATGATACAAAATCAATGATTATTCTTACCGACCCTTAATTACAATTTTGAGTTAGAATAATAAACTTATTGGGGAAAAAATGAAAGTTGAATGAAGAAGCATAAATGAAT
This sequence comes from Pseudognaphalium luteoalbum, assembly GCA_963422505.1. Classification (NCBI taxonomy): domain Eukaryota; kingdom Viridiplantae; phylum Streptophyta; class Magnoliopsida; order Asterales; family Asteraceae; genus Pseudognaphalium; species Pseudognaphalium luteoalbum. Next base: position 85,012,923 of record OY730192.1, on the reverse strand, counting down.
TGAAGTTGCTGAAATTCCTGTAGATGACTTCTAAATAATCGTTGACATAAATGCATATTTCTTTCTAGAAAATCAATTAAACCTCTACCTTTTTTTTAGTCACACACCTTTTATTATTTTTTATTTTGACTTTTATGAAAACACGTGTAATATACACATAAATTGTATGAGCGGGAAAACAAATTCATCACCAACAAAGAGATGATATTTGTCCAATTATGTAGTCTTTAATTGATATATTGATTGATATAGGATAGAATTAATTATAAAAGGGTATGAATCATATATAATTATTGAATAAAAATATAAAATTATATATAATTATTAATTAATTGAGATATAGATATATAAAATTATATATAATCATTGGGATCTTTATATTAGAACTTGTTGGGGAATTATTGAGTTTGATTGGATCAATTGAACGTTTGAAATTTCCAATTATAACTAAGTATTAATATTAATTACTTAGAATAACATATAGGTTGATTTGCTAAACAAGATTACTAGTCAATATGTAACACTCCAAAATTTCAAAGAATTATTGTGGAAAAGGTAAAAGTAAGTGTTTTAAGTTATTATTACTTTAGGTAAAATAAAATAGTAATAATTGAAAGTCAGTTTTAAAGTTCCAAACAATAATAATTACGGGGAATGAAATTAAATGATTTATATTACACACATATACAAGTCGGTTCTTTTCACATACATATCCATACATATCATACGTACAAAAAGAAAGAAACACGGGAATAAAAAGAATGAAGTAGAATTCGAATGAATTACATGAAATTGAAGCTAGAAACATATGATTAATCACTCTATGATTCTCTCTAACATCAAACAAGTAAGTGTTCTTTAATTCTTTAACCTAGAAAATGGGTTTTTGGTGAGTTGTGGTTAATAAATGATTTTAATCCGAAATTAGGGCTTGCATATGTTTAATTTGATGTTAGCAAGTCTTGTAGTGATCATTGTTAACATTATGTTAATTAAAAAGTGAAAGATTGCAATTAGGGTTTATGATGATTTTTAAGAATTATGATAAACCTTTACAAAATCATGTTGATTAGCTTCAATTGTTATTAGAAGTGTCATTATATAATGTTTAAGTAAGAAATTGAGTAAATAAAGTGGTGGTACATGTGAATTAACACTTGAGATAAACATGATCATGAAAGAATGAAGTTGTTAGTTAAGATAAGGTGATTATGATATATGGTGACGTTTTAATTATGATATAAGTAGTAAGTCAAGCATGAAAAGTGTAAATTAAAGAGGATGATCATGTAAAGTGATTAAGCCTTTAGAGTAAATCATGATCATGAATGATGATTAGAGTATTAAGAAGATGAAATAGTGTTATTATGCAGAATTTACCATAATTATTAGTTAAAGAAGTCTACTATGTGACAAGTATTAAAGTAAAGTAAAGTTATGTTAGTTGAGTTAAAGATCAACTTATGAAAATGGTAATAATGATGAGTTGGATTTGATCACCGCATGGTGCTAAGTGTATTGTATGTTTATATGTTAAATGATAGGTGATCCAAAAGACATGGCACACATGATCAAGTATTTAATCGCATAATTGCCTTAAAATCCAAGGTGGGTAATATGGGGGTTAAATGGATAACGGTTGTAAAATTCGAATTGCTTCCGAGCAAGAGATTCATATAACCGGGTGGAAGTATTGTTTATATTTTTATTGTGGTTTATCTTTAATTCCATATATCATTAAATTGTTATGTTGTTTTTTTGGCATGTGATATGTATACATGCTAAATGGTACGTATTGAAAGAACCCTTGATATGTGGAAAGTATATGGAATTATATGATATAAGCTCTCGCAAAGATTTGTGGAAGAAGTTATATTATATTACTTACTATTGTAAGTAGATGGATATATGGAAGTTATTTCCATTACTTACTAATGTAAGTAAATGGATATGTGGAAGTTATTTCCATTACCTACTTTTGTAAGTAGATGGATATGTGAAAGTTGTTGTGGATCCTTAACATTGTGGAAGAAGTAAAGAAATGGTCAAGTAAGTTTATTGTGTTAAAGTAAATTAACTTGATAAGGTAAGAATGTTAATGTAATATGTTTAGCTAAGTAGTACCATTGAAATATGGTACATTAGCTTAATAAAAAAAAAGATTGATATGCTAAGTGTTCTTGGTAATGATTATGATTGTTATATTATTGTTTAAGTATTATTAATTTAATTACTCGTATGCTCATTAATCTTAAAGTTTACCCTTTATATGTTTAATGTTGTAGGTATTCGGTTCGGTTGAACCAAATGGCTAAATGGGTAGATGGTGAATGCAAGAGGATAGTGTGGATGGAAGCTCGCTTTATGGTTAGAAAAGCTTCCTATTCTTTTAAATTGTCGTTTATAAATGACATTGTGTAATTCTCCCAAAATGAGTTTTCATGACATGAGTTGATTAAAGTGCAAGTATATTAATGGTCAATGATGAATATCTTTGACTTGACAAAGTCAAAGTGGAAAAGTAGTTAAAGTCAAAGTTAAATATTGTGGTGTCAAAGATGGGTATTGTCACACCTCCAAATTCGTGATTGCGGAAGCGGTTCGGGTGGGGGGCGACTAATCAAGTATCATCACACCAAGTTACATCGAACTGCCTCTAGTAAGTTGTTTCCTGTAGGTAGTCCTACTGCGCTGGTAAACCTGAAAATGCACGTTAAAACAGGTCAACATAATGTTGGTGAGTTCATAGGTTTTTCATAAGTAGTTATAAATCACACATTAAAAGTATGGTTTTGTGATCATGGGTCCTACGAGTAGCATTATGAAAATAGTTGTAAAACCTGTGATCTAAACAATGGGTTTGATAGTTATATATAGAAATGATAGCTATGAGTTTTCTCAATTTGTATTGCTTTACCGCAATATTTATTGTATTTCGAAAGTGATGCAAATGCAATTTCATGGGTATGAACCGTAAGTTGTTCAAAAGTAGCCCGAATGCCAAAAGTATGCATGAATTATGCGTTTCATAAGTGGCACGAATGCCAAAATTAGGTATAAATCATGTGGTTTCCCAAATATAGCACGAAGGTTAGATGTAAGTATAAATCATGTGATTTCCAAGTGTAGCACGAAGGCTAAAAGTAGTTTGAAATCATGCAGTTTTCCAAAAGCAACACGAAGGCTAGAAGTATGTTGAAATCATATAGTTTCCAAATGTAGCACTATCGCACCCCCAAATTATGATGCGGAAGCGGGTCAGTTCGGGGCGCGACTAATCAAATATCATGCACACAAGGCATACAATGAACGACTCTATATGCGTCGTTTTACAAAATACATTGATATTATAAAAGTTTTACACTGTTATAATATAGTTTACAAAAGCTCTTGAGCCAAATGGTAGAGATTCTATGGCATAACTAAATTATACAAAATATAGTAATGCATGACAATCTCTTGATGTCTGAATGCAACTCGAGCTAATGGGCATCCTGAGTGAGCAGACCTAATGCTGCTGCGAACCTGAGAATACACGCTAAAATGGTCAGCTAAAAGCTGGTGAGCTCACAGATTTAATGATAAAGTGTACTGTATGAACCGCAAGATTTAAGTATGAATATTTGTAATCAAACAAATAAGTAATTGATAAATGATGTATATATTGCCATGAGCACATAGTCTGAGCTTAACTGAAGTGTCAGGATTATAATTAAGTGCCTGAGCGAGGGTGCCTCTATGCGTGTGCCTAATCAACACACGTATGAACAAATGATAATGCGTCCGTTTGACCAGTCAGTGCTTGCTGACCCGGACGGGGATTGTTAGTCCCATATGGTACCATACACTAACATTCACGCTACAAAGTATTACCAAACTATGCTTGGAGGACTTAAAAGATTAGATGATAAACTCATGCAGAATATAGCGATATTTGATACTTGCGTTCACATGTAAAACAAAACAAGCTTGTATTCTCACCCCTAGAGTAAAAACGATAAAATAGGGGCTATGAGACTCACCTGAGTCTAATGAGATGCTATCAAGCACAAATGATGGTTTACAAGAGAATGATGTCGTCTCCAACGACTGAAACCTGCCGGGAGTCCTAAACGCGCAAGGTTTTAATGATTAGATGTGGAAACCTGCTGGGCGTGTTAAACGCGCAAGGTTTTAAATGATTAGAGGTCTCAACAGACCATCTATGCTAGTTGTTCTATTAACTAGTTATGTCCAAATCATTTGATTAATGTTTATGTTTGAAGTTGAGAAAGTGTATACGGCTCATTGATGACGGTTTGTAATAATAATTTCAAACTATTATTATTATACATGATTTGTTGTACTTAGAAAAGTATATGTGTTTCGTGTGTAAGTCGTATCGTATAAGTTTAGTTGTTATTCAAGTTCGTTATATCCGTTACATTTTATTTCATAGGTTACAAAATTTGGTACGGGTCCGAAAACTGAAATATGCCATTTTCGACCCCTAGACGACCCCGAAAGGCCTAAAACTGCCAAGGCTATGGTACATAGCCTTGATCATTGGGCCGTTTTCGAGTGACCATGTGACTTTTAGCCCAATCCGTTATAATAAATTTTTCATCGAGAAGCTACCCTGAAAACACATAGCATTTTTACAAAAATTGTTCCGTTTCAGTAATCTAGCCGTTCGGCTATAAAGCTCTAGCCGTTCGGCTATGGAGCACATAGCCGTTCGGCTATGGAAGTCCAGCCGTTCGGCTATGGAGGACCTAGCCGTTCGGCTCAGGAAATCCAGCCGTTCGGCTATGGAGGACCTAGCCGTTCGGCTCAGGAAGTCTAGCCGTTCGGCTCAGGCAGTCCAGCCGTTCGGCTCAGGCAGTCCAGCCGTTCGGCTGGTAGCCTATTTCAGGCCTGTTCCAGTTCTGTTCGTGCAGGTTTTTATAAAACGAGTTCTAACCCAATTCTTTGGACATAATCAGTTGTTAGATACTAATATATGATGATATATGTACATTTAAACACGAAATTTAAAAGAAAAGTGAAAGATTTCTTACGAGTAAAAATGAGGAACGGGTGATGGTGATGATGCCGAAGAAGATGATGAAGATGGAGATGGTGATGATCCTTTGTGGTTGTTGCTTATTGTTGTTGTTGTTGTTGTTGGTACCCGAGAGAGAGACTGAGAGATAGAGAAGAGATAGAGGAAATGGAAGAAGAAAATGAAGAAGAAGGAGAAGAAGTAGTCGGCCAACTCCAATTATTGGAGTTGGTTGGGTCCCACACGTAGTACAAAATACCCGTGTTTTTGTACCCGATCGTAAAAGTAGTATAATATTTTCAAATGATAAATTTCTAAAAATGAAATCGTATATACTTTTAATCGAAGTATTTTATAAAAATACTTTTAGTGAGATATAAAAATATATCTTTGTTTTAAGTTTGAATGCCGGATATGGTTCGAATGGTTTCATCGCGTTTGAGTAAGATTGAATAAAACGAATATGTTTTATTTTTGTCTAATGTAAATAATTATTATTATTTCCAATAATAATACATTATTTATAAGTTTTGTTGCGAATGAATTTACTTTGTACGATACGAATACTTTATATATTATCGAATTAATATATAATAAATATTGAGTATATTAAATAATAGTTTCATATTACTTAATATTTGTTTTCACCAACGCCCGTGTAAATGAATCAGAATTTGACCGATTTGAAAATGCACGATTAAATTTAATCGCGTACTGATATATATTCAACAATATATATATATTGATACATACAATTAGCCTAATACATAGTACTAATTACATGTATTTCGAAATGATTAGGAACTAACAACTAGTCCTAATTTGACGGGTGTCACAAGCACGAAGGCTAGATGTAAGGTTAAACCGAGTGATTTTTTATATGTAGCACGAATGCTAAAAGTCGTGTGTTTTCCGAACGTAGCACTAATTGCCAAGGATGAGTTATAAACCATGTGTTTTCATATGTTTGCATGTATGCAACCTATGTAGCACAAAGTGCCTAAATGCAGCATCAAGTGCTGTGAATGCAGTACCTGAAGTACCGTAATGCAGTACTAATGTACCGTGAATGCAACACTACATGCCATGTGCAGTACCAATGTACCGTAAATGCAGCACCTTGTGCTGTGTGCAGTACCAATGTACCGTAAATGCAGCACCTTATGCCGTGTGCAATACCAATGTACCATAAATGCAGCACCCTGTGTCGCGTGCAGTACCCAAAGTACCGTAAATGCATCACCTTGTGCCGTGTGCAGTTTCCGAAGTACCGTAAATGCAGCACCTTGTACCGTGTGCAGTACTAATGTACCGTAAATGCATCACCATGTGCCGTGTATATGTAATGGTCATGTGATTATAGTTTTAAAGTTTTACATGCAAGTGGTTGCCTTAAGCAAATGTTGAGTCATGTACTCTAATTAAGAATTCAATGTAAGTATTTTTCAACTTAGGTACAAAAGTGAATCGTATGATTTAAACAAATGTAGTGCCTTACAGCAATAAGGAATGTAGTAAATTCACAATGTCAAATATTTGTATTACACAGTAGTATTATGGAAAGCGTAAATCAAAAGATTTAAAATGTTTGCATTCATAAAAATGAATGAGAGCATGCATTTTCACCCCAAAGTAAAACAAAATAGTTTTAAAATGCGGCTATGAACTCACCTGTGGGTGCTAGCTTCCCTAAAGCGAAAGTGTATCTAGCTCATAACCTCCTAGTGCCCTAACACATGAGGTTATAATGTAAGTAGATGACCCTACAGTTCATCTATGCTAGTTGTCTACTCAGCTAGTATTGTCCAAATGTTCAATCGTTTATTTAATTAATACGTGTGCGGCCCGTTGGTGAAATTATGTATTAATAATCCGAGGTTATCGTTATGTTGTGTTTCCATGTATACTTATAAAAGTATATGTATCGTGTGTACGTATAGCATTGTACAATGTTTAGAAGTCGTTGCACAAATCTGACACTCAGAGTTAAAAGTGCTTTGTTAATCAGTCTGTGTAGCGACACAAAGTGCGACATTAAGATGGGCTGCGACACAGGGGCATGTGTCGCAAGATATGAGATTCGAATATGAGTGCGACGTAATGATTGTGTCGCTAAGCGTGAAAATCAATTTTAGTGCGACATCGGAGTTTGTGTCACTGATTAGGGTTTCCAATTGATATGCGACATAAGTGTTTATGTGGCAAGTTTGCGACACCAGGAGGGTGACGACATAAGGTTCATGTCGCAGGTGTTGATGGAAATCAGATCACTACGCCAAATGGCTTTGGTCACACATGCTCCAAATCAAATCGTCACACCTTAAAAAATTTATGTGACTAAAGATGCCAAAATAAAATTCATGTCATTATTGGGTCACACATACACTCCAATCGTGTGACCATTCTGAAATGTATTTGCCACACCTTCATACATTTATGTGGCTAAAGGGAACTGGTGTTTTTTTGCTGATTATTTAGTCACACATGATTTGGAACGCGTGACCAATGAAGAGTAAGTTTGAAGCATTAGTCACGTTAGACACATAAAGTGTGACAAAAACTGCACCACACACTTAAACAGTGTGACCAAATGCCACTATATGGTCACATGAAGTAATTGTTTATGTGATTAAATCATGAAGTCGAGTTTGTCACACATAATTTCAATGTAGCAAAAAACAAGTACATATGGTCACTATATGGTCACACACTTGAACACTGTGACCAAATACCACTATATGGTCACACACTTGAATAGTGTGACCAGATGCCACTATATGGTCACATGAAGTAATTGTTTTGGTGACTAAATCACGAAGTCGAGTTTGTCACACATAATTTCAGTGTAGCCAAAAACAGGTACAAGTGGTCACTATATGGTCACACATTTGAACAGTGTGAACAAATGCCACTATATGGTCACATGAAGTAATTGTTTATGTGACTAAACCATGTAGTCGAGTTTGTCACACATAATTTTAGTGTAGCCAAAAACAGGTACATATGGTCACTATATGGTCACACACTTGAACACTGTGACCAAATGCCACTATATGGTCACACACTTACACAGTGTGACCAAATGCCACAATATGGTCACATGAGGTAATTGTTTATGTGACTAAATCATGAAGTCGAGTTTGTCACACATAATTTCAGTGTAGCCAAAAACAGGTACAAGTGGTCACTATATGGTCACACACTTGAACACTGTGACCAAATACCACTATATGGTCACACACTTGAATAGTGTGACCAGATGCCACTATATGGTCACATGAAGTAATTGTTTTGGTGACTAAATCACGAAGTCGAGTTTGTCACACATAATTTCCGTGTAGCCAAAAACAGGTACAAGTGGTCACTATATGGTCACACATTTGAACAGTGTGAACAAATGCCACTATATGGTCACATGAAGTAATTGTTTATGTGACTAAACCATGTAGTCGAGTTTGTCACACATAATTTCAGTGTAGCCAAAAACAGGTACATATGGTCACTATATGGTCACACACTTGAACACTGTGACCAAATGCCACTATATGGTCTCACACTTGAATAGTGTGACCAAATGCCAGTATATGGTCACAAGAGGTAATTTATGTGACTAAATCATGAAGTCGAGTTTGTCACACATAATTTCAGTGTAGCCAAAAACAGGTACAAGTGGTTACTATATGGTCACACACTTGAACAGTGTGACCAAATGCCACTATATGGTCACATGAAGTAATTGTTTATGTGACTAAACCATGTAGTCGAGTTTGTCACACATAATTTCAGTGTAGCCAAAAACAGGTACATATGGTCACTATATGGTCACACACTTGAACACTGTGACCAAATGCCACTATATGGTCACACACTTGAATAGTGTGACCAAATGCCACTATATGGTCACATGAAGTAATTGTTTATGTGACTAAACCATGTAGTCGAGTTTGTCACACATAATTTCAGTGTAGCCAAAAACAGGTACAAACAGGTACAAGCTATTATTGATAGTTATATAATATATAGTTTTTGGTTTCCAAGCAGAATAACATTTAGCTCACCTTGTTAACATGTTTCTTTATACCTGGATTGGTTGGGATATTACCCAAGTTCGAATCCCACTCTCAGCTTTTTTTTGCATATTAGAGTCATTAATGTAAATTTTTTGGTATATATATATATATATATATATATATATATATATATATGACATTTAATTTATATATGCTAAATATTTACGTTGTAATTTACAAGGTTAATGTACTACAATAAATAGCACTGTAATATAAAATAAAATGTTGAATTCATAGAAATTTAGATACAAACAATCATTCCATAAAATAATTAATTAAAAGGTAATTTACAAGGCTAATGTATTACAACATGGTGCGATCACTTGGATCTTGGTATAACAATACCTCTACAGTTGGTTCGATAGTAATCATCTCTTGATTCCTTACCCAAGTCACGTGCATCCACACGTGGCAAAATATTATCATTGTGCGGGTGAATGACGGTACTAAATTCCTCATCGATTTCATCATATATATCTCTGTAATTCTTAGGAGGTGTGTTGAAGACAATAGACAACTTTCTATTTAACTGATCTTTCACATAAAACACTTGTCGTGCTTGTGAGGCTAATATGAATGGATCAACCTTGTGGCCTAAATTATTCAGGTCAACCAATGTATAACCAACCGTAGTATCGCGTTTGACCGCACCAGCCTAATGGTTAACCCAATCTCATTTGAAAAGAGGAAGTTTCCTGAAACAGTAATCTAGTACACATATCTCTTGCAAAACCCCATAATACAATTTGCGTCTTGTGGTTGCTACTCCTTTGGATATGTGCATATCTTCTGTCACAACACTAACCCCACTGTTTTGGTAAACGCTGCCATCACTACATTTAGTACGAAATGTATACCCATTGATGTTATATGCACTGTATTTCACTATGGTGGTGCGTGGTCCAAATGAAATCCACCTTACGGTTTTTGATACAATTTCTTTGGAGATCGCTAATTCTCTCTCAACCTGAATATCATTACAAGTATATATATGAGCTGCAAATTGAAGGAACAACAAACAACCAGTTACAAAAGATAATTAATTACCTCTTCACGTAACCAGGTAACAAAAGATATACTATGCTCATTTTCCAGCAATGCTTTTCGCTTGCCCGGGTTTTCTGCTTCCAAAAATTGCTTGTGTCTCCTGAAATATGGTGTTTGGTTATGTTTGTTGCAACAGTTTAAGTAATGAAATAGAGACATGTGTTAGTAATACTTACTCGATATATGGTATAATTTCATCTGTATTCTGTATTACATACAAATGTGCTTTCCGAAGGAGTTTTGCAGAAACTTCACTTGATTTGCCGGCTGACAGTGGCTTTCCGTCCTCATTTTTTTCATCAATTTCATGTTTATCAGGTGGGATACCAATAGTTTTCATGGACTTTTTATATTCGCCGAAAAACTCTATTGTTTCTATAACAATAGTCTCCTCAGCAATGCATCCCTCTGGTTTATTTCTGTTTCGTACATGTCCTTTAATAACCTTCATACAACCTTCGAAGGGATACATCCAACGAAAGCATACTGGACCACATAATTTTACCTCCCTAATTAGGTGCACAGTCAAATGGATCATAATATCAAAAATGGAGGGAGGAAAGAACTTTTCTAGTAGGCATAGTGTGACACAAAGTTCTTCTTGCATCTTATGTGTGACCCTAATTAGGTGCACAGTCAAATGGACCAACCCAACACCTTTCACCACTTATACCACTAATCTAATTGATCCGTTTTACTTTTTTTTTCATACACTTAATATATATATAAAACACCGCTGAACTTTTTTTTTTAGAGGCAAATATTTGCAGAATATTTTAAAATTTATACTTAGAGCCAAAATTAGTCGAAAAATTTAAATTAGACGTGACCATTTACATTCCTTAAAATTCGATAATTACAGTTAATGCCTCCAAACCAGTACAAACACAATCATTATTCTGTTTTTACACTTTTCTGCCGATCAAAATCAACCATTAACAAAAAATTTAAATCTTTTAATTTACAGCTCTCTCCTAAAGAACTAAAGGATCATGGATATTAAAGCCGGTAATAATGTTACTATTTACCATAGTAATGGCTATGAGGAAGAAGATCAAGGATATGAATCAGAGCAGTACGATGATTTTGATGATAAACAGGCTGACGATGGAAACGAGAATTCAAATGCAATCAAAATGGTTCCGCCGAGGGGCATTACAAGGTTATCCAAGTTTCGCAACCAATACAGCAAACCGGGTGCATTAAAGCTAAAGATAACCTTCGATGCTATGGATAGGCTAACAGGTGATAATAGAGCAGTGTTTGCAAGTTTTCTAGGAGACATTGTTCGTGAGCAAATAGGCTTGAAGATTCTTTCCTGGAAGAAGGTCGATTCAAGAGCAAGAACTAAACTTTGGGAAGAAATCTAGGCAAGTTTTAACAACTGATCCCTTTTAAATAAATTCCTTTATTATATTAAAAAATACTAAGAATACATTATGCAATTATATTTAATTTGTTAATGTTAAAACAACAGATTGCTGTTAATCAGATTTGGGTATTATTTATGTGTCTATTTGAGAATACATTATGCCGTTTTGTAGTCTGTAATCAGATTGAGCAAAAGTCTGCAATTGATTTTTAATTGATTTTGCAGCGATATTTTGATGTTGAAGACACATATAGAAAATCAATAATGAATCGTCTTGGTGCCCATCTAAAGAATTTCAGAAGGAAGTTGAGGGAAAAATACATACTGCCCAACAAAGATACACCTTCAAAATTAACTGAAGTCCCATTCAAGTATAGTGCAATTGTCAAAGCCCCGGAATGGGGTGCTTTCGTACAGTATACGAGCACCGAGAATTACCATGTTTTGGTCATTATATTAATTAGGTCCATACATATATCTTTCATATATATTATTGTATATTACATGTGTATTTGATGATTATAAGATCGAAGAAAAAGTAATTGAAGCACATGAAGAACCCCAACGTGGTGTCTTGTGGTTGAAAGGAAGGCAAATCAAAGAAGGGGTATTTCGTGACGAAAGGACTAAAGAAAAGGCAGATAAAGTAGTAAGTTTTTGACGTGCTAATTCATCATTTACATTATTCATGTTTATTTTCATGAAACAAATTAATTACTGCCTATTGAAAATTAATCTATAATGCAGAAAGACACTGAGGCACAGATCAAAGCCGGAACATTTAAGGTTGATGATGGGACTGATGCCTTGACAAAGGTATTTGGACCCGAAAAGTCGGGGTATGCACGAGGAGTGGGAAGCGGAGTGACTGTCAAAAAGTTTTTTAATCTTCCTGCTCGAAACATAAATCCCTGCAATGATAAGAAATTTAAGTTACTTGAAGCAGAGCTGTCTGCTGAGAGACGCGCACGTCAAGACAAAGACACAATAATAAAGTCTTTGTCAGTGCAAGTGCTTGAAACACAGGCAATGGTTACCAAACTTATGGGTCGGTTTGAAGCGTTACAAGGGGATCAACTAAATTCATTGTCAACTGCTGTACCAACATTAGAGGAAAGGCATTTGTTGTATTAATTATGCTAACATTTTATACATTAGTTTACAATATATTGCTAACAAATATATAATTTTTATTGCAGGTGTCTCCAACAGTGGACGTTAATCCTAACGCTTCCAATACTGTTCAGGATGGTGGAGTGGCGTTAAGTGATGTTGGATGTGAGAAGGATTCCATCTTTCACAAGTCTAATGGACTCGCAACTGTGGAAATGCCAACAGAAACAAGTGTAAGTATTAAAACATTTGAATTAATTTGACTTTAATATTTCTCACTATGATTTAATAATTTTTCATACATGAATTATTTACCGAGTTTTATATAGGAATTGGTTGTTAAATCTTCTGACGAGTCAAATAGGACGCCTGATTCACAAACGAGGCAAAAGAATCTGTCTCCAACAAAGCCAACACCACCGCAGGTGTATATATATATATATATATATATATATTCCTAAATGTTCATACATTCTTCGATCAGTTTAATATAATTCTGATGCATACATATATATATATATATATATATATATATATATACATAAGAATCGTTATCATTTTCTTTGGTTATTCAAGTGTAAACTGTGGCACCTAAAGAGGACCAACATTATTGCTTTGGGTACTGTCTACTTGTCAAATGGAAAAGTGATGATTCATAACAGACCACTCCCAAAGGATTGCTTCAAAGTGTCCGTTGATAAATCGTTAGTGGATGCAGCTTGTATTCCGGACAACGGAAACAATGGTTTCAAAACAGCTATCGATTCAGTAGGTGGTTTTTATGCATGGCCCAAGGATCAAGTGATTTTTGATGAGGAGGTACATATATAGTACACGTTTTTATCTGCTATATAGTTCTTCATATTTAATTTAGTGTTTGATCCATACGCCCCTTGTTTATTGTACATGTAACACCATCAACTACTGTACAAAAGGCATTTGGTGAGACCAAAACTGTACTAGAAATATCAAGGAAAAAGCGCAAAGCACCGGTTTTTGTGTCTAGCGATGTCATGCGAAAGCAAGCGAAGAGCAAACTCAAGAGTCAAAAGTCCTTACAACTATGATATTTAATAAGTGTATTTTCGTATATATGCAATTACTATACTTAGGATATTATTATGTAAATTAAACAATCCAATTATATTATTGATTTGTACACTGAATTATGTATATTGAAATTTAATTTGTGGTGTTATATAATTCATATTGTTACACAAATTATTGATTTGTTATATGTGACCAAAATATGTAGTCACATAATATGGTCACACATTGTGGCCACTGTTTGATTAATTATGTGTGACTAAATACTGCAAAACGCCACACAAACATACAATTCAAGTGGCCATTAGGTGTACAATGGTCACACTTATTATCACCTACGACCACTTTTGGTTTAATTTTGTGTGACCAAATCCTAGAATAAATCACTCTTTGAGTGACTAAATGATACAAAACACCACACAAACATAAAAATAAAGTGGCAATTGGATGGCAATAGTCACACAAAATACAAGTTTAGTTGACATTAAAATGCATATGGTCACACTTATTATCACGTACAGCCACTTTTGGCTTAATTTTATGTGACCAAATTCCAGAATAAATCACTCTTTGAGTGACTAAATGATACAAATCGCCACACAGACATAAAAATAAAGTGGCCATTGGTTGGCAATAGTCACACAAAATAAAAGTTTACTTGACATTACATAGCATATGGTCACACTTATTATAACCTACAACCACTTTTGATCTAATTTTATGTGACCAAATCTCAGATTAAATCACTCTTTGAGTGACTAAATGATACAAAACGCCACACAAATATAAAAAAAAGTGGCCATTGAATGGCAATAGTCACACAAGATACAAGTTTACTTGACATTGCAGCCCATATGATCACACTTTTTATCACATACGGCCACTTTTGGGTTAATTTTGTGTGACCAAATCCTAGAATAAATCACTCTTTGAGTGACTAAATGATACAAAATGTCACACAAATATAAAAATAAAGTGGCCATTGGATGACAATAGTCACACAAAATACAAGTTTAGTTGACATTGCAGCCCATATGGTCACACTTTTTATAAACTATGACCACTTTTGATCTAATTTTATGTGACCAAATCCAAGAATAAATCACTCTTTGTGTGACTAAATGATACAAAATACCACACAAACATAAAAATGAAGTGGCCATTGGATGGACAATAGCCACACAAAATACAAGTTTACTTGACATTACAAAGCATATGGTCACACAAAATACACGTTTAGCTAACTTTAAAGAACATATGATCACACTTATTAACACTTTTGGTCACTCTTGGCTTAAATTTATGTAACCAAATCCCAAAAATAAAACACTCATTGTGTGACTAAATGTTACAAATAGCCACACAAACCTACAATTCAAGTGGCTATTGGATGGACAATAGTCACACAAAATACACTTTCACTTAATTTTAAAGAGCATACGGTCACACATTTTATGGTTTTCGTCACACTTTTTAGATGGATACGGCCACTAACCATGTAATGTGACCATATGGACCCCTTTGGTCACAGCACCTTTAGTCACACATACGCTGAAAAAATGAGTGTGACCATATGGTTTTCGTCAAACTTTTCTGGTGTGACCAAAGCCCAAATCTGTACTAGTGGATGTTGCGACATAAGTTTAATGGCGCAAGTGTGGTCTGCGACACAAAGTTTTGTGTCGCAGGATCAGGCTGTGATGAGTTTCAAGTTTGAGACTTTGGTTAAAAATGCTCGGTTTGACCCGAAACTTTTACACAATGCTTAAAATGTTGTATTATCTATGAAAAATGAGTTTTATGTCATGTGGATACCCGGAAGTATCGTTTTCAAACTTGTTACAAAAACAGCCCCTATTCATAGTTTTTCCGGATTTTCGGTCTCGTTCAAGGCTCATTTTAACTATGTTATTGTCCAAAATCGACTCCAAGAAAATTACACCTTATTCTCCTATGTCTTAGATTTCAAAACATATTTTATGTAATTTTTGGACAAATGAAACTCATGAAATAAATTTGTAAAGGACACATGGTCCAGCAGCTCAATTTTTCCAACTCACATTCAAACAAAAATTCATAACTCGAGTTTTACAAAACTTCATGAAACATGCGAGTAGGGGATTTAAAGATAACAAAAAATACCCAACTTTTCCAAGTAGTTTCAGCATCTAACTCGGTGTAGATCTCTAGATACACTCAGTCAAAGTAGACTGAAATTTCTGGTCAGAAAAGCAGATTTGACACATTATCTTATTCCTTTTCTTAAAAATACAAAATGAACCTATAAAAATACATGGCTTCCAGATACGAAAAATAGACATCTTTAGATACAATTTAGGCTCTAAGAAATGTGAGATTTCATGGAGTTATGGGTTAGATATGGCCGATCTAAACTCGGTTTTAGTTTTACCCAATGGGTAAAGGCTTTGTCCAGTGGTTAGCCGCAACTTGTGAACGTTTTTCGCCGAATTTTTGGACAATATTTCATCGACGGAGAGTTCTAGCATGTAAATATGTGTTATCCAAAGAGATCTAAAGAAAGAGTTTGTGGATCTACCTTCAAAAACGTGGGTTAAAAGCTGGAAATGTGGGATGTGCGCGGCTGCTGTCCTTTGCTCGATTCCTCTTGCAAAACCCGAACTAGATGAAGCTAGATGATGATGGGGCTTTGTGGTGGTCCTTGGAGGACGTGGATGATGATGTTGGCGGTGGATTTCTGCTGCAAAAATTGCAGAGAGGGTGGAGAGGTGGGTAGATAAGGTTGTGTGTGTGTTTTGTGGTTGAAAGTAAGGAGATAACAAAGGGTTAAGCATATATATATAGTGTGGGCTTGGGGCTGCGCTTCTTGAGCTTGTTTGGGCCGACCCTGGGCCTGTTCCTGGGCTAGCCCATCAGGCTCGGGCTCGTGGTCTTCGTTCCTCAAACTTGTGTTACGCCTGGTTGTCGGTTAATCGTTTATCGTACGTTAGAACACGATAGTTTCGTTAAATTCGTTAACGTCCCATATATATTAATATATTTTGAATTATTATTTCAAATACTTAAATTTGAGTTTCAAAAATAATTTTGACTCGTTCGGTTGTCGGGCTTGAATTTGCGCGTTTTCTCGCGTATGTTACGTTTTACTCTAAACGTGATAGTTTTCGTTCATATTATTATCAAATAATATTTCAAAGTAAATAACGACTATTTTGATATAAAAATAGATTTATGTTACTTATGGGATGTTTCACCAGTGGCCGGGTGTGTTGGAATCCATCCGATGAGTTTACGTAATTATAATTAATTTCGTACACGTATATCTATAATATACGAAATGTTTTAGGTATTTAGCCTAATGTGATGCTAAACACATGTATTAGTGTTAATAACTTAGGGTAGTGACTACCCTTAAGTACGGGTTATCACAGGTACGAATTATCTTGTATGTTGTGTTAAGTAATGGAATATGGCTAAGCATTGAAATAAAGTCTTTGGTTGATCTTGGTGTTGACTTATAGTCAACTACTTTGAATTGGTCAAGTATATGTGAAATGTGTGAGTGGAAGAATCAAAGTATGGTTATCATAGAAAACAGGTCAAAAAGTGTCCATATGAACCCTAAACGGGTTAAAGTGTCAAAATTAGCCATGGTATAAGTATGTAACTTATTGCTATTGGCTTAAGTGTCAAATGTAAGGTAGCATATGTTGGTAAAAGATGGAAGTCTAAATGTGAGTCATATGTAAATTGACTTGGTGTAACACCCCCAAATTCTGTGTTTGCGGAAGCAAGCTTTGGGTGTTACTAATCAATAATCAAGCATCAAAGTAAAGAAAACGACATCTATATGCAACATCTGAAAAGTAGTTACATTTCATATATACAATGTTTGAAAACATAGTGCTTTCAGTTACAAAAATGTAGTTCCCTAGAGTCCACGCGTGTAGTGGGAGATTCTATTACATAATAAAAATATACAAAAGATAATGCTAAGAATCTCCGTTAAATGCAGTGTAGAAAATCATGTGACTCTAGCTAGTGTCCAGAGGGTAATCCTACTCCGTCTGTGTACCTGAGATACAAAGCTAAAAGTGTCAACCAAAAAGGTTGGTGAATCTCACAGGTTTAGTAATAAGTAATCGTATGAACCACAAGTATGTACTGGTGTTGCTATCAAGCAAAGTAAGTAAATCAGTAAGCCAGAACAGTTGCCATGAGCTCATAAGTTGAAGCTTGACAGTGTGTAAGTATGAATCATATAAAGTACCCCCGTGAGTGCTATCCCAACACTCATATGTAACAAATACTAATATGCCTGTTTCTACGGTGAAATCCATTTACTAGTAATCGTGCTTAAGTCCATAACTAACAACTTACGATAGGAGGATTTTAGTGGATAAAAGTAAATCATGGAATGTAAGAGTGGGGCTGTAAGACAATTACTAAGTATCTCACCCCAAGGTAGAAAAATAGTAAAAGTGGGGCTGTAAGACTCACCTGAGTCTAGCAAGTATGTTTGGGAAATCAAACAAGTAGAGCGGATGTAAGTCCGTAAGGGTGTCTGGTGTAATCCCGTATGTTGGTTCTCCGAACCCTGCAACCTTCTGGCGTCCAAAACGCACAAGGTTGTAAGTAAACAAGTAAATAAGTTGGTGTCCTTAAAAGATCACTCATGCTAGTTGTCCACTCAACTAGGAAATGTCCAAGTGTTAGTTTAGTAATTCGTTTGTATTTTGAAAATAAGTATGGCCCGTTGGTGACGGTTTATAATAATAATCCAAAAGTGTTATTATTATATGTATTGTTGTATCAACTTTCATTATTTGTAAGTGTTCGACACTTAGAGTGAAAGTATTTACAAGATCCTGGATGACGGGGGTCCGGGGGCAGCACCCCTGGTAGTGGGGTCCAAGGGGCAGAGCCCCTGGCTGGGGTCGAGCTACCAGGTCAGCTTGGAAAATATTTATTTCTACTACATTGCTTTATTAAAATTCGCATCTGGAATTTAATTTCGGAAAAATCGACTAAGATTGGCCGCGGACTGAAGTTGCTAGGCGAACTGAGTTCGCATCGCGAACTGAGTTTGAGTTTGCAAGGCAGTAGGCTGCGAACTGAGTTCGGTTCGCAGCATAAGGTTCGGTTCGCAACTCGCAGGTCAACTCGCAAGTTAGTTCGCAGGTCAGTTCGGTTCGCAGTTTGGGTTCGCGAGTTCAGTTTTTGGTAGATAAATCTCGGTTCGCAGCTCGATCTGCGAGCTTAGACGCATCTCAGTTCATAGACGCTGCCATAAGTACAAATTGGGTCTTAAAACACATTTGAACTTGGTTTTTGTATATAACTTCGTTGAGTAAATGTTCTAGCATGTAAATCAAAGATTTATAAGTAATTTAAAAGAGTTAAGAGATCTCATACCACGAAATTGAATACGAAGAAGATGAAGCTCAAAATGTGGTGATCGTTTTCTCTTGAATCGATTCCGCGAGATGGTGAGTTTTTGGTGAGGTTTTGGGACGATTTTGCTGCTGCGATTTGAGAGAAAAAGGGAGAGTTTTGGGTGTAGGTGTGTGGGTGAAATGAAATGAAAAAGGAAAGAAATAAAAGGGGATGGGTCAGTGGGTCAGGTCTGCGGGTCTGGGCCGACCCACTTGCGGGTCTCGGGCTCGTTTACTTGTTCCTCAATTACGTTACGTTTCGTGATTACTTAAATGTTGTTCCACGTTTTATGTTAAATTTTATCCGAAACATTTTTAACCGAAATATTTTATCGAAATACTTAATAATGGGTTATAAAAATATGATTTGATTTATTTTCTTTTGTTGGGCGCGTTTCGTGTGTTTCCGTCACGTTCAGAATGTTTTAACCGATATGAAATACGTGTAATATATTTCTCACAATATATTAATGTAAATAATGTTTGTTTGGATAATTCCACATTATTTAAAAGTTTTATCACCAACGTCCATATTAAATAAAGTCAGACCTCGTCCGGTTCATAAGTGTACGATTTAAACAAATCGCGTACGCGTGTATGTAATTACACAAAATGTCACATATATTTAGCCTATAACAAAACTAAATACACGAAATTACAAGTTGTTTAGCTGCTAACTATAGCCCTAATTTGGCGGGTGTTACATTCTCCCCTTGTTAGGAGAATTTCATCCCGAAATTGAGTTCATGTCGTATGAGTAGAGTCTGTGAACAGGTGTGGGTATTTCAGTTGCATTCGGTCTTCCCGTTCCCAAGTGAATTCAGGACCGCGCCTCGAATTCCACCTGACCTTAACAATGGGAATACGACTCTGTTTTAAGCGTTTGACCTCTCGGTCCATTATTTTAGCGGGTTCCTTGACAAAGGGTAGTTTGTCGTCAATATGTATCTCATCGAGGGGTATGATCAGTGTCTCATTAGACAGACATTTCTTTAAGTTAGAAATGTGGAAAGTAGGGTGCACGCTACTGAGTTCATGAGGTAGCTGCAGTCTGTATGCCACCGGACCAATCCTTTCAAGCATCTCAAATGGTCCAATCTACCTGGGATTTAGTTTCCCACGTTTGCCAAAATGGATAATGCCTTTCCAAGGCGATACTTTCAGAAGAACTCGATCCCCAACTTGGAACATGAGGTGTTTGTGTCTCACGTCAGCATAGCTTTTCTGACGATCACGCATGACTTTCATCCGGTTTTGGATGCCGACGATCTTTTTGGTTGTTTCGTGTATGATTTCTGGACCGGTGAGTTGTGTATCCCCCACCTCAGTGCAACAGATAGGTGACCGACACTTACGACCGTAGAGTGCCTCGAAGGGTGCAGCCTTTATGTTGGTGTGTTAGCTGTTGTTGTACGAGAATTCACACAACGGTAAGTGGTTTTCCCAGTTTTTACCGTAGTCAACTACGCAGGCTCGTAGCATATCCTCCAGTGTTTGTATAGTTCGTTCACTTTGGCCGTTAGTTTGCGGGTGGTATGTAGTACTCATATCCAAATGAGTACCGAGTGATTTTTGTAAGGATTGCCAGAAGTGGGAAGTAAATCGGCTATCTCTGTCAGAGATAATTGAGATGGGCACGCCGTGTCTTGACACAATCTCTTTTAGGTAGATTCGTGTCAAACGTTCCATCTTGTCAGTTTCCTTGATAGCCAGGAAATGAGCAGATTTTGTGAGTTGGTCGACGATCACCTAAATGGTATTGCAACCGTTAGGTGTTTTCGGGAGTTTAGTAATGAAATCCATGGTGATCTGCTCCCATTTCCATTGTGGGATTTCCGGTTGTTGCAACAAGCCGGATGGTTTCTGGTGTTCAGCTTTAACTTTGGAACAAGTAAGACACTTGCTAACATAGGTTGCAATGTCAGCTTTCATGTTGGGCCACCAATACATTTCCTTGATGCCATGATACATTTTTTCAGCACCGGGGTGTATAATATACTTAGACTTGTGAGCTTCATCCATCACCAAGTTTCGAAGGTTCCCAAAACTTGGTAACCAGATTCTGTTAGAGAAGTATTTGGCCCCGTCAGGTTTTGTTTCAAATTGTTTATCCATGCCGCGCAAGGCCTCGTTTTTCACATTATCATCCTTGAGTGCCTCGAGTTGAGCGGTAAGGATTTGAGTAGTAAGGTTGTTGTGGATTGTCATACCAAGGGCTCGAACTCGAAGTGGTTCCACTCGTTCTTTTCGGCTTAAGGCATCGGCAACAACGTTTGCCTTTCCCGGATGATAGCGAATCTCGCAATCGTAATCGGTAAGTAGTTCGACCTAACAACGTTGTCTCATGTTCAGGTCTTTCTGGTCGAATATGTGTTGGAGACTTTTGTGGTTAGTAAAGATTGTATACTTGGTACCGTATAAGTAATGTCTCCAAATTTTAAGAGCGAATACAACAGCCCCCAATTCTAGGTCATGAGTTGTGTAATTCTTTTCGTGGACCTTGAGTTGTCGTGAGGCGTAAGCAATGACTTTGTTTCGTTGCATCAGCATGCATCCGAGACATTGGTGTGAAGCATCACAGTATACCACGAAGTCATCGTTACCTTCAGGTAAGGATATGATCGGTGCACTACAGAGTTTCTGTTTGAGCATTTGGAATGCTGACTCTTGTTTTTCAGTCCAGTCGAACTTCTTTTCTTTCTGAGTCAGTACGGTGAGGGGTTGGGCTATCTTTGAGAAGTTCTCAATGAATCGCCTGTAGTATCCGGCGAGTCCTAAGAATTTTCGTACTTCAGTAGGTGTAGTTGGTGCTTTCCAACATTTGATAGCCTCGATTTTTGAAGGATCAACATGAATCCCTTGACTGTCAATTACGTGGCCAAGGAATTGTACTGTTTGCATCCAGAACTCACACTTAGAGAATTTGGTGTATTGCTCCTCGTGTTTGAGTACCTCTAGGATGGTTTTCAGGTGTTGTGCGTGTTCTTGTTCATTGCGCGAGTAAATCAGGATGTCATCGATGAAGACGATAACAAACTTGTCAAGGTAAGGCTTGCACACCCGATTCATAAGGTCCATGAATACAGCCGGTGCGTTGGTTAAGCCGAATGGCATCACTTGGAATTCGTAATGCCCGTAGCAAGTTCGGAAAGCAGTTTTAGGGATGTCATCATTGCGAACTCAGAGTTGGTGATAACCTAACCGTAGATCGATCTTTGAATAAAAACTTGACCCCTGGAGTTGGTCAAATAGGTCATCAATGCGAGAAAGTGGGTAACGGTTCTTGACAGTCAATTTGTTGAGCTCATGATAGTTGATGCACATGCGGAAAGAACCATCTTTCTTTTTCACAAACAGGACCGGAGCTCCCCAAGGTGAGGAACTTGGTCTGATAAATTCCTTGTCCAGGAGTTCCTGTAATTGTGCAGATAACTCCTGAAGTTCGGATGGGGCTAAACGATATGCACCGGGCACAAGGTCAATCGAGAATTCGACTTGTCTGGTTGGCGGTAGGCCGGGTAAGTCTTCAGGAAAGACTTCTGGGAAGTCTCGAACAATAGGCACATCCTCAAGTCGTTTCTCCTCCGACTTTTTCTCCATGATGTGTGGGAGGATGGCCTGGTACCCTTTTCTCAAGTAATTCTGGGTTTTCATGCAAGAAATGATGTTTAGTCTCGTCCCATCGGTCTCCCCTTGTATGACTAAAGTTCCTCCGGTTACGAGGGGAATACGTATGATTTTCTCAAAACAAACGATCTCGGCTCGATGCTTGGATAACCAATCCATGCCGACGATGCTGTCAAAGCTGCCAATATCGACGGGTATCAAGTCAATGGAAAAGAGCTCATTAGCTAAGTTTAAAGTGCAATTAGGTTTGTTGTTTGAAAATTCTACTGTGTACTTAGAATCTAAGGCAATAGGTGTAGTGTCAAGTAGTGGAACAAACTTATCATAAATGAAGCTCTTATCGGCACCAGTATCAAATAATATAGAAGCAGTTAAACCGTTGAGTAGGAATGTACCCATGACCACATCAGGGTCTTGATGGACCTCCCTTGATTTGAGAATGAAAGCTCTACCTCGAGCGTTGTTGTTGTTCCTGTTGTTGTTGTTGTTTCTGCTTTTCAGTTTTGGACAATCTTTTCTGAAATGCCCAGTACCGTTGCACTCATAGCAGGTCTTGGGTGCACTTGTGTTGGTACTTGTATTTGCTCTACAGTCCTTAGCCCAAGTGCCCGAATCTTCTGCACTTGTTACATGGGCAAGAACCATCATGGTGAAGATTGCATTTAGAGCAATATGGTTTGCTCCCAACATACCCTTTCTTGTTATCAGAACCCGAAGTATAGGCCTTAACAGTCTCAGGCCTCTTGTTGGGTTGTTGGTTTTGGTGATCAGAGGATTTGCGTTTGTTGTTGGAGGATGAGAGAGGTGTCTCATGGCTAACGATTAGTGCCATGAGTTTGTGTGCCAACCAGATTGCACTCTCAATAGTGGTTGGCCTAGATGAGGCGACATTCCCCTGGATATTCTCTGGGAGGCTGCGGATGTATCTCTTGATGCATTTTTCCTCCGGATTGACCAATCCCGGGCATGACAAAGCAAATTGCTAGAATTTGGTAGTATACCCAGCAATATCAGTTCCCTGCACAGTGAGGTGCCAGAACTCTTCCTCCAACCGATGCAGTTCTTCTTCGGGATAGTATTTTTCCCTTAGCTTCTTCTTCAATTCAGCCCAAGGAAGTTGGTTTGCTATCTCGATGCCTACAGAGTTGGCGTAGGTATTCCACCATGTAAGTGCACCTTCTTGAAAGGTGTAAGCAGAGAATTTAACTTTGCTATCCTCAGTACACTTGCAGAGACTGAAGACAGATTCCATACGTTCTATCCATCAGATCAGGCCAATGGCACCTTCCGTGCCCTTGAAGTATGACGGTTTCCAGCTGAGAAAGTCCTTGTAAGAGCAAGGTTTGATGACAGGAGTAGTGTTAGCGGTTTCATCACTTCTCCTAGATGTTCGTGGTGATTCCCGAGTAGCAAGGGCTTCAGCCACAGCTCCGGAAACGAGAGCAGCAATTTCAGCATCGCTGTAACTTTTCTTCTTTGGCGGCATGATTCTTCAAACAAGAGGTACATGAGAGATTGCACCAGAATGATAATTGAGGTAGATGTATATATAAAAGCGGTAATATACACATCATAATGTAAAGACTAATAGTGTTGAGTCATAGAGAGAAATTATCAATTGATATTACAGAGTTAAATGATTACAGACAATTTCGAGTTACGAGTTTCAAAAGTTACAGACTTAGGTAGTTTGCAAAAGATGCCGGGAATTGTTACATCCGTTCAAATTACATAGATCCTATGGAAGTACAATAGATCACTAGATATTTACTACACTAATCTTGGTGTAGATTGAGTTGTGGAAGCTGTGAGGTGAGATGGTCCACAAGCTCTGCAAGTCTGCTAACCATTCTGAGAGCATCCTCGGTCTCTCGCAGGCGCGTCTCACATTCTTGCAACCTTGATTGTAAAACGGAGATCCCGTTTCGGTTACTGATTACTTGGTTATGAACGATCTCCATGGTTTGTTTGGTATAATCCATTTGGTCGTGAGTTCGGGTCAAGGTTTCAGAGATGTCCGCTTGACCTATGTATAACTGTGCGATACCGTCTTGAGTTTGCTCCATCCACTTAGAGCGAATATTACGTTGTTCAATTTCCATGTTGTGTAGCCTGCTTTCGTGGTGGTGCACTCGAGCAGCTAACACGGGAACAGTGAAGTGAGTAGGTTCTTGGGTATAGGGAGAGACTTCCATGCTGGAAAACCCTCCATTAGTTGCGAGGAGTTGGATTCCTTCCTCGTCCCTCCAAGTGTCGAGTCGGTCTGATAACCATCGCCATTGGTTCGTTGTTGTTTGCCTTTGAGGCTAGTTATTGAGTTGGTTTTGAGTGGGATATGGTCTAGTTCGAGGCAACCCAGACCTCACATCATCTTTCCTTAATTGTACATAGTTGATCAGGCTATGTTAAATTAAAGTCGTATGATGTAATTCCTGAACTAGTCATGCCTAATGGGGTAATACAACCTAACGGTCATAGTCTAGGCCTACTAAATGCAACCTAGTTTGCTATAACCTTAGGCTCTGATACCAATCTGTAACACCCCCAAATTCTGTGTTTGCGGAAGCAAGCTTTGGGTGTTACTAATCAATAATCAAGCACCAAAGTAAAGCAAACGACATCTAAATGCAACGTTTGAAAAGTAGTTACATTTCATAGATACAATGTTTGAAAACATAGTGCTTTCGGTTACAAAAATATAGTTCCCTAGAGTCCACGCGTGTAGCGGGAGATTCTATTACATAATAAAAATATACAAAAGATAATGCTAAGAATCTCCGTTAAATGCAATGTAGAAAATCATGCGACTCTAGCTAGTGTCCAGAGGGTAATCCTACTCCGTCTGTGTACAAGAAATACAAAGCTAAAAGTGTCAACCAAAAAGGTTGGTGAATCTCACAGGTTTAATAATAAGCAATCGTTATGAACCACAAATATGTACTGGTGTTGCTATCAAGCAAAGTAAGTAAATCAGTAAGTCAGCACAATTACCATGAGCTCATAAGTTGAAGCTTGACAGTGTGTAAGTATGAATCAATCAAGAATCATATAAAGTACCCCCGTGAGTGCTATTCCAACACTCATATGTAACAAATACTAATATGCCTATTTCTACGGTGAAATCCGTGATAGCGCTACTACCCCAGGCAGGGATTGTCAGTCCCAAATGGATCCATTTACTAGTAATCACGCTTAAGTCCATAACTAACAACTTACGATAGGAGGCTTTCAGTGGATAAAAGTAACTCATGCAATGTGTGTAAAAAGTAGTGTAATCAGTTCAGTACATTGTGTTCATATGTGATAAATGCCAAAATATACTAAATTATAGTACTAATTACCCCTTTGTTAGATAGGTTTCTAATGCCTTTTGTATGAATAAGATACTTATTTCGTTCATATTTGCATTTATGAGTTTACTCGGAGATTGGATAAAAAAGAAACAGAAAACGAGCTTATTGCGAAGAAAAGTTGCTAAAAGAATATAGCATTGGACAAGAGAAGATTGGATCGGAGTAAAAGATGATCGAATGGTGAAGAAGTCTAGAAATTCATTCCATACGCCGTATGGAAATCCATACGCTGTATGGAATGAGGTGGTGGAGGCCCAAGGCACCCGATGCTGGGCCGGGCTTATTTTTCAATCCATATGCCGTATGGAAATTCCATACGCCGTATGGATCACTTTTCCAGCCATTTAAGTCCGATTTTAGGGTTTTCAAACCATAACTTTTGACCACAAACCCTAAGTCGACAAAAACAGTTTCCAGAGGCTTTTCAATGGCAATTTGGAGGCACGAGAGGGTTTGGATTGATGCTAATCGATCCTAATACGCGTGGTTCACGATTCGGTTTGCATATCACTTTCCGATTTCAATTCAAACATCGTCTATGTGTTTTGTTTGAGATCATGGATCTGATTTTGTATGATTGAGTTATGAATTAGATTATGTATATTGTTTAGTTTAATAATCTTTGATTATGAATGTTTGAAGGTTATAATTGTGTTTTGAATGAATTGTTTGATTGAAGATTGTTACATTATTTGTGAATCCTTGTTTATTGGTGATTATTAGTTGTTATTACTTAACGTGGTTAATAGTGTCATTGAGATTGAGTTCCTTTGATGTTATTGATTATTGATGATTATGAATCTAGGTTTATGATCATTGCTAAATAGATTGAGTTTGATTGGTTAAGATAATAGTAACTAATTGATCTAAAATGAATGAGCTAATAAGTAATTATTAGAAGGTATTGTTGAGTCATACCACTAGAATTAATCGTAACAAGTCGTGAATACTTAATGCACAATCTAGGGAAAAGCACACAATAGAGCACCATCCTTGTGATATCGGATCAATGTTTAATGTGGAACCCTAGATTGTAGATATTAGTTAGACCCGGAATGTTGACTAATATACATTTAACTTGGACTCTTTGATTAGTATCTAAGTTAATATAAGAGGAATCACAATCAGATAATCAAAACACATGAACCGGATAATATGAATCTAAGTGTGAAGACTCTAAGCAATTACATGTCTATCTCTAATTGTTTATCTTTTCCTCTTTATCTTGTTTTCTGTTGTTTGGGTGAGTTATTTAGTTCATAATGAACGTTCGTACGGAACTAAAATGTACCCCCTATGTTACTGCTTTATTTGTTTAGTAAATAATTCCAATTTAATTGAATAACATCGTTCATGTGTTCCTATGTTCGACCTGGACTTACCATAGCTATACTATTCCGATCGGGTATTTTGCCTGGTTGTGTGATAGTAGTGATTGGTATATCCTGTACTTTATAAATAATAAAACTAGACGCTTTCACATGCATCAATATGTGTGTAAAACAGTTGCTAAGTATCTCACCCCCAAGGTAGAAAAATAGTAAAAGTGGGGCTGTAAGACTCACCTGAGTCTAGCAAGAAATTTTGGGAAATCAAACAAGTAGAGCGGATGTAAGTCCGTAAGGGTGTCGGGTGTAATCCCGTATGTTGGTTCTCCGAAGCCTGCAACCTTCTGGCGTTCGAAATGCACAAGGTTGTAAGTAAACAAGTAAATAAATTGGTGTCCTTAAAAGATCACCCATGCTAGTTGTCCACTCAACTAGGAAATGTCCAAGTGTTAGTTTAGTAAATCGTTTGTAATTTGAAAATAAGTATGGCCCGTTGGTGACGGTTTGTAATAATAATCCAAAAGTGTTATTATTATATGTATCGTTGTATCAGCTTTCATTATTTGTAAGTGTTCGACACTTAGAGTGAAAGTATTTACAAGTTCCTGGATGACGGGGGTCCGGGGGCAGCGCCCCTGGTAGCGGGGTCCAAGGGGCGGCAACCCCTGACTAAGGTTGGCCGCGGACTGAAATTGCTGTGCGAACTGAGTTCGCATCGCGAACTGAGTTCGCATCGCGAACTGAGTTCGCATCGCGAACTGAGTTCGCATCGCGAACTGAGTTTGAGTTTGTAGGGCAGTAGGCTGGAACTGAGTTCAGTTCGCAGCATAAGGTTCGGTTCGCAAATCTCAACTCGCAGGTCGGTTCGCAGGTCAAATTGCAAGTCAGTTTGCAGGTAAGTTCAGTTCGCAGTTTGGGTTCGCGAGTTCAGTTTTTGGTAGGTAAATCTCGGTTCGCAGCTCGATCTGCGAGCTGAGACACATCTCAGTTCGCAGACGCTGCCGTAAGTACAAATCGGGTCTTAAAACACATTTCAACTTGGTTTTTGTACATAACTTCGTTGAGTAAATGTTCTAGCATGTAAATCAAAGCTTTATAAGTAATTTAAAAGAGTTAAGAGATCTCATACCACGAAATTGAAAACGAAGAAGACGAAGATGAAGCTCAAAATGTGGTGATTGTTTTCTCTTGAATCGATTCCGCGAGATGGTGAGTTTTTGGTGAGGTTTTGGGACGATTTTGCTGCTGCGATTTGAGAGAAAAAGGGAGAGTTTTGGGTGTAGGTGTGTGGGTGAAATGAAATAAAAAAGGAAAGAAATAAAAGGGGAATGGGTCGGTGGGTCGGGTCCTCGGGTCTGGGCTGACCCACTTGTGGGTCTTGGGCTCGTTTACTTGTTCCTCAATTACGTTACGTTTCGTGATTACTTAAATGTTGTTTCGCATTTTATGTTAAAGTTTATCCCGAATATTTTTAACCGAAGTATTTTATTGAAATACTTAATAATGGGTTATAAAAATATGATTTGATTTATTTTCTTTTGTTGGGCGTGTTTCATGTGCTTCCGTCACGTTCAAAACGTTTTAACCTATATGAAATACGTGTAATATATTTCTCACAATATATTAATGTAAATAATGTTTGTTCGGATAATTCCACATTATTTAAAAGTTTTATCACCAACGTCCATATTAAATAAAGTCGGACCTCGTCCGGTTCATAAGTGTACAATTTATACAAATCGCCTACGCGTGTATGTAATTACACAAAATGTCACATATATTTAGCCTATAATAAAACTAAATACATGAAATTATAAGTTGTTTAGCTGCTAATTATAGCCCTAAATTGGTGGGTGTTACACTTGGCCACTAAAAGTGTCCGAAATGACCATAAACTAATGACATGTCCAAATTCTTCGTTAACGCGTATTTTGAAAAAGTGTAAATATGAAAATTTTTATATTATTATAGTGGATGTGTGTGCTAAATTTCAGGTCTTAACTCATAACAAGTAACAAGTTATGCGCATCCATAGTTCGTTGAAAAACCTGAGTTTGAACTGATCTATGCAAGTGTAGAATGCGGCGCGATCTACACTAGTCGCCACGCGATTACCTTAGATCGCGGCGCGATCAAGGGTGGTCGTGGCGCGATTGTCATATTTGTAAAAATCAGTATGGGATCGCGTAGGGAGTACGCGATCACGTATAATAGTGTAAATTGGTTACAAAAGATATCTAAGATCACTCATGCATTGGTACACGATCACACATCGGTACTAGGATCGCGTATGAAATCGCGAAGTGAACTTATAAGATTACGAAGCGAAGTAGAAAAAATTACGACGTGATTCTGGATAATCACGACGTGATTATGTCAATTTCAGAAAATTTATTCTTGGTTCATATTAGTTGAGCCTTCGTATGTATATAAATGTAAAGACTTTCATGTCTTGGTATGTATGAGTTTAAGAAGAAGGTTTAATCTAAAAAAAAATTAAGGACGTTTCACAATATAAAGAACAGTTTATATAAAACAAGTAAATAAAAACAATTGTACTTTTCAGTGGTATAACTTTTTATTGAATAAATCAACTAATTAGAAGGTGCAATGCATAAAAGTGTCAAGTAGTCTTATTCGATCACAAAGTGAGAAAACATTACAATTTATATTTATCCAACATACTATTTTTATCTAGGGAACGTTTGTAAAGTTGTCTTAATGTTTTTGATGTGTTGCATTCTAATTGGGAAGTATAATGCTTCCTAGATGCTTGCATCATAAATTTACTATAAAGGACAAAAGTATGTACACTAAAAATAACTATTTATGTTTTTTTGCAATGTCCTTTTATGTATTTTGTGTTGTGAAAAGTGATTTGTCACACTTATAAATTTAAGTCCCGCCTAAACTTAACTTAGATATTTTATAGATATCTAACTAATGTTGATAAGAAATGCTTTGGACCAGTGACTGTTGGGTCATGACCCTTTGACATATTTTATATATGACAAAATTAAACTATAAATAGTTTATTTGTCGCAACATCTGTTAGTAACGATTGTCTGATAGTGAGTCACTACTTTATCAACAACTATCACCTTTCGTAGCTTACATAAAATGACAAGAAGCATAAAGTTGATCAAGATAATGTGTTCACCTGTCTTAAAGTCAAAGAC
The DNA here is from genome assembly GCA_963422505.1 of Pseudognaphalium luteoalbum. Classification (NCBI taxonomy): domain Eukaryota; kingdom Viridiplantae; phylum Streptophyta; class Magnoliopsida; order Asterales; family Asteraceae; genus Pseudognaphalium; species Pseudognaphalium luteoalbum. The sequence continues at coordinate 84,982,350 of OY730192.1, read as the reverse complement.
TCAAGGCGAGTAAAGAGAAGGTCTCACTAAAGTGGAAATCAGACAATCAGTGAGCCAATCTGCTTATCCAGTGGTTCATGCTTTTATTAAGCAAAGTACACAGCTGACGTATACCTAGTATACTTAAGAAGGTTCACCTATAAAGGTGGATATTGGTGTAACACCCGCTAAATTAGGACTAGTAATTAGTTCCTAATCAACTATTAATACATGTAATTAGTTCCGTGTTAGGCTAATTAATGTATCGAAATGTATATTGATGAATATATACAATTATGCGATTTGATTAAATCGTAAGCAATTTAAATCGAACGTAGTTCGATTCAATTAATACGGACGTTGGTGAATAAAACTATTAAAGAACATGACGATATTTGATAATCCTATTATACCCAAAAATATTATTTTTATAATATTTCTAATTGTCCCGTATAGTACAAACAAGACCTACGCGATTTAAAAGTTATAATGCGCAAACAAAACGAAACAAGTTGAGTTATATTTTGTAACTCAATTATTAGGTATTTGGTAAAATACTCCGCTAAAAATATTGAATAAATAATCGTATTTTAAAACGTATATTTAAAAGTATAAAACAAATATTTAACGTTTAAACAATCGGGAAAACGAACACCGCACGGAACGCAATCGAAGGGAAACAAAAAAATGGGTGAAGTCCACACCCGTGGACCCCACCGAATCAGCCCAAAATGGGGGAAAACCCCTCCCCATCCTCATTTTTCTCATCTCACTCTCTCACTCTTCCTTTTTTTTCTCTCTACAAACACCAAAACCACACCACCATCTTAATTCACAAAATAACACCTCAAAAGGACCTCGAATCTTCACGCACGTTTGGAAGAAAAGATTTACGGAGTCACGATCTACATTTCTATCTTTTCGAAATTCTCCGGCGTTAACTTGTAAGTTTCCGACAAAACCTCGAAACTCCTTGATTTCAAGTGTTTTTAACATGTTGTTGTTTATTTAAGCTTGAAATGTCCAAATATGGGTTGGGTAAAAGTTTCAGAACAAACGGAAACCGGAAAACACGTTTTCGGCTCAAAATCCGGCCAACAGCTCGTTATGTCGCAGTGGCTCTAGGCCACCTGCGACACAAGCCCTTATGTCGCAAAACCATTACTTATGTCGCATATAGCGACACAAGAGACTATGTCGCAACACCTTCGGATGTCGCATATAGCGATACAGCACCTTATGTCGCATTAAATTGCGGATGTCGCACATAGCAACACAATGACTTATGTCGCAGTCAAGATCTGCGACACAACAGACTATGTCGCACTAGAACTACAATGTCGCATCTAGCGACACAAAGTCTTATGTCACACCAAGTGTCGCACAAATCAGAACCTTGAAAACATAGATTTTTATACTGAGTGTCAAACTTGTATAACTTCAAACACTTATACGATACGACTTCTAAAACACAGTCGAACATACTTTTAAGTATAAACACTTCGAAATCATAACAATAATGAGATTATTATTACAAACAAATCACCAACGGGCCGTACACATTTTCAAATACTTAAACAAATCAACCAAATCGTAGTAATTTGGACATTCTAGTTGGACGAACAACTACAAGGGTGATCTTTTGAGATACCCAATCATGTTTATAACCATCACTTGTCGTGGACACCCTCAGGTTACGAGTCCTCGGACAATCACTAATCGGCTAATCAACTCACGTTTATTGATTAAACGCTTCAAGACTCAGGTGAGTCTCATGGCCCCTCTTTTACTGTTTTTACTCAGGGGTGTGATTAATTGCTCGTTTTTAACATGTGAACACAAGTACAAACATTTTCATATACTACATGAGTTTTACACAACTAATCATTTCAAAGTCCTCCGTCAGCATAGTTTGATAATACGTTGTAGCGTGAATATTAGTATATGGTACCATATAGGATTAACCTCCTCGTCCGGGTTAGCAAGCACTAACTGGGTAAACGGATGTACTAATATTTGTTCAGATGAGTGTTGATTAGGCACTCGTGGAGGCACCTCGCTCAAGCACTGATTGTGATCCTGACCCCTCGAGTTAAGCTCAGACTATGTGCTCATGGCTGTATACATTATCATTATCTTCATTTGCTGGATGCAAATCAGTACTTAAATCTTGCGGTTCAAACCATATTATTTGATATACAAACCTGTGAGCTCACCAGCGTTAGCAGACCCATTTTAACATGTATCACAGGTACTTAGCAGTAGATTCGGACTACCTTCAGGATTACCATAGCTCGAGTCAGCATGCAGACGATAGAGATTTCCTTGCATTAGTATATTTTGTACAAGTATTTATGTATTGGAATCTCTCATTTAATCGAACACGAGCTATGTACAGTTTCAACAATTGTAGACATTTTAATATTAATATATTTTGTTAAAACGACGCATATAGAGTCGTTTGCTATACATCTGTGTGCTTTGATTATTGATTAGTAACACCCAAATTATGCTTCCGCCAAACAGTGAATTTGGGGGTGTTACAGATTGGTATCAGAGCCTAAGGTTATTGTGAACTAGGTTGCATTTAGTGGGCCTAGACTATGACCGTTAGGCAGTATTCCTTATTAAGTATGATTAGGTCCAGTGACTACATTGTATTGGTTTAATTTAATATAGCCTGATCAGCTATGTACAATTAAAAGAATATGATGTGAGATCTGAAAGGAGTCATGACTGAACATAATACACTAGTTGACTCTGACCTTGAGAGAACCGGGACTCAAACATGTCTGTGTTAGACACCCTAGGCTATTATGTGATATATATATATATATATATATATATATATATATATATATATATATTATATACATAGATAGGCCTTACTCCCGCTCAATATCTTAGACTATATTATATATGTACTATATGGATATAGGTCTCATTCTTTCTAACGCTTTGTCTCAGAATGGCAATCACATCACCCAATTCATCACACTCTCAATCCGAATCGCAGAACCTGAGGGTAGCTAGGAGGAACGTCAGGTTGCCTCGAGCTGGCCCGTATCCCACTCACTTCACTCTGCCGGCCTTGACCGCTAGGCTGAACCGCCACGAGCAACGACTTCGCACCATGGATGTCACACTGAAAGAAACAAATGAAAATTGGAAACTCACCGCACTAGAACGTATCAACCAAGTCTCCAAAGAGCATGAACACACCGTTAGCAACATAAACGTTCTCCACGATCAAATAGTGGAATCAGGAGTAGAAGTCGAGCTCTTGCGACTTAGGATGGAACAATGTGAACAGCGCCTGCAAGAGGCCGAATAATACTCAAGGATGCTGGTAAAACGACTAGCCTTGGCAGAAGACAACGCCCGATAACCAGCAGACTCGCAATCACCGTGGATCGACTTGTCACACTAATGGAAAGAATAAACTTGCGTTAGGACTAGTGTGATCGTCATTTTGTAATCTATATCTATCTATGTAGGACTCTTGCAATTTGAACCGGATGTAACAATTATCGGTACCTTTTGTACTTCCCATATTATGTAATCTTTTGAAAACTGTACCATGTATCCAACTTGGTTATCTAAATGAAACATAATTATCACTTCGTACTATCATCATATATTTCATCATATACACCTGTGATATATCAGAATTTCACGCAAGTATCTCATTTGTCTTTTTCTTGATCTTGTTCAGCAAGATGCCTGATAAGTGTGTAGAAGTACTATATTTGCATAGCATTTTATCCCGATTCCTACGTGTTTTTATTGCAAATTGTTTTGTTTAGATATTAATTTCGTTCAAATTTGCAATTTGAAGTGGAAATGAAGGATTTTGAGAAAAGAGACAGAAAGTGGCAAATAAACGAGTCAAATGGTGCATTTTTGAAGATTGGAATAAAAGTTGGAACGAGAATGGTTTGAATGCAGGAAGAAAAGTGAAAAATCTGGAAAAATCATTCCATCTTCCGTATGGATTAATCCATATGCCGGATGGATCGAAAACTATAGGCCCAGGAGTACGCGGATTGGGCTAGGGCTCATATTCAATCCATACGCCGAATGGAATTATCCATCTGCCGTATGGATTAGTTTTCCAGAAACTATATAAACGGCTGTTGTAAACCATTCGAGAGACGCCAGATTTCAATTAGGGTTTATTATATTCGGTTCCAGAGGCTTAGTTACGAATATTAGGGTTATTTTGGAGGCACGAGGGAGAAAGTTTGAAGCTTAATCATTCTAGTTCTTCGTGATTCATCTTTTGATTTGGTATTACTTTCGTTTATTCTATATCATTGATAATTTTGGTATTTTATAATCTGAGTTTTATAATTCAAATGATGAATTCAATACTTTAAGTAGTTGTGTAATTGATTAAGCTCGGATTATGATTATTGAACGATTAATATTGCGTATTGAATAAGTTATTTGATTGAAAACTATTATATTACTCGTAGAATCTTGTTTATTGGTGATTGCTAGTGATTATTTCTTAACGTGATCAATAATGTTGAAGAGATTGATTTCCTTTGGTATTGTTGATTATTGATGGTTATAAATTCTAGGATGTTAACCATTGCTAAATATGTTGAATCTGATTGGTTAAGATAATAAGATCTATGCAATTTAAAGTGAACAAGACAATAAGAAATTATTGAGTATTGTTGATTCATACCATTAGAGTTAATTATAATAAGTTGTGAATGTTTAATGCACAATTTAGGGTAAAGCGCACAATAGATGTAACACCCCCAAAATCACAGTTTAGCGGAAGCAGACTTTGGGGTGCTACTAATCAAATATCACAGCACAAAAGTTAAGCAAACGACATCTATATGCAACGTTTGTAAAATAATCACATTTCCATACATAAAATGTTTGAAACATAACGTTTCCGGTTACAAAACGAAATTCCCTAGAGCCCGCGTAAAAAGACGGGAGATTCTATTACATAATCATAATAATACAAAAGATAATGCTAAGAATCTCCTTTAAATGCAAGGTCGAAATCATGCGACTCTAGCTAGGTCCTGGGGGAGTCCTACTCCGTATGTGTACCTGAGATACAAAGCTAAAAAGGTTAACACGAATGTTGGTGAATCTCACAGGTTTGTAAATAAAGTAAGAGTTCGAACACAAGATTTCATTAATAAGGCCCGTAGGCGTAAATCAGTTATTTGCAATACTTGCAATAAAAAGTAAGTAAGTTATACCATTGCCATGAGGCTCATAATCGAAGCTTAACCCTTAAATAATAAATTTGCTCCCGTGACATGCTTGGAAATTGAGCAAGCATCAGTAACGAATAATAGTCACCCGTTTATACAGATCGGTTCGTGGTATCGCTACTACCCCGGGCGGGGAGGATCATTTCCCTAATGGATCCATTAACTAGTGTTCGTGCTTAAGTACATAACTAACGATATATGATGAGGAGGCTTCCCCAAATAATTGGTGAGAAAACTCATGCAATTCCTTTTGGTAAACATGTAAATCAGTACTCGAGTTCGTAAAATAAGCTATGTATCTCACTCCGTAAGTAAAACAGTAAAACAGTAAAAGTGGGGCTATGAGACTCACCTGAGTCCAGTAAGTGCGTATGCGTAATCAACCAGGTAAAGCGGTTGTAAGTATGGGTATCGTTTCTCGGAATCCTGCAACCTTCTGGCGTTCGTAATGCACAAGGTTGTAAGTATACTAGTAATCGAGTTGGTGTCTTAAAAGATCACCCATGCTAGCTGTCCACTCAACTAGGACGTGTCCAAGTGTTTGTTTAGTAAACCGTTTGTATTTTGAAAACAAGTATGGCCCGTTGGTGACGGTTTGTAAAAATAGTCCGAAAGTGGTATTATTATGTATATTGTTTTATTAAAGATCGTATCTAGAATTTAAATTCGGATAATTTGTCAAGTCGGGTTATGGACTGAAATAGTGGTGCGGATTGAGTTCGCGGTGCGAGCCGAGTTCGGCTCGCAAGGCAGTAAGCTGCGAACTGAACTCAGTTCGCAACACAAGGTTCGGTTCGCAAGTCGACTTGCAAGTCAACTCGCAGGTCGACTCGCAAGTCACCTCGCAGGTCGACTCGCAAGTCAACTCGCAGGTCGACTCGCAAGTCAACTCGCAGGTCGACTCGCAAGTCAACTCGCAGGTCGACTCGCAAGTCATCTCGCAGGTCGGTTCGGTTCTTCGTTGGGTTCGCAAGTTCAATCTTCGGTTCGCAATTGGGCTCGCCTCGCAGGACGAACGGATCTCGGTTCGCAGAACGAGCTGTTCGAACACTTTTTCATAAAAACGCATTTTTAAGTCGAGTTTTGGGCAAATCTTTGTTGAGTAACATTCTAGCATGTAAATAAAAGTTTCCTAAGTAATTTAAAAGGGTTTTGAAGTTCCTTACCACGAAATCGCGAATGGAGGAGATGAAGATGGAGAGCTCAAGATGGTGATCGTTACTTCTTGAATCCACTCTGCAGGATGATGGGTTTTGGGTGACGTTTGGAGATGGTTTGGGGCTGTAAATGGGGAGTGAGAAGGAGAGAAAGTGTGTGTATGTGTGTTTAGTGTGAAATGAAGAATTAAGAGGACAAAAGGGTTTTAAAAAAAAGATGGGTCGTGGGTCGGTTTGGGTTGGGTCCGCGGGTCTGAGCCGACCCACTTGGGTCTCGGCTCGCGGGTTGGTGTTTCCGAGTTTTCATATCGTGGGTCATTGTCGGTTAAATCCCGTAATTGTTTAAATGTTGTTTCGCGCTATTTGTTAAAGTGTTTCCGAAATATTTTATCATAATACTTAATAATGAGTTATAAAAATATAATTTTTAATTACTTTTCATTGTTAGGCGCGTTTTGTGTGATCTCGTCACGTTCGGTATGTTTTTAAACGATACTAGATACGTGTAGTATATTTACAAAATATATTAAAGCAAGTAAGGTTTGTTCGGTTAATTCCATATTATTTAAAAGTTTTTGTCACCAACGTCCGATCTAGATTTTTATAGGATCTCGTCCGTTTGGTAAGTGTATGATTTAAACGAATTACGTACGCGCATAGGTAATCTCACAAGAGTCTCGTATATTTCGATTAATACAAAACTAAATACATGAAATTACAAGTAGTTTAGGCCCTAATCCAAAGTCATAAATTTGGCGGTTGTTACAATAGACTAATAATCTTGTGACATTGGATCGATGTTTAATGTGGACCCTTAGATTGTAGGAATTAGTTAACCTGAACAGGAGACTAATTTACATTCAATTTAGAATCTTTGATTAGTGACTAAGTTGATCTAAAATAAATCACAATTAAATAATCAATATGCGATGAATCGGGATATATGAATCTGAGTGAAGTTAATTATACAATTACTATTCCTTCCTATTGTTATTTATTTATCATTTTAATTTAAAGTTTTTATTTAGTTTTAATTATTATTTACAAATCTTATGTTCGAACGGAACTCAAACGCCCCCCTTATTTACTGTTTTCTAACTAATTAGTATTTTCTATTTTTATAAATAACCACCGTTCCCGTGATCGACTCGGTCTTACCAAATCTATACTAGCATTCGATCAGGTATTCTTGCCTGGTTGTGTGAAAAGTATAAATAAGGTATTTCCATTTATAATAAAAAAACTTGACGCTTTCACACGCATTAAGTTTTTGGCGCCGCTGCAGGGGAGCGGTTGCGTTGTTTATTTAAATATGTGTGAGTGCCCTATGCGATGGATCTAAGTGATGATCAACAGTAATTGAATGGCGGAAACAATCAATTACACAAATCACTAATAAACCTAAACCAAAATAATCAATTGAACAAAGTAAACGAGTTTATTATCTTGAATAACGTATTGGAACTTGATTACAGATGAGTTTAGTCGACAAATGGTGCTAGGGTTTCGTCCACCCTAGCCGAAAACCCGTAGGTTTGTATTTATACTAACATTCTGGCAGACATGCGTCACTTACTGGAAGTGTCGCATGTAGCCGCCTTCATGCGTCACTTACCTAAGTGTCGCTATGCGTCACTTAGGCAAGTGTCGCCTAAACTAAAACTTAAGTGTCGCATTATACAAAATCTATATTTCTATTAAACGACTAACGACACTTTTACAACTCAATAGACCAACTGACAGACAAACTAAAATGCATCAACAAACTCCCCCGTGTCTTCAGCTTGGTCTTCAAAATCTTTAAACTTCAAAACTTTACTCAGCACCAACTTTCTGGGAATGTTCCTCCAGCATGTATTCCCACTTTCAAACAAATCTCGACCACCCTTATAAACTTTGAAGCTTCCTCTAAATCAACTTGATTATATTGAAGTTTATTCTTGTAGAGAGCTTTCAAATCTTTCTTTGTCAGATTTATTAGGCTGATTGGATCAAAAACTCGAACAGACTTTCCCACAAACTCCTTGATTGGCCATTCTTCCCATTTGTTCTGTGTTTGTACCACATCAGTCATGGTAGAATATTCAATTACAGCTTCTTGAGTGACAGAGTCAAACCACCAATACTTTAAATCTCGTAAGAAATCCAGTGGTAACTCTTGTAGGGGAACAGTCTTCAGACTAGCAGCTGGTGGATAATGATATTTCACAATCGGTTGTTGAGTTCTCAAATCAATCTTTTTCTTGTACGAATACCGAACTCCCAGCTCTGGTCTAATCCACATATATTTCTTGCTGTAGATTCTTTTCTCAAAATTTTATGAAAGAGAACTCCTCGAGTATCTTCAGAATGATTTACAATATTTAACTGAGCAAGACGATTAAGTTCGACCTTTGGCAATGTGCTGATATGATTGAATCTAGGCTTGAAGTATTGCACGCCATCGCTTCTCTTGATCAAAATAAGAAAGTTATCAACATCAAATTTCCAGCATCTGATCAAACCAGTCAATTCACCTTTAACTAGATAAGTTTTACAAATCTTCAAATCAGGTGCAATTGATTTGTATACCACTTGTGGTTTTGAACTTCCTGAAGATGTAGACACATGAACTGATTCATCAGTAGGTTGTTCCATTGCAGGTTCTGCCTCATCCTCAGAAGAATCTGTTTCAATAACCGGAGCATCAAAGTTGTATGCTTGAGCAGGTTGTCGTAACACTGGCTCCAGTTTACATTCAGGCGCCGGTTCTTGATTTGGATTATCCATATATTCCTCATCCGACCCTGGAACCTTTGCGTCCATTTCTATATCATCGGGATCAAAAGATCTATCTACTTCATCAAATTGATTAACCAAACTCTGCAGATATGTCAGATTGACATTTGAATAATCGGCTGCAATCGGAGTCGGTTGTCCCGGAACATCAACGAAGTAATCTAAAGCAATATTTTCATTAATATCTGAAGATTGTACATTTTCTGGTTCTGGGGGAGGAGTTACATTTGTTTCTAACTCCCTGGGAATATCCTCCCTCGAAACAATTGTGACTGACTCCAATTCTAAAACCCTAGACGACAGATTCGTCACTTGAAGCTGGAGATTGTCAACCTCAGCAACTTTGAGCTCCAAATCCTTTATCTGGGAGGCCTGAGCTGCAATAATAGCCTGTTGATCGTCAAATCGTTTCGACAAAAGCTCCATCTGCGCAAGCAGCATCTGAATCGATGTCAAGTCAGTCTGTGGTGGAGGTTGTGGTCGCTGAGAAGTATGCGGAGTAGGTTCCTCGATCACAACAGTGGTCCTCTGGCGTCTTCGAAGAGGTAAATCTGCATACGAAGGAGAAGACCCAGCAGGACGTTTTCCTGGATTCCTTGGGACGTGGACCCTGCCAGCAGAAATCCGTCTCAAGATACACTTAAAGCGTCGAGGATCAGCCAGTTGAATCCCATCCAAAGCAGTTTGTGGGGGCACGTCACCCTCAGAATCGGGTGGAGTGGGCCCACCATCATCAGAATCATCATCAACCCGGTCAACATGATCAATGTCGTCCAAATCCTGAGCTATCTCAGTGTCAACTAGGTCATCCTCATTGACCGGAGGAATCACATCATCCTCAAAACCATCATTGATCGGCGCAACATAGTTTTCATTGACTATGTGCCCGAATAGTTCACGGTCGGCCAAAATTTGTTCACCCTTTGGCGCTAGTTTGCAGTCGTTGAAGACTCGAAGAAGCATTGGTGTTGGCACCAAGAGGGAACGTTGATCAGGAGCAATCTCAAGATTCAAATCATTTAATAATAGCTGCATAAACCTTAGATATTGCAGCCACTTATCCTTACCAGCTCGGATATTCTCAACCATGTTGCCAAATATGTAACCGCTGAAGTTATACGGCTTGTTGTAGATTAGGGCCAACATAAGAGATAATGTCAGATGACTGGCAGCGTCGTATCCTCCCTTTCTCGGAGATAAGCAAACAATTACAATATGACATAAATACCTCCAAACCCTGCAGAGATATTGCTTGCGAAAATCAGAAAGCTGATTCGCCGGATAGCCCATGCGTTGAAGTCCCCCGTAGATAAACGTTGTAGGGAACATAGTCGGCATCGTATCATTGTCATTGAACTGGAGAACCCGTCGAATAGAGTTCTCGGTGATCTCAATTTCCTCACCAAACATCTTTGAGACAATCCTCAGGACATCACCCTGAGTCCGAATGAACGCATGATCGTAAAACTCCTCAACCTGATTCATATAAACCGCAGTAGATGCAGTTATAGCATAATGAATCCTTGATCGGCAGAGGAACTCGATCATAGGCCGGAAAGGAGCCGAGTTGGCGTGTGTTGACTCCAAGAACGCCATGATATTGTGACGTGTGTTGGTGCGACGATAGTAATTTTGTAGATCAGCCATCTGTAAGCTAAAATACGAAACAAAAATAACCAAAAACGTTATAGAATTAGCACGAACACACATAGCCTTAAAAACAAAATTATGATTTAGGCGTCACTTAGGAAGTGACGCATAACCACTACCGACACTTAGGAAGTGTCGCAGAAAATAGTGCTCAAAATCAGAAATTAAGTATAGCGTCACTTATGGTAAGTGACGCTATCATGCGTCACTGGTGTAAGTGACGTTGCCAAATCATGCGTCAGTATATACGACACTTAAGAAGTGTCGGGTCAATAGCATGCGGCATTTAACAGAGTGACGGTATCTTAAGTGAGTCACTTAGGATGTGATGGTATAAGTGACGTTATAGACAAAGCGTCACTAAGTCAGTCACTTAAGAGACTGACGAATAAGTGGGCGTCACTAAGATGACTGACGGACTTAACAGATAATCCAAGTACATGCGTCACTACGAGAGTCACTTAGGAAGTGACGCAATAATAAGCGTCACTGATGAAGTGACGGTATGGGTTCTAAATTACCAAGTAGCGTCACTTGAGGTAAGTGACGCATGAAGTGACGCAACGATGAAGATCATTGTGTCACTGTTCATACCCAGAAATCAAATTTGGGGGTTTTGAAAATCGAAGTTATCACAACGTACACATGATAAAAATGAGTGAAACACACCATTTAATAACATAAAACATTAACTAATCAAGCCCCAAATCTTATGATTTCAAAGAAACCCAAATCCCGTAACCCTAATACAAGATTAAAACACGAATACAGAAAGATAAAGGATAAAGTTAGTACCAATCGAGTCGTATGAATGAGAAGAATAAGAATATCACACTGGAATGCGCAACCAAGCTCTAGAAACGACAAACGGATCGAAGAAAATCGCACAGACTAAGTGACGCAGAGACACAGCAAGTGACGGTATGTCAGAGAAAGTGACGCTATGTGAATTTGAAAAGTGGTGAGGTTGAGTGTCGTTGGAAAGGGTATTTATACGAAAAACCTAGTATGCGTCACTCAACCCGGCACTTATAGCGTAGCTTATCCCGACACTTACAGCATCACTAGTTGAAGTGATGCAATATCGTATGCGTCACTGGTAGCGTCACTTATAAAGTGACGCAACAGGTCACTTTTAGTGAAAAGTTTGCGATTTTATCGATTTTTACGTTGTGATTTCGGTACTCAAATTTGAAAAGGTAACTGTAACTTGGATAAAATCAGAAAATTAAACTAACTTAGAGAAAAATAAGTACACATAAAGGAATGTAAATTTACAAATAGAAAATTAACACATTCTTTTTGGTGACGGAGTTGATATAATCTGGTTAGGGATCATATCGGAGTAACATGCATTTATTAGGAACAGTAAGTGTTATTTCGATCATCAGTATATTTGTCCACTTTAAATTTACTTGACATGCTAAAATCACTTTTTATAAAAATTATTTCAAAACGATTATTAGTATATTTGTCCACTTTAAACATGTTACACTTACATCTAGGAGCTAATTTTATTATTATTTGTATGTACATTTCGCTGTGGTCCCCACCATAGATATACATCTTAACTTAAGACATAGACCATGTTTCCATTTACAGAGAGAATATAAGAAAATCAAATTTAAGAATCAAGTCAGCGGTGACAGGTCTGTACTTACGTACAACAGAGCGACATAGCTTGATTCAGGTTTAAGCAAAACCAGACTTGGTCAAACCATTTTGGCGACCTTGTAAGGTATCTTAATTTTAAAGACTTTGCAAGTACTTTGACTTGTGTTTGCTTAATTTTTAAGTATATATTAACAGAAACCAGGTCTATACTTACGTATAACAGAGGAAACTGTCAATATATACCCCCAAATGATATCAAATAAACTTCTTTCAACGAACACATGTCTAGTATAAGTGAAAAATTAAGACTTTTGTCATACATCTAATGATGTTGTACCACTTGAAATAGACAATTAATTATTAGGCTTCTTAAGAGATCTCAAAGAGTTTTGCATAACATGCCTACTAATATATCGTATGATGAAGACAATGTTTATAAAAACTGTTGTTAACACGTCAGATAAATCTACTGACACATCCAAGATAAATCTTAAAATTCCATTTTATGCATGTCACCCGATGTACTATCATATCCCAAGTTGTTTACAGACACGACTTCAACGTCTATTTTAAAATATAGCAACGGTGCATTTCTTTAATACTAAAAGTATATAGAGTGGCTGTTGCGTTGTTGTTTTTTTTTTTTCTTAAATTAAACACACATAAAAGAAATAAGTTACATTCCAAGTTACAAATTACTTTTTGGCGATAAAGAACCTTAAACCAATCATGTTGATTAGTTCATCAAATCGAGTACGCGAAAAAGCTTTTGTGAAAAGGTCGGCATTCTGCTTTAGGGTGTCTATGTGGACAAGGTCTATCAGGTGTATTGCATAGCAATCCCGTATAAAGTGGAACCTAAGTTCAATGTGTTTAGTCTTAGAGTGCTGTATGGGATTGCGTGTGATAGAAATAACAGCAGTATTATCTATGTGAATAGGAGTCATAGAAAGAAGTAACCCGTAATCACGTAGTTGATGCTGAATCCATAGAACCTGAGAGCAGCAACTCGCAGCAGCAACGTACTCAGCTTCTGCAGTTGAAAGAGAAACTGTAGTCTGTTTCTTGCATTGCCATGAGACCAATCAAGATCCTAGGAATTGGCATCCACCAGTGGTAGATTTCTTGTCTATGCTGCAGCCGCTATGATCCGAATCTGAATAGGCAGAAAGAGCGAATGATTTCTCGTTTGAATACCATAGACCAAGATTGGGTCTATGTTTGAGATAACCAAAGATTCGCTTTACCGCCTTCATGTGAGACACCTTAGGTTTGGCTTGAAAGCGTGAGCAGACGGATACCGCAAGCACAATATCCGGTCGAGAAGCGGTCAAATACATCAAAGAACCTATCATTGAGCGATAGTCCTTTTCTTTGCAATCTTCCTCATCTTCAGCAAGTCTAAGATTGTGACTAAGTTCGATAGGAGTCCCATAGGTTTTACAATTGAGCAGGTCATATCGAGTCAACAAGTCTTTGACATACTTTGACTGATGAATATAAATATCTTTTTGAGACTGCTCAACTTGTACACCTAAAAAGAATTTGAGCTCCCCCATCGCACTCATCTCAAACTCAGATTTCATAATCTCTTCAAAATGCTTGCACATTGCTTCATTTGTAGAGCCAAAGATAATGTCGTCCACATACACCTGCACAAGTAACATATCTTCTCGATCGCCAGTCCGTTCTTTACGGATGAACAGAGTACTGTCGATATTCCCGCGAACAAAACCATGTTTGATTAAGTGGGTAGTGAGCCTCTCATACCAAAGCCGCGGAGCTTGATGAAGACCATATAACGCCTTGTTCAACTTGCAGACGTATTCTAGATGCTCAGGGTCTTCAAAACCTGGAGGCTATTTCACGTACACATCCGTATCCACTTGTCCATATAAATAGGCGCTTTTAACATCGAGTTGGTTAACACGAAACTCTTTGAAAGAAGCGAACGCAAGAAAAATCCGAATAGACTCAAGTCTTGCCACAGGAGCGAAGACTTCATCATAATCCAAGCCCTCGATCTGACTAAAACCTTGAACAACCAATCGAGCTTTATTCCGAATCACGATACCTCGATCATCCATCTTATTTCGAAATACCCATCGAGTGCCGGTTAAATGAGCACCTTTGGTAACGGAACTATATCCCAAACATGCAGCTTGTTGAACTGCTGCAACTCTTCTTGCGTGGCCTCAACCCAGGATGGATCTTTTAAGGCCTCCTCAACTTTCTTAGGTTCAATTTGAGATAAATGACAAGAATTTATCCGAGCAACCAAATTTAACATTTCTTGATTTGGATTTTGCTTCACTTGTTGCCTTGTTTGAATAGCAGCATTAGGATCACCGATAATATTATCGATGGGGTGATCCCTGTGTACACGTGTGACTGGGATTAAATCCGGTGCTAGTACTAACTCCAAATTGTTCATATCCCCTTCAGTAACGGGAACAGTGTTAGTCGCATGAGCAGTAGAAGTTTCAGATTGCACTGGTGGTTGAAGTTCCATATCATCTTCATTAGAGAAGAGGTGAGAATGAACCAATTCTTCTTCTTCCTCGTCTTCCTCTAAAGGTGGCATGTTGGGATCATCAAGATGTTCTGTTGCATTAGTCGTTCCTGAAGTCGAAGGAACATCCGAAGGTGGGATAGCAGGAGATGGTGTGGATGTAGTAGGTAGTGGTGTGGGTGTTGGAGGTGATGGTGTGGGTGTTGGAGTAGGTGTGGATGTAGGTTTTGAGGTAGATGTGTCTTGACACAGACTGATGCCATGAAGTAAGGTAACTAACTCCTCCTCTTCATCATCTGCTTCGGGTATGTCAAACGAACTAAACACATCCTTATAGTTGAATAACCATTCCGGACCCGTTCCTTGAGGAGGATCCGTGTAACGCAGACATTTTACCTCAAAATGCTCTTCCACCTAGTGTGTTGATTTAATGTAGACTCTTTTGTTCGGAGAGTTGACTGAATAGCCAAGGAAAATTCCTTCAACGGCTTTAGCTCCAAACTTTGAGACCTTTTCTTTTGAGATCATAATCAAACACGGACACCCAAATGGCTCTAGAAACTGCAAAGTGGGCTTACGGTTATTGAAAAGTTCATAACAGGTCTTGTTCTTTTTCTTAACCGTGAGCACGCGATTTAGAACGTAACAAGCAGTACTGACTGCTTCTGCCCAAAATATAATAGGAAGCTTAGAATCGGCCAGCATAGTCCGAGCTGTCTCGATAATAGTCCTATTCTTACCCTCTGCAACTCCATTCTGTTGAGGAGTTCTTGAGGCACTGAACTGATGATCAATACCTTTCGTGGCACAGTATAACTCAAGAGTTGAGTTCTTGAATTCAGTTCCATTGTCACTTCTCAGTCTCTTCACCTTTAAGTTGCACAGATTTGCCAACTTATCCAACAGATTCACCAAAATATCTGGTGTTTCACTCTTCGCACCTAGAAAGTATACCCATGAAAATCTCGAGTAGTCATCGGTGACTACTAAGCAGTAAGATCTACCACCTATGCTCTTAGTTGAAATAGGACCAAACAGATCCATATGTAAGAGCTCCAGCGGTGCAGCAATGGAATTCACTACCTTCGACTTATGGGACTTTTTGTGGAGTTTCCCTTTGTGGCATGCAATGCAGTCATCTTTTAGGGCAAATGACTGTTTTGGAACTCCATTTACCAAATCATTGTTTATTAGAAAATTCATCTTGCGAAAGTGAATGTGTCCCATTCGTCTATGCCAAAGTAGTGATTCCTTTTCCGAAGCCTTTGACAGGAGACATGTGTACTCATCTGTAGTCTCCACAGTTCGCATATTCATTACATAGGTGTTGTTTCTCCGTGGCACCCTCATAAGCACCCATTCTTCAGGGATAACGAAACCAGGCTTCAGTATCACACATTCCGTCTTTGTGAAAGCAGTGGTAAAGTCCTTATCACAGACTTGTGAAACGCTCAGCAAGTTGTGAGTAAGTTGAGCCACATAGTTCACATTCTCAAAGATAACTTTCCCGTTAGTTAGCGTTCCCTTTCCCGTAATAGTTCCTCTTGTATCTCCAGCAAAAGCAACATGTCCTCCGACATGTGGTTTAACATCCGTCAAAAGAGACACATCGCCAGTCATGTGTCACGAACAGCCACTATCCATAAACCATTCACTATCTTTAACGCGTTCTGACTGCTGCAACACATAAAGTAAGGAGATTAGTGAGAAACGGTGACCCAAGCCTTTACAGACTTAGGTCTACCAAGGTCATCAACAATAATCACATCGGACACAACTTTATTTTTTAACAAATCAGAATTTTCATCTAATGTGTTATTGTTGATGACAGAAGAGTCACTAACAGACTCCTTTCGTTTCCAAACTTTAGTTTGTTCGGAAATTGGTTTGGGAGTAATGTCGGGCTTTTGTTTTGGCAAAGGTTTTTGCCCAACATTACTTGGCTTTTCAGCAGGCTTGGGAGAGATTGAATAACGCCTAGGTGGAGATTTTGAAAAAGAATTTCTGTAAACTGATGTCCTAGGCATCTCTCTCCCATAGTGCTGATGAGACAGTTTGGGACATTCACGAATTAAATGTCCTTGTCTTTTACAATAAAAACATGAGCGGGTCTCAACAAATGGTTGAGGCTGAGGACTTACCACAGGAGTAGGAGAAGCATTTCTAGAACATGAACATTTCGTGCACGTCTTAGAAGATGCTTGTTTTGGTTGAGAGGTTGAAGTGGAAGGTTTATCACAAAAATCCTTTTCAAGTGTAGCTTTATGTTGCAAAATCTTTACAGGTGACTGTAAAGTTTGAATTTTTGTATTTAAAACCTTGTTCTTTTCCTTTCTAGGTTGAACCTTAATTGTAGGTTCAACCTTTAAAATCACTTTTTCAGATTTTACTTCAACCTTCTTTTTAAATTCAAGATACTCCTAATCAGTAATATCCTCAATCTCAACAATCTCCTCAACACTAACTGGAGATTCACATTTAGACTTAACAAACTGAGGCGAAGGATACTCTGGCCGCTTGGTTTTCTCCTTTGCCTGTTTGTTTTGATTATTGACCTTTGATTTGACCGCATATAACAATGCATAGTCAACTGGAATCTCTTCGGTGCCTTCCTTAACAGGCATAGGACATTATTCAGTGGGAGGCGGGACTATAGTATAACCTAGTCCTGTCTTAGCTTTATTATCTGTCCTTTGCTTGTTAAGGATTTCGTTGAAGGCAACCATAGAAGAAGAGGAACCTAGAATCTTATTTTTATACTTGTCATATTCAACTTTCAAATCAGAAAGTTCCTTTCTCAAAAGTTCTATTTCAGCAAGATAGCTATTAATAGCATCTTGTTGACTAAAAATCTTAGATTTATACCTAGAGTGTCCTGTTGATAAGCCTCAATTTTCTTATCATACAATTGTTCATTGGCCTTTAGGTATTTGTTTGACTCATTAAGTTTTTCAACCTTTTTCCTTAAGTCTACATTATCTTCTTGAAAGCACTTTAAAGATTCAGTTAACTTAATGCATGAAATACAGTTCAAAGGTTCTTCTGGTTCAATGCGTACCTCATTAGAAATGTGAGCCATGAGACACTGTTGATACTTGTCAGCATACATGCTCCAGTCAGTGTTGGTAGGCTCAAAGACAACTAGTGCATCAGCTATCGCTTGCTTCACTTCATCTTTCTCTGGAGTTCTGGGAGCGCCAGGCTTTGTGAAACCCGATGGAGGAACTTTAGGTTTTTCACATTCTCTCGCAAAATGTCCCAAATTCTGACAGTTATAACAGCGAACCTTGCTCTTATCAAAACCAAAACTGGTTTTGCCATCTCCTTCCAAACTCTTGCGACCAGTCCGTTGCAAGAATTTCTGAACTCTCCTTGAGATCATTGCAATATTCCAGTTTAAGTCCATTTGCTCAAGATCATCGTCATCTAGTTGAGCATAATCTTCTTTAGCAAGTTCTAAAGTAGAATTCGGTTGTGAAACCAAATCCTTGTAGGAGCTAAGAAAGGCTGTATAGATAGCAGCCTGTTCTTGAATAGCAGAGGAAACATGAACTTGCTGTTGTGACCCTTGTGAGGGTCCAGAAGCATACACCGGATGATGAACACCGGTAGATTGCAATGAAGGTTGTAATGGAGAACTCGTAGAAGAAACGAAAGCTATTCCACCATAAGTCTTTCTGGTGTTGACTTTTCCTCCATATAATGTCGGGTCTTGAACAAAACCACCCGATTTGCATTCCTTTTTCTTTAACTCCATCGCATGAGCTTGAAGAACACCAATTAGCTCATCCAAGTTCATTGTAGCTAATGCTTGACTCTCTTTTAAAAATTGCACTTTAACGTCCCAACTACTCGGTAGAACGTCCAACAGCTTCTTATTTATTTCAATCTGAGGGAAATTGTAGCCTTCCTCGGTCAACTCACTAACTAACTGTGAGTATCTTGTAAACACACCTGAAGCTGTTTCATTAGGAAGAGAATCAAACATATCATACTGTTTCTTGATCAGTTCTAATTTAGCCTCCTTGTACTTTTGATTTCCACCACATCTTGTCTCAATAGCCTTCCAAAGATCGTATGTTATGTCATGTGTTTTGAAGAGGCGTAAGACATCTTTAGTAAGGCACATGCAAATGGCCGAATGAACCTTTCAATCAATATCGTACTCCTTCTTCTCTTCAGGAGACATGGCTTTGTATGTTTTGGATGGAGGGATACCACGATAGTCTCCCTCAGCTACTGGAGCTTCATATCTTTCTCTGAGCGGACCCCAGAGCTCCGGACAGTGGAAATCTACGTACTGTTCAAATCGATCACACCAATATGTGTAATCCATATCAGCAGTGAATAGAGGAGGTTTATTATTAGAACCGACATCATGATTTTGTTTAATCATATCCCTGATTCCCCGAATATCCTCTTTATCAGCAGCAACAGCCATTAAAGATTAACCTGAAAATTAACACAAAAACAAGAACTTGCAAACTAATTAGTACCAAAGGCGTCACTTGGTAAGTGACGCACTCAAGTGTCGCAACGACTAGCGGCACTTGATAAGTGATGCTATCGAGTGACGGATGAAGTGACTGAGGACACTGTAAGCAAGTGTCGCTCAATCTAGCAAGTGACGCACTCAAGTGTCGTACTTGAGTGACGCAATAAAATAAACAGGCGTCACTAGTAAAAGTGACGCAAGAAATCAAAGGGCGTCACTAACAGAAGTGACGCAAGGAATCAAACAGGCGTCACTAGCAGAAGTGACGCTTAGCACTCAAGTGACGTGCTAAAGTGACGCACGTGAGTGACGGTGAATTAAATTAGACGACACTTGAGTTAAATGTCGTATTAACCCCAAATGACGCTCCAAGTGACGCACGAAAGTGACGCACCAGAGTGTCGGTAAAACCCTAATTTGGACTTACGAAGTGCCGCAGCAAGTGACGCATTCAAGTGACGCAACGAGTGTCGCATAAATGATTGTAAAATCCCAAAAACCCTACAAATCGAATTTTCGTAAACCTAACGAAAATTCCTCGAACCCTAACGAACGAAACCTGTAGTAAATGATGAAAATCGTTTGGAAAGCACCTTATCAACTTGAATTCCGTAGTTATTCTCGATTCTTTATCCGAACGAAATCGAAATCAATCCAAAACGTCTTCAAAACGTCAATCTAATCACCTAGTGTCTCTGATACCAGTTGTGAGTGCCCAATGCGTTGGATCTAAGTGATGATCAACAGTAATTGAATGGCGGAAACAATCAATTACACAAATCACTAATAAACCTAAACCGAAATAATCAATTGAACAAAGTAAACGAGTTTATTAGCTTGAATAACGTATTGGAACTTGATTACAGATGAGTTTAGTCGACAAATGGTGCTAGGGTTTCGTCCACCCTAGCCGAAAACCCATAGGTTTGTATTTATACTAACATTCTGGCAGACATGCATCACTTGCTGGAAGTGTCGCATGTAGCCGCCTTCATGCGTCACTTACCTAAGTGTCGCTATGCGTCACTTAGGCAAGTGTCGCCTAAACTAAAACTTAAGTGTCACATTATACAAAATCTATATTTCTATTAAACGACTAACGACACTTTTACAACTCAATAGACCAACTGACAGACAAACTAAAATGCATCAACAATATGATTTACTAATTGTAAAATTTTGTATTTCATATTTTGTTAATAGAGTTTTTGTAAAAAGTTGTTAAATTAGTTTAATTAATCGTGATAATAAGCTTTTGTTGATTAACTGGTGAAACTAATTACTCTTAATTTGGTTCAACTTTTTAGGATTT
Organism: Pseudognaphalium luteoalbum; assembly: GCA_963422505.1. Lineage (NCBI taxonomy): Eukaryota > Viridiplantae > Streptophyta > Magnoliopsida > Asterales > Asteraceae > Pseudognaphalium > Pseudognaphalium luteoalbum. The sequence goes on along the minus strand of OY730192.1, from coordinate 84,961,604 downwards.
AGTTTCAATCGGCGGATGGAAATCCATCCACCGGTTAGAGTTCTATTTGTTAAATTGTGTTTATGTTATTAATATTTATTTATTTTTGTGTGTACTAACTTGTTTTTCATTAGTGGTGTTTGTATTTCAGATTTATTTTTTATTTAGGTTATAATCAGAATGTAGAGAAGTTTTAAAAGCGATGCCAACAATTACAACATGGTCAGGGGGATGAACAATGATAGTTCTGATTCTTGTTGGGACATGTTATTGTGACAACAGATCTAGCTTGTAATAGTACTAGAGATTATTGTAATCAAGTTTGTAAATTGATTTTGAATTGTAATGAAAATATTGGTTGGTAAACATATTAGAGTTAAATATTAAATGTTGAAATATGTTGACCAAAAGCTGACCATAACCTGCGATGCGAACTGAGTGAGTTAGCAGGGCAGGGCTGCGAAGCGAATCGAGTCGATTCGCTGGGCCAAGTTGGGCTGCGAACCGAGTCGGTCCGCAGAGCCCATAACCTGCGAACCGAGACGGATTTATATACAAAATTATGTTTAAACCTAATTAATTTTTGCCATTTGATTAATCCGAACGTTTTTGTGTTTCCAGAGCTTTCAACATAGTCTAAAGGTTAGGAATTGAAAGATTAACAATTGTTATAATCAATACAAGACATATTAGATAATTGATTTCACTAATACTTGTGAAACAATCCGTTTACGATCCGTAAACTTAGTATTAAGGGATTCTGCACCTTAATACCTAAAGATAACCTCGTTATCGATCCTAATACATACGGACTTACAAATGGTATCAGAGCCTACGGCTAGATACGCGTAGGTTCGAGGTTATTCGGATAATAACGGTTGATTTGGGGTTGTTAGTACATGATTTGTTGCGTAAAAACGATCAAAATCAGTCTCTGGAAGCTTTTAGGTTCGTTTACGTTCAAAATCTTAGTTTTTGGACGTTCAAAAGCCTAAAATTTTAGTTTTTAGCTTTTTCAGCCAATTCTGCGTACTGAGTTGTGAAGCGAACCGAGTTTGCGAACTGAACTAAGTTGGCGAACTGAGATTCTGCGAATTGAGTTCAATCTGCGAACTGAGTTTGATCTGCGAACTGAGTTCTCCTCTGTGAACTGAATTCAATCTGTGAACTGAGTTCTAGTCTGCGAACTGAGTTTGTTCTGCGAGTTGAGTTCCTGCGAACTGAACTTTCTGTTTATTTTTTAATCTCTAGGATTTACAAAAATATCTGACATAAGTAAGATGATTGAGATGGAACATGAGGTTGGAAAATCTAATGTTCCACCTAAATTGCTCCGACTTGAAGACTACTATGGATGGAAAGACAGATTTGTCGGTTCCATGATTTGTTTATTTGGATGTGCATCAAGAACGGATATACTGCACCTTCTGCTAAAGTTGGTAGTAAAACTGTGGCACTTACCTATACTCAAATGAGTGATGAAGAAAAGAAAGATTATCAAATTGAAAATAAAGCTCACTCATCAATTAAAATGAGTCTTCCAAAAGAAATCGACAATCAGTTGAAGTCTTTTCATAATGCTAAAGAGCTATGGGGAAGCTCTAGAGAAAAGGTGTGATGGAAGTCCTCAAGTTAAGGCAGGTAGGTGTAATCTATTAAAGAAACAATTCATAGTCTTCAAAGCTATAAAAGATGAAGACCTTGATGCATATACCACCAGATATTACCATCTGTTAAGTGAGCTAGATGACCACGACATTACCTATTCTAATACGGAGAAGACTGACAATTTTATTGAGGGTCTTCCTTCGAAATGGGAAATGTATGGAGTTATGCTCAAGGATAACGATGAGCGTTATGCAGCTATGTCATTGGAGCAGGTAATTGATAAGCTCCGCGGATATGATTTCACAAAGAAATCAAGAGATACTGATTCTGATCAGGTACAAGATCCTGGGCTCTATCATGGAAAATCTACTATCTCAAATAGTTCGTCCAGTTCGACCACTGCTTTACTAGTTGGTGATACTGGAGAAACTGGTGAAATGATATCCGAAGACTTATGCTTTATAAGTTCATCTGGAGGTGAAGCAAAAAGTAAGACAACTGGGAAGTCAACTCAAGAGCATCACAAAATGCCCATGAGTGTGAAATCCGCTGAACAACAACTTTCAGTTCTTGCTTCATTTGTTGCTTCATACGAAAACTACATCCAGGGTAAGATCAATGATCCAGTTACTTTTGATGAGGATTATGATCAGGTAGACCCAGACGACTTAGAAGAAATGGATCTCCAGTGGCAACTTGCTATGGTGTCAAGGAGAGTTAAAAATTTCTTAAAGCGTACTGGATGAAAGCTGGTGGGAAATAAAGTTGGGTTTGATAAGTCCAAAGTGAAATGTTTTAACTGTCAAGGTTATGGACATTTTGCTAGGGAATGTCAAAGACCCAAAACTGAGAAGTTAGCAAATCCTGAAAAATCAATTGCTACTATGTCTTCTAAAGCCTTGGTAGTTCAACAACTGGATGGTTCTTATGACTGGAGAGCTTTGACTGAAGAAGCTCTTATGGCTGAAATTGAAGATCCAGTTAAGACTGATGAGACACCATCTTACATGCCTACTACTGAGGATTATCAAATGAAGATTCCTGATTTGAAGATGCTGGCAGCTGAAGATGATGTGTTGGACTTGGGATCAACTGAAGATCTATGTCCAGCAGACATTGTTGCATAAGTGGCTGAACTCCAAACTGAGAAGAAACGGGTATGTCTTGATGTTCCTACACTTATAGATGTATGTCAATTAGTGACTAGTTTACAAGCCCAGGTTAATGTCTTTGCTGAATCACATAAGGCTTTAACATCTGAACTAGAATTGGCCAAAATTGATGTACGTAGGTTAAGTGAGGACAAGCTAGACCTTGAGAAACAAATTAAGTCCTATATGCCTGATAAGACTGTACTTAGGAATACTATAAATGAACAATCTATGACAATAGATGGTCTTTATTTAAACCTAAAGGACTTAAATCAAGGAATAGCTGACAAGGACAAAGAATTAGCTGAATCTAAGGTCAAGTTAGTTGAGCTTAATCGTAAGTTTGAGAGTTATGGAACATCTTCTTTAACTATGGATAATATAATTGACGCTCAACGTAGTGTAAAGGACAAGACTGGCTTAGGCTATAGTGATGTACCTCCGCCCTTTAATGCTAATTACACTACTACTAATGTTGACCTAGAGATGATTGATGCAACTGCTAATTCTGATGTTAAAGTACCCGAAAAAATCTGAAGTTTCTAAGATACAGAAGGATGTTCTTAAAGAACAATCATTTAAAATTGGTAAGATATCAGGTTCCACCAATATACAATTTGTATCAGGTGGGATGTTGAATGATGCCAAAGTAGATGATAAGGTTATTAAAGAACAAAATGATACACCTTAAGTATCTAAGACTCAGATTGAAATTAAGGCAAAAGACGTTAAGTCACGAAGGCAGATGTCTTGGTTTAAATTCCATCAAAAGGGGCATGTGGCTTCTTGTTGTCCTAATAAGAAGTTGGAAGCTATTCATAAGCCAGTGAATAACGAGAAACCAAAACTTGTAGACAGGTCTAGTGCTAAACCTGGTTTGGGAAGCAAACCTGTGACTACACCTGTGAACATGTTGAAAAGAGACAATACTAGTAGTGTCTCACCACCTAAACCTAAGATACCTTATTCTCAAAATGATAATGCTAGAGATAAGACACCTTCGAGGTATAGAACCCCAAGTAGAAACCATAGTCAGTATGAAAGTGGTTCTACTTCTCGTGCATAACAACATAGTCAAATGCCTAGGAGGTTTTCTACTCACTCTCCTCACAGGCATAAGACTATAAATCATCAACAACCTCAACCTCCTGTAAAAGTCACCAAGACTCCCGATGGGAATAGTTATGGTTACTTTAAGGAAGTTCAGATTGTGGATGATAAGGGACATCCTAAGACCGTAATGGCTTAGGTCCCTCTTGAAAACTAACTGTGTACAACTTGTCATGTGCAGGAGCAGACTGTGAACAAAGACAGCTGGTGGTATGTAGACAGTGGATGCTCAAGACATATGACAGGAGAAAGAAGTCTATTGAAAGACTTCAAAGGTGGTTTGAAATAGCGAGTGAACTTCGCTGGTGATAAAGGAGGAGTGATTATGGGAAAAGGAAAAGTTTCAAATGGAACTTTGACTCTTGAAGATGTGAATTATGTTGAAGAACTAACTCACAACTTGGTGAGTGTTTCCTAAGTCTGTGATAAAGGTCATCTAGTTCATTTTAATGAAAAGGAAGCCTTAGTCCTGATGCCGGGATTTGTTATTCCCGAAGATTGGATATTAATGAGGGCACCAAGGAAGAAGGACATCTATGCTATTAACATGGGTGCTCCAAATACTTCAATGGAGTCTACATGTTTATTATCCAAGGCTTCAGAAGCTGATTCTATTGTATGGCATCGGAGAATGGCACATTTGAACTTTCGAAAAATGAATCACATAACCAAAAATTGTATGACATCTATGCTATTAACATGGGTGCTCCAAATACTTCAATGGAGTCTACATGTTTATTATCCAAGGCTTCAGAAGCTGATTCTATTGTATGGCATCGGAGAATGGCACATTTGAACTTTCGAAAAATGAATCACATAACCAAAAATGGTTTAGTTCTGGGTGTGCCACAGAAATGTTTTGAGTTTGAAGACAGGTGTGTTTCTTGTTTGAAAGGAAAACAACATAAGAAACCACACAAGTCTACAGATGATTTCTCGCCATTTGAATTGCTACATATAGATCTCTTTGGCCCAATAAGCAAGAGAAGCATAGGTGGCAAATGGTATTGTCTGGTTGTTACAGATGATTTCTCTAGATTTTCATGGGTATTCTTTTTGAAATCTAAGGATGAAACTCCAGGAATGCTCATGGAGTTCTTAGATTTAGTAGAGAATGTCTATAACATGAGAGTTAAGAAAATTCGTAGTGACAATGGTACATAGTTCAAAAATTCTACGTTGAATGTTTATTGCTTAAGTAAAGGAATTCAACATCAATTCAGTGCACCATATGAACCACAGCAAAATGGTGTTGCTGAAAGGAAGAATAGAACTCTTATTGAGACAGCAAGAACCATGCTTGCTGATTCAGGGCTTTCGGTTATCTTTTGGGCAGAAGCAGTGAATACAACATGTCATATTTTGAATAGGGTACTAACTGTTAAGAAGCATAACAAGACTTGTTATGAACTTCTGAACAAAAAGAAACCTAATTTGAAAGGATTTGAGCCCTTTGGTGTATCATGCACCCTATTGAAGACTAGCAATCAACCTAAGTATGGGGAAAAGGCTGACGAATGATATTTCTTAGGTTATATTCCTAATTCACCAAACAAGAAGGTTTTCAATAAAGTCACTGGACGTGTGGAAACTGTCTATAACATTGAAGTTACCAATCATACTCATGACAAACACAAGGGATTAGATTGGCAATTCGATTATTCAGATCTGTTTAAGTCATTTAAAGTCCCTATAAGTGACTTTGTGGTTAATTCAGAAATCCTGGAACATTTATTGTACGGTGAAGGGGACACTGGCCCTACACATACATCGAATGCTTCTTCATATGGGACGTCTACAAATAATCCATCTACTAGTGCTTTAAAAGAGCCATCAGTGGAAAAACCTCAAGAGCAAGACAAGTTATCGGAAGTTACTCAAAGGGTATTAGATAATATCTTTACCCCTACAAGGGAATTTAGAGAAAGAATAACTTCTGATGAGATGTACAGTACTGATAAGGATATGCCACCATTGGAAGAGATTGACACCAATTTGGATGATGAGATACTTGTTGAACCAGTAACTGTGACAAGAACTAGTAAGAATCATCCTGTGGAAAATATCATTAGTGATCAAAACATTCCAATGTTAACCAGGAGTCAAGCTAAAGCTAATACTTCTGATTACACCAGCTTATACGTGTCAATTAAAGAAACTGGGATCACTAATAAATGTCTTTATGCATGCTTTATCTCACAAGTTGAACCTAAAAATGTTCAACTAGCATTAAAAGAAAATTCGTGGGTAGAAGCTATGCAAGAAGAATTGACTCAGTTTAAGAAGCTGAATGTTTGGGAGCTGGTTGACTTACCTTCTAGTGAGTATCCTATTGGAACTAAATGGGTCTTTAAGTGCAAAAGAGACGATTGGGGAATTGTTACTCGCAATAAAGCTCGTTTAGTGGTTCAGGGATTCAATCAAGAAGAAGGAATAGATTATAACGAAGTGTTTGCACTTGTTGCTAGGCTTGAAGCAGGGTATTCTTATCATTTGCAACTTACAAAGAAATTAAAGTGTATCAGTTGGATGTTAAGAGTGCCTTTTTGTATGGCAAAGTACAAGAATTGGTATATGTCTCTCAACCACCAGGGTTTGTTGATCCAGATTATCCAGATAGAGTATATCGGTTGAATTAGGCTCTATATGGATTACATCAAGCACCCAGGGCATGGTATGAGACACTATCAAAGTACCTACTTGAGAATGGATTTACAAGAGGTTCAATTGATAGTACACTTTTTGTTAAATGGAAAAAGAATGACTTTCTGCTTGTTTAAGTATATGTTGATGACATCATTTTTGGGTCTTCTGGCGAAAAGATGTGTCAAGAATTTGAGAAAGTCATGCGAAAAAGGTTTGAAATGTCTGCTATGGGAGAGTTGAATTTCTTTTTAGGATTACAAGTTGATCAAAAAGAAGATGGTATGTTCATTCATCAAACAAAGTACACCTATGAACTGTTAGAACGATTTAAGATGGATGAAACACGCATATATCATACTCCTATTCCAGAAAATCATGGACTTGAACCGGATACATTGAGTGACAAAGATGTGGATCCTACTCTTTATAGGGCCATGATTGGGTCACTAATGTATCTCACTGCATCCAGGCCTGATATAATGTTTGCAGTATGTATCTGCGCAAGATTGATGAGCTTCTCCTAAAGAGTCTCATATGTAAGCAGTTAAAAGAATCTTTCGTTACCTAAGAGGGAAACCGAAGCTGGGACTTTGGTATCCGACTGGAGGAGACTTGGATTTTATTGCTTACACTGATTCTGATTATGGAAGATGCAATCAGAATAGAAAGTCCACAACTGGTGAATGTCAGTTTCTAGGAGGAAGATTAGGGTCTTGGCAGTGCAAGAAGCAAACCTCAGTAGCCATTTCAACATGTGAAGCTGAGTATGTTGCTGCAGGCAGCTGCTGCTCTCAAGTGTTGTGGATTCAATAGCAAATGAGAGATTATGGATTAAACTTAACCAACACTTCGATGATGATTGACAATGAATCCACCATATCAATAACCAATAATCCTGTAAAGCACAGCAAGACAAAGCACATTGATATCCGTCATCATTTCATAAGAGACTGTGTTGAAAAGAAGCTTATTCAGTTAGTAAAGGTTCCATCATTGGATAACTTGGCAGACTTGTACACAAAAGCTTTTGACAGGAATCATTTTGAGACATTGGTTCAACTGAACGGAATGAGGAATCCAGAATAACTAGTCTTCCAAAGGATATGTAATAGTTAGATGTTAGTTTAAGTCTTTATATTAAAAAATAAAAAAAAGAAAAAAAAAAAGAAGGGGGGCGTATGGCATTCATTTGCTTGTTACCTTAGGGAATCGCCTCTGATAAAAGAACAACAGTAGTTCTTTTAGAAATTATTTAAGTTTTTATTTGCAAAAACTTGGGAGATGATAGTACATTAGGAGAATAAGCTTAAGAATAATTACCTTAAGTATTAAGTACGATGTGTTAGTAGATTCCTATAAGTCATCCTAAGATAACTATTTTAACTAGGACTTGACTTATATTTATCTTATTATACACCTATATCCACTGATTATAACCTGTCTCTTACTTCATAAGTGATAAGAATAACTTTAGTCTAGTTAGCTTCATCATACGATATATTTTTAGGCAAATTATGCTAAGATTTCCGAGCAGTTAAGAAATTATAAATTCATGTGTCTTATCTTTTGTGAAACTGCTATACCATGTATGAATCAAATCTTAATTGTTGAATGATAGTACTTCCATGCACTGTTATCTAAAACAAAAACAAAAAGATACAAAGTATCAAAAGATTAAAAGGTGAGTTATATGTTTCTAAAGAGCATCATTTAGTAACCTCTACCTTACATATAAATGATACAAAGTATCTAATATCAAGTGTATGTTATATGCTTCTAAAGGACATTATTTAGTAACTCCTACCTTACAAATAAAAGATACAGTGTTATGAGTTGTACTTAAGTTCTTCAGTATATTGTATAGTGGAACACGCTAGATATTGTTCACATTAATAATAAATATTATGCTCAGAAATCTGTGTATAATTTGTTTATGTGGATCATAATATCGATAATCATCTTGATCTGTCTATGACACATGAACATTCACCTTCGTGAATAATAAGTTCTAAAGAAACAATAAGTTATTTTTCAAAAATGTGTTATATCGTGTGGATAAAGGTAATTAAGATATAATTTTATACATATAAGTTTATTACTGGTTAAAATTGTGATTTTATTGTGCTTATATGAATTTCATGAGGTATGAATATTAACAATCGTCTTAGACTTATTAAAAATCAATTAAGTATAGCTTATTCTTTCTAATATGATCTATAAGCAGATAAACTCTTAATCATTTAAGCATAGAATTTATTTTTGCTTAGTAAGTATGTTTACATTTTGCTTTTGTAAAAGTTTATGTTATTATAATTAAATAAAGTTTAGTTTTAATTTATTTATTGTGTTATCCTTTGGAATTAAGTTAAACTGCACTTTATTGTTCCGTGTTGAATAAAGGTGACAAAAACGCAATGGGAAGTTAAAAAGTTTGAATAGTAAAAATAAATACAAGTTCAATTTATATTTAAAGCTAAATTCGCATTTGTGGTCAAAACTTGCGAAGTTGACCAGTCAAACCTGCGAATCGAGATTAGAGTATAAAAGTGACAAGTCAAACGAGTCAAACATCACTTTCCTCTGCGAAGAGAATCCACATCTCTGCGATGTGAGATTCTGCGAAGTGAGTTTGGGTACAAAAATGACAAGTCAACGAGTCAAACCCCCACACTTTTCACTCATTTGCGAAGCGAACCCAAACCCTCTGCGAGGCGAATATCTGCGACGCGAACCGAAAGTTGTTTTTGTGTGATTTTCGATTTTTTAGGAAGAGGAAGGGATTTTCTGTAACACCCCCAAATTTATTGTTTAGCGGAAGCAAGATTTGGGTGTTACTAATCAATATTCAAAGCACAGAGATTAATAGTAAACGACTCTATATGCGTCGTTTTAACAGAATGTATTAATAGCAAAATGTTTACAAGGTTTGAAGCCACATATAGCTCGTGTTCGTTTAAAATGAGAGATTTCAATACATAAATACTTATACAAAATATATTAATGCAAGAAAATCTCTATTGTCTGCATGCTGACTCGAGCTATAGTTTCCTGGGGCAATCCTGCCTACTGCTTTGTACCTGCGATACATGCTAAAATGGGTCAGCTAACGCTGGTGAGCTCACAGGTTTGCGTATCAAATAAGTTGTGTGAACCGCAAGATTTAAGTATTGATTTGCATCCAGCAAATAAAGTTACAGATAATGTATACAGCCATGAGCGCATAGTCTGAGCTTAACTCGAGGGTCGGGTCCCATATAGAGAATTCCGAGCGAGGTGCCTCCACGAGTGCCTAATCCACACTCGTCTTCCCAAATATTAGTACGTCCGTTTACCCGGTTAGTGCTTGCTAACCCGGACGAGGAGGGTCAATCCTATATGGTACCATATACTAATATTCACGCTACTTTCGTATTACCAGACTATACTGACGGAGGACTTTGGTTTGATTAGTTGAAAACAACTCATGTAGTATATGGAAATATGTACTCGCGTTCATGTGTTAAAAACAGAGCAATGTATCACACCCCTAGTAAAACAGTAAAAAGAGGGGCCATGAGACTCACCTGAGTCTTTAGAGTTTATATCAATAAACTGAGATTGATGAGTCGGGAATCGAAGTCCAAAGACTTGTAACCTGAGGGTGTCCACGACACGCGATGGTTATAAACATATGAAGGCATCTCATAAGACTACCTTGTAGTTGTTTGCCCAACTATAATGTCCAAATGATTACAATTTGGTTGATTGTTTAAGTGTTTGAAAATGTGTACGGCCCGTTGGTGATTGTTAGTAATAATAATATTATCATTATTCTTGAAAAACGTGTTCCAAAGTGTTTTAGAAGCCATGTCGCATTCGTGTTTGATGTTATACAAGTTTAACACTTTGTGTGAAAATTTAGATGTAACACTGTTACTCGTGACTCTAGGGTAAGGGCGAAGCCCGTTAATGACGGGGGTCCGGGGGCAGCGCCCCTGGTAGCGGGGTCCAAGGGGCGGCAGCCCCTGGCGGGGTTCAAGGGGCAGAGCCCCTGGCTGGGGTCGAGCATCTGGACTCGAATTTGGGTGAAATGGGGCGTCAAATTTGGGTCTCAAAACTTAGTGTAAAATATGGATTTGTAAACTTTGTGTTTCAGGCGACACTTGGGTAAGTGTCGCTTCAAGTATAGGCGACACTTAGGCGAGTGTCGCTGGACAAGTGTCGGTCCGATAGTATGCGACACTTAGGCAAGTGTCGCTGAAAGTGTCGCTAGACAAGTGTCGGTTCGATAGTATGCGACACTTAGGCAAGTGTCGCTGAAAGTGTCGCTAAAAGTTGCCATGCGACACTAGGGGAAGTGTCGCACGAAGTGTCGCATATCTGGGTTCGTCAGTGCGACACTTACGTCTGTTCGACGGGTTTTTGACCAAAAACATGTTTTCGGGTTTCCGTTTGGTATGATTCTTTTACCCAACCCTTATATGGACATTTTAAGCTTAAAGAAACAACTACTTGCTAAAAACACTAAAAATCGAGGAGTTGCGGGTTTTGTCGGAAACTTACAAAGTGTCGAATGGAGATTCCGAAAAGATAGATATGTAGATCGTTGCGAGATGAGTCTTTTTCTCCAAACGAGCGACGTGATTTGGGGCGTTTTTGTGGTGTTATTTTGTGGTGGAAGATGGTGGTGGAAATGATGGTGGATGGTGGAGTTTGAGAGAAATGGAGAGAAGAAAGAAGAAAGTTAGTGGGGAAATGGGGAGTGGGGAAGGGTCCCCCCCTTCTTTTGGCAGATTTTCGGTGGGGCCCACCGAGGTGTGGGTCTCCACTTTTAGCTCCGTGCATTCGCGCCCCGTGCGGTGTTCGTTTCCCCGATCGTTAATCGTTAAATAATTATTTTAAGGGTTTTAAATGCAAGTTTTAAAGAAAATAAAAGTTAATTAAATAAACTTATTGGAGTATTTTATCAATTTCTTGATAATTCAATTGGTCTCGTTTGTTTGCCCGTTAGTGTTTGAGTCGTGTAGACGCTTATAATACGATACGAAGAGTACTCGAAATATTATCACAATAATATTTTTGGTACGTTATGGTCAATAAATAATTTTTATATTATTCAATAAAATTGATCACCAACGTCCGTATTTTACTTGAACCGAAATACATTCGATTTATTTTGCGTACGATTTAAGCAAATTGCATTTTTGTATATATATTCAACAATATATAGTTTGATACATTAATTAGCCTAATACAGAACTAATTACATGTATTAACAGAGAATCAGGCACTAATTACTAGTCCTAATTTGGCGGGTGTTACATTTTCGCTCCGTGGAACTTATACACATTTCGATTACGCATCATTTGAAGTAAGTTTTATCCATTTTCACCGTCTAATTTGCGTTTAATCGTTAGTTTTATGTTTCAAATGTGTCGGTTTGGTTTATCACGGATTTATATTAAATTAGTGATTTAAGAAAACCTAAAACTTGTTGCTAAGGCTTAATCGATGCTTTATGAACAAGTTTTAATATTTTAATTGCTTCGAAACATCATTGATCATCATTTTGAAGTTGAAAACTCACATCAGATGCGTCTGCGAAGTGAGATTCAATCTCACTTCGCAACCCGCTCCTGCGAAGTGACGTAAATAATTGAATTCGAATCGCAGCTTGATCTGCGAAGCAAACTCAATAATTGAACTCGGATCGCATACTGGCTTTGCTAAACGAACTCATACAGTTGACTGATGTTGACCAAAGTGAACCAAGACTCGACTCGCAGCCACTACCCGCGAAGCGAGTTGAGCCAGTTGACTTCTGTTGACTTTGAAAATAAAATTAAAATTTTGGTCTTCAAACTTGATTTGTAAACTGGACGTTCGAATTATTCGATATTTAGTTTACATAATCATTGATTTAAACTTGAGTTCGATTTGAGAACCTTGGGGTTACAAATAATTTACAAATTAGCTTTTTAATACACGTTTAGGCTTACGAACTTACGTTAATAAGTTAAATATGTGTACTATCTTGGAACTGTGAGTTAACTAGTATCGAAAGTCTTCCGACTCATAGTGTAGTCGAGCGGCGTGTCCCGATTTTTATCGGCGGTATGATGACTCAAACATTCGCTTATAACTAACGAACGTTATATAATTTTACAACTATAATTGAAAAGTTAAGTTTGCTTAATCGTTCAATTAAGTTTTGTAAATTAAGTTGTTAGTTAATAGTAAACTTAGATGTTTGATGATCATTTGATCATAATACGTTGAAGTTTAAATTAACTAATGTTTGTTAGGTTAAGCTAATTGCCGTTTGTGTAATTTATGATTACAGATATGGCAGCTAGAGCTTTTGCACCTGGTCACAACATTTTGGTGAGTGTAGACACCAATGAGCGTGGTGTTGAGCGATTCACTGATATTCTGACATTTCTGGCACGATCGAGGATTCGATATGCCATTACTGAGTCACCACCATTATCTCAGAGCATACTGACCCAGTTTTGGGATAATATTTAGTATGATGCAGCTGCTAACCCTCCTGTTGTCAGAACAAGGGTTAATCAACATCCAGTTGTCTTCTCTGCTGATGATATTCGATAGATTTTGCGATTAGGTACTGTCGAGCAGAAAGCTGGTCCATCTGCTTACTCTACTAATTTTATTGAGGGAGCTTTGTGCAGAATGGGATATTCTGGTCCCAGACGAGGACGTCAGTTCATCAAGGCGTTCATTCTTGGGCAGTGGAGATTTCTATTCCACATTATTGTTCTATTTTTGGTAACAAGAAGGGCGGATATGATGAGCTTAGCCCTCAGCTAATTTCTGGGTTACTGTCACTGGTTTATAACAAACCATACAGTTTTTATTCATATATCTTCAGCTCATTCATTGGTCAGATTACTGGAGCTGTTAGATTGAAGTTTCTGATTTATCCCAGATTCTGTATGTTGATCATTCGCCACTGCATTCCTGACATGCCAGCAGTTGCTCCTAATCTATTTATGGACAGGGTTAACTTGCGTACTTACAATGCATGTTTTCTTAATTCTTCGAGGCGTCCAGATGTTGTTAAGCCGGAAGCGGTTGACTTATTTGGATATCTTTTGGATGAGAACTAAGTGGCTCCGGCCAATGATGGTTGGATGGATGCAAGAGCTCAACCTCAAGCTCAACCACAACCATAGTTTCAACCTGCAGCTAAGCCTCAGGAACTACTTCAGGATGTTTTGATACAGGCTAGTCAGCAAGGACAACAAGTTATCCCTGAGATTGTGGCTCAGGTTGTGCAGGATGTACTGGGACATCAATATGATGTTACAGACCCAATACTTCAAGCTATTGAGGATTATCAACCTCAGGTACTTAATTTAGTACTTAAAAATAATTATATTGAAACTTAGATGATCGAGATTAATATCTAATCATCAAAGTTTAAATATTCTACATCACAGGATGATGCTGACCCAGAGATTGCTAGACCTGAGGGTACTTTGAGGCACACTGGGTCGGATGTTGGGACATCTGGTAGTTTGGGTAAAGAGGTTGCCTCTGCATCTGATTCTGATGATGAGGAAACTGATGATGATACTGATCCTCGACCCAGGTTTCCTATGGGTATTCTTCCGGGCATGATCAAGAAAGGATCAAGGGTATTCATGGATCCAGTCGACAAGGGCAAGAATAAAGCCGATGAGAAGGATCCTGATTATCATTTGATTGATGAGGATTCAGAGGACGATGAGAGTACACCTCTCGTGACATCACGCAGGAATCGTATACGCTCTGCTACTACCCAATTAACTATTGGGGATTTGTCTCGTCTAGGTAACTTTTTATATTTGGAATTACTTGTAGTATGTTGTATATTCTACTCTAGAGACTGAGATAGATATTTTCTATAACAGTTGCTAGGGAAAGACAGCCTGCTCAGGCTAAACCTAAGAGGCAACGATTGACTTCTTCTGTGTCTGAAACCTCAGAGAAGGTTAGAGATACATATTATGTTAATATTGCTTACTTAATCAGAGATTGGGACAGATTAGTCTGTGATATTTACTGATTTAAGTTAATTTTAGGTGCCTGCTACTACTACTCCTACTTCCCGGTTTCCGACTAACAAGGATAGTCGTGTTGCTGCGGCCTTGCTGAGTGATGCATTTGAGCAGTTGGTTCAAGAAAAAGTAAGATCTGCATCTGCACAGCATGTGGTTCTGACTGCACAGCCACCGGTGAAAGCTTCTGAACGGGTTTCCAATTTGGAATCTCGTGTTCAAACTCTTGAAGCTCAGCATGTGACTCTTGCTAAAGCTCTTACGACTCAAGGTAAAGCTTATAATGACTTGCTGAAAGCACACAAGATGTTGCTTAGAGATGCTGAAGATAACTAGAGTAAGCTTGATCGTCTTGAGAGATTAGTTATGAATCTATCCAAGGACAAGCCATCTCAGGGGGAGATCTTGGCATATCAGGAGTCGTGCAAGGAGGATGAGCTGAGGAATAAGCAAAGAGATGACAGAGACGATGATCCCAATGCACAGAAAGATAGTGATCCGGTTGGTCCTTCAAAGACTACTGAGCAAGCTATGATTCAGGGGGAGTCTGAGTCTGCTGGTGCTGGTGTTGGTGCAAGTGGAAGTGGAGCTGGTGAGAAGTAGTTATGTTTTGTAATCTTAGATTGATTGTAACATTATTTATAATCTTTGAAAGATTAATGTTTTGTAAGTATATAAGTTAATTTGATATAAGATTTAGACTTATGATTTTACATATAACAAGTGAAAATTATATAAGATTGATTATATAAGATTTAGATTTGAGATGATTTATAACAAATTAAAATTATATAAGATTAATAATAAGTTGTGATTATACGATTGAGATAAATAAAGGAAATTCTTAGATTGATTCAGGGAAATCAATGAAAGGATTTATATTATATTATCTAATTCGTGTTATTTAAAATGATTACAGAAAAGAATGTTGAAAGTGATTCTGATATTGAGATTATCGATGAGGTCGAAGTAGAAGTTGATTATGATCTAGAGGAAGGTGAATTTGTACCTCCTGAAGATTGGACTTGTATTACTAATGTTGGGTTAGTTGAATGTGTTGATCTTGATGCTGATATTGATGAACATATCATAAACCCTTCAAGGACTAATGTGATTATTCAGGATGAAGAAGGAGAAAGAGTTATAGATTTGGATGAATATCTAAATGATTTAACTGATTCTGATTCTGAAGAAGATCTTCCTGATTGTCATAAAGATAATCCGATGTTTAAGCCTTTGGAGAAGAAGAAAAAGGCAAAGACTTCGATATCAGAAATTGATGTTACTGGAAAATGTGTACCTAAGAAAGGTATAATTGGATGGTATTATGACGCAGATCTGAAGCTTTTTGCAATTAAAAGATATGACGGAGTTCAATATTTTGAAAGAAAGCTTGCAGTTTTCAGTTCTTTACCAAGATTTGAAATTCGAGACTTGGCTAGAATGGAGATGAAAAACCTCAGTAATGATTCTTATGGAAGGTATGTCGAAAAGATAATCAAGACTGAGGGTTGGTCAATGAAATTTGAACGAATTAAGCCAAGAGTCGGAAGGACTATCAAGTTAAATGAAAGAAGTCAAAGAACAGGAAGACGACTGCGTAAAAATATATATCCAGCAGTTAAATGCATACAGCAGATACCGTTAAAGCTTATGCCTCAGGATATTCTGGGAAATATGAAGAGATGGGATGTAAAAGCAGGAACTGGTGAAGCTGTGATTTTTGAAGCTGATAATGAAGTGGAAGATGGTGAGAGAGAACTTTTGAGAGTATATGATCATCGACACTTAGTGAATCTTTCCAAGAGTGATTTGTTGATGTTATACAAGAACAGGATCACTACTACTGAAGGATGGGGAGATTTAGGAAGAGATTATCAGATGATGGTTAAAACTTGCATTAAACTAAAAATGTATGCTAGAAGTAAAATTTACAACTGAAGATCAAAGACAACTTGAAGACATAGATGCTAGAGCTATTGTCAAGGGGGAAGTCTATTGGGACATGTTATTGTGACAACAGATCTAGCTTGTAATAGTACTAGATATTATTGTAATCAAGTTTGTAAATTGATTTTGAATTGTAATGAAAATATTGGTTGGTAAACATAGAAAAGGTAAATATTAAATGTTGAAATATGTTGACCAAAAGCTGACCATAACCTGCGATGCGAACTGAGTGAGTTCGCAGGGCAGGGCTGCGAAGCGAAGCGAATCGAGTCGATTCGCAGGGCCAAGTTGGGCTGCGAACCGAGTCGGTCCGCAGAGCCCAGAACCTGCAAACCGAGAAGGATTTATAAACAAAATTAGGTTTAAACCTAATTAATTTTTGCCATTTGATTAATCCGAATGTTTTTGTGTTTCCAGAGCTTTCAACGTAGTCTAAAGGTTAGGTATTGATAGATTAACAATTGTTATAATCAATACAAGACATATTAGATAATTGATTTCACTAATACTTGTGAAACAAACCGTTTACAATCCGTAAACTTAATATTAAGGGATTCCGCACCTTAATACCTAAAGATAACCTCGTTATCGATCCTAATACATACGGACTTACAATTCTAGTTCTGGTGACACTATTCTGTCATTTACTCATTTAGGTCGTAAGGTTGTTCCTATCACTTCAACATGTCAAGAGTTGTTGAATGCTATCGAGAAATTTAGATGGGATTGTCCATTCATTACGGAAATAATAAGGCAGTCTACAGTGTATTTCCCGGATAATCAGTTAGTGTTGATCCAAGAGGTATTGGATGCTGCAGATTTAATTAAGCAATTTGGGTATGAACAACGGTTTGTTGATGAGCTGGAAATTTTCGAGGATGAGTTGGACTCGAGGATTAATGCTGAGAAGACAATCTTTGATCAACAGAAAAAGCGACATATCGAGATTTACAAAATTCTGAGGCAGTCATCATTTCCGTATTTAGCTAGTCAGACAACGTGTTTTAACCGCATGATTGGAGCATTGTATCAACTTACTGGAGATCCAAGCTCAGAAGCTGATAAGGTGTTTGAAGTTAGTTTGAGAGCTTTTGTTAGATTGTTACAATTGGATGACCATCTGAGAGATCCAACACCCCACCGAGTAGTAGTGTCCAACACGATACACTTTTATCTTCAAGGAATGGTATCTAAGTTGGAGCTTTAAGCTGCTGAAGAAAGAGGAAGACCACACCCAAATTTTATTCGTCAAGATAGTAAGGTTGATATAGCTATCTATTTGGTGGAGGATTTGGGAGCACTAGTGGATGTAACTAAGATTTTAACCCCAAGGGAGCATTTCCACTATGGAATGGTGGAAATCTACATGAGGTTTGTTGAGATATTCATAAAATCGGGTTTAGACTTTAGTAACATTCAGGAGGTGGTCCTTCAAAAGATAGAAAGACGGGTGAGATACTTGAGAAAAAGTCTACAGATGGGAAAACACCATGGAATAATAGATACGTGTTTGGAATTTATGAGCGATCTAGAGGAGAATAACCCCGGCCGTGAATATAAGTTGGAATATGATAAATTGGTTATGGCGCCTGAGGAAGAAAATAATAAGGCGATAAAGAAAACTAGTTGGGACTTGATCTATCTTCAGCCTATTGCTACTGAGCACTTGGCTAATTTTCCGACGTTTGGTTATGGAGTCGAAAATGTGGTTGCCCGACTAATGGAGCATTTCCTAGATCTCTATCCCATGCACTAATTTCATTCTTTATTTTTACTTATCATTGCTTTGGATTTCTGACATATTGTTTATTTTGAATTCGAGTATTATTTGTGTGATTAAATTTTGAACATTTATTTTGTGTGTGAATGAAGCTTATGCATTTTTATTTATAGATTGTTAATTTGTGTTATTTATGTATTTAGTGTGGAATTGTGAAGATTTGAAGTCATGATTATCCTCCAGGTTTGGTATTTAATTGTATTAATTAAGTGATAAGCTTAGCTATGGTTAAAATTCGATTTTTGAAAAAGTTTCTGAAAAACCATCCATACGCCGTATGGATTAATCCATACGCCATATGGATTAGTTGGGCTAAACGGGCTCGTTGACTGGGCTCACTAACTCGGTTTGACCAGACTTAAATCCATACGCCGAATGGATTATTCCATCCGCCGTATGGATCGAAAAAAGTAAAAACGGCCACAGCCCTTTCTTTTTCAGTTTTAACCACAAAACTCACCACCACCACTACCCTCATTGCGTAATTTTTGAGTTAAACTCGTTAGGGTTTATGAATAAAAATTGGGGGTTTCGGATTTGAGCATGATTTTAGGAATGTATGGGTTAATTATGGTGTTATGTTACTTATATGATGGATTGCCATGCCCAATTTTTAAATATGTTGAACTATTTGTGTGATTTTAAAATATTTGTTCTTGGTTATATAATGTGGATTGGTAAATGCACTCAATTGCTATGTTATTGGTTTGAAATGATAATAAGTTCCTGATGACATGATTGTGTTTGCAAATTTTTGTCTGGTACACAAGTATTTGTGAATATGATATGTTATGAATTGTCATTTTGTGATTGTATCAAAATGCATATTTTAATAATTCATGATGAACGGTGTGAATGGTTGTTAGTTACTAATGCTCGAGTTTTAGTAATTATGAAAAATGATTATTCATATATTCATGTGGTACCAAGTTATTATATATTGTATTTGAATCGACAATTGTGATGGAATTTAAATAAGTATGTTACTTTGCAAGATTGAGTATTATATGATTTTCATGAAAGTAGAGATTGTTAATTGCGATATTTGTGGTTGATTAGGCTAAAATAAAGTGGGGGATTATCCACTTTATAGCCGAAATGCTGCTAAAATTTTTATTAACCCTCTATTACATGATCCACTAATATTTGTTGTTTTTGAGCAGTTATAATGGCAAGTAGAAGAACACACGGAGGACAAGTATTGGGAAACCCTTTGTTAAGGTCTCATCGATATATTATTTCCTTGACTCTTACTCGGAGACAACCAGATACCAGTTTAGGGAAAGTTTGGCTGAGAACATAGACCAGCCAATTGAGGTTTTTGATGCGGTTGACTGGAATGTCTTTGATCGGGTTGTTGAAAGGAATGGATTTTCTACGGGCCATGAGACAATTAGGAATTTGCTGGCTATACCCTATGTACTTGCAGATGGCAATATCAGATTTGTTTCGTATGCTTGGTATAGGATGTTTAGCATCAGGGAGCACATACACAGATAGCCTATGGTTGAGTTTTACAGCACATTCAGATTTGAGAGCAGGGTGACTGATTGGAATGTTCCTTCCATCTCGTTTCAGCTTGGTGAGCAGCCGAGACAGATGTCATTGGTGGAGTTTGCCATAGGTGTTGGGTTGTATGAACCCAATGAGATTCATAACCCAATTTTTTTGGGGCATTTGTCAGCGGGTGCAGTAAAGAAGCTTACTTCTTTAGAGATTGAGCAGGAATGGCAGAGCTATTTGAGATCCCCGTCACCATCTGATTCACCATTTGTTGACTTTCACTATTGTCGCCCATCGGGAGGGGACTGAAAAGGTTTCCAAGCCCGATTTGTTCTATTTGAGTGCGATCGTGAGGCAGCGGTTAGTGAATGTGCCATGGAGACTAGCCAAATGGATGTCTAAGAGAGCTACAGGTACGAGAGAAATGAGTAGTCTGTGTGGTGGCCAGTTTGTGACCAGGTTAGCTAGGCATTTTGGGTTAGAGACTTAGGAGGAGCTTGGGACATGTACTACTGTTCAGCCTGGGGTGGGTTGGGTGATGGCACGACGGCTGGAGGCTTTAGACATTATTGAGCCATGTATTCTTACTGGTGGTGATGCAGAGATGTATTATTGGGTTGCTACCACTCTGAGGGGGCAGGCTTTGCAGCCTAGACAGGCTAGGATTCCTGGGGGCAGAGGAGATGCTAGTAGTAGTGATCAGATGGATCTCCGCCATGCGGTTTGATCGTCTATCGTAGCAGTTAGATCAGATGGATCTCCGCCATACTCAGCGGTTTGATCAGCTGGAGTTTATGGAGAGGCAGCATTTTCATCAGACCAGTGCTCATCTAGACTATCAGGATAACCTCTTTTCTCAGCTGTTTGATTTTAGCGATATGCCATACCAGCCATTTCACTACCAGATGCCACAGGAGTTCATGCCACCACCACCAGCACAATAGCCAGGACCATCACATCCCTACAAGAGCCAGCAGGAGGACGACAATGATTAGGATGATGTTCATCCTATTTGGTTTATGATTTCAGACATTATCATTATTATTATTATCATAAATGTTTTTATTTGTAGGATTTTAAGTATGTTTGGATTGGTAGTTTTAGGTTGGGTTTGTTTTTATTTTAGTAGGATGTTTAATTTGGTATTATTTGATTGTGTTTGTTGGTTGATCTCCCATAATTTTGTTTTGCGCACGTGAGATGCTGGCAGTAAGTTCAGCAATATTCACTCAAGGTTTTATGAGCACATCTGATCGGTTTAATTTTGCTCATTAAATCGCACATTATTCCAGGGGAGTTTTCTGTTCTCAATTTTTTTATTTTTATCCCATCTTTGATAGTTTATTTTCAGTACAATGAGGGCATTGTACACTTTAAAGTGGGGGATGGGAGAGAAAACCTTTAGTTTATATAACTACAAGGTTATAAGTTGCTTAATTTTCAACTAAAATTTTTAAATTTAATTTTCTGTATTTCTAAGGTTATATTATTTTGTAACAATATAGGTTGAACTTAAAATCTCTACGCTTTAATAAAGGTTAATTTGTTGATAAATGTTATTTAGTTTTATTATATGATGTATTGATAGGCAATCTTAATGAAGGTTTTTGAGCTTTTAAATTTAAAGTAAAAGGAATAGATGTTACCTTTAGAGGAACTTTAGTTATATATGACGTTTGTCTTAATTTTCATATTAATAGCATACGATATGCCATATTTTTGGAATTCAATAAATATCATTTGGGGATATACTGGGTGTTGTTTCCTCTGTTGTACGTAAGTACAGACCTGGTCTCCGTCAGTATATCTAATGAAAAAGAGCAAAAAGAGTTTGATGAACTCAAGAATTTAAAATGTAGTCAAATTAAGTCGCTTTGTTGTACGTCGGTACAGACCTGTCACCAATGATTTGACTAAAACATTATTGCTAAACCAAAATCAAGTTATGTCGCTATGTTGTGTTGAGACACAGACCTATCACCTATGTCTAGATTTGAAAAATGATTATTTTTAGTTGGATTCCATTAATATGTACTATTGGCATGATAGGAATATGAGAGTATATAACTTTTGGGAATATAAAGGGGCATTTATATGAATAATAATGAATTAAGCTCAGAATTGCTTAAATATAGATTGTTTAAATGGACAATAATATCAGTAATCATCGTGGACTATCTGATGTTTTAATAATAATAAATTAAGTGTAGATTATTTTTGTTACCTCATAGTTTCTAAATTTTTGACTTTAGATTTATTAGATTGTTAAAGGTAAAATCTTGACTTGAAAATGGTGATGTTACGTAATTCCTTGTTGAGTTATATTCTTCTTGAACTATAATTGATAGTCTACTTGAGGACAAGTAGGATTCAAGTGGGGGATATTTGATAAGTGTGTAAAAGTACTATATTTGCATAGCATTTTATCCCGATTCCTACGTGTTTTAATTGCAAATTATTTAGTTTAGATATTAATTTTGTTCATATTTGCAATTTGAAGTGAAAATGAAGGATTTTGAGAAAAGAGACAGAAAGTGGCAAATAAACGAGTCAAATGGTGCATTTTTGACGATTGGAATAAAAGTTGGAACGAGAATGGTTTGAATGCAGGAAGAAAAGTGAAAAATCTGGAAAAATCATTCCATCTGCCGTATGGATTAATCCATATGCCGGATGGATCGAAAACCACAGGCCCAGGAGTACGCGGACTGGGCTAGGGCTCATATTCAATCCATACGTCGTATGGATCATTTTTCCAGAAACTATATAAAAGGCTATTGTAAACCATTCGAGAGACGCCAGATTTCGATTAGGGTTTATTATATTCGGTTCCAGAGGCTTAGTTACGAATATTAGGGTTATTTTGGAGGCACGAGGGAGAAAGTTTGAAGCTTAATCATTCTAGTTCTTCCTGGTTCGTCTTTTGATTTGGTATTACTTTCGTTTATTCTATATCATTGATGATTTTGGTATTTTATAATCTGAGTTTTATAATTCAAATGATGAATTGAATACTTTAAGTAGTTGTGTAATTGATTAAGCTCGGATTATGATTATTGAACGATTAATATTGCGTATTGAATAAGATATTTGATTGAAAACTATTATATTACTCGTAGAATCTTGTTTATTGGTGATTGATAGTGATTATTTCTTAACGTGATCAATAATGTTGAAGAGATTGATTTCCTTTGGTATTGTTGATTATTGATGGTTATAAATTCTAGGATGTTAACCATTGCTAAATATGTTGAATTTGATAGGTTAAGATAATAAGATCTATGCAATTTAAAGTGAACAAGACAATAAGAAATTATTGGGTATTGTTGATTCATACCATTAGAGTTAATTATAATAAGTTGTGAATGTTTAATGCACAATTTAGGGTAAAGCACACAATAGACTAATAATCTTGTGACATTGTATCGATGTTTAATGTGGACCCTTAGATTGTAAGAATTAGTTAACCTAAACAGGAGACTAATTTACATTTACTTTAGAATCTTTGATTAATGACTAAGTTGATCTAAAAGAAATCACAATTAAATAATCAATATGCGATGAATCGGGATATATGAATCTGAGTGAAGTTAATTATACAATTACTATTCCTTCCTATTGTTATTTATTTACCATTTTGATTTAAAGTTTTTATTTAGTTTTAATTATTATTTACAAATCTTATGTTCGAACGGAACTCAAACGCCCCCTTATTTATTGTTTTCTAACTAATTAGTATTTTCTATTTTTATAAATAACCACCGTTCCCGTGATCGACTCGGTCTTACCAAATCTATACTAGAATTCGATCAGGTATTCTTGCCTGGTTATGTGAAAAGTATAAATAAGGTATTTTCATTTATAAATAAAAAAAACTAGACGCTTTCACATGCATCAATGCCACCGAAGCGATTCACCTTCAGCGAAACTGAAATCGCCCAACTCATCGCCCAAAGCGTGGCCCAAGCTATGGCTACCTGACATCCCAGTTCGGGCAGCGAAGATACAGCTGCCAACGGGCCTCAATCCAAACCCTGCTCGTACAAGGACTTCCAGAACTGCAAACCCTTGAGCTTCAAGGGAACCGAAGGAGCCATCGGACTGATCAGATGGTTTGAGAAAATGGAATATGTCTTCCACATCAGCAAATGTGCGGAAAAGGACAAAGTCAAATACTTCACCTGCACCCTCGAAGACGGTGCCCTCTCATGGTGGAATTCATATGCCTAGTCCATGGGTATTGACACCGCCTACCTACTCCCTTGGGAGGACTTAAAGAAAATGCTCACTGATGAGTTCTTACTTCTTCAAAGTCATTAGCCAAAGGATCTCCTCCAAAGGATCTTGTTGCTTGGCATACTTGTTTGATGATTTGGTGTTGTTCACGGTTGAAGAGAAAATCCGAGTCTGTGAAGATGTAGATTAACTTGCTGAATATTTCGTGATATCCATTTCGGTAAACGTCAAGTTGTACGTCTTCTTCTTGGTACATTCCACGCAGTCGAGTCATCACATAGGTTGCTAGGTTGATTTGCGACATGTGTGGAATGAATCTTGGTACCTCACGAGTTTCTTCTTCATATGCTGACTCGTTTAATTCATCAATTATTAGTTCAACGTGAAGACCAATGGTGGAGTGAATGACGATCCTGTAGTTTTCCGAGGCTGTGAGATGTTCTCCAGTTTCGATGAGATCTAGAAGGGTTCTAAGATCTCCCACCATTCTGATGTCGGCGTAATTTTGTGGGTTTCCAGTAGCTCTTTCAATATTGGTTCTCATTGATGCAAGTATAGCCTTCTGACTAGAAGAGTAGGGAAAAGCAGATCCGACCAAGGCACAATACACTTTTTGGTATATTTGCCTTTGGTTGCTGTAGAACTCGACTTCTCCCATCGGGTAGTGGGGTCTTTCTGGCTGTTGAGCTTCTCTGGTGATTTGTGCTTGAAGGGAATCAGAGAATTCTTGAATATACCTTCGAAGAGCGCGGGGTTCTGGTTCTCCGTAATTGGCGAGGTATGAATCGTATTCTCGGTCGATTTCCCTTATCAGGTGCCTTTGAGCGGTGGTGTAGTCATTGGTTGATTCTCTGATAGCTTCTACGATGACGCGAACATCGTCATTTTCATCAATCAAGTCAATCATCTCTTGGTGGGTATCTAAGAGAGGGATTTCCAATATCTCAGTTGTGGTGATGGGAGAATTTGCTGGAGCAGGGGGAATAGAGCGTTCATCGCAGGAAATGTTGACATATCTGTAGTCACATTCGTTATTATATTCAGAATCCTTGTCACGTGAGTCTGGGAATTGGTGGAATTCTACATCTGAGGGGGCGTTATTGAAAGGTTGGGAACTGTCGACTTCGATGGTCCTAACTTCCGTGGTTGTGTCTTGAAGGTTTCCTTCATAAAAGTCACACTTTTGCCTATGCAGCAATTGTTTTATAGAGTGTAGTATATAAGTCTGGGTGCTTTGATGATCGGAGTTCTTCTTCAAACGTATCTATATCTCGGAGTCGGGTTCGGGTGAAAGGTTTCGATGGGTCGAGATAAGAGTCAAGAATGTTTCCCATTCTTCTGATATGAGTGAACTTTAGTTCTTGACAGAGGGTTTCATAATCAACGGATTCTTCTGATGAAGAGTAATCTTCGCAGTTTTGTATCCTCTTGACTTCAGCCATTTGTGGCGACTCAACATGATCTTCATCGTCCTCCATTTCTTCATTCATTTCTTCCTCTTCCTTAGTCTCTTCTTCTCCTTCTTCCTCAGGTTCTTCGTCTTCAGATTCGACTTCTTCCTCTGCTTCTTGAAATTCTTCTTCCTCTTCTGGTTCATACTCAGAGTCAGAGATAAAAATTGACGATTGGGTGAAAGGTTGCTCTTCTTCGGGCTCTGATTCATCATTATAGGTAATTCTGCCTGTTGATATAGCGCAACATGCTTCTTGTTCTGGGGTACATTCTGGTTGGTAGATCTTGTAAGTGATGCTTTCACCGTGTGAGCGTAGGACAATCGTGTGGATGTACACATTGATCACTGCTCAGACTGTGTTCGTGAATGGTCTTCCAAGGATAATCGGGATGTTTATGTCCTCGTGGATGTCCATTACCATGAAATCCGTCGGAAAGAAGAATTTGTCAACTTGAACTAGGACATTCTCAGTTATTCCTTTTGGGTATCTAACGGATTGGTCAGCTAGCTGGACGGTCATCTTAGTGGGTTTCAAGTTTTCAAGTTCTAGCCTCTTAAACAGTGAGTAGGGCATGAGGTTAATGCCACCTCCTAGGTCGGCTAAGGCGCTTATTTCTCTGGATTGGTAAATAGAACAAGGGAGTGTAAATCTACCGGTGTCTCCTAATTTTTCGGGAAGGCTATTCTTAAGTAGGGCTGAGGTTTCAGAACTAAGGGGAATGTTGTTTACTTCGGGCAGTTTATCCTTAGTGGATAGCAATTTCCTAATGTATTTATTACGACCAGGAACTCTAGACATGGTATCAAGGAATTTTCCATCTAACTTAAAGGATGATAATTTCTTAGGTTGGACCTTAAGTCTAGCGGGGTAAGGGATTCTAACCTCTTTGTTTATGGTTGGGGTGGTTTCCAAGCTGGTGTCTTGACCTTTTGTTCATCCTTTACTGGGACAGCAGCAGGTGGTGGAGTGGCTGCTTCCTTGGTGGTGGTAACTTGCTTTTCCTCCTCAACATGTGGGTTGTGAACCGTGTTGCTAGGCAGACTTCCTCTAGGTCTGTTCTCAAGACGTTGTGCCAATTGTCCAATTTGAGCTTCCAAGTTCTTCAATACGGCCGATTGATTTCTCATGAAGAGATCGGATTGGTCTTGCCTAGCGGATATCTTTTGGTTGAGTATATGTTGGCCTTGCATGAACTGGGTAAAGGCGTCTTCTAAACTTGAAGTTGGGGCATTTGTCTTGTTGGGTTGTTCAGTGGTTTGGTTTGTGTTGGAAGTGGGTCCAGGAAGTGCGAGGGGTTGGTAGTAGGTAAGTTGTTGTTGTTGTGGGTAAGGTGGGTATCGGGGTTGGAAAGGTTAGTTGTTTCTTTGTGGGAATGGAGGTCCTCTAGGTTGGTTATTGTTTTGGTTGAAACCGGGTGAAGAATTCCGTGGTCGAGCGGGGTATTAAGCATAGTAAATGGTGTCGTCTGTCTCTTCATATTCAACTTGATAATCACCGGGTGGTTGCGAGTTGGTGCAGTTTTGACAGGCTTGCACTTGGTGTACTTGGTGCTGTTGTTTCTTAAGTTCTCCGAACTGTTTGACAAGTGTGTCCATCTTCTCTGTTAATACCTTGATTGCTTCGACTGGAATTGGATTTGATGCAGCGAGAGGTACTGAAAATGTTGAGTGATCTCCAGAGTTCCAATCATGGTGATGCATAGTCATATTTTCTATAAGGTCCCATCCTTCTTCATCTGTCTTTGTCATAAAGCTTCCTTGTGTGGCAGCGTCGAGGGTGGTTCGGTGGTTAGGGTCTAAACCATTATAGAAGGTACACAATTGTGCAGATTTGTCGAGTCGGTGATTAGGGCATTTCTTCAGTGTTCCTTTAAATCGTTCCCATGCGGTGTATAATGACTCATCAAAAGCTTGGTGGAAGTTCATGATATCATTTTGGAGTTTGGTTTGTTTAGAGGGCGGAAAGTACTTGGTTAGAAACTTTGTCGCCATTACCATCCACGAAGGGATAGAGCCGGTTTCTAAGCCTTCAAACCATGTTTGCGCATGATGTGTGAGCGAATAAGGGAAAAGATACAAGCGGATTGTATCTTGGCTAACTCCATTTTGTTTGTAGGAGTTTGAAAGAGATATGAACTTGTCAAGGTGAGAGTTTGGATCATCACTCGGTAATCCATGGAATTGACAGTGGTTTTGGATTAGTTGGATGATGTGGTGCTTAAGCTCGAATAATTGTCCTGTCAGCGAGAGTGATGCGATCAGCCATTGCTTGTCTAATTGCACATTGCTTCTTTTCTCGTGGAATAGTGCGTATTATAAGTTCTGGATCAGGAAAGTTAAAAAGCGGTGCAAATCTAGGGGAACAGGTCATACACTAACTAAAAATAGACAATAAAGAAAATAATTTGTTCTTTTTTTATATGGTTTTATCCTAAGGGTATACTAGAAAACAGGATTGGTTGGGCCTCTGTATCGGACAGTTAGTCTCCCCGGCAGCGGCGCCAAAAACTTGATGGTATTCCGACCGTCGCAAGCGCGAATGATCACAATGCCAATCGGTGAGTGTTTTAAATTTATATTTGTTGGGGTCTAAGTATGACTTACTAATACTGAACCATGGGCTAGTAGATGGTAAGTATGACCTAGAGTAATTCTTAAAGAGAAACTGAATTGAAACGGAGGTGATCCAATCAATCGTTACTTTCTAGTACAGGTTTTTAAAAGAGTGCGTTGAAAATTTTGTTCAGTTAACTAAGTAAAATAAATAAAGCGAATGAAATATAATAATAAATCAGATAATGGAAAGTAGTATTTGTTGTGAGTTCATTAGCTAATAATATGGGATGATGACTTTCACGGAAAAAATGATTAACTAAATTAGAATTTTTTGCAGGATTCAATAACTTATGGTATAACCAATAGATTCCCTATTAGTCTGTTATCAACTAATATGTCACGAGGAACTAAGGTGTCATGATTCTGGCCAGACAGACGATGCTCAACTCTCCACACTCTCCTGTGAGGAAGTCAGTGGCCCATATTATTGAACGCAGTTGCTCGTGGGCGAAGGAATAGAGTAGCAAGTCCATAACACGTCTAACTGTTCTTAATAGCATAAAGATTATGAGTCTTATAAACAACTAAATTAGGGTTCATGTTCGGACTTATGTACTAATCCCTATTAGTAAAACTTAAGAGTGATAAGAAAGGGAAAACATTTAGGTTTCTTGCGTACCTTACTTTAGGGTTTCACAGGTTGGGAAAGAGTATCATTTTAGATTGGATTTTAAACTTGTCTTTCTTGATACAATTAACAGATCCCTAGGTTTTCGTAAATGGTTATTTAGCCTATAGCCTACCTACTCTAATCTAATATAAACTAACTAATCTAATTAAAATGCTGATGGCTTTTTGCAGAAAGTTAAACCCAGACCATGTCAAAAAATGCTATGGTAGTTCACAATGTATTTAATCGTTTACCAACATTTCCGTTGTGAATTTAATTGTTTCGTAATGTTTACATGATAATTACATTGTGATTGGAAGTGTACTATACTCATGGTAATTCCACGTAATCACATTGCATTTTATGATGCTTGCATGACATTACAATTAAACCATAGTTTTGACGCAGATAATTATTGACCAAGTATTAAGGTTCGCGACTCCTCTTTACAAGGTTACAATCACGTTTGTTAATCGAAAGGCGAATGTAAGTTTTAGGTTTAAGATCACACGATAAGTCCGTTCATTAAGTTTCCATTTTTATAACGTCGATCCATAATACAACTACCTTCGGTCGTTTACCGGCTTCCATATGTATGTACTTTGGCATAAAAGCATTTCCAGCACTATACCAAGTAAACAGTTGAATAGGGGCCGTCATATTATTTCACGACGTATTTAAAGTCAACCTATAATTATATGTGCTAACTATATCACAACAAATACAATAGTAATCTACTCGCTAATCATGGCACAAACTAATTCTAGCATAATTAAAGCATACATATTTAATTAAGATAGAATAGGAAAGAAAGAACCCGGTAGAATAGGAAAGAAAGAACCCGGATTAGAATGCGAGAAGGAATAGACTTGAATTAATAAGAGTAATTCCAAGCGTACACCCAAGATTACAAGATGTTCCTTGCTTTCGTTCTACTTTAAACAAGCTTCCTAACTAGCCTAATACTAATTTTGAAGTAAGAAAATAGAATGAGAAAGTAAGAAAGTAATATGATTAATGCATATGGTGTGTAAGGTGTGTTTGGTTGTGTTGAAATGAAGCCTCATGCCTCCTATTTATAGGAGAAATCCGGCTCATGTTAGCATCTTGAGGAGCACTTTAGCAAAAGGTGGAAAAGGTGGTCCACCAGGTACTTACAATCGCAGAAAAGGTGTGGCACCGGGTACGTACAATCGCGTAAAGGTGTGGCACCGGGTACACGAAAGGACCAAAAAGCTCAAACGAGATGGGGGAGGGGAGGCCGGCACCGCCCACCAGTAGGCCGGCGGCGTCTGGTGGTTGGCCGGCGGTGGCTGGCTGCCACCCGCCCCGGTTCGCCGTCTTTTGCTGCGTTTCTTAATTCGCGCGTGTTTTCTTCGTTATGCGTCTGTTTTCTTTGATTCTTTTATCGTTTGATTCGATTTTCAAAAACAAAGAATTTGATGAAAAGTAATCCCAAAAGTCAGTTTCTTATCTCCAGATATTTCATACGAATCATTTGAATCTTCCAGCGGGCGTAGAATCTTCATTCTTTATCCATTTTTGTTGATTCTTCTTCTGTTAGACTCGTATTTTAAAAACGAACATCTTGGATAAGATGGATATTGATGATGGGCATTTTAGTCTTAAAATCTTTTTTTGATGCCTTGAATCTTCAAACGTGCATGAAATCTTCGTTTTTCATTCGTTTTGCTTGATTTTTATCATGCAACCTTGTTTTGACCTCCTTGGCAGATTCTCGTTGATTTGAATGTTATTTGAGTTCAAATGCCAAGAATCGTTCAAGAATGAGAGATATATCGGCACTAAAAACGTGACTTTTTACGCGATATCAACCACCCAGGCAAGGCAAATGTTGTTTCCGATGCCCTCAGTCGAAAGGAATGGCCGAAACCACTTCGAGTCTGAGCCCTCAGTATGACCATTCATAATGATCTCACCATTCAGATCCACTCCGCTCAACTCGAAGCCTTGAAACCTGAAAACATCAAAAGCGAAGCCTTACGAGGCATTGATAAACAATTCAAAATCAAACATAATGGCGTTAGGTACTTCTCAAACCGAATCTAGTTGCCTAATTTTGGGAACCTGCAAGACTTGGTGATGGATGAAGCTCACAAGTCTAAATATTCTATCCATCCGGCATCCAAAAAAATGTATCACGGCATCAAAGAGTTCTATTGGTGGCCGAACATGAATGCTGAAATCGCCACGTATGTCAGCAAGTGTCTTACTTGCTCGAAAGTCAAAACCGAACATCAAAAACCTTCTGGTTTACTTCAACAACCCAACATACCCGAATGTAAATGGGAACAAATCGCCATGGATTTCATTACCAAACTACCAAAATCAACGAGCGGTTGCGATACCGTTTGGGTGATCGTCAATCGTCTCACCAAATCTGCTCATTTCCTGACGATCAAGGAAACCGATAAAATGGAACGCCTCTCACAAATCTACATCAAAGAAATTGTTTCTCGACACGGTGTTCCAACCTCGATTATCTCCGATAGGGACGCTCGTTTCACATCTCACTTTTGGCAATCACTTCAAAAATCGTTGGGTACCCGTCTTGACATGAGTACCGCATACCATCCTCAGACCGATGGCTAAAGTGAGCGAACCATTCAGACACTGGAAGACATGCTACGAGCATGCGTAGTTGATTTCGGTGCAAACTGGGAAAGACACCTACCATTGTGCGAGTTTTCCTACAATTAACAGCTATCACGCCAGCATATGGTTGCACCGTTTGAGGCGATGTACGGTCATAAATGCCGATCACCGATCTGTTGGACCGAAGTGGGAGACAGCCAACTCACTGGTCCTGAACTCATACACGAAACACCGAGAAAATTGTTGAAATCCAAAACCGACTCAAAGCCGCACGTGATCATCAGAAAAGTTATGCTGATGTGAGACGCAAACTACTCGAGTTCCAAGTTGGGGACCGAGTACACTTGAAAGTATCACCTTGGAAGGGCGTAATCCGATTCGGCAAACGCGGGAAATTAAATCCCAGGTATATTGGGCCTTTTGAGATCCTCGAAAGGGTTGGCCCCGTGGCATATCGATTGCAGCTGCTAGCCGAGCTCAGCAGCGTGCACCCCACTTTCCACATTTCCAACCTGAAGAAATGTCTGTCTGATGAGACACTTAACATTCCACTCGATGAGATTCGCATCAATAACAAACTCCGATTTGTTGAGAAACCCGCTGAAATCATAGACCGTGAGGTCAAACAACTCAAACAAAGTCGCATTCCCATCGTTAAGGTCAAGTGGAATTCGCGGCGTGGTCTGGAATTCACTTGGGAACGGTAAGACCAAATGCGACTCAAGTATCCTCAATTATTCATTGACTCTACATCAAACGCGACCTCGGGCTAAATTTCGAGATGAAATTCTCCTAACAGGGGGAGAATGTAACACCCACCAAATTAGGACTAGTAATTAGTGCCTAATCAACTATTAATACATGTAATTAGTTCTGTGTTAGGCTAATTAATGTATCGAAATATATATTGATGAATATATACAATTATGCAATTTGATTAAATCGTAAGCAATTTAAATCGAACGTAGTTCGATTCAATTAATATGGACGTTGGTGAACAAAACTATTAAAGAACATGATGATATTTGATAATCCTATTATACCTAAAAATATTATTTTTATAATATTTCTAATTGTCCCGTATAGTACAAACAAGAGCTACGTGATTTAAAAGTTATAATGCAAACAAAATGAAACAAGTTAAGTTATATTTTGTAACTCAATTATTAGGTGGTATGATGCGCACCGGAGCGTCCGTGTGAAGACGGCGCTCGGACCGCGATCGTAGGTGTTTTAAATTTGTATTTGCTGGGGTCTAAGTGTGACTTACTGATACTGAACCAAAAGGCTAGTAGATGGTAAGTATGACCTAGAGTCGTTCTTAAAGAGAAACTGAATTGAAACAGAGGGAATCCAATCAACCTTTCTTTTCTAGTAAATATTAAAAGAGTGCGTTGGGGGTTTTTGGTTCAGTTAATTAATTAAACTAATTAAAGCGAATAAAAGATAATTGTAAATCAGATAATAAAAGGAGTATTTGTTGTGAGTTCGTTAGCTTATAATGTGGGACGATGACTTATAGGGGAAACGTTTACTAAATTTGGTGTGCTCACTAAACCTTGTAGTTTATGGTATAACCAATGGGTTCCCTATTAGTTGGGTATCAACTAATATGTCACGAGGAACCATGGTGTCATGATTCTGATCAGACAGGCAATGCTCAACTCCCCACACTCTCCTATGAGGGAGTCAGTGGCCCTTGTTATTGAGCACATTTACTCGTGGGCGAAGGAATAGAGTAGCAAGTCTACAACAAGTCTAACCGTTCTTAATACCATAAGGACTTACAAATTTAACAAACAATTAACTCAGCAAATATGTTCGGACTTAAGTGATCAATTCCTATTAATGAATTTTAAGCGTGGTAAGCAAAGGAAAGTGTTGAGGTTTCTTGCGTACGTTACTTTATAGTTCATAGGTTAAGGAAAAGTATCGATTTAAATTGGATTTTAAACTTGCCTTTCTCAATACAATTAACAAATCCCTAGGTTTTCGTAAATGGTTATTTAGCCTATAGCCTACCTAATCTAATCTAAACTAATCTAATCTAATTAAAGCAATAATTAAAATGCTGACGGCTTTTTACATAGAGTTAAACCTAGACCATGTCAGAAAATGCTATGGTAGTCCCCAATGTATTTAATCGTTTACCGATATTTCCATTGTGGATTCAATTGCTTCACGATGTTTACATGATAAGTACATTGTGATTCTAAGTGTACAATACTCATGGCACTTCCACGTAATCACATTGCATTTTATGATGCACGCATAATGTTACAATTGAAACCATAGTTTTACACAGATAACTATTGACCAAGTAGTGAGGTTCGCGACTCCTCTTTACAAGGTTACAATCACGTTTGTTAATCAAAAGGCGAATGTAAGTTTTAGGTTTAAAATCATAAGATAAGTCCGTTCATAAAGTTTCCATTTTATAATGTCGATCCATAATATAACTACCTTCGGTCGTTCTGACTTCCATACATTTGTACTCCGCCATAAGCGTTTCCAGTACTATATCAAAGAACAGTCGAATAGGGGCCGTCATATTATTTCACGACATATTTAAAGTCATCTAACTACATCACAACAAATACAATAGTAATCTACCCGCTAATCATGGCATAAACTATCTCTAGCATAATTAAAGTATACATATTTAATCAAGATAGATAAGGATAGAAATAACCGAGAATAATATGCGAGAAGGAGTAGACTTGAATTAATAAGGGTTGCTCCAAGCGTACACCAACGATTACAATTGCGTTCCTCACCAAGGATTTACAAACACATTCTTTGCTACTAGCCTAATACTAATTTAAAACAAAGAAAGAAAGAAAAGCTAGAAGAAAGTGTGTGTAGGTGTAAGTGTTTCTTCCAAGGTGTGTGGAGTGTGTTTCAAATGAACCTATGCCTCCTATTTATAGAGGAGTTTTGGTGCATTTTAGCCAAAGGAAGCACACATTAGATAAAGGTGGAAAAGGTAGTAGCACCAGGTACAAAAGGCGAAAAAGGTAGTGGCACCAGGTACGAAAAGTAGGAAAGGTCTAGCACCGGGTACGAAAAAGTACGAAAAAGCGCAATCCGTGCGGGTGGCGGGCAGCCGGCGGCGGCTGGCTGGCTGGCGGCGGCGGCTGGCTGCCAGCAGCACCAGTCCGCTGCCGGTTGCTGCGTTTCTCGATTCGTGCGTGTTTTCTTCGTTACAAGTCCGTTTGCGTTGATTCTTTTTGCGTTGGATTCATAATTCAAAAACAAAGCTTTTGATGAAAAGAAATCCCAAAAATATGTCTTTGAACTTTAGATGTGTCGTACGAATCGTTTGGATCTTCCGAAGTACGTAGAATCTTCGTTCTTCGCCCGTTTTAGTTGATTCTTCTTCTGTTGGATTCGTAATTTGAAAACGAACATCTTGGGTCAAATAGATGTTGATGATGATCTCTTTTGTCTTGAAACCTCGTTCCGGTGTCTGGAATCTTCAAATGTGCGTGGAATCTTCGTTTTTCATCCGTTTTGCTTGATTTTTATCGTGCGACCTTGTTTTGACTATCTTGGCATAATACTATTGATTTGTAATGTTTTTGAATTAAAATGCCAAGAATCGTTCCAGAATGAGAGAGATATCGGTAGTAAAAACGTGACTTTTTACGCGATATCAAGTATCCCACACTTAGAACTTTGCTTGTCCTCAAGCAAACTCGATTTTCAACATGTTAAAAATAAAATAATTTTAAGGTAGAACTTTTTACTAAGGGGTTTTGGGAAAGTAAAATACTTGTTCTTGGAAAAGGAAGGATTGTAATCTTTAGGATCATGCTTGTGATCTTTGATCTTGGATACATGACTAGGCGATCCTCTCAAGGTGGTCACTCAAATCACTCAAAGTGTTTAGGGTTTCCTATTCTAATATTATCAATCACTCAGAACGCCAGTCATGTACCGTTTATCGTCATAGGCTTGATCGAGAATCGAATCGTTACCTTTTTGGCGAGTGTAAAGTCGATCTAGCCACCATCATTCAAGGAGAGGGGGTGTAAGGTTTTTGGAGTGAAAGGTTGGTGGTATGAGAGGAGGTTTTGATTTTCTTTTTGTCGAAGTTGGGATTTTTGGGAGATTGACGCCTTTGAATATTTGCGGAAGGAGTCTTTTTCTCCTATTAATTTCCTTTTTCTTCGGAATTTTTTTTTTTTTTTTGCGGCGTCAACCCCTTGCGATTTCTCTTCGATCATCTCTGAAACTTTTTATGAAGCTTGAAGGATGCTTTTGAGTAGGTGAGGGATAACGTATCTATTTTTCTTTTGGGAGTATGGTTGTACGGCTGGGTTTTAGAATGATGTGATTCGATCTCCTTTTCTCTGACCAATCTGGATTCGAAATGTATAACAGGAGCAAGTTCTGATTCTAAACGCATACATCGGCACACTCAAGAATCGAAAAAGTGAAGCATTAAAAGTGAATGCTTTTTCTATGGCTCAAGATACCTCACGAATCGAAAGTTGGGTTGTTGTGTGCCTAGTCATGCGATGCTCTTTTATGGGATTACAAAACTGATTTTTCAAAAGAGTTTGTATTTTAATTATCCTTTTTCCCAAAGTAAATCATTCTTTGTCTAAAATTTTTCATTTTCAACATATTTTTGAAAATTTTGTTTACTTTTTGGAGAAGGATGGTCTAATAAAGAGCAACGATTTTAGAATCAAGCGTATACCATTATCCATTTTACAGTAGTGCAACTACTGCTATCCCACACTTAAAGAAACATCGTCCTCGATGTTATACTAAGCTTTTTAACTGGGTAAAGTCCCACACTTAGGGTTTCAACCATCTAAGGTGCATTCTTTTAGTGTGTGTTGGGTTTGAATCCCACACTTAGTGATAAGCATATTGGATATGGTATATTTAAAACGAATGAAAAAGACGGTATAGAAGTACTCCCCGGTGGTTGCAGTGTTCCTTTGGTGCATGTGCCGGATTTCGTCTTCCTTGTTGCAAGCTTGATCAAGTCTTCTTGTGATTGGTCTCGTAGGCGTGAACACGTCGGATATACTTTTCTTTTGGTGTTGATGCTTCCTTGCAGGCTGGAGCATGCTTTGTATGATCCGAGTGTGAAAGATAGTCGGAGATTTCATCACTTCTTGGAAAGTAAAATTGCAGAAATGTAAAAACACGGGTTGCCTCCCGAGAAGCGCTCTTTTAAAGTCGAGAGCTCGACTTAGTGCTTTCTTCTTCAGATGATGCTGGATGTGTCCGTGGTGCTAGAGTGATCACTGTGGTTCCTAGGTAAGCTGTAGCGTGGGGGAAAGTATCCCAGGAATTGCTCTATCATGTCGGCAATGAGAGTTGGTGGAGTGGTGGATTCCATCCTGAAGCTCTTGAAGTGGTCAGTGGCTAGTCTGTCGAGGATTGCCATCCCATAGCTGATGTATCGAACTGCCCTTGTGACTGGTCCGTTAGGGTCAATTCGAGTGCAGATGTGAGTTCGAACAATCTCACGCTGGGGGTGGTTTCTTCCTATTGAGGTGATCAAAGCCATGAACTAAGTTTTTACTTCTTGAAAGTTTTCAGCTAAAGGGTCTCCTCCAAAAGATCGAGTTGCTTGGCATACTTGTCTGATGAGTTGATGTTGCTCACGGTCGAAGGGAAAATCTGAGTCCGTGAAGACGTAGATTAACTTGCTGAATATTTCACAGTATCCGTTGCGGTAAGCGTCAATTTCAATGTCTTCTTCCTCGTACATTCCACGCAGTCGATCTATTACATAGGATGCTAAGTTGACTGGTGACATGTTCCAATATCGTGCTGGAATGTCACGAGTGTTTTCTTCAAATGCTGACTGGTTTAGCTCATCCACTATTAGTTCGACGTGATGACTAATGGTGGAGTGAATGACGATCCTGAAATTTTCTGGAGTTGTAAGATGTTCTCCAATTTCGATGAGATCTAGAAGGGTTCTAAGATCTCCCACCATTCTTATGTCAGCATAGTTCTGTGGATTTCCAGTAGCTCTCTCAAGATGGGTCCTCATTGATGCTAGTGTAGCCTTTTAACTTGATGAGTAGGGAAAGGCTGATCCGGCCAAGGCACAATATACTTTTTGGTATATTTGCCTTTGGTTGTTGCAGAACTCGATTTCTCCCATTGGGTAGTCTGGTCTTTCTCGCTGTTGAGCTTCTCTTGTGACTTGTTCTTGAAGGGAATCGGAGAATTCTTGGATATGTCTGAGCAAAGTCTGGGGTACTAGTTCTCCATAGTTGGCGAGATATGAATCGTATTCTTGTTCAATCTGCCTTATCAGGTGTCTTTGAGCGGTGTTGTATTCATTGGTTGACTCTTTGATAGCCTCCACAATGATGCGTACATCATCGTTTTCATCAATCAAATCAATCATTTCCTCGTGAGTGTCGATGAGGGGAATCTCTAATCTCTCAGCTGTGATGACGGGTGAATTTGGTGAAGCAAGAGGAGTTTTTGGAATAGAGCGTTCATCGATAGTGACGTCAACAAAATTGCCGTCAAATTCGACACTCTGGTAGTCGGAATCTTCGTCTCGTGAATCTGGGAATTGGTGGAACTCTTCATCTGAGGGTGCGTTGTTGAAAGGTTGGGTGCTGTCGACCTTGACGTTTCTGACTTCCGTGATGGTGTTTTGAAGGTTTTCCTCAACAAAGCTTCCTGGTTGTCTTGCCTTATATGCAGAAATTCTCTGTAGGAGTTTAGCATACAAGTCAGGGTGCTGTGATGTTCGGAGTTCTTCTTCGAAAGTATCTTGCTCGGTGTTTTACCCAATGATGACAAGATGTATCTTTAAGGTTATCTTTGACTAGCTTGAAATAAAAATCGGACTACACCAAATGGCAACAAGTAATAGATTCTAGTTATGGTATTTCTCAAAGACTAGTACTTAGAAAAAAGAACATTGTCATATTCTCTATGAGCGTTAAACCCTGTATGTTGCACCGAAGTTTAAAATATAACATATATATTATTTTGTAAATATTCGATTATCGACATTATGAATAGGAATGAAAATATCTTTTTGGTAAAAAGGCGACGTGAGTTATACAAAATTTTGTTAGTAATTTTCGTTTTATATGCACAGAGTCAATGAAGCAACCAATATACAATAGACTCAACCAATTCAAAATATTGTTAGTTATCAAGATACTAAGACATATATGTTGATGTTGTTTTTACAATCTAGTGCTAACAACTTACCATCTTACAATACCAATACTATCAACCATACACATATAACCATAAAAATATATATTATAATTGAATAGAATACAAATAATCATTTCCATGTTGAAACTTGAAGTCTTTGGAATACAATTGTTCTTTGAAGATTTGAACTGCTATTGCTAAACCAAGAGATTACAATACCTCACTACTTGATTTTCTAATAATCTTTGTTGTACCATATTTTGATCTTCGGTCCTATTGTAACACCCTCAAATTTCAGGTTGCGGAAGCGGTCGGGTCGGGGTGTTACCAAATCAAATATCACAAGCACAAAGGTACATAATGAACGACTCTAAATGTAACATCCTCCTTACTGGTCTGGTAATTCCTTTATTTAAATTGGTTATTTAATTGTTTTTAGGAATTACTTGATATTAAATGTTTACTCGTGAAACTTAAGTAAATAAGTCTCAGGACTTATTGTGCATAGTAAACTATTAATTATTTTAAATTGTTATAGATGACGGTAAACTAAAATAATTTTCTCGCAAATGGTTTTTAGGTTCCAGACAATTGATTTAGGACGGGTATAAAATTATAACAATTGGATATCCAAGTCGGTTGTTAAACCGACCTTAAAATCCTTATGTTTCAAGAACCTTTCATTATTCATTTTGAAGAATTTGAAAAAAAACTCTCCAAACCAAACAAACCATAACCAATTTAGAAATCAAATAAGTTTCTGTGATTTTGAGTTCAAAACATCAGCTGGTTATCATCTTATCACCTTCTTCTTCTTCATCAAAGAGTGAGTTTGATTTTGAGTTTTAATAAAATGGGTTTTAGAGAAGTTGATTGATTTGGATGAAATTGAAGCTTGATTTTGTTGTTATTAGTTGTTATATGATGTTAGTGAAGTATTAGAAACCATAGAATTGAGTTTTTTGAAGTTTTGGTGAGTTTTGATTCGAAAAACTCGTAACAGCAGCGAAAGTTGCAGTTCTCAGTTCGTCTTGCGAACTGAGTTTATGTTGTGAAGCGAGATGAGATGTTGCGAAGCGAACTGAGATCTTGAGAAATGAGTTGCTGCGATGCGAGTTGAAATCGCGTTGCAAACTGAGTAGTTTTGCATTGCGAACCGAGTTTTGCGAGCCGAGATGGTTGTGCGAACTGAGTTATTCCGTTGTGAATTGAGTTACTGCGAATTGAGATTTCTGCGAATTGAGATTTTTTAATTTTTTTTTTTTTTAATTTTGAAAATGACAATTTTATTAACTCGGATTGGGTTAAAATTCGCATGATCACTCGGAAACGGCCTAATGATCTCGGCTCTATTCTAAGAGTCTAGGCAGTTTTTGGCCATTCGGGGTCATCTAGGGGCTGAAAATGGCATTTTTCAGTTTTTAAACGTCATTTCGGGATTTTCTAATCTTATTTCTGATGGAACTGTTGTTTGCCTAGACTTCAGGGATTACCTTATTGAATAAATATACTAGAATGATGATTATGGAACAAGTTACTAACTTGTATATTATGTGGTGTTTCAGATACTCCGAAGACTCAATAATATAAGATTTCTAAGTGTGGAATCTGCAGAGGTATCGGTGAGTAGATTTGAAACTCACCTTTTGATTTAGTTGTAACTGTTTGGTTACAACAAGTGAACGTAGATGTGTTTGTTGAATTATTTAATCTGAGTTATTGATTATAAATCTATGTGTTATGTGGCCTTCGGGCATCAGTTGTTATTGAGGTCAACTGGGTAGTAGGGCTATTTGGTTATTGTGTGAATTACACAGGGTCTTGATTCATTTGTTGTGTGAAGAACCTGTGTTTGAGTATAATAACCTTTAGCTATCGGTCTATTCTGTATTGGCCTTACAGATTGTTGGATAAGTGTTCTTGAGAGCCACCGCGGCAGTAGGGTTTCTCAAGAGCCACTGATCATCATTGTTGAATTGTTGTACTGTGTAATATGTGTTTACGATTATTTGATGTAAACAGGTGGTTAAGCTAAGTTGAATTATGGGTGACGAATTCATTCACTTAGCTTTGTGCTAATCCCTCATTTTACTTCCTGCAGGTTATATTTTGGGAAGTGGGTAGTAGGAAGATGATGCTCTAGAAGCAGGTAATGTTTGACAAACTTTGCTACTCTGATATGTTTTGATAAACGCTGTTTAGAATTATATAACACCTCGGTTGTGTAATATATGTGTTATGGATTTTAATAACTTTTAACTGTGAAGTATTAATTATGTAAACGGTTTATGTACATTACTTTGAATGTACAGTAGTAAAATATATTTTAAAATTTACGATTCCGAGATAACTAATATAATATTCATGTATTGAATGACGGGTGTTATACTAAATGAGACGTTTGAAAATAGTTATACATTTCCAAAAATAAAAATGTATACAAGTTGCGAGTTCGAAAAAATAATTTCAATACATAATTTGTAGTACAAAAGTTATACAGAGAAATCCAGATGTTTGAAAACATGCGACTCGAGCTAGCATATCTAGTAGCAATCCTAATCCTGCTGGACACCTGAGAACACATGCTTAAATGAGTCAGCTATAAAGCTGGTGAATTCATAGGATTGATAGTTGAAAATATGAAGTATAAACCTTGTATGTTTGAAAAGTAGTTTAAAAACTACGATTTTGATTTGTATTGTTATAGTGTTGTAACATCAATGTGTATACATCTAACGAGATATCTCATACCTAAGTATTTGGGGGGTGTACCTAAGTACATCGAGAATATGGCATCCCATGCCTAGATACCTATTAGGTATGAGTATGTCTACAACCATGAGGCACTACATGTCTAAGTACAATACCGAGTTAACTATCTCGAGTGTAAGCTCGCCGATCCGTTAATGAGTGTATGACCACGTCATATGATAACAAGTAAGTGTATGACCACGTCATATGATAACAAGTAATAGACTAGTATGCCACCTGGCATAGTGGGTTGCCTCCAGCAACATGTAATTGTAGTCCCGCAGAACTATGATTGAGTATTTAGCCAAATACTGAGTTAACTATCTCGAGTGTAAGCTCGTCGATCCGTTAATGAGTGCGAGTATCAACTCGTGTGTTTATGATTGTATCGCTTTACCGCGATATCGTTTTGAATTACTTTATCGTGACCTCAATTTGTATCATCCACGATGATATCGTTTTGTGCCCACTTTATCGTGACATCGTTTTGTTCCCACTTTACCGTGGCATCGTTGTGTATCACCCACGGTGATATCGACCAGTGTTGCCTGCAAGCAATGTATGAAATTGAGTCGATTGTACTACGACAAGCCCGACTGACATGCCTGACTAGCATGAATGAGAGTCAGCAGTAATACGACATGCCTGACTAAAGTAATCGTGTTTGTATAAGTGTATGTATATTCATATACATAAGTAAGTTGTAAGTAGCACCAAGTGCTCGGATAGTGTACGAGTATACGTATATATATATATATATATATATATATATGTATATATCTGAGTCTTAGTCAACAAACACATTTAACAGGGTATCATGTATCGCATGAATGTAATTTATTGTATCCAAATATGTATATACATTACTTAGATATTAGGTCTAGCACAACAAGCTTAGGTATGAATAACTCGTCACCTAGTTTTTTGGTAATAGTATAAAGAGCTATACTAATGTACGTTACTATCGTATACTCCTAACCTCAGTCTAGCAAGTATATATTGGGATTCGTGGTTGATGTTTGCTTACATACAATCCAATATAGATGTCCTGGAATGTATAGGCAGTCTTAGTTCCTAAAAGGAAAACTAATCCTGTAAAAGTCTAGTTGTTGTCCAGCGTAGGTAGAACTAACTAGTTCTAGTGTGTTTGATAGTATCGTCCCGCGACAATATGGTCAATGCATAATGATAACTTAGTCAAGTTATGTAATGGTGATTGTTTTTCAACAATCTAGCAATTTACAATGGCAACCTATCTAGGTTAAGTAGTGATATTGTCCTACAACAATATAATGGGGGTAATTCCTAAGTATTACACATTTTGTATTACATAACAGTAATATAGTTGAGTGTGAATTATAAAGGTTTTATCATTATAATTCAAAAACAGTAGTTGTGCATGCGTCTCACCCCGAAAACAGTAAAATAGTTGAAAGAGTGAGGCTATGAACTCACCTATGAGTTGTCAGCGATCCTAAGATGCGCGTATCATCTGAATGGTATCCTCCTAGTATCCTAAACACGTGAGGTTATATAAGTAAGAGACAAATCAGTTTGTCTAAGAGAGTTGTGTAAGTATTCATTTGTCGTTCAGGTTTGGAAACCGTGTACAGGGTCCGGGGGCAGCGCCCCTGGTAGCGGGGTCCAAGGGGTGGCAACCCCTGGTGGGGTCCAAGGGGCAGAGCCCCTGGCTGGGGTCGAGCTGCCAGGTCAGCTTGGAAAATTTTTATTTCTATT
This sequence comes from Pseudognaphalium luteoalbum, assembly GCA_963422505.1. Classification (NCBI taxonomy): domain Eukaryota; kingdom Viridiplantae; phylum Streptophyta; class Magnoliopsida; order Asterales; family Asteraceae; genus Pseudognaphalium; species Pseudognaphalium luteoalbum. The sequence continues at coordinate 84,918,652 of OY730192.1, read as the reverse complement.
ATGGTGCTATAGTGAAAAATGCTCCGAAATTCCATTTCGGAGTAAAATTAGCTGGTAAAACTTGAGTCTCGACACTTAGTAAAAATGTGTGTTTTTGATGTTTCTATTATTAGCGACACTCGATGCGTCACTTGGCTTGGGGTGCGACACTTCCTTGCGGCACTTACGATGAGTGTCGCAGAATGTTTATTTGCGACACTGAGGCCAATGTCGCTAAGGTTGCGTCACTGAATGCGACACTTAATGATTTTGGCATCACTCAGGAAGTGTCGCATAAAATGGTAAGTTCTGAATTATTGGCGTCACTTAAGGAAGTGTCGCATAAGGTGGCAGCACTTAGACAAGTGTCGGTATGAGTGTCGGGTAGGGTGGTTACCGACACTTAGGCAAGTGTCACAAAAAGAGGGTTTTAGGCGGCACTTGAGCAAGTGACGCAAAATGAGAGTTTTTGGCGACACTTAATACGTCACTTAAGGAAGTGTCGCTATACTATTTTTGGTCGTGCGTCACTTATGTCTGTTCGACGATTTTTTCCCCAAAATCAAGATCTAACCTATTTTCAGACCAAATATTGTTGATATAATGTTAATACATGATATATTAAGTGTTTTTAACAAGGAATAACAAAGAAAGGTAAGTAATTACTTACGATTGAAGATCGAGGGTTTGAGGATGATGATGATGAACTTGATGATGAACTAGAGGAAGAAGATGAAGATGAAGATGATGATGGTGGCGATTTGTTGTTGTTCTTGTTGATGTTATTGTTGTTGATGATGTTAGTTGTTGTTGTTGTTTGATTTTTAGAGAGAAATGATAGATGAAGAAGAAGAAGAAAATGATGAAATGAGATGAAATGGGGAGGGGGTTTGGGTTTTGTCAAAACTCAGATCCCCAATTTGGGGACTGTGGTCTCCAACCACAGTACAAAATACCCGTGTTTTTATACCCAATCACAAAATAAATAATATTTTTAATTTATAGAATTCTTTTATATGTTTTCAAAATATTTTTAAGTTGAAACATTTTATAAAGATAAAATATTTGAGTTAAAGTTTTATAACTAAATTTCGCGCAGTTTCAGATAACTAGAATGCGTTTTTAATTAAAACGACTTACATTTTCGAATGTTTAATATTTTCCCTCACATGTATAATGTTAAATCTATATAAGAAAATATTATTTGTAAAATTTCATCACCGAAATTCAGACGCGATATTCTGCGTTCTATCATATTTGTTTCCTAGTGATTATGAAATAGTCATCTTTGCATTACATATATATAATTATATATATAAAGTTTTCAAATATTTTGTTATAAATGCGTACTAAGTACGATTAATTGAAGTAAAAATTGAGCGTGAAAATTGACCTTTTTAACCGGGGTGTTACACCTATAAAAAATACATTAACTATTACGTAAAATGTATCATCATTTTGTGAGCTACTAAAAGGTATCTTCTATGATAGACGAACATATAATATCATAATGGAAGATGAAAAATTCACCTTTGTACAATATTTCTTCACTTCTCATACTTAGCATAAAAAACATAATGCATGCTCATGTTTCTCCCACCAAAGAATTAAAATAACCAACATGAATTTTAATCTTGTTTTAGTCTTTCACCAAAGATATATGAGTGGAATTACTAACATGAATACAAATTAGATATCAATTTTATACCAAGGACTGCTAGAATTTATACTCATTATATTTATAATGGGGGAATTAATTGCAGGAAAAATGAAAGGTTAACAATTATAATACATACTCTCATGTCAATTCTTCTATTAAATACTCAATCAAGTAAACAAATAAACACATGAAAGTTGTTTACGTGGCACAACCCAATAACAAACATGATATGGTAAAGTCACATCCGTCTTATAAGTTGATAGGAATAGATGTGAAATAAGCTAAGGGATACTCTATCTATATATAGGGATAATTCGCTCCCATACTAACAAGCGAGTGCAACACCGTGATAACTTATTTATATGTTATACATAAGATAAGATAATTAAGATTTTTGAGCCCCAACAAAGTTTAATAAAATCAAATGATTTGATTGATTAATTATACATCATATATCCTTATAGATTATTTAAGGCTTTTCTTCGTTGGTTTATAGTTTATAGTACTATAATAACATAGATACTCATTTGGCGAAGTCATCTTTCATAACTATACAAACTTTCTATAATATTCGTCCATTAATATATACGGATCTATTTGAAATGTAATATATGTTCATAAATGACCTTTACATATTGTGTTGTCAATATATATTTCTCGGTTTAAATTGTATCCCCATTCATGAAATATACACTCCAAAAATTGTGACTGTATGGCATGGAAAATATTTGTTCATTATAATATATGTCCATGCAATGTGATATACTTCATAAGTTGTAATTCTATTTGTACGAAATTGTTTTACAATATTATATGTTCACAAATATTTTTTCACCTTCTTAGGGAGGCTTAAATATATCATTCCATTTGTGTATATATTATACAGTTACCACTTCATTTTCATATGTTATAAGGAACTCTGTTTAAAATTCTAGTAAATCAAAATATTTTAGTGACCCATAAATCATATCATAGGTTACTACTATTTCAAGATTGAGTGTAACCTTTTCTTTTTTATAGCAACGTATTAGCATGGTATCTATACAGTGCATAATTGTATTGACATGCTACATACTAAACCTATTTAGAAACTTTAAATATTTCATGTGTTGTTAACGTTTTATGTATTCATTTATTTTAGTTGTACCTGTTTACTATTCCGGTTCCTATTTTTATGTCACATTTAGCACTATCATAATACTTTCTCGTATATTTAATTTAAGATACATTATTTTCAAACAAACCATCATTAAGATGACCTAATGGTAAGACGTCCTATTATCTCACAAGATGTCACATATTCGAATCTCATTAGGTAAACATTTTGAGGTTGACCGGCAAAAAGGCATAAACGATAATGGGATATCCTGGTTAGATCGTGTACATTTAGTAAAAAAAACTCGCCCTCTCCACATAACCCGAATAAAAATAATCTTCTCCCAATAATATTACTCATAAACATTTGATAACATCATTTTTGTTTATTATTAAAACCTTTACTACCACAATGCGAGGTACTCAACTAATAGGTGCTAATATAATTTTCAATTGCAAAATGTTATTTTTCCTCATAATAATGATAATATCATTATTAGTTGGATACTTAGTATGTTTACTCTAAATTGGATACTCAAATATGTCATAAAGTAGCATGTAATAAATTAAAATATTATTTATTTTTCCTTAATTATTTTAGAAAAGTGCTATGCATAGTCTCTAGAGCTATGTTAAAAAGTTTACAATATATTATTTGTACTTTAATTATAGCCACACACCTACTCACTTAAACATTAATTTATGATAATAATAATTTAAACATTCTAAGAATTCGGATAACACCTACATGGTTGCATATGATTTCTATATCAAACCTATTAGGATGTTGCACATCAAGTTGTTTACGTTTCAACACTTATCTTTTTAGTGTAGCTTCTTTGGTGTAGTTTGTTATTACTATTTTTAATGTTATAGATTTTTTTAATAACATATCTCTAAAGCTACAATCAATAAATAATCTTCTTTAATTCAAAACATTTCTACAATGTCATCCGCAAAAATATGTTGACTCAAATATTATCCCGTAAATTAATATCATTACACAAATCTTTGTATTAAGATAATGAAGTAGCCACAAATTTTGCGGGTTATGATCTAGTTTATAATATATAATATATATACTAATACTAATACTAATAAAATAGTAATAATATATTACTAGTACGTTTTTAGGCCATGTTGTGTTATATTAACATTTTAATTTAATTGAACCAATTCACTTAAACATTAATTTATGGTTGAATTAATTCTTATACATAGCCCTTAGCCCTTAAGACTACAAATAGAAAAATACATTATTTTAACCTTCTATGTGTAGGCATAAAGTGAAAAACTAGTTAATATAATCGAGATGTATGGGTATATTATAAAATTGTAAAATAGAATAATATAATATAGTTTAAAATATAATTTATTACATTAAAATCAATTAAATTAAATGTTAATATAACACAACATGGCCTAAAAACGTACGAGTAGTATACTATTACTATTTTATTAGTATTAGTATTAGTATATATATTATATATTATATATTATAAACTAGATCATAACCCGCAAAATTTACGATTACTTCATTATCTTAATACAAAGATTTGTGTAATGATATTAATTTACGGGATAATATTTGAGTCAACATATTTTTGCGGATGACATTGTAGAAATATTTTGAATTAAAGAAGATTATTTATTGATTGTATCTTTAGAGATATGTTATTAAAAAAATCTATAACATTAAAAATAGTAATAACAAACTACACCAAAGAAGCTACACTAAAAAGATAAGTGTTGAAACGTAAACAACTTGATGTGCAACATCCTAATAGGTTTGATATAGAAATCATATGCAACCATGTAGGTGTTATCCGAATTCTTAGAATGTTTAAATTATTATTATCATGGTAGATTTCAGATGTCTGGATTATTATAATCTTCGAAGTCGCGGGCTACCACATGTTTTAATACAAATTTGTATATTACATTTTTATTTTTAAAATGTGGCTTCGCGGGATGACAATTTTTTTAACATTCATGTGATAAAAATAATAATTTGAATGTGTGATAATGAGATTATCATTGTCTTTTAATAGTCCACTATAAGTCTATAGCTAACAACCATCTGTTTATTGAAATATCAATCATTTGGGTGAGGAAGCCAATGACTACTCAGCGCACCTGGCCTGAATAAGTAATCATATATTGTGAGTATGTTGTGCATCTGGTGTGATATTCCTTCGCGTAATTGATCGGCTTTACAACCAATTAGTTAGAGGATTATAATAACATTAAACGTTTGTCAAACTTTTAATTTTTCTGACCAGACACAGTAGGATTGTTTTTTAATTAGCGATTGGTTAAATTATATTACCAACTACACTCTCATAATTCATCATTTTTAAGTTTTACACTACAGGATGGGGTCATTATTAATATATAATAACTATACATATACCGTACATTGTTACCTCCGTAAAGTCTTAGAAAAACTGATCACCAAAGCCGAATCCACATGCTGTGGATTCCATCATTCTCACTCTCCACATGAAATTATACACTTTTAGAGTTGAAAAGCTGGCGAATATGTAGTACATTGCTCGCAATTTCGTGGGTTTAAACACTAAATCTCGTTTTAAAGATGTCTTTAGATATATGAATATTCATTTGTAGTCACGAGGATCTAGTTTCGTTCTGTAAACAATTGTTATGCAGTAGTTCGTTGTAGTTTAGGATAGGACATCGTGTGTTTCATTTTACAAACATTAGTCACAATGTTATTCATATATTGTTTATCTTACCATAGGGCAATGCCCATGTGGTACCGCCACCGTAAATGCCTATACTTCAAACGTATGACCTATAGGTTAGGGGTTCGACTCCGTCTCTCAGCATATGTACTTGACTTGTGGACATGTGATTTGCCCGACGTTGATGCTCCTTGCAGGTGGTGGCAGACGCTTACCATTAAATACGATACATACGATAGGGGTACCCTCTAAATTACCCTCTATTATTCATCTTTTGTATAGTAATATTTTTAAAACATAACATTAAATGTGTACTAACATTAAATGTGTACCCTCCAAATTCTAGATTGTTATTTTGTTCTTCAGCCTCTAGTTTATTGCTAGATGGTCTCCCTTTATGTTTTAATAATATTTCTGTCATCAAAAAAAACATAACTAATGTGTACTAAAGCTGACCATTGTTTTGTGTACTTTTCACTTGTATTTTCATTGTTGATAGACCAAAAAAATACCCATCATGTATAATGTGTCATGTATGGTGTATTGGTGTACAACAAAAACGTTGTTACCATGTGATCAATTGATTTTTTATTCGTCTCAACTAAAAGTCTAAAAGTATGAGGCATATCTAATGTTGATGTATGATGATAATCAAAATGGTTTCCACAATCATAGTTTATTTTTATATGTAATAGTATTGATGTTAATTGGGATAATAGTTACCGTTTACAAAACTTCAGGAGTATTTATTCATATTCATAAACTTCAAATGTATAATTCAATAATGAGGTTGTTGTTCAACTTGTGTAATATTAGTGGTAACAAATATGTCCGTCCAACGTCCAAGAACCTGCATTATCATTTGTTAGAGCAGAGTGGCTAAATTTTTTTACGAATATGTATTTTAGAGAGTAAAACATACATATGCAGAGTCACAATCCAATTAGGATGATAGAGAACCTAGAGCTTGAAAACGTAAAAAATAAAAAAGAAAGCATCAAATTTCATCCCTTTATCCTCCTCTCTGTATAAATTCAAATATAGTTGACTATTAATTGCAAAAGGATTCATGCGTGAAAGAATGACGTGTTATAAACAAAGATGGCCACTCGTTGCTTGATCATTTCTACCTCCACAAGTTCGGCATGAGGCATCTCTATTTCGATGTAAAACATCGTGATATCGCGTAAAAAGTCATGTTTTTACAACCGATATCTCTCTCATTCTGGAACGATTCTTGGCATTTTAAACTAAGAAATAGTACAAATCAATGATATTATGCCAAGATGGTCAAAACAAGGTTGCACGACAAAAATCAAGCAAAACGGATGAAAAACGAAGATTTCACGCACGTTTGAAGATTCAAAGCATCAAAACGAGATTTCAAGACAAAAGTGCCCATCATCAACATCCATCTCATCCAATATGTTCGTTTTTAAATTACGAATACAACAGAAGAAGAATCAACAAAAACGGACAAAGAATGAAGATTCTACGCCCGCCGGAAGATCTAAATGATTCGTACGCAATATCTGGAGATAGGAGACATGTTTTTGGGATATCTTTACATCAAAGTCTTCATTTTTGAATTACAAATCCAACACAAAAAGAATCAACGTAAATGAACGCATAACGAAGAAGATACGCACAAATTAAGCAACGCAGCGAAAGACGACGGACCGGGACGGGTGGCAGCCAGCCGCCGCCGGCCAGCCACCAGCCGCCGCCGGCCTGGTGATGGGAGGCGCCGCCCTCCCTTCCCCCATATCTTTTCCACTTTTCCGTCCTTGCGTGTACCCGGTGCGCCACCTTTCGCTACTTTTCCGTACCCGGTGCACCACATTTCGCTACTTTTTCATACCCGGTGCACCATCTTTCACTCTTTTTCAAATGTGATCCTAGGAATGATAACGTGAGCCACTTTTCCCCTATAAATAGCAGCCCTTAGACCTCATTTGAAGACACACTCTTACATTCTAATACACTCACACATTCTTACATACTCCTTTTCCATTTCCACTTTCTCATTCAAGAAATTCTCTTATCTTATAGTCTAGGATTATTGTAATTAATCTACGGATTAGTATAGAGGCTAGAACGAACGTTAGGAGGTTTGAAGATTCATATTTTGTCACACCCCGCCAAACGGTAATTACAATCAATACAAATTAAGTATGCGGAAGCTTTGGTGACGTGGCGAGGCTGCGATCAGTAAATCAACCAACAGATACATACATACTCAGAGCATATGGTTATCGCACAACTTTATTTATCAAGGATGCCAAGTTTAACAGTTGTTACAAAAGTAGTACGATGATGTAAGTCGTAACAGTAGTAGTAGAGTTTAAAACATTTTAGTTTTAACAATAATACATAAGTTTAAATTAAGATTTCATAAGTATGACCACAATGTCTGCAGTTATACAAAGGAAATCCTCAAAAGCGGTTCCAACAGTATGTGGTATCCTATTTAGTCCAGGGTTGTCCATCCTGAATGCATGCGATTTCTTACCCAGCTAATTTCCTGAAAAACATAGAGAAACCGTCAACAAAATTTGTTGAGTGAATTTACAGGTTTTATGTGAGTATGTGGTTTGTTAAACCAGGTTTGTTTGTATTAATGAAATGTCATTCATTTACAAATATAAATTATGTAGGGTTGTTACCTTAAAATATCAAGTTTTATGTGGGAGGTTACCCCAAAATATATTACTGGTTGTCCGCCAGTATAACACAAGTAACCGGTATGTTTTCGGGTATAAAACAGTTGTAGGATTCGTTCTTCCTAAACATATGTGAGAATTACTTAGACTATGATCCCTCGAAAGGTGAGCTAAACCTTACGAGTTAAAGTAACGCGACCTAACCCTATAACCAAACCACAACCAGCACTTATGTTGTTTGCCTGAAGGACATGTAAGTATACACTCCTATCCGTAGGAGGGTCGTCACAGCGATAGTACTATCCATATACTCAGTGGCTAGAGTCACCTAGCTAATGGTTACAGTATGTATGACATAAGGTCTTTTTATGCATACATTGCAAGTTTGGATCCGTACTAGCATACGTTGTCTGATTCCCAAAATAGTTTGTGAAAATGTAATTTCATCAATCAACAGTTGTATAAAAGCAATAAAGCAATTTATAATTTGATTGCATGTGTTGGCATGCAATTTCTATGTTTAACACCCATGTGATTAAAAGCAGAAAACATTTAAAAATAGGGGCTGTAAACTCACAGTAGTGGTAGTGATGTGAATGCTAGCAGAGATGTGACGCGCATCCAAGGTATGTCAACCTATACGCAACAATTGTATTAACATGAGTACTTGACTGTTGGTCAAACTATGTTAACTATTTGATTGTTTTCAAGAAATTGTTGATTTCTTAAATTGTATGAATCGTTGGTGATAACATTTAGAAGTTTGCTTAGATACATATATAGTACTATCATGATCTTTGCATTTGTAATAATACCAAGTCTTTCAATCATTTGTGGGTACCTTTATCCAAAAATATAACCGTATAAATAATTAATGTCAAGTGTGTGTATATAGATTTATATGAACACAATATTTATACATATATCTAATTTATATATGTAGGTTTATTATTAGTCAAGTTATATATATACCCTTATATATATATCTGTAATAATCGTCTCTTTTATCGCTTATATAAATATAAATGTATGTATATTTATTTTGTACGTTGTTGTCGTGCGCATTTTTATTTTGTTTAACAAAAAAAATTTATATTTTACGAAAGTTGTCACATATGTTTTTACTCAAATTTTATGATATGTTATTTACCCTTATAAATATATATATATATATATATATATATATATATATATATATATATATATTTATGTGTGAAAGAATAAATAATAAATAAAGGGCAATATAATAAAGAAAAAGGACCACAGGTCAAAGAATCGAACCTGTGACCTGTTGGTATATAACAAGCAAGCTCAACCACTAGGCTGTTAGCCCTTAATTGAAATATTATGATAAGTATAAATTTATATCATGTTAGTGAATGTATTAATATATAGGGTTTTTTTTTAAAGGTTAAAATTTTAAATAGGGAGTCAATGCAGGTCACAGGTGTCGAACCTGTGACCCTTCGCTTACAGCTAACCATCCTTACCAATAGACCATCACTTACTTTTGTTAATTATTTACCAAATATTATTTATATGGTGTTTGTAAATAAGCATAATATGTGGTTTCTTCACAGACGTTAACATCATCCCATTGATTCCTTGCCTAATACTATCATGGAGCAGTAAGAAACTTGAATAACGTTTCATTCACCGCCCTTCATCACGGCCATTTGTTACTTGCTAACAACGTTTAGTTTTATAGTTTTGCACCTCCTATCGATCGGCTATATTACTATCATGGTTTTTGGTTTTAGTTCAAACGATTTTTGTTCGCAACCAGGTTCTAGTTTTTGATTTCGGGTATAATCTGTTTACAAGGCTAATATACATAATCATGTCATGCATTACAACTCGAAATAATTAGATAAAAGAAAGGTTGCTCACGGGTAGCGATGGTGACCGGAGGTGATGGTGCACGTTGATGATGATGATTCGGAGTTTATGATAACGCCAAGGAAGCCGGGGTCGATGATGGTGAGGTTTCTGATGATGATGATGATTTATAATGAAGAAGGAGGTAGAGCTACTGCTGATGTTCTTCTTGTTGCTTCCAGCGATGACCAAGAACAGATACAGAGATCACAAATAATTGAGAGTTGGTAGCTCCTTTGTGTGTGAGTGTATTTGAGATTGTGAGGAATGGGGTTATAATATAATTTTGTACTCGGTTTAAAATGTCAACGAGGGGAAGGTATGGGATTTAACAGGGAAATGTCTCACCAATCATATGAGTTGGTGTTGTTATTTAGCCCGTTAATTTCAAGTACGGGTATAATTATAACACCATAAAATATAATATTTTATTTTTTATTTTGTAGATGCTCTCCTGGTTCGCAATGTATAATTAGAATTTTGATATTCTCATTACTTTAGACTGTTGTATAATTTGTCCATTTTAAACTTTCTGCGCGTTCATTATGTATTTAAAACGCAATATTATTCAATTCTAAAATTTTTCCCATGTATTATTTTTGTTAAATAATATTTCGAAATGATTTGGGGACATTTTCGGAGATGTTTTTCGGACACTTTTTCGTTGGTCCTTAACATATATAATATGCAATTATAAAATTTATAAATTTTGTAATACTTATCATATTATTATTTAGGGCTTGCTAGGCTTATTTCACATCTAAACTTTTGTTTAAAATTTTTGTCAGGAAATTAGCGTAAGAATGCACATGCTTAAGTTTAAATTAATACCTAATTTGAAGAGTTGTCACATTCTCCCCCTGTTAGGGAAATCTCGTCCCGAGATTTAAGTCGAGTCGTGAGTCTCGGTCACGTGTTCAAATAGATGAGGATATTTCTTTTGTATTTCGTCCTCGCGTTCCCATGTAGACTCTAGACCGCGTTTCGAGTTCCATCGAATCTTGACGAGTTTAATCCGACTGCGTCGGAGTTTATGTGTTTTTCGATCAATTATTTCGATGGGTTCCTCCACAAAGTTGAGTTTTGCATCAATGAAAACTTCGTCAGGAGGGATAATTAGTGTCTCGTCCGATAGACACTTTTTAAGGTTACTCACGTGAAAGGTGTCGTGAATATTACTAAGCTCCTGCGGTAGTTTAAGCTTATAAGCTACAGGACCAATCCTTGCTAGGATTTCAAAAGGTCCAACGTAACGTGGATTCAGTTTACCGCGTTTCCCAAATCGTACAACTCCTTTTCAAGGAGATACTTTGAGTAGGACCTTGTCACCTACTTGAAATTCTAAGGGTTTCCGTCTATTGTCGGCAAAACTCTTTTGTCGATCTCGTGCCATTTTTAATCAATTCAGTACTTGAGTTATCTTATCGGTGGTTTCTTGGACAATCTCAGGTCCAGACAGCTGTCTGTCACCCAACTCTGCCCAACAGAGTGGTGATCGGCACTTGCGTCCATGCAACGCTTCGAATGGTGCCATCTGTATACTGGTGTGATAACTATTATTGTATGAAAACTCCGCCAAAGGTAGATGAGTATCCCAGTTACCCCCAAAGTCTATCACACATGCTCGCAACAAGTCTTCGAGCGTTTGTATCGTTCGCTCACTTTGGCTGTCGGTTTGTGGATGATAGGCAGTACTCATGTCTAAACGATTTCCGAGTGCCCTTTGGAGGGATTGCCAAAAGTTAGATGTGAATCGTGTATCTCTATCAGAGATAATGGATAACGGTACACCATGTCTAGAAATAAACTCTTTCAGATAGATTCTAGTCAGCTTTTCCATTTTATCTTTTTCCTTGATGGCTAAAAAGTGGGTTGACTTTGTGAGTCGGTCGACAATCACCCATATGGTGTCGGCACCAAACGTCGTTCTAGGTAACTTTGTGATGAAGTCCATTGTAATTTGTTCCCATTTCCATTTGGGCATTTCAGGTTGTTGCAAAAGACCAGACGGCTTTTGGTATTCAACCTTAACTTTCGCGCAAGTCAGGCATTTGCTAATGTAGGTGGCAATATCTTGTTTCATACCAGGCCACCAATAGAAACCTTTCAAATCATGGTACATTTTGTCTGCACCAGGATGTATCGAGTAATTGGACTTATGAGCTTCGTCCAATATTAGTCGGCGTAATTCATCTACACATGGAATCCATATTCGGTTCATAAAGTACAACACTTCGTTGTCCTTTGTTTCAAATTGTTTCTCCATCCCTTTCAGGGACTCATCCTTCAGATGCTCAGGATTTAAGGCTATCTGTTGTGCGTCACGAATTTGTGAAATGAGGTTCGAGTGGATAGTCAATCCTAAAGCTCGAACTCTGCGGGGTTTGACTCTTTCCTTACGACTCAGGGCATCTGCTACTACATTAGCTTTGCCAGGGTGATATTTGATTTCGCAGTCGTAGTCGTTTAGAAGTTCAACCCAACGTCGTTGTCTCATGTTGAGTTCTTTTTGGTCGAATATATGTTGGAGACATTTTTGATTAGTGAAAATTGTACACTTCGTGCCGTACAGATAGTGTCTCCAAATCTTAAGCGCAAAGACAACAGCTCCCAGCTCTAAGTCATGCGTCGTATAGTTCTTCTCGTGAATTTTTAATTGACGAGACGCATAAGCAATGACTTTGTCGTTTTGCATTAACACGCAGCCCAATCCCTGATGTGAAGCATCACAGTAGACAACAAATTTTATACTCCTTCCGGTAGTGATAGGATAGGTGCGGTACTTAGTTTCTGTTTCAACAATTGAAAAGCATTCTCTTGCTTCTCGCTCCAATCAAATTTCTCGTCTTTTTGTGTTAGGGTGGTAAGTGGCTGAGCTATTTTCGAAAAGTTCTCGATGAATCGTCGGTAATAGCCAGCTAGCCCAAGAAATTGTCGTATCTCAGATGGGGTTTTCGGGGCTTCCCAGTTCTTGATAGCCTCAATTTTGGATGGGTCCACGTGAATTCCTTTGTTATTGATCACATGACCAAGGAAATGAACCTTACGCATCCAAAATTCGCATTTAGAGAACTTTGCATAAAGTTTCTCTTTCTCAAGCAGTTCAAGAATTATCCTCAGATGTTGTTCATGATCTTCCTTCGTCCGTGAGTATATCAATATGTCGTCAATAAACACAATGACGAATTTATCAAGATAAGGTTTGCATACTCGATTAATTAGATCCATGAACACAGCTGGTGCGTTTGTCAATCCAAATGGCATGACTGCGAACTCATAATGACCGTATCGTGTCCTAAATGCAGTCTTAGGGATATCCTCATCCCGAACCTTCAGTTGGTGGTAACCAGATCGCAAGTCGATCTTCGAGTAGTAACTTGACCCTTGCAGTTGGTCAAATAAATCATCGATGCGTGGCAATGTATCGGTTTTTGATAGTTACTTTGTTCAGTTCCCGATAATCGATGCACATCCGCATTGATCCATCCTTTTTCTTGACAAACAAAACCGAGCTCCCCAAGGTGAAAAGCTCGTTCGAATGAATCCTAAGTCCAAAAGTTCCTGCAACTGTGCAGACAACTCCTGCATCTCTGATGGAGCTAGACGATAAGGTGCGCGAGCAATTGGGCTGCTCCAGGCACTAGGTCGATATGAAACTCAACCTGTCGCGGGGGCGGTAATCCTAGTAACTCATCAGGAAACACTCCCGGATAATCGCGTACGATAGGCACATCATCTATGCGTCGCTCCTCGGTTTCCTTCTCAATCACATGTACCAAGAATGCTTGGTAACCCTTTCGTAGAAATTTATTTGCTTTCATGCATGTAATCATTTTTACTGCACGTTTTCCTTTCTCTCCTTGTATTTCCAAGGTTTCACCTGACGATAACTGTTAAATCAAGATCTATCTAATAAACTATTAGATAACTGCAGTTTTGAATGATTACTAAGAAGTTTGCGGAATAACACTTAGTAATACAATGAAGATCAATATGAATAACAATAATCAGAATTATAAAAAGCTTCAATCTTATTAATGATATAAGACGAATACACTGATTTGTATTAGGGTTACAAAACCTTGAAGCTGCGCAAAAACTCATAACCTAATCTAGGTTAAGGATCTCTATTTATAACACATAGAGTCCTGCTAAAACGATCTCCTATAATTATGGAATTCAAATTTATCCCATAAATATCTCTAACAGACTTCTATATACTAACAGTGGTAATGACTTACTTTGTACTAACAGTGGTAGTAAGTTCCCTTTACAGACATGTATACTAACAGTGACACTGCTTAACTACACTAGCAGTGGCTAGATCTTTACTTCTTCTGGCAGTGGCTAGCACTCCTTCTTCTGGCAGTGGCTAGCACTCCTTCTAGTAGTGGTACTGCTTCTTCAATAACAGTGGCTAGCAGTAAAACAGACAGTGGCTAGCCTTCAACACTTGTCAAGTTTAGTTCAGATCCCAACAATCTCCCCCTAAACTTAATCAATCCTGTATTGAAATAAGTTTCTTCATTCAGCTTCAAACTTTCATAGGAGAGTTTTACCCTTTCTTGCTGGTTTGATCTCTTTTGTGAAATTGATTCATCATCCAGTAAATAATTTCTTTTCCTTTTTCAGTTTTCACAGCAACTTGCAATTTCTTTTCCATTATTTGTCTCAACAGAACTATGCTCAGAATGTATTCTCTTTCTTCCAACATATACACATATTTACCATTCTTAAGAGAAATACAATGCACTCCTGCTCTAGCAAAATATCTCCAGTATGCAACCAACTCAGCACATAAAAATATATCTCCATACTTCTCAGGCTCAAACATCATCTGTATCCATTCCCACACATACTTTTCAAGACTAGATTTAACATTCTTCAAGTCCTTTTCTAACCCAATTCTGTACATATCATATACATCAAATCTTTGCACTCTCTTCAGAATATCATGCATTGACCTGTGAAAGCTTACAACACCATTTTTCCTTTCAATTCTGATTTCATAGGCCATTTCTTTGGTTGCTATCAACACTCCTTCCCACTTGATGATTTCTGAAAATTCTTCATCATTTAAGTTGATATTTTCTGATCTATCAGGCTTTATCACAAACATTTTATCCAATATCTCCTCATCTCTATCCAAATCACAAACAGCATCATCCAACTCCTGAAGTCTAACAAATGATCTTCTAGCACCTTCAATTTTCAATTTCAATTCCCTTTCTGCCTCCAACTCCTCATCAATCTGATCATATCTTTCTTGCAATCTCCTTTGAATCTCAGCCTCATCTTTTCTCTTCTTTTCTAACCTTTCCCTTGCTGCAGGATTGACATGAGGATTATTATCATACAAGTTTTGCA
Source organism: Pseudognaphalium luteoalbum (assembly GCA_963422505.1). Lineage (NCBI taxonomy): Eukaryota > Viridiplantae > Streptophyta > Magnoliopsida > Asterales > Asteraceae > Pseudognaphalium > Pseudognaphalium luteoalbum. The sequence goes on along the minus strand of OY730192.1, from coordinate 84,903,305 downwards.
ATTGTTCCAGTGACATACTCCTCAGTCTCATTGTAGGAATCCTACCTCCTCTAAGTTTACAAACCAAATCATTTTTCATTTCAGACTTTGTTGGTTTCTTAGCTTTCCTCTTAGCAGCCTCTTTTTCCTTCTTCTCTTTCTTCTCCCTTTCAATTTTTTTATTTAAAGCCATCTGCAGAGGATCACCCTTTTTCTTTGCTTCAAAAGCATGATAGACAGTATCATCATTTAATCCTTTTGCTTTAATCTCTGCATATACTCTACTGGCTTCTCTAGTCATCTTAACAATTTGCCCATTCTCAAGCAACACATCCACTTCATCTATCTCAGATTCTTTCATCTTTTCTGGCATAGATTTTTCAGATTCATCAACTCTCTGTTCAGCTTCAACTCTGTCCTGTTCATTCAATTCTACCTGCAACCTCATAGCATACTCCATGTCATGCTCAACATTTTGTTGCACCTTCTTCACCTTTGACTTTTCCACTAATTTACCCTTACCTTTGTCTTTTGGATTAATCTTTGGAAGATTAGACTTAGGCTTAGGTAATGTATTTGGTTCTCTTATTGTGAAGGGAACTTCAATTTGTCTAGCAGTAGGAGTGGAAGTTGTTCTAGCAGTAGGAGTGAATGTTGTTCTAGCAGTAGGAGTCTTTTGAGTAACAGTGGTAGGTGTAGCAGTTGTAGCAGTGGTAGCCACTTTAACAGTGGGACTACTTGACTTTGACTGTCTTGTCTCTGCCATCCTTTTAGCTTTTATGCTGAAAACAGGAATGGATTTCTTCCTACCATATGTACGTTTAGCATCTAATTTTGACTTAGACTCCCCCTTAGACTCTGTATCACCACCATCTGTCTCCATTGGTTGTACTACCTCTTCACCATCATCTGTTTCAACCATCACCTCTGTCTCACCATCAACAACCTCATCTGTCTTATGCATAACACTTTCAACAATCTCAGTCTGCTCTTCATCTACCATAACTTCAGTGTTAGCATCAAACATAAAATCAGTATCACCCATACCTTCATCATCAAACCTCTCCTCTGCACTCTTCTCCCCCTTGGAGAAAGTGTTTTTCAATAAATCTTCCAACACCCCAAATCGTGCTTTCAATCCATCATTAAAAACATTCTCCATTAACAAAACTTCTAACACACTAAGGCGTACCTTTAACTGATCAATTTCTTTCCCTTGTTCAACAATTGTAGCCTCCTGCTCTGCAATTTTAGCATTCTGAGCTTTGTTTACCCTTTTTTCCTTCACTAACTTTTCCCACAACAAATCCACTGCCTTTGTCAGTTGTACATTCGTCAATTCTATGTGAGGACTAGTCTCATCATCATTAGAGTGTGACCTCCTAGATGAATCATTGACAAAAACATCTTCTGTCTCATGCCTAGCATGATCAACAGAAGTTCCCTTTGTATTGGTACTGGGACCTTCACCTGCTTCATCACCCATAGGTTCAGCATTAGAAATTGCCTCTGGTTGGGTCTTATTTATGTTACCACTGCCCTCCTCTGTCAGTGGACTAGAAGGAGTAGTGGCAGCCCTTCCAGAATGACCACCCATCTCCTGTGGGGTCACTTGCTGTGGTACAATTGATGACTGAGACAAGTGAGTAGCAGGAACCTCACTTGCCTGTTTTCTTTGCTTTTTCTTTGGCTTTAGTTGGGTAGGTTGTTTGGTCCCTTGCTTTCTTTTAGTACCCCCAATTGATGTGTGTTCAGACCTAGTTGGTACTACTGGCCTGTCATCAATTGGTTCAGATGTAGTTGGTGGTACTACATCTGTGGTGGAAGGAGCAGGAAGCATTGCAGAAAACAATGCTGTTTCCTTCCCAGAAAACTTCTTATTAGTATTCTTACTCATTTCTGTAAAAGTTCTAGCAGAAAGAGTACTAACACCAATAATAAGTTCTTGTGCAACCAAATCAGAAATTTGTTTATTTAAAACAAGTTGCACAAATCTAGGATACATAATGAACATATCCTTTTTTCCTTTAGTTATATTTCTAATCATGCCTTCAAAAATGTATTTAGAAAAATTAAACTTTTGACCCGTAGCTAAACACACAAGTGCATAAGCTATTTGGGACCCAAATTCATTAAAAGCAGTTCGTTTGGATGACAGACAGTGGAGAAGTGTATGTATTAAAAATTTCCATTGAGGACTAAAGAGTGATTTAAAAAATGTAAAACGTGTGTAATCACCCTCATACCCCATTAACCTAAAATTATCATACAAATCTCTGTCATCAATATAAGATATACCTGAAGCATCATCAAGAAGTAAGATTTCTCGAATAGAGTCCTCAGATACCACCACTTGAGTTCCTTGAACCCTAGAAAGCAGTTGACGTTTTCCCTCAATCACTTCCAATCTGGAATTTTTCCAAAATTCGTTCAAATGACCTCTAGAAACCCTTGGAGAGACAGTAAGAGCGTGAAATATATAACTCGACTGCAGAAAATCCACAATTTGTGTGAATTTTTGCGCCGATGAGGGTTTCATCAAAAAGGCGATCATATTGTGTTCGTCATACACACCCAAAGTTAGATCAGATGAAATAGAGGCCATGATTGTGAAATTGAGCGTAATGGAAGCGAATGTTTGTTTTGCAAAGAAATTTCAAAGGTTATTTGTGAAAATATGAAAGCGTAATGAAAAAGTGAAGTGCTCTCAGTTTATATACTGTTAATCATAAGAACAGAGGCATGACCTAGAAAAATGAATTAGCAGTGGCAACGCTCTATATAACTAACAGTGGAAAGGTATAACACCACCTTAACAGTGGCAAACAGAATTTAGTACACACTCCAATTTACTTAGAAAGCTAACAGCATCTAGTAGTACTAGCAGTGGCAACCGACTAGGGTAACCAAAACTTAGTACTAGCAGTACCAAGCACTTGGCTTTCTAAGCATACTAATAATAATTTATTTATTTATTTTTTTTTTTTTTTTATCCTGCAAAAGAAAATAGAAATATACCAAGTGATGGTTAACAATTACAACTAGATAGTATAAACAGTGGTAACTGATATACTAACAGTGGTAAAAGTTAACACTAACATTAATACTGACAGTGATAACTTAGATAATGAAAACAGTAGATACTGTGTACACTAACAGTGGTAGTTATTTAACTGACAGTGTTAACCTACAGTTGTAGTCATAAGCAGTGATAACTACATATACAGTGGTAATTGAATAATAACAGTGATAATGAATAAGACAAAATAGTCGTAACTAATTTGATTATCACTGTTAGTCTCAATTACATCTATCAGCATCAAATACTTAAACATGATAGAGATGTATCAAAATAGTTATGAAAAGACAGTTTTAAAAGATTTAAGCATGCCAATACTGGTAATCAGGAAAGTAAATCTGCTCACATCAAATGCTTTGGTGAACAAATCTGCAAGTTGATTGTCAGTATGAACTTTTATAATCTGAATAAGTCGTTTTTCATTACAATCTCTGATAAAATGATACCTAATCTCTATATGCTTAGTTTTAGAATGTTTAACAGGATTATTAATGATGCTGATAGCAGAAGTATTATCAATAAAAATAGGAGTGTTTAAGAAAGTTAAACCATAATCAAGCATCTGATTCTGAATCCATAAGACTTGAGCACAGCAGCTTGCAGCAGCTACATACTCTGCTTCAGCAGTAGATGTTGATACAGTTGTCTGTTTCTTACATTGCCATGAGATTAACCTTTCTCCTAGAAATTGACATCCTCCTGATGTTGACTTTCTGTCCATACTAGCTCCCCCATAGTCACTATCTGAATATGCTTTTAGATCAAAAGGTGAATCTTTTGGATACCAAAGACCTAGATCAGGTTGTCCTTTTAAGTACCTAAAGATTCTTTTGACAGCATACAGATGTGATTGTTTTGGACAGGTTTGAAATCTTGCACAGATACAAACAGCAAACATTATATCTGGCCTAGAAGAAGTTAAATACATCAATGATCCAATCATTGATCTGTACAAATGTACATCAACTTCCTCCCCCTCAGGGTCTGCAAATAGTGGCTTGTGTGTTTCCATTGGTGTACTAGCCACTTTTGAATCAGAGTATCCAAATTTAGTAAGTATGTCTTTGACATATTTACTTTGATTTATGTAAGTACCATCTGAACTCTGCTTAACTTGAAGTCCCAAAAAGAAATTGAGTTCCCCCATTGAACTCATCTGGAACTTTTGATGCATTAAAGTTTCAAATTCCTTGCACATACCATCATTGGTAGAACCAAAAATGATGTCATCTACATACACTTGCACCAGTAAAATATTATTTTGATTCCTTTTGGTGAACAGAGTCTTATCAATAGTACCTCTTTTGAACCCATTCTCTAAGAGATACACAGATAAAGTCTCATACCAAGCCCTGGGGGCTTGATGTAACCCATATAGTGCCTTATCCAATCTGCAAACTCTATCTGGATAATTAGGATCTTCAAATCCAGGGGGTTGACACACATATACTTCATCATCAATCATGCCATACAGAAAAGCACTTTTGACATCCATTTGATATACTGTGAAGCCTTTGAATGTAGCATATGCTAGAAATAATCTAATGACTTCTATCCTGGCAACAGGAGCAAAGACATCATCATAATCAATTCCTTCTTCCTGTGTATAACCTTGTGCCACCAGTCTTGCCTTGTTTTTGATAACAATCCCTCTTTCATCCTTCTTGTTCTTGAAGATCCATTTGGTACCAATTGCCCTTTTTCCTTTTGGCAGATCTACTAGAGTCCACACATTCTGTATCTTAAACTGTAACAACTCCTCTTGCATTGCCTCAATCCAACTAGGGTGTTTGAGAGCTTCTACAACCTTTTTAGGTTCCACTTGAGAAAGAAAACACACATATAGAGATGTATGTAATTCTTCTTCAGTAACAGCAGTTTGCTGTCTTGTTTGTACACCACTGTTAACATCTCCAATCACCTGTTCCAGAGGATGATTTTTGTTTACATGAAGATTAGATGTTGATGTCTCTGGAATGGTGGGCTCCAAGTTGGTAAAATTACCATCCTGCCCAGAACTTTCATTGGAAGGTGTTTCAATTTGCACTTCTGTCTCAATAGGCTGAGATGACATTGGAAGATCAGAAGATAACACCTCTGGTGGATCTGGAGTCCAGATTGGAAAGATAATGTACTCCAATGACTCTTTATTCTGTTCTGAAGCCATATCTGAGATATCCTCATAAACTCCATCTGCTTTGCTTGATGTGATACCTGAGCAAGTACCTGTACTAGGATTGACAGTTGTATATCTAAAAGCATTGTTAAGAGCATCAATATCAAACAAAGACTTAGGACCTATTCCATCAGGATTAATGGTATTTTCATTAAAAGTGACATTCATAGATTCTTCTATGACTCTGGTCCTTTGATTGAACACCCTATATGCTTTACTCTGAACGGAATATCCTACAAATACACCATCATCTACTTTGCTTTCAAACTTTCCTAGATGATCTTTGGTATTCAAAATAGTACAAGAACATCCAAAGGATTTTAAGAAACTAACCAGTGGTTTGTTCTTAAACAACAGCTCATAAGGAGTTTTGAAGTAAGGCTTAACAACTGTTACCCTATTCTGAACATAACAAGTTGTGCTAACTGCTTCTGCCCAAAAGGACATAGGTAGTTTTGCATCAGCTAGCATAGTTCTAGCAGCCTCTATTAGTGTCCTATTCCTTCTTTCAGCAACTCCATTCTGTTGAGGAGTCCTAGGAGCACTAAATTCTCTCTTAATGCCTTTCTCATTACAGAATTTATCCATCTCATAATTTTTAAACTCTGTTCCATTATCACTCCTGATGATTTTAACCTTTTTATCTAATTGGTTCTCAATCTTAGTTATAAATGATCTAAGTATTTCACCTGTCTCATCTTTTGTTCTAAGAAAGAATACCCATGTAAATCTGGTATAATCATCAATTACAACAAGGCAATAAGATCTTTTTCCCATACTACTTATACTTGTTGGTCCAAATAAGTCCATATGCAATAAGTATAGAGGAGTACAGTTTGTATTCACAGCTTTGGACTTAAAAGAAGTTTTGTGTTGCTTCCCCTTTAGGCAAGAAACACAATGATCATCACATGAATAGACCTTCTCAGGTAAACCCCTAACAAGCTTGTTTTTGACAAGTTTATTAATGGTTTTGTAATTCATGTGACACATCCTTCTATGCCACAAAGTAGACTCATTTAAATTTGCTTTAGAAATCAGGCAATTTAAATCAGGTTGAGGTGCCATGTTTGCTAAGTCACACTTATAGACATTATCTTGCAACAAATAGTTGATTCAAGAAACTTAATTTAATTAGAATGACATTAGGTAACGTTTCTCATAATGATCCTTGGCATCTGTATAATTAATATGTATATATATTTGTTGATATCAAATCACTTTCTTAAAAAATTTGTCAACTACAGCTATATTGAAAAAATAAATGTTTTTTTTATACATATGAAAGGAACTACCATACGAGTTAATATGAAGATTCCTAAATGATAGCAACAATAAATTTGGAAATGTTTGAATGTTGGTCTGGCGGTTTCAAAATGCATGGTAGAATTAAATTACATTTTTGTCCTTTCACTCTAAAAAAATGAGACTAAATTTTTGGTAATAATGTGAATCGTTGATCAAGATAATGGATGGCCCGATAACACTGAATAGGCCTAATAATATCTCCCGACTTAATAATATATTCCGTCTAACAGCCCCCCGCAGTTGGAGCGGGAGATAGACGGACGCTCAAACTGGCACGAAATTCGTCAAACAAGATTGATGGAAGGCCTTTAGTGAAGATATCCGCGTACTGATAGCGAGAGGGAACATGCAAAACGCGAACTTGACCAGTAGCAACCAAATCACGAACAAAATGGATATCAATCTCAATGTGCTTCGTGCGTTGGTGTTGCACGGGATTGGATGAGAGATAAACAACACTAACGTTGTCACAGTAGACCAGTGTAGCAGGAATTCTCATTAAAATCATATCTTCTGGAATTTTGAACTCCTTAGACAGAATAAGACATTCAGTGTCAGTAAAATGAACAGGGTTCTTTTTATCTGTGATTTGACTCACACTTAGCAAATTGTACCTCAACTGTTCCACATAATAAACATTTTCAAAGCTTAACTTGGCACTTTGAACAACTCCTTTGCCTGTGATCCTACCTCCTTTTGGATTGCTTCCAAATGCTACATATCCACCATCAAATGATTTGAAATTCTGTAGCTTTTCCTTATCTCCAGTCATGTGCCTTGAGCAGCCACTGTCGATATGCCATAGACTTCTTGGCTTGCCCTGCACACAAACAAACACAGAGAAAATTAATTTCTCTTGGGAACCCAAACCAATTTGGCTTTGGGTTTCCCTGATGCATCAATGTAATCAACTTTCTTGAAGATTATTGATTTTGATGCATTGTTAGATTTTGAACATCTGGGAACATTAGATTGAAAAGGTGTCCAAATCCAACTAATTTTAGACTTAACAGTGGATTTTGGTCTAACAGTGTTAACTGAAGATCCAAAGTTATGTCTAACAGTGTTAAACTTGTTATAACTGTTATTATGTCTAACAGTGGTAAAATAATTAACATTGTTAGTATTCCTTACAGTGTTATTTACTCTACCAGTGGAAACTGTTGAATTAACAGTGTTAACAGTTTTAAAAGGTTTACCACTGTTTGCTTTAACTCCTGTTTCCACTGTTTTGGTCTTTAAACTGTTGGCTAAATCTTTAGCTTTTGTTCCTGCAGTGGAAACTTTTGCAGCAGCCATAGCTTGATTTGCCCTATAATTCATCTTTCTAGCAGCATGTGTATGATTAACATTAGATTTAAAATTTTGTTTGTTAATCATATTAGCTGCTGTCCATGGCCTTTTCATATTCTTTTGATAAGTCTTTGGATTATGAAAACACTCATGTTGAAGATGATTATTTCTGCCACATATAAGGCATAACTTTTCTTTAATCACAGTAACATTATTTCCCAGTTTTTGAGTCACCATTTGATTCCAATTCCTTTGGTTACCTCTGGGAATATGTTTTTGAAAATTTTGGGTTTTAGAGAAGTTATCCTTACATTTGCACTTATCACATGTATTCACAAAAACAGAACTTTTCAAATCATTCCTAACCTTCACTTGAACATTCCTAGGTGTGTTAGGTATTGTTTTCTCATGTTTATCATGATGTTTTTCCTTCTGTTCAAACATTTTCTTACCCTCTTCTAGTTTATTAACTTTTAGTTCTTTAACTAGACCAGTAATACTATTTCTGCTTTCACATGATGATTTATCAGATTTATCTAACACATTAACATTACATTCAGATGTATCACAATCTTTATCATCTTCCTCAGTCCACTCATGTATTTCAACTTCATCAATGTTTACATCTTCTTTTAAACTGTTAACTGGATCTACCTTTTTAACATCATCATTTAATCCTTCTTTAAGTGAATTTAAATCAATTTCAATTTTAGAAGGAAAATAGTTGTTGTTATAAGGAGGAGGTACATTATTGTATCCTAACCCAGTTTTGAGTTTATCATGAATCTGAGAATTGATGAGTTTATTTACACTTTTAGATGCATTTTCTAAGTTACTTACATTAAGTCTTATGCTATCTCTTTCACATGTAATCTCTGCAAGTTTCTTAGTTAATAATTCTACTTTATCTTTAAAAGTGTCTCTCTCCCACCTAGCATACTCAATATCATATTTAAACTGTGTTGCATTATCTTCAAATGCCTGAATCTGTTTTTCAAGATTTTCTATTACAGAAATTGTGTGTCTACTTTTGATTTCACACTGTTTTAGCTCATCACACACTTTCTGGTTATGATCTCTATAATGTTTCACAGTTTGTTTACACACAGCTGAGCACAATTTTATTTGTACCTCATAAGGAATTGCAGATTGCTTGTCAGATTCTGCAGTTGCCATGAAGCATTGATTCTTCACCTCATGCTCTTCCTGATCACTCCAATCCCATCCACATCCATCAACAGATACCAGTGCATTTGATGAAGTGTCTTGAATTGGCACATTCTTAGTCTGACCAACATTTCCTCCACTTCTCTGAACCGTTCCTCTTTCATCCTGATCAACTTTAGGACTTCTGCACTCCCTAGCAAAATGTCCCATCTTGTGACAGTTGAAACATTCAACTTTGCTTTTATCAAACCAGCTTGAATCACTCCTCTTCTGTGCAAAGTTATTCCTACCAGTTCTTTGCATAAACCTTTTTGCTCTTTGAGTGATTAAAGCAATTTGGAGTTTAATATCCATCTCTTCTAGATCATCTCCTTCAAATTGATCTAGATCTTCATTAGTAAGTGATGAATTCACATTACTAGCAAAGAAAGATTCTAAGAGTTGATCATTAGAATGAGTAGAACTAGAACCACTTCCTCTGGTACAATAGGATGACCCTTTCTGACTTGATTCAGCCTTAGATCCAGAACCTGCCATTGACAGAAAAGCTGAATTATTGTTGTTGCTCCCATAACCTACCTTCTTGATCTCTACCTCAGCTTCAAAATTCCTCAGATCATTGTAGATATCTTCTAATTCCTTTGCTTCCAGATCTGCACTCTGCCTCAAACCAACAGTATACATAGTCCATTCATCACCCAAGGACCTCAAGAACTTCCTGTTCAAATCATCTTTATCAATTTTTACTTGATGATTTTCCAGATCTCCCACAAGCTTTGAAAACCTATCAAAGGTTTGAGTCAGAGTTTCTGACTTTACAGAATTAAAGTTCTCATATTGCTGTTTCAACAGAGATCTTTTGTTCTTTTTGGTGTTATCATTACCACCAAATCTCTTCTCTATTGCTTCCATTAAGACTTTAGCATCTTGACATGCTTCAAAACGCCTTTGATATTCATTTGGAATAGATAACAATAGAGTACTCAAAGCTTTGTACTCTATAGATCTGACTTTTCTTTCTGCCTCAGATGTTGGTGGAGATCTTGGAAGTGGAACACCATCACTGTTTAAGGTCACTGGAGGACCATTAACCACAACTTCCCACATCTGATAATCTGTGAGAAGCATATATTGTCTTATTCTGTTTTTCCACAGATCAAACTCATCAGGTCTAAGCATTGGGATCTTTGTGACCTGGATACCTTCACTACCTTCTGCCATTACTATTATTTAATGATTAAAAAAAATGATCAATAAAACAGTAGAACTGAGATCTTCCTGGATTCAAAACTAAACCGGCTCTGATACCACTTGTTAAACCAAGATCTATCTAATAAACTATTAGATAACTGCAGTTTTGAATGATTACTAAGAAGTTTGCGGAATAACACTTAATAATACAATGAAGATCAATATGAATAACAATAATCAGAATTATAAAAAGCTTCAATCTTATTAATGATATAAGACGAATACACTGATTTGTATTAGGGTTACAAAACCTTGAAGCTGCGCAAAAACTCATAACCTAATCTAGGTTAAGGATCTCTATTTATAACACATAGAGTCCTGCTAAAACGATCTCCTATAATTATGGAATTCAAATTTATCCCATAAATATCTCTAACAGACTTCTATATACTAACAGTGGTAATGACTTACTTTGTACTAACAGTGGTAGTAAGTTCCCTTTACAGACATGTATACTAACAGTGACACTGCTTAACTACACTAGCAGTGGCTAGATCTTTACTTCTTCTGGCAGTGGCTAGCACTCCTTCTTCTGGCAGTGGCTAGCACTCCTTCTAGCAGTGGTACTGCTTCTTCAATAACAGTGGCTAGCAGTAAAACAGACAGTGGCTAGCCTTCAACACTTGTCAAGTTTAGCTCAGATCCCAACAATAACGGTAGACGTACCAATTTCTCAAAACATACAATTTCTGCACGGTTTTTTCAACAACCAGTCCATGCCAACCACTATATCGAAACTCCCTAGTTCTACCGGTAGTAGGTCTATTTTGAAAGAATGTCCTTCCAACAGTAAGGTACATCCTGGTACTATTTCTCCTGATTCAATCAACTTACCATCGGCTAGCTCTACAGTGTATTTGTTATCTAACTTAAGGGATTCGATCTCTAATAGTGGTCTAAACTCAGTGGACACAAAGCTTAAATCGGCACCAGAATCAAATAACACAGATGCAAAGTGGTTGTTTACTAGAAACATACCAGTAACTATGTTAGGATCCTGTCGTGCTTCTGCTGCTGCTATCACAAATGCACGTCCCCGAGCTGGCTGATTGTTGTTGTTACCACGGTTGTTATCATTGTTGTTACGGTTGTTGGTGTTGCGGTTCTGATTATTCCGGTTGTTGTTGTTGTTGGGGTCTTGGTTATTGAGTCGAGGGTAACGGTTCCGATAATGCCCCGTGTCGCCACATTCAAAACATCCTTGATTTTGGCGTTCTATGTTTTCCCTAGGTGTAGGGTTAACCTTACAGTTTTGAGTTTTGTGACCCCAACCTCTGCAACTGTTGCAAAACCAACATTCACCCTCGTGGTGTTTGTTACACTTATCACACCTTGGTTTGTTACCCAAGTATGGTTTTGGTTCCACAGTGGTGGCAGCATAGGACTTTGGGTTTCCAGATCCTTTCTTATTTGTTTGACCCTGACGGTCACTCCCTCTGCCATTCCACTTACGCTTCGCACCCCCAGAACTACCAGCTTCAGTGCTACTTGGCTCAACTTTTCCTATCACCACTTTTGTGGTTAAGGTCCCCATCCTGACCGCCTCATCGGTCAATCTCTGAGCTAAAGTAACAGCACTCCTGAAGGTGGCAGGTTCTGATGATGCAACAAGGCTACGGATCTGAGGTGCCAGTCCCCAGATGTAACGCTCAATGCGTTTGAATTCGGGTGTCACCATATGTGGCACTAATCGTGCTAACTCTTGAAACCTAGTGGTGTACCCAGTGACATCAGCACCAACCATTTTGATGTCCCATAATTCGGTTTCAACTTTCTGCATCTCGCTACGGGGACAGAACTCTTCCAACATCATGTTCTTCAGTACTTCCCATGACATGGAGTAGGCAGCTGGTCGGCCAAGTGATTGGACTTGACTGTTCCACCATGTAAGAGCTTTGTCAGCAAGGGTGCAGGTGGCATACTTCACCATACAATCAGGTGAACAGTCACTAATGTCCAATACCGACTCTGTCTTCTCAATCCAGTGTATAATGCCAATAGCACCCTCGGTGCCACGAAAAGTAACTGGCTTACAAGCCTGGAATGTCTTGTATGAACATCCTCGGCGAGTATTTGCAGGTGCCTCAGTGTTAACATGGGTAGATCCGCTGTTATTCATTCCATTCTCGCGATTTCGGCTTGCTTCATACTCGGCAATACCTTCAGCTATTCGACGCGCGATCATTTGTTCAGTAGTTTCATTGTTGTTGGGTAGGGGAACAGTTTCAGGAATGGAAGAAGGAGTCGTTCGTCGACTGTTCTTAGTCATCCGTCGTTTTGGTGGCATGATTCCGTTCTACGATGAAAAATATTGCAGAAGTCAATGCCAAGATAATGAATGTGATGAACAAGATTTCACATTGTTTAACAAAGGAACAGTATGAAGGATTGAAGAACAGGATTTTACATCATATGTCACACGACTTTGAAACGCCCATATGTAGTTAGTACAATATAATCACATTGGCCAGGCGTCATTATATTATGCTAAATACATATTTCTTTTCATCATCATTTAACACAATCGATCTCAAAGAAATTCCAGATAAGAATCAATAATTAAGGTATGTTATGTTTTATGGTTTTCAAGGAATGATCAAATGTTATTGATTGGTTATCGTTTCTAACCCACGTATATAAATGTAGATATAATATTATAGTCGTTGTTAAATGTAATAAATAATAAATACAACCAAACATAAGTTATATTATATCAAAAGGTGCAGCGCTGATACAATAGTTTAGTACAAAACAAGATGGGATCCCTAATACGCCCATCAGCGGTTAGCGCTATACAAAAGACAATGGGTTTCCCTATACATACACCCATTCTAACAACAGTTTCCATCTAGTACATATCTAGTACATACATACACCTACCCATCTGATACAGGTCTATACAATACGTGATGGACCTACTAACATATTCATCATCCAAAAGTAATCGGTCTAATGCCTAGTAGGCACAAACTGCCATACATAATTCTAATGAAAATAAGGTAAAAACAACCCCACAGCTGTCCTCAGCACAGCTATCATCACACAAGCTCCAATCATCAACCCTGTTGTCCTCGTACGTCTCTCTAGTACCCTGACATGAGCACGTGCGGTCTCAGCTATCTCTCTGGCAGCAACCACATTGCTCAACAAGAAGTGGCAACGCTCATGCATGTCTGTCATGTCTCCATCCAGACGGGAGACATCGCTCTGTAGCTCTGCAAGGTGAACACCCCTGCTACCAGAAATACGAAACAAGGTGCGAATCACAGCCACAATGGTAGGGAGGGTCAACTCTACAGGCTCTCCAGTAGGAGGCAGTGGTGCGGAAGATCAAGAGGACTCCCCGGTCTCAAAAGTAGAAGGAAAACCCTCCAACGACCTCCACCGCCCTAACATAGGAGTCATCCACTCCAAGTGAGCAAACCTAGGTACCCTCTGTGGCAGTTCATCATAATGTATCACTCTCTCCTCTGCCATCGGCGCCTTGTCACAGGGCGCAAGTGGTCCTCTAGGGAAGTCTCGGACACACATCTGGGGTGTCCTCCTAGGTATCGGTCCTCTAGAAGGTCCAGCAGTCATATGGCGTGTCGCCATATAGGTAGACCCTAACATACGAGTGGTAGGGTCAGTGGGTGCAGTAGGTGGTGGGACCACATGTGCAGTAGGTGGTGGGGTGATGTAAGCATCACCGGTGTCATCAGATAGAGCTCTCGGGTGAACTGGTGGACTCACAACTCCGGTGCTAGCGTCGCTATGGTAGGAATCCTCAGTCGGCTCCTCATCAGAAGCATACAAGTAGATCAGACTGTGCCTCAACATGCTGAGACAAAAGAAGTCGTAGGTGACGTGGCAGTCGTATGTTAGATGTATGCAAAGTGTGTATGCATGCAATGAATGTTTTAGCCAAGGCTATAGTCTAGCTCTCTAAGGTTTCAGGTCACTTAAAGACTTCTAGTTCGCTATAACCAATGGCTCTGATACCAAGTCTATCACACCCCGCCAAACGGTAATTATAATCAGTACTAATTAAGTATGAGGAAGCTTTGGTGACGTGGCGGGGCTGCGATCAGTAAATCAACCAACATATACATACATACTCAGAGCATATGGTTATCGCACAACTTTATTTATCAAGGATGCCAAGTTTAACAGTTGTTACAAAAGTAGTACGACGATGTAAGTCGTAACAGTAGTAGTAGAGTTTAAAACATTTTAGTTTTAACAATAATACATAAGTTTAAATTAAGATTTCATAAGTATGACCGCAATGTCTGCAGTTATACAAAGGAAATCCTCAAAAGCGGTCCCAACAGTATGTGGCATCCTATTTAGTCTAGGGTTGTCCATCCTGAATGCATGCGATTTCTTACCCAGCTAATTTCCTGAAAAACATAGAGAAACCGTCAACAAAATTTGTTGAGTGAATTTACAGGTTTTATGTGAGTATGTGATTTGTTAAACCAGGTTTGTTTGTATTAATGAAATGTCATTCATTTACAAATATAAATTATGTAGGGTTGTTACCTTAAAATATCAAGTTTTATGTGGGAGGTTACCCCAAAATATATTACTGGTTGTCCGCGAGTATAACACAAGTAACCGGTATGTTTTCCGGTATGAAACAGTTGTAGGATTCGTTCTTCCTAAACATATGTGGGAATTACTTAGACTATGATCCCTCGAAAGGTGAGCTAAACCTTACGAGTTAAAGTAACGCGACCTAACCCTATAAACAAACCACAACCAGCACTTATGTTGTTTGCCTGAAGGACATGTAAGTATACGCTCCTATCCGTAGGAGGGTCGTCACGGTGATAGTACTATCCGTATACTCAGTGGCTAGAGTCACCTAGCTAATGGTTACAGTATGTATGACATAAGGTCTTTTTATGCATACATTGCAAGTTTGGGTCCGTACTAGCATACGTTGTCTAATTCCCAAAACAGTTTGTGAAAATGTAATTTCATCAATCAACGGTTGTATAAAAGCAATAAAGCAATTTATAATTTGATTGCATGTGTTGGCATGTAATTTCTATGTTTAACACCCATGTGATTAAAAGCAGAAAACATTTAAAAATAGGGGCTGTAAACTCACAGTAGTGGTAGTGATGTGAATGCTAGCAGAGATGTGATGCGCGCCCAAGGTATGTCAACCTATACGCAACAATTGTATTAACATGAGTACTTGATTGTTTGTCAAACTATGTTAACTATCTGATTGTTTTGAAGAAATTGTTGATTTCTTAAATTGTACGAATCGTTGGTGATGACATTTAGAAGTTTGCTTGGATACATATATAGTACTATCATGATCTTTGCATTTGTAATAATACCAAGCCTTTCAATCATTTGTGGGTACCTTTATCCAAAAATATAACCGTAGAAATAATTAATGTCAAGTGTGTGTATATAGATTTATATGAACACAATATTTATACATATATTTAATTTATATATGTAGGTTTATTATTAGTCAAGTTATATATATACCCTTATATATATCTGTAATAATCGTCTCTTTTATCGCTTATATAAATATAAATGTATGTATATTTATTTTGTACGTTGTTGTCATGCGCATTTTTATTTTGATTAACAAAAAAAAATTATATTTTACGAAAGTTGTCACATATATTTTTACTCAAATTTTATGATATGTTATTTACCCTTATAAATATATGTGTGTGTGTGTGTATATATATATATATATATATATACATATATATATATATTTATTTATTTATTTATGTGTGAAAGAATAAATAATAAATAAATGGCAATATAATAAAAAAAAGGACCACAGGTCAAAGAATCGAACCTGTGACCTGTTTGTATATAACAAGTAAGCTCAACCACTAGGCTGTTAGCCCTTGATTGAAATATTATGATAAGTATAAATTTATATCATGTTAGTGAATGTATTAATATATAGGTTTTTTTTTTTAATGGTAAAAAATTTAAACAGGGAGTCAATGTAGGTTACAGGTGTCGAACCTGTGACCCTTCGCGTACAGCCAACCATCCTTACCAATAGACCATCACTTACTTTTGATAATTATTTACCAAATATTATTTATATGGTGTTTGTAAATAAGCATAATATGTGGTTTCTTCACAGACGTTAACATCATCCCATTGATTTCTTGCCTAATACTATCATGGAGCAGTAAGAAACTTGAATAACGTTTCATTCACCGCCCTTCGTCACGGCCATTTGTTACTTGCTAACAACGTTTAGTTTTATAGTTTTGCACCTCCTATCGATCGGCTATATTACTATCATGGTTTTTGGTTTTAGTTCAAACGATTTTTGTTCGCAACCAGGTTCTAGTTTTTGATTGCGGGTATAATCTGTTTACAAGGCTAATATACATAATCATGTCATGCATTATAACTCAAAATAATTAGATAAAAGAAAGGTTGCTCACGGGTAGCGATGGTGACCGGAGGTGATGGTGCACGTTGATGATGATGATTCGGAGTTGATGATAACGCCAAGGAAGCCGGGGTCGATGATGGTGAGGTTTCTGATGATGATGATTTAAAATGAAGAAGGAGGTAGAGCTACTGCTGATGTTCTTCTTGTTGCTTCCAGCGATGACCAAGAACAGATACAGAGATCACAAATAATTGAGAGTTGGTAGCTCCTTTGTGTGTGAGTGTATTTGAGATTGTGAGGAATGGGGTTATAATATAATTTTGTACTCGGTTTAAGATGTCAACAAGGGGAACGTATGGGATTTAACAGGGAAATGTCTCACCAATCATATAAGTTGGTGTTGTTATTTAGCCCGTTAATTTCAAGTACGGGTATAATTATAACACCATAAAATATAATATTTTATATTTTTATTTTGTAGATGCTCTCCTAGTTCGCAATGTATAATTAGAATTTTGATATTCTCATTACTTTAGACTGTTGTATAATTTGTCCATTTTAAACTTTCTGCGCGTTCATTATGTATTTAAAACGCAATATTATTCAATTCTAAAATTTTTCCCATGTATTATTTTTGTTAAATAATATTTCGAAATGATTTGGAGACATTTTCGGAGACGTTTTTCGGATACTTTTTCGTTGGTCCTTAACATATATAATATGCAATTATAAAATTTATAAATTTTGTAATACTTATCATATTATTATTTAGGGCTTGCTAGGCTTATTTCACATCTAAACGTTTGTTTAAAATTTTTATCAGGAAATTAGCGTAAGAATGCACATGCTTAAGTTTAAATTAATACCTAATTTGAAGAGTTGTCATATCTTTGTACGTGTAAACGAGTTGTCAATCATAATACGTTGCTGCGCATTTATTTTCGGGTGATATCTAAACCTTTATCATACTTGCTTTACTCCATATTTTACTTATGTGTTATTGCTTGGTATGTGATATGCGCGTTGCCATGAATTGCGAGTAGTTTATTATTGTGATTGTTGATGATGTAGATAATTATAAGTAGGGATGACATTATATAATTAATGTACGACAATTGTAAAGAGATATGACGGCCCCTATTCGACTGTTTATCCGATATAGTACTGGAAACGCTTTAAGGCGAAGTACAAATGTATGGAAGTCGGTAAACGACCGAAGGTAGTTATCTCTCTGGAATCAGCTTTGGTTTAATAGTTGGAATTCCGAAAGGGTAATACAACTTCACAACTAACTGGTATATCCTACGAAAGTCAAAACACTATAAAATGATGTTCGTAAAATACGTTCAGATAAAATAGGAATTAGTGACCCTTGTAACGTTAAGACTTTATGAATTCAAGTTTAATTGCAACCTAGTAATTAGGACCTGATCAACCTTAATTATGGTAAGTAGTTATCTGTGCCCATGACATGCAATAAGTGAGACACATTGAAATCACTCGTTGTATATATTAGGTTTACATTTCTGCACTGCTTTACATTTAGTTAGATAGAGTGTCACTTTCACGGTCAATCACTCTTGACTGCATGTTGATATGAGAAACCGTAGAACTACTACGTAAAGTACACTGTCTATCATTGAAAGACATGGTCCGTATATGAAACACGTTTTAACAAACTGTGAATAATCCGGGGATGTATAACTGTTTGAAAAGGAGAGATTTGAATCATAAGTCGAAGTAACTAGGGCTTAAATGAATGATAACAGGACTTCGGAATAAGATCAAAGTTGTAATGACCTAGAATCCTTAAAACACCAAGTCTTATAAAATCGACGGTCTAAACATACAAAGTTATTAATCTTCATGCTAATAGAACAGTAAACTATCTTAGGGGTTAAGAACGGTCGGACCTATGAGATGATATGCTACTGATTCATGAACCTCGGTATAGAACCAAAATAGGTTGCTTACCTTTCAACTAGATAAGTATTGGAAGTTTGCGTATTGCTCCGATCAGAATCATGATAACCTAGTTCCTAGTGACATGCCAATAGGAAATCGAGTTGGTAGGGTTTTAGAGTTTACGCCTAGTAGTTTGGTTGCCACATTAGTATCATCCCTATTTATTCTGTCATCCCGAAATATTAATTATCGAAATCTCAACAATCACGTATTTATCTTTATCTGCTTTCCTGTACTTTAATTTTCTGCATTTTAATTATTTGTCCTTAGTTTAAAACCCCCAAACCTACGTACTTTATTCCATCCTAGATACTTCCCTACCGAAAGTGCCAACTTTAATTGCCCACACGTTTGGATTCATAGAACGATCTTAGGTTATACTTACCGCTTACTAACCAAAGTAGGTAGTACATATAATTTAAGCCCTATTAAATACAAATTTTAAAACCCCTGTTGGCGCCCGATTAGTTACCATCAACGACACCGACACTTTCGGGTGCCATCAAGTTTTTGGCGCCGCTGCCAGGAAATCACAAACGTACAATTTAAAGCCACCTTAAGTAGTGGTATTTAGAAGATCCTTCTGAACGAAACCTTTCCAGGTATCTTTCGAAAGTTAATTTGAGTAATTTAGTATTAATTATTAATTTAGTATTAATTTAAGTATTAGTTAATTAGGATAGTATTAGTTTAAAATAACAAATCGAAAACCAACTTCTTACCTCATTTCAAAAGATGAACTGACTTGTCGCACCCCCAAAACACGTGGCAGCGGAAGTGGGAGGTGTCACGGGGGCGCCGACCAAATCAAATATCACAACACAAAGATCAAAGCAAACGACCTCTATATGAGACGTTTGAAAATATTACATTACCATAATTCAAATGTTTACAAAATAAATCTGGAGTTCGCATAAACCGTTTAGAGATTTCTAGTACATTACTGAATTTACAAAATACAGCTACATGCAATCTAATCTCTTGATGTTTTGAAAACAACGCGACTCAAGCTAAGCTTTCCAAAAGCTTCCTACTGCGGCAGGTTACCTGATAAATACATACTAAAAGGTCAACATAAAGTTGGTGAGTTCATAGGTTTGTTAAGTAATCAGTTGCTAAAATGATCCACAAAATTTCACAAGTTTTGCATCATTCGTCAATGATAAGTAAAAGTATCGTTAGCCAACGACAAGTAAAAGTATTGCATACAGCAATATAAGTATACCATTTGCATGAGTCTCATAGTTCGAGCTTAACGTTGTTTGCCTTCGGTGAGTGTACTAATCCGATACACTTCTAATTCACAAATAATATTGCGCCCGTGGGTTGACTAGCGCGACTAGTCCGGACGAGGTTTGTCAAACCCTGATAGTACTATCCAATAATATTCACGCATATATTAACGAACTATGATAAGTAGAGGACTTTAGTGGATTATCATAAGGTCTCATGCAATCCGTACGAAAAGTTGTTGCCAGTACATCATAAAGCAGTTTATAAAACAGTTGTATGTATTCTCACCCCAGTGAAAAACAGTAAAAAGGGGCTATGAAACTCACCAGAGATAAGCAGGTAGCAAGCAATATCAAATATTAGCAAGTAGTGGGTGTTCTCGTTCCCATGTGCAACCTCCTAACGCCCTAAACGTATGAGGTTGTATAAGTAGATGTCTCAAAAGACCATCTATAGCGATTGTATAAGTGGGGGTTAATGTCCACTTAAGCCAATCGGGTAGGTGGGGGTTTTATGTCCACCTAAAGCTAGTTCATCAACTAGTATGTCCAAATAAGTTGTTTAAGTTCGTTTATCGAAAACATGTACGACCCTTGGTGAAAGTTTGTAATAATAATTCTTGAAAAGACATTATTATTAAGTTTGTGTCATTGTATACATTGTTATAGTATGTATCATGTGTGGTTATAAGTTGTTACTCAAGATGAATACTTAGAGAAAATCAAATTTCAAGTTTCTATTTTAGGCGTCACTTAGGGGCGACACTCTATGCGTCACTCA
Source organism: Pseudognaphalium luteoalbum (assembly GCA_963422505.1). NCBI lineage: Eukaryota > Viridiplantae > Streptophyta > Magnoliopsida > Asterales > Asteraceae > Pseudognaphalium > Pseudognaphalium luteoalbum. Next base: position 84,882,692 of record OY730192.1, on the reverse strand, counting down.
AGTAAGTGTTGCTATAGGCGACACTCGGTTGGTTAGCGGCACTAAGGTAAGTGACGTGAAATGTGATTTTTAAATTGGCAGCGTCACTTGGGGTAGTGACGCTATAGGTGACACTTAGTTCAGGCGGCACTGGGTCAAGTGACGCTAAATGAGATATTTGAATAATTGGGCGGCACTAAGGGTAAGTGACGCTAGATTAGGCGTCACTTAGGTAAGTGTCGCTGGTAGGGCGGCACTTGTGCCTGATCAGATTTTCAATTTTTAATTTGAGTGTTCTAAGTGTCAGTTTTTCATTCGGGAAACTTTCTAAGTTTAGTTTTTGGTCCAAGTTACTAACTAAGTCACCCAAACCCATTTTTGTTACCATTTTCCAAATATAGTAAGATTTTCGAAATCGAGCCACTTTTGTTGACTTGGTCAAACTTACTCGGTTTGACCTGAAACTTTCACCCAACCCAAATATCAGTTTATAGAGTCCAAATGTATTGTCGGTTCATGTCGGAGTTCACCAAAAGTGTCGGTTTTTATAAAAGTCCCAAAACTTCAAGATTTCACATTTTCGACTTTTTGTCGGTTTATTTCGTCATGTGTCTTACATATTTCTGGTCCAAATCAAGTCTCATCAATTTTACCAACTGATCTCCTATGTATCTAGTCTCTAACATATGTTTTATAAGAGTTTTAAGTCCCATTATCATAGAGAAACAAAATAAATGGCCATGCATAGCCCAGATTCTGTTTTCACCCAGACCAGACCCACAAATCGACTAGTAGAGAAAAACGTGTACATTTATGAAAAAAGTGTAAAACACAAAAGTTGTAGATCTTTTCAGTACGCAAATTTAAAAAAAAGGGAATCTTCTAACTTTTCCTAGAACTCAAGATATGACGTTTTTAGTGTGCTGTGATTTTCTGGACAGATTGTATACTCTTAGTGTATAAATCATAAAAACGTATTTTAAGCTTATATTTGGACATAATCTTATTAGATGAGCTTTATAACATGTAAATCAGTAACATGAAGTGAAATAAGTGAAGGGGTTAGTGATTCTCACAAAGAATGATGAAGAAGAACAAGAGAGGATGATGATGGTGTTGATCCTAGCTTCTTTCTTGTGATTTCTTCTTTTAACTTGGTGGTGTTTAATGGTGGTTGTGGGTGGTGTTAGGGTGGTGGTGAGGCTGATTTTCTCTGGATTTTTGAGAGAGAATGTGTGAGAGGAAAGAGAGAAAATGAGAAGTGAGTTAGAGTGTGAAATGGAGAAAGTGAGGTGGAGTGTAGGAAGTGAAACTTTGCATGTAAAATGAGAGGGAGAGGGGAAGTGGAATGGGCAGAAAAAGAGTGGGGGGAGCCGGCCAAGGGGGCCCCTCACAAGGGTATTTTGGTCATTTTATCATTTATCCGATTTGTGCTTCGCGCGGTGTTCGTTTTCTCGTTCGGTTTGGTGTTAAACATTTAATACGCGTTTTTAAGTATCGATTTAAATTTCAATATTTTCACGTGAAGTATTCATTCTAAATACTTGAAAAACATTTATAAAAATGATTCGTTAATCTAGTGATCTCGATTTGCGCGTTCGTTGTACAGATTCTAAATCGCGTGACGTTTTATTTGGACGTTTTTCGTTATCGTTTAAAGACACGATATATTAATTGATAGTTTTACTCTAAATAATATATTTTAGATTCAAAAATGTATTTTGACTTTCGTTCGATTGTCGGGCACGTTCTGTGCGTTTTCGTTGCGTTTGAGACGTTTTAATCGAAACGTCTAGGTTTTTCGGGTATTATTATATTAAAATAATAATATATGATAAATAACTTCTAAAAATAGATTTAAGTTATTTACAGAAATGTTTTCACCAACGTCGTACTTTATACAGTGTCGGACTCCGTCCAGTTGTTTTGCATAATTTCACCAAATTGCGTAAGCGTAATTACAACTAATTACGTAGCGTAATATAAATCAATTACGGGGGTGTATATTCACATAAAAATATACAAATAGTTACAAGTAATTACAAGTATTTAGCCTAATATTAAACTAAACACACGTAATTAGGGTTTCTAGTAGGTTAATCAGTAACCCTAAATCGTCGGGTGTCACATGACGGCAATGGACGATACGGAATTCTTTGACTACTTAGCAGGAGAAATAGGATCTGATTTCTTTTCACCCTCTTCCTCTAAAGCTAAAGAAACCTCTGAAACCCTAGAATAATTTAGGACCTCACTTTCTATTCCAAAACATTGCCTGGACTTTGATGACACGAATCAGTTGCCTAACCTGGCATCATCTCCAGAAGATCGCTTTCCAACTTTGCATTCGCCTCAAATACCAAATTCTATCCACTTCAATAGTCCTTCCGAAGAAGATTATGAAGAAAAACCTCCAAAATTATGTTACTTAATCACCCTCATTCCTGAAACGTCAGTGTATGGCAACACTCTGTCAAATTCTCGTAATGAAGGCATCTTTCCATTCCTTTCACAAGAACACAAATACACCATCTATCGAGTGGTGGATAAAGTTCCATCAGTCAAGCCAGAAAAACCTTGTTCTGAAGAACGTCACCTCGGCGCATCCTTTAATCCTTCTCACAGAATAGATGTTTATAGGGCATTCGTTAGGAAATTAGACTCCTCCGACTTTCCCTTTTCATATGACCAACGAGAAAAGATTACCAATCTTGACGAACAACTCAAATTCTTATCTCGCCTATCAAATCATGAATGCGAAAGCACTTCCACCAATTTCAGAGACCAAGAACTAAAGTTTATAGCAGATTTGGATCTACTTTTTGGATCACTTGCCGACATGGATTTCCATCCAATATCCATGATATTAATCAATCATAATTTGCTGCAATGATCAATGAACTTGAGTTCTGGGTAGAATGGGACCCGATGATTCCTATCATCATCCCCAGTAAAAATCCATTCTTTGTTGACCCCGCTTCTTACTTAATCTCAAAATTGCGAGACGTTTTTCCTGATTCCACCAAAAGACCTGACACTGCTTTCTTCGCTAAATGGAAAGACCTTCACGTTAAGCTTGTTCAAATCTTCGCTTTCACCAAATACCCCTTCACTTCCACACAAAAAGCCCTAATCAGTAAACTCGTAAGAATAGTCAATTCTATAACCGGAGAACCTGATTCGCAAGAAGATAAAGTATTTCTGGAAATCATGGATTAACTTAATCACGATCTAAATTACAAAGATCAAGGAGCTCGCGACGGATTGTCAAACCCTAAGAAGATAAGAAAGGCATATAATAAGTTAATTAATGATCTTGTCAATTTATGATATGAAGAAAGAAAGACCCTAGGGGACATAGAGAACAGTCATTATTTAATTTATAACGTCATCTGGGAACTTTCAAAATGTTTTGTGCCTAAAAACATTCGTGTAAGGGAACAAATCTCGACCCTTTACCTACGAAGAGATCGGAACGAATCATAAAACAATTCTTTCCTAAAAGGTCGAGGCTCGCAACTTTAAATGAACTTATATATTTTTGAAAGTTTCTGTTAAAAAAAATATATGTATATATATAATAAATAACTTAAGTTTAATATTTTAGGTTGATTATAATCGTCCCGCAAAAATTTACGCGTTTCCTAAATTCTTTATAACGTGACAAGAAACTAACAAGTAACGAGTCACAATAAATATACTTAGGATTCGTAATCATTGTTAATAGGGCATTAGAAGTTAACTTAGATTATTAGCTTAATACTAGAAGTACATTAGGGACCATGTAAGGAATATGGTACTTGGAACTAGGACATATATTCCTAGGGGACCATTAAGACTTCCATGCACTCTCATATTTCAAAAACAAAGAACAAAAACACTTTCTTCCTCCCCTTTGATCTCCCATGGCCGGCCACCTCCACACCATCCCCACACCACCATGAACCACCATTAAATCTCCATCAAACTCTATAATTTTGCGTCCTTTTGAACTCCTCGTTGCATACTATTCTCGGTTGTACATTTATTTTGAAGTTTTACACACTACAATAAAGGTATGATCATAAGAAACCTACTTTGAACTTTGAATATCCTATTTTATGAAATTAGCTAAGTTAGTAACTAAGAATTACTACTTTTCTTGGTTAGATGCTTAGAAATTACATATTACTACCACTTAACCATGCTAATTCACACATATTTGACTTTATTAAAAGGATGAACTTTGACCTATTAATTAAGTCTATAATTTTGCGTGATTAAGTGTAGTTGCTAGGTATTTGAATGATCATGGTGATTTGGATGATTACTCTATGTTAATTTGATGGGTGCCGAAGCGTCGTATGAAGACGGTGCTCGGACCGCAATCGGTTTGTTTTAAATTTGTATTTGCTGGGGTCTAAGTGTGACTTACTAATACTGAACCAAATGCTAGTAGATGGTAAGTATGACCTAGAGTCATTCTTAAAGAGAAACTGAATTGAAACGGAGGTGATCCAATCAACCTTTCTTTTCTAGTAAATATTTTAAAAGAGTGCGTCGGAGGTTTTTGGTTCAGTTAATTAAGTAAACTAAATAAAGCGAGTAAAAGATAATGGTAAATCAGATAATAAAAGGAGTATTTCTTGTGAGTGTATTATCTTATAATGTGGGACGATGACTTGTAGGGAAAACGTTTACTAAATTTGGAATGTTCACTAGACTTGGTAGTTTATGGTATAACCGATAGATTTCCTATTAGTCGGTTATCAACTAATATGTCAAGAGGAACCACGATGTCATGATTCTGATCAGACAGACAATGCTCAACTCTCCACACTCTCCTGTGAGGGAGTCAGTGGCCCTTGTTATTGAACACATTTGCTCATGGGCGAAGGAATAGAGTAGCAAGTCTACAACAAGTCTAACCGTTCTTAATACCATAAAGACTATAAATTTAGCAGAAAACTAACTTAGCAAATATGTTCGGACTTAGTTGATCAATTCCTATTAATGAAGTTTAAGCATGGTAAGCGAAGGAAAGTGTTGAGGTTTCTTGCGTACCTTACTTTATATTTCATAGGTTAAGGAAAAGTATCGATTTAAGATGGATTTTAAACTTGCCTTTCTCAATACAATTAACAAATCCCTAGGTTTTCGTAAATGGTTATTTAGCCTATAGCCTACCTAATCTAATCTAAACTAACTAATCTAATTAAAATGTTAATTAAAATGTTGATTAAAATGTTGATGGCATTTTGCATAAAGTTAAACCCAGACCATGTCGGAAAATGCTATGGTAGTCTATAATGTATTTAATCGTTTACCGATATTCCATTGTGAATTCAATTGCTTTGCGATGTTTACATGATAAGTACATTGTGATTTCAAGTGTACAATACTCATGGCAATTCCACATAATCACATTGCATTTTATGATGCTCGCATGACGTTACAATTGAAACCATAGTTTTACACAGATAACTATTGACCAAGTAGTAAGGTTCGCGACTCCTCTTTACAAGGTTACAATCACGTTTGTTAATCGAAAGGCGAATGTAAGTTTTAGGTTTAAAATCATAAGATAAGTCCGTTCATAAAGTTTCCATTTTATAATGTCGATCCATAATACAATTACCTTCGGTCGTTACCGGCTTCCATACGTATGTACTTTGCTTAAAAGCATTTCCAGCACTATACCGAGTAAATAGTCGAATAGGGGCCGTCATATTATTTCACGACATATTTAAAGTCATCCCACAATTATATATGCTAACTACATCAAAACAAATACAATAGTAATCTACTCACTAATCATAGCATAAACTATCTCTAGCATAATTAAAATATACATATTTAATCAAGATAGATAAGGATAGAAATAACCGTGATTAATATGCGAGAAGGAGTAGACTTGAATTAATAAGAGTTGCTCCAAGCGTACACCAACAATTACAAATACATTCCTCACTAAGGACTACAAGCACGTTCCTTGCTTCTATTTTAACTAGCCTAATACTAATAAAGAAAGAAAGAAAAGCTAGAAGCTAGAGAAAGAAAGTGTGAAAGTGCCTAGGTATGTTGGTATCCTAGTGCCCTTGGTGTCTCTTTGAAAATGAGCCTCATGCCTCCTATTTATAGGAGAGTTTTGGTGCATTTTAGCAAGTGAAAGCTCACAATAGCAAAATGTGAAAAAGGTAGTGGCACCGGGTATGAAAAAGGTGGAAAAGGTGGTGCACCGGGTACGGAAAAACACGTAAAGGTCTAGCACCGGGTATGAAAAAGGACAAACAAGCGCGATCCGTGCGGGTGGGTGGCAGCCGGCAGCGGCCTGGTGGCTGGCCGGCGACGGCTGGCTGCTACCTGCACCAGCCCGCTACCTGTTGCCTCATTTCTTGATTCGTGCGTGTTTTCTTCGTTATGCGTCCGTTTGCGTCGATTCTTTTTGCGTTGGATTCGTAATTCAAAAACGAAGCTTTTGATAAAAAGAAATCCCAAAAATATGTTTCTGAACATTAGATGTGTCGTACGAATCGTTTGGATCTTCCGGAGTACGTAGAATCTTCATTCTTTGTCCGTTTTTGTTGATTCTTCTTCTGTTAGATTCGTAATTTGAAAATGAACATCTTGGGTCAGGTGGATGTTGTTGATGGGCACTTTTGTCTTAAAATCTCGTTTTGATGTCTTGAATCTTCAAACGTGTGTGAAATCTTCGTTTTTCATCCGTTTTGCTTGATTTTCATCGTGCAACCTTGTTTTGACCATCTTGGCATAATACTATTGATTTGTAATTTTTTTGAGTTAAAGTGCCAAGAATCGTTCCAGAACGAGAGAGATATCGGTAGTAAAAACGTGACTTTTTACGCGATATCATAATTGCACAATGCGAATGCATTAGGATTAGCAAGTTGACTTTTGAAAGTCTACAAAAGATTAGCTAGCCTGCTTGAATAGAATAGTAACTTAAGATCACTTGACAATTCTTGCTCACTAGAATCTTGTACTTGCTTGACTAGTCAAAGTAGGCAAAATAACTGGAAAATCATTATTGAGAAAATAAAAGTCTTGAATAAAATCAAACACATGGATGACATAACTCTTATTGCATGACCTAGGTTGTTTACCAATTAGGAAATGCTTGAAATAGTTTAGGTCATATTTACATGCATAGGATATAATTTTGGCATACGAAGTTATCATTTGAAGTAAGCTTTGACCTAAAAAGACAACTTGAAGTATTGCATTCTTAAAACAAATCAATTGAAATTTTAAACCTTACTTCAACTTGAACTTTTAAAAATCAAAACCTACCGATAATTATAAATTGTGAAATAATGACATTTCAAAATTGGGTAACACCAAACTTTGTAAATTACATTACTTCACAATAAATCTATTGCCATTTCATGACTATATATTTTTCACATATTAATAATTGCCTTATTATTTGTTTAAACTAATTATTGGTTACTTGGAAACATTTGATATTTACTGTAATCTTTGGACTGTCAAAAATTTAAAGCCCTCATTTCAAATCTTCCATTGGAAATTTCAATAAGTGCTTTAAATTTTCTCCTTCTTGAGAATCCATTACTTTAAATCTCTCATGTTCTCAGGTATTATGTCGCCGAAGAAGAAAAAACTAAACCCAGCACGACCACTTACAGGTTCTCTCGCCTATCTTAGTGCATCACCCGATCACGACCAGATGGCATGCATTTGGAGAGACGAGAAGTTCGGGCGATTTAGATATGTGGACTGGGAAAAGTTGCAAGTATTGGGATTCAGACAAAGACTAGAGAACCTACTCGGTTATACAATTGAGGGTCAATAGTTCAAGTCCTTCAAGAGACTGTTCAGTATTGATGAACCGGTATACATGGAAATGGTTACCGAGTTCATGACCACACACACATTTGAGACAGGGAGTAGAGTTGGAGACAGTTTGATCACATTTCGATACATGGGAAGTTCATTCACCTTGTCAATGGCTCAGTTCGCACAACACTTGGATCTATACACACCAGAGGAGATACATTCCCCTTTGTTCACTAGTGGAGCCACTTCGATATCCACTCGATCACACCATCCGAAGCATGGAGTAAGTTATCATCAGCAAGATATTTCTCGGGTATAAAAGCCACCAGACTCAGAGATCCAGTCTTACAAATCCTACACAAGCTGATAGCTTGTTCATTTGACGGAAAATATACGACAAGCGGTCGAGTTGCCAGATTTGATATTGCTATGATGACATGCATCCTCAAGAAGAGGAATATTCAGGTTGCCCATTTAGTTGCCCAGTGGATTCTGGAAGAAAAGGATTTTGGTGAAAGGAGATCATATATGGGTCCAGTAATTACAAAGTTGATTCGCATAATGGGATTGCTTAAGACGGCAGAGGTAGAAAAATTCAAAAGCATGCCAGTATGGAGTGCCCACCCGATAGATTATGAATTCCTTAGGAGCATGGATATACTCAATATTATGAGAGACGGCACCGTTTACATCAGGGCACGATCATCGGACATAGATAGTATGGATGAATTGGTACCAGGTCTAGTTTTACCAAGAGAGGGAAGAAAGAGGAAACAACCAAAAGAGCCAAATAACTCAAACTCAGACTCAGATTCAGACGAAGATAAGGATGATTATGATGACCCAGTTGCACCACCACCAGTAGTTCCACAACCTACTAGGGCAGGACCTTCCACCCCAGCTCCTATATCTCAGGTGCCCCCTTACATATACCACTATGGGACACCACCAGGGCCAGACTATTAGTATTGGCTGATGCAGATGCAGGTCCGATGTTATAGGGCTATGAGACAGCAAACAACAGGGATACCAGTGAGCCCACTTCCTGACTTACCCTATGGATTGGGCCGATCACCACCACACTTATATCCCCCTGCAGTTCCTACTCCAACACCTCACACAGTTCTACCTAGGCCATAAGCACCACCAGCACAGTTCCACCTAGGCCACAAGCACCAGCAGCACAGGTTCCTATTCAGAGACAGCATGTTCCTTCAGTTATCGATTTGGCTAGAGGGCAGACTTCGAGAAGCAGTAGGATATCCAGAGTCCCTACACGAGCCACCATTGTTCAGAGTCACAGGATTCTCAGGAGCACCAGCCCTGCAACTGCACCAATTGATCCAGTATCCTCTCATAGACAGACTGATTTATTCAGAGGACACTCTCAGTAGAGGACACCTGAGATTCCACTTGACAGCTTTGACATGCCCGCAAGGGAATTTGTTGATCATTTGATACATGATGGGATATTCACCATAGGTACACCAGATGCAGAGGCTGATCGAGATGCATCATACAAAGGCACCCACTATCAGCATGATGATTCTTCATCAGATGAGACATCCCCTGGACCTATAGTATCTTCAGTTGCAGTATCACCACCAGCCGAGCAATAGATTGCTCCGCTTTCTAACTCCTTTCTATTTTCTATCAAGACCTTATTATTGTGTGTAATTGATGTACTGTGGATGCATAGTCATCACATCTATCCAGTTATTACTTTCTTATGCTATTACTTTACTTTTCTTATTATCAGCTATTACTTGACTGAATTGAGTGGTTTGTTTGAGAAACTATCTATAGAAGACCAAGACAAGGGAAGCTGTGGACCACACAATGAAAAATGCTGAGAGCCATAAGCTACAAGCCGCGGACTAGCAGACTTCTAACAAGTAACCAACAACGTGCACAGCAAAAGCGGTACACCGTTCCAAAACCCTCTACCCGTTTAAAGAAGTGATTATCTCATCCGATATTCCAAAAAAACTAAGTGTGGGATCATCAAAACCACACTACACTTACGAAACAATCCGAAAATAAGTAGAATCTCTAAGTGTGGGATACTTCAACAAGAGGTACTCACCAAATAGATTCGAACATTAGGGACAATGTTCCTCTACGTATGGGATATACGGCCTTCAACTGCAAGTTTTTACCTCTTGTCCATAAGTCAAACAATATTTTCATTAAAAGGCTAAAAATGGATAAAATTTCAAAAAAAAAATTTAGATTCAAAAACATCGTTCTTTAGAAATCCTATCTTTCAAAATTATAAATTACAGCAAGAAATGAGTTTTGACAACGAAACAAAACTGTTTTAGAATAAGATACGAACAAAAAGGGCAACACATGGCTAGGCACACATTGACCAAAACATTCGATTCGTGAGGATTGAGCCCATCATTAGCATTCATCTCTAAAATGTTTCACTTTTTGTTTCATGTGTGTGCCGATGTATGCATTTGAATTAGAACTTGCTCCTGTAATGCATTTCGAGATCACACCGATGAGTGCCATACGTGGCATAGGTACAACCCATCTTGATAACTTCTAAGGAATCCAAACACCCTTCCACCATCAAACATCCACCCACTCAACATTCACCTTTCACACCTAACCAAAACCTCTTATTATTCGTCCCGAACCTACAGAAGTTTCATCTTCCAACAAATTCTCAAAGACACTCTTGATTTCCCAAGACTTTTGCAACCCAATACCATTAGGAATCTTCCAGACCGTAACATATATCGGTAGGGTCGGCATAGGAAAAGAAAACAAAAGAAAAAGAAATCAAAAAGATTATACCGACACAACCAAGAAAAGAAAATTTTCAAAGAAAAAGGAAGAAAAAGGCTATGCAGTCCTTTCAAAATTTGAGAAATTCCAAAGAAACTCTCTCAAGAAAACTTTCGAGAAAATACAAGGAAAACCATCACACTTTCTTCAAACCAAACACCCAATTCCTTCCAAGATATCTCGAAAGGTTAGTACCGTCCTCATCAAAAGTGATGGGGATTTGATTCTCGATCAAGCCTATGACGAGAATGCTGCATGATCGGCTATCTGAGTGATTGACACTAGTAAGTAGGAAACCCTAAACACTTGAGTGATTTAAGTGACCCACTTCTGAGGATTGCCTAGTCGTGATCATCATATATGTTGCTCGAAGAAGGTATCAAAATTCTATAAACCCTTAGTTTCCGGTAAAAACTCTTTCATAGCTGTAACTTTATATTCTTTAGAAATGGTATCTCTAAAAACTAATGCGATTAGAATCCTTCCAGAAGCTTTTTAAGAATGAGTTTGCTTGAGGACAAGCAAAGTTCTAAGTGTGGGATACTTGATATCGCGTAAAAAGTCATGTTTTTACTACCGATATCTCTCTCATTCTGGAACGATTCTTGGCATTTTAAACTAAGAAACAGTACAAATGGTCAAAACAAGGTTGCACGACAAAAATCAAGCAAAACGGATGAAAAACGAAGATACCACGTACGTTTGAAGATTCAAGGTATCAAAACGAGATTTCAAGACAAAAGTGCCCATCATCAACATCCATCTCATCCAAGATGTCCGTTTTCAAATTACGAATCCAACAGAAGAAGAATCAACAAAAACGGACAAAGAATGAAGATTCTACGCCCGCCGAAAGATCCAAATGATTCGTACACAATATCTGGAGATAGGAGACATATTTTTGAGATATCTTTACATCAAAGTCTTCGTTTTTGAATTACAAATCCAACACAAAAAGAATCAACGTAAACGGACGCATAACGAAGAAGATACACACGAATTAAGCAACGCAACGAAAGACGACGGACCGGGACGGGTGGCAGCCAGCCGCCGCTAGCCTGGTGGTGGGCGGCGCCGCCCTCCCTTCCCCCATCTCTTTTCCTCTTTTACGTCCTTGCATGTACCCGGTGAGCCACCTTTCGCTACTTTTCCGTACCCGGTGCACCACCTTTCGCTACTTTTTTGTACCCGGTGCACCACCTTTCACTCTTTTTCTAATGTGAGCCTAGGGATGCTAACGTAAGCCACTTTTCCCCTATAAATAGCAGCCCTTAGACCTCATTTGAAGACACACTCTTACATTTTAATACACTCACACATTCTTACATACTCCTTTTCCATTTCCACTTTCTCATTCTAGAAATTCTCTTATCTTATAGTCTAGGATTATTGTAATTAATCTACGGATTAGTATAGAGGCTAGAACAAATGTTAGGAGGTTTAAAGATTCATCTTTGTACGTGTAAACGAGTTGTCAATCATGATAATACGTTGTTGCGCATTTATTTCCGGGTGATATCTAAACCTTTATCATACTTGCTTTACTCCATATTTTAATTATGTGTTATTGCTTGGTATGTGATATGTGTGTTGCCATGAATTACGAGTAGTTTATTATTGTGATCGTTGATGATGTAGATAATTATAAGTAGGGATGACATTATATAATTAATGTACGACAATTGTAAAGAGATATGACGGCCCCTATTCGACTGTTTATCCGATATAGTACTGGAAACGCTTTAAGGCGAAGTACAAATGTATGGAAGTCGGTAAACGACCGAAGGTAGTTATCTCTCTAGAATCATCTTTGGTTTAATAGTTGGAATTCCGAAAGGGTAATACAACTTCACAACTAACTGGTATATCCTACGAAAGTCAAAACACTATAAAATGATGTTCGTAAAATACGTTCAGATAAAATAGGAATTAGTGACCCTTGTAACGTTAAGACTTTATGAATTCAAGTTTAATTGCAACCTAGTAATTAGGACCTGATCAACCTTAATTATGGTAAGTAATTATCTGTGCCCATGACATGCAATAAGTGAGACACATTGAAATCACTCGTTGTATATATTAGGTTTACATTTCTGCACTGCTTTACATTTAGTTATATAGAGTGTCACTTTCACAGTCAATCACTCTTGACTGCATGTTGATATGAAAAACCGTAGAACTACTACGTAAAGTACACTGTCTATCATTGAAAGGCATGGTCCGTATATGAAACACGTTTTAACAAACTGTGGGTAATCCGGGGATGTATAACTGTTTATAAAGGAGAGATTTGAATCATAAGTCGAAGTAACTAGAGCTTAAATGAATGATAACAGGACTTCGGAATAAGATCAAAGTCGTAATGACCTAGAATCCTTAAAACACTAAGTCTTATAAAATCGGCGGTCTAAACATACAAAGTTATTAATCTGCATGCTAATAGAACAGTAAACTATCTTAGGGGTTAAGAACGGTCGGACCTATGAGACGATACGCTACTGATTCATGAACCTCGGTATAGAACCAAAATAGGTTGCTTACCTTTCAACTAGATAAGTATTGGAACTTTGCGTATTGCTCCGATCAGAATCATGATAACCTAGTTCCTAGTGACATGCCAATGGGAAATCGAGTTGGTAGGGTTCTAGAGTTTACGCCTAGTAGTTTGGTTACCACATTAGTATCATCCCTATTTATTCTGTCATCCCGAAATATTAATTATCAAAATCTCAACAATCACGTATTTATCTTTATCTGCTTTCCTGTACTTTAATTTCCTGCATTTTAATTATTTGTCTTTAGTTTAAAACCCCCAAACCTACCTACTTTGTTCTATCATATATACTTCCCTACCGAAAGTGCCAACTTTAATTGCCCACACGTTTGGATTCATAGAATGATCTTAGGTTATACTTACCGCTTACTAACCAAAGTAGGTAGTACATATAATTTAAGCCCCGCCAAATACAAATTTTAAAACCCCTGTTGGTGCCCGATTAGTTACCATCAACGACATCGACGCTTTCAGGTGCCATCACATGGTAAATTTGACAATGAATAAGCACGTATGGAACCTTAATATATTGACCACAATATTGACAACGATAGACACAGCTTGTTCTACCAGCACTTGGACATGCATGTCACAAATCAGTTTTGTTAGGTCAAAGACTGTAATTTGAGAAGCAGCACCTGCTTTACGTGCTTCACCAAGAATAATCTGCAAAAAAGATTCAAAAGGTCAATTCGGAAACAATAATACTTACAAAATTCATATATCAAAATATAGTATGGGAGGAAAGTAATTCATCCCCATGTATACAGAGTGAATTTCGATACCACACGAGATGCTTTCTGATCCATCAAAGGGCTGAAATAAAAGAGTTTCATTTACACATTTGGTAGCAAAAGTCCTTATATCAGTTGGGGTTTTTGCATCAACTTCACCAGCATATCAAAATAAGGAACACCGGCCCAAATACTTTTTCATCATCTCACCGAAGGTACTCGTCATTAGAAGGCCTCAGTTGACCACACCCATGATTCCATGCTTTAGGCAAAAGTAATTGTGGGCACCGCAATGGATTATTGTAGCATGGTTCACTGAATTAGATTACAATATCCAAAATCTTCAATAATTAATTATACGTTTCTTAGAACAACTAAAAATGAAAGTGAACTTATATGAGCGACTGTACAAGAAGAATAAAATTATATCGGCACTACAAAATACTTACCAATTAAACTGATGACTTTCATTTAACCACATAAGTTATCTATTAAAATTTTATAGTTTTAGATAAAAATTGTTTTGGGCTAGTCTGACCAAACCGATTTCAGCATCAATCTTAAATTTGTAGTCTGACCTTGTTATTGAACGTATTTGATAGTCAAGTTTGCCACTTCTAATTTTGACTTAAAGGAAGAATTGATTTAATTTGTAATACCCGTCAATGTAAAAGAGTACGCTCTTTTGGCAGTTTTCTGCAGTGACAAAGTGGTAGTAAAAAACAGCATATCGGCACTCATTAGCAAGTAAGAAAGCAACAAAAACCTCATGGCTTTAAGTTGCCTCTCCAACTTTTCCACAAAGACATGCTATTGCTTAGACTCAATGTTATATATTACATAACAAAAGCTTCTATTTCCCTTCAACTCAAATCTCAGCTTGCATTCATTATGCACAGGCATCCTAAACTCAACGTTAGCCTACACATTATTAGACTTCATTAACGATTAGATGTCTTTGTGGATTGAAAATGATTCCATTAATGTCAGAAGAAAAAACCCCATATAGGAAATTACAGCTTAATGGTTGAAAGTTTCAACTTCTTATATGTGATTAATCTCTAACGGGTCAGACAAAATACGTGAAGTGAATGGGTTAAGAAAGTCGAGTATCACCGACCACATATTTCTACATATCGAAGTCAAACCTACACAAAAGAAATACCCATTTTGACCTATTACCTACCCTACATGACCAACCAGATTGCCCACCCTTGAAGTAAATATTCAACACCTATGAGATTTAACTAAAATAAAGATTGATTGAATAGAATAGAATCAAGAAAAGCTTACTCTATAGCATGGTAGCCAGAAGTTAGAAGACGGATTGATCAAATTGAAATCAGTGATCTTGGATGCCATATTTATTACTATATCAACACGAGAACGAATATTTGATGCAAGTGTCATCCAAACAAATGTCTTTCCCGTTCCATCATAACCATATAGGAAGAAACAACCACCTTCGTCTCGATAAACCAACTCCATGATAGTCTGATATACAGATTTCTGCTCATCAGTCATTGTTAAGAATAACATGTCATGCTCTTCATCGAGCTTATCTTTATCATAAGAAAGCTTATCATGAATAAGCATGTTACACGAGTATGAACTCGTAATCAAGGAATCGTCATCTTCCTTATTCACATAAATGAAACCATTTGAATAATATATACAATAAAAATCAATGGCACCATTCGCAGTGGGTAGCAAGTTGGTTGTATCTATAGGGGAAGGAGAAACATTACCATTTATAAATTCTCATACCAACTTACCTTGCAAATTGATTGTTTCTTATACACTCATTTGTAAGTTGCACTCTATTTGATGTTGGATCCATGATAAAACAACGATGAATCAGTGAGGACGTAAACTCAATCGAAACCTATAAACCATGCATATTAATAAAATTGATGAGATAGTTGGTAAATCATAACAAAGACATATTTGATTAAAGTAATTTTCAATCAAACTCAATGCCAAAGAACTTCAAAGTGGAACTCTGAAGTTTGATGTTACACAAAAAGAAAAATATAAAAGCAGTGGACAGAAGGAACAATATTTTCAGCTTACTTGTATAAGTAGGCAGCAATTCTCAGAATTACACACAACAATATAATATCAATACAAAAGTTCAAGCTAGACCTCAACTGTCATCCAAAAAGGAAACAGAACGGATAACATGTGTTAGATAATCATGGAAATCAAAATACAAATAAACGTAGGGTTTTAGCTTATTCACTTGATTAACAGTTTGTTTAAGTCTAACATTGTGATTTCTAAGGTCTGAAATCACACTATCCACCTGTATTATCAAATATACTTTGAGTACCCATATAACTATTAGTATAAATGTCTCAACGCAAGAAGCTTAAGTACAAGATAGCAAACCTAGTTCAGATAATGTTTTCAATGTATCATACCATGTAGCCACATCTCTCACAAGCATTTCATCATACACATTTAATGCACTCCATAAATCACAAGCCTTTCTAACAAATATCTTAAAATAAGTAACTTAGTAAATAACAAACGGCTAAATTCGAAGAACATGAAATTTATCTTAAAATATCAAACAAATAGCTTACAATGATGCTCAAGAGTCAAGAAGATGCAGTCCAAAAATCACCGGGCTCAAAAATCAAACAGTGATTTATCTCGTCGACAGTATACTGATGGGTTCATTCATAGCCACTATGTTATGATTCTTGAATGAAAACATGATTCATAGCAATTTAGACAAGCGTAGGAATATAACAGGGGTAGAAAAATCATTAAAATTAATCATATTGATTAAGATTAATTAATCACAAAGTTTAGTTAAATCAATGGATGAGGATTAAGGGGCTAATCAAATTAAGGGGGGGATTAATTTTTGAGAGGCTCATTTGTAGGTGATTAATTAATTTAATCATTCTTTTAATAGATAAGAAAGAAAAGATAAGAAAGATCTAATAATAAATATTAAATATAATATAATATAGCTTAATTGTACTATTTCATTGATATCTCCGTTTACATCCGATTTATTATAGTGTAAATTTAATTACTTAGTCGAATTAGTATATATGATATTGGATTGATGAATAGCACTAAACTGAGAGTCAAACTATATGAATTAATTAATGTAAGTGTACATTAAGACCAAAGACGTACAACATGCTTTAAAAGTGATTGGGCTTAAATTGACAACCTACTAAACTCGTGGCGGTGAGTGACATGATTTCATTTCACCGTAAAAAACAAAAAGGAACAAACAAAACAAAATAAAAATAGAGATACAATAATATTATAAAGTATACGGTGTAATATTATTATTGTTATTATTATTATTATTTTAGTTTTAATTTTACTATTTTTTAATATATATCTTCACGCAATTAGTCTTTTCCTTTGTGCCGTGGTTCTTTATCGACTGTATACTGTCAAAGAAACACACATAATTAGGCAGTTACCATGATCCTATTATGTCATTTCTCATTTTAACTTGGATTTTTATTAATATATCTTGTACTCCAAGATAATTAAAAAAACAAACAAAAAAGCTTCACATAATTATTTTTATTTTATGCAATTACAATAGTGTGTTTCAACCCTGGGGCGTTACAGTTGTGAAATCGGCAACTGTTATTGCGCCGATTGGTTTCTCCGGTTATTCATGAACGATATGGAGATTGATTCATCGTCTTCATCATCATCTTCTGAACCTAATCTGCATTATTTTTCCCCTAAAGATCGTATACTCAAGGTACTACATGTATATATATGTGTGTATATTTTTAATTTTTTTTTGCCCTAAATTTTGTACCGAATTTAGGGCATTGCTGACAGTTATTATCATCATGTATAGGGATTTTTGTGAATGTTTAAATAAATTGGGGAATTTGTTGTTGATATTACGATGATTAGTGTGTTTAGGGTTAGTTTGGACTTTGTTTTGTGTGATTGATTGCTGATTTAGTTGGAATTTTTAGTGAATGGATAGTAAAGTTTGAGCATTTATCTTCCTTTGTTGACCATTTGTGGATTAGAGGCAGTATAGTGATCCTACATTTCGAGTAGTTACAAGTCAAAATTAGGTTTTAGGTTTAAGTGTATCGATATTTGACACTCGAAAGATACATGCTTGTTGTGTTTCGATGCTTAAGTATTCCTTTTATATATATATATATATATATAGATGAGAGAACAAAAGTTTTGAATGTACATCATGTCTATTTTTTTATTTTTTATTTTTGTATCAGAGGCTTGCCGTGATAGAAGTTCCCAAAGAGAACCTGGAGCATCTGCAGTTGGGGATAATTGCGTATATTAAAAAGCACAACTCACAGTTACAAGATGTAGTCAACGTAATTTTACCAACTGATCTTGAAATGGAGGCTGCCATGGAAGCACAGGGAAATCCTGCCATTGAAGATTTACTACATGAAAGCATGGTTTGGTTGCAGTGGTTAATGTTTGAAGGTGAGCCTAGTGACGTGCTACAACGACTGGCGTTGATGAATGTTGGGCAACGTGGTGTTTGTGGGTCTGTATGGGGCAACAACGATATAGCTTACCGATGTCGAACATGTGAACATGATCCAACGTGTGCGATTTGTGTTCCATGTTTCCAAAATGGTAACCACAAAGATCATGATTATTCTATAATATATACTGGGGGTGGATGCTGTGATTGTGGGGACGTGACAGCATGGAAACGTAGTGGATTCTGTTCTAAACATAAAGGAGCCGAACAAATACAACCACTTCAAGAAGGTATCGCAAAGACCTTAGGTCCTGTTTTGGATTGCCTTCTTGGTCGGTGGAAAGACAAACTAAAATGTGCAGAGAATAACCATCAAAATGGGCCTTCCCCTGATGATACTGCTGCAGAGCCAATAAAGGTTGCTGATGTGTTGACATCAGCGGTGGTGGGATTACTTTTAGAATTCTGTAAATGCAGTGAAAGTTTGCTTAGTTTTGTTTCTGGAAGATTATGCTCCGTGGACGATCTATTGGATGTTCTTGTAATGGCAGAGAGGTTTTTGAGTCTGGAAGTTGTTCGAAAGCTTCAGGAGTTACTTTTGAAATTGCTAAGTGACCCCTTTTTTAAGTATGAGTTTGCAAAGGCTTTTTTAAGGTATTATCCATTGGTTATAAATGAAGCTGTAAAAGTGTGTAAAGATACTGTTTTTAGAAAGTATTCACTACTGCCGACATTTTCGGTACAAATCTTCACTGTCCCTACTCTGACGCCCCGTCTCGTTAAGGAAATGGATCTTTTAGCCATGCTGTTACGATGTTTGAGCAATATATTCAGTTCATGTTCCCAAGAGGATCATCGACTACAGGTATACTTGACTTCTATTAATATTTTGAGTATCTTTACTTTCCAATCCTTGTGTTGCATTAATACTCCCATTTTCAGGTTTCCAAATGGGGAAATTTGTACGAAACTACTCACCGTGTGGTAGAAGATATTCGATTTGTCATGAGCCATACGACAATACCAAATTACATGACATGCGACCGACGTGACATTTCAAGAACGTGGATGAAACTGTTGGCCTTTGTGCAGGGAATGAGCCCTCAAAAGCGAGAAACGAATATTCATATAGAAGAAGAAAACGAGAACATGCATTTGCCTTTTGTTTTAGGTCACTCCATTGCAAATATTCATGCTTTATTAGTGGCTGGAGCATTTTCAACAGAAGATGAATCAGCTTCCACTATGAATAAGCAGGATAGTGATGAACAAGACGGTGTAAGACATGCAAAAGTGGGCAGACTTTCACAAGAAAGTTCTGTATCTAGTGTTACTGCGCGGGTTACTTCATCCGATTGTGATATGAAGGCCATTGAAGGGAATGCTGATAGTGATGCAGTCCTGGCTTCAATTTCATGGTTAACGTTTGAGTGCTTAAGAGCTATTGAAAATTGGTTGAAAGTTGACAATACATCAGGAGCTCTTCTCAGTCTCTTAAATTCAAGATCAAACAATGCTTCTGGTAGTAATTTCTTTCAATTAAAGAGAACACTTTCTAAGTTTAGAAAGGGAAAAACTATTTCTGCAAGTGTTGGTGCTCATCAACGTTTGAACGGGTCAAATGACACCATTTCTGCAGGTTTTGGCGATAATCCAGTGGAAGGAGGAGATCATGCAAACGAATTAGAGGTTCTGAGGTTAGCAGATTGGCCGAAATTTGGATATGATGTCAGTTCACAGGAGATATCAGTACACATTCCGTTGCATCGTTTGCTCTCGTTGGTTTTACAAAGAGCATTGAAGAGGTTTTATGGTGAATCTGCGTTGCCAAATATGATTGTTGGTTCTGTTGATTCGTCAACCAAATATGGTGATTTTTTTGGCCACGTGTTAGGTGGTTGCCATCCACATGGATTCTCTGCTTTTGTGATGGAACATCCTTTGCGTATTAGGGTTTTCTGTAGTGAAGTTCATGCTGGCATGTGGCGGAAGAACGGTGATGCTGCAATACTATCTTATGAGTGGTATCGTTCCGTTCGCTGGTAGGCAGAATAGTTTTGAATAAGATCTGATAGAAGCTTCTTATGAGATTAATTTTCAGTACTTTTCTCTCTTCCGTTCATTGCAGGTCTGAGCAGGGTTTGGAACTTGATTTATTTCTTCTACAGTGTTGTGCTGCCTTAGCTCCAGCAGATCTCTATATTGCTAGAATCATAGAACGTTTTGGTCTATCGACTTACCTTTCCTTGAATCTGGATAGAGATAACGAGTACGTATTTTTGGGAAACTTCTTAGCTGTTTATCTATTTGATTACGTCCGTTTTTACTGCATTGTATGTGAAGTTTCTATAGTAACTTTTACATGCTGTGGTAGATGACTTATGGAAACTTCTATATACACAATTTCCCCTTTGATATTATTAAGCTTGATCTTGTAATGAATTTCGTTCCAAGCCAAAAAAGCTAATTTTTACCTGAAGAAATGACTAGCTTGTATTGAGCTGTAACATATATGACTTTTGAAAAAATGTCAATTGTAATTTAATACATTAAGGGGTTTTATTTATTTATTTATTATTTATGAGAAAAGAGAAAGGGCTACACTAATATTTTTGACAATATATATCAATTTGTTGTCTTATTTTTATGAATTCTGGTATAGCGACTATCAATAAGAAAACTATCCAATGGGCAAAGTAATTATTTTTGTGCTTTGTAATTAGTAAGGTTCTACTCATTTAAATATGTTCTGAAATGTGACCATTGGGTAACAATCATGAATTGAAGCATTTTATATCAATACGACTTTCTGTACATATATATTTTGAAATTTGGTTGTACCATTGAGGACTAAACTAGTTTTTCCAACCCAAGTCATTAATTTTTTACAATGACTGTTGCCTAATGGTCATATATGTTTGCATCCTTAAAATGGCAAAAACGTGCTTCCGGCATATGTATAAGGATTCGAATCATGACTGTGAGGTAGCAGTCAGGGTTTAAATTACAATGTTGCTTTAAAAGTCATTTGCTAGATTGCCTAGATGTTATACACTCTCTCTTCTTATAAATGATTTCCAGTTTTATTAGTCATATTGTTATATATTATTATTTGTTTACTTCTTCTCGGTCTTGCAAATTAGTTTCAATCATTCATGGGTTTGAAAACGTTCTGCTTCAATATTTATGTGAGTTTTGTCCTTCCTTTTATATGTTTAGTGTATAGGATGTACCTATTGATCTTAAGACTTCGCAGAATTCTTTGCCTCAGGCTAAGAATGTCTCTAAAGAAGATGATTGAACTTAACATCCCTACTCCCTCTAGGTTATAATGTAACACAAATATCGAATGATATTTTCAGGTATGAAGCGGTTTTAGTGCAAGAAATGTTAAATCTAATCATACAGATAGTTAAAGAAAGGCGATTCTGTGGATTAACTACAGCTCAATGTCTGCAACGTGAGTTAGTTTATAAGTTATCAACTGGAAATGCTACTCATAGTCAGTTAGTTAAGTCCCTGCCTCGTGACCTTTCCAAAGTTGAGCAATTTCAACAAATTTTGGATACTGTAGCTGAGTACTCTTATCCATCTGGAATCAAACAGGTAATTGTTTGTGAGATTAACATCTTCATAATGGTAACTTAAATTAATAATGATGTATCTAATATTCTAATATAGTTATATAATGCTTTTTTAGGGAATGTACAAATTGCGTTTGGAATACTGGAAAGAATTAGATTTGTATCATCCTCGCTGGAACTCACGGGACTTGCAAGTTGCAGAAGAAAGATACTTGCGCTTTTGTCACGTGTCTGCTTTGACCAATCAGCTACCGAAATGGAGTAAAATATATCCCCCTCTTAAAGGATTAGCTGGAGTGGCAACGTGTAAAACGGTGCTACAAATCGTCCGAGCCGTACTCTTTTATGCACTTTTTACTGATAAGCTGATGGCATCACGTGCTCCTGATGGTGTTCTTATAACAGCGTTGCATTTGTTATCACTAGCATTGGATATTTCTCAAGTGCAGATCGAATCTGGTGATGCTGATAATTCTATCCCTTTTTTAGCTTTTGCTGGTGAAGAAGTGTCTACCGGGTCAAATGATGGATATGACAATCAAAGCTTATTATCACTTCTTGTGTCGTTGATGAGGATAAATCAAAAAGAAAATATCTACAACTCTGTGGAAAATGGTGGGTTTGACCTCTCATTTTTGATCAGGAGTCTTCTTCAGAAATTCGCTAAACTGGACTCTGGATGCCTTAAAAAACTGCAAATGCTATCACCCGAAGTTGTTAATCAGCTACCTAATTCTAAGCCGAGTAGCGATACTAATGACAGTACTTCCATGTCTGATAGTGATAAAAGGAAGGCTAAAGCACGTGAGAGACAGGCTGCAATAATGGTCAGCTTCTTTCATTTGTTCTTTCTGTATTTGTTCACAATGTATACTACCAATATATGTGTTAGAAATAAAATATGTTGAATGCAGGAAAAAATGAAAGCACAGCAATCAAAATTCATGGAGAACATAAACTCAACAATAGACAGCGGCTTAGATGATTTAAATGATGCTAAAGAAAATAAATCTGATGTTGCAATTGATTTAGATGGACCTGAGCAAGTAGTCTGCTCTCTTTGTCATGATGCCAGTTCCAAGTCTCCAGTGTCTTTTTTAATACTTCTTCAGGTTGGTTATCCCATTTCTTGTTTCTACTATTATAATTTTGCATTTATTCTTTAAAATTGATTTTTTCTACTGTTATTATTTTTTATCATGATACAAGAAATCCAAGCTTGTGAGTTTACTTGATAAAGGTCCTCCATCATGGGAGAAACAAGTATATAGATCTGGGAAGGAGCTAGTCTCTACTAGTGAGGACACATTGAATAGTGAATCATCAAGCAGTTCAGAAACAATAACATCATCCCACTTAATGGAATTAGTTCAAAATGCGATTAATGAATTTGCTTCCACCGCTCAACCAAGAGAGGTTGATGCTTTCCTGGAATTCATTAAAATTCGGTTCCCATCTCTGAAAAATATACATTTTCCTCAAACTTCACATGACAATAATCTACCAACGATTTCTTCGGGTGATGCATTTGAAGAAAATATGTACACTCAGATTCTGGAAATTATGGAAAGTGATATGGTGCAGCCAGATGTTTTAATGGAGGCAGAGGATTTTCCAGCTGCTGGATGTAGTTCACATCTGGACAGTAGTTCAAATGAACCCCTTTTGCTTGGAAAGTACATTGCTTCATTATCTGATGAAATTTTAAATACTCCCTCACCCTCAGAAACTGCTGGGTCCCGCAGTAAGGCACAGCCTAGCTCAGTTACTTCACAGCTGCCATATGATGGGTTTGGACCTTCTGATTGCAATGGGATTTATGTTTCTTCATGTGGGCATGCTGTGCATCAGGCTTGCCTTGATCGTTATCTGCGGTCACTGAAGGAAAGGTAAGGTTGTTTAAAAGCATCTATTTTTATCTCAGGATTATGTTATTGTAAAATTTAATTGGAAACACTATCTGCAGATACACTAGAAGAATTGATTTTGAAGGAGGACATATCGTGGATCCGGATCAGGTACATGTTTGTTTTGTTGTGGATCTTTATAAGTTTGACGCCAATAGCTTCTTCCTTCTGATTGTCTTTTTGTTCAGGGGGAGTTTTTGTGTCCTGTTTGTCGCGGACTTGCAAATTCTGTTTTACCTGATACACCTAAAGAAGAAATGAAGGGCAGTGGGTTATCAAAAAGTCCTAGTCTGTTTTCTTCAGATACCAATGATTTTTTTCTCCTTAGACAATCTCTCTCTCTTTTGCAAGCTGCGGCTGATGTTTCTAAAAGGAATGAATTTCTCAAATCTTTCCCAGTGCAGCGTAAGGGAGGAATAGGCACAAATCTTGAATCCGCGATTCGTTTACTACGTGAAATGTATTTCCCGGGAAATGATAAAATTTCAGGATCAAATCGATTGAGTGACTCAATGATTATGTGGGACACCCTTAAGTATTCCCTTATATCTACAGAAATTGCTGCTCGATCTGAAAGAACCTCCCCAGCCATCAATTTTAGCACTAGTGCCTTGTATGAGGAATTAAGGTCTTCCAGTGGGTTTATCTTGTCATTATTGCTAAAAATTGTTCACAGTATCCGAGTCCAAAGTTCACTTGATGTTCTCTTGAGATTAAGGTGCATCCAACAATTTGCAAAGTCTATATGTTGTGCTGATACCCTAAATGAACCACCTAGTCATGCCTATGGAGTTGGAGGTATAGTTTTAGTGGTTATATAGATAGATTTCAATAAATTTTCTTCAAATGAATAATGTTAACTGAGAAAGTAATGGTGTCAAATTTGTTCTTTTTTCTTCAGACAATATGATGACCATGTTAGAAAATGCTGATATGGGCATACGATTCCCTGATGTTCAGTTTTGGACTATGGCATCTTCTCCTGTTCTTGCATCTGATGCTTTTTCGACTTTAATGTGGATCCTTTTCTGTCTTCCGGTTCCATTTATGTCATCTGAGAAATCATTCTTACCCCTTGTTCATATGTGCTATGTTATTACCATTACTCAGGTTAGTCTATCTACTTACTTTTTCATTTCATCTGTTTCTTCTTTCTATGAATCCATCAAGTAACTTGCTAAGACTCTATTTCATTTTTTTTTATCTCTGTCTTGCAGGCTGTCATAACATATTTTGGAAGAAATGGAAGTGCTATGGATGATTTCGGTTACCATGATTCACTTATCACTGACATTTTGAAATTTGTCGGTGAACATGGTTTCTTAAGTCAATATTTTGTTTCCAACTATATTGACAGTTCTCGTGATATGAAGGATACAATACGGTGCTTGAGCTTTCCTTTTCTTAGAAGGTGTGCTCTATTGTGGAAGTTGATGAACTCCTCTAGTTTAACACCATTCAGTGGGACTCATGTGATGGAATATGCTTATGGCACGGCAGAAGAGTTTGTTGAGTATGAAGATTTGGAGAAGATGTTTAAAATTCCATCACTAGACAACATAGTTCATGATGAGGTGTCACGTTCTTTGGTCTTGAAATGGTTACATCATATATCTAGAGAATATGAAGTTCTTGCCCCTTCAGGGGTTTTGCATTCAACCCCTGTAGTCCCGTTCAAGCTAATGGTTTTGCCATACCTCTACCAAGATCTCCTACAAAGGTTCATATTATTTGTAGAAAATTTAGCTTTGTTTCTACTGCGATAATGACCATCCATTTTTCTGGTGCTTAATGTATATTTAGGTACATTAAACAGAAATGTGTCGAATGTGGAACTGTTCAGGATGAACCTGCATTGTGCTTGTTGTGTGGAAAATTGTGCTCACCTAGCTGGAAGACATGCTGCAGGTTTATCTTTTGTTTATGCAGCTATATATATATATATATATATATATATATATATATATATATTTGTCTGTTATGTATCAACCCAAATGTGACATGAGTTTTTGCTAATTAGGAACAACAAGTGCCAAACTCATGCAATGTCTTGTGGTGCTGGTACTGGCGTATTTCTGTTGATTAGGGTAAGGGTGGATATCATGTTACACGCCTCATCTAACACATTTTGTTTCCTTAAATTTCATTTTCTGCTCGTGTGTTATGCCCGCTTGATATCTAAAATGCTAATATTAGTATATTACTATCTTATTAAAAATTATATTTTTGCAATAGCCGAAACATGTGATATTTTCACCTATCTCATAAACTGTAAGCCACAGACATTGTGAAACCTGCAAATGAGTTCTGAAACCTGATTGGAACTTTTCTGTGTAGAAAACCACTATATTACTTCAAAGATCTGCACGTCAGGCGCGTTGGCCATCTCCTTACCTGGATACATTTGGTGAAGAGGTAACACAAGTTCATAATTATTACTTCTTTTAGGAGTTTGTAGCATCATTTATAATCTTTTCATCGAGCTGATTGTGGAAGGAGGCACTAGTAAGAAATGAAAGGAATAGTTGGAGCATATGATTACCAATTAGGGATGAAGTATCTGTGTAGCATGGACTTTTGAATCATTACTTTATTGGAATCTTATAGATGTATTAGAACCTGCATTCTGGAGTTAATTTATTAGCAGAAAGGAAAGAAAAGGAAAAGATATAACAAAACCAACCCATGCTCGAAACTTTTTTTTTCTTGTTTATTGGTGCAAGGAATGGAAAGGAAAGGAGAGTAATGGGTCTTTTTGTTTTAAATACTTTGTGTTCAAATATGAGCGAATTACAAAGGAAAACTACTTATGTATTGTTTAAGACATCATTCTAACCCTAATAACCCTTCTATTTAAGTATATAACTATAAAAGTACTAAATCGATTTAATTTTTTCCTTTCTATTTTTGTACATCTATAGAACACGATTTTCCGCTCTCTTTTCTTTTGCTTTCTTCTCAACCCGATAAATTATATACAATAGCTGATATTAAATTCTTTTCTTTTTGTCTGTTTTCTGCCCCATCCCTTTATTTTTCTCTACTTTACAACTTGAGAATGCATTACCGTAAACAGTAGTATGTTTCTGGTAAGATCAGAATAAGGTATGTCGGATGTTGTAGTACCATGGATGCCATGTATTGATGTGCATGACATGCTGTGATATACACATGTCATTTTAGGTAAAAGCGGGATTAAGGTATGTTGAATTTTGTAGTATCAAGGATGCTGAGTATTGTTGTGCATGAGAATGTACTATACACGTTCTATCACATGTAGCTGTGGCTTGTCATGTGTGTGTGCTCCCTCGAGTGTGTACGTGTGGTATAATTTGGGTGGCAGTAATTGTTACTGCTTGTTACAGACCATGTCTGTATTCGGACACCATGCAAAACAATTTTTATAAAGATTCATCTCATTATATCTATTTTTGCAGGACATTGAAATGCATAGGGGAAAGCCATTATATTTGAATGAAGAACGATATGCAGCCCTAAGCCATATGGTATTCCTTCCACTCCTAATCTCTAATTTCAGTAAGAATTATACACGTGTAGTCTTCTACAGGCCGGTTTGGGACTTCGGAGGGCTTGGGGCGATTTTCATATTTTTCAGAAGAAATGATAAATCGCTTTAAAGCTTTATAGTAGCTTTATTTGTCCTTGGTGGTAAAAATTTCAATGATTTTGTAACACCTTCATTATACAGTGAACTAACAAATTCCGGTAGCTAAGGAACCCCGACCGTGAACTTTTTTTATTTTATTAATGGACCGTGAACTGATTATAAGTTTTTTCTTCTGTACTTTTAACTTCCTGCATTTCAGTCATTTTACAATTCCGTAGGCATTCTTTATAATATTGATAATGTTGCTGCCAGGTGGCTTCTCATGGACTCGATCGGAGTTCAAAAGTACTGCATCAAACATCAATTGGTGCTTTTCTAATGCTTTAGATTGGACTTGTTGTAGTTGAGTTCCACCGGAGGTCTGTTGCTCACTCTCTGTTAATCACTTTTCATAGACCTCTTGGAGATACAGCGATACCAAGTTTATGTTCGCTAGATAACAGTTTAGGAGAATTACGAGAGTTTAACTCCCTTTTTTACTAGATCTCCTTCTTAAATGCTACAAATACTCTTAGTTTACATCATCGTTTCCGTACTTTTTTTTTTAAACAAATGACAAGTATTTTTAGACGATGCTAAAATATAAATGTCTTCAAACTTTTGCTATATTGGGGTAATGGGGTTTATGCTGTTTTTTAGCTGGGATGATTTTGATTTCATGTTTGTAAAATTTAACCTATATATCCTTTTGGCCAGGGGAGTGCCGGATTTGGCAGGAAGGAAGGATTTTATAAAGCGCAAGATCATGGTTCTAAGCAGATTCCATCCACAAGCTTCATAATCCAATTTGTACATTTGCTGTAAATAACTATAAAGATACTACCTAAGCTTAAAATCCTTAAGTTGAACTACCAAAAAAAAAGAGATATACCGCAACCTCCCATGGTCGTACTAGTATGTGACAGTGTTATTTATTTCAGTATTGTGTAGGCGTAGTTTACATTTCTGTCGTTCCATTGTATTTTTGATCATATGGTTAGTATTGTGTTTTTCATGGCCTTTACTACTTTGTCTATATAATGGTAAAATTGATGACTCTGGATGAAAGTTTACTCATGGTGACTTCAGTTTTACTTTTCTGTTATCCAATTCAAGTTATGCTAAACAGAATTAACTCAAGTAATCGAAAAAGCCTAACTGATAAAGTGTTTTGCGATATTACCATAAGAACTCTGCTGCATTTTCACCTGGAGTTCTTGAAACTAAATGAATCAAGGAATACAACAAATGATGTCAATTAATCTTTGAATACGACTATCTGTATTCTGTGATCTATGCTGTAGAGCTAATGATTTACGACTGTCTTAGGGATTGTTTGTTTTGAGTGATGAATAGAGCTTACTATGGTAGGTCAGTTATTTCGGCATGTGAAGTTTTAATGACAAAATGGATACTTACCTCGGTATGGTAGGTCAGTTATACTTGATGTGTAAAAGTTTGACAACTATACATATATTTATATTAGATTAGATGCGACGGAGCAGTTGCATGTAAGGGATGTGTAATTACTAATAATCCTCAATTTATAATAGTAAACCGAGTGATAAGGTAAGTATTAAACTTTATATGAAAGAACAATATAAATTATGAATTAGTAAAGAAACTTACCACAATCATCAATCATATATCACCATTGTAAATGACAATCACTATATGCTTAATGCTCTATTGTCAATATGGAAAGGTTTATATCAAATCAAGCTATAGATGCCAAGAGGGCCATAATAATTTCATGAGAGCAAAGAAGGTGCATCTTGACATTTAAGATATTCCATCCTTTGATATATATTTCCCCTTTTTCTATGATATTGTTTTACATCTGATGCATCTAAACATTATATATACTTGTAGTTCTATTCTAGCTATAATTTTTTGGGCGGTCCCTTGCACACTGTATATAAATTTTATTGTGAAGAATGGCGTTTCCTTCGAAGGAAAACTTGTTTCCCAAACGATTGAAGAAACAATCGTGTGTTCTTGACTTGAATGAATCAGTAAGAATTTCATCTTCTCTGTTTTTTCCCCCTTACGACTTAATATGTGATTCTGTTCATGTAACCATGAGTTTACTTGGTGTTCTAGCCACCAACAATTTCATATGAGAAAGAACATACATGGAGCGAAAATTTCATTCCTAAAATGTCTACCATTTGTTCACATGGTCTAAAAGCAAGTGTCAACATGGTTGAGGTATGCGTCCTACTTTAGACAATACACATGCATAATGTTCTTATATTGATCCATTTCTATACTCCGGAAAGAATTTCAAGATATATATTTATATGTATTTTAAGCGTAAATATCTACACTTATTCCTATACGCACATAATCACGCAATATATTGTCACGATGATCTGTTTATGCATTTGAGTTTGTAATAAACAAGGAAGCACTAGCAACCATCCCATTATCATTCAAGAGGCAGGAGACTGCGAAGAGTACCTTGGTTATAGAAAAGGTATGCTTCATTTAAAATCTGGAAATCATTATGAACAACAACATGTTTATCTAATTACATTCCAAAAGCTTATTAAGTATGTGAAGTTACCATCTTATTTATTGGCAATAATTTTAACCAGGTACTTACAGTTTTATTTACAGATACTTACATCTCAGAGGGATCGTTATTACTGTACTTTCTGCATTGGGGATGATAGTTTTTACTGTACTTTCTGCATTAGGGATTACTTTGTATTAGAAGAAATAAATGCCTTCTTCATTATTATCAATAGTTGAAGAAATCGAAAGAAAAGTACTCTATTTTTGCGTCTTAGATGAAATCCACGGGCTATAGTCTTACTACATGTTTTAATTCAATTTCTAATGCTTTTAACAATAGGGGATATTGACATTAGTCCAACATCAAGCACATGATCAAGAACATGATCAGCAATCACCAGGAACACATAAAAGAGGCCTAAGAACATCATGGACCGAACATTATGTTGATGGACATTTTGAGCTTCCAACTGAATGTGTCAAGTATATTCTTATAAGGGATAAGGTAACTTTCCTCATACATTTGGTTTCTTTTCTTTAATCTTTAAGAAAGGATAAAACTATTCTGTAATTAAGGTAATTACTGTAAATATATGAATGCAGCATTCTTTCTATAAGTTCCAAATTTATATAAGATCATATTCTTGTACAAAGTTTATCCAAATATTATTAATCAATTCATGGTTACAAGTTATGACTTTTCTTATATGGTAATAAGTTTTTCTTCAATTCGTTATCATGGAAAAGCATTCAAGTATCAAACCAACAAGGAAGTACTTTTTATTAACCATTCAGGTTTTCGTAGAGGTAGCTGAAGTATTAGTTATTTTGCTCAATTCCTTGTTTTTATTGAATCATTTATGCTGTACAGTATCGTCAACGACTATCAAGGTTAATTGGAAAAAGGCTCCTAAATCCGGAGACTCAAAGGTTTCATATATTCGTGCATAACCGACTAGAGGGGTGGAGGGTCGAGACCAGGAAACGTCCAGACAAAACTCACGACAAGGTTCGGGCTTGCAACAAAATGTCATTAGATTATATACTCATTCTTTTCCTAATCAACGTAGTTTTCAAGAATTTCACTTTGTTTGTTATGCAACTAGAATATTATGTAAATGCAAATGTACATAACTATGCATCATCTAATGCAGTTTTACCATCACGGTTCATCTGGAAGGATGTTTCGATCATTGGTTGAAGTGGAGAAGTTCGTCAAATATGAGATATACCCGCCCAAACCACGAAGGCTGAGCAAAATCTGCACCCAAAAGAAGATCATGAGGAACTCGTAATACAAATAGCATTATCCTTTATATATCATAAGAGAACAAAGGTCATGAGGAATTATTATTATTATTATTATTATTATTATTATTATTATTATTATTATTATTATTATTAATTTTGTGAAACTACTGTCAGAATATAGCAAATAACTATAACAAATTGTCATACAATTGCGGAAGCGAATAAACACGTATTTATAATTAGTTAAGATAGAAAACGTGTACCTTTTAGCTAGCTCCAATTAATCGTTCAATAAACGAATAAGTTTCACTAATGGTAAAACCATCTACGATCGCACACACAACACATTCTTGATCACCACCCGAATACTAGTTCAATAACCAATTAATTGATTGCTTTTGCCTTTGCTTGTACGTACGTAAGTCAACAAAACCCTCTTGAGGTTTTCGACTTTCGGCAAGTCACATGGAGTGAAAACAAAACGTAGGGCAAAAGGAATTCTTATTAGATTTAAGGTAAGGGTTAATATATATATATATATATATATATATATATATAGGTTTTATAATAATTAATAAATAATAACGTTTATTATTAATTAATTATAACCCCTTTAAATAATTAAGAATAACAGTTTAGTCCTAATAACTTTCACCTTAAACCCTATAATTTAATAACATTTATTAAATTATCACAAATTAACTAATAACTGAACTAGTTATTACAGATAACTTAACTTGGTTAAATAAGCGGTATCTACGTGTTAACGCGTGTGACCCCGTAGGCTTAAACATTTCCGAACATGCACTTATTTGACATGGTCATTTCCCAACAGCTCCCACTTAGCATGTCATAATAAAGGCAATAACATTGGTAAGCATCTAGCAACACGCCAATGCTCCCAAAAATATTTAAGTATAGTTTCTTAAAATATATTAAAATGATTTCAGTGTTTACTATCCCTTTGTTCCAGATACCTTTGTTAAAATATGAATATGGATCAAAGTCATTTCATAATTTAACGATTATGTTTCTCATTCCAATAATCAATTAAGATTACCAAATCAATCGAGACACATCTGGATTTTATTTGGGTATGGTCATACAAACATCTTAATTAATTCTAATGAGAGGGCCCAGTGGTATCATACTTCAATAGCTAGTTGAAGGAACAAATTCTATCTTGACTACACGTGTCATTCATGTATTTCACTACACTTCTGAAAATAACCATTTATTACTACTTTATTCAGGATAGCTAGAACTATATCAAGAAGATGCAATCCATACATGCAAGACCTACTTGCATCTCAAGTCTAAGGATAAGTAAATAAACCATTTACAAGTTTCACTTGATGACGCCGATCCATAAAGTGATAATTTGTCAGTTGGGGTAGTCCGATATGCATCTCATGGATACCATGTGAGTTTGGAGGGACCATCCATACCAATCACTCAGATTTATCTTAATTTAACTATATTCCCACATAGTTAATCGATAATGGACATTTTAGAATAATATAAGAATTATTCAAGGATTTAAACATGCAAAAATAGGATACAATTAATTATCAAATGAAAACAAACATACCAGGTACTTTAATTCATTTATTGGATAATAATTGTTTAACATCCTATATCCAAATACTAAAACACAGATTTACATGAGATAACTAGACATACGAAGTCCTATGCCCACGACATGTTGATTAAGCTTTCCCTTAGGTAACGCCTTCGTAAATGGATCAGCTAGATTATCATCTGTGTGAACTTCGAGTAGATTGATTTCACCTAATTCGATCTGTTCTCGAACATAGTGATATCTTTTAAGATAATGTCTGGCCCCATTCTGAACTCCAGGTTCATCAGCAATTTAAAAATTTCTCCTGAGTTATTGCAGTATAACTCTACGGGGTTTTTATTTGTGGGTACCACATCAAGCCCAAAAATAAATTTTCAAATCCAGACAGCTTCCATCTCAGCTTCTGAATGTGCTATGTACTCTGATTCAGTTGTAGACATGGCAGTTTTTGATTGCTTCATAAGTAACCCTTTTCAGTGCGTCTCCATCCAAGATGAAGACGTATCCTGTCTGAGATTTCATATCATCTCTATTGGTTTGAAATCCAGCATCACTGTAACCACTCACTTTGAGCTCGACTTCAGGATTTCCACCATAAACAAGGAACATATTTCTAGTAGCCCTTAGGTACTTGAGAATATCTTTCACAACAACCCAGTGACCCTCACCTGGATTCTGTTGAGAACGGCTGGCTATGTTCTGTGCGAACGCCCCATCAGGTCTAGTGCATCTAACCGCATACATAATAGATCCAACAGCCGAAGCATAAGGAACCCTTTGCATACACTCCACCTCAGTAGGTGTAGAAGCACATTGTTTGCTATTTAAGTAAAGTCTTTCTTGCATCGGAACATTTCCACGCTTAGAATTCTCCATCTTAAATCTCTTTAAGATCTTATCAATATAAGCACTTTGACTTATTCCAATTAACCGCTTAGTTCTATCTCTATAGATCTTGATTCCAAGAATAAATGCTGCTTCTTCCAAGTCTTTCATAGTGAAACACTTTCCAATGTAGGATTTTACATCTTGTAGCATTGGAATGTGATTTCCTATGATCAATATGTCATCAATATATAAGACAAGGAAGTAACATTACTCCTACTAGCTTTTTGATATACACATGGCTTATTAGGGTTTTGAGTAAATCCAAACCTTTTGATTTTCTCATCAAACCTCTTGTTTGAGCTTCTCGATGCTTGCTTTAATCCATAAATGGACCTTTGAAGCTTGCATATATTGCTGAAATATTTTGGATCAAGAAAACCTTCAGGTTGAACCATATAGACATCCTCGTCTAAGTAACCATTCAAGAAGGCAGTCTTGACATCCATTTGCCAAATCTCATAGTTATAGTATGATGTTATGGCTAAGAGAATCCTAATAGCCCTAATGTCTGTTACATGAGAGAAGGTTTCATCATAGTCAATTCCGTAGATTTGAGTATAACCCTTCGCTATGAGACAAGCTTTTATAGGTGTGTACATTCCCATCCACATTCGTAGCTTCAAGCTATTTTTCAGATTCTGGATCTTATAATGCAGCTTTGAAATTAGGAGGTTCATTAAGATCCCCCTAACATGTGCTCCTCAGATTCTACATTTAGACACAACTTCTCTGAAGCACATACTGTCCTTGCTGACCTACGAATTGGAACAACATCGACTTGAGGTTCAACACTTTGAATACTTTTCCCCCCAAGTTGATGTTCGCTAGTGTTTGTAGAAGGTGATGCATCTTCCTCTTGATTCACATCAAGTTCTACGACCCTCCCACTATTTTCTTGAGCTATGAGATTCTTTTAAAAGAATGCAACATATCTAGCAACTTTAACAGTATTTTCAGAAGGATTGTAGAAGTAGTAACCCATTGTTTCCTTTGGGTATCCTACAAAGATGAACTTAAAAGATCTTTGCTCGAGTTTTTCAGGCGTATCCCGCTTCACAAGCGTCTCACATCCCCAGATCTTTAAATAAGATAAATTAGGGACTTTCCCATGCCACAGTTCATGTGGTGTCTTATCAACCTTCTTGGTTGGAACCATATTCAAAATACGTACAACAGATTTAAGAGCATAATCCTAAAATGATAATGAGAGAGTTGTAAGGTTCATCACGGATCTTACCATGTCTAACAGGGTTCGATTCCTCCTCATAGACACCCCATTATGTTGTGGTGTGTACGGAGGAGTAAGTTGTTGGATAATTCTACACGCTTTTAGATAATCCTTAAACTTTTGGCTTAAGTATTCACCACCTTGATCTGAATGAAGGATCTTGATGGTCTTATCGAGTTGATTTTCTACTTCATTATTAAACACTTTAAATGTTTCAAAGACTTCATGTTTATGTTTAAGCAAGTATACATAACCATAATGACTGATATCATCAGTAAAAGTGATGAAGTAGCTAGAACCTTGTCTTGACACATGTCTAAATGGACCACAAACATCCGTATGTATAATTCCAAGTAGATCTTTAGCCCTTTGCGTTTGATACAGAAAGGGTTTCTTTGTCATCTTGCCTAAAACACAAGATACGCATTTATCAAATGATACATCATCATTTGATTTTAAAAGCCCTTCACATTGAAGCCTTTCAATACGTTTCTTGCCAATGTGAGCAAGACAACAATGCCAAAGATAGGTAGAATTCAAGTCATGCTTGGCTCCTTTATTGCTAACAGAATACATAGAATTAACTTTTGAAACACGATCATGTATATAAATTTTAAAAATACCATCACAAGGAATAGTATTAAGATAATGAACATTTTCCTGAGAAACTAAAATGCCATAATCATTAAAACATTTGATAAATCCATTATCTTTCAAAAGTGAAACTGAAACAACACCTATAGTAATAGCAGGTGCATAATGACAATTGTCTAGTACAATGATTAAAGCCCGAAGGCAAAACAAAACTAAGTCAAAACTTCCATTGGCATTACTGCTTCACGTACACCATTGTACAAGTAGAGAGCCCTATGTTTCAGTTTCTTCTTTCCTCTAAATTCCTTAAGGGTATTACAAATGTGAGTACCACAACCAGTGTCATATACCCAAGAATTTGATTTAGAGAAAGGATATAATTCTATTGTGAAGATACTTGAAGGTCCGGTCGAACCGGCTAGCTTCTTCTTCTTATTCATCAACTCAGCAAGATAGGCAGGACAATTCCTCTTCCATTGTCCCACTTAAGAACAGTGGTGACATGCCGCATCCTTAGCCGGATTTTTTTTATTTTTTTATTTTTTATTTTTTTTTTTGCTGTAGGGGTTTGCTTAGGATTAGGGACAAAAGCACCTTGCTTTCCCTTAGCCTTTCCTCTAGTTTGCTGTTTCTTATCTTTCTGGATTTTTCCACTCTTAATCGCAAGGATTTGTGGAGTAGACGATTTCTGCTCTATAATCATATCAAGTGGAATATGATTTTCAAATTTGTTTTGAAATTCGGGAGTCATGCTGCCGAGCATCAAACAAGCAACCTCATTATGACGATCATAAAGAGCATTCCATGCTGCTAATTCCTCAACAGAAACAGTAGCAGCATTATGAGCAAGTCCCATCAACTGTTCAATGACTTCATTTTTCTTTCAACACGAAGGACAATCCTTAGTTGACGATACCAATCATTGAAATTACCTCCAGAAAGTTTTTCTTTTTTTAGCATTTGTCTGAAAATCGAATAATTCGAGTTCGGTGTAGGATTTGCCATCTACAACTAGATAAAAGTTCGAATTTAGTATTTTCGACAATACATCCTTAAAGAAAATCAAATACCCTGATGTTTATATATACATACAAACAATAAATTTTCTTAAGGCTAGGATCCTACTTGACGTACCACTATCACATCAGTTGATCTGCTAGCAATGATGGTACTCAAAAGGTAAGTGACGATCAATAATTGCATTTCTAGTGCAATTCCTAGAAATTATGGGACTTACAAATAATATTTATGAAGCAAGCACAAATGAATTTGTAAACATGTTTCATCCCATCTTTTGTCACGGGCTTAAGGATCTCACCGCTTAACTCGTTTTATTTCGTCAAATTAAGAACTGTAAATAGTCCATTATCGTCTCACGGTGAGTGGTAATTTACCTTGGGATTGCAATTTACCTACGTCTCACGCAGAGTAAAAAGCAACTGCAAGTGTTCTTACGATTGGATGGCAATGACTTAAGTTTTAGGGTAACGCAATTTGATGTGTTATCAAATATGTATGAATATGCATGCACCATATTCATATCATAGTTTTAATAAAAACATTTTATCTAGCATCAACATAAAGAGTTCTGTAGCTCCATTTGAACGCACAAAGAACTGCAGAAGTAAGGCTAGCACAAGGCTGATTAAGTAACCCACTTTCTTTAAGGAGACAGAGCCTCCAGACTTATAGCTCTCTTAGGGTTTGTTCAAATGGGTGAGCCGGTGTTTCTTTAGTGATGAAAGATACCAATTTTATTAAATGAATTTGTAATCAGTTAGATATTTTACGACGCGGGAGCAAATTACGGTATATAAGCCCAACCCATATGCGTCATAAATATGTAATATTACAAACCCTAAATCAAATTTCATAGTCATTTAGTCAAGTTTAATTTTATTTTCTAAAAACAGTTTTGCGTCACAAGTCAACAATTGGCAAATAATAATTAAACTAAACTAATCGACTAGCTTAAGGGGCATTGATCCTATGGCCACTATGTCTTAGTATGTGTAGTTTAGACTAATAAAATTATTAAACAATTAACATTTAACTATCATGTAATTTTTGGTGGGTGGAACCCTAAAGCATGACAAACTAGGGACATGTGATCCTTGTCAATTATCAATTAAACAATTTAAACAAGTAACACATAATTACAATAATTAATTTTCAAGCATTGACTCTCAATTAACAATTAATTATAACTAGCATATCAATATATCAAAGTGATATCCATGACAAATTATGCATGAATTTCATTAATACTTTTAATCTAGTTAATTAAAAGTACACAAATAATAACAACACAATTTACCTTAAACACTTATTATTCTTGTTAAACATAAGATTTGCTAACGGGATTTTATAGTTTAACAATTTAATTAAAAAGTTTAATTTTTACAAAAACAAAATTTCCTAATTTTGTTCGGCGCATGATCCGAAGTCCCAAACCACCAAACCAAAAAGAACATTTGTTTCTTTCTGCCATTGGGTTACTCAACGAGATCCCTACTAAAGCAAAAACATTTTTTCCTTATCGTTGTTCACGTGATCCACACGAACACCCAAAAAAAAAAACTTTGCCTCGTTCGTCGACTTGTACAACCAAAAAATATTATATAATTTTTTTCTTCATGTTGTCCGTCGCAGATCCCAACACAACCAAAACCAATTTTAAAATTTTTCATCGTGTTCGTCGAACCAACACACAAAACCCCCACAAATTTTATGTTTAATCTAACTAATTACAATATACGCGTGGCTCTGATACCACTGTTAGAATATAGCAAATAACTATAACAAATTGTCATACAATTGCGGAAGCGAATAAACATGTATTTATAATTTGTTAAGATAGAAAACGTGTACCTTTTAGCTAGCTCCAATTAATCGTTTAATAAACGAATAGGTTTCACTTATGGTAAAATCCTTTACGATCGCACACACAACACATTGTTGATCACCACCCGAATGCTAATTCAATAACCAATTAATTAATTGCTTTTGCCTTTGTTTGTACGTACGTAAGTCAACAAAACCCTCTTGAGGTTTTCGACTTTCGGCAAGTCACATGGAGTGAAAACAAAACGTAGAGCAAAAGGAATTCTTATTAGATTTAAGGTAAGGGTTATTATATATATATATATATATATATATATATATATATATATATGGTGTGGTTATTGTAAAAAGATATTTAAAGTAAAAAGGGTAGAAAAAAATGTTAGATTTTATATTTGCTTTAAAGAAAATGGTTCATGTGGATCAATACAAAGTGAAGAAACGTATATTAAACTTGTACAAGCATATTTCGTCAAGTTAATACAATTTTATTTAAAGAATGATACATATTCTCGATATACCTTAAAAATGATACATATTCGATTGTAGTTAGATACATTGTGATTTTGATACATAATAGTTTGATACATGATTATATCTTCATTTAATATAATTGAATGCTATTTGTAAGGGACACGTGTCACTATATCATGTTTTCTTACCCTTTTTACTTTAAGCTTCTTTTTATTTGAACAAAAACCTATATATATATATATATATATATATATATATATATATATATATATATAAGTTTTATAATAATTAATAAATAATAATGTTTATTATTAATTAATTATAACCCCTTTATATAATTAAGAATAACAGTTTAGTCCTAATAATTTTCACCTTAAACCCTATAATTTCATAACATTTATTAAATTATCACAAATTAACTAATAACTGAACTAGTTATTACAGTTAACTTAACTTGGTTAAATAAGCGGTATCTACGTGTTAATGCGTGTGACCCCGTAGGCTTAAATGTTTCCGGACATGCACTTATTTGACATGGTCATTTCCCAACAACTACAAGTGTAGCATGGATTGGTTTTAGACTTTTAGTACTGAATGTTCAAAGTGTATTCATTAGCAAACAACTTATTTGGTTAATGATTCACAACTTTTTTAGTTTTATATAGCTATTTGAATGTTTTCGCCTTTCCGACATTAAAGCAACTATTACAGAACTACAAACAGATTCTCAACTTTGGAACCACAGTACATATAAAAAAACAACATATCAGCATATAAGAGTTGCACATTGCAACATAATTAAAGGAATGCTACACTGCCCGTACATAAACTTTTAAATAAGCATATAAAATCCTCATAAAACGACTAATCAACTTTTCCATGCATCACACAACACTACATATTACCAACCCGTTTTTTGTAATATGCCAGAACAACTTCCCTTGGAGGTAAGATTTCCATGACAACTTGACAGTTGACGAATTCCTCAGCCCATTTGACTATTTTTGGAAACCTGTCTTTTATGACAAACTTTATTTCGGTCGCTTCTTTTAGTAATCCAAGCCAATATCCAATAATAGCAGCGGCAATATCCACCAGGTTGATGTTATCACCTCCAAAGAATTTTTGGCCTTTGAGTGTGAGTTCATTTTCTAGTATTTGTAGTTGTTCACAAGCTTCTGCAATAACCTGCTCCCCTCTATTGCTGCCAAACACATTGTATAATGCTGGAATACACTGAATACGCCATATTATAAAAATCAGTTCTTGTGATACTAATGAACGACATGGTTTATAAATTGTATAAAATAAAATTGAACTTGAAACTTTTCTATGAGTAAAACTTACAAAAAAATCTCTTTTTTGCAGCCAAAAACATACAAACATATGTTTAAGAAGTTAAACACATACGATGAATATTTTCAGTGTTCGGCCAAATACAATAGTAAATCGTTCGTGTAAAGTTATTTACAGGCGGATGTAATGTTGTACGGTTGTACCATGGGGGCCATGGAACCCCATGGATCCAGCCCATTTAGTGTAAAATATAGTCTATATTTAGGTTGACCCCCAAGCCCAGTATTATTCAGCCCCTAACTTAAATATATTTGGCCCATTTCAGTTTTCTAGTCCAAATTTAGCTAGAGTTGCTAGCCAAATATATTTGGCCTTTTACAGAGAGAATTGCTAGCCCAAAATCCCAAATTAATGTTAACTAGAAAGTAGGAACGATCAAAATTTCAAAATTGCCAGATATATATTACTTCGTCATATTTGCACAATATAATACTCCGTCCTAGAAAATATGCAAAACACTTGTTCAGCTAGAAGATATCGTATATATAATTTTCATTTTGGTGTACTATCTCTAAATCACCATATGGTAAAACAAGAAGGTAATTTACTAATTTAATAATTTTGATTCTTCTTTTTCTTAGTGTAAACCCTAGAATTTTGATTTTGATTTTAAAGTGGGCTGGTAACTTTATTTATTTACAAGTAATGATGGTTTAAAAAATATAATATGAATAAATATTGTAGGTTTAACTTTGTGCATTTGGTTGAAAAAATTGATAGAAAGCTTTGTTTTGTTTTTGTTTATGAAACATTCATTATTTTCTAAAATATAATATAATCTTGTTTTGTTAAGAATCTTGAATTTCTGTATCAGACAAAGAACCATTTGTACTTTGTAATTTGTATATATCATGTTTTAGCATTTGTATATATCATATTTTATCTGCTATTTGAAGCTGTTTTTAGCTGCCGTTTTTGCATCTGTTGTAGATGACATTATTAAGGCTGTTTTAGATGCTTTTAAGGTGATGTTTAAAGCTGTTTTAGATGATGTTTTAAGTTTTTTTTGATGCTGATTGAAGCTGTTTTTGCTACTAATTGAAGCTGATTTTGCTGGTATTATAGATGTTGTCTTAAGATGTTTAGGTGGTTTTTAAAGCTGTTTTTGTTGTTGATCGATGCTGATTTTGCTGCTGATTTAAGCTGCTGATTTAAGCTGCTATCGTTGCCGATTTCGCTGCAGTTTTGGACTTTTTAGTTGTAACACCCCTCATTCTTAAAATCAATATTATATTATTTTACTCGGAAGCGTATGAATTTAAAACATATTTATATATTGTACATTAAGATAATGTACATACACAGTTACATATTCAAAACATCCCAACTTAGAACTGTTTAAAACTACATATGTCGGGGTATTACATATTACAAAACCAGGTTTATAGCAAAACCATATCAGAGTCATAATCTGTCAGACATTCTCTGCGAAAGCATCCTTTCCTGACACCCACATATATATCAAAAACCTGCAGGAAGTAGGATGAGGGATTAGCACGAAGCTAAGTGAATGAATTCATCACACACAACTCAACTTAGCTTAACTACCTGTTTACTCCAAACAACCGTAAACATGTATTACAACTAGTCAACAATAAAGTAATGAGGATCGGTGGCTCTGGGGAAAACCATAATACCCGGGTGGCTCCCCAAGAACACTTATCCAACCATATCCGTTTGGCCATAACGGACGAGACCGATGACTAGTGGTTACTTTACTCAGACACAGGTTCTATACACACAACAAATGAAGCAAGACCCTGTGTCATTCGCACAACAACCAGCTAGCCCAACCAACCAGTTCAACCTGTTGACCTCATTAACACTGATGCCCGAAGGCCACACATAGCACGTAGATTTATAATCAACTATGAATATTAAATACAACAACATATCTACGTTTACTTGTTGCAACCAAATAGTTACAACTAAATCAAATGGTGAGTTCCAAATTCACTCACCGATACCTTTGTCTTCAAAATCTTGAAATTCCAGGTATCACTTATCTTTTGGAGGATCTGAGAATCAAAATCAAATATAAGTTAGTAACACATTTCATAATTCTTAACTTATTTCCGAAAATGACTCTAGAACTCAACACCATACTCACAATATACATTAATTCTTAACACTTAAGAATTTAACATAATTGACATCACAATTACAATTCCTAATTATATATATTATTTATCACAACCAACCATTATCATGTACTACTATTGTTTCGTTAATGTTATATAATGTGATAATAAAATAATTATTAAAATTATCAAATGAGAATGCATGCTAACCAAATGATCCCTTACCCGATCGGCTTAGGGTATCTAGCCGATCGGCTCACCTGTGAATCAAATTATTTTCTTTCTCGCACCAAATCTCTGTACTCATTTTACTCTATTTTAGCCTAACGGCTAGTTTTACCCGATCGACTCAAATATATTACCCGATCGACTCACCTTATTTACCCGATCTGCTATCACTATTATTTTTCTTCTTTACAATCGAAGGTTAAGTTTTGTGATCGTTTTGGTCTAGCTTAGCCGTTCGGCTAAAAGAAGCCGTTCGGCTCTAACACATATACCCGATCGGCTCATTAGTCTTAGCCGATCGGCTACCTGATCCAGACCCAGAAACCTTGATCTGTTCATCAATTTGTAGCTCGAACCCTAACTTAAAAATCATCATTTCAGCTCAGCAAGTACAGTTCGTAAGTTATCAAACACCCAAGTATAACTATATACATACAGTAAAACACTAAGTTTCAATTTCATCTATACATCAATTTACATAATAGCCTAAACTAAAGCTTGAATTTATAATATCAAACACTTACATGAAGGTGATGGGAATGATGATAGCAAGAAGAAAATGAAGATAACAAGCTTGTAAGGATTCACAATTTCAGTTTCAAAGATTCAAGCTTATCAATTTGGTATGGTTTCTATATTTTAGGTTTTGGAAGAGATGAACAAGTTGGGGAAAGAAGCAGAGAAAAAGGGCCGACCTTCCCCTTTTAGTAATTATAATTATTTGGGTATTTTATACCCGTCCTAAATCTATTGTCTGGAACTTAAATATCAATTACGAAAAAACTTATTTTATTGTACTGTAAGCTATAGTAATTTAAAACAATTAACAATTTACTATTCACAATAAGTTCTGAAACTTATTTACCTAAGTTTCTCAATGAAACAATAATATTAATAATTTCTAAAATAATTAAATAATCAATTTAAAATTAGAAATTACCAGGCTACTGGAGAGGATGTTACATTAGTACTATTTTAAGGTACTATTTTATATGTTGTTTTGTGTTGTTTTAGCATGCTTATAGTTTTGTGCATGATAGTATAAATTTTTGCCCCCATGATTGAAAATCCTGGTTTCGCCACTAAATGTGAGGGTGAAAATAAGTGAAAAAGATAACTCCATAACAAGTTGGAATTTACTCTGTAAGTGACATGGAATACTTAGCAAGCACACACATCTATATGCCCCTATGGACAAATACCCTTATACTAGCGTATGTATATACTTTGTAAATTTGTATAATTCGGGCTTTCTTGTAATGTTCTATATGTAGATGTAGATAATAAGTACTTAAACATTTACGGTG
This sequence comes from Pseudognaphalium luteoalbum, assembly GCA_963422505.1. Lineage (NCBI taxonomy): Eukaryota > Viridiplantae > Streptophyta > Magnoliopsida > Asterales > Asteraceae > Pseudognaphalium > Pseudognaphalium luteoalbum. Next base: position 84,838,910 of record OY730192.1, on the reverse strand, counting down.
ACTGATGTTTTGCTTATAGTGATGCATTTCGTGTGTTTGTGTATCACTAGTGTTGGTTTTTTGTTTTTGTTTTTTTTTGTTTTGTTTTGTATTTAGTGTTCTAAATTTAATTCGTAACACAATTAAGATACAATTATAATAACACAAGTCACAAGGTACTTCCGGTCCAGGGACGAATTTACATGGATCCAAAGTGGTCATTGGACCACTCTTAAGAAAAATTTTTTTACCACAAAGCCCAAACTAACTTTTGATGGACCCTTCTTCTTAGGAAAACCCCCCTTTTGTTTTTGATCAAAAACCCCCGTGTAGGGTACGGGGTGTGAAAAAATCGGTTTTTTTCGGTTTTCGGTTTTTTAAAAATCGGTTTTTAAAAAACCGATTTTTTATCGGTTTTGGTTTTTTCGGTTTCGGTTTTTCGAAATCGGTTTTTTTGGTTTTAAATGTTCAGAATCGGTTTTTTTCGGTTTTGACCCGGTTTTAACCGGTTATTTTTTTCGGTTTTTTTCCGGATTCGAATTCGGTATAATTGTATAACAAAATTTTAATAATACAAATGAAAATAAAATATACAAACATAACTTTTATCCAAAAAGTCTATATAATTCAAACACGTTTGAGCATTAGGCGTTTTAAGAAAAAACAACGTTTGGGTCAAAAAAATTTCATTAACTTCGTAGAACATTAGTAATGGAAACATAATTGATCAATAACATAACCAAAAGGCTTGTAAAGCTTCCTAAAAATATTAATGAATCTAAAAAGTCTATAAAATTCAAACACGTTTGAGCGTTAGGCGTTTTAAGGAAAATCAACGTTTGGTGATGGAAGTTTAAAGTGGAACATTTTAGAGTTAAATGTGGAGTTCAAGTTGAATGTAAAGTTTTTCAGAATCGTACCCAGTGGGTAAAGTGCTTAGCAGCCGGGTAACAGTGATCAATTGGAGACAGAAATCGGCCTAAAAGTAAGTACCCGGCGGGTAGTTAACGTATTTTTATTTCTTTGATAACTTTTGCACCTCCAAAACCCTAGTTACGAATTTTGCATGGCCATCACCCGGATACACTTAACTACTTAGTTCGTTCCAAACTTCATCCTCATCTACGGATTCAACTTCAAATGGTTCAAATTCACCTTCATCTAATTCGGTTGTTGGAGGTGATATCCCTAATTTAAAAGCAAATTGTTCGTTTCATTAGTAACCAAGACTCGGGATGAAACCAATGGGCCGTAACGGCTAAATAAGAATTTTTCGTACCATGTGGTGCGGTCCAAACATCGCAAGTAATAGAAAAGCCATGTTTATAGTTTAGAAAACCATCAATTATATCTTTTTTAGCATTTTTCCATAATTTAAACGCATCGTTTCTAAGGGTAGTACGACTTACTTGTTGGTATCGCGGTTGTAGTCTCTTTTTGTTGATACTCGTAAGCCGTTGGTTGTCAAAGTGGTTGAATGGAAGCGCCTCTTGGATGACAAACTTGGTAAAATCTTCTCGAAGCACATCATTGTCGTATATAAAAACCCCACCATCCGAACCAAGTGTCGCTTGTGATGGATCTTGACTAATCGATCTACAAGCCGTGGTCATGTGAGCTCGTAATGTGGAGTTTGATGTGGCGTTATAAAAGTTCCCACATCTCTTGCAACGAGCCTTACTCATCCCATCATTCATTACGCATAAATCGAAATTCACCCAAATTTCTTGATTCCGGGTCGTTTTTTTAACATGCACGACATCTTCATTTGTGTAACCTTTCTTTCGTGCATTGCTAGCAACAGAACCGGAACCGGAAGCTTGAGAATATGTGTTTTCCATTTCGGAAAATAAAAGTGTGTATATATATATATATATATATATATATATATATATATATATAGTTTTTGAGAGAATATGATAGAATTTGATATAATATGAGAGAATATGATAGAAAATGGTGTGATTTGAACCTAAACCAACCAAATGTATTTATAGGGTGAGTGAGGGGGCAAAAACACCCCCAAAAATTCAAAAAATGGCCAAAAAACGAGAACCCTGCACCTCCCAACGGCTACTAGCCGTTTTTGGCATTTTTTGGAAAAAAAACCGGTTAAAACCGGTTTTTAAACCGGTAAAAAACCAGTTTTCGGGCAAATGTATAACCGGTCAAAACTGGTTCGGTTTTCTAAAACCGGTTTAGGTTTTTTAAAAACCGGTTTTCGTAATAACCGGTTTCGATTTAATCGATCGGTTTTTTAAAAACCGGTTATCATGTTGCACGCCTACCCCCGTGTGAATGTTGATCTTTTGAATTTGAACAATTTATTTAATATAATTAGTCCACCATCTAACTTAACAAAAATAGTCCAATTCCCCGAGGGATAATAAACGGATAGGTTACATACTTTACGAAAATGTTCATCCGAGTTAGTAAGTTTTAAAAATGTTTAATTGGATCACTCTACTTGTTGATTGGTGTTATCTCGTATATTTTGCTTAATTTCGGTTAAAAAATAGTGACCCAATTGAACATTTTTAAGTTTAGTAAACGAATTTATTTTGATTATATCAACTATGTCTAAAGTTTGGTAACCTAATCGATCATTTTTATAAGTATAGTAACCCAATTGAACATTTTAAAAGTTTAGTAATCTAGATAAACGTGTAACACCCCCAAATTTACTGTTGCGCGAAAGCAAGCTTTGGGTGTTACTAATCAATAATCAAGCACCAAAGTAAAGCAAACGACATCTATATGCAACGTCGTACAATAGTACAAAAGTATTACATTGTTGAATCATAATAACAAGCTTCGAGTTCGAAGATGATTTCCTAGAGATTCTAATACATAACTGATATACAAAAAGTAATGCAAAAGAATCTCCACAAGTTTGTATGCATGCGACTCGAGCTATCAGTCCTGGGGTAATCCTACTCCGTTTGTGTACCAGAGATACAAAGCTAAAAAGGTCAACCAAAAAGGTTGGTGAATCTCACAGGTTTAGTAATAAAGTAATCGTTTATGAACCACAAGTATGTACCAGCGTTGCTATCAAGCAAAGTAAGTAAATCAGTATGTACGCACAGTTGCCATGAGCTCATAAGTTGAAGCTTAACCATGTAATGTGAATATATCACGTACCCCCGTGAGTGCTATCCGCACACTCATATGTAACAAATACTAATATGCCTGTTTCTACGTGTAAATCAGTACGTGGTGGCGCTACCACCCCAAGCAGGGATTGTCAGTCTCAAATGGATCCATTTACTAGTAATCGCGCTTAAGTCCATAACTAACAACTTACGATAGGAGGATTTCAGTGGATAAAAGTAACTCATGCAATGTATGTAAAAAGTAGAGAAATCAATTCAGTACATTGTGTTCATACGTAAAACAGTTGCTAAGTATCTCCCCCAACGTATAAAAACAGTAAAAGTGGGGCCGTAAGACTCACCTGAGTCAAGCAAGCAAGCGTTTAACTTAATAAACGTAAAGTCTGAAAGCAGTAGTAATCCGTAGGTTCCGCGAACCCGCAACCTTCTAATGCCCTAAGCATATAAGGTTGTATGTATAAGTGAATGTCTCAAAAGATCATTCATGCTAGTTGTCCACTCAACTAGTTATGTCCAAGTATTTGTTTGTACGTTTGTGATCATTTTGTAAATAAGTATGGCACGTTGGTGACGGAGGTGTAATAATAATTCGAGTATTATTATTATGTAATTCATTGTGCTTGTAAATCTTGTAAGTGTAGTGTTTTATGTATTCAATACTTAGTATAAAAAGTATTTTAAAGTTTCCATTTCGTGCGACAATATGTAACCCGACAATGCCATTTACGGACACTGTTCATGCGACAATCATGTTCACGAAGTTTTGTTCATAAGACAATAGCAATTCACAGAGTACTATTTATGCGACAATTGCATTTCACGGAATTTCTTTTAAGTATAAGTGTTAGTTTTTACGTGAAAATGGGAAATCACGGACACTGTTCATGCGACAATAGTAATACACAGACTTTGTTTATGCGTTAATGATATTCCCGGATTTTGTTCCTGCGACAATGGTGATTCACGGAGTACTGTTCATGTGTCAATAAGGATTGACGGAATACTTTCAAGTATGTTTAGCGCTTATACGACAATGAGGATAGATTGTGATTCACGGATTTTTATGCGACAATTAGCTTGTTGTCGGTTTTTAAATAATTTCAACCCAGTCTCTATATTTCATTTTCCAGATTTTTAACTCGATAGACCTTTCGATTTGGAGCATTTCTAATCCGATTTATACCTAACCAAAAATCACACAAGTTCTTATATATGTCTAGTTCATTTCTGCACTTTATGGTATTTTTGTATGTTCATTTACTATTTAAAACAAAAATAGTTTCAAGGTGTGGTCAGACTTGGTCCTAAACAGACATAGGTTCAAAGATTGAGGTATATCCGGAAATGAGGGCATTTCTGGAATTGGTCAAAGAAGAACTTTTTGTAGAGCTCTCCCGTAGGCAAATTTTTGTAGGTGATACATGTGTTGAATCAACCTAGAACTCAGGTTATAGTCGTTTTAGTGAGGTCAATTTTCTGGGACAGAAACTGTTATGATGTAGAGGTTTGGAAAAATGAGTTTTAAGCTTTGTTTTGGACATAATCTTATTAAGTGAGAATCTAGACATGTTAATAAGTAGTAAACAAGTAAGTCTAAGAAAAGTTCAAGAGTTCTTACAAAGAAATGGTGAGGAGAAGGAGAAAAGAGGTCGAAAACTCGTTTTTCTTAAATTTTCCGATGTGGCGGCCGACGGTGGTTGTATGGTGGACTTATGGCGGCTCAAGGGAGGTGTTAGGGTGGCTGTGGGTGGTCTTGTGTCTGATCCCCACGTTTTTAGAGAGAGAGAAGAGAGAGGCTTGAGAGAATGGTTGCTTGTGTGTGTGAAAAATGAAGTGGAAGTGGTTGGTGTTTTTGGTGTGTCAAACAAGGAAAAGGGTGATGGCATGGGGGTTGATTTGCTGCAGATTTTTAGTGGGTCCTACCCTCATGTGGGTGTTTAAATCTTGCCCCCAAAGTTGTGTTAAGCCTCGTGTTCGTTTACCCGTTCGTTTAACGTTTTAATTAACCGCATAACGTTTTATTTGATACGTTTTCTTAACGATTTAAAATATGACATTTTTACTTGTAGTGTTTTATTAAGATACTTAATAATGTGATATAAGATATAATTTGGCTTCATTTCATCCGTCGGGCGCGTTTCGCACATTTTCGTCGCGTACTGAGTGTTTTATACGATATTTAGTACGTGTAATATATTCTCACAATATATTAAGGTAAATAATGTTTGCTTGGATTATTCCACATTATTTTAATAGTTTGTCACCAACGTCCATATTTCCATTGTTTGCCATCCATCCGGTTCATAATTGTACGATTTAAACAAATCGTGTGAACGTGTATGTAATTACACAGAAGATCATGTATATTTAGATTAACATACACTAAATACACGTAATTACAAGTAGTTTAGGCACTAATTAAAGTCCTAAATTAGCGGGTGTTACAAAACGTTTTTGTAAATATGGTAACCTAGTTCTGTATTATCTCATCTCCCAATTTAAAACTTTTCTGTGACCCTTTATGTTCCTCTGGATTATCCCATACCTTTCATACGAACAGCTTGACTTTCTTATATTCTACCTTAAAAACCTATAATTATAATGCTCTATACAATCACTGATATGTAATGTTTAAATTAAATTATTATACTATCTTAGTTTAGTTAAAGCTAAAAAATTTAGCTTCTTCGACTGATAAGGCTTTAAGAGTAAGGTTCAAATGAGTACACCAACTTTGAGTGAGAATGAGGGAACCCATAGATTTCTGCCATATGTCACTTTATTCTCTCTCCTTCACATTTTTAAAAATTAAATATCTCACAAACGGTAAGTCGAAAAATCATGAAAATTGTACCATAAAATTCAGCGTTTTCTCCTCTTCGATTTGTCGTCTCTCAAGACATACTTTCGACAACTTTTTTTTCTTCTTCCATTTTTGGTGGGTCTTACAAATTAGTAACACATGTGTTAGTGATTGGTTGTACATTTAATTTGGGGTTAAGGTTAGGGTTTAGGGTTAGGGTTTAGCATGGTTTAGGGTTTAGTAGGCTTTAAGATTTAGGGCTTAGAGTTTTTTAAAGCGTTTAGGGTTTGAGGTTTAGGGGTTAGGAACCCTAACCCCTAAATCCCAAACCCTAAACGCAACACTTTAACACACTTGTTAGTAAATGTGAAACCTACCAAAATAATGAAAAAAAAACTCGTCGAAAGCATGCCTTGATGGATGTCAAATCGAAGAGGAGAAAACGTTGGATTTAATGGTGCAATTTTCATAATTTTCGATTTTTCGTTTGTGAGATAATTGATGTTGGGGGTAAATGAGTTTTGTACATGTGGAACATTCTCTTTCTACACATGGCATGATATCATTGGTTCCCTCATTCTCACATAAATTCCTATTCTCATTTGAACCCAACCCAAGGCTTTAATTATTAAGTGTCACAAATCCAATTTCTTTTATCTAATTTAGTTGTCAATATCTTGAAAAAATGTGTCAATAAAATCTCGTGGGAAAGAATTGTAATTGTAAGTATGTGAAGCCATTGTTAATTTATGTTTTATGTTGGACAGTAATGACCGGACCCTGACCCGACCCAACTCTACCCGATCATCCGTGTGATCATATATTATTGCTATTGTAAAGTCAATTTCCCCATAATCACGGATTTGATCCATTGACCATACCCTGTTTAACAAAATAATCCTTTGACCAACACTTTTCACAAAATAATCCATTGACTGGTGCCAAAAATGGCGCCCCCGGCGCCCCACCTTATTTATTCCATTTTTAAACCTTAAAGTCAAAAAATTGATGGGCCCGACGCCCCTCGAATGTCACATCGGCGCCCCACCCTCTCACACATGTCACCATCAGCGCCAACCCCCCTCACACATGTCACCATCAGCGCCCCCTCACACATGTCACCATCGGCGCCCCCTCACACATGTCACCATCGGCGCCCCACCCCGTCACATCGGCGCCCCACCCTCTCACACACGTCACCATCATTAGCGCCGGGCCCATCAATTTTTTGACTTTAAGGTTTAAAAATGGAATAAATAAGGTGGGGCGCCGGGGGCGCCATTTTTGGCGCCAGTCAATGGATTATTTTGTGAAAAGTGTTGGTCAAAGGATTATTTTGTTAAAAATGTATGGTCAATGGATCAAATCCGTGATTTTCCCTTAAATGTATACCAATAGAGAATATTTATGAGGATAGATCCCCGGCCTTAGGGCTATATGTAGATTAGATTTGATCCATATCCATATCCGATCCAATTCATTATATTTGGTCTTGTGGATCAAACTATATCCATTAGTCCAATAAACAATCCAATAAGTCAATTTATTTAAGCGGATCAACGTTTGGATTGATCCGTTTACAACTTCTAAAAGAATAATTATCTACCGTAAAAAAATTGAAAATCAGTTTGCCATTTGAGATAAACACTTTCGATATCATTATTACGTGCAATTATCTCTATACGAATCAAATACAAGAAATCAAATGCGTTTAAATACCAGATCATCTTTTTTGATTTAGTTTTTGTTCGAATTTACGTACGTACGAGACCAGCTCAATCTCATGCCGCATCATATCAATTTTTTCTCATCAACACGACCTGTCACTAGTTGATTTTATTGTTTCTTGATGTTCAATTTTATTCATTTGATGAGTATTTATATTGATTTGTTGCCAACGTAAACGAGTGAATATTAAAGTTGAAAACAGCATAGCACAATTTGTGTTACTCTATAATACTTGTATATTGATTAAAAATGGTTATCTGTATCTATGTAGTATGCTTTTCCTTAAATTTTACATCCCTGTATCTATCGATTTAATGCTTCTGCTTTGATAATGTTTCAAGATGAAAACTAGTAGGGCTCGAACCTACAATATCACCGTTATGAGCGGTACGTTTCAACCAACTAAACTATAAGCCATACGTATCTCTATATGCAATTCACTCACTTCGGTAGGAGCAAACCGAGAGAGGAGGCCTTTGCTTTATCTGCTTCTTCCTCTCCCCAAGGAATGAACAATTGGAAAAAGAAAAAGATTATATATAGCTAAATTCTAATATTTAAGTTTCGTTTTATATTAATGAATCTATCTATCGTGATCCATCCATTTAAATTTAATTGGATATGGATCGGATCACAATCCATTTAATTGGATAATGGATCGGATCATGATCCATTTATATTGGATCACTAATAGATCGGATTTATATCCATCCATATTCAACCATTGACACCCCTACCCGGCCTCATCGAGTCTCTAATAGTACTACAAAATGAGGTCAAGATTGTTACAGGAAGGATAAAATATATATGTTCCAGGCCTTGCATATTGCAACATCAATATATGGATAATGCTACTCTGTCCACATAAGCTTCTAAATAAGCAGTTTTTAGAATAACCCGAAGCAATTAAATTTTGTAGTCGCCGAGGCGTTTTTTGTAAACTGCTAGCGCAACTTCTTTTGGGGGTAAGATTTCCTTGACAACTTGACATTTGATGAACTCATCAGCCCATTCGACTAGTTTTGGAAACTTATCGCTTGTTATAAACTTAATTTTGGTTACTTGTTCCAATAATCCAAGCCAGTATCCAATAAAAGAAGCAGCAATATCAACCAGGTTAATATTATCACCTCCAAAGAACTTTCCTTTGAGTGTGAGTTCATTTTCTAGTATTTGCAGTTGCTCACAAGCTTCTGCAATAACCAGCTCCTCTCCATTGCTGAGAAAAACTTTGTATAGTGCAGGAAGACACTAGACAAATCATACAATCTATATAAAATCAGTTCTTGTTTGTGATATTATTAAGAGTAGATTACATTTCCAGTCCCCGTGGTTGTCCCTATGTTACATTCTCTGTCCACGGGTCGAGTATTACGCATGTCCAGTCTGTTGACCCCGGTTTTTGTTTGATCGCAAGTTAATTTTGTATGGGATTAGCCAGAGTGTACGACAGACGTAGTCTGAGATAACGCACCAAAATTATCACTCATTAGGGTCAGGAACTTGCAATGAAACAAAAACCCGGGTCTAAGGGGCTGGACATGCACAATATCCTACGCGAACCAAAGGGACTCGGAATCTAATTTACTCTATTACTCGGTATCAGTTACTCTGTAAGTAATAGGCCAAACAAAAGATGAAAAAGTATTACCTTATCGTCAATGAACTTTGCCAAAAATCGAGCAACAGATTTCTCATAAGGATCGTGAGGCAAAATCGGAACTCCTTCCCAAACGTCATCAATGTATTCAACGATCACAAGTGACTCTGACACAGGATTTCCATTGTGTACGAGCACCGGTACTTTCTTATGAACAGGATTGTATTTGATAAGGTCGGCACTCTTGTTGCTAAGATCTTCTTCAAAGTTTTCATATTTGATCTCTTTCATATTCAAAGCAATTTTCACCCGGCAGCTAAATGGGCTTCTTCCATCTGCATACAATTTAACTTCATCTGCCATTTCAGGTAACAACTAATTCCACGTTTAATTTGTGGATAGTAGGCCGCTACTATAACTTATTTAGGTGGAGGGTTCATATATAAATACTACCAGAAGTCCAATAGGTGTTGGTGGTCCAAAAGCAATCATACAAAAATTTGAAGTCAAATAGTCAACACTCATGACTGGTCACAGAAAGCTCAAAGACAAATAGAAGTTGGATTTGAATTCGATACTTTCATAATCATTTTTTAGAGTATATTTTTTTTCAAAACATGTTTGATTTTATTCAAAGAATCTCAAATAAGGCGATAAGTAATTACTGTCCCTATCCAATTTAATTATAGGCTCTAAATGTTCACGTAATTTTTAAAAATTATACTCCGTAGTAATTATGCTGCTGACCAATAACTTTTTATTATTCTTCACTTTAACAATTTATAATTGGTCGAAATTGAAAGTAGAAAATTATTTTTTTTATATCCCAAAAAATAATTATGAACAATAAATTTAGACGGAAGTAGTAATATGCTCCAACATTTATACTTTTTAATACTACCTTTTAACTCCGGCTGTGAAAAGAATAAAAGAAGAAGTCGGTAAGCGGGTTTGGGACGTACGTAAATGTTGTTTTCAAAGATAGTTATATGTGTTAAGTGTGAGTTCGTTTTTCATCACAACGTGTTTTATATTATGATGAATCGATTATGTGTAGGCGATTGCGTTAACTACGTTAAAGCATATAAATCTTAAAAATGATTCAGTCTAATTAGTTATATTTATATAAAGCAACAAAAACAAAATAGATACATTGCATATATATCACAACATATATATGTCGTGCATAGAGCCTCTTATTAAAACATCGATGAATGTTACAAAAACACTCCACAAACACACCTGCATTTTATCACCCCTAATAATATGACCAAATTTATAAGCATCATGTATCGTTACTATACGCTTTACCACACCATTTCTTTCGAAATGCAACCAAGTCTTCACTTGGAGGTAAGATATCCTTAACCACTTTACAGTGGTTAAGGATTGAACCAATTTTTCAATAATATTAATTTTGTTTCATTTTTGGTAAGATAAAACCTTTCATATATCGGTGGGATCATAGAGAATTAGAGAAGATAATTTAGAGAGGGGTGAGGGGCATGCAATCTTGGTCCTTAGACTCCTCCCAACGGGAGTCGTCGCTTCTCATCGGATGGCAACCGACGAACCGACAGGGATGACACGTCCTCGTCGGTTTCGTCTGTCGGTTTTAAGCTTCGGTTATACGAAGTTCGTTCGGATGTTGAGTGGGTTTTAATTGATTAATTAATTGGTTAGTGGGCCCCAGAAAAATGAAGTGACTGAGCAGGGATGGAAGTGGTCAGTCAGTTTCAGTTAGTTTCAGTCAATTTTCTGAAAAAGCTGATGTGCGGCTGACGTGCCTCTGTCAGTTTCAGTCAGTTGATTTTTAGATTGGGAGGAGTCTTTGTTTCTAAAATTCATCGCATCGCATCATACGTACACTATCATAACAAGATTGCTTGCATAATGTGTGCATCATAAATGTACACAACATTTTACACGTACAAAACTACATTGGCGAATCGAGAGAGAGAGGGGGAGCAGATGGGCCAATCGGCCAATAAATCTAAAATTACCAAAAAAAATAAAATTTTAAAGTAATTAGTAGACATTTTATGAACTTTAACCCTCCAAAATGATAGAATGGGAAAAAAAGTTAAATTTCTTTGGCCCTCATATAAACTTTTCTAGTTTTGCCCCTACATAACAATAGTGCATTTACTCCTACAAATTTGATACATGACTCGAAACAATTCATCCAGTCTTTGCAGTCTCTAATTATCCTTAAGATTGGGTTCTTAATAATAAAAACTATAATGTGTATATTTGATCGAGTTTCATACATTTTGTTTCATCAAATATATCAAGAATTCATGCTAATTATGGGTTTGGATCCATTGATCGGAATAGAGTAAATTTTTGACTAACTGCACGTACAGTTATATATGAGAAACATGTATTGAATCATCGATATCACCTTGATCAAAAGCTTACATAAAAACAAAAGAACTACCTTCAACAAGAAATACTCACCGAAACTGTCACATAGCATAACAGAGCTGTTATTGCAACATCAATTGATGTTGTGTACGCAAAGTTCAACTTTGATTATATACACATTCATAATCATATCATCATATATGATGTAATCTATTACGCATTACCAAATCGCTTCTTGAAAAATCCTAGAAGAAGTTCCCTTGGTGGCAAGATTTCCTTGACGACCTGACAAATAACAAAGTTCTCAGACCATTCGGTTATTTTTGGGAACTTGTCTTTCGCGAGCAACTTTATTCCAGATGCTTCTTCAATCACTCCAACCCAAAAAGCTATGAAAGCAGCGGCAATATCGACCAGATTTATGTTGTCACCTCCGAAAAACTTCTTGCCTTTGACTGCGAGTTCATTTTCTAGTATTTGCAATTGTTCATGAGCTTCTGCAATAGCCTTTTCCTCTCCTTTCCTACGAAAAACGTTGGCAACTGCAGGAATGCACTGAACAAACCATATAATTTGAGATTTATTATTACTTCCCCCATCCCAATATAATTGTCCATGTTTCCTTATTGGGTCGGTTCCAAATTAATTGTCCAGTATTAAAGATAGATATAGAAGTTTGTTCGACATTACCACATTACCCTTACCTGAAATTATTATTACAAACTTTAAGGAAAACAACGATTAATTAGTTAAGGGTAAACTAAGATTATGCAAAAAGTATGAAAGTAGAAAACAACAATGACCTTATTAAATGTGTGTTTTTTGTCAGATGACAATTATTTTGACACCGGGAGTTTTTCATTGTTAGGCTGAAAATGACCGGTTAGGTGGTTACCATGCTTCTCACCCTTCTCATTTAAAAAAAAAAGTCTTTTTCGACCTGCTTCTTGATCAGTTACTTGATTAAACATAATTATTCGGACGTCAAGACACCAAACTTTTTATTTAAAAAATTAATGCTTTTCCGATTGAAAAACGTAATTAACAAAAGACCAATTCACACATCAATATCGATCAAGAATACTTTACAATTCAAAACTGATTCGCTTAAGAATGTAATTAACAAAATGAGGGTTGCATATTGAATTCTACAAAGTAGATAATGAGCGAAAAAAATGTAATACATTGTATGAATCAGACAAGTTTTAACAACAATATGTTAAGTATATCTTGTACATTCATGAATGACCATTAATAATTGCACATATAATGACTTATCTAATTACTCTAATGAAAAGTAAGAGACAACAAAAATGATTACCTTATCATCAATAAATTTAGCCCAGAATCTAGCAACAGCTTTCTCATGAGGATCTTGAGGCAAAATAGGAACTCCTTTCCAAACATCATCAATGTATTCAATGATCACAAGTGACTCGGATATCGGTTTCCCATTATGCACCAACACGGGTACTTTCTTATGAACAGGATTGTACTTGATAAGATCAGCACTCTTGTTGCTAAGATCTTGTTCCAAGTTTTCGTACTTAATTCCTTTGATATTCAAAGCAATTTTCACTCTATTAACATATGGACTTCCACCAACAGCATATAACTTCACTTCATCAGCCATTTTTTTTCCTGCTGATTTTTGATTCAGTCAGTAATGCCTAAAATGTAAAAAGGAACTTCAGGGTTTTTGGTTTTGGCCTTTTGGGTATGGTATGGGTTTTTCTTTGGGTGGGTTTTTCTCATCTCTCATACATATACTACTATCAGGGGTGAGTTGGGTGTTTCTATAAATGTTTAGATCGTATAGTAAAGAGTTGTATGATGTGCATAACAAGTTGTACGGTAACATGGAGTAATTAAGCATTTAAAGTAAGAAGAAGGTTGTTAGAAGTAGTGGTCTCAAATGTATTGTTTTTTATTTATTTATTTGATTCATTTTATTTTATTTTTATGTAAAAGATGTTTGGAGTATATGAGCAATTGAAATAAAATATAAAGTCGTTAGAAACTAAATTATTAAAAAGTTGGGGAAATGGAAACGTGTTACCAAGGAAATTTAAGTAATAAATTTATTTGGTGTAACCAAGATAATTAAACATTTCATTAATTAGTTGAATAATACTGTGAACGAAAAATGATATCTATGGCTACGTAAGAGCATACGTAATCAAGTATTGTAAAAGATGTAGAGGAATTTCCTAAATCCCCTTAATTGTACTGCGAACATCCTAGATTCTACTATGTTGTCCTGATGCAAAAAAAATATATATTCTAATTTAAGGGTTTTGCTAACGTGTACCCCTTTGACACACGTTAAAGTGCATTTAATAAAGTTGTAATTTACTTAAATAACATAATTTGTAATTAATATATGCATAAAAAAGGAAATAATTAGATTGAATTAATGAGTATTAAATGTAAATATTAATATTTAAGGAAATTTCGACTTCATTAAATGCATCCTAACGTGTGTCACGGGGGCACACGTTATCAAATCCACTAATTTAATTGTCTTGTGTAACAAATATTCAGTATTCTTCATTTAAACGCTTTTGACATTTGTTTAAAGTGAACAATTATTTTAGTACTTCTCCTAAAGGAAACATAGACGATAAATTTTGAGTAAATTCAGTAAATTAATTTACATAACTAGTAATTGGTTATGAAATATTTACTTTTTATAAACAAAAATAAAAAGTAAACAAAGCCAAAAGAACGTAATATAATATAACGTTCTAAGGAGAAAACCTCATCATTGAATAAAGAGTAATACGTATCACCCAATGAACTTTTATTTATATCCTCCACTTTTATAACATTATATATACCACCCCCTCCTACTTTCTCTTTCACACTCTCCCACCCAACATCTAAGGATGGCAAAAGGACCCGAATTCGATGGAGATCCCTGAACTTTTCGGATCGGATTGGGGATGACATTTCGGATTTTGGGGCAGATTTTGAGGCACCAAATGGGGATTCTTATCGGGTTCGGATTGGGGAATGGGTACTATCATCCCCGCTCTGCCCCACCTCGAAATATATGCTTACTATATATATATATATATAGTTGGAGGATCTAAAAAGAAGATAAATTTTATGAGAAAGGGAAGAAGAAATCCTGACCAATCATTCCAATATTAGGTCAAAGGGTAGATTAGTCATTTGTAATTTGATTATTTTAATTTAATATTATGAAAATTAAATGCATTAATGTGGGTGGTTTCATTTTCTCACGTATGTCTTACCAATATTTTTGGAAAGTATTAACAAACAAACCTTGATTTCATTCCCAAATTTAATTTGATCGGTTCTTCACGGATATATCTTCAACTTTTTAGGAAAGTATTAACCAAAAATCTTCACATTTCATTCCCACTTAGTTTGATCCACACATATTTTCTAGAGTTCATCGGAAAAGATTCTTGATCGGTGCAAAGTCGCCCATTTTAACGCAATCAACAATCTCTAAAACGAAATACTGGGATCGAATTCTTGAGTTGAATTGAAGAAGAACCTGTGACCTTTTTGTGAGCATTTCATAAGTATTTTTATTACTCTTTGATTTACGGTTAATCGAAATGACGAACGATGAACAAATGGTGGAACTTGTAGAGATGTATTCAACAGATGAATATGATGATATTGCTAGCTCGTCTGAAGCGAGCAAGTTATTTCCTTTATTTTTTGTAAACTTGCGTACTACCAGATACGCTGTGTTGTTGTTGAAACGTTGATTTTTTAATTTTGTTTTTGCAACTTGCAAGTACTTGTTGCGTATGTTTGTTATCTATATGCAGGTTTTGGTATTGACACATTTCGTTGATAAAAAATGACATTGATTCAGTAACCAATATGAGTGATGCGTACAACTAAACACATCTATAGTATGGTAGCATATTTGTTGTAGCTTTTGTTCGATTCTTTTATGTATTCTGATTGTTTCAACTAAGACTAAACTATACGTAATCCTTACCCTACGATGACCTAATAGTCGCAACACATTGATTCAGTGATAAAACATGTTGATTCAGTCATTCTTACAGTTTTAATTAAGTTACCTTACACTTTGATTCAGTCATTTGGCATCTTTGATTCGGCGTCACTGCTGAACCACATTCGGGAATCAGCGATGTTATTTAATGATCAAACTCTTATAGAATAGCTACGTGAGTTAGTTGCAACACCAACCTGTCTAGCTTTGTAAACTATGCTTCAAAATAGTTACATTTTCGTGACGCAACATTAGCTAACTATACTAAAGCATAATCAAACCATCACAAAACAGACACACCACATTGATTCAGTGGTACAACATACTGATCCAGTGCTTTTCAGATTTTAGATTAAGTAAATTTACACATTGATTCAGTCATTTGCCGTCTTTGATTCGGCTACACTATTGAGCTACATACGGGAGACAACGATTTAATTTTCTGAGCTAGCTGTTATAGAATACCTGCGTGCGTTAGTTGCGACATTAGTTAAACATACTTAAGCATAACCATACCATTACAATATACAAACAACACATTGATTCAGTGATGCAACATACCGATTCATTGTATTAACAGTTTTACTTAACTAAATTACCACATTGATTCATTCATTTTGAATCTTTGATTCAGCTAAGGAATCCAGCCACACAATACATATATTTCCTGTAAAACTCCAACAAACAAAAAGATAAATAAAACTAGACCAATACAAACGTTTGCATATGAATTGTCTTCAAGAACCTGTGTGTATGTCATTCCCGCAGGCAACTCTACTTGAATACTGGACCTCGTAGGTATATTCGTATTACATCTATTGCCATCCCCCTATCGAGGTGTTCCACGTTCAGCTACGACCCCAAATAGCTTGTTCTTCTCACTAGCGTAACCAAATAGCTACTCATTTCCGGGGTACTTGCCCAACCCACGTTCTAACAACTCTTCTAGTTCACCCTCCACTGCCGAAATTGTCGCGATTTTTTTGGGGCTTCTTCAACAAAATCCTATATAAAAATTTTGAAACACAGCTCACCCATTCGCTACACAAAGTTGTATGTGAATCATTGGCTAGGGAGAATACCTCGATTTAAAGTCCGACTCGCTCCTTTCCTTATCCCCCTGAGTCACCCCTGATGGTAATTCGAATCATAGAGTTACTAATCCTTACCGGTGGCTTTCTCCCTTTTACGAATTTTTTCTCACACTTGGCCGGCTTTTTTTGCTTTGCGTTTCCCCTTTTACGCTTTTGGCTTCTTAAGACATTCGGCGCTGGTGGCATGAAATCGTCGTCAGAATCAGCGGCATATACTTGCGTCTTACCTGAAAGAGTATTAAAAAAACATTAATTTTAATACGCCATACTTATGGACTACATAAGTATCTTATAAGGACTATGATTCTGCATTTATAATAGTAAGGCACTAATAATAAGTTGATCTTTCATGAATTTCATTTATGATTATCTTTTATGGTGTCGGTTAACAACATCATAAAATTGCTTTAGCAAATAAAGTTCATTGATTCACACACAACACATCAGTGATTCGTCACTCAAACACAAGCCTAAATAAACAATCGCTATCCTTTATTCACCAATAATAAGTTTATTTCTAAACACATAATTTCTGTATCGAACAATGCTCCCTGCGTTATCATGAAAACAGTCGCTAGCCTTTTTCACATATAATTGCCTTATCAAACAATGTTCATTGCTTCACCCAAACACACGTGATTCTTCACGCTAACACAAGCCTAAATAAAGAGTCAATACCCTTTTTCAAACGCAAGCCTAAAAAACCAACCACCCTCTTACCCACCTTTCGCCGATTCAAAGCTCAAAAAACACAAACATATTACACAAAAACTGCAAAGTTTGCATCATTACTCTATTCGACAGATTATACAAGTGATTCAGCTTGCCGCTGGAATTTTAGTGGGATATGATTTACTGTGCCATACCCCTAAACAAAAAACACAAAACAAACCATTGATTATTTTATAATTAAATTTATGCACCCCAATCCAGGATATAAGCCAGTAGATCACCTAATGCAATCAAAACAACAATCTCAATTTCGATAAACTATACATTTGATTCACTACAAAGATGTCAATGCAAAACCCCTATTCACGCAAGGTTTTACAGAAAAAACAAGATTGTTGAATCATCCATTCACCAACAAGAAACAATAAAAACTACACAACAGGAAATAGATTACCTTTCTTGCTCGGTTTTGCCGGGTTTTTTTTTCGTCAGCATTTTTCCTTTTGAAACCCACATTACAGATACCCTGGCTTCCCTCGACCTATAACTTGATTTAGCTCTTTCGATTGCTGCCCCAAAAAATGATAAAATTGTAATTCTTGTTTGCGTCGTCTCAAAATCATGCTCAGAAAACAGGTTTTCGATTTTTCAAAGCCGACGAGTGGAGTGGGTGAGACTTAATTTGATCGATTATTTTTTTTGCATGCGCACGATCGGTTCTTGTTTTGTAATTAAATGTGATTTACTTCCTATTTTATTGATTCAAAGTAAAGGACGGATATGCCCCTCATGCTACAACTTTTCAAACCAAACCATTGACTAATCTCAACCATTGAATCAATCATATGATGGCCAAGAATGTTTCTCCCTCTTCTCCACTAAAAAACTCTTCTCTATTGATAATGTTTCTCTCTCTTCTCCACTAAAAAACTCTTCTCTATTGATCCCAATCCTATATATATATATATATATATATATATGGGTTTTTTTCCGAAAAATGAATCAATAGTACAGTGTTTTGCATTTTCGGGTATCAACTATTTTTTTTTCTTTAAAAATGAACCACTAATTTAAAATCGATCATTTTCGTGGATATGCTAACATTTGAAACGGTCGTCGAGGATTATAAAGCTGGGGATTTATTCTTAAATATGTATTTTGATTCGATCATAAGCGTTTGAACTGCTATATAATCCTCGGCGACCGTTTCAAATGTTAGCATATACACGAAAATGATCTATTTTAAATTAGTGGTTCATTTTTCGGCAAAAAAAATAGTTGATACCCGAAAATGCAAAAAACTGAACTATTGATTCATTTTCGACAAAAAACCCTATATATATATATATATATAGGGTTTTTTTGTCGAAAATGAATCAATAGTTCAGTTTTTTGCATTTTCAGGTATCAACTATATATATATATATATATATATATATATATATATATATATATATATATATATATTATTGGAAAACGTGTTGGTGTTCCGATCGTCGCAAACGCAAATGATCACAACGTCAATCGGTGGGTGTTTTAAATTTATATTTGCTGGGGTCTAAGTATGACTTACTAATACTGAACCAAGGGCTAGTAGATGGTAAGTATGACCTAGAGTCGTTCTTAAAGAGAAACTGAATTGAGACGGAGGTGATCCAATCAATCGTTACTTTCTAGTACAGGTTTTTAAAAGAGTGTGTTGGGAGTTTGGTTCAGTTAACAAAGTAAAGTAAATAAAGCGAATGAAATGTAATAATAAATCAGATAATGGAAAGTAGTATTTGTTGTGAGTTCATTAGTTAATAATATGGGATGATGACTTTCATGGGAAAAATGATTAACTAAATTAGAATTGTTTGCAAGATTCAATAAATTATGGTATAACCAATAGATTCCCTATTAGCCGGTTATCAACTAATATATCACAAGGAACTAAGGTGTCGCTCAACTCTCCACACTCTCCTGTGAGGGAGTCAGTGGCCCATATTATTGAACGCGTTTGCTCGTGGGCGAAGGAATAGAGTAGCAAGTGCATAACACGTCTAATCGTTCTTTGTTAAAGTGGTCCTCTCGTTGATACACATATATGGATGCGTACCCAGGATCCGATTACTAGAATACGAGTGCGAAATCCTCGTAAACTAATCATTGAGATTATAAATAATATGTGAATGAATAATGAACCAAATAACAAACACAATACAAAATAGAATAGGAGATAAATACTTTGGTAAAATAAATCATTCATTCATAAATCAAACAGATTACAATAAACTAATGAATACAATACCAAAGGATTATACGTCTAAGTTAATCTTAGATTAAAATTAACCTTCGATTAACATCAAGACTAGCCTAAGATATTCCAATATCATATCTTTTGCTTTGCGATTATTTATTATCAATACAAATTAATCTTCGATCATAAATCTTCATGTGTGAAACCATTAAGTTCTTGCGCAAAACTTCACATATGTGTTCTTTTCTTTTGATTCGGACAAACCACAAGAAAACCACACATTAAAATGGTTTGCCACCTACAAAAAGTTGATTCGCAAATCACATGATTTGGCATCCTCTTTTCCTAGCCGACTCACATTAATTTGTGACCACCTTATATTTTGCCGACCTCTCATTAATTGCCCAGCTCCCCCCTTAATTCTGTACCCCGCCTTTGCTTATATACATATAACAAATATGAGAAACAATCCCACCATCACCCTAATAATTAAATTGGGCTTCGGCCCATTGCCCATTCTCAATTCGCAGAACACATTAATTCACCTATATAACTTGCGAACTGACTTCTCAACTCGCATCGCATACATACCTTGTGAGTTGAGATCTCGGTTCGCATGTTGATCTTGGTCTTCTAGACTCGTTCCTGAATTGTATAGCAATGGTCACAATAACATGTCCTAACAGACTCCCCCTTGACCATTGCTCTCAATTCAGATGGACACCATAAATCATTTGTTATAAAAAAAATCTGCACCAAAGACTCCCCCTTAACTAATGAATTCTGGTCTTCACCTGTTAGACTTGATCTTCAATCGGCAAATCTCTCTTAGAATGATCATCTGTAACTGTTTAGTTTTTCCTCTGTAACTGTTTAGCCTAAACATTTCAAGTAAATGTTTTTGCCTAGTTTTTCCTCAAAGATAATCCTCTTACATATATTAACCGACTAAACCCGTGATACAGTTAATCTTGTATAAAGAAAAATCTTGAGCTAAAATTATGTGTTTGACATATCTTATTCATAAATTACTTGTCAATATAAATATTCACAAGTCTAATTACTATAATGTATAATTCAACTTATCAATGAAACATTCTTAAGTTGAAAACTAACATATAGTCTTTTACTTATTAACTTAAAGTTCTTAAGTCTATTTACGAATAAGTTATATGAGTCTACAAATTTACTTGTTATTTACTTATATACCTTACGGTCTTAAGTCTATACACAAGTTTAAAATGCATATAAGAAGCTTTACTAGTTAACATAAAATTCTCTAGTCTAGCATATAGAAATATGTAATTTACTTGTTAATCGAAAGATTCACAAGTCTAAAACAAACAAGTTATATTAGAGAATGTGACCGTCAATATAAAATATTGGGACACGCCGCTCGACTACGCAATGATTCGGAAGACTTTCGATCACCACTCCACATAACTATTATTTATACTGTATATTACTTATAACCCAAAATCGTCTCAAATCTAAAACTTAATAAATGTGCTTTATTTGTTTACATTAGGGTCAAAAGTTTAATACATATATGAAAAACTACTAACTATTACTTGTTAACGATTAAGATTTTAACTGCTTAGGGATCATATTAGAAAGAATAAGCTATACTTATTAGTTTTTAATAAGTCTAAGACGATTGCTAGTATACATACCTCATGAAATTCATATAAGTACAATAAAATCACAACTTAACTCGTAATTAACTTATATTTATAAAATTATATCTTATTTACCTTTATCCACACGACATAACTTTTATATTAAAATAACTTTTTATGTATTTAGAACTAATTATTCACAAAAAGTGAATGTTCCAATGTCTTAAACAGTTCAAGATGATTACCGGTATTATGATCCACATAAACAAATTAGACATAGATTTCTGAGCAAACCTGTTATTATTAATGTGAACAATATCTTAAGTGTTCCACTATATAATATACTGAAGAAATTAAGTAAAACACATAACACTGTATCTTTTCTTTGCAAGGCTGAGGTTACTAAATAATGTTCTTATAGAAGCATATAACTTACACTTGACATTGAGATACTTTGTATCTTTTATATGTAAGGTAAAGGTTATTAAATGATGCTCTTTTAGAAACATATAACTTACCTTTGTATCCTTTTTTTTTTATTATAAACTTTAGATAACAGTGTATGGCAATACTTTAATTCAATAATTAAGACTGATGTCATACATTATATAGAAATCACAAAAGATAAGGCACATAAAATTAGAATTTCTTAACTGCTTAGAAATCTAAGAATAATTTGCCTACTAGTATATCATATAATGAAGCTGAATAGACTAAAGTTATTATTATCACTTAATTAAAAAGGCGAGTTATTATCAGTGGATATAGGTGTATAATCACATAAATATAAGTAAACTCCTAGTTAAATATGAAATTCTAATGAAACTTATAAGAATCTACTAACACATCATACTTATGACTTATGATTTATTATTCTTAAGCTCATTCTACTAATGTACTATCATCTCCCATGTTTTTGCAGCTAAAAACTTAAACATTTTCTAAAAGAACTACAAGTCATAGTTAACAATTTAAAATATAAAGTACGTACCTCATGTTTGACTTAGTCAAACTTTCAGTTCGTAGTTGACTTTGGTAGACCAAATCTCAGTTCGCATTGGAAGGCTCAGCTCGCAGAATTCATCTCGATTCGCAATCTCAGTTCACTTCACAAATCAACTCGACTCGCGAAACTCAGATCGCAAAATTCAGTTCGGTTCGCTAGAGCAGTTCACTTCGAAAATCTCAGTTCGCAAAGTCTCAACTCGGCTCGAGAAAACTAAGTTCGGTTCGCAACTCAACTCGCAAAACTCAGTTCGCAAGTTCTGCTGAAACCCTAATCTTAGTTCGCAAAACGACTGTAAACTCGAAAAATGAAAATGTTTTTGATTCTCAGCCCTAAAATCTCAATTACAGATCCAACCATGCTCTGATACCACTGTTAAAGTGGTCCTCTCGTTGATACACATATATGGATACGTACCCGGGATCCGATTACTAGAATACGAGTGCGGAATCCTCGTAAACTAATCATTGAGATTATAAATAATATGCGAACGAATAATGAACTGAATAACAAACACAATACAAAATAGAATAGGAGATAAATACTTTGGTAAAATAAATCATTCATTAATAAATCAAACAGATTACAATAAACTAATGAATACAATACCAAAGGAGTATACGTCTAAGTTAATCCAAGATTAAAATTAACCTTCTATTAACATCAAGACTAGACTAAGATATGCCAATATCATATCTTTTGCTTTGCGATTATTTATTATCAATTATCAATACAAATTAATCTTCGATCATAAATATTTGTGTGTGAAATCATTAAGTTCTTGCGCAAAACTTCACATATGTGTTCTTTTCTTTTGATTCGGACGAACCACAAGAAAACCACACATTAAAATGGTTTGCCACCTACAAAAAGTTGATTCGCAAATCACATGATTTGGCATCCTCTTTTCCTAGCTGACTCACATTAATTTGTGACCACCTTATATTTTGCCGACCTCTCATTAATTGCCCAGCTCCCCCCTTAATTCTGTACCCTGCCTTTGCTTATATACATATAACAAATAAGAGAAACAATCCCACCGTCACCCTAATAATTAAATTGGGCTTCGGCTCATTGCCCATTCTCAATTCGCAGAACACATTAATTCACCTATATAACTTGCGAACTGACTTCTCAACTCGCATCGCATACATGCCTTGTGAGTTGAGATCTCGGTTCACATGTTGATCTTGGTCTTCTAGACTCGTTCCTGAATTGTATAGCAATGGTCACAATAACATGTCCTAACATTCTTAATACCATAAAGATTATGAGTCTTATAAACATCTAACTTAGGGTTTATGTCCGGACTTATTTACCAATTCCTATTAGTAAAACTTAAGAGTGATAAGCGAAGGAAAACGTTTAGGTTTCTTGCGTATCTTACTTTAGGGTTTTACAGGTTAGGAAAGAGTATCACTTTAGATTGGATTTTAAACTTGCCTTTCTTGATATAATTAACAAATCCCTAGGTTTTCGTAAATGGTTATTTAGCCTATAGCCTACCTACTCTAATATAATTTAAACTAATCTAATTAAAATGCCGACGGCTTTTTGCAGAAAGTTAAACCCAGACCATGTCAGAAAATGCTATGGTAGTTCACAATGTAGATAATCGTTTACCGATGTTTCCGTTGTGAATTTAATTGCTTCGTGATGTTTACATGATAATTAAATTGTGATTGGAAGTGTACTATACTCATGGTAATTCCACGTAATCACATTGCTTTTTATGATGCTTGCATGATGTTACAATTAAACCATAGTTTTGATGCAGATAATTATTGAACAAGTATTAAGGTTCGCGACTCCTCTTTACAAGGTTACAATCACGTTTGTTAATCGAAAGGCGAATGTAAGTTTTTGGTTTAAGATCACACGGATAAGTCCATTCATAAAGTTTCCATTTTTATAACGTCGATCCATAATACAACTACCTTCGGTCGTTTACCGGCTTTCATACGTACGTACTTTGCTTAAAAGCATTTCCAGCACTATACCAAGTAACAGTCGAATATGGGCCGTCATATTATTTCATGACGTATTTAAAGTCATCTCATAATTATATATTCTAACTACATCACAACAAATACAATAGTAATCTACTCGCTAATCATGGCACAAACTAGTTCTAGCATAATTAAAGCATACATATTTAATTAAGATAGAATAGGAAAGAAAGAACCCGGATTAGAATGCGAGAAGGAATAGACTTGAATTAATAAGCGTAATTCCAATCGTACACCCAAGATTACAAGATGTTCCTTGCTTTCATTCTACTCTAAACAAGCTTCCTAACTAGCCTAATACTAATTTTGAAGTAAGAAAATAGAATGAGAAAATAAGAAAGCAATATTACTAATACATATGGTGTATATAGTGTGTTTGGAAGGTGTGTTTTGAAATGAAGCCTCATGCCTCCTATTTATAGGAGAAATCCGGCTCATGTTAGCATCTTGAGGAGCACTTTAGCAAAAGGTGGAAAAGGTGGTGCACCAGGTACGTACAATCGCGCAAAGGTGTGGCACCGGGTACGTACAATCGCGTAAAGGTGTGGCACCGGGTACACGAAAGGACCAAAAAGCATAAACGATACGGGGGAGGGGAGGCCGGCCCCTCCACTATGGTGGCCGGTGGTGGTGTGGTGGTAGCCGGCGGCGGCTGGCTGCCACCCTCCCCGGTTCACCGTCTTTTGCTGCGTTTCTTAATTCGCGCATGTTTTCTTCGTTATGCGTCCATTTTCATCGATTCTTTTTTTGTTGGATTCGTTTTTTAAAAACGAATACTTTGATGAAAAGTAATCCGAAAATTGAGCTTCCTATCTCCAGATATTGTGTACGAATCATTTGAATCTTCTGGCGGGCGTAGAATCTTCATTCTTTATCCGTTTTTCTTGATTCTACTTTTGTTAGACTCGTATTTTGAAAACGAACATCTTGGATAAGATGTATGTTGATGATGGTCACTTTAGTCTTTAAATATTGTTTTGATACCTTGAATCTTCAAACGTGCGTGGAATCTTCGTTTTTCATCCGTTTTGCTTGATTTTTATCGTGCTACCTTGTTTTGACCTCCTTGGTAGATTCTTATTGATTTGAGTGTTATTTGAGTTCAAATGCCAAGAATCGTTCCAGAACGAGAGAGATATCGGTAGTAAAAACGTGACTTTTTATGCGATATCAAGTATCCCACACTTAGAACTTTGCTTGTCCTCAAGCAAACTCGTTTCAACATGGTTAAAGATAAGCAGATAATGAAATATTTTGAGGCGGAACTTTTTAATAAAGGGGGGTTTTGGGAAAAATGAAATAATTTATTCTTTGAAAAACAAGGTTTGTAATCTTTTGGGAGCATGCTTTTGATCTTTGATTTTGGATACATGACTAGGCGATCCTCTCAAGGTGGTCACTCCAATTACTCAAAGTGTTTAGGGTTTCCTATTCTAGTATTATCAATCACTCTGAACGCCAGTCATGTATCGTTTATCATCATAGGCTTGATCGAGGATCAAATCGTTACCTTTTTGGTGAGCGCAAAGCCGATCTAGCCACAATAATTCTAAGGGAAGTGATGTAGGGTTTTTGGGGTGAAGTGTTGGTGATGTGAGAGGGGGTTTTGTTGGTTTTTCATTGGTTTCTTTTTGGTGAAGTTGGAAATTTTGGGAGGATTGACGCCCTTTTCTTTTGGTGTTTGCAGAAGAAGTCTTTTTCTCCAATTGATTTTCTTTTCTTCGAATTTTCTTTCTTGGGTTTTCTTCTTTGACTTCATATCCTTGTGGTTTCTTTTCTTTCATCATTGGGACTTACTATGAAGTTTGAGGGATGCTTTTGAAAAGGCAGGGATAACGTGTTCATTTATGGGTATATGGATGGGTTTAAGAATGAAGTGATTCGATCTCCTATTTACTCACCAATCCGGATTTGAAATGCATCACAGGAGCAAGTTCTGATTCTAAACGCATACATTGGCACACTCAAGAATCGAAAAGTGAAGCATTAAAAGTGAATGCTCTTTATATAGCTCAAGATACCTCACGAATCGAAAGTTGGTTTGTTGTGTGCTTAGTCATGCGGTGCTCTTTATGGGATTACTAAACTAAGTTTTCAAAGGAATTCATATTTCATTTATCCTTCTTCCCCAAAGTAAATCATTCTTCGTCTAAAATTTTTTATTTTCAACATATTTTTAACTCAATTTTGAATATATTTTTTTCGAGTTACTTTTTGGAGAAGGATGGTCTAAAGAGCAACGATTTTAGAATCAAGCATATACCATTATCCATTTCACAGTAGTGCAACTACTGTTATCCCACACTTAAAGGAACATCGTCCTCGATGTTATTCTAAGCTCTGTCCGGGGTGAAAATCCCACACTTAGGAGTTGAAACATCTAAGACATATTCATTTAGTGGTATGTGTTGGGTTTGAATCCCACACTTAGTGATAAGCATAGTGGATATGGTATATTTATAACGAGTGAAAGAGACGGTATAGAAGTACTCCCCGGTAGTTGCAGTATTCTTTTGCTTGCATCTGCCGGACTTCATCTTCATAGGTGCATTCTTGATCAAGTCTTCTTGTGATTGGTCTCATAGGTGTGAACACGTCGGATATACAATTCTTCGGGTGTTGATACTTTCTTGCAGGCTGGGGCATGTATGATCCGTGTGTGAAAGATAGTCGGAGATTTCATCACTTCTTGGAAAGTAAAAGTTGCAGAAATTTAAAAACAACACGGGTTGCCTCCCGAGAAGCGCTCTTTTAAAGTCGAGAGCTCGACTTAGTCCTTTCTTCTTCAGATGATACTGGATGTGTCCCTAGTGTTGGAGTGGTCACTGTGGATTCTAGGTAGGGCGTATCTTGGAGGAAATTATTGGAGGAATTGCTCTGTCATGTCGGCAATAAGAGTTGGTGGGTTGGTGGATTCCATTCTAAAGCTTTTGAAGTGGCCAGCGGCCAATCTGTCGAGGATTGCCACCCCGTAGCTGATGTATCTAACTGACCGTGTAACTGGTCCATTAGGGTCAATTCTGGTGCAGGTGTAAGTTTGGACAACCTCACGTTGGGGGTGGTTTCGACCTATCGAGGCGATTAAGGCCATAAACTCAGTTCTTACTTCTTCAAAGTCACTAGCCAAAGGATCTCCTCCAAAGGATCTTGTTGCTTGGCATACTTGTCTGATGATTTGGTGTAGTTCACGCTTGAAGGGAAAATCCGAGTCTGTGAAGATGTAGATTAACTTGCCGAATATTTCACGATATCCATTTCAGTAAACGTTAAGTTCTACGTCTTCTTCTTGGTACATTCCACGCAGTCGAGTCGTCACATAGGTTGCTAGGTTGATTTGCGACATGTGTGGAATGAATCTTGGTACCTCACGAGTTTCTTCTTCATATGCTGACTCGTTCAGCTCATCAATTAGTAGTTCAACGTGATGACTAATGGTGGAGTGAATGACGATCCTGTAATTTTCCAAGGCTGTGAGATGTTCTCCAGTTTCGATGTGATCTAGAAGGGTTCTAAGATCTCCCACCAGTCTGATGTCGGCATAATTTCATAGGTTTCCAGTAGCTCTTTCAAGATTGGTTCTCATTGATGCAAGTATAACCTTCTGACTAGAAGAGTAGGGAAAAGCAGATCTGGCCAAGGCACAATACACTTTTTGGTATATTTACCTTTGGTTGCTGTAGAACTCGACTTCTCCCATCGGGTAGTGGGGTCTTTCTGGCTGTTCGGCTTCTCTGGTGATTTGTGCTTGAAGAGAATCGAAGAATTCTTGAATATATCTTCGAAGAGCGCAGGGTTCTGGTTCTCCATAATTGGCGAGGTATGAATCGTATTCTCGTTCGATCTCCCTTATCAGATGCCTTTGAGCGGTGGTGTAGTCATTGGTTGATTCTCTGATAGCTTCTACGATGATGCTAACATCGTCATTTTCATCAATCAAGTC
This sequence comes from Pseudognaphalium luteoalbum, assembly GCA_963422505.1. Taxonomy (NCBI): domain Eukaryota; kingdom Viridiplantae; phylum Streptophyta; class Magnoliopsida; order Asterales; family Asteraceae; genus Pseudognaphalium; species Pseudognaphalium luteoalbum. The sequence continues at coordinate 84,810,732 of OY730192.1, read as the reverse complement.
AATCATCTCTTGGTGGGTATCTATGAGAGGGATTTCCAATATCTCGGTTGTGGTGATGGGAGAATTTGCTGGAGCAGGGGGAATAAAGCGTTCATCGCAAGAAATGTTAACATATCTGTCGTCACATTCGCTATTATATTCAGAATCCTTGTCACGTGAGTCTGGGAATTGGTGGAATTCTTCATCTGAGGGGGCGTTATTGAAAGGTTGGGAACTGTCAACTTCGATGGTCCTAACTTCCGTGGTTGTGTCTTGAAGGTTTCCTTCATAAAAGCCACCTTTTTGCCTTGCCTTATATGCAACAATTTTTTTGTAGAGTGTAGTATATAAGTCTGGGTGTTTTTGATGATCGGAGTTCTTCTTCAAACATATCTATATCTCGGAGTCGGGTTCGGGTGAAAGGTTTTGATGGGTCGAGATAAGAGTCAAGAATGTTTCCCATTCTTCCGATATGAGTGAACTTTAGTTCTTGATGGAGGGTTTCATAATCAACGGATTCTTCTGATGAAGAGTAATCTTCGCAGTTCCGTATCCTCTTGACTTCAGCCATTTGTAGTAAGTCAACATGATCTTCATCGTCCTACATTTCTTCGTTCATTTCTTCCTCTTCCTCAGTCTCTTCTTCTTCTTCCTCAGGTTCTTCGTCTTCAGATTCAACTTCTTCCTCTGTTTCTTGAAATTCTTCTTCCTCTTCTGGTTCATACTCAGAGTCAGAGATAAAAACTGACGATCGGGTGAAAGGTTGTTCTTCTTCGGGCTCTGATTCATCATTATAGGTAATTCTTCCTGTTGATATAGCGCAACATTCTTCTTGTTCTGGGGTGCATTCTGGTTGGTCGATCTTGTAAGTGATGCTTTCACCGTGTGAGCGTAGGACAATCGTGTGGTTGTACACATCGATCACTGCTCAGGCTGTGTTCATGAATGGTCTTCCAAGGATAATCGGGATGTTTATGTCCTCGTGGATGTCCATTACCACGAAATCCGTAGGAAAGAAGAATTTGTTAACTTGAACTAGGACATTCTTAGCTATTCCTTTTGGGTATCTAACGGATTGGTCAGCTAGCTGGACGGTCATCTTAGTGGGTTTCAAGTTTTCAAGCTCTAGCCTCTTAAACAATGAGTAAGGCATGAGGTTAATGCTAGCTCCTAGGTCAGCTAAGGCGCTTATTTCTTCGGATTGGTAAATAGAACAAGGGAGTGTAAATCTTCCGGTGTCTCCTAATTTTTCGGGAAGGCTATTCTTAAGTAGGGCTGAGGTTTCAGAACTAAGGGGAATGTTGTTTACTTCGGGCAGTTTATCCTTAGTGGATAGCAGTTTTCTGATGTACTTATTACGACCGGGAACTCTAGACATGGTATCAAGGAATTTTTCATCTAACTTAAAGGATGATAATTTCTTAGGTTGGACCTTAAGTCTAGCGGGGTAAGGGATTCTAACCTCCTTGTTCATGGTCGGAGTGGTTTCCATAGCTGGTGTCTTGACCTTTTGTTCTTCCTTTACTGGGACAGCAGCAGGTGGTGGAGTGGCTGCTTCCTTGGTGGTGGTAAATTGCTTTGCCTCCTCAACATGTGGGTTGTGAACCGTGTAGCTAGGCAAACTTCCTCTGGGTCTGTTCTCAAGACGTTGTGCCAATTGTCCAATTTGAGCTTCCAAGTTCTTCAATACGGCCAATTGATTTCTCATGAAGAGATCGGCTTGGTCTTGCCTAGCGGATGTCTTTTGGTTGAGTATATGTTGGCCTTGCATGAACTGGGTAAAGGCGTCTTCTGAACTCGAAGCTGGGGCATTTGTCTTGTTGGGTTGTTCAGCAGTAGTTTGGTTTGTGTCGGAAGTGGGTCCAGGGAGTGCGAGGGGTTGGGTGTAGGCAAGTTGTTGTTTTTGTGGGTAAGGTGGGTATCTAGGTGGGTATCGGGGTTGGAAAGGTTGGTTGTTTCTTTGTGGGAATGGAGGTCCTCTAGGTTGGTTGTTGTTTTGGTTGAAACCGGGTGGAGAATTCCGTGGTCGAGCGGGGTATTGAGCATAGTAAAAGGTGCCGTCTGTCTCTTCATATTCAACTTGATATTCACCGGGTGGTTGCGAGTTGGTGCAATTTTGATAGGCTTCCACTTGGTGTACTTGGTGTTGTTGCTTTTTAAGTTCTCCGAACTGCTTGACAAGTGTGTCCATCTTCTCTGTTAATACCTTTATTGCTTCGACTGGAATTGGATTTGATGCAGCGAGAGGTGCTGAAGATGTCGAGTGATCTCCAGAGTTCCAATCATGGTGATGCATAGTCATATTTTCTATAAGGTCCCATCCTTCTTCATCTGTCTTTGTCATAAAGCTTCCTTGTGCGGCAGCGTCGAGGGTGATTCGGTGGTTAGGGTCTAAACCATTATAGAAGGTACACAATTGTGCAGATTTGTCGAGTCGGTGATTAGGGCATTTCTTCAGTGCTCCTTTAAATCGTTCCCATGCGGTGTATAATGACTCATCAAAAGCTTGGTGGAAGTTCATGATGTCATTTCGGAGTTTGGTTTGTTTAGAGGGCGGAAAGTACTTGGTTAGAAACTTTGTTGTCATTACCGTCCATGAAGGGATAGAGCTGGTTTCTAAACCTTCAAACCATGTTTGTGCATGATGTGTGAGCGAATACTGGAAAAGATGCAAGCGGATTATATCTTGGCTAACTCCATTTTGTTTGTAGGAGTTTGAAAGAGATATGAACTTGTCGAGGTGAGAGTTTGGATCATCACTTGGTAATCCATGGAATTGATGGTGGTTTTGGATTAGTTGGATGACCAATTGTGACACCCGGCAATTTAGGTTAACTTTTAAAATTAACCGAAACCCTAATTACGTGTATTTAGATGTGATTTAGGCTAAATACTTGTAATTACTTGTAACTATTTGTATATTTATGTGAATATACGCCTACGTAATTGTTTTATATTACGCTAACGTGATTTGCTGAAATTACATGAAACAACCGGACGGAGTCCGACAAACTATACGATGTTGGTGAAAACCTTTCTATAAATAACTTAAATCTTTTTTATAAGTTATTTATCATATATTATTATTTGAAATAATAATACACGAAAAACCTAGACGTTTAGTTTATAACATAACAAATGTGGTTAAAACGCGCAACTGAGCTGACAACCAAACGAAACTCTAATTAATATTTTGATAACTCAAATTTAAGTATTTTAATAACACTTCAGTGAAAAATAATCCCAAACATATCGTGAATTAAAACGACGAAAGAAAACGTTACGCGATTTAACGATTTAACGAAAATAATGAGTAAACGACCTAAATACGTAAACGTAGACTGGGATTTAAATTAAAACATAAAGATCACCAGATGGGGGCCCATGTGGGCTGGCAACCCCTCACCACTCCCTCTCATCTTGCATGCAAAATGATGATTGCATTCCCAAACTCAAGACCACCTCCATTCATGCAATTCTCTTTCATTTCACTTTCACTCAACCAAATTTCTCTCTCAAAACTCTCTCATTTACTGAGATATCTCAGCCTTTAAACCACCATAACTCCTCCCTAACACCACCACATAGCCACCACAATCCACCACATAAAAACATCTCTATTTTTCAAGATTTTTGCAAAGAAATCAAGCTCAAGACTTCCTCAATCCATCTCTGCATTTCTTCTTCAAAACCCCATTGTAAGAACACTTAAACACTCTTATTTTACTTGATTAACATGTATCTAAAGTTCACTCAACAAGTTGTGTAAGGAACCATGCTCAAAAACCATTTTTATTAACTTAAAATTAATCAAAAGTGAGATATACTTTCTGTCTAGAAAGTTTGGTCCAATTCCACGATTTTTATAAAACTCATTTCTTCATGAAATCGGACATTTATATAGCCTAAAATCAAGTTAAAGATGTTAGCTTTCAAACCCCGTAAACCTCATATCTTTTGGAGCTCATTTACTATTATTAATAATTTATATAAAAACATATATACAAACTGCTCTGAAAAGTCAGAAACTTTGTTCATATGGTTTTGACCATATCTTGAGCTACACAACTCCTAATGTCTTGAAACCATCTCCAAAATCTTAAAAATATTGTTATCTACAAAAGTAGTACTGATAGCTGTTTCTTGAAAAGTTGTAGATTTTTCCCAAAAACTCATTCTTCATGCATGTGTCCAGATTAGTCAACTGTTGGACCTTAGAGAACACATACAATTTTGATAAATACTTAGACTACTCTAAAATTCATTGAAAAATTACTGGAAGTAGGTAACATGTGAGTGAATAACTGATATTTTTCTTGGGAGTAAAGTCGGAATGTACAATTTAATAAAAATTTGACAAACAAGTGTATTTTCTAGAAAATGAGATAGTGGACTGATTTTGGTAACACTTTAAAAACCGACACTTGTGGGCTTGCTATAAATGGACAAACTAACTTTTTATGGTCCATAAACACATATAAGGTTCGGGTAAAAGTTTCGGATCAAACCGAGAAGATTTGACCAAGTCAACAAAAATGGGACTCGGTTTCGAAAAACGACAAACTTACTATTCTTGGCAAAACTTATAAGCAAATGGGTCGGGTTGACTTATTTAGTAACTTTGACAAAAAACGAGGCTTAAAACACTACCGACCTAAAAACCGACACTTAGAACATTTGGATTAAAATTTGAAAATTGACCAGGTTGACTAGGTTTGATCAACTTTGACCAGTTTGACTAGGTTTGACCCACTTTGACCAATTTGACCAGGTTTGACCAACTTTGACCAACTTTGACCAGGTTTGACCAACTTTGACCAGGTTTGACCGACTTTGACCTACGATTTAAGGTTTTTACGAACTAAATAATCTGTTTGCAACACACGATGTGTACTAATGAATAGTATACAACAAAACAAACTTGATAATGATGTCTAAATGAATTATTATTACAAACTTTCACCAACGGGTCGTACGCGTCTTTGATAAACGAACTTGAACAACTTATTTGGACATAACTAGTTGAATGAGCTAGCTATAGGTGGACATTAACCCTCCACTTACATAGGTGAAAACGGTTGGTGTAACCCGTGATGTCATCACCCTGCATCTTGTGGTTCCAGAACTCTACTTCCAGCTGCTTCAATTCATCCCTGGGGCAATACTCGCCCCTCAACAGCTGCTTTAACTCATCCCATGAGAGTTTGTAAGCATTTGCAATACCAACAATCTGGGCATAGGTGTTCCACCAGGTAAGGGCGGTGTCGGAAAATGTACTGGCGGAGAACTTGACCTTGTCTCCTTCTGTGCAGTTGCAAATAAGGAACACAGATTCGATTTTCTCGATCCAGCGTACTAGACCGATTGCTCCTTTGGTACCTGCAAAGCTCAGGGGTTTGTAGTTCTGAAAGTCTTTGTAAGAGCAACGTTTGGGTTGTGGCCCATTGGTAGCTGTATCTTCGCTACTAGGAACAGGTGTCCGGGTAGCCAAGGCTTGGGCCACACTGCGGGCAATTAGATCCGCTATTTCCGTTTCGCTGAGGGTGACCTGGCGTCGGGGAGGCATGATGCTGAACAAGGAGAGCAAGAAAGGGAAAATAAGAGATTTGTACGAATTTATGATATATCTCACGTGTATATGAGGGAATATACGAGAACAGAGTGACGTGATAACCATATTCCCATATTTCATTAGATAATTAGATTAGATACAAGACATGAGTTCTAGAGGGTTACATAATATAGTAAAAACAAAAGATGCCGGGAATTGTTTCATCCGGTCAAATTACATAGGTTCTACGAAAGCATAATAGAATACAGATTCAGCCTAAGCTAATTCCGACGTAGATTGAGCTGTGGCAGCAGTGCGTTGAGGTGGTCCACAGACTCGGCGAGTCTGTTGGCCGTTCGGAGGGCGTCCTCGGTTTCCCTTAGACGTGTCTCGCACTGATGGAGTCTTGATTGTAGGACAGAGATTTCGTTTCGGTTGCCAATCACTTGGTTGTGGACAACCTCCATGGTTTCGACTGTGTCTCCCACTTGATTCTGAAGAGTGTTCATGGTGGTAACAGTGTGATTGTGATCTTCGGAGACTTGCTCGATTCGTTCCATTGTTGTGAGTCTCCAGTTCTCGCGAGTTTCTTGGAGTTCGATATCCATTTCATGGAGTCGTTGGTCGTGATGGTACACCCTAGCGGCTAAGTCCGGTAGAGTGAGGTGAATAGGATATGGGATGGTTCGAGGCGAACGGGCGTCCCTCCTAGCCATCCTTGGGTTTCGTGTTCCATGCGGATAAGAGCGTGACGAACTTGGTGGCGTGTTTGCCATTCTGAGACAAAGTGTTAGAAGGAATGAGGCCTACTTATATATATATATATATATATATAGCATATAACATAGCCTAGTATGTCTAGCACAACCAAGTATCGGTTCTATTTCTCTCGTGGGCAGAGCCAACTAATGTATTCCTGTTCGATATAACCCTTTTCAGGTTTCACATCATCTTTCCTTAATTGTACATAGTTGATCAGGCTATGTTAAATTTACGTCGTATGATGTAATTCCCGAACCAGTCATACCTAATGAGGAAATACTGCCTAACGGTCATAGTCTAGGCCCACTAAATGCAACCTAGTTCGCTATAACCTTAGGCTCTGATACCAATCTGTAACACCCCCAAAATCACAGTTTAGCGGAAGCAAGCTTTGGGGTGCTACTAATCAAATATCACAGCACAAAAGTAAAGCAAACGACATCTATATGCAACATTTGTAAAAATAGTTACATTTCCATACATAAAATGTTTGAAACATAACGTTTCCGGTTACAAAATGAAGTTCCCTAGAGTCCGCGTATAAGGTGGGAGATTCTATTACATAATCATAATAAATACAAAAGATAATGCTAAGAATCTCCGTTAAATGCAAGGTCGAAATCATGCGACTCTACCTAGTATCCTGAGGGAATCCTACTCCGTATGTGTACCTGAGATACAAAGCTAAAAAGGTCAACACGAATGTTGGTGAATCTCACAGGTTTGTAAATAATGTAAGAGTTTGAACACGAGGTTTAATCAATATTGCCCCCAGGCGTAAATCAGTTATTTGCATTCTTGCAATGTAAAGTAAGTAAGTTATACCATTGCCATGAGGCTCATAATCGAAGCTTAACCCGTAAATAATAAATTTGCTCCCGTGACATGCTCGGAAATTGAGCAAGCATCAGTAACGAATAATAGTCGCCCGTTTATACAGAACAGTTCGTGGTATCGCTAATACCCCGGGCGGGGAGGGTCATTTCCCTAATAGATCCATTAACTAGTGTTCGCGCTTAAGTACATAACTAACGATATATGATGAGGAGGCTTCCCCAAATAAATGGTGAGAAAACTCATGCAATTCCGTTTGGTAAACATGTAATTCAGTAATCGTGTTCATAAAAATAATCTATGTATCTCACCCCGTAAGTAAAACAGTAAAACAGTAAAAGTGGGGCTATGAGACTCACCTGAGTCCAGTAAGTACGTATGCGTAATCAACCAGGTAAAGCGGTTGTAAGTCTGTGTATCGATTCTCAGAATCCTGCAACCTTCTGGCGTCCGTAATGCACAAGGTTGTAAGTAAACTAGTAAACGAGTTGGTGTCTTAAAAGATCACCCATGCTAGTTGTCCACTCAACTAGGACGTGTCCAAGTGTTTGTTTAGTAAACCGTTTGTATTTTGGAAACAAGTATGGCCCGTTGGTGACGGTTTGTAAAAATAATCCGAGAGTGGTATTATTATGTATATCGTTTTATTAAAAATCGTATCTAGGATTTAAATTCGGAAAATTGGTCAAGTCGGGTTATGGACTGAAATAGTGGTGCGAATTGAGTTCGCGGTGCGAGCCGAGTTCGGCTCGCAAGGCAGTAGGCTGCGATTTGAATTCAGTTCGCAACACAAGGTTCGGTTCGCAAGTCGACTCGCAGGTCAACTCGCAGGTCAACTCGCAAGTCCACTCGCAGGTCGACTCTCAAGTCAACTCGCAGGTCGGCTCGCAAGTCAACTCGCAAGTCGACTCGCAAGCCTACCCGCAGGTGGGTCCGGTTCGCAGTTGGGTTCGCGAGTTCAAATCTCAGCTCGCAATTGGGTTCGCCTCGTAGGACGAACAGATCTCGGTTCGCAGAACGAGCTGTTCGAACACTTTTTCATGAAAATGCATTTTCAAGTCGATTTTTGGGCAAATCTTTGTTGAGTAAACGTTCTAGCATGTAAATAAAAGCTTCCTAAGTAATTTAAAAGAGTTTTGAAGTACCTTACCATGAAATCGAAAATGGAGAAGATGAAGATGGAGAGCTCGAGATGGTGATTGTTTCTCCTTGAATCAACTCCGCAAGATGATGAGTTTTTGGGTGACGTTTTTGAGGTGGTTTGGGGCTGCAAATTGAGAGTGAGAAGGAGAGAAGAGAGTGTATGTATGTGTGTTTGGTGTAAAATGAGGAAAAAAAGGAACAAAGGGTTTTAAAAGGGGTGGGTCATGGGTCGGTTTGGTTTGGGTCCGCGGGTCTGAGCCGACCCATTTGGGTCTCGGCTCGCGGGTTTATGTTTCTGAATTTTATATCACGGTTCGTTGTCGGTTAAATCCCGTAGTTGTTTAAATGTTGTTTAGCGTTATATGTTAAAGTGTATCCGAACTATTTTTAGCCGAAGTATTTTACCATAATACTTAATAATGAGTTATAAAAATATAACTTGAATTACTTCCCGTTGTTAGGCGCGTTTCGCGTGCTCTCGTCGCGTTCGGAGTGTTTTTAAACGATACTAGATACGGGTAATATATTTTCACAATATATTAAAGTTAATAATGTTTGTTTGGTTAATTCCAAATTATTTAAAAGTTTTTGTCACCAACGTCCAATCTAAATCTTTATAGGATCTCGTCCGTTTGGTAAGTGTACAATTTAAATGAATCACGTACGCGTGTACGAAATTTCACAAAAGTCTCGTATATTCAGATTAATACAAAACTAAATACATGAAATTACAAGTAGTTTAGGCACTAATCCAAAGTCCTAAATTGGCGGTTGTTACATTCTCCCCTTGTTAGGAGAATTTCGTCCCGAAACTGAGCTCACGTCGTATGAGTAGAATCTGGGAACAAGTGTGGATATTTCAGTCGCATTTGGTCTTCCTGTTCCCAAGTGAATTCAGGGCCGCACCTCGAATTCCACCTGACCTTGACAATGGGAATACGACTCTGTTTTAAACGCTTGACCTCACGGTCCATTATTTCCGCGGGTTCCTCGACAAAGTGAAGTTTATCATCGATTTGTATTTCGTCGAGTGGTACAATCAGTGTCTCGTCAGACAGACATTTCTTTAGGTTAGAAATGTGAAAGGTAGGATGTACGCTACTAAGTTCAGTAGGTAGCTGTAGTCGATATGCCACTGGACCAATCCTCTCGAGAATTTCAAATGGTCCAATGTACCTAGGGTTCAGTTTTCCTCGTTTGCCGAATCGAATAACACCTTTCCATGGTGCCACCTTAAGGAGTACCTTGTCCCCAACCTGGAACTCAAGATGTTTGCGTCTCACGTCGGCGTAACTTTTCTGACGATCACGGGCGGCCTTCAGTCGGTTTTGGATACTATCGATTTTCTCGGTGGTTTCGTGAATGATTTTTGGACCAGTGAGTTGGGTATCCCCCACCTCAGTCCAGCAGATAGGTGATCGGCACTTACGTCCGTAGAGTGCCTCGAAAGGTGCGGCCTTGATGCTAGTATGGTAACGTTGTTGTAAGAGAATTCGCACAAAGGCAAGTGATCTTCCCAGTTTTTACCGAAGTCAACTACGCAGGCGCGTAGCATGTCCTCCAGTGTTTGAATAGTTCGCTCGCTTTGGCCGTCAGTTTGCGGATGATATGCAGTACTCATATCCAAACGAGTACCGAGAGATTTTTGTAGTGATTGCCAAAAGTTAGAAGTAAAACGACTGTCCCTATCCGAGATGATCGAGATAGGTACACCGTGTCAGGAAACAATTTCTTTGATGTAGATGCGAGCCAATCGCTCCATCTTGTCAGTTTCCTTGATGGCTAGGAAATTGGCAGATTTCGTGAGACGATCTACAATCACCCAAATTGTATCGCAACCGTTCGAAGTTTTTGGTAGCTTGGTAATAAAGTCCATGGAAAGTTGCTCCCATTTCCATTGAGGAATTTCAGGTTGTTGGAGCAATCCCGAAGGTCTTTGGTGTTCGGCCTTGACCTTGGAACAAGTTAGGCATTTACTGACGTACAAGGCGATGTCAGCTTTCATGTTAGGCCACCAATACAATCCCCTTTGATGTCATGATACATCTTTTCAGAACCAGGATGTATAGAATATCGAGATTTGTGAGCTTCAGTCATCACCAAATCTCGTAAGTTTCCGAATTTGGGTACCCATACCCGGTTAGAGAAGTACCGAGTTCCATCAGGTTTGATTTCAAATTGTTTATCCATGCCTCGCAGGGCTTCATTGATGACGTTTTCAGGTTTGAGTGCTTCGAGTTGAGCGGCAGGAACCTGGGTGACGAGATCGCTGCGGATGGTAATACTGAGGGCTCGGACCCAAAGAGGTCTCACTCGTTCTTTCCGGCTCAAGGCATCGGCGACTACGTTCGCCTTGCCTGGATGGTATTTGATTTCGCAGTCGTAGTCACTAAGTAACTCGACCCAACGACGTTGCCTCATGTTTAGATCCTTTTGATCGAATATGTGTTGGAGGCTTTTGTGATCGGTGAAGATGGTACTTTTCGTACCGTAAAGGTAATGTCTCCAGATTTTTAGCGCGAAAACCACGGCACCTAATTCCAGGTCGTGTGTCGTATAGTTTTTCTCATGAACCTTCAGTTGTCGCGAGGCATAGGCAATGACTTTCTCCCGTTGCATTAACACGCACCCAAGTCCTTGGTGTGAGGCGTCGCAGTAAACCACGAAGTCATCGGTGCCTTCAGGTAGGGACAAGATTGGCGCACTGCAAAGTTTGTGTTTCAGTAATTGGAAGGCTGACTCTTGTTTGTCGGTCCAATCGAATTTCTTGTCTTTCTGAGTCAGTGAGGTTAAGGGTAAGGTTATTTTGGAGAAATTCTCAATGAATCGTCGATAGTATCCGGCGAGACCTAAGAATTGTCGTACCTCGGTTGGGGTGGTTGGCGCTTCCCAGCACTTAATGGCCTCGATCTTAGCTGGATCAACACGTATCCCTTGACTGTCAACGACATGCCCTAGGAATTGTCTTGTTCGCATCCAGAACTCACACTTGGAGAACTTGGCGTATAACTCCTCGTGTCTGAGTAATTCCAAGATGGTTTTCAGGTGTTGGCCATGTTCGGTTTCGTTGCGCGAGTAGATCAATATGTCGTCAATGAACATGATGACAAACTTATCTAGATAAGGTTTACACACCCGATTCATAAGGTCCATGAATACAGCTGGCGCGTTGGTTAAGCCAAAAGGCATCACTTGAAATTCGTAATGTCCATAGCGGGTTCTGAAAGCTGTTTTTGGGATGTCGGAGTATCGAACTCGAAGTTGGTGGTAACCCGACCGGAGGTCGATCTTAGAATAGAAACTCGACCCCTGAAGCTGGTCAAACAGGTCATCAATGCGAGGGAGTGGGTAACGGTTCTTGACAGTTAACTTGTTAAGTTCACGATAGTCGATGCACATGCGGAAAGAACCGTCTTTCTTTTTCACGAATAAGACCGGAGCTGTAACATCCACTCCTCGGGTCTAGAAGTATTTTAATATTTTCTGATAGTGAACTATTATTTAATGTGTCAGAAAATAAGTGTGTTGTGTTAATTTAAAATAAAAGGTGAAAATAGTTGAATAATCTATTGTGACTAATAAATTATTAACTGTTTTAATTTAATTCAGTTGACAGTAAAATAAAATAATATTTCCCCGCAAATGGTTTTTAAGTTCCAGGCAATGATAAGTACGGGGAATGAAATTTGACCACTTCTAGTATACTCCCAAATGTTGAGTCGGTTGTTTCATTCTTATCTCCACACATACATACATACATCTCGTACATATATACGTATCACTTAAAAACCCCAAATTGATTCAAGAAATCACTCTTTAACATGAAATTGAAGCTTCGTAACTGGGATTCAAGCTTCTTTAATCGTCCTAATCAAGGTATAATCTTGTGTTCTTCAGTTTCTCAAACCTAGAATTTGGGGGTTTTAGTGTTCTTGGTATAATCTTGTGTTCTTTAACATGAAATTATGATCTATTTACTAAAAGTGGTGTAGTAAGAAAGTCAAAGTAGTCGACCAACTTTTATAATTGTTGACGAGTTTGAAAGAAGTCAAAGTTGAAAATTGTTGTGATTGGGTTAAACATAATGATTTTAATGTGAATTGGTGTTTTAGAGATATAGTACAATGCCAATAGTGAAAACAGTTTGGTTTGACTTAAAATAGTCAAAGTAATGTGAAATGGGTGTTAGAATAGTGATTATATGGGTTGAAACCCAAATGGGTTGTTAAAGTGCCCAAATGGGTCACTTGATGGTTAAACGGTTAAAATAAGTATTGGTTTGGTTATAACCAATGTCAAAGTGACCTTAAGTCCTACATATAGTGGGAATATGTATTAAAAGTGTTTTGGGTAGTCAATGTGATTGTTTGTTAAAAATTGCCCAATTGGATCCCTAAATGGGTCAACAAGTTAAAACATGATAGAATTAGTATGTGGGTGTGGTGAATATGCCCACACGTCCAAAATATATGTGTAAACATGTGGTTGAAAGGTTAGAGTCAGAAACTAAGCCATTTGGAATATGGCGTGTCAACTTAAATAGTCGAAAATGGCTCAAAATGAATCATACGTCCGTTTTCTCGTAAAATGTGTAAATTGAAAAAGTGTAAAAAGAGAAAGTTTCATCTTGGTTAGATGAAAGTGCCTGCAAAATTTCAGAGTCTAACTCTTTACGGTTTAGGAGATATGCGCGTTTGAAAATCGAAAAACTGCACATAGTATTGGCTCAGATACTGAGCAGATCTGCTATGGTTACTGAGCAGATCGGCTATAGCTTGATAGCAGATCTGCCATGCTTAGCAGATCGGCTAAGTTAGTGCAAAAACACAACAGAACTTGACCCAGGAATGTAAAGGTTGAAATGAACTAGAGAAGCAGATCTGCTTTACAAAGCAGATCGGCTAGACATGAGAAACAGAACGGCTTCTCTTAGCCGAACGGCTAGTCTAGTTCAAAAACACGACAGAACTTAAACAGTGGTAACGATTGTAACTAGCAGTGGTAACAAGTATAATAAACAGTGGTAATGAGTTTAGTAAACAGTGGGAACAACATTTTGCAACGTTCGACGTAGCATTTGACGTAGAAATTACGTTATAAAATTTTGGTGTCCGATTAATATGAAATTTACAGGGTCACTCGGAAACGGCCCAACGGTCAAAGCTCATCGCGTCGCCATGAGCCCTGGCAGTTTTGGGCAGTTCGGGGTCGTTTGGGGCCCGAAAATGACATTTTATTGTTTTTCGGACCTTATTTTGGACTTTTAGTTTACGTTTTGTATTGGGCCTTTGTTTCTTTAAGCCCAGGAATCGTTCCTATGACTATATACAATAGTAAAACTTATTTTAAGAGGTCTACCTATGTTATTGTATATAAGTTATGTTCAGACGGTTTATTTAACTGCCGAAATATACTAGTAACTGATATTGTTAATTGTTGATAACAAGGGTTAGTAACTATTGATTATAGAGTTATGTGGATCATATATGTGAATTAATTGAAACATGATAAAGTATTTGAATCATGTAGAATAATATACAGTGTTAAATTGAGCATTTTAAGAAATTGTAAACCAAGTACATGAGTTTATAACTATGTGATACTTGAACATAAAATGCTCCATTGTGATTTAACTAAGGGTATATAGATTGATGATTATGTGTTGAATAATACACATAATGTTGACAAGATATTAATACTAAATGTTCTATCCAGTACTCTAAGTATTAATTACCATATTAGTAATTAATATTGAATCAGGTAATAAAAGTGTTGGATTGATGTAATTGTGTTGGATATTACATCTGTGATAATGAAATAGTAAAAAGAATTATATCTACCTGATTATGTGATTAATTATTTGTTCAAAGTGATAAATGAAATTGGTATCAAGTTAATAAGTGGTCATATAACTGCTACAAAGTGTTCTTATATGTGTAATAATTATTAATATCACCTCGTGAGATATAAAAAGTAAGAGTTAATCACTTTGGAGATTGATGGTATGAAGTAACCTGAAAATAAAGTGTACCTGACATAATATGACGACGTCTGGCCAACGTATTTATATTATGCCATTTTACATGGAATTGTTGAGGTTACCAAGTACCAGAGAACTTAAAGTGATTTTGAAATAACAAGTGAGATATGCTGACCTGTAGTTGAAATAGTCAATGATTGACTGAAATGAAAGAGTAGTAAACCATAAATTGTTGTTAATGTGGTACCTATGGTACAAGTGATGTGTATATGGTTAATTGCAACTAGTGATAATAAACAGATGATTTAAGCAAAGTAGAGGTCAATTGATTGCAAATAATATTGTGTTGATGTTGTTGAATAGATGACTAGTGACAACACCTTGTGTTGCTAAAATACCTATGCTAATGATGCATGGTATTAACAGGTGTTGATTTAGCATCCAGGTTGATATGATAGGATGCTAATTGATTATGTGATAAGGGTTTTACTTGAAAGATTTGACCTCTACATACTACTTACTGTTACTTTTATGTGAGTAGGATTATATGAATTGTGATTCTTTTGAATAACGGGTTTCATATAATCAGGTTGTGTTTATAATTACAAGTTGTAAAGTGGTCATTAAACAGTTGCAAAAGTGAGAATTTCTAGCAAGTGGTTAGCTAAAGAAATACATAGTTGTTAGCTAAATTGTTAGTTGTAAATTGAGTTGAACTTTATTGCTAATGTGCATGTTGTGGTATTCATTACCACTTGTTGTTGTTGTTGTTGTTGTTGTTGTTGTTGTGGTATAGATGAAATTTTACATGGCTATAAGTAACACTACATCAAGGGATTATGTGTTCTAAATTGTATACATGGTTAGTTGTGAATAGCTATGTAAATGGTCGACTAACTTATCAAAGACGGAGTTTATGCACAGTATTTGTGCAGTGGAAAATATAGAAACCTGTACATGAGGATATGTACATGTAGAAAGAATTGTAATTGTGAAATAGTTGATGATGTTACAATTATTGGGGAATATTGTGATTAAGTAATTGAGGACATTTCACTTGTTGCCAGTTAATGTGCTTTGTGTTAATAAATTAAGTGTAATACCAAGCACAACCTATGTGTTTATATGAATTTAGTTGAAATACACACTGGTAATGTGTAAGTTGATGAAATAATATATACCTATATAGGTACATTTTGGGTTTATGTGGTTAAGGGTATGCATAAAGATGATATGCATAAGTGAATTAAATTATAACCACATCTTGTGTGTATCAAATAAAATAATAATTATGTGGTTAGAAGTGTATGAGAAACATATTAATAGTGAATTGAAATAGAAATGAATAGGTCATTATGTCACACTAGAATGATTAAGTGTGATCAGATTTCGAGGACGAAATCTCTTTAAGGGGGAGAGATTTGTAACATCCACTCCTCGGGTCTAGAAGTATTTTAATATTTTCTGATAGTGAACTATTATTTAATGTGTCAGAAAATAAGTGTGTTGTGTTAATTTAAAATAAAAGGTGAAAATAGTTGAATAATCTATTGTGACTAATAAATTATTAACTGTTTTAATTTAATTCAGTTGACAGTAAAATAAAATAATATTTCCCCGCAAATGGTTTTTAAGTTCCAGGCAATGATAAGTACGGGGAATGAAATTTGACCACTTCTAGTATACTCCCAAATGTTGAGTCGGTTGTTTCATTCTTATCTCCACACATACATACATACATCTCGTACATATATACGTATCACTTAAAAACCCCAAATTGATTCAAGAAATCACTCTTTAACATGAAATTGAAGCTTCGTAACTGGGATTCAAGCTTCTTTAATCGTCCTAATCAAGGTATAATCTTGTGTTCTTCAGTTTCTCAAACCTAGAATTTGGGGGTTTTAGTGTTCTTGGTTAAAATCCGAAATTAGGGTTTCAAAAGTGTGAATTGATGTTAGTTAAGCTTCAATAACATGTATTAATCATTCTATCATCATTATAAACATGTTGTAATTGCTAATTCTTGAATTTAATGTAAACCCTAGAAAATGGGTTTTGTGTATTGGATTTCATTAGCATGATTAAAGTGAAATTGAAGCTTGAAATAATGATATAGTTGTTAGTTGATACTTGAATTGATGAATTTTGTTAAATTGCAAACTAGTTATGCAATTGAGTTTGATAAGCTAGAAATGATGAAATTGAGATATGTTCATGAATAAAGTTATGAGTTTACTTGATTATTCATGAATAATGAATTATAAAGTTTGAATTGATGATACATCAATTGATTATGTTGATAATAACGATTTTGATGAATTGTTGATGTTGAAAGTTAATAATATTGTTAATGATGTAGTTATGATAGTTGATAAATGATTATGAAAGTTTAAAGATTATATTAGTGGTATATGATGAATAATTGTTGTTAATACGAGTTAAGTATTATTGATTCAAGAGAAGTGATAAATTGATGTTTTGATTAGTTGAAATTATGATATGAATTCATATAAGTAAGGATTAAATATTGATGATTATGATGATTGCGTGACTTATATGAATTAAGTATTTTGGAGAATGATGGGTGTAAATATGCTTGAGGAATGTTGTAAATAATGTTGAGACAAGTTACTAACTGGTGTTATTCTATTGTATTTTCAGATGTGGAGAAGGCTCAGTGATATTAGACTACTGAGTGGATGACTGAGGTATTCGGTGAGTGGATCTTTAATCCTCAGTGTGGTTTAGTTGTAACAGGTTTGGTTACAACAAGTAACTTATTATTACTGTTCTAGTTTATCATGATGATTATGGTTGTTAGTAATAATAATGTTGATAGACTGTTTAGTCTGATATGTTGACCTAATTGAATATGTGGATATGTGATCACGTGACATATTTGGCCTTCGGGCATCAGTTGTTAATGAGGTCAACGAGTTGATGAACTGTTGGTTGGGCTAATTATTATCCTAGATTTAACACATCTCCTGTGTTGGTGGATGATAATAATTAGCTATCGGTCTCGTCCGTATGGCCATACGGATATGGTTGGGTAAGTGTTCTTTGAGAGCCACCGCGGCAGAAGGGTTTCTCAAGAACCACCGATCCTCATTATTGAGATGTGATGTTGTTGAATTGTTGCATTGTTGACAAGCTGTATTGTGTACTGAAATGTTTAAGATTAGTTGTTGTACACAAAGTTGTTATGCTAAGTTAGACTGTTGATTAACTATCTACTCACTTAGCGTTATGCTAACCCCCACATTAACACTTCTTGCAGGTTATAGATTTTATCGGGTGGGCAAGAAGTTGGACTGAAAGGAACGTTTGACATCTGGGCGTTACTCTGATATTTGATTATACAAATTAATGTTATTTTGTGGTTTTTAAATAACATCCATATTGATAAACTATGATTTAAATTAAGTTGAATTTGTAATGTAAATTTGGTATTATTGAAAATTGGACTAACGCTTTCGGATTTATTATATTTAAATGATGAAAATTGAGGGGTGTTACAAGTTGGTATCAGAGCATGAGTTTGGGTGAATTGGATATTTAAAGATGTTCAATCCCAAACTTAGAATTGTGTCAAGTCAAACATTCCGGGGTGTGGGGATTAGTGGTGGTATGAGAAAGTGATTACTAAATGTGTACTAACCTATAACAAGTTGCAAAAGTGTTATTTTGGTTGCAGAGACGGAGGAACATGAGGAACCGTCTGGTTTTCTCAATGATTCCTCAACCTTCGTGGGCCTATGTATATCAGGTACTTTTCGATAAGCTTGGTGTATTTCAATAAACTTGAATTGTTTACTTTGCTATGATATGATTGGTAGTAAAGTAAATTGAGTCAGACTGATATGAATTCCCAGTTGTGAGTCTTTGGTAATCAATATATGTTAATGTGATACTATGAATTGTGTGTGTGGAATTATTTGCTTTTGTGAAATAATGACTTTGGGAGCAATTGGATTAAGTGTAGTAATAAATCTTGGAAAAACAAAGTTGATATGACTCCATATAGTAAATTTAATGAGATGTTGGTAATCTCAATTAATAAGTTTGGAGTCTTGTTGTTATGTAAATTAGAAAGTGTTCATTGATTGAAATGTGTATCTTTGACTAGGAAAAGTCAAGGTTGAAATTGGTAGAGTCAAATTGTGTATTGACTATGTTATTAAGTGATAAATGTGGTAAGATGTGTATGTGTATAATATTGATCATGATTGTGGTTAAATTATGATCTATTTACTAAAAGTGGTGTAGTAAGAAAGTCAAAGTAGTCGACCAACTTTTATAATTGTTGACGAGTTTGAAAGAAGTCAAAGTTGAAAATTGTTGTGATTGGGTTAAACATAATGATTTTAATGTGAATTGGTGTTTTAGAGATATAGTACAATGCCAATAGTGAAAACAGTTTGGTTTGACTTAAAATAGTCAAAGTAATGTGAAATGGGTGTTAGAATAGTGATTATATGGGTTGAAACCCAAATGGGTTGTTAAAGTGCCCAAATGGGTCACTTGATGGTTAAACGGTTAAAATAAGTATTGGTTTGGTTATAACCAATGTCAAAGTGACCTTAAGTCCTACATATAGTGGGAATATGTATTAAAAGTGTTTTGGGTAGTCAATGTGATTGTTTGTTAAAAATTGCCCAATTGGATCCCTAAATGGGTCAACAAGTTAAAACATGATAGAATTAGTATGTGGGTGTGGTGAATATGCCCACACGTCCAAAATATATGTGTAAACATGTGGTTGAAAGGTTAGAGTCAGAAACTAAGCCATTTGGAATATGGCGTGTCAACTTAAATAGTCGAAAATGGCTCAAAATGAATCATACGTCCGTTTTCTCGTAAAATGTGTAAATTGAAAAAGTGTAAAAAGAGAAAGTTTCATCTTGGTTAGATGAAAGTGCCTGCAAAATTTCAGAGTCTAACTCTTTACGGTTTAGGAGATATGCGCGTTTGAAAATCGAAAAACTGCACATAGTATTGGCTCAGATACTGAGCAGATCTGCTATGGTTACTGAGCAGATCGGCTATAGCTTGATAGCAGATCTGCTATGCTTAGCAGATCGGCTAAGTTAGTGCAAAAACACAACAGAACTTGACCCAGGAATGTAAAGGTTGAAATGAACTAGAGAAGCAGATCTGCTTTACAAAGCAGATCGGCTAGACATGAGAAACAGAACGGCTTCTCTTAGCCGAACGGCTAGTCTAGTTCAAAAACACGACAGAACTTAAACAGTGGTAACGATTGTAACTAGCAGTGGTAACAAGTATAATAAACAGTGGTAATGAGTTTAGTAAACAGTGGGAACAACATTTTGCAACGTTCGACGTAGCATTTGACGTAGAAATTACGTTATAAAATTTTGGTGTCCGATTAATATGAAATTTACAGGGTCACTCGGAAACGGCCCAACGGTCAAAGCTCATCGCGTCGCCATGAGCCCTGGCAGTTTTGGGCAGTTCGGGGTCGTTTGGGGCCCGAAAATGACATTTTATTGTTTTTCGGACCTTATTTTGGACTTTTAGTTTACGTTTTGTATTGGGCCTTTGTTTCTTTAAGCCCAGGAATCGTTCCTATGACTATATACAATAGTAAAACTTATTTTAAGAGGTCTACCTATGTTATTGTATATAAGTTATGTTCAGACGGTTTATTTAACTGCCGAAATATACTAGTAACTGATATTGTTAATTGTTGATAACAAGGGTTAGTAACTATTGATTATAGAGTTATGTGGATCATATATGTGAATTAATTGAAACATGATAAAGTATTTGAATCATGTAGAATAATATACAGTGTTAAATTGAGCATTTTAAGAAATTGTAAACCAAGTACATGAGTTTATAACTATGTGATACTTGAACATAAAATGCTCCATTGTGATTTAACTAAGGGTATATAGATTGATGATTATGTGTTGAATAATACACATAATGTTGACAAGATATTAATACTAAATGTTCTATCCAGTACTCTAAGTATTAATTACCATATTAGTAATTAATATTGAATCAGGTAATAAAAGTGTTGGATTGATGTAATTGTGTTGGATATTACATCTGTGATAATGAAATAGTAAAAAGAATTATATCTACCTGATTATGTGATTAATTATTTGTTCAAAGTGATAAATGAAATTGGTATCAAGTTAATAAGTGGTCATATAACTGCTACAAAGTGTTCTTATATGTGTAATAATTATTAATATCACCTCGTGAGATATAAAAAGTAAGAGTTAATCACTTTGGAGATTGATGGTATGAAGTAACCTGAAAATAAAGTGTACCTGACATAATATGACGACGTCTGGCCAACGTATTTATATTATGCCATTTTACATGGAATTGTTGAGGTTACCAAGTACCAGAGAACTTAAAGTGATTTTGAAATAACAAGTGAGATATGCTGACCTGTAGTTGAAATAGTCAATGATTGACTGAAATGAAAGAGTAGTAAACCATAAATTGTTGTTAATGTGGTACCTATGGTACAAGTGATGTGTATATGGTTAATTGCAACTAGTGATAATAAACAGATGATTTAAGCAAAGTAGAGGTCAATTGATTGCAAATAATATTGTGTTGATGTTGTTGAATAGATGACTAGTGACAACACCTTGTGTTGCTAAAATACCTATGCTAATGATGCATGGTATTAACAGGTGTTGATTTAGCATCCAGGTTGATATGATAGGATGCTAATTGATTATGTGATAAGGGTTTTACTTGAAAGATTTGACCTCTACATACTACTTACTGTTACTTTTATGTGAGTAGGATTATATGAATTGTGATTCTTTTGAATAACGGGTTTCATATAATCAGGTTGTGTTTATAATTACAAGTTGTAAAGTGGTCATTAAACAGTTGCAAAAGTGAGAATTTCTAGCAAGTGGTTAGCTAAAGAAATACATAGTTGTTAGCTAAATTGTTAGTTGTAAATTGAGTTGAACTTTATTGCTAATGTGCATGTTGTGGTATTCATTACCACTTGTTGTTGTTGTTGTTGTTGTTGTTGTTGTTGTGGTATAGATGAAATTTTACATGGCTATAAGTAACACTACATCAAGGGATTATGTGTTCTAAATTGTATACATGGTTAGTTGTGAATAGCTATGTAAATGGTCGACTAACTTATCAAAGACGGAGTTTATGCACAGTATTTGTGCAGTGGAAAATATAGAAACCTGTACATGAGGATATGTACATGTAGAAAGAATTGTAATTGTGAAATAGTTGATGATGTTACAATTATTGGGGAATATTGTGATTAAGTAATTGAGGACATTTCACTTGTTGCCAGTTAATGTGCTTTGTGTTAATAAATTAAGTGTAATACCAAGCACAACCTATGTGTTTATATGAATTTAGTTGAAATACACACTGGTAATGTGTAAGTTGATGAAATAATATATACCTATATAGGTACATTTTGGGTTTATGTGGTTAAGGGTATGCATAAAGATGATATGCATAAGTGAATTAAATTATAACCACATCTTGTGTGTATCAAATAAAATAATAATTATGTGGTTAGAAGTGTATGAGAAACATATTAATAGTGAATTGAAATAGAAATGAATAGGTCATTATGTCACACTAGAATGATTAAGTGTGATCAGATTTCGAGGACGAAATCTCTTTAAGGGGGAGAGATTTGTAACATCCACTCCTCGGGTCTAGAAGTATTTTAATATTTTCTGATAGTGAACTATTATTTAATGTGTCAGAAAATAAGTGTGTTGTGTTAATTTAAAATAAAAGGTGAAAATAGTTGAATAATCTATTGTGACTAATAAATTATTAACTGTTTTAATTTAATTCAGTTGACAGTAAAATAAAATAATATTTCCCCGCAAATGGTTTTTAAGTTCCAGGCAATGATAAGTACGGGGAATGAAATTTGACCACTTCTAGTATACTCCCAAATGTTGAGTCGGTTGTTTCATTCTTATCTCCACACATACATACATACATCTCGTACATATATACGTATCACTTAAAAACCCCAAATTGATTCAAGAAATCACTCTTTAACATGAAATTGAAGCTTCGTAACTGGGATTCAAGCTTCTTTAATCGTCCTAATCAAGGTATAATCTTGTGTTCTTCAGTTTCTCAAACCTAGAATTTGGGGGTTTTAGTGTTCTTGGTTAAAATCCGAAATTAGGGTTTCAAAAGTGTGAATTGATGTTAGTTAAGCTTCAATAACATGTATTAATCATTCTATCATCATTATAAACATGTTGTAATTGCTAATTCTTGAATTTAATGTAAACCCTAGAAAATGGGTTTTGTGTATTGGATTTCATTAGCATGATTAAAGTGAAATTGAAGCTTGAAATAATGATATAGTTGTTAGTTGATACTTGAATTGATGAATTTTGTTAAATTGCAAACTAGTTATGCAATTGAGTTTGATAAGCTAGAAATGATGAAATTGAGATATGTTCATGAATAAAGTTATGAGTTTACTTGATTATTCATGAATAATGAATTATAAAGTTTGAATTGATGATACATCAATTGATTATGTTGATAATAACGATTTTGATGAATTGTTGATGTTGAAAGTTAATAATATTGTTAATGATGTAGTTATGATAGTTGATAAATGATTATGAAAGTTTAAAGATTATATTAGTGGTATATGATGAATAATTGTTGTTAATACGAGTTAAGTATTATTGATTCAAGAGAAGTGATAAATTGATGTTTTGATTAGTTGAAATTATGATATGAATTCATATAAGTAAGGATTAAATATTGATGATTATGATGATTGCGTGACTTATATGAATTAAGTATTTTGGAGAATGATGGGTGTAAATATGCTTGAGGAATGTTGTAAATAATGTTGAGACAAGTTACTAACTGGTGTTATTCTATTGTATTTTCAGATGTGGAGAAGGCTCAGTGATATTAGACTACTGAGTGGATGACTGAGGTATTCGGTGAGTGGATCTTTAATCCTCAGTGTGGTTTAGTTGTAACAGGTTTGGTTACAACAAGTAACTTATTATTACTGTTCTAGTTTATCATGATGATTATGGTTGTTAGTAATAATAATGTTGATAGACTGTTTAGTCTGATATGTTGACCTAATTGAATATGTGGATATGTGATCACGTGACATATTTGGCCTTCGGGCATCAGTTGTTAATGAGGTCAACGAGTTGATGAACTGTTGGTTGGGCTAATTATTATCCTAGATTTAACACATCTCCTGTGTTGGTGGATGATAATAATTAGCTATCGGTCTCGTCCGTATGGCCATACGGATATGGTTGGGTAAGTGTTCTTTGAGAGCCACCGCGGCAGAAGGGTTTCTCAAGAACCACCGATCCTCATTATTGAGATGTGATGTTGTTGAATTGTTGCATTGTTGACAAGCTGTATTGTGTACTGAAATGTTTAAGATTAGTTGTTGTACACAAAGTTGTTATGCTAAGTTAGACTGTTGATTAACTATCTACTCACTTAGCGTTATGCTAACCCCCACATTAACACTTCTTGCAGGTTATAGATTTTATCGGGTGGGCAAGAAGTTGGACTGAAAGGAACGTTTGACATCTGGGCGTTACTCTGATATTTGATTATACAAATTAATGTTATTTTGTGGTTTTTAAATAACATCCATATTGATAAACTATGATTTAAATTAAGTTGAATTTGTAATGTAAATTTGGTATTATTGAAAATTGGACTAACGCTTTCGGATTTATTATATTTAAATGATGAAAATTGAGGGGTGTTACAGGAGCTCCCCAAGGTGATGAACTTGGTCGAATGAATCCCTTATCCAGGAGTTCCTGTAACTGAGTAGACAACTCCTGAAGCTCGGATGGGGCTAGTCGGTAAGGTGCTCGTGCCACCGGTGTTGCACCGGGTACAAGATCAATAGAAAATTCGACTTGTCTCGGTGGTGGAAGGCCAGGCAAGTCCTTAGGGAAGACTTCTGGAAAATCCTGAACAATAGGCGCATCCTCCAGTCGCTTCTCCTCTGACTTTTTCTCCATAACATGTGCGAGGATCGTTTGGTATCCTTTTCTCA
This sequence comes from Pseudognaphalium luteoalbum, assembly GCA_963422505.1. Taxonomy (NCBI): domain Eukaryota; kingdom Viridiplantae; phylum Streptophyta; class Magnoliopsida; order Asterales; family Asteraceae; genus Pseudognaphalium; species Pseudognaphalium luteoalbum. The sequence goes on along the minus strand of OY730192.1, from coordinate 84,786,405 downwards.
AGTATTTTCGGGTTTTCATGCAAGAAATGATGTTTAGGCTTGTTCCGCCGGTCTCCCCTTGTATGACTAAAGTTCCACCGGCGACGAGAGGGATTCGGACGATTTTCTCGAAACAGACTATTTCGGCTCGGTGCTTGGATAACCAATCCATGCCGACGATGATGTCAAAGCTGCCGATCTCGATGGGTATCAAATCAATGGAGAAGAGCTCATTAGCTAGGTTTAAAGTGCAATTAGGTATCACACTGTTGGCCTTAATAAGTTTTCCGTTTGCCAACTCTACTATGTACTTAGAATCTAAGGCTATAGGTGTAGTGTCAAGTAGTGGATATAATTTATCAGATATAAAGCTCTTATCAGCACCAGTATCAAATAGGACAGTAGCAGTTAAATCGTTGAGAAGGAACGTACCCGTGACCACATTGGGGTCTTGACGGGCTTCCCCTGATTTCAGCACAAAAGCTCTTCCTCGAGCGTTGTTGTTGTTCTTGTTGTTGTTGTTTTTCAGTTTGGGGCAGTCACTCTTGAAATGCCCTGGATTTCCGCACCCAAAGCAAGTCTTCGGCGTGTTAGGGTTGGGGGTAGGGGTGTTGGTTCGGCAATCCTTGGCCAAGTGCCCGAACTTTTTGCAATTAGTACAAGGGCAGGAACCGTCATGATGGCGGGTGCATTTGGAACAGTAAGGTTTGTTCCCGACGTACCCTTTCCTCTCAGTAGATCCTGAGGAATAAGCCTTAACAGACTCAGGCTTTTTGTTGAATGTTTGGTTGGAGGAATTGGGGCTTCCTTCCCACTTACGCTTGTTGTTTGTTGTTGGGGTTGAAGTTGTGCCACGGCGGACAGAGTTGGCCGTTAGTTCGTGAGCCATACGAATGGCGCTCTGAATAGTACCCGGTTTGGATGAAGTCACCAGGTCTTGAAGTTTGTCGGGGAGTCCATCTATGTATTTCTCGATCCTCTTATACTCGGGATCGACCATGGATGGGCACAGAAGTGCCAGTTGGTGAAAACGGTTGGTGTAACCCGTGATGTCATCACCCTGCATCTTGTGGTTCCAGAACTCTACTTCCAGCTGCTTCAATTCATCCCTGGGGTAATACTCGCCTCTTAACAGCTGCTTTATCTCATCCCATGAGAGTTTGTAAGCATTTGCAATACCCACAGTCTGGGCATAGGTGTTCCACCAGGTAAGGGCGGTGTCAGAAAATGTACTGGCGGAGAACTTGACCTTGTCTCCTTCTGTGCAGTTGCAAATAAGGAACACAGATTTGATTTTCTCGATCCAGCGTACTAGACCGATTGCTCCTTCGGTACCTGCAAAGCTCATGGGTTTGCAGTTCTGAAAGTCTTTGTAAGAGCAACGTTTGGGTTGTGGCCCATTGGTAGCTGTATCTTCGCTACTAGGAACAGGTGTCCGGGTAGCCAAGGCTTGGGCCACACTGCGGGCAATTAGATCCGCTATTTCCATTTCGCTGAGGGTGACCTGGCGTCGGGGAGGCATGATGCTGAACAAGGAGAACAAGAAAGAGAAAATAAGAGATTTGTACGAATTTATGATATATCTCACGTGTATATGAGGGAATATACGAGAACAGAGTGACGTGATAACCATATTCCCATATTTCATTAGATAATTAGATTAGATACAAGACATGAGTTCTAGAGGGTTACATAATATAGTAATACAAAAGATGCCGGGAATTGTTTCATCCGGTCAAATTACATAGGTTCTACGAAAGCATAATAGAATACAGATTCAGCCTAAGCTAATTCCGACATAGATTGAGCTGTGGCAGCAGTGCGTTGAGGCGGTCCACAGACTCGGCGAGTCTGTTGGCCGTTCGGAGGGCATCCTCGGTTTCCCTTAGACGACTGATGGAGTCTTGATTGTAGGACAGAGATTTCGTTTCGGTTGCCAATCACTTGGTTGTGGACAACCTCCATGGTTTCGACTGTGTCTCCCACTTGATTCTGAAGAGTGTTCATGGTGGTAACAGTGTGATTGTGATCTTCGGAGACTTGCTCGATTCGTTCCATTGTTGTGAGTCTCCAGTTCTCGCGAGTTTCTTGGAGTTCGATATCCATTTCATGGAGTCGTTGGTCGTGATGGTACACCCTAGCGGCTAAGTCCGGTAGAGTGAGGTGAATAGGATATGGGCTGGTTCGAGGCGAACGGGCGTCCCTCCTAGCCATCCTTGGGTTTCGTGTTCCATGCGGATAAGAGCGTGACGAACTTGGTGGCGTGTTTGCCATTCTGAGACAAAGTGTTAGAAGGAATGAGGCCTACTTATATATATATATATATAGCATATAACATAGCCTAGTATGTCTAGCACAACCAAGTATCGGTTCTATTTCTCTCGTGGGCAGAGCCAACTAATGTATTCCTGTTCGATATAACCCTTTTCAGGTTTCACATCATCTTTCCTTAATTGTACATAGTTGATCAGGCTATGTTAAATTTACGTCGTATGATGTAATTCCCGAACCAGTCATACCTAATGAGGAAATACTGCCTAACGGTCATAGTCTAGGCCCACTAAATGCAACCTAGTTCGCTATAACCTTAGGCTCTGATACCAATCTGTAACACCCCCAAAATCACAGTTTAGCGGAAGCAAGCTTTGGGGTGCTACTAATCAAATATCACAACACAAAAGTAAAGCAAACGACATCTATATGCAACATTTGTAAAAATAGTTACATTTCCATACATAAAATGTTTGAAACATAACGTTTCCGGTTACAAAATAAAGTTCCCTAGAGTCCGCGTATAAGGTGGGAGATTCTATTACATAATCATAATAAATACAAAAGATAATGCTAAGAATCTCCGTTAAATGCAAGGTCGAAATCATGCGACTCTAGCTAGTATCCTGAGGGAATCCTACTCCGTATGTGTACCTGAGATACAAAGCTAAAAAGGTCAACACGAATGTTGGTGAATCTCACAGGTTTGTAAATAATGTAAGAGTTTGAACACGAGGTTTAATCAATATTGCCCCCAGGCGTAAATCAGTTATTTGCATTCTTGCAATGTAAAGTAAGTAAGTTATACCATTGCCATGAGGCTCATAATCGAAGCTTAACCCGTAAATAATAAATTTGCTCCCGTGACATGCTCGGAAATTGAGCAAGCATCAGTAACGAATAATAGTCGCCCGTTTATACAGAACAGTTCGTGGTATCGCTAATACCCCGGGCGGGGAGGGTCATTTCCCTAATAGATCCATTAACTAGTGTTCGCGCTTAAGTACATAACTAACGATATATGATGAGGAGGCTTCCCCAAATAAATGGTGAGAAAACTCATGCAATTCCGTTTGGTAAACATGTAATTCAGTAATCGTGTTCATAAAAATAATCTATGTATCTCACCCCGTAAGTAAAACAGTAAAACAGTAAAAGTGGGGCTATGAGACTCACCTGAGTCCAGTAAGTACGTATGCGTAATCAACCAGGTAAAGCGGTTGTAAGTCTGTGTATCGATTCTCAGAATCCTGCAACCTTCTGGCGTCCGTAATGCACAAGGTTGTAAGTAAACTAGTAAACGAGTTGGTGTCTTAAAAGATCACCCATGCTAGTTGTCCACTCAACTAGGACGTGTCCAAGTGTTTGTTTAGTAAACCGTTTGTATTTTGGAAACAAGTATGGCCCGTTGGTGACGGTTTGTAAAAATAATCCGAGAGTGGTATTATTATGTATATCGTTTTATTAAAAATCGTATCTAGGATTTAAATTCGGAAAATTGGTCAAGTCGGGTTATGGACTGAAATAGTGGTGCGAATTGAGTTCGCGGTGCGAGCCGAGTTCGGATCGCAAGGCAGTAGGCTGCGAACTGAATTCAGTTCGCAACACAAGGTTCGGTTCGCAAGTCGACTCGCAGGTCAACTCGCAGGTCAACTCGCAAGTCCACTTGCAGGTCGACTCTCAAGTCAACTCGCAGGTCGGCTCGCAAGTCAACTCGCAAGTCGACTCGCAAGCCTACCCGCAGGTGGGTCCGGTTCGCAGTTGGGTTCGCGAGTTCAAATCTCAGCTCGCAATTGGGTTCGCCTCGCAGGACGAACAGATCTCGGTTCGCAGAACGAGCTGTTCGAACACTTTTTCATGAAAATGCATTTTCAAGTCGATTTTTGGGCAAATCTTTGTTGAGTAAACGTTCTAGCATGTAAATAAAAGCTTCCTAAGTAATTTAAAAGAGTTTTGAAGTACCTTACCACGAAATCGAAAATGGAGAAGATGAAGATGGAGAGCTCGAGATGGTGATCGTTTCTCCTTGAATCAACTCCGCAAGATGATGAGTTTTTGGGTGACGTTTTTGAGGTGGTTTGGGGCTGCAAATTGAGAGTGAGAAGGAGAGAAGAGAGTGTATGTATGTGTGTTTGGTGTAAAATGAGGAAAGAAAGGAACAAAGGGTTTTAAAAGGGGTGGGTCATGGGTCGGTTTGGTTTGGGTCCGCGGGTCTGAGCCGACCCATTTGGGTCTCGGCTCGCGGGTTTATGTTTCCGAATTTTATATCACGGTTCGTTGTCGGTTAAATCCCGTAGTTGTTTAAATGTTGTTTCGCGTTATATGTTAAAGTGTATCCGAACTATTTTTAGCCGAAGTATTTTACCATAATACTTAATAATGAGTTATAAAAATATAACTTGAATTACTTCCCGTTGTTAGGCGCGTTTCGCGTGCTCTCGTCGCGTTCGGAGTGTTTTTAAACGATACTAGATACGGGTAATATATTTTCACAATATATTAAAGTTAATAATGTTTGTTTGGTTAATTCCAAATTATTTAAAAGTTTTTGTCACCAACGTCCAATCTAAATCTTTATAGGATCTCGTCCGTTTGGTAAGTGTACAATTTAAACGAATCACGTACGCGTGTACGAAATTTCACAAAAGTCTCGTATATTCAGATTAATACAAAACTAAATACATGAAATTACAAGTAGTTTAGGCACTAATCCAAAGTCCTAAATTGGCGGTTGTTACATGTCACACCCCCAAAATCGGTAATCGTGTTTATTAATGGTTTAGCGGACGCTTTAGTTAATTAGCGGAAGCATTTTAATAATAGTTAAAACAGCGGGGGTGCTGATGTTACAATAGTCCATTCACTGTATCAGAGCATATGATCATATAGAACATATATATTTAAGATGCCATAAGTTTAAAAGTTATTACAAAATAGTACGACTTATCAAGTCGTACAAGTAGTGGTGTTGTAGAACAACATAAGTTTACAAAATACAGATTTATAAAAGAGGGATTTCGTAAGTACAACCAAAGGAATTGGTAATACAAAGGAAATCCAGGTGTCCCAAAAGTGGCATCATAAATAGTCTGGGTTGCCTACGTCCTTTATGCATGCAGAAGTACCTGAGTCCTAATTCCCTGAAAAACATAGTAAACCGTCAACATTGAATGTTGAGTGAATTCACAGGTTTAGTATAAGCGTAGTTAAACCAAGTTTTGTATAAATCATTCATGTACACAAACATAATGTTTATATGTATAGCAGGAAACACAAGTATTCTTATTAAAGAAAACATTTCCTATTTTACTGTAAGAATGTCATTCTTACTACAATTCAGTCGATGTGTTAGGAAACACAAGTTTAATCATAAACATTTCCTAATAATAGTTGCAGGAAACTCAAGTTTAACAATCAAGTAAACATTTTCATATATACAGTTGTAGGAAACACAGGTTTAACAGTCAAGTAAACATTTCCTATAAAAGTTGTTTTGTCGGGAAACCAAGTTTATCCAATCAAGGTAAACGTTTCCTAAAAAGAAATCATGCGTAGGAACACCTGTCCTATTAGTTATCATAGGGAATACCCTTCCCAAATCAAGTTGTAGTTTTGTTGTTTAGTTATGGAAATATAGACTATAATCCCTCTAAGGTGAGCGACACCTTTAAAGTTAAAGTAACGATACCTAGTGCTATAACCAATCCATGACTAGTTGATGTTGTTGCCTCGGTAACATGGTAAGTATACACTTCTCGTTACGACTGCCGTCGTGTGGTTGGAATGACCAACGAGTTATATCCTGGGAGGGTTGTCAAATCGATAGTACTATCTGTATACTCAGTGGCTAGAGTCACCTAGCTAATGGTTATAGGTTGCAAGCACTGGGACTTATGTGCACTACAATTACCTCACATAAATCTAGGATCGTACCAAGATTCGTTGTCTTATTCCCAAAAAGTTGTGAAAACGTTTCATATAGTTAACAGTTGATTTATAAATCATAAAGCATTTATACAAATCAATTTGATATAAAAGCATGTCAAGCAATTATATAAACAAGTAGCATGTAGTAGCACATAGTTCTATGTTTTCCACCCCTGGTTTTAAAAGCATTTAAAACAAGTAAAAGGTAGGGGCTGTGAACTCACTGTTTGCAGTCTTCAGCAAGCAATACAGCTAATAATGTAGTAGTCCAAGTGTGCCTCTCAATTACCTAGACACAATTAAATATACTTTACATAAGTATATGGACTATTGTTGAGTTAAAACATTTATAACATTTTAGTCGTTGATCATAGTTGCGTTGAAATAATCATTGCATATAAGTATATATTTATATACTTATTAGTTGAATATATATATATATATATATATATATATATATATATATATATATATATTCTAATATATATATATATATATATATTATTTTTCGTCATCGTTTATACATATATATACATTATGATAGATGTCGCGTATATATATGTATATATTTGTTGTTTAAATTCGAATCGCAACTCGATTTGAACTTGCGTTTCCAGGCTTCGTTTAACTCGTTGGGCTTTGGCCCAATACCCTCGGCCCAATGATAACGTTAATTGATTTAGCCCACTAACGATTTAAACTTGGGTCCATTAACTAACCCATTTAGTTTATGCCCAAAATGAGTTTTTACCCCATTTTAAGTAAGTTTAGTTTGACCTCTTATGTTTAATTAGTTCGATTATAAAAGTAAGTTTTTAATCCGACTAATGTAATAAACTTTACCCAATTAGTTTATCCAAAAAATTTTATAAAAAAAAGTTTTATAAATTTATAACTTATTACTTTTTGTTTTGAGATAAAAATCTGTATTTTAAAATTATTTAACTAAACTAATTATTAGTTATATTTTTAAGTTCAAAACATATCAATGGTTTTTACCCAAACATAAAGGGAAATCAATTAGGGTAAATTAATTAATAATTAACAATAATTATAAAAATATTATATATACATATAAAGTCAGGTCACAGGGTCGAACCTGTGACCTCTTGCGTATCCCTCATATGTCCCAACCGTTCCATCTAAGTGTTTCTTTGTTATTAGTATTCCAAATTTAATATATATACCGTATCAAAATCTGTGTTTATGTGTTGCAGTTTCCAAACAAAACCTAATTCAAACGAGTTTTAACTAAATTTTTTTTTTTAGTATGTTGTATGTCATAATCCTCCACAATATAAATTATCCAACACAATATAACTAGTGTTACATCAATATACACACATCATAATCATCTATAATTTAATACATATGAAATATATATATATGTGAAAAGTTAAGGATTTTTAACCCCTTACAATGCTTATGATTATGATGATTTCGTGATATGATGATGATGAGATGATCGATGGATGATGAGGGAGTTCAAGAAACCATTTTATGTTAGTTTGAGTGTTTGGATGGTTTGAAGAAAATGGTGAGGATGAAGATGGCTTTGAGTTTGGTTCTTCCTGTTTCTTCTTCTTTCCTTCCTGCGCGCTCCAGATTCACACAAACACAAACACTGGTGAATTATTGGAGGTGAAAAGTTTGGTAACCATATGAAGGAAAGGAAGTATTTTAATATGGTTTTTGGTACAAAATTTCAAAAGGCAGTAGGGTGGTAGAAGATTGTGTCGGTAGATATTTTAAAACGTGTGTAATGTTTAGGTTTTTAACCCGTAAATTTCGGGTACGGGTATAATTAGTTGTACACCGTGTATAAGTCAATTTATCGTTAGTTTAATTTGTATTTTAAACTTAATAATTAATAAGTATAAAAATGAAACATTTTATTAAAATCGTTAATAAAATTGGTTACAGTATTGGTACTGTACGGTTAAATTGCGCGTCAGATTTCAGTCAAATTTTGAATTCATATTTTGAAGTAATGTTCCAAATACTAAAACAGTAACGGAAAAATAAATACTTTTATTATTTTCGACCTTTAGGTACGTTTTATAATTGTTTCTGTTCGTGTATAACGCGTCCTAAATAGCAGTCTAAAGGTTTCCGTTTTATTTTTGTTCTAATACTTTTCTATAATAATTTCAAACAAAAATTATTCGAAAGTATTTTGAAGTTCTTTTTGAACTTTATGATTCGCGTTTGAAACGTTTAATATAAAACGTATAAGTTATTATATTATTTCAAAAATATAAATATCTAATATTTGTATTAATAATTTTCGAATTATTAATTATTTCGTATCACCAACTTTATTGTATTTAGTTTGTCGAGTTCGATACGTTCATTTAGTACAGTAATTATATATTATAACTACTATTTAACTAATACGACACATATTATATAGTAAGTTTTGCTAAACTTATCACACAAAGATAGTTTTGAATTCACTAATCAGGGAATTACTCTAGGTAATGCATGAAGTTAGGTAAAGATTATTACCCTAAATGGAGGATTGTCACAATACATACTACAACTGCTTTACACAACTACTTTTACTTGAACACATGTACAGACTTGCTATTTTACAGACTTACAGACTATTGATATACTGATTTGCAAGAGTTACGATTAATCCACTGAAGGCCTCTGAATCATAGTTGTTAATTATCGACTTAAGCGCGAGTTTTAGTAAATGGATCTATTTGGGACTGACCATCCCCGCCCGGGGTAGCACGCACTACCACGAACCGTACTGTATAAACGGGCATTTCTTACTCGTTTCATATGAGTGTTTTTGGATTAGCACTCACGGGGGCAAATTTTCGGGTACTTGATTGTACTTTACAGACATGTTAAGCTTAGACTATGATGCTCATGACAATTGTATATTCACCAAATTGCACTCGTGCAATATTTTAACTAGATTGTGTTCACAACTATTTATTTACTGCAAACCTATGAACTCACCAACTATATGTTGACGCTTTTAGTATGTATTTATCAGGTAACCCTCCGCAGTAGGAAGCTTTTGGAAAGCTTAGCTCGAGTCGCATTGTTTTCAAACATCAAGAGATTAGATTGCATTCAACTATGTTTGTTATTCAGTAATGTATTAGATATCTCTAATCGGTTTATGCGAACTCCAAATACTTTTGTAAACTTTTGAGTTATTGTAATGTAACTATTTTCAAATGTCTCATATAGAGGTCGTTTGCTTTAATCTTGATGTTTTGATATTTGATTGGTCGGCGCCCCCGTGACACCTCCTACTTCCGCTGCCACGTGTCTTGGGGGTGCGACACCAATAGATTCCCTATTAGCCGGTTATCAACTAATATGTCACAAGGAACTAGGGTGTCAAGATTCTGGTTAGACAGACGATGCTCAACCCTCCACACTCTCCTGTGAGGGAGTCAGTGGCCCATATTATTAAACGCATTTGCTCGTGGGCGAAGGAATAGAGTAGCAAGTCCATAACACGTCTAATCATTCTTAATACCATAAAGATTATGAGTCTTATAAACATCTAACTTAGGGTTTATGTCCGGACTTATTTACCAATTCCTATTAGTAAAACTTAAGAGTGATAAGCGAAGGAAAACGTTTAGGTTTCTTGCGTATCTTACTTTAGGGTTTTACAGGTTAGGAAAGAGTATCACTTTAGATTGGATTTTAAACTTGCCTTTCTTGATATAATTAACAAATCCCTAGGTTTTTGTAAATGGTTATTTAGCCTATAGCCTACCTACTATAATCTAATTTAAACTAATCTAATTAAAATGCCGACGGCTTTTTGCAGAAAGTTAAACCAGACCATGTCAGAAAATGCTATGGTAGTTCACAATGTAGATAATCATTTACCGATGTTTCCGTTGTGAATTTAATTGCTTCGTGATGTTTAGATGATAATTACATTGTGATTGGAAGTGTACTATACTCATGGTAATTCCACGTAATCACATTGCTTTTTATGATGCTTGCATGACGTTACAATTAAACCATAGTTTTGATGCAGATAATTATTGACCAAGTATTAAGGTTCGCGACTCCTCTTTACAAGGTTACAATCACGTTTGTTAATCGAAAGGCGGATGTAAGTTTTAGGTTTAAGATCACACGGATAAGTCCATTCATAAAGTTTCCATTTTTATAATGTCGATCCATAATACAACTACATTCGGTCGTTTACCGGCTTCCATACGTATGTACATTGCTTAAAAGCATTTCCAGCACTATACCAAGTAAACAGTTGAATAGGGGCCGTCATATTATTTCACGACGTATTTAAAGTCATCCCATAATTATATATGCTAACTACATCACAGCACATACAATAGTAATCTACTTGCTAATCATGGCACAAACTAGTTCTAGCATAATTAAAGCATACATATTTAATTAAGATAGAATAGGAAAGAAAGAACCCGGATTAGAATGCGAGAAGGAATAGACTTGAATTAATAAGCGTAATTCCAAGCGTACACCCAAGATTACAAGATGTTCCTTGCTTTCGTTCTACTCTAAACAAGCTTCCTAACTAGCCTAATACTAATTTTGAAGTAAGAAAATAGAATGAGAAAGTAAGAAAGCAATATCACTACTACATATGGTGTGTAAAGTGTGTTTGGAAGGTGTGTGTTGAAATGAAGCCTCATGTCTCCTATTTATAGGAGAAATCCGGCTCATGTTAGCATCTTGAGGAGCAATTTAGCAAAAGGTGGAAAAGGTGGTGCACTAGGTACGTACAATCGCGCAAAGGTGTGGCACCGGGTACGTACAATCGCGTAAAGGTGTGGCACCGGGTACACGAAAGGACCAAAAAGCGGAAACGATACGGGGGAGGGGAGGCCGGCGCTGCCACCATGGTGGCCGGCGGCGGTGTGGTGGTAGCCGGACGCGGCTGGCTGCTACCCGCCCCGGTTCGCCGTCTTTTGCTGCATTTCTTAATCCGCGTGTGTTTTCTTCGTTATGCGTCCGTTTTTGTCGATTCTTTTTTTCCTTGGATTTGTTTTTCAAAAACGAAGACTTTGATGAAAAGTAATCCTAAAATTGAGTTTCTTTTCTCCAGATATTGCATACGAATCATTTGAATCTTCTAGCGGGCGTAGAATCTTCATTCTTTATCCGTTTTTGTTGATTCTTCTTTTATTAGACTCGTATTTTGAAAATGAACATCTTAGATAAGATGGATATTGATGATGGGAACTTTAGTCTTTAAATATTGTTTTGATTCCTTGAATCTCCAAACGTGCGTGAAATATTTGTTTTTCATCCGTTTTGCTTGATTTTTATCGTGCAACCTTGTTTTGACCTCCTTGGCAGATTCTCATTGATTTGAGTGTTATTTGAGTTCAAATGCCAAGAATCGTTCCAGAATGAGAGAGATATCGGTAGTAAAAACGTGACTTTTTACGCGATATCAAAACGTAAGTTTAATGAAGAAACAAAACCAGGTGAAGAAAAAATTAGACAACCTAAACGAGACGTCAACACCTAATCCGTAACATTTCTGGTAGGATTCACAATCCATTGATCCCAAGAGTAACGGAACCTGCGACTTCGGTTTGAGATCCAAAGCAATGAGAGGAGCCGAATCTGTAAAAATTAATCTTCCAGCAAAATCGATGATCTTCTGTCTGGAGGAGCAAACACAATCTTATACCTTCCGCCCCATAAAACCCACATGGTCGTAAAACAAACCGCTTGAAATGTAATCCGAGTCCATTTTTTCCTCAGAGAAACACCATGATTATCTAAAATATCACTAACACCAAGGCTTAGAAACGGGCCCAATTTCCACAAGCTGAAAACCTTATTCCATATCAGACGAGAAAAAGAACAGTTGGCAAGAACATGGTTTGTTGTTTCAACAATGTCACTATTAGTCCCGAATAACTTAAGTAAAGTATTAAACTACTAACACACTTAATTGTAGAAGGGGGGGGGGGGTGAATACAATTTTTCAAGTTTAAAGATATTTTATTGATATGAATCAAATAATTCTTTACAACAATTACTTGCGGAAATAGAAAAGATAAACTATCTAAGTAATTGACTTGATGACAAATATTAAATACAACAAGTCACTCAGCAACAGACGCTGATGACTACCAGTGATCTCAAACACCAAGTGTTGGCACAATGCTCACTGATGAAATAGGAGTGGCTGCTATAGATCAAATGTTGTATTTAATGCAATTGTAAGGTGTATTCAATAAGGTTGTTGAGATGACTATTTATAGCCGAAAACATTCAATATTATCCAAGGAATAATATTTTCAACCGTTTGAATTTTTGTCAAAGATTTATTAAATCCCTTGGGAAAAGGTATAAATCTTTGACAACACATAAATCTGAAATTATTCTTGAGTGTAAAACTATTTTTGCAGAAAAAGAGGTTTTCTTTTTCTGCCAACAAGAATGCAGGATTCCTAGTTTCATTCCCAAAGTAGCAATAGTCTTTTATCCAGATATATGTGATGAACTTCTCAAGTACACGGGTATTTGTCAGACCCGTTCACTTTGTTGGTAACGTTGCAGATTCTTCTTTAAGAGATCAGTTGATCTTCCACTTCAACTGAAATCTTCTATCTCTTTCTTCAGTCTTCGACTTCATAAAGCAGCTTCAAATAATCTTCCGCAACGTGATGTCTAACACAGATGATCAGCGAGTAATTTACTCGCTGATGACATATTTACTAAACATAGACACTGCTCAACAGATGGCAGTTTAACTACATAAGGTATCAGGGACACTGATACATTATCAGCGTCACAACACTTATTTTATCATACATAAATCAATATGGAGAAGGATCAGTGACCCAACAATCTCCCCCTATTTATTTATGGCAAGATAAGTGTTGTTTGATTGCCTTCATTTACAGAATATTACAAGTGCATAGTAAATAAATAGCAAAGATAACTTTGATTTATATATCATAATCAAAAGTTTTTACAATAAGAACCCAAAGACAAAGCTTCTTCATATTCTTGCTTGACTTTAGCATACACATTTCCATGATCATCTACAAATCTTAGCTTGAGTTCTTCATTCAGCAGCGGCATGTATTCGGGGTCTGCATTGCTTGTCATCCCAATATATCTTACAGCTACCAGATGTTCAGTTTTAGCAATTGAGATTTCAGATGCCCTTTGAAAACTGTGCTTGGTGATAGGATCCATGTAGAACATCCCATACTCAGGTTCTCTGATGACTTATCCTGGATAGAAGTGAACACCAGCTGAAAGAATGTGATGTGTCTCTTGACAGTCTCGAAGGAATCCTATCCTTTGAAGGTGCAGAATTTCTTTCAACTTATCAGCCTTAGTTTTTCTTTTGATCTTTTTTTGAATGCTGGCAAGCTCAGTCTTGAGTTCAGAGATGGGGAGCTTCAATCTCCTTTCAGATTTGTTAAGGTTTAAGACAATTTTGTCTATAACCTAAAGCAGATCAGGCTTGTGAGCAGTGGAGCTGTTCTGAATACATGTGTAGATTTCTCCCAGCTCAGCAAGACATAATTTCTTCTTCAGATTGCAGAGGGAGACAATATTTATCTTGCTAGAGTTTTCCCTGAACAGCTCCAGATGACTCTTCATCTTCTCTTTCTTCATTTTGATGCCCACCTTGATAATTTTCTCTGGACGCTTTCTGGAGCTGACAAATATTCTGATCATTTCCTTTTGATCTTCTTCATCCTTCATATTCAGCTTCCCTTTCTTCATAACCAGCTCTTGAATGGTTAGTGCATCCATGCCCTTCTTTCCTTCACTCTCCACATCTATCTTCAGTTCAGAAATAAGCTGATGTGTTTCTGGTTCCTTTTCTTTTTCAAGCTCCCTAGATTTTTCTTGTAGGTAGGCCAGCTTGATTTCTTCCAGAGGGAGGTTAAGTTCTTTAGCTCTTTTCTTCAGCTTTTGTTCCTCTTCTAAATTGAGCCCATAGGAACCGGAATTATCTAATACCTCTTTTCCCTTTTTCTTGATAACCGCCTCTTCTTCATCACCAGGTTCATCTTCTTCCTGAATAATATGCTTCCTTTTCTTATTTGAAGGCAGCATAAGCTCAGATGGAGCTGATTTTGCTGGAAGAGAGCTTATTTCTTTATCAGCTGCAGAGGCTTCAGGAATCAACACATCTTTCTCAACTGGAGGCTCTTCCTCACAAACCAATTTTTCTAGTTGCTCCCCCTCAACTGATGCTATTACTTCAGATTCAGGAGCAACTTCATATACAATCTTTTCTGGTTTCTTTTCAGCCAAGACTGGAGCAGCTTCAGATACCAAGTTTGACTCCCCCTCAAATAATGCATCTGCATTTTTCTTTTCTGATTCAACTGATGAAGGGGCAGCTTCAGGTTCAGTTTTCTTTGGTTCTTCAGATGTATTTTCAGGCTCATCATCGATGATTACTACATTTTTCTCCTCCTCAGCTGATGAAGGGGCAGCTTCAGAGGCTGGAGACTGACGAAGAATCCGTTTGATCACATTCTTGAGAATTGTCTCAAACTGAACTAGCTCAGCTGCGATCTGCCCAAGAGCAGACATAGAGCCCATCTGAAAACCCCTTGTTTGCTTGAGTTTGCTTTTGTCAGCAGAAGTAAAACTCCCATCAGAGACTGCCTTGGAGAGAGTGGACTGACATGTAGCAACACTGGAGAGAACAGTTTGAACAGCACTAGCAGCAGTGAGAGAACCTGAATGTGCCTCATCAACCTTGAATGCCAAATCTGTAAGTGCATTAGATAGGCCTGAAGGAAGATGTGTTTGAAGTTTCTGAACTTCATTTGATACAGCATCAAACGATTGTTTGATCTGCTCTTGGAGAAGAGAGGGAGCTAAGATCCTTTTTCAGGGTAGAGACCTCAGAGGTGATATCAGCCAACTTATTGTAAAGTTGACTGAAGGATCGTTCAGTGGCCGCCATATGATTTTCTTGTATAGCAGCCAGTTGGTTGATGGCAGAGAGAATAAGTGATGTATCATTCATTGAAGGTGGAGGTGGTGATGGTGGTAGTGACTGATGAGGTGTTGGGAGCATCTTGGTGATACATGTGGTGGTGTAGGCTGATGTGGTGGAGTGGGTTGATGTGGTGGTGTAGTTTGTTATGGTGGTGATTGATGTGATGGTGATAGATGGGGATTTGGTGCTGAAACAGTTCTAGTCAGATCAGCTGATAAATGAAATGACTGAAGAATAGGCACTGATTCAGTACCTGATTGAGATTTGTTGCCAATATATTTTGAAGTTTCATCAGCTTCTGTTGCAGAGTCAGAGACATTCTCAGCTTCCTCAGCATCATCCATTGTGTCATCGAAGAAAGATGGACCAGGTTCTTCTGGAGCTTCAGTTCCTGGTTCATCAGATAGACTTGATTCAGTGAGTAAACCATAGTGAGAGAGAGCAGCGAGATATAAGTCTGCATATTCTGGATGACTTGTTTGTTTAGAAGGTTCAGCTTCAAAGGATGATGGAGGAGCAGTGAGTGGTTCTAACTCAAGATTTGAAGCCTGTTCAGCTGCAGCAGAAGAATTTGAGACTTCAGCTGCAGGTTCTTGTGGTTCTGAAATAGAGGTACCTGCAGGTACTTCTGCAGCTGTTGGTTCAGCGTTAGCTTCAAAAAAAGCATTTTGTTCAGGTTCCGCTTCAGCTTGATGCTCTGGTTCACCAGCTTCAGCATCGTCCTCAGTTGCAGGTATGCGAGATAGCATGGCTTCAGAGAGCGTAGAGATTGGATCTGTACCATCAGTGGTTAGTCTGAATGCTGGTTTATTAAGAAATATTTGCTTACCAATTTGCCAGACTCGAATTGAACCCCCTTTACCATATTCTTCACCAGCAGGGTTCATTCCATAATCTTCTCCCGTTATTCTTTTGATTACAAGAGATAGGAACCTTGGGTATGAAACGGAAGGGTCTCTTTTCTTTGCCTTTACCTTTGTCTTTAGATCATTGAAGATCAGTCGAGCTATGTCGATTTAGCTTCCAGTGATTAGGGCATGAGCAATCTGCCTTTGAATAGCATTTGCCTGATCGTGTGAACCACGCTGGTTCCTAAGCATTGAATAATGTGACCGAAGAAGAAGCTCCACTCGCCACTCATCTTGCTACGAGCAACTGCAACTTTAGCCTTTGACTCTCCTTCTTCATAGTCAATAAGTTCAACTACTACTTTTGATTCTTCTTCACCAATTAGTTCTTCCCAAACACTATCTTGATCTTTGTAATTCAAGCCAAGTGCTCCCCTGAATCTGCCCAGTCCAAAATTTATCTTTACTTTCCCATTGTTGACTGTGCCTCTAAACCCTTCAAATTCATCTTCTTCAACCCACTTGATTGTATACCAGAGTTCAAATAGGTAGGGCAAATACATAGGATTAGGATCTCTGGTAATGGCTTTGATGATGGGTGAGTAAGAAAGGCAGTTTACCACATCTTCATAGTCTTTGATTCCGGAGGGGATATTTAGATTTGCAACATAGTTGCTGGGTTTTACAACTATGGAAGATGGATGAAATTGAACCTGAGGTGCTTTAAGTGCTTTAACTGCAGCACTTGGAACAAATGGAACACCATCTGTGGGAATTGATTTTGAATGCAACATTATGTTTTTGGATATTAGAGTTTTGGAGAGAGATGTGGGAATGGACTTTGATTGTGATTCTGGTGAAAATGAGTTGAGATAATGGAATGGGAAGAATAGTGGGTTTATATATGTTTCTGTGTACGTGGGTGATTGGTGGAAAAAGTGGGAGAGAGAAAATGAGGAGAGAGGAAAAAGTGAATGACTGGACTACTCACGTCCTGTCGCATTCAATGTATCTTTTTCAAAACGTTTCAAAGCAAAACAAGTTTATTTAAGTGAAATAATATCCGGAAATAATATTATTTCGAAATGTTTTTGTATTTAGAAGTTGGTGACAAGGACAGGCTCGAAAGTTATTCTCGCTGATAAATCAGTTGGAGATAACTTAGCAGCCCTTCAACTTGCACTATATGAAAGTACCAAGGATCAGTTCCAATATTATTCTCGCTGATAAATCAGTTAGAAATAACAGAGCAACTGTTCAGCTTGTATCATTTTGAAAATACCAAGGATCAGCTCTAATGTTATTCTCGCTGATAAATCAGTTGGAGATAACAAAGCAGCTGTTCAACGTGGTTTTGTTTTGATCGAAAGAACAAGGATGAGCTCCAACATTATTCTCGCTGATAAATCAGTTAGAGATAAGGAAGCAGCTCTTCAACTTTGTTTTGAGTGAAGGATAAGCTACAAAGTTATTCTCGCTGATAAATCAGTTGGAGATAACAGAGCAGCTATTCGACTTACTCCGGAGAACACTAGCTAGCACAATATAATTTTTTTTAATTCTTATTCCTCATCAGGGTCTGTGAAGGACATTTCTTGAGGATAATATCTCTCCACAAGGTCTGCTTTGTAGCGGGCAGCAGGAGTGCGAGGATAGTAGGCATCAGGCTTAAGCTTACGTTTGACCCAAGCTGATGTTGCTTTCTTTGCATTTTTCACCACTTTCTTCCAGTGCTTGAACCGATCTTTGAGTCGAGTAGGAATGGATCGCTTTGCAATTCTTCTCTGAGTTTCTATATCTTTACATCGATGCATCAGCTTCCAGTTTTGTTGGCTAAGTTGAGTGACTTGATCTTGGAGATTCTCAAAGGCATGAGCGTTTTCATAGTTATCTAGAATCTCTCCAACTTCATCATAGATCCTGACATCTCCAAAGTCATCCATGCTTATGAATTCATGAGGATATTCCTCTTGAATTTCATTTTCTGGAGTAGATGAACTTGAATAGTAATCCATTCTTGTTTTTTTTGCTTTATTTGGAAAGAGAAATGTTTGTACAAGCTTTGGATGAAAATGTTAAGCCTTTTAAAGAGCAAAAATGTGAAAGGACTTATTGAGAATATTTTGAAAATTGTAATTAGAATGATAAGTCTCTGCAAAAGAAGACTACTATTTTCATGGAGAATTGTGAACAGGTGTTTTAAACCAAGAGGATTATGGATAAAGAGAAAATATTAAAGATATTTACATTAATGGTCAAATACATGTCTTTTCACATAGAGAATATTGTATGTAGGTATCTAGGATATATTATGCATGAACTTATCATGCATTTAACATTCCAAGCTCACTGATAAGGAAATTAAACCTCGCTTCATCTAAGATTTTTGTAAAAATATCAGCGAGCTGATGTTCAGTGGGAATAAAGTGCAGTTCTACATCACCCTTCATCACATGATCTCTAATAAAATGATAACATCTACATGTTTGGTCCTAGAGTGATGAACAGGATTGTTGGTGATGGCGATTGCACTTTGATTGTCACAGAAAATAGGAATGTTACTTACCTTGATTCCATAGTCAGCAAGCTGATTTTTCATCCATAGTACCTGAGCAGTGCAGTGACTAGCGGCTATATACTCAGTTTTAGCAGTGGATGTGGACACTGAATGTTGCTTCTAGCTTGACCAGCTGACTAATTTTCCTCCTAAAAGCTGACATCCTCCAGAGGTGCTTTTTCTATCTATCTTACATCCTGCATGATCAGATGCTGAAAAACTAGTGAGTTTAAACCCTGAGCCTCTGGGATACCAGAGACCCAGGTTGGGGGTACCTTTTAGGTACCTGAAGATTCTTTTCACAGCAGCAAGATGTGATTCTTTTGGATTTGCTTGATAGCGTGCACACAGACAGGTAGAAAACATGATGTCAGGTCTGCTTGTCGTAAGATATAAAAGAGATCCAATCATTCCTCTGTACATTGTAACATCCACTGATTTACCATCAGCGTCAGCGTCCAATTTAACAGGAGGGGCCATTGGAGTTTTCATGATGGAGCATTTATCAAAGTTAAATTTAATAAGAAGATCCTTAATATATTTACTTTGATTTATGAAAATCCCTTGATCAGATTGTTTCACTTGTAGACCTAAGAAAAAGGTTAGTTCACCCATCATGCTCATTTTATATCTTTTTGACATCAGGGAAGAGAATTCTTTGCCGAGTTTTTCATCAGTTGCACCAAAAATGATGTCATCAACATATATTTGGACCATTATTAGATCATTATTGACTCTTTCGTAAAACAAAGTTTTATCAATAATGCCACGTGAATAATTAGATTTGCAAAGAAAATCAGAGAGAGTTTCATACCAGGCACGTGGAGCCCGCTTCAGACCATACAATGCCTTGTTCAGCTTTAGCACATAATCAGGGTGCTGAGGGTCAGTGAACCCTGGAGGTTGAGAAACATATACTTCTTCTTGAAGATCATCATTTAGAAAGGCACTTTTGACATCCATTTGATATACTTTGAATTTCTTGTGAGCAGCGAAGGCAAGAAACATTCTGATTGCTTCTAAACGTGCCACAGGAACAAAAGTCTCATCGTAATCAATTCCTTCCTCTTGTTTGTAGCCCTGAGCAACCAGTCGAGCTTTGTTTCTGATGACAATTCCATTTTCATCCATTTTATTTTTGAAGACCCACTTTGTACCAATGATTGTTTTCTTTGAAAGTCTTGGCACCAGATTCCATACTTTATGTCTTTCAAATAGATGCAGCTCTTCTTGCATGGCAGCAATCCAGTTAGCATCCTCTAGAGCCTCATCAATCTTCTTTGGTTCCATCAGTGACACAAAGTTTACATACAGACAAACACTGCTTGTGGCAGCTCTCCTTGTCTGAACACCTGTATCTTTATTTCCTATTATTTGATCAATAGGATGACTTCTGGTCCATTTTGTTGCTCTAACAGGTACAAATGCTGGTTCCTGTTCTCTAGCTTCATGTTCCTGTTCAGCTTGTTCATTCTCAGCGATGGATGGATCTGGATCAGGAATAGTATCATCCTGGAGTTCGAAGATAGTAATGGAATTATCTTCAGCTTCAGGTGATGACGGAGGAGACAGGTCAGAAATCGTTGATGTTGGAATAGAGGAGATTGGATTAGAATTGTTGAATGGCAAGTCAAATGTTTCTTCTTCTTGGAACATATCATCAGTTTCTGCTTGATTTCTTTGAGAGCTGAAGCTTTCCTCAAACGTCACATGGACAGATTCCTCTATACATTCTCGTCTGAGATTGTATACCCTGAAGGCTTTAGATACTAGAGAGTTTCCAATGAAAATTCCTTCATCAGCTTTTGGATTAAACTTCTTAAGCTGATCACGTGTGTTGAGTACATAGCAAGTACTTCCAAACACATGAAAGAAGCTGATGTCAGGTTTTCTTCCTCTGAGAATTTCATAAGCTGTTTTGTTATGACGTTTGACAATGATAGATCTGTTTTGAGTAAAACATGATGTGTTGACAGCTTCTGCCCAGAAGTATCCTTTAATTCCAGCTTCAGCGAGCATAGACCTTGCAGGTTCAACAAGAGTTCTGTTTCTTCTTTCAGCGATACCATTCTGTTGTGGAGTTCTAGGGGCTGAAAAGTTTTGAGATATTCCTTTTTCTTTACAGAATGATTCAAGTGTTGCATTTCTGAATTCAGTGCCATTGTCACTTCTGATCATTCTAATCAGCTTCCAGTTCAAAGTTTCCATTCTTTTTACAAAGTTGATGATATTATCTGCAGCTTCACTTTTGTTCTTCAGAAAGAAGACCCATGTATATCTTGAGAATTCATCAACAATGACCAAGGCATACCTTTTTCCACCTAGGCTGGCTATGCTCAGTGGTCCAAACAGATCCATATGAAGTAGCTGAAATACTTCAGAGATAGATGAAAACTGTTTTGATTTGAAGGTTGATTTGTGATGTTTTCCTTTCTCACAAGCAGAACACAGCCTATCTTTAGAGTAACTCATGGTTGAAAGACCAAAGACAAGCTCATCTTTTGCCAGTTTATTTATGCTTTTGAAGTTCAGATGAGAAAGCCTTTTGTGCCATAACCAATTCTTCTCAGCTACTGATCGAGAATAGAGACAGAGACCTTTTAATGATTTTGCTTCAGCCATGTTGATTGTATATACATTTCTCTTTCTTTTAGCAGCAAGGATAGGTTTCCCTTCCTTGTTTAAAATTGTTCCAGCGAATTCATCGAAAAGAACCTTGGTCTTCAGAGAACATATTTGACTTACACTAAGTAAGTTATGCTTTAGACCTTCTACATATGATACATCAGAAAATGATACATTTCCATTGCTTAAAATTCCACGTCCTTTTGTATATCCTTTAGAATCATCACCAAAAGAAACAGTAGGACCTTCCTTTTCTTGGAAGTTTTTGAGGAGAGTTTTTAGGCCAGTCATGTGCTTAGAGCATCCACTGTCCATGTACCAGGTGCTGTTACTCTCCTGTACATACAACAAACATTAATTCCTTTTGGGAACCCACCTTTTAGTGGGTTCAGTTGCCTTTTTGGCATTAATGTTTACTGAGGATATGTTGGAAGAGGTAGCAAGGGATACACTTAGTTTTTCTTTTGACATTCCCTTGCTGATTGATACCTTGAACCTGATGAATCTATCCACCTTACATTCACTGGCAAGGTTAGGATTTTCTCCACACTTGTAGCATTTTCTGCGTTTCAGTGTGGAAGAAAAGGATCCAGAATCAGAGGGTATAGGTCCAAGTATCCCTTTTTGCTTTTCACTGACCATGTAGTTAGTGAGTAGCTGAAGCTGATTGGTCAGGGAGTCTATTTGAGAGTTAGAGCCTGACGTTGAACCCATGTTTTTAGATTTCACTGCTTTTCCTTTATTTGAAATCTTAGTTTTGATTGGTGCAAGAGTGAAAGTTGGTGACAAAGGTTCATTTGCTAATTTTAAACGTTCGCTGTTGGTACTCACTGATTTTTCATCATCAGCTTCCTCACCAGAGATTTTAATTTTAGAGGCTCTGACAAATCTGTTTGTTCTAGTACCATCTCCCCAGGAGAACTTGGTCATAGGACATTGATCCTCAAGAGAATCATTTTCAGAGGTTAAAGGCTCACTTGCAATATTAGCAGCGAGCTCATAACCTCCTCCAATGATGGCTTGAACTTGTCTAGGAATTTGATTGTTGACACACTCAGTGACCATCTTGGCTGATTTACACCAGGAATCACAAACCCTTTTTAGATTTGCAAGGTCCTTTTTAGCTTGTGCTGTTTCTTCCATAAGAATAGCATTAGCATGACGCTGCTCAGCAAGTTGCTATTTTGCGTCTTTCAGCTCAAGAATTTCTTTGTGACATTCAGCGAGCTCATTTGTTAACAAAATTATTTTTCCTTTTAAGTCTTTTTCAATTTGTTGAGCATAAGCAATGTCACAAACTAGACCATCAAGTGTGTCAGCTTGTTCTTCCTCAGTAAGCATATTAAATTTATTTACCTTGGTGAGGGTTTCTGTAACATCCTCTCCAGTAGTCTGGTAATTTCTTAATTTAATTTGATTATTTAATTGTTTTAGGAATTACTTGATATTATTATTATATTGTGAAACTTAGATAAATAAGTTCCAGAACTCATTGTGGATAGTAAACTATTAGTTGTTTTAAATTATTACAGATGACGGTAAAATAAAATTAATATTCTCGCAAATGGTTTTTAGGTTCCAGACAAGAGATTTAGAACGGGCATAAAATTAAAGCAATTAGATATCAAAGTCAGTGTGTGAACCGACTCTTATATCTCTATGTTCTTAAGTCTCCTTCATTTCTTTTGTGTTAAGCAATTTCAAGTTCTCTAAAAACCATATCAAATTCATAAGCAAATTTCAAGTAACAAATTCATGTGATTTCGAATTCAAAACATCAGAACCATCATCATCTTGTCATCTTCATCACCATTTGGAAAAGAAAGTGAGTTGATTTTCAAAGCTTTACAATTGGGTTTTATAAGCATATGAGTGATTTAGATGAAATTGAGGCTTGATATGTTGTTATTAGGTATTCTTTGATGTTAGTTAAGTGTTAGAAATCATAGAAATTGAGTTTTGGTGAGGTTTGGCTCGAAATTCTCGTAACAGCAGTCGCAGAAACCCAGTTCGTCTTGCGAGGCGAGTTGAGATGTTGCGAAGCGAGCTGAGTTTTTGCGAGGTGAACCGAGATGGTTTGCGAACCGAAATGTGCGAACCGAAATGTTCTTGCGAAGTTCTTGCGAAGTTCTTGCGAAGTTCTTGCGAAGTCTTTTCGGGGTAACGGACAGATGACAATTTCATTAACTCGGATTGGGTTGAAATTCGCATGGTCACTCGGAAAGGACCTAATGATCCCGGCTCTATTCTAAGAGTCTAGACAGTGTTTGGCCATTCGGGGTCATCTAGGGCCCGAAAATGGCATTTTTCAGTTTTTAAATGTTATTTCGGGATTTTCTGATTTCATTTTGAATGAACTTTAGTTTGAATAGACTTTAGGGATTACCTGATTTGATAAATATGCTCTGATGATGATTATGGAATGAATTTCTAACTTATATTTGAATTTCTGTTTCAGATCAACCTAAGACTCAGTGATATAAGAATCCTGAGTGTGGAGACGTCAGAGGTATCGGTGAGTGGATTTAGAACTCACCATTTGATTTAGTTGTAACTATTTGGTTGCAACAAGTAAACGTAGATATGTGTTAGATTGCTTAGTCTTGATTATTGACTATGAATCTACGTGATATGTGAATATATGTGTATCAGATTATTGAGGTCAACGTGTAGTTGGACTTTTGGTTATTATGTGAATTACACAGGTTTTGATTCATTTGTTGTGTTTGAGACCTGTGTATGAGTTTAATAACCAATAGTTATCGGTCTATTCTGTATTGGCCATACAGATTGACGTTAAGTGTTCTTTGGGAATCCCCGGGTATTATGATATCCCAAGAGCCACCGATACTCATTGAAATATGTGTGTTTACGATTATTTGGTGTAAACTCATAGTTAAGCTAAGTTGAATTGTGTGTGATAAATCTATTCACTTAGCTTTGTGCTAATCCCTCATATTACTTCCTGCAGATTTGGTTTACTATGTGGGTATTCAGGAAGTGGATGCTTCGGCAGGGAATGTTTGACGAATGTGAACTCTGATGTATTTTGATAAATTAAAGTTTGGAATTATATAATACCCCGTTTGTGTAATATGTGTAATATGGTTTCAATAGTTTTAAACTATTGTGTATCGGAGTTTAAAAAAGATTATACACTTTTTATGATGTATATTAATAAACTATGTTTTTAAGTCAATGCTTCCAAGTTAAATCATTTAATATTCATATACTGAATGAGGGGTGTTATAGTTTCCTTGTTCCAGTTGGAAGCTGATGATGTGTCCCCAGCTGATGAACAGGTACTTGCATCATTTTGAGCCATCAAGCATTCCAGTTCTTTACAGCTTGATTCAGATGATGATGTTTGCTCAGAAAAATCAAACGTGAAAATTGGAGACATGTTCTCAAATAATCTACAGAGATCACTGACAGGATCGTCACTATCCATGAAGTCATCTGAGTCATCCTCATACTCATACTCACTATCAGAGTTGGCCATAAGACAAAGTCCAGCCATCTCTTCTAGTTCTGATGAGGATGACTCACTGGTAGTTTCATCAGTGATATAGTTGGTGAGAACATCTCTATCTTCAGCAACAAAGCCTTTAGTTTCCTTTGTAAGCTCCTTTAGTTTCTTATACTTAGCTTTGTAGTTTGATGCTTTGTCAGTTTCCTTTGCATGCTTATCATCAGTGGAAGATGATTTGCATTCAGAGGCAAAATGACCAAGTTTATGACAGTTGAAACACAAGACATCAGATTTCTTGAAATTTTGTTTTCCATTAGTCTTGTTTTTGTAGGATTCATTTGGAAACCTAGAAAATGAGTTTTGTCTAGATTTAGATGAGGATGAACCCTGTTTTGAAAATCTTTTGAATTTTCCAGCCATCATTGCCATTTCTTCAGCTAGTGATTCAAGATCACTCTCATCATCATTTACTGAAACATCAGCTTCGTCACCAACGTGAGGTGAGATTTCTTTAGCAGTGTCAGTATTAGACGAGGAAGGTATTTCTTCAGTGGAAATACCTTTAGCCATCAAGAAAATGTTGTTTAGTTTGTAGCTTTTAGATAACGCTTGTTTTTGAACCCGATTTTGTTCCTTGTTTAAAAAGGTACCAAACAATGATTTTAAATTCATGTTTTTCACAAGACCAGTGTCTCTGAGGATGTCAATGGAGTGTTCCCAACTACTAGGTAGTGAATCCATGAATTTGTTCATAATATCTAGGGGTTCCTTTTTAATTCCAGCAGCCTTTATGTCATTCATCAAACAATTAAACCTATTATATGTTTGAGTTAGAGTTTCACTTTCACTTGCCATGAAAAGTTCATATTGTCGATTTAGAAAGATTCTTTTGTTTTCAATGACATGATCAAGTCCCTCGTACATGATACACAGAGTATCCCACATTTCTTTTCCATTTGTGGAGTTAATGATAGAGTGATAAATATCATTTGGTAAAGACATGACAATAAAGGACTGAAATTGAGCATCAACATCAACTAGAGTTTTATCTTCCTCAGACCATTGGCTTTGAGGTTTTACAATACTCCTAGGAGTATCCTCCTCTTGCTCACTGCTAGGTGCAGTAGGATTTCTTTCAATCGGAATCCGAGGAACATAAGGCCTTTCATTTAAGATTTTAATTAATTGATTGTTTTGGGCCCTTAGAAACAACAGCATACGACCTTTCCAGAGAGAGAAGTGCTCAGGGTCAAATCTGGGCAGTTTCCCTTTGGATCCATTGTCAATGTATGCAGTTGATTCCTTAGAAGGGTTAGTTGTCGCACCCCCAAATCACGTGGCAGAGGAAGTATGAGGTGTCACGGGGGCGCCGACCAAATTAAATATCACAACACAAGATTAAAGAAAACGACCTCTATATGAGACGTTTTGAAAAATAGTTACATTACATTAATTCAAATATTTACAAAATAAATCTGGAGTTCGCATAAACCGTTTAGAGATTTCTAATACATTACTGAATCTACAAAAATATAGCTACATGCAATCTAATCTCTTGTTGTTTGAAAACAATGCGACTCGAGCTAAGCTTTCCAAAGCTTCCTACTGCGGCGGGTTACCTGAGAAATACATACTAAAAGGTCAACATAAAGTTGGTGAGTTCATAGGTTTGATAAGTAATCAGTTGCTAAAATGATCTACAAGATTTCACAAGTTTTGCATCATTTGTCAATGATAAGTAAAAGTATCGTTATCCAACGACAAGTAAAAGTATTGCATACAACAATATAAGTATACCATTTGCATGAGTCTCATAGTTTGAGCTTAACGTTGTTTGCCTCCGGTAAGTGTACTAATCCGATACACCTCTAATTCACAAATAATATTGCGCACGTGGGTTGGCTAGCGCGACTAGCCCGGACGAGGTTTGTCAAACCTTGATAGTACTATCCAATAATATTCACGCATATATTAACGAACTATGATAAGTAGAGGACTTTAGTGGATTATCATAAGGTCTGATGCAATCCGTACGAAAAGTTGTTGCCAGTACTTGTGATCATAAAGCAGTTTATAAAACAGTTGTATGTATTCTCACCCCAGTGAAAAACAGTAAAAACGGGCTATGAAACTCACCAGAGTTAAGCAGGTAGCAAGCAATATCAAATATAAGCAAGTAGCGGGTGTTCTCGTTCCCGTGTGCAACCTCCTAACGCCCTAAACGTATGAGGTTGTATAAGTAGATCAAAAGACCATCTATAGCGATTGTATAAGTGGGGGTTAATGTCCACTTAAGCCAATCAAGTAGGTGGAGGGTTAATGTCCACCTATAGCTAGTTCATCAACTAGTATGTCCAAATAAGTTGATTGTTTTGTTTGAGTTTTGGAAAACAGGTACGGCCCGTTGGTGTGGTTATGTAATAATAATTCAAAGTATTATTATTATGTTCATCGTGTTGTATACTTCTCGAAGCATATGAGTTTCATATATGATTTTACATCATAAATGTTTGATCTTTGTAGGTGTTTATTGCTTTTATATATATGTTTATATATATGTCCGACGTGTTAAGGCTTGGAATTTAGAGTCTAAAATGTGATTTTCTGAAAATTAATTAAGGGTCAAAAAGTCAACTCTCAAGGTCAAAAAGTCAACTTGAAAAGTCAACTCGCGAAGTCAAAAAGTCAACTCGTGAAGTCAACTCGCAATTCTTCAGTTCGCAAGTCAAACTCAACTCGCAAGTCTTCAGTTCGCAAGTCAAACTCAACTCGCAAGTCTTTCAGTTCGCAAGTCAAACTCAACTCGCAAGTCTTTCAGTTCGCAAGTCAAACTCAACTCGCAAGACTTTCAGTTCGCAAGTCAAACTCAACTCCCAAGACTTTCAGTTCGCAAGTCAAACTCAACTCGCAAGTCTTCAGTTCGCAAGTCAAAGTCAACTCGCAAAGTCAACAGTTGTGTTTTTGTCTTGATAACATGGTCAAACGGGCTCGGTTAGACCCGAAATTTTTACACAAGCCAAATTTCAGTTAATAGAGTCCAAATAATTTATCGGTTCATGTCGGAGTTCACCAAAAGTGTCGGTTTTTATAAAAGTCTCAAAACTTCAAGATTTCACATTTTTGACTTTTTTAGGTTTATTTCGCCATGTGTCTTACATATTTCTGGTCCAAATCAAGTCTCATCAATTTTACCAACTGATCTTCTATGTATCTAGTCTCTAACATATATTTCCTAAGAGTTTTAATTCCCATTATCATAGAGAAACAAAATAAATGGCCATGCATAGCCCAGATTCTGTTTTCACCTAGACCAGACTCACAAATCGACCAGTAGAGAAAAACGTGTACGTTTCTGGAAAAAGTGTAAAACACAAAAGTTGTAGATCTTTTCAATACATAAATTTCAAAAAACCAATGCATCTTCTAACTCTTCCTAGAATTCAAGATATGACGTTTTTAATGTGCTGTGATTTTCTGGACAAATTGTATACTCTTAGTGTATAAATCATAAAAACATATTTTAAGCTTATATTTAGATATAATCTTATTAGATGAGCTTTATAACATGTAAATCAGTAACATGAAGTGAAATAAGTGAAGGGGTTAGTGATTCTAACAAAGAATGATGAAGAAGAACAAGAGAGGATGATGATGATGTTGATCCTAGCTTCTTTCTTGTGATTTCTTCTTTTAACTTGGTGGTGTTTAATGGTGGTTGTGGGTGGTGTTAGGGTGGTGGTGAGGCTGATTTTCTCTGGATTTTTGAGAGAGAATGTGTGAGAGGAAAGAGAGAAAATGAGAAGTGAGTTAGAGTGTGAAATGGAGAAAGTGAGGTGGAGTGTAGGAAGTGAAACTTTGCATGTAAAATGAGAGGGAGAGGGGAAGTGGAATGGGCAGCAAAAAAAGGGGGGGAGCCGGCCAAGGGGGCCCTCACAAGGGTATTTTGGTCATTTTATCATTTATCCGATTTGTGCTTCGCGCGGTGTTCGTTTTCTCGTTCGGTTTGGTGTTAAACGTTTAATACGCGTTTTTAAGTATCGATTTAAATTTCAATATTTTCACTTGAAGTATTCATTCTAAATACTTGAAAAATATTTATAGAAATGATTCGTTAATTTAGTGATCTCGATTTGCGCGTTCGTTGTACGGATTCTTATTCGCGTGATGTTTTATTTGGACGTTTTTCGTTATCGTTTAAAGACACGATATATTAATTGATAGTTTTACTCTAAATAATATATTTTAGATTCAAAAATGTATTTTGACTTTCGTTCGATTGTCGGCGCGTTCCGCACATTTTCGTTGCGTTTGAGACGTTTTAATCGAAACGTCTAGGTTTTTCGGGTATTATTATATTAAAATAATAATATATGATAAATAACTTCTAAAAATAGATTTAAGTTATTTACAGAAATGTTTTCACCAACGTCGTACTTTATACAGTGTCGGACTCCGTCCGGTTGTTTTGCACAATTTCACCAAATTGCGTAAGCGTAATTACAACTAATTACGTAGTGTAATATAAATCAATTACGAGGGTGTATATTCACATAAAAATATACAAATAGTTACAAGTAATTACAAGTATTTAGCCTAATACCAAACTAAACACACGTAATTAGGGTTTCTAAAGGGTTAATCAGTAACCCTAAATCGTCGGGTGTCACATTAGTAGTCATGACAGATCTGAATATTATGTTATTGAATCTGCTCTGATACCAGTTATTAGTCCGGAATAACTTAAGTAAAGTATTAAACTATTAACACACTTAATTGTAGAGGGGGGTGAATACAATTTTTCAAGTTTAAAGATATTTTATTGATATGAATCAAATAATTCTTTACAACAATTGCTTGCAGAAATAGAAAAGACAAACTAATCTAAGTAATTGACTTGATGACAAATATTAAATACAACAAGTCACTCAGCAACAGACGCTGATGACTATCAGTGATCTAACATACCAAGTGTTGGCACAATGCTCACTGATGAAACATGAGTGGCTACTATAGATCAAATGTTGTATTTAATACAATTGTAAGCTGTATTCAATACGGTTGTTGAGATGGCTATTTATAGCCGAAAACATTCATTATTATCCAAGGAATAATATTTTCAACTGTTTGAATTTTTGTCATAGATTTATTAAATCCCTTGGGAAAATGTATAAATCTTTGACAACACATAAATCTGAAATTATTCTTGAGTGTAAAACTATTTTTGTAGAAAAAGAAGTTTTCTTTTTCTTCCAACAAGAATGCAGAATTCCTAGTTTCATTCCCAAAGTAGCAATAGTCTTTTATCCAGATATATGTGATGAACCTTCTCAAGTACACGGGTATTTGTCAGACCCGTGCACTTTCTTGGTAACGTTGCAGATTCTTCTTTAAGAGATCAGTTGATCTTCCACTTCAACTGAAATCTTCTATCTCTTTCTTCAGTCTTCGACTTCATAAAGCAGCTTCAAATAATCTTCAGCAACGTGATGTCTAACACAGATGATCAACAAGTAATTTACTCGCTGATGACATATTTACTAAACATAGACACTGCTCAACAGATGGCAGTTTAACTACATAAGTTATCAGGGACACTGATACATTATCAGCGTCACAACACTTATTTTGTCATACATAAATCAATATGGAGAAGGGTCAGTGACCCAACAGTCACCACATACAGGGCAAAGAACAGAATCGATGTCAATACCTCGAGAATCCAAGTTATGTCTAACATGAAGACGGTGATTACTATCTCTCCAAATCAGAATATTTACCTTTTTGGAACCCATGAGTTCCAAGGGCAAGGAAAATCAAGAGGATTATCATCGAGAGTAATATCATCTACGTAGGTAGAAAGCTTCTTTACCGTTAAAATTCCTTTGGAATCAAGGCACCATCTCCAACTATCGTCAGAATTATCAAGATATACACTACTCAATAGGTTTGATAAATTAGAAAATTCAGTAAGAGATCTACCTCTTAAATTGTTTCTCCAGTTCCATATCCCATTCCAATTCCCGTTGAGTTTAGCCCATCTATCAGACAATAAACACTTTCTGTTAACTTCTAGAGCATATAGACGAGGGTATTTTTCACATTGTTTGTAGCCACAAGAACTCCAATTATCTTCCCAGAATAGGATTGAGCAACCATTCTCAATCCTTCTAACAAACGAAGATGAGAATGGCACTCCTAACTTATCAATAGAAAATCCACACTTTATTATATTGGTCCAAATACTCAGAGAAGAACCAATTCCTGTAATACTTGAAAAGCCACCATGATTCCCATTGAAGTTTTTGATAACTTTAACCCACAAAGCATCATTTTTGTTGTGGAATCGCCACCACCATTTCCCAATTAAACTCATATTTTTTGCTTTTATACTACCAATTCCCAGCCCGCCCCAATCTTTCTTTATTAATGTGTTACTCCAACTAATCCAATGAATACCTTTACGGTCCTCATCAAAACCCTAGAAAAATCTACTACGAATGCTTTCAAGAATACTCAACACTTTTAAAAGGGCACGATAAAGTGATAATATTTCATTTATATTTATTATTATTCTCACTAGTCACCACCTAGACTATTAGTATTCTTATGAACTCAAAATCACTCTTGTTGTTTTGAATACCGTTATTGTATTGATTTGGTTTTGTGATTTAGTCGGAATATTTTAAGACTATTTTGTAATGATTTTGGTAATTTTGAACTGTAAACCTATTACTATATGTTATTTTGATTATTGTGTTCATTTGTTTTTAGAAGAATAAAAATATTACCAGTGAGAATAGCTAGAAAATATTATAAAGAAAATCAACAAAAACTTCGGGTTTAGAGTATTATCAATGTGGAAACAGTGTAAAAGAATCGATGTTATATATATATATATATATATATATATATATATATATATATATAACTTTTTCTTTCAATTTTTTATTTAATTTGAAGGTTAGGTATTATTTATATTATTCTTTATATACTATATTTTGAATAATATTATACTACATTTGTTATATATTGTACTACATTTTGTATAATATATATTAACCTTTTATACTGCGTTTAAATAAAATGATGCAATTTGTATATTTATAAAGCTTATGAAAAAAAAAAAGCAAGGAAAATGTAAAAAAAAGTGTTTATACATGTAAAAAAATAGGTCGAAAGAAATTATGAAAAAAGGTAAAAAAAACTCTTAAAAAAAATGATCGGCGGAATATGATGGTTAGTACTTAGTAGCAACGACAGGTGACGGAATCTGGTGGTCAGTTGTGCCAAGTGGAGGTAGGTGGGGTGATGAGGAATAAGAGAGGAGGACAAAAAGTTAAGATAGAAGGGGTGAAACAGGAAAAAAAAGAAGTTGTAAATGGGATGTGTAATGTAATTTGATATTTTTTCCCCCTATAACTCTCACTCTCATTTCTCCAAACCAATCACAAAAATGCCACTCATTTTAATCATCGATTTAAAATAATAGATGATTCAATGATCTCAAATCTCGTGATTCCGCTCATATAACATTATTTGAATAGTTTAAAATTAATGGGGAGTGATTCGTACACTATTAGTTTTTAGTCATACACTACTAAATATGCTATACAGAGTTGTACAGTACAACAACTTATAACATATTTAATGGTGTATGGCTAAAAACAGTGGTGTACGAATCACTACCCAAAATTAATAGCCAGTGGCCTAGGCTTTACTTTGGGGGAGTGATAAATACAACAAAAAATTTGTTGCATACATCAAACTCATGCTTTAAGGTACTTGTAATGTTAGCTTCATCGATTGTACAGTTTGTTTGTTGTATAGATTATTTTTTTTTATATCTATCAACTCCCTTACTTTGTGCCATTAAAATAATACCTAATATTGTTCGCTTTTTGTTATAATTACAATAATATTTATTAATTTCATATATAATAATAATAAATAAATAAAATTAAATAAAGATACACTGGTCCAATTGGTTGCATGACTTTTGTTCACTTGTATAGTTGTATACTTGTATAGTTGTATGAAGGAGAAAGAAGTAGGATGTTTGGACGGTGACTAACCCATATTCTAAAAGCCCAGCATATTCAAGCCCAATCTAAATCAACTTAGAAACCCAGTTGTTTTGTTATTGATAACGGGTTAACACATCATAAATAGTAGACAGCGTATAAAGAAGAGAAACATTAATGATGGTCAATAAAATAGATTTATTGAAACATATAATTTACGTTATGGGTGTGTATTCGCGTATTTAAAAACTAATATTATGTAGGCTTTTGTTAACGTGTGCCCCGTGATAGAAGTTAAGTTGCATTTAATGAACTTGTAATTTTCTTAAATAATCAAATTAATAAGTATTAAATGTAAATATTAATGATTAAGAAAATTCCGACTTCGTAAAATGCACCTTAACTTGTGCCCCCATGACACACGTTAGCAAACCGTTTTATGTACTACATTCACATTACAAGACAAGATCATCATATCCGAGTGGTTTTGCGACACCAAATGACGTTTTTTATTCTTGAACGGCAAAAACACAAAAGATGTTATACACTTATACATAAACCGAAACAAGCGCACGAGCATTTATATTTAACGATCATGTGCTCGCGCATTTGCTTGTACTATTACACTTTAATTACCAAACGATTTCTTGAAATACGCAAGCAGGTGTTCTCTTGGAGGTAAGACTTCCTTTACAACTCGACAATTGACGAAATTATCGGCAAATTCAATAATCTTTGGGAAATTGTCTTTAGTGACCAACTTAATTCCTGTAGTTTCTTCAATTGTTGGAAGCCAATAGGCTATGAAACCTGCAGTAATATCAACCAGGTTGATGCTATCACCTCCAAAAAAAATCTTACCTTTAACTCTGAGTTCATTTTCTAATATATGCAGTAACTCACAAGCTTCAGCAACTGCTTTCTCTTCTCCACTGCTATGGAAAACCTTAAAAATTGCAGGAAGGCACTGCATAACAAAACACGTACATATATCTTATAATAATCGGTTAGTTTGTGTTATGTATATGCTGGCTAATATGTAATGAAAGTATGCTTTGTGGCCCTAATATACTCATTACATCGAGAAGACAAAATACATACAGTTCTAGAAATGTACAAGTAACCTGCTATTTTCAAAAGCGAAATTATATTCTTGGGAAGTGATGTTACAATTTTGGAAAGTGAGGTATATTTCCTTACAACAAAATCTCTAGGTTGCTCAATAGATGATGTAGCACAAAATTGAGATAATAAATTAATCCTGTTGATTCAAGGAATAACCAGGAATAATTCTTCCAAAACACGTTGATTCACAAAGAATATCGTGGATGGCTATACTTTGATTCACCAAATTGAGAGGAAAATCCAAATTATTGAAAACTGAAAACCGAGTTCTTAATGGGCCGACAAAACATAATGGGCCGAATATAAAATCTAAAACAAAAGTCCAAAATGAACAGAAAAAACATAATATGAGCTGTATCTTCCAAACGGAGCAGTTTTTGGGCTTGGAGGGTGGGCCTAACCCCAAAGGCAGTTAGCGGCTTGGTGGGCCTCGAACCGAGCTTCGATTCGCCTACTTGTAGGCCTGAAACGGTGCCCTGTAGCCCAAGTTGTGGCCTTTTCCGTGCAACCCTATTTGTGTGACGATCATGGACCTCCATAAACGTAATTTCTTCCGGACTTGGACCTCCATCAATAGATATCATTTGACAAAAGTTTAATAACCATGTATGGATTATCATCCAATTTATCCCCTTTAGTTA
This sequence comes from Pseudognaphalium luteoalbum, assembly GCA_963422505.1. NCBI lineage: Eukaryota > Viridiplantae > Streptophyta > Magnoliopsida > Asterales > Asteraceae > Pseudognaphalium > Pseudognaphalium luteoalbum. The sequence goes on along the minus strand of OY730192.1, from coordinate 84,751,968 downwards.
TGATTTATATGTTCTCTAATGTATGAAGTTCTGCTATACACTTTTATGCATGATATAGTATATTCTCAACTACTCTGTATTTCTTTTTATCCTAGAATGAAATGAAATCAAGTGTATATCATCTACTAATTAATACGTATTTACATAACTAAGCAAATTTAGTAACGTTAATGAAAATCAAGGGAAAGCAAGTGACAACAAATTAAACAATTACCGTATCATCAAAGAATTTTGCCAGAAATCGAGCAACAGCCTTTTGATGAGGATCTTGAGGCAAAATCGGAACTCCTTTCCAAACATCATCAATATATTCAACAATCACAAGTGACTCTGATATCGAATTCCCATTATGTACCAAGACGGGTACTTTTTTATAAACGGGATTATATTTGATAAGATCATCACTCTTGTTGCTGAGATTTTCCTTAAAGTTTTTGTACTTGATTCCCTTCATATTCAAAGCAATTTTCACTCTGCAAACGAATGCACTTCCTCCCACATCATACAACTTCACTTCGTCGTCCATTTTCCGATGATCAATTCACCAACACGAATTACTTAAGATTTAGTTTTGGGGTTGTTGGATTCTTGTTTAATTAGGTGGACAATTGATATAATTAAATTAAATACTACAGTTAGTTGGTGGAAGTTTGACACGGTTATGTGCTCATTTTCCATAGCTGTTGTATGATGTATAATATAAAGTTGTACGTTAACTAGAAATACATTGGCTGGCAATATTAAAATACAGGGGTCAACGTATGTTTACTATGATGATTAGGTTCATTATAATTTTAATCTATTATATTAATTCGGCCAATATTCACGCGTTAATAGGTTTCCCATGTACCGTTATATTATCAATATTTTTAGCATCCAATAATATGACCCGACCCGTTCATCATGTAATTGTGTTTTTGAGTCAAAATATTGTTACGATTAATCGTGCATCTACATGTTTCCGCTTAATACAATTTGAAAAATTTTAAAGCAAACCTAAGTTTCAGTATACTTGTTTATGGTGGACTATCTCGATATAAAATTAAAAGAGCCAACAATGAAAAGATAAGAGAGAAAAAATGGAATGCCACATATACTTGCAAGTTCAGATCAGAAGTTAGTAACCTGTTGGGAAATATATCAAACATTATTTTGTATCTAAAAAAAACAAAAAACTGAGGAACCTTTATGCAGAAACTTCAATTTTCATAAGCACATAAAACAACTAATTATTGCAACAAATTTATTCGGTGGATGTTATAATACGCATACTTCAACTTCGTAAGCACACAGACCCCTTGTCATATGGCTAGATTCATAACTCGTGTAGCATTATGCCTTACCATGCCGCTTCTTGAAATATTCAAGCAGTATTGCTCTTGGATAAGACTTGTTTGACATATTCACATTGAATGAAGTTATCAGTCCATTCTTTTAGTTTTGGAAACTTGTCTTTTGTGAGGATCTTAATTTCAATAACTTCCTCGATCATTCCAAGCCAGTAGGCTATGAAATTAGCAGCAATGTCAATCAGATTAACGTTGTCACCTCCAAAGAATTTGGTTCCTTTGATTGTGAGTTCATTTTCTAGAATTTGCCGTTTCTCACAAGCTTCTGCAAGAGCCATTTCATCTCCAACGTTGTTAAAAACCTTGAATGTTGCAGGTATACACTGAACAAACCATTAATGTGAATCTGTTAAGTTCTGTTACAATTGGAGTGTTCGAAGTTGATCCGATCCTCATGTAGAATTTTAAGCCGATTTCCAGGATCATTATGAATGAATTACTTACGTCAAATCCCACATACACCAGGCCATATAACTAACTCCATGTAGAATTTCTTGCAACTTCCCTCTTCACTAATTAAGAACCCGTGAAAGAGAAAACAGTTAACTAATCAATTGTAAGATTATCGGGAACTCCTTTCCAAACATCATCAATATACTCAAAGATCACAAGTGACTCGAATATCGGACTCCCATTATGCACCAACATTGTTACATCTTTTAAACGGGATTGTACTTAATAGGATCATCACTCTTGTTGCTGAGATTTCTTTGAAGTTTTTGTACTCAAATCCCTTCATATTCAAAACAATTTTTTACTCTGCAAACGGATGCACTTACTCCAACATCATACAACTTCACTTCGTCCTCTATTTTCCGATGCTCACCAACAGCGAACTATTTTTCATTTTTCAGAATATTAAACATCTACACGTTGATGGGTTTTTCACGTACCGCTGGACTATAAGCTCTTTGGTCATTATTTCATGAATCATTTTACATAACGTTTTTCCAATCCAAGTATTGTTACACTTAATCCTACATTTACAATATGAAGAGAAAAGGTTTCAAGGAACCTGTACATTTCAGAAATCTCGTTTATGCTACACAATCTCGATAAACTTGCAAGTTCAGATCAGAAGTGATGGAGGCCCATGAGCAGGCGAATCGAAGCTCAGTTCGAGGCCCACCAAGCCGCTAACCACATGCTCGAAGCCCAAAAACGGCTCCGTTTGGAAGATACGGCCATTTTATGTTTTTTCAGTTCATTTTGGACTTTTGTTTTGGGCTTTATGTTTGGCCCGTTATGTTTTTTAGGCCCGTTTAAAATTCTGGATGTTATTTAGGGTTCCATGTACATTGTTTGGGATTCAGTTTTAATTTTCAAGAATTTTGATTTTGCTTTCAATTTTGTGAATCAAGGTTCCAATTTTGTGAATCAAAGCATACCCATCCACGGTATTCTTGGTGAATCAACGTGCTTGAAAGAGTTTTTCCTGGTATTCATAAGATTCAACAGGTTTAAACTATTTATCATAATCGTGCACTACATCAAGAAGCTTTTGTAACTAGTTGGAAAGTTTATCAAACATTGGTCTGGATGTAAAAAAGCATCTTGCATACAGAAACATCAGCTTTAATAAGCACTAAAAACAGCTGCTTATTACAACATATTTTTTCGGTGGATGTTGTAACTTGTAAGGAAACTTCAACTTCATAAGCACACAGACTGTGATAAAATGAGTAGAGTGATAACCCTCAATCCCTCATACAGTATTATGCCTTACCATACCGATTCTTAAAATACGCAAGAATTTCTGCTTTTGGAATTAACAACTTTGGAGGTAAGACTTCTTTGACAACTGGACACTGAATGAAGTTATCAGCCCATTCAGTTATTTTTGGAAACTTCTCTTGTGTGACGATCTTTATTTCAGTAATTTCCTCAAGTATTCCAAGCCAGTAGGCTATGTAAGCAGCAGAAATATCAATCACGTTAATATTGTCACCTCCAAAGAACTTCTTATCTCTGATTATGAGTTCATTTTCTAGAATTTGCAGTTTTGCATAAGCTTCTGCAAGAACCTGATCATCTCCGATGTTGCCAAAAACCTTGAATGTTGCAGGAATACACTGAAATAACCATTTAATCTAAATCAGTTCTGGTCATATCATCAAACCTAATTAATTAGGAATATCAGTTATTGCTAGCAAAAAAAAAATTCCAGCCCAAAAAGTACAAGCAAACCAAGATGCATAGTCACTAATTGTCAATGATATACAGGAAAATTTTGACCAAATAAAGTCAAATAGTATAATTGGGTAAAAATTGTTCATAACAGTCACAACTGATGGCAGTAAGGGATGTGGTTTTTTTCGCATAGTGATAAATACAACAAATCTTTTAATCCATACACCAATATTTATGCATCCTGTTGTAGTACTGTACAACACTGTAATGCATATCTTTGGTGTATGAATAAGAAGGTTTGTTGTATATATCAACACCCTTTTTTTCTATACTAAATCAAACAAAGTTGAAGCTAGCCAGAATCAAATCTATCATCTTGCTTAGTAAGCGGTGAGGACACAATAATCAAGCATTAGCTACCAGAGCAAGAGCTAAGACTGATTAAATTCAAAACATGCTTAACTCGCGACTCGACTCGTCACTGGAATTTATAAATATGTACACAAATTACATCAAGCTTCTCCAAAAAAAAATTCTCTTATTAGACAAGATATATAGATAATGAAAAGTTACCGTATCATCGATAAATTTGGTCCAAAATCTAGCAACAGCCTTCTCATAAGGATCCTGAGGCAAAATCGGAACTCCTTTCCAGACATCATCAATGTACTCAACGATCACAAGTGACTCTGATATCGGTTTTCCGTTATGTAGTAACACGGGTACTTGTTTATGAACAGGATTATACTTCAAAAAGTCAACACTCTTGTTATGCAAATCTTCTTGGATAATTTCATACGTGATTCCTTTAAGATTCAAAGCAATCTCTACTCTGAAAACGTATGGACTTCCTGCTGCAGATGCATATAACATCATTTCATCCGCCATTTTCAATGATCTGATTTAGTCACTAACACTTGGAAACTTTGTTTTTTACTTTGGTTGGGGTGAGTTTATGAATGGCAAGTTAATTATTATGGAGTTATATATTATAATCAGTTCCTAGATCAAGTGTTTGAATTGAACTTGATTTGTTAGAACTTGTCAAATACGCATAACAAAAGTCGTAATTTACATTAAATAGTGGAACGTGGTCTGCCGCATGATGCTGGTTGGTGTCAATTGTTAAAGGTCAAAGGATTTGTCTAATTTTGACAAAGGATTGTCCAATTTGATTGATTTTTTTAATCAAGTCTAGTGTAGTACGGAGTACATTAGTAGCATATGACATGTTTAATAACATAACTAGTTTTAAGACCCGTGAAAACACGGGTATGTTAATGATCTAAATTTGAAGATTATTTGGTTAAACTTTTAAGTAAAATAATTTTAGTAGTAAATTATATGGTATTATGTATTAATTTTTCTACTCTTATGTTTTGTAGTTATTTTAAATTTATTTTATATTTACAATTACACTATTTTGTTATCGAGATAAAATTCTAGAAATCACATATCAACTAAAATTAATACAGTTTTGGCTAACTCGTATTCAAAAATTGTAAGTTAAATTTCTTTAATTACAAAGAAGAAAAGATAAAACTATAAGGTTAACGAATATATTTTTGGTCAATAATTATACAAATAAGTTTTATGCATTAGATCCCATATTACTTCATATTACTTTGTGTAAGCTATTTCTAATGATTATTTTTGTAATCGCCAACAAAAAGTCAGAACACAAAAGTTAACACACGTTTTTATGAAAAGAAAAACGATACGTAAGGATTTATTCAAATCTTAACCATACTTGCAAAATATTACATAAAAACATAAAGAAAAAAATCTACTTTGAAGCAATCGACACAAAAAGTTTGTGCTATAACTAAAATTACCGTTCGACTTATAGGAGTCAAACTAATCCTCAAAATGGACTTGAAAGAACTCTTGGTAGCCATATATTATTGTCACATCCTTCCTTTAGTTTCTTGAACTTCGTAGCATTCTCTATTAGTTTCTTGAACTTCGTAGCATTCTCTATTTGGCTTTCACTTGAGTTACCATTAAAATCCCACCATCCTATGTACACATTTTGTACGGTTTGAAAAGAAGTTAAAATGTACATACACTGAATTGAAGGAAGAAATTTACTAATTATGATATACCCATGCATCAAGATACATCTCCCAAATGTACAATTGAGTTTTGTACAATTTTATAATTTGACAACCTGTATAAATGATCAAAACAGATTACTTGGACAATTTTAGAAAACCAAAGACAATAATAGAGATAAAGCAACATAAAAGAACAGAAACTATAGCAAAGACTCGCCCATTTTGCCACATTGACAGAAGATCAAAGAAGAATTTCATGGGTTCATTGAGGCTAACCAAAGTCCAGCCCATTCAAATCAGTCTCAAAAACATGATATGTCTTAACCGACCCATTCACTGATAAAAATTAAACTGCCATGCTCGAAAACACTAAAAATGATATGTTTAAGCCCAACAAATTGCTCATAGTTTAACAATTTTAAAAAGAAGACCCAACCAAACCTGGTTATTTATTTTTTAAGGAATTATACACTTTTAACAAACAACCATAAAATACACATAAATAAGATAATATACCTTTGAGATTAGAAGTGAGTTTTTAAATTAGGAACCTTACCTTTTAACCATTAGTAGATTGACAGGAGTAGAGGTTATGATGTTGCTTCAAATACATGTTACTCCCTGGCAAGGTTGCATCTGAAGTATACAAAGTCAAAGTGAACTAATTAGTACCCTTTTCCATTGCATAAATATATACATTAAAAAATGCTCTTGAAGATAAACCTCACACATGTTGCTCAAAGATGCCTCAATCAGTTCTATGGTAACAGTAGATAATATTAGCTTACTAATAGATCCTCTTGTGACATAGCCTTCACCGAGTCAGCAACTACTCCTCTTGTGACATAGCCTTCACCGAGTCAGCAACTACTCTCATTGATTTTTCCAGTCTTTTACCCAACACATACCCAACACACTGGTACATTAAACCCCAACAATAATAATAATGAAGTTAATTCTGATGGGTTTCCTATTCCCTAACTAGATTAATATGCGTAGCGGAATAATAACAAAAGTTAATCTAAGGTAATTAGGAAACTAAACCCTAAGAGATCTTAACTTGAATAAATAAAAGCAATAAAACAAATAGATAAAGAGGAAAAATACTAACCTTTGAGAAAACAATTTCTCACGCGTAGACGAACTAGCAGAACCTTCTTGCTTGGAGGCGAGTGCCCAAACTAGAACACCTCTAATGGCTCACACCCAAAATAACTAAGAGAATTCTCAAGTCTCCTATGGTCCCGACTCTAAGTCGAAAGACTCTCACAAGGAGCAGGAATAAGAAAGAGAGAACTAGAATTGAAAACTATTCAATTCAAAAGGGGTATGGAAAACTAAGGGTTAGGCCCCTATTTATAGGGGAGAAGGATGGCATGGGTTTAATATCCCAGCCGATGTTGGGAAACATGTTTCCCATCCAACCGGCGGTTGGATGATGTTTCCAGAATATTCTTCAAACCGTTCCACCGCCTTACCCTTTCAGGCTCCAACTGCCGGTTAAAACATCCAACCGGCGGTTGGATTCATTTTCCAGAATTTCTTTTAGTTTCTAATTAATATCCAATTAATAAACTATAATACTAATTCCAATTAATATTATCTCTTATTTATTTCTCTTACTGTTCATTGAGAGCGACCCAAAAAAGACTTCACTTTTAATGATGTACTTACCAATTAGTTATGGTATTGGATATTATTCCAACAGTCTCCCACTTGGATAATTCATCAACTATTATTGGTCTAAGCCTATTCATTAACTAAGCAGAGAGTGCCATCTAATGCAACTGCTGAACTCTGATTCTTATCCTAGAGTTAGCCCTTTAGATAAGTGATTAACTATTTCTTTGTTCTAGTGATATCATATGAATCGAGACATGGATTTTAATTAATCTCAAGATTCATAATTAGTTTCTGATTTCCGATTATTTTGACTATATGAGACTATTGAACCATCAACTTAGCTCGGCCAGGCCTAGCACTTTAGAGTCAATCTTTAATCATCAGAGGGCCCAAAGTTCCGAACAAAATGGTATTTTCTTTCAATGTGCTTTGACTTTCCGTGATCCTTGGGTTCTCTACTAAAGGCGACCGTACTTTCATTATCACAGAATATTTCAATGGGGTCCTGAACCGTTGGAACAACTCCAAGATCTCCAATGAAATTCTTAATCCGATGGCTTCCTTTGAAGCCTCGCAAGCCGCTATGTACTCAGACTCGTACGCTGAGTCTACCACCGTATCTTGCTTGGAACTTTTCCATGTCACCGCTCCCCCATTCAGTAAGTATACCTAACCAGATTGTGAACGGCTATCATCTCTATAACACCCTCAAATTTCGGGTTGCGGAAGCGGTCGGGTTGGGTGTTACCAAATCAAATTTCACAAGCACAAAGGTAAATAATGAACGATTCTAAATGAGACGTTTGAAAATAGTTATACATTCCCAAAATAAAAGTGTATACAAGTTGCGAGTTCAAAAATAATTTCAATACATAATTTGTAATACAAAAGTTATGCAGGGAAATCCAGTTGTTTGAAAACATGCGACTCGAGCTAGCAAAGCTTGTAGCAATCCTAATCCTGCTGGGCACCTGAGAACACATGCTAAAACGAGTCAGCTATAAAGCTGGTGAGTTCATAGGGTTGTTAGTTGAAACATAAAGTGTAAAACCTTATAAGTTGTGAAAAGTAGTTCAAAATCCAAGATTTTGATATGTATTGTATTGAAGTTGTAACACCAATGTGTATACATCCTACAAGGTATCTCATACCTAAGTGACCGTGATGTGTACCTAAGTACATAACATTGAGGCATTCTGTGCCTGGATACCTATCAAGTATTAAGTAAATCTATCAATGTGAGGCAATACATGCCTAAGGACAATCAGGTAATTGTATGACCACGTCATATGATGATGTGTAATAATTGGTGTGCCACTTGGCATAGCGTGTTGCATCCAGCAACATATTGTAGTCCCACGGACTATGATTGAGTATTTAGCCAAATACTGAGTTGAAGGCCTCGCGTGAAAGTTCACCGATCCGTTAATTGTACGGATCACGAGCATAAGCTCTCCCATCCGTATAAGTGTGTGGATCACGAGCATAATCTCACCCATCCATCTAGTGTATAGCTTTACCGCGATATCGTACTTGTGCCCACTGCAATACCGTGGCATCATTTTGTACCCACTTCTCACCATGGCATCGTTTTGTGCCTATCTGGCATCGACCGAATTGCTCGCAAGCAAAGTTTGTAATTGAGGTGGCAGTACTACGACATACCCGACTTGAGTAATTGAGCCGACAGTACAACGACATGTCCTACATGAGTAATTGAGCCAGCAGTACAATGACATGTCCGACTAGTTCGATTGTGTTTGTATGCGTGTATGTATACCTATATACATAACTAAATTGTAGGTGGCACCAAGTGCTCGAGATGAAGTACAAGCATGTATATATATATATATATATATATATAAGTTGAACTAACAAATACCACAGATAGGGTATCATGTAGCACATGAAATTGATTTATTATAGCTAAGTATGTATATACAGTACTTAACTATGGGTTGTATTGCAATAAGGCTAGGTATGATTAATCATCACCTAGTTGTTTTGGTATTAGTATAAGAAATCCATACTAATGTATATTTCTAATGTATACTCCTAGCCTCATCCTAGCAAGTATATTGAGATCCTTGGTTGTTGTTTACTTGAGTTCAATTCCAATTGAAAAGTCATGGAATATATATGGGCAGTTTTAGTTTCCTAAGAGGAAAAACTAATCCTGTAAAGGTCTAGTTGTTGTCTTGAGTAGGTAGAACTAAAAAGTCCTAGTGTGTTTGACGGCATTGTCCCGTGACGATATGGTCCGTGTATAATTGATAACTTAGTCAAGTTATGTAGTGGTAATTATTTGCCAACAATCTAACAGTGTACGGTTATAACCTATCTAGGTTAAGTTTTGATATTGTTCCTAGTCAATATGATGGGTGTAATTCCTAAGTATTACACATTTCGTATTACATGACAGTAATATAGATAAGTGTGAATTATAAAAGGTTATTATTATAATTCAAAAATAGTAGTTGAGCATGCGTCTCACCCCGAAAACAGTAAAACAGTTAAAATAGTGGGGCTATGAAACTCACCTGAGGAGTTAGCAATCCTACGATACGCGCGTCGTCCGATGGGTATCCTCCTAGTGTCCTAAACACGTGAGGTTATATGAGTATGAGACAAATCAGTTTGTCTAAGCGAGTTGTGTACTTTCTGTTTTTAGCGACACTAGGCTAGTGTCGCTATAGGCGACACTAAAGATTGGCGTCACTTGGGAAGTGACGCTACGGGCGTCACTAAGGGGCGTCACTTAAGGCGAAACTCAAAGGCGTCACTATTTGCGTCACTAAATGCGGCACTTCCATGCGGCACTAAGATGTGTCACTAATATGCGACACTTACATGCGTCACTTAGGCAAGTGACGCTACGCTGCTGGTCTGTGGTGACACTTCCGTCTGTTCGACGGGTTTTCACCCAAAAACGCAATCTAGCCCATTTTTAGGCCGAATCTTGTTGTTATAATGTTAATACATGATATATTAAGTGTTTTTAACATGAAATAACAAAGAAAAGTGGGTGATTCCTTACTATTGGAAGATTGAGGGTTTGAGGATGATGATGGTGATCTTGAAGATGAAGAAGATGAAGATGATGGTGATGGATGCTTGTTGTTGCTCTTGTTGATGATGATGATGATGTTGTTGTTGATTATTGTTGTTGTTATTGTTGGTTGTTGTTGTTGTTAGTGTTAGAGAGAAAGATAGATGAAAAAGAAGAAAAAGATGGTGAAATGAGGTAGGGGTTTGGGGTTTTTGTCAAAACTCAGATCCCCATCTTAGGGGACTGTGGTCTCCAGCCACAGTACAAAATGCCCGTGTTTTTGTACCCGATCATAATTTAAAATAGTATTTTAAATTCTAAAACTCATTTATATTAATTTGAGATGTTTTCGAGTTGAAGTATTTTATAAAAATACTATTTTGAAACTAAAATTTAATAGATTGTTTTCGCGCGGTTTTAGATTACCAGAATGCGTTTTAAATTAAAATGACTTACATTTTTGAATACTTTGTTATAATCGCGTACAAAATATGATTATTTGAAGTTTAAATTTTGCGCGAAAATTGACCTTTCGGACCAGGTGTTACAATCTCTATCTGTTTGGAAACTTGCATCACTATAACCCGTTACTCTGAGTTCTTCTTCTCCACCATAAACCAATAACCTGTCCTTAGTATTTCTCAAATACTTAATAATATTCTTTACAGCTGTCCAATTACCTTCACCAGGATTCTGCTGATGTCGACTCACTAAGCTCAAAGCAAATGAGACATCAGGACTCGTATACGTCATGGCATACATGATCGATCCTATAGCCAAAGCATATGGGACTCGACTCATTCTATCTGATTCTTTCTTAGATTTCGGACAAAGATCCTTACCGATCTTAATGCCATGATGTAAGGGAAGATTTCCTTTCTTAGAGTTCTCCATTTTGAATATTTTCAAAATTTTGTCTAAGTATATGTCCTGGCTAAGTCCTATGAGACATCTCGACCTATCTCTATAAATCTTTATACCAAGAATATATGCTGCATCTCTCAAGTCTTTCATACCGAAATATTTTCCCAACCAATCCTTTACACCTTGTAAAGATGGATGTCATTTCCTATAAGTAGTATATCATCCACATATAATACTAGGAAAACTACAACACTCCCACTGAACTTGACATATATACAAGACTCATCTTCGCTTCTAGAAAATCCAAACTCTGTGACTTTCTCATGGAAGCAGAGATTCCAGCTACGAGAGGCTTGTTTAAGTCCATAAATACCCTTTTGAAGCTTACACATTCTATTAAGATACTTTGCATTTTCAAAACCCTCCGGTTGTGCCATGAACACATCCTCTGTCAGTTTCCTGTTAAGGAAAGCGGTTTTGACATCCATCTGCCAAATTTCATAATCATGAAACTCAGCTATGGCTAGCATTATCCTAACTGACTTTATCTTAGCTACTGGTGAGAAGGTTTTCTCATAATCAATCCCGTAGGTTTGAGTATAGCCCTTCGCTACCAACCTAGCTTTATAAGTGTGTACTTTCCTATCCATGTCTGTCTTCTTCTTGAAGATCCACTTACAACCCACTGTCTTAAGACTGGGTGTAGTGTCAACCAAATTCCAAACTTGATTTTCATACATAGACTGAATTTCGGTTTTCATAGCTTCCTTTCACTTAGCAGCCTCAGGGCCTGCTATCGCTTCCTTATAATTAGCAGGCTCACTTAAGTCATTTAGTGTACTGTCACTAATTTTATCCTCTTCTATGTGGAAACCATAATAGAATGAGGAGGCTTGCTAACTCTACTACTGGTTCTGCGAGCGGGTAAGGATATGTCTTCATGTTCAACAGGTGTTTCTACCTCTTGTTGAACATCAGTGTTTATTGTAGGTTCTTCATCGGTTGTCTCTTGAATTTCTTCAAGATCAATTTTACTCTCACTGTCCTCTTTAGATATCATTTCTCTCTCAAGGAACACTCCTATTCGAGCTACAACGACCACATTTTCCGTGGTCCTGTAGAATAGATATCCAAACGACTCTTGTGGATAACCGACGAAAAGATACTTTTCAGATCTGGAGTCTAGTTTGTCCTGAGTTTCTCGTCTAATGAAAACTTCACAACCCTAGATTTTGATGTGACCAAGGGAAGGACGTTTTCCCTTCCACATCTTATAAGGTGTCTTTGAGGCCTTCTTGTGAGTGCCCCTTGCTGTGGATCTAAGTGATTGATAACAATGATTGTAAGACGGAAACAAACAATCACACACATAATATGTAAACACAAATCAAAATCGAATGAACGAATCAAAAACAACTTTGTATTGATAATCGTAACCTATTAGCTTGTTTACAGACTTGCTATTTCGACAAATGGTGCTAGGGTTTCATCAACCCTATCCAGAAACCCGTAGGTTTGCTTATATACTAACACAAATCGGCAGACATGCGACACTTGGCAGTGACGCATGTGGCCACCTTCATGCATCATTTACCTAAGTGTCGCTATGCGATACTAAGGCAAGTGTCGCCTAAAACTAATATTAAGTGTCGTTAAGTACAAAACTAACTTTTCTATTTCAACTAACTAACGACACTTACAACTCGATAGACCAACTGACTGACACACTAAGTGTACCAACAAACTCCTCCATGTCAGCAGCTTGGTCTTCAAAAATCTTCAGTCTTCAAAAATATCTTCAAATCATTTCCAGCCAGCTGGGAATACACCGCCAGCGTGTACCCCATTGGCTATACAGATATCCACAATCTTCTGGAACTTTATTGCTTCAGCTCTCTCTCTAGCTTTGAACTGAATCTGGTTCTCATGCAACATTTTCATATCTCGTTCTGAAAGATTTATCGAACTTAAAGGATCGAATACACCAAATTTGTTTCTTTTCAATCCCCACATTGACCTTTTCTTGGGCTTTGTGACAATCCATGATGTCTTCTCTTTAGCTCCCAAATCTGCATCAGTTAACGGCTCTGGATCCGTTGACGGTTCTAAATCAGGAACAAAAACAATCACAGCTTCACCTGTAATATTATTATATTCCCAGTATAGCAGTCTTTTAAGAAAATCCAAAGGAATGATCTCTAAAGGTATCTTCTGTAAGCAATTTGCTGGTGGGTAAATCATCATGACGATTGGTTATCTAGTAACTGGATCCAACTTCTTTTTGAACTTGTATCTCATGCCTAGCGTCGGTTTAATCAGATTGTACTTCTTGCTGTTCATTTCCCGATGAATGATAACCTGAAAATAATCCGCTCTTGAATCTCTTGAACTATTTATTAAAGGTATCTGAGATAGTCTCTGAAGTTCACAATTAGGCAAAGTACTTATTCGATAAAACTTTAAATTAAAGTACAGAATGCCATCACTCCTTTTGATCATCAATACTGAGTTGTTTTCATCGAAATTCCAACTCTTGATCAAACCCGTATAATCAGTTATAACTTTGTAATGTCTGCACGTAACGGGTATCTCAATTATCGGTTTGAATACTAACAAAGGTTTTGATGTCGAATGTTCTGCAGTAGAGGCTAAAGGCTCAGCGGTTTCTGCTTCCGCTTCATCCTCTGAGGAATCGGATTCGTTAATAGGAGCCTCATCAAAGCACTCATCTCTTTGTAGTTCCTCTCCCTCAACTTCAACATCATCATTACCCTCAAAATTAAAATCCTCTTCCATTGAACCATTAACAGTTTCTTCCTCAGGTATCGAAGTGTTCTCATTCATCATTCGTTGAAGAAACGTAAGATCTACACATGAGTAATCTACAACAATTGGTCTTGGTTGTCCCTGAACCTCAACGAAATAATCCAATGTGATATTTTCATTAATTTCATAATCTTGTACATTTTCCGATTCTGGGGGAGGTGTTACATTTGTTTCCAAGGTACGATGACCATCCTCCCCCGAAACAAGAGTAATAGACTCCATTTCTACCAACCTAGACTCGAGATCTTTCACCTGAAGCTTTAATTCATCAACCGTTTCCGCCTTGAGTTCTAATTCTTTGATCTTCCCAGCCTGAGCTTCAATAACTACAGCTTGATCAGTAAAACATTTATTCATCAGCTCCATCTGAGCAAGAATCTGCTGAAGAGATGCAGGCGGTGGCTGTTGTGGTTGTAGAGGTTGCTGACCTGGCTCCTGTATCACAACCCCTGTTTGCTGGCGTCTTCTTTGAGGCAAATCAGCATATGAAGGAGTAGACCCAGCTGGTCACTTTCCATGATTCCTTGGCACATGAACCCGCTCTTCAGATATCCTACGCAGAATACGCTTAAAGCGTCAAGGATCAACCATTTGAATTGCATCTAAAGCATCTTGAGGAGGCACATCACCCTCAGAATCGGGTGGTGTGGGTCCACCATTATCCCCATCTTCTGTCTTAACATTTTCAATATCATTCAAATTCCGAGCAACTTCATTTTCAACCAAATCTTCATCATTAACCGGAGGAACTACAACATCCTCAACCCCATCATTCGGCGGCGCAACATAGTTTTCATCGACTATGTGCCCAAAAAGATCATGATCTGGCAAAAATGCTTCACCTTTTAGCGGTAGTTTACAATCATTGAAAACTCGCAAAAGCATCAGCGTCGGAATCAGCTTCGACCTCGTATCAGGTGCAATACCCAAATCCATATCATTCAGAATCAGTTGCACAAAATGAGGATACAACAACCATTTATCCTTTCCAGCCCTGATGTTCTCAACCATATTGCCGAAGATATATCCACTAAAATTGTATGGCTTGTTGTAAATTAAAGCCAACATCAAAGAAAGAGTGGAATAACTTGCAACATCATAACCTCCCTTCCTCGGAGATAAACAAACAATAACAATATGGCACAGATAACGCCAAACTCTGCAGAGATATTGTTTCCTGAAATCCGAAAGTTGATCAGCTGGATAGCCCATTCGCCGAAGACCACTGAAAATGAAAGTCGTTTCAAATTGAGTCAGCATATCAGGCGTATCATGGAATTGAAGAACACGACGAACTGTAACCTGTGTAATCTCAATCTGTTGATCAAACATCGTGGATATGATACGCGGAACATCATTATCCATTCTGATAAGCGCATGATCATAAAATTCCTCAATCTGATTCATATACACTGGAAGAGTGGCTGTGATAGCATGATGAATCCTGGATCTTCTGAGAAAGTTGATCATCGGCCTAAACGGGATCGAATTCTTATGCTTTGAATCCAGAAACACAACAATATTGTGGCGAGTATTTGTGCGGCGATAATAATCTTGAAGAGCTGCCATCTGTAAGCTAAAATTAAATAATAAGACAAGAAACAGCGTTACAGAATAAGCTCAAATATACAAACACAATTAAAATTGAAATTCTAATTTTAGGCGTTACTTAGTAAGTGACGCATGGAATAGTACCGACACTCAGGGAGTGCCGCATGGTACAGTGAAATAAAATCAGAAATCACATGAAGCGTCACTTAGGATAAGTGATGCTAATGATGCGTCATTGGTGTAAGTGACAGTGCCACAGTATGCGTCATTAAAGGCGACACTTAGAGAGTGTCGGTGTAAAAGTATGCGGCAGGCATGGCGTCAGTTAACAAGTGACGGATAAACATAAGCATCACTAATAGAGTCACTTAAGGGAGTGATGCATAACAAAGCGTCACTCAGATAAGTGACGGTATAGACCTAGGCTTCAGTTAGGGAGTCACTTAAATAAGTGACGGTATGTCTATCAAAGTACTAACTAGTGTCACTTACGGGAGGTGACGCAACGATGAAGATCATAGCATCAAGGGGCACTTGATAAGGAAGAGTAAAACACACCAAATATTAACACAAAACTTTAACAAAATGAACCCCAATTCGTGTGATTTCAATAAACCCTAAAAACCGTAACCCTAATATGCAATTTAGCATGAATACATAACGATAGGGGTTAAAATTTATACCTAATGAAGCGTATACGTGAGGGTAAAAAGGGTGTAACAAACGATTGCAACGAAAAAGCTCCAAAATCCACAAAAAAATAAAAAACCTCGAACAGTTGAAGTGACGCAGAGACGCACACAAGTGACGCTATGTCAGAGAAGTGACGGATATTGAATAGTGAAAGTGATGGATAGGAGTGTCATTTTGAAGGGTATTTATACCGAAACCCTAATAAGCGTCACTCAACCCGACACTAGTAGCGTCACTGGAAGCGCACTGGGGGCTCACTTACGATGTGACGCATAAGGTCACTTAGGAAAAAAATTGAGATTCTTTTCGATCTTTTGCGTTTTGATTTTGATACTCAAATTTGAAAGTAAATGTAACTTGGTTATAACACAAAATAAAACTAAGAGTAAAATAAAATAAATTAACACAAAATTAACGCAAAAGTTACAAATACAAAATCAAAATTAACACATTCTTTTTTATGACGGAGTTGATTGAGGCTGGTTAGGGATCATATCGAAATAACATGCAATTATTAGGAATAGTAAGTGTTATTTCGATCATCAGTATATTTGTCCATATTAAATTTACTTGGCACACTTAAAACACCTTTTATAAAAGTTATTTCAAGACGATTATTGGTATTTGATATCGCGTAAAAAGTCACGTTTTTACTACCGATATCTCTCTCATTCTGGAATAATACTTGGCAAATAAACTCAGATAATGTTCAAATCAATAAAACTTTGCCAAGAAGGTCGAAATGGATTTGCACGAGAAAAATCAAGCAAAACGGACGAAAAACGAAGATTCCACACACGTTAGAAGATTCAAGACATCGAGACAAGATTTAAAGGCAAAAGTTCCTATCACTAATATTTCTCTTATCCAAGATATTTGTTTTCAAAATACGAATCTAACAGAAGAAGAATCAACAAAAACGGATGAAGAATGAAGATTCTACGTATGCCGGAACATTCAAATGATTCGTACGAGACATCCAAAGATTAGAGGCATATTTTTGGGATTTCTTTTCATCAAAGTCTTCGTTTTCAAAAAACGAATCGAACGCAAAAAGAATCGATGAAAACGGACGCATAACAAAGAAGATACGCACGAATCAAGAAACGAGGCGAAAGACGGTGAACCGGGGCGGGAGTAGGGCAGCCGCCGCCGGCCACACCACCACCGCCGCTGGCTGCACCACAGCCGCTGCCGGCTTCCTGGCTCCCATCCCCCGTCTACTTTTTCATCCTCGCCCGTACTCGCAGGGTACACGTGCTAGACCTTTACGCGCTTTAGGGTACATGTGCTAGCAACTTTTCCACCTTTTGCTAACATGTGCCCCAAGTTTCTAAGATGCACCCATTTTGTTATTTCTTTCATAATTTGTTAGATTTACTTTCTCATTCTATTAGGCTAGTTCAGGAAACTTGTTTAGAATAGAACGAAAGCAAGGAACGAGTTTGTAATCTTTGGTGTAAGCTTGGAGTTATTCTTATTGATTCAAGTCTATTCCTTCTCGCGCATTTATATCGGTTAATTCTATTCTTATCTATCTTAATTAAATATGTATACATTAATTATGCTAGAGATAGTTTATGCCATAATTAGCGAGTAGATTACTATTGTATTTGTTATGATGTAATTAGCATAAATAGTTATGGGATGATCTTAAATATGTCGTGAAGTAATATGACGGCCCCTATTGGACTGTTTACCTTATATAGTATTGGAAACGCTGTTAAGCGGAGTATAAATGTAAGGAAGTCGGTAAACGACCGAAGGTAGTTGTATTATGGATCGACATTATAAAAATGGAAACTTTATGAACGGACTTATCTTGTGATTTTAAAAATAAAAATTATATTCTCCTTTCGATTAACAAACGTGATGGTAACCTTGTAAAGAGGAGTCACGAACCTTAATACTTGGTCAATAGTTATCTGTGTCAAAACTATGGTTTAATTGTAATGTCATGCAATCATCATAAAATGCAATGTGATTACGTGGAATTGCCATGAGTATAGTACACCTCCAATCACAATGTACTTATCATGAAAACATCGCGAAGCAATTAAACTCACAACGGAAACATCGGTTAACGATTAAATACATTGTGAACTACCATAGTATTTTACGATATGGTCTGGGTTTAACGTTATGCAAAAGCCGTCAACATTTTAATTAGATTAGTTTAGATTAGATTAGAGTAGGTAGACTATAGGCTAAATAATCATTCACGAAAACCTAGGAATTTGTTAATTGTATTGAGAAAGGCAAGTTTAAAATCCAATTTAAAATGATATATTTCCTTAAACCGTGAAACCTAAAGCAAGGTACATAAGAAACTAAACACTTTCCGTCACTTACCATGCTTGAGTTTTACTAACAGGAATTAATTAAATAAGTCCGAACATATTGTCTAAGTTAGTTGTTTGCCGGATTTATAGTCCTTGTGGTATTAAGAACGGTTAGACTTGTTATGGACTTGCTACTCTTTTCCTTCGCCCACGAGCGAATGCGTTCAATAATAAGGGCCACTTACTCCCTCGTAGGAGAGTGTGGAGAGTTGAGCATTGTCTGTCTGATCAGAATCATGATACCCTAGTTCCTCGTGACATATCAGTTGATAACCGACTGATAAGGATCTACGGGTTATACCATAAGCTATCAAATCTAGTAAGCATTTCCAATTTAGATAAACGTTTTCTCTAAGAAGTCATCGTCCCATATTATGAGCTAATGAAATGTAACACCCCCAAAATTCGATGATTGAGTTTAGCGGAAGCATTTAGTTAAGTATGGGGAGTGCCACAATACACAGTACATGCATACGTATCAGAGCTTATGATTACAACAGAACATAATATATTAAGATGCCAATAGTAATAGTTACAAAGTTTACGATTCATTGAATCGTATAAGTTGAAAAGTAATTAAGTTACAAAAGTAGATTTCGTAAATATGGTTAACAACTTAGTTATATAAAAGAAATCCAGTTATCAAAAGTTGTCATCCTATTCCTTCGGGGGTCGCCTACGTTCCATGTGTGTAGGATGTCTTACATGCAGCTAATTCCCTGAAAAACATAGTAAAAGTCAACAACGAGGTTGAGTGAATTCACAGGGTTTATGTTTGCAATAGTTGAATCAAGTTTGTAAGCACAGTTGTTAAAACCAATATGTTCACAAATAGTTTTGCCATAATAGTTAAGTAAACATTTTGTGGAATGTTATCCAAGTATAGTTCGGTTGGGATGTCACCCAAAATACAGTTTGCATGGGATGTTACCCAAAATACCGTTTATGTGGGATGTTACCCAAAATACAGTTTGCAGTACATTGCTAGTCGTTCTCCAGCGTTTCCAAAACAGTACCGGTCGTTCTCCGGTCTAAATACGCACGGGTGGTTCTCCCATCCAAACTCGGCCAGTCATTCTCTGGCAATAAATACTGCTGGTCGTTCTCCAGTGAAACACAGTACCGGTCATTCTCCGATTTTCCAAACAAGTTTTATCACGTTTATAATATGAAAATGTTGTTTTATAAATACCAGTTTTGTTGTAAGGGTTCAACAGTTCAAAGTACTCAAATCGTGCGAGTAAACAAGTATGATAACAATCATGTAAGCAAAAGTAGTTATGGCAATTAGTAAAACAGTTGACTATGATTTCCACCCCTGTTCGAAAGTAGTAAAGCAGTAAAAGTAGGGGCTGTGAACTCACCTGTTGAGTTGAGTATGTTCGAGTGCTAGCAAAGCCTAAAGCCCAAGAAGTCTAGTCGAAATCTCCTAACGCCCTAAACATATGAGATTTAATGAGTACGTGGAGGTCTAAGTTTACCATCCATGCTAGTGTTCGTACAACCAAGTTATGTCCAAGTGTTTGTTCATTGATTATGTTTGAAGTTTTTTTTTTTTTGAAAATGTATACGACTCGTTGGTGATAGTTTGAAATCGACATTTCAATATTATAAGTGTGTTTGTAATGTTTATAAAGTTCGTGTATTGTATCGTATGTAAATATTCGTTTCCGGTTAAGTTCGACACTTAGTGGGAAAAAGATTTGCAAGTTTTCTGTTTTATGCGTCACTTAAGGGCGTCACTTACCTTGGGGTAGTGACACTTAGGAAGTGTCGCGTAAAATGGCAAGTTCTGCATTATTAGCGTCACTCGAGGAAGTGTCGCATATGGGGCGTCACTTAAACAAGTGACGGGTACAAGTGTCGGGTCAAAATCAATATTCGAGTATAGGCGTCACTTAAGCTAGTGACGCATGGTAGTGACGGGTAGAAGTGTCGGTGTAAGTATCGGAAAAAGAGGGTTTTTTTAGCGTCACTTGGCGAAGTGACGCAAAAAGAGGGCTTTATGCGACACTTAGTGCGTCACTTAAGTGACGCGGTACTATTTTTGGGCCTGATGCGTCACTTAGGACTGTTCGTAGATCAGTTTGTAAAAACGAGATTTAAGCTTCGATTTGGACATAATCAGTTGATAAAAACACTAAAACATGGTATATAAAGTACTATAAACATGAGATATCAAAGAAAATAGCAAGATTTAAGAGTTTGCGGGATTGTCGGGATCTTACAAAGTTATCGCATGAGAAATTCGAGAAGATAGAAAGGTAGAGCTCGACTCCGTGATCGTTTTTCTCTAAAGGAGTTTTGTGATTTGAGGTTGTTTCGTGGTAGTTTTCGGTGGTCAAAGTGGGTGGTGGAAGTATGTTTAGAGAGAGAGATGAGAGGAATGAGGGTAAAGAGAGAGAAAGAGATTGGTGGGAATGAAAGAAAGGAGGGGATGGGGAGGGGTTTTGGTCTAGTTTTGGTGTCCCCATTTTTGTGGTATTTTTATCCGTGTTTGTTTACCCGATCGTTACATATTACAATATTTTAAATAATAAATTTTTTAAATGCGCATTCTATTATATTTTTAATTGGGATATTTATAAAACTAATCTAGTTGAGTTTATAAAATTAAACTTTATTTTGTTTCAGTTTTACGTAATAAATGTTATTCGTTACGAAATACTTGTAAATATTATCGACATAATATTTAATAAACGTTAATGTTATTTAATAAATTTCGTTTTACTAAATAATTTTGTTCACCAACAATCCCATATTATGTCGCGTTTGTTCCAATCGTTTTGTACGTAATTACGAATAAGTAATACTACGCATATTAACCAGTTGGGCTTTGCTAGACTTACCTCTAAAAGTAGTTGTGAATTCACTCAAAGTTAGGGAATTAGCCTAAAATGCAAATGTTTAGTGTACGTAATCGCGTTTAAATTTGCGGGGTGTTACATGAAATCACAACAAATACTACTTTCCATCATCTGATTTATTATTACCTTTTATTTGCTTTATTTAGTTTATTAGTTAACTGAACCAAAACCCCCAACACACTTTTATAAAAAAAACTTATACTAGAAAGTAATGATTGATTGGATCACTTCTGTTTCAATTCAGTTTCTCTTTAAGAACAACTCTAGGTCATACTTACCATCTACTAGCCTTTGGTTCAGTAGTAATAAGTCACACTTAGACTCCATCATTTACAAATTTAAAACACCCACCGATAGGCGTTGTGATCACTCACGTTTGTGATGGTCGGAACACCATCAATATTGTTTGTCCACCTAAACATGTTACATCCGTGTCTGTGAGTTTACCTTTGATTGTTAGTATGAATATTTCACTGTGGTCCCCATCATAGATATAACCCTATAACCTAGACATGAACATAGTTTCCAAATTTAGAAATAATATAAGAGGATCAATTTTAAGAATCAAGCCAGCGGTGACAGGTCTGTACCGACGTACAATAGAGCAACATACACTTGATTCAGGTTTAAGCGAAATCGTTCACAGTCAAACCAAACTTGATTTATTCAATTGGCGCCCTTGATCAGTATCATAGAATTTAAGACTTTGCAATTACATGGACTCACGTTTGCTTAGATTTTGAGAATATAACGAATTGAAATCAGGTCTGTACTTACGTACAACAGAGGTATCAATTATTATACTCCCCCAAAAGATCTCAGATATACGATCCAAAATAGAAATATGTCAAGCTACTCTAGGGAATTAAGACATAGAGTCGTACATCACAAGGTGTTTACCACAAGTTAATAGACACGTATTATATTTACTTCTTAATAACCTAGAGATCGGTGTGTATCATGCCTACTAATACATCGTATGATGAAGCTAATTTTCATAAAAACTGTTTTAAATATGTCAGATAAACCTACTATCATATCCAAGATAAACCTTAAAATTCCATTTTGTGCATGTCACCTGATGTACTATCATATCCCAAGTTGTTTACAGACACAACTCAACGTCTATTTTAAAAATGTAGCAATCGTGCATTTCTTTTATTATAAAGAGTATAAAGAGTGGTTGTTGCCTTTTAGTTATTTTTTTTTTTAACACACATAAAAGCAAATAAATTTACGTTCCAAGTTACAAATTACTTTTTAGTCATCAAATCGAGTACGCGAAAAAACTTTGGTGAATAGGTCGGCATTTTGCTTAAGGGTGTCTATATGGATGATGCGTGTGAAAGCGTCTAGTTTTATTATTTATAAAGTACAGGATATACCAATTACTACTATCACACAACCAGGAAAGAATACCCGATCGGAATAATATAGCTATGGTAAGTCAAGGTCGAACACAGGAACACAGGAACGATATTATTCAATTAAATTGGAATTATTAATAAAGCAGTAAAATAGGGGTTATGTTTTAGTTCCGTACGAACGTGCAATATGAAGTAATTAACTAAACCAAACAACAGAAAACAAGATATGAGGAACAGATAAACAATCAGAGATAGACATGTAATTGCTTAGAGTCTTCACACTTAGATTCATATTATCTGGTTCATGTGTTTTGATTGTCTGATTGTGATTTCTTTTATATTAACTTAGATACTACTCAAAGAATCCAAGTTAAATGTAAATTAGTCTCCAGTTCTGGTTAACTAATATCTACAATCTAGAGTCCTACATTAAACATCGATCCGACATCGCAAGAATGTTTCTCTATTGCGTGCTTTTCCCTAGATTGTGCATTAAGTGTTCACGACTTGTTACGATTAATCCTCGTGGTATGACTCAACAATACCTTCTAATAATCAATTATTAGCTCATTCATTTTAGATTAATTAATTACTATACTCTTAACCTATCAAACTCAATCTATTTAGCAATGATCATAAACCTAGATTCATAATCATCAATAATCAATAGTATCAAAGGAACTCAATCTCAATAATCCTATTGACCACGTTAAGTAGCAACTAATAATCACCAACAAACAAGGATTCACGGACAACGTAACAATCTTCAATCATACAATTTATTCAAAACGCAATTATAACCTTTAAACAATCATAATCCAAGGTTATTAAACTAAACAATATACAAATAGTCTAATTCATAATTCAATCATACAAAATCAGATTCATAATCTTAAACAAAACACATAGACATGTTTGAATTAAAATCGGAAGATGATACGCAACCCAAATCGTGAACCACGCGAAGTAGGATTAATTGGTATTAATCCTAACATCTTTGTGCCTCCAAAATGCCTATGGAACTTGCTTTTGTCGACTTAGGGTTTGTGGTAAAAGTTAGTGTTAAAATGAGGCAAATTAGGGTTTTAACATATTCTGACGACTCAATCCATCCGTCGGATAGAATTTCCATCCGCCGGATGGATGAGTTTTCACTAAAATCCCGACCCGCGTACTTTTCAGCCCAACATTTCAATCCATACGCCGGATGGAATTTCCATATGCCGGATGGATGAAAAAGTCTCTGGAGTCTAAACGAAAGTTGTAGCCCCGCCTATTAGCTAAATTCTCTAACTTGAAACAACCCAATCGGAGTTCGTATGAGAAAGTTATGGCCAAAATACGAACGCATAGCTGAAAACTCAGCATTTACACTTTTCTTCCATTTTCAGCTCATCTTTCGTTCTCTTTCTGATTCAAGCTCCATTATCACTAATTCCAATCCTCACTTGCCTATCTTCTTATTCACTTAGCATCATTTCTTCACGATTAGATCGTTCTTTGTTTCTTTTCGATCCAAGCTCTGATTAAACTCCTAATTGCAAATATGAACGAAATGAGTATCTTATTCACATACAATTGATTAGAAATCTATCAAACACGGGGTAACTTAGTACTACAATATAGTACATTTTGGCGTTTATCAAACATCCCCCACTTAAATCCTACTTGTCCTCAAGTAGACTATTGATGTGTGCTAAGTATAGATAATTATAATCACAAGTTTTAATTAAGGAAATACTAAATAATACTATCACACAATTCAAGCAAGTGTTATCCTGATCATAGAATATAGTTTTATAAGTAAGTCCAGATTCGAACACAGGGAACGTGATTTAATCTATAACTAACTATTTATTTATCCTAATTACAATTATTACAATCAATATACAATAATACACAATAATATACAAGATAGGGGGACGTTTTAGTTCCGATCGAACATATTTATATTTGATACCGATTCTTTAATAAATAAGTTTAAAGGAACAACTTAAGAATACTCAATTGGATAGAAGATTATGACTATTTAAACTATTATTTATTAAACTTATTATATCAACTTATGTCAAATTGCATGTTGGCTATTATTATTGTGATTTACTAATGTAGAAAACCTCAAAGGTTATGACAATTCTCATATAGCAATACAGTCAAAGGTTATGTAAAGTATCACTATTTATTAAGATCTATCAACATATTATTGATGCAATTCCAGGGTCGGTTGAATTATAATGCTACTTAACATCTAATGAAACATAATTACTTAATTTAAAAACCCAAAAGATTAGTGAAGTTTATCTATAAATCAGTTAATTATGATCATTAACATAATATAACACATAATTCCTGCATAATAATATTCAATAATATAGTTTCAACATAAACATATAAATCATATAATAAACCTAATAAACATACATTTAAACATTCATAATGAAAATCTAACAAGCAATTAATTCAAATAAACAATATCCATAGTAACCCAAAAGGTTAGTGAAGCTACAAGGATAAAGAAACCGAACCAGCTGACGAACTAGCTTTTCCTAGGGTTGAAAATCTTCAAACCCTAGCTCCTTAGCCTCCAAATTCGCACCTCAAGTCGACCTTAAACCCTAATAATCGACTTTGTATTCTAAGAATCGTATATGGTTTAGCTAAAACTAAGCCTCTATTTATAATGTTTCTGGCCGACCCTCCAACCGCCGGTTGGGACTTCCAACCGCCGGTTGGAGTTATTTGAATCCCACTCCAACTCTGCGCTTTTTCCACCGACTTGAAACCTTAACCCCAACCGCCGGTTGGTTAATCCAACCGCCGGTTGGATTGTTTTTCCAGAATGTTCCACAAACGGTTTGGGCTTCAATGTGGCCTTTTCTTTCTTCTTTAAATGGATTCACTTGTTTTCTTGGCCCAAATCTTCAATATTATCATTTTAGTCTTCATTTCTTTAAGGTTTAAGCCTTCTTTTCTTCAATTGCTTTAATTTCTTCAGTTTCGGTCTTATTTTCGTTCCTTTTCTCCAATCTTCAATATAATACATTTTTGCAAATATGAACAAAATAAGTATCTAAAATCATATAAATGCATAAAATGTATACAAATATAGGGATAAATAATATAAAATATAGTATCTATTTGATGCTTATCAACTATCACATAAAATGAATAGGTAAACGACAAAATGAGACCTACATACCAACTAGCATTTAACCAACCAAATTTTTATCTTAAAAATAATCATACCTTAAGATTTAGCAATCAAGAAACTCCTCTAGGAAAAACAAATTTTACTCATTCATTATTATTATACATAACAGATAGCTCACAAGGATTACCGATATTGTTGTCCACCTAAACAATTTATACTTAGGTAATTGAGCTTGACTTATCATTGTTCTAGCAGCTTTACCCTTAATTCACAATAGCAAAATACCCTTATACATATAACGTGAAAATATTGCACATATTATGGATATCCAATTAAACAATCATTTTTCAAGTCAAGACATTGGCGACGGTCGGAATACCATCAAGTTTTTGACGCTGCTGCTGGGGAGACTAACTGTCCGATACAGAGGCCCAACCAATCCTGTTTTCTCGTATACCCTTAGGATAAAACCTTATAAAAAAAACAAAAACAAAATATTTTCTTTATTGTCTGTTTTTCTTTAGTGTATCCCCTAAATCTGCACCACTTTTTAACTTTCCTGATCCAGAACTTATAATACGCACTATTTGACGAGAAAAGAAGCAATCTGCATTCAGACATGCAATGGCTGATCGCATCACTCTTGCTGACAACAGTAAGCCCTCTATTGAAGGAAGAGGAGGCCCAATTCTCTACCCAGAAACCTCAGGACAATCATTCAAGCTTAAACACCACATCACCCAACTAATCCAAAACCACTGTCAATTCCATGGATTACCAAGTGATAATCCAAACTCTCACCTCGACAAGTTCATATCTCTTTCAAACTCCTACAAACAAAATGGAGTTAGCCAAGATACAATTCGTTTGTTTCTCTTCCCTTATTCGCTCACACATCATGCGCAAACATGGTTTGAAGGTTTAGAAACCGGCTCTATCCCTTCATGGATGGTGATGGCGACAAAGTTTCTAACCAAGTACTTTCCGCCCTCTAAACAAACCAAACTCCGAAATGACATCATGAACTTTCACCAAGCTTTTGATGAGTCATTATACACCGCATGGGAATGATTCAAAGGATCACTGAAGAAATGCTCCAATCACTGACTCGACATATATGCACAATTGTGTACCTTCTATAATGGTTTAGACCCTAACCACCGAACCACCCTCGACGCTGCCGCACAAGGAAGCTTTATGACGAAGACGGACGAAGAAGGATGGAACCTTATAGAAAACATGACTATGCATCACCATGATTGGAACTTTGGAGATCACTCAACATCTTCAGCACCTCTCGCTGCATCGAATCCAATTCCAGTCGAAGCAATTAAGGTATTAACGGAGAAGATGGACACACTTGTCAAACAGTTCGGAGAACTTAAGAAACAATAGCACCAAGTACACCAAGTGCAAGCCTGTCAAAACTGCACCAACTCGCAGCCACCCGGTGAATATCAAGTTGAATATGAAGAGACAAATGGCACCGTTTATTATGCTCAATATCCCGCTCGACCATAGAATTTTCCACCCGGCTTCAACCAAAAAACAACCAACCTAGAGGACTTTCATTCCCACAAAGAAACAACCAACCTTTCCAACCCAGATACCCACCTAGATACCCACCTTACCCACAACAACAAAAACTTGCCTACAACCAACCCCTCGCACTTCCTGGACCCACTTCTGACACAAACCAAACCACTGAGCAACGCAACAAGACAAATGCCCCAGCTTCAAGTTCAGAAGACGCCTTCACCCTGTTCATGCAAGGCCAACACATACTCAACCAAAAGACATCCTCTAGGTAAGATCAAGCCGATCTCTTCATGAGAAATCAATTGGCCGTACTGAAGAACTTGGAATCTCAAATTGGACAATTGGCACAACATCTTGAGAATAGACCCAGAGGAAGTTTACCTAGAAACACGGTTCACAACCCACATGTTGAGGAGGCAAAGCAAGTTACCACCACCAAGGAAGCAGCCACTCCACCCCCTGCTGCTGTCCCAGTAAAGGAAGAACCAGAGATCAAGATACCAGCTGTGGAAACCACCCCGACCATGAATAAGGAGGTTAGAATCCCTTACCCCGCTAGACTTAAGGTCCAACCTAAGAAATTATCATCTTTTAAGTTACACGGAAAATTCCTCGATACAATGTCTAGAGTTCCTGTCCGTAATAAATACATTAGAAAACTGCTATCCACTAAGGATAAACTGCCCGAAGTAAACAATATTCCTCTTAGTTCTTAAAGCTCAGCCCTACTTAAAAATAGCCTTCCTGAAAAACTAGGAGACACCGGTATATTTACACTCCCTTGTTTTATTTACCAATCCAGAGATATAAGCGCCTTAGCCGACCTAGGAGCTAGCATTAACCTCATGCCCTACTTCCTGTTTAAGAGGCTAGAACTTGAAAATTTGATACCCACTAAGATGACTGTCCAGCTAGATGACCAATCCGTTAGATACCCAAAAGGAATAGCTGAAAATGTCTTAGTTCAAGTTAACAAATTCTTCTTTCCTACAGATTTTGTGGTAATGGACATCCACGAGGACATAAACATCCCGAGTATCCTTGGAAGACCATTCATGAATACAGCCCGAGCAGTAATTGATGTGTATAACCACACGATTTTCCTACGCTCGCATGGCGAAAGCATCACTTACAAGATCGACCAACCAGAATGCACTCCAGAACAAGAAGAATGTTATGCTATATCAACAGGTAGAATTACCTATAATGACGAATCAGAGCCCGAAGAAGAACAACCTTTCACCCGATCGTCAACCTTCATCTCTGACACTGACACTGACCTAGAAGAGGAAGAGGAGTATCAACCTACAGAGGAAGACGTGGAATATGAAGAAGAAGAAGAACTTGAAGAAGAAGAAGAAGAAGAGGAAGAACCCGCTGAGGAAGAAGAAGAACCTGAAGAAGAGGAAGAGGAAATGGACGAAGAGACTGAAGAAAAAAGATCTGAAGAATTGGAGGAAGATGAAGATCAAATTAATTCACCCCAAATGGCTGAAGTCAAAAGGATACAATGTTCCGAAGACAACAATTCATCAGACGAATCCGTTGATTATGAATCCGTCAGTCAATACTTCAGATCCACTCATCTCAAGAGAATGGAAACCATGCTCGACTCTCATCTCGACCCGTCGAAACCATTCACCCGAACCCGACTCCAAGATATAGATACAATTGAAGAGTTCCGATCCTCAAACCAATTGGAAATATATGACAAGCTCTTACTAAGAATTGTTCCGTATAAGGCAAGTCAAACGAATGGCTTTGTGGAAGAAAACCTTCAAGATTCAGCCACGGAAGTCAGGACCATTGAAGTCGATAGTTCCAAACCTTTCAATAACGCACCCTTAGATGAAGAATTCCACCAATTTCCAGATTCCCGTGATGAAGATTCTGAAGAAGAAATCAAGTATGATGACGACTGTATCGATGTCACTTTCGACGAACGCTCTATTCCCCCTGCTCCAGCAAATTCTCCTATCTCCACAACCGAGATATTGGAAATCCCTCTCTTAGATACCCACCAAGAGATGATTGACTTGATTGATGAAAACGACGATGTTCGCATCATTGTAGAAGCTATCAGAGAATCTACCAATGACTACACCACCGCTCAAAGGTACCTGATAAGGGAAATCGAATGAGAATACGATTCATACCTTGCCAATTAAGAATCGCAAGAACCTCGCGCTCTACGCAGGTATATCCAAGAACTATAAGATTCCCTTCAAGCTCAACTCACAAGATAAGCTCAACAGCCAGAAAGACCCGACCACCTGATGGGAGAAATCGAATTCTGCAGTAACCAGAGGCAAATATAACAAAAAGTATATTGTGCCCTAGCCGGATCAGCTTTCCCCTACTCATCGAGTCAGAAGGCTACACTAGCATCAATGAGAACCCATCTGGAAAGAGCTACTGGAAACCCGCAGAATTATGCCGATCTCAAAATGGTGGGAGATCTTAGAACCCTTCTAGATCTCATCGAAACCGGAGAACACCTCACAGCTTCAGAAAATTTCATAATCGTAATTCATTCCACTATTGGTCATCATGTTGAGATAATAATTGATGAACTAAACGACTCGGTATATGAAGAATAAGTTTGTGAAGTACCAAGATTCATTCCTCACTTGTCGCAAATTAACTTAGCAACATATGTGTAACACCCCCAAATTTAATGTTGCGCGGAAGCAAGCTTTGGGTGTTACTAATCAATAATCAAGCACCAAAGTATAGCAAACGACTTCTAAATGAGACGTTTGTAAAATAGTTCCATACCATTATAAAATAGAGTTTGAAAACATAATGTTTTCGTTACAAAAGTAAGGTCCCCTAGAGTCCGCGTACGTAACGGGAGATTCTATTACATAACCATAGTTACAAAAGATAATGCTAAAGAATCTCCGTTAAATGCAGTTTGGAAATCATGCGACTCTAGCTAGTAATCTTGGAGTAATCCTACTCCGTACGTGTACCTGAGAATACATGCTAAAAAGGGTCAACACGAATGTTGGTGAATCTCACAGGTTTAGTAATAAAGTAATAGTTTGAACACAAGATTTTTATCAGTTGTGCCCGTAGGCGTAAATCAAGTATCTGCAACCAAGCAAATAATAAGTAAACATGTATATACCGTTGCCATGAGCTCATAGTCGAAGCTTAACCCGCAAATCGGTGGTACAACCAAGTACCGTATAGTGCCCCCGCGAGTGCCCAATCCAAACACTCGTACGAAACAAATAAAAGTCGCCCATTTATACATAACGGTTCGTGGTAGCGCTACTACCCCGGGCGGGGAGGGTCAGTCCCTAATGGATCCATTAACTAATATTCGCGCTTAAGTCCATAACTAACGAAACTATGATGGAGGGACTTCAGTGGATTAGTAAGTAACTCATGCAAGCCCGTATATGAAAGTAAGTAGTTTAAGCACTTGTGTTCAAGAAAAAATGTAAGCAATGTATCTCACCCCGTAAGTAAAACAGTAAAAATGGGGCTGTAAGACTCACCTGAGTCAAGCAAGCAAGCGTTTAACTTAATAAACGTAAAGTCCGAAAGCAGTAGTAATCCGTAGGTTTCGCGAACCCGCAACCTTCTAATGCCCTAAGCATATAAGGTTGTATGTATAAGTGAATGTCTCAAAAGATCATTCATGCTAGTTGTCCACTCAACTAGTTATGTCCAAATACATTTGGTTTGTGTTTGAAAGTGTGTACGACCCGTTGGTGATACGTTTAGTTTTATTTGTAAATGTTCCATAAGGTTTTCTTATGGTTATACATAAGTGTTTGTTTGGAGAATAATATATATATATATCTATATATATATATATATATATATATATCCGTGAATGTTGCATCCGACAATAGTCTTTCGAAAAGTATATATATTTATTCCGTGAATATTTATTCGACAACAGGAGTCTTATTCAAGTGTTTTATTTATCCGACAATAGCAAGTTGGATCCGTGAATAAGAAGTCACGGATATATTTTTATCCGACAATAGGTAATCACGAATACTACACATGCGTCAATATGTATTCTCGGAGTTTTTATTTATACGATAATAGTTATGCGACAATAAGGATTCACGGAGTAATGTTCATGCGACAAAAATTTCACGAATTTACTGTTCATGCGACAATGTGATTCACTGAGCACTTGTTCATCCGACAATGTATTCACTGAGCACTGTTCATCCGACAATGTATTCACGGAATACTTGTGATTTTTATTTAAAATAGTAAACATCATCAAATCATTCTGAAATTTTTACACATAGTTCCTACATATGTTATGTACTTTCTGTAATTTTTTTATGATTTTTGGAGGTCGTTTGATATTTTATAAAAATTCACAAAGTGGCAGTGTCCAGTTTAATCCGAGATTAGACCACTTCTCACAAATCAAATTTTCTGGAGAAATGAGGGCATTTCTGGAATGAGCCAAAGAAGAACTTTTTGTATATAACAAAATTACCAAGATTTCCGAAGTGGTCTCATACGTTTTTGAGGTCTAGAACTCAAGATATGGTCTCAAGAAGGAGGTCATTGTCGGAGGTCATTGTCGGATTTTTACTATTGTCGGACCTATATTTTACCCGTGTTATAACATAAATTTGGTCAAGTAAAACTTAACTAATCGTTATGAAATTTGTACACAAGATTCCCCTATGTCTTAGCTTTCCAAAATGTATTTTTGCATCGATTTTAACTAAGCACAACTCGAGATATAATTTTTACAAAGTGAAAGTGGTCCAACAGCTCTTCTAGTTGACATATGTGTACCAATCTGGTCATATCTAAAGTTTTACAAAACTTCACAAAACGTTCCAGTATGATTTGGAAAGCTAACAAAATTTGTGATCTTTTCCCGTTGGTCTCAAGTTCTAATTCGTTCCATATCCCAAGATATACTTATTTTGAATTGGTCAAGATTCTGGTCAGCTTCATCAGATCCGCTATGTACTTTTATTTCAGTAACTAAAAATAGCAAATGAACTTCAATTTTTGTGAGGCTTACATATTATGAAAGTAGACTTCTTATACTTGATTTTAGGCTCAAGAAACGTCCATTTTAGTGTTGTAATGATTTTTATAAAATTCGGGGAAATGGAAATAGAATCTGGACAGGAAGGTTAACTTCCTGTTTTCGAGTTTTAATTTGTGTTTCGACTTATCTTTTGGACATTAGCTAGTTGAATAAGCAACATAACATGTTAATACATGAGTTATAAGTAAAATACAAGAGTTTTGAAGTCTCACAATGGTGTATGAAGGAATGGAGATGGTAGAAGTGTTGTACACGTGTAGACGGTCGTTTTGGTGTCTTCGGCTTCGTTTTTCCTTCAAGAATGAGGTGGTGGCCGATGGTGGATGGTGGTGGTGTTATGGTGGTGGCTGGAATTCGTGGGAGAGGGGAAAGGGAGAGAGGAGAGGAGTGTAGAGAGAGTTTGGATGAAAGAGTGAGGAGGTATGGTGATGTTGGAGTGTGTAAGTGCCAAAAAGGGTGAAAGTCTTGGGTATGGCTTTCATCCTTATTTCCAGCAGAATTCAAGGGGGTCCCACCCCCACATGGTGATTTATTTCTTGCCCCCAAAGTTGTGTTAAGTCCCGTGTTCGTTTACCCGTTCGTTTTACGTTTTAATTAATCGTATAACGTTTTATTTAGTATGTTTTGTTAACGATTACAACCCGATATTTTTACTTGAAGTATTTTATTAACATACTTAATAATATGATATAAGACATACTTTGCCTTTATTTCACCCGTCGGGCGCGTTCCACGCGTTTTTCGTTGCGTACAGTTATGTTTTGATAAAACGTAAAATCGTATAATATATTAAAGTAAATATATTAAAGTAAATAATGTTTGTTTGGATAAATCCACATTATTTTTAACAGTTTGTCACCAACGTCCATAGTAAATAGTGTCGGACCTCGTCCGGTTCAAGTGTGTATGATTTAAACAAATCATATAACGTGTATGTAATTACACAGAAAGTTACATATATTTAGATTAATATAATACTAAATACATGTAATTACAAGTAGTTAGGCACTAATTAAAGTCCTAAATTAGCGGGTGTTACAATATGTGACGACTTGACTACGCGGAATGTATACTGAAGAAGATGTGGGGCTTGATGTCTATCACAACGGATACAATGAAATATTCAGCAAGCTAATCTATATCTTCACGGACTCGGACTTCCCCTTCAACCGTGAGCAACATCAACTCATCAGACAAGTATGCCAAGCAACCAGATCTTTAGAGGAGACCCTTTGGCTAGTGACTTTGAAGAACTAAAAACTCAGTTCATGGCCTGTTGTGCTGCACACCGGTCGTTGGAATTTCTAATGGTGATGCGAGCCAACAATGGGTTTTTAAATTTATAAGGCTGGGGCATAGGGTTACTATTATGCTAATCAAAGGGCTAGCAAAGAACAAGTATGACCTAGGATCGTTCTTCAAAGTGTAGCAAATTGAAGCTAGGGGATTTAGAAACTTTTTATGTATTTAGCTAGGGAAAAAAGAGTTGGTTTTGGTTTTGGATTTTCTATTCTAAATTAAATTAAAATAAAATGAAAGGTGGAGTTTACTTCGGGCGTTCAGCAATTAAAGTGATTATCTACTATGAAGCGGTTTAGAAGTTGTTAAATATGGAGAGTTCTAATGGGGATAAGTTCGTAAGTCAATGTGAGCTATTACTTCAATCGTTATATCGAGCTAACGCGGAGGTGTCCATAATCGGGCAAAGAGAATGTCACGTGGGTTGCAGCATATATTAAAGCATACACCGAAATTCTCTCAAATGTATACCCATATTATTCGACAGTTAATCTCGAATTATATTCCCCAATCTCGGTCGTCAGAGATGTCCGAATCATGGCATAGTTTGTTGAATAAACAATCTTATGAACGAGGTTTACCCTCACCGGAATAGGTTGGACTAACTGGTCTAGGCAGTCAGATAATGTATCATCACTTATTCGTACGAATTATCCACATGACTCAGGTATGCAAGAATACATGGATGGTTTGTACTATAAATGGAAACTTAAGTAACACGTTTGTTATTCGATTCATAGTATAACTACCTTCGGTCTTTCTCGACTTCCATACATTTGTACTCCACCGTAGGCGTTTCCAGTACTATATCAAAGAACAGTCAAAGGTATATCTTCAAATGAACCATGGGCTCCCTATTTATAGGGGAAAATTGGTGCATTCTAGCAACTTGGGGCACATGTTAGAAAAAGGTGGAAAATTTGTTAGCACATGTACCCTAAAGCGC
Organism: Pseudognaphalium luteoalbum; assembly: GCA_963422505.1. Lineage (NCBI taxonomy): Eukaryota > Viridiplantae > Streptophyta > Magnoliopsida > Asterales > Asteraceae > Pseudognaphalium > Pseudognaphalium luteoalbum. Next base: position 84,717,262 of record OY730192.1, on the reverse strand, counting down.
GTAAAGGTCTAGCATGTGTACCCCAAAGTCACGGAAAAGGCCTAGCACATGTACCCTGCGAGTACGGGCGAGGACGAAAAAGCACCAAATGGACAGGGGGGGTGTCCAGCACCGGTGGTGGTGTAGCCAGTGGCGGTGGTGTGGTCGGCGGCGGCTGCCCTGCCACAGCCCCGGTTCGCTGTCTTTCGCTCCGTTTCTTAAATTGTGCGTATCTTCTTCGTTATGCGTCCGTTTTCGTTGATTCTTTTTGCGTTGGATTTTTTTTTCAAAAACGAAGACTTTGATGAAAGGAAATCCCAAAAAGTGTCTTTGATCTTTGGATGTCTCGTACGAATCATTTGAATCTTTCAGCGTTCGTAGAATCTTGATCCGTTTTTGTTGATTTTTCTTCTGTTGTATTCGTATTTTGAAAACAAATATATTGGATAAGAGAAATCTCAGTGATGGGGTCTTTTGTCTTGATGTCTTGAGTCTTTAAACGTGTGTGAAATCTTCGTTTTTCGACCGTTTTGCTTGATTTTTCTCGTGCAACTTCATTTTGATCTTTTTGGCAAAGTTTCTTTGATTTGAGTATCTTTTGAGTCCAAATGCCAAGTATTTCTCCAGAATGAGAAAGATACCGGTAATAAAAATATGACTTTTTACGCGATATCAAGTATCCCACACTTAGAGTTTTGCTTGTCCTCAAGCGAATTTTCGAATGTCCGGAAGGGTGTCTTCGTATCCTGAGAACTTTGATTCCTGTAGGCTGGGTGAAAAGATTTCAAATGGGGTTTTAACCCTGTTTGCTTTCTCAAACTACCCATTCTAACAAGGTTTCTTCATGACTGGGGCCTTCACAGGTGGTTACTCAATTCACTGAAGTGTATCGGGTTTCCTAATTTCTAATTCACTCAGGGGCCAGTCATGTAGCTCTTTTGGCATCATAAGCTTAGTTGAGAATCAAATTTGTAATACTCAAATGGGGACGGTGCTAATTATCTCTAGACATTTGTAAGAGGGTGAAGATGGATATGTAGGTGGTTTAGTGGGGTTTCGATATAGCCTAAGAGTTTGTCTGTGATGACTTGTCTTTGACGTTTTAGTGATACCTCATTTTGGATTTCTCTCTTTGAGAGCCTTCTTTCCATGTTTTCACTTTGAGGAACCTTCCCCTTGGCATTAAATGATCCTTGGGTCTTTTAGTTCTTTGGTTCCTCTTGGCAGCTTTCTTTTTGCTGAATTATGCTTTTCTTTGGAGTTCCCCTTCTCTTTTTGGATGGTATATTTATCCTTCGGAGGGGGGGGGGGGGGTTTCAATGTGTTTCTTGCAGTAATTCTTCTTGACAGAACAGAAACTTAGGCTATGGCCAAGATATGTAAAGGAAGGTTTGGTTTCTTGAAGTGAGTTTTTGAAATGAAAAGGCTAAGGATCAACAGGTTTTCTACTTGATCTTCAATGAGTAAAGTGAGCATTGGTTGGGTTAGGCTTGAAAACAGGGTTTTTTATGAGAGGGTTTTATCCTAGGAAATGTCGAGATCCTCTAATTGCACCTTCATCACGTATGATGTCCATCTTTGTAGTTTCGAAATGTATTGCTCGAGCAAGTTCTAACTTAAAAGGCATACATCGGCACACTCTCAATCAAAAAGTGAAGCATTAAAGATAAATTCTTTTATATGGCTCACGATTCCTCACTTGTTTTGGTGGTTTAATGCCTAGTCATGCGATTGCTTGTTTTGAAACTTAGTTTGAAATTTTTTCAAAGAGTTTTACCCATTATTGTCGATTTTCTCAATCCTTGGATTTTCGTTGACCAGAAATACCCTTTCTAGACTTTCAAAAATTTGACTTTCAAAAATTTGAAAATTTTGCTGAAATTTTATTATTATTATTTTTTTTTGAAAATCTGAGTTTGCTTAAAAGATTTTATCAAAATTTTATGTTGCACTTCAGTAGTGAATACTACTGTTATTATCCCACACTTAAAAGAACATTGTCCCTAATGTTCCATTTCTAAGTTAGGTTAATCCCACACTTAGATTTTTGAATGAGGGACAATATTTTTGAAGTCATTCTCTGTTTGTGAGTCATAATCCCACACTTTAGAGTTTCACTTAGAGTTTTAGTGTGTTTAATCAAGCAAAGTAAGGTTAGAAGAGATATTTCCTTATGTTGCGTGCGTTGCCATTGGATTTTATGGACCAGGTTCAAGTGTGTGAAATTGCTAAAAATGGACCAGGCTCATTAGAAATGAAGTTGTTCCATAATTTCCACGTCAAGTTCTGCATAATAAATATCCTTCAGGAAACACAAATGTCAATACACGTTAATACTAAACAGAAATAACATAACTAATAATAACTAATCCATGTCAGCATAGAGCGCCTCCCAATCGGTGAAGTCAACATCCATAAAGATCGTGTTTTCCATGATCGATGTAGGAGATGCTGACTCCACGATGGTATAGACTGGAGATGCAGTGCCATCCTCTGGGTCCTGAATCCAAGCATCTACTGCAGCGATCTCCTCCTCTAGTGGGTCCGTAATAGTGGGGTGGTCATGCGCAGTCAGGTTCCAAGGTGGGAATAGATCCCACAGTGGAATATGCAGAGCGGAATCAGGTCCCATCTAAAAAGGGCACACAGGTGTGGAAGGAAGGCCCAAAGCAGTGTGGATATCAGTGATGGCAGTGTGCTGGACCTCGAGGGATCTCAGTATCGACCAAGTGACAGCAGGGTCAGCGATAGTCACCCCATGATGAAAGGTGGGTACTTTGGAGGTCCCTGCGGTCTGTTCCTCTGATCGGTGAGATGAAGGTAACCTGGTGTGAAGGGAACATAAAAGGAAAGTCTCCTAAATGTTCACCTCCACCAAGTCTGCCAAGGTCTTGTCCAATCGAGGGGGTGGTGACTGTGATCCCCTGAGGGTCCTCATGCTACTACCCGGTGATGAACTCCGGGAGTGATATATGGCACGTGAGCGTCTCTGATTGGGGGCACGTGCTCTAGCTAGCTGCAAACTCATCCTGCAAAATACAAAAGGTCAATGGTCTAAACATAATCATTAGCCTTTCATGAGGCGAGCACCTGCATAAGAATGGATTAAACACAAAAGTAAAATTGTGACAATCCTCAAATTAGGGTACTAATCTTTACCTAATTACTGCATTAACTAGAGTTAATACCCTGATTAGTGAATTCAAAACTATCTTTGTGTGATAAGTTTAGCAAAACTTATTATATAATATGTGTCGTATTAGTTAAATAGTAGTTATAATATATAATTATTGTACTAAATGAACGTATCGAACTCGACAAACTAAATACAATAAAGTTGGTGATACAAAATAATAATAATTCGAAACTTATTAATTACCAATATTAGATATTTATATTATTGAAATAATATAATAATTTATACGTTTTATATTAAACGTATTGAGAGTGATACAAAAGTTCAAAAAGAACTTCAAAATACTTTCGAATAATTTTTATTTGAAAACATTATGGGAAAAAAAAAGTTAGGACAAAAATAAAATGAAAACCTTTAGATGATTATTTAAAATGCGTTATACACGAACAGAAACAATTTCAAAACGTACCTCAATGTCAAAAATAATAAAAGTATTATTTTTCCCATTCCTATTTTAGTATTTGGAAGATTACCTCAAAATATAATTTCCAAATTTGACTGAAAATTTGCACCCAATTTAATTGTACAGTACCACTACTGTAAATAATTTTATTAGTCATTTTAATAAAATATTTCATTTTTATAATTATCAATTATTAAGTTTAAAATAAAATTTAAGATAACGAATAATTGATTAGTACACGGGGTACCACTAATTATACCCGTACACGGAATTAACGGGTTAAAAACTCAAACTATTACACTAAATAAAATATTTGATCGACAAAAGGGTACTGAGCCATACTTACTCGGTAGAAATTTGAGTTCAAGTTCAATATAATACTCCCTCCCATACTCACATTTGAGATATCACCTAACACAAATTATTGGTATTCCTCTCTCCCTCTTCTGTGATCTTCAAACGCCAGGAACAAGAAAAGAGCAGGAGCTCTTCATCAATCTTCTTCCTCATCTTCAAGATATCACCTTCATTATTAACAAATTAATAACACAACACAATAACAATAGTTATCATCATCATCATCATCATCATCCGTGCTTCTTCACCATCCATCTCTAGAACTTTTGTAAGAAAACATTCTCCATTTCAATTACTTGTACTAATGTTTCGATAATTGTTGTGATAGATTATGATTGATTGAGAAAGAAATCATGTTGGTGATGATGTTGACAAACATGAAAAACCAAAAGTTTCATTGTGTATCAAGATTTTAATACATGTATAAGTGTTATAAAAATGTTAAATGGAAAGATAAAACTTATATTATTTTGTTTGATAATACTTACAAAAGTTATAACCGAAATATAGCTAAAACATACGTGTAATTTGGATCAAGAAATGGGACACGTAAACAGAGTTGAGTTCCAGATTTTGAACCATGTGGGTGATGGTTAATAGAGGTACAAAACACATATATACAATTGATTTCATACAAAAACAAATAGTTACTACCTAGACTAGTGGTTAAGGCGTTGTGTTGTAGAGAGGAAGGTCACAGGTTTAAGACTTGTGACCGACCTTTTTGTTTGTTTTTGTTTATCTTTTTAAGTATATATATATATATATATATATATATATATATATATATATGAACAAGAACTATTATATTATATGTATATCAACGACAACCATTTATACATGTACATACATATATACGAACTTACAAACACGTAAACGATTATAATTGTACGAAACAAAATTTCGACTTGACGAATTATTGATAAGTTATAGTTGATATAATACGATACGACACGTGATTTGATACTAAAAATGGATACAAATTCGAGACATTTTTATAATCAAATATTATTTGATTAATACGCGACAAACTTTTGATCGATGACAAACAATTTATATATATCGAGACGAGTAAAATGAAACGATCAAAACTATTTGGTACAAACTATAAAATGGATTATATATATATAAACGACTATCGTTTCTATCTATATATGCCAACGAACAATGTATATTTTTATATACGAACGACAACTATAACTTTTATATATAAATATTCGAACTATGAGGATTTATATATAAATATATATATACGATGGGGTAACGAAACTTATTTTCGTAGTATATAAAGTTATGTTTATAAAACATAAACGGCAATATATATATATATATGTTTATATATACACGCGACGACAACAAATGATATATATATATATATATATATATATATATATATATATATATATATATATATATATAACGATGATGACTTTTTATGTATACGAATATATATTCAACTAATAAGTATATATATGTATATACTTACACTCAACGCATTGTTTAACACATATATCACCAACAACTAAAATTGTACAAACAAATACATATCGAATAGTCCAAGTACTTATATAAAGTATATTTATCTTGCGTCTAGGATCTTGAGGAACGCTTTCGGACTACTATATTACTAGTTGTTATTCGCTGAAGACTTGCTACCAGTGAGTTCACAGCCCCTTTTTCACTGTTTTAATGTTTTAAAACTAGGGGTGGAAAACATAGAACAATGTGCTATAATATGCTACTTGATTTATATAATTTATATTCAACTATTTGTGTAAATGCTTAACATGCTTTTATACACAACTGTTTAACATGAACGCTTTCATACTATGATACTTGAACTGAATATATGAAATGATGTTTCATAACTACTTTGGGAATTAAGACAAAACAAATCTTGGTACGAACCTAGGTTTACATGAGGTAGTTGTAGTGCACATAAGTCCCAGTGCTTACAACCTATAACCATTAGCTAGGTGACTCTAGCCACTGAGTATACAGATAGTACTATCGATTTGACAACCCTCCCAGGATATAACTCGTTGGTCATTCCAACCACACGATGGCAGTCGTAACGAGGAGTATATACTTACCGTGTTACTGAGGCAACAACATCAACTGGTCGTGGATTGGTTATAGTACTAGGTGTCGTTACTTTAACTTTAAAGGTGTCGCTCACCTTAGAGGGATTATAGTCTATATTTCCCACATAACTAAGCAACTAAACTACAACTTGATTTGGGAAGGGTATTCCCCGTGAAAACTAATAGGACAGGTGTTTCTACGCATGATTACTTTTTAGGAAACGTTTACCTTGATTGTTAAACTTGTGTTTCCTACAACAACTCATATGGAAATGTTTACTTGAATGTTAAACTTGTGTTTCCTGTAACTATTTATTAGGAAATGTTTTTGACTAAACTTGTGTTTCCTACACAGTTATTACTTGGAGTAAGAATGACATTCTTACATAAAATAGGAAATGTTTTCTTTAAATAGAATACTTGTGTTTCCTACTATACATATAAACATTATGTTTATGTACATGAATGATTTATACAAAACCTGTGAATTTACTCAACATTCAATGTTGACGGTTTACTATGTTTTTCAAGGAATTAGGATCTCAGGTACTGCACATGCATTAAAGGACGTAAGCTACCCAGACCATTTAGGATGCCACTTTTGGGACACTTGGATTTCTTCTGTATTACCAATCACATTGGTTATACTTACGAAATCCCACTTTTATGAACTTGTGTTTATTAAAACTCATGTTGTTCTACAACACTACTATTTGTACGACTTTATAAGTCGTACCTTTTTGTAATAACTTTAACTATGGCATCTTAAATATATGTGTTCTGTATGATCATATGCTCAGATACAATTAATGCACTATTGTAACGTCAGCACCCCCGCTGTTTTAACTATTATTAAAATGCTTCCGCTAATTAACTAAAGCTTCCGCTAAACCATTAATAAACACGATTACCGATTTTGGGGGTGTGACAAAAATAAATGCTGAAAATATAAGATAGGCTTGGGATGCCTCCCAAGAGAGCTTTGTTTATAGAGTCTTGTAGCTTGAATCTTTCATACCTACTCTTCTATTAGGGTGGTTTGTAGTTATAGACTTCCTCAGTTGTGGGAAAGTCTTCTACGTAGTGTTTTAAACGGTGACCATTTACTTTGAAATTCCTGTCTGGAGCCTCGAGTTCGATGGCACCATAAGGAAATACTTTAGAGATTGTGAATGGACTACTCCATCGTGTTTTGAAGTTACCAAAAAACTTCTTAAATCGGGATTTAAAGAGTAGAACTTTATCACCTGGATTGAAGCGTGTGGGGCGGAGCTTTGAATCGTGGAGCAACTTGGTTCTTTCTTTGAATTTGTAGGAGCTTTCATAAGCTTGATCTCTTAACTCTGCTAGCTCATTCAGTTGCATTTTCCGGTGCGTTCCCGTTATCGTTGGATCTAAGGTGCAGTTTTTCAGCCCCCAGTAAGCTTTGTATTCGAGTTCAATCGGGAGATGACATGCTTTTCCATAAACGAGTCTATAGGGGGTTGTTTTGGCATTTTATAAGCTGTTCGGAATGCCCATAAAGCATCGTCTAACTTATCTACCCATCTTTCCTTATGTTGACCAACTATTCGTTCCAAGATCCTTTTTAGCGCCCGGTTTGTAATTTCTTCTTGCCCATTTGTCTGTGGGTGGTAGGCCGTAGACGTCTTGTCGGTAACACCTTATTATTGCAATAGTTTCATAAACTGAGTATTGCAAAAGTGAGTGCCTCAGTTTGTCAGTTGGTCTCAGTCTGTATTCGTGTCGATATTGTAATTACGTATTGAACAGTTTTAGATTTAGTTTAATTACAAATTTTTGTCATCATGCGACACAAGTATTGTGTCGCAGTGTCATACTATGCGACACAAGAATTGTGTCGCAGAGACATTCCATGCGACACAATGACTGTGTCGCAGGATGCCTGGATAAGGCTATAAATAGAAGCTCGCCAGCTTCTGTTTGAGCACCACTTCACACACACATAACACCACTGCTAGCAGAGAAAAACCATCTTGTAGTGTTATTTTGATCATTGTGTGTTTGTCAAAGTGTATGTGTTGTTGCTAGTTAATAATATATATACATACATCTTTGTGTTTTGGTCATTTCTAGCTTAAATCTTGCTTATCTTGTTGTGTTTAAATTTCCGCTTTCACTTACAAGTAAACTACTCGATTTGGTCCGTATACATGGAACCTACAATTGGTATCAGAGCCGCATACTCTTGAGTTGCAGTTTCGAGTTAGTTTGTGCAAGATTTTTGGTCTAAAAGTAAAATTTTAAAACTTTTATGTTCTTGGTGTTCTTGATGTCTTGGTAAAAAGCTGAGTTTTAATCTTATTTGGTGTTTAATCTGTAAAATTTTGTGTTTTTCTATGTTATAGATTTGGTTGGTAAAAAGGTTGGTGTATTGGATCTTAAACTCTTGGATATTACAGCTGATCAGTAAGTTGGTGTGGGTTTTCAAAGAGCTTTTGTTGAAAATTGAAATTTTGGTGGTCTCTAGGTTGACTGCACGTGCACCTTTGCGACACAAGCATTGTGTCGCAAGTTCAGTTCATACGACACAATCATACGACATTAAATTGTCTGCGACACTAGTTGTGACATAACGCTACGACACAACTCTTTTGACCTTGACTGGTCTGCGACACAAGTTGCGACATAACTTACGACATTTCTGTTGTGTCGCATTTTTGTCTTCTGTCTGATTAAGTTCTGCGACACAAGTTTTGTGTCGTATTGATTCTCTGCGACACAACAACTGTGTCGCATTTCTCCAGACTTAGACAAAAATTCAGCTTGTTTGTTGTGTTCTTACTAATTTTTTGCAGATCTTCACCATGTCTCTTCAAAGCGTTGATGCAGTTTTACAACATAATGCTACTATTGGTAATGCAAATAAGCCTCCTTATTTTGCACCGGGTATGGAATATCGAGCATGGAAACAACGTTTTATGTCGTTTGTTTTATTCACTGATCCTGTCATGGAGTTAGCTCTTCTTGAACGATATGAAGCGCCGGTTGCTCTTGGAGAACACATGGGCGTTCCTCCACCCAAACCCATTCGTTCATACACTCCCGAAGAACGAAAAGCATGGGAAATTGAACGCAAGACTCATTCTGCTATTACTATGTCACTTCCAACTGACGTTTTGGATATGTTTCCACAAACCATCGCTTATGATCTTTGGATTGCAATTGAGAAGAGATTTAGTGGCAACTCAGAATTCATCGAGAGCAAACTGGAATTAGTCAAAACTCAGTTTGATTATTTCTATATTCAGAAGAATGAGACTGTCAGAGACATGCTTTGCAGATTTACACGTACTGTAAATGAACTGCAAGCTGGAGGATATAATCTAAAAAATTCTGAGATTAACAAAAAGGCTTTAGCTGCTCTACCTCCAAGTTGGGAAACGCGAGTTCTGCTGTTAGAAAGTGATCCAAAGACAATGCAATTGTCTTTGGATGATCTTGTCGGAAAACTTGAAGCTGGTGCATTAGATATTCAAAAGAAGGAAACAAGATCCACTGCTCGTACATCAAAATCAAGTAATAGTGGAATCGCTTTCATCTCATCTGAGGGTAATTCTCAGAGATCTTCCTCTTACAGTTACCCTACTGTAGGAACATTTTCAGCCATACCATCTCATAATGCCTCTTCAAGTAAGACATGTTCGTCATCATCCGTTCCTTCTTCAGCAACCACAGATGAACATGCAGCAATGTTTACTGCCTTCTTATCATCATATGAAGACTTTCTCTCCAAAAGAGTCAGTACTTTGGAACTGACTGATGAAGACTTTAATCAGGTTGATCCTGATGAGTTAGAAAGGATTGACATTAGATGGAATATGGCGATGCTCACTCGCAGAGCCAAAAACTATCTAAGAAGAACTGGAAAGAGGTCTCTTGAAGATGCAGCTGACCGAACACCAATGGGATTCGACAAAAGCAAAATCAAATGCTATAAGTGTCAGAATCTTGGACACTTTGCCCGAGAATGTGAGAAAGGTCGACAACCTGCTACAGGTTTCACAAAACCATTTGTTGCTCCCAAACAGATTGAGCATACTACTGCTAAGGCTGCATTGTTGATTGAGGATGGAGATGCTTATGATTTTTCTGCTTTTGAAGATCACGAGCAATGCTTCATGGCCATCAACAATGAGGTACAATTTGCTTCATTTACTTGTAACTCATGTATTAGTTTAACTGGTAAAGTAAATGGGCTTATGGAACATAATGACAACCTGAAGTCAGATATCTTGAATTTGATGGAGGCAAATAAAGTGTTGAAAACTAATGAGAAACTCTTTGATAGTAACATTAATCAACTCATTGAAGATAAAAAGGAGCTGAAAGCTCTCATTTTCAGCAATCAGGATGAAATTGACAGTTACTTAAAAATGATTTCTCATTTAAAACAAGAATTGGCTATCTCCGAAGCCAAAGTTGTTGATTACAAACGAAAACTCAAGAATATCAACACTTCAGCCATGGTCTTTACTGAGATCCTTCAGACGGGTAGGACTAATTCTAAAGATAAGTCCGGTTTTGGTTATCATCATCAACCGCCTCTGTCTTTAGATGTGAATTTGGTTAGACCGTCTAAAGATGAAATTAAAGATTTTGTACCTACTGCGTTAGTAGATGCAAAGCCCATTGAAATATCAGTTAATGAACCTGTTGCTAAGCGTGTAGATATGCCTGTAACTGAACCTGTTAGTTTGCCTACTTTTAAGTTGCCTGATTTCTATCAAACCAACATAGAGATCAATCATGATAAGAAGAAAACCAAGCTAACTAAGATTGAACCTGTGAAGCCTTTTGAACCTGTTAAGTTTACCTCCTCAGGAATTGTCCAGTTAACCCCCTTTGGTAGTTTTCACCCTGCTCCTTTAAAAACTACTGAAAAGAAGGTCGAGGTCGAGGATGTTCCTTGTAAGAGTGTGTCTCAATGTGAAAAGAAAAACACTAAGCCTGATCATCACACTATTACTTCTAAGATAAACGTTGAAACTTTTCAAAGGAATGTTAAGGGTCAGGCTGAACTTAAAAGGAAAGATTTAAAGAATACTAATTATAACTCAATCAAGAATTCTGTCAAATCTTCTGTTTCACATTCTGAGGCATCCACTTCAACATACCCTCATAAGTTGCCTGTCTCACCTCAATTCTTAGGCAGTAACGACCAAACCTTTAAAGAAAGACGATCATGTTTCTACTGCAAGAAACAAGGTCACTTGATTAATCAATGTCCGTTGCTTTCGAGAAAGAAGTTGTCAAAAGGTGTTTCCAAAAATTCTATTTACAAAAATTCATCTTCTAAATCATTTTCAAAGAAGCATTCAATTTCTTATACTTCTCTCCCGAAAGTTAATGCTGCTAGGCCTAGTAAACCTCAGGTTAAACAGCCTAACAATGTTAACAAGCAACCCACTGTGGTTCCTGTGAAAATTTGGAGACCAAAAGAGTCATCAAATGACTCATCATCAAGTAATACTGCATCAGGAAGTTCTTCTGATGTCTTGAAAAACAAAGTTTTAACTGATGTAGTTATTATTGATGAGGTCTCCGGAGTACCCAAGTCTGTAAAGGCCTGGGTCTCCATTTCTAACTAACTCTCTCCTCATGTTGTGCTGTAGCAGTCAGGTCATATACAAAGCAGTAAATGGTATGTGGATAGTGGCTGCTCACGGCACATGACAGGTGACATGTCTCTTCTGTCAAATGTTAAACCATATCGCGGAGGACATGTTGCTTTTGCAGGAGATGCAGGTGGTAACATCACGGGACAGGGTACTCTTTCAAATGGGAAAGTGAGTTTTGATAAAGTAAATTATGTCGAGGAACTGCAACACAATCTGATCAGTGTTTCTCAAGTCTGCGACAAGAAGTTTACTACAGCATTTACAGATGTTGAGTGTTTAATTTTGAAACCGGGATTTGTTATTCCCGAGGAATGGGTGCTACTGAGAGCACCCCGTGTACGCAACTCGTACATTTTGGATATGCAAACTGTGACTACCAAGGAGCATACTTGTTTGCTATCAAAAGCATCTTCTAAAGATTCACTGCTTTGGCACAGACGTATGAGACACATTCATTTTCGCAGAATGAATTATCTTGTCAATAATGATCTTGTGTTAGGTGTGCCCAAAAAGTCATTCGAAATAGATGATGAATGCGTTTCCTGTCTCAAAGGGAAAAAAGACAAGAAGTTCCATAAGTCTAAGCAGGTGAACTCTATTGAATCTCCATTGGAGTTGCTTCACATGGATTTGTTGGGTCCTGTGAATAAGAAAAGTATTGGAGGAAAGTCATACTGTCTGGTTGTTACTGATGATTACTCAAGGTTTTCTTGGGTATATTTCTTGGCTGGAAAGGATGAAACGGCTGACACTTTAACCTACTTGTTCGACAGACTGGAAAACATGTGTAACCTGAAAATCAAGAAACTGCGTAGCGATAATGGAACAGAATTCAAGAATAGAACCTTGGAAATGTATTGTCTTCGAAAAGGAATCTTTCATCAGTTTAGTGCTGCTCGTACTCCTCAGCAAAATGGTGTCGCTGAAAGAAAGAATAGGACAATCATTGAAACAGCAAGAACCATGATGTCTGATGCGCATCTGTCTACCACGTTTTGGGCAGAAGCTGTTAATACTGCGTGCTACGTGTTGAATCAAGTTTCGATAGTTAAGAAACGAAACAAAACATGTTATGAATTGCTGAATAATCGCAAACCAAATTTGAAGTTTCTTGAGCCTTTCGGGTGTCCTTGCACAATATTAATTACTAAGGACTCGGTAGGCAAATTTGATGAAAAAGCTGTCGATGGCCTATTTTTAGGATATTCTGTGAACTCGCCAAATAAACGAGTCTTCAACAAGTCCACTGGGAGAATAGAGGAACATTTTGAAGTAAGGTTTATGAAATATACTGATTCTCCAAAAGGCAAGGGACCTGAGTCCTTGTTTGAGTATGATACGTTGGTGGACTCATTCAATCTTCCCAAATTTAGTGAAGAAGATCAGGTGGTATCTCTACTTCATGGCTTGGATCTTACTTCCGACTTAGTCTCCAAGTCTAGAGTAGTACCTCATGAGAATATTGTCAATGATGATAATTCCTCCGATGGTGATCATGTAGCTTCTGAATCTAATCCTCAAACTGAAACCGACATTATCTTTCCACTTGAAACCGAGAACATTGTCACTGATAGCTCAGTTGCAATTGAAAATTCAGAAGGTGTTCTTTCAAACTTGGACCCGATCATTGTGCCTGATCAGATCCCTCAGCTTAGAATTCATTCTTCTCACCCCACTGAAAATATCATCGGTGAGATTCAACAGGGAGTTGTAACCAGGAGGCAACTAGCTGCTAATGAGGTCCGTGAAGAATCTTCATCTGCCTCTTTTGCCTTTGTCGAAGAAGATCTGGAAGATTGCTTCCTATCTCAGCATGAACCAAAGAAGATAAACGAAGCTTTGAAAGATCCATACTGAGTTGAGGCTATGCAGGAAGAATTGAATCAATTCAAAAAGCTTGATGTCTGGAGTTTGGTTCCTTTACCCAAAGATGTCGATCCAATTGGAACTCGCTGGGTATATCGTGTGAAAAAGGATGACAGAGGCGTAGTTATTCGGAATAAGGCTCGGCTGGTGGTTCAAGGTTTTACTCAGATCGAGGGTTTGGACTATGATGATGTGTTTGCTCCAGTTGCAAGATTGGAATCCATTCGCATCTTTCTAGCTTACGCAACATTTAAAGGTTTTCGGGTTTATCAACTCGATGTCAAGAGCGCATTTCTGTATGGAGAGGTTCTAAAGGATGTGTATGTCATGCAACCTCCTGGTTTTGAAGATCCAAATCATCCTGATTATGTTTGCAAGTTAGGCAAAGCTTTATATGGTCTTCATCAAGCTCCTAGAGCTTGGTACGCGAGGTTGGCAAATCATCTAACGAAAAATGGCTTTTCACGAGGCCAAATTGATAGCACTCTCTTCATAAAAAGGGCTGGAAAAGATTTGTTACTGGTACAGGTTTACGTGGACGACATCATTTTTGGTTCAACAAATGATTCTTTGTGCAGAGATTTCGAGAAGATCATGAAGTCCGAGTTTGAGATGAGTGCCATGGGAGAACTTAAATTCTTTCTCGGTGTACAGGTTGAGCAGTCTGATAAAGGTCTCTACATTCATCAGTCCAAATATGTCAATGACATGTTGACTCGGTATGAGCTCCATGACTGTAAACCATATGGTACTCCTATTGAAACAGATCACAAACTCGGGCCAGCTGAACACGAAGAAGACTGCAAGGAGCGAGATTATCGTTCTATGATAGGATCGCTGATGTATCTTACTGCATCCAGACTTGATATTGTGTTTGCTGTGTCTATCTGTTCCAGATATCAAGCAAAGCCCAAGGTTTCTCACATGAGGGCTATGAAGCGAATTTTTGGTTACCTCAAATATAGACCATCACTTGGTCTATGGTACTCAAATGAGAAAAATTTCTCTCTCACTGCCTATTCTGATTCTGATTATGGCGGCTGCAATTCGGATAAAAAGTCAACTACAGGAGGTTGCCAATATCTAGGCTCTAGATTGGTGTCTTGGCAGTGTAAAAAGCAAACCACAGTTTCCACCTTAACAGCGGAGGCTGAATACATTGCTGCTGCAAGTTGTTGCTCCCAGATTTTATGGATTCAACACCAATTGCGTGATTATGGGTTTCTTCTTACCTTGACTCCAATTCATATTGATAATACTGCTGCTATATCTATTATTCGCAATCCTGTTCAACACTCTAAGACCAAACACTTGATTGACCTTATTCACATAGATACCCTTATGCAAAAGGCCGACTTATTCACAAAAGCATTTTCGCGTGCTCGTTTCGACGAACTTGTAGATATGATAGGGATGATTTCCCTTGATCTCAAGAAATGATTTGTGACTTGATTTTTGTACAGTTTATTTGCTTTCCTTTTAAAAAAATAAAAAATAAAAAATCGCAACAGCCACTCTTTATACTTTTTAGTATTAAAGAAATGCAACGTTGCTACATTTTTAAAATAGACGTTGAAGTTGTGTTTGTAAACAACTTGGGATATGATAGTACATCGGGTAACATGCATTAAGTGGAATTTTAAGATTTATCTTGGATGTGTCAGTAGATTTATCTGACGTGCTGAAAACAGTTTTTATAAACATTGTCTTCATCATACGATATATTAGTAGGCTTGTTATACAAAACTTCTTGAAACTACTTAAGAAGCCTAATAATTAATTGTCTATTTCAAATGGTACAACATCATTAGATGTATGACAAATGTCTTAATTTCTTACTTATACTAGACATGTGTTCGTTGAAAGAAGTTTATTTGATATCATTTGAGGGTATATATTGACAGTCTCATCTGTTATACGTAAGTATAGACCTGGTTTCTGTTTATATATACTTAAAAATTAAGCAAACACAAGTCAAAGTACTTGCAAAGTCTTTAAAATTGAGATACCTTACAAGGTCGCCAAAATGGTTTGACCAAGTCTGGTTTTGCTTAAACCTGAATCAAGCTATGTCGCTCTGTTGTACGCAAGTACAGACCTGTCACCGCTGACTTGATTCTTAAATTTGATTTTCTAATATTCTCTCTGTAAATGGAAACATGGTCTATGTCTTAAGTTAAGATGTATATCTATGGTGGTGACCACAGCGAAATATCCATGCGAATAATAAAAAATTAGTTCCTAGATGTGCGTATAACACGTTTAAAGTGGACAATTATACTAATAATCATTTTGAATTAATTTTTATAAAAACTGTTTCTAACATGACAAGTAAATTTAAAGAGGACAAATATACTGATGATCGAAATAACACTTACTGTTCCTAATAATTGCATGTTATGTCGATATGATCCCTAATCAGAATTCTCAACTCCGTCACCAAAATTTTTATTGTTTTTACGCTTTCAGTTGACCTTGTGTCTATTTCTTTTGTTTATGTTTAGTTTTATCTTTTTAATTTTATTTAAATTGTATTTTTCTTCATTTTTATTTTTATTTTCATTTTTATTTAAGTCACAAATCATCTTCATTGCGAAAATCCTTAAATCGAAATCAAAATCGGGTTCGAAATCAAATTCTATGTCCTTAAAATCTGCTTTGTTTTCTTTGCGACACAACAATTGTGTCGTATTCCATTATACGACACAAGAATTGTGTCGTACGTTGTGTCGTATTCCAACTATACGATACAACCGTTGTGTCGTATATTATGTCGTATGCGTGTCCGGGGTTAACTATTCACATCATACGACATAATCATTTACGTTTTCAAATCTTTCACGACACAACATATACGACACAAAGGCGATTTTGCGACACAATCGTATTCTTTTTCGGTTCGTGCTTTCGAAGCGTTTTCACCGCAGATTGGTCATCGATTCTTATTCATCATCCTTCTACGCATCTTTAGGTACATTTATTTCGTGTTTTAGCCATCATATTTGCCTTAGTTTTAATCGTTTCTATTCGGTTTTTAGGGTTCCCGTTTAAACTCGAAATTAATTAGAGTTTAGTGGTTTCTAGGATTAGATAGACGTATATTATTGATCCCCTACTATTTGCAAACCCTAGGGTATGGTTAGATTTCGAAAATCCCAAATTTTTTATCAAAATTAAATCTGGGTTGGTTTGGTGTTCGTCAGTGCGACATAAAATACGACATAGTCGTTATGTCGCATAGATTAGGGAGTTTTATGTCGTATTGATCTCATTAGCTTATGTCGTATTTTTATACGACACTACATACGACACATTACTTATGTCGTATCATTTTATATGACACAACATACGACACAACCTTTATGTCGCATCTGAGTTTAATTTCTCAAATAATGCTAAATGCAGGGGAAATTCTGTCCGCGTGACACGTGTCATGCGACACAAGCCTTGTGTCGTAGTGCCTTTCTACGACACAATCATTGTGTCGTATTGTTCCTGTGCGACACAACTGTTGTGTCGCAGACACTTCTGTGAAACAAAATGCGGTTTACTATTTTGGTACTAACGCTAACGCAGTTCAAGCTTTGTTGTATTATTGCTATTTCTGCAGTAATGGCTGAACAACCCGCTGCTCAACCCGCCGAGATCGATGTCACCAAATATTTCTGGGAACCGCGTCACAATATCGTGGCTTTCTTGAACTCCACGGTCGAGTCTTCACGCCCATATCGTCCCATGATCGCCTTTCTGCGTCGTTCCCGAATTTACAAGGCTATCACTGCTGACACTAGGATCTTGACGAATCATATTACTGAGTTTTGGGATAACGCGGTCGTTAACAGAGATGAACAGGATCCTCGTATCATCTCTAGGGTTTGTGGACGCCAAGTTATCTTCTCGGAGCAGCTTATTCGGGATTTCTTTGAGTTTGGTGACAACTCTGACATGATCATCCAATTCAGTGCTGATGCAATCGCCGAAGGCATGAGATCAATTGGATATCAAGATATTCCTGTTGATCAATACAAGAAGACCTACATGACGAAGGTCTGGAGATATCTGGCACACATTGTGATCGTGTGTTTGTCTAGTCGCAGGGCAGGCCTTGAAGGAATGCGGTATTCGACTGCCTCTGCAATTCTTTCTTTGATATACAACACACCCTTTAACTTCTCAGGTTATATCTTCAGGGGTTTTATGAAAAACGCTTTGGATACGGAAGCCAAATGGGCTGTGTATCCTCGATTCACTCAGTTGTTGCTCAACCATCTGCACCCAGATCTTCCTGTGACTCCATCATTCACTTTTAAGCAAACGCCGATGAACACCCGAATTTACACCACTTGCGGATCTTTTGCCAAGCAGGGACAGGCACCAGATCGTGAGGTTGCCTTGTTCGGTCATATAATGGACCCAACATATGTTGGTCCTCCTGGTGAGCAGTTCAATGCTCCAGCTCCTCAGCATCCAGTTCCACCACCTCCAGTTCAGCCTCCAGTTCAACCTCCAGTCCAACCACCACCAGTTCAACAACCAGCAGTTCAGCAACCGCCGGTTTTGCCAGATCCTATGGATCAGGAGTTAGTGGATCTCGATCGTGAGATCGATGCATATCAGCCACCTTCTCCACCTCCTGAATCCTCCAGCCAAAGAAAAAGACCTCGAGAGTCTTTTGATATTGAGGTTGTAGATCCTCTAGTCAGGCGTGCTCGTACTTCCACTTCCACATCTTCTGGGGTCCCCAGAACCGACACTCCGATCAATCCTCATCCATCGGTTATTCAAGAGCTCATGCAACGAATTGATAAAATGCAGCATGATATGGAAGCTCAAACAACGGTCTTTGAAGCTCAGGATGCCCGAATCTCACGTTTGGAAAAGGAAAATGCTGAGCTGAGATCGAAGGTTTTGCAACTGGAAACCCAAGCTGTTGCTTCGGGGGAGACGCCAACATTAGAATCAACACCTAGGGTTTCCGCCGAGGGCGATGAAAATGTAAATCCTGATAATGTAACTGATTCTACTGTTAATGAAACTCCTTTTGTTTTGGATTATATTCTTGAGCTACCAGGGCAACCGAAACCGTTAGCTGTAGATTACACTTATTGTAATTTGACATACTTTCAAGTTGCGGTTGACGAAGACGGTCATGCGCCTGAAGCGCCGTTTGATTTCGAGGCTGCAAACAATGATGATGATGTTGAGGTTGAGCAAGAAGGGCTTGACCCAAATGAAGAATATGTTGATCGTCCAGCTCATCCACAGGAAGGTTTTGTTGCTTCTGATTCTTCAGACGATGAGTCAGGGCCTGCGTTCAACTACGCACCAGGATCTACTTCAGGATCTTCTTCTCAGGCTGCTCCTGCTCCAGAATCGTCTGAGCCTGCTGGACCTTCTCAAGATATGCCAGTCCCTGTTCGTGAATCAACAAGGACAAACTACAATGACATTTTCCCACAGGATACATTCGAACATGTTCCTTTTGACAGGGAAATGTCCATCAGGGCTAACTGGTTTATCAAAGGTAAAAATCCCGAACCTGCTCCTGTTACATGCAAAAAATACAGGGTTAGTGGCGATTATACCGGTCTCATAAAAAGTTGGAAGGTGAACAAGGGAAGGTTAATGATCAAAAGACGTGATGGTATTCAGTACTTTTGACGGTCGTTGAGGAAACTGAGCACGTTGCCTAAGCATGACATTGTTCGTCTTTCTCAGCTTCAATTGATAAATCCTCAGAAAGACGGAATTGCAAACGCAATTCAAAAGATCATGCGTGAAGAAATTCGATCGAAGAAATATCATTATGTCAAACCGGTGCTGGGTACAAGATATACTTTCAAGAAAAAAACTCGATCCAAAGACGAATCAGCCTATCGTAAGAAATCACTATCCTCCGGCTGAATGTTTGCATGAAATCTCTCTGGAAACAGTTCCCTTCAATTTGCTGAAACGTTTTCATTACTGGGAACTGGATGCTCACACGGGAGAAGCCGTTCTTATGTATGTACCAGATTCAGTACCTCAGACTGGATCTACATCTTTGTGGGGTCTTCCAAAAGCTGAATTCAGAATATTTGACCCGATGAGCCTGATAAACTTGTCAAAGGATGATATGAAGAAGCTGTTCGACAGTCGTATTCGCTACAACCCAGACAATGAGTTCAACACAGTTTTGGCGAAGCGATTTCAGAAAATCGTCAATATATGCTTCGCTTTTGGTGTACATGCTGGTGGGAAGTTCCCTACAGGATGGGTTTGATGTTCAGACGTTTGAAGATCTGAAGTTTTTTGTAGACTGAAGCTAATTGGAGAATTCTTGAAGACCAAGCTGAAGACACGGGGGAGTTTGTTGATACATCTATGTGTGTCTGTCAGTTGGTCTCAGTCTGTATTCGTGTCGATATTGTAATTACGTATTGAACAGTTTTAGATTTAGTTTAATTACAAATTTTTGTCATCATGCGACACAAGTATTGTGTCGCAGTGTCATACTATGCGACACAAGAATTGTGTCGCAGAGTCATTGTGTGCGAAACAAGAATTGTGTCGCAGAGACATTCCATGCGACACAATGACTGTGTCGCAGGATGCCTGGATAAGGCTATAAATAGAAGCTCGCCAGCTTCTGTTTGAGCACCACTTCACACACACATAACACCACTGCTAGCAGAGAAAAACCATCTTGTAGTGTTATTTTGATCATTGTGTGTTTGTCAAAGTGTATGTGTTGTTGCTAGTTAATAATATATATACATACATCTTTGTGTTTTGGTCATTTCTAGCTTAAATCTTGCTTATCTTGTTGTGTTTAAATTTCTGCTTTCACTTACAAGTAAACTACTCGATTTCGTCCGTATACATGGAACCTACATAAAACTTATATTATTTTGTTTGATAACACTTACAAAAGTTATAACCGAAATATAGCTAAAACATACGTGTAATTTGGATCAAGAAATGGGACACGTAAACAGAGTTGAGTTCCAGATTTTGAACCATGTGGGTGATGGTTAATAGAGGTACAAAACACATATATACAATTGATTTCATACAAAAACAAATAGTCACTACCTAGACTAGTGGTTAAGGCGTTGTGTTGTAGAGAGGAAGGTCACAGGTTTAAGACTTGTGACCGACCTTTTTGTTTGTTTTTGTTTATCTTTTTAAATATATATATATATTATATATATATATATATATGAACAAGAACTATTATATTATATGTATATCAACGACAACCATTTATACATGTACATACATATATACGAACTTACAAACACGTAAACGATCATAATTGTACGAAACAAAATTTCGACTTGACGAATTATTGATAAGTTATAGTTGATATAATACGATACGACACGTGATTTGGTACTAAAAATGGATACAACTTCGAAACATTTTTATAATCAAATATTATTTGATTAATACGCGACAAACTTTTGATCAATGACAAACAATTTATATATATCGAGACGAGTAAAATGAAATGATCAAAACTATTTGGTACAAACTATAAAATGGATTATATATATATATAAACGACTATCGTTTCTATCTATATATGCCAACGAACAATGTATATTTTTATATACGAACGACAACTATAACTTTTATATATAAATATTCGAACTATGAGGATTTATATATAAATATATATATACGATGGGGTAACGAAACTTATTTTCGTAGTATATAAAGTTATGTTTATAAAACATAAACGGCAATATATATATATATATGTTTATATATACACGCGACGACAACAAATGATATATATATATATAGATATATATAACGACGACGACTTTTTATGTATACGAATATATATATTCAACTAATAAGTATATATATGTATATACTTACACTCAACGCATTGTTTAGCACATATATCACCAACAACTAAAATTGTACAAACAAATACATATCGAATAGTCCAAGTACTTATATAAAGTATACTTATCTTGTGTCTAGGATCTTGAGGAACGCTTTCGGACTACTATATTACTAGTTGTTATTCGCTGAAGACTTGCTACCAGTGAGTTCACAGCCCCTTTTTCACTGTTTTAATGTTTTAAAACTAGGGGTGGAAAACATAGAACAATGTGCTATAACATGCTACTTGATTTATATAATTTATATTCAACTATTTGTGTAAATGCTTAACATTCTTTTATACACAACTGTTTAACATGAACGCTTTCATACTATGATACTTGAACTGAATATATGAAATGATGTTTCATAACTACTTTGGGAATTAAGACAAAACAAATCTTGGTACGAACCTAGGTTTACATGAGGTAGTTGTAGTGCACATAAGTCCCAGTGCTTACAACCTATAACCATTAGCTAGGTGACTCTAGCCACTGAGTATACAGATAGTACTATCGATTTGACAACCCTCCCAGGATATAACTCGTTGGTCATTCCAACCACACGATGGCAGTCGTAACGAGGAGTATATACATACCGTGTTACTGAGGCAACAACATCAACTGGTCGTGGATTGGTTATAGTACTAGGTGTCGTTACTTTAACTTTAAAGGTGTCGCTCACCTTAGAGGGATTATAGTCTATATTTCCCACATAACTAAGCAACTAAACTACAACTTGATTTGGGAAGGGTATTCCCCGTGAAAACTAATAGGACAGGTGTTTCTACGCATGATTACTTTTTAGGAAACGTTTACCTTGATTGTTAAACTTGTGTTTCCTACAACAACTCATATGGAAATGTTTACTTGAATGTTAAACTTGTGTTTCCTGTAACTATTTATTAGGAAATGTTTTTGACTAAACTTGTGTTTCCTACACAGTTATTACTTGGAGTAAGAATGACATTCTTACATAAAATAGGAAATGTTTTCTTTAAATAGAATACTTGTGTTTCCTACTATACATATAAACATTATGTTTGTGTACATGAATGATTTATACAAAACCTGTGAATTTACTCAACATTCAATGTTGACGGTTTACTATGTTTTTCAGGGAATTAGGATCTCAGGTACTGCACATGCATTAAAGGACGTAAGCTACCCAGACCATTTAGGATGCCACTTTTGGGACACTTGGATTTCTTCTGTATTACCAATCACATTGGTTATACTTACGAAATCCCACTTTTATGAACTTGTGTTTATTAAAACTCATGTTGTTCTACAACACTACTATTTGTACGACTTTATAAGTCGTACCCTTTTGTAATAACTTTAACTATGGCATCTTAAATATATGTGTTCTGTATGATCATATGCTCAGATACAATTAATGCACTATTGTAACGTCAGCACCCCCGCTGTTTTAACTATTATTAAAATGCTTCCGCTAATTAACTAAAGCTTCCGCTAAACCATTAATAAACACGATTACCGATTTTGGGGGTGTGACAAAAATAAATGCTGAAAATATAAGATAGGCTTGGGATGCCTCCCAAGAGCGCTTTGTTTATAGAGTCTTGTAGCTTGAATCTTTCATACCTACTCTTCTATTAGGGTGGTTTGTAGTTATAGACTTCCTCAGTTGTGGGAAAGTCTTCTACGTAGTGTTTTAAACGGTGACCATTTACTTTGAAATTCCTGTCTGGAGCCTCGAGTTCGATGGAACCATAAGGAAATACTTTAGAGATTGTGAATGGACTACTCCATCGTGTTTTGAAGTTACCAAAAAACTTCTTAAATCGGGATTTAAAGAGTAGAACTTTATCACCTGGATTGAAGCGTGTGGGGCGGAGCTTTGAATCGTGGAGCAACTTGGTTCTTTCTTTGAATTTGTAGGAGCTTTCATAAGCTTGATCTCTTAACTCTGCTAGCTCATTCAGTTGCATTTTCCGGTGCGTTCCCGTTATCGTTGGATCTAAGGTGCAGTTTTTCAGCGCCCAGTAAGCTTTGTATTCGAGTTCAATCGGGAGATGACATGCTTTTCCATAAACGAGTCTATAGGGGGTTGTTTTGGCATTTTATAAGCTGTTCGGAATGCCCATAAAGCATCGTCTAACTTATCTACCCATCTTTCCTTATGTTGACCAACTATTCGTTCCAAGATCCTTTTTAGCGCCCGGTTTGTAATTTCTTCTTGCCCATTTGTCTGTGGGTGGTAGGCCGTAGACGTCTTGTCGGTAACACCTTATTGTTGCAATATTTTCATAAACTGAGTATTGCAAAAGTGAGTGCCTCGATCACTGATGATCACTCGAGGGGTTCCAAACCGGCAGAATAACTGTTTTAAGAACTTGGTTACGACCCTTGAGTCATTTGTTGGAAAGGCTTGAGCTTCGGCCCACCTGGATATGTAGTCGACAGCTACTAGAATGTATTCTTTTCCGTATGATTTCGGAAATGGTCCCATGAAATCTAATCCCCATATGTCAAATATTTCACATGCTTGGATTTTCAACCTTTGGCAAATATCGCAGCGTTTCACCAAGTCTTGTGCATCTATGAAGATAGTAGGCCAATAGAATCCTGAGTCGTAAATTTTCTTTGCTGTCAGATTGGCTGCGTGATGCCCTCCGGTAGGTCCGTGATGGCTTTGGTGGAGTATATGTTTGGCTTCATTCCCATCGACACATCTTCTCACAATTTGGTTGGGACAGGCTTTGAACAAGTATGGATCATCCCAAAAATAATGTTTGACATCGCGGAAGAATTTTTGTCTTCACGATGATATCATCCCCTTTCTTATGATCCCTCCAACTACGAAATTGG
Source organism: Pseudognaphalium luteoalbum (assembly GCA_963422505.1). Classification (NCBI taxonomy): domain Eukaryota; kingdom Viridiplantae; phylum Streptophyta; class Magnoliopsida; order Asterales; family Asteraceae; genus Pseudognaphalium; species Pseudognaphalium luteoalbum. The sequence continues at coordinate 84,693,023 of OY730192.1, read as the reverse complement.
CAATGTCTGCAAACCAAGGATCGTCAGTGAATTGTGAACCTTGCATTTGTTCTCCTAAACTCATTACCTGCTCCTCTGGAAATCGATCTTTAATATCTCTTTCTGCAAGTTGTTCCATTGATGGGTTTTCTAGTCGACTTAAATGATCTGCGGTGACATTTTCTGCTCCTTTATTATCTTTTATTTCGATGTCGAATTCTTGTAGGAGTAGAATCCATCGTAACATTCTGGGCTTTGCGTCTTGCTTTTTGAAGAGGTATTTTAGAGCTGAGTGATCGTGTATACTATCGTTTTGGACAGTATTAGGTAGGATCTGGATTTCCAAAGGCAAACACTACAACTAGCAGCTCCTTCTCGGTGGTTGTGTAGTTCTCTTGAGCGTCTGCGAGTGTTTTGTTGGCGTAGTAGATTGGTCGAAAGTGATTGTCCTTCCTTTGCCCTAGAATTGCTCCAACTGTGAAGTCACTAGCATCGCACATGATCTCAAATGGTAGACTCCAATTTGGAGCGACCATGATTGGTGCATTAGTTAGCTCCTTTTTCAGGTAATTGAAAGCTTTCATGCAGTTCTCATCAAATATGAACTTGATGTCTTTTCCTAGCAGGTGGGTGATGGGTCGTGATATCTTGGATCAATCCTTGATAAAACGGCGGTAAAACCCAGCGTGTCCTAGAAAGCTTCGAATGGCCTTAACGTTAGTTGGTGGTGGTAGTTTGGCAATGGTTTTGACTTTTTCTTTGTCTACTTTGATTCCTGACCTTGATATTCGGTGTCCTAAAACTATTCCTTCCTTCACCATAAAGTGACATTTCTCCCAATTCAAGACGAGATTTGATTCTTCACACTTAACGAGCATTCTATCGAGGTTGGACAGACATGATGCGAAAGAGTCTCCAAAGACCGAAAAATCATCCATAAAGACCTCCATGCATTGTTCAATCATGTCATGGAAAATTGCAACCATGCATCTCTGAAACGTCGCAGGTGCGTTGCATAATCCAAACGGCATTCATCGGTATGCAAATGTTCCGTACGGGCATGTGAACGTTGTCTTCTCCTGGTCCTTCGGATCGAGCAGGATTTAGAAATACCAGGAAAAACCGTCAAGGAAACAATAGAATTCGTTCCCTGATAGCCTTTCGAGCATTTGGTCAATAAATGAAAGCGGGAAGTGATCCTTATGAGTTTCTTCGTTTAACTTCCCCTAATCGATGCAAACCCTCCAACCGGTAACTGTCCATGTTGGTATAAGTTCATTTTCTTCGTTTGTAATGACCATCATTCCTCCCTTCTTCGGGACGACTTGAACAGGGCTAACCCAAGGTGAGTCGGATATTGGGTAGATCATTCTAGCATCCAAGAGTTTGATAACCTCTTGCTTAACCACGTCCTGAATCTTAGGATTTACCCTCCTTTGCCTTTGTACGGATGGTTTGAAATCCTTTTCCATGAGTATCTTGTGTGTGCAATAGTTGGGACTGATTCCTTATATATCCGAAATTTTCCATGCGATTGCCTTCTTGTGAGATTTCAGAACATCGATGAGTTGAGCTTTCTCCTCTGGTTTTAACTCTTTTGATATTATCACCGGGAGTTGTGATGTTCCATGGAGGTAAGTGTACTCAAGGTAGGGTGGTAATTCTTTTAATTCGAGGTTTGGTGGTTCTTCAACATACGGCTTCATTCTAGCTATCTCGCCTCTATTCAGTTTCTCTTATTCAGCTTGGAATGGTGTATCATCTATCTCGGGTTCAGATGTGGAGATTGATGCTATTTCAACCCACTCAGTTTTATTTGATAAATCTTCCATCTTTAGCTCGTATTTGTTGATTGATGATGAGGAAACTTCATCATTTCTGGTGTGGATGATCCCTCCATCATCGGTGAATTGGAATTCTTGAAATTGAGCGGATGAGGATTGGTTTATGGTGATTTCCGGGTTTGGAAATGGTAGTAGTATGGGTTGGCTGGCTAATTGTGATTGAAATGGTGGTGGATCAACTTTGGTTACTTTTCCTCCCCTAGTCACGATTAACACATCATCACTTGGTGGATGGCTGGTGTCATTAGTTATTGCCGACGTACTTTCCTCAATAAAACTTAAGTTTTTCAAAATAGATTCCATGTTAGAGATTAATTTTTCTGAAATTTGTATCATTGCGTCAATGTTATCTTGAAATCCGGTTACTCTTTTGTTTATAACATTTTGTTCGAACGTAAAATCTGATAAAGATTGTTTTGAGGAAGGTAAGTGGTTTGTAGGTGAGGAAACGGCCAAAAGATGGGTTAAAGATTCATTTGGTGTGGGGATAGTTGAGTCAAAATAGGGTGTTGACATGATTGGTTGAAAAGTGGTTAAACTCAATTTAAACTAATTCTAAAGGTAAAAAGGTAACTTTTGATCGATGTTGATCTCTCAAAAGGATCACTAAACACTAAAGTTGCTAAATTCCTAAAATCGGTTGCTGAAGCATCCCCGGCAGCGGCGCAAAAAACATGTTCTGCTGCACACCGGTCGTTGGAATTTCTAATGGTGATGCGAGACAACAGTGGGTTTTTAAATTTATAAGACTGGGGCCTAGGGTTACTATTATGCTAATCAAATGGCTAGCAAAGGACAAGTATGACCTAGGATCGTTCTTCAAAGCGCGGAAAATTGAAGCTAGGGGATTTAGAAACTTTTATGTATTTAGCTAGGGAGAAAAGAGTTGGTTTTGGTTTTGGATTTTCTATTCTAAATTAAATAAAAATAAACTGAAAGGTGGAGGTTACTTCGGGCGTTCAACAATTAAAGCGATTGTCTACTATGAAGCGGTTTAGAAGTTGTTAAGTATGAAGAGTTCTAATGGGATAAGTTCGTAAGTTAAAGTGAGCTATTACTGCAATCCTTCTATCGGGCTAACGCGAAGGTGTCCATAATCGGGCAAATAGAATGTCACGTGGGTTGCAGCATATATTAAAGCATACACCGAAAGTTCTCTCAAATGTATACCCATATTATCCGACAGTTAATCTCGAATCCTATTCTCCAATCTTGGTCGTCAGAGATGTCCGAATCATGACATAGTTTGTTGAATAAACAATCTTATGAATGAGGTTTACCCTCATCGGAATAGGTTGGACTAACTGGTCTAGGCGGTCGGATAATGTGTCATCACTTATTCGTATGAATTATCCACATGACTCATGTATGCAAGAATACAGAGATGGTTTGTACTACAAATGGAAACTTAAGTAACACATTTGTTATTCGATTCATAGTATAACTACCTTCAGTCGTTCTCGACTTCCATACATTTGTACTCCGTCGTAGGCATTTCCAGTACTATATCAAAGAATAGTCGAACAGGGGCCGTCATATTACTGCACGATATTTAATGCCAATTGTATTTCACTATTATGATGATCCTAAGGCAACAATCAAACAAGAACATGCAATAAGATGATCAAAGCAACAGTTCGATATAAGCCATCCACAATCTCATAACATACAACACAATTACATATTCAAAACTTTCTAAACGACTATAATAGCAGAAAATTGAGTTATCTAGTTAACCATGACAATTCTAGCATGCATACTTAAATTTATAAAATAAAGAACAAACATATTTAAATATGGAAGATAGATTAAAACCTGGGAAGGTATACAAATAACTCATAGCTGCAATGCATCCTGGAGCACCTCTATATAGATCTTCCTTAGTTAATTAATTAGCTATTCTAATTAATCAAACTACCCTAAAGAAAGAAATACTAATTTTACAAAAACAAGAAAAATATAGAATGTAGAAAGTGTATGGTGTGTGTTTTTCAAAGGTATATCTTCAAATGAACCATAGGCTCCCTATTTATAGGGGGAAATTGGTGCATTCTAGCAACTTGGGGCACATGTTAGCAAAAGGTGGAAAAGATGCTAGCACATGTACCCTAAAGCGCGTAAAGGTCTAGCACGTGTACCCCAAAGTCGCGGAAAAGGCCTAGCACATGTACCCTACGAGTACGGGCGAGGACTTTCCTCCACGTTACAGCTTACCTAGAAGCCACGGTAACAACTCCAGCACCTGGGACGCATCCAACATCATCATCTGAAGAAAAGGACTAAGTCGAGCTCTCGACTTTAAAAGAGCGCTTCTCGGGAGGCAACCCGTGTTTTACATTTCTGGAAATTTCACTTTCCAAGAAGTGATGAAATCTCCAATTATCATTCACACTCGGATATGCAAAGAATACCTCCTCCTTCAAGGAAGTAGTCGCATCCAACATATCTTATATCCGACGTGTTCACACCTACGAGACCAATCACAAGAAGACTTGATCAAGAGTGAACCCAGCAAGACAAAGTTCGGCACACACGTACCAAGGAAAACTACATCCACTGGGGAGTATCTCTCTACCAATCTTTTTTCTTCGTTATAAATATACCATATCCATTACGTTTATCACTAAGTGTGGGATTCAAACCTAACACACACCGCTGAAAGAATACGTCTTAAATGTTTCAATTCTTAAGTGTGGGATTTTACCCCAACCAGAGCTTAGAATAACATCGAGGATGATGTTCCTTTAAGAGTGGGATAGCAGTAGGTATACTACTGTAAAATGAATAATGGTATATGCTTGATTCTAAGCTCGTTGCTCTTTAGACCATCCTTCTCCAATAAGTAAACAAAATTTTTTAAAATTGAGTTAAGAATATGTTGAAAGTGAAAATTTTTAGACAAAGAATGATTTACTTTGGGAAGAAGGATAAATAAAATATAAATTCCTTTGAAAAATTAGTTCAGTAATCCCATAAAGAGCATCACATGACTAGGCACACAACAAATCAATTTTTGATTCGTTAGGTATCTTGAGCCATATAAAGCATTCATTTTTAATGCTTCACTTTTTTTTATTCTTGAGTGTGCCGATGTATGCGTTTAGAATCAGAACTTGCTCCTGTTATGGATTTCGAATCCGAATGGGTGAATGAAAAGGAGATCGAATCACATCATTCTTAAACCCATCCATACACCCAAAAATGAAAATACGTTATCCCTACTCTCTCAAAAATATCCCTCAAACTTCATAGAAAGTTCCAAAGATGAAAGAAGAGAAACTACCAGGATATGAAGTCGGAAAAAAAAATAAAAGAAAGGATATCGAAGAAAAGAAAGTCAAATGGAGAAAAAGACTCCTACAAAAAAATTCATGAGAAAAGAGCGTCAATCCTCCCAAAAATTCCAGCTTTCCTCTTCACAGAAAAATATATACATAAACCTATGAAAAACCAACACAACCCCCTCTCATACCACCAACACTCCACTCCAAAAAAACCCTACACCACTTCTCTTAGAATGATTGTGGCTAGATCGACTTCGCACTCACTTAAAAGGTAACGATTTGATTCTCGATCAAGCCTATGATGATAAACGATACATGACTGGCATTCTGAGTGATTGATAAAATTAGAATAGGAAACCCTAAACACTTTGAGTGATTGGAGTGACCACCGTGAAAGGATCGCCTAGTCATGTATCCAAGATCAAAGATCAAAAGTATGCTCCCAAAGATTACAACACCACTTTTTCAAAAGCACAAATATTTTATTTTTACAAAACCCCCGCAGTAGAAAGTTCCGTCTCGAAATATTTCATTATCTACTTATTTCTAACCATGCTTGAAATTCGAGTTTGCTTGAGGACAAGCAAAGTTCTAAGTGTGGGATACTTGATATCGCGTAAAAAGTCACGTTTTTACTACCAATATCTCTCTCATTCTGGAACAATACTTGGCAAATAAACTCAAATAATGTTCAAATCAATAAAACTTTGCCAAGAAGGTCGAAATGGAATTGCACGAGAAAAATCAAGCAAAACGGACGAAAAATGAAGATTCCACATACGTTTGAAGATTCAAGACATCGAGACAAGATTTAAAGGCAAAATTTCCCATCACTGAGATTTCTCTTATCCAATATATTCTTTTTCAAAATAGGAATCTAACAGAAGAAGAATAAAAAAAAACGGATGAAGAATGAAGATTCTACGTACGCCGGAAGATTCAAACGATTCATACAAGACATCCAAAGATCATAGGTGTATTTTTGGGATTTCTTTTCATCAAATTCTTCGTATTCGAAATACGAATCCAACGCAAAAAGAATCGATGAAAACGGACCCATAACGAAGAAGATACGCACGAATCAAGAAACGTGGTGAAAGACGGCGAACCGGGGCGGGGGTAGGGCAGCCGCCGCCGGCCACACCACCACCGCCGCCAGCTGCACCACAGCCGCCGCCGGCTGCCTGGATCCCATCCCCCATCTGCTTTTTCGTCCTCGCCCGTACTCGCAGGGTACACGTGCTAGACCTTTTCCGCAACTTCAGGGTACACGTGCTAGACCTTTACGCGCTTTAGGGTACATGTGCTAGCAACTTTTCCACCTTTTGCTAACATGTGCCCCAGGTTGCTAAGATGCACCCATTTTCTCCTATAAATAGGAGGCTCCATGGCTCATTTGAAGACACACCTTTTTCATACACCTTACGCACTCTTATATCTTTCTCACTTTGTTATTTCTGTCATAATTTGTTATATTTACTTTCTCATTCTATTAGGCTAGTTTAGGAAACTTGTTTAGAATAGAACAAAAGCAAGGAACGAGTTTGTAATCTTTGGTGTAACCTTGGAGTTATTCTTATTAATTCAAGTCTATTCCTTCTCGCGCATTTATATTGGTTATTTCTATCCTTATCTATCTTGATTAAATATGTATACATTAATTATGCTAGAGATAGTTTATGCCATGATTAGCGAGTAGATTACTATTGTATTTGTTGTGATGTAATTAGCATAAATAATTATGGGATGATCTTAAATATGTCGTGAAGTAATATGACGGCCCCTATTCGACTGTTTACCTGATATAGTACTGGAAACGCTGTTAAGCATAGTACAAATGTATCGAAGTCGGTAAATGACCGGAGGTAGTTGTATTATGGATCGACATTATAAAAATGGAAACTTTATGAACGGACTTATCTTGTGATTTTAAACATAAAACTTATATTCGCCTTTCGATTAACAAACGTGATTGTAACCTTGCAAAGAGGAGTCGCGAACCTTAATACTTGGTCAATAGTTATCTGTGTCAAAACTATGCTTTAATTGCAACGTCATGCAATCATCACAAAATGCAATGTGATTACGTGGAATTGCCATGAGTATAGTACACCTCCAATCACAATGTACTTATCATGAAAACATCGCGAAGCAATTAAATTCACAACGGAACCATCGGTTAATGATTAAATACATTATGAACTACCATAGTATTTTACATATGGTCCGGGTTTAACTTTATGCAAAAGCCGTCAATATTTTAATTAGATTAGATTAGAGTAGGTAGGCTATAGGCTAAATAATCATTCATGAAAACCTAAGGATTTGTTAATTGTATTGAGAAAGGCAAGTTTAAAATCCAATTTAAAATGATATATTTCCTTAAACCGTGAAACCTAAAGTAAGGTACGTAAGAAATCTAAACACTTTCCCTCGCTTACCGTGCTTGAGTTTTACTAATAGGAATTAATTAAATAAGTTCGAACATATTGTCTAAGTTAGTTATTTTCCGGATTTGTAGTCCTTGTAATATTAAGAACGGTTAGACTTGTTATGGACTTGCTACTCTTTTCCTTCGCCCACGAGCGAATGCGTTCAATAATAAGGGCCACTGACTCCCTCGCAGGAGAGTGTGGAGAGTTGAGCATTGTCTGTCTTATCAGAATCATGATACCCTAATCCTCGTGACATATCAGCTGATAACCGACTGATAAGGATCTACGGGTTATACCATAAGCTATCGAATCTAGTAAACATTCCCAATTTAGATAAACGTTTTCCATAAGAAGTCATCGTCCCATATTATGAGCAAATGAAATCATAACAAATACTACTTTCCATCATCTGATTTATTATTACCTTTTATTCGCTTTATTTAATTTATTAGTTAACTGAACCAAAACCCCCCAATGCACTTTTATAAAAAAATCTATACTAAGAAAGAAAGATTGATTGGATCACCTCCGTTTTAATTCAGTTTCTCTTTAAGAACGACTATAGGTCATACTTACCATCTACTAGCCTTTGGTTCAGTAGTAATAAGTCACACTTAGACCCCAGCATTTACAAATTTAAAACACCCACCGATAAGCGTTGAAATCACTCGCGTTTGCGACGGTCGGAACACTATCAGTATTGTTTGTTCACCTAAACATGTTACATCCGTGTGAGTGAGCTAACCTTTTATTGTTAGTATGAATATTTCACTATGGTCCCCACCATCGATATACCCCTATAACCTAGACATGAAAAAAGTTTCCAAATTTAGAAAGAATATAAGAGGATCAATTTTAAGAATTAAGCCAGCGGTGACAGGTCTGTACCGACGTACAATAGAGCAACATACACTTGATTCAGGTTTAAGAGAAATCATTCGCAGTCAAACCAAACTTGATTTATTCAATTGGCGACCTTGATCAGTATCTTAGAATTTAAGACTTTGCAAGTACATGGACTCACGTTTGCTTAGATTTTGAGGATATAACGAATTGAAACCAGGTCTGTACCTATGTACAGCAGAGGTATCAATCATTATACTCCCCCAAAAGATCTCAGATATACGATCCAAAAATAGAAGCATGTCAAGCTACGCTAAGGAATTTAGACATAGAGTCGTACATCACAAGGTGTTAACCACAAGTTAATAGACACGTATTTTATTTACTTCTTAATAACCCAGAGATCGGTGTGTATCATGCATACCAATACATCGTATGATGAAGCTAATTTTTATAAAATCTGTTTTAAATATGTCAGATAAACCTACTGACACATCCAAGATAAACCTTAAAATTCCATTTTGTGCATGTCACCCGATGTACTATCATATCCCAAGTTGTTTATAGACACAACTCAACGTCTATTTTAAAAATGCAGCAATCGTTAATTTCTTTTATACTAAAGAGTATAAAGAGTGGTTGTTGCCTTTTATTTTATTTTTATTTTATTATTTTTTATTTTTTTAACACACATAAAAGCAGATAAATTTACGTTCCAAGTTACAAATTACTTTTTAGTCACAAAGAACCTTAAACCAATCATATTAATTAGTTCATCAAATCGAGTACGCGAAAAAGCTTTGGTAAATAGGTCGGCGTTTTGCTTAAGGGTGTCCATATGGTCGATGTTATTCAATTAAATTGGAATTATTAATAAAGCAGTAAAATAGGGATTACGCTTTAATTCCGTACGAATGTTCAATATGAACTAATTAACTAAACCAAACAACATAAAACAAGATAAGAAGAACAGATAAACAATCGGAGATAGACATGTAATTACTTAGAGTCTTCACACTTAGATTCATATTATCCGGTTCATGTGTTTTGATTGTCTAATTGTGATTTCTTTTATATTAACTTAGATACTACTCAAAGAGTCCAAGTTAAATGTAAATTAGTCGCCAGTTCTGGTTAACTAATATCTACAATCTAGAGTCCCACATTAACCATCGATCCGATGTCGCAAGAATTTTGCTCTATCGCGTGCTTTTCCCTAGATTGTGCATTAAGTGTTCACGACTTGTTACGATTAATCCTCGTGGTATGACTCAACAATACCTTCTAATAATCAATTATTAGCTCATTCCTTTTAGATTAATTAGTTACTATGCTCTTAACCTATCAAACTCAATCTATTTAGCAATGATCATAAACCTAGATTCATAATCATCAATAATCAATAGTATCAAAGGAACTCAATCTCAATAATCCTATTGACCACGTTAAGTAGCAACTAATAATCACCAACAAACAAGGATTCACGGATAACATAACAATCTTCAATCAGACAATTTATTCAAAACACAATTATAACCTTTAAACAATCATAATCCAAGGTTATTAAACTAAACAATATACAAATAGTCTAATTCATAATTCAATCATACAAAATTAGATTCATAATCTCAAACAAAACACATAGACATGTTTGAATTGAAATCGGAAGATGATACGCAACCCGAATCGTGAACCACGCGAAGTAGGATCAATTGGTATTAATCCTAACATCTTTGTGCCTCCAAAATGCCATCAAAATGCCTCTGGAACTTGCTTTTGTCGACTTAGGGTTTGTGGTAAAATTTAGTATTAAAATGAGGCAAATTAGTGTTTTAACATATTCTGACGACTCAATCCATCCGTCGGATGGAATTTCCATCCGCCGGATGGATGAGTTTTCAGTAAAAGCCTGACCCGCGTACTTTTCAGCCCAACATTTCAATCCATCCGCCAGATGGATGAAAAAGTCTCTGGAGTCAAAATGAAAGTTGTAGCCCCGCCTGTTAGCTAAATTCTCCAACTTTAATCAACCCAATCGGAGTTTGTATGAGAAAGTTACGGCTAAAATACGAACGCATAGCCGAAAACTTAGCATTTACATTTTTCTTCCATTTTCAGCTCATCTTTCGTTCTCTTTCCGATTCAAGCTCCATTATCACTAATTCCAATTCTCACTTGCCTATCTTCTTATTCACTTAGCATCATTTCTTCACGATAAGCTCATTCTCTGTTTCTTTTCGATCCAAGCTCTGATTATACTCCTAATTGCAAATATGAACGAAATGAGTATCTTATTCACATACAATGCATTAGAAATCTATCAAACACGGGGTAACTTAGTACTACAATATAGTACATTTTGGCGTTTATCAAACATCCCCCACTTGAATCCTACTTGTCCTCAAGTAGACTATCACATAAAATGAATAGGTAAATGACAAAATGAGACTTACATACCAACTAGCATTTAACCAACCAAATTTTTATCTTAAAAATAATCCTACCTTTAGATTTAGCAATCAAGAAACTCCTCTAGGAAAAACAAATTGACTCATTCATTATTATTATGCATAACAAATAGCTCACAAGGATTACCGATATTGTTGTCCACCTAAATAATCTATACTTAGGTAATTGATCTTGACTTATTATTGTTCTAGCAGCTTTACCATTGATTCACAATAGCAAAATACCCTTATACATATAACATGATAATATTACACATATTATGGATATCCAATTAAACAATCATTTTTTAAGTCAAGACATTGGTGACAGGTCTGTGCCTCAACACAACAGAGCGACATAACTTGACTTTGGTTTAGCATAATAACTTTTTAGTCAAATCATTGGTGGCAGGTCACCTCAATACAACAAAGAAACATAATTTGACTACATTTTTAAATCATAAGTTCTTTTAAACTCTTTTTGCGCTTTTTCATTAAATATATTGATGGAGACCAGGTCTGTACTTACGTACAATAGAGGAAACAACACCCAGTATATCCCCCAATGATATTAATTGAATTCCAAAATTATGGCATATCGCACACTATCATATATAAGAATTAAGACTAAAGTCATAAATTGCTAAAGTTCCTCTCGGAATATCGCATACTTCTTACATTAATTTTATTTAATAGCTCAACAACTTATACATAGATTGTCTATCGATACATCACATGATGAACTATCTAATTTAAGTTCAATTTATCCCTTGAATTTCCCAGATATGTTACAAGATTTGCAAAACTTAAAGAGAATACATTTTAAAAGAAAAATTTAGGCTGAAAAATGACCAACATAGAATGCCCTCTAGCTTGAAATTTACCAATATTTACCAATTCATAACTTAGGAAAAGCAAACTTCTTTTTTCCATCCCCCACTTAAAATATAGCAATGTCCTCATTGCAAAACAAGGAATCCTAAAATAGGGAATAGAAAAGAAGTGAACAAAAAACTCCCCTGATCTTGAAGAAAAATGCTTTCTTGATTTGATTCTGAAAAATATACAACAGCACACTTCCATAGGCATCACGGTTGCATTTAGCATATGCAATAAGCGACTAAACCCCTCGGTATCCCGAGTGGACGAGTTATAGTCTCGTGAGGGTTTCCAAGGAACACACCCACAAAGTTCGAAACTGCAAAACTAACAAGAAAACAAAAAGTAGAACAAGAAAACAAAAAGTAAAATAAGTAATTAAAAATTAAAACTAACAATTTAACAAACAATAACCTACATAAAATAAGGTACAAGAAATAAAAAATAATACTTATTACAGATTATATATGATAAACAGAGCAGAAACAAAAAAATATTCGCAAAAACGTCCTTCCAACCGCCGGTTAGTGCACTCAATCGCCGGTCGAACGTTTGTGCAAACCAAATTTAAAAACTTCGCTTTATTAAAAATTAAACTATATAACATGCAGATACATATAATTAATAAATAAAAAATTATTTACAACCAAATTACATCATTAATCATCACAACTTCTAGACAAGACAAAAATATTTGTGTAGCAAATCGATCCTATAAAATTGTGCGTGATTAACTAAAAAACCTTTTTTTAATCAACTTAATCGAATAAGCAACCGTTCCCCGGTAGAACAATAGTCCAACCGGTTAAGTGTTCCCCGGCAGCGGCGCCAAAAACTTGATGCGTGTGAAAGCGTCTAGTTTTATTATTTATAAAGTACATGATATACCAATCACTACTATCACACAACCAGGAAAGAATATCCGATCGGAATAATATAGCTATGGTAAGTCCAGGTCGAACACAGGAACACAAGAACGATGTTATTCAATTAAATTTGAATTATTAATAAAGCAGTAAAATAGGGATTACGCTTTAATTCCGTACGAACATTCAATATGAACTAATTAACTAAACCAAACAACATAAAACAAGATAAGAGGAACAGATAAACAATCGGAGATAGACATGTAATTACTTAGAGTCTTCACACTTAGATTCATAGTATCCGGTTCATGTGTTTTGATTGTCTGATTGTGATTTCTTTTATATTAACTTAGATACTACTCAAAGAGTCCAAGTTAAATGTAAATTAGTCTCCAGTTCTGGTTAACTAATATCTACAATCTAGAGTCCCACATTAACCATCGATCCGATGTCGCAAGAATGTTGCTCTATCACATGCTTTTCCCTAGATTGTCCATTAAGTGTTCATGACTTGTTACGATTAATCCTCGTGGTATGACTCAACAATACCTTCTAATAATCACTTATTAGCTCATTCATTTTAGATTAATTAATTACTATGCTCTTAACCTATCAAACTCAATCTATTTAGCAATGATCATAAACCTAGATTCATAATCATCAATAATCAATAGTATCAAAGGAACTCAATCTCAATAATCCTATTGACCACGTTAAGTAGCAACTAATAATCACCAACAAACAAGGATTCACGGATAACATAACAATCTTCAATCAGACAATTTATTCAAAACGCAATTATAACCTTTAAACAATCATAATCCAAGGTTATTAAACTAAACAATATACAAATAGTCTAATTCATTATTCAATCATACAAAATTAGATTCATAATCTCAAACAAAACACATAGACATGTTCGAATTGAAATTGGAAGATGATACGCAACCCGAATCGTGAACCACGCGAAGTAGGATCAATTGGTATTAATCCTAACATCTTTGTGCCTCCAAAATGCCATCAAAATGCCTCTGGAACTTGCTTTTGTCGACTTAGGGTTTGAGATAAAATTTAGTGTTAAAATGAGGCAAATTAGGGTTTTAACATATTCTGACGACTCAATCCATCCGCCGGATGGAATTTCCATCCGCCGGATGGATGAGTTTTCACTAAAAGCCTTACCCGCGTACATTTTAGCCCAACATTTCAATCCATCCGCCGGATGGAATTTCCATCTGCCGGATGGATGAAAAAGTCTCTGGAGTCAAAATGAAAGTTGTAGTCCCGCCTGTTAGCTAAATTCTCCAACTTGAATCAACCCAATCGGAGTTTGTATGAGAAAGTTACGGCCAAAATACGAACGCATAGCCGAAAACTTAGCATTTACATTTTTCTTCCATTTTCAGCTCGTCTTTTGTTCTCTTTCCGATTCAAGCTCCATTATCACTATTTCCAATTCTCACTTGCCTATCTTCTTATACACCTAGCATCATTTCTTCACGATTAGCTCGTTCTCTGTTTCTTTTCGATCCAAGCTCTGTTTAAACTCCTAATTGCAAATATGAAAGAAATGAGTATCTTATTCACATACAATGCTTTGGAAATCTATCAAACACGGGGTAACTTAGTACTACAATATAGTACATTTTGGCGTTTATCAAACATCCACCACTTGAATCCTACTTGTCATCAAGTAGACTATCACATAAAATGAATAGGTAAATGACAAAATGAGACTTACATACCAACTAGCATTTAACCAACCAAATTTTTATCTTAAAAATAATCCTACCTTTAGATTTAGCAATCAAGAAACTCCTCTAGGAAAAACAAATTGACTCATTCATTATTATTATGCATAACAGATAGCTCACAAGGATTACCGATATTGTGGTCCACCTAAACAATCTATACTTAGGTAATTGAGCTTGACTTATCATTGTTCTAGCAGCTTTACCATTGATTCACAATAGCAAAATACCCTTATACTATCGCACCCCCAAAACATGTGGCAGCGGAAGTGGGAGGTGTGCCGGGGGCGCCAACCATATCAAATATCACAACACAAAGATCAGAGCAAACGACCTCTATATGAGACGTTTGAAAATATTACATTACCATAATTCAAATGTTTACAAAATAAATCTGGAGTTCGCATAAACCGTTTAGAGATTTCTAATACATTACTGAATTTTACAAAAATACAGCTACATGCAATCTAATCTCTTGTTGTTTGAAAACAATGCAACTCAAGCTAAGCTTTTCAAAAGCTTCCTACTGCGGCGGGTTGCCTGAGAAATACATACTAAAAGGTCAACATAAAGTTGGTGAGTTCATAGGTTTGATAAGTAATCAGTTTCTAAAATGATCCACAAGATTTCACAAGTTTTGCATCATTCGTCAATGATAAGTAAAAGTATCGTTATCCAACGACAAGTAAAAGTATTGCATACAGCAATATAAGTATACCATTTGCATGAGTCTCATAGTCAAGCTTAACATTGTTTGCCTCCGATAAGTGTACTAATCCGATACACTTCTAAATCACAAGTAATACTGCGCCCGTGGGTTGGCTAGCGCGACTAGCCCGGACGAGGTTTGTCAAACCCTGATAGATCTATCCAATAATACTCACGCACAAATGCTAATGACTATGATAAGTAGAGGACTTTAGTGGATTATTCAGGTCTCATGCAATCCGTACAAAAAGTTGTTTCCAGTACTTGTGATCATAAAGTAGTTTATAAAATAGTTGTATGTATTCTCACCCCAGTGAAAAATAGTAAAAAGGGGCTATGAAACTCACCAGAGATAAGCAGGTAGCAAGCAATATCAAATATTAGCAAGTAGTGGGTGTTCTCGTTCCCGTGTGCAACCTCCTAACGCCCTAAACGTATGAGGTTGTATAAGTAGATGTCTCAAAAGACCATCTATAGCGATTGTATAAGTGGGGGTTAATGTCCACTTAAGCCAATCGGGTAGGTGGGGGTTTTATGTCCACCTAAAGCTAGTTCATCAACTAGTATGTCCAAATAAGTTATTTTAAGTTTGTTTCTCGAAAACATGTACGACCCGTTGGTGAAAGTTTGTAATAATAATTCTTAAAAAGACATTATTATTAAGTTTGTGTCATTGTATACATTGTTATAGTATGTATCATGTGTGGTTATAAGTTGTTACTCAAGATGAATACTTAGAGAAAATCAAATTTTGAGTTTCTGTTTTAGGCGTCACTTAGGGGTGACACTCTATGCGTCACTCAAGTAAGTGTCGCTATAGGCGACACTCGGTTGGTTAGCGGCACTAGGGTAAGTGACGTAAAATGTGATTTTTAAATTAGCAGCGTCACTTGGGGTAGTGACGCTATAGGCGACACTTGGTTCAGGCGGCACTGGGTCAAGTGACGCTAAATGAGAAATTTGAATAATTGGGTGGCACTAAGGGTAAGTGAGGCTAGATTAGGCGTCACTTGGGTAAGTGTCGCTGGTAGGGAGGCACTTGTGCCTGATCATATTTTCAATTTTTAATTTGAGTGTTCTAAGTGTCGGTTTTTCATTCGGGAAACTTTCTAAGTTTAGTTTTTGGTCCAAGTTAATAACTAAGTCACCCAAACCCATTTTTGTTACCATTTTCCAAATATAGTAAGTTTTTCGAAATCGAGCCACTTTTGTTGACTTGGTCAAACTTACTCGGTTTGACCCGAAACTTTCACCCAACCAAAATAACAGCTTATAGAGTCCAAATGTATTGTCGGTTCATGTCGGAGTTCACCAAAAGTGTCGGTTTTTATAAAAGTCCCAAAACTTCAAGATTTCACATTTTCGACTTTTTGTCGGTTTATTTCGCCATGTGTCTTACATATTTCTGGTCCAAATCAAGTCTCATAAATTTTACCAACTGATCTTCTATGTATCTAGTCTCTAAAATATGTTTCCTAAGAGTTTTAAGTCCCATTATCATAGAGAAACAAAATAAATGGCCATGCATAGCCCAGATTCTGTTTTCACCCAGACCATACCCACAAATCGACCAGCAGAGAAAAACGTGTACGTTTCTGGAAAAAGTGTAAAATACAAAAGTTGTCGATCTTTTCAATACGCAGAGTTCAAAAAAAAATCATCTTCTAACTCTTCCTAGAACTCAAGATATGACGTTTTTAGTGTGCTGTGATTTTCTGGACAGATTGTATACTCTTAGTGTATAAATCATAAAAACGTATTTTAAGCTTATATTTGGACATAATCTTGTTAGATGATCTTTATAACATGTAAATCAGTAACATGAAGTGAACTAAGTGAAGGGGTTAGTGATTCTCACAAAGAATGATGAAGAAGAACAAGAGGGGATGATGATGGTGTTGATCCTAGCTTCTTTCTTGTGATTTCTTCTTTACTTGGTGGTGTTTAATGGTGGTTTTGGGTGGTGATATGGTGGTGAAAATGGCTGATCAATTTCAGTTGTTAGAGAGAAGGAGAAAGTAGAGAGAATCTAGAGAGGAGAGGGAAAGAGTTGGAGTGTAGAATGAGGTATTGCATGGAATCTGAGTGGAGGGGGGTTTGGGGTAGTGTAGTCAAAGAAGCAAGAGGGGGAAGTGGAATGGGCAGCCATGGGGGGAGAGAGGGGTCCAGCCAAGGGGGGGCCCACTCAAGGGTATTTTGGTCATTTAATCATTTATTCGATTTGTGCTTCACGCGGTGTTCGTTTTCTCGTTCGGTTTGGTGTTAAACATTTAATACGCGTTTTTAAGTATCGATTTGAATTTCAATATTTTCACTTGAAGTATTCATTCCAAATACTTGAAAAACATTTATAAAAATGATTCGTTAATTTAGTGATCTCGATTTGCGCATTCGTTGTTCGGATTCTAAATCGCGTGACGTTTTATTTGAACGTTTTTCGTTATCGTTTAAAGACACGATATATTAATTGATAGTTTTACACTAAATAATATATTTTAGATTCAAAAATGTATTTTGAATTTCGTTCGATTGTCGGGCGTGTTCTGCGCGTTTTCGTTGTGTTTGAGACGTTTTAATCGAAACGTCTAGGTTTTTCGGATATTATTATATTAAAATAATAATATATGATAAATAACTTCTAAAAATTGATTTAAGTTATTTATAGAAATGTTTTATAGAAATGTTTTATACGGTGTATTATTATATTAAAATAATAATATATGATAAATAACTTCTAAAAATAGATTTGCGCAGTCGTACTTTATACAGTCTCGGACTCCGTCCGGTTGTTTTGCACACCAAATTGCGTAAGCGTAATTACAACTAATTACGTAGCATAATATAAATCAATTACGGGGGTGTATATTCACATAAAAATATACAAATAGTTACAAGTAATTACAAGTATTTAGCCTAATATTAAACTAAACACACGTAATTAGGGTTTCTAGTAGGTTAATCAGTAACCCTAAATCGTCGGGTGTCACATATACATATAACATGATAATATTGCACATATTATGGATATCCAATTAAACAATCATTTTTCAAGTCAAGACATTGGTGACAGGTCTGTGCCTCAACACAATAGAGCGACATAACTGACTTTGGTTTAACATAATAACTTTTTAGTCAACCCATTGGTGGCAGGTTTGTACCTCAATACAACAAAGAAACATAATTTGACTACAATTTTTAATCATAAGTTCTTTTAAACTCTTTTTGCGCTTTTTCATTAAATATATTAATGGAGACCAGGTCTGTACTTATGTACAATAGAGGAAACAACACCCAGTATATCCCCAAATGATATTAATTGAATTCCAAAATTATGGCATATCGCACACTATCATATATAAGAATTAAGACTAAAGTCATAAATTGCTAAAGTTCCTCTCGGAATATCACATACTTCTTACATTAATTTTATTTAATACCTCAACAACTTATACATAGATTGTCTATCGATACATCACATGATGAACTATCTAATTTAAGTTCAATTTATCCCTTGAATTTCCCAGATATGTTACAAGATTTGCTAAACTTAAAGAGAATACATTTTAAAAGAAAAATTTGGGCTGAAAAATGACCAACATAGAATGCCCTCTAGCTTGAAATTTACCAATATTTACCAATTCATAACTTAGGAAAAGCAAACTTCTTTTTGCCATCCCCCACTTAAAATAAAGCAATGTCATCATTGCAAAACAAGGAATCCTAAAATAGGGAATAGAAAAGAAGTGAACAAAAAACTCCCCTGATTTTGAAGAAAAATGCTTTCTTGATTTGATTCTGAAAAATATACAACAGCACACTTCCATAGACATCACGGTTGCATTTAGCATATGCAATATGCGACTAAACCCCTCGGTATCCCGCGTGGACGAGTTATAGTCTCGTGAGGGTTTCCAAGGAACACACCCACAAAGTTCGAAACTGCAAAACTAACAAGAAAACAAAAAGTAGAACAAGAAAACAAAATATAAAATAAGTAATTAAAAATTAAAACTAACAATTTAACAAACAATAACCTACATAAAATAAGGTACAAGAAATAAAAAATAATACTTATTACAGATTATATATGATAAACAGAGCATAAACAAAAAAATATTCGCAAAGACGTCCTTCCAACCGCCGGTTAGTGCACTCAATCGCCGGTCGAACGTTTGTGCAAACCAAATTTAAAAACTTCGCTCTATTAAAAATTAAACTATATAACATGCAGATACATATAATTAATAAATAAAAAATTATTTACAACCAAATTACATCATTAATCATCACAACTTCTAGAGAAGAC
This sequence comes from Pseudognaphalium luteoalbum, assembly GCA_963422505.1. NCBI lineage: Eukaryota > Viridiplantae > Streptophyta > Magnoliopsida > Asterales > Asteraceae > Pseudognaphalium > Pseudognaphalium luteoalbum. The sequence continues at coordinate 84,673,681 of OY730192.1, read as the reverse complement.
AATATTTGTTTAGCAAATCGATCCTATAAAATTGTGCGTGATTAACTAAAAAACCTTTTTTTTAATCAACTTAATCGAATAAGCAACCGTTCCCCGGTAGAACAATAGTCCAACCGGTTAAGTATTCCCCGGCAGCGGCGCCAAAAACTTATTGCGTGTGAAAGCTTCTAGTTTTAGTATTTATAAAGTACAGGATATACCAATCACTACTATCACACAACCAGGCAAGAATATCCGATCGGAATAATATAGCTATGGTAAGTCCAGGTCGAACACAGGAACACAAGAACGATGTTATTCAATTAAATTTGAATTATTAATAAAGCAGTAAAATAGGGATTACGCTTTAATTCCGTACGAACATTCAATATGAACTAATTAACTAAACCAAACAACATAAAACAAGATAAGAGGAACAGATAAACAATCGGAGATAGACATGTAATTACTTAGAGTCTTCACACTTAGATTCATAGTATCCGGTTCATGTGTTTTGATTGTCTGATTGTGATTTCTTTTATATTAACTTAGATACTACTCAAAGAGTCCAAGTTAAATGTAAATTAGTCTCCAGTTCTGGTTAACTAATATCTACAATCTAGAGTCCCACATTAACCATCGATCCGATGTCGCAAGAATGTTGCTCTATCACGTGCTTTTCCCTAGATTGTGCATTAAGTGTTCATGACTTGTTACGATTAATCCTCGTGGTATGACTCAACAATACCTTCTAATAATCACTTATTAGCTCATTCATTTTAGATTAATTAATTACTATGCTCTTAACCTATCAAACTCAATCTATTTAGCAATGATCATAAACCTAGATTCATAATCATCAATAATCAATAGTATCAAAGGAACTCAATCTCAATAATCCTATTGACCACGTTAAGTAGCAAATAATAATCACCAACAAACAAGGATTCACGGATAACATAACAATCTTCAATCAGACAATTTATTCAAAACGCAATTATAACCTTTAAACAATCATAATCCAAGGTTATTAAACTAAACAATATACATATAGTCTAATTCATAATTCAATCATACAAAATCAGATTCATAATCTCAAACAAAACACATAGACATGTTTGAATTGAAATCAGAATATGATACGCAACCCGAATCGTGAACCACGCGAAGTAGGATCAATTGGTATAAATCCTAACATCTTTGTGCCTCCAAAATGCCATCAAAATGCCTCTGGAACTTGCTTTTGACTTAGGGTTTGTGGTAAAAGTTAGGGTTAAAATGAGGAAAATTAGGGTTTTAACATATTCCGACGACTTAATCCATCCGCCGGATGAAATTTCCCTCTGCCGGATGGATGAGTTTTCACTAAAAGCCCGGCCTGCGTACTTTTCAGGCCAACATTTCAATCCATCCACCAGATGGAATTTCCATCCGTCAGATGGATGAAAAAGTCTCTGGAGTCTAAAGAAAAGTTGTAGCCCCGCCTGTTAGCTAAATTCTCCAACTTTAATCAACCCAATCGGAGTTCGTATGAGGAAGTTATGGCCAAAATACGAACGCATAGCCGAAAACTCAACATTTACACTTTTCTTCCATTTTCAGCTCATCTTTCGTTCTCTTTCCGATTCAAGCTCCATTATCACTAATTCCAATTCTCACTTTCCTATCTTCTTATTCACTTAGCATCATTTCTTCACAATTAGCTCGTTCTCTGTTTCTTTTCGATCCAAGCTCTGATTAAACTCCTAATTGCAAATATGAATGAAATGAGTATCTTATTCACATACAATGCATTAGAAATCTATCAAACACGGGGTAACTTAGTACTAAAATATAGTACATTTTGGCGTTTATCAATGGACAAGGTATATCAGGTGTTTTTCATACCAATCCTGTATAAAGTGGAACCTAAATTGTATGTGTTTAGTCTTAGAGTGTTGTACGGGATTGCATGTGATAGATATGGCAACAGTGTTATCTATATAAATAGCAGTCATAGTAATAAGTAACCCGTAATCATGCAGTTGATGCTGAATTCACAGAACCTGAGAACAGCAACTGGCAGCAGCAACGTACTCTGCCTCCGCTATTGAAAGAGAAACTGTAGTCTGCTTCTTGCACTGCCACGAGACCAAGCGCGATCCGAGAAATTGGCCTCCACCAGTTGTGGACTTCTTGTCTATGCTGCAGCCACCATGATCAGAATCCGTTTAGGCAGTAAGAGCGAATGTTTTCTCATTCGAATATCATAGACCAAGATTGGGTCTATGTTTGAGATAACCAAAAATTTGCTTTACTGCCTTCATATGAGACACCGTGGGCTTAGCTTGATAGCATGAGCTGATGGATACAACGAACACAATATTCGGTCGAGAGGCAGTCAAATACATAAGAGAACCTATCATAGAACGATAGTCCTTTTCTTTGCAATCTTCTTCATCCTCAGCAAGTCTAAGATTGTGTCTCGATAGGAGTCCCATAGGTTTTACAATTGAGCAAGTCATACCTAGTCAGCATGTCATTGACATATTTTGACTGATGAGTATAGATACCTTTACCAGACTGCTCAACTTGTACACCTAAAAAGAATTTGACCTCCCTCGTCGCACTCATCTCAAACTCAGACTTCATGATTTGCTCGAAGTTGTTGCACATTGCCTCATTTGTAGAGCCAAAAATGATGTCATCCACGTAAACCTGCACGAGTAACATATCTTCTCTATCCTCACACTGTTCTCTACGGATGAATAGAGTACTATCAATGTTGCCCCTAACAAAACCATGTTTTATCATATGAGTATTAAGCCGCTCGTACCAAAGCCTCGGAGCTTGATGGAGACCATATAACGCCTTGTTCAATTTGCAGACGTATTCTGGATGCACAGGATATTCTAACCCCGGAGGCTGCTTAACATACACATCTGTATCCACTTGGTTATACAGAAAAGCACTTTTTACATCAAGTTGATTACCGCGAAATCCTTTGAAGGAGGGGTATGCTAAGAAGATGCGAATTGACTCCACTCGAGCAACATGAGCAAATACTTCATCATAGTCCAAACCCTCAATTTGACTGAAGCCATGAACTACCAAACGTGCTTTGTTACGAACCACAATGCCTCGATCATCCATCTTATTTGGATATACCCAACGAGTTTCAGTCAAGTGGGCACCTTTTGGTAATGGAACTATTTCTCAAAAGTGTAGCTTCTGAAATTGTTGTAGTTCCTCTTGCATGGCCTCAACCCAGGATGGATCATTTAAGGCCTCTTCAACCTTCTTTGGTTCGATTTGATATAGATGACACGAATTTATCTGAGCAACAAGAGTCAAAAGTTGCTGAGTTTGATTCTGTTTCACTTGTTGTCGTGTTTGAACCGCAGCCTGAGGATCACCAATAATATTTTCAATGGGATGATCCTTATGTACACGAGTCACTAGAATTGTATTCGGCACAAGGACCAACTCCAAATTGTTCATATCACCCTCAGTGGCAGGAACAGCTGTAGATTCAGGAGCAGTAGAACTTTCAAGTAGCAAGGGTTCTTGTGGAGCCTCATATTCTCCTTGATGAGTATAGAAATGAGAGTAGATCATTTCTTCTTCTTCGTCTTCCTTTAAAGGAGGCATGTTTGGATCATCAAGAAGATCCTTTGCATTGATTGTTCTTGAAGTAGAAGGAACATCCGAAGATGGGGTAGTGGGAGATGGTACAGTTGGAGTAAGTGATGGAGTGGGTGTTGGAGTAGGCGTTGAGGCAGATGTTTGGTAGGATGTCGATTCGGGGTTTGGGTCAGATGGTTTAAAGGAAGGATCGGGTGTTTCTTGAGAAAGACCGATTTCATGAAGTAGGGTGACCAACTCTTCCTGTTTATCTTCTTCTAGTATGTTGAAGGAGTTAAAGACATCCGCATAATTGAAAAACCAATCCGGACCCGTTCCTTGAGGAGGATCCCTATAACGCAAACATTTGACCTCAAAATGCTCCTCTACCTAGTGTGTTGATTTGATGTAAACTCTTTTATTAAAGGAATTAACAGCTTTATCACCAAACTTTGAGACTTTATCTTTTGTAATCATAATCAAACACGGACACCCAAATGGCTCTAGAAACTGCAGATTTGGCTTACGGTTATTAAAAAGTTCATAACATGTCTTGTTCTTCTTCTTAAATGTGAGCACCCGATTCAGAACATAACAAGCAGTGCTAACTGCCTCAGCCTGGAATATGATAGGTAACCTTGAATCAGCTAGCATAGTCCGAGCTGTCTCGATGATAGTCCTATTCTTATGTTCTGCAACTCCATTCTGTTGAGGAGTTCTTGGAGCACTGAATTAATGATCAATGCCTTTTGAAGCACAATATAGCTCGAGAGTATAATTATTGAATTCGGTTCCATTATCACTGCGCAGTCTCTTCATCTTTAAGTTGCACAAATTTGTCAACTTATCTAATAGGTATACCAAAATACCCGCAGTCTAACCCTTTGAAGCCATAAAATATACCCACGAAAATCTTGAGTAATCATCCGTAACTACCAAGCAGTAAGATCTGCCACCAATGCTCTTTGTAGAAATGGGACTAAAAAGATCCATATATAAAAGTTCCAGTGGTGCAGCAAAAGAATTTACTGTCTTAGACTTATGAGACTTTTTCTGGAGTTTGCCCTTGTGGCAAGAAATACAATCAACTTTTAAAGAAAATGACTGTTTTGGAACTCCATTTACCAAATCGTTCTTTATAAGAAAATTTATTTTGCGAAAATGAATATGTCCCATCCATTTATGCCAAAGAAGTGATTCCTTTTCCGAAGCCTTTGAAAGTAGACAAGTATATTCGCTTGTCGTCTTCACAGTTCGCATATTCATAATATAGGTGTAATTTCTCCTTGGTGCTTGCATAAGCACCCATTCCTCAGGAATAACATTACTGTGACACCCGACCAATTAGGGCTTGTGTTAGTGCCTAATCATTGTACTTACTCATGTAATTAGTTATATTTCGGGCTAATTACGTGTATCACTATGTGTATTGATATATGTTTATATATATACACACGTATGCGATTTGTTTAAATCGTACATTTCACTATCGGATGAATTCCGACACATTATAAATGCGGACGTTGGTGAACAAAATGTTAAATAATGTGAAATTATTTAATAAACTCAAAAATCTCTAAATATTATGTTGAAAATATTTAAAGTGTAAAACGTAACGTATAAAGTATCATAAACGCGATGAAAATGCGCGGAACGCGCTCGACTACCAAATGAAAGCCAAAATATATTTTATAAGTTTAAAATATATCATTTCGAGTAAAACTTTCATTTAAAATATCGTATTTTAAACCGATAACAAAAACGTGCAAAAATACCGTTACGCGATTTGACCTCCGTAAAACGAATGCGCAAATCGAGGCTAATAAAATAACGGCACATTTTTATAAATTTTTTTAAGTATTTTAATAAATACTTCAATCAAAAATATCGAAATTTAAATTGATATAAAAAACGCGCGTATTAAACGTTTAACGTCTAAATAAACGTCGAAACGAGCGAGGAAACGAACACCGCACGGAGCGTAACTTAGGGGAACAAGATTTAGCACCCACATGGGGTGGGACCCCCACAAAATCTACAGATTTTGTGAACCCCTCCCCTTTGGTTACTTGCTTGACTCAAAAACCCACCTCACACTCCTCATTTCATCATTCACTTCCATTTTCAATTTTCACACACCACCTCCTCTCCTCTCTCTCCCTCCTCCACGAATTTCATCATCATCATCACTAAAACTCAGTCATTTTTATCACCAAGAATCACCATCTATCATCCTTTATCAAGAACAAAAAGAAGAAACAAGGATCAAGGCTCAAATCATCGTCTTCTTCATCATCTTCAATTTTTCTTCATCATTTCTTGGTATGAATAAACACTCCCTCTCTTTAATCTGATTGCATGTCACTTATTTACATGTTTTATTGTTCCATTAGCTTGATTATGTCCAAATGAGATGACAAAAATCGTTTTTACATAACATATATTAACATGCACAAATCTGCCCAGAAAAGTCAGACTCAAAAAAAAATTCGTATAAAATCGTATACTAAGAGTTAGAAGATGCATTTTTTAAAAAAATTTGCGTATTGAAAATATCTACAACTTTCATTTTTTACACTTTTTCCATATCTGTAGGTATTTTTGTGTATAACCCAATCTTTGAGCCTGGTCTGAGATTTGTCAGAAACCGAGTTCGGTTCTTACGCAGAATTTTCTACCTATCTAGATGGACTCTATAATTACCGGAAAAATTCAGCTTAACAACTAGACACATAGGAGAACAACTGGTAAAAATTGTGGACTCTAATTCGAATCATAACTAGTTAAGAAAAATTGGCGAAGTGAACCGACAAAACCGAAAACCCTCCTTGTGGACTGATTTTGCAATATTTTAAAACCGACACCTCAGAATGACTCCGACACGAACCAAAAATTTGTGGAGACTCTATGAACTAATCTAAGGCTTCCCTAAAAATTTTGGGCCAAACCGAGCCCGTTTGACCATGTTACCAAAGCAAAAACACAATTGTTGACTTTATGAGTTGACTTTGACTTGCGAACTGAAGTCTTGCGAGTTGACTTTGACTTGCGAACTGAAGTCTTGCGAGTTGAGTTTGACCTGCGAACTGAAGTCTTGCGAGTTGAGTTTGACATGCGAACTGAAGTCTTGCGAGTTGAGTTTGACCTGCGAACTGAAGTCTTGCGAGTTGAGTTTGACCTGCGAACTGAAGTCTTGCGAGTTGAGTTTGACTTGCGAGCTGAAGTCTTGTGAGTTGAGTTTGACTTGCGAACTGAAGACTTGCGAGTTGACATTGACTTACGAGTTGACTTTGCGAGTTGACTTTTTGACTTTGCGAGTTGACTTTTCAAGATTGACTTTTTGACCTTGAGAGTTGACTTTTTGACCCTTAGTTAATTTCCAGAAAATCACATTTTAGACTCTGAATTACGGGCCTTAACACCTTCGGACATATATATACATATATAAAAGCAATAAACACCTACAAAGATCAAATCTTTATGATATAGAATCATACATGAAACTCATATGCTTCGAGAAGTATACAACACTATGAACATAATAATAATACTTTGAATTATTATTACATAACCACACCAACGGGCCGTACATGCTTTCAAAACTCAAACAAAACAATCAAACATTTGGACATAACTAATTGATGGACAACTAACATAGATGGTCTGTTGAGACATCTACTCACTCATATGACTTTGCGCGTTTTGAACGCCCGTCAGGTTACAGTCTGCGGACACTCATTTGGTACAACATCATACTTGCTTGCTTTGCAAACACTCTAAGACTCAGGTGAGTCTCATAGCCCCTCATTTTACTATTTTTAACCCAGGGGTGGGAATACATGCTCAGTTTTCATTTACATTTGAACGCAAGTACAAAACATGATATATTGACTGCATGAGTTTGCTCTACTAATCATGAAGTCCTCTATCACATAGTTTGTTAATATGGATTTAGCGTGAATGTTAGTGTATGGTACCTTATGGGATTGACAATCCCCGTCCGGGGTAGTCGTGCTACCACGACTGTGGTCGAACGGATGCATTATCATTTGTTCATACGAGTGTAGATTAGACACTCGCAGGGAGGCACGCACGATCGGGCACTTAATTGTGATTCCTGACACCTCAGTTAAGCTCGAACTATGGGCTCATGGCAGTAATATACACATTTTTATGATTGATTTCATACATTATTTTTACTATCAAACCTATGAGCTCACCAGCTTTTAGCTGACCCTTTTAGCATGTATTCTCAGGTACTCAGCAGCTGTAGGCTTGCACTTAGGAATTAGCTTATCTCGAGTCAGCATGCAAACATCAGAGATTTTATTGCATTAATATATTTTGTATAAGTATTTATGCTAGGAAATCTCTCCTATTCAGAACACGAGCTAATGTATTTGGTACAACTGATGTAAACTTTTATGGAATTAATGTATTTTGTTAAAACAACGCATATAGAGTCGTTCATTATATATCTTTGTGCTTGATTACCTTGATTAGTCGCACCCAAAGTATGCTTCCGCTAATCATGAATTTGAGGGTGCGACAGATTGGTATCAGAGCCTGAGGTTATAGTGAACTAGGTTGCATTTAGTGGGCCTAGACTATGACCGTTAGGCAGTATTTCCTTATTAGGTATGATTGGTTCAGGGATTACATCATAAGAGTTTAATTTAACATAGCCTGATCAACTATGTACAATAAAATAAGGATGATGTAAGAGCTGAAACGGTTATGTTAAACAGGAGTACACTAGTTGACTCTGACTGAGAGAAAAACGGGACTATTACTTGTTTGTGCTAGACACACTAGGCTATATGATATGTTTATATATATAGACCTCATGATACTCACTAAACACTCTTGCCACAGAAATGGCAGACATTCCTCATCTAGCGTCAACCAACACAAATAACGGGACTCAAACCTCACCTACCATTGAGGAGGTAACCGCATTACCACAAACCTCTACTGAAACTCTCTACTACTTCACTGGGGAGGCACGAGTCACACGACATCAGAGGAGGGGTAACGGATCAGCTCGCGTTAACCCTTACCGCACTAGTAACACCTCAACTAGGGAAGACTATCCAACTTACCCTCGTAGGTGGGACTGGCTACCCACGACTTTAAACACCTGGAGGTCTGAGGAAGCCATACAAATTCCTGCCGACCCCGTGGACATTTCCCCATACACACAAGAACCTATCCACCATACTGTTCCAGTACTAACTGCCCGACTCCATCGTCACGAGGCAAGACTTGAGAGCTTGGAACGGGAACAATATATAGTACAAATGCACTGGCTGCGCCAATCACACGACCGCATTGCACAACTCATCCAAGAACGGGAGGACATGACACGTACTCTAGAAATGGTACACCAACAAGTGATCGACGACCGGGGAGCGGTCGATCTCTTACAAACAAAGTTGGAAGAATGTGAGCAACACTCACGAGAAGCCGAAGAATACACTCGGATGCTGGAACAATGACTAACCTTGGCGGAAGACAACGCCAGACAAACCGGCAGACTTGCAGGAACCGTGGACCGACTTGTCACCCTAATGACATAAATGAACCTGCTTCAAGATTAGCGTAGTATCTGTCTATCTTGTATTTCCTTAGGTATCTAAAACTCATGTAATTCAACCGGATGTAACATTCCCGGCACTTTTGTAAACTCCATGTTCTATGATCTTTTGGAATTCTATATGCTTTAAAACTCGTACTTTGTACTCAACTTTATTATCTAATGAATTATGATTATCACCCTGTGATGTTGTATATTACCTCATTATATATACATGTGTGATATATCATAACCTTGTGCAAATATCTTACATGCCTCATTCCTTTGTTATTCAGCATCATGCCTCCCAGATGACACACATACATCGATACTGAAATCGCTCAACTTATCGCCCAGAGTGTAGCTCAGGTCCTAGCTGCCCAGCCAAACACGAGCGGTGGGGGTACTGCTAAACCTTGCTCTTACAAAGATTTTCTGAATTGCAAACCCTTGTACTTCAAGGGGACTGAAGGAGCCATTGGCTTACTCTGATGGATCGAGAAGATAGAATCAGTTTTCCGAATTTGCAACTGTCCTGAAGACCATAAGGTCAAGTACTCCACCTGCACCTTCCTTGACGGTGCCCTGACCTGGAGGAATACTCATGCTCAGACTGTAGGCATCGACAATGCTTTCCAAACTTCCTGGGAAGACTTAAAGAAACTGCTGAGGGACGAGTATTGTCCCAGAGACGAAATCCAATAGCTAGAAGCTGAGTTTTGGCACCTCACCACTCAAGGCAATGATATTGTCGGTTACACTGCTCGCTTTAATCAATTGGCACACCTGTGCCCCACCATGGTTGATCCGGAGTACAAACGGATTGAAAGATATCTCTGGGGACTTCCCCCTCAAATTCAAGGAATGGTTACTGCATCAAATTCCTCTACATTTCAAGCAACCGTGCGCATGGCGCATAATCTCATGGCTCAGATTGTCCGTCGGGGGACCCCTGTTGCCAAAAACACTGGAAATCAATCTGGAGATCACAAACGAAAGTGGTCTGGGAACTCTAACCAAAACCAGTCATCATCCAAAAGGTCTGACACTGTTAAGGCCTACTCTTCTGGTTCTGAAAACAAGGGAGGCTACATTGGGAACAAGCCTTTCTGTTCCAAGTGTCGTCGTCATCATGTTGGCCCTTGCGGTCAGCCTTGCAACAACTGCCAACGTTATGGGCATAACGCCAAGGACTGCAGAGCCACCAAAACTAACAACAATGCCAACTCCAGCACCAACTCCAACCAATCAAAATCCTGCTACGAGTGTGGCAACATTGGGCACTTCAAAAATGACTGCCCAAAACTGAAGAACAAGGGTAACAACAACAACAACAACAACGCTCGAGTTAGAGCATTTGTCCTTAACTCTAGGGATGTCTGCCAGGATCCGAATGTGGTCTCGGGTACATTCCTCCTCAACAACTTAAATGCTGTTGTTCTGTTTGATACTGGTGCTGATAGGAGTTTTATATCTGATGAATTTTATCCTTTGCTTGACATCACCCCTGTTACTTTGGATGTTAAGTACATTGTAGAACTAGCTAATGGTAAACTTATTGAAACTGATAGTGTGATACCTAATTGCATTTTAAACCTAGCCGATGAACTTTTTTCCATTGACCTCATACCTGTTGAGATCGGTAGCTTCGATATCATTGTAGGCATGGACTGGTTGTCCAAACACCGTGCCGAAATCGTTTATTTCGAGAAAATTGTTCGTATTCCTCTCGTCACTGGTAGTACTTTGATCATACAAGGGGAGACTGGTGGGACGATATTGAATATCATATCCTGTATGAAAACCCGCAAATATCTAAGAAAAGGTTATCAGGCAATCCTCGCACACGTTATGGAGAAAAAGACGGAGGAGAAGCAACCTTGAGGATGTACCTATCGTACGAGACTTTCCAGAAGTCTTTCCTAAGGAATTACCAAGCCTTCCACCGCCTAGGCAGGTAGAGTTCTCCATCGATCTTGTGCCCGGAGCAGCACCCATGGCACGAGCACCTTATCATTTAGCCCCTTCCGAACTTCAAGAGTTATCCACTCAGTTACAAGAACTCCTTGACAAAGGATTCATTCGACCGAGTTCTTCACCTTGGGGAGCTCTGGTCTTATTCGTGAAAAAGAAAGACGGTTCATTCAGAATGTGCATCGACTATCGAGAGTTGAACAAACTAACCGTCAAGAATCGTTATCCGCTTCCCCGCATCGATGACCTGTTTGACCAACTTCAAGGGTCAAGCTTTTACTCAAAAATTGATCTACGGTCCGGTTATCACCAACTACGTGTTCGCGACACTGATATCCCAAAAACTGCTTTTCGAACCCGCTATGGGCATTACGAATTTCAAGTGATGTCGTTCGGTTTAACTAACGCACCGGCTGTATTCATGGACCTCATGAACCGAGTGTGCAAACCATACCTTGACAAGTTTGTCATCGTATTCATTGATGACATCCGCATCTACTCGCGCAACAAACAAGAACATGCGCAACATCTTAAAACTATTCTAGAACTACTCAAACACGAAGAGCTTTATGCTAAATTTTCTAAGTGTGATGCAAACCGTTCATTTCCTTGGACACGTCATTGACAGCCAGGGAATTCATGTTGATCCATCAAAAATCGAGGCTATCAAGTGCTGGCAAGCACTTACGACACCGACCGAAGTACGGCAATTCCTAGGACTTGCCGGGTACTATCGGCGCTTCATTGAAAACTTTTCAAAAATAGCTCAACCACTCAAAACACTCACTCAAAAAGACAAGAAGTTCGATAGGACTAATAAGCAAGAATCCTCTTTCCATCTACTCAAACAAAAGCTTTGCAGTGCACCTATCCTATCCTTACCCGAAGGCACCGATGACTTCGTGGTATACTGCGATGCTTCACACCAAGGTCTTGGTTGCGTGTTGATGAAACAAGACAAGGTCATTGCCTACGCCTCTCGACAGCTCAAAATCCACGAAAAGAACTACACCACTCATGATCTCGAGCTGGGAGCCGTAGTGTTTGCACTAAAAATCTGGAGACACTATCTAAACGGCACAAAATGTACAATCTTCACAGATCACAAAAGTCTCCAGCATATCTTCGATCAAAAGGATCTAAATATGAGACAACGTCGTTGGGTCTAGTTGCTTACTGATTATGACTGCGAAATCAAATACCACTCGGGCAAAGCAAATGTTGTTGCCGATGCCCTCAGTCGAAAAGAACGCACAAAACCACTTCGAGTCCGAGCACTCACCATGACTATACACAACGACCTGATTATCCAAATTATCACCACTCAACTCGAAGCCCTGAAACCTGATGACATCAAAAACGAAGCTTTGCGAGGCATGGAGAAACAATTCGAAACTAAATCTAACGGAGTTAAATACTTTTCTAATCGAATCTGGTTGCCCCATTTTGGAGGCCTTCAAGACTTAGTGATGGATGAAACTCACAAGTCCAAATACTCTATACATCCTGGATCTGACAAGATGTATCATGGCATCAAAGAATTCTATTGGTGGCCAAACATGAAAGCCGAAATCGCTACATATGTCAGCAAATGCCTCACTTGCTCCAAAGTCAAAGCCGAATACCAGAAATCTTCCGGTTTACTCCAACAACCAGAAATCCCACAATGGAAATGGGAGCAAATCACCATGGACTTCATCACTAAACTCCCGAAAACATCGAGCGATTGCGATACCATTTGGGTAATCGTTTATCGTCTCACCAAATCTGCACATTTCCTAGCCATCAAAGAAACCGACAAAATGGAACATCTCACACGAATTTATCTCAAGGAAATTGTAGCACGACACGGCGTTCCCATCTCAATTATCTCTGATAGAGATAGTCGTTTCACATCACTTTTGGCAATCACTTCAGAAATCTTTGGGTACTCGTCTGGATATGAGTACTGCATATCATCCTCAAACCGACGGCCAAAGTGAACGAACCATTCAAACACGGGAGGATATGCTACGAGCCTAAGTAGTTGACTTCGGTGCAAACTGGGAAACTCATTTACCCCTGTGCGAATTTTCGTACAACAATAGCTACCATACCAGTATTGGCGCTGCACCATTTGAGGCACTGTACGGTCGTAAGTGCCGATCACCTATTTGTTGGACCGAAGTGGGAGAAAGCCAACTCACTGGTCCTGAACTCATTCATGAAACTACCGAGAAAATCGTTAGTATCCAAAACCTGCTGAAAGCCGCACGTGATCGTCAGAAAAGTTACGCTGACGTGAGACGCAAGCATCTCGAGTTCAAGGTTGGGGATCGAGTACTCTTGAAAGTTTCACCTTGGAAAGGTGTCATTCGCTTTGGCAAACGCGGAAAATATAATCCTAGGTACATTGGACCTTTTGAGATCCTTGAAAGGATTGGTCCAGTGGCATATCGACTGCAGCTGCCACCCGAGCTTAGCAGCGTGCATCCCACATTTCACATTTCTAATCTTAAGAAATGCATGTCTGATGAGACACTCATTATTCCTCTCGACGAAATCCATATTGATGATAAACTTCACTTTGTCGAGACACCTGCAGAAATCATGGACCGTGAGGTCAAACAGTTAAAACAAAGTCGTATTTCCATCGTTAAATTCTGGTGGAATTCGCGGCGTGGTCCAGAATTCACCTGGGAACGGGAAGACCAAATGCGACTCAAGTATCAACATCTATTCACAGACTCCACTCATACCCCGACTCAGAGCTAAATTTCGGGACGAAATTCTTTTAACAAGGGGAGAATGTGACACCCGACTAATTAGGGCTTGTGTTAGTGCCTAATCATTGTACTTATTCATGTAATTAGTTATATTTAGGGCTAATTACGTGTATCACTATGTGTATTGATATATGTTTATATATATACACACGTATGCGATTTGTTTAAATCGTACATTTCACTATCGGATGAATTCCGACACATTATAAATGCGGACGTTGGTGAACAAAATGTTAAATAATGTGAAATTATTTAATAAACTCAAAAATCTCTAAATATTATGTTGAAAATATTTAAAGTGTAAAACGTAACGTATAAAGTATCATAAACGCGATGAAAATGCGCGGAACGCGCCCGACAACCAAATGAAAGCCAAAATATATTTGATAAGTTTAAAATATATCATTTCGAGTAAAACTTTCATTTAAAATATCGTATTTTAAACCGATAACAAAAACGTGCAAAAATACCGTTACGCGATTTGACCTCCGTAAAACGAACGTGCAAATCGAGGCCAATAAATTAACGGCACATTTTTATAAATGTTTTTAAGTATTTTAATAAATACTTCAATCAAAAATATCAAAATTTAAATTGATATTAAAAACGCGCGTATTAAACGTTTAACGTCTAAATAAACGTCGAAACGAGCGAGGAAACGAACACCGCACGGAGCGTAACTTAGGGGAACAAGATTTAGCACCCACATGGGGTGGGACCCCCACAAAATCTACAGATTTTGTGAACCCCTCCCCTTTGGTTACTTGCTTGACTCAAAAACCCACCTCACACTCCTCATTTCATCATTCACTTCCATTTTCAATTTTCACACACCACCTCCTCTCCTCTCTCTCCCTCCTCCACGAATTTCATCATCATCATCACTAAAACTCAGTCATTTTTATCACCAAGAATCACCATCTATCATCCTTTATCAAGAACAAAAAGAAGAAACAAGGATCAAGGCTCAAATCATCGTCTTCTTCATCATCTTCAATTTTTCTTCATCATTTCTTGGTATGAATAAACACTCCCTCTCTTTAATCTGATTGCATGTCACTTATTTACATGTTTTATTGTTCCATTAGCTTGATTATGTCCAAATGAGATGACAAAAATCGTTTTTACATAACATATATTAACATGCACAAATCTGCCCAGAAAAGTCAGACTCAAAAAAAAATTCGTATAAAATCGTATACTAAGAGTTAGAAGATGCATTTTTTAAAAAAATTTGCGTATTGAAAATATCTACAACTTTCATTTTTTACACTTTTTCCATATCTGTAGGTATTTTTGTGTATAACCCAATCTTTGAGCCTGGTCTGAGATTTGTCAGAAACCGAGTTCGGTTCTTACGCAGAATTTTCTACCTATCTAGATGGACTCTATAATTACCGGAAAAATTCAGCTTAACAACTAGACACATAGGAGAACAACTGGTAAAAATTGTGGACTCTAATTCGAATCATAACTAGTTAAGAAAAATTGGCGAAGTGAACCGACAAAACCGAAAACCCTCCTTGTGGACTGATTTTGCAATATTTTAAAACCGACACCTCAGAATGACTCCGACACGAACCAAAAATTTTTGGAGACTCTATGAACTAATCTAAGGCTTCCCTAAAAATTTTGGGCCAAACCGAGCCCGTTTGACCATGTTACCAAAGCAAAAACACAATTGTTGACTTTATGAGTTGACTTTGACTTGCGAACTGAAGTCTTGCGAGTTGAGTTTGACTTGGGAACTGAAGTCTTGCGAGTTGAGTTTGACATGCGAACTGAAGTCTTGCGAGTTGAGTTTGACCTGCGAACTGAAGTCTTGCGAGTTGAGTTTGACCTGCGAACTGAAGTCTTGCGAGTTGAGTTTGACTTGCGAACTGAAGTCTTGCGAGTTGAGTTTGACTTGCGAACTGAAGTCTTGTGAGTTGAGTTTGACTTGCGAACTGAATACTTGCGAGTTGACATTGACTTACGAGTTGACTTTGCGAGTTGACTTTTTGACTTTGCGAGTTGACTTTTCAAGATTGACTTTTTGACCTTGAGAGTTGACTTTTTGACCCTTAGTTAATTTCCAGAAAATCACATTTTAGACTCTAAATTACGGGCCTTAACACCTTCGGACATATATATACATATATAAAAGCAATAAACACCTACAAATATCAAACCTTTATGATATAGAATCATACATGAAACTCATATGCTTCGAGAAGTATACAACACTATGAACATAATAATAATACTTTGAATTATTATTACATAACCACACCAACGGGCCGTACATGCTTTCAAAACTCAAACAAAACAATCAAACATTTGGACATAACTAATTGATGGACAACTAACATAGATGGTTTGTTGAGACATCTACTCACTCATATGACCTTGCGCGTTTTGAACGCCCGACAGGTTACAGTCTGCGGACACTCATTTGGTACAACATCATACTTGCTTGCTTTGCAAACACTCTAAGACTCAGGTGAGTCTCATAGCCCCTCATTTTACTATTTTTAACCCAGGGGTGGGAATACATGCTCAGTTTTCATTTACATTTGAACGCAAGTACAAAACACGATATATTGACTGCATGAGTTTGCTTTACTAATCATGAAGTCCTCTATCACATAGTTTGTTAATATGGATTTAGCGTGAATGTTAGTGTATGGTACCATATGGGATTGACAATCCCCGTCCGGGGTAGTCGTGCTACCACGACTGCGGTCGAACGGATGCATTATCATTTGTTCATACGAGTGTAGATTAGGCACTCGCAGGGAGGCACGCACGATCGGGCAGTTAACTGTGATTCCTGACACCTCAGTTAAGCTCGAGCTATGGGCTCATGGCAGTAATATACACATTTTTATATATCTTGCGGTTCATACATTATTTTTACTATCAAACCTGTGAGCTCACCAGCTTTTAGCTGACCCTTTTAGCATGTATTCTCAGGTACTCATCAGCTGTAGGCTTGCACTCAGGAATTAGCTTAGCTCGAGTCAGCATGCAAACATCAGAGATTTTATTGCATTAATATATTTTGTATAAGTATTTATGCTAGGAAATCTCTCCTATTCAGAACACGAGCTAATGTATTTGGTACAACTGATGTAAACTTTTATGGAATTAATGTATTTTTTTAAAACGATGCATATAGAGTCGTTCATTATATATCTTTGTGCTTGATTACCTTGATTAGTCGCACCCAAAGTATGCTTCCGCTAATCACGAATTTGGGGGTGCGATAATAACCCGACTTCAGAATCACACATTTAGATTTTGTGAATGTTGTGGTATAATCCTTATCACAAACTTGTTAAATGCTCAGCAAGTTGTGATTGAGTTGTGACACATAATTCACATTTTCAAAGCTAACTTTTCCATTGGTTAGCGTTCCTCTACCAATAATTATTCCTCCAGTATCTCCTGCAAAGGTAACATGTCCTCCAGCATATGGTGTAATATCCGTCAGAAGAGACACATCGCCAGTCATGTGTCACGAGCAGCCACTGTCCATATACCATTCACTATCTTTAACACGTTCAAACTGCTGCAACACATAAAAGTAAGGAGATTAGTGAGAAACGGTGACCCAAGCCTTTACAGACTTAGGTCTACCGAGGTCATAAACAATAATCACATCAAAAAGAATTTTATTTTTCAACAAATTAGAATTTTCATCTGATGTGTTATTGTTGACAAAAGAAGAGTCAATAACAGGCTCTTTTCTTTTCCAAACTTTGGATGGTTCGGAAGTTTGTTTGGGAGCAATGTTGGGCTTTTGTTTTGGCAAAGGTTTTTCCCCAACATTACTTTGCTTCTCAACCGGCTTGGGAGAGTTGGAATAACGCCTAGGTGGGGAATGTGAAAATGAATTTTGATAAAAGTATGTTCTAGGCATATCTCTCCCATAGCGCTAATTAGAAAGCTTGGGACAATCACAAATTAAATATCCCTGTTTCTTGCAGTAGAAACAGGAATGGTTCTCAACAAATGGTTGAGGCTGAGGATTTACCAAAGGAGGTGGCAGAGCATTTTTAGAACATGCACATTGTGTACAAGTTTTAGAAGAATATTGCCTCGATTGATCGGTTGAAGTTCAAGGTTTATTACAAGAAACTTTTTCATTATTAACAGTTGAATTACGTTTCAAAATCTTTACAGGTGTTTGTAAAGTTTGAGGTTTCTCATTCAAAACCTTTTTCTTGCCCTTCTCAGTTTGTACTTTAGGGGCAAGTTCATTTGTCAAAATCACCTTTTCGGATTTGATTTCAACCTTCTCAACCTTAGGATACTCCTGATCGGTAATATCCTCAATCTCAACAATCTTCTCAACACAAACTGGAGATACACTTTCATGCTTAACAAACTTAGGCAAGGGATACTCTGGCCTCTTGGTTTTCTCCTTTGCATGTTTGTTTTGCTTAGCTTCTTTGGATTTAATACCATAGAGCAATGCACAATCGACTGGAATCTCTTCAGTGCCTTCCTTAACAGGCATAGGACAATATTCGGTAGGAGGTGGGACTACAACATAACCAAGTCTTGCCTTATTGTGTCACCTGTCCTCTGCTTGTTAATAATTTCATCAAAGACAACTGTTGCTGAAGAAGAACCTAAAATTTTGTTCTTATATTTATCGTACTCAATTTTTAAATCAGAAAGTTCTTTATTCAACTATTCAATTTTAGCAAGATAGCTGTTAATAGCATCTTGTTGACTAAAAACTTTTGCTTTATATGTTTAAGTATCTAACTTATGAGCCTCAATATGCTTATCATACAGATGTTCATTTGCTTTTAAATATTTGTTAAGACTCGGTAAGTTTCGCAACTTTTTCTCGTAAATCTAAGTTGTTCTTTTGAAAACCCTTCAAAGATTCAGTCAATTTAATGCATGAAATACAGTTTAAAGGTTCATCAGGTTCATTGTGTACCTCATTAGTAATGTGAGCCATGAGACACTATTGATATTTTGCAGCTTGCACATTCCAATCTGTATTTGTAGGCTCAAAAACAACCAGAGCATCCGTTGTCACTGATTTCACTTCCTCCTTTTCTTGAGCTTGAGGAGTAGAAGGCTTTGTAAGACCCAATGAAGGCATTTTGGGTTTCTCGCATTCCCTTGCGAAATGTCCCAAATTTTGACAGTTGTAGCACCGGACCTTGCTCTTGTCGAAACCAAAACCAGATTTACCATTTCCTTCCAAACTCTTGCGTCCAGTCCTTCGCAAGAATTTTTGCACCCTTCTTGTGATCATAGCTATATTCCAGGTCAGATCCATTTGCTCAAGATCATCATCATCCTGTTGAGCGTAGTCTTCTTTTGCAAGTTCCAATGTAGTATTTGGTTGAGAAACTAAATCCTTGTAAGAGCTCACAAAAGCTGTATAGATGGCAGCTTGTTCTTCCATAGCCGGAGAAATTGTAACTTGTTGTTGTGAACCTTGTGAAGGACCAGAAGCATAAACTACAGGATTAGTACCAATGGAATGAGATGGTGAATTGGTATCCGAAATGAAAGCCATTCCACCATAAGTCTTTCCAGTATTGACTTTTCCTCCATAAAGTGTCGGGTCTTGAACAAACCCACCCGACTTGCACTTCTTTTTCTTCAATTCCATTGTGTGTGCTTGAAGAATACCGATCAACTCATTCAAGGTCATCCTGGATAACTCTTGACTATCCTTTAAAAACTGTACTTTCACATCCCAAGCACTGGGCAACACATCTAAAAGCTTTTTATTCACCTCAATTGCAGGGAAACTGTAACCTCCCTCAGTTAACTCACTAACCAATTGTGAGTATCTTGTGAATAGCCCAAATGCAGTTTCATTCGGGAGAATGTCAAACAAATCGTATTGTTTCTTGATCAATTCCAGTTTAGCCTCCTTATACTTTTCATTACCTCCACATCGTGTTTCAATGGCCTTCCACAAATCATAGGTGGTATCATGAGTTTTAAAAAGTCATAAAACATCCTTAGTTAGGCACATGCAAATAGCAGAATGAGCCTTCCTTTCTATGTCATAATCATTTCTTTCCTCAGGTGTCATAGCCTTATACGTCATAGCTAGAGGAATACCACGATAATTACCTTTAGCAACTGGAGCCACATACCTTTCATTAAGTGGACCCCAAAGCTCTGGACAATGAAAATCTACATATTGTTCAAATCTATAACGCCAGTAAGCGTAATCTATATCCGCGGTGAACAAAGGAGGTTTATTACTAGAATTAACATCATTACTTTGTTTAATCATTTCTCTGATTCCCCTAAATCCTCTTTATCAGCAGCCATTTATGAGAACCTGAAAAATAACTTAAAACAAAACTAGAAATCTGATTAGTAACTATGCACAGGAGTGTCGCAAAGACTAGCGACACTTAGTAAGTAACGCAAGTAAGTGACGTATAAAATGTAAATGACGACACTAGAGGTTAGTGTCGATCAATCAAAGAAGTGACGCACCCAAGTGTCGGACTTGAGTGATGCAGTATAGTAATAGGCGTCACTAGTAGGAAGTGACGCGTGACACACAAGTGACGTTCGTAAGTGACGCACTTGAGTGTCGGTAGATAATAACAGACGACACTAGAGACAAGTGTCGTTTAACACACAAGTGACGTTCGGAAGTGATGCACTTGAGTGTCGGCCAAAACCTAATTGGAACTTACAGAGTGTCGCTCGAAGTGTCTCTCTAAGTGACACTCGAAGTGACGCAGCGGGTGACGCAAAAATGGCTATAAAATCCCAAAAACCCTAAAAATCGAATTTTCGTAAACCTAACTAAAATTATTCGATCCCAATCGAACGAAACACGTAAATCTTGATTCAAAATGTCTTATTAGCATGCAATTGATCCAAATAACTTGATTATTCTTGATTCTTTTCACGAAGCAAACCGAAAACAAACCAATACGTGATCAATATGTCAATCAAACCACTTATTGGCGCTGATACCAGTTGTGAGTGCCCCTTGCTGTGGATCTAACTAATTGATAACAATGATTGTAAGGCGAAAACAAATGATCACACACGTAATATGTAAACACAAACCAAAATCAAATGAACGAATCAAAAACAACTTTGTATTGATAATCGTAACCTATTAGCTTGTTTACAGACTTGCTATTTCGAAAAATGGTGCTATAGTTTCATCAACCCTAGCCAAAAACCCATAGGTTTGTTTATATACTAACAAAAATCGGCAGACATGCGACACTTGGCCAGTGACGCATGTGACCGCCTTCATGCGTCACTTACCTAAGTGTCGCTATGCGACACTAAGGCAAGTGTCACCTAAAACTAATATTAAGTGTCACTAAGTACAAAACTAACTTTTCTATTTCAACTGACTAACGATACTTACAACTCGATAGACCAACTGACTGACACACTAAATGTACCAACACTTCTTGGTGGGTAAAAGATTTAAGATGCGAGCGATTGTTTCTAATGCATAACCACAAAAACTTATCGGAAGTGTAGCCCGACTCATCATATACCGAACCATGTCCAACAAGGTTCTATTTCTCTTTGCTGCGACACCATTAAGCTGCGGCATTCTAGGAGGAGTTAATTGTGAAACTATTCCACAATCTCTAAGATGATCGAGAAAATCGATACTAAGGCATTCTCCTCCCCTATCGGATCGGAGAACCTTTATCTTTCTACCCAGTTGATTCTCTACTTTGCTTTGATATCTTTTGAATATCACAAAAGTATCTGACTTATGCTTAATCTGATATATATGTCCAAATCTACTGTAGACATCAGTAAATGTAACATAGTACCGATTTCCATCTTTTGTGGCACATCGGAATGGTCCACATACATTTGCGTGTACCAAGTCCAATAGTCTTTCACCTCTTTCACAAGATCCGGTTAATGATAATTTAGTCATCTTGCCCAATAAGCAAGATTCGCATACATCATTCGATTTGAGGTCGAACGATTCCAACACTCCATCCTTTTGGAGTTGGCCGATGCGTTTCTTGTTTACGTGCCCAAGATGATAATACCACAATTTGGATTTATCAAGATCATTAGACGAATCAACATTTAAAATCAAATTGCTGACACATTCAACATTTTCATATATGCCATTGTAAGGAGAGGCTTTAAAAATTAAACAACCATTTAAATAAACCAAAATATAACCATTCTCATTATCAAATGAAAATCGATAACCATCCTTAAACAAAGAATAAAATGAAATTATGTTTCTAGTCATTTCTGACGAACAACGGCAATTATTTAAATCAACCCTAACTCCATAATTTAGCACAAGCTCATATTTTCCTATCTCAGTTACAGGCGTGATTCCTCTGCTTCCCATGACTAGGTTGAGCTCCTCATGCTTCAACTTCCTACTTTCCTTTAAACCCTGCAATACAGTGTAAATGTGAGTACCACGCCCTGTATCCAGAACCCATGAATTAGAAGTTGTAGTATTATGGAGTTCAATCATGAACATACCTGAGTGAACACTCTTTTCGACCTTACCATCCTCAAGGTCCTTTAGGTATTTCGGGCAGCTACGCTTCTAGTACCCCTTTGTGTTGCAGTAAAAGCAAACTGCTTCCTTTGGATCACTTGCTGGTGCAATATCAGAATCAGTCTTTCTTTTGGACCCACGATTGAACTTTTCATTCGCAGTTTTTGCTTTCCAATTTGACCTCTTTATTTTCTTTGCATTTTGACCAATTGCCAACACAGGAGCTGCTAAGCTAGAGGACACATCATCCTTTTTGATTCATTGCTCAGCGGTTTGCAGTAGATTATGGAGTTCCATTATTGAGCCTTCTGTCTCATTCATATTCATCTGATATGATATTACAAACTGATTGTAGACAACTGGCAGACAAGACAAAATTATGGCAATGGAAAACTCTGTGTCAAACATCATATTCAATGATTCCAACCTATCAAAGTACCCTTTCATCTCCAAGAGAAAGCACAGATAGATGCTCCAGTTTTGGGTTTGCAAGCCATGAGTGATTTAACCACATCAAGGCGTTCTTTGCTTGCCTTGGCCTGAAACATGTCTTTCAGCTATTGGTTCATTTCATAAGCCCAAGTATTCTCAAAAGTCTTTTGCAATTCAGGGCTCATGGACAATGCCATGATACATGACACTTTATTCGCATCATCATAATGTTTCCGGTGTGCCTCAATCTCCTCTGTGGTTGAATCATCATCAATTACGGGAATCTGCTCATCAAGAACACACTCCTTGTTCTCGTACCTTAAGGGAAACCTTAGGTTACGCATCCAGTCCATATAATTTGGACCGGTCAGTCTTTCCCTCCTAAGAACTGAGAGTAGTGAGAAGTTCGAGTTGTGTGTGGGATTTGGGACGGGAGGATTATTACCATTTGTAGAAGACATCTATAAGATAAACAGTTTTAGTTAGCTTGAATATTCCTTAATTAATTACCCAATTACAAATTAAGGCTAGGATCCATATTTTAGATTCGTTTTATGAAAAGGTTTACCATAATCATATTGCGAATTTATTTTAGGTAGACAATGCCTTTGTCAATTTCATTCTCTATGAAACTTTTAGTTCTTTTGAGATTCATTGATTCTTATCAACGATGTTAATCTCGGATATGTTCATCTACCATTCATGACTGGTATGCCAAGGATCATGAACAAGATGGTGAACTTAACCATGCAAAACCCGCGTGGTCCCCATCCCGAGTACGCTCGAGAATCGCGAGTCCCACATCACCTCTCAGTACGTTCTCATATTAATGTCCCTGTAAACCACACACGCTCCATTAACAGACCATACGAAAGATGTGCGGTTTTCATGGGTTAGCATACCATTCACATTTTAGTATCTAAAACGGGATTTTGTTTTAGTACTTTTAGGTCATACTTTTGATCTTGACATCATCCTATCAAAAGTCCTCGGTAGCTCCATTGAACGCAAAATGAAGCGGAGAAGCAGGTCAGCGCGAAGCCTATTAAAAAACCTGACTTCTTTAGGGAAGCTGAGCTACCCGCCTTATACCTCTCTTATAGTTTGTTCACTATGGGTGAGCCGATTTATCAACTGATTGACGATATATTTAACTTTAATGATACATATACTTATAGCTCATAATATATGTAAGGTTTCTCTTTAAACTCTTAAAGTCTACAGTTCTATTTTAAAACATTTTAAAATTTAAGGTTATATTTTAAACATTTCAAAATATAGGGTCTAAAGTGTAAATTCTTTTTACCAATTTATATAATCCATTTCCAATTTATCTTTACCTACATACTATTGCAGATAATAAAATGCTAGTATTTATCAAGCTAAGGCTCTGATACCACTGATGGGTTTCCTATTCCCTAACTAGATTAATATGCGCAGCGGAATAATAACAAAATTCAATCTAAGTCAATTAGGAAACTAAACCCTAAGGGATCTTAACTTGAATAAATAAAAGCA
The DNA here is from genome assembly GCA_963422505.1 of Pseudognaphalium luteoalbum. Lineage (NCBI taxonomy): Eukaryota > Viridiplantae > Streptophyta > Magnoliopsida > Asterales > Asteraceae > Pseudognaphalium > Pseudognaphalium luteoalbum. Next base: position 84,649,332 of record OY730192.1, on the reverse strand, counting down.
ATATGACAAATAGATAAAGAGGAAAAATACTAACCTTTGAGAAAATAATTTCTCACGCGTAGACGAACTAGCAGAACCTTCTTGCTTGGAGGCGAGTGCCCAAACTAGAACACCTCTAATGGCTTACACCCAAAATAACTAAGAGAATTCCCAAGTCTCCTATGGTCACGAATTTAAGTCGAAAGACTCTCACAAGGAGCAGGAATAAGAAAGAGAACTAGAATTGAAAACTATTTAATTCAAAAGGGGTATGGAAAACTAAGGGTTAGGCCCTTATTTATAGGGGAGAAGGATGGCATGGGTTTAATATCCCAGTTGATGTGGGACAACATGTTTTTCTATTCAACCGGCGGTTAGACCTTCCAACCGGCGGTTGGATGATGTTTCCTGAATATTCTTCAAACCGTTCCACCGCCTTACCTTTTTAGGCTCTAACCGCCGGTTAAAACATTCAACCGGCGGTTGGATTCATTTTCCAGAATTTCTTTTAGTTTCTAATTAATATTCAATTAATAAACTATAATATTAATTCCAATTAATATTATCTCTCATTTATTTCTCTTACTGTTCATTGAGGGCGACCCAAAAAGGACTCCACTTTTAATGATGTACTTACCAATTAGTTATGATATTGGACACTATTCCAACAAATTCATGATTCATTCTATAACTCTGTAAACATAAAAAGAAGTTAAAAAGATCTTAAAAGTACTTGAAATCTTGTTCAACACGTAAAAAAGCATACATCAAAGGATCATTGCATGGAATGATAGATTTAACATTGAGCTCCTCTAATACATACCGTAAAGTAAATTTAACCAAATTCTCAAAATACGAAAAATGGCAGCCATACTTAGAAAAATAATCAACATAATGATGTAGCGTGGTGGAAGGATAATGAGATAACTAAACAAAGCTCCGTTGATTCAACAATGAATACCCGGAAAGAACCACAAACAATCAAAATCCGTTGATTCAATAATGAATGCCGTATAATGATTAAACCAAACAATTGATAAAATTATCAAAGAGTTTTTAGACTAAGAATTTTTAATGCCAAAAAAAATCACCTCTAATTGTTGCATAACAGGAACATTAAATACCAACCCTAATAAAAGAAACAAAACAAGTCCTTAAACTTTAAAAGAAATAAATAAAAGATCCTTCGATAAAGTTGAAACTTCCAAACTTGAGAAATCTGTCACGATCAATCTGTCACATCCACTGAGTTGCACAAACGCTTTACTAACTTATCTTCTATACGCCCTGCATCATTCCCCCCTGGGTAGCAAAGATGCGTCCTCGAATCCAAAGGGAGATCTTCATCAGAGTCAGAGGAATCTGCCAAAAACGGAATCAAATGTTTAACATTAAAAACATCCGAAGTATGAATATGACTCGGTAGCTGCACACGATAAGCATTAGAATTGATTTTCTCTACAATTTCAAGAGGACCAATTTTCTTAGCAGCAAGTTTATGGTACTCATGAGCGGGATAACGGTCCTTAGTTAAAATCGCCCACACAAAATCCCCAACTTCAAAGTTGACTGCACGACGGTGACGATCAGCTTGATTCTTATATTTAGTCGTCGCATTAACCAAATGCTCATGTGTCTGTTGATGAACATGAGTAATCTGAGAAACAAAATCAGCAGCAGTTCCATGTGGACGAACTTTGCTAGGCAGAGTCAACAAATCCGTTGGACCACGAGGAGAAATACCAAACACCACATAAAACGGACTGAATCCAGTAGACCGATTAACAGCATGATTATGTGCGAATTCAGCTTGCGATAACCGCAAATCCCATGCCTTCGGATGATCACCCACTAAGCTACGTAACAAATTACCCAAAGAACGATTAACCACCTCAGTCTGACCATCCGTTTGGGGATGATAAGCACTACTAAAATTCAACTGAGTATTAACCATTCCCCATAGACTACGCCAGAAGTGACTAACAAAACGAGTATCGCGATCAGAGACAATAGAAGTCGGTAGACCATGAAGGCGATAAACGTCACGAAAGTAGAGTTGAGCCACACAAACGGCATCAGAAGTCTTCTTACATGGAATAAAATGGACCATTTTAGAAAAACGATCAACCACCACAAAAATTGAGTCGTTACCACGTTGTGTACGAGGAAGCCCAAGAACAAAATCCATGCTGACGTCCGACCATGGTTGAGTCGGAACGGGAAGAGGCATATAAAGACCGGCATTTGTCGCAGAACCTTTAGCAAGTTGGCAAATACGACAGCGAGCCACAAACCGTCCAACCTCTTTGCGCATAGAAGGCCAAAAGTACGACCCAGCAAGGAGTTGTAACGTACGATCACGGCCAACGTGACCTTCATTATGAAGCTCCTGAATCAGCTTCAAACGCAAACTACAAGGTGGAATACACAATTGAAGTCCACGAAAAAGAAACTCACCATCCAAAAGAAAATCCGAGGAAACTCCCTGTTGAAGTTGTAACAATATATGGGAAAAGAAAGGATCATCCCTGTAGAGGTCTAAAAACGAGTCAAAACCCGGCACCCTAACCCGAAATTCAGTAAGAAGAGTACTACGACGACTCAATGCATCCGCCACCCGATTAGAAATACCCGCCTTATGTTTTATAACAAAAGTAAACTGTTGAAGATAAGAAATCCATGAAGCATGACGATGAGAAATCTTATCTTGTTGTCCAAGATGCTTAAGAGAATCATGATCAGTGTACAAAACAAATTCCCGCTGAAATAAGTAGTGACGCCAATGTTTAATGGCTTGAACAATTGCATAAAATTCAACATCATAAGTACTAAAACGCAATTTTGCCCCAGAAAGTTTCTCACTGAAATAAGCCACGGGTTTACCTGATTGACTAAGAACTGCGCCAACACCAATTTTGGAAGCATCACAATGAAGTTCAAAAGGAAAGGAAAAGTCAGGAAGTACCAAGATTGGTGCAGACGTAAGACGTTGCTTAATATCAATGAAAGCAGATTCGGCATCGAGCGTCCATAGAAACTTGGACCCTTTCATACAATCCGTAATAGGTGCCATAATGCTACTAAAATGAGGTATAAAACGTCTATAAAAGGAAGCCAACCCATGAAAACTACGTACCTCAGTAATGGAAGAAGGTGTAGGCCATTGTTCAATCGCTTGTACCTTAGAGGGATCCACCTTAAGACCATCACAAGAAATAATGTACCCTAAAAATTGAATTGTATCTGTCATGAATACACACTTAGCGGGAGCCGCATAAAACTTATCACGACGTAGAATGAGTAGCACCTCCCGTAGATGAATAAGATGTTCGGAAGGATCCGTGCTATATACCAGAATGTCGTCGAAATAAACGACAACAAACTTGCCAATGAAAGGGCGCAGAGCCTGATTCATCACACGCATAAAAGTACTCGGTGCGTTAGATAAACCAAAGGGCATAACAAGCCATTCATATAACCCTTCCCGTGTTTTAAATGCCGTTTTCCATTCATCTCCCATACGAATACGAATTTGATGATACCCACTTTTGAGATCCAACTTGCTGAAAACACGAGCTCTCCCTAACTGGTCTAGCAAGTCATCCAAACGAGGAATCGGAAATCTATAACGGACTGTAATCTTATTAATTGCCCGACTATCCACACACATACGCCACGACCCATCCTTTTTTGGAGTAAGAAGGGCAGGCACAGCACATGGGCTAAGACTTTCACGAACATGCCCTTTAGCAAGTAAATCTTCCACCTGACGACGAAGTTCTTCATGTTCCTTAGGACTCATGCGATAATGAGGTCTATTTGGCAAAGAAGCACCCGGAACTAAATCAATGTGATGTTGGATGTCACGTAATGGTGGCAACTCGGGTGGAAGAGACTCGGGAAAAACATCCGCAAATTCTTGCAATAAAGGATGGACATCGCCCAAACTAGGAGGAGAGTCCTTACTAGTATGCAATGATGCGGACGGATATAAAAGTAACATGAAAACTAGTCCTGATGCTTGCATGGCTGTTTCAAAAGGAGCACGAGACAACAATGTAGACTGTGAAGAAAGTGTCGTAGGGGGATTTACTTTATTACTCGGATGAACTGGAGATATCGAAGAAGAAACATCGCGCGGTTTGGATGGAAGCAATACAATTTTCTTCCCCCGAAAAAGAAAAGAGTAAGTATTAGCACGGCCATCATGCTGAACGGTGTTATCAAACTGCCATGGACGACCCAATAACAGATGACACGCATCCATAGGAACCACATCGCAATAAGTAGCGTCTTGATAAGTAGAACCTATAGAAAAAGACACCAAAAGACGTTTAGAAACCACAACATCTGTACCTTGATTGAGCCACGATAGACGATAGGGCTTGGGGTGTGCTTCAGTAGTAAGATTGAGTTTAGACACCGCATGTTCAGAAATCACATTTTCACAACTTCCTGCATCGATGATGAAAGTACACACCTTTCCTGCAATGGTGCATGTCGAATGGAAAAGATTGTGACGTAACCACTCATTATCAGGGGCGCGTGGAGTAAGAAACGCTCTTCGTAACATCAAAAGAGGTCCAACATCCCCTGACAAATACAACTCATCGCCTTCATTTGGATAGTCATCATAAACCGGATTGGTGTCCACATCCTCAGTAGGTACCTGATCAATGTCTTGACCCTCCGTAAATAAGCCGCGGTTTGAAGACCGAGCTTTCGTACACTCCGACTGTCGATGGCCTAGTTCGCCACACTGAAAACACCGTGTGCCACCAGTTGGGCGAGTGGGTTGGTTGGTTGGCGTAGGACGCGGAGGATCTGTGTGCGGTGTGGGGATTGTTGAAGTGGACTGTTGCCGAAAACCCCCGGAAGCCCGACGATTTAGCTGTTTCTCAGCTTGGGAGGCCCGTTGATGTGCTTCAGACACAGTAAGTGGGTCAAACATATTCAAAACATCCTGGAGTTGTAAACGAAGACCACCAATGTAACGAGAAACTAGTTGAATCGGTGTTTCATGGAGGTCCAAACGTGCAAGGGACTCATAAAAGGCGGTTGTGTAGTCCTCAACCGTCTTACTACCTTGGCGAAGATTTTGGAAGCGTTGGTACATCTCTCTGTCAAAATTAAAGGGTAAAAACGCAGCCCGTGCGTGCTTCTTAAACTTGTCCCAGCTAGTGATTTTTGCCTTACCATTACGCACACGAACCTGTTTCAATTGTTGCCACCAAGCCTGAGCTCGTCCTTTCAATCGAGTTGCCACAAGAGGTACACACCGGTCACGCGGCACATGTTTAAAATCCAAAATTTCCTCAACCTGAGATAACCAATCAAGAAATTCCTCTGGTTTAAGAGAACCATCAAAAGAGGGAATATCTACCTTGAAGTTCCGTTCCCACTTGTCATCGTGACGTTCCTGAGGACGTGGGGGACGATCACCGAATGGGTTATCATCCGTAACAGTAACATCATCAAAGCGATTTTGTGGGTCGAGAAATTCATTCAAACGTTCGGTCAAATCGTCGACCTGCTGTTGCAAATCAGCGTTCAAACGGCGCAAATCATTAATCCCTTGACGTGGAGGCATGAGCGGATCGTTCGACGCTCTGATACCAACTGATGTAGCGTGGTGGAAGGATAATGAGATAACTAAACAAAGCTCCGTTGATTCAACAATGAATACCCGGAAAGAACCACAAACAATCAAAATCCGTTGATTCAATAATGAATGCCGTATAATGATTAAACCAAACAATTGATAAAATTATCAAAGAGTTTTTAGACTAAGAATTTTTAATGCCAAAAAAAATCACCTCTAATTGTTGCATAACAGGAACATTAAATACCAACCCTAATAAAAGAAACAAAACAAGTCCTTAAACTTTAAAAGAAATAAATAAAAGATCCTTCGATAAAGTTGAAACTTCCAAACTTGAGAAATCTGTCACGATCAATCTGTCACATCCACTGAGTTGCACAAACGCTTTACTAACTTATCTTCTATACGCCCTGCATCACATAACATCACCATGCCTTATGCTATTGTACCCCAAAATATATCTTTTTGTAAACATGGCAGTAGATTTTTCACTAAACCATACTCACTTCAGATGATGCATTACATATTCTTACTTTGGTAGTATTCCTTTTGATAATTCCTTCAAAAGCATTGCTAAATTGTTTCCGTAAAGAATTGCTTAAATCGACCAATACTTCTCTTCCTGATTTGATTCGAGATGTTAATCATAGAATTCTATAAACAAAATGTATGAACATGAAAAGAATCTACTGAAAGTTAGGCTGCATAACACTAACCATGCCCTTATTGGTCAAAAAAAATTTCACAAGTCCTGCAACAAAAACAAAAAACTATTTCAATATTAGCAAACAACACACTCAAAAGTCTATCAAAATCAGGCAAAAGAAAAAACTTTTTAGATTAGCATAAATCTCTCATCTTTGTTTCAAAGTGTCATCCCAAACTCTCATTTGTAAATCTGGACTATTGAAACCAGATTCACCTATCACCTATAATAACAAAAGAGAACCACAAAAATAGCATTAAAAATGCAAGTTTGCAACCTATATTCCAGCATCAAATGAAAATAGAAACATAATTGAAGTAGCAACTCTATAATCAAAAGAATAATATGTAAGATTTAGATATAGATATAGAGAGTGTTTGAAAAGCCACGCGGTAGGCATTGGCGGACATGCGATGAATGGATGTGGTGAGTTTATGGCTGCCAGAGATGAAGGTACCTTAGACGGAAAAAAATGCGCCGCTTATAGCTGTTACTGTAACTTCCATCGAAAAGAAATCGAAGGTCAACTACAACATCAATAGTCACATCATCAACAACCGTTACAGCACCAATACTTAACAGCACTGCTGTACCACCAGCAGCACCGACCGACCGGATACTTACACATGAAATATAGACCACACATCATAACCAGAAAAATTAAGTTAGATGCTACTCATTAAAGGAGAGTAATAATCAAAATAATCTAAAATGAAGCTATATATTCTCACCCAATCTCCACCATCAGAATGATGCCAAATCTTCTGGCAAATGCCACAATATTATTTTGATTTTCGTAACTGTTGATTAAGAACATTAATCAAATAAATTTATGAGATCGAGTAAGAAATATATAGATAAATGAGAGCAAAGATTCGATAAATAATGGTAGAAACCTTTGAACAATTTTCGCACAAAGCCTTCTCTTGAGAAGTTATCCCTTTGGCTTTCTTCGTTGTTTTATAGGAAAAGAATAAACCAATTTAATTTACTGATTACAAATGCAGATAAGAAAGAAACATGGTGAAATTTGGGGCGGTGCACAAAGAAAGAGGAGGTATGATATTGCTTAGTCAGGGAAATCAATTAAATTAAAAAGTGCAAAGGAAGTTTACGTATTTACATGTCTAGAAACTCACAAAATAATTAATAAAATTATTTCACATTAATTTTAAGCTATTTTAAAATCTCAATATTACATATTGATGACATCATCCGTTTAACCACAAGTTGACACCTAAGCATGAAAACCTACCACATGCGGTGACACATCAGCTTTATGACATAGGCGTAACCCCCCTTTATTAGAATAGATAGATCATTTGTCTTGCTGTACACGACTAAGGTTCAAATGAGAACAAAAATAATGAGTGAGAATGGAGAAACCAATAAAAATATGTCATGTGTCACAAAACCTATTTTTTTGCACGTTTTAAAAGATAAATGTCACAAATGGAAAGTCGAAAAATCACAAAAATTGCACAATAAAAATTAACGTTTTTTCCTCTTCGATTAAAAATCTCACAAAGTATACTTTCGAATAGTTTCTTTTTTTTATTTTTTTGTGGGTTTTGAAAACAGCTAACAAATGTGATACCATCAAGTAACACACGTGATACGAGCGAGTAACACATGATAGTAGTATTGTACAATTTATAAAACCAAAAAAAATAGTCAAAAGTATATCTTGTGAGATGTCCAATCGAAGAAAAAACCCACTTATTTTTGTGGAGAAATTTTATAATTTTTCAATAAGTCGTTCTTTAGATATTTAATTCTTAAAAATGTGAGAAAAAAGGGGTTTTGTGACACGTGACTGATATCGCGTAAAAAGTCACGTTTTTACTATCGATATCTCTCTCATTCTGGAATAATACTTGGCAAATAAACTCAAATAATGTACAAATCAACGAAATTTTGCCAAGAAGGTTAAAATGAAGTTGCACGAAAAAAATCAAGCAAAACGGACGAAAAACGAAGTTTCCACATGCAATTGAAGATTCAAGACATCCGAAACAAGATTTAGAGACAAAGTAACCATCACCAAGATCCATTTTATCATAGATGTTCTTTTTCAAATACGAATCCAACAGAAGAAGAATCAGCAAAAACGGATGAAGAATGGAGATTCTACGTACACCTGAAGATTCAAACGACTCGTACGAGACATTTAAAGATCAGAGATGCATTTCAGGGATTTCTTTTTATCAAAGTATTCGTTTTTGAAAAATGAATCCAATGCAAAAAGAATCGATGAAAACGGACGCATAACGAAGAAGATACGCGTGAATCAGGAAACGAAGCAAAAGATGGCGAGCTAGGGCGGTAGCCTGCCAGCCGCTGGCGGCCACCAGGCCACCGCCGCTGGCTGCCATGGTGACGGTGCCGGCTACAGTCCCCCCAACCCCCGGCCGCTTTTTCGTCCTTGCTCGTACTCGCCTGGTACACGTGCTAGGCATTTTCCGCAACTTTATGGTACACGTGCTAGACCTTTTCTCGCTTTAGGGTACATGTGCTAGCAACTTTTCCACGTTTTGTTAACATGTGCTCCTAATTGCTAAAATGCATCAAATTTCAAGTATAAATAGGTGCTCCATGGTTCATTATAAGACACACCTCTCACACCGCTTAGTTCTCAAACAACACACATCACATACTCTTGGAATCACAAAACTCCAAATTCTCTTGTATTTTATAGTCTTTCTCATTCTAGGATTATTGTAATTGATAATACAACTTCACAACTAACTGGTATATCCTACGAAAGTTAACGCACTATAAAGTAATGTTCGTAAAATACGTTCAGACAAAATAGGAATTAGTAACCCTTGTATTATTAAGACTTTATGAACTTAAGTTTAATCTATGGAGTACCCTTTCTGGTTATCCACGTGACTGCAACCTAGTAATTAGGACATGATTAACCTTAATTATGATAAGTAGTTATCTATGCCCATAACATGCAATAAGTAAGACACAGTGAAACCACTCGTTGTATATATTAGGTTTACATTTCTGTACTTCTTTACATGTAATTAGTTTAGAATGTCATTCTCACTGTCTATTACTCTTGACCGCGTGTTGGATGTAAAAAGCCGTGGAACTACCATGTAAAGTACACAGTCTAATTACTGAAAGGCATGGTCTGCATATGAAACACGTTTTAATAAACTGAGAATAATTCAGGGATGTATAACTGTTTGAAAAGGAGAGATTTAAGTCATAAGTCGAAGAAACCGGAATCTAGTTAATTGTAAATAAGACTTAGGAATGAAAGTAAAAGTCCAAGTGACTCAGGATACTTAAACCTCTACGTCTTATAAAATCGGCGGTCTAAACATACAAAGTTATTAATTTGCATGCTAATAAAATATTATACTATCTTAGGGGTTAAGAACGGTCGGACCTATGAGACGGTACACTACTGATTCATGCACCTCGGTTTAAAACCAAGATAGGTTGTTTATCTTTTAACTAGATAAGTATTGGAAGTTTGCGTATTGCTCCGATCAGAATCATGATAACCTAGTTCCTAGTGACATGCCAATGGGAAATTTAGTTGATAGGGTTCTAGAGTTTACACCTAATAGTTTATCTATTATATTAAGTATTACCCATATTTAATCTGTCATCCTGAAACGTTAATTATCAAAGTCTCAGCAATCACATATTTATCTTTATCTGTTTTCCTGTATTTTAATTTCCTGCAATTTACTTTCCTGCACTTTAATAATTTGTCTTTAGTTAAAAACCCCCAAACCTACCTACTTTGTCCAATCCTAAATACTTCCCTACCGAAAGTACCAGCTTTAATCACCCACACGTTTCGATTCATAGAACGATCTTAGGTTATACTTACTGCTTACTAACTAGAGTAGGTAGTACATACGGAGAATAATTTTATCTCCGCTATTTATAAATTTCAAAATCCTTGTTGGCGCCCGATTAGTTACCATCAACGACACCGACGCTTCGGGCGCTATCAGTGACACATTCTTATTGATTCCTCTATTATCACCCAAATTGTTATACTCATTTAAACCTTACTCTAATATATAAATATATATATCAGATTAAATATATAGCAGATTAAATAAAATAAAATATATGTAATTTGTTATTTTGTTTTCATTATATTGTGACTTGCGAAAACGGTTAACGACGTAATTTAAAAGATTAAGCATTAAGAACATCCCAATATAAAGCTTTTTCAGAGTTTTTTTTAAAATTTTTGTAATAAAAGTTTTTACTCCAACAACATAAGGTTTAATAAAAGTTTTTTTTTTTACCATTACACATGTAATTAATAATAATAAAATATGAAGTCTAGTGGTCTATAAGAAATCTCATGAAAATCTTTTCATAAAGTTTTGGATGGTAAAAAGTTTTAGAAAAAAACTTATAAATAGTATCATTGGAGATGTTTTAAGATGTGACAACTGGTACTTAAGGGTAGTTATTACCTTAAGCTAGAAACGTCATTACGTGTATTTAGTTTTGTGATAGGCTAAATACTTGAAACACTTCGTATATATACACATACGTAATTAATTAATTACCTGAAACAATCGGATGGGATCCGACAATAAATACAGATGTTGGTGAAAATATTTTCTTAAATAATGTAAATCTATTCAGATAGTCATTATTTACCTTATATTATTACGATAATATATAATATATTATACGTTTTGTATAAAACGTACCGAACGGTTTTGAAAAATATTTGTATTAACATGTTTACAAGTCCACTTAACAAGATCATGTCCAAAAATAGTGTCAAAACACGTTTTTGAAAGACAAAAAGGCCAACAGTTTTCTGATCAGAAAACTAACTCGTTTTTAAGGAAATGTTTCGAACTCACAACTCAACAAAAGTATACAAATCAAAAGGAAAAACTTAAGTTTGATAAGTTAACTTTCATTTTGGTCTCATAATTTTTCGACACCGTTTACTACCCGAAAATGAATTTATGAAATGAAATAGCCGTCTGACCTAATGTTCAGAAACCTTGGACCAACTTCACGACACCATAACTCGAGATACACAACTCAAAATGACATGAGGTTTTTATATAAAAACTACAAATTTTGTTATTATTAAAAGTAGTATAAATTACATGTCGTGAAGTTATGTAGATTTTTCTCAGTAATTCGATCTTCACCCTTGTATCTGGATTCGTCATAACAGAACGTCAGGGGATTTACCTATTTATTTGACCCATTTAACTTTAACCAATAATTATGAAAATATTATTTTAGAAAGCTAAGACATGAAGATGGATTTTTCATGTACCCACGATTCCTCCAGCTGATTTTTGATCAACATATTCAAGGAATTACATACCATGGAGAGATTTTGCATTATACTCCGATTCCCAAAAGAGTGTTTGCTGATTGTAATAGTTATCGTGGTAAACCTACACCACCAACTGTTGATCTCTTTGGGCATATTATTGATGAAGAATTTCTTCCACCTCAGATAGATATTCAAATGGAATCAGATGATGATAGTGATGAAGTTTCAGCTGAGGGGGAGTCAGTTCAAGAGGAAGATGAACTTCCAATAGTTCATGAGATTGATGGTGTTGTTCAACAAAATCTTGATCATCTTGTTGAGATTGAATCATCTAGTTCTGAGGATGAGGAACCTATTCGTCCTAAGACTTTTGAAGAATCCTTAGCTTCTCAAAGGCTAACTGGAGAAAATATCGAGAAGGAAAGACAAGATTTGAGATGACAAAGAGAAGAGGCCCAGGATCCTGAGTATATCCCTGAGCCTAGACCTACTCAAAGAAGAAAGCTGATTGTAAATAGAACTTTTTCTACTGAAACTGGATCTTCTTCTTCTTCATTTCCAGTGACTTCTTCAGCAATATCTTCTTCTGAATCTTTGCCTGTCACTTCTTCAACAATGCCTTCTTCTGTTTCTCTGCCTGTATCTTCATCAGCAATTTCTTCTTCTATATCTATGCCTATCATTTCTTCTGAACCTGGTATTTCTACTTCAATTCCTATTACTTCATCAATACATGTTTCTTCATCTTCTGCAGCTGCTAGAACTTCATCTACCACAACTACTCCTACTGTGAGTATGGCAGCTCTTGATGCTTCTTATTGCCAATCAAGGTCAACAAATTAATTCTCAGACTTTAAGGATTGAATCACTTGAACAAGAGATCTTTCTTCTGAAAGAAAAATTAGGTGATCAGGGGGAGAATGTGCATGAAGTTGTTGATGTTGATGATGATGTTGATGATAATGCAAATGATCAGAAAAATTTACCTGAAGATTATTATGAACTAATCAAAGAATAATTTCAAGGTAATATGCTAAAAAGTGCTCGTAGAACGTGATCGTATCAATTATGCTATGTTTTGTACGTTATTTAGCCATTTTACTTGATTTTTGAAGCAATGCCTTATTTTTAGCCTTAATAATGAATTATGGTGAAAAAGTATTGATATTGAATGATTTCATCTATTTTGGGGCTAAAAATGTGGGAATTATGTACGCAAAAACGTGATTTTTTACGTCAAATCAGAATCCAAACGTGTGGGCAATTAAAGTTGGCACTTTCGGTAGGGAAGTATCTAGGATGGAACAAAGTAGGTAGGTTTGGGGGTTTTAAACTTAAGACAAGTAATTAAAGTACAGGAAAGCAGATAAAGATTAATATGTGATTGTTGAGATTTCGATAATTAATATTTCGGGATGACAGAATAAATAGGGATGATACTAATGTGGCAACCAAACTACTAGGCGTAAACTCTAGAACCCTACCAACTCAATTTCCCATTGGCATGTCACTAGGAACTAGGTTATCATGATTCTGATCGGAGCAATACGCAAACTTCCAATACTTATCTAGTTGAAAGATAAGCAACCTATTTTGGTTTTATACCGAGGTTCATGAATCAGTAGCGTATCGTCTCATAGGTCCGACCGTTCTTAACCCCTAAGATAGTTTACTGTTCTATTAGCATGCAGATTAATAACTTTGTATGTTTAGACCGCCGATTTTATAAGACTTGGTGTTTTAAGGATTCTAGGTCATTACGAATTTAATCTTATTCCGAAGTCCTGTTATCATTCATTTAAGCCCTAGTTACTTCGACTTATGATTCAAATCTCTCCTTTTCAAACAGTTATACATCCCCAGATTATTCGCAGTTTGTTAAAACGTGTTTCATATGCGGACCATGCATTTCAATGATAGACAGTGTACTTTACGTAGTAGTTCTACGGTTTCTCATATCAACATGCGGATTGACAGTGAAAGTGACACTCTATCTAACTAAATGTAAAGCAGTGCAGAAATGTAAACCTAATATATACAACGAGTGGTTTCAATGTGTCTTACTTATTGCATGTCATGGGCACAGATAACTACTTACCATAATTAAGGTTGATCAGGTCCTAATTACTAGGTTGCAGTCACGTGGATAACCAGAAAGGGTAATCCATAAATTAAACTTGAATTCATAAAGTCTTAACGTTACAAGGGTTACTAATTCCTATTTTTATCTGAACGTATTTTACGAGCATCATTTTATAGTGTTTTGACTTTCGTAGGATATACCAGTTAGTTGTGAAGTTGTATTACCCTTTCGGAATTCCAACTATTAAACCAGAGCTGATTCCAGAGATATAACTACCTTCGGTCGTTTACCGACTTCCATACCTTTGTACTTCACCTTAAAGCGTTTCCAGTACTATATCGGATAAACAGTCGAATAGGGGTCGTCATATCTCTTTACGATTGTCGTACATTAATTATATAATGTCATCCTTACTTATAATTATCTATATCATCAACAATCACAATAATAAACTACTTGCAATTCATGGCAACAAATATATCACATACCAAGTAATAACACATAATTAAAATATGGAATAAAGCAAGTATGATAAAGGTTTAGATATCACTCGGAAATAAATGCGCAGCACCGTATTATTATGATTGACAATTCATTTACACGTACAAAGATGAATCTTCAAACCTCTTAACGTTCGTTCTAGCCTCTATACTAATCCGTAGATTAATTACAATAATCCTAGACTATAAGATAAGAGAATTTCTAGAATTAGAAAGTGAAAATGGAAAAGAAGTGTGTATGGGTGTAAGAATGTGTGAGTGTATTTGAGTGTGTATTCAAATGAGGTCTAAGGGATGCCATTTATAGGTGAAAAGTGGCTCATGTTAGCATCCCTAGGCTCACATTAGAAAAAGGGTGAAAGGTACCGGGTACGAAAAAGTAGCGAAAGGTGGCGCACCGGGTACGAAAAAGCATGGAAATGTGGCGCACCGGGTACACGCAATTACCAAAAAGCGGAAACGAGATGGGTGGAGGGGGCGGCGCCGCCCACCAGCAGCCAACGGCGGCTGGTGGCTGGCCGGCGGCGGCTGGCTGCCACCCGTCCCGGTCCGTCATCTTTCGCTGCGTTGCTTAATTCGCGCGTATCTTCTTCGTTATGCGTCCGTTTGCATTGGTTCTTTTTGCGTTGTATTCATAATTCAAAAATGAAGACTTTGATGTAAAGATATCCTAAAAATATGTCTCCCATCTTTGGATGTCTCGTACGAATCTTTTGGATCTTTCGGCGTACGTAGAATCTTCATTCTTCGTCCGTTTTTGTTGATTCTTCTTCTGTTGGATTCGTAATTTGAAAACGAACATCTTAGATGAGATGGATGTTGATGATGGGCAATTTTGTCTTGAAATCTTGTTTTGATGCCTTGAATCTTCAAACGTGCGTGGAATCTTTGTTTTTCATCCGTTTTGCTTATTTTTGTCGTGCAACCTTGTTTTGACCATCTTGGCATAATATCACTGATTTGTAATGTTTCTTAGTTTAAAATGCCAAGAATCGTTCCAGAATGAGAGAGATATCGGTAGTAAAAACATGACTTTTTACGCGATATCAAGTATCCCACACTTAGAACTTTGCTTGTCCTCAAGCAAACTCATTCTTAATAAGCTTCTGGAAGGATTCTATTCGCATTAGTTTTTAGAGATACCATTTTCCAAAGAATATAAAGTTACAGTTATGAAAGAGTTTTTTTTTTACCGGAAACTAAGGGTTTATAGAATTTGATACCTTCTTCAAGCAACATATATGATGATCATGACTAGGCAATCCTCATAAGTGGGTCACTCAAATCACTCAAGTGTTTAGGGTTTCCTACTTACTAGTGTCAATCACTCAGATAGCCTGTCATGCAGCATTCTCGTCATAGGCTTTATCGAGAATCAAATCTCCAACACTTTTTGATGAGGACGGTACTAACCTTTCGAGATATCTTGGAAGGAATCGGATGTTTGGGTTGAAGAATGTGTGATGGTTTTCCTTTTTTCTCGAAACTTTTCTTGAGAGAGTTTCTTTGGAATTTCTCAGATTTTGAAAGGACTACATAGCCTTTTTCTCCCTTTTCTTTGGAATTTTTCTTTTCTTGGCCCTTTTCTTGGTTATGCTGGCATAATCCTTTTGATTTCTTTTTCTTTTGTTTTCTTTTTCTATGCCGACCTTACCGATATATTTTATGGCCTGGAAGATTCCTAATGGTATTGGGTTGCAAAAGTCTTGGGAAATCAAGAGTGTCTCTGAGAATTTGTTGGAAGATGGAACTTTTGTAGGTTTGGGATGAATAATAGGAGGTTTTGATTGGGTGTGAAGAGTGAATGTTGAGTGGGTGTATGTTTGATGGTGGAAGGGTGTTTGAATTTCTTAGAAGTTATCAAGATGGGTTGTACCTATGCCACGTATGGCACTCATCGGTGTGATCTCGAAATGCATTACAGGAGCAAGTTCTAATTCAAATGCATACATCGGCGCACACATGAAATGAAAAGTGAAGCATTTTAGAGATGAATGCTAATGATGGGCTCAATCCTCACGAATCGAATGTTTTGGTCAAAGTGTGCCTAGCCATGTGTTGCCCTTTCGTCCGTATCTTATTATAAAACAGTTTTGTTTCGTGGTCAAAACTCGTTTCTTGCTGTAATTTATAATTTTGAAAGATAGGATTTCTAAAGAACGATGTTTTTGAATCTAAATTTTTTAAATTTTATCCATTTTTAGCTTTTTAATGAAAATATTGTTTGACTTACAAACAAGAGGTAAAACTTGCGGTTGAAGGCCGTATATCCCACACTTAGAGGAACATTGTCCCTAATGTTCGAATCTATTCGTTGAGTACCTCTTGTTGAAGTATCCCACACTTAGAGATTCTACTTATTTTTGGATTATTTTGTAAGTGTAGTGTGGTTTTGATGATCCCACACTTAGTTTTTTTTGGAATATCGGATGAGATAATTAATTCTTTAAACGGGTAGAGGGTTTTGGAACGGTGTAATGTTTTTGTTGTGCACGTTGTTGGTTACTCGTTAGAAGTCTGCTGGTCCGCGGCTTGTAGCTTATGGCTCTCGGCATTCTTCATCGTGTGTTCTCACCCTTCTCACGGAATCTCCTTGTTCTCACATAATCCCAAGTCTCTCTCTATATATATATATATATTATTGACGGTCAGGATTTTACTGTTCATGTACGGTTTTTTTAACGTGTGCCCATTTGCTCTTTTGCTAATTGCATCCGGCCAATCATATTGCTTTCCGTCGGAAAGGTTGACCGATTTGGTTGATCGACAAAAACATTTAAATAATAGTACAAGAGTTGGCTTCTAAAGCCAGTCAGATCACCGAAAACAATATACAACCACCGTGGCCGTCACCTTCACGACCGGCATGGTTGACCGACTTAAACATTTAAATAATTCACGACTACTCTTCTAAAGCCGGTCAGCTTGCCGGAAAAAAATATACCGCCATCGACTCTTCTACCACTAGCCAGCCTGCAACAACCATAAAACAACTTGTTGCCAACAAACAACACAAAATGTACTCAAAACGAGAAACAATTACAGCCGCCGCTTACATCGCAACGTAAAATTTTTTGAAGTATTGTTTATTTTGGCCATGCAAATGCTTAACCACGTCATTGCAGCCGCCGCTTACATCGCAACGTAAAAATTTTTGAATGTTTCTTTTGTTGTTCATGATCGATAGGTCGAATTCTTAGCAACAGCATAGGTCCACCCTTTTTTTAGGGAACTGATAAATACAACATCACTTTTGATTGGTACAACGAAACTGTGTATTAGTAATATGTGTTGTATGCATTAATTATGTAAGATTTTGTTGTAAGAATCAAAAGTTATGTTGTATTTATCAAACAACTTTTTTTTATCTTGATTGTAATGAGATTTGTGAGGGTACAAATATCTTCCATCATAAAATCAGTGAGCCATGAATCATGTGAGAGAAAATGATAAAATGTGTAGAAGTAAATCAGTAATAAAGTAACGCCCATGGTTTTATGACATTATGGATGATTGGGTTTGCTTTGTTTTCTTCTAATTTTTCTTAAAACAAAATTTAAAATAAATGATCTTTTTAATTATTGAGGAAAGCCTAAAAAGTAAAAGGTGGTTGGTTAATTTTACTTATCAAATTTATTACATGAATTTTATAAGGGTGTTGGTAAGATGTGAAAAGTAATTTACTTTATATTCCGAATACCTTTCAACTAAAATAGTTTAATGTTAAGAATATATATTATTATACTTACAAAAGTTTCAAACCATAGGGTAAAAAAATCAATTACAACCAACTAGACTTGAGCAATATAAATGTCTAGCTAAAACTTATGTTTTTGATATAGTAGATAACGCTCTTATGTAATCAGCTTAGAAAGGTTTATACCATTTCACATATTAAGTCGTATATCTTTCCACAAACATTATACAAATATGTTATTTATATTTCAACTTGGTGATTTATACTAAATTGTAGATTAATATAATAGATCACGTCAATGAATGAGTGTAGCATAGATCCCCTGCGAAGCGGGGACGCAACAATCCGTGTTTATTAGGACGGGAAGAAAAACGTATCATGAAAATTTTATAAACTACTTATTGGTCACATATTTTAAGTTGTAGCTATGGGAACAATTTCTAATATCAAGTGTATTATATGAAGTGATGTTTGAAAATTTACATTAATATCTTCAATACTGTTATGTATGACCAATATTTTTTAACACGCGCATTGCAATGTAAGCTAATAAATAACATCCTAAAAACTCACACAAAAATATGGTCTAAATACAATTTGATTCATTCAATTTATTGATTATTATTAAAGAAACTTTACTGATTTTGCATCTTTTGGTCATATGTATTCCTTTATAATATATACTAGTTTATTGATCCGTGACAACACGGATAATACATTTAATGGCAGCGGAGAGGGTTCGAGACGGGGAGTGATATTCCCATCCTCAAACCCATTTATAAAAAATATCTCCATACCCTCCCCAAACTCCAACGGCGATTTATCGGGGCACCTCATTGGAGATATAAGTTCCCCCAAACCCTAATAGGGATCGGAGTACCCCACTGGGAAAATCGATTCCTTAAAAATGTTTCCACATTGATAGTACTTTAAATTAACCTGAAGTTCTTACTGATTTTTTTACAATATTATCTAGCTATTCTTACTAGTAATTTTTTTATTTTTCTTCTTCTAAAAACAGATTAACACAATGATCAGGATAAAAAATATAGTAAAGGAGTACAGTTAAAAATTACCCAAAGATTATAGAATGATCTTAAAATATTCCGACTAAATCACAAGAGCAAATTAATATAACAACAGTAATCAAAACAACAAGAATGATTTCAGGTTCATAAGTATACTAATCGTTTACGTGGTGACTAGTGAGAATAATAATAAATATAAATGCAAGAATATATATATATATATATATATATATATATATATATATATATATATTATAAGTATATATTTCGGGGCGGGGCGGGACGGGGATGATAGTACCCATTCCCCAATAGGAACCCCATTAGAATCCCCATTTTGTGCCCCAAAATCCGAAATGTCGTTCCCAACCCGATCTGAAAAGTGCGGGGTTCGGGAATCCTGATCGAATGCGGGTCCTTTTGCCATCCCTAATTTGAGTTTTAAAAGTTAATAACTAAATCTAAAAAAATACAAGGTACATAATGTTATATGAGAAAAAAGAAATTAAGTAATCAATGTAAAGAGACTTATTGTGGAACGTTAGATCTTCACGTTGTTCATTATTAAACATATATGATGAAAAATTTACACCTATAAATATTGAATAAAGAAATAATATACATGGTCTTTGACTTGAAAATATAAAATATTTTAGTTACGACTCTCACGTATTCATCATATATAAGGTTGTATGGCAATATAGACGATCAGTTTTTATTGCCATGATTTTGTTCAAAAAAATCATGTCTTAATAAGTGTGACACCCGGTAAATTAGGACAATTGTTTGTATCTAATTATTACGTGATTATGTGTATTTAGTATATATTTAGGCTAAATACATTCTGATAATTTGTATGTTTATATCTATGTTCAGGATACGATTCCTTTAAATTGTATAAAAATTCGGATCAAATTAATATTCTACAAATCAAATACGGACGTTGGTGAATTAATTATTAAATAATACGAAATTATTTAATAACATTATTTATTAAATTATATTATTTTGATAATATAAAACAAAAGTATACATTTATTTAAAACGTCACAATTTTCAAACACTCGTGTAACATTCAACCGACAATCAAATGGAACCAACCAATATTTTAACAACTTAAATGTTATTATTTTGGACAAATATTTTCATACAAAAGTTGAGTTTCAAATCTTCTAGGAAAACTATTATATAAAACGTTTTATGTTTATATGGACGACGAAACGATCGGGGAAACGGACACCGCACGGAACGTAAAATTTGGAAACAATCTAACACTCCCACATGAGAGTGGGACCCACCGAAAAAGGGCTGAGACAAGCCCCATTTCCCTCTCCTTGATTCATGGATCTTGTATCCCATTTTGTTCCCTTGACTTAAACATCAACCATCACTCTTTTCTCATTCATTTATTCACTACTTCCTTCTCATCTCTCACTACAAACGGTTTCTTCATCACCATCTTGAACCACCATATTTCATCATAAATCTAGCTAAAACTTGGAAGGAAACAAAGGAGAAAAAGGAAACGAAGAAAGGAGCCAAACCGAGCAAACCGTCTCCATTTTCGGCTCTAGATCGCAATGTCTTTGGTATAATCCTAAACTCTTTCATTTGTTTTACTTGGATTAAGTTTATTTTCATGTACATTAGCTCACTCAACTCAAAAATGTCCAAAATAATTGTTAAAATACGTTTTTCATACACTTTATATAAAACTGTTTTCGGTTCCAGAAAACAGTCCCACCGTAAAAATCATATAAAATCGTAAAAATGGAATTAACGGATGAAAAAGGTGTCAAAAGTTGCGTATTGAAGTTATCTACAACTTTCATATTAAGCTCTGGGACTATATATGTACAGATATTTGTAGAAAATTCATTCTGTAAGTGATAGGTTATTATGGCCGAAAATGGACTGATTTTGTGTTTGATTTTTGTTGGCTATCAAAATGGACTTCTAAATTCTTGGGAAAATTATGTATCATAGGAGTATATGTGTGATTTTTCGTGAGAATTGATGTGGTCTTAAAAGTGGTTAAATCGATAGGTTTTGATTGAGTTAAGATCCGGAACATATAACTAAGGTTTAGTTTTTGACACATTTTAAAAACCAACACCTCGGGTTAACCCCGACCCAAACCAAAAACTCAAAATTCACATTATATGCGACACTGACCTCAGTGTCGCCAATAACTCATAAGTGACGCTTAGAGTGTCACCAAAAAAATAGGAAATGTTACAAACATTTTTTCACGCTACGCTCGGATTTCATCATGTGATAACACATATATATCCGGATAAGTGTACATTAAAACACTCACGGAATATACGGAAAATGCTTTCATCATATTTATATACGGTATAAAATATGGAATATACTTTACAATGTATATACACATAATAATGCTTAAATCATTATCATGAACCGTCACCAACGGACCCTTCAAATCTTATAAATACAAATTCAATCGGTTTCAAAAATATACAATAGGAATAAATCAGACATTTAACGGTTGAGTGAACACATTTTGGGAATGATCTAAGTAGACATTCGCTCATGTGTATAACCTTATATGCTTAGGACATTTGAAGGTTTCGGGTTGTTCATTCCTTATCGGATAATCATTGCTCGGTGACTCAGCTGAGTCTCACAGCCCCATTTTACTGTTTTAAACTCAGGGTGAGATACAACACTTACCGTTTTCGTGATCACAAGTATTCGGTTAGTTAAGACGGTATATAATACGGTATGCATAATTCGGTATTTATATATGGCTATTTAATTTGGTTATATATTCGGTTATTATATAATTCGGTTATCATTTCGGTGATATAATTCGGTTATCACTTCGGTGATATAATTCGGTTATAATGTTCGGTTATCTATGTCGGTTTTAAATTCGGGATATACATGAGTTGTTTTAATTCGGGAAAGTCCTCATTGGACATGGTTCCTTAACTTCAAAGGCGCGATTACTAAAGGATAGATCTATCATGGGAGTGACGTCCCCGTCCGGGTTGCTAGCTACAACCACTTTAAACGGGCACTTTAGTAGTTGTAATAGGTGTTTCGACACCACTCGGGAGGCAGAAATCGGGTTAGGCTTCGAACCATGGGCTCATGCTATGTCTGTAAAATTTGGTATGTCGGTTATGTCGGTTTATCGGCAATGTCGGTATATATATGTATATTAAATCGGAAACCTTAATTGGTTTATCATTAATTCGGTAATATAATCATCGGATATTTCTTGTGTATCACAACATACTTTACTTTAAACCTGTGAGATTCACCAGCTTTATAGCTGACCTTTTAGTGTTGTATTCTCAGGTGCTCAGCAACAGTAGGGTTGCCCGCAGGATATGCTAGCTAGTACGAGTCGCATGCATCTATATACTTATGAAGATTTTCTAGCATTATCTTTTTGTAATTGGTTATCACTACGGTTGAAAAATTATAACTTAAACTATGTAACAATTTTTGTAATTACGTATAAACGTCTCATGTAGAGTCGTTTGCTTGTATCTCGGTGTTTTGATTATTGATTAGTCGCACCCAAATTATTGCTTTCGCAAATCATGAAATCGGGGGTGTGACAATAAGGTTGGAATTTATAAACTCATAACTGCCTAACACCAATTAAAAAAGGGTTTATCGTACGTATCGCCAACGTACTTTACCTTTTGTCTCAATGTCACCAATGAACCGGTTTTATTACCAATGTCGGCAACAAATTTTTATTTTTTGTCCCAATGTCACCAATGAATTAATTTTATTGTCAATGTTGAGAACGAACTTGCTACAAATATTTCGAGGTCACCAAAATAAACTTTTTTTTTAACTAGCTACGTTTTAAATTTGTTGATGTGGTGTTGCCATGTCATTTCATTTATGTGACCAAGCTTCCACTTAAGCTAAACATGTACAATATGATTAACTTCATCTTCTCCGATCGATTAACATGTAACTTTCGGTTATATTTTTGAAAAGATGTAGCAAGTGCATTTAGATTCGCTGGAAAAGTGGTGATTACCTTAAAAATAACCAAAAATTACATTTGTAGTCGGTCGGAGAAGATTAAGTTAATCATACATGTACATGTTTAACTTATATGGAAGCTTGGTCACATAAATGAAATGACATTGTAACACCACATTAGCAAATTTCAAAACGTAACTCGTTGAAAAAAAGAGAATTTTGGTGACGGTGAAACATTTTTAACAAGTTTGTAGTCGATATTGGTAATAAAATTAGTTCTTTGGTGGCATTGGGATAAAAAGTAAAAATTTGTCGCTGATATTGGTAATAAAATCGGTTATTGATGACACTGGGACAAAAAGTATAGTACGATGGCTATCCGTACCATAAACCGATTAAAAATCATTTATGTCTCTGTTTTAATGAGCTAAATGTTAGTAAACAACTTAACATTCAGTTTTGTTTTAAGTTTTGACTATAGGTTATTTTTTTTATGTGGGTTTAAATTGTTTTGTGATTCAATGTCTTGTGTTCTTAGTATGACTAATTAGTTCAATGTTTCGTTTGAGGGCAAATTGTCGAAAAAAGAATAACTAAACCATTTTTTGTATATTAGGGAAATCGACTAGTTTTTTTAAATTTTAAATGAATGTCTAATTTAAAAACACACATTAAAGGGTATATATCATCAATTATGAATGGTAATGTAAAGCTGAATACCACTTTAAATGTACAAAAAGATGATAAAGTAAGATTATAAGTCATTTGTCAATTTTGATTGCAGTTAATTATTTGAAGCAATTGGGTTATATAAATCGGGCATCTACCCGTTAATGTGTTGTTTTAAATTAGTTATCATTTTAAACAAGAAAAATTAGTCCATACTTGAAAATGCAAAAAAAAAAAAAAAAATATGATAATAATTATAGTTAATAGTTACTTGTGTAACCTTCTAGTCAACTTACCCTTCTCTTACTTGTATATATTTCTTACATGTGTTAAAATAATATAAAAGTTGAATACGTTCTAGATATTAATGAAAGATCAACAAACTATGTAACGGTGAGTAAAGTTTGATTATGGTTCTAGCAGGTAGTGCCACTCTCCTTTAGTGAGACTATCGAACAA
Source organism: Pseudognaphalium luteoalbum (assembly GCA_963422505.1). Classification (NCBI taxonomy): domain Eukaryota; kingdom Viridiplantae; phylum Streptophyta; class Magnoliopsida; order Asterales; family Asteraceae; genus Pseudognaphalium; species Pseudognaphalium luteoalbum. The sequence goes on along the minus strand of OY730192.1, from coordinate 84,625,335 downwards.
CAGTTACCCCCTCATACGGATTCTGAGCCGGCAGATCTCATATCATGCATAGCGATGGCGATATCGATAGTGTCATAGTGATAGCGATATGAAAAATTTCTTACTTCTATATTGAAATTTTTTCAGTAAAGTGAACTTATTAGTTATTACACAAGAAAGTTCATACATGGTCATCAGTATATTTGTTTGCTTAATGTATATTTTCTTGTTACCTTCATCACTAACCAACAACTAATTGAAAAGTATCAAAATATTTGAAAATGAAAAAGTGGGCATTCATCTATGTCAATCATTTGGTTTAGATCGCATTTAGACATTTAAATTCAAACTACAATCACACCCCTTAGAAGTTGGACAATCTTACTATAATCATACTTAGATGCACATCAAAAGTTGAATTAGAGTTTGAATTCGGTTGATGTGAACAACTTTAATTTGGCTTTAGTTAAGAACTTAAGATTCAGTTCTCTCATTAGATTTTGGCCACCAATGCTAAAAATATTTATCAGTGGTGGATAATAAGAAATAGATTGTTTGTGGGTTGTGGACTTCATATCGACGCAGACAATTTAAGTGTTCAATCATCGATGCTTTGAGTAGTTTGATTTGGTGCTCAATGAGAATATGAATTTTGTATTATCGTGAAGGGTAGTCACTTGAACTGATAGATGGATCTGTAGTCGGGAAACAAAAGCTAATGGAACCACAAACTAGAGCGGCCTGATCTAGTATGGCTAAAACTAATATAAGTTTTGTAAACATACCTGACAGACCAATCAATTTGTAAAGTGTTTCATGTCCATCCTACACATTTTCGCATGTTACCCACCCCCACCAATTTTACGACCCCCATATCAAAAGATCAGATTCCGACCAAAACCATTTCCAAATCAACAATTAACTTCTAAGTTTTAACAATCAAAGGTGAAGTGAATGAAAGGTATAGAACAGAGTCAATGCTTACAAACACATGATATGCCATTAGAAACATTCAATCCTTAAGAGCTACAAATATCCAATAAGATGGCAAAATTCAATAACTTGCTTAATACAATAAATAAGATATGTAACCAAGCTGCCCCTATTACATTATTAAAATAATGTCAACTGTTGTGTCGGCGAAATTCTAATTAGACATAAAAATTATACCAGAAGATGAGCGAAACAATGGTGAGGTCTAATAACCATTAGATTTTGATGTTAGAAGGTCTTTGTGAGTGTAAACGACTCCCTTGTCACCCTCCACCACTTGCCCCTTACCTCTTAAGACCCTGTACATATTTTGGAAGGAATTCAAATATTAGTTTTCCAAATGTATTATTGTACCAACTGAACAAAAATTATGTCTGACGACTGAAACCATTTAAAATTTGAATGGATGGTCCATTTGAACAATATTTTATGAAAACTGTGGAAGTTTTTATCGTCATACTCACCATCGTGTTGTTAAGAGTCCCTCTACCCCAACTGGACCACGCGCATGGATTTTGCTTGTACTGATTCCAACCTATTTTGAGAAAATATTACCGAATTCCAAGTAAATACAATGAGAACCGAGCAATTGTTGTGCTGAAGTCTATGACTGATTAAATGAATACATACCTCTGCTCCGAGTCCAAACCGTGCACCATCACAAAATCTTGTGCTTGCATTGTGAAACACTGCAGCACTGCCGAAAGTAAAATATGCATAATTATTAATTTAGTACCAGTACATTTGCGTTCATAGAAAATTTAGCCCGGATTGACATGAGTAAAGGGATGTTCTAATTTTGTACGGATTTCAGATTTTGCTGAATTTATCACTGAACAAAAATGATATTGAATCATTATATATTCAGATATCTTAAAAAGATAATGATCACTAAATACCTTATCTAATACCGGTGAAAATCAAAAGCAACATTGATTGTGAATATGCATACCTGTCAACTCGACTTAAGAAATGTTCAGCAACATCGTGATCGTCAGTTACAATGCACTCAGTGTGGGAACTGAAATGGAAAAAGAGAAGTTACCAAAAAGCTGAAAATGGAACCAAAAGGTGAAAGTGATAATAAAACAGGGAGGTATTGTAAAGTTCTACATACCTTCCATAACTGTGTATATGATCTATGGCCTCGTCGACATTGTTCACTATTTCAATTGTGCAAGCCTTGGAGCTATACTCGTGATGGAAAGTATTTGCCTTTGAGAAGTTTACTGAACCATTCACTCTCGGTCCAGCAAATAGTGTGACACCTGCAAGACATAAAAAATTAGTAAGTATTCATTATACTTCTTTGTACAAAAGGTTTCCTACGTAATCATTTTTATGTTTGTTAGCAACATACCATATATTTTATACAGCAATGTCCAATGTGAACAAACATCATCTGGATAGAGTGAGGATAGAACTAGAAAAACTAGAATAAAAATAGAACAGCGTTACAGTTGAGGATGTACCTTCGTGTTCAAGTTCTTTAACAAGATCTTGAAGCCCTCCACTAGACAACAAGTCCTTGTGCACAAGTAGTGTTTCCTAGATATAAAATATCATGAAAAAGTTGAATTGAAAGTGTTATAAACATGAGTTTATCAGTGAAAACAATACAAAGTTATGTGGCATTAAATTTACCATAGCATTACAGGCAGCTGGATAATCTGTTTTTGCATCCAGTACGATCTTCTTAGCCATCTCTAAGTTAGCAGCCTTGTCGACATATACATGGCAAATTCCATCTGCAATGGAAAATTTTAAATTCATTTGCTCAGTGAAATTCATTTTTCACTTAATTTGAAAAGTAGAACTAGTTAGGATTGTATCTTACCAGAATGACCAAGAACTGGAATTTTTGTTGAGCTCTTTATTTGGGAAACAAGTTTATTGCTGCCTCTAGGGATCACGAGATCTATCACATCATCAAGCTGCTCAAACGAAAAATGGGGAAGTAAAATATAATTGAAGTATCACATTAGAAAGCAAGACCAAGTATATATCCTAATCAGTTACACATGAGACATCTCCACATACCTTCAGCAATTCTGGGATTTCCTCTCTTGATGTCAATAGTCCAATTAATTTTTTTCCAACAGTTTCTGGGAGGGCAGAAGTGATTACCTGCAACGCATATAGATTTCAAGGAGGAAAAATAAAAAAAAAGGTTGTCAGACTTATAACTAACAAAATCTATGAGTCTTCAGGAAAAGATCTTGAAAACCAAGGCACACCTTGTGCAGTATTGCATTTGACCTTTTAGCTTCTTTCCCCCCTTTCAATAGCAGACCATTTCCACTACGGATAGCCAACGAAGCTATCTGCAAATTCAAGAAAAGTAAACATCAATTTGTGAACTACATTAAAGTTTTGAAAGTTTAAAACCAAAAAAATAAAGAAAGTATTAGGTATATGAGGCCATAAGCATCTTATATCACTGACAAGTATGTGAGATGATACCATTTTGTGACTAGAAAAAGAGTTTACTGTTACCTGAACCAATGCATCCGGGCGAGATTCGAAAACAATGAGTAGAACGCCTAAAGGACATGATTTCTTCTCTAAGATGAGCCCTTCTGCAAGCTGCACACGAAATTACTTGCACATGTTTCAACAATAATTATAGGAGAAACCAGAATATTAGAACATAAAAGATGATACACTTTGCCTTTTGAATGCAATATTAAGTACTGCCAGAGATGCATCCAAATTTAAACATATGTTGTGAATATTGAGTTACAAAATTTAATGTAAAAGATTTTGTTGCAGCAGGATGATGGTGAATTGGTCATCTAAAGAATCTCAACTACATATAGCTTTTAATAAACTGGCCCAAAAAAATAATCTAACTATAATAACAGCTCACCTCTGTTCTCTTCAAAACTTGACCAATAGGTTCATCCATTTCTGCTAGTCTACGCACAGATTCTGCAAGAGCACGGATCTGAAAAGGAATAAAAAACTTTCTATGAATATCAAGAGAAGCATGACAACAGTAATCCCAGAAACTAAAAATAACACAATATATATGTAATGTCCCCTGTATATATGATAGAAAAATTCATAATAGATACGTGCCTTGCTAGGTTTCAGAGCTAAACGGGCTACTAAAGCTTCATCATATCCTTCATCACGTGCAGTTTCCACATCAGCATCATTCTCAAGCATTATAAACTGTTCATTTGCTTCCAATGCAGCAGCTACATCTAACAAAATTTTCTTTCTCTCTTCACTTGTTAGTGCCTGTAAAATGGAATGACCAAAAAGAGAGAGAAAAACAGGTGATCAGTTAAATCTACCGGATGATAATTGTGTCCCCCTACACACATAAATATGTACACATGTTTTATACATGTGTGTATGCATGATTATGTATTAAAAGTTGTATGTACATATATGTATGTATTACATACGGAGTATTAAGTAAACATATTAATATTAAGCTAAATAAAACATATTAATATCAGTTATTATACGAATTAGAATTATATAACCTGAAGGCTTCTAGAGGCTTCTCGAGCTGAAACAGCCATCTCATGTGGACCAATTTCGGTAACTGGAATCCACATATGTGCATCTTTATGGAACAGAGTACCCACACGTTCACCATTTAGAACCTTTATGATGTTATTAGCAGCAAAACCACTACGATGGAATTGGCAGTATATTTAATAATCAATATTGCATATAACAAGAAATAAAAAACAAGATCAAAAATATTACAGTATAATCTAGAATATGATACCTTGCAATGACAACAGGTGTACCAGAATAAGCTGCTTTTGCAGCAGCTTTAACTTTTGCATCCATTCCCCCTCTTCCCATCCTTGACTTATCACCAAAACTGATAGCCTTTTGATGTTTTTGTTTAACATACGTATGAATTAGCTTCGAGCGCGGATCACTGGGGGGCCCGCTGTAAAGGCCATCAACATCACTCAACAACACAAGAAGATCTGCCTTCAATTCCATAGCAAGAAGAGCTGCCAAACTATCATTATCCCAGAAAATACCAGAAGAATCCTGAAAAACAGATTGTTCCTGAAATTATAACTCTGATACGTATACAATCTGGTAAATGGAGAGTAATTAATCTCTATTAGTCATGGAACGACAATCAAATACCTCATAAGGAGCTCTCCTTGTACTGATTGCATCATTTTCATTGAAAATTGGGATGCTCCTTAGATCTAACAATGAATCAACTGTTTGAGAAAGTTGCACCCTGAAATCTGCATTCTTAAAATCGTTATCCGTGACCAGAAGTTGAGAGGAGGTCACATCCAACTGCAAAAGAGATATGTGTGAGCACAAACTAATTTACCAAAAAGGCGCGTTTTTTTTGTTCTGTTTCATAATTAAACAGGGTAAAACTTGTACCTGGCTGAATAAGGTATCGTACAAGGCCATCAAGCCATTTTGACCCACTGCTGCACAAGCCTTTCCGTCAAGTTCAACTTGTGGTTTTTGGAGGTCAGCAAAGCTACAGTAGCAAAATTTCAGCTATGTGCAATTATTTACAGCCGTTATGAAAAGAAAAGAAGAAAAAGAAAAATCGAAAAGACCTGCTGTTGATCATTTTCCTGTATTTAAGCCTTTGGCGGCCAGCTCCAACAGCTCCTGAAGTAACTAAGATGATGTCAAAGCCTCGGGAGTTTAACTTTTCAAGCTGCAATCAAATCATTTGTCACATAAGTCTAATAGATTGCAACATACACTCTTAGCGTGCGAAAGAGGATGGAAAGTCTCTTTGGCACTACTCTGCATGCTCAAGTCATAATAAATTTAACTTTACTTGAAAATTTAAGTAAACAAAAATAACCCAAATTTATATAAATGTAGTGTTGTTGTTTCTCCATCATTTCGCTATTATTAGTAAAATGACAAATCATGGAATATTACTATATTTGAGATTTATGCACGTGCTTAATTCGATCGGTCAGAAATACCTGTTCAAAAATAGCTCCAAGTCGGCCAACTGCTAACCTTCCATCATCTCGGGTAACAACAGCTGTTCCAACCTACAGTCATGAAAGTAATGATAAGTAATGCAATCGTTAACCTCATTCACTTCCATGAAAACATGCTTTCTAATGACATTCGACGTCATCTTCATCATGCAACGGACAATCAAAAACATTAGTATAATTAAATTAACTTTTAACCTGTTTGGGTCAAATAAACAATAATGACCACAAAATATTTACATTGATTTGAATATTTCATTTTTGCTTAAAAATTTAATTCATATTGACTATAATCCAGCATTTTTATTTTTTGGCTCTCAAAAGCAAAAGCAAAATAGAAAGATATCTTTACTACAGTATTTCCTAACAAAGGCAAAACTTAAAGGACCTATCTAATCATCATAAACTATATTAAATTCCACAGAATACATACTCTTCGATTTTTCGACGAATGCAAACTTAAACTTCGAATTCCAAACTATAGATATCGACGGAAGAAAGATTTATTTTCCTATGTGACATCCATTCCAAATTACAGAAATAGAATATTTTGATATTTTAATCACTAGTTTTAATCCTTTTTGGGAATACTATGTAAATTCAATTTCTTTGCCATTACTTTCAGATATTATATCAATTATTCCCTTTGCAGAAAACATATCAGGCATATAAACATATTATAATCATTTTCTTACTTATTAAGAGTAAACTAATAGTCCAAACAAGAGATTCCCAATAAACTAATAATAAATTATAATTTATTCATAAATTTAATAGTAACAATAAACACTAAATAATGTTAATCAATCAAACGATACATCAATATCAATATATCCAATAACAATTAAATTAAATAAATATGTGGACCTAAAAATCTGAGACGAAAATAGAGAGACAAATAAATCGTGTTGCCACATGAAACCATTAACAAAGGCAAGTGAATCTGTATCTGTTACTATCAGATATGAATATGAATGAATTAGAATTAGAATTAAAATCAAAATTAATACAAAAAGCAATCCAAATTGTCACTATATATCACGTGCATGGCAGCAGTTGCCAAGTGTCATTCATCCATCAATTAAATCATCAACCAAAATATACAAAAACAAACAAAAATCTCTGTAAATAAAAATCACGATCCGAAAAAACAGAGCTACATATATATCGATCTTCAATCAAGCAGTGATTCTAGGCAATAAATCTAATCTAATGAACGATAACGGAACGTAAAAACGTTATGATTAGATACAGATGGATGTACGTATAATAATAAAAAAAATGAAAAAACGGAGAATGCGAGTGAGAAAGTAGACCTTGACGACTACACGTTTGACGTTCTTGACGAAAGCTCGAGTAGGATCCATGGCGGTGCGTAATCGATTGAATGTTGGAGCTAGCAGCTAGCTAGCTAGGTTTTTTTTTTGAGAAATTGATTTAAAAAAATAAAAATAATTATGAGAAGAGAGAGAGAGAGAGAGAGAGAGAGAGAAAGTGTGTTTGTGTGTGTTTTGAAGAGTAGAGTAGAGAGTAGAGAATGAGAAGGGGAGGGTTTAAGTAGGAGGAAGGGGAGGTGTGATGATTGGTGAAAGGGAAATGGTGAGGGTGGGGTTGCGCCAGAGGCAAGGTGAACGTGACGACAATTTGCGGTTTCTACAGATGGCACCCCCGCTATGGCTTCCGACTTGAACAAATCAATTTATATTGTTACACTTGTATTTTTTTTGTTTTTATGTCAAGTTACACTTGTTATTATGTCAGCTCTAATAATCTAACAGACTGATAATCACGAATATATAAATTCATTACTTTAAATGATGCTTAAATCCACATTTTCTTTTGTTGTAAATTTTTTTTAGAACCGAAACTCTAATAATCTACCACACACATATTATATACAACAATCACGAATGTATAAATCGACCGTTTTAAACAGGGCTTAAACACACAACGACTTAGTTACTGAGTTCCTCTTATACACTTGGGCCAAAGGCCTTTTAGTAATTATATATTATATACCTACTATTTTTATATTTATATTTAATTTAATAAATATTTATTTATTTATTATTTTTTCTTTTTATTGAAGTATTGATGATTCATTTATGATAAAGGATCATGAGGGCAAACCCCATTTGGAGAGAAAAGCCCTTATATCCATTCAAAATATGACAAATGTCAAGCATTAACTTTCATTTTGATCCCTTAATTTTTTAAACTACTTTAACTTCCTTCCCCCAATTGTTTAAGTAACACTCCCGACCCCCACCACTAGAGGTGTTCAAATTCGGATATCCGAATTTCTTGACTTGAAATGGTTAATTGAAATGTTAGGAAATATTGTAGATTGGTAATTGAAAATAAATGGGTAAAAGAGTCAAATAATTTATTGTGGTTAATAAACTATTAACTGTTTTAATTTAATTCAGTTGACGGTAAAATAAAATAATGTTTCCCCGCAAATGGTTTTTAAGTTCCAGACAATGATAAGTACGGGGAATGAAAATTAACCATTTACATAATATACTCCATATGTGGAGTCGGTTTATAATTAAACTTACCATATGCATATGTACGTACGGATATACATACATCTGTATAATACATACATACAAACATGAAGAAATCATCAAATTGGAGCTTCATAATTCGAATTCAAGCTTCAAACTCACGGATTACCATCTTCTAATCATCCTAATCAAGTTGTAAGTCTTAATTTCTTGATTTCTAAAACCTAGAATTTGGGGTTTTGATGTTCTTGACCTTAAATCCGAAATTAGGGTTTCAAATGATTAAATTGATGTTAGTTAAGCTTCAATAACATGTATTAATTGTTCTATCATCATTATAAACATGTTGTAATTACTAATTCTTGAATTTAATATAAACCCTAGAAAATGGGTTTTGTGTATTGGATTTAATTAGCATGATTAAAGTAAAATCGAAGCTTGAAATGATGATATAGTTGTTAGTTGATACTTGAATTGTGATTATAAGCTAAGCCCTAACTTGAATTGATGAAATTTATTAAATTGTAAACTAGTTATTCAATTGAGTTTGATAAGCTAGTATTTGATGATTAAAGATGATTGTGTAAGCTTAATTGCTAAGTATTCATTAGACCTAATATTGAGCTTTTGATGAATTGTTGATATTGGAGGTTAATAATTGTGTTAAAGGTCTAATTATGTTAGTCTAACATGACTAAAGTAATGTGATCATAATAATCATAAACTTGATAAGTAAGTTTGAATGGTGTTGGTAATATGGTTATTTATAATATTGGAATGATGTTGTATAGATTTTGAGATAAGTAACTAACTTGTGTAATTCCATTGTATTCTCAGATTTCGAGAAGACTCAGTGACATTAGACTACTGAGTGGACAACTGAGGTATCGGTGAGTGGATCTTAATCCTCAGTGTAATTTAGTTGTAACAGGTTTGGTTACAACGGGTGATCGTATTATTACTGCTTTGAATTGCCATGATTAATTCGGTTTGATAGTAATAATACTGTTGATAGACTGGTTAGTCTGACATGTTGACTTGATTATATATGTGAATACGTGATCACTTGATAGTTGGCCTTCGGGCATCAGTATTGAGGTCAACTTGTTGGTTGGTTGGGCTTGGTTACTATTGATGACGACATGAATTTCCTTGTACTTATCGTTAATAGGAAATTAGGTCGTATGAGATTAGTACCAAGCTATCGGTCTATTCTGTATTGGCCATACAGATTGTTGGGTAAGTGTTCTGGGAGAATCCCCGGGTATTATGATATCTCCAGAACCACCGATCCTCATTGATATGTTGTGTATTGAGATGTTATCTCATTGATATTATGTGTTTACTGTTGGTATTCTCGGCTGAAGGTTTCCCCAAGAACCATCGATCTATTGTGATGTTATTTGTTTACGATGATTTGCTGTAAACAAGGTTGTTATGCTAAGTTAGACTGTTGGTTATGTATTCCCTCACTTAGCTCTGAGCTAACCCCACCACCCCACTTCTTGCAGGTGATTGTGTTGATACAACGGGCGGGCAAGAAACTTGTTTATTGGATGGAATGTTTGACCAGGCGTAGACTCTGATATTGGATTGATAGCTTAAAGTTGTATTTGGAATTAAATAACACCCATTTTCGATATACTATAGTTTTTGAAATATTATGGTTTAATTTCTTAATATTCTATAACTGAATTATTAATGTTTGTTTGGACTTACGCTTCCAATGTAAAATACATTTAAATAATGTTGTAAAAGATGGGGTGTTACAAGTTGGTATCAGAGCCTGAGTTTGGGTGAATTGGACATTTTAAAGATGTTCAATCCCAAACTTAGAATTGTGTCAAGTCAAACATTCCAGGGTGTGGGGATTAGTGGTTGTATGAGAAAGTGGTTACTAAATGTGTACTAACCTATAACAAGTTGCAAAAGTGTTATTTTGGTTGCAGAGACGGAGGAACATGAGGAACCGTCTGGTATTCTCAATGATTCCTCAATACTCGTGGGCTTATGTGTATCAGGTACTTTTCGATAAGCTTGGTGTATTTCAATAAGCTTGAATTATTTACTTTGCGATGATATGATTGGTAGTAAGGTAAGTTGAGTCAGACTAATATGATTCCCCAGTGACGAGTCATTGATGATTATTACCTGTTAATATGAGGATAGGAATATTAATCGGTAATTGTGAATAAAGCTATATGACTCCAGGTGATAAAATGAATGAGATGTTGTTATATCTCCAATAATTGGTTTGGAGTCATGTGGTTGTTTAAATGGGAAATGGTCTAGTGTTGCAATGTGTGTTGTTGACTGGGAAAAGTCAAAGTTGAATGTGGTCGTGTCAAACTTGATAATTGCAACGTTATAAAATGATAAATGTGGCCAGATGCTTGTATGTTTAATATGGATCATGATTGTGGTTGGATTATGATCTAGGTATTAAAAGTGGTAAATAGAAAGTTAAAGTGGTCAACGAGTGTTTATATAAGTTGACAAGTTGTGAAAGTCAAAGTGATCATGAATTTGAGAAACCTGTGGTAATTGGTTTAACAAGATGATTTTAATGTGAATTGGTGTTTTAAAGTTATAGTATGACACCAATAGTGAAAACAGTTTTGTTTGACTTAGAATAGTCAAAGAAGTGTAAATTGGGTGCTAGAAAAGTAATCTTAGGTGTTAAAACCCAAATGGGTTGTTAAAGTGCCCAAATGGGTCACTTGATGGTTAAACGGTTAAAATGATTAGTGGTTTGGTTATAACCAATGTCAAAGTGACCTTAAGTCCTACATATAGTGGGAATATGTGTTGAAAATGTTATGGTAGTCAAAATGGTTAAATTGGGTAAAAGTGTTCAATTGGACCCTTAAACGGGTCAATGAGTTAAAACATGATAGAATGAGTATATGAGGGTGGTGAATATGCTCACACGTCACAAATATATGTGTCAACATGTTGTTAAGAGGTTAGAGCCAGAAATCATGTGGATTGCATTTTGACATGTCAACCAAAATGGTCGAAAATGGCCTAAAATGAGTTATACGTCCGTTTTCTCGTAAAATGTGTAAATCGAAAAAGTGGAAAAAAGGAAAAGTTGCATTTTGATTATATGAAGGTGCCTGCAAAATTTCAGAACCTAACTCTTTACGGTTTGTGAGATATGCACGTTTGAAAATCGAAAAACTGCACATAATGTTGGCTCAGAAACTGAGCCGATCGGCTAAGGATGTTGAGCCGATCGGGTATGGCTTGATAGCCGAACGGGTAAGTTTAGCCGAACGGCTAAAATAGTACAAAACATTTACAGAATGTGGCATTGAAATAAAAAAAAGCCTTGAACACGTTATGTGAGCCGATCGGCTATGAGACTGAGCTGATCGGGTATTAGTAATTCAGCTGATCGGTTAAAATGAGCTGATCGGGTAATCTAGTGTAAAAACATCACAGAACGTAACCTTCGAAAATTTTAAAGGGTAACCGATCGGGTGAATTAGGTGAGCCGATCGGGTATGGTGTCCTAGCCGATCGGGTAAGGTGTCCTAGCCGATCGGGTATAACATGTTTGGTGAGAAAATCGGATTTCCTTTTATCCGACGTTTAAAATGACGTTTAACGTAGAATTTTCCGCTACAAAATTTTGGTGTCCGATTGAGATGAAATTTACAGGGTCACTCGGAAACGGCCCAACGGTCAAAGCTCTTAGCTTCGTCATGAGCCCTGGCAGTTTTGGGCAGTTCGGGGTCGTTTGGGGCCCGAAAATGACATTTTATTGTTTTTCGGACCTTATTTTGGACTTTTAGCTTACGTTTTGTATTGGGCCTTTGTTTCTTTTAGCCCAGGGATCATTCCTATGACTAAATACAATATTAAAATTTGTTTTAAAAGGTCCACATATTTTATCATATGTGAGTCATTCGTAGGTGGTTTATTTAACTGTCGAAATATACCAGTAACTGATATTGTTGATTGTTGCTAACAAGGATTAGTAAACCTTGAGTAGAAAATTATGTGGATCATATATGTGAACTAATTGTAATATGATGAAGTACTTGAATCATGTAAAACATTAAAATTAATTGAATTGAGCATTTTAAGAATTTATAAGTTAAGTACATGAGCTTATAGCTATGTGATCATTAAACATGAAATGCTCAATTGTGATTCAACTAAAGACATATATGTTGATGAATATATGTGTTGGATATTCCATATAGTATTTACAAGTGTTTAGTACTAAATGTACTATAAGTATTAAGTGATGTAACTGGTAATTAATATTGAATCAGGTAATAAAAGTGTTGGATTGATGTAATTGTGTTGGATATTACATCTGTGATAATGAAATAGTAAAAAGAATTATATCTACCTGATTATGTGATTAGTTATTCATTCAGAGTGATAAATGAAATTGGTATCAAGTTAATAAATAAGTGGTCATATAACTGCTACAAAGTGTTCTTGTATGTGTGATAATTATTAATATCACCTTGTGAGATATGAAAAAGTAAGAGTTAATCACTTTGGAGATTGATGGTATGAAGTAACCTGAAAATAAAGTGTACCTGACATAATATGACGACGTCTGGCCAACGTATTTATATTATGCCATTTTACATGGAATTGTTGAGGTTACCAAGTACCAGAGAACTTAAAGTGATTTTGAAATAACAAGTGAGATATGTTGACCTGTAGTGGAGAAATAGTCACTGATTGACTGAAATAAAAGAGTACTAGACCACTAATATGTTGTTTTACTATGGTACAAGAAATGTATATGTGATAAATTGCAACTAGTAATAAATAAAAGATGAGTTAAGCAAGGTAGAGGTCAGTTGACTGCCGATAACAATGAAATGATATTGTTGAATATGTGACTAATGACAACACCTTATGTTGATGTGTTGAAAGAATTATACTGATAATGCATAGTGTCAACTGGTGTTGATTTAGTATCCTATTCGATATGATAGGATGCTAATTTATTAAGTAAAAATGGTTTTGACCATAAGATTTGACCTCTACATATTGTTTACTCTTATGTGTTTATGGTTATATGATTTGAATTAAGTTAGAGTAAAGAGTTCATATAACCTTGTGATGTTTATAATTACAAGTTGTAAATTAGTAATAAATTAGTTGCAAAAAGTTGAAACCAATTGTTTCACCACTTAAGGTGATATGTGGATACTAGTTGGTTACTAGTTATGACATGAATTTGAAATTCATTGTTAAATATGTGTATTGTGGTTTTATAACCACTCTTATTGATATTGTTTTATTCTTGTTGTTAAGAAAATAAGTGTTAAAGATTTTAGCATATTGCTAATTTCTGATTGTCAGAATATCATAAGTATTTATAATTGTCAATGATTCTGGCATGTTGCTAGTTTCTGATTGTAAGTAGTTTTGTATTCCACTTATTAAGTAATTATATGTTTTAAATGGTTTGAATGACTGAGTATTGATAAACGATTCATATAAGTAATTACTTTATGAATGGAAATAGGGTTTATGCACAGTATTTGTGCACGGGAAAAGATAGATGCATGTACAGTTGGATATGTGCATGTGGAAAGAATTGAAAACATGTATTCATATTTGTAAGTTGCTCATGGGAGTAACATTTGATATGTGTATATACTATGATCAAATAGTTAATAATATTATCCTTTATGCTGGATATTGCATTTGGTGATAGATATTATGTGTTTATATGAATTCAATGGTAATACACACTGGTGGTGTGTAAGTTGATGAAATAACATATATCTAAATAAATAGATGTAGATACATTGGTGGTGTATGATTAAAGATATGCATAATGATGATATGCATAAGTAAATTAAATTAAAACCACATATTGTGTATTAAGAGTAATGAATAATTATGTGGTTAGGAGTATATGAAAACTGTAAATTGAAATAGAAATGAATAGGTGATTATGTCACACTAGAGTGATTAAGTGTGATTAGATTTCGGGGACGAAATCTTTTAAAGGGGGGGAGATTTGTAACACCCACTTTATGGGTCCAGTATTTTACTAGTATTTCTTGACTTGAAATGGTTAATTGAAATGTTAGGAAATATTGTAGATTGGTAATTGAAAATAAATGGGTAAAAGAGTCAAATAATTTATTGTGGTTAATAAGTTATTAACTGTTTTAATTTAATTCAGTTGACGGTAAAATAAAATAATGTTTCCCCGCAAATGGTTTTTAAGTTCCAGACAATGATAAGTACGGGGAATGAAAATTAACCATTTACATAATATACTCCATATGTGGAGTCGGTTTATAATTAAACTTACCATATGCATATGTACGTACGGATATACATACATCTGTATAATACATACATACAAACATGAAGAAATCATCAAATTGGAGCTTCATAATTCGAATTCAAGCTTCAAACTCACGGATTACCATCTTCTAATCATCCTAATCAAGTTGTAAGTCTTAATTTCTTGATTTCTAAAACCTAGAATTTGGGGTTTTGATGTTCTTGACCTTAAATCCGAAATTAGGGTTTCAAATGATTAAATTGATGTTAGTTAAGCTTCAATAACATGTATTAATTGTTCTATCGTCATTATAAACATGTTGTAATTACTAATTCTTGAATTTAATATAAACCCTAGAAAATGGGTTTTGTGTATTGGATTTAATTAGCATGATTAAAGTAAAATCGAAGCTTGAAATGATGATATAGTTGTTAGTTGATACTTGAATTGTGATTATAAGCTAAGCCCTAACTTGAATTGATGAAATTTATTAAATTGTAAACTAGTTATTCAATTGAGTTTGATAAGCTAGTATTTGATGATTAAAGATGATTGTGTAAGCTTAATTGCTAAGTATTCATTAGACCTAATATTGAGCTTTTGATGAATTGTTGATATTGGAGGTTAATAATTGTGTTAAAGGTCTAATTATGTTAGTCTAACATGACTAAAGTAATGTGATCATAATAATCATAAACTTGATAAGTAAGTTTGAATGGTGTTGGTAATATGGTTATTTATAATATTGAAATGATGTTGTATAGATTTTGAGATAAGTAACTAACTTGTGTAATTCCATTGTATTCTCAGATTTCGAGAAGACTCAGTGACATTAGACTACTGAGTGGACAACTGAGGTATCGGTGAGTGGATCTTAATCCTCAGTGTAATTTAGTTGTAACAGGTTTGGTTACAACGGGTGATCGTATTATTACTGCTTTGAATTGCCATGATTAATTCGGTTTGATAGTAATAATACTGTTGATAGACTGGTTAGTCTGACATGTTGACTTGATTATATATGTGAATACGTGATCACTTGATAGTTGGCCTTCGGGCATCAGTATTGAGGTCAACTTGTTGGTTGGTTGGGCTTGGTTACTATTGATGACGACATGAATTTCCTTGTACTTATCGTTAATAGGAAATTAGGTCGTATGAGATTAGTACCAAGCTATCGGTCTATTCTGTATTGGCCATACAGATTGTTGGGTAAGTGTTCTGGGAGAATCCCCGGGTATTATGATATCTCCAGAACCACCGATCCTCATTGATATGTTGTGTATTGAGATGTTATCTCATTGATATTATGTGTTTACTGTTGGTATTCTCGGCTGAAGGTTTCCCCAAGAACCATCGATCTATTGTGATGTTATTTGTTTACGATGATTTGCTGTAAACAAGGTTGTTATGCTAAGTTAGACTGTTGGTTATGTATTCCCTCACTTAGCTCTGAGCTAACCCCACCACCCCACTTCTTGCAGGTGATTGTGTTGATACAACGGGCGGGCAAGAAACTTGTTTATTGGATGGAATGTTTGACCAGGCGTAGACTCTGATATTGGATTGATAGCTTAAAGTTGTATTTGGAATTAAATAACACCCATTTTCGATATACTATAGTTTTTGAAATATTATGGTTTAATTTCTTAATATTCTATAACTGAATTATTAATGTTTGTTTGGACTTACGCTTCCAATGTAAAATACATTTAAATAATGTTGTAAAAGATGGGGTGTTACAAGTTGGTATCAGAGCCTGAGTTTGGGTGAATTGGACATTTTAAAGATGTTCAATCCCAAACTTAGAATTGTGTCAAGTCAAACATTCCAGGGTGTGGGGATTAGTGGTTGTATGAGAAAGTGGTTACTAAATGTGTACTAACCTATAACAAGTTGCAAAAGTGTTATTTTGGTTGCAGAGACGGAGGAACATGAGGAACCGTCTGGTATTCTCAATGATTCCTCAATACTCGTGGGCTTATGTGTATCAGGTACTTTTCGATAAGCTTGGTGTATTTCAATAAGCTTGAATTATTTACTTTGCGATGATATGATTGGTAGTAGGTAAGTTGAGTCAGACTAATATGATTCCCCAGTGACGAGTCATTGATGATTATTACCTGTTAATATGAGGATAGGAATATTAATCGGTAATTGTGAATAAAGCTATATGACTCCAGGTGATAAAATGAATGAGATGTTGTTATATCTCCAATAATTGGTTTGGAGTCATGTGGTTGTTTAAATGGGAAATGGTCTAGTGTTGCAATGTGTGTTGTTGACTGGGAAAAGTCAAAGTTGAATGTGGTCGTGTCAAACTTGATAATTGCAACGTTATAAAATGATAAATGTGGCCAGATGCTTGTATGTTTAATATGGATCATGATTGTGGTTGGATTATGATCTAGGTATTAAAAGTGGTAAATAGAAAGTTAAAGTGGTCAACGAGTGTTTATATAAGTTGACAAGTTGTGAAAGTCAAAGTGATCATGAATTTGAGAAACCTGTGGTAATTGGTTTAACAAGATGATTTTAATGTGAATTGGTGTTTTAAAGTTATAGTATGACACCAATAGTGAAAACAGTTTTGTTTGACTTAGAATAGTCAAAGAAGTGTAAATTGGGTGCTAGAAAAGTAATCTTAGGTGTTAAAACCCAAATGGGTTGTTAAAGTGCCCAAATGGGTCACTTGATGGTTAAACGGTTAAAATGATTAGTGGTTTGGTTATAACCAATGTCAAAGTGACCTTAAGTCCTACATATAGTGGGAATATGTGTTGAAAATGTTATGGTAGTCAAAATGGTTAAATTGGGTAAAAGTGTTCAATTGGACCCTTAAACGGGTCAATGAGTTAAAACATGATAGAATGAGTATATGAGGGTGGTGAATATGCTCACACGTCACAAATATATGTGTCAACATGTTGTTAAGAGGTTAGAGCCAGAAATCATGTGGATTGCATTTTGACATGTCAACCAAAATGGTCGAAAATGGCCTAAAATGAGTTATACGTCCGTTTTCTCGTAAAATGTGTAAATCGAAAAAGTGGAAAAAAGGAAAAGTTGCATTTTGATTATATGAAGGTGCCTGCAAAATTTCAGAACCTAACTCTTTACGGTTTGTGAGATATGCACGTTTGAAAATCGAAAAACTGCACATAATGTTGGCTCAGAAACTGAGCCGATCGGCTAAGGATGTTGAGCCGATCGGGTATGGCTTGATAGCCGAACGGGTAAGTTTAGCCGAACGGCTAAAATAGTACAAAACATTTACAGAATGTGGCATTGAAATAAAAAAAAGCCTTGAACACGTTATGTGAGCCGATCGGCTATGAGACTGAGCTGATCGGGTATTAGTAATTCAGCTGATCGGTTAAAATGAGCTGATCGGGTAATCTAGTGTAAAAACATCACAGAACGTAACCTTCGAAAATTTTAAAGGGTAACCGATCGGGTGAATTAGGTGAGCCGATCGGGTATGGTGTCCTAGCCGATCGGGTAAGGTGTCCTAGCCGATCGGGTATAACATGTTTGGTGAGAAAATCGGATTTCCTTTTATCCGACGTTTAAAATGACGTTTAACGTAGAATTTTCCGCTACAAAATTTTGGTGTCCGATTGAGATGAAATTTACAGGGTCACTCGGAAACGGCCCAACGGTCAAAGCTCTTAGCTTCGTCATGAGCCCTGGCAGTTTTGGGCAGTTCGGGGTCGTTTGGGGCCCGAAAATGACATTTTATTGTTTTTCGGACCTTATTTTGGACTTTTAGCTTACGTTTTGTATTGGGCCTTTGTTTCTTTTAGCCCAGGGATCATTCCTATGACTAAATACAATATTAAAATTTGTTTTAAAAGGTCCACATATTTTATCATATGTGAGTCATTCGTAGGTGGTTTATTTAACTGTCGAAATATACCAGTAACTGATATTGTTGATTGTTGCTAACAAGGATTAGTAAACCTTGAGTAGAAAATTATGTGGATCATATATGTGAACTAATTGTAATATGATGAAGTACTTGAATCATGTAAAACATTAAAATTAATTGAATTGAGCATTTTAAGAATTTATAAGTTAAGTACATGAGCTTATAGCTATGTGATCATTAAACATGAAATGCTCAATTGTGATTCAACTAAAGACATATATGTTGATGAATATATGTGTTGGATATTCCATATAGTATTTACAAGTGTTTAGTACTAAATGTACTATAAGTATTAAGTGATGTAACTGGTAATTAATATTGTATCAGGTAATAAAAGTGTTGGATTGATGTAATTGTGTTGGATATTACATCTGTGATAATGAAATAGTAAAAAGAATTATATCTACCTGATTATGTGATTAGTTATTCATTCAGAGTGATAAATGAAATTGGTATCAAGTTAATAAATAAGTGGTCATATAACTGCTACAAAGTATTCTTGTATGTGTGATAATTATTAATATCACCTTGTGAGATATGAAAAAGTAAGAGTTAATCACTTTGGAGATTGATGGTATGAAGTAACCTGAAAATAAAGTGTACCTGACATAATATGACGACGTCTGGCCAACGTATTTATATTATGCCATTTTACATGGAATTGTTGAGGTTACCAAGTACCAGAGAACTTAAAGTGATTTTGAAATAACAAGTGAGATATGTTGACCTGTAGTGGAGAAATAGTCACTGATTGACTGAAATAAAAGAGCACTAGACCACTAATCTGTTGTTTTACTATGGTACAAGAAATGTATATGTGATAAATTGCAACTAGTAATAAATAAAAGATGAGTTAAGCAAGGTAGAGGTCAGTTGACTGCCGATAACAATGAAATGATATTGTTGAATATGTGACTAATGACAACACCTTATGTTGATGTGTTGAAAGAATTATACTGATAATGCATAGTGTCAACTGGTGTTGATTTAGTATCCTATTCGATATGATAGGATGCTAATTTATTAAGTAAAAATGGTTTTGACCATAAGATTTGACCTCTACATATTGTTTACTCTTATGTGTTTATGGTTATATGATTTGAATTAAGTTAGAGTAAAGAGTTCATATAACCTTGTGATGTTTATAATTACAAGTTGTAAATTAGTAATAAATTAGTTGCAAAAAGTTGAAACCAATTGTTTCACCACTTAAGGTGATATGTAGATACTAGTTGGTTACTAGTTATGACATGAATTTGAAATTCATTGTTAAATATGTGTATTGTGGTTTTATAACCACTCTTATTGATATTGTTTTATTCTTGTTGTTAAGAAAATAAGTGTTAAAGATTTTAGCATATTGCTAATTTCTGATTGTCAGAATATCATAAGTATTTATAATTGTCAATGATTCTGGCATGTTGCTAGTTTCTGATTGTAAGTAGTTTTGTATTCCACTTATTAAGTAATTATATGTTTTAAATGGTTTGAATGACTGAGTATTGATAAACGATTCATATAAGTAATTACTTTATGAATGGAAATAGGGTTTATGCACAGTATTTGTGCACGGGAAAAGATAGATGCATGTACAGTTGGATATGTGCATGTGGAAAGAATTGAAAACATGTATTCATATTTGTAAGTTGCTCATGGGAGTAACATTTGATATGTGTATATACTATGATCAAATAGTTAATAATATTATCCTTTATGCTGGATATTGCATTTGGTGATAGATATTATGTGTTTATATGAATTCAATGGTAATACACACTGGTGGTGTGTAAGTTGATGAAATAACATATATCTAAATAAATAGATGTAGATACATTGGTGGTGTATGATTAAAGATATGCATAATGATGATATGCATAAGTAAATTAAATTAAAACCACATATTGTGTATTAAGAGTAATGAATAATTATGTGGTTAGGAGTATATGAAAACTGTAAATTGAAATAGAAATGAATAGGTGATTATGTCACACTAGAGTGATTAAGTGTGATTAGATTTCGGGGACGAAATCTTTTAAAGGGGGGGAGATTTGTAACACCCACTTTATGGGTCCAGTATTTTACTAGTATTTCTTGACTTGAAATGGTTAATTGAAATGTTAGGAAATATTGTAGATTGGTAATTGAAAATAAATGGGTAAAAGAGTCAAATAATTTATTGTGGTTAATAAGTTATTAACTGTTTTAATTTAATTCAGTTGACGGTAAAATAAAATAATGTTTCCCCGCAAATGGTTTTTAAGTTCCAGACAATGATAAGTACGGGGAATGAAAATTAACCATTTACATAATATACTCCATATGTGGAGTCGGTTTATAATTAAACTTACCATATGCATATGTACGTACGGATATACATACATCTGTATAATACATACATACAAACATGAAGAAATCATCAAATTGGAGCTTCATAATTCGAATTCAAGCTTCAAACTCACGGATTACCATCTTCTAATCATCCTAATCAAGTTGTAAGTCTTAATTTCTTGATTTCTAAAACCTAGAATTTGGGGTTTTGATGTTCTTGACCTTAAATCCGAAATTAGGGTTTCAAATGATTAAATTGATGTTAGTTAAGCTTCAATAACATGTATTAATTGTTCTATCGTCATTATAAACATGTTGTAATTACTAATTCTTGAATTTAATATAAACCCTAGAAAATGGGTTTTGTGTATTGGATTTAATTAGCATGATTAAAGTAAAATCGAAGCTTGAAATGATGATATAGTTGTTAGTTGATACTTGAATTGTGATTATAAGCTAAGCCCTAACTTGAATTGATGAAATTTATTAAATTGTAAACTAGTTATTCAATTGAGTTTGATAAGCTAGTATTTGATGATTAAAGATGATTGTGTAAGCTTAATTGCTAAGTATTCATTAGACCTAATATTGAGCTTTTGATGAATTGTTGATATTGGAGGTTAATAATTGTGTTAAAGGTCTAATTATGTTAGTCTAACATGACTAAAGTAATGTGATCATAATAATCATAAACTTGATAAGTAAGTTTGAATGGTGTTGGTAATATGGTTATTTATAATATTGGAATGATGTTGTATAGATTTTGAGATAAGTAACTAACTTGTGTAATTCCATTGTATTCTCAGATTTCGAGAAGACTCAGTGACATTAGACTACTGAGTGGACAACTGAGGTATCGGTGAGTGGATCTTAATCCTCAGTGTAATTTAGTTGTAACAGGTTTGGTTACAACGGGTGATCGTATTATTACTGCTTTGAATTGCCATGATTAATTCGGTTTGATAGTAATAATACTGTTGATAGACTGGTTAGTCTGACATGTTGACTTGATTATATATGTGAATACGTGATCACTTGATAGTTGGCCTTCGGGCATCAGTATTGAGGTCAACTTGTTGGTTGGTTGGGCTTGGTTACTATTGATGACGACATGAATTTCCTTGTACTTATCGTTAATAGGAAATTAGGTCGTATGAGATTAGTACCAAGCTATCGGTCTATTCTGTATTGGCCATACAGATTGTTGGGTAAGTGTTCTGGGAGAATCCCCGGGTATTATGATATCTCCAGAACCACCGATCCTCATTGATATGTTGTGTATTGAGATGTTATCTCATTGATATTATGTGTTTACTGTTGGTATTCTCGGCTGAAGGTTTCCCCAAGAACCATCGATCTATTGTGATGTTATTTGTTTACGATGATTTGCTGTAAACAAGGTTGTTATGCTAAGTTAGACTGTTGGTTATGTATTCCCTCACTTAGCTCTGAGCTAACCCCACCACCCCACTTCTTGCAGGTGATTGTGTTGATACAACGGGCGGGCAAGAAACTTGTTTATTGGATGGAATGTTTGACCAGGCGTAGACTCTGATATTGGATTGATAGCTTAAAGTTGTATTTGGAATTAAATAACACCCATTTTCGATATACTATAGTTTTTGAAATATTATGGTTTAATTTCTTAATATTCTATAACTGAATTATTAATGTTTGTTTGGACTTACGCTTCCAATGTAAAATACATTTAAATAATGTTGTAAAAGATGGGGTGTTACAAGTTGGTATCAGAGCCTGAGTTTGGGTGAATTGGACATTTTAAAGATGTTCAATCCCAAACTTAGAATTGTGTCAAGTCAAACATTCCAGGGTGTGGGGATTAGTGGTTGTATGAGAAAGTGGTTACTAAATGTGTACTAACCTATAACAAGTTGCAAAAGTGTTATTTTGGTTGCAGAGACGGAGGAACATGAGGAACCGTCTGGTATTCTCAATGATTCCTCAATACTCGTGGGCTTATGTGTATCAGGTACTTTTCGATAAGCTTGGTGTATTTCAATAAGCTTGAATTATTTACTTTGCGATGATATGATTGGTAGTAAGGTAAGTTGAGTCAGACTAATATGATTCCCCAGTGACGAGTCATTGATGATTATTACCTGTTAATATGAGGATAGGAATATTAATCGGTAATTGTGAATAAAGCTATATGACTCCAGGTGATAAAATGAATGAGATGTTGTTATATCTCCAATAATTGGTTTGGAGTCATGTGGTTGTTTAAATGGGAAATGGTCTAGTGTTGCAATGTGTGTTGTTGACTGGGAAAAGTCAAAGTTGAATGTGGTCGTGTCAAACTTGATAATTGCAACGTTATAAAATGATAAATGTGGCCAGATGCTTGTATGTTTAATATGGATCATGATTGTGGTTGGATTATGATCTAGGTATTAAAAGTGGTAAATAGAAAGTTAAAGTGGTCAACGAGTGTTTATATAAGTTGACAAGTTGTGAAAGTCAAAGTGATCATGAATTTGAGAAACCTGTGGTAATTGGTTTAACAAGATGATTTTAATGTGAATTGGTGTTTTAAAGTTATAGTATGACACCAATAGTGAAAACAGTTTTGTTTGACTTAGAATAGTCAAAGAAGTGTAAATTGGGTGCTAGAAAAGTAATCTTAGGTGTTAAAACCCAAATGGGTTGTTAAAGTGCCCAAATGGGTCACTTGATGGTTAAACGGTTAAAATGATTAGTGGTTTGGTTATAACCAATGTCAAAGTGACCTTAAGTCCTACATATAGTGGGAATATGTGTTGAAAATGTTATGGTAGTCAAAATGGTTAAATTGGGTAAAAGTGTTCAATTGGACCCTTAAACGGGTCAATGAGTTAAAACATGATAGAATGAGTATATGAGGGTGGTGAATATGCTCACACGTCACAAATATATGTGTCAACATGTTGTTAAGAGGTTAGAGCCAGAAATCATGTGGATTGCATTTTGACATGTCAACCAAAATGGTCGAAAATGGCCTAAAATGAGTTATACGTCCGTTTTCTCGTAAAATGTGTAAATCGAAAAAGTGGAAAAAAGGAAAAGTTGCATTTTGATTATATGAAGGTGCCTGCAAAATTTCAGAACCTAACTCTTTACGGTTTGTGAGATATGCACGTTTGAAAATCGAAAAACTGCACATAATGTTGGCTCAGAAACTGAGCCGATCGGCTAAGGATGTTGAGCCGATCGGGTATGGCTTGATAGCCGAACGGGTAAGTTTAGCCGAACGGCTAAAATAGTACAAAACATTTACAGAATGTGGCATTGAAATAAAAAAAAGCCTTGAACACGTTATGTGAGCCGATCGGCTATGAGACTGAGCTGATCGGGTATTAGTAATTCAGCTGATCGGTTAAAATGAGCTGATCGGGTAATCTAGTGTAAAAACATCACAGAACGTAACCTTCGAAAATTTTAAAGGGTAACCGATCGGGTGAATTAGGTGAGCCGATCGGGTATGGTGTCCTAGCCGATCGGGTAAGGTGTCCTAGCCGATCGGGTATAACATGTTTGGTGAGAAAATCGGATTTCCTTTTATCCGACGTTTAAAATGACGTTTAACGTAGAATTTTCCGCTACAAAATTTTGGTGTCCGATTGAGATGAAATTTACAGGGTCACTCGGAAACGGCCCAACGGTCAAAGCTCTTAGCTTCGTCATGAGCCCTGGCAGTTTTGGGCAGTTCGGGGTCGTTTGGGGCCCGAAAATGACATTTTATTGTTTTTCGGACCTTATTTTGGACTTTTAGCTTACGTTTTGTATTGGGCCTTTGTTTCTTTTAGCCCAGGGATCATTCCTATGACTAAATACAATATTAAAATTTGTTTTAAAAGGTCCACATATTTTATCATATGTGAGTCATTCGTAGGTGGTTTATTTAACTGTCGAAATATACCAGTAACTGATATTGTTGATTGTTGCTAACAAGGATTAGTAAACCTTGAGTAGAAAATTATGTGGATCATATATGTGAACTAATTGTAATATGATGAAGTACTTGAATCATGTAAAACATTAAAATTAATTGAATTGAGCATTTTAAGAATTTATAAGTTAAGTACATGAGCTTATAGCTATGTGATCATTAAACATGAAATGCTCAATTGTGATTCAACTAAAGACATATATTGTGATAACCCGAGAATTTCTGTAAATTCCGTACGTTTTAACGCATGCACATTAGGTTAATTCCCTATGTAATCAATGTGAATTTAAATTTATTTCAAATGAAGTCTAGCACAAGCCCGTTATTTCATGATTGAATATATTTACTTAAATGCGCGAAGCGTTCGCGTACGTAATTATTACGAATTACACAAACATTCGGTAGAAACCGACACCCGCGAACGATTGTGATCAAGCCAAGTATATAACATAAAGCTATTGAATAAAAATAGTAGTCATTATAAAACGAATATGCAAGCCACATATAGGTATACGCGTAGCCACTTTAATTAACAATTAGAAACGCGTATAAACCGAGAGACTTACAACGGAGAGACGAGTGATGAAATTAATCAAACAAACTACTCGTAAATGAACTAATATTAGTAATATCAAATACTAATAGCCTAACGACCTTAATCTACCTTAATTACCACTAAATCACCTTAAGTACATAATTAGCACCTAATTAATCAAGATTAGCACCTAATGACCTAAATATCTACACTTAAACACAAGAATGGAAACCAAGAGGGGCCCCCCTTGACTCCCCTCTCTTTGGCCGGCCAAGAGGCCCCTAGGGCCCCCCCCATGGCCATTTCCTTCAACATGCAATGCCATATTTCCTTCCATATCCTCATTCACCCATTCATTCACTCCATTCTCACAAACATTCACACACAAACTCTCTCCTCTCCTCTCCCCTTTGAAACCCACGGCCAAGACTCCCCACCACCCCTCTCATTTTAATTTTCAAGATACACCACCATAAACCATCACAAATCACCATGAACCACCACCTCAAAACATAAAAATAACACATTTCAAGCATACAAACACTCACAAACACTTGCACCATCACATTTCCATGGGTAAAACAAGCTAAACACAAGAAGTTGGAGCTAGAGAAATCTACATCAAGAAACAAAGTCTTACCCATCCCAAACTTCCATTTAAAACTTTGTAAGGAAACTTTCTTTAAACTTTTATTATCATATGTATATGTGTTTATACTAAGTATGTTCACTCACACTAAAATACATTTTAAAACACTTACTTCACCTTTTAAAAATGTTAACTAGCTAATTTTATAAAAATAAAGTTTATAAACCAATCAAGAAACTTTAAAAGTGTAAAATCATGCATTATATACTTTAAACTTTTTAAACATGTGATAAACTTGCATTTATGTTAAAATAATTATTTTGGACTAAGAAACACAATAAACTTGTGAAAACATAAACTTTGTAGTTTAAAAGTTAGTAAAACACACTTTTGGGTGAAAAATGACAAAGACAAAACTTAAGGGACTAAAAGTGCGAAATCTGACTTTGGAGGACTGAAATGTTAAAAATAATATTAATGATGTATTAACATGTTAAAATATGGATCTAAGTGTTAAAGACCAAACCATTGTGGTTAGAAACCAAGAAAACTAAACTATGAGGTTAAAAGTGGAAAAATGGAAACTAGGAGGACCAAACTTGTAAAAACAGAAAGTTTCTGACCTTGAACATGAAAATCAGTAACTTAAGTGTATTTAAGCTTAAACCATGACTTAGAACAATAATTATATGGTCAAACCCTAATAAACCGAAATCTTGCGTTAGGAATGAAATAAGTAAAAGTAAAGGGACTAAACATGTACCAATGAGAACTTTTGGACCTGGACTGACCATATCAGTAACTTGGACTTAATTTAATGTTAATGATGTTTTAAAACGATAGCCATATGGTTAAACCCTACTAAACCGAAACATGATGCAAGAAACGTCAAAAATGAAAGTAAAAGGGTTAAAACCGTACAAACCTAAAACCTTGGACCTGGACTGTTCATATCAGTAACATACACACAAAATAATGTTAAGGATGATTTAGAATAATAATCATGTGGTTAAACACATACACACCAACGTATCATGCTAGATATGGACTAAACACAATTATAGGGACTAAACGCGTACAAACTATAAGTTATGGACTGAGATGATAAAAATCAGTAAGTACATAAATATAAAGTCTAATTTGTAGTTTGGTGCATTAAAACCAAAGATTGTATAGTTACAAGTCGACAAACCGAACTTTTGGACTAAAAATGAGATAATTGAAACTTTAGGGACTAATAGTGTAAAGTCAGAAAGTTGAGGACTATAAACTTAATAATATTAAATTAAGTAACCACAAGCTTAAACCATGATAAAAATTGTCGGGAACCTAAGGCACACGGTAGAAATCAAGGAAACCAAACATACTAACCGAAAACGACAAAATATAAACTACAAGGACTAAAACTGTCAATTCCAGAAACTTGTGGACTGATGTAAACCTTCTGTAAATCAGGGGACTTTATGATAAAAAAAAAATATACTTTAGATATCATGATTTGTATAAATGCCGAGAAACCGCAAGGACCGACTTATTACAAATTAATGTTACACATATGCTACAAATCAAAAATTAACATATCATATAGTGAATAATAATATGTTAAGGCTTTATACATAACATGAACATTGTAGCAAACTATAATTGATCACATCGTGTCGTATACACTCTAAGTGAAGTGAACACTTAGTATAGACGGTCTATTAAAACGTCTACGGTTATTAATTTAACTTCCCGCATTTAGGGCATAAAGGGATCTTATTGGGCTCAAATACTTGAACTTATTCTGCTAGCACGCTCGGACTCAAGTGAGTTCACAGCCCCTATTTTACTGTTTTTAATGCTTTCAAATGTTGGGGTGGAAAACATATAACTGATTTATGCGATTATTGGAAACTGACTTGTATCTTTATGGGAGCCTAAGTTCGCAAGTTGTAGCATATAAGTCCTTTGCTTACAATGACTATAACCATTAACTAGGTGACTCTAGCCACTAAATATACGGATAGTACTATCGGATTGACATCCCCCACTGATTATCTTAGTTAGTCGCGCTAACTAGCGACATTGTTCGCGACCAGGATCGTATATTTACTTTGTCCAAGGCAACGATTGTTATGTCGTGGTTTGGTTATAGGCTTAGTTTCGGCATATTAACTCTTTAGGCCTAGCTAGCCTTTGAGGGATCACAGTCAGCGTTTCAACATTTAAATAATCGTACAAGAGGCCTTCGATGCCACATATTGAATTACTAATGCATTTTTATCAAACTGATTTACGATAGAGTCTTAAACCTGTGAATTCACTCAACAATTATGTTGACGTTTTAAATATGTTTTTCAGGGAATTAGCCATGCTGCAAGACCATATGCATTTTGGGACCGCACCTGCCTTATTAAATTAGGATGCCATCTTTTGAAACAATGTATCTTTTGTGAAACTGTGTATTTGATAACACTGCTTTGACGGTTTGTTAAGCCGAAATGTTTGTAAAACTTTTAATGGCATCTTAATATATTAGATGTTGGCGATAACCATATGCTCTTGTATTATTTATTTGGATCGAGTCACGCCCCGCTTAACACTAATGCTTCCGCTAAAACGAAATTACCGATTTTTGGGGTGTGACAGATTTGGTATCAGAGCCATTGGTTATAGCGAACTAGGAGTCTTTAGTGACTTAGGATGTCTTAGAGACCTAGACTATAACCCTAGATACGATCACTTATAACATGCATTGCATCCATACAAACCTAACATATTGTACGAGCCTGACATGTCACCCACTTTTCCTTGTAGCAATATGTCTAGAGAGAGCCCGATTTACATCTATGCCTCGGATGAGGAACCCACTGAGGACACCTTTGATAGTAGAGCTACTTCTGTACATGAGAGCCCATCTGTCCACATTAGGGCTACTTCTGATGACACTAGTGTTACACCTCCCACAGCACCTGTGATGAGACCCGTCACCATACCTACCGTAGGCGAGACCTCACGTAGGCCACTGATGAGGAGGACCCCTAGGAAGGTCATCCGTGATCTACCCACAGGAGTATTAGCACCGCGCGATGAGGAGCCACCTATGACCGACATACCATGTGATGAGCAGTCACAGAGGATGCCGAGACCGACACCGTTTGGCTGGATGCTGTCGATACTGCGGAGGTGGAGATCGCTGGAGGGTCTCCCACCTACCTGTGAGACTGGAGAGTCTTCTTTGCCCATCACTGGGGAGCCGTTGGAGCTTACAGTCCCTACCCTAGTTGGAGTCTGTCGTACGCTGTTTCAGATTTTGTCCTACCGGGACGATGACCTCCACGAGCTACGGAGCGATACGTCCCGCCTGGACGGAGACATGGTGTCCACCTACGAGCGACTGGACTTGGTGGAGAGCCACCGGATGGCGGACATGGAGACTGCAGAGGCCATTAGGGCACGAGTGGATGTGCTCGAGGGACGCCTGAGGATGATTGGATTTGCTATTGGAGTATGCATTGTGATGACAGTGCTTAGGACGGTTGTGGGTGTGTATTTCCCCTACTTCCGTTAGACTTATGTATGGCGGGTTGTGCTTACATAGTGTTAGGATTAACTCGACGGGTAGAGATAGACTCGTCACATTTTGTATAACTAGTATGTATGAATGGGTACTAAGCTTAGAACCCCATTCCTTTTGTAAGGAACCTATGTAAAAGCACTTTATGTTATAATATAATGTATCTTTGAAGTACTTGTCGTGTTCTTTACATTAGCATTAATTTATTATATCTATCTGTCTTTTGTTACGTATGTTAGGATCAAATCATGCCGCCCAAACGTCGAAACACTGTAAATAGTCGTAGGAACTCAGAACCCTCTAATGAAGCTAGCATTGAGGAGATTGTGGCTCGAAGGGTAGCCGATGCTATGGCCCAATATGAGGCAAGCCGTGCACGAGAGAATGTGGTGAACGATAGCGGGACAGGGAGAAATGCTACTGGAGGAAACCGAACCGGAGAACAGACCCATGGGACAGAGACACCCGAGAATGCCCAAAGAGGGTGTTCATACAAGTCATTCCTAGCATGCAAGCCAACCAGTTTTCATGGGAATGAAGGCGCCATTGGGGTAATTCATTGGATCGAGAAAATGGAATCTGTGCTAGATATAAGCAACTGTCCACCTGACTGCATGGTTAAGTATGCTGCTTGCACACTGACTGGCAAGGCATTGACCTGGTGGAACTCTCAAGTGCAAACGCTCGGGAGAGAGGTTGCTAACTCCATTTCTTGGGAAGAGTTGAAATCACTGATGCTAGATGAATTCTGTCCCCGAAGCGAACTACAAAAGATCGAGACCGAACTGTGGGAAATAACTATGAGTGGGTCTGATATCACTGCTTACACAACTAGGTTTCAAGAACTAGCTCGTTTGGTACCTCACATGGTTACTCCCGAGTACAAAAGAATAGAGAGGTACATCTGGGGATTGGTACCGCAAATCAGGAGCTTGGTGACGACATCCAAACCGTCCACTTTCAGAAGCGCCGTTAGCCTTGCACAAAGTTTAACGGACGAGGCGGTAAGGATGGGGACTCTAACCAAGAAAGTTAGTTCTAACAAAGGAGAAACCGAAAGGACTGGTGGAGGAAGTAGTGGAAATGATAAACGAAAGGGGAATGATGGGAGATACGACCGACAGAGCTCGCAGCACAAACAACCGAGGACCACTAAGGCGTATGTTGCTAATGCGCCAGGACCTAAAGCTTATGCTGGCAACAAGCCAAAGTGTATCAAGTGTGAAAGACACCATGAGGGCATGTGCATCCGTTGTGATAACTGTAAGAAGTGGGGTCACCGTGCACAATTCTGTGGAGGAAGTTCTCAAAACCAGGGCAATAATGAACGAAGAGTGCTCAAATGTTTTGAATGTGGTAACCCGAACCACCTCCGAAACAGTTGCCCTAAACTCCACAACAACAATAACAACAACCGTAACAATGGCAACAACCAACCGGCTCGTGGACGAGCGTTCGTTATTGGAGCACAAGAGGCGCGCCAAGATCCCAACACTGTTACGGGTACGTTCCTTGTAAACAATCAATACGCTTCAGTTCTATTTGATTCGGGTGCCGATTTAAGTTTTGTGTCTTCCGAGTTTAGACCATTACTAGAAATAGAATCCCGTAAGTTAGACATGAAATACTCAGTAGAACTAGCAAATGGTAAACTAATAGAAGCCGAGGAAGTAGTACCGGGATGCACTATATCTCTCGAGGGTCATTCCTTTAAAATTAATTTATTGCCAATGGACCTAGGAAGCTTTGATATAGTAATTGGGATGGACTGGTTATCCGAAAATCGTGCGGAAATCTTATGCTTTGAAAAGATAGTGCGGGTACCACTGCCGTCGGGTGAAATGCTCATAATTCGAGGAGAGTTGAAGAGAAGCACTCTGAAGATGGTCAATGGCATAAAAACCCGCAAATATCTACGAAAGGGATACCAAGCCTTCCTAGCGCATGTCGTGGAGAAGAAAACAGAGGGACGATGCATAGACGACATACCTGTTGTACGTGATTATCCGGGGGTGTTCCCAGAGGATTTGCCTGGACTACCACCCCCAAGACAAGTTGAATTTCGGATAGACCTAGTGCCTGGAGCCGCACCAATAGCGCGCTCTCCCTACCGCCTAGCTCCATCCGAAATGCAAGAATTGTCCGCGCAATTGCAAGAACTCTTAGACCTAGGATTCATCCGACCGAGCTTTTCACCTTGGGGGGCTCCGGTGTTATTCGTGAAGAAGAAGGATGGATCCATGAGGATGTGTATCGACTATCGAGAACTAAACAAGGTGACAATCAAAAACCGATACCCTCTACCGCGCATCGATGATTTATTTGACCAACTTCAAGGTTCTAGTTTCTACTCAAAGATCGACTTGCGATCCGGATATCACCAACTGAAGGTACGAGAGGAGGATGTGCCAAAAACCGCATTTAGGACTCGTTACGGCCATTACGAGTTTCTAGTCATGCCTTTTGGATTGACAAACGCTCCTGCAGTGTTCATGGACCTCATGAACAGAGTCTGCAAACCTTACCTCGATAAATTCGTTATTGTTTTTATTGATGATATCCTCATATACTCGCAAACAAAGGAAGATCACGAACAACACCTGAAATTGATCCTTGAACTATTGGAGAATGAGAAATTATACGCAAAATTTTCCAAGTGTGAATTTTGGTTGCGCGAAGTTCAGTTCTTGGGTCATGTAATTAATGGCAGGGGAATTCACGTTGACCCGGCTAAGATTGAGGCGATCAAGAATTGGGAAGCACCGAAAACCCCAACTGAGGTGCGCCAATTCCTTGGTTTGGCTGGCTATTACCGTCGATTTATCGAAAATTTCTCCAAAATAGCCCAGTCACTCACCTCGTTAACGCAAAAAGATAAGAAGTTTGAGTGGGGTGAGAAACAAGAATCCGCCTTCCAACTACTAAAGCAAAAACTGTGCACCGCACCTATCTTGTCACTACCCGAAGGAGTAGACAACTTCATTGTCTACTGTGATGCTTCGCATCAAGGGTTGGGTTGTGTACTAATGCAAAATGACAAGGTCATTGCTTATGCATCTCGTCAATTGAAGGTTCACGAGAAGAACTATACAACGCATGACTTGGAGCTGGGAGCAGTCGTGTTTGCCCTCAAAATCTGGAGACATTACCTGTATGGTACAAAGTGTACGATCTTCACCGATCACAAGAGTTTGCAACACATTTTTGACCAGAAGGAGCTTAACATGCGACAACGAAGATGGGTCGAATTACTAAACGATTACGACTGTGAAATTAAGTATCACCCGGGCAAAGCTAACGTTGTAGCCGATGCCTTGAGTCGTAAAGAAAGAATTAAGACCATTAGGGTTCGTGCTCTTGGAATTACTATCCACACGAACCTCACTACTCAAATTCGAGACGCACAACAAGTGGCACTAACCGACGAGCGTATAAAGAGTGAATCCCTGAGAGGAATGGAGAAACAGCTAGTACCCAAGGATGATGGAACCTTGTGTTTTGCGGATAGACTTTGGGTTCCATGTGTGGAGGAACTACGTAAGCTCCTACTCGACGAAGCCCATAAGTCAAATTATTCGATACATCCTGGAGCTGATAAGATGTACCATGATTTGAAGGGATTCTATTGGTGGCCAAACATGAAGGGAGACATTGCCACCTATGTCAGCAAGTGTCTGACGTGTTCAAAAGTCAAGGCCGAGTACCAAAAACCGTCTGGACTTTTGCAACAACCCGAGATGCCACAATGGAAATGGGAGCATATATCCATGGACTTCATCACCAAGCTACCCAAGACATTATCAGGATATGACACGATATGGGTAATCGTCGATCGATTGACGAAATCGGCTCATTTCCTACCCATTAAAGAAACTGACAAAATGGAGAAGCTGACTAGAACATATCTCAAGGAGATTGTTTCTAGACATGGAGTGCCGGTATCCATCATTTCTGATAGGGATAGCCGTTTCACATCGCGTTTTTGGCAAACACTGCAAAAGGCGTTGGGTACCCGTATAGACATGAGTACCGCCTACCATCCTCAAACTGATGGTCAAAGTGAAAGAACGATACAAACGCTCGAGGACTTGTTGCGGGCATGTGTGATTGATTTTGGGGGAAATTGGGATACTCATTTACCCCTTGCAGAATTTTCCTACAACAATAGCTATCACACGAGTATTCAAATGGCACCTTTCGAGGCGTTATACGGACGCAAGTGCCGATCGCCACTGTGTTGGGCAGAGTTGAGTGACAAACAAATCTCTGGCCCCGAGATTGTCCAAGAGACGACGGACAAGATATCCCAAGTTCTTAACAGACTGAAAGCGGCACGAGACCGACAGAAAAGCTATGCGGACAACCGCCGAAAACCCCTTGAGTTTCAAGTAGGAGACAAAGTCCTACTCAAGGTGTCACCTTGGAAAGGAGTCGTCCGATTTGGGAAACGGGGTAAGTTAAATCCAAGGTACGTAGGACCCTTTGAAATCCTAGCACGGGTTGGTCCTGTGGCATACAAGCTTAAACTACCTCAAGAGCTAAGTAACGTCCATGACACATTTCATGTATGTAACTTGAAGAAGTGCTTATCCGACGAGACTCTAGTTGTTCCTCCCGACGAAATCCATGTAGATTCCCGATTAAACTTTGTAGAGGAACCAATTGAAGTGGCGGATCGGAAGATCCAACAGCTTCGACGTAGCCGGATTAAATTGGTCAAGATTCGTTGGAATTCGAAACGAGGCCCAGAGTTTACTTGGGAACGTGAGGATGAGATGCAAAGGAAATATCCTCAACTTTTTGGATACACGCCAAACACTCACGACACTACTTAAATTTCGGGACGAAATTTCTTTAACGGGGGAAGTATGTGATAACCCGAGAATTTCTGTAAATTCCGTACGTTTTAACGCATGCACATTAGGTTAATTCCCTATGTAATCAATGTGAATTTAAATTTATTTCAAATGAAGTCTAGCACAAGCCCGTTATTTCATGATTGAATATATTTACTTAAATGCGCGAAGCGTTCGCGTACGTAATTATTACGAATTACACAAACATTCGGTAGAAACCGACACCCGCGAACGATTGTGATCAAGCCAAGTATATAACATAAAGCTATTGAATAAAAATAGTAGTCATTATAAAACGAATATGCAAGCCACATATAGGTATACGCGTAGCCACTTTAATTAACAATTAGAAACGCGTATAAACCGAGAGACTTACAACGGAGAGACGAGTGATGAAATTAATCAAACAAACTACTCGTAAATGAACTAATATTAGTAATATCAAATACTAATAGCCTAACGACCTTAATCTACCTTAATTACCACTAAATCACCTTAAGTACATAATTAGCACCTAATTAATCAAGATTAGCACCTAATGACCTAAATATCTACACTTAAACACAAGAATGGAAACCAAGAGGGGCCCCCCTTGACTCCCCTCTCTTTGGCCGGCCAAGAGGCCCCTAGGGCCCCCCCCATGGCCATTTCCTTCAACATGCAATGCCATATTTCCTTCCATATCCTCATTCACCCATTCATTCACTCCATTCTCACAAACATTCACACACAAACTCTCTCCTCTCCTCTCCCCTTTGAAACCCACGGCCAAGACTCCCCACCACCCCTCTCATTTTAATTTTCAAGATACACCACCATAAACCATCACAAATCACCATGAACCACCACCTCAAAACATAAAAATAACACATTTCAAGCATACAAACACTCACAAACACTTGCACCATCACATTTCCATGGGTAAAACAAGCTAAACACAAGAAGTTGGAGCTAGAGAAATCTACATCAAGAAACAAAGTCTTACCCATCCCAAACTTCCATTTAAAACTTTGTAAGGAAACTTTCTTTAAACTTTTATTATCATATGTATATGTGTTTATACTAAGTATGTTCACTCACACTAAAATACATTTTAAAACACTTACTTCACCTTTTAAAAATGTTAACTAGCTAATTTTATAAAAATAAAGTTTATAAACCAATCAAGAAACTTTAAAAGTGTAAAATCATGCATTATATACTTTAAACTTTTTAAACATGTGATAAACTTGCATTTATGTTAAAATAATTATTTTGGACTAAGAAACACAATAAACTTGTGAAAACATAAACTTTGTAGTTTAAAAGTTAGTAAAACACACTTTTGGGTGAAAAATGACAAAGACAAAACTTAAGGGACTAAAAGTGCGAAATCTGACTTTGGAGGACTGAAATGTTAAAAATAATATTAATGATGTATTAACATGTTAAAATATGGATCTAAGTGTTAAAGACCAAACCATTGTGGTTAGAAACCAAGAAAACTAAACTATGAGGTTAAAAGTGGAAAAATGGAAACTAGGAGGACCAAACTTGTAAAAACAGAAAGTTTCTGACCTTGAACATGAAAATCAGTAACTTAAGTGTATTTAAGCTTAAACCATGACTTAGAACAATAATTATATGGTCAAACCCTAATAAACCGAAATCTTGCGTTAGGAATGAAATAAGTAAAAGTAAAGGGACTAAACATGTACCAATGAGAACTTTTGGACCTGGACTGACCATATCAGTAACTTGGACTTAATTTAATGTTAATGATGTTTTAAAACGATAGCCATATGGTTAAACCCTACTAAACCGAAACATGATGCAAGAAACGTCAAAAATGAAAGTAAAAGGGTTAAAACCGTACAAACCTAAAACCTTGGACCTGGACTGTTCATATCAGTAACATACACACAAAATAATGTTAAGGATGATTTAGAATAATAATCATGTGGTTAAACACATACACACCAACGTATCATGCTAGATATGGACTAAACACAATTATAGGGACTAAACGCGTACAAACTATAAGTTATGGACTGAGATGATAAAAATCAGTAAGTACATAAATATAAAGTCTAATTTGTAGTTTGGTGCATTAAAACCAAAGATTGTATAGTTACAAGTCGACAAACCGAACTTTTGGACTAAAAATGAGATAATTGAAACTTTAGGGACTAATAGTGTAAAGTCAGAAAGTTGAGGACTATAAACTTAATAATATTAAATTAAGTAACCACAAGCTTAAACCATGATAAAAATTGTCGGGAACCTAAGGCACACGGTAGAAATCAAGGAAACCAAACATACTAACCGAAAACGACAAAATATAAACTACAAGGACTAAAACTGTCAATTCCAGAAACTTGTGGACTGATGTAAACCTTCTGTAAATCAGGGGACTTTATGATAAAAAAAAAATATACTTTAGATATCATGATTTGTATAAATGCCGAGAAACCGCAAGGACCGACTTATTACAAATTAATGTTACACATATGCTACAAATCAAAAATTAACATATCATATAGTGAATAATAATATGTTAAGGCTTTATACATAACATGAACATTGTAGCAAACTATAATTGATCACATCGTGTCGTATACACTCTAAGTGAAGTGAACACTTAGTATAGACGGTCTATTAAAACGTCTACGGTTATTAATTTAACTTCCCGCATTTAGGGCATAAAGGGATCTTATTGGGCTCAAATACTTGAACTTATTCTGCTAGCACGCTCGGACTCAAGTGAGTTCACAGCCCCTATTTTACTGTTTTTAATGCTTTCAAATGTTGGGGTGGAAAACATATAACTGATTTATGCGATTATTGGAAACTGACTTGTATCTTTATGGGAGCCTAAGTTCGCAAGTTGTAGCATATAAGTCCTTTGCTTACAATGACTATAACCATTAACTAGGTGACTCTAGCCACTAAATATACGGATAGTACTATCGGATTGACATCCCCCACTGATTATCTTAGTTAGTCGCGCTAACTAGCGACATTGTTCGCGACCAGGATCGTATATTTACTTTGTCCAAGGCAACGATTGTTATGTCGTGGTTTGGTTATAGGCTTAGTTTCGGCATATTAACTCTTTAGGCCTAGCTAGCCTTTGAGGGATCACAGTCAGCGTTTCAACATTTAAATAATCGTACAAGAGGCCTTCGATGCCACATATTGAATTACTAATGCATTTTTATCAAACTGATTTACGATAGAGTCTTAAACCTGTGAATTCACTCAACAATTATGTTGACGTTTTAAATATGTTTTTCAGGGAATTAGCCATGCTGCAAGACCATATGCATTTTGGGACCGCACCTGCCTTATTAAATTAGGATGCCATCTTTTGAAACAATGTATCTTTTGTGAAACTGTGTATTTGATAACACTGCTTTGACGGTTTGTTAAGCCGAAATGTTTGTAAAACTTTTAATGGCATCTTAATATATTAGATGTTGGCGATAACCATATGCTCTTGTATTATTTATTTGGATCGAGTCACGCCCCGCTTAACACTAATGCTTCCGCTAAAACGAAATTACCGATTTTTGGGGTGTGACATATATGTTGATGAATATATGTGTTGGATATTCCATATAGTATTTACAAGTGTTTAGTACTAAATGTACTATAAGTATTAAGTGATGTAACTGGTAATTAATATTGAATCAGGTAATAAAAGTGTTGGATTGATGTAATTGTGTTGGATATTACATCTGTGATAATGAAATAGTAAAAAGAATTATATCTACCTGATTATGTGATTAGTTATTCATTCAGAGTGATAAATGAAATTGGTATCAAGTTAATAAATAAGTGGTCATATAACTGCTACAAAGTGTTCTTGTATGTGTGATAATTATTAATATCACCTTGTGAGATATGAAAAAGTAAGAGTTAATCACTTTGGAGATTGATGGTATGAAGTAACCTGAAAATAAAGTGTACCTGACATAATATGACGACGTCTGGCCAACGTATTTATATTATGCCATTTTACATGGAATTGTTGAGGTTACCAAGTACCAGAGAACTTAAAGTGATTTTGAAATAACAAGTGAGATATGTTGACCTGTAGTGGAGAAATAGTCACTGATTGACTGAAATAAAAGAGTACTAGACCACTAATCTGTTGTTTTACTATGGTACAAGAAATGTATATGTGATAAATTGCAACTAGTAATAAATAAAAGATGAGTTAAGCAAGGTAGAGGTCAGTTGACTGCCGATAACAATGAAATGATATTGTTGAATATGTGACTAATGACAACACCTTATGTTGATGTGTTGAAAGAATTATACTGATAATGCATAGTGTCAACTGGTGTTGATTTAGTATCCTATTCGATATGATAGGATGCTAATTTATTAAGTAAAAATGGTTTTGACCATAAGATTTGACCTCTACATATTGTTTACTCTTATGTGTTTATGGTTATATGATTTGAATTAAGTTAGAGTAAAGAGTTCATATAACCTTGTGATGTTTATAATTACAAGTTGTAAATTAGTAATAAATTAGTTGCAAAAAGTTGAAACCAATTGTTTCACCACTTAAGGTGATATGTGGATACTAGTTGGTTACTAGTTATGACATGAATTTGAAATTCATTGTTAAATATGTGTATTGTGGTTTTATAACCACTCTTATTGATATTGTTTTATTCTTGTTGTTAAGAAAATAAGTGTTAAAGATTTTAGCATATTGCTAATTTCTGATTGTCAGAATATCATAAGTATTTATAATTGTCAATGATTCTGGCATGTTGCTAGTTTCTGATTGTAAGTAGTTTTGTATTCCACTTATTAAGTAATTATATGTTTTAAATGGTTTGAATGACTGAGTATTGATAAACGATTCATATAAGTAATTACTTTATGAATGGAAATAGGGTTTATGCACAGTATTTGTGCACGGGAAAAGATAGATGCATGTACAGTTGGATATGTGCATGTGGAAAGAATTGAAAACATGTATTCATATTTGTAAGTTGCTCATGGGAGTAACATTTGATATGTGTATATACTATGATCAAATAGTTAATAATATTATCCTTTATGCTGGATATTGCATTTGGTGATAGATATTATGTGTTTATATGAATTCAATGGTAATACACACTGGTGGTGTGTAAGTTGATGAAATAACATATATCTAAATAAATAGATGTAGATACATTGGTGGTGTATGATTAAAGATATGCATAATGATGATATGCATAAGTAAATTAAATTAAAACCACATATTGTGTATTAAGAGTAATGAATAATTATGTGGTTAGGAGTATATGAAAACTGTAAATTGAAATAGAAATGAATAGGTGATTATGTCACACTAGAGTGATTAAGTGTGATTAGATTTCGGGGACGAAATCTTTTAAAGGGGGGGAGATTTGTAACACCCACTTTATGGGTCCAGTATTTTACTAGTATTTCTTGACTTGAAATGGTTAATTGAAATGTTAGGAAATATTGTAGATTGGTAATTGAAAATAAATGGGTAAAAGAGTCAAATAATTTATTGTGGTTAATAAGTTATTAACTGTTTTAATTTAATTCAGTTGACGGTAAAATAAAATAATGTTTCCCCGCAAATGGTTTTTAAGTTCCAGACAATGATAAGTACGGGGAATGAAAATTAACCATTTACATAATATACTCCATATGTGGAGTCGGTTTATAATTAAACTTACCATATGCATATGTACGTACGGATATACATACATCTGTATAATACATACATACAAACATGAAGAAATCATCAAATTGGAGCTTCATAATTCGAATTCAAGCTTCAAACTCACGGATTACCATCTTCTAATCATCCTAATCAAGTTGTAAGTCTTAATTTCTTGATTTCTAAAACCTAGAATTTGGGGTTTTGATGTTCTTGACCTTAAATCCGAAATTAGGGTTTCAAATGATTAAATTGATGTTAGTTAAGCTTCAATAACATGTATTAATTGTTCTATCATCATTATAAACATGTTGTAATTACTAATTCTTGAATTTAATATAAACCCTAGAAAATGGGTTTTGTGTATTGGATTTAATTAGCATGATTAAAGTAAAATCGAAGCTTGAAATGATGATATAGTTGTTAGTTGATACTTGAATTGTGATTATAAGCTAAGCCCTAACTTGAATTGATGAAATTTATTAAATTGTAAACTAGTTATTCAATTGAGTTTGATAAGCTAGTATTTGATGATTAAAGATGATTGTGTAAGCTTAATTGCTAAGTATTCATTAGACCTAATATTGAGCTTTTGATGAATTGTTGATATTGGAGGTTAATAATTGTGTTAAAGGTCTAATTATGTTAGTCTAACATGACTAAAGTAATGTGATCATAATAATCATAAACTTGATAAGTAAGTTTGAATGGTGTTGGTAATATGGTTATTTATAATATTGGAATGATGTTGTATAGATTTTGAGATAAGTAACTAACTTGTGTAATTCCATTGTATTCTCAGATTTCGAGAAGACTCAGTGACATTAGACTACTGAGTGGACAACTGAGGTATCGGTGAGTGGATCTTAATCCTCAGTGTAATTTAGTTGTAACAGGTTTGGTTACAATGGGTGATCGTATTATTACTGCTTTGAATTGCCATGATTAATTCGGTTTGATAGTAATAATACTGTTGATAGACTGGTTAGTCTGACATGTTGACTTGATTATATATGTGAATACGTGATCACTTGATAGTTGGCCTTCGGGCATCAGTATTGAGGTCAACTTGTTGGTTGGTTGGGCTTGGTTACTATGGATGACGACATGAATTTCCTTGTACTTATCGTTAATAGGAAATTAGGTCGTATGAGATTAGTACCAAGCTATCGGTCTATTCTGTATTGGCCATACAGATTGTTGGGTAAGTGTTCTGGGAGAATCCCCGGGTATTATGATATCTCCAGAACCACCGATCCTCATTGATATGTTGTGTATTGAGATGTTATCTCATTGATATTATGTGTTTACTGTTGGTATTCTCGGCTGAAGGTTTCCCCAAGAACCATCGATCTATTGTGATGTTATTTGTTTACGATGATTTGCTGTAAACAAGGTTGTTATGCTAAGTTAGACTGTTGGTTATGTATTCCCTCACTTAGCTCTGAGCTAACCCCACCACCCCACTTCTTGCAGGTGATTGTGTTGATACAACGGGCGGGCAAGAAACTTGTTTATTGGATGGAATGTTTGACCAGGCGTAGACTCTGATATTGGATTGATAGCTTAAAGTTGTATTTGGAATTAAATAACACCCATTTTCGATATACTATAGTTTTTGAAATATTATGGTTTAATTTCTTAATATTCTATAACTGAATTATTAATGTTTGTTTGGACTTACGCTTCCAATGTAAAATACATTTAAATAATGTTGTAAAAGATGGGGTGTTACAATATCCGAACTCGGGTATCCGAATATCCGAAAATAATAAAAACAAATTCTTAAATATTAAAAAGTGGCAAATTATATAACCAAAACTTACATTATTGAGTTCATGTATCAAATATATAAAACAAAAGACCACAAAATATCATAATCAATATGCAATAAGAATAATCCATTTATCTTTTGTATACTTAATAAAGAATAAAAAAAAATCAGATTTTTCAGATATCCGAATTATCTGAAAAATCGCAATCCGAATCCGATCCAAAAATTCGG
The DNA here is from genome assembly GCA_963422505.1 of Pseudognaphalium luteoalbum. NCBI lineage: Eukaryota > Viridiplantae > Streptophyta > Magnoliopsida > Asterales > Asteraceae > Pseudognaphalium > Pseudognaphalium luteoalbum. The sequence goes on along the minus strand of OY730192.1, from coordinate 84,583,171 downwards.
ATATCAGAATTTTCGGATATCCGAAATTTTGGATAATTTTGGATCGAATTTTCGGATATTCGGATAACGGATTCGGATACGGATATTTTTGAATACCCATACCCACCACCACCAACCACCCACTCCCACTTCCTGCCACCGCCTCACCACCGTCAGCCGCCGCCCCGTCGCCGAATTCCGGTGAAATTTTTTAATTTATTTAAAAAAAAATAATTATTTTTTCAAAAAAGAATAAATAAATTTTTTTTAGTTTATTTAAATCATCAATTTTACTGCATTTTAAATAAAATTTTACTGCAAATTGTTGTTTGTACTGCAGTTTGTATATATAACTTTTAGTACATATTGTTGTTTTAGACTTTATCCTGTATTATACATATTACCCTTTTTATGCGACATTTTGTATTAATTATACAACATATTATTTATTTTACTGCATTTTGTAACACACGTTGTTTATTTTGTACTGCATTTTCTATTATACATTTTATCTTTTTTGTAATGCATTTTGTATAACATTATAATGCATATTGTTTTTTTTTACTGCATTTTGTATATATATTTCTAATACATATTTGTTTGTTTTATATTGCATTTTATATAAAAATATACTGCATATTGTTCTTTTTACTGCATTTTGAATAAAATTATAATGCATATTATTTTTTTACTTCATTTTGTATATATAATTTTTAGTACATATTGTTTGTTTTTGTACTGCATTCTGTATATAAAATTATACTACATATAGTTGTGTTTACTGTATTTTATATTTATATTTTTAGTTCATATTGTTCATTTTCTACAACATTTTGTATTATACATATATTGTTTTTTGTACTGCATTTTGGTGACGGCGTATATACAATATATAAGATGCAGTATAACATAAATTACAAAATGTAGTAAAAGAGAATAACATGTATACAAAAAGAATGATGCGGTAAATATATATACAAAATGCAGTACAAATGTGATATCACGTATAGAAAAATAAGTAACAATAAATACATATTCATATACGATGCAACACAAAAGCTACAATATGTAGTAGTGTGTGTGTGAGTATATATATATATATAATGCAGTTAAATAACCACAAGATGCAACAAATATTTTTTGTATTTTAAATTGATATGCAGTGTTTTTAAGGAGGGAAAAGTTGGTTATAAAATTTTGGAATTAAAAATTTAAGAATTTTTTTTTAAAAAAAATTGGCAGGAATCTGGTGATGGCGGGCGGCGGCTGACAGCGGCAACGGGCGGTGGCTGATGGCGGCGACGAGCGACAACTAGTGGCAGAGGGTGGGAGTGGGTGGTTGGTGGTGTTGAGGGTGGGGAGTGTTGTTGAAGAAGTTAGGGGAAGAAACTAAGACATAATTATAATGGAAGGATCGGAATGAAAGTTTGTGATGGACACATGGAGCATTGTGAATGGGTGTGAGGGTTGCCCTCCTTCTCTCCATTTGACCTCTGCTCTCTTGAACCATACTCGATAATAACTTGAGATTATAGAGAATATAATTTTAAGTTTCCATAAGTTATGATAGAATAAGTTTGCCAATTCTATCGAAACTTGAAATGGTATACTGAACACGAAAAAGTGAAAATATTCAATAAAGGATATAGAAAATGTAAGCATTTATTATATATTAACGGTTAAAAGACTGCAATATAACTCTGCATAGCTATCGTACTGATTCGTTTAATAAATTGAAGTATTACAAAAAATAAAAATCGGCTATGTACTACAAGTAACTGTGTGATCGTATGCTAACCTTATGTAAAAAAAAAAAAAATCGTGTATTCCATATAACTGGTTGAATACATGTAACTATAAATTATATTTAGAGAGTGAAATTAGACCTTATGTTTTTGTATATAGGCTTGATAAATTAGCTAGAGTTAAAGGATTATTTAATGATATAAATGGACACAATCAACTCAAAAAAGATATAACATTCAACTAATAATTGGTATATATGTGATGACAAAATCTATAAGCTATAATGAAAATAAACAGATAAATATATAATTCAATCTACTTTAATTAGTTTATTTATCCAAATGAACCTCTCCATTTTTTTTGAACTTTTAAAACAATATAAACTTTGATAAGAACGCTGCCTATAGAGGGTCACGTCCCCCGTTCTCAATCCAAATTAAAAAAGGCATCATAGGCTCTTAGGCTCTGGAGCTTCGTTCCTTTTGCCTTTGGTGCTTGCATCGTTGTAGAGACGGAGACAGAGAAAGAGTAGACCCAAATTTTTATTTTCATTGAACCAAGTTGAGTGGGGATTTGTGATGATGTCATCTTTTATCTAATAAATCTGCTGCTATAACATAAGAGATATTACAAAACCTAAATTTCTTTTTAAGCCATGGACAAAAGTAAATATAACAAAAAGGTTTCAAATTTTAAATTTTGGCCTAAATCCACTAAAATTATATATATTTTTTAACTAGTGTTTTTTATTAATGTTTTGTATTTTTGATTTTAATGTTTTCTATTTTATTAATGAATATCTTATATTATAATCTACATTTACATTTGAAATATAATACGGAGTATGTAATTGTGTTAATTGAAAGAAATGAAAAATTATATTAACAGTTTAATTGGAGCTAGGTAATAGTTTGACACATATACTCATTATTTGCAACTTCTACCTTTTAAGTGGTGGTTGGCTAAATTCGCAGGTATTTGGACCTCAAAAATTATAATTTGAGCTGATATATGAAGCCAGAAGCTAGAGCTTATATATATATATATATATATTTTAAGAAATATTTGATAACAAGGATTATCATGCTCAAGCGTTGCGTCGGAATCTTCAAACAATGTCATCAAATAATTTTAAATTTATTTCAAATGATTCCTTTATTGAATTTTATTTTATCTCCGTAAGATATATGAAACGAATCTAACGTTAAAACTTTTGATACCTTAAACAAAACATATATACTTATTTTATAATTTGTAAATAGACTTTTTTACCTTTAAAAAATCATATATTAATAATTACTGCAACAATAACAATACGTAATACTCTATAAGTTATTGTTAGCCTTTCTTAGATTAATCTGTTATGTATTATATTCACCACATAATTATTCTTCTTGTAAGTGAAACTGCGAATTATAACATAAACAACTTTATCTATTACGTAGAATTACATATAAATTATACATCTTATTTTAAATGAGACTTAAATTTACAACATGTATGTTTAAAGTTATTTAAATACCGCTACAATATGCCGTTTGTTATATATCTAACACGAAGTAATATTTTGCATGTAACACCCACCCTAGAGGTCCATGGTTAATTTGGTAAATTAATATCTTTAATTATTATTTATTTCATATGTTAGAAATAATTTTAGTTTATATGTTTAATTGTGATATTAGGAAAAGAGACCAAATAATTATTGTGACTAGTAAATTATTACTTCCTTTAAATTGTTATAGTTGTCGATAAAATAAAATAGTTTATCTCGCAAATAATTTCTTGGTTCCAGACAATAGTTTTAGAAGAGGAATAAATTAAACTACCTTATATTGTGGGCCGGTTTGAAAATACCGACCTAAATCTTTTTCCACAAATTCTCCAATTTCATTGTTACTCTCATGTAAACTAAACTCACATAGGAAAAACCATAAACAAGGAATTAAAACAAGAAGAAGGTTGTGATTTTGTGTTAACATCTGAATTCATAATCATCTTGTTCATCTTATTTCTTCATTTAATTGTAAGTTTTCTTGCTTTGATCTCTACGAGCTTACTTGATGAAATTAGGTCAATAATTGATATATATATATATATATATATATATATATATATATATAAATGGAAATTGAAGCTTGATAGTGTTATTTGTTGTTATACAATGTTAGTTGATGATGTTTGAGGTTATTTGCTGAGTGAAATTGAGTATAGCATCTGAGTTGTGTAAATTTTGAGTTAGGATTCGTGTAAATAATTGCAGGTCTGAGTTTTTTTATTGTAAAACACTAAAACACAATCCCAACAATAAGTCCGGATTCGCGTTCCTTGGTATTAATTTGGTACAGTTGCATTTTACTCTTTGAAACGCGATCCCAGTTATAAATCCCGGATCGCGTTCATATGTGCATTTTGGTTACAGAAAGCTTTATACTATGAAATGCGATCCCAAACTTTGAACCGGATCGCGTTAGCAAGTATTTTTCGATAACAGAAAATTTTCTTCATGGGAACCCGATCCCACCCTATATAGCCGGATCACGTTTGCAAGGTTTAAATGATGAAAATGGATGACTTGTGAACTTATGCATTCCTGATATCTATGTTTTATTATACATAATACTTGTTTGTTAGATGTTAAGTGCTTAAGTAAGATTATATTCTAGTTATGAAAAAGTACTAATAGTATTCTGTTTTGTGTTCTCAGATCAACTGAAAAATCAGTAAAATAAGACTTTCGAGTTTGGAGACTGAGACATTCAGGTGAGTGAATCTGTACTCTCAGTGTAATTTAGTTGTATTAAATTTAATTACAACGAGTAAACCTAGTTTAATTGTTTATAGACTGATTGGAAGATATGATACATGTGATTATGTGATACCTAGCTTTTGGGCATTATATGATATAGAGGTCAACCGCGGTTGGGTTTGGTTGATACAGGTTAGCCAACATAAAAACTTTTAACATGTGTTGTGTATAGGATTCTATGTTGGGTGAAGATAGCAACTAACTATTGGTTAACCACTGTATTGGCATGCAATTGGGTTATAAGTGTTCTTGAAGGGCCACCACGGCATGAGGTCAAGAACCACCAATCCTCTTGGATATTATTTGTTTGTTGAAAACAGATTTTGTTATGCTAAGTTAGACTGTTAGCTATGGGTCTCCTCACTTAGCTTCGTGCTAATCCCACCATTCTACTTCTTGCAGGTCATGAGTTTTGATTTATGGGATTAGGCAAGTAGTTTGACTTAGAAGGAATGTTTGGCAACCAATGACTCTGATAATGTTTTTTTTTTTTTTGGAAAAGTAAAAGTGATGTTGTATTACATAACACTCAATCTCATGTATTTTGGATTTACACAGTTTAACTATTATGTAAAGGTTGTTGCACAATATAATAATATGGTAATTTAGATTATATAATATATGAAGTATATTTGGACATGCGCTTCCGATATGTTATAAAAAAATATGGTTCTAAATATCAGGGGTGTTATAAGTTGGCAGGGGTGTTATAAGTTGATATCAGAGCATAGGTTTGGGTGAATTGAACTACGGTAAGGTGTTCAATCCCAAACCTAGGATTGTGTTAAATCAAACATTCGGGGTGCGGGATTTAGTTACGGTATGTTGTTAGGTACTAACAATTAATGAATTGTGAGTTGTTGTTTTGAATACAAACATGGCAGATAATGAACACCCGACCACTAATCTCAATAATGCCTCTAGAAGCGATGTTCTTCTTGAAACACATAATGAAAGACACGAACAATACGGAACCTCTTTTACAGCGGGAGAGGAAACTGATAGGGAGGATTATATTCCACAGTTAGATGATGAATTACAAGAGCTTCTAGGATTCAGACAGAGAACTTTAGAAGCTGGATCTGCTCAACAGTTTCTCAGATACTTCCGATCAAGAGTACTGTTACACCTCCTGTGGTGTCATCTTGTTAGATTCCCGTGTCCTTGCCATTTTACTATCAGTAACCCTATGGTACATACTATCAGACTTCTACTCCATTCTCATCTTCTGGACCTTCTGGCTATCAAATATCAGTGTCTTTACCACCGCCTCAACAGAAGAAGGTTTGTTCTTTTAAAACCTTTATGTAGCTAACCATCCGAGTATTGTGGGAGTCCTAATCCATCTATTACACTGGATTGGTTACATGATGTTGAGAGGAAGTTCGAAGTTTGTCAATGCAAGGAAGAGGTTAAAGTTCCGTATGCGGTTCAACTTCTTAAGGGGCAAGCTATGTCTTGGTGGGATTCAATCACATCAACCTTGACACCATCTCAGAAGGAATCCATTAGATAGCCTGATTTTTATAATGAGATGTGTAAACAATATTGCTATGAATTTGATATGTCTCGCATTCAACGTGAATTTATGAAATTACACTTGACGGATCGTATGTCTATTGATGAGCTCATTTCCCAGTTTTCAGAGAAGTTGAGATTTGTTCAACAATGGGTTCCAGATGAGAGAACTAAGATTGATCATTTTGTTGGAGCTTTACCTCCCAATTATCGGATGACAGTTAGATTAGTCGATTCTCTTGCACAAGCTTTTACCTTAGCTCGATCTATGGATAGTGATACTCGGGCTCAGGATTTGGAAATTAAAGAAAAGTCTTTACAGAGATCCAAAGGTGATTCTTCCACTAATCAAGGGAAGAAGAAATGGCAAGCTACTCAGCAAAACAGGAGACAGAATACCAGTGGTGGTACAACGGATACATCTAATTGGTGTAATAATTGTAAAGCTAGACACACTGGACCGTGTACTCCACAGACCGCTAGATGCATTAAATATGGTCAGTTTGGTCATGATATTAAGGATTGTACTTATCCTAAACATGTTTCCTGGAATTGTCATAAAGAGGGTCACATATCGGGTCAGTGTCCATAGGGCGGGTAGATAGAGATCGGGTATGGTCGGGGGGTCTCTATCTTCTGGCCAAAAGCGAAAGAATCCGCCACCGGTCAGTGGTAGAGTTTTTCAGATGACAGTGGATGAAGCTGTCAGAACCGATGATGTTATTACTGGTACTTTTCTTGTTAACTCAGTACCAGAGCGTGTCTTATTTGATTCTGGAGCAAACTGCTCATTTATATCTGTTTGTTTCTGTTATTAATTGAATTTGATTCCTTCTGTGATTGTTAATCCTCTTGAGGTTGAAGTAGCTAATGGTAAAATAGTTCATGTTACCACTTCGGTAATTGTAACTAATATCTTAATAGAGGATCATAACTTTCCAGTCTCTTTTCTGTTAATGCCTATTCCTGGTTTTGATGCGGTTTTAGGCATGGACTGGTTTAGTCATAATAAAGCAAACATAGAATGCCATAAGAAACTAGTAAAAATTCCTATCTCTGAGAAGTCATATGTCGTGGCTAGAGGAGAACGGGAGGATAGTCATATTCCTTAAATTTCTTTAATGAAAGCTAGAAAATCTCTAGCTAAGGGTTGTGAATCTTACTTAGCTTATGTAATTGATGCTAAGTTAGAAAAGAAATCTATTTCTGATATCTGAGTGGTTTCTGAATACTCGAAGGTTTTCCTTGATGAGTTACCTAGTTTACCACCGGTTAGGGAGGTAGAATATCAGATTGACTTAATTCCAGGTTCAACTCTAGTAGCTAAAGCTCCTTATAGATTTGCTCCCTTTGAAATTCGTGAAATGATGAATCAAATTCAAGAACTATTGGATAAGGGATTCATTAGACCCAATTCTTCTCCATGGGGTGCACCTGTTCTATTCGTTAAAAAGAAAAATGGTACCCTTCGTATGTGTATTGATTACCGGGAGTTGAATAAAAGAACAGTTAAGAATAAGTATCCTATGCCCAGAATTGATGAATTGTTTGATCAGTTTCAAGGATCCTCATATTTTTCTAAGATTGGTATGCGATCGAGTTATCACCAAGTGCATGTTCTTGAAGAAGATATTCCAAAACAGCCTTTCGCACCAGATATGGTCACTATGAGTTTTTGGTTATGCCTTTTGGTTTAACAAATGCTCCCGCGATTTTTATGGATTTAATGAACCGGGTATGTCGACTTTTTCTTGACAAGTTTGTGATCGTTTTTATCGATGATATCTTAGTTTACTCCGAATCGGAATCTGAGCATGAAATGCATTTGTGTATAGTTCTTGAAACTTTAAAAAAAGAACATTTATATGCTAAATTTTTCAAATGTGAATTTTGGCTTCGAGAAGTTCAATTTTTGTGTCATGTGATTTGTAAGGATGGGGTAAAGGTTGATCCATCTAAGGTTGAAGCTGTTATGAATTGGAATGTGCCTAAGTCTTCTTCTGAAATTAAAAGTTTTCTTGGGTTAGCTGGTTATTACTGAAATTCGTTAAAGATTTTTCTAAGATTGCTGGGCCGTTGACTAAACTAACTCGAAAGGATGTTAAATTTCAATGGGGTGAACAACAAGAATCGACTTTTCAGACTTTGAAACAACTTCCGCGTCAGGCTCCAGTGTTAGCATTACCAGATGGTTCAAATGATTTTGTTGTATATTGCGATGCTTCGTTTGCTGGTTTGGGTTGTGTCTTAATGCAGGGAGACCGCGTTATTGCTTATGCATCTCGTCATCTTAAGCCTCACGAAAGAAATCATCCTACTCATGATTTGGAACTTGCAGTTGTTGTGTTTGCATTGAAAAGCTGGAGACATTACTTGTATGACACTAAATGTGTGATTTGTATGGATCACAAGAGTCTTCAGTATATGTTTTCTCAAAAATAGATTAACATGCATCAACGCCGATGGTTGGAATTGATAAAAGATTATGATTGTGAGATTCGTTATCATCCGGGCAAAGCGAATGTTGTTGCAGATGCGTTAAGCCGAAAGGTAACTTCTGACAGAATTCATTTTATGCGTTTGGAAGTGTCATCTGATTTGATTGACTGATTAAAGACTGCACAATTAGAGGCATTGTTAGATCACAATTGAAATCTGAAATTATGTTGAAAAGAAAAGATTTAGTAATTGATGATTCTCGGGTGTTGGGACATGTTTTGTGACAACAGCTTTCTAGATAATTGGTCATTGTTAGTATAAAATGTAATCGTTATTAAGCTAGATAAAATCGTGAAAGCCCAAGTCAAAGTCTTAGTCAAGTACTTGCCCAATCCCAAAGTCTATGGGCCAAAGCCCAATATATATGTGTAAAGGCTTGAAATAGAATTGAAGTTGGGCCAGCTAGCTATCTTGGGCCTGGAAAAGGGACAAGCCCATTTTAATGTTTGTTGTAGGGTGACAGTGGAAGTAGATATATATATGCATATTTTTGACGGCAAAAGGGGATCACGTGAAGAAGGAAAGGCATGCGAAGTGAGAGGCGAAGTCGGAAAAAGTGAAAGTCTGCAGAAGCACAATCTCAATAAAAGTGGCGAACTCAGATTTTCATACGAGGATGAGAGTAGGCCAAACATGAAGCTTCATACGATATGGTTTCGCACGCGATGATATTTGGTTGAAGTTTAATTTATATCAACAAAGAATAATCGCAAAGCAAAAGATATGATATAGGCATATCTTAGGCTAGTCTTGATGTTAATCGAAGGTTAGTTTTAATCAAGGATTAATTTAGACGTATACTTCTTTGGTATTGTAATCATTAGTTTATTGTAATTAATTGATTTATTAATAAATGATTTATTTTTACCAAAGTATTTATCTCCTATTCGTATTTGTTTGTGTATTGTTAATAATCTCAATGATTAGTTTACGAGGATTTCGCACTCATACGTTAGTAATTAGATCCCGGGTACACATCCCTATATGTGTATCAACGATAGGACCTCTCTTACATCTGGTATCAGAGCATGGTTGGATCTGTAATTGAGATTTTAGGGCTGAGAATCAAAAACATTTTCGCTTTTCGAGTTTACAGCCGTTTCACGAACCAAGATTAGGGTTTCAGCAGAACTTGCGAACTGAGTTTTGCGAGTTGAGTTGCGAACCGAACTTAGTTTTCGCGAGCCGAGTTGAGACTTTGCGAACTGAGATTTGCGAAGTGAACTGCTCTAGCGAACCGAACTGAATTCTGCGATCCGAGTTTCGCGAGTCGAGTTGATTTGTGAAGTGAACTGAGATTGCGAACCGAGATGAATTATGCGAGCTAAGCCTTCCAATGCAAACTGAGATTTGGTCTACAAAAGTCAACTACGAACTGAAAGTTTGACTAAGTCAAACATGAGGTATGTACTTTATATTTTAAATTGTTAACTATGACTTGTAGTTCTTTTAGAAAATGTTTAATTTTTTAGCTGCAAAAACATGGGAGATGATAGTACATTAGGAGAATGAGCTTAAGAATAATAAACCATAAGTCATAAGTATGATGTGTTAGTAGATTCTTATAAGTTTCATTAGAATTTCATATTTAACTAGGAGTTTACTTATATTTATCTGATTATACACCTATATCCACTGATAATAACTCGCCTTTTTAATTAAGTGATAATAATAACTTTAGTCTATTCAGCTTCATTATATGATATACTGGTAGGCAAATTATTCTTAGATTTCTAAGCAGTTAAGAAATTCTAATTTTATGTGCCTTATCTTTTGTAAATTGCTATATAATGTATGACATCAGTCTTAATTGTTGAATTAAAGTATTGCCATACACTGTTATCTAAAGTTTATAATAAAAAAAGGATACAAAGGTAAGTTATATGTTTCTAAAAGAGCATTATTTAGTAACCTCTTCCTTACATATAAAAGATACAAAGTATCTCAATGTCAAGTGTAAGTTATATGCTTCTATAAGAACATTATTCAGTAACCTCTGTCTTGCAAAGAAAAGATACAATGTTATGTGTTTTACTTGATTTCTTCAGTATATTATATAGTGGAACACTTTAGATATTGTTCACATTAATAATAACAGGTTTGCTCAGAAATCTATGTCTAATTTGTTTGTGTGGATGTTGCGCTGCACACCAGTCGTTGGAATTTCTAATGGCGACGCAGCACAACAGTGGTGTTTTTAATTTATAAGGCTGGGGCCTAGGGTTACTTATTATGCTAGCACAAGATAAGTATGACCTAGGATCGTTCTTCAAAGCGCGACAAATTGAAACTAGGAGGTTTAGAGGCTTTTATGTGTTCAGCTGGGGTTGAAAGAGTTGGTTTTGGTTTTGGGTTTTCTTATCCTAATTTAAACTAGACTGAATTAAAAGGTGGAGGTTACTTCGGGCGTTCAGCAATTAAAGCGATTGTCTACTATAATGTGGTTTAGAAGTGGTTAAATATGGAAAGTTCTAATGAGGATAAGTTCGTAAGTTGATGGGGGTTTAATCTACAATCCTTCTATCGGGCTGACACGGAGGTGTCCACAATCAGGCAAATAGAATGTCACGGGGATTGCACAATATATTAAAGTGTACACCGAAAGTTCTCTCAAATGTACACCCACACTATCCAACAGTTAACCTCTAATCCTATTCCCCAATCTCGGTCGTCAGAGATGCCCGAATCATGGCATAGTTTGTTGAATAAACAATCTTATGAACGAGGGTTATCCTCACCGGAATAGGTTGGGCTAACTGGTCTAAGCGGTCGGATAATATGTCATCACTTATTCGTACGAGTTATCATCATTACTTGGGGATATTACAAGACAGGGATGATTTGTGTTACAAATGGAGACCTAGGTAATACGTTTGCTATTCGATTCATAATACAACTACCTTCGGTCGTTCTGACTTCCATACATTTGTACTCCGCCGTAAGCGTTTCCAGTACTATATCAAAGAACAGTCGAATAGGGGCCGTCATATTATTTCACGACGATTAATGCCATTTAAATTTTACTATTATGATGATCCTAAGGCAACAATCAAACAAGAACATGCAATAAGATGATCAAGGTGACAGTTTAATTTAAGCATACAAAAGTATTATCTAAGTTGAGGGTATTCCGAAAGTTGTCTCAAAAATATCGTCTATATGAATTTAATCTTAATCTACCTCTACTCCCATGTTCCGTGTCTCTTGGATCCTATTTTGGTCTAGAGAACACCGGCCATGCCGAGATCAATGATTCAATCTAACATAGTATAACTAAGTGACCTGTATCCTATGAGTTAGCTACGTTCATTTTTGGATAAAGTTTTAGTCATAACATGAGTTGGGCAGATAAACGATAAGGATTTAATTCCTATATCCATTTGTAATATAAACCATCCGCAATCTCAAAACATACCACATAGTCACATATTTAATAATTTTCTAAACGACTATCATAGCAGACAATTGAGTTATTTAGCTAATCATGGCAATTCTAGCATACATATTTAAATTTATTAAAGAAAGGACAAACATATTAAATATGAAAGATAGATTGAAACCTGGAAAGAAGTACAATAACTCGTAGCTAAAATATGCGTCCCGGAGCACCTCCGTACAAATCTTCCTTAGCTAGTTAATTAGCTAGCCTAATTAACTAGGAAGAATAAAAGAAAAAAAAATACAAGTAACCAAATGTGTTGAGGTGTGTTTTTGTATCTAGGTGTGTCTTCAAATGAGCCCATGCCTCCTATTTATAGAGGAGTTTTGGTGCATTTTAGCTAAAGGAAGCACACATTAGCAAAAGGTGGAAAAGGTAGTAGCACCAGGTACAAAAAGGCGAAAAAGGTAGTGGCACCAGGTACGAAAAGTAGGAAAAGGTCTAGCACCGGGTACGAAAAAGTACCAAAAAGTGCAATCCGTGCAGGTGGCGGGCAGCAGCCGGCGGCGGCTGGGTGGCTGCCGGCGGCGGCTGGCTGCCAGCTGCACCAGTCTGCTGCCGGTTGCTTTGTTTCTCGATTCGTGCTTGTTTTATTCGTTACGCGTCCATTTGCGTTGATTCTTTTTGCGTTGGATTCGTAATTCAAAAACGAAGCTTTTGATGAAAAGAAATACCAAAAATATGTCTCTGAACTTTAGATGTGTCGTACGAATCGTTTGGATCTTCCGGAGTGCGTAGAATCTTCGTTCTTCGTCCGTTTTAGTTGATTTTTCTTCTGTTGGATTCGTAATTTGAAAACGAACATCTTGGGTCAGATAGATGTTCTTGAATCCTTGTTTTGATGTCTTGAATCTTCAAACGTACGTGGAATCTTTGTTTTTCGGCCTTTTTGCCTGATTTTGCTCGTGCAACCTTGTTTTGATCTTCTTAGCATTTTATCGGTGATTTTTGCATTATTTGAGTCCAAATGCTAAGTATTGCTCCAGAATGAGAGGGATATCGGTGGTAAAAATGTGACTTTTTACGCGATATATGTGGATCATAATACCGGTAATCGTCTTGAACTGTTTAAGACATTGGAACATTCACTTTTTGTGAATAATTAGTTCTAAATACATAAAAAGTTATTTTAATATAAAAGTGATGTCGTGTGGATAAAGGTAAAGAAGATATAATTTTATAAATATAAGTTAATTACGGGTTAAGTTGTGATTTTATTGTACTAATACTAGCAATCGTCTTAGACTTATTAAAAACTAATAAGTATAGCTTATTCTTTCTAATATGATCCCTAAGCAGTTTAAATCTTAATCGTTAACAAGTAATAGTTAGTAGTTTTTCATTTATGTGTTAAACTTTTGACCCTAATGTAAACAAATAAATCACATTTATTAAGTTTTAGATTTGAGACGTTTTGGGTTATAATTAATATACACTATAAATAATAGTTATGTGGAGTGGTGATCGAAAGTCTTCCGACTCATTGCATAGTCGAGCGGCGTGTCCCAATATTTTATATTGGCGGTCACATTCTCTAATATAACTTGTTTGTTTTAGACTTGTGAATCTTTCGATTAACAAGTAAATTACATATTTCTATATGCTAGACTAGAGAATTTTATGTTAACTAGTAAAGCTTCTTATATGCATTTTAAACTTGTGTATAGACTTAAGATCGTAAGGTATATAAGTAAATAACAAGTAAATTTGTAGACTCATATAACTTATTCGTAAATAGACTTAAGAACTTTAAGTTAATAAGTAAAAGACTATATGTTAGTTTTCAACTTATGAATGTTTCATTGATAAGTTGAATTATACATTATAGTAATTAGACTTGTGAATATTTATATTGACAAGTAATTTATGAATAAGATATGTCAAACACGTAATTTTAGCTCGATATTTTTCCTTATACAAGATTAACTGTATCACGGGTTTAGTCGGTTAATATATGTAAGAGGATTATCATTGAGGAAAAATTAGGCAAAAACATTTTCTCGGAAATGTTTCGGCTAAACAGTTACAGAGATAACTATATAAATTGAAGAATAGGAGATTTACTGAAACCAAATATGGATCTATATGGTCTAAGGGGAGCTTCGATATCAAGATCTAATAAGACTTCATAAGACCTGCAGCTAGTGGATAATATGAGGATTATAGAAGATTGTGAAGAAAACTTTTAGAAGCAATTGTCAAGGGGGAGTCTGTTGGTACATTTCTATGACAATTGATTCTAGAGGTTTAACGAAGACATTTAGAAGTTTAATGATGACATCTAGAAGACATCAAGAAGTTATCTAGAAGTTATTGTCAAGGGGGAGTCTATTGGGACATGTTTTGTGATAACAGCTTTCTAGATAATTGGTCATTGTTAGTATAAAATGTAATCGTTATTAAGCTAGATAAAATCGTGAAAGCCCAAGTCAAAGTCTTAGTCAAATTCAACCAGGGGCCAGCCCCTTGGACCCCGCCAGGGGTTGCCACCCCTGGAACCCCGCTTACCAGGGGCTCTGCCCCCGGACCCCCGTCACTTAGAGTTTGTAAATACATTTCACACCAAGTGTCAAACTTGTATAACACAAACACGAATACGATGCGACTTCTAAAACACATTGGAACATACCTTTTAAGTATAACACTTCGAAACCATAATAATAATAATAGTTGAGATTATTATTACAAACAATCACCAACGGGCCGTACACATTTTCAAAACTCAAGTTAATCAACCAAATCGTAGTCATTTAGACATTCTAGTTGGATGAGCAACTACAAAGGTAGTCATTTAAGATACCTAATCAATTAATAACTATCGCGTATCGTGGACACCCTCAGGTTACAAGTCTTCGGACATCACTACTCGGCTAATCAACTCAAGTTTATTTAGATAAACACTTCAAGACTCAGGTGAGTCTCATAGCCCCTATTTTACTGTTTTACTCAGGGGTGTGATATACTGCTCGTTTTATTTTAACTATATGAACGCAAGTACGAAAATAAACGATTACTACATGAGTTATCTCACTAATCTTTCAAAGCCCTCCTCAGCATAGTTTGGTAATACGTTGTAGCGTGAATATTAGTATATGGTACCATATAGGATTGACCCTCCTCGTCCGGGTTAACATGCACTAACTGGGTAAACAGATGTACTAATATTTGTTCAGACGAGTGTAGATTAGGCACTCGTGGGAGGCACCTCGATCAGGATACCTTAAATGTGGACCTGACACCTCGAGTTAAGCTCAGACTATGTGCTCATGGCTGTAAAACTTTTATTATGCTTAATTTCAATTTAAATTCAATTAAATCTTGCGGTTCTTACAATATGTGTTGACATACAAACCTGTGAGCTCACCAGCGTTTCACTGACCCATTTTAGCATGTATCACAGGTACTAAGCAGTAGGTTGGACTGTATTCAGGAATTATTAGCTCGTGTCAGCATGCAAATATTCAGAGATTTAGCTGCATTATTATATTTTGTATAAATTAATTATATATGTAAATCTCTCAATTCCAAACTGAGCTAATATAAACTATATTTTGATGTAAACTTTGATTTTATCAATAAAAGTTGTAAAACGACGCATATAGAGTCGTTCATTATATCTTTGTGCTGTGATTATTGATTAGTCACGCCCCGACTCGATTCGCTTTCGCAACCCAAATTTGGGGGTGCGACAAATCCATTTGAGTTATTAGACCGTAAGGTGACCAAACTTCGTAAGAAAGAAATTCCCATTGTGTTGGTTAAATGGAAGCATAGTTTGGTGGCGAATCTTACTTGGGAAACTGAGTCTAGCATACGATCACGATACCCTAGTTTATTTGGACGTGGCAAGATTTCGGGGACGAAATCTCCTTAAGGAGAGAAGATTTGTAACACCCACCTTAGAGGCTCAGGGGTAATTTGGTAAATTCATAACTTTAATTATTATTTATTTCATATGTTAGAAATAATTTTAGTTTATATATTTAATTGTGAAATTAGGAAAAGAGACCAAATAGTTATTGTGACTAGTAAATTATTACTTCCTTTAAATTATTATAGTTGTCAGTAAAATAAAATAGTTTATCTCACAAATGGTTTCTAGATTCCAGACAATAGTTTTAGAAGGGGAATAAATTAAACTACCTTATACTGTGGGTCGGTTTGGAAAATACCGACCTAACTCTATTTCCCCAATTTCTCCAATTTCATTGTTACTCTCGTGTAAACTAAACCCGCATAGGAAGAACCTAAAACAAGGAATTAAAACAAGAAAAAGACTATGATTTTGTGTTAACATCTGAATTCATCATCATCTTCATCATTTTGTTCATCTTATTTCTTCATTTAATTGTAAGTTTGTTTGCTTTGATCTCTACGAGCTTACTTGATGAAATTATGTCAATAATTGATGTATGTATGGAAATTGAAGCTTGATAGTGTTATTTGTTGTTATACAATGTTAGTTGATGATGTTTGAGGTTATTTGCTGAGTGAAACTGAGTATAGCATCTGAGTTGTGTAAATTTTGAGTTTGGATTCGTGTAAATAATTGCATGTCTGAGTTTCGTTGCTATAAAACACTGAAACGTGATCCCAGCCATAAGTCCGGATTAGCGTTCCTTAGTATTAATTTGGTACAGTCGCATTTTACTCTTAGAAACGCGATCTTAGCTAAAAATCCCGGATCGCGTTCATATGTACATTTTGGTTACAGAATGCTTTATACTATGAAACGCGATCCCAAACCTTGAACCGGATCACGTTAGCAAGTGTTTTTTGGTAACAGAAGAATTTCTTCATGGGAACGTTATCCCACCCTATAAAGCCGGATCGCGTTTACAACCAATAGTATTCTGTTTAAATGATGAAAATTGATGACTTGTGAACTTATGCATTCTTGATATCTAAGTTGTATTATTTATATATAATACTTGTTTGTTAGATGTTAAGTACTTAAGTAAGATTATATTCTAGTTATGAAAGAGTACTAATAGTATTCTGTTTTGTATTCTCAGATCAACCGAAGACTCAATAAAATAAGACTTTTGAGTTTGGAGACTGAGACATTCAAGTGAGTGGATCTGTACTCTTAGTGTAATTTAGTTGTAATAAATTTGATTACAACGAGTAAACCTAGTTTTACTATTTATAGACTGTTGGGATGATATGATACATGTTATTATGTGATACCTAGCCTTTGGGCATTATATGATATATAGGTCAACTGTGGTTGGGTTTGGTTGATAGAGGTTAGCCAACATAAAAACTTTTAACATGTGTTGTGTATAGGATTCTATGTTGGGTGAAGATAGTAGCAAACTATTGGTTAACCACTGTATTGGCCTGCAGTTGGGTTTTAAGTGTTTTTGAAGGGCCAGCACGATATGAGGGTTCCTCAAGAACCACCAATCCTCTTGGATATTATTTGTTTGTTGAAAACAGATTTTGTTATGCTAAGTTAGACTGTTAGCTATGGATCTCCTCACTTAGCTTCGTGCTAATCCCACCATTCTACTTCTTGCAGGTAATGAGTTTTGATTTATGGGATTGGGCAAGAAGTTTGGCTTAGAAGGAATGTTTGGCAACCAATGACTCTGATAATGTTTTTTTTTTTGGAAAACTAAAAGCGATCTTGTGTTTACATAACACTCAGTCTCATGTATTTTGAATTTACACAATTTAACTATTATGTAAAGTTTGTTGCACAATATAAAAATATGGTAATTTAGATTATATAATATATGAAGTATATTTGGGCATGCGCTTTCGATATGTTATAAAAAAATATGGTTCTAAATATCATGGGTGTTATAAGTTGGCAGGGGTGTTATATTGCATAATTGACTTTGTTAATAACCGAGTCAATAAGATAATAAGTATACTAAAAAACCAAGACATGTGACATGATTAATTGAATTATGTGTATCTATATATTTATGCTCATTGTAATATTCGTATTATATTATTCTAAATAATGTTTAATATTTGCATATAAGTCTTATACGTTTGTACCTCATTTTTATTCATACTAAATTATGTGTCTAATATTTCTTGTATTACATTTGTTGCTCTAATACTCGTATTTATTAACAATAAAAAAGAATCAAGTTAAATAAAAAGTGTGATGGTAGGACTTGAACATGGGACCAATGAATTAGATAGTAAGACCCTTTACCATTATGCTAAAAGAATGATGTTACTCTATTTACACACATAAATATCTTTATGAAGATAAACAAAACTAAGTTTGTAAAATGACAAACAATTTACTATTCATAAGAGGTTGTAAATTTGATATTAGAGGATAATGTATTTGAAGTTAGAGTTTAAAAATGTGCAATGACATATAAGGAAAAAAAAGTAAAAAAAGATGAAAATTAATTTGGAGTAAATGTGTAATTTTAGTTTTCATAATTCTACTTTCTTTTTCTTTTAAAGCTAGTTGCAGTAGTTTCTTTTTTAACAGCTTATACTTTCAATAAGCTTTTGTTTATCAATAAAAGCTTTTAACTTAAGTTTGTGGGAAAAAAAATAATAAGTTCTCACTTTTATAAACTCTTGTAAGCTTTTCACTCAAACACACCCTTAATATTTTCAACTAAATTTTATTATTTTCACAGCTACTGTACAAATTTTTACATTGTTATTAGCATTGAATGTTTTACTTAAATACTCAAAAACCACCGCATCTAAGATGTTTGTGAATTGTGTAGCTCTTTTAGCACAACTATGATATTGATTATATATTAATTAAAGTTGAAAATTTACATTAAAGACTGTGTAACGTAAGAATGGTTATTAAGCCGGAAAATTGGTACTCCGTATCATGTATTGCATTAAAGACAAATGCTTTCAATAATTGATCTTTTAGTTAAATATTGATGAACACATTAAAATAAATGGTAATTTGGAGGGTACATATCTCCACCGTATCATATTCCAACGGTACCCGTAAAAAGCATCAAGGTTGGGCAAATCACATATTTACAAATCAATCACATGTGTTGAGGAACAGATTAGAACCCTTGATATATATGTCACACATGTATAGTCTAGATATTTATAGTGACGGTACCACTTAAACTATGCTAATTGATAAACACATTAAAATTAGACTTAAATGTTCATGTCATTAATTAACATTTATGACATGGAATTCAATTTGATTATGTTACCAAATAGCTTGAGGATGGTGAGGATAGATGTATTTGAATTAGGATTCAAAGGCGTAAATCTTTTTGTTGCCTGTAATCTCCACCCCCTTCGAAACATATATTAATCAACACATAATACTAACGACGTTAAAGGCTGAAAACGCTGGAAAAAATGTAATGGATTAATTAATCTAATACAATATCGTTTTGATAAGTAATCAACAAGATCAGCATCAACAAGTAATATAAAGAGAAATGTTAAGATCACATAGATTTTACAAACATATTTTCACAAAATGATGTGTAATCATATGTGAACTAATCACATAATTTTCTTCTTTTTCTCATTGTTCTCTCTCTTATTGCGATTGGTACAACTTATTTTATAAAACCTTTTTTATAAAAATTGTAAGGATGTATCATTTCTCGTATATAAATCATTCATCAATCATTTTTTTTATCTTTATGACATCATACCATCAATTTATTGTGCCTATACGACATTATATATATTTTTTTCAATCTTATATTCTTATTACAAATCAATAAGACAGGTGATTTCCTTTTTTTAGTCTATACTCCACTAAATTATATTCTTATACCGTTTTTGTGATTTGAGGAAAAAAAACATTAATTGTTAGAAAACTTAAGTTCCTAATACGAAGAATGATTTTAATTGGGTAAGTATTCGTGCACCACCTATTTTTAGCCATACACCACTAAATGTGTTTTACAAGATTGTACAGTACAATACTTTATAACATATTTGATGGCGTATGGCTAAAAACAATGGTGTACGAATCACCACCCTTTTAATTGTGTAGAAGTTTTATAAGACCACTTCCATCGGGGAGTGTCGGTTCGTGTCGGTTGGGACCGACGAGGCCGACGGCGATGGCACTGATCCGTCGGTTGCCTCGTCGGTTGTCCTCCTTCGATTTGGCGACGAGAGGGACGAGGGGGGTGTGGGGCCACGAGCTTTTTTTTGTTTTTTTTTTAAAAAATCAAGCCGTTTAGGAAAAAAAAATAAAAAATTCCAACGGTTAGGAAACTAGCCGTTGGTTTTTTTTAAATATTTTTTTTAAAAAAAAAAAATCAACTTTTCAACTATAAATACACCTTCCATTTTTCAAATAATCCACACCATACTCAATTCAAATTTTATCCTTTTACTCTCTAAATTTTCACCACTTTCATATTTTTACAAAATGTCTTCCGATTCCGATCTCGAAGATTTGCAAGCGCTTAATGACATTTTTGATCCGGAGTACGCGATCAATGTTATTAACGCCATATCGTCCGAATCGTCCGACGATGAAGAGGAAGAAATAATTCCGATCCCGAGAGCTCCACGTCGATACTTTCCGAGAAATCGCGAAGCAATGGGGCAACGATTGTTTCTGGACTACTTTCATGACGAGCCAACATTTCCGGCGGATGTATTTCGACGCCGATATCGAATGAGTAAGCCATTATTTATCAATATATGTCAACGTATTGTTTCATACTCGCAAGAACCGATACCGGATTATTTTCTATACTTTCATCAACGTTTAGATTGTACCGGTAGACCCGGTTTTAATGTTTTTCAAAAATGCACATCCGCCGTACGTCAATTAGCATATGGTTGTGCGGCGGATGCGTTTGACGAATACTTGCATATGGGTGAACAAACCTCATATTTGTGTTTGGATAATTTTTGCAAATGCATTTTTCATCTATTCTCTACCGAGTACTTAAGGAAACCCACTGAACAAGATGTTCAACGTTTGCATCAACGACATGCGGAGTTGCATGGTTTTCCGAGTATGCTCGGTAGCTTAGACTGTATGCATTGGCCCTGGAAAAATTGTCCAGTTGCATGGCAGGGTCAATACACCAGAGGTGATCAGGGGCGTCCCACAATCATGCTCGAGGCGGTTGCCTCTTATGATTTGTGGATTTGGCATGCTTTTTTTGGTCCGGCAGGGTCGAGCAACGACATAAATGTACTTAATCAATCGGATTTGTTCTCCGATTTGATGCAAGATAGAGCTCCACAAGTTAACTTCACTATTGCCGGACAACAATTCACCAGAGGGTATTATCTAGCGGATGGGATATATCCTGAGTGGGCGACTATCGTTAAGTCGTTTAGGCATCCGCTAACTGCAGCCGAGGCTCGATTCAAGAGATACCAAGAATAGGCAAGGAAAGATGTGGAACGAGCATTCGGTGTGCTTCAAGGTAGGTGGCAAATCATCAAGAACCCGGCTAGGCCATATAGCACCAACAAGATCAAAAGAATCATGTATGCTTGTGTCATTCTGCATAACATGATCACTGAGGACAACGGGAGAAATATTTGTCAACTAGAAGAAGATTACCCCTCTGATTCGTCAAACAGGCCAAGAAAAACGTGAGAAGAAAGAGTTGAAACTTCATTGCGTATGGACAAGGAATTACGCGATCGGGACGTTCATCATCAACTCCGCAACGCGCTAATCGAACACATTGCGCAACTACCACTAAATTTCCGTATCCGTTAAAATGTTGTACTTTGATTATGTAACGTTTATTTTTTAAATTATTGTACTTTTTAATTTTTAGGATTTGTAGTTTTTTATTTTTAAATTATTGTCCTTTTAATTTTTAGGAAATGTGTAATTTTTATATTTTTAATGAAATGTGTTTTATTTAAATTGTTGTGTTTATTTGAATTTTCGAATTTAAATTGAATAATTAAATAGTCAGTGGGTCCCAGAAAATGAAGTGACGGAGTGCTGATAAGAGTGGTCAGTCAGTTTGTGGAAAAAGCTGACGTGGTGCTGACGTGACTCTGTCAGTTTCAGTCAGTTTCTGTCACTGATGGGAGTGGTCTAAGTCACGTAGATATCACTTTCTAAAGTGAAAGACAAGAAATGTATTTGTAATGTGCTAAATAAAAGTCTTAATATAAAATTAGGCTGATATGTAGTCAACCACTCATAAATACATGATTAAACGTGGTAGCTAGGCTATGTTAAAGATGAATATATCTTAAATAAGATGATTAAAATATGATTTTTGGGGAAATTAAAAAAAATGCCACTTATTTTACTTGTATATATCGATTTGTCCTTTCGAAAAATTTTTTGACGATATACCCCTTGAAATCGTAAAAGCAAGCTTACTTTTGCGAATGCACTGTTTGCCATTTGCGAACCGTGTACCAAACTAGGCAATTCACGGGTAAACATCCATAGGTAAATCGCAAATCGCAAGGTGAGGCTTGCGATTTGCGATTTACCTATGCACGAGTCGATGGTTGCGATTCATGAGTAAACATGCGAGTCGGGTTGCGATTATGTGCCTTCGCAAATCGCAAGGTAAGCCTTGCGATTTGCGATTTACCTACGGGTGAAAAAAAGAGGCGGGTTTGCGATTAAACATTTACCTACTCATTATTTATATCTATAAATTATTTTATATTTATTTCTTATTATATGTAGACATAATTTATATATAGACACAATTGATAAAAATTATATATATATATATATATATAGACATAATTGATATATATATATATATATATATATATATATATATATATATATATATAAACATAGTTTGTTATCATATATAATTTTTATCATAGCCATTATTTATTGGATTTTTTATATATATGCATAATTTTTTTAATCAACTTTTCTGGATAACTAGCTATTTGGATAAGATTTTACGTGATATTCGGGATTTAAAATTTTCGGATAAGATTTTTTGATAAGATTTTTCGTGATTTGTGGGACTTAAGATTTTTGGACCAGATTTTAGGATAAGAATTTCCGTGATCTTCGTTATCCTTTGCCATTTATAAATAGTGAGACTTGTCAATTCTTAGAAAATTTCATGAATTCTTAGAAAACTGAAAAAAATATATATAAAATGGTTCAATCTGGTCACTTTTGGCAATTTCGATCTCCAAATGAAGAATCATTTACTGAAGAACTATACGCAGAAGTTCCTGAGTTGTTTTCAATTGCTTTTCGTCACGGTGGACATTTTCAGGGCGCACAAAGGATGTACACGCAAGGTTTGTTGACGTTTATTGATTGCGTGGATGTCGATGAATTTGACACCAAATTTCTAGATTACGCTTTGTCAGAGGTTGGTTATTGGGCTCCAGAGAGGTGGTTTTGTTACTTTAAAGAGCATGACAAAAACCTAGATGATGGTTTACAATTGATAACTGATGATGTCGACCAACTGAAGCAGATTACTGACTACGCAAAAATACATAGAGAAATTGAGGTGTATGTTACACGTAACGATCTGTCACATCCCTCGAATTCTGAGACAATGATGCCAGTAGCAAGTTCTAAGATTATGACTGGTTCTTCAAGTGCAAGACGGTTATTCGATTAGTGATAAGTCAAATCTTGCCATTCGTATGAATGTTTCAATCAATTGGATGGTTGCCAAATAATGTAATTTGTTAATGGTTATGTAAGTTGTTTATTTAGTATCCATTTAAATGTTATGTAGCGTTAATCCTTATGTAATGAGATGGTTTACCACTGTTCACACAAGTAAAAGTGAACATCAAGCAAATTTATTTACCTAAATAACACTGCTAACTAGTACATCACATAGGTTTAGTCCTTATAAAAAACTTAAGGGTGACTCAAATGAACACTTGGATAACTCTGTGTCGGCTGAGACTGCGTTGCAGCTTCGTCCTCGAAATGGCTTTTTGTTGATTTTGTGGATGTTTTCTGCAAGTAAATATTTGAATATGATATTAATAATACAATGAAATATCTTAGTTTTTATATTCATATAGGTAAGAACTTACTTTTTGCGATCTTGATTTGGATCTTGATTTGGACCTTGAGTTGGATCTTGTTGTGGTTCTTGATCGGCTTGTCTCATCTGTTCTATCGTAAGGAGCCATACAAGTAATTCGACTATGACCGTGTTCCTTGCAACGGCTACATTGTTTCGTGTATTTACCTTTCTCCTCTCCTTTAGAAGGAATACGTGCACGCCCAGGTGGACAACCAGATTGCCGCTTCACAAGTATCGGCGGTAAGCAAATATGCAGATTACCTGGATCGGCCCATTCTGAAGGATGAGGCAAAGGATTTGTAGCCTCACTGTAGGCCGCTTGGTATGTTTCTGTGGTGAAATACCTCTCCGTATAGCAGGTCACGCTGTCAATTTTAAAGTAGCGGGTTACTGCCGAAACGTGTCCGCAAGGTAAACCAGACAATTGCCATTGCATGCAAGTGCATGTTCTTGCTTCCAAGTTAACTATCCCATTCTTGTTCCCATCAAGCACCTCACATATGATATTTGCCGATGGTTTGACCTTCCAGCGTAGCGACTTGCCAACCCTCTTACCGATTTTGTGCTCCGCATATGGTGTCACAGGTGTTGTAACACCCGCGGCAGTGTTCCGATGATTAAAATATCATTGTTGTATTGAAGATCTAAAAAACTCCAACAGCATTGTGACTGGGAGTTTCCTTGCATGCTTGATCATGGCGTTAATGGACTCCGCACTATTAGTTGTGAGATAAGCATATCGTGTCTTTGTTGAATGATGCCTTGACCATCTTTGTTTCCCCACGTCCGTAAGAACCTTAGCTGAAGCTGGTAAATGTCTAGAAATGGCACCATAATGGTGATCGAAATCTGACTTACGGTACGCCTTACACATTTTCCAATAATGCCATTCGAAGTGCTTGACTTTTGAAGATTTGCTTTTCAAGTTTCCCAACAGATGACGACAACACAAGGCATGGAATGCATCTTGAAACACAGCAGAGATGCCGAATGCAATAGCTGGAGCCCTATCAGAGATGAATGTTAGGTTGTGAATCCCACTATCAGATTCAATGGCGTCACGTAAGTTTCCTAAGAACCACGTCCAAACGTCAGACGTCTCTCCCGCCCCAATTCCATAGACTAGTGGCAAGATGCCGTTATTACCGTCCATCGCCACCGCAATCAAGTTGGTACCCAAGTAACCCCCTTTTAAATGGGCGCCATCAACGATGATTATTGGCCATGTATGGTTGACAAAAGATCGTATCTACAAGGTCATATTAAAATATATATAAATTATCTATGAATGTATGTATAGGAACATAAGATGTAAACCAACAATCATTACTTACAGCTGCACCTATGGACATGTAACACATTACAAATTTATTCTCTTCGTCTGTAAGGAGATTTGTAATGCTCCTCGGGTTATGTAGCTTTAGGTTGTGGAGGTAAATGGGAAGTTTCGTAAACGATTCTGCTGGAGTACCTCTCAACAACTCTATAGCGTAACATTTTGCTCTCCAAGCTTGGTTGTATGTAAGGCTGATTTTAAAGCGTTCAGTCATATCAAGTTTGATCTCTTTGCCTCTGTATACACGTCCTTCCAGACTCATCGCCTCTTTTAAGATGTTACCAAGCACTTTCTTGCTCGCAGAACGGGTATTTGCCAAGATTTGAGTACGAGAACAAGTGTGAGCATCACGTAACTTCCTAACCTGAAAGTTGTTACAGTCTTTGATACACGCTGCACTTATCTTCCAATCACAATTAGGCAATATACATTTTGCTATGTACCTTTTCTTGTCTGACTTCTTCAGCTTAATTTGAAAACCTTCTTCGAGACACTTTGTATGCAACTGAAGAAGAAATTCCTCTTTAGTCTCGAATGTTTGGCCCTCTAGAATCCGACAAGATGCCTCATACATGGTAACTGGTCGTTGTTTAACTTTTTCTTCTTCGTTTCCTAGTGGCGAAGGCATATTCCAGAATATATCTTTTTCTGCTGGTTTTTGTGGTATTGGTATGTTGTATGTATCTGTTGGATCAACCTCACCGTCGTCATCATCCTCATCATCACTAACAATGTGATTACAAAATGGATGGTCATGATTCTTAGGTGGATTGACATTTTCTTCATCATAATGATCAAAATCATCCGGATGTAGATCCGGCTCATCCACACGGTATTCTGAATGAGTATGTTCAAAGTGAACATCCTCATGATATTTAGAATCATATTGGGGTTCTTCATCTACCTTAAAAGATGTGTATTGGGAATGGTGTGTTGGATATGCGTGATTTGATGTGTTGTAAGGAGCAGCATGATAATGAAATTGATATTGTGGTTGAAAAGGAAGTAGAAAGGGTTGAAAGGGTTGTTGAAATGACTGATATTGTAGTTGTTGATTGTAGTCATTAGTGTGTAGTTGCTCGTCAAAGTATTTCCAACTATCAATCCACCATTGGCACTTCTTCTCATGCTTATTCGGCTTAAAGTTATTTTAGAAAGATTCTCTGGTGTAGTATCATTCTGCATTAAACGAGTCATTATTTTTTCATCACATATCTATATATATGTATATATATATATATATATATATATATATATAATTGGAAACGGAAAAAGTATTTTTATAAAAAATTGGAAATTTCCTTTTTGTAAAACGGATAAACCAGCTGATTTTTCAGCTTATCAACTTTTCAAAATTTCAACAACATTCCTTAGTTATCAGCATAAATTTATAATTGAACGCTTTGAATCGACTGTACAAATACATATACATATACTCAACTTTATTAAATTTAAACTTACCGCAATCTTCAAAAGTTGCTCGAACTCTTTAAATTCAGTAACCTTCCTTTTGCGCACCCAGTGGATCCCACATGGTATTTGATCTCTTTGTGGTCTTGTAGCAATATTTCCTATTTGACGATAAAAAGCCTCCCAAATCCAAGTCTTGTAATCAATAACAAAGAAACAAATCATCATATTAATGTATTATATATTATATTAACATTAACAGTATCGAAAAATAATTCGAACAATAGTAAATAAGACGATGCTACCTTACACGCCCAACCGAAACCACTCAATGTGTACTGCATCCCTTCTTGAGTCAACCGAGTCTCCAAACCCTTATCCAGCTGCTCATATGTCCTGGCCCAAATAATATTACCCCAAGGATACGCGTCACAAACATCAAAATCCTCAACTAAATGCATATGATCATCGTCAACAGTATGGCTTCCCTGCTTTCCCAAAAAACCTTTATATATCAACATGAGCATACACACGCGCACACAATCTTCGTCGCTCAGTTGTCTCGGCCCACAAAACTAAAACTTATCGTTAAAAATATCTGTCATGTGTGATACATGTACACTGCGTTTGCCAAAATCGGGAAATACTCGCTCTTTAAATGCAGGGTTCTTCCCTAGAACCTTCTTGGGAACATGATCCGCAGTATTTTCATTGGGACCGAATGGTAAACCGGTCACCAGACAAAACTCTCTGCGACCGAATCGTATAAAATGGTCATCCGTCACCCTAAACCACAACTCATCCGCCTCCGCGCGAGGGTGCTTTAACCCTGGACGCTCCTTTCGTCGAAACTGTAATATATGATGTACAAACCCCGGGTCATTATCCGGAGCCCTCACATCCAACCAAGGGCCAAAACAATGGTCTCTAAATATCTTCTCTTGATTCTCCGTTAAACGCTTTTTTATATGAGCAGTAACAGTGAGTTGACTTTTCAAAGTCAATCGTGCACTAAAAATGTCCTGAAAAGTGATAAATCGAGACAAACAAGTTTCGTTAATACAGGTGATAAATAATAACAAATTGAAGTATATCTTTAGTAAATACAACAACTAAAATCGACATTAACAACATGTATTACATATACTTATATATATATACATATATATAAGTATAAGTATACATACATATATATAAGTATAAGTATACATACATATACATACATATATAAGTATATATACATATACATACATATATGTATAAGTATACTTATACATATATAAGTATACATATATCTATATATATATATATATATATATATATTTAAGTATATATAAACACATATATGTATACATACTTATATATATATATACATATACATATATATAAGTATACATACATACACATATATATATATATATACATATACATACATAAGTATACATATCTATATATATATATATATATATATATATATATATTTAAGTATATATAAATACATATATGTATACATACTTATATATATATACACACATATACATATACATATACATATATATATGTACATACATATATGTACATACATATATATATACATACATATATGTACATACATATATGTATATATATATACATATACATATACATATATATATACATATACATACATATATAAGTATATATACATCTATGTATTTTTTTTAAAAAAAAATTGAAATGTCCTTTTTGAAAAACTTATAAACAAGCTAATATTTTAGCTTTTCACGTCAACAAAGTTCCATCAATATTCCACTCTAATCAAGACTATAATATAATCGAGACTATAATATAATCATACATACATACGTACATACATAACCACATATATTACATATATAAGTACACACATATATTAATATAATCGACACATGTATAAGTATACATACATATACATATATTACATACATGTAATAAGTATACATACACATACATACATTACATACATGTATAAGTATTCATACGCATACATCTATACTTTCGGCATTTTACATTACATACATACGTATAAGTATAACACAAACATTACTAATCCAACATTTTACATCAAGTAAACGTACAATGTACACCACAAAAACCAATCTACATTCGATTTATCACACAAATAATGCCTAAAAAGCAATCAAACTCATGTATAATCAAAAATTTATGTTGCACACCACGTGTTCGATGAAATGCCACAATGAAATTTCGAATTTTAATGTACTAAATTCAAAAATTAGGCGGTAACTTTAACGACTATAACACAAAAACACTATAATACATGAGAATCGTTCATGTGGAAATCGGAGGTGGTGACATTAAAGTGGAAATCGGAGGTGGCGACCGAGGGTGGTGGTGCGACCGAGGGTTTTGGTGCGAACGAGGGTGGTGGTGCGTCGGATGGTGGTTAGGGTGGTGGTGGTGGTGCGTCGGATGGTGGTGGTGGTGCGACGGGGTGGACCGACAGAGGGAGGAGGTGAAGGTGCGACGGAGGGAGGAGGTGGGCGATGGAGATTTGGTGGGGGATGTGGAAGTGGGCGACGGAGGGAGGAGGTGGAGGTGGAGATCGTAAATCGCAAATCGATTTGCGATTTACGATGGTCGTGGGGTGGAAGTGAAAGGAGATCGCACGGTATGGGGTCGGGGGGAAAAGGGTGGGAGACGAGGAAGTGAAACGAGAACAAGGGTTTTAATCGCCTCTTTTTTTCACCCGTAGGTAAATCGCAAATCGCAAGGCTTACCTTGCGATTTGCGAAGGCACATAATCGCAACCCGACTCGCATGTTTACTCGTGAATCGCAACCCTCAACTCGTGCATAGGTAAATCGCAAATCGCAAGCCTCACCTTGCGATTTGCGATTTACCTATGGATGTTTACCCGTGAATTGCCTAGTTTGGTACACGGTTCGCAAATGGCAAACAGTGCATTCGCAAAAGCAAGCTTGCTTTTGCGAATTCAAGGGGTATATCGTCAATTTTTTTTCCGAAAGGGCAAATCGATATATACAAGTTAAATAAGTGGCATTTTTTTTAATTTCCCATGATTTTTAGTTGTCAAATTCGATTAATCCCATATATACTTGGTTTATAAACGTACCATCATTTTTTTATAGAAGCGGTTGTTAACTTCTACGCTATAAGCTAACAGTGTGTACCGCAGTTATTAATAGGTGAGAGTATCACTGTCACAAATTGCACAACATCTTAGGTTCAAGTCGAGACACCCTATAGCAACAGCAGCTAGTGAGTCCCCACATTATGAATTTACGGTCGATTATGAAACGGTCAGGGTTATCAATTATCGACCTTTTGCTACAAATTCATACTTTAAAAACCTTTAAATAGTTTTGGGTGGAAGTCTTCTTTGTAATAAAACTCAACAAACAAGAGTCAGTGACTAAAGCTTTGAAAAGATACATAGGTTCATAACGCTCGTAACATACTACTCACATTTACCGGCTCTTTTAAGAGGGGGAAAAACAGCTATCCAATAATTTTTTTTTAATGATTTACGCTCAAACATGTATAGGGCCTCATCGAAATATTAGATTCATAATGGGTATTAGATATGAGCAAAGACCAGATAAACCTGGTTTTCAGTCCAGTTCAAAAGAGTCCAGTTTTTTAACTGAAAATTAAAAATCAGTTTTATCAAGGACTGGTCCAGCTTTTTGCCAGTTTTTCATAGAATTTCAGTAAGTCTCAGTCCAGTTTCAGTCATTTCCAAATTATTTTTTCCATGGTCGATAATTTTGTCAATAGTTACAAAAAAATTTTAAAACCAATAGAAAAATCAATAAATGTGAAGTATGATTAAATTAAAAGAAACGGATCGGAGGAGCAGGGCTCCATGTGGGAGCAGTAAAGGCAGGGTTTCTACCAATAGGAGATTTCCACGTGTCCCCATACAGTACCTACCAGGGACTGTTGTTGTACACTTTCCAAACTGTAGGGAGTTTATCGTAAAGTACTCAAAACAATTCCAATTAAACTAAATTCAGAAAATATGGAAACATATCCGATTAGATTCTTAGATCGGTACCATTTTGTTTAGCTAAATCGTTGATTTAAACCTCGGATCAATACAATTTTTTCTCAACAAAACCTTGGATCGATACGATTGTTTAGCTAAATCGCCGATTTCTGCATATCTAGTTAATGAATTTCATCAAATTTTTGCACGATGTCGCAAGTAAATACACCTTCGTGTGCTGTTAATCGTGTATACGAAACCCCTGTAGCTGCTGTTTCATTCAAAGAACACACACCTATTGCAGAAATCATTAACAAAAGTAAGTTTTTATTTTTCTATCTCATATATGTATATATATGCGTGTTTTTCGTCTGCGTGTATTTATATGTATAATCGTGTGTGTTGATTTACGTGGTTTTGCTTGTTTTTGTTAGTATTCATACTTCCACATGATTGTATGTGTCATTGTATACTTTTTATCGATTCATACGTTTACAGATTTTCATATTTTTTTGTATGTATTTTGTTGTAATTTAGATTTTTTGCTCGGATCTGATTTTGATTATAAGATGTGGTATATTTGTGTTAAAATGCAATATGAGTTGTGTAAAATGCAGTTTTAGGTTTTTCCATATAGGTATCGTTTTGGATCTAATCAACCTTTTTGTTTTCTCGAGTACACAAAAGAATCAGAATGACGATTGAAAACACCTATAGCTGCACTTGAATTTGAAGAACACACTCCTACAGTATAAGTTAATAACATAAGTAAGTTTTTGCGTATATGTATGTAACTGTATAGCTGTGATAAAAACTGTCACTTCTATTACTCCTCATGCTTCTAGCAACTACACTAATACCTTTCAGCACACTAATTTTTTTCACAAGCTTAAGTAATTCTAGATTAACAAAATGTATAAAACCATCTAAAAATACTAAAAGCTTCTCAATTTCACCGAATACATGTATTGATTCTACTGCACAATCACTTATCAACATATGACATACATGTTTAACTTCATTATCATCATTACTACTACTACTATTATTACTAGAATTGTAGTTGTTCTCGTGATGATTAAGAGATGGTAAAATGGTAAAAGGAGATTACCAGAAACGGTATCGACGTATTACACTGAAAAACAGTGTCCTGAGTTATGACAACAAAGGTATTTAAATGAATTTCTGAAGTACCACTAATATATGTGATAATATATTTTAAAATCTGATGAATTAATGGATCATATACACGTACATAAACTATTTTATTAGAATAAGTTTTTGATAATATATTTCAATCATGTTATCTCACAACTATACATGTTTAACTAAGTCTGAACTTAATTCATGTGTAGCCATATAAAAAACCTGTATATAGAGTAATAAAGTACACAAAATTATAGCTAAAGTGACGCATATTATCTTTCTTGAATAAATTGGTATGTCATGAATTATATTGTAGACTTTGTCACTTACATATACCATGTAAATTGCTAGTATTTATTTACCTTTGTTGGCATACCTACCTACTAGAACCCAATCCAATAATTAACTTCAAACCAAAACACAAAAAGTCTATTGGCCTAGCGATATTGTGAAAACCTTCAACTTTGAGGTCGTGGGTTCAAGTTCAAGGAAAACAAGTACTTTTAGTTTGGGAGTGATGCTTGGTTTTCTTATATTTAGAGTTTATTCAAATTTAAATGTTATTACCTGCAATGATCCATGTAATTTTTGTAAGGTTATGAGATGAAGGCATCAAATAAGGATAAGTAATGGCATTTTTGAATTCACTGCATTTTATTGTATTTTACTGCATTTTACAAGAAAAACTGCATTTTATAGCTATATAATTTGACTGCATTTTACAATAAATTATTTTTTAAAATGCAATAGAAACTTTTAAAATGCAATAGAACAACATATAATGCAGTAGAATTGTTTTACAATGTTTTTTGTTGATATAGTTGTTATTTTTTTTTACTTCAGGTGTGGATTGTTATTTATACCCTTTACTGGCATTAATAGTCATAACCGTTTGTTACATTTGGTTCGGGACTTCTGACTAGAGAAACTGAAATATACTATAAGTGGCTTATTAAAACCTTTCAAAAATGTTTCAAGGAAGACCCAAAAGTGGTTGTAACAAATCAGGACAGTGAAACGCATGCTGACAAGACACAGATTATGTATGTGGCATATAATCATAAAGTTGACAAAAAGGTATGTTTAGTATTCTTTTTTATAGAAGGACACATGTTGATTTAAAATTTGGTCACTTTTTCTAATGTAATATGTTACATATATTTTTTTTAGGTTGGTCCTGTGTTGTGTTCAAACACCAATTTTAAAGATTTATTATGTGAAATCGTTTGAACAGATAATATCACACCGGAACGATTTGAAAGAAGATGGAATTTGATAGTTAAACAATTTGGACTTGAGGATAATGAATGGTTGAAGGAGATGTATGATATCAGAGGAAGATGGATACCAACGTATTTGTTAACCGTCCATTTATTCACAAAACATTTAAGATTATCTAGATCTAAATAAGTGGATCTGAAAAATCACTGCATTTACGGGTATTTTATTGCTCTTTACATTTTAATGTAGTGGAAAATTGATTTCAATGAGTAGATATGGAAGACATTTACTGCATTTTACGTTTAAGCCAATGCATTTTATGTTTAAGGAGGTTGAAAACTGATATGAAAACTAGATTTCGACAACTTACTTCTTTTTATGTTTAAGTTACCGCATTATAAGTTTAACTTACAGCATTTTAAATCACTGCATGTTACGTTTAAACTACTGCATTTTATATTTAAATTCCTACAATTTAAATTTTTTAAGCTCATGTAAAACTAATATGAAAAAATAGATAAAAAATTATTGCATTCTACGTACGTTTATGTTACTGCATTTTGTGTTTAAGGTGGTAAAAAACTGATTTTAAAAAAATAGATATCGAAAACTTACTGTATTTTACGTTTAACTTACTGCATTTTAAGTTTTCATGTGGTGTAAACCTGATATGCAAAATAGATCTCAGATAAATCATTCAAATTTACGTTTACATAAATGAAAAAGATCATATGAGCAGATTGTTTTGAGGAAGCAGAGAAGGCAGACTTTAAGCCAATAAAAATCACCAAATCAAAATAATAGTGGTTAGGTCTAAAAAAGTGGATCAAAAAAAATAACTGCATTTTACGTTTATGTTACTGTACTTTACGTTTTAATATAGTTGAAAATTGATTTGATTGAGTAGATATAGGAAAACATTTACTGCATTTTACGTTTAAGTTACTGCATTTTATTTTTAAGGAGGTTGAAAAATGAAATGAAAACTAGGTCTCGAAAACTTACTTCTTTTTAAGTTTAAGTTACCGCATTATAAGTTTAAGTTACTGCATTTTAAGTTTATTGTGGTGAAAAACTGATATGAATAATAGCTTTTAAAATAATCAGTGCATGTTACGTTTAAACTACTGCATTTAACGTTTAAATTACTGCATTTTATCTTTTTTAAGCTCATGTAAAACTGATATGAAAAAAAAGATAAAAAATTTATTGCATTCTACGTTTATGTTACTGCATTTTATGTTTAAAGTAGTGAAAATTTGATTTAAAAAAAGTAGATATCGAATACTTACTGCATTTTACGTTTAACTTACTGCATTTTAAGTTTTCAGGTGGTGTAAACCTGATATGCGAAATAGATCTCGAATAAATCATTCAATTTTACGTTGTAATTAAAGAAAATGATCATATGAGCAGGTTGTTTTAAGGAAGCAGAGAAGACAGACTTTAAGCCAATAAAAATCACCAAATCAAAATAACGATGGTCAGATCTAAAAAAAGTGGATCAGAAAAAATAACTGCATTTTACGTTTATGTTACCGAACTTTACGTTTTAATATAGTTGAAAATTGATTTGACTGAGTAGATACGGGAAAATATTTACTGCATTTTACGTTTAAGTTACTGCATTTTATGTTTAAGGAGGTTGAAAATTGAGATGAAAACTAGGTCTCGAAAACTTACTTCTTTTTAAGTTTAAGTTACCGCATTATAAGTTTAATTTACTGCATTTTAAGTTTATTGTGGTGGAAAACTGATATGAATAATAGCTTTTAAAAAAATCAGTGCATGTTACGTTTAAATTACTACATTTTACGTTTAAATTACTGCATTTTATCTATTTTCAGCTCATGTAAAACTAATATGAAAAAATAGATAAAAAAAATCACCACATTCTACTTTTATGCTAGTGTGTTTTTATGTTTAAGGTGGACGCACATAAGAGTCGCAAATGACCCATTTTCCATCACATTTTTCACAAAGCCGCCCAATGGCAATTCCTGGTTGCTTTATGCACATGATCAAATCAGGATGATGCTTCGCCATGATTTCTAACAGGCTCTTAATTCCCAGACACTATAATAGTCTGCAATAATAAGCAATCCACTTCTATTAGAATATATCTGGAAATGAAAAGTAACTGAAAACATAAAGCTGTTAAAAACTCTATAGAGCAAAAAGATCTGCACAAATACTTCTTCGTTCTTCATCCATTTACTTCAAATAACTAAATTTAGCACGAAACTTGAGGTCACTGAGGCTGAGTACATGTAAGCATGCACAAGATCTTTCTAAGTTCAGTATACGTTTCTACTTTAGGGTTCAAGCATCCCCAAGTGGTACCATGTGAACAAAATCTTATCAGATTCTATATGTGTTGATTATTCAGACAAGGTTGAATACTGAAACGTAGAGAGGCCTATATAAACCTAATAACCCACACAATGGATTAAATATGGTTATGCTATATCTCTAACGGTAAGTTATGCTAAAAATTCTAACTTATACTAAATAGAACAAATATGTCAAAAGGCATGCCATATGTATTCAAAAGCATAATATCTGCTAACCATATTATCAATTAATGGAAAATTGCCAAGGTAACATAAAATCTGGATACAAGACAATACAAGACAGCATCTGCCATCTGGATAGGATTACTCAAGTAATCATCTTGTTGGATGTACTGATGTACTCTGAGTGGACCCAGCCTCCCAATGGACCATTTTTATCCTGGGTATACTATTAGTACATATGAATACCGTGGCAATATGTCTTCATGAATTTCTTGCAAAGTAGACTCTCTGAGTATTAGCCCATTGGAGTATAGTATATTCTATAGTCAGTCTTTTGCTAGAGTTGTGGATGGATTGGGATTTTAGTATATATATTTTACTAAAGTTGGGTGTAATAGAATGGCAATTCAAATTATAAATGCTCTTAGGCTAACACTATAATAGTTTAAGCATGCTCGTTTGACTGCACTAAAACTGAATCGGATTCACATTATATGACATCATTAACACAACTTACAACATAGTAACCCTTAACATCATAGACATTAAAACATGGAATTGCCATTTCACAGTACTATTATATCAATCAAATTCACATTATAGGACATCATTAACACCTAGGGTTTGACTTACCGTATTACTGAACTCAAATTAGGCTTCATTACAGCTGACAACATAATAACCTAACAATTTACAGTAGATACTATTGCACGAACAATGATCACAGCTTCACATTACTATAAAATCAATCAAATTCACCTTATACGAATTCAATATTTCCTACGTTTGATCACCATAAAGAAACAAATTCAAAATAAATTAAACTACAATATAAATCACAACATCTTTACCCTATCATTTCGAAAACCTCAAACCACAGAGTAAGACAACTTCATTTTTTTTTATCATCTTTCTAGTGTTTTAGTGTAGCAGATAGGTTTAAAAATAAAGATAAAGTCTTCAAGAGTCATAAAATGCAGTTAAACATATTTAAAATTAGTCGGTAGGTAATGAAATATTAGTTTCATATCATTTTTTCATTTTACAGTAGAACTACTACAAATGTAGAAGATAGCACACAACATGCAGTAAAGCACAGCTCAATAATTAAAGAGTCGTAAAATGCAGTTTATAAAAATTATTACATTTGAAACTATAATTTACAAAAACAACTCTCATAAAACACATAGAAAATCAGCCAAAAAAAAACAAACAAACAATGATCGGAAGCATTTAACAGGTGACTTTTTCTATGATTTTTTAAACATTTACAAATCTAACATCATACATATATAACAACAGTGGTATGTATAAGACAAAAAATATACCTCTAGATACATATTTATCTTCATCGCTACCTTCCAAAGGTAAATTTGCATTCATCATCTTGTCGTTTTTGTTTTCTTCGAATTTGTACCTTGTTCTTCTTTGGCTTCTGCGAGTAGCTGTAGAATAAAAATATTAATATTTAAGTACAAACAAAAAAGAATAAAATAGGTACAAAATGAAGAATAACATAGGAAGATCGAAAAAACTTACGAGTAGCTTCATTTTGTGATTTTTGTAAACCATAATCATCCATGGATGTAGGTGTAAGCGATTTCAACATGATTTTTTTCTGTACAAAAACTGTCACGGTAGAGCGACGATGATTTTTGATCGGTGATACTGTAGAGCGACGGTGATACGGTGTTTTATCTACGACGGTGATACGGTGAAAGACAGTGTTTTGTGATTGTAGATCTGAGCTTTTTTTTACAGTGTTTTGTGATGGTTTTTGAGGTGTGTTTTTTTGTTTCAGTAGAAAGAGGGAAAAGTTAGGGAAAAGTTAGCAGGTGACTGACCGATCTGACCGTATGAGAGAGATTATATTAACGTTTTTACACATTTGATCCCTTGACCATATTTTTTTGCAGGAGTGTCCTTATTGACTAGTGAGATCTGGGTCGTTGAAATGGAATGAAGGGTCAAGATGTTTCATGCCCTTCCTGCTCCTCTTAATGCCCCATCCCCTCTGAACCAAATCCTAAATTAAAATGTATATAACTGAAATTGTTGATGTGAAAATAAATAAAAGTTTATAAATAAAGAAATAAAAATGTATCAAATACAATTTAACCTAAATTTAAATTTTATAAGGACAGAAAAAAGTTTATAAGCAATAAATAAACATAAATAGCATATATTACATTTCAGTCTTTTTGCTAGTTTTAAACCAGTTTTAGTTTTTAACCAGTTTAAACTGATTTCAGTCCAGTTTTTAACCAGTCTCCTGACTGAAAAGTATGACTGTATTAGGACTGTCAGACAGTCCTAGGACCAGTTCAGTTTTTCTAGGACCGATCCCAGTCCGGTTCAGGATCAATTTCAGTCTTAGACTGTTTTGCTAAACTCTAACGGGTATGATATATATATATATATATATATATATATATATATATATATATATATATATATATATATATATAGGGATTCAAAACAGATAAATATTTAATTTTTTGGATCAAACCACTCACTACGACAACAACAAGGACTCAAGGAATGAACTGTCAGTTCAGCATCACGTCATCACTTTCTCAGAAAAATTGAACAAATACTAAATACTACCTATAATGACATGAAAGACCGAACTTTTTGAGTACTCACATTTATTATACATTCAAAACACATAAATAGAAAACAAAAGGTTGCCCAACAACTATCGTCTTCTTCCCGTCTCGTCAAAGACGAGGTCACCATTAAAGACAGAGGCAAGGACCCAACTATTGGTGTCATTGCAAGGGCTCAACGAAGATGGTCCATCTTCGATATCATAGGCAATGGTCTTAGAGTAAACAATTTCATTAAGTGAACTTATTAGATAAATAGATGCATTTTTCATGAACACGGTGTTTTTTTAAGAATATCTCTTTTAAGCCAAATGATTAATAAAAGATTTTCCCACGTGATTTGATGCAAAAGCATTTCATCCTTTTGTCTGTTGTGGTTTATTCGATGCATTTATTTACCATTATAACTTAAGTTTGATTTTAAAAGTAACAAGAAGTTATATTATTCGGAGATATTATTATAGCAGCAAGAAATTGCAATTTATTAACAAGTAAAAATAGACACTCACGTTAATTATATATTTTTCATTTAGTGGAAATTTGTGCATACTAGCTAGTATATAAATCTGTTTTGAAAGTGGTTAAATGCTTAAATTATCTTTTTATGCTAGTACCTTATAAAGAAATATGATATGATTAAAATAATTTCTACCTTCGTAAGACGATGAATTAATATACAAATAAATCCAATTTAAAACTCTACTACAGTGGCGATGAACGTAGGAGTGTTCGTGGACGGTTAATTGGAGACTCGGTTAATTGGAGACCGGTTAATCGGAGTTCCGGTTTAAAATATTTTTGAACCTAAATCTAAACTGAAAAATTCGGTTAACCGGAAATTGGTTAACCATTTTTTCGGTTCGGTTAGTCGGTTAACCAAATTAACCGTATATTAATTAATACATATTTAAAAAGTAACTAATAACATACAAATATATATTTATTTTTTAATGTTCACTATATTTAAAATATTTTGATAAACGATAACCATTTTACTCATTATAATCGTGTATTTAAGTTATACGTACGTAAATCGTCTGAATAATTAGAAAGTTAGTAGTAATAATTACCATATTATGCCAAATATAAGCTAATATATTACATTAGAATGAGTGAAAAGAAAATATAAATGATTTTATCAAAATACAAGTGTAAATATCTATATATAAATATAAAATGTACAATATATATACAAATATTTAAAACTATATATAACATTTTCGGTTTTTTTAGTTAACCGTTTATCACGTTCATCCCAAAATCATGAACCGAAATCGAAAAACAAAAAAAATTCGGTTCGGTTAACCGAAACCGGAAAACGAAATAAAGCCGGTTCGGTTAACCGAAATTCGGTTCGAATCTACCGGTTTTCAGCTCGATTTTTCAGTTTCGGTATATTTTGAACACCCCTATGAACGTATCATTGTTTTTCCTAAAATCTCGTGCAAAGGTGGGTTATTTATATTTTTTTTAAAGGCAGGTGGGTTATTTATATATTTTTTAACCAAAATGTGGGAATATGTCTTCATTGGTAAATGTGTTTTGAAGATTTGAAGTTAATTAAGACTGCTTATGATACAATGTATTTCTGATGTAGTAATATAAATTTGTTACTCCAAGTAAGCAAATGTGAGACTATTTCCTTCACCGTTAAATGGGTTTTGAAAATTTGAAGAAAGAGTTTGTAAGTAGTATTAGACCATTAGTAATTTTTAAAGTTAATTAATTTTTTTCTAAGAATTTTATTAATTTTATTTATTACTGTAGTATTGTTTTGTGAAGCTAGTGGCTAAGGTGTTTCGAATGTGTACGTTTCTTTATTCGTTGGGCAATATGGTGTTGGCGAAAACGAATTCTTCATGTTTATCCTGATGATACGGTCGAAGCTCGACATGATGACATCTTCCCGGCCAACCAAGGGCGTAACTACGGTAGGGGCAGGGTGGGTACCCGCCCCCACGGAGTTTTTACGAGTCGATAAACTTTTGTAAGTTTCGATATAATTTGAATATTTCCCTAATAACTAATAAATATAATACAGTTTCAATAGTCATTATTAGCATGTTTAACTTGGTAGTTGGATAGTGAACTTAGTATTTAAGAGGTCTAAAGTTCAATCACTTTTTGCTACACTAATATTTTCTCCCTTTATGATTAATTATTCTTTTTTTTATTGCATATAATCAATGTAATACTATTTTAAATCAACAACTTGAAACAATGCAGACCAACTAA
This sequence comes from Pseudognaphalium luteoalbum, assembly GCA_963422505.1. Taxonomy (NCBI): domain Eukaryota; kingdom Viridiplantae; phylum Streptophyta; class Magnoliopsida; order Asterales; family Asteraceae; genus Pseudognaphalium; species Pseudognaphalium luteoalbum. Next base: position 84,542,754 of record OY730192.1, on the reverse strand, counting down.
AACAATACTATTCCAATGTGACCATTATTTTAAATGCATTATATTTCAAATGATTTTACATGGCGGTGATAATTCTTGAAAAACTTAAAAATTTATACGAAAATGAATAGTCTTAACTCGCCGACTCTTTTAATTTATCTTATTAGGTTTGAGTTAAATTCTAGGTCAACGTGCTGGCAGACCAACCAAAACAATGCAGGTCGTATTCGAGTTGGTTATTTTTGACCCGTTGACCCACTTATCAAATTATTTTCGGGTTTAGATTGTGAACTATAGACTCGCAAACCTAACTCGACCCACCTTGCAAACCCTAATTATAGTAATTGAAAGTTAAAGAAAATTAAGATACAAATATCTAATACAGTTATAAAATATATTGAGTTATACATTTAACGTTGTATAAGTAATATACTAATTGGGCAAAATATTTGTGTTGTCAACAACATAAAGCATTTGTACTATTGACCAATAAGATATAAAGTAAGTTAGATTTTCGGTCCCTCAATTTTTTTAGAATTACATATTCAATCCCTAAAGTAAAACTAACTGCACATTTACAAATGTGCAGTTTTACTGCACATATTATTTTCCCATAGTAATTTCTACTTTTTTCAAAATCAAATGGTCAAACTTGTATATAACAACGGTATTTTAACTTTTATAATTACTTTCACTTTAAATATTTAAGTGTTGAATAACATATTTAAATGTGGATTGAATAAGTTTTAAGTATAAAAGTTATAAACAAAATAAAGGTGAAGTATAATTCGTAAATAATATATGATTTTCTATTGATACTTATATTAGAACAATCTTAACATACATTTATATATTCGTTAATGTTTATATAAGTTATGCAAAAGATAAATATATATAGCGTTACATTTGTAATTATGAGATATTAAATTGTATAATAAATTGCATTTAATATAATTGTTCAGAAGTTGAGATTATGAGTTAAAAGGGTATATTAGTAATGTACTATTACTCCTTTTAAGACAATGTCTCAAACTTTTTATAATATGGTATATGTAACATCCTCCTTAAGGGCCTAGTGGCAATGTAGTAATTTCCTGACTTTAAATTATTATTTAATGTGTTAGGAAATTAATTTGTTATTTTATTAAGTATTGTAAATACTTAGTCAAAAAGTCAAATGACTTATTGTGACTAGTAAATTATTGATTGTTTTAATTATAAACAGTTGACGGTAAAATAAAATAGTTGGAATCGTAATTGGTTTTTAGGTCCCAGACAATAGGTTTAGAAGGGGACCAATCTTAAATGGGTACAGAGTCGGTTTAAGAAGAGCCGACCTCCTTTTATTTCCTGAACTTTCCCAAACTTCTTATGTTTCATTTCAAGAACACACAGTGATATTCTCATATAGAAATTCTAATCAAGATTGAAACAACTTAAAGAATCAAAGGGAGATGTGATTCTTACTTACAAGTTCTTCGTCATCACCATCTCATCATCATCATCTTGTTATCTTCAAAATAGTGAGTGTTCTTGTATTATTATTCATGAATTTAATTGATTGAATTAGGGTTAATGAGGTATATGTAAATTAAGCTTGAGAAATTCTTAGTTGTGGTTGTTTGAAGAAAATCGAGCTAATAGAAACCTTACAAAATGAGTTTGAAGTTGTTTTAGGTTTCAAAAACCGAGTTAGGGTTCATGCAAGTCTGATACACCAATTTTAAACGTCGAAACGCGATCCCATCTTCGAGTCCGGATCACGTTCCTCCGTTATATTTCATCACAGTCGAGTTTTGATTTTGAAACGCGGTCCTAACCCTTGTACCCGGATCGCGTTCCCTAGTTATAAAACAATACAGTCGAGTTTGGTCATAGGAACGCAATCCCAACCCATCACCCGGATCGCGTTAGCAAGTGTATTTTGGTTACAGATCGTTTTCCTTTATGTGAACGTGATCCCACCACCTTAAGCCGGATCGCGTTTGCATGAATAATTTTGACAGGTTTTGGAAATTTTGAAAATGCGTGTTTTCAGGGTAACGGATAAGTGACAATTTCATTAACTTGGATTGGGTTGAAATTCGTATGGTCACTCGGAAACGGCCCAATGATTAAGGCTCTTTTTTAAGAGCCTAGGCGGTTTTTGGCCATTCGGGGTCGTTTAGGGGCCGAAAATAACATTTTACAGTTTTTAGACCTCGTTTCGGGACTTTTCAGATTATATTCCGGATGAGACTTTTGTTTTCTTTGATCTTAGGGATCACCTGATTTATGTAAGTATGTCATAATGACAATTGGGAACTAAATGATGAAGTTGTTGATTTTATAATCCAAGTGATAAATAGTTATTAGTAAACTAGTATGCATGATACTTGAAATTTGATTACTGATATGTGATGACAAATGATACACTATCATAAATAACAATTATAATCCAGTAATTGAAGTGTTGATTTTATAATCCACTATCATAATACACTATCATGATATACTATCATAAATGATGAAGTTGTTGATTTTATAATCCAGTAATAGAAGTGATAAATAGTTATTAGTAAACTAGTATGGATGATACTTGAAATTTGATTACTGATATGTGATGACAAATGATACACTATCATGAATAACAATTATAATCAATATTTACAACTTGTTATTGTTGTTGTAGATTGATGTTATTCATTTGAGATATGTTATATGATTATAAAACGAATTGTTGTGGAATGAGTTACTAACTCATTATTTGTTGTATTCTCAGATCAGCAGAAGACTCGGTAATATTAGACTTCTGAGTGGGGACTGAGGTATCGGTGAGTAGATCTATAAACCTCAGTGTAATTTAGTTGTAACAGGTTTGGTTACAACGGATAAATGTATTATTATTGATTTAGTTGCCATGATTATTACGGTTTAATAATAATACTGTTGATAGATTGTTAGTCTGATATGATACCACAATAAGTATGTGAATATGTGATCACTTGATGTATTATTTTTGTACATTGTTGATTCATAGGCCAACATTGGGCTGGGCTTGGGTTGTTATTGTTTGGACTACATAGGGTCTTAGTACAAATATTATTGTCGTAGCCTGTGTTGTTTGAGTTATAGCACCAAGTAGTCGCTTAAACCTCTGTATGGCCATGCAGTTGGTTTTCAAGTGTTCTTTGAGAAGAGTTTCCTCAAGAACCACCGGTCCTCTTTGACGCCAGTTGTATTTGATATTATATGCTATAAATAGATGGGTTATGTGTATATGGTTATTTGTTGTACACAAAGTTGTTATGCTAAGTTAGGTTGTTGTTTATTGATTTACTCACTTAGCGTTGTGTTAATCCCACCATTCTACTTCCTGCAGGTCATGGTTTTGAGATATTGTGGGTGGGGCAGGAAGCTCTGGAATAGGATGAAATGTTTGACATGCTATCTACTCTGACGTCATTTATAATTAATGACATGTTTTGAAATTATGTAACACCTATGTTGTAGTATTTTGTTTTGAAGAAAAAGCTTATAGATACATTAAAGTATTATATAGAATAATATATGTTTTAAATTAACGCTTCCGAGTAAAAATCATTATTATAATGGTTTATTAAATGAGGGGTGTTATAGTATAGATATAGATAATCAAATACATTATAAGATTTGCTCTTAAAAACAGTATTGTTACCGAGTTTAGTTATGACTTATGACTTTAATTACTAACTAGAGACAATAAAAACTCAAATAAACTAAACATGTTATTGTTTCGTTATGTATTAAACTGTACATTTTTTACTATTGTATGTGACATACTTTCATTTATTCTATTGTATGTAATAAACTTTTTAAATATGATTTATTGTATGTATTATTTCCTATTTGGGTCTTACCCAAAAAGAATATTTTTAAAACAATAGACCATATTTCAATACATAAATGGAAGTTTTTTAAGTTTGACTCATACAATAATAAAAAGTGTAAAGTTTAATACATAAAAGAGGTTGAACATAAGAAGGTAATTTAGTCATTTGCTCCTAACATTACACGAACATAGTTGATTTTCGAATATAATATGCGCATGACATCATTTTATTTTCAAATTGTACATTTGTATTTTGTACGTGTAGAACTCATACACGTACTTGATACATAATTTGGGTATGATGATCTGAAGTGCTATATAACAATTAAACACGAGTCCAATTTAATTTATCAGTATATTTGAATGGCAATTTGATCACCGAGAATTGTTACATGGGTACGGCTTAGAGGGCAATGAGTTATAGTTAAATATGTGTAAGGGTAAAAATGTTATTATATAATGTATTTACAATGCAGTGAATCTGAATCGTAAATCTGAGTCGAATATTATAAAAATCAAGAGCTGAAATCCTCCATCTTATTACATATGTTTTTGAAAATATGTTATAAGTTTTCCTTTTTATATTGTTTGATACATGAATACGAGTTATTCTTTAGACTCACCAATAGTTAGTAATATACTTTATCCATACCAAATTTATTATACACAAATAAAAAATACGTAGTTTAAGAATACATCATCATCCCATTTAATTTTTGATAAGATGACAGTTTTACCATTTACTTTTTACCCTTTTTTGTCTTACATGTATATATTAGGTGTATAAACGAATTTTACAACATTAGTCTAATCTATTCTTGAAATTGTACAATAAATTTGAAACATCCATAAAAATAATGCTTCATACTAGACTATAAAATTGGGATCAAGGAAGTATATATCTATGTGTATATAACACCCCACATTCTAAATCCATATTTTATATTTTTAAACACTAGAAGCGTAAGTCCCCAAAATATATTACCATATATTTATATTTATCTTCCATAATTACAAACTATATACATAATATTTACGGTTCCAAAAGATTACACTTAAAACCTTTTAGATATTACCAACACATATACGAAGGACTGGGGTTATATGAATTTTCAAAACACAACATTCGATTATCCAAAATATCAGTGTAGTCGTAGTAGTAGTCAAACATCTCATCCAGTATGCACAAGCCCGTTCCATAATCTAATCATAATCTGCAAAATGTTAAAATGGTGGTATTAGCTCACAGCTAAGTGAATGTAACTGTAACCAATAATTTAACCTAGCGATAACAAATCTTACAACAAATAAACATAATGCACACAATGTCAAAGAGGACCGACGGTTCCTGATTAGCCAATCAAGGAACACCTTAAACCACTGCCGGCCATAACAGTGATTTACCGATAGCTTGAAGCTATCTTCACCGACATAGGTGTTGATGCAAAATCAACTTGTTTTGTCAATATCTTGTATAGAATATTTAGCTTGAAAATGTATTGAAATTAAACGTGCTAGTGGGCTGCGACATAAAGATTGATGTCGCAAATAGGACTTGGGCTTGGGCCTGCGACACAAGCCTTGTGTCGCAGGGTCCAACATATATAAGCATGTTTAGGTTTTCTTTTAGTGGATCGATCATTTTTAGTGTGTGGGAAACGTTTCCATCATATCAGAGAGTTTGGGAGTGTTTGTGTATGGTGCTTAAACCGTTTGTTTTTGTTAATCAATAACAGAAACATTATTTATATCGTTGTGTTTTTTAATTCACGTTCATTACAATTGATTGTTGTTTCCGCTTCATTCAATCGATTGTGATTTATCTCCAAGATCGCCATAGGGACAAACAATAGGTTCATCCATCAACGATATGTATAATAATAGCAAACAAGCCCACCCAATGTTGACCTTTGAACATATCACAAATTGTGACACCCGTCAAATTAGGATTTATAATTAGTGCCTAATCACCCGTTAATACATGTAATTAGTTCTTTGATTAGGCTAATTTATGTATCCTTATATATATATATATATATATATATATATATTGTTGAATATATATACATACGCGATTTGATTAAATCGTGCACGTTTCTTATCGAATGAATTTTGATATATTTCATATGGACATTGGTGAACTTTTAATAAATAACATAAATCTATTTGATATTTAAATAGTAGTTATTTACATTATATTATTATTTATTAATAATATACGAAACAATGTACGTTATATTTAAAACGTAACCGACACGAATTAAACACGCGAAACGCGCCCGACAGACGAATAAAGCTCAAGTTATATTTTTATAACTCGAAATAGAGTATCTTGATTAAATACTTCGGTTAAAAATATTACGGGTATATGAAAACAATAATAACGTTTAAAAACGTTACACAATTTAAAAAACATACAATTCGCAACCGACGACCAAACGAAAACCCGAAACATATTTTAAAGACTTAAAACATATTATTTGAGTAAAACTTTTATTAAAAATATCGTGTTTTATTTTGTTAACAAAACATATCATATAAAACGTTATACGAGTAATTAAAACGTAAAACGATCGAGTAAACGAACACGGAAGTTAACGTAACTTTGAGGAAATAATTTAAACATCACATGGGGGTAGGATCCACTAGATTTCTGCTGGAAATCTCCACCCATACCCCTTCCCCCCTTTCCTTGTTGACTTACACAACCCACACCCTCACTTTCACTTCCACACTCCAACTTCACACACCATACTCTCTCTACTCTCTCCATCTACTTCTTCCCCCTCCCCTGGTCGTTTTCCAGCAACCCAAGACAACCACCATCATCCATCATAGCTCCACCACTTGGTTCTTGAAGGAAACCAAAAGAGAACCACGTTTATCACCTCCACGTCTCACTTCCGAGCTAGATTCTCACTTCTTTTGTAAGAACTTCTAATATTTTACTAAATTTACTTGGATTAAGTATATTTACATGTTATGTTGTTTATCTAACTTAGAAATGTTCAAATCAAATATTAAAAGACGTTTTACACAACACATTAAACATCACAGATTTGGTCCCTGAAAAACAGTCCCACGAAAGAATTAATATAAAATCGTGTGTTTCGAATTAGACCATGAAACACATACCAATATTTTCGTATGGATTTTATCTACAACTTTTGTGTTTGTCACTTGGACCATATCCTCACGAATCCGAGTGTAGAAACGGATATTTGAGTGTTACTCGATTTTGTAACAAATCTGACCACACCTCCTTTCCATTTTTGTTTACAATAGTAAATGAACCCCTAAAATCATGATAAAGTGAAGATTTAAGCTAGATATATTGATGATTATGTGTGATTTTTAGTGGGACTTGGTTCAGAATGAAAAGTGTAGGAAACGAGAGATCTATCGAGCTAAAAATTGGAACCAAGGGGCCTAGGGGCTGTTTTGGTATATTTTTGAAAATAACACTTCAAGAGATCCACGAAACATAATGACAATTTTTATAAACTTATTTTACCATTCTAATGGTTGGGTAAAACTTTCGGGTCAAACCGAACACGTTTGACCAAATCAACGAAAACGAACACTTAAACGAAAACGGAAACCTCAGACCTGCGACAATACCCATTGTCGCATAAAATTCGATTGTCGCAAACATCCTGCGACAAAACCCTTTGTCGCATTAAAACTCGATTCTCGCAAACATCCTGCGATAATACCATTGTCGCAACACCAATGTTGCGACACCATTGTCGCAACACCATTTTCGCACAAGCCTTCCCACCTGCCACAATACTATTGTCGCAGCCCCATTGTCACATTCATACTCTCACTCACCCATGGATTGTCGCACATATTCACACTGTCGTACACCTGAACACACTCGATTCATAACCGACATTCCAATGGACAATACCACGATATACTAGAGTTAACGTCAACAACAAAATGCAAGATTTGGGATAACCCGGAAATGCTTGACATATAGTTTTATAGGTATACAACAAACCAAATACAGTAATAATAATACTTGAAATTATTATTATGAAATCTCACCAACGGACCGTACATGTTTTCAAAACACAAACAACACTCAAACATTTGGACATTACTAGTTGAGTGAACAACTAGCATAGATGGTCCGTCGAGACATCTACTCATTGTCATAACCTTGCGCGTTTAGGACGCCCGACGGGTTACAGTCTACAGACATCATAGCGTTGCTTATTGCTACATATTCATCAGACTCAGGTGAGTCTCATAGTGTCACACCCTTAATTTCGTGATTTGCAGAAGCAACTATTTTGGGGCGTGACTAATCAAATATCAAAACACCAAAGTACAAGCAAACGACTCTAATGAGACGTTTTAGAAAATACATTACAATACATTACATTACAAAAGTAGTAGAGAGTTTTAAGTCATAAGTATACATCATTAGCGAGTTCGCAAAATGATTCTGAAGATTTTAAATACATAATCAAAGTACAAAAGATAATGCCAATAAAATCTTCATAAATGTTTAAGCATGCGACTCGTACTAGCTTAGCATACCCCGCGGGCCATCCTAATGTTACTGAGTACCTGAGAATGCATCACTAAAAGCGTCAACCAAAAGGTTGGTGAATCTCACAGGTTTGTAATAAACAGTAATAAAAAGATTAACGTAAATCAATAAGTAAATTATTCCACAAATAAGTAAGACGGTAAAGTATTATTATACAATTGTAGTAGGGTCGGTCTATCTTGCCATGAGCCATCATAGTCGAAGCTTTACACGTCATTAACGTACAATCAAGTACAAGTAAATTGCCCCCGTGAGTGCTAATCCAAAAACACTCATATGAAACGAGTAAGAAATGCCCGTTTATACAGTACGGTTCGTGGTGGCGTTACCACCCCGGGCGGGAATTGTCAGTCCCATATGGATCCATATACTAAAACTCGCGCTTATCGTATAATTAACAACTATGATTCAGAGGACTTCATTGGATTAAAAGGAAACTCATGTAATTCAGTATATCAGTAAATCTATAGGTCTGTAAGTCGGTAAGTAAATAAGTCGGTAAAGTAATAAAGCATAAGTCTGTCGTATAGTAATTCAGTAAGGTAATAAGTCAGTAAGTTCAAAAACTGTAAAGCCTGTCAATAAGTCAGTATGTTTGCAACGTAGTAAAATAGTAAAGTATAAGTTTATCAAATAGTAAGTCGTTAAAGTAACAAGTTGGTAAAATAATACATTTACACATGTAATCAAGTAAATCAAGTAATGCATCTCCCCCAAAGCAAAAACAATAAAATGGGGCCATGAGACTCACCTGAGTCACCGAGCAAATAAATTATCCGATGTAGAATGGACAGTCCGAATCCTCCTAACGCCCTAAGCATATAAGGTCATATATAAGTGAACGTCTATATATATCACTACCGTTATGTGTCCATTCATCCGTTTAAAGTTTGATTAATCCATTGGTATATTGTGAAACCGATTATGTTTGTAGTTTATAAAAGTGTACGTATACAAACGTATATAATTGTATAAGTTAGCGTATGAAACTGTGTGTTAGTATATATGTATATATACATATAGCATGTATATATATATTAATCTTTGTCGTGTCGTATATTTATAAGTGCGTATATATATAAATATATATACTTTTCATTTCGTCATTTAAAAATAGATTTAGTTGGTTTGTCGTTTAATGACTTTTCAAAGTTTTGCCATGATATGCGATCCAAGTTTGAGAGCTGGAACGCGTTTTACTTGTCAAAAGCTAACCTAGTACGAGTCCTAAATGTCACCCGTACACGTGAGCTACTTAACCCGATCGGGTCGTGAATCACACCCGGACGGGTCGTTAAACACACCCGGACGGGTTTGTCCCCCCAACCCGAACGGGTCTAGTCCTTCACCTGGACGGGTCTAGTCCCCCCTCACCCGGATGGGTCTGGACACTAACCCGAACGTGTCTGAACCCCAACCTGGACGGGTCAACGCTCAAAAACAGTCTGTCCGTGTAGTTTATTTTGCAAACCAGTTTTTAACTTCGTTTTTGACCAAATTCTCACATATAGAACACTAATATATGATAATATATGTATATTAAACTCGAATTTAAGTAAAAATTGAAGTTCCCTTACAAATTAAAATTTGAGCCGGATGATGATGATCGAAGATGGGGATGATGATGATGATGGACCGGATGATGATGATGATACACGATGGTTGCTTCTGTTGCTAGTGATTTTGTTGTTGTTTTTGTTGTTGATCTTGTTGGTTGATATAGAGAGCCGAGAGAGATAGATGAAAAGGATGAAGAAGAAAATGAAATAAGGGGTGTTTGGGGTCGGTTTATGCCAAGAAGGAGAAGCAGACCATCTCCAATAATTGGAGGTGGTTGGACCGGCTTGCTTTATTTCGTGGTATTTTGACCCGTGTTTGTGTACCCGATCATAAAGTAGTATAATCTTTTTAAATGATAAATTTCTAAATAAGAAATCGTATAAGTTTTTAATTGAAGTATTTTATAAAATACTTTTAGTGAGATATACAATTATATCTTTGTTTTAACTCATTTTAACGGATAGTTTTCAGAGTATAAAATATGTTTAAATTTGACATCAAGTAAATAATTATTATTCTCGTTAATAATACATTATTTAAAAATGTTTTTCATCAACGTCCGTATTTAAGATTTCGCGTTCTTTCAGATTTGTTTGTATGTGATTATTAAATAATCATTGTGTTATATATATATATATATATATAATACCTTTATAATATCTGAATACTTTCGAATTAGTATGTATCAATTACGGATGATTAAAGTTTAAATTAGCCGCTAGTTTTGGCCCCTTTTTGACCGGGTGTCACACATAGCCCCTATTTTACTGTTTTTACCCAGGGATGAGATACATGCTCTAATTGTTTTACATGTGAACACAAGTACAAAACATCGCTATATTCTGCATGAGCTGTTACTAATCATTATAAAGTCCTCTATGATCATAGTTTGGTAATACTATTGTAGCTTGAATGTTAGTGTATGGTACCATATGGGATTGACAATCCCCGTCCGAGTTAGCAAACACTAACTAGTCAAACAGACGCATTATCATTTGTTCATACGAGTGTAGATTAGGCACTCGCAGGGAGGCACCCTCGATCAGGCACTTCATTATGATCCTTACACCAGTGTTAAGCTCAGACTATGACCTCATGACAGACATATACATCATTTGATTCATTTCAAACACTAATTAAATCTTGTGGTTCACACAATATTTTATTATAGTACAAACCTGTGAGCTCACCAGCTTTTAGCTTACCATTTTAGCATGTATTCTTAGGTTCTCAGCAGCAGTAGGTATGTTCATTCAGGATGCCTATTAGCTCGAGTCTCATGCAAAATATCAGGAGATTTTTGTAACATCCGCAAATTGGACCTAGTAGTATTTTATATTTCCCAAATTTATTTAATTATTTAATTGATAAATATTGAGTTAAAAGTCACATGAGGTAATTGTGACAGATAAAATATTAATTGTTTTAAATTAATAAAGTTTTAAGTATAATAAAAATTATGGAATCGCGAAACGGTTTTTAGATTCCAGACAATAAGTCTAAAAAGGAGATTATTAAATAAAAAGGGACATTGAGTTGGTATATGATGGGCCGACTTAAATTCCTTAAGTTTCACCAACCTTCTCATTTTGTTACTTTCTTCATTTTACCAAATAATACACAGTGAGAGTTTTGTTGAGAAATCAAAATAGAAACAAGGATCATTTGGTGGTTTGATTTACATCTTTGTATCTGCATCATAATCATCTTGTTATCTTACTTTTTCATTGTAAGTATTTAGTTGTTTACTCTTTTATGAATTTGATTTATTAAAAACTAGATATAAATGAAACACGATAAAAGTGAAGAATTAATTGATGATTGAATTGTGAGTCAAGATTAGTTGATGATTTTGTAGATTATAAATGTTCCTGTTCTATCCGTTATGAACATGAGTTTGATTCTAACCAAATTAAATGGGTTAATGGTGTTATATAATTATGAGAATGAAAGTTAGATCACTTGTTGATATATGATGTCAGATGATAATTATTGTTGATTGTTGTTACTATTAAGTCGATATAATTATTGTTGATTATTGTTACTATTAAGTCGAATTAAAAACTGAGTTTTTTGGTAAAGATGAATTAGGTTCATAATTGGGTAAAAAGGGTTTAAAGGTTGAAAAAGGGTTGGGACGAAGGGGTGAGCCGGATGCTTCACTCATGAAGCCGGCGGTTTCTAAGCACAAGCCGACGACTCCTTGTCCCAAACCGGCTGCTTCCATAAGGCTTAAAACGAGTTTCGCTTCTGTTACCATTAAAATATAAATGAACCGTTTGATTGATGTTTGACCCGGCTGCTCATGGTAATGAGCCAGCTGGTTGTGTGTGTGAGACGGCGGCTCACTTGCTTGAGCCGGCTGATTCTTTCTCGTTTCAATTAAAATGCTATCGTGTTGTATGATTGTATAATCAAGATATCTGTGATAGAATATGATGATTAGTGAAAGCTAGTAATAAATTATATACAGTAGATTGTAATAATAGGTTATATTAATGACTTATAATCTATATGTGTATATATATTATTCTAGCATGTAGAATAAGACATTGAGTTAAGTTTAGTGCTGTATGATAATAAAGCTTAACATGTAATGTAAGTGACGATATTAGAGTTTGAATACTTATGATGTTTAAGTATTGTATTAATTAAATGATTGATTAATGTTATGTAACTAAAAGTTATACTTATGTATTGAATAAGTATTATGGAATGAGTTACTAACATATTAACCGTTTATGTTTTCAGATACGGAGAAGTCTCAGTAACATTAGATCACTGAGCCTGAGCCAGCTACTGAGAGGTCGGTGAGTGAAACTGTAACCCTCAGCATTATTTAGTTGTAACAGTTGGTTACAACGATTAATTGTAGTTAGATGTATATATTGTTGAATATATTATTTGTCTGAGTTGTTGAATTAAGATGTTGTGATATTTTGCTGTTGGCATTATATGTGGTTGCTCAGAGGTCAACGGGGGTTGGTTGGGCTTGGATGTTATGATTGGACGACACAAGGTTTGGTACACGTGTTGGTGTTAAGGATCTGTGTGTCGTGTGAAAATAACATCCAGCTATCGGTGTCTCTGTATATGCTGATACAGATGGTTGACAAGAGTTCTTGAGGCTGTTGGGTACTCAAGGACCATCGATCCTCTTGGGCGTTCTGTGTTTATAATTAGTTGCTGTAATTGATTGGTGTAGCTAAGTTATACTGTTGGTTGCAGTTCTGTCTCACTTAGCTTTATGCTAACCCCATCACTCTGCTTCCTGCAGGTTATATTTTGAAGGGTGGGCAGGAAGTTATGTTTGACCGACGTTAAACTCTGATATATTTTAATAGTAACGATGTTGAAATTATATAACACCTCGCTTTGGTTATATATTGTGATAATAGTTTTTGAACTGCTGTGTATTATGTTTTGGAAAAAAAATTATACACATTTTATGTAATATAAAGTAATGAAATATATAATTAAACCTACGCTTTCGAGTAAAAATCATTATTATAATGGTTTACGAAACGAGGGGTGTTATAATTTTCATGCATTACTATATTTTGTAATGTAGTTATGCCATGGAATCTCTTTCATCACTTACGAGCTTTTGTAAACATTACAGTCTTGTAAAACATTTACATTATATTAATGTAACTTGTAAATGACGCATATAGAGTCGTTCATTATATAACTTATGTTCTTTGATTATTGATTAGTAGCACCCTGATGTATGCTTCCGCTAATCGTGAATTTGGTTGTGCGATAGATTGGTATCAGAGCCTAAGGTTATAGTGAACTAGGTTGAATTTAGTGGGCCTAGACTATGACTGTTAGGTAGTATTTCCTTATTAGGTATAACTAATTCAGGGATTACTTCATACGAGTTTAATTTAACATATCCTGATCAACTATGTACAATTAAATAAAGATGATGTAAGAGCTGAAATGGTTATGTTGAACAAGAATACACTAGTTGACTTTGACCACGAGAGAAACGAGATCATTAATTGTTTATGCTAGACAAACTAGGCTATATTATATGATATGATATATACATATAGGCCTCACTTTTTAAACATTCTTGCCACAAAAATGGCATACTTTTCTACCGTTGCACCAACCGAGTTAGGAAACGTCGTGTCCTTCCCAACCCAAGACGACAAGGCGGTAACAGAACTACGGAAACTCCGGGAAGCCTTATCTTCTACGATAGGGGCAACCACAATAACCGCTCACACGTCTATAACGACCAACAAAACTATGATGCCACAAAAGATCCATCACATAATACACTAATTTCGGCACTTGGTGCTACATTCACAGTACATTGGTACTGCATTACGGTACTTCATGTACTGCATTCCCGACACTTGGTGCTACATTTGGGCACTTTGTGCTACTTTCGATACATACAGTTGAAAATACATGATTTATTACTCATCCTTGGCAATAAGTGCTACAATCAGAAATCGTATGATTTACACCCACTTCTGGCCTTTGTGCCACATCCGAAACTCACACGACTTTTAGCCTTCGTGCTACATTTAGAAGTCACATGAACTATACTTATTTTAGCCATCTTGCTACTATTTTGTACTCTTATCATAGACATGTGGAATTCTCACACACGTACTACTCTCTAGGCTATTGTATATCGAATATGTACGAATAAGCCTCACTTGCTCATTACAACCCTGTCACCGAGAATGACAACATGTTCCGCTGTACTACCTACCACTCATGAGAAAGATACTACTTTGTGTCCTTCCTACCACTCTTATCTTTCGGGATCGTATTTGAGACGCACTACTAGAGAAAACTACTAGGTCTCCTCGAGCTAGACCTTAACCCGTACACATTGTCAATTTCACTATACATGGAACACGCCAAAAGGAAGCCGCCTACCGATGGGGCTGGCTACCTGTTGCACCTTCTATTTGGAAATTCAAACACAATAGTCAAAACACACTTAACACATGCAACATATTCTCAAAGACTAAAATCCTTTATCTATCATTTCCTATAGAACTCGCTTGCATGGAAATAGCAAACTTCACCATGGACGACTGCACGTTTGACTACGAACAGATTAATGAGGAACATATTCTGTACACATATGATAGCCCCAACGGAAGAACTCATAAATGAGAGAATCGAATATCAAAACTTTGAGGTAGTTGACATCGAAGAATATGAAAGAGAACGAGATCAGGCCAAGGACTTAGATGGCCAAAATTGGGAACTAAAACTAAAATGCAAGACCTACGAGTTAGAATTGCGAATTCTAAAAAGGTCCATTTCCGAATGAATCCTAGATAGGATCCGACACTGGGTTGAAGTGACTACTAACTTCAATCAAAGAACAAAAACATGGGTCAAGTGGATGTACCAACAAGCTACAGAAGATGCTTGGACCTACCCTACGCCCCTACAATAGCGGGACATGCTTGAAGCCCGTTACCACCCTCACCACCTGAATCTAGAATATATAGACAATAACTATAACTCCCATTTATAGCGGATTTATGTATGTAGTAGGTCGCACCGAGAACCACTAATTCGATGGGTATATAGTTACCCCATCACATTTTGTATAATCCTTTTTGGTATTCGACCGGATGTAACAATTCCCGACAACTTTGTAAACTCTATGCTGATAATCTTTTGAACTCATTACCTTGAATGGTATCGAATCTTATCATCTAATGAACCTAGTTGTCACTTGTACGGTTGTATATTACTTCCTTGTACATACATTTTAACTAAGTATACCTTATGCATGATTGCACTTTAAACCTCACCAACGAGCTCATTCCTATTAATCTGAATTCTTGTTGAGACCTGAAGTTTCGACATCATTGTAGGCATAAACTGGTTGTCTAAACACCGAGCCGAAATCATCAGCTTCGTTAAAATCGTTCGTATTCCTCTCGACACCTGTGGTACTTTAACCATACAAGGGGAGACTGGTGGAACGAGATTGAATATCATATCCTGTATGGAAACCCGCAAATATCTGAGAAAAGGTTATCAGGCAATCCTCGCACACGTTATGGAGAAAAAGTCAGAGGAGAAGCGACTTGAGGATGTACCCATTGTTTGAGATTTTCCTAAAGTCTTTCCCACAGACCTACCGGGCCTTCCACCACCGAGACAAGTCAAATTTTCCATTGAACTTGTGCCCAATGCAACACCGGTTGCACGAGCACCGTACCGCTTAGCCCCATCCGAACTTCAGGAGTTGTCCACCCAGTTACAGGAACTCCTGGACAAAGGATTCATTCGACCGAGTTCTTCACATTGGGGAGCTCCAGTCTTGTTTGTAAAGAAGAAGGACGGTTCTTTGCGCATGTGCATCGATTACCGTGAGCTGAACAAGCTAACAGTAAAGAACCATTATCCGCTTCCCCGCATCGATGACCTGTTCGACCAACTTCAAAGGCCGAGTTTTTATTCAAAGATTGATCTTCAGTCAGGTTATCATCAGTTACGAGTTCACGATGAAGATATCCCGAAAACTGCATTCCGTACTCGCTATGGGCACTACGAATTTCAAGTGATGCCCTTTGGTCTAACCAACGCACCGGCTGTATTCATGGATCTTCTTAATCGGGTGATCTCTGGGCGAGGCATCGGAACTACCGTAAAATGGCTCAGTACTTGATATAGCGCTGGAACCACCTCTGGTGAAGTAGAAATGCGTGGAAGCCACGAAAAGGCCGTAGGTACAGTACTATGTTGAACATCGTTCAGAGACCCCAAATCAGCACTGCTAGGATTCATTATAATTAAATCCTTGACCCTCATAACTACCCCTAAATAGCATAGCAAACACTTACGTAATTGATAGATCTCTCAGGGACTACACTCCTCATTTACTTTTCTGTCTTTAGTTTAAAGTAGAATAGAAAACAAAACCCCTCAAAAAGTTTTAAATCTCAGCTAAATTACCAAAGATAATTAATTCTCCTAAGATCCCATGCCCGTTGTGGTTTAAGAACGACACCTGAGTCATACCTACCGCTTATACAAGTTGTAGTGTAACTTAGGCTTCCCAGCAAAATATAAAATTTTAAAACCCCCTGATCTGCAACCCGAATGGACAGTCAGCAACGACAAGGAAACAATTCCTTGATCGACCGTTGGGAGGCGATCAGGTTTTTGGCTCCGCTGCCGGGGACTACAACGACTGATTTTAGGAATTTATTTATCTTAGTTATTTAGCGATCCTTTCGGAAGATCAATATCGTTCGAAAGTTCCTTTTTCTATCCTTAGGTTAATTTTACTTTTTCCATCCTTAGATTAGTATAGTTTAAACCCCTCCTTTCCAAAACCCTACTTTCTACCAACAAGCTATGTCGAACCGTATCACTCTCGCCTCATCAATTAAGCCACTGCTAGAGGGACGAGGAGAACCGACCGTAGCACCAACAGACAAAACCCTTGAAATTAAGCCTCACTACATTAAAATGCTAAAATCTGAGTGTCAGTTTCATGGTCTTTCGATTGAAAATCCAAACGCCCATCTCAACAAATTCATCAATCTTTCCGACTCTTTCACACAAATAGGAACCAATAGAGACCTTCTACGCCTCCATTTGTTTCCCTATTCTTTATCATCTCGAGCTTTAACATGGTTTTATGAATTCGAACCCAATTCAATTCATACATGGGAGGAGATGGCTACTAAGTTTCTAGCTAAGTACTTCCCTCCTTCCCTGCAAACCAAGCTTAAAAACGATATCACTAACTTCCATCAAGGAATTAATGAATCATTAAGCACTGCTTGGGAACGATACAAGAAGTTAATTGGAAGATGTCAGAACCATCAGTTGGATGAAACGAATCTGGTCTGTACATTCTACAACAGTTTGAATCCTCAACACAAACAAACCCTCGACGCTGCTTCATCCGGAAATTTCATGCTACATACCTCTGACGAAGCTTGGAAATTGATCGAGATGATTGTGACACATCAGCATAACTTGGAGTCAGATGAATCTAATTCTGAAGGAAAGAGTACTTCTAACCAAACCTTAGACAAATTAAGATCTCAACTCGATTCTATCACTCAAATTGTCAAGGATTTGCAAGAATCTTCAAACCCTAAGCTAAAGAAGATACCTCAAAAGTTCCTCTCAAGCCGAAGGGCCAACGAAGAAATTCTTACAACCAGTGAAAACCCTAATCACTCTCTTCATTCAAAACCTTTCATTCAGCAGTTTACCACACAACCCACTTCTCAATCTTTAATTCTCTGTACTCCTTTCCCATTGACTTCTCGTTTAAACAACGAAAATTTCAAAAACTTCATTGTTGAACAAAATAATATCAATAGAAAAATTGTTGATTTTCAAAACCAAATTGATTATTTGACTAGAATTTCAAACGATTTGATTAAAAACATGGAGGATAATGTTAAAAAGTTGTTTTTAAAAGTTGAGAAGAAGCAAAGGGAAGAAGCGATCTACAACTCTGTCTATCACTCATCCTATGAGCATGATGACATCCTTGTGGTCACTAGAGGAGGAAAAGAGACTAAAAATGAGAAAGCAATAGATATTCCCACAAATGAACCTTCTACTTCTGTACCTACTGATTCAGTTCAAGTTAACACCCCCGTCACTTCTCCTGAACCCGAACCTTCTAAAGCCCCAGAAGATACTAGACCCACGCGAATACCTTTCCCTGGTAGGCTTAAGAAAGAGAAACAAGAAGCTCAATTTAGAAAATATCTAGAAATGTTCAAAAGCTTACACTTAAATGTTAGACTTTTAGATGCTTTAGTTGAAATGCCTAGTTGTGCCAAATTCTTTAAGGAACTCTTATCTAACAAAGAAAAACTTAGTCAAATAGTTAACTTACCCTTAGATCCAGAATGTTCATTAATTATGCAACAAGTGCTGGGTTTTCTATTCCCTAATTATAGATTAATATGCACAGCGGAATTATAACAAAAATTAATCTAAGACAATTAGGAAACTAAACCCTAAGGGATCTTAACTTGAATAAATGAAAGCAATAAAATAACCAAGATAAATAGGAAAATACTAACCTTCAAGAAAACCAATTTCTCAAGAAAACCAATTCTGTCCCTACTTCCGGGTCTTGCCATCGTGGCACCACTTTTTACTCTGTCAGATTGCGACACATCATCCTCCATTATTTAACTCACAAAAATGTGTTACACACTTTATTCATTCATTCATAAGATAAAAAAAGCTTTATTATATATCAACAAACGGACCAACATGGATCGAGTATATTTTTGTTTAAACTACTTCAGAACAAGAACTAATTTTTGTTTAAACTACTTCAGAACAAGCAGGTTACTAATTAGCCCAAACTAGAACACCTCTAATGGCTCACACCCAAGAACTAAGAGAAATTCTCAAACTCCTAGGGTCCCAACTCTAAGTTATGTAAACTCTTACAAGGAGTAGGAATGAGAAAGAGAGAAAGAATTGAACTCTATTCAATTCTGGGATGCCTCTAAAAGCATAGGGGAGGTCCCTATTTATAGGGGAGGAGGAGGCCCAGGTTTTCATCCCCTGGCCGATGTGGGACAGAATCCCAACCGGCGGTTGGACCTTCCAACCGGCGGTTGGATCCTTGCTTCCAGAATCTTCTTTTCTTTTAGTTTCTAATTAATATTCAATTAATAAACTAATCATAATATTAATTCCAATTAATATTATCTCTCTGTTTATTTCTCTTACTGTTCATTGAGGGCGACCCAAAAAGGACTCCACTTTTTTAATGATGTACTTACCAATTAGTTTTGATATTGGACACTATTCCAACAGTCTCCCACTTGGACAATTCATCAACTATTATTGGTCTAAGCTTATCCATTAACTAAGCAGAGAGTGCCATCCAACGCAACTGCCGAACTCTGATTCTTATCTTAGAGTTAGCCCTTTAGATAAGTGATCAACTATTCCTTTGTTCTACTGATATCGTATGAATCGAGACATGGATTTTAATCAATCACAAGATTCATGATTAGTTTTTCTGATTTCCGATTACATTGACTTTATGAGACTATTGAACCATCAACTTAGTCTCGGCCAGGCCTAGCACTTTAGAGTCAATCTTTAATCATCAGAGGGCCCAAGATATCGCTTTTCCCATTTAGGCAAAAAGGAACAAATAAATTTTGACTACATAGTACTAGTCAACTCATCATGTCATACCTAGCATACCCTTTATGACTGGCAGTTACGCACAGCGTTTGAATAGACTAAAGTATAACAGACTTGAAAAACTAGAAACTCAATGTATCTCCATTTTAAGAATAGAGGATATTATCATCTCAGAGTTACTCGTGATTTCAATCCATGAAGTAACTTCCATGAGTGCGGGTCTCTCCTATACTTAAATCCCCATCAAGTACCCATGAGTGTTGCAGCATTCTCTATGCCATGTCTAATCTCCATAGACAATCTACTAACACTCCATGACAGTCTTGATTCACCACTTACTTCCAGGAGTGTGAACGACTGAGGAGTTTTGAATAATAAAAAACCGTTTTACTCGGGAAGTGGTGTCTAAACATGCAAAACTGAAACACAATGACAAACAATAGTAAATGGCAGAACTCCTTCCAATAAATAAATCTCCATTATTTAATCAGCAAGTCTATAACAATTTATCATTGTTTACAATGTTTCAAAAACAAACTAACAACTAAAACTTTACATTATCTCTTAAGCCTATGCTCCTAGCATGCTCATCATGTTTGGACTTTCCAAGTGGCTTTGTGAACGGATCAGCCGGATTATCCTCTGATCTTATACTCTTCACAATCACGTGTCCTTCTTCTACTTTCCTTCGAACAAAATGGTATTTTCTCTCAATGTGCTTTGACTTTCCGTGATCCTTGGGTTCTCTACTCAAGGCGACCGCACTTTCATTATCACAGAATATTTCAATGGGGTCTTGAACCGTTGGGACAACTCCAAGATCTCCAATGAAATTCTTAATCCATATAGCTTCCTTTGAAGCCTCGCAAGCCGCTATGTACTCAGACTCGCACCTTGAGTCTGCCACCGTATCTTGCTTGGAACTTTTCCATGTCACCGCTCCCCCATTCAGTAAGTATACCCAACCAGACTTTGAACGGCTATCATCTCTATCTGTTTGGAAACTTGCATCACTATAACCTGTTACTCTAAGTTCCTCTTCTCCACCATAAACTAAGAACCTGTCTTTAGTATTTTCTCAAATACTTAAGAATATTCTTTACAGCTGTCCAATGACCTTCACCAGGATTCTGCTGATGTCGACTCACTAAGCTCAAAGCAAATGAGACATCAGGCCTCGTACACGTCATGGCATACATGATCGATCCTATAGCCGAAGCATATGGGACTTGACTCATTCTATCCGATTCTTCCTTAGATTTCGGACAAAGATCCTTACTGATCTTAATGCCATGATGTAAGGGTAGATTCCCTTTCTTAGACTTCTCCATTTTGAATCTTTACAAAATTTTATCTAAGTATGTGTCCTGGCTAAGTCCTATGAGACGTCTCAACCTATCTCTATAAATCTTTATACCAAGAATATATGCTGCATCTCCCAAGTCTTTCATAGCGAAACATTTTCCCAACCAATCCTTTACACCTTGTAAAGTTGGGATATCATTTCCTATGAGTAGTATATCATCCACATATAATACTAGGAAGACTACAATACTCCCACTGAACTTGACATATATACAGGACTCATCTTCGCTTCTAGAAAATCCAAACTCTGTGACTTTTTCATGGAAGCAGATTCTCCAGCTACGAGAGGCTTGTTTAAGTCCATAAATTACCTTTTGAAGCTTGCACACTCTATTAGGATACTTTGCATTTTCAAAACCCTCCGGTTGTGCCATGAACACATCCTCTGTCAGTTTCCCGTTAAGGAAGGCGGTTTTGACATCCATCTGCCAAATGTCATAATCATGAAACGCAGCTATGGCTAGCATAATCCTAATTGACTTTATCATAGCTACTGGCGAGAAGGTTTCCTCATAATCAATCTCGTGAGTTTGAGTATAGCCCTTCGCTACCAACCTAGCTTTATAAGTGTGTACTTTCCCATCCATGTCGGTCTTCTTCTTGAAGATCCACTTACAACCCACCGTCTTAAGACCGGGTGTAATGTCAACCAAGTTCCAAGCTTGATTGTCATACATAGACTGAATTTCGCTTTTCATAGCTTCCTTCCACTTGGCAGCCTCAGGGCCTGCCATCGCTTCCTTGTAGTTAGCAGGTTCATTTAAGTCATTTAGTGTACCATCACTAATTTTATCCTCTTCTTCTATATGGAAACCATAATAGAACTCAGGAGGCTTGCTAACTCTACTAGATCTGCGAACGGGTAAGGATATGTCTTCTGGTTCAACAGGCATTTTCACCTCTTGTTGAACGTCAGTGTTTACTGTAGGTTCTTCATCGGTCGACTCTTGAATTTCTTCAAGATCAATCTTACTCCCACTGTCCTCTTTAGATATCATTTCTCTCTCAAGGAACACTCCTCTTCGAGCTACAAAGACCACATTATCCGCGGGTCTGTAGAACAGATATCCAAATGACTCTTGTGGATAACCGACGAAAAGACACTTTTCAGATCTGGAGTCTAGTTTGTCCTAAGTTTCTCGTCTAACGAAAACTTCACAACCCCAGATTTTGATGTGACCAAGAGAAGGACGTTTTCCCTTCCACATCTCATAAGGTGTCTTTGAAACTTTCTTGGTGGGTAAAAGATTTAAGATGCGAGCGGTTGTTTCTAATGCATAACCCCAAAAACTTATCGGAAGTGTAGCCCGACTCATCATAGACCGAACCATGTCCAACAAGGTTCTATTTCTCCTCTCAGCAACTCCATTAAGTTGTGGTGTTCTAGGAGGAGTTAATTGTGAAACTATTCCACAATCTCTAAGATGATCGAGAAACTCGATACTAAGGTATTCTCCTCCCCTATCGGATCGGAGTACCTTTATCTTTCTGCCCAATTGATTCTCTACTTCGCTTTGGTATCTTTTGAATACCTCAAAAGTATCCGACTTATGCTTAATCAGATAGACATGTCCAAATCTACCGTAGTCATCAGTAAATGTAACATAATACCGATTTCCATCTTTTGTGGTGCATCAGAATGGTCCACAAACATCGGTGTGTACCAAGTCCAAGAGTCTTTCACCTCTTTCACATGACCCGGTGAATGGTGATTTAGTCATCTTGCCCAATAAGCAAGATTCACATACATCATCCGATTTGAGGTCGAATGATTCCAACACTCCATCCTTTTGGAGTTGGCCGATGCGTTTCTTGTTTACGTGCCCAAGACGATAATGCCACAATTTGGATTTATCAAGCTCATTAGACGAATCAATATTTAAAATCAAATTGCTAACACATTCAACATTTTCATATATGCCATTGTAAGGAGAAGCTTTGAAAATAAAACCACCATTTAAATAAACCAAAATATCACCATTCTCATTATCAAATGAAAATCGATAACCATCCTTAAACAAAGCATAAAATGAAATAATGTTTCTAGTCATTTCTGACGAATAACAGCAATTATTCAAATCTATCCTAACTCCAAAATTCAGCACGAGCTCATACTTTCCAATCTCGGTAACAGGCGTGATTCCTCTGTTTCCCATGACTAGATTAAGCTCCCCATGCTTCAACTTTCTACTTTCCTTTAGACCCTGCAATACAGTGAAAATGTGAGTACCACACCCTGTATCCAGAACCCACGAATTAGAAGTTGTAGTATTATGGAGTTCGATCATGAACATACCTGAGTGAACACTCTTTTCAACCTTGCCATCTTCAAGGTCTTTCAGGTATTTCGGGCAGCTACGTTTCCAGTGCCCCTTAGTGTTGCAGTAAAAGCACACTGCTTCATTCGGATCATTCACTGGTGCAATATTAGAATCAGTCTTTCTTTTGGACCCACGATTGGACTTTCCATTCGTAGTCTTTGCTTTCCAATTTGACCTCTTTCTTTTCTTTGCAGTTTGACCAATTGCCAACACAGGAGCTGCTGAGTTAGAGGACACATCATCCTTTTTGATTCCTTGCTCAACAGTTTGCAGCAAATTATGGAGTTCCATTATTGAGCCTTCTCTCTCATTCATATTCATTTGATATGATATTACAAACTGATTGTAGACAGCTGGAAAACAAGACAAAATTATGACAATGGAAAACTCTGTGTCAAACATCATATTCAATGATTCCAACCTATCAAAGTACCCTTTCATCTCCAAGACGAAAGCACAGATAGATGCTCCAGGTTTGGGTTTGCAAGCCATGAGTGACTTAACCACATCAAGGCGTTCTTTGCTCGCCTTTGCCTAGAACATTTCCTTAAGCTGTTGGTTCATTTCATAAGCCCAAGTATTCTCAAAAGTCTTTTGCAACTCGGGGCTCATGGAGGATGCCATGATACAAGACACTTTATTCGCATCATCATAATGTTTCCTGTGTGCCTCAATCTCCTCTTGGGTTGAATCTTCATCAATCACGGGAATCTGCTCATCGAGAACATACTCCTTGTTCTCGTACCTCAAGGTAAACCTTAGGTTACGCATCCAATCCATATAGTTTGGACCAGTCAGTCTTTCCCTTCCAAGAACTGAGAGAAGTGAGAAGTTCGAGTTGTGTGTGGAATTGGGGACGGGAGGATTATTACCATTTGTAGAAGACATCTATAAGATAAACAGTTTTAGTTAGTTTGAATATTCCTTAATTAATTACCCAATTACAAAATTAAGGATATGATCCATATTTTAGATTCGTTTTATGAAAAGGTTTGCCGTAATCATATTGCGAATTTATTTTAGGTAGACAATGCCTTTGTCAATTTCATTCTCTATGAAACTCCTAGTTCTTTTGAGATTCATTGATTCTTATCAACGGCATGTTAATCTCGGATATGCTCATCTACCATTCATGACTGGTATGTCGAGGATCATGAACAAGACGGTGAACTTAACCATGCAAAACCCGCGTGGTCCCTGGCCCGAGTACGCTCGAGAATCGCGAGTTCCACATCACCTCTCAATATGATCTCATATTAATGTGTCGGTAAACCACACACGCTCCATTAACAGACCATACGAAAGATGTGCGGTTTTCATGGGTTAGCATACTATTCACATTTTAGTATCTAGAACGGGATTTTGTTTTAGTACTTTTATGTCATACTTTTGATCTTCACATCATCCTATCAAAAGTCCTCGGTAACTCCATTGAACGCAAAAAGAAGCGGAGAAGCAGGTCAGCGCGAAGCCTATTAAAAACCTGACTTCTTTAGGGAAGCTGAGCTACCCGCCTTATACCTCTCTTATAGTTTGTTCACTATGGGTGAGCCGATTTATCAATTGACTAACGATGTATTTAACTTTAATGATACATATACTTATAGCTCATAATATATGTAATGTCTTTCTTTAAACTCTTAAAGTCTACGGTTCTATTTTAAAACATTTTAAAATTTGAGGGTATATTTTAAAAAATTCAAAATATAGGGTCTAAAGTGTAAATTCATTTTACCAATTTAGACAATCTATTTCCAATTTATCTTTACCTACATACTATTGCAGATAATTAAATGCTAGTATTTATCAAGCTAAGTCTCTGATACCACTGTTGGGTTTTCTATTCCCTAATTATAGATTAATATGCACAGCGGAATTATAACAAAAATTAATCTAAGGCAATTAGGAAACTAAACCCTAAGGGATCTTAACTTGAATAAATAAAAGCAATAAAATAACCAAGATAAATAGGAAAATACTAACCTTCGAGAAAACCAATTTCTCACGCGTAGACGATCTTGTAGAGCTTCCTTACTTGGAGGTGAGTGCCCAAACCAGAACACCTCTAATGGCTCACA
This sequence comes from Pseudognaphalium luteoalbum, assembly GCA_963422505.1. Taxonomy (NCBI): domain Eukaryota; kingdom Viridiplantae; phylum Streptophyta; class Magnoliopsida; order Asterales; family Asteraceae; genus Pseudognaphalium; species Pseudognaphalium luteoalbum. Next base: position 84,516,891 of record OY730192.1, on the reverse strand, counting down.
CCCAAGAACTAAGAGAAATTTCCAAACTCCTAGGGTCCCGACTCTAAGTTGTGTAAACTCTTACAAGGAGTACGAATGAGAAAGAGAGAAAGAATTGAACTCTATTCAATTCTAGGATGCCTCTAAAAGCATAGGGGAGGTCCCTATTTATAGGGGAGGAGGAGGTCCAGGTTTTCATCCCCTGGCCGATGTGGGACTGAATCCCAACCGGCGGTTGGTTCCTTGCTTCCAGAATCTTCTTTTCTTTTAGTTTATAATTAATATTCAATTACTAAACTAATCATAATATTAGTTCCACTTAATATTATCTCTCTGTTTATTTCTCTTACCGTTCATTGAGGGTGACCCAAAAAGGACTCCACTTTTTTAATGATGTACTTACCAATTAGCTATGATATTGGACACTATTCCAACAACAAGGACTATCCCCAAAGCTAGGAGACACTGGCCGTTTTACTATTCCTTGTTATCTTCTGGATGTTCAAATAAGTAACGCCTTAGCTGACTTAGGAGCTAGTGTAAACCTTATGCCATACTCTCATTTTAGGAAACTAGGATTAAGCGAACTATTACCAACTCGAATGACCATCCAGTTAGCCGATAGATCAGTTAAACTCCCTCGAGGAATTGCTGAAAATATTATGGTCCGTGTTGATAAATTCTTCTTTCCTGTTGATTTTGTTGTTATGGATATTGAAGAAGACGCCCATGTTCCACTCATCCTTAGCAGACCTTTCCTAAACACTGCCAAGGCCGTCATTGACGTTAATGAAAAATCTTTAAAACTTCGAGTTGGAACTGAGGAAGTCACCTTCAATGTTGATAAACTAATGAAACATCCTATGGGAGAAGATCTTGGTCTTGTAGATTCTTTGCAGGAAATAATTGAAGAACATTTGGAGGAAATTCTCACGGTAAGCAGCATCAACCCCAACACCATCATCACAACAAGGAAACTGTGTGAAGAAGGCACGGGATTATACTATGCTCTCTTAGAATCTTCCACCGCATCAAGAAAAGTTCTATGTCCTTTAAAGAATTCCAGCCCGCAGTTCAAAACTATTATGACTGCTCCGCTTGGGCAAGGCACACCAGTCACTCTTTTAAGAAGGAACCCGACTCCTGAAGTACATGATTCATCTTTCTCAAGGGAAGAAGTTCAAGGGATGCTCAAGGAAATGAAATCAATGTTTTCACCACCTGAACCACAAAGATCAAATCCAGAAATCATCATAAGCAATTCTTCATCAGCTCAATCTCAGAAGTTTGCACTCACTGAAGACAACGATATCATCATCACTAGAGAAAATGCAACTTCCACATCATCAACTGTCAAATACGAGATGAGGAAGGATGCATTCTCTGATAAAACAGAATGGGTTGAAATAGCTTCAGCCAACACATCAGATTCACCTCTTGAAGAATCAAACTTCCAAACAGAGTTTGATGAACTCAAGAGAGATGAAATTGCAAGTATGAAACCTTCCACTGAAGAACCACCGGAATTGGAACTGAAGGAACTTCCCTCTCATCTAGAATATGCTTTTCTTGAAGGAACTTCACACTTACCAGTTATCATATCCAAATATCGGAATCCTGAGGAAAAAGCCAAGCTCATCCAAGTGCTTAAGTCACATAAAAAGGCAATTGCTTGGAAAATGTCTGACATACAAGGGATCAGTCCAAACTACTGCACACACAAGATTTTAATGGAGAACGACTTTAAGCCATCAGTTCAGAGACAGAGGAGAGTCAACCCGAAGATTCAATACGTGGTCAAAAAGGAGATTATCAAACTTCTTGATGCTGGCCTGATATACCCTATTTCTAATTCTTCATGGGTCAGCCCCGTACAGGTTGTTCTGAAGAAAGGAGGTATGACGGTGATTACAAATGAACATAATGAACTTATTCCAACAAGGACCGTCACCGGTTTGAGGGTCTGCATTGACTATCGCAAACTTAACGAAGCCACCCGCAAAGATCATTTCCCTCTTCCGTTTATTGATCAGATGCTTGAGAGATTGTTAGGAAATGAGTTCTATTGTTTCCTCGATGGATTCTCTGGCTATTTTCAAATACCTCTCAATCCGAAGGACCAAGAAAAGACAACATTCACATGTCCCTATGGAACATTCGCCTACCGACGTATGCCTTTTGGGCTATGCAATGCACCTGCAACTTTCCAGAGATGCATTGTGGCAATTTTCCATGACATGATCGAACAGTGTATGGAGGTATTCATGGACGATTTCTCGGTCTTTGGAGACTCCTTCACATCTTGTCTTTTTAACCTAGACAGGATGCTAGCTCGATGCGAAGAATCAAACCTCATTCTGAATTGGGAAAAATGTAACTTCATGGTGAAGGAAGGAATGGTATTAGGACATCGGATATCTAAAGCAGGAATTGAAGTCGATAAAGCTAAAGTTGATACTATCTCGAAACTTCCAGCACCTACTTCTGTGAAAGCCATCCGAAGTTTTCTAGGTCACGCCGGATTCTACCGTCGCTTTATTAAGGATTTCTCTAAGATTTCTCGACCTATGACTCATCTTCTCGAAAAAGATACTCTGTTTGACTTTACAGATGACTATCTTAAAGATTTTAAATACTTGAAGGAACAGCTCGTACATGCACCGATCATGGTTGCCCCCAATTGGAGTTTGCCATTTGAAATCATGTGCGACGCCGGTGACTTCGCAGTTGGAGCTGTACTAGGACAACGGAAGGAGAAACGCTTTCAACCGATTTACTACGCCAGCAAAACTCTCACCAACGCTCAAGAAAACTATACAACCACTGAGAAGGAGCTACTAGCGGTAGTATTTGCTTTTGATAAATTTCGTTCCTATCTTATTTTGTCCAAAACTATTGTCTATACAGATCATTCAGCTCTTAAGTATCTCTTCAAAAAGCAAGACTCTGAGACAAGACTGTTGCGCTGGATTCTGCTTCTATAAGAATTTGACATAGAAATCAGAGATAAAAGGGGAGCAGAAAACGTTGCAGCAGATCACCTCATCCGATTAGTGAATCCAGCATTGGAGAAACTTGAAGAAAGAGATATTCAAGAACAATTTCCAGATGAACAACTCATGAACATCGGAAAGCACCCCAAGGGACCTCAATCATCATACGATCCCTGGTATGCTGATATTGCCAACTTCCTGGTGGGAGGAATTGTCTAGAAAGGAATGTCAACTTCTCGAAGACGAAAGTTCTTCCGCGACTCAAAGAATTATTTTTGGGACGATCCTTTCCTCTTTAGGGTCTGTCCCGATCACATCATTAGAAGATGCGTCGACGGGAAAGAATCCGAACATATCCTCTACCAGAGCCACCATGGACCAACTGGAGGCCACTATGGAGCTAACAAGACCGCACGGAAAGTGTACAATGCTGGCTTTTATTGGCCGACCATTTTTCAAGATTCTTACAACTTGGTGAGACGCTGCGATGCTTGCCAACGATTTGGTAACGTGTCCGCACGCAATGAAATGCCACTTACCAACATCCAAGCTTGTGAAGTCTTCGACATTTGGGGATTAGATTTTATGGGACCCTTCCCTAAATCTAACGGTAAAGAATACATTCTGGTTGCTGTTGATTACGTTTCCAGGTGGGCCGAAGCGCAAGCTCTCCCAACAAACGACGCCAAGGTCGTCACTAAGTTTCTCAAACAACTATTTTGTCGATTTGGAGCTCCACGAGCTATAATCAGTGATCGCGGCACACATTTCTGCAATATTCACCAAATGAAAACATTGCAACAGTATGGCGTCACTCACAAAACTTCAACAACTTATCACCCACAAACCAATGGGCAAGCTGAAGTGACAAATAGGGCTTTGAAATGAATCTTAGAATGAACGGTGTTCAGTCATGGAGAAAAATGGTCCGATAAATTAGATGATGCGTTGTGGGCATTCAGAACAGCATATAAAACACCATTAGTGTAACACCCGCCAAATTAGGACTAGTAATTAGTACCTAATCAGTTGTTAGTACATGTAATTAGTTGGTTTTAGGCTAATTAATGTATCGAAATATATATATTGTTGAATATATACGAATATGCGATTTAAATTAAATCGTACAAGTTTCAAATCGAATGTAATTCGGTTCAAGTAAATACGGACTTTGGTGATCAATTTTATTAAATAATATAAAGTTATTTAAATAACGATATCATACCCAAAATATTATTTTGATAATATTTCAATTACATTTCGTATCGTATAATAAACGTCTACGCGACTTAAACATTTAACACACAAACAAACGAGACCATTTAAGTTATTAAGTATTTGGTAAAATAATTCAACTAAAATGTTGATAAAACATTCATATTTTAAAACTTATAACTAAACGCGTGTGAAACTATTTAAACGATCGAAAAATGAACACCGCACGGAGCACGAATACACGAAGTTAAAAAGTGGAGACCCACACTTCAGTGGTCCCCCACCCAAAACCGGCCAAGGGGAGGGGACACCACAGCCCTCTCCCTCACTTTCTCACTTTTCACTCTATCTCTCTTTCTCCCTCTTCCCTTTCTCTCCAATAAAACCCAAAAACCACCACCACCTAAATTCGTGAAATTACACCACCAAACAACCCCGGTCTTCATTGTCCATTTTGAAGAAAAGAACCACCGCGTCACGATCTACAACCCCATCTTTCCGGATTGTCACGGAGTTAACTTGTAAGTTTCCGACAAAAACTCGTAACCTTTCGATTTCAAGTGTTTTTAAGTTCTAGTTGTTTATTTAAGCTTGAAATGTCCATATAAGGGTTATGTAAAAGAATCGGACCAAACGGAAACCGAAAAACTCATTTTTGGCTCAAAAATCCATCAACAGCTTTAAGTGTCGCAACGAAGACTGCAGTATAGCGTCACTTCGTGCGTCACTTAAGTGATGCATTGAGTGTCGCTAAAAGCCCTAATCTTGCGTCACTTGCATAAGTGTCGCATAAAACCCCTTTTTCCCGACACTTACCTCCGTCACTTCCTAAGTGACGCCTAGAACCCTTATCCGACACTTACGCCTGACATTACCTTAGTGACGCCTCGCTATGCGTCACTTCCATAAGTGACGCCCTCACTCAGATTCTGCCATTTCATGCGTCACTTCCTAAGTGACGCCTAAGCCTCAAGTGACGCTATAAGTGACGCATAAAACAGAAGGTTTCAAACTATTTTTACACTAAGTGTCGAACTTATACAACCTCAAATACTTATACAATACGATTCCAAAAACATTGTAAAACATGTTTTTCAAGATAACACTTCGAAATCAATATGATAACATCAAGATTATTATTATAAACAATCACCAACGGGCCGTACACATTTTCAAACACTTAGACAATCAACCAAATTGTAATCATTTGGACATTCTAGTTGGACAAACAACTACAAGGTAGTCTTATTAGATGCCTTCACATATTTATAACCATCGCGTGTCGTGGACACCCTCAGGTTACAAGTCCTTGGACTTCGATTATTGGCTAATCAATCTTAGTTTATTAAGATAAACTCTTCAGGCTCAGGTGAGTCTCATGGCCCCTCTTTTTACTGTTTTACTGGGGGTGTGATACATTGCTCTGTTTTTAACACGTGAACGTGAGTACATATTTCAATATACTACATGAGTTGTTTTCAACTAATCAAATCAAAGCCCTCCGTCAGTATAGTCTGTTAATACGAAAGTAGCGTGAATATTAGTATATGGTACCATATAGGATTGACCCACCTCATCCGGGTTAGTCGCGCTAACCTCTGCAACGGACGTACTAATATTTGGGAAAACGAGTGTAGATTAGGCACTCGTGGAGGCACCTCGCTCGGAATTCTCTATATGGGACCCGACCCTCGAGTTAAGCTCAGACTATGCGCTCATGGTTGTATACACTATCATTATCATTTGCTGGATGCAAATCAACATTTAAATCTTGCGGTTCACACACTATGATTTGATCTCTAAACCTGTGAGCTCACCAGCGTTAGCTGACCCATTTTAGCATGTATCACAGGTACTCAGCAGTAGACTTGGACTACCCATCAGGATGCATATTAGCTCGAGTCTTCATGCAAACTTCAGAGATTTTATTGCATTATTAGATTTTGTATAACTAATTATGTACTTAAATCTCTCATATAACGAACACGAGCTATGTACAGATTCAAACTGTTGTAAACCTTTATATTATCAATGTATCTGTAAAATGACGCATATAGTGTCGTTCATTATATGCCTTGTGTGTTTTGATTATTGATTAGTAGCACCCCAAAGCTTGCTTCTGCTAAACAGTAAATTTGGGGGTGTTACAATTAGGAACCACACCATATCGCCTGGTTTATGGTAAAGCATGTCATCTACCGATAGAGTTGGAATATAAAGCATACTGGGCGCTGAAGAAATGTAATTTGGACATTCCCACCATAAAATCCCATAGGAGAATGCAGCTTAATGAACTAGCTGAGTTAAGAGATAAGGCGTACGATAGCTCCCTAAAATACAAAGAAAGAACCAAGATGTTCCATGATGCAAGACTCAAGCTAACAAAGTTTAAACCAGGGGATAAATTACTTCTCTTTAACTCACGCTTCAGGAAGTTCTCTGGAAAATTCAAAGTCAGGTGGAGCGGACCATTTATAGTCTCAAAGGTATTTTCCTTCGGAGCAGTTCAACTCGAAGCCCCGGAAGGTAACTTTAAACTTAATGGTCAACGCTTGAAACATTACATTGAGGACTTCCCCATTAATGAGGAAGTCTACATTTTCGAGCCACCTTGAATTATTCCCAGGTATCAAGAGTCAAGCTAGTGACTCTCTCTTAAAAAAACGCTCTTGGGAGGCACTCCAAGCTTATCTTAGAATAATTTTTCTTTTATTTTTGATTTCTTAAAATTTATCTAGTATTATCATTCCTAACTAAATAATGCAGGATAGCTACTTATCTGTGAGCCTTTGAAATTTACAAATCTGAGATAAGTCTTCATTATTAAATATGCAAATGCAGAAGTCCTGATGACACTTACAAATTAAAATCATTTACATTCATCAGTCCTTTTCGCATTTGTATATTCTTATAAACTTGAATGTTACCTGTTTTGTTTATGTTTTTCAGATGAATCCAACAAAGACCAGTAAGGAGAGCAAGAAGCGATAGAAAACCCGCAGAGGTAAGAAGAAGAAGAAGACTGCTATTCAGGATGAAAGTATGATTGATGTGCTGACTACTCCAGGGGAGCTAAGCCCTACTGCACCACAGTCTGCCCCATCATCTGGGATGATCCCGATCTTGGATTATGGGATCACTACTGTTGACCCAGCAGCTGCTTGGGCGCTCTTTCAGACATTGTCCATTCATCATGATTCAATGGCTGAGATCCGTGAGGCAGTCGGTCTACCGAGACTTCCGGACATCCCTTACAGGCTAGGGTCTGGTCCGAAAGCTTCTCGTCCACCATGGTCATTCTTCCCTCCTGCACCTAGCACTACTGATGCTCCAGCACAGGATCTGGGTCCTTCGAGTTCACACGTTGATCCTGCTGAGATGCTCGCAGCTGCTAGCAGACCTGATATACCATCACCTTCTTCTATCCCCCAGGATGCTGCCCTTGCTGCCCTTTACCATGTTGCTGTTGCTGAGTTTGATCCTGATATGGATGATCTTCTAGATGATTAGTTTATCTTTACTTTATTATAGCTTATCTACTTTAATTATATCTATCACACTACTATTCCGTGAGACCTGGTGATTATGATTCTATTTACGGCTATTTGCAGAACTCAGTATTCATAGGAATGGATGATCTTAAAAGAAGTCTGGTCCAACCAAACTCCAGCAAATCACCCGCACCACTCCTTCACGAATCTGGTCCTACATCCAGTACCCATCAATCGTAGGGAAGTACCTGTCTGGTTCTTATGATCTTTATTATGATAATTTATGCTCACGCCCACTTAAAACTCTAAATGTGGGATTAACACCCCTTAATTAGAAAACTTGAAATTTATAATTGACTTAATGCAAAACCCTAAGTGTGGGATTCCCCTTACTTAGTGTAGAAACATTAAGGATAATGTTTATTTTTAAGTGTGGGATAAGAATATACTCTTTGCTCACTTGTTTAGATCAAAAAAATTTTGAAAATAGTCCTCAGTAAATAAATAGACCCTTACTTTGTCCAAAAGTTTTAAAATTTTTCGCTATAAAAACAGTCTTGCTTCGACAGTAGTCGAACTACTCATTCAGCAGACTGACTTTTTCAAAGGTTTTTGACTCAATAAGTTAAGAAAGAAGTACAGATTGTTTTACAAGTATTCAAAAGTTGGTAAAAAGAGATCGGAACATGTCAGACTCTAACTAATTTTAAAATGAAATTGTAAGAGGGGCATCGCGTGACTGGGCACATACAACCTATATTTGCGGTGAGGTAACTTGAGCCTAATATAAGCATTCATTTTTAATGCTTCACTTTCATTTATTGTGTGTGGCCGGTGCATGCATTCGGAATTAGAACTTGCTCCTGGTATGCATTTCGAGACCACATTGACAGGTGCCATACGTGGCATAGGTGCAATTAAATAACCTAGACATTTACTTAGGATAAAACCTATTTTTGTCATATCTCTTCAAGCCTAACCCTGCCGATACTCACTTTTAGTATCGATGATCTGCCTAGAAAACCCTGTTGAGCCTTAACCTTTTCGTTTCTTATAAACCCAAATTTTTAAACCCACTCACTTCCATACCCACCAAAATCTTATCTTAGAATTTTTTTAAATTTATTGAAAAATGCTATTTATATATTCTTTTTGCTTTACCTCAAATTTCACAAATTTCGTGTTTACTTAAAACTTCTCGCGTGCGTTCCATAATCAATATTCAAAAATTGAGAGTCGTATGATACGGAAAATTGGTATCAAGTAAATTCGAAATTGTCAAAAGGATTGAAAAATGAAAGGATCTCAAAATGGGTAGAGAAAATATAAAAATCTCTTAGAAATTCCTTGGAAAAGAAGTTCTAAGCCAAAGAAAAAAAATGTGTATGAGAAATAAAGCTAAGTGCTTCAAATCTCTCAAAAACTCCGATTCCTAAAAATATAAATCTTCATTGCGTTCTTGAGGATAGAAGTCCATATAGCTATCTTCTTCCCTAGTGATTATCCATTTCCATTTTCATTAAAAAGTGTATCTAAATAAATTTTTTCAAAAAGTTTAAAGATCCTAAGATAAACAAAACCCTTTAAAAACCTACTTTCCATACCCTTTCAACCCCCACTTCACAACTCTCTTAAATGTATGGTGATAATTAGTGCCGTCCCTGTCTAAGTGATGGAGATTTGATTCTCAATCAAGCCTATGACGATGAATGCTGCATGACTGGTATATGACGATGAATGCTACACTTTGAGTGAATTGAGTGACCACCTGGTGAGATCGCCCAGTAATGTATATTCCAAGATCGCGAGAATTGAAAGCATGCCTAAGATAATCATTTTATAAATTCTTTAGACACGACATGGGAACATCTCTCTTCTCTGTGCCGGAACAATATTTGTTTCAAATCCGTGCCTTTTTCTTTTCTTAAAGACTCACCCATAAAATGAATTTTTCTCAAAAATTAAAGTTTTTGGCAAATGATGGTTTGGAGTTTCCTTGAGGACAAGCAAAAGTCTAAGTGTGGGATACTTGATTTGACGCAAACAGTCACGTTTTTGTGCACCTTTTCAAGCCCATTTTGGTTCAAATCTTTTAATAAACATCAAATAATTAATGTATTATGCCAAAAATGTAAAATGAACCAAAACTTAGACTTCCTTTCGAAAAATCACTTAAAATGCTCAAATAACGAACAAATCAGAGCTAAAACGATCCACTTGCGATTCTGATGTATAATTAAGCTAAAGTGGCCTAATTTGTGTCATATTGATCTTCAGGAAAATACGAAACCATGGGCGCGAGAATCGTTTGAATCTGACAAGTAACAAAGAAGTTAGAGCCAACCGAAGATCACAAGAACTACGACCAGTGCACAAGACTTACGATCCAGCACACAAGAACAAGACCCAGGGTACACCACCCCCTTAGGGGCCATATACCACCCCTAGAGGGCCGTATACACCCCCTTTAGGGCCGTATACGCCCTCGAAAGGGTGGTATACCCCCTTTTAGGGTGGTATACCCCATCTTTGGTGTTGGATACGCCCTGTTTGCTACCGAATATGCCCTATTTGCTACCAAATACGCCCTATTTGGTGTCGAATACGCCTTTGTAGGTGTCAAATATCATAGCTCGAGGGTGTATTTCAGTGTAAAATACGGGTGAGGGGTGCTGTATGTGAATTTAGTTCTTGAAGTCTATAAATAGAGGCTTAACCTCCTCATTATCACATCTCATTCCACACACATCACAACACACACATTACACACTTCTCTCTCTAAGAATAGTAGTAGCTTTCTCTCTCTAACACTTCTCTAAGGAGTTAGAGGAGAAACAGTAGGAGTAGAGTAGCAAGCTTACGAGCTTTGTACGGAGTCGCTCCGAGACTACGATTAGTCTCGCGTAGATTTGTAGTAACGCATAACAGGTTCTATTATATTATCCTTTCTTGTTATTTTTAAATATGTTCTGCTATTGTTATAATTATTTAAGAATGCATGCTATGATAATTACTATGTTAGGCTAGACAAATCTGTGTTTGCTATGATAAAAGTTATGCTAGGGTAGTTATGCTTTAAACAATGCTGTTACTCTGCTGGTATGAAATTAGGATATGTTTGAATTTATGAATTAATTCTCTAATGTTTTATTTATCCAACTTATGTTGTGGTTTAAAACCTATTGATATAATCCAGCCAATTGTAGAAATAGGTCCCTCAACTATTCTGTGTCTGAATGATTCAATGAACTCGGCATGGCCGTTGTTCTCTAGATTGAAATAAATCGTAGGAGACACGGAGCATAGGATTAGAGTTAAATTAGAATTAATCCCATATATCGGATGCTTTTGAGAGAACTTTCGGAGCATCCGTGACTTAAACATTTATCCAGAAACTCTGACTGAAACAAACTGATATTTATCCATGTTACACTACTGCATGTTCTTGTTTGATTGTTGCTCTAGGGTTTACATGCTAGTATCTGTTTGTCTATTGCGGTTGTTGGGTTTATGATTAGGTTTTTAAACATAGAATAATTACATACAACAGTTTAACATGATAGAATAATTACAATGATCTGTATGAAATAATGTCGAACAATTTAACCGATCGTTAGACAGACTTTCCCAACTTATTTCGCGGGGTCATTCCTGTTCACTTTATTGTTTATTCAACAATTCGTGCCACGATACGGATGTCTCAGACGATCGAGAATGAGGAATAGGATTTGAGGTTAGTTGTCGGTTAAATTGGTACTACATTTGGGAGAACTTCCGGTGTAGCTTACACTCCATATCTGTTATCCATGTGACATGTTATTTATTTGATTGTGGACAACTCTACGTTAGATAAGTAATAGGATAGAAGTTATAACCCATTAGAACATATACAGTAATGATACGGGATCTCTGGGCGAGGCATCGGAAATACCGTAAAATGGCTCAGTACTTGGTATAGCGCTGGAACCACCTCTGGTGAAGTACAAATGCGTGGAAGCCATGAAAAGGCCGTAGGTACAGTACTATATTGAACATCGTTCAGAGACCCCAAATCAGCACTGCTAGGATTCATTATAATTAAAGCCTTAACCCTCATAACTACCCCTAAATAGCATATACTAATATCATAGCAAACACTTACGTAATCGATAGATCTCTCAGCGACTACACTCCTCATTTACTTTTCTGTCTTTAGTTTAAAGTAGAATAGAAAACAAAACCCCTCAAAAAGTTTTAAATCTCAGCTAAATTACCAAAGATAATTAATTCTCCTAAGATCCCATGCCCGTTGTGGTTTAAGAACGACACTTGAGTCATACCTACCGCTTATACAAGTAGTAGTGTAACTTAGGCTTCCCAGCAAAATATAAAATTTTAAAACTCTCTGATCTGCAACCGACTGGACAGTCAGCAACGACAAGGAAGCAATTCCTTGACTGACCGTTGGGAGGCGATCACTTTCCCTCCCAAGAACTGAGAGTAGTGAGGAATTCGAGTTGTTTGTTGAATTAGAAACAGGAGGATTATTACCATTTTAAGCAGACATCTTTGAGATCACCTAGTTTTAGTTATTTTGAGTATTCCTTAATTAAATTACCCTGTTTCAAATTAAGGCTAGGATCCATATTTTAGATTCATTTTATGAAGAGGTTTCCGTAATCATATCGCGAATTTATTTTAGGTAGACAATGCTCTTGTCAATTTCATTCTCCATTAAATTCCTAGTTCTTTTGAGATTCATTGATTTCCATCAATGGCATGTTAATCTCGGATTATGCTCATCTACCATTCATGACTGGTGTGCCAAGGATCATGAACAAGATGGTGAACTTAACCATGCAAAACCCGCGTGCTCCCCGGCTCATGTACGCTCGAGAATCGTGAGTTCCACATCACCTCTTAATATGTTCTCATATTAATGTGCCGGTAAACCACACACACTCTATTAACAGACCATACGAAAAATGTGCGGTTTTTATGGGTTAGCATACTATTCACGTTTTAGAGTATCTAGAACTGGATTTTGTTTTAGTACCTTTAGGTCATACTTTTGATCTTAACATCATCCTATCAAAGTCCTCGGCAGCTCCATCGAACGCACAAAGAAGCAGAGAATACTTCTCTTATAGTTTGTTTACTATGGGTGAGTCGATTCACCAATTGACTGATGATGTATTTAACTTTAATGATACATAAACTTATAGCCCATAATATATGTAACGTCTCTCTTTAAACTCTTAAAGTCTACGGCTCTATTTTAAAACATTTTAAAATTTAGGGGTATATTTTAAACATTTCAAAATATAGGGTCTAAAGTGTAAATTTATTTTACCAATTTAGACAATTCCATTTCTAATTTATCTTTACCTACATACTATTGCAGATAATTAAATGCTAGTATTTTTCAAGCTAAGGTTCTGATACCACTGTTGGGTTTTCTATTCCCTAACTAGATTAATATACGCAGCGGAATAATAACAAAAGTTAATCTAAGGCAATTAGGAAACTAAACCCTAAGGGAGCTTAACTTTAATAAATAAAAGCAATAAAATAACTTAAGATAAATAAGGAAAATACTAACCTTTGAGAAAAACAAATTCTCACGCGGAGTCCACCTAGCAGAATCTTCTTACTTGGAGGCGAGTGCCCAAATTAGAACACCTCTAATGGCTAACACCCAAAAGAACAAGAGAATTCCCAAGTCTCCAAAGGTCACGACTCTAGGTCGCAAAACTCTTACAAGGAGAAGGAATAAAAAGAGAACTAGAATTGAAACTATTCAATTCAAAAGATGCAAAGAAAACCTAAAGGGTATGCCCCTATTTATAGGGGAGGAGGAGGCCTAAGGGTTTGTCATCTGACCGATGTGGGACAGACATCCATCCGGCGGATGGATGATGTTTCCATAAAACCCTTCCAACTGTTCCACCACGTGAACCCTTTTCTCAATCCATCCTTTATCTTTTTTGTTAATTCCTTTTAGCTTCTAATTAACTTATCAAATTTGATAAATCAGCAAACTAAATAATTAACTTATAATATTAAATCCAATTAATATTATCTCTTACTTATTTCTCTTACTGTTCAATTGAGGGTGACCCAAAAAGGACTCTACTTTTATTGATACACTTACCAATTAGTTATGATATTGGACACTATTCCAACAGTCTCCCACTTGGACAATTCATTAACTATTATTGCTCTAAGCTTTATCCCATTAACTAAGCAGAGAGTGCCATCCAATGTAACTGCCGAACTCTGATTCATATCTAGAGACAGCCCTTTAGACAAGTGATCATATATTTCTTTGTTTCTGACATCGTATGAAACTGGGACATAGATTTTAATCAATCTCCAGATTCAAGATTGTGTTTTCTGATTTCTGATCAATTTGACAATATATAGGACTACAAAGTTGTATACATCAATTTAGTCCTGGCTTGGCCAAGCATTTTATTAGTCAACATTTAATCATCAGAGGGCCCATGATATCGCTTTTCCCATTAGGCGAAAAGGAACAAATAAATTTCGACTACATAGCACTAGTCAACTCATCATGTCATACCTAGCATACCCTTTATAACTGACATTTACGCACAGCGTTTGAGTAGACTAAAGTATAACAGACTTGAAAAACTAGAAACTCAATGTATCTCCATTTTAAGAATATAAGATATTATCATCTCAGAGTTACTTGTGATTTCAATCCATGAAGTAACTTCCATGAGTGCGTGTCTCTCCTATACTTAAATCCCCATTAAGTACCCATGAGTGTTGCAGCAATCTCCATGCAATGTCTAATCTCCATAGACAATCTACTAACACTCCATGACAGTCTTAATTCACCACATACTTCCTATAGTGTGATTGACTGAGGAGGTTTGAGTAAATCTTACTACTCTGGAAGTGGTGTCTAAACATGCTAAACTTGAAACACAATGACAAACAATAGTAAATGATAGAACTCCTTCCAATAAATAAATCTCCATTATTTAATCACCAAGTCTATTCATGTTTCCATCATTGTTTGTAACGTTTCAAAATCAAACTAACAACTAAAACTTTATGTTATCTCGTAACCTCATGCTCCTAGCAAGTTTACTGTGTTGGACTCAACCAATGATGTTGCAAACTGATTAGTTGGACTATCCTCTAATCCTCCCCTATTTATAGGGGAGGAGGAGACCTAAGGGTTTGTCATCTGGCCAATGTGGGATAGACATCCATCCGGCGGATGAATGATATTTCCATAAAACCGACAAACATCCATCCGGCGGATGGATCTTCCATCCGGCAGATGGATGATGTTTACATAAAACCCTTCCAGCCGTTCCACCATGTGAACCCTTTTCTCAATCCATCCTTTATCGTTTTTGTTAATTTCTTTTAGCTTCTAATTAATTTATCAACTTTGATAAATCAACAAGCTAAATAATTAACTTATAATATTAATTACAATTAATATTATCTCTTACTTATTTCTCTTATTGTTCAATTGAGGGCGACCCTAAAAGGACTCTACTTTTAATGATACACTTACCAATTAGTTATGATATTGGACACTATTCCAATAGCGATACCATTTAGGTGATCGTAGACCGGCTCACAAAATTTGCTCAATTCCTCGCAATTAAAGAAACTGATAAGATGGAACGTCTCACACGAATATATCTGAAAGAGATCGTATCTAGACACGGCGTTCCCATCTCAATTATCTCTGATAGAGATAGTCGATTCACATCTCACTTTTGGAAATCATTACAGAAATCTTTGGGTACTCGTCTGGATATGAGTATTGCATATCATCCATAAACCGACGGTCAAAGTGAACGCACAATTCAAATACTGGAAGATATGGTACGAGCCTGCGTAGTAGATTTTGGTGCAAACTGGGAAAAACATTTACCATTGTGCGAGTTTTCGTACAACAACAGCTACCATACCAGTATTGGAGCTGCACCATTCGAGGCACTGAACGGTCATAAGTGCCAGTCACCTATCTGTTAGACTGAAGTGGGAGACAGCCAACTCACTAGTCCAGAAATCATTCATGAAACCACCGAGAAAATCGTTGGTATCCAAAACCGACTGAAAGCCGCACGTGATCGTCAGAAAAGTTATGCTGACGTGAGACGCAAGCATCTCGAGTTCCAGGTTGGGGATCGAGTTTTGCTCAAAGTATCATTTTGGAAAGGTGTCATTCGCTTCGGCAAATGCGGTAAATTGAATCCCATGTACATTGGGCCTTTTGAAATCCTTGAAAGGATTGGTCCAGTGGCATATCGATTGCAGCTGCCACCCGAGCTTAGTAGCATGCATCCCCCATTTCACATTTCTTATCTTAAGAAATGCCTATCTGATGAGATACTTATCATTCCTCTCGACGAAATCCGCATTGATGAAAAACTTCATTTCATCGAGGAACCTGCAGAAATCATGGACCGTGAGGTCAAACAACTCAAACAAAGTTGTATTCCCATCGTTAAAGTTAGGCGGAATTCGCGGCGTGATCCGGAATTCACTTGGGAACGGGAAGACCAGATGCGACTTAAGTATCCTCAGTTATTCACAGATCCAACTCCAACCACCACATGAGCTAAATTTCGGGACGAAATTCTCTTAACAAGGGGAGAATGTGACATCCGCCAAATTAGAACTAGTAATTAGTGTAAAATCATCTGTTAATACATGTAATTAGTTCTTTGATTAGGCTAATTTATGTATCCTTATATATATTGTTGAATATATACACATACGCGATTTGATTAAATCGTGCACGTTTCATATCGAATGAATTTTGATATATTTCATATGGACATTGGTGAACTTTTAATAAATAACATAAATCTATTTGATATTTAAATAGTAGTTATTTACATTATTATTATGTATTAATAATATACGAAATAATGTACGTTTTATTTAAAACGTAACCGACACAAATTAAATGCGTGAAATGCGCCCGACAAACGAATAAAACTCAAGTTATATTTTTATAACTCAAAATAGAGTATCTTGATTAAATACTTCCGTTAAAAATATTGCGAATATATGAAAAACAATAATAACGTTTAAAAACGTTACACAATTTAAACAAACGTACAATTCGCAACCGACGACCAAACGAAAACCCGAAACATATTTTACAGACTTAAAACATATTATTTGAGTAAAACTTTTATTAAAAATATCGTGTTTTATTTTGTTAACAAAACATATCATATAAAACGTTATACGAGTAATTAAAACGTAAAACGATCGGGTAAACAAACACGGAACTTAACGTAACTTTAGGGAAACAATTTAAACATCACATGGGGGTAGGACCTACTAGATTTCTACTCGAAATCTCCACCCATACCCCTTCCCCCCTTTCCTTGTTGACTTACACACCCCACACCCTTACTTTCACTTCCACACTCCAACTTCACACACCATACTCTCTAAGCTCTCTCCATCTCTTTCTTCCCCCTCCCCTGGTCATTTTCCAGCAACCCAAGACAACCACCATCATCCATCATAGCTCTACCACTTGATTCTTGAAGGAAACCGAAAGATAAACACGTTTATCGCCTCCACGTCTCACTTCCGAGCTAGATTCTCACTTCTTTTGTAAGAACTCTTAATCATTTACTAAATTTACTTAGATTAAGTATATTTACATGTTATATTGTTTATCTAACTTAGAAATGTCCAAATCAAAGATTAAAACACGTTTTACACAGCACATCAAACATCACATATTCTGTCCCTGAAAAACAGTCCCACGAAAAAATTAATATAAAATCGTGTGTTCCGAATTAGACCATGAAACACATGCCAATATTTTCGTATGGATGTTATCTACAACTTTTGTGTTTGTCACTTGAACCAGATCCTCACGAATTCGAGTGTAGAAACGGATCTTTGAGTGTTACACGATTTTGTAACAAATCTGATCACACCTCCTTTCCATTTTTGTTTAAAATAGTAAATGAATCCCTAAAATCATGATAAAGTGAAAATTTAAGCTAGAAATATTGATGATTATGTGTAATTTTTGGTGGGACTTGGTTCGGAATGAAAAGTGTACAAAACGAGAGATCTATCAAACTAAAAACTGGAACCAAGGGGCCTAGGGGCTGTTTTGGTATATTTTAGAAAAGGACACTTCGAGAGATCCACGAAACATAACGACAATTTTTATAAACTTATTTTACCATTTTAATGGTTGGGTAAAAGTTTCGGGTCAAACCGAAATCGTTTGACCAAATCAACGAAAACGAACACTTAAACGAAAACGGAAACCTCAGACCTGCGACAATACCCATTGTCGCATAAAACTCGATTGTCGCAAACATCCTACGAGAATACACTTTGTCGCATAAAAACTTGATTCTCTGATAACATTAAATAATGTTATATTTAGTTTATAATATTCTTTGATTTTTATTATATTTATATTGCATTTATTTAATAATTGATACTGATTTGGTTCATATTTATAAAATAGGTAGGAATAGCGCTTGAATTAGTATAGAATGAAAATAAGTCAAATAAAGTAATCTTTGTATAAAAGTTAATTGTACCAAAATTTAGTTGAGACAAAGTGGTTAAAAGAGTAATATAAATAAATAAAGTTTTCAAATAGTTGAGTTCGAAAAGTTAAATGTATTTAGCAAAAATAATTAGATTGTTCATTTATTGGAGTTTACGAGTTTTAATAGAATTCTTATGCATTTTATGTGAATACGATACTTAATTCGTTCATATTTGCATTTAGGAGATTTATTGGAGCTTGGATCAAAAAGAAGCAGAAATCGAGCTATTATTAATGAAAAATATGAAGATTTGAAGCTAAGAAGTTTGGCTGGTTTGAAGGTTGAAAAAGTTGTAAATTTCATTCCATACGGCGGATGGATTGATCCATCCGGCGTATGGATTGGTTGGGCCAAGCTGGATCAGACGCGGCATCAGACTATGGGCTTTAGCATCCATCCGGCGGATGGATTAATCCATCCGGCGGATGGATCGATTCGGCAGAAACCCTAAATACTATCATTTGCTTTCATTTGAGGGTTATCACCCCATTTTTCTTGACAGCCGATTTTCAACCATCAAAACCCAAATTCTGGAGCATTTTGAGGAGAAGGAAGCAAGAAGAATTGGAGGTTATCAATTGTTAATTCATTATCTTCGGTTTTTCGGTTCGAATTTGTTATAGGTTTTCATTTGATTATGATTTCTATTACATTCTCGTTTCTTATTTTCTAGTAATAATATGAGTAGCTAAATACCCTAACACTTGCTTGGATGAATTAGCTAATGATTAGGGGTGTAATCATTTGATGTTTATATTGAATTAAATTGCGTTTAATCGAGAACCTTACGTATTTAGGTTTAATTAATAGTTCTAATTTATTTGGTCAATGGATAAGTGATTATAGCGAATGTTTGTCACTTAGATATTCATTATCAATTGTTTGTCTATGAATAATTGAACTTTGATTGCGGACGCAGATAAGGAATAAATTAGACTATTAAACTAAAATGTGTAAGTTAGTGATTTTGGCGAATGTCTTTCACTAGATTAAATTGTAATTAGTAAATTGGACTTAAGGTGTAGGAAAAGTGGACACCAATCCTAGCTTAATAAGATTTACATTTAATACGCAAATAAACTAGTTTTAACTATACATCCTGAAGTCATTAGTGAAATAATCCAAGCAAGTGTCATTTTTATTATCTGAAAGTTAAACAAATCAATTTGACTCTTCCTGAGTCCACTTAGTTTAATTAAATTAGTTGTTAAGCAAAGTGACAATTCGGTCACACAAAACCCCCAATTTAATTACTTAAATTAATTGCATTTAAATTATAATTCTTAAATACATAATCCCTGTGGAACGAACTTGGACTTACCATAGCTATTATATACACGATAGGGTATACTTACCTCAGTTGTGTAATAGTTAACGATTAGTATTTCTTTGTTTAATTTTATAACTATATTTTACACATCATTCTCGCAAACATCCTGCGACAATACCATTGTCGCAACACCAATGTCGCGACACCATTGTCGCAACATCATTGTCACACAAGCCTTCCCACCTGCGACAATACTATTGTCGCAGCCCCATTGTCGCATTCATACTCTCGCTCACCCATGGATTGTCGCACATATTCACACTGTCGCACACCTGAACACACTCGATTCATAACCGACATTCCAACAGACAATACCACGATATACTAGAGTTAACGTCAATAACAAAATGCAATATTTGGGATAACCCAGAAATGCTTGACATATACTTTTATAGGTATACAACAAACCAAATACAATAATAATAATACTTGAAATTATTATTACGAAATCTCACCTACGGGCCGTACATGTTTTCAAAACACAAACAACACTCAAACATTTAGACATTACTAGTTGAGTGAACAACTAGCATAGATGCTCCACCGAGACATCTACTCATTGTCATAACCTTGCGCGTTTAGGACGCCCGGCGGGTTACAGTCTACGGACATTATAGCTTTGCTTATTGCTACATATTCAATAGACTCAGGTGAGTCTCATATCCCCTATTTTACTATTTCTCCAAGGGTGAGATACATGCTCTAATTGTTTTACATGTGAACACAAATACAAAACCTCGCTGTATTCTGCATGAGTTGTTACTAATCATTATAAAGTCCTCTACGATCATAGTTTGGTAATACTATTGTAGCGTGAATGTTAGTGTATGGTACCATATGGGATTGACAATCCCCGTCCGGGTTAGCAAGCACTAACTGACAATCCCTGTCCGGATTGACAATCCCCGTCAAACGGATGCATTATCATTTGTTCATACGAGTGTAGATTAGGCACTCGCATGGAGGCACCCTCGATCAGGCACTTCATTGTGATCCTGACACCAGAGTTAAGCTCAGACTATGACCTCATGGTAGACATATACATCATTTGATTCATTTCAAACACTTATTAAATCTTGTGGTTCACACAATATTTTATTATAGTACAAACCTGTGAGCTCACCAGCTTTTAGCTGACCATTTTAGCATGTGTTCTCAGCAAGAGTAGGTCTGCTCATTCAGGATGCGCATTAGCTCGAGTCTCATGCAAAACATCAGGAGATTTTTATGCATTACTATATTTTGTAACGTAGTTATGCCATAGAATCTCTTTCATCAATTACGAGCTTTTGTAAACATTACAGTCTTGTAAAACTTTTACATTATATTAATGTAACATGTAAACGACGCATATAGAGTCGTTCATTATATATCTTATGTGCTTTGATTATTGATTAGTAGCACCCCGATGTATGCTTTCGCTAATCGTGAATTTGGCGGTGCGACACAAATGCCCAATGTCCAATAATCACATAATGCATAATCGTCATGCCATCATGGAATGATAACAATCAAGCAACATTAACAATAATCCGGCAAACTAAACAATCCATAATCAACAACAATTATGTTTATCCGTTGTAACCAAACCTGTTACAACTAGTTTATAATGAGGATCACAATTCCACTCACCAAAATTCCTAGTCTCTTGACTCAGTAGTCTTATATCACTGAGTGTCCTTCTGATCTGAGGATACAAATAATAATAAGTTAGTAACTCGTTCCATAATCATCATTCTAGCATATTTATTAAATCAGGTAATCCCTAAAGTCTATGCAAACAAAAGTTCAATCAGATAAGAAATCAGAAAATCCCGAAATGACGTTTAAAAATTGAAAATTCCATTTTCGACCCCTAGATGACCCCAAAAGGCCAAAAACTGCCTAAGCTCTAACAATAGAGCCTTGGTCATTGAGCCGTTTCTGCCTGACCATGCGAATTTCAACCAAATCAAAGTTAATGAATTTTTCACTTATTCACTACCCTGAAAACACTTGTGCATTTTTAAAATTTGCAAAAAAATAAAATTTTAAAATTTTAGTTCGCAATGTCTCAGTTTGCACAGTTAACTCGATTCGCAGAATTTCGGTTCGTAACTCGGCTCGCAGAGCTCAACTCGGCTCACAAAGCTCAACTCGGCTCGCAGATTCAACTCGCTTCGCAGGAAGAACTCAGCTCGCATCATGAACTGTGTTCATCCTGCGAGCTTCGCTGTTGCTATTTCCCAAAATCTGATTCCAATCCCCAAAACAATACAACCAGATGCTATAACGATTTTGTACCACTATAAACTTCAATTAACATCACATATGAACATCAAGTAACACTATATAACATATCATTTATTCTCATGAATTAATCAAAACCCACTTCATGTATATAAATAAATAACAACATACTTGCAATTAGAAGATAGAGTTAGATGATGAAGTTAAAATCTGATGTATTATATTAAAGAATCACAGCCCCATAATTTCTCCTTTTGTTTTCAAGTTAGCAGGTGTTTATGTTATGTGAGTTATCAAGAAATGAAGCTAAAGAATGAAGTTAGGAAAAGTAAGAAAGGTTAGGTGTAATAAGTCGGTTACCACACCGCCCCTCTATTTTAATCAGTAAATTTTTATCCCCTTCTAACTTTATTGTCTGGAACATAAAATATTTGCGAGACCAAATATTTTATTCTACCGTCAACTCTGTTAATTTAAAACAATTAATATTTTATCAATCACAATTACTTATTTAATCCTTTTCCCAATTATTTTCAAATAACCAATTACAATTATTTCCTATCACATTTAAATAATCATTTGAAAACTTTAAGAAAATACTATATTATTCTAGACCCAAAATTTGGGTATTACAGTGTATAAATCACGTACAGTTTATTTACAAACTAGCTACATGTAAAGTGTTGGTTGTAATTTTCTGTTTTTTTATAGGTCACACGCAAACACACAGAAAAATTGTAAAACAGTACTAGTTTACTAAACAAAGTAGAGGTTGTTGGTGGGTAAGGTTAAAAACAAGTGGCACATTCGGCGCTTGATCCTGATAATAGCCATACTTTATAAATCGTAATAAAATAAAATTAAAAATATTGGGAATCTATAGATACTACTCTTCCGTCTCTCCACAAGTGTCCATGTCATTATTTTAGGTTGTCCCAAATAAATGTCCACTTTCATATTTCAACCAATGAAAAGAGACTTTAATAGGTAGATAACTTATTTGATTGAAGAATAGTCTAGTTAGTGAAAAATCTTAAAACTATATGTAAAGTCAAGGTTGACACTTTAACTGAGACGGATGGAGTTAGGGATGACACCCGCGGGTCGTGGGTACGGATATGCCAAACCCATCACCTGCCCGCGACGGTTTTTTTTACCCGTAAACCCGCTAATACCCGCTAGCGGGTTTATTTTTACATCCATACCCCAACCCGCGGATACCCGCGGATCGCGGGTAACCCGCGGATTTTAAATAATATAAACATTTTTCAAAATATCAAAAGATTTAATATAATTTTAATGCGTAAAAATATCCTCAAACATGTTCAAATCAATCGATCGTAATTTTAAACGAATTAAATTGCTAAAATTTAAGACATGTGGACTAATAGTTCAATAACTATCAATTTATTTGATAATTTTTTCTTGATCATTTGAAAGTTTGCTATTCGAAACATGAAAACTATAGTTTTTAGTCTCTATACTTTTTAGTCTCTATATGAATAATTTTATTATGTATTGTTCAAATTAACCATTATATATAAATATATGCAAAAATTATACAAATTCACTAATACGTATCTATAATGTGTTTTATAGGTTTGCGGGTCGGGTTTACTCGCGGGCATAAGTTTATACCAATCACCCGCCCACGACCCGCCAACGGGTAGAAGTTCATACCCGTAACCCACCCATGGGTAAAAATTTCACGGGTTTACCCACCCATGATGGGTGGGTACCCACGGGTCGCAGGTTATTTCTCGCCCATTGTCATCCCTAGATGGAGTAGTAATAAATAATACTTAGTAGATAATTAGATCGTGACTAAATCTACTTATATTATAAACTTTATTATTAAAGTTGCCAATAATTACCAAACAAAACTATTCTTTTCCCCGCGTCTTACTTTACAGCATTCAACTTAAAATATAAAATATTGGTAATCAATTGTTAATTATGAAATATTGGTAATGAATTGTTAATTGTTAATATTAATATGTTGTTTTCATCTCATAATTATCTTAAGGTTGCTTATTCAAGTTGTCTTTTTTCTCTTGTCAATCTAAAACAAAACCAATCATTGCTAGAGTTTTAACTTAAATGATTAATGATTAATTGCTTAGTATGTTAAATATTGAAACCTAGGTTCAAGACACATTGATCATAGATGATTAGATGGTAAGATTATTTTTGAGGTTAATAATGTTTTAATTCATGAACTTTCGATTTTTTCGTTTTAACCACTTAATCTTTTTAAATGTTTTAACCATTCAACTTAGGGTCAATAATGGTTTAATCTCTGAACTTTCAATTTGTTTTCGTTTTAACCACGCAACTTTGTTTTAAACGTTTTAACCACTCAACTTATGAGTTAACCATACTTTAACCACTAAAGTTCTTTTGCCCATTTAAAAAAAAAACCCTTTTGTTACTTTTAATGAAAGTTTAGATCGGGATATATAAACTTTAAGCTGATTTTTTTATCAACCAAGGTTGTCAAGATAAAGATCTTACCTATGATCGTTTTTGTCGTCACAAGATCGAAATCGTAAGATCAAATCGAGATCGTAAGATCTTACGATTTCGATTTGAGCATAGGATCTTACGATGTCGATCCGATCCGATCTTACTTAACATGAATATAAGTTAAGAAAATATAAAATTAGTTAGTTTTTGTCCAATAAAAGTTTAATAGGTTTATTATTTAATTAATTACTACATGTAAAACTATCAATTTTATAAACTAAAATAGTTTATCACATGAACATCTATATCTTTAATTATAAATAAAGTAATCTAAGTCGCTATTATAAGTATGAATTGATGCTATGATGTTTAAACTATAAAAGTTTAATTAATTTGTCATGCAATTTATCTTTTATATGCATTATAGTACACATTTATGAGATCATAATCAAAATCGTAAGATCTTACGATCCCGGTTTGATCTTACGAGTTCGATCTTGTGAATATAAAAACGATCCTAGGTGAGATCTCTATCTTGACAACTTTGATCGATAAAAAAATCAGTTCAAAGTTTATATATCCCGATCTAAACTTTCATTATAAGTTAACGAAAGGGTTTTTTTAATGGACAGATGAAATTTAATGATTAAAGTATGGTCAACTCATAAGTTGAGTGGTTAAAAAGTCTAAAACAAAGTTGAGTGGTTAAAACGAAAACAAATTGAAAGTTTATGGATTAAACCATTATTGACTCTAAGTTGAGTGGTTAAAACATTTTAAAAAAAGTTGAGTGGTTAAACGAAAAAAAATTGAAAGTTCGGTGATTAAACCATTATTGACCCATTATTTTTCGCTTTCTTTTTTGTAACTACGAGCTTTAACATATTCTCCGTAATGTTTAGGAAGTTATAAACGATTACACATCAATAGTAAAACGATTGAGAGATAAAACCAACGTACCTAAAATCAAAAAACACACAATAAGTGTTGATTTCTTGGTGGCCTTCAAAGCTTACACATGTCGATATACGGAGTTTTAATTAAGTTTATTATTAAATACGGAGTATAATCTTAAATGAAAGATAGTAAATCCTGTTCAGGGAGTATTAATAATAATTATCGTTTTCAAAGTGAATATGAGTTGGTGGGGGCTACAAATGAATCTTATATTCGATGAATTATATGCGAATATTTTGAGGGCACGTGGTTTAAGGGAATAATTTTGTTATAATGCTAAAATAAAGCCCCTATACTCCTATAGTCCTATAGACAATTCATCACTCATCGTTAGAAAGAAAATCAAAGTGGGCTTTGACTATTTGTGCCGGAATTTATTAATTTGTTATGTATTAAACTTTAGATTTTCATTATTATATGAATCGAATTTTAAAAATTTATAATGTATGTATTAAACTTGTATAAATATAGTATATTGTATGTAGAATTTTTTTTTTTTGATAAGTCCCAAATAGAAAAGTAGTCTTTTTTAACTTACCAAAAAAGAAATAACAAATACAATAGATCATATTTAAAAGTTTACTACATACAATAAAACAAATGAAAGTATATTGCATACAATTGTAAAAAGTGTAAAGTTCAATAAATAATGAAACAATAACTCATTTGAGCGAGGTAGCCAACCATATAGAGGTTATGACTAATAGGGTCCTCAATGTACATATATATACATATAATTTGAATACCTTGATAGTTATAAATAAAAAGAAAATATATATGATGAGGGTTATTGTAAAATTATTTTTTGTGAAATCGTAAGAATTATCATTTTTAATTTCAACATATGTATACAATTTGCTAAAAAAACCAAAATTTTTAAAATTTTATCCTCTTAAATATTGGATCGATTTTAAAAAACAAAAATATATAATATACAAATTAAAGTTGTATATCACAACTTTTATATGTGATACTCTGATACACACTAAATTTTAATGATATATATCACATATATTTCTAATAAAATTATCTCATATAAAAGATAATAAAATTCTAATAATTTTTGTGTAATTTTTTTTTAATCAAAGAAGTTGGATAATCTAAAGTTAGTATATAAAAAGGTATGTTCTTAGTGATCCCATTATAAAAAGTGTTCTTATTTGAACCTTCTCTGATATGTATGATTGTGACAAAGTTAATTGTGTAACTATATCGAGTTAATTTAGATACTACTAATAATATAGCGATAATAGGGTCACATTTTAGCGATTATTGTGTTTTTGCTTGGGACTTACAAAAATTCAGAGACAACAACCGACTATATTAAGTAAAACGTTACCTATCACTCTAACTCACAAGTCCAAAAACATAACTTGACATGTATACTTTTACATATTATCGTCGTAGAGTTTACAAAAAATCAATTTTCATTGTTCCTATTTCCTTCGAGATTACAAAACATAACTATTGTTTTTGATACGATACCAACATTTACATCATTTTACAGTAAAGTAATGAGGGACGGAGCTAGGATTTCAATAGTGGGGGGCAAAAAACGAAAAAAAATAAAATTAATGTATTATTTTTTCATCTTTGGAAGGCAAAACCTATAAAATATTATAAATACCCTTAAAAAATTACATTTTTACATGATTTAAAAATTCTCGGGAGGACAACTACCCCCATGCCTCCTCTACATCCGCCCTTGGAAGTAAGTCCATTTAACTTGTAGTCTAAATTTTTGTTTTCTTGTGGGTTAGGGTATGTTTGGCGAAATTAGCTAGTAGCTGGAGCATATTTTTCTTAGTCGGAAGCTAGATCGTATTATTTTCTATAAATGTTTGACAAAATAGCTAGAGTTTGAAAGTTTATAATGTAAACCTATAAAAAAGACAAAAAATTTGGTGATAGATTATTATATAAAGGATAATTATGTAATTTATCATTTTATAAGCTATAACTTATATTAAAAGGGTGTTGATAGATACAACACATTTTTTTATTCATGCACCAAGGTTATGCATGCATTACATTATTGTACGAGACTGCATTAACATGCATAAAAGTTGGTGTATGAATTAAAAAGTTTGGTGTATATATCACTAGCCATATTAGTATGTAATCTATGAACTCACCAAAACTGATAAACCTTGTGATCACTACTTATGCTTTATAACCGTCTAAACCTATGAACTCACCAACAATATGTTGACCGTTTTAGTATGTAATCTCAGGTACACAGCCACAGTAGGATGGCCTACAGGGAACTCTAGCTCGAGTCGCATACTTTACAAACGAACAAGAGATTTTCCTACATTACTATTTTTGTAATAGTAGTTATGTATTAGAATCTCTAGGCTACTGAGCGAACTCGCAAGTTATTACAACTGTAGTTTGTTAACAATATATTTTTATGAAATGTATTTTCAAACGTCTCATTTAGAGATCGTTTGCTTGTAACTATTGTGTGATGATCCGTGATTAGTCGCGCTCCGACCCGACTTCCGCTGCTGTTAATTTGGGGGTGCGACAGATTGGTATCAGAGTCATAGTTATAGCGAACTAGGATTACATTAGTAACCCTAGACTATAACTCTTAGGTTAGTATTCCTTGTTAGTTATGGCTGGGTCAGAAATTTGCATCATTTGATTTTAATTTAACATAGCCTGATCAACTTTGTACAATTAAAAAAAAATGATGATATGTCTGAAATGGTTATAATTGAATGGGAATACGTTAGTGGACTTTGACTATGAGAGAAACGAGACCCATTCGTGTTGGTACTAGACACACTAGGCTATATTATATGATATATATATATATATATATAGACCTCACTTATTGAAACATTCTTGTCACAGAAATGGCTGACTCGTCATCTAGACAAACTACACGTACAACTCTCTCTCGCTCACGTCGCTGCCACTCAGAACCACTCGTGGCTAGACGCACTAGTAACTCACATCGAGCTAGGCCCTACCACAATCCTACCATCACGGGTAACGTCTCTGCTATAGCTCGCCATCGGGCAATCGCCCACCAATGGAGCTGGTTACCCACGGCTCTGACCACCTGGAGGATTGAGGAAGACATAGAAATCCCTGCTGATGTCGGAGAATATTCAGCCATGGATCTCTCCCCGTACACTCAAGAACCAACTTATCTCATGGTTCCCGTGTTAGCTGCCCGAGTGCACCGTCACGAACGCCGGTTGCACAATATGGAAATTGAACAACATAATATTCGCTCTAACGGGATGGAACAAACCTAAGACGGTATCACACAGTTGTACATAGGTCAGGCATATATCTCTTAGACTATCACTCGTACGCACGATCAATTAGAGGAAATCACAGAAACCATGGAGATTGTTCATAATCAAGTAATCAATAACCGAAACGAGATCTCAGTTTTACAATCAAGGCTGCAACAATGCGAGACATGCTTACGAGAAACCGAGGATGCTCTCAGAATGGTTAGCAGACTTGCTGAGTCTGCTAATAAGATCTATCATGTAACTATTAGCCACCTATGTAAAACTCATGTAATTCGTCCGGATGTAACAATTCCCGGTATCTTTTGTAAACTCTATATTTTGTAATCTTTGAACTCGTAATCCTAATGACATTAGATCTTATTACCTCGCATTGTTGATTTATTGTCACTTTGTGATGTTGTATATTATATCCTTATAGATACAATTGTGATAATCATAACCATTATTCAAACATCTCATATATATTTTTCCTTCTTATTTATTCAAGAATCATGCCACCGAGGCGACAAACGTATAACCAAGATGAAATAGCCCAACTCATTGCTCAAAAGGTAGCTGACGCCCTAGCTGCTCAAGAGGCACTCCGAAACAAGGGCAGCGAGGATACCCCGAACAACAACACTCCTCCAGCCAAACCCTGTTCCT
This sequence comes from Pseudognaphalium luteoalbum, assembly GCA_963422505.1. NCBI lineage: Eukaryota > Viridiplantae > Streptophyta > Magnoliopsida > Asterales > Asteraceae > Pseudognaphalium > Pseudognaphalium luteoalbum. The sequence continues at coordinate 84,487,728 of OY730192.1, read as the reverse complement.
ATAAGGACTTTCTTAACTGCAAACCCCTAAACTTCAAGGGTACAGAAGGAGCAATCGCATTATTGAGATGGTTTGAAAAGATAGAATCTGTTTTTCGCATCTGTAATTGCACCGAAGAGTGCAAGGTCAAATACTCCACTTGTACCTTTCTGGAAGGTGCACTTACTTGGTGGAATAGCTACATGCAAACCGTAGGGATTGATACTGCATATCAACTCCCATGGGAATATCTCAAGAAAATGCTAACAGAGGAGTACTGCCCTCGGGAAGAACTGCAACAGCTTGAGGTTGAATTCTGGAACCTCGCAGTTAAGGGCAATGACATCACTGGCTACACCACCCGTTTTCATCAATTGGCACTCCTTTGCCCAACAATGGTGGACCCGGAGTACAAACGAATCGAAAGATGTATCTGGGGACTTCCAGCTCATATTCAGGGGATGGTTACTGCTTCAAACCCAGGAACCATACAGAGTGTTGTCCGTATGGCACACAATTTAATAGATCAGGTAGTCCGCCGAGTGACACCTACTGAAAAGAACACAGGCAACCAATCCGGGGATAATAAGCGGAAGTAGATTGGGAACCCCAACAACCAAAGCCAACAACAAAACAAGAGGCCGGAAACTGCTAAGGCTTTCACTGTTGGAACTGATGACCGAAAGAAGTACCAAGGAAGCAAACCCTACTGCTCCAAGTGTACCTTACACCATGACGGTCCTTGTGGTAATGTTTGCGCCAAATGCAAATGACAGGGCCACATAGCCAAAGACTGTCGAGTTCCCAGCACATCTACCAAACCAGTGCACTAAACACCTGTTATGAGTGTGGCAATACAGGGCACTTCAGGAATGACTGCCCAAAGCTGAAAAACAACAACAACAACAGGAACAACAACAACGCTCGCGGTAGAGCTTTCGTGATGAACTCAGAGGATGCCCGTCAAGACCCGAATGTGGTCACGGGTACATTCCTTCTCAATAACCTTACTGCTTCGGTTTTGTTTGATACTGGTTCGGATAAGAGTTTTATATCTGATGAGTTTTGTCCACTACTCAACATTACACCCATTGCCTTAGATTCTAAGTACACAATAGAATTGGCAAACGGCAAACTGATTGAGGCTGAAAGTGTAATACTTAATTGCACAATAAACTTAGCCAACAAACACTTCTCCATTGATCTCATACCTGTAGAGATCGGAAGCTTCGACATCATAGTAGGCATGGATCGGTTATCCAAACACCGCGCCGAAATCTTCTGTTATGATAAAATCGTTCGTATACTTCTCGTCTCTAATGGAACCTTAATCATACAACGGGAGACCGGTAGACCGAGCTTGAACATTATCTCTGTAACACCCGCCAAATTAGGACTAGTGATTAGTACCTAATCAGTTGTTAATACATGTAATTAGTTGGTTTTAGGCTAATTAATGTACCGAAATATATATTGATGAATATATACAATTATGCGATTTGATTGAATCGTACAAGTTTCAAATCGAATGTAATTCGGTACAATTAAATACGCACGTTGGTGAACAAATTTTATTAAATAATATAACATTATTTAATAACACTATTTTATCCAAAATTTCATCTTGATAATAATATTTCATAATTAATTAGTATCGTACAAACGAACGTCTACGCAATTAAAATATTAAACGCGCAGACAATCAAAACGAAATTTAATTATACTTTATAATTCACTTACTAAGTAATTGGTAAAATACTCCAACCAAAATGTTTATAAAAGATTCGTATTTTAAAATGTATATTTAAACGTATAAAATAATTGAATTAAACGTTTAAACAATCGGGAAACGAACACCGCACGGAGCGTAAATGCGGAGATTAAAATCTGGGAGATTCCCCCCTCACCCTTTTCCCCCAAAAATCTGCCATCTCGCCCTCCCATTCTTCCCTCATTTTTCATCTCATCATTCTCTCTCTTCTTCTCCTTTCTCTCTAAAACAACAACCACCACCACCACTTACCACCACCGATTTCCACCATCAAACGACCTCGAAACACCTTGCTTATTTGGAAGAAAACATTCACCACTTCACGATCTACATTTTCATCTTTTCGGATTCCTCCGACGTTAAGTTTGTAAGTTTCCGACAAGACCCGAAACACTCCGATTTCCATTATTTTTACATGTTTATAGTTTGTTTAAGCTTAAAATGTCCAAATATGGGTTGGGTAAAAGTCTTAGGTCAAACGGAGGCCGGAAAACACCTTTTCGGCTCATTTTCCGGCCAACAGCGCGTTATGTCGCAGAGGCTCCAGGCCACCTGCGACATAAGCCTTTATGTCGCTAAATCAGACCTTATGTCGCATATAGCGACATAAGCCACTATGTCGCACTAATCACGGATGTCGCATATAGCGACACAAATAGTTATGTCGCAGAAATTACGGACGCCGCATATAGCAACACAACGCCCTACGTCGCATTAAATTGCGGATGTCGCCCTTAGCGACACAAGCCCTTATGTCGCAGATATGATCTGCGACACAACAGACTATGTCGCACTTAGCGACACAAAGGCGTATGTCGCACGCTATGTCGCATGAAACAGAACCAAGAAAACACAAATTTTACTTAGTGTCGAGACCTAAAATCTTATCACTCGATTTCACCCAAATTCAAGTCCAGATGCGTTTTTCACCAAAGCAATTTAGTAGAAATAATATATTTGAAGAATTACGTACAATTAAAGAATAAATAGAGGTTTTATATTGTAAATATTGAAGAGTGTATATTGTAAATATGGAAAGGTATATTAGTATTTTAGTCACATAAAAATGGGATTAATGATGTCATTAAATAAATGAATAACTAGATCTTAATTGTTAGTCTCCATCTAATGGTTATTATTCTTTCAAAATTTTTCTTTTAATATATAAGATGGATTTGATTGTGTTTACAGAGATCATGCTTCCATTAGTTGAAGATTAGAACAACAAACATTAACTCAAGAATTAAAAACACACAAATTTAAGAAATCTAAAGATTGAAAGAACAACCAACACATATATTACTGTTAACTCCATATTACCCATAACAGAAAACCTATGTGGCTATGTATACACTCTTGTGTATGACTAAGGTATGCTAGTATCCATCATTTTTCTAGAACTTAATAGATTACTTTTTGTTGGAATATGACTTAATTTTTTGGGGTTTGTATGGTAAATTTGGTTTTTGAGTTGGTTTAGGATTAGTATTAGTATTTGGAGTTTGTATAGGATTAGGTTTAATTACTTTTCTCTATAAATAGAGATCAATAGTTTAGGAATTTTGTACCTTTTGAATTTGATTTGTTAGTTTGTTCGGTTCGTTTGAATTTGATTTGCAATTTGAATTTGATAGCTTCCGCTTCGTCTTTTGCTTCTGCCCTTTGGACTCCGCCAGGGGCCGCCGCCCCTTGGACCCCGCTACCAGGGGCGCTGCCCCCGGACCCCCGTCATTAACGGGCTTCGCCCTTACCTTAGGGTCACGAGTAACCGTGTTACATCTGAACTTTCACACAAGGTGTTAAACTTGTATAACATCAAACACGAATGCGACACGACTTCTAAAACACATTGGAACTTACTTTTAGGTATAACACTTCAAAACCATCAAAATAATAATGTGAGATTATTATTACAAACAATCACCAACGGGCCGTACACATTTTCAAACACTTAAACAATCAACCAAATTGTAATCATTTGGACATTCTAGTTGGACAAACAACTACAAGGTAGTCTTTTAAGATACCTATGCTGTAACACCCGCCAAATTAGGACTAGTGATTAGTGCCTAATCAACTGTTAATACATGTAATTAGTTCTGTGTTAGGCTAATTAATGTATCGGATTTTATATTGATGAATATATACAATCTTGCGATTTGATTAAATCGTACGCAAACTAAATCGCATGTATTTCGGTTCAAGTAAAATACGGACGTTGGTGATCAACTTTATTGATTAATATAAAAATTATATATTGACAATAACATACCAAAAAAATATTATTTTGATAATATTTCGAGTACTCTTCATATCGTATTACAAGCATCTACGCGACTCAAACATTAGCGCGCAAACAGACGAGACCAATTGAGTCATTAAACAATTGGTAAAATACTCCAACAAGTTTATTTAATTAACTTTCGTTTTCTTTAAAAACTTACATTATTTGACACTTAAAATAATTACTTAACGATTTACGATCGGGGAATCGAACACCACACGGAGCGCGAATACACGGAGCTAAAGGTGGAGACCCACACATGGGTGGGCCCCCACCCAAAAATCTGCCAAGGGGTGAGGTCACCACCTCCCCACCCATTCTTCACTTCCATCCTTCTTTTTCACTCTATCTCTCTCTCTTTTTCTTTCTTCATTTTCATCACCATCACCACCTTAAACCCTCAAATAACCCACTCAAACATCATCAAATCACCTTGGCCGTTTGGAAGAAAATCACCACGAAGCAACGATCTACATTTCTATCTTTCCGGATTCTCCGCGAGACGATTTGTAAGTTTCCGACAAAAACCCGAAATCTTACGATTTTGAGTATTTTTAAGTTTTAGTTGTTTCTTTAAGCTTAGAATGTTTTTATAAGGGTTGGGTAAAAGAATCAGACCGAACGGAAACCCGAAAACTCATTTTTGGCTCAAAAATTCGCTGACAGACCTAAGTGTCGCAACGAAGTGCAGTATAGCGTCACTTCATGCGTCACTTAAGTGACGCATTGAGTGTCGCTAAAAGCCCTAATCATGCGTCACTTGCATAAGTGCCGCATAAAGCCCCTTTTTCCCGACACTTCCTGAGTGACGCCTAGACCCATACCCGACACTTATAGCGACACTTCCTGAGTGACGCCTAGACCCATACCCGACACTTATAGCGACACTTACCTTAGTGACGCCCTACCATGCGTCACTTCCCTTAAGTGACGCATATGCTCAGATTTAATATTTTTAGCGACACTTCCCAAGTGTCGCCCAAGCCCCTAAGTGACGCTATAAGTGACGCATAAACAGAAAGTTTTAACTAATTTTACACTAAGTTTTGAGACCCAAAATTGACGCCCCATTTCACCCAAATTCGAGTCCAGATGCGTTTTTCACCAAAGCAATATAGTAGAAATAAAAATTTTCCAAGCTCGACCCCAGCCAGGGGCTCTGCCCCTTGGACCCCGCCAGGGGCTGCCGCCCCTTGGACCCCACCAGGGGCTGCCGCCCCTTGGACCCCGCTACCAGGGGCGCTGCCCCCGGACCCCCGTCATTAACGGGCTTCGCCCTTACCCTAGAGTCACGAGTAACAGTGTTACATCTAAATTTTCACACAAAGTGTTAAACTTGTATAACATCAAACACGAATGCGACATGACTTCTAAAACACTTTGGAACACGTTTTTCAAGAATAATGATAATATTATTATTACCAACAATCACCAACGGGCCGTACACATTTTCAAACACTTAAACAATCAACCAAATTGTAATCATTTGGACATTCTAGTTGGACAAACAACTACAAGGTAGTCTTATGAGATGCCTTCATATGCTTATAACCATCGCGTGTCGTGGACACCCTCAGGTTACAAGTCTTTGGACTTCGATTCCCGACTCATCAATCTCAGTTTATTGATATAAACTCTAAAGACTCAGGTGAGTCTCATAGCCCCTCTTTTACTATTTTTACTCAGGGGTGTGATATATTGCTTGTTTTAACGCGTGAACGCAAGTACAACTTTTACATGTACTACATGAGTTTTACACAACTAATCTTTTAAAGCCCTCCATCAGCATAGTTGTTAATACATTTGTAGCGTGAATATTAGTATATGGTACCATATAGGATTGACCCACCTCTTCCGGGTTAGCAAGCACTAACCGGGTAAACGGACGTACTAATATTTAAGGAAGACGGATGTTGATTAGGCATCCGTGGAGGCGAAAACGCTCAGGCTGTGTCCTGACCCACGAGTTAAGCTCAACTATGTGCTCATGGTTGTATACTGTTACCACTATCATTTGCTGGATGCAAATCAACTATTTAAATCTTGCGGTGCACACAACTTATTTGATACTCAAACCTGTGAGCTCACCAGCGTTAGCTGACCCATTTTAGCATGTATCGCAGGTACAAAGCAGTAGGCAGGATTGCCCCAGGAAACTATAGCTCGAGTCAGCATGCAGACAATAGAGATTTTCTTGCATTAATATATTTTGTATAAGTATTTATGTATTGAAATCTCTCATTTTAAACGAACACGAGCTATATGTAGCTTCAAACCTTGTAAACATTTTGCTATTAATACATTCTGTTAAAACGACGCATATAGAGTCGTTTACTATTAATCTCTGTGATTTGAATATTGATTAGTAACACCCAAATCTTGCTTCCGCTGAACAATAAATTTGGGGGTGTTACATATGCAATTTATAACCATCGCGCGTATTGGACGCCCTTAGGTTACAAGTCTTTGGACATCGATTCGCAGCTAATCAATTCAAGTTTATTTAAATAAACACTAAAGGCTCAGGTGAGTCTCATAGCCCCTATTTTACGGTTTTCATCTGGGGTGTGATTAAATTGCTCATTTTATTTTACAATATGAACGCAAGTACAATACAAATCAAATACTACATGACTTGTTTTCACTAATCACTTCAAAGCCCTCCACAACATAGTTTGGTAATACATCTGTAGCGTGAATGTTAGTATATGATATCATATAGGATTGACAATCCTCGTCCGGGTTAGCACGCACTAACTGGTCAAACGGACGTATTAGCATTTGGGAAGACGAGTGTAGGTTAGGCACTCGTAGGAGGCAACTCAGTTGGGTTTCCTTAATTGGACCTGACACCCAAGTTAAGCTCAGACTATGTGCTCATGGCTGTATAACTTTTATTTTGCTTAATTGCATTTTAAATTCAATTATAAATCTTGCGGTTCATACAAATATGTGTTGACATACAAACCTGTGAGCTCACCAGCATTTCGCTGACCAATTTTTGCATGTATCACAGGTGACCAACAGTAGGTTGGACTGCTCAATCAAGATCCATTAGCTCGAGTCAGCATGCAAACAATCAGAGATTTAGCTGCATTATTATATTTTGTATAGATTAATTATGTACTTAAATCTCTCAATTTCAAACCGAGCTAATGTAAACAATACTTTGATGTAAACTTTGGTTTTATTAATATCAATGTAAAACGACGCATATAGTGGTTGTTTGCTATATATCTGTGTGCTTTGATTATTGATTAGTAACACCCAAATTATGCTTCCGCAAAACATTAAATTTGGGGGTGTAACAATCTCATGCATGAAAACCCGAAAATACCTGAGAAAAGGTTACCAGGTGTAACACCCCCAAATTTAATGTTGCGCGGAAGCAAGCTTTGGGTGTTACTAATCAATAATCAAGCACCAAAGTAAAGCAAACAACATCTATATGCAACGTCGTACAATAGTACAAAAGTATTACATTGTTAAAGTAGAGTAACAAGCTTCGAGTTCGAAAATAGTTCCTAGAGATTCTAATACATAACTGATATACAAAAAGTAATGCAAGAGAATCTCCACAAGTTTGTATGCATGCGAATCGAGCTACCAGTCCTGTGGGTGTGCAGTCCTACTGTTGCGGTAAACCTGAGATAGATGCTAAAAAGTGTCAACCAAAAGGTTGATGAATCTTACAGGTTTAGTAAAGTACATCATTTATGAACCACAAGTAAGTACCAGTAATGCCCTCGAACAAAAGTAATATACTATCACAGTAAATCAGTAGGTCGACACAGTTACCATGAGCTCACAAGTTGAAGCTTAACAGTGTAGTGTGAATGGTACAATCAAGTACCATATCACGTACCCCCGTGAGTGCTATCCGAACACTCATATGTAACAAATACTAATATACTTGTTTCTACGGTGTAATCCGTGGTGGCGCTACCACCCCAGGCAGGGATTGTAAGTCCCAAATAGATTCATCTACTAATATTAGTCATCCGTTTCTACGGTGTAATCCGTGGTATCGCGACTACCCCGGACGGGGAACGCAAATGGATTCATTTACTAGTATTCTCGCTTAAGAAAAAGTTTTACTCATGCAATCCGTGTAAAAAGTTTATCAATAGTTGTTTTTATGAAAAGCGAACAATGTATCCCACCCCAAAGTAAAAATAGTAAAACATTAAAAGTGGGGTTGTAAGACTCACCTGAGTCTAGCAAGTATGATACTTTCGTGTAATCGAATAAGTATCCCGGATGTAATTCTGTAGTATCGGATGTAATTCTGTAAGTTGGTTCTCCGAACCCTGCAACCTTCTGGCGTCCGAAACGCACAAGGTTGTAAGTAAGTAAGTAAGTAAATAAGTTGGTGTCACGAAGGATCACCCGTGCTAGTTGTCCACTCAACTAAGAAATGTCCAAGTGTTTGTTTGATTGTTCGTTTGTAATCGTTTTGTAAATAAGTGTGGCCCATTGGTGACAGAGGTGTAATAATAATTCAAATATTATTATTATGTAATTCATCGTGTTTGTATACCTTGTAAAGCATATACATAAGTTGGTTATTTGTAACGTGACGTGTAACCGTCGTCCGGATGTAAGTTCGTGTGAGTGTATGCTCATCTTATAAACAATTAATTCGAGTGTAAGCTCATAGTAGAGTGGGTGTAATCCCATCTAAGTGTATGTTTAATCTCATATATAGTTTCGAGTGTAATCTCGTATGGATATCAACACGTGCGAGTGTAATCTCGTAAGTATAGTTATTGATTCGAGTGTAAGCTCGTATGCGTTCAAGTTGTAGCGTATACTTCTAAAAGTATATGTATATCATGTAAGTGTAGTGTCGTATAAAGTATAGTTGTTGTATGTATTCAATACTTAGTATAAAAAGTATTTTCAAGTTCCTGTTTTATGCGACACTGCATGCAACACTGCATGCGTCACTGCGCGACACTGCATGTGACACTGGGGTTAGTGTCGCTATATGCGACATTCAGAAGTTATGCGACACAAGTCCTAGTGTCGCAGTATGCGACATTCGAGATTTTATGCGACATTCGGCTTAGTGTCGCTATATGAGACATTCGGATGCTAATGCGACATTGGGTCTAGTGTCGCAGTTGGGTTTGGCCCTCCTGCGACACTACCGGCTGTTTGGTTTTCAAGTGTCGGGTTTGTGGTCAAACGACCTCGGTTTGACCCGAAACTTTTACCCAAGTCTAAAAATGGTGTAAGGAGCTTAGTAAAATTATTGGTTCATGTCGGGGTTAACCCGAAGTGTCAGTTTTAAAATAATTACTAAAACAGTCTCTATGTTATGTTTTCCAGATTTTAGTTCCGATTCCTCTCACAATCTTGATAACTTAAATCCGCAACATCTCCCGAGAAAAATACCCATAATATCCATATATGTTAGCTATTTTCTTTGATTTCTCCAAGTATTTTAGGGTTCGTTTAGTTGGTTAATAAAATCGAAAGTCCCATGAGGTCTAAATATGACCAATCCGGATACAAGTCCAAAGATCTATTTTTCTGAGTAAATCCGTGTATTTTCATGAGATGACAAAGAAGAACTTTTTAAAGTTAACAAAATTTTTGAGGTTTTGACACTGGTCTCATACGTTTTAGTAGTCTAGAACTCAAGATATGGTCTCGAGAAGGAGGCGGATGTTTTTGTCCGCCGGAACAGTAATGTGCACCTTAACGAAAATATTGTTTTAAAATAGCAAACATAGTCGATATGTTATGAAATTGGTGTTGTTGGAAAGCTAACATCACGAACTACATTTTAGAATTAAGAAACGTCCATTTTAGTTAAGAAATGAATTTTATAAAAATCGTGGAAGTTGACCATTTTTCTGGACAGAAAGTATAACTCAAGATTACGAGTTTTAAATCGCGTTTCGGTTAATGTTTTGGACATACAAAAGTTGAGTGAACACTAAAACATGTTAATAACCATAAAACAAGTAGAAATAAGAAAAGAGTTCTTACAATGGTCTAGATGAAGAGTGAAAGAAATGAAGTCGGAAGCTCATTTTCTCGCGTTTTCTTGATTTCCGGCGTGGCGGTTCGTGATGGCTCTATGGTGGTGATATGGTGGACTTGTGGTGGTGTGATGGGGGTGGGATCTGGTCTCTGGTCGTTTTTATTGAGAGAGAGAGAAAGGTGTTGAGAGAAAATGGAGAAATTGATGAGTGAAGGAAATGATGTGGGTATGGTATGCATGTATAGAGTGTGTAAGTCACCAAGGAAAGAAAAGGAGGTATGATCCCCCATATTGCTGCAGATTTTCATGGGTCCCACCCACTTGTGGGTGTTTAAATTGTTTCCTCAAAGTTACGTTAAGTGTGGTGCTCGTTTACCCGTCCGTTTGAACGTTTATTTAACCGTTATACGTTTAACAACGTATGTTTCATTGACGATTTAGAATACGATATTTTTAATAAAAGTTTTACTCAAGTAACATATTTTAAATCACTAAAATAATATTCGAGTTTTCGTTTGGTCGTCGGTCGCGATTCGTGTATTTATTCGAATTCGTGCACGTTTTTAAACGCCGTAACCGTTCGCGTGTAATCGCGATATTTTTATTTGAAGTATTTCATCAAAATACTTAGTTTTGAGTTATAAAAATATAACTTTGATTTATTTCATTTTTCGGGCGTATTTCGCGCGTTTTTGTCACGTACGGAGTGTTTTATACAATATTAAATACGTGTAATATATTCTCGCAATATATTAAGGTAAATCATGTTTGTTTTGATAATTCCACATTATTTTACACCAACATCCATATTTTCATTGTCGGATATTGTAACACCTGGTCAAAAAGTCAATTTTCGTACCAAATTTAAACCTCCAATAATTGTATTTTTATATGCGATTATAACAAAGTGTTCAAAAACGTAAGTCGTTCTAATTTAAAACGCATTCTAATTATCTGAGACCACTTGAAAACAATTATAAATTTTAATTCCAAAATAGTATTTTTATAAAATACTTTCACTCGAAAACATTTCGAAAGAATATAAATAAATTTATAGAATTTAAAATATTACATTTTTATACGATCGGGTACGCAAACACGGGCATTTAACGCAACAATTGGGGACAACCAAACCCACCAAAAATGATGGGTCGGCCATTGTTGCGTTGCACACCGGTCGTTGGAATTTCTAATGGTGACGCATCACAACAGTGGGTTTTTAATTTATAAGGCTGGGACCTAGGGTTACTTATTATGCTAGCACAAGACAAGTATGACCTAGGATCGTTCTTCAAAGCACGACAAATTGAAACTAGGGGGTTTAGAAGCTTTTATGTGTTCAGCTGAGGTTGAAAGAGTGGGTTTTGGTTTTGGGTTTTCTTATCCTAATTTAAACTAGACTGAATTAAAAAGGTGGAGGTTACTTCGGGCGTTCAGCAATTAAAGCGATTGTCTACTATAATCTGGTTTAGAAGTGGTTAAATATGGAAAGTTCTAATGAGGATAAGTTCGTAAGTTGATGGGGGTTTAATCTACAATCCTTCTATCGGGCTGACGCGAAGGTGTCCACAATCAGGCAAATAGAATGTCACGTGGATTGCACAATATATTAAAGTGTACACCGAAAGTTCTCTCAAATGTACACCCACATTATCCAACAGTTAACCTCGAATCCTATTCCCCAATCTCGGTCGTCAGAGATGCCCGAATCATGGCATAGTTTGTTGAATAAACAATCTTATGAATGAGGATTATCCTCACCGGAATAGGTTGGGATAACTGGTCTAGACGGTCGGATATATGTCATCACTTATTCGTACGAGTTATCATCATTACTTGGGGATGTTACAAGACAAGGGTGATTTGGGTTACAAATGGAGACCTAGGTAATACGTTTGCTATTCGATTCATAATACAACTACCTTCGGTCGTTCTGACTTCCATACATTTATACTCCGCCGTAAGCGTTTCCAGTACTATATCAAAGAACAATCGAATAGGGGCCGTCATATTATTTCACGATGATTAATGCCATTTAAATTTTACTATTATGATGATCCTAAGGAAACAATCAAACAAGAACATGCAATAAGACGATCAAGGTGACAGTTTAATTTAAGCATGCAAAAGTATTATCTAAGTTGAGGATATTCCGAAAGTTGTCTCAAGAATATCGTCTACATGAATTTAATCTTAATCTACCTCTACTCCCATGTTCCGTGTCTCTTGGATCCTATTTTGGTCTAGAGAACACCGGCCATGCCGAGCTCAATGATTCAATCTAACATAGTATAACTAAGTGACCTGTATCCTATGAGTTAGCTACGTTCATTTTTGGATAAAGTTTTAGTCATAACATGAGTTGGGCTATTAAACGATAAAGATTTAATTCCTATATCCATTTGTAATATAAACCATCCGCAATCTCAAAACATACCACATAGTCACATATTTAATACTTTTCTAAACGACTATCATAGCAGACAATTGAGTTATTTAGCTAATCATGGCAATTCTAGCATATATATTTAAATTTATTAAAGAAAGGACAAACATATTAAATATGAAAGATAGATTGACACCTGGAAAGAAGTACAATAACTGGTAGCTAAAATATGCGTCCCGGAGCACCTCCGTACAAATCTTCCTTAGCTAGTTAATTAGCTAGCCTAATTAACTAGGAAGAATAAAAGAAAAGAAAATACAAATGTGTTGGTATTTTGAGGTGTGTTGGTGTGTTCAAGTGTTAAGGTGTGTCTTGGTGTGTTTTTTCAAATGAACCCATGTCTCTATTTATAGAGGAGCTTTGGTGCATTTTAGCCAAAGGAAGCACACATTAGCAAAAGGTGCAAAAGGTAGTGGCACCAGGTACAAAAGGCGAAAAAGGTAGTGGCACCAGGTACGAAAAGTAGGAAAAGGTCTAGCACCGGGTATGAAAAAGGACGAAAAAGTGCAATCCGTGCGGGTGGCGGGCAGCAGCCGGCGGCTGGCTGCCAGCCGGTGGCGGCTGGGTGGCTGCCTGCGGCGGCTGGCTGCCAGCTGCACCAGCCTGCTGCCGGTTGCTTCGTTTCTCGATTCGTGCGTGTTTTCTTCGTTATGCGTCCGTTTGCATTGATTCTTTTTGCGTTGGATTCGTAATTCAAAAGCGAAGCTTTTGATGAAATGAAATCCCAAAAATATGTCTCTAAACTTTAGATGTGTCGTACGAATCCTTTGGATCTTCCGGAGTGCGTAGAATCTTCGTTCTTCGTCCGTTTTAGTTGATTCTTCTTCTGTTGGATTTGTAATTTAAAAACAAACATCTTGGGTCAAATAGATTTTGGTGATGGGCTTATTTGTCTTGAATCCTCGTTTTGATGTCTTGAATCTTCAAACGCGCGTGAAATCTTCGTTTTTCGGCCTTTTTGCCTGATTTTGCTCGTGCAACCTTGTTTTGATCTTCTCAGCATTTTATCAATGATATTTGCATTATTTGAGTCCAAATGCTAAGTATCGCTCCAGAATGAGAGAGATATCGGTGGTAAAAACGTGACTTTTTACGCGATATCAAGTATCCCACACTTAGAGTTTTGCTTGTCCTCAAGCAAATCTTCATAAAATTGTGATGAGAGGTGTCTTGTATTCCGGAGAACTTTGATTCCTGCAAGTTTGGTAAAAAGATTTCGGACGAGGTTCCATCTTTTGATGGTTTCCCAAACCTTTGGTTCTAACAAGCTTTCTTTTCAATCTTCATAATGTAAGATATACATGACTGGGGCCCTCACAGGTGGTCACTCAATTCACTCAAGTGTATCGGGTTTCCTAATTTCTAATTCACTCAGGGGTCAGTCATGTAGCTCTTCCGTTGTCATAAGCTTGATCGAGAATCAAATCTACAATACTTAAATGGGGACGGTGCTAATTATCCCTAGACATTCGCAAGATGGTGGAAGTGGTGTATATGGATGAAGGGTTTTGTAGGTTGTTTATTTGGGGGTTTAGTATAGCCTAAGAGTTGTTTATGATGACTTATCTTTGGTGCTTAGTAGTGCTCTGGATTTTTCTCCTTGAGAGCCTTCTTTTGCGTCTTTTCCTTTCAAGTTTTCTTTTGATGAACCCTTCCATTGGCTTTAAATGATCCTTGGGCTTTTAGGTTCCTTCTGACAGCTTTGCTTTTTGCTGAATTTTCTTTTTCTTGGAGCTCCTTTTACGGATGGTGTTCATCCTTTGGGGAACGCTCCGTACTTCCTTGCTGGATTTCTTTTTCTTGGAGCTCCTTTTACGGATGGTGTACATCCTTTGGGGAACACTCCGTACTTCCTTGCTGGATTTTCTTTTTCTTGGAGCTCCTTTTACGGATGGTGTACATCCTTTGGGGAACGCTCCGTACTTTTTTGATAATTCTTCTGTCAGCACAGAAACTTAGGCTATGGCCAAAAGATGAAAGAAGGGAGTGAAGTTTTTGAAAAGGCTAAGGCTCAGCATGTTTTCCGCTGAAGGTGAGCACTGGTTGGGTTTGAAAGTGAGGGTTTTATGAGAGGGTTCTTATCCTAGGGAATGTCGAGGTTTTATGATTGCACCTTCATCACGTATGACGCCCATTTTTGTAATCTCGAAATGTATTCCTTGAACAAGTTCTGATTCTAGAGAGCATACATCGGCACACTCACAATTGAAAAGTGAAGCATTAAAGATGAATGCTTTTATATGGCTCAAGATTCCTCACTCATTTTGGGTAGTTTTGTGCCTAGTCATGCGATCGCTTGTTTTGAAACTTGGTTTGAAAGTTTATCAAAGAGTTTTGCTTGTCATATTCGTTTTACCAAACCTTTTGAACTTTTGTTTACCACAAATACCTACCCTTTTTGATTTTGATTAAAAAATTTTGAAATTTTAAAATTTTTTGCTGAAAATCTAAGTTTTGCTAAAAAGTTTGATCAAAAGTTTATGTTGCAATACAGTAGTCAATACTACTGCTATCCCACACTTAAAAGAACATTGTCCCTAATGTTCTACTTCTAAGTTAGGTCAATCCCACACCTAGATTTTTGAATAAGGGTTAATATTTTCGAAGTCATTCTCTATTTGCGAGTTGTAATCATACACTTAGAGTTTTACTTAGAATTTTAACGTGTTTAGATTGAGCAAAATAAGGTTAGAAGAGATACTTCCTTGTGCTGCGTGAGTTGCCATTTGATTTTATGGACCAGGCTCAAGTGTGTGAATTTGCTGGAAATGGACCAGGCTCATTAAAAATGAACTTGTTCCACAAATTCTACTTTGAATTCTGCATAGTACACATCCTTCAGAAAACACAAGTGTTAATACAAGTTAATATTAAACATAAAATAACTAATAAAAGCTAATCCATGTCAGGATAGAGAGACTCCCAATCGGTGAAGTCATCATCCATAAAGATCGTGTTTTCCACGATCGATGTAGGAGATGCTAACTCCTCAATGGTATAGATAGGAGATGCCGTGCCATCCTCTGGATCCTGAATCCAAGCATCTAGGGCAGTAGTCTCCTCCTCCAGTGAGTCCATGAAAGTGGGGTGGTCCTGCGCAGTCAAGCTCCAAGGTGGGAATAAGTCCCACAGTGGAATGTGCGGAGCGGGATCAGGTCCCATCTGAAAGGGGCACACAGGTGTGGAGGTAAGGCCCAGAGCAGTGTGGATTTCAGAGATGGCGGTGTGCTGGACCTCGAGGGCTCTCAGTATGGACCAAGTGACAGCAGGATCCGTAGTAGTAACCCCATGCTCAAAGGTGGGTACTCTGGAGGTTCCTGCGGTCTGTCCTGCTGATCGGTGAGATGAAGGTAACCTGGAATGGATGGGACATAACAGGAATGAATCCTGAACGTACACCTCCACCGAGTCTGCCGATATCTCATCCAACCTAGGAGGTGGTGACTGGGATCCTCTGACGGTCCTCATGCTACCACCCGGTGATGAACTCCGGGGGTGATGCATGGCACGCGAGCGTCTCTGACTGGGGGCTCGTGTTCTGTCTGACTGGGAACTCATCCTGCAAAATACAAAAGGTTAATGGTCTGAGATTAATTAGTCTTTTGTAAGGCGAGCAACTGCATAAAAATTGGATTAGTTTAAACATAACAGTAAAGGAAAATTAATGCTGAAAACGTAAGATAGGCTTGGGATGCCTCCCAAGAGCGCTTTGTTTATCGAGTCTCGTAGCTTGACTCTTTTATACCCATTTTTCTATTAGGGTGGTTCGTAGTTATAGACTTCCTCATTTGAGGGAAAGTCTTCTACGTAGTGTTTCAGTCGGTGACCGTTTACCTTGAAATTTCCGTCTGGAGCTTCGAGTTCGATGGCACCATAGGGAAATACTTTAGAGATTGTGAAGGGGCCGCTCCACCGTGTTTTGAATTTACCAGAAAATTTCTTAAATCGGGAGTTAAAGAGTAGAACTTTGTCACCTGGATTGAAGCGTGTGGGACGGAGCTTTGAATCATGGAGTAACTTGGTTCTTTCCTTAAATTTGTAGGAACTTTCGTAAGCTTGATCCCTTAATTCTGGTAGTTCATTTAGCTGCATTCTCCGACGAGTTCCTGTTATCGTAGGATCTAAACTACAATTCTTCAGTGCCCAGTAAGCTTTGTATTCTAGTTCAATCGGGAGATGACATGCCTTTCTATAAATGAGCCTATAGGGAGTTGTTCCTAATGGCATTTTATAAGCTGCCCGAAATGCCCATAAAGCATCGTCTAGCTTGTCTACCCATCTTTCCTTGTGTTGACCAATTGTCTGTTCCAAGATCCTTTTTAGTGCACGGTTTGTAATCTCTGCTTGTCCATTTGTCTTCGGGTGATAGGCCGTAGAGGTTTTGTGTGTAACCCCATATTGTTGCAATAGTTTCATAAACTGAGTATTGCAAAAGTGCGTGCCTCTATCGTTGATGATTGCTCGAGGTGTTCCAAACTGACAGAATAACTGTTTTAAGAACTTGGTTACGACCCTTGAATCATTTGTTGGAAAGGCTTGGGCTTCGGCCCATCTTGATACGTAATCGACAACTACTAGAATGTATTCTTTTCCGTAAGATTTTGGAAATGGTCCCATGAAGTCTAATCCCCATATGTCAAATATTTCACATGCTTGGATATTCGTTAACGGAATTTCGTTACGCGTTGTGATATTTCCAAACCTTTGGCAAATATCGCAGCGTTTCACCAAGTCTTGTGCGTCTCTGAAAATGGTAGGCCAGTAGAATCCTGAGTCGTAGACTTTCTTTGCTGTCAGATTAGCTGCATGATGTCCTCCGGTGGGTCCGTGATGGCTTTGGTGGAGTATATGTTCGGCTTCTTTCCCATCGACACATCTTCTTACTATTTGGTCGGGACAGACCTTGAGCAAATATGGATCATCCCAAAAGTAATATTTGACGTCGCGAAAGAACTTTTGTCTCCGCGATGAGATCATTCCTTTTCTTGCGATCCCTCCAACTATAAAATTGGCAATGTCTGCAAACCAAGGATCGTCAGTGAATTGCGAACCTTGTTCTCCTAAACTCATTAACTGCTCTTCTGGAAATCGATCTTTAATATCTCTTTCTGCAAGTTGTTCTATTGACGGATTTTCAAGTCGACTTAAATGATCTGCGGTGACGTTTTCTGCTCCTTTCTTATCCTTTATTTCTATGTCGAATTCTTGTAGGAGTAAAATCCATCGTAACAATCTAGGCTTTGTGTCTTTCTTTTTGAAGAGGTATTTTAGAGCTGAGTGATCCGTATATACTATTGTTTTGGACAATATCAGGTAGGATCTGAATTTTTCAAAGGCAAATACTACGACTAGCAGCTCTTTTTCTGTAGTTGTATAGTTTTCTTGAGCATTTGTAAGTGTTTTGCTAGCGTAATAGATTGGTCGAAAGTGATTATCCTTCCTTTGACCTAGAATTGCCCCAACTGCGAAGTCACTAGCATCGCACATGATTTCAAATGGTAGGTTCCAATCTGGAGCGACCATGATTGGTGCATTTGTAAGCTCCTTCTTCAGGTAATTGAAAGCCTTCATGCAGTTCTCGTCAAACACAAACTTGATGTCTTTTCCTAGAAGGTGGGTGATAGGTCGAGAAATCTTGGAGAAGTCCTTGATAAAATGGCGGTAGAACCCAGCATGTCCTAGGAAGCTTCTAATGGCCTTGACGTTGGTTGGTGGTGGGAGTTTGGCGATGGTTTCGACCTTTGCTTTGTCTACTTCAATTCCGGACTTGGATATTCGATGTCCTAAAACTATTCTTTCCTTCACCATAAAGTGACACTTTTCCCAATTTAACACGAGGTTTGATTCTTCACACTTGGTGAGCATTCTATCGAGGTTGGACAGACATGATGCGAAGGAGTCTCCAAAGACAGAGAAATCGTCCATAAAGACTTCCATGCATTGTTTAATCATGTCGTGGAAGATTGCAACCATGCATCTCTGAAATGTTGCAGGTGCGTTGCATAATCCAAACGACATTCGTCGGTATGCGAATGTTCCGTAGGGACATGTGAATCTCGTCTTCTCTTGGTCCTTCGGATCGAGCGGGATTTGGAAATACCCAGAAAAACCATCGAGGAAACAGTAGAATTCGTTTCCTGACAACCTTTTGAGAATTTGGTCAATAAACGGAAGTGGGAAGTGATCTTTGCGAGTTGCTTCGTTTAACTTCCGATAATCGATGCAGACTCTCCAACCAGTAACCGTCCGAGTTGGTATAAGCTCATTTTCTTCGTTTGTAATGACCGTCATTCCTCCCTTCTTTGGTACGACTTGAACAGGGCTAACCCAAGGTGAGTCGGATATTGGGTAGATCAATCCAGCATCTAAGAGTTTGATAACCTCTTGTTTGACCACGTCCTGGATCTTAGGGTTTACCCTTCTCTGCCTTTGTACTGATGGTTTGAAATCGTTTTCCATGAGGATCTTGTGTGTGCAATAGTTTGGACTGATTCCTTGTATGTCGGAAATCTTCCATGCAATTGCCTTCTTGTGTGATTTCAGAACATCAATGAGTTGGGCTTTCTCCTCAGGTTTTAACTCTTTTGATATTATCACCTGGAGTTGTGATGTTCCATGGAGGTAAGCGTACTCAAGGTGAGGTGGTAGTTCTTTTAATTCTAGGTTTGGTGGTTCTTCAATAGACGGCTTCATTCTAGCTATCTCATCTCTATTCAGCTTCTCGAATTCAGCTTGGAATGGTGCTTCGTCTGCCTCAGGTTTAGATGTGGAGATTGATGCTATTTCAACCCACTCGGTTTTATTTGAGAATTTGTCTGTCTTTAGCTCGTACTTGTTGACTGACGATGAGGAAACTTCATCATTTCTGGTGAGGATGATCTCTCCGTCGTTAGTGAATTGGAATTCTCGAAATTGGGCGAATGAAGATTGGTTAATGGTGATTTCAGGGTTTGAAAATAGCAGTGATTCGGGTTGATTGGCTAATTGTAGTTCAGACGATGGTGGCTCAACACTCATTCCTTTGAATGAATCCAAGATCTCTCTAATTGATGGAAATGGGTTTGGTTCATTGAATATGGGTTTATCTCTCTTTAGCCAAGGTATCGGTGTACCACATCCTAATGGAACATCGATTGTTTTGCCATCGATGTAAGGAGACTTCTTTTCAAACAGCGGAAATAGTAGTTCGTTGGATGTTGTTGGTGAAGCGATTGCGGAGTGTAGCCCAGGGTCCTCATTACACAGTTTTCGAACGGTGATTATGGTGTTGGGTATCGGATCCTGGCTGGATAGTGCTAGTACTTCGTGGAGATGCTCATCAAAAATATCCTGCATGGTATCACACAAACCAAGGTCCTCTTCCAGAGGTTGCTTCATTAATCGATCGACATTAAAGGTGACTTCCTCTTTCCCAACTCTTAATTTTAAAGATTTTTCGTTAACATCAATTACAGCCTTGGCAGTATTTAGGAATGGTCTGCCTAGGATGAGCGGGATATGGGTGTCTTCATCTATGTCCATGACAATAAAGTCCACTGGAAAAACGAACTTATCGACTTTGACCATGACATCTTCAGCAATTCCTCGAGGGAGTTTTACTGATCTGTCAGCTAAT
Organism: Pseudognaphalium luteoalbum; assembly: GCA_963422505.1. Taxonomy (NCBI): domain Eukaryota; kingdom Viridiplantae; phylum Streptophyta; class Magnoliopsida; order Asterales; family Asteraceae; genus Pseudognaphalium; species Pseudognaphalium luteoalbum. The sequence continues at coordinate 84,467,638 of OY730192.1, read as the reverse complement.
TGGATAGTCATACGAGTAGGTAATAGGTCATCTAATCCTAATTTCTTGTAAAGGGAATAGGGCATAAGATTAACACTAGCACCTAGGTCTGCTAAGGCGTTACTAATTTGAATTCCTTGGAGAAAACATGGTATAGTAAAACGTCCAGTATCGCCTAATTTAGGTGGGAGACCATGTTGTACAATTAATGAACATTCGGCATTCAAGGGTAAACTAACTATTTGCCTAAGTTTTTCTTTGTTTGAAAGGAGTTCTTTAAAGAATTTAGCACACGAGGGCATTTCTACTAAAGCATCTAATAATCTAATGTTTAAGTGTAGGCTTTTAAATATTTCCATATATTTACCGAATTGGGCTTCTTGCTTTTCCTTTTTAAGTCTGCCAGGATAAGGTATTCTCATTCGAGGTACATTATCTGGAGTTTTGGCTGGTGATGGGTCAGGTACTGTGACAGGGATGTCAATTGACACATTTTCACTAGGTGTAGGTGTGGGCAAAGAAGTGTTTTCGGGAGTGTTATCTGGTGGCGGTGGATCAACTTTGGTCACTTTTCCTCCTCTAGTCACGATTAACAGATCATCACTTGGTGGATGAGTGGTGTCATCAGTGATTACCGACGTACTTTTCTCAATAAAACTTAAGTTTTTCAAAATGGATTTCATGTTAGAGATTAATTTTTTTGAAATTTTTATCATGGCGTCAATGTTATCTTGAAATCCGGTTACTCTTTTGTTTATAACGTTTTGTTTAAACATAAATTCTGACAAAGATCATTTTGAGGAAGGTAAGTGGTTTGTAGGTGAGGAAACAGCTAAAAGTTGGGTCAAAGACTCATTTGGTGTGGGGTTGGTCCAATCAAAGTGTGTTGTCATAATTGATTAAAAAGCAGTTATTAAAACTAAACTAATCCTAAGGGCAAAAAGGTGACTTTTGATTGATGTTAATCTCTCAAAAGGATCGCTTAAACACTAAAGTTACTAAATCCTAAAATCGGTTGCCGACGCTCCCCGGCAGCGGCGCCAAAAACTTTTTGCGCTGCACACCGGTCGTTGGAATTTCTAATGGTGACGCAACACAACAGTGGGTTTTTAATTTATAAGGCTGGGGCGTAAGGTTACTTATTATGCTAGCACAAGGCAAGTATGACCTAGGATCGTTCTTCAAAGCGCGACAAATTGAAACTAGGGGGTTTAGAAGCTTTTATGTGTTCAGCTGGGGTTGAAAGAGTGGGTTTTGGTTTTGGGTTTTCTTATCCTAATTTAAACTAGACTGAATTAAAAAGGTGGAGGTTACTTCGGGCGTTCAGCAATTAAAGCGATTGTCTACTATTATGTGGTTTAGAAGTGGTTAAATATGGAAAGTTCTAACGAGGATAAGTTCGTAAGTTGATGTGAGCTAATATACAATCCTTCTATCGGGCTGACGTGAAGGTGTCCACAATCAGGCAAATAGAATGTCACGTGGATTGCACAATATATTAAAGTGTACACCGAAAGTTCTCTCAAATGTACACCCACATTATCCAACAGTTAACCTCGAATCCTATTCCCCAATCTCGGTCGTCAGAGATGCCCGAATCATGGCATAGTTTGTTGAATAAACAATCTTATGAATGAGGATTATCCTCACCGGAATAGGTTGGGATAACTGGTCTAGACGGTCCGATAATATGTCATCACTTATTCGTACGAGTTATCATCATTACTTGGGGATGTTACAAGACAGGGGCGATTTGGGTTACAAATGGAGACCTAGGTAATACGTTTGCTATTCGATTCATAATACAACTACCTTCGGTCGTTCTGACTTCCATACATTTGTACTCCGCCGTAAGCGTTTACAGTACTATATCAAAGAACAGTCGAATAGGGGCCGTCATATTATTTCACGATGATTAATGCCATTTAAATTTTACTATTATGATGATCCTAAGGCAACAATCAAACAAGAACATGCAATAAGACGATCAAGGTGACAGTTTAATTTAAGCATGCAATAAGACGATAAAGATTTAATTCCTATATCCATTTGTAATATAAACCATCCGCAATCTCAAAACATACCACATAGTCACATATTTAATACTTTTCTAAACGACTATCATAGCAGACAATTGAGTTATTTAGCTAATCATGGCAATTCTAGCATACATATTTAAATTTATTAAAGAAAGGACAAACATATTAAATATGAAAGAAAGATTGACACCTGGAAAGAAGTACAATAACTGGTAGCTAAAATATGCGTCCCGGAGCACCTCCGTACAAATCTTCCTTAGCTAGTTAATTAGCTAGCCTAATTAACTAGGAAGAATAAAAGAAAAGAAAATACAAATGTGTTGGTATTTTGAGGTGTGTTGGTGTGTTCAAGTGTTAAGGTGTGTCTTGGTGTGTTTTTTCAAATGAACCCATGTCTCTATTTATAGAGGAGCTTTGGTGCATTTTAGCCAAAGGAAGCACACATTAGCAAAAGGTGCAAAAGGTAGTGGCACCAGGTACAAAAGGCGAAAAAGGTAGTGGCACCAGGTACGAAAAGTAGGAAAAGGTCTAGCACCGGGTATGAAAAAGGACGAAAAAGTGCAATCCGTGCGGGTGGCGGGCAGCAGCCGGCGGCTGGCTGCCAGCCAGTGGCGGCTGGGTGGCTGCCTGCGGCGGCTGGCTGCCAGCTGCACCAGCCTGCTGCCGGTTGCTTCGTTTCTCGATTCGTGCGTGTTTTCTTCGTTATGCGTCCGTTTGCATTGATTCTTTTTGCGTTGGATTCGTAATTCAAAAGCGAAGCTTTTGATGAAATGAAATCCCAAAAATATGTCTCTAAACTTTAGATGTGTCGTACGAATCCTTTGGATCTTCCGGAGTGCGTAGAATCTTCGTTCTTCGTCCGTTTTAGTTGATTCTTCTTCTGTTGGATTTGTAATTTAAAAACAAACATCTTGGGTCAAATAGATTTTGGTGATGGGCTTATTTGTCTTGAATCCTCGTTTTGATGTCTTGAATCTTCAAACGCGCGTGAAATCTTCGTTTTTCGGCCTTTTTGCCTGATTTTGCTCGTGCAACCTTGTTTTGATCTTCTCAGCATTTTATCAATGATATTTGCATTATTTGAGTCCAAATGCTAAGTATCGCTCCAGAATGAGAGAGATATCGGTGGTAAAAACGTGACTTTTTACGCGATATCAAGTATCCCACACTTAGAGTTTTGCGGATGTCGTACATAGCAACATAACCCTTATGTTGCAGAACCATTTAGCGACATAACCCTTATGTAGCAAAACACAGGAGCTTAAAAACCTATGATTTTCACTAAGTGTCGAAACCCAAATTTTACCGCATAATATTACTCTGAAATGAAATTTCGGAGCGTTTTCACTAAAGCAATATAGTAGAAATAAAAAGATGCCACTAAAGCCAGGGGCTCTGCCCCTTGGACCCCGCCAGTGGTTGCCACCCCTTGGACCCCGCTACCAGGGTCGCTGCCCCCGGACCCCCGGATCCGATTTCCAAACCTGAACGATAAATGAATACTTACACAACTCGCTTAGACAAACTGATTTATCTCTTACTCATATAACCTCATGTGTTAAGGACACTAGGAGGTTACCCATCGGACGACGCGCATAACGTAGGATTGCTAACTCCTCAGGTGAGTTTCATAGCCCCACTCTTTCAACTGTTTTACCGTTTTCGGGGTGAGACGCATGCTCAATTTCTGTTTTCGAATTAATGCTAAACTTTTATAATTCACACGTTTCTATAACACTGTTTGGAAATACGAATGTGTAATACTTAGGAATTACACCCAATATATTATTGTGGAACAATATCACTGTTTAACCTAGTTAGGTTACCGTTGTACACCATTAGATTGTTGTCTAACAATCACCATCACCTGACTTGGTTAAGTCACTATGATACATTGACCTTACTGTCACAGGACAACCTTATTAACTACAATAGAACTGGTTAGTTCTACCAACACAGGATTAGCTTCCTTTTAGGAACAAAGACTGCACATACGTTTCAGGACTTCGCAAATTTGAATTGAACTCAAGTACTACATCAACAAAAGGCCTCAATATATACTTGCTAGGCTGAGACTAGGAGTATACGATAGTATCATATGTTAGTATAGATTCGCTACACTAATACAAAACAACTAGGTGATGATTAGTCATACCTAGGCATATTGTGAAACACATAACATCTAAGTGTTATATATACATATTTAGATACAATACGTTACTTTCATGCGTTGCATAACTCATGGTTACATGTGTTTGTCTGATTTGACATATATATATATATATATATATATATATATATATATATATATATATGTATACACATATTCGTACTCAATATCGAGCACTTGGTGCTACATACAATTTACTTATGTATATAAATATACACATACTCTGACAAACACGATCATACTAGTCGGACAGGTCATAGTACTGTCGGCTCTCAACTACTCAAGTCGGGCATGTCGTAGTACTGCCGGCTCAATTACAAACTTTGCTTGCGAGCAATTCGGTCGATGCCAGACAGGCACAAAACAATGCCACAGTGAGAAGTGGGCACAAAAAGATGCCACGGTATTGCAGTGGGCACAAGTACGATATCACGGTAAAGCGATACAAATCGATGGATGGGCGGGCTTATGCTCGTGATCCACACACATTCACAGATGGGCGAGCTTATGCTCGTGATCCGCAACAAGTTAACGGGTCGGTGGAGTTTCCACGCGAGGCCATTAGCTCAATCATGTACGGGTTAGCTTACACTAACTGGTCAAGTGGACACACTAAACAATCAACCATAGATCTGCGGGTCTACAATCAATTGTTGCTGGATGCAACGCACTATATACCCAATCATAGTTCTGCGGAACTACAAATATTTGTTATCATATGACGTGGTCATACCATTACTCTATAGCTATTAGGCATGTACTGCCTCACGTTTATGGACTCACTATTACCCGATAGGTATCTAGGCATGGATTGCCACATTTCATTATGTACTTAGGTGCACAACTAAACCGATTTAGGTATGAGATACCTTGTAGGATGTATACACATTGGTGTTACAACTTTAATACCATACATATCAAAATCGTAGATTTTGAATTACTTTTCAAAACATAAAAGGTTTATAATTTATGTATCCACTAACAATCCTATGAACTCACCAGCTTTATAGCTGACTCGTTTTAGCATGTGTTCTCAGGTGCCCAACAGGATTATGATTGCTACAAGATAAACTAGCTCGAGTCGCATATTTTCAAACAATGGGGACCACTCTGCATTTACTTTTGTATTTTCAAATTATGTAATTGAAACTTCTACTAAACTCGCAACGTTGTAAACATTCTACTTTGGAAAATGTATAATTATTTTCAAACGTCTCATTTAAAGTCGTTCATTATGTATCTTATGCTGTGATATTTGATTTGGTAACATCCGACCCGACCGCTTCCGCAACCCGAAATTTGAGGGTGTTACAGATATCCATCCGGTTCATAAGTGTACGATTTAATAAATTGTATAAATGTGTATGTAATTACACAAAAGGTTACGTATATTTAGATTAATATAATATCAAATATATGTGATTACAAATAGTTTAGGCACTAATTACAGTCCTAAGTTAGCGGGTGTCATATTCTTCCCTTGTTAAGAGAATTTCGATCCGAAATTAGCTCGTAGTCGCGGTGTGAGTTGAGTCTGTGAACAGGTGTGAATGTTTCAGTCGCATTTGGTCTTCCCATTCCCAAGTGAATTTAGGACCACGCCTCGAATTTCACCATACTTTGACGATGGGAATACGACTTTGTTTTATGCGTTTGACCTCGCGGTCCATAATTTCCACGGGTTCCTCGACAAAGTGTAGTTAGTCGTCAATGTGTATCTCATCAAGAGGTATAATCAGTGTCTCATTCGACAGACACTTTTTGAGATTCGAAATGTGAAAAGTAAGGTGCACGCTACTGAGTTCGGAAGGTAGCTGTAGTCTGTATGCCACTGGACCAATCCTTTCAAGGATTTTGAACGGTCCAATGTATCTGGGATTCAGTTTCCCACGTTTGCCAAAATGGATGACGCCTTTCCAAGGCGATACTTTCAGGAGTACTCGATCCCCAACCTGGAATTCGAAGTATTTGCGCCTCACGTCAGCATAGCTTTTCTGACGATCACGGGTAGCTTTCAGTTGGTTTTGTATGCCGATGATCTTTTATGTGGTTTCGTGAATGATTTCTGGACTAGTGAGTTGTGTATCCCCCACCTCAGTCCAACAAATGGGTGATTGGCACTTACGACCGTAAAGTGCCTCGAAGGGTGCACCCTTAATGCTGGTGTGATAACTGTTGTTGTATAAAAACTCACACAACGGTAAGTGATTTTCCCAGTTTTTACCGAAGTCAACTACGCAAGCTCGTAGCATATCCTCCAGTGTTTGTATAGTACGTTCGCTTTTGCCGTCAGTCTGTGGGTGGTAAGCAGTACTCATGCCCAAACGAGTACCAAGAGATTTTTGTAGCGATTGCCAAAAGCGAGAAGTGAATCAACTATATTTGTCAGAGATAATTGAGATGGGTATGCCGTGTCTTTACACGATCTCTTTTAGGTAGATCCGTGTCAAACGTTCCATCTTTTCAGTTTCCTTGATGGCCAGGAAATGAGCAGATTTCGTGAGACGATCTATGATCACCCAAATTGTATCGCAACCGCTCGGTGTTTTTGGGAGTTTGGTAATGAAGTCCATGGTGATCTGCTCCCATTTCCATTGAGGGATTTCTGGTTATTGCAACAACCCGGAAGGTTTTTGATATTCAGCTTTAACCTTGGAACAAGTAAGGCACTTGCTAACATAGGTTGCAATGTCAGCTTTCATGTTAGGCCACCAATACAACTGTTTGATGCCATGATACATCTTGTCGGCGCCAGGGTGGATAGAGTATCTAGACTTGTGAGCCTCGTCCATCACCAAGTCCCGTAGGTTCCCAAAACTTGGTAACCAGATTCTGTTAGAGAAGTATTTGGCCCCGTCAGGTTTGGTCTCAAATTGTTTATCCACGCCTCGCAAGACCTCGTGTTTCATATTTTCAGCTTCGAGTGCTTCGAGTTGAGCGGTAAGAATTTGGATTATGAGATCGTTGTGTATAGTCATACTAAGTGCTCGAACTCGGAGGGGTTTCACTCGTTCTTTACGACTTAAGGCATCAGCCACAACGTTGGCTTTGCCCAGATGGTAATGGATTTCGTAGTCGTAATCGGTAAGTAATTCGACCCAATGGCGTTGTCTCATGTTTAGGTCTTTTGGTCGAAGATGTGTTGGAGACTCTTGTGATCAGTGAAGATTGTACACTTGGTACCATACAAGTAGTGTCTCCAGATTTTAAGAGCGAATACAATTGCTCCCAACTCTAGATCATGAGTGGTGTAATTCTTTTCGTGGACCTTGAGTTGCCGAGAGGCGTAAGCAATAACTTTTTCTCGTTGCATCAGCATGCAACCGAGACCTTGGTGTGAGACGTCACAATACACCACGAAGTCATCGATACCCTCGAGTAAGGATAGGTAGGTGCACTACAGAGTTTCTGTTTCATTAATTGAAAGGCCGACTCTTGTTTTTCAGTCCAGTTGAACTTCTCCTCTTTCTGAGTCAGTGTAGTGAGTGGTTGAGCTATTTTTGTAAAATTCTCAATGAATCGCCTGTAGTACCCGGAAAGTCCTAAGAATTGGCGTACTTCAGTGGGTGTAGTAGGTGCTTGCCAACACTTGATGGCTTTAATTTTGGAAGGATCAACATGAATTCCTTGACTGTGGTGTCCAAGGAATTGTACAGTTTGCATCCAGAACTCACGCTTGGAGAATTTAGCATATAACTCCTCATGCTTGAGTAGTTCTAGAATGGTTTTCAGGTGTTACGCGTGTTCTTGTTCATTGCGCGAGTAAATCAGAATGTCGTCAATGAAGACGATGACAAACTTGTCGAGGTAAGGCTTACATACCCGATTCATAAGGTCCATGAATATTGCCAGTGTGTTGGTTAAGCTGAATGCCATCACTTGGAATTCGTAATGCCCATAGCGAGTTCGAAAAGCTGTTTTAGGGATATCTTCCTCACGAACTCGGAGTTGGTGATAACCTAATCTTAGATCGATCTTTGAATAAAAACTCGACCCCTGAAGTTGGTCAAACAGGTCATCAATGCGAGGTAGTGGGTAACGGTTCTTGATGGTTAATTTGTTGAGTTCACGGTAGTAGATGCACATGCAGAAAGAACCGTCACAGGACCGGGGCTCCCCAAGGCGAGGAACTCGGTCGAATAAATCCCTTATCCAGGAGTTCTTGCAGTTGAGTAGACAACTCCTGGAGGTCAGATTTGGCTAAACGGTACGGTGCTCGTGCCACGGGTGCTGCGTCGGGCACAAGGTCAATAGAGAACTCGACTTGTCTAGGTGGCAGAAGGCCAGGCAAGTCTTCAGGAAAGACTTCTGGGAAGTTTCAAACATAAGTCTTGTGTGCTGGATCGTGACTCGTTTGGCCCTATCTTCTTCGTTCTTGATCCGTTTTTGAAGATCTTTATACCCACGCGTTCGTATTCTCTAGACCTACATTTTAAGATATTTATTAAGTCCCAGATCGGAGTTTTACGATAAAATCGCGTGTCAAACGAATTATGCCTTTTTAAGTGTGTTTTTCGTCCATTTACCGTTGTTTTTGAAATACTTATAAAGTTTTGACCTTTTTAACAAAATGTGGTAAATGTGGACTTTATTGGTATGATTTTGTTAATTAAGTGCTAAATATGAGGTAAAAGATGTGCGTAAAACATGACTTTTTACGTCAAATCAGAGTTCGAAAATAGTTACTAGAGATTCTAATACATAACTGATATACAAAAAGTAATGCAAGAGAATCTCCACAAGTTTGTATGCATGCGAATCGAGCTACCAGTCATGTGGGTGTGCAGTCATACTGCTGCGGTAAACCTGAGATAGATGCTAAAAAGTGTCAACCAAAAGGTTGGTAAATCTTACAGGTTTAGTAAAGTACATCATTTATGAACCACAAGTAAGTACCAGTAATGCCCTCGAGCAGAGTAAGTAATATAGTATCACAGTAAATCAGTAGGTCAACACAGAGACCATGAGCTCACAAGTTGAAGCTTAACAGTGTAGTGTGAATGGTACAATCAAGTACCATATCACGTACCCCCGTGAGTGCTATCCGAACACTCATATGTAACAAATACTAATATACTTGTTTCTACGGTGTAATCCGTGGTGGCGCTACCACCCCAGGCAGGGATTTTCAGTCCTAAATGGATCCATCTACTAATATTAGTCGTCCATTTCTACGGTGTAATCCGTGGTATCGCGACTACCCCGGACGGGGAACCCAAATGGATTCATTTACTAGTATTCGCGCTTAAGAAAAAGTTTCACTCATGCAATCCGTGTAAAAAGTTTATCAGTATTTGTTTTTATGAAAAGCGAGCAATGTATCCCACCCCAAAGTAAAAACAGTAAAACATTAAAAGTGGGGCTGTAAGACTCACATGAGTCTAGCAAGTATGATACTTTCGTGTAATCGAATAATTATCCCGGATGTAATCCCGTAGTATCGGATGTTATTCCGTAAGTTGGTTCTCCGAACCATGCAACCTTCTGGCTTCCGAAACGCACAAGGTTGTAAGCAAGTAAGTAAGTAAGTTGGTGTCACGAAGGATCACCCGTGCTAGTTGTCCACTCAACTAGGAAATGTCCAAGTGTTTGTTTGATTGTTCGTTTGTAATCATTTTGTAAATAAGTGTGTCCCGTTGGTGACGGAGGTGTAATAATAATTCAAATATTATTATTATGTAATTCATCGTATTTGTATACCTTGTAAAGCATATACATACGTTGGTTATTTGTAACGTGACGTGTAACCGTTGTTCGGATGTAAGTTCGTGTGAGTGTAAGCTCGTCTTATAAACAATTGGTTCGAGTGTAAGCTCGTAGTAGAGTGGGTGTAATCCCATCTAAGTGTATGTGTAATCTCATATGTAGTTCCGAGTGTAATCTCGTATGGATATCAACACGTAAGTATAGTTATTGATTCGAGTGTAAGCTCGTATGTATAGTTATTGATTCGAGTGTAAGCTCGTATGCGTTCAAGTTGTAGCGTATACTTCCAAAAGTATATGTATATCATGTAAGTGTAGTGTCGTATAAAGTATAGTTGTTGTATGTATTCAATACTTAGTGTAAAAAGTATTTTCAAGTTCCTGTTTTATGCGACACTGCATGCGACACTGGGGTTAGTGTCGCTATATGGGACATTCAGAAGTTATGCGACACAAGTGCTAGTGTAGCAGTATGCGAAATTTGAGATTTTATGCGACATTTGGCTTAGTGTCGCTATATGCGACATTCAGATGCTAATGCGATATTTGGTCTAGTGTCGCAGTTGGGTTTGGCCCTCCTGCGACCGGCTGTTTGGTTTTCAAGTGTCGGGTTTGTGGTCAAACGACCTCGGTTTGACCCGAAACTTTTACCTAAGTCTTAAAATGGTGTAAGGAGCTTAGTAAAATTATTGGTTCATGTCGGGGTTAACCCAAAGTGTCGGTTTTAAAATAATTACTAAACAGTCCCTATGTTATGTTTTTCAGATTTTAGTTCCGATTCCTCTCACGATCTTGATAACTTAAAGTCCGCAACATCTCCCGAGAAAAATACCCATAATATCCATATATGTTAGCTATTTTCTTTGATTTTTCAAAGGATTTTAGGGTTCGTTTAGTTGGTTAATAAAATCAAAAGTCCCATGAGGTCCAAATATGACCACTCCGGATACAAGTCCAAAGATCTATTTATCTGAGTAAATCCGTGTATTTTCATGAGATGACAAAGAAGAACTTTTTAAATTTAACAAAATTTGTGATATGTTGGCGCTGGTCTCATACGTTTTAGTGGTCTCGAACTTAATATATGGTCTCGAGAAAGAGGCGGATGTTTTAAAATATTGTTTTAGTTAAGAAATATTGTTTTAAAATAGCAAACAAAGTCGATATGTATGAAATTGGTGTCGTTGGAAAGCTAACATCACGAACTACATTTTAGGCTTAAGAAACGTCCATTTTAGTTAAGAAATGAATTTTTATAAAAATCATGGAATTTGACCATTTTTCTGGACAGAAAGTATAACTCAAGATTACGAGTTTTAAATCGCGTTTCGGTTAATATTTTGGACATACAAAAGTTGAGTGAACACTAAAACATGTTAATAACCATAAAAAAAAGTAGAAATAAGAAAAGAGTTCTTACAATGATCTAGATGAAGAGTGAAAGACATGAAGTCGAAAGCTCATTTTCTCGCGTTTTCTTGATTTCCGGCGTGGCGGTTCGTGATGGCTCTATGGTGGTGATATGGTGGACTTGTGGTGGTGTGATAGGGGTGGGATCTGGTCTCTGGTCGTTTTTCTTGAGAGAGAGAGAGAAAGGTGTTGAGAGAAAATGGAGAAATTGATGAGTGAAGGAAATGATGTGGGTATGGTATGCATGTATAGAGTGTGTAAGTCACCAAGGAAAGAAAAGGAGGTATGATCCCCCATATTGCTGCAGATTTACATGGGTCCCACTCACTTGTGGGTGTTTAAATTGTTTCCTCAAAGTTACGTTAAGTGTGGTGCTCGTTTACCCGTCCGTTTGAACGTTTATTTAACCGTTATACGTTTAACAACGTAGGTTTCATTGACGATTTAGAATACGATATTTTTAATAAAAGTTTTACTCAAGTAACATATTTTAAGTCACTAAAATAATATTCGAGTTTTCGTTTGGTCGTCGGTCGTGACTCGTGTTTTTATTAGAATTCGTGCACGTTTTTAAACGCCGTAACCGTTCGCGAGTAATCGCGATATTTTTTTTTTGAAGTATTTCATCAAAATACTTAGTTTTGAGTTATAAAAATATAACTTTGATTTATTTCGTTTGTCAGGCGCATTTCGTGCGTTTTTGTCGCGTACGGAGGTTTTTATACAATATTAAATAAGTGTAATATATTCTCGCAATATATTAAGGTAAATAATGTTTGTTTGGATAATTCCAAATTATTTTAACAGTTTGTCACCAACGTCCATATTTTTATTGTCGGATATCCATCTGGTTCATAAGTGTACGATTTAAATAAATCGTATAAACTTGTATGTAATTACACAAAAGGTTACGTATATTTAGATTAATATAATACCAAATATACGTGATTACAAATAGTTTAGGTACTAATTACAGTCCTAAATTAACGGGTGTCACACCAGGCAATCCTCGCACATGTAACGAAGAAGAAGTCGGAGGAGAAGCAACTTGAGGATGTGCCTATTGTTCGAGACTTTCCAGAAGTCTTTCCTGAAGACTTGCCTGGCCTTCCGCCACCCAGACAAGTCGAGTTCTCTATTGACCTTATGCTTGGTGCAGCACCCGTGGCACGAGCCCCATACCGTTTAACCCCATTCGAGTTGCAGCAGTTGTCTACCCAGTTATAGGAACTCTTGGACAAATGATTCATTCAACCGAGTTCTTCGCCTTGGGGAGCTCCGGTCCTATTTGTGAAAAAGAAAGATGGTTCTTTCCGCATGTGTATCGACTACCGTGAACTCAACAAGTTACCGTAAAGAACCGTTACCCACTTCCTCGCATTAATGACCTGTTTGACCAACTTCAATGGTCGAGTTTTTATTCAAAGATCGATTTACGGTCGGGTTATCACCAACTCCGAGTTCGCGATGGTGACATTCCAAATACTGCTTTTCGAACTCGTTATGGGCATTACGAATTCCAAGTGATGCCATTCGGTCTAACCAACGCATCGGCTATATTCATGGACCTTATGAATCGGGTGTGCAAGCCTTACCTTCACAAGTTTGTTATCGTTTTCATCGATGACATTATGATATACTCTCGCAACAAACAAGAACACAACCAACACCTAAAAATCATCCTAGAGCTACTCAAACACGAGAAGTTATATGCCAAATTCTCCAAGTGTGAGTTATGGATACAAACCGTACACTTCCTCGGTCACGTCATTGACAGTCAAGGAATACATGTCGATCCAGCCAAGATCGAGGCTATCAAGTGCCGGCAAGCACCTACCACACCCACCGAAGTACGCCAATTCTTAGGACTCGCTGGATACTATCGGCAATTTATTGAGAATTTCTCGAAAATAGCCCAACCTCTCACCGCACTGACTCATATGGAAAAGAAGTTCGATTGGACTGATAAACAATAGTCAGCTTTTCAACTGTTGAAACAAAAACTTTGTAATGCACCAATCTTATCTTTACCCGAAGGCAACGATGACTTCGTGGTTTACTGTTATGCTTCACACCAAGGTCTCGGTTGCGTGTTAATGTAACGAGAGAAGGTCATCGCCTACGCCTCCCGACAACTCAAGGTCCACGAAAAGAATTACACGACTCATGACCTAGAGTTTGGGGCAGTTGTTTTCGCACTCAAGATTTGGAGACATTATCTATATGGCACCATATGTACGATCTTCATCGATCACAAAAGTCTCCAACATATCTTTGACCAAAAAGATCTGAACATCAGACAACGTCGTTGGGTCGAACTACTTACCGATTACGATTGTGAAATTCCGTATCACCCAGGCAAGGCTAACGTTGTTGCTGATGCCTTAAGCCGAAAGGAGCGAGTGAAACCCCTACGAGTTCGAGCTCTCGGTATGACAATTCACAACAACCTTATTATTCAGCTCCTTACCGCCCAACTCGAAGCACTCAAACCTGAAAATGTGAAAAACGAGTCCTTGCATGGCATGGACAAACAATTTGAAACCAAACCTGATGGGGCCAAATACTTCTCAAACCAAATCTGGTTACCAATTTTTGGGAACCTGCGAGACTTGGTGATGAATGACGCTCACAAGTCCAAATACTATATACATCCCGATGCCGACAAAATGTACCATGGCATCAAAGAGTTGTATTGGTGGCCCAACATGAAGGCCGACATCGCCACGTATGTCAGCAAATGCCTTACCTATTCCAAAGTCAAAGCTGAATACCAGAAACACTCCGGATTGCTGCAACAACCGGAAATCCCTCAATGGAAATGGGAGCAGATCACCATGGACTTCATTACCAAACTTCCAAAAACACCGAGCGGTTGCGATACCATTTGGGTGATCGTAGATCGTCTCACTAAATCTGCTCATTTCCTGGATATCAAGGAAACTGACAAGATGGAACGTTTGACACGGATCTACCTAAAAGAGATCGTGTCAAGACACTGCGTACCCATCTCAATTATCTCTAACAGAGACAGCCGGTTCACTTCTCTCATTTGGTAATCACTACAAAAATCCTCGGGTACTCGTCTGGATATGATGACTACTTACCACCCACAAATAGACGGCCAAAGTGAACGATCCATACAAACACTGGAGGACATGCTATGAGCTTGCGTAGTTGACTTCAGTACAAACTGGGAAAACCACTTACCGTTGTGCGAGTTTTCGTACAACAACGGTTATCATACCAGCATTAAGGCTGCACCCTTTGAAGCACTTTACGAACATAAGTGCCGATCACCTATTTGTTGGACTGAGGTGGGAGATAGCCAACTCACCAGTCCAGAAATCATTCATGAAACCACCAAAAAGATAGTTGGTATCCAACAACAGCTAAAAGCCGCACGTGATCGTCAGAAAAGTTATGCTGACGTGAGACACAAGCGTCTCGAGTTCCAAATTGGGGATCGAGTATTGCTCAAAGTATCACGTCATCCGCTTTGGTAAACGTGAAAAACTAAACCCTAGGTACATTGGACCTTTTGAAATCTTGGAAAGGATTGGTCCAGTGGCATATCAACTGCAGGGTCTGCAGCTACCTTCTGAACTCAGTAGTATGCACCCTACCTTTCACATTTCTAACTTGAAGAAATATTTGTCTGATGAGACACTGATTATACCGCTCGACGAAATCCACATTAATGACAAACTCCATTTCTTCGAGGAGCCTGTCGAAATCATGGACCATGAGGTCAAACAGCTGAAACAAAGTCGTATTCCCATCGTCAAGGTCCAATGGAATTCGAAGCGTGGTCCCGAATTCTCTTGGGAACGGGAAGACCAAATGCGACAGAAACACCCACATCTATTCGTAGATACCACACAGCAAACGGCTGCAAACTAATTTCGGGATGAAATTCTCTTAACAAGGAGAGAATGTGACACCCGACAAATTAGGACTTTAATTAGAGCCTAACACTTGTATATTTTCATGTATTTAGTTTTGTATTAGGCTGAATATGTGTAACAATTTGTATATATGACATTATTATATATATACACGTACGCGATTAAGTTTAATCGTGCAAACTCAAACGGGATGGATATCCGACTGTGAAAATATGGACGTTGGTGAAACAATCATTAAATATATGAAATTATTTAATAATATTTATAATTACACTATATTATGTTTATAATATAACGAACACATACGTTTTGCTCAAAACGTGACCGAACGTGATAAAAACGCACGAAACGCGCCTGACAAATGAAATAAATCAAAGTTATATTTTTATAACTCGAAACTAAGTATTTTAATAAAATACTTCAAGTAAAAATATCACGAATACACGATAACAATTATAACGTTTAAAAACGTTACGTGATTTAATAAACGTAAAATGAGCGCGCAAATCAAGACCGACAACTTAACGAAACATTTTATAAATGTTTACTAAGTATTTTGAATAAATACTACAATCAAAAATATCGAAATTATATCGTTAACTAAAACACATATAATAAACGTTTAACGTTTAAACGAACGACGAAACGAACGGGTAAACGAACACCGTGCATAACGGAGCATTGGGAAATGATTTAAACACCCAACTAGTGAGTGGGACCCATGAAAATCTGCAGCCATGGGTGCATGGCAAGCCATACCCAAGACTTTCTTCCTTTGGCACTTACACACTTAAACACCACCATACCTCCTCACTCTTTCATTTCATTCTCACACACTCCACCTCCAAACTCTCTCTACACTCCTCTCCTCTCTCCCCTTCCCCTTTCCCACGAAATTCAGTCATCACCATCATCCACCACAACTCCACCAAGAGCCACCATCAAGTTCTTGAAGAAAATCGAAGGAAAAGCTCGGTTATCGCATCCTCCTTGCATTTCGACTTTAGATATTTGATCTTCTTGTAAGAATCTCATTTATTTTGCTAGTTTTACTTGGATTAAGTTTATTAACATGTCTAAGTGCTCACTCAACCATTATATGTCCAAAACATAAGTCAAAACGCATTCTAAAACTCGAAACACCACTCTAACATTCTGTGACAGAAAATATTTCCACGATTTTTATAAAATTCATTTCTTAACTAAAATGGACGTTTCTTAAGCCTAAAATATAGTTCGTGATGTTATCTTTCCAACGACACTAATTTCGTACCATATTGACTTTGTTTGCTATTTTAAAATAATATTTCCATTAAGGTGCGCGTTACTATTCTTGTAGACAGAAACATCTGCCTCCTTCTCGAGACCATATCTTGAGTTCTAGACCATTAAAACGCATGAGACTGGTGCCAAAACCTCACAAATTTTGTTAACTTTAAAAATTTCTTCTATACCATCTCTTGAAAATACAAGAATTTGCCCATAAAAATAGATCTTTGGACTTGTATCCGGATTGGTCATATTTGGACCTCATGGGACTTTCGATTTTATTAACCAACTAAACGACTCTTACAATCCTTGGAAAAATCACAGATAATAGATAATATATAGGGGTATTATGGTTATTTTTCTTGGGAGGTATTGCGGAGTTTAAGTTATCGAGATCGTGAGAGGAATCTGGACCAAAATCTGTGAAAACGAAATTAAGGGACTATTTTGGTAAATGTTTAAAAATGACACTTCGGGTTAACCACAAAACGTAACGATAATTTTTCTTATCTTTAAAAATATATTTATGACTTCCCTAAATGTTTCGGGTCAAACCGAGCTATTTGACCAAGAGTCAAACTTCGCATGAATAGTACTCTGAAAGTCAAACTGTCGCACGAATAGTACTCTGAAAGTCAAACTGTCACATGAATAGTACTCCGAGAGTCAAATGTCGCATGAATAGTACTCCAAGAGTCAACTGTCGCATGAATAGTACTCCGAGAGTCAAACTGTCGCATGAATAGTACTCCGAAAGTAAAACTGTCGCATGAATAGTACTTCGAAAGTCAAACTGTCGTACGTACACACATTGTCGCACATACATACACTCTCTCATGATCTTATTTTTACAAACATAAAACATGAAACTTATAAATACCTTTTTTACACTAAGTGTCAAACTTACTTAACAACATATACTTATATGCGATACAATTCAAGATCATACGAATCGTACTTTTATAAGTATACAATGAAACAAACATAATAATAATAATACTTTGAAAATTATTATTACAAACGTCACCAACAAGCCATACAAGTTTTCTTAAACGCAAACACAAACAATCACTTGGACATAACTAGTTGAGTGGACAGCTAACATGAGTGGACATTAACCCTCCACTCACACTTGATTATATAAGTGGACATTGACACCCCACTTACACACAACCTTATGCGTTTAGGGCGCTAGAAGGTTGCTTATTGGGACATTGACACCCACTGCTTGCTTATTTACTAGCATATCAAACTCAGGTGAGTTTCATAGCCCCATTTTTACTGTTTTACACTATGGGGTGAGATTACATACTAGAAAAGTAAAGACTATCGCATGATAGAAGTGTAGGTGTACGTGGTCGTGACCATAAGTTTCCAAGAAAAGTTAAGTTATAACTATGCCCAAAGAATCAGAGGATAGTGAGTCAATTACTTTGGTTCCAGTGAGTATTGATTTATTAGAGTTTTGCATGATTATTCATTAGTGCATTAGTACTATGTCTATTAATCTCACGGTACGAATTCCATGTCTTAGAATGACATTTTCTCACTACACGATTTACATTTTTATATTTATCATGTTTTGCTCCCGTCATGTATCACGTTTAGCATTTCGAGTAGAACGTCTTGGCGGCATGTTTGCTACGATTTCGAGTACATACGAGTTTAGAATAAATGAGCAGTTTGGATAGTATCAGATGTATGTGCCAAACCAACGACCAAAGATCATCAGTTCAGAACAAATAGAGTTGAGATTTTTGACATCGTCACGCGACTTTGAAGGTGACACATTGGACACTCGAATATGGTCATATAAATACATATATGTCGTGATACCTTCGCAATTATGTCGGCTGCCATAATTGTTGTAACATCCTCTCCAGTAGTCTGGTAATTTCTTAATTTAATTTGATTATTTAATTGTTTTAGGAATTACTTGATATTATTATTATATTGTGAAACTTAAGTAAATAAGTCTTAGGACTTATTGTGAATAATGAAATATTAGTTGTTTTAAATTATTATCGATGACGGTAAAATAAAATTAATATTCTCGCAAATGGTTTTTAGGTTTCAGACAAGAGATTTAGAACGGGTATAAAATTAAGGCAATTAGATATCAAAGTCAGTGTGTGAACTGACTCTTATAGCTCTATGTTTTTAAGTCTCCTTCATTTCCTTTGTGTTAAGCAATTTCAAGTTCTCTAAAAACCATATCAAATTCATAAGCAAATTTCAAGTAACAACTTCCTGTGATTTCGAATTCAAAACATTAGAACCATCATCATCTTGTCATCTTCATCACCATCTAGAAAAGAAAGTGAGTTGATTTTCAAAGCTTTAAAATTGGGTTTTATAGGTTTTGATTGATTTACACGAAATTGAAGCTTGATATGTTGTTATTAGATGTTATATGATGCTACTTGAAGTATTAGAAACCAAAGAATTGAGTTTTTTGGAGTTATGGTGAGATTTAGTTCAGAAAACTTGTAAGAACAGCGAAATTCGTAGTTCTCAGTTCGTCCTGCGAACTGAGATCATGTTGCGAAGCGAACCGAGATCTTGCGAACTGAGATTTTCTCTTGCGAGTCGAGTCGCTGCGATGCGAGTTGAAATTGCGAAGCGAGTTGAGTTTCGCTGTGCGAATTGAGCTCTGCGAGCCGAGATGGGTGTGTGAACCGAGTTATTTCGTTGCGAGTCAAGTTTTGCGAACCGAGTTGACCTGCGAGTTGAAAATACTGCGAATTGAGAATTTTTAAGTTTTTTTGTTTTGCAAATTTTGAAAATGCGTAAGTCTTTTCGGGGTAACGGACAGGTGACAATTTCACTAACTCGGATTGGATTGAAATTCGCATGGTCACTCGGAAATGACCTAATGATCCCGGCTCTATTCTAAGAGTCTAGGCAGTTTTTGACCATTCGGGGTCATCTAGGGCCCGAAAATGGCATTTTTCAGTTTTTAAACGTCATTTCGGGATTTTCTAATTTCATTTTGAATGAACTTTTGTTTGACTAGACTTCAGGGATTACCTGATTTGATAAATATGCTCTGATGATGATTATGGAACGAATTTCTAACTTATATTTGATTTTCTATTTCAGATCAACCTAAAACTCGGTGATATAAGAATCCTGAGTGTGGAGATGTCAGAGGTATCGGTGAGTGGATTTAGAACTCACCATTTGATTTAGTTGTAACTATTTGGTTGCAACAAGTACACGTAGATATGTGTTAGACTGTTTAGTCTTGATTATTGACTATGAACCTACGTGATATGTGAATATATGTGTATCAGATTATTGAGGTCAACGTGTAGTTGGACTTTTGGTTATTATGTGAATTACACAGGTTTTGATTCATTTGTTGTGTTTGAGACCTATGTATGAGTTTAATAACCCATAGTTATCGGTCTATTCTGTATTGGCCATACAGATTGATGTTAAGTGTTCTTTGGGAATCCTCGGGTATTATGATATCCCAAGAGCCACCGATCCTCATTGAAATATGTGTGTTTACGATTATTTGGTGTAAACTCATAGTTAAGCTAAGTTGAATCGTGTGTGACAAATCTATTCACTTAGCTTTGTGCTAATCCCTCATATTACTTCCTGCAGATTTTGTTTACTATGTGGGTATTCAGGAAGTGGATGCTTTGGCAGGGAATGTTTGACGACTTGCGACTCTGATAAGGTTTTGTATAAACCTTTTTTTGTAAAATATAATACCCCGTTTGTGTAATGTGGTTTCAATAGTTTTAAACTATTGTGCATCTAGTTTGAAAAATATTATACACTTTTTATGATGTATATTAATAAACTAAGTTTTAAGTCAACGCTTCCAAGTTAAATTGTATAATATTCATATACTGAATGAGGGATGTTATAATTGTTAGGGTAGCCTTTCATTAAATCACAATGTCTAACCTTGTTCCTACATATTGAAATCTAAAAGTGGCACGAATTATAAGAAAATGATACTATGATCGATATAGTATTGATATATGACATTAATGACTCCGCGCCGTTAAGCCTACATAACCCTCTCGGTTGTGCGGGCACGTGCGGAACCACCAACGGAGCATGTCTTGCTCGAGAATCGAAACATGAATGAGAACACGTTGTCTATGTAGCAAGTAAGTTCATATATATATCCTAACAAATAAGGGTACTTCGTTTCATGCACACGTAGTTCCTAGAATAATATCTATATGAAGGTTCCTAGGTTATTGTCTAGGTCAATCCACCTAATTCTCTATAACCAATGGCTTTGATATCAATCTGTCACACCCCGTCTAAAGCGGAAACAACGGAATGCAACCATGATAGGATCACAACACATCAATATATAGAACTCTAAATGCAATTAAAGATCAATGTGTTGTAATGTCATTAACACGAATAGCGGTTCGTGGCAAGCATACATTCCAACAATGAATCGAAGTTTTACAAATAATCAATAAATGTGTTCAACATAGTTAAGGCAAAACACGCCTTCCATGAATAGCACCTCAAATATATCACTCAATGCAACCTAGCAGTCCACTAAGTTCTCTAGCCCTGTCTCTTTGTGCTAAGATAACCTGTAAAGAAATGCTCGAAAACGTCAACACAATGGATGGTGAGTTCGTAGGTTTAATAGGACACACATAAAAATCAGTTTGCTGTGTAAATAGATAAGTAAGTAGGACATATGATATGAAATATGCACATAAGACAATCCGCTAGGTCCACAATATGCAATCCGTTCAGTTTATGCTATTCACTCAAGGATAACGCATCTATCTCAAGAGCGGGACCGTCGTCCGATAGTACTATCAATAATCGCATGTATAAGTAAGCAATATGGAGTTTTGTCATGGTCCTAAAAACACAAGACTCATCCGACCAATAAGTAATATGGAGTTTTTTCATGGTCCCAAAGACACAAGACTCATCCGACCAATCCGTCCAATAAGCATTCAGTCCACAACAATCAGAATGTCACATAGTTCAATCATAATGTCCAATAGAAATCAGATAGGTTTCACAGCATAAGAAAACAGTTCAAAATCAGTTTGAGCATTCTTTTCCCCCAATGGAAAGTAAGTAAAGAAAATGGGGCCATGAAAACTCACCTTAAATATTAAAGTAAGTGTCGCCCTTAAGTGAATCCACAAAACAACTCGCAATCTACAATGATCATATATGCATATAGGTTACAATCTAGACATACTTATGTCCTTCCATTGTATCTCAAGTCCAAATCACCACTACTAAGTTTCCTCGTGTCACACCCCCAAATTCGGGTTGCAGAAGTGAATCGGGTCGGGGCGCGACTAATCAATAATCACAAGCACAAAGATATAATGAACGATCACTAAATGCGTCGTTTAACATTGTATTGATAAAACCAAAGTTTACATCAAAAAATATTGTTTACATCAGCCCAGTTCCTTGAAATTGAGAGATTAACATTACATAATTACTTTATACAAAATATAATAATGTAACTAAATCTCCGATTGATTGAATGAAGACTCGAGCTAAGGAAATCCTGATTGGGCAGCCAACCTAATGCTGAGTACCTGTGATACATGCTAAAATGGGTCAGCGAAATGCTGGTGAGCTCACACGTTTGTATGTCAACACATATTTGTATGAACCGCAAGATTTTATTGAATTTAAAATGCAATTAAGCAAAATAAAAGTTATACAGCCATGAGCACATAGTCTGAGCTTAACTTGAGTGTAAGGTCCAATTAAGGTAACCCAACTGAGTGCCTCCTACGAGTGCCTAATCTACATTCATCTTCCCAAATGCTAATACATCCGTTTGACCAGTTAGTGCGTGCTAACCCGGACGAGGATTGTCAATCCTATATGATATCATATACTAACATTCACGCTACAGATGTATTACCAAACTATGTTGTGGAGGACTTTGAAATGATTAGTGAAAACAACTCCTGTAGTATTTGATTTGTATTGTACTTGCGTTCATATTGTAAAATAAAACAGGCAATGTAATCACACCCCTGATGAAAACCGTTAAATAGGGGCTATGAGACTCACCTGAGCCTTGAGTGTTTATCGAAATAAACTCGAATTGATTAGTTGTGAATTGATGTCCGAAGACTTGTAACCTGAGGGTGTCCAAGACACGCGATGGTTATAATCATGAGTAGGTATCTCAAAAGACTACATTTGTAGTTGTTTGTCCAACTAGAATGTCCAAATTACTACGATTTGGTTGATTGAATTGTCCAAATTACTATGATTTGGTTGTTTAACTTTTCCAAGTTACTACGACTTGGTTGATTGGTTTATGTTTTGAAAATGTGTACGGCCCGTTGGTGATTGGTTGCAATAATAATCTCATTATTATTATTATGATTTCGAGTGTTCATGTTCATAAACGTATTCCGATGTGTTTTATAAAAAAGTCGTATCGTATAAGTGTTTGAAGTGACACAAGTTTGACACTTAGTAAAAATCCATGTTTTCAAGTTTCTGATTTATGCGACATTGGGTGCGACATAAGGCTTTGTGTCGCTAAGTGCGACATAGTCTGTTGTGTCGCAGATCATGTCTGCGACATAAGGGCTTGTGTCGCTAGGTGCGACATCCACAATTTAATGCGACATAAGGTGTTGTGTCGCTATGTGCGACGGGAACAAGTTTTGCGACATAGTGTTTTATGTCGCTATATGCGACGTCCGTAACTATTGCGACATAACCATTTGTGCCGCTATATGCGACATCCATGATGTAGTGCGACAGAGTGGCTTATGTCGCTATATGCGACATAAGACCTGATTTGGTAACATAAGAGCTTATGTCGCAGGTGGCCTGGAGCCTCTGCGACATAACTAGCTGTTGGCCAGAAAATGAGCCGAAAAGGTGTTTTCCGGTTTCTGTTTGACTTGAAAATTTTACCCAACCCATATTTGGACATTATAAGCTTAAATAACCCTTAAACAAGTAAAAATAATGGAAATCGGAGTGTTTCGGGTTTTGTTGGAAACTTACAAACTTAACTCCGGAGGAATTCGAAAAGAGGGAAATGTAGATCTCGACGAGGGGAACGTTTTCTTCTAAACAATTGTGACGATCCAAGGCCGTTTGGTGGTAGTAAATGGTGGTTGTTTATGGTGGTGGTGTGGTGGTTATATTTAGAGAGAAAAGAGAGAAAAAGTAAGAAGGGGAGAGAAAGAGGAAGATGGAATGATGAAAATGAGGTGGGGAGGGGGAATTAGGGTAGATTTTTGGGGGATTAGGGGAGGAAAATCTCCCAATTTAACCCCCGCGTTTGCGCTCCGTGCGGTGTTCGTATCCCCGATCATTTAAACGTTAAATATTTATTTTTGTACGTTTAAATATACGTTTTAACAATATGAAGATTTAGTCAATATTTTTGTTGACGTATTTCACAAAATACTTAATAATTGAGTTATAAAATTAAACTTAACTTTATTTTGGTTGTTCGCGCGTTTAATATTTTAATCGCGTTGACTTTGTTTATACGATACGAGATAATTGCGGAATATTATCAAGATAACATTTTGGGTAAAATAGTGTAATTAAATAATGTTATATTATTCAATAAAACTGTTCACCAACGTCCGTATTAATTGAATCGAATTGCATTCGATTTGAAACTTGTACGATTTAATCAAATCGTATACTTGTATATATTCATCGATATATATTGATACATTAATTAGCCTAACACATAACTAATTACATGTATTGAACTTGATTAGGCACTAATTACTAGTCCTAATTTGATGGGTGTCACACCTCGTAACTAAACCTCACGTATCTTTACAAAATCAACTCTTTTGTATATTTCATATTCTGTCCAGAATTTTGTACCACTTCACTAATTTTTTTAAACATGCCTTAATAAAATCATTTGATTCTACAAATTTTTCCAGTGACACTTCCTTGTGTTAAGAACACCCTGTAATTTTTCCAGAACTTATTTTGATAGTTAACTATTTTTAAAAATTCACCAAAGTAATCTGCTCAGAAACAGCAACGATTTCTGATTACACAAAAGTTACAATTTACTTAAAATACTTTAAACTTACAAAAGTTATAATATTTTTACATAAAATTGTTACCACTTTGAAGTTATCTCAGTAAAAATTTTAAGACTAAAATCGTAGTTTAAGATATATTTCAAAAATCGACAAGTTAACCGAAATCACAAACCGAAAAACTCAGAAATGACATTCAAATTTATAAAATCATTTTGACTAACTTATGCTCAATATTTGGACATGAAACCAACACCATTTGAAATTAGACTCTTAATACTTATGTTTAGATTCAAGATTCATCAAAAATCATCGTAAAATGACCTAGTTACATGCATTTCAATCCGAGAATCAAATCTGATCAGATTAGGTTTTATGAGTTTAAACCTAAATCTCTATACTAATCAATCCAAACGGTTAATCAATCGAATATTTCGCTCTCAACAAACTTATATACTGATTTAACATATGTCTTAATGATTTCATTCACTAGGAATACAATGGATGAACCGAAAGAAAACCGACAATAACGAAATAATCGAAATACGTTTAAACGAATGATTCGGATAGAGATTATAACGATCGAATATGTAACACCCGCCAATTTGGGACTTTTGATTAGTGCCTAAACTACTTGTAATTTCATGTATTTAGTTTTGTATTAATCTAAATATATGAGACTTTTGTGAAATTACTTACACGCGTACGGGATTCGTTTAAATCGTACACTTACCAAACGGCCGAGGTCCGATACAAATTAGATTGGACGTTGGTGACAAAAACTTTTAAATAATGTGGAATTAACCAAACAAACATTATTTGCTTTAATATATCGTGAAAATATATTACACGTATCTAGTATCGTTTAAAACACTCCGAACGCGACGAGAGCACAAGAAACGCGCCTAACAACAGGAAGTAATTCAAGTTATATTTTTATAACTCATTATTAAGTATTTTTGATAAAATACTTCGGCTAAAAATATTTTGGATACACTTTAACATATAACGCGAAACAACATTTAAACAACTACGGGATTTAACCGACAACGACTCGTGATATAAAATTCGGTAAAACAAACCCGCGAGCCGAGACCCAAATAGGTCGGCTCAGACCCGCGGACCCAAACTTAAACCGACCCATGACCCACCCCTTTTAAAACCCTTTATGTTCCCTTCTTTTCTCATTTTACACCAAACACACATACATACACTCTCTTCTCTCCTTCTCACTCTCAAATTGCAGCCCCAAACCACCCCAAAAACGTCACCCAAAAACTCATCATCTTGCGGAGTTGATTCAAGGAGAAACGATCACCATCTCGAGCTCTCCATCTTCATCTTCTCCATTTTCGATTTCGTGGTAAGATACTTCAAAACTCGATTAAATTACTTAAAAAGCTTTTATTTATATGCTAGAATGTTTACCCAACAAGATTATGTCCAAAAACCAAGTTAAATTGCGTTTTAGAACTTGAATTGCACAAACAGCCCCGTCTGCGAACTGAGATGCGTCTCAACTCGCAGATCGAGCTGCGAACCGAGACTTACCTACCAAAAACTGATCTCGCGAACCCAAACTGCGAACCGAACCCATCTGCGAGTTGACTTGCGAGTCGACCTGCGAGTTGACCTGCGAGTCGACCTGCGAGTTGACCTGCGAGTCGACCTGCGAGTTGACCTGCGAGTCGACCTGCGAGCTGAACCTTGTGCTGCGAACCGAACTCAGTTCTCAGCCCACCACTTGCGAATCCACTTTGTCTTGCGAATCCAAACTCAGTTCGCAACACATTTTCAGTCCGCAGCCGGACTAGGTCAATTTTCCCGAATTTAAATTCCAGATGCGATTTTTAATAAAACAATGTAGTAGAAATAAAAATTTTCCAAGCTGACCTGGCAGCTCGACCCCAGCCAGGGGCTCTGCCCCTTGGACCCCGCCAAGGGCTGCCGCCCCTTGGACCCCGCTACCAGGGGCGCTGCCCCCGGACCCCCGTCATCCAGGAACTTGTATATACTTTTCGCAACTAAGTGTCGAACACTTACAAATAATGAAACTTGATACAACAATACATATAATACTAACCCTTTTGGATTATAATTACAAACCGTCACCAACGGGCCATACTTGTTTTCAAAATACAAACGGATTACTAAACGAACACTTGGACATTTCCTAGTTGAGTGGACAACTAGCATGGGTGATCTTTCACGACACCAACTTACTTACTTATTTACTTACAACCTTGTGCGTTCCGGACGCCAGAAGGTTCCAAGGTTCGGAGAATCACATACGGGATTACATCCGCTTTACTTACTCGATTTCACATACGTACTTACCAGACTCGGGTGAGTCTTACAGCCCCACTTTTACTGTTTTTATACTTTGGGGTGAGATACTTGGCTACCATTTTACATGTGAACGCAATGTACTGTACTAATTTTACTACTGCTTTTACACGAACTTTGCATGAGTTACTTTTATCCACTGAAATCCTCCTATCATGAGTTGTTAGTTATCGACTTAAGCGCGATTACTAGTAAATGGATCCATTTGGGACTGACAATCCCTGCCTGGGGTGGTAGCGCCACCACGTACTGATTTACACGTAGAAACAGGCATATTAGTATTTGTTACTTATGAGTGTTCGGATAGCACTCACGGGGGTACGTGATGCCGTACTTGACTGTACCATTCACATTAACTGTTAAGCTTCAACTTGTGAGCTCATGGCACTTGTGATGATTTACTGATTTACTTACTTTGCTTGATAGCAATGCCGGTACTTACTTGTGGTTCATAACTATTACTTTACTACTAAACCTGTAAGATTCACCAACCTTTTTGGTTGACACTTTTTAGCTTTGTATCTCAGGTACACAGACGGAGTAGGATTCCCTCAGGATACTAGCTAGAGTCGCATGATTTCTACATTGCATTTAATGGAGATTCTGGGCATTATCTTTTGTATTTATTATGATTATGTAATAGAATCTCCCGCTTTACACGCGGACTCTAGGGAACTTCATTTTGTAACCAGAAACGCTATGTTTCAAACATTTTATGTATGAAAATGTAACTATTTTACAAATGTTGCATATAGATGTCGTTTGCTTTACTTTTGTGCTGTGATATTTGATTAGTAGCACCCCAAAGCTTGCTTCCGCTAAACAGTGATTTTGGAGGTGTTACAGAATACATGAGAATCCTTCTTAGAATCTATAAATAATGAGGATATACACTTTTAGAATTCATTTTTTGTAGATTAATCAAACGTATACAAGAGTTATAGGATCGAAAACTTACCAAAGTTTCTGAAAATTCATCACCTACAACAGCAGTTTACGAAATAATTTTTATAAAATAATTTATTACGTTTCAGAGGCCGAAAGCTCTTAAGTCTATGTAAAACATCGAGATCTACAACTTTCTAGTTTTGACCGAAGCCTGAAAACGAACGTAAATAGGTCAAATCGGCCTCTGTTCGTGACTGAAATTTTGGGACAGCAACATGGACGATTTTTGTGATCAAAAAATGTTAGGGTTGTATTTTAGGATGCCTTTTATAGTTCTAGAGTTGTGTGGGTTGGGTTAGGTTTGGGATTTTGAGAGTTGGATCATTTTCTTTGGGCCAAAATTGACAAATCATGAACTAAGTTGGCCCGTGATATTTTAAGATTTAATACTCACAATTTAATTGTTTTCATATTCGCGTATATTTATCTAATCGTATAACTTTCATAAATAATTAAGGAAATATTTTCATGCCCAAAGCGAATATATAAGTTATCATTAACGAACTTGAATACAAATAAGAAATGATTTTAAATTGTAGATCCCGTATCTCTGATCTAACGGATCATTTAATCAACCAAACGTGCGGAATCCGTTTGGTTAGCGATTATTGAACGAATAAACAAACACACAGTTTCTATAACGTTTTCTGTATATTAACAATTGAAGTATAAACGTTTACACACACTTTCTCTCTGCCTCACGAACTCTCTCTCTCTCTCTAGGGTTTTATCACCTTACAAATGAAACGCTACATGCCTATTTATAGGCTGTCCAACCCTATAGCGACACTAGCCAAGTGTCGCTATATGCGACACTAGCTAAGTGTCGCATAAACACTAATTTTGTGTATATATTCTATTTCACTATTCGTTTACAAACTCGCATATACACACTAAACACTATACATACGCAGACTAATTGACTTTGACAATTACAAACATTTGACCAACTGACTGACACACAAAATGCACCAACATAAATTGAGATTTTCGAATTACATTTTTAGTGACGGATGTCACATACTGGATTATACACCTGTCCGAGGCACAAACCAGGTTAAGCATCAAACTATGAGACTCATGGCTAATATATACACTTATTTTTGTATTCGTACAAAACTGATAAACCTTGTGATCACTACTTATGCTTTATAACTGTTTAAACCTATGAACTCACCAACAATATGTTGACCATTTTAGTATGTAATCTCAGGTACACAGCAACAGTAGGATGGCCTACAGGGAACTCTAGCTCGAGTCGCATACTTTACAAACGAACAAGAGATTTTCCTGCATTATTATTTTTGTAATAGTAGTTATGTATTACAATCTCTAGGCTACCGAGCGAACTCGCAAGTTATTGCAACTGTAGTTTGTAAACAATATATTTTTATGAAATGTATTTTCAAACGTCTCATTTAGAGGTCGTTTGCTTGTAACTATTGTGTGATGATCCGTGATTAGTCGCGCCCCAACCCGACTTCCACTGCTGTTAATTTAGGGGTGCGACAATTGTCTTGTTCTGTAGGAGTGCACAACCAAATAATATTGTTCTTCCGTGATTATCAACACCGAAAAAATTCCGGAAAGGCATAACATATGAATTCACCTTGTATGTAGTATCAAAGACCACAACGTCCCCATATTTTGGTACCAATCAAAATAACGAGCATGTGACCAAAATATATATTCTAATTTATTTTCACCATCAATTGTAAACATATACTGGAATTAATTAGGATTGGCTTTTTTAGCTTCTATACAATACTTCAATAACTCTCTTACATCATTTTGTGAGTGCACTTTATAAAATTTAAAATTCAATTGTGAACATCCTTAGTTAGAAAAGAAAGTTCTCCGTGCTTGACGCCTTTTTCAAGTTTCATAACTCGCATAATTTGTCTAACGGATAACCCCCTTCTTTTAACATTAGTATACATTTTTCATTTTCTTTTGAAATACTACGATAAGAAGGAAGAAAACGAACCTCTTTTGAAGACAATAAGACGTGATTATGCTCTAAAACATATCGAGTGACTTGCCACTCCTCCAGAAAAATTTCATTAATCTTTCTCAAACTTATGCGCATATGGGCCTTGCATTCACACCGTGTAGAACCTCAATTTCTTTGTTGTTTCGAGTGCTCCACTAATTTAACATCTGCTTTTCCTTCACGGTGACAAAAAAAATCGCGCCTCTTCATTTCACCATTCTTGTTCACAAATCTTCATTTTCGAACCGAAAATCCATTCATTCTTGCATGATTTTGATAGTAAACGAATGCTTCTTCTTCACTAAGAAAGCATCGACCCACAAATGGTTCGTCAATATTTGCTATCTTTTTCTCATCATCTTCATCGGCTATAATTTCTTCATCTTGAGCAATAATAGGAACTTCATTTAAATCGAAATTCATTTTCACAAATAATATTGCAACTTGTAAAGTCATACTATACTAACATAAAATACAGATGTTTATGGCACTTACAATATATTGATGTAGCATTGCATATGAGGAGTCAGGTGATAGAGATGGTACAAAAATTAGATGGAAAAAATAAAGGGAAATTTGTGCCTCAAATTGGAGGGAGCTACAATAGTATTTAGTTAGTAGTGTTCAAAACAATTAATTAAGAGAAGTAAATCTTGAAGAATATAAATATTAAATACATTAAAGGAGCATTAAGAGTTTTAAGAAGGATAAATTGAGTATTAAATGTGATTTATCATGTGCTCTTAGGGCACATATTAGAAAACCCCTATTTTTTTTCTTAAGTTCTAAATTTTTTGTCAAACAAACAATGCTATTAACACAAACCCCTAATCTTGTTGTTTAGTTTTGGGCATGTTAATTTTTACGAATGGTAAATATATATCACAAAAAAATTATTTTGTCATACATCATTAATTACGATTTAGTGATATTGAGAGGTAGTATTACAAATGCTTAATTGGTATAGACAATTTGACGCTACAAACTTTATGATCTTATATATATGACCTATAGTTTGAAGCAAGGTTGTCAAGATCGGGATCCTATGTAGGATTATTTTTTCCTTTGCAAGATCGGGACCGTAAGATCAAGATCGGGATCGTAGATCCTACAAAAATATTGTTAGGACCGATACTTTAGCCCAACAACATGTCCAACATATAAGCCCACTGAGGTTCCACTATAAAACCAATTGGTGATAGAGGGAGTAGCCCATGAGCTTATATGCAGACATTAATTTCTTTTTTATTTTTTGATGTGGGATTGGGTTTGCACCCAACAATCCTCCCCTCAAACCCAAGTCCATCTGGGCCTCCCCACCAACGACAGTCCCGATCCAACCTTATTCAGTACCGCTGCAAACTCGGCACTCGGCCTGACTGGGTCCACATCAAGGAAACTTTCGGTACAAGGCTCCAGGATCAACTCATCGTTCGCAGAGGTTAACCGAGGGGGCACGCGCCACTGCGTATCGCACATCACACTGCGCCATCCACATCCGGGCTACAATCGTAGCTCTGATACCACTTGTTAGGACTGATACTTTAGCCCAATAATATGTCCAACATATAAACCCACTGAGGTTCCACTCTAAAACCAATTGGTGATAGAGGGAGTAGCCCATGAGCTTATATGTAGACATTACTTTCTTTTTTATTTTTCGATGTGGGATTGGGTTTGCACCTTATATAAAAATATCTAAATTCGTGTAGAAAACTACTATTAGAGTTACTAAAGTGATGCAATTTGTCAACATATATTTCTCGAATGATAAACGTACTAATACAAAAGATAGCTACATAGTACAATTGCACCAAAGTTTGAGAGCATATCACAAATGAAAATTCATAATCGTCGTTTTAGAGGTTATAAACTTTTTCTTTGGTTAAATTGAAAATAAATGGGGAAATTGAACTTAAAAACAAATGTACGGTAAGTTTTGAGATAGGATTTAGACTACTTATGAGCATTAGAAGTCCAACAGTAAAAAAAATAAAAAAAAATCACCTCATTTGTAGGATCGGATCGTTCAACGATCCTACGATCTTATGATCGATCCTACTCCGATCCTACCTCTTGATCAATCCTACTCCGATCCTGCACGTTTTCCCTTGGTAGGATCATAAGATTATACATTCCTACGATCAGGATCACGATCTTGACAGCCTTGATTTAGATGGTTAAATACGTATCTATCTTACCCACTAAGTTTAGGTGATATGTGTGTCATGTGAAACTATAAATAAACACCATTCAATTTTTACGGGTTTCTTGTAGCACCCCCAAATCTATAATGCAGCAGAAGTCAACACAGGGCGCTACTAATCCAATATCATAACACATAATCACAAGCAAACGACCTCTAAATGAGACGTTTGTAGAAAATAGTTACATTTCATAATAAATCATTTGAAAACATATTGTTTTCGATACAAAAGTTGTAATTTCCTAGAGTCTACGCGTAAGGCGGGAGATTCTATTACATAATCGTAATATACAAAAGATAATGCTAAGAATCTCCATTAATGCAGTTATGTTGAAATCATGTGACTCTAGCTATGTCCGGGAGTAATCCTACTCCGTATGCGTACCTGATAATACATGCTAAAAAGCTCAACACGAATGTTGGTGAATCTCATAGGTTTGTAAGTAATATCAGTTTTGAACACAAGATTTTATCAGTGGTCCTCGCAGGAGTAAATCAAGTAATTGCAATCTTGCAAATGTATGTAAGTTTATACCGTTGCCATGAGGCTCATAATCGAAGCTTAACCCGTAAGTATTAAGTTGCCCCCGCGACATGCTCGAAACTGAGCAAGCGTAAGTAACGAATAATAGTCGCCCGTTTATACAGAAAGGTTCATGGTTGCGCTACTACCCCGGGCGGGGAGGGTCATTTCCCTAATGGATCCATTAACTAGTGTTCGCGCTTAAGTCCATAACTAACGATGTATGATGGAGGGACTTCAGTAAATGGTAAATAACTCATGCAATCCCGTTTAGAAAAATGAGTAGTTTGGTACTTGTGTTCAAGAAAAGTAAGCAATGTATCTCACCCCGTAAGTAAAACAGTAAAAGTGGGGCTGTAAGACTCACCTGAGACTAGCAAGTATGTTTAGTAATTCGTTTGTAATTTGAAAACAAATATAGCCCATGCTAGTTGTCCACTCCAGAATTACTAAACAAACACTTGGACATTTCCTAGCAAGTAAATAACCCATGCTAGTTGTCCACTCAACTAGGAAATGTCCAAGTGTTTGTTTAGTAATTCGTTTGTAATTTGAAAACAAATATAGCCCGTTGGTGACAGTTTGTAATAATAATCTAAAGTGTTATTATTGTATGCATCGTTGTATCAGGTTTCATTATTTGTAAGTGTTCGACACTTAGTGTGAAAAAGTATTTACAAGTTCCTGGATGACGGGGGTCCGGGAGCAACACCCCTGGTAGCGGGGTCCAAGGGGCACAGCCCCTGGCTGGGGTCGAGCTGCCAGGTTAGCTTGGAAAATTTTTATTTCTACTACATTGCTTTATTAAAAATCGCATCTGGAATTTAAATTCGGAAAAATCGACTAAGGTTGGCCGCGGACCAAAAGGTGGTGCGAACTGAAATTGGGTTCGCAAGACAAGTGGGTTTGCAAGTCTCGACTCGCAGGGCAGGTCAGTCCGCAGGTCAGGTCAATTTGCAAGTCAGTTCGCAGGTCGGTTCGCAGGTCAAAGCTCGGCTCGCAAGTCAACTCGCAAGTCGACTCGCAAGTCATCTCGTAACTCAACTCGCAAGTCAGCTCGGTTCGCAGTTTCAGTTCGTTGTTTGGGTTCGCGATTTGAGATCTCGGTTCGCCTCACAGAACGAACTGGGATCTGGGATCTCAACTCGCAGGACGAGCTGTTCGTATCTCAGGTTTTAAAAAATGAATTTTGAGTCGGTTTTTGGGAAAATCTTCGTTGAGTAAACGTTCTAGCATGTAAATAAAAGCTTTACAAGTAATTTAAAAGGGTTTCAAAGCTTCTTACCAACAAAATCGAAAATCAAAGAAGATGAAGATGATAATGATGATGATGAACGATTATGGTGATGATGTTCTTGTTATCTCAGTTTTTAGAGAGAGAGATATAGAGGCTTGGTAGAGAGAGAGATATGAGAGAAAGTAGGTGTTGATGTGTGTGTGTAAATGGATGAAAAGAGAAAGGAAATAAATAAAATGGGAATGGGTCGGTTGGGTTGGGCTCGCGGGTTTGAGCCGACCCAACTTGGGTCTTGGGCTCGCGTGTTTGTGTTTCTGAATATCGTGTTATGTCTCGTAGTCGGTTAATCGCAAAATCTTTTTAAGATTTATAAATATGTTAATGTATATCCGAAATATTTTAACCGAAGTATTTTATCAAAATACTTTATTTCAAGTTATAGAATTATAAAAATATACTTTTTGTTATTAATCGCTCGTTGGGGCGCGTTTCGTGCGGTTTCGTCGTGTAGTTCGTGTTTTAGAAAATACGAAATTTGTGTAGTATATTATCGTGATATATTATAGTAAATAATGTTTGTTCGGATAATTCCACATTATTTATAAGTTTTATCACCAACGTCCATGTTAAATACAGTCGGACCTCGTCCGGTTCGTAAGTATACGAATTAAACAAATCGCGTATGTGTGTATGTAATTACACAAAGTATCACGTATATTTAGATTAACACAAAACTAAGTACATGTAATTACAAGTAGTTTAAGCACTAATTACAGTCTTAATTTGGCGAGTGTCACATTTCATATCGGGCTCTTTCATTTTGTCAGCTGTTTAGTTTTTATCGAGGCTTTTTTGTTGGGCGGCGCTCTATTCCCATTGGGTTTGATTGGGCCTTACGAAATTAGCTATCGAATAGCTTTCGCTAGATTCCCATAATTACATAAAGTAACCGAAAGTTGTAACATTTGACCACTATTATGTAGAACATAATACTTATGTCTATAAACCATGTCATGTATGGAACAAAACCAAAACCGATCTTAATTGTAGGTCCCTAGTTCTAGGATCGATAACTTCGTTATCT
Organism: Pseudognaphalium luteoalbum; assembly: GCA_963422505.1. Lineage (NCBI taxonomy): Eukaryota > Viridiplantae > Streptophyta > Magnoliopsida > Asterales > Asteraceae > Pseudognaphalium > Pseudognaphalium luteoalbum. The sequence goes on along the minus strand of OY730192.1, from coordinate 84,432,800 downwards.
GTAGTATTAAGGTACGGAATCCCTTAATACATTGTTATATTACAATAACGAATAAGTTTGCATTTTGTTTTTACTAATACTTAGCTTTAAATGATAAAACGTCAAAGCCTAGCCTTTAGAACATTTTCTCTGGATTATTCAATTCGCAGGTGTGTTAATCGAATGGCAAAAGTCTTTTTTTAAGTCGAACCGAATCAAACATATATACTTTGATCAACTAGCAGGTCATGGGCCTGCGAGTCCAACTTAACTCGCAGCCCAAGCCCAACTTGGCTTCGGTTCGCTATACATTATATTGCGAGTTCAGATCCCATCTCGCATCGCAATGCCTTGCGACTTGAGATCTTGACTCGCTATGCATGTTTATTTCATTTTCGATATTCGTCTAACACTTTAATATACTAATATATTTAACGAATATTAATAATAAAACAAACATTTATTAACAAATCTAAATCAATGTACAAACATGATAATAATTACACCAGTCCTATTTCAAGCTAGATCTGTTGTCACAAATTATGTCTCAATATTAATCAATTTTATAGTGGCTTTTCGACTATAATATTTCATATCTAATAATTAATAGTTTCAATTTTCTAATTTTTAAGGAATAAACTTGCACAAACTTTACATTACATCTTTTTAATACAAATGTATCTTAAACAATTAATTATTGGGTTAAAAAATACTTAAGATACTATGTTTTATATAATAAATCAACTGATTATACGATTTTCAAGATTATGTGTATTTGAAGTCCAAAAATCTCCAATAAATCAACTGAAATTTTTACAAAGTGTTCCCACCTATATCAGCTACCTTCAGTATGTTTTTCACGAATTTTAGCTACCTATAAATTTTTAAATAAATTCGTGACTAAGGGTCTGTCCAGAATACGTTTTTCCAGCACCTTTCTCTTTAAATCAGTCTATAGCACAAAATCGGTGTATTTCTAAGGAAAGTGTTCTACACAAAAGTTATTCCTTACAAAAATATGAAGATTTTGGCGCTAGTTTCATGCATTAATTCAACTCCTACGATTTATTACGATTTTACTACCATAACACAGAAATCTGTCCAGAAAATCGACATCATCAAAGTTAAGTTTTGTTGAGTTTTTGGTATGTTTTTGCTTATTATCTTTCAATTTATGAACTAACACATATTTATAAGCAACAATTTTGAAATATTAGTGGAGATTTAATGATCCTTACAACTCAAAAATGAAGAATTAAGAAGGTGAAGATGATGATCCTTGAAGCTAGTCCTTGTTCCTCCTTCTTGCAACACTTGATGATGAGTTTGATGACTTTTGTTGGTGGTTTTGGTGTGTTTTTCGGCAGCCTCAACAAAATGAGAAAAGGAAATGAAAGAGTTGAATTGTTTGGTGAAAAAGGAGTGTGTATGTGTATGTGTTAGAGTAGTGTGTTAGTCAAGGGAAAGGTGATTGTGTGGATGGCCTCACTTGGCCGTGTTTTTCAAAGGGAGGAGTATGGTCCTCAAGCCAATTTGTTCCCCAATAATTGTGTTAAATCCCGATGTTCGATTACCAGATCGTTTTACGTTTTAATACGTTATATTCGTTTAGTTCGTAAACATTTGATATACGTCAATATACTTCGAAGTATTATTACAAATACTTTGTATCGAGTTTCAAAAAAATATTATTTTTGACTAGTTTGGTTGTCGGGTTTGTTTTATTTATTTTGTTGTATTTGTTACGTTTTAATTAAAGCGTATAAACGTTAATGTTTAGTCGTTATGCTTTTATCGTTGACATAATATTCCAAAGTAAATATCTACTATAAAAAATAGTTTTATGATATTTATAAAATTTGTATCACCATCGTACATATTTATTTCGTCGGACTGGCTCTGATTGTTTCACGTGTAATAACTAAAAATTACAAAACATGTAATACTCACACGTATTAACTAGTTGGGCTTTGCTAGACTTATCTCTAAAATTTCTGTGAATTCACTTAAGTAGGGAATTAGCCTAAACCTGCATGTGTTTAATGTTCATAATTACGTCGAAATTTGTGGGGTGTCACATCCTGTGATATCAACCTCCAAAACTCCAACCTTTTTCTTCTTTATTTTCTCTAAAGGTCTGAATATTGGATTGTCTTTATGCTTATCAGGAATCTCTTCATCATAATCGGTTGAGTCATCGATATCTTCATCTACATCAACAACTTTAGGACCTTTTTCATTTTCAATCACAATCTCTGTTTTAGATGGGCTCACATGGTGTTCATCTATATTTGCATCCAAATCTACACACATGTCTAGCTCAATCTCTGAAACAGCAGTCCAATCATCAGGTGGTTGAAATTCTCCTTCTTCTAAATCATAATTAATGTTTTCATCTATCTCATCAAGAAAATCATCTTCTGAATCTGATAGATTAAGCATTTCAATCCCTAGAAAACACAAACACAAATAACTATTAACAATCTAAATTCCTTCATTGATTTCCCTAAATCAATCTAAGAATTTCTTTATTAATCATTTTGTGTAATTATTTCATAACATAAATGCAATTAATAACTTATAAATCTTTTATTAATTACCCTGAATCAATCTAAGATTTCTTAAGGCTTTTATAAAACACTTAACAAATATTAATTAAACTTAAACTCTAATATTTTGTGAATAAACACTAAACATTTAAGTTTACAATTAATTAACTTATATAATTCCAAGACTTAATTGAACTGTTATCTTTCCAAAAACTTAACTTTCAATTATATCTTTAAATTATATATCTTTGTCTAGTTAAAGATTTTACATATTAAACTTGTCAGTTATAACCAACTCTCAATTCTAAAATATGTAAGTTACCATAGAAATTTGACCGCCAACACTAATTGAGACTCGCCGCTCAACTACTCAATGAGTCGGAAGACTTTCGATCATAATTCTATATATCATATATAACTTATATAACTTCTAATATATTTAACTTGTAAATATAATCTCAAGCCGAATATATTACCAAAAATATTAAGTTACAATTATAATTTAAAATCACAATTCAACTAAATCTAAATACAAATAACTACACAAGTTTAAGCAATCTTACCAGCTTCACTTGTCCCCGCAGTACTTGTACCAGCACCATCACCACTTTTATCAACACCAGACTCCCCCTGAACATTAGCTTGCTCACTATTCTTTGAAGGACCAGTCGGCTCACTATCTTTTGGTGCACTGAGATCATCATCTTTGTCTTGATCTCTTTTCCTCCTCAACTCATCTTCTTTGCAAGACTCTAAATATACCATTATCTCCCCCTGAGCTGACTGTCCTGAATTCACTCTTAACACTAAGCGTTCTAAGGAATCAAGCTTCAGTCGCTAAGAAGTAAAATCTTGTAACAATGTGGTATGAGTCTCCAGCAGTGTCTTGTAAGATGTACTCTGTTGAGTAATCTGCTGTGCAAAAAGAAGATTTTGAGAAACCAACTCTGGAATCTTCAATGTAAGCTTCTCTAACTCCTTAACCCTAGACTCTAAGGATATAATCCTTTCAGCATCAGTCATAGGAGTAACAGAATTAGTAGATGGTCCAGGTGGTGTGAGCGAAGAAATATGAGACTCAGGTGTAAGCGGTGGAATGGCTTGAGATAAAGCTTTTGTGAGAAGGCTAGCTGCAAATCTACTTGCTTTGGCAGTTGGAAACTGTACATCATGCACTAACTCAGTAACTCCCTTCTCAATAGTCTGAGAAACCATCTCTGGTTCCGTTGACTCTAGCATTTTCTCTGTCTGTAAAGTTAGATACAAATAAAAAAGTAATTATTACAGATAACTCTGTCTCAATCTCTAATTAATTATATAACACTTGTAGTACTAAACGTGTATCTCTTACCTCAGATGGTACAGATACTGGTTCAGTAACCACCGATGTCATAGTCTCCACCTGCGGTGTATCTCGAGAAACTATCACAGAATTAACTGTCTCAGTTGAACTCCTGATAAACAACAAGTTAAGATTATCTAACTTTAAATAAAACTTACCATCTCGAATAGTCAAGTTCCTAGAACGCTTTCTGCGTTGAGTAATCAAAGGGGACTCAGCCACCTCAGGACCTTCATCAAGAATACTGAAGTCAGGATCGACTTCTTTAGCTTTACGCTTTGCCTTCAAAGCCGGATCAGGTATCAAACGTGAACCATAAAAAATCTGCCAGATGGAGGTGAAATGGGTCTGACATCATCAGAATCTGTAGATGAATCTGATGCAATCTCACCATCATATCTACCAGAAGTACCAACTACAATATCCTGAATAATAAATATATTATTCATTTATGATTAGCATAAAAGCTCTATCATACAAGTTCGATATATATATGTAAGATTAATCTGATATATTACCTTCAGAGGTAAAACCTCAGATCGATCTCGCTGCCCCTGCTCACCCTCAGGTCTTACAACCTCTGGGTCTGCAGTCTCAGCTTCCTGTGCATAATGACATTCATATTGTATAATTAGATATATTGCCTAATCATCTAAATATCTATATCTATATCATTATATAATTATATTATACGTCTATGATTAATAATAAAATCTATCAATTAAGTATCTATATAATTATATAACTTAAATTATACCTGTGCAGGTGCAGCATCAATATACTGATCAATCGCTTGAAGAAGCGGATCATTGGCATCATCATTTTTCCCTAACACCTCTTGCACTAGCTGTGCAGCAACCTGTGCATCAACCTGCTGTTCCGGTTGATCAGCCTGAATAAGAACATCCTCAAGCAGCTCCTGTGGCTCAGGTTGTGGAACCACATTCACAGCAGGCTCAAGAACAATAACAGCTGCAGCATCAACATCCAACCAACCATTGTTTGGTGGCGTAACGTAAGCCGCATCAAGAATATAGCCAAAAAGATAACGAATCTCAGGCTTGACATATTCTTCACGACGAATAGTCTGCTGAAACATCGCATTGTATCCTCTGAGCGCTATTGTATCGACACGTAAGTGCGGCTCAGGAATAACAAAATCAGCAATCCGAGAACGGATGATCAGCATGCAGAACCTCGGGTAGATCAAAAATCTCGATCTAACAGTTCCCGATATCTGGCATACCAGCTCACCAAAAATATAATCACAAAAACTGTATGGTTTATTATAAATCAGTGACAGTACAGCCGATACAAGAGCAAGGCTCAACTCATCAAAACCGCCCTTCTTCGGTCCAAAAACTGCGCCTATAACATGCCATAAGAATCTCCATTGTCCAATAACAAGAGTTTTAAGGAACTGACGTCCTCTCCGCTCACCTGTATACCCCATACGACCTAACGCACCCTCAACAAAATCACTTGAATACTCAGTCAGACCATCTTCTTGGTCTACTGTGCCCATTCGTAAAATCTAACGAAGGTCAGATGCAGAAAACACAATCGGTTGCTGATTAACCGTTGCGCGAATGACCGGTGGATTGACCGTCTCGTCATACTGAATATGTGTCTAAAAATCATTCAGGATGCCTTGAGAGATCGGTGGAGATTCTGTCAGCGCATAACGAATGTGAGAATGTGCAAAGAATGTAAGTACTTGAGCTACTTTGTTATCTCCACGTGCACCGAGATCTAGATCAACAAGAATATTGTGACCTTTATCGAATTGTCTAGCCATATCTGTATAAAACACAAATGACACAACAATCAATGCACGTTAACAACATTAACTAAATTATAAACTATAATGTATTATGAATCAAAATTCATCAAACATCTTAGGTCTAAATTTAGAATATATAACTCGTTACATAATTGTCTCAAGTCTTATATAAACGATATTTAACTTATTACTTTATGGTCGTAAGTTAATGTTATATATATATATATATATATATATATATATATAACTTATAATATCGAATCGAAAGTCATATATATATATATAATATATGTTATTACGTATTAATATATAATTCATATGTCAAAACATATATTAACTATTGAAGTCACAAGATATATAAAATATAGCTTATTACATTAAACGTTTAAGTTACAATTGACGTTTTATTATTATTTTTTAAAAATTTTATTTCAACTCGCTAAAATCAATGTCAACTCGCAACTAAACTCGCAACCTAGTCACTAGCAACTCAATTTGCAAACCAATCAACTCGCTAACCAAGTCAATCCGCAGCTCGACTCGCAAGTCGATCCGCAGACCTATTCGATCCGCAAGTCAACAGGTTAAGCGAAATGAGTTTCAACTCGCAACAATCGACACTGCGAATTGAGATAGATCTCAATTCGCAGAATGAACTGCCGTCGCGAAGTGAAACATAAAATCGATTAATCTATCAATTTTATCAAGATCTATCAGTTTGTTGACGTTTATTAAGGTTCAATTAACATTAATCTATAAGATTCTTGTCAAATAACACCTTTAATCTACGTTAATCGTTTAAACTTTAAACCAAAACCTTAGTTTTATAAAAACTTTGATTTCGAGTTAAATATACGGTTAAATTCCTTGGTATATACCTCAATATGTAACACCCGCCAAATTAGGACTTGTAATTAGTACCTAATCAAGTGTAATACATGTAATTAGTTATGTGTTAGGCTAATTAATGTATCAATATATATATTGTTGAATATATACAAGTATGCGATTTGATTAAATCGTACAAGTTTCAAATCGAATGCAATTCGATTCAATTAATACGGACGTTGGTGAACCATTTATTAAATAATAGGACATTATTTAATAACTCTATTTTATCCAAAATATTATTTGAGTAATATTTCAACTCAAATTCGTATAGTACAAACCACAATTACGCGATTAAAATAATAAAAGCGCGAACAACCGAAACAAGAATAAGTTATATTTTATAACTTAAGTAAAATTTTTTGATGAAATACTTCAACCAAAAACATAAAAAAGCATTCGTGTTATAAATAATCATTTAAATAATTAAACGATCGGGGAAACGAACACCGCACGGAGCGCAAACGCGGGGGTTAAAAAGTTGGGAGATTCCCTCCCCTCTTTCCCCAAAAATCTGCCCTAACCCCCTCCCCTCCCTCACTTTTTTTTATCATTTCCATCTTTCTCTCTCTCTCCTTCTTACTCTTTCTCTCTTTTCTCTCTAAATATAACCACTACCACAAACAACAACCATTTACTACCACCAAATTGCCTTGGATCGTCACATTTGTTTAGAAGAAAACGTTCCCCTCGTCGAGATCTACATTTCCCTCTTTTTGGATTCCTCCGCCGTTAAGTTTGTAAGTTTTCGATAAAACCCGAAACACTCTGATTTCCATTCTTTTTACTTGTTTATGGGTTATTTAAGCTTATAATGTCCAAATATGGGTTGGGTAAAAGTTTCAAGTCAAACGGAAACCGGAAAACACCTTTTCGGCTCATTTTCCGGCCAACAGCTCGTTGTGTCGCAGAGGCTCCAGGCCACCTACGACAGAAGACCTTATGTCGCTAAATCATGGCCTACGTCGCATATAGCGACACAAGCGCTTATGTCGCAAAACCCTTACTTATGTCGAATATAGCGACACAAGTGATTGTGTCGCTGAACACATTCCCGTCGCACATAGCGACACAACACCTTATGTCGCATTATATTGTGGACGTCACACTTAGCGACACAAAGACTTATGTCACAAACATGATCTGCGACACAAAAGACTATGTCGCATCTAGCGACACAAGCCTTATGTCGCATACTGTGTCGCATGGAACAGAACCAAGAAAACACAGATTTTACTAAGTGTCGAGACCTAAAATTTTATCACTTGATTTCACCCAAATTCAAGTCCAGGTGCGTTTTTCACCAAAGCAATATAGTAGAAATAAAAAAATTTCGAGCTGACTTGGCATCTCGACCCCAACCAGGGGCCAGCCCCTTGGACCCCGCCAGGGGTTGCCACCCTTGGGACCCCGCTAACCAGGGGCGCTGCCCCCGGACCCCCGTCATCTAAAGTTTATAAATACTTTTAAGTATAACAACTTTCGAAAATCAAAATAATAATGTGGGATTATTATTACAAACAAATCACCAACGGGCCGTACACATTTTCAAAACTCAAGATTAATCAACCAAATCGTAGTCATTTGGACATTCTAGTTGGACGAGCAACTACAAAGGTAGTCTTTTAAGATACCTAATCAATTAATAACCATCGCGTGTCGTGGACACCCTCAGGTTACAAGTCTTCGGACATCACTACTCGGCTAATCAACTCAAGTTTATTTAGATAGACACTTCAAGACTCAGGTGAGTCTCATAGCCCCTATTTTACTGTTTTACTCAGGGGTGTGATATACTGCTCGTTTTATTTTACTATATGAACGCAAGTACGAAATCAAACAAATACTACATGAGTTATCTCACTAATCTTTTTAAAGCCCTCCTCAGCATAGTTTGGTAATACGTTGTAGCGTGAATATTAGTATCTGGTACCATATAGGATTGACCCTCCTCGTCCGGGTTAGCATGCACTAACTGGGTAAACGGATGTACTAATATTTGTTCAGACGAGTGTAGATTAGGCACTCGTGGGAGGCACCTCGATCAGGATTCCTTAAATGTGGATCTGACACCTCAAGTTAAGCTCAGACTATGTGCTCATGGCTGTAAAACTTTTATTTTGCTTAATTGCATTTTAAATTCAACTAAATCTTGCGGTTCATACGATATATGTGTTGACATACAAACCTGTGAGCTCACCAGCGTTTAGCTGACCCATTTTAGCATGTAACACAGTTACTCAGCAGTAGGTTGGACTGCCATTCAGGATATCGTAAGCTCGAGTCATCATGCAAAACATTCAGAGATTTAGCTGCATTATTATATTTTGTATAGATTAATTTTGTATGTAAATCTCTCAATCCAGGAACTGAGCTAATGTAAACTATATTTTGATGTAAACTTTGATTTTATTAATACAAGTTGTAAAACGACGCATATAGAGGCGTTCATTATATCTTTGAGCTGTGATTATTGATTAGTCGCGCCCCGACCCGATTCGCTTCCGCAACCCGAATTTGGGGGTGCGACACAATGTGTTCGGAATGTGAAGATGTATATAATCTACGGATTGAAAAACTCTTTCCCGTACTCGTAAAATCGAAATCAAACGAAAAATAGTTTTCGTCTCGTTTCGCACTCAGTCGGTTCGCAGAGATCAAGTGAGCTCGCAAATACAAGTGGGTTCGGTGGTTTGGACTTGTTTGACCACATCCCTCTTATACCTTGTACTCAATTCGCAGATTTGAACTCGATCCGCAGGTTTGACTAGTCAAACTCACATAATTAAATTAAAACGCGAATTTAACACTAAGTATAAATGTAAACCCATTATTCGTACAAGTCTAAAATAAAAAATTATTTTTCACTTGTATTTGTTACAATTTTTCAACATGGATATGAGATTATCAGTATAATTTAATTCCAAAGAGTAATACTTACAAGGTAATATAAAAATAAAACAACTTTAAAACATAAAACTAAAAATGAAATAAAGTAAGAAACACATAAACTAACAGTGGTATCAAGTACTATTTTATTAAACACTTGAAAAATAAAATACACAAATTAATTGAATCATAATTTATCTGCTGAGGGATCATATTAGAAAGAACAAGCTATTTAAATTTATTAAAAATTCTAAGTAGATTGTTAATATACATACCTCATGAAATTCAAATAAATTACAATAGAATTACAACTAATTTTATCATCTATTCATTTATATTTATAAAATTATATCTTATGTACCTTTATCCACATAGCATAATTAATAAAAACATATTATTCACATTAAGTGAATATTTTCTTATAGACAGTTCAAGATGATTACCAATATTATGACCCACATAAACAAATTATACTCACATATCTAAGCAACACCATTATTGTGAGTATGAATATTACCAAGTATTTTCTAAGATATGACATACTGAAGAATTCAAGCAACACATATAACACTGATTTCTTTAGATTCAAGGTAAAGGTTTATTGAACCTACACTTGAATTTAGAATTTAGACAAATATCAAGCATACTTTGAAGATGCTATATTTTCCAGGTCTGTACTTAGTACAACAGAGGATCCCTTTTAGTATGATTTAAAATACATTTGAGAATATCAATTTAATTAAAGGCTTCAGGTCTGTACTTAGTACAACAAAGTCACCAGTAATTAAGTTAATACCCATATTGTTACTATTTGTCATTTTACAGCTTTATAATTACAGTGCATGTGAATGCTATCAGTCAACAATTAAGACTTCTGTTATACACCATATAATAGAAACACTAGATAACAATCAAGTATATTAAAATTTCTTAAATGCTTAGAGATGTTGATATAATTTGCCTACCAGTACATCATATAATGAAGCTATCTAGACATTTAAAACATGCAAATTATAACTTGTGGATATAGGTGTATAATCAAATAAATATAAATACATACCTGATAGAACCGCTGTAGTTCTAATGTAATTTTAATTGAACCTACTAACACATCATACTTAGGACTTAAACTTATTATTGTGAAGCTTATTCTCCTAATGTACTATCATCTCCCATAGTTTTTGCAGACAAAAACTTAAACATTTTTCTAAAAGAACTACTGTTGTTCTTTTATTGGAGGCGATTCCCCTTAGGTAACAAGCAAATGAATGCCATACGCCCCCTTTTTTTTAATAAGAATATAAAAAGTACTACTGACTATTACAAAAATACCCTTGGAAGACTAATCACTCCGGATTTCTCATTCCGTTTAGTTGAACCAACGTCTCAAATCTTGCTCTGTCGAACACCTTTGTGTATAAGTCTGCTAAGTTATCCAATGACGGAATCTTAACTAACTTTATCACATTCTTCTCAGCACAGTCTCTAATAAAATGATGTCGAATATCAGTGTGCTTAGTTTTACTGTGCTTCACCGGATTGTTGGTGATCGACATTGTTGACTTATTATCAATCATCATAGGAGTATTGGTTATGTTTAACTCATAATCTCGCAGTTTCTGTTGGATCCAAAGTACTTGAGAACAACAGCTGCCAGCTGCAACATACTCAACTTCACATGTAGAAATGGCTACCGAGCTTTGCTTCTTGCACTGCCAAGATACTAATCTACCTCCTAAGAATTGACATCCTCTGGTTGTAGATTTCCTATTCTGATTGCATCCTCCATAATCCAAATCAGTATAAGCTATGAGATCTAAGTCTCCATCAGTCGGATACGAAAGTCCCAGCTTCGGTTTCCCTTTGAGGTAATGAAAGATCCATTTCATAGCTTGCATACGTGACTCTTTCGGATTAGCATGATATCTTACGCCTATACAAACAACAAACATAATGTCAGGCCGAGAGGCAGTTAGATACATTAGTGATCCGATCATGGCTCTATAAAGAGTTGGATCCACATCGCTATCACTCGATGTATTTGTTCCAAGGTTATGATTGACTGGAATTGGAGTATTGTAGACCTAACTTTCATCCATCTTAAAGCGTTCCAATAGCTCATACGTATATTTAGATTGATGAATAAAGAATCCATCCTTCTTTTGATCAACTTGAAATCCTAAGAAATTTAACTCTCCCATTGCAGACATTTTAAACCTTTTTCTCATGACTTTCTCAAATTCTTGACACATCTTTTCATCAGAAGATCCAAAGATAATGTCATCAACATACACTTGCACAAGTAGAAAGTCTTTCTTCTTCCACTTTACAAAAAGTGTACTATCAATTGATCCTTTTGTGAATCCATTCTCAAGTAGATACGTTTATAGTGTTCCATACCACATCCGAGGTGCTTGATGTAATCCATATAGAGCCTTATTCAATCTATATACTCTATCTGGATAGTCAGGATCAGTAAACCCTGGTGGTTGTGAAACATACACCAATTCTTCAACTTTGCCATACAAAAAGGCACTCTTAACATCCAAATGATAAACTTTTATACCTTTAAATGAGCCAAATGCTAAGAATACTCTAATTGCTTCTAGCCTAGCCACTGGTGCAAACACTTCATTGTAATCTATTCCTTCTTGTTGATTAAACCCTTGAACCACTAGACGAGCTTTATTGCGAGTAATTACACCCCGATCATCTCTCTTACACTTAAATAACCATCTAGTTCCAATTGGATACTCTCCCTTTGGAAGGTCAACCAACTCCCACACTTGTAATTTGGAGAACTGAGATAGTTCTTCTTGCATTGCTTCCACCCACGAACTTTCCTTTAGAGCCATTTGAACATTTTTAGGCTCAACTTGTGAGATAAAGCATGAATATAAACATTGATTAGAAATCCTTGTCTCTTTCATTTCAAAATACAAGCTTGGGTGAACTTGGTTGTCAGAAATACTAGCTTTAACTTATCCTCTAGTTAACATAGGTATTTGAGGATCAACTATGATATTTTCAGGTGGATGATTCTTGCTAGTCCGAGTAACCGTTACCGGTTCAACTGGTATTTCATCCTCCAAATTAGTACCTATTTCATGAGTACTATGAGGTTCAGGTGTGTCTTCCAAATCTGGTACCTCCTTACTAGATGGCTGTGAATTATCAATATCAGAAGATATTCTTAATTCTTTAAGTGGAGTAATGATATCATCCACTAAGTCTTGCAGCAGCTCTTCCTCATCAGGAGGTGTATTTACTTTGGATCTTTGAGATCCACTAGTAAATGGTTGATTTGGATCAGCACTTGTCTTGATTGCAGAAGATTGAGCATTCGATGTTGGAGTGTGGCCAATATCCTCATTTCCAGACAATAAAAGTTTAGAAATCTCCGAATCACTGACAAAATCACTTACAGGTACTTTAAAAGATGCAAAAAGATCAGAATAATCAAATTGCCAATCTAAGCCCTTATGTACATCTGGTGTGTAGCTTGTAACTTCAATGTTATACACTACCTCCAAACGTCCTGTGACTTTATTAAAAACTCTCTTGTTTGGCGAATTAGGCATATAACCTAGGAAGAATCCTTCGACGGCCTTCTCACCAAATTTAGCTTGATGACCAGTTTTTAATATAGTGCACGAAACTCCAAAGGGTTCAAATCCTTTTAAGTTTGGTTTCTTATTGTTCAAAAGCTCATAACAAGTTTTGTTCTGCTTTTTGACCATAAGAACTCTATTTAGAACATAACATGTTGTATTCACTGCTTCTGCCCAAAAGATGACAGGAAGCTTTGAATCAGCAAGCATTGTTCTAGCATCTTCTATCAACGTTCTATTCTTCCTTTCAGCTACACCATTCTGTTGAGGTTCATAAGGTGCACTGAATTGATGAATAATCCCTTTGCTTAATCAAAAGATATTTAACATTGAGTTTTTGAATTCTGTTCCATTGTCACTACGAATACGCTTCACTCTCATTTTGTAGACATTCTCTACTAGATCAAAGAACTCAATTAGAATTCAAGGAGTTTCATCCTTAGATCCCAAAAAGAACACCCATGAGAATCTAGAATAATCATCTGTGACAACCAAATAGTACCATTTGCCACCTAGACTTATCTTGCTTATAGGGCCAAAGAGGTCCATATGTAGCAACTTAAATGGTGAGGAGATAGAGTTTTCAGTCTTAGATCTGTGTGGTTTCTTGTGCTGCTTTCCTTTCATGCAAGAAACACACTTATCTTCAGACTCGAAACGTTTTTGTAGTACACCTAGAACTAACCCATTTTTGGTTATAAAATTCATCTTTCTCTAGTTCAGATGTGCCATTCTCCTATGCCATAATAATGCGTCTGCTTCTTAGGCCTTGGATAATAAACATGTAGATACCATTGAAGAGTTAGAAACACCCATGTTTATAGCATAGATGTCCTTCTTCCTTGGTGCTCTCATCAATATCCACTCTTTAGGAATTGTGAAGCATGGCTTCAGAACTAAAGCCTCCTTTTCATTAAAATGAACTGGATGAACTTTATCGTAGAATTGGGAAACACTCACTAGGTTGTGTGTTAGTTCTTCAACATAATTCACATCCTCTAGAGTCAAAGTTCCATTTGAAACTTTTCCTTTTCCCGTAATTACTTCTCCTTTGTCTCCTACAAAATTAACTTTTTGCTTGAAACCTTCTTTGAAGTCCTTTAGTAGACTTCGTTCTCTAGTCATGTGCCTTGAGCATCCACTGTCTACATACCACCATCTATCCTTGTTCACAGTAGGCTCCTGCACACAACACAAAACACAATCAGTTGTCAAGAGGAACCCAAGACATTACAGTCTTGGTTTGTCCCTTATCACCAACAAACTGAAGCTCTTTAAAATAACCATTCTTCCCATCAGGAGCTTTGGTTACTTTCGAAGATGCTTGAGCTTGTGGACGATTAACCTTAAGAGGTGAATTTGAGGAGAACCTCCTAGGCACTGAATTAAGAGTTCTATTATTATTATTATTATTATTATTATTATTATTATTATTATTATTATTATTATTATTATTATTATTATTATTATTATTATTATAATTAAACTCATGTGTTCGTGAAGTAGAACCACTCTCATAATGACTGTGATTTTTACTTTGAGTTCTAAACCTTGACGGTGTCATATCCCTAGGCTTATTAGAAGAATTGTCACTTAGAGTATATGGCCATTTAGGCTTAGGTGGGGAGACACTGTGATTACCATCTCTTTTAAGAATGTTAACAGGTTTATTACCTAACTTAGGTTTGGTATCTAACCTATCCACATTCAACCTAGAGTCAGTCGGTGTCTTTTCATCCATCACAAGCTTATGTGATGCTTCCAGTTTCTTATTCGGACAACAAGAAGCTACGTGTCCCTTTTGGTGACACTTGAAACATAACATCTGCTTTCGTGATTTATTAACTTTTGTTTTCTAATTCGGAGTCTTAGGCACTAAAGATTCAGGTGTTTGTTCTTTATTAACCTTATCATCAGTCTTAGTATCATTAATCACTCCACCCGGTACAAATTGTATTTTGGTGAGAGGTGAAATCTTACTATTATCTGATGACAGATTCTTAACAACATTCTTCTGTGCCACAGATTTATCAGACTTATTAGTTACTATAACCTTAGAATTAGCATCAACCATTTCAGAATCTTCATGAATAGGAGTGTAATTGGCATTAAAGGAGGGGCTACATCATTGTATCCTATCTCAGTCTTGTCCTTTACACTACGTTGAGCATCAAGCATTTTATCCATTTCAATAGTTTAATAAGATTCAAGCTTACGGTTTAGATCAACAAACTTCAAATTAAGATTTGCTATTTCCTGATCCTTACTAGCAATTGTTTCATTTAAGTCTTTAATGTTCATGTAGAGAGCATCTATGATAACTGATTTTTCATTTATGGTATCTCTAAGAGTTGTTCTATCAGAAGTATCAGACTTAATCTTATCTTTTAAGGCCTGTTTATCATCACTTAATCTACGCACATCCATATGGGCTTGGTCAAGTTCAGATCTAACAGTCTTATAAGATTCTCTATCCACATTCAATTGGAATAACAAATTGCTATTTGAGACAGTTAACATACTAATCTGAGATTGTAAATCAGTAACTAAATAACAGATATCAACAAGAGTAAGAATATCAAGACATACCCTTTTCTTATCTGTTTGAACTTCAGCCATGTGTGCCACAAACTCTTCTGGACTCATTTCTTGAGTTGAATCCATATACAACACATCATCATCACTTGCTTTCACTTCAGATGCAGGCACCTCTACTTTTTGTTCTACATCAGTAGGCATGTAGGACATTGTATCAGCAGTTCTCTCTTGATCCTCAATCTCATCCATCAAAGCTTCTTCAGACTGAGCTTTCCAATCATAAGAGCCATCTAACTGCTTTACAACCAAGGCTTTGGAAGCAAGAGTACTCCCCGAACCTTGTTTTCCAATTCCAGTTTCTACCTTAGGTATTTGGCATTCACGAGCAAAGTGTCCATAACCTTGACAGTTAAAAACACTTAATCTTGGTTTTATCAAACCCTGATCTGTTGCCAACAACCTTTCTTCCTGTCCTCTTCAAGAAATTCTTAACTCTCCTTGATAACAAAGCAAGTTGATCCTGGAGATCTATTTCTTCAAGATAATCAGGATCTACCTGATCATAATCTTCATCAAAGAGAATCGGATCGTTGATTTTACAATCAATATAATTCTCATACGAAGCAACAAAGGAAGCAAGAATAGACAGTTGTTGTTCAGTAGATTTCACACTCATAGGCATTTTCTGATGCTCTTGAGGTGACTTCTCAGTACTTTTTCCTTTTGCTCCACTACCAGATGAGGAAAGAAAACACATATCCTCAGTTATCATTTCACCAGTATCACCAACTAACAATGCAGTGGTCGAACTGGAGGACGCAGTCGAAAGATTTATCTTACCATGATATAACCCAGGGTTCTGAACCTGATCAGAATCGGTATCTCTTGACTTTTTGGTGAAATCATAACCTTTAAGCTTGTCAATAGCCTGCTCTAAGGTCATGGTAGCATATTTTGTTTCATTATCCTTGAGCATAACTGTAACACCCCCAAATTTACTGTTGCGCGGAAGCAAGCTTTGGGTGTTACTAATCAATAATCAAGCACCAAAGTAAAGCAAACGACATCTATATGCAACGTCGTACAATAGTACAAAAGTATTACATTGTCGAATCATAATAACAAGCTTCGAGTTCATAGATGATTTCCTAGAAAATTCTAATACATAACTGATATTCAAAAAGTAATGCAAAAGAAGTTCCACAAGTTGTATGCATGCGACTCGAGCTATCAGTCTTGGGGTAATCCTACTCCGTTTGTGTACCTGAGATACAAAGCTAAAACAGGTTAACCAAAAAGGGTTGGTGAATCTCACAGGTTTAGTAGTAAAGTCATCGTTTGTGAACCACAAGTAATGTACCAGTGTTGCCATCAAGCAAAGTAAGTAAATCAGTATGTACGCACAGTTGCCATGAGCTCATAAGTTGAAGCTTAACCGTGTAGTGTGAATGGTACAGTCAAGTACAGCATCACGTACCCCCGTGAGTGCTATCCGCACACTCATATGTAACAAATACTAATATGCCTGTTTCTACGTGTAATTCAGTACGTGGTGGCGCTACCACCCCAGGCAGGGATTGTCAGTCCCAAATGGATCCATTTACTAGTAATCACGCTTAAGTCCATAACTAACAACTTACGATAGGAGGATTTCAGTGGATAAAAGTAACTCATGCAAAGTTTGTGTAAAAGCAGTAGTAAATCAGTACAGTACATTGTGTTCACATGTAAATCGGTAGCTAAGTATCTCACCCCAGTAGTTTAGAAAAACAGTAAAAATGGGGCTGTAAGACTCACCTGAGTCAAGCAAGCAAGCGTTTAACTTAATAAACGTGAAGTCTGAAAGCAGTGGTAATCCGTAGGTTCTGCGAACCCGCAACCTTCTAATGCCCTAAGCAATTAAGGTTGTATGTATAAGTGAATGTCTCAAAAGATCATTCATGCTAGTTGTCCACTCAACTAGTTATGTCCAAGTATTTGTTTGTACGTTTGTGATTATTTTGTAAATAAGTATGGCCCGTTGGTGACGGAGGTATAATAATAATTCAAGTGTTATTATTATGTAATTCATTGTGCTTGTATATCTTGTAGTGTAGTGTTTTTAAATACTTAGTATAAAAAGTATTTAACTTTCTGTTTCATGCGACAATGTATAACCTGACAATGACATTCATGTACACTGTTTATGCGTCAATAAGTTCACGAAGTTTTGTTCATACGACAATAGCAATTCACGGAATTTCTTTTAAGTATGTTAGTTTTATGCGACAATGGGAAATCACGGACTTGTTTATGCGTGAATGATATTCACGGATTGTGTTTATGCGTGAATGATATTCACGGTTTTTGTTTATGAGAATGGTATTCACGGAGTTGAGATTTCATGCGATAATAAGGATTGACGGACCAATGATTTTCTAGAATACAAGTTTTATACTTTGTTCCCACTGTTCACTAAACCCGTTATCACTGTTAGTTAGCAAACTCGTTACCACTGTTAGTTACAACTCGTTACCACTGTTAGTTATAACTCGTTACCACTGTTAGTTATAACTCGTTACCACTGTTAGTTATCTCGTTACCACTGTTAGTTATAACTCGTTACCACTGTTAGTTATCTCGTTACCACTGTTAGTTATAACTCGTTACCACTGTTAGTTATAACTCGTTAGGCCTTTCGATTTGGAGCATTTCTAGTCCGATTTATACCTAACCAAAAATCACACATGTTCTCATATATGTCTAGTTCATTTCTGCACTTCATGGTATTTTTATATGTTCATTTACTATTTTAAACAAAAATAGTTTCAAGGTGTGGTCAGACTTGGTCCAAAACGGTTATATGTTCAAAGATCGAGTTATACACGAAATTACGGACATTTATGGAAATGGTCATAGAAGAACTTTTTAAATTTGAAAAAATATGTGAGGTTTTGGCCCTGGTCTCATACGTTTTAGTGGTCTAGAACTCAAGATATGGTCTCGAGAAGTTACTGAAAATTCCTGTCTGCCGGAACAGTAAACCTATGTCACCGGAGAAAAATTCGAGTAGCAAACTGAGTCAAAAAGTCACGAGACTAATTTTGTTGGAAAGATAACTTCTTGTACTACATTCTAGGCTTAAGAAACGTCCATTTTGTTGTTGTAATGATTTTTATAAAATTCGTGGAAGTGGAAACAGAATCTGGACAGGAACATAAGCTCATAGTTTCTAGATTTAAATTGCGTTTTGATTTATGTTTTGGACATGTAATCGTTAAGTGGACATTATAACAAGTAATTATATGTTTTCAAAGTAATATAATGAAAGTTCAAGAGTTCTTACAAAGGAATGATGAGGAGAAGGAGAAAGGAAAGCCGAATGCTCGTTTTCTTGCGTTTTCTTAATTTCCGGCGTGGCGGTTCATGATGGCTCTATGGTGGTGATATGGTAGACTTGAGGTGGTGTCTAGGTGGTGTGGGGGTGGCTGGTGACAGCCTGAATTCGGCCAGAGAGAGGATGGGAGGGATTAGAGAGAGAAAGTGAAGGTGAGGTGGTGAAAGAGTGTGAAATGGTTTAAGTGTTTGTGTGGGTTTTTGGTCAAGATCTTATGATAGTGGAGGGAAGCCATACTTGGCTGATTTTCTACAGATTTCAAGGGGGTCCCACTCTTGTAGGTGTGTTAAATTAATTTCCCAGTTTACAATAAGGTGGTGCTTGTTTACCCATTCGTTTCGATATTTATTTAGGCGTTAAACATTTGTTACGCATATTTAATTAAAGATTTTAAAACCCGATATTTTAACTTGACGTATTTTATTAAAATACTTAATAATGTGATATAAGATGTAGTTTGACTTTATTTTATCCGTCGGGCACGTCTCGTGCATTTTCGTCGCGTACTGAGTGTTTTATACGATATTTAGTACGTGTAATATATTCTCACAATATATTAAGGTAAACAATATTTGTTTAGATAATTCCACATTATTTTAATAGTTTGTCACCAACGTCCATATTTTCGTTGTCGGATATCCATCCGGTTCATAATCGTACGATTTAAACAAATCGTGTAAACATGTATGTAATTACACAGACGATCATGTATATTTAGATTAACATAAGCTAAATACACGTAATTACAAGTAGTTTAGGCACTAATTAAAGTCCTAAATTAGCAGGTGTTACATTCTCCCCTTGTTAGGAGAATTTCGTCCCGAAATTAGCTCGAAGTCGCGGTGTGAGTAGAGTATGTAAACAGGTGTGGATGTTTTAGTCGCATTTGGTCTTCCCGTTCCCAAGTGAATTCAGGACCACGCCTCGAATTCCACCTGACTTTAACAATGGGAATACAACTCTGTTTTAAGCGTTTGACCTCACGGTCCATAATTTCCACGGGTTCCTCGACAAAGTGTAGTTTGTCGTCAATGTGTATCTCATCAAGAGGTATAACCAGTGTCTCATCAGACAGACATTTCTTTAAGTTAGAAATGTGAAAGGTAGGGTGCACGCTACTGAGTTCAGGAGGTAGCTACAGTCTGTACGCCACTGAACCAATCCTTTCAAGGATTTCGAACGGTCCAATGTACCTGGGATTCAGTTTCCCACGTTTGCCAAAATGAATAACGCCTTTCCAAGGCGAGATTTTCAGAAGTACTCGATCTCCAACCTGGAATTCGAGGTGTTTGCGTCTCACGTCAGCATAGCTTTTCTGACGATCACGCGCTGCTTTCAGTCGGTTTTGTATGCCGACGATCTTTTCAGTTGTTTCATGTATGATTTCCGGACCGGTGAGTTGTGCATCCCCCACCTCAGTCCAACAGATAGGCGACCGGCACTTACGACCGTACAGTGCTTCGAAGGGTGCAGCTTTGATGCTGGTGTGATAACTGTTGTTGTAGGAAAACTCACACAAAGGCAAGTGATTTTCCCAGTTTTTACCGAAGTCAACTACGCAGGCTCGTAGCATATCTTCTAGTGTTTGTATGGTTCGTTCACTCTGGCCGTCAGTTTGTGGATGATAAGCAGTACTCATGTCCAAACGAGTACCGAGGGATTTTTGTAGTGATTGCCAGAAGCGGGAAGTAAATCGAGCATCTCAGTCAGAGATAATCGAGATGGGCACGCCGTGTCTCGACACGATCTCTTTCAGGTAGATCCGTGTCAAACGTTCCATCTTGTCAGTTTCCTTGATGGCTAGGAAATGAGCAGATTTAGTGAGTCGGTCCACGATCACCCAAATGGTATCGCAACCGCTAGGTGTTTTTGGAAGTTTAGTAATGAAGTCCATAGTAATCTGCTCCCATTTCCATTCAGGGATTTCCGGTTGGTGTAGCAAACCGGAAGGTTTTTGGTGTTCGGCTTTAACCTTAGAACAAGTAAGACACTTGCCAACGTAGGTAGCAATGTCCGCTTTCATGTTGGGCCACCAGTACAACTCCTTGATGCCATGGTACATTTTGTCGGCACCAGGGTGTATAGAGTACTTAGACTTGTGTGCCTCGTTCATCACCAAGTCTCGTAAGTTCCCGTAGTTGGGCAACCAGAGTCGGTCAGAGAAGTACTTGGCCCCGTTTGGTTTGGTTTCAAACTGTTTATCCATGCCTCTCAAGGCCTCGTGTTTCACATTTTCAGCTTTGAGTGCTTCGAGTTGAGCGGTAAGAATTTGGGTTATCAGGTCGTTGTTTATAGTCATACTAAGTGCTCGGACTCGAAGGGGTTTCACTCGTTCCTTACGACTTAAGGCATCAGCAACAACGTTTGCTTTACCTGGATGGTAGCAAATTTCACAGTCGTAATCAGTAAGTAGTTCGACCCAACGGCGTTGTCTCATGTTTAGGTCCTTTTGGTCGAAGATGTGTTGGAGACTTTTGTGGTCGGTAAAAATTGTACACTTGGTACCATACAAGTAGTGTCTCCAGATTTTGAGAGCGAATACAACTGCTCCCAACTCTAGGTCATGAGTGGTGTAATTCTTTTCGTGGACCTTGAGTTGCCGAGAGGCGTAAGCAATAACCTTGTCCCGTTGCATCAACACGCAACCGAGACCTTGGTGTGAAGCGTCACAATATACCACGAAGTCATCGTTGCCTTCGGGTAATGAAAGAATAGGTGCACTGCAGAGTTTCTTTTTGAGCAGATGGAAAGCTGACTCTTGTTTGTCAGTCCAATCGAATTTCTTTTCCTTTTGGGTCAGTGCAGTGAGGGGTTGAGCTATTTTCGAAAAATTCTCAATGAATCGCCTATAGTATCCGGCGAGTCCTAAGAATTGTCGCACCTCGGTAGGTGTAGTAGGTGCTTGCCAGCACTTGATGGTTTCAATTTTTGAAGGATCAACATGAATTCCTTGACTGTCAATCACGTGTCCAAGGAATTGTACAGTTTGCATCCAGAACTCACACTTGGAGAATTTGGCATATAACTCCTCGTGCTTGAGTAGTTCTAGAATGGTTTTCAGGTGTTGCGCGTGTTCTTGTTCATTGCGCGAGTAAATCAGAATGTTGTCAATGAAAACGATGACAAACTTGTCAAGGTAAGGCTTACACACCCGATTCATAAGGTCCATGAATACTGCTGGGGCGTTGGTCAAGCCGAATGGCATCACTTGGAATTCGTAATGCCCGTAGCGAGTTCGGAAGGCTGTTTTAGGAATGTCTTCGTCACGAACTCGGAGTTGGTGATAACCCGATCGTAGATCGATTTTTGAATAAAAACTCGACCCCTGAAGTTGGTCAAACAGGTCATCAATACGAGGTAGTGGGTAACGGTTCTTGACGGTTAATTTGTTGAGTTCACGGTAGTCGATGCACATGCAAAAAGAACCGTCTTTCTTTTTCACAAACCAGACCGGGGCTCCCCAAGGCGAGGAACTCGGTCGAATAAAGCCTTTATCCCGGAGTTCTTGCAGTTGCGTAGACAACTCCTGAAGTTCAGAAGGGGCTAAACGGTACGGTGCTCGTGCCACGGGTGCTGCGCCGGGCACAAGGTCAATAGAAAAATTCGACTTGTCTAGTTGGCGGTAGGCCAGACAAGTCTTCAGGAAAGACTTCTGGGAAGTCTCTAACAATAGGCACATCCTCAAGTCGCTTCTCCTCCGACTGTTTCTCTATAACATGTGCGAGGATTGCCTGGTACCCTTTTCTCAAGTATTTCCGGGTTTTCATGCAAGAAATAATGTTAAGTCTCGTCCCACCGGTCTCCCCTTGTACGATTAAAGTTCCACCGATGATGAGAGGAATACGGACGATTTTCTCGTAACAAATAATCTCGGCACGGTATTTGGATAACCAATCCATACCAACGATTATGTCAAAGCTGCCAATCTCGACAGGTATAAGATCAATAGGGAATAGCTCATCAGCTAAGTTCAACGTGCAGTTAGGTATCATACTATTGGCCTCAATGAGTTTGCCATTTGCCAATTCTACTGTGTACTTAGAATCTAAGGCAACAGGTGTAGTGTTAAGTAGTGGACAAAACTCATCGGATATGAAGCTCCTATCAGCACCAGTATCAAATAACACAGAAGCAGTCAAATTGTTGAGAAGGAACGTACCCGTGGCCACATTCGGGTCCTGGCGGGCATCCCCAGCGTTAAGTACAAAAGCTCTGCCCCGAGCATTGTTGTTGTTGTTCCCCTTTTTGTTCTTCAATTTGGGGCAGTCACTTTTGAAATGTCCAGCAACTCCACATTCATAACAGGTTCTGGGAGTGTTGGGCTTGGAGTTGGTATTAGCAGTGTTGGTCCTGCAGTCTTTAGCAAAGTGCCCGAATTGCTTGCACTTGCTACATGGGCAAGGACCCTGATGGTGTCGTTGGCATTTAGAGCAATAGGGCTTGGTTCCCTTGTACGTTCCCTTATCATCGGAACTGGAGGTGTAGGCTTTAATGGTTTCGGGTTTCTTGTTTTGGTGGTTGTTGTGGTTGTCGGACCATTTTCTTTTGTTGTTGTTGGAGGATGGAGTGAGTGGTTCAGGATCCTCGTTCATGGCCATGAGTTCATGAGCCAATCGGATAGCACCATCAATGGTGGTTTGGTTTGAGGAGGCGACGTTCCCCCAGACGGGTTCCGGAAGACCGCGGATGTATTTTCTGATCTTGTCAGACTCGCTGCTTACCATTGCTGGGCGGAGGATGGCAAGCTGGTTAAACCTCGAGGTGTATCTATCAATGTCAGTCCCCTGCACCTTTAGGTTCCAAAATTCTTCCTCCAGCTTCTGGAGTTGTTCAATAGGGCAGTACTTGGCAGTGAGCATCTTTTTCAGATCCTCCCAAGATAGGAGGTAGGCGTTGTCAATACCCACTGATTGGGCATATGAGTTCCACCAGGAGAGGGCACCACCTTCGAGGGTGCAAGTAGAGAATTTGACCTTATCTTCCTCTGCACATCTGCTGATGAGAAAGACAGATTCCATCTTTTCACACCACCTGATCAGCCCGATGGCACCTTCCGTGCCCTTGAAGATGTGAGGTTTGCAGTTTTGAAAGTCCTTGTAGGAACAAGGTTTGGGTTGAGATCGGTTGGCAGTCGAGTCTTCGCTGCCTGATGTCGGTGCTCGTGTAGCCAAGGCTTGGGCCACACTGCGGGCAATCAGATCCGCTATTTCGGTTTCGCTGAGGGTGACCTGGCGTCGGGGAGGCATGATGCTGAACAAGAAGAACAAGAAAAGAGAAATAAGAGGTTTGTACGAATTTATGATATATTTCATGGGTATATGATGGAATATGCGATAACAGAGTGACGTGATAACCGTATTTCATTAGATAACTAGATTAGATACAAGGCGTGGGTTCTAGAAGGTTACATAATATAAGGAGTACAAAAGATGCCGGGAATTGTTACATCCGGTCGAATTATAAAAGTTACACCTAGGAAATTACTAGGTTTTCAGAGTAAAAACTACACTAGTCTTCACGTAGATTAATTTGTTCCATCAGTGCAACAAGGCGATCCACTGTATTTGCAAGTCTGCTGGCCTGTCTGGCATTGTCTTCAGCCAAAACCAGTCATTGTACCAGCATCCTTGAGTATTCTTCGGCCTCTTGCAGGCGTTGCTCGCATTGTTCCAACCTGAGTCGTATAAGTTCGACTTCTACTCCAGATTCCACTACCCGGTCGTGGAGTACGTTCACGTTGCTAACGATGTTTTCGTGATCTTCGGAGACTTGGTTGATGCGCTCAAGCGCTGTGAGTCTCCAGTTTTTCGTTGGTCTCTTGCAATGCGACATCCATGGTGCGAAGTCGTTGCTCGTGACGGTCCAGCCTTGCGGCCAAGTCTGGCAGAGTAAAGTGAGTGGGATACGGGCCAACTCGAGGCAACCTGGTGTTCCTCCTAGCTACCCGCGGGTTCTGCATCCCGGATTGAGAGTGGGATGGATTGGGTGGTGTGTTTGCCATTCTGAGAACAAGCGTTAGAAAGAGTGAGGCCTATCTATGCAAATATACTTATATCACATAATAGCCTAAGGTGTCTAATACAGACAAGTTTGGTTTCCGGTTTCTCTCGTGGTCAGAGTAAACTAGTGTATCCTGCTCAGTCATGATTCCTTTCAGATCTCACATCATATTCTTTTAATTATACATAGTTGATCAGGCTATGTTAAATTAAACCAATATCATGTAGTCACTGAACCTAATCATACTTAATAAGGATACTGCCTAACGGTCATAGTCTAGGCCCACTAAATGCAACCTAGTTCGCTATAACCTTAGGCTCTGATACCAATCTGTAACACCCCCAAATTTACTGTTGCGCGGAAGCAAGCTTTGGGTGTTACTAATCAATAATCAAGCACCAAAGTAAAGCAAACGACATCTATATGCAACGTCGTACAATAGTACAAAAGTATTACATTGTCGAATCATAATAACAAGCTTCGAGTTCATAGATGATTTCCTAGAAAATTCTAATACATAACTGATATTCAAAAAGTAATGCAAAAGAAGTTCCACAAGTTGTATGCATGCGACTCGAGCTATCAGTCTTGGGGTAATCCTACTCCGTTTGTGTACCTGAGATACAAAGCTAAAACAGGTCAACCAAAAAGGGTTGGTGAATCTCACAGGGTTAGTAGTAAAGTCATCGTTTGTGAACCACACGTAATGTACCAGCGTTGCCATCAAGCAAAGTAAGTAAATCAGTATGTACGCACAGTTGCCATGAGCTCATAAGTTGAAGCTTAACCGTGTAGTGTGAATGGTACAGTCAAGTACAGCATCACGTACCCCCGTGAGTGCTATCCGCACACTCATATGTAACAAATACTAATATGCCTGTTTCTACGTGTAATTCAGTACGTGGTGGCGCTACCACCCCAAGCAGGGATTGTCAGTCCCAAATGGATCCATTTACTAGTAATCGCGCTTAAGTCCATAACTAACAACTTACGATAGGAGGATTTCAGTGGATAAAAGTAACTCATGCAAAGTTTGTGTAAAAGCAGTAGTAAATCAGTACAGTACATTGTGTTCACATGTAAATCGGTAGCTAAGTATCTCACCCCAGTAGTTTAGAAAAACAGTAAAAATGGGGCTGTAAGACTCACCTGAGTCAAGCAAGCAAGCGTTTAACTTAATAAACGTGAAGTCTGAAAGCAGTGGTAATCCGTAGGTTCTGCGAACCCGCAACCTTCTAATGCCCTAAGCATATAAGGTTGTATGTATAAGTGAATGTCTCAAAAGATCATTCATGCTAGTTGTCCACTCAACTAGTTATGTCCAAGTATTTGTTTGTACGTTTGTGATTATTTTGTAAATAAGTATGGCCCGTTGGTGACGGAGGTATAATAATAATTCAAGTGTTATTATTATGTAATTCATTGTGCTTGTATATCTTGTAGTGTAGTGTTTTTAAATACTTAGTATAAAAAGTATTTAACTTTCTGTTTCATGCGACAATGTATAACCTGACAATGACATTCATGTACACTGTTTATGCGTCAATAAGTTCACGAAGTTTTGTTCATACGACAATAGCAATTCACGGAATTTCTTTTAAGTATGTTAGTTTTATGCGACAATGGGAAATCACGGACTTGTTTATGCGTGAATGATATTCACGGATTGTGTTTATGCGTGAATGATATTCACGGTTTTTGTTTATGAGAATGGTATTCACGGAGTTGAGATTTCATGCGATAATAAGGATTGACGGACCAATGATTTTCTAGAATACAAGTGTTATACTTTGTTCCCACTGTTCACTAAACCCGTTATCACTGTTAGTTAGCAAACTCGTTACCACTGTTAGTTACAACTCGTTACCACTGTTAGTTATAACTCGTTACCACTGTTAGTTATAACTCGTTACCACTGTTAGTTATAACTCATTACCATTGTTAGTTATCTCGTTACCACTGTTAGTTATAACTCGTTACCACTGTTAGTTATCTCGTTACCACTGTTAGTTATAACTCGTTAGGCCTTTCGATTTGGAGCATTTCTAGTCCGATTTATACCTAACCAAAAATCACACATGTTCTTATATATGTCTAGTTCATTTCTGCACTTCATGGTATTTTTATATGTTCATTTACTATTTTAAACAAAAATAGTTTCAAGGTGTGGTCAGACTTGGTCCAAAACGGTTATATGTTCAAAGATCGAGTTATACACGAAATTACGGACATTTCTGGAAATGGTCATAGAAGAACTTTTTAAAGTTGACAAAATATGTGAGGTTTTGGCTTTGGTCTCATACGTTTTAGTGGTCTAGAACTCAAGATATGGTCTCGAGAAGTTACTGAAAATTCCTGTCTGCCGGAACAGTAAACCTATGTCACCGGAGAAAAATTCGAGTAGCAAACTGAGTCAAAAAGTCACGAGACTAATTTTGTTGGAAAGATAACTTCTTGTACTACATTCTAGGCTTAAGAAACGTCCATTTTGTTGTTGTAATGATTTTTATAAAATTCGTGGAAGTGGAAACAGAATCTGGACAGGAACATAAGCTCATAGTTTCTAGATTTAAATTGCGTTTTGATTTATGTTTTGGACATGTAATCGTTAAGTGGACATTATAACAAGTAATTATATGTTTTCAAAGTAATATAATGAAAGTTCAAGAGTTCTTACAAAGGAATGATGAGGAGAAGGAGAAAGGAAAGCCGAATGCTCGTTTTCTTGCGTTTTCTTAATTTCCGGCGTGGCGGTTCATGATGGCTCTATGGTGGTGATATGGTAGACTTGAGGTGGTGTCTAGGTGGTGTGGGGGTGGCTGGTGACAGCCTGAATTCGGCCAGAGAGAGGATGGGAGGGATTAGAGAGAGAAAGTGAAGGTGAGGTGGTGAAAGAGTGTGAAATGGTTTAAGTGTTTGTGTGGGTTTTTGGTCAAGATCTTATGATAGTGGAGGGAAGCCATACTTGGCTGATTTTCTACAGATTTCAAGGGGGTCCCACTCTTGTAGGTGTGTTAAATTAATTTCCCAGTTTACAATAAGGTGGTGCTTGTTTACCCATTCGTTTCGATATTTATTTAGGCGTTAAACATTTGTTACGCATATTTAATTAAAGATTTTAAAACCCGATATTTTAACTTGACGTATTTTATTAAAATACTTAATAATGTGATATAAGATGTAGTTTGACTTTATTTTATCCGTCGGGCACGTCTCGTGCATTTTCGTCGCGTACTGAGTGTTTTATACGATATTTAGTACGTGTAATATATTCTCACAATATATTAAGGTAAACAATATTTGTTTAGATAATTCCACATTATTTTAATAGTTTGTCACCAACGTCCATATTTTCGTTGTCGGATATCCATCCGGTTCATAATCGTACGATTTAAACAAATCGTGTAAACATGTATGTAATTACACAGACGATCATGTATATTTAGATTAACATAAGCTAAATACACGTAATTACAAGTAGTTTAGGCACTAATTAAAGTCCTAAATTAGCAGGTGTTACATTCTCCCCTTGTTAGGAGAATTTCGTCCCGAAATTAGCTCGAAGTCGCGGTGTGAGTAGAGTATGTAAACAGGTGTGGATGTTTTAGTCGCATTTGGTCTTCCCGTTCCCAAGTGAATTCAGGACCACGCCTCGAATTCCACCTGACTTTAACAATGGGAATACAACTCTGTTTTAAGCGTTTGACCTCACGGTCCATAATTTCCACGGGTTCCTCGACAAAGTGTAGTTTGTCGTCAATGTGTATCTCATCAAGAGGTATAACCAGTGTCTCATCAGACAGACATTTCTTTAAGTTAGAAATGTGAAAGGTAGGGTGCACGCTACTGAGTTCAGGAGGTAGCTACAGTCTGTACGCCACTGAACCAATCCTTTCAAGGATTTCGAACGGTCCAATGTACCTGGGATTCAGTTTCCCACGTTTTCCAAAATGAATAACGCCTTTCCAAGGCGAGATTTTCAGAAGTACTCGATCTCCAACCTGGAATTCGAGGTGTTTGCGTCTCACGTCAGCATAGCTTTTCTGACGATCACGCGCTGCTTTCAGTCGGTTTTGTATGCCGACGATCTTTTCAGTTGTTTCATGTATGATTTCCGGACCGGTGAGTTGTGCATCCCCCACCTCAGTCCAACAGATAGGCGACCGGCACTTACGACCGTACAGTGCTTCGAAGGGTGCAGCTTTGATGCTGGTGTGATAACTGTTGTTGTAGGAAAACTCACACAAAGGCAAGTGATTTTCCCAGTTTTTACCGAAGTCAACTACGCAGGCTCGTAGCATATCTTCTAGTGTTTGTATGGTTCGTTCACTCTGGCCGTCAGTTTGTGGATGATAAGCAGTACTCATGTCCAAACGAGTACCGAGGGATTTTTGTAGTGATTGCCAGAAGCGGGAAGTAAATCGAGCATCTCAGTCAGAGATAATCGAGATGGGCACGCCGTGTCTCGACACGATCTCTTTCAGGTAGATCCGTGTCAAACGTTCCATCTTGTCAGTTTCCTTGATGGCTAGGAAATGAGCAGATTTAGTGAGTCGGTCCACGATCACCCAAATGGTATCGCAACCGCTAGGTGTTTTTGGAAGTTTAGTAATGAAGTCCATAGTAATCTGCTCCCATTTCCATTCAGGGATTTCCGGTTGGTGTAGCAAACCGAAAGGTTTTTGGTGTTCGGCTTTAACCTTAGAACAAGTAAGACACTTGCCAACGTAGGTAGCAATGTCCGCTTTCATGTTGGGCCACCAGTACAACTCCTTGATGCCATGGTACATTTTGTCGGCACCAGGGTGTATAGAGTACTTAGACTTGTGTGCCTCGTTCATCACCAAGTCTCGTAAGTTCCCGTAGTTGGGCAACCAGAGTCGGTCAGAGAAGTACTTGGCCCCGTTTGGTTTGGTTTCAAACTGTTTATCCATGCCTCTCAAGGCCTCGTGTTTCACATTTTCAGCTTTGAGTGCTTCGAGTTGAGCGGTAAGAATTTGGGTTATCAGGTCGTTGTTTATAGTCATACTAAGTGCTCGGACTCGAAGGGGTTTCACTCGTTCCTTACGACTTAAGGCATCAGCAACAACGTTTGCTTTACCTGGATGGTAGCAAATTTCACAGTCGTAATCAGTAAGTAGTTCGACCCAACGGCGTTGTCTCATGTTTAGGTCCTTTTGGTCGAAGATGTGTTGGAGACTTTTGTGGTCGGTAAAAATTGTACACTTGGTACCATACAAGTAGTGTCTCCAGATTTTGAGAGCGAATACAACTGCTCCCAACTCTAGGTCATGAGTGGTGTAATTCTTTTCGTGGACCTTGAGTTGCCGAGAGGCGTAAGCAATAACCTTGTCCCGTTGCATCAACACGCAACCGAGACCTTGGTGTGAAGCGTCACAATATACCACGAAGTCATCGTTGCCTTCGGGTAATGAAAGAATAGGTGCACTGCAGAGTTTCTTTTTGAGCAGATGGAAAGCTGACTCTTGTTTGTCAGTCCAATCGAATTTCTTTTCCTTTTGGGTCAGTGCAGTGAGGGGTTGAGCTATTTTCGAAAAATTCTCAATGAATCGCCTATAGTATCCGGCGAGTCCTAAGAATTGTCGCACCTCGGTAGGTGTAGTAGGTGCTTGCCAGCACTTGATGGTTTCAATTTTTGAAGGATCAACATGAATTCCTTGACTGTCAATCACGTGTCCAAGGAATTGTACAGTTTGCATCCAGAACTCACACTTGGAGAATTTGGCATATAACTCCTCGTGCTTGAGTAGTTCTAGAATGGTTTTCAGGTGTTGCGCATGTTCTTGTTCATTGCGCGAGTAAATCAGAATGTTGTCAATGAAAACGATGACAAACTTGTCAAGGTAAGGCTTACACACCCGATTCATAAGGTCCATGAATACTGCTGGGGCGTTGGTCAAGCCGAATGGCATCACTTGGAATTCGTAATGCCCGTAGCGAGTTCGGAAGGCTGTTTTAGGAATGTCTTCGTCACGAACTCGGAGTTGGTGATAACCCGATCGTAGATCGATTTTTGAATAAAAACTCGACCCCTGAAGTTGGTCAAACAGGTCATCAATACGAGGTAGTGGGTAACGGTTCTTGACGGTTAATTTGTTGAGTTCACGGTAGTCGATGCACATGCAAAAAGAACCGTCTTTCTTTTTCACAAACCAGACCGGGGCTCCCCAAGGCGAGGAACTCGGTCGAATAAAGCCTTTATCCCGGAGTTCTTGCAGTTGCGTAGACAACTCCTGAAGTTCAGAAGGGGCTAAACGGTACGGTGCTCGTGCCACGGGTGCTGCGCCGGGCACAAGGTCAATAGAAAAATTCGACTTGTCTAGTTGGCGGTAGGCCAGACAAGTCTTCAGGAAAGACTTCTGGGAAGTCTCTAACAATAGGCACATCCTCAAGTCGCTTCTCCTCCGACTGTTTCTCTATAACATGTGCGAGGATTGCCTGGTACCCTTTTCTCAAGTATTTCCGGGTTTTCATGCAAGAAATAATGTTAAGTCTCGTCCCACCGGTCTCCCCTTGTACGATTAAAGTTCCACCGATGATGAGAGGAATACGGACGATTTTCTCGTAACAAATAATCTCGGCACGGTATTTGGATAACCAATCCATACCAACGATTATGTCAAAGCTGCCAATCTCGACAGGTATAAGATCAATAGGGAATAGCTCATCAGCTAAGTTCAACGTGCAGTTAGGTATCATACTATTGGCCTCAATGAGTTTGCCATTTGCCAATTCTACTGTGTACTTAGAATCTAAGGCAACAGGTGTAGTGTTAAGTAGTGGACAAAACTCATCGGATATGAAGCTCCTATCAGCACCAGTATCAAATAACACAGAAGCAGTCAAATTGTTGAGAAGGAACGTACCCGTGGCCACATTCGGGTCCTGGCGGGCATCCCCAGCGTTAAGTACAAAAGCTCTGCCCCGAGCATTGTTGTTGTTGTTCCCCTTTTTGTTCTTCAATTTGGGGCAGTCACTTTTGAAATGTCCAGCAACTCCACATTCATAACAGGTTCTGGGAGTGTTGGGCTTGGAGTTGGTATTAGCAGTGTTGGTCCTGCAGTCTTTAGCAAAGTGCCCGAATTGCTTGCACTTGCTACATGGGCAAGGACCCTGATGGTGTCGTTGGCATTTAGAGCAATAGGGCTTGGTTCCCTTGTACGTTCCCTTATCATCGGAACTGGAGGTGTAGGCTTTAATGGTTTCGGGTTTCTTGTTTTGGTGGTTGTTGTGGTTGTCGGACCATTTTCTTTTGTTGTTGTTGGAGGATGGAGTGAGTGGTTCAGGATCCTCGTTCATGGCCATGAGTTCATGAGCCAATCGGATAGCACCATCAATGGTGGTTTGGTTTGAGGAGGCGACGTTCCCCCAGACGGGTTCCGGAAGACCGCGGATGTATTTTCTGATCTTGTCAGACTCGCTGCTTACCATTGCTGGGCGGAGGATGGCAAGCTGGTTAAACCTCGAGGTGTATCTATCAATGTCAGTCCCCTGCACCTTTAGGTTCCAAAATTCTTCCTCCAGCTTCTGGAGTTGTTCAATAGGGCAGTACTTGGCAGTGAGCATCTTTTTCAGATCCTCCCAAGATAGGAGGTAGGCGTTGTCAATACCCACTGATTGGGCATATGAGTTCCACCAGGAGAGGGCACCACCTTCGAGGGTGCAAGTAGAGAATTTGACCTTATCTTCCTCTGCACATCTGCTGATGAGAAAGACAGATTCCATCTTTTCACACCACCTGATCAGCCCGATGGCACCTTCCGTGCCCTTGAAGATGTGAGGTTTGCAGTTTTGAAAGTCCTTGTAGGAACAAGGTTTGGGTTGAGATCGGTTGGCAGTCGAGTCTTCGCTGCCTGATGTCGGTGCTCGTGTAGCCAAGGCTTGGGCCACACTGCGGGCAATCAGATCCGCTATTTCGGTTTCGCTGAGGGTGACCTGGCGTCGGGGAGGCATGATGCTGAACAAGAAGAACAAGAAAAGAGAAATAAGAGGTTTGTACGAATTTATGATATATTTCATGGGTATATGATGGAATATGCGATAACAGAGTGACGTGATAACCGTATTTCATTAGATAACTAGATTAGATACAAGGCGTGGGTTCTAGAAGGTTACATAATATAAGGAGTACAAAAGATGCCGGGAATTGTTACATCCGGTCGAATTATAAAAGTTACACCTAGGAAATTACTAGGTTTTCAGAGTAAAAACTACACTAGTCTTCACGTAGATTAATTTGTTCCATCAGTGCAACAAGGCGATCCACTGTATTTGCAAGTCTGCTGGCCTGTCTGGCATTGTCTTCAGCCAAAACCAGTCATTGTACCAGCATCCTTGAGTATTCTTCGGCCTCTTGCAGGCGTTGCTCGCATTGTTCCAACCTGAGTCGTATAAGTTCGACTTCTACTCCAGATTCCACTACCCGGTCGTGGAGTACGTTCACGTTGCTAACGGTGTTTTCGTGATCTTCGGAGACTTGGTTGATGCGCTCAAGCGCTGTGAGTCTCCAGTTTTTCGTTGGTCTCTTGCAATGCGACATCCATGGTGCGAAGTTGTTGCTCGTGATGGTCCAGCCTTGCGGCCAAGTCTGGCAGAGTAAAGTGAGTGGGATACGGGCCAACTCGAGGCAACCTGGTGTTCCTCCTAGCTACCCGCGGGTTCTGCATCCCGGATTGAGAGTGGGATGGATTGGGTGGTGTGTTTGCCATTCTGAGAACAAGCGTTAGAAAGAGTGAGGCCTATCTATGCAAATATACTTATATCACATAATAGCCTAAGGTGTCTAATACAGACAAGTTTGGTTCCCGGTTTCTCTCGTGGTCAGAGTAAACTAGTGTATCCTGCTCAGTCATGATTCCTTTCAGATCTCACATCATATTCTTTTAATTATACATAGTTGATCAGGCTATGTTAAATTAAACCAATATCATGTAGTCACTGAACCTAATCATACTTAATAAGGATACTGCCTAACGGTCATAGTCTAGGCCCACTAAATGCAACCTAGTTCGCTATAACCTTAGGCTCTGATACCAATCTGTAACACCCCCAAATTTACTGTTGCGCGGAAGCAAGCTTTGGGTGTTACTAATCAATAATCAAGCACCAAAGTAAAGCAAACGACATCTATATGCAACGTCGTACAATAGTACAAAAGTATTACATTGTCGAATCATAATAACAAGCTTCGAGTTCATAGATGATTTCCTAGAAAATTCTAATACATAACTGATATTCAAAAAGTAATGCAAAAGAAGTTCCACAAGTTGTATGCATGCGACTCGAGCTATCAGTCTTGGGGTAATCCTACTCCGTTTGTGTACCTGAGATACAAAGCTAAAACAGGTCAACCAAAAAGGGTTGGTGAATCTCACAGGGTTAGTAGTAAAGTCATCGTTTGTGAACCACAAGTAATGTACCAGCGTTGCCATCAAGCAAAGTAAGTAAATCAGTATGTACGCACAGTTGCCATGAGCTCATAAGTTGAAGCTTAACCGTGTAGTGTGAATGGTACAGTCAAGTACAGCATCACGTACCCCCGTGAGTGCTATCCGCACACTCATATGTAACAAATACTAATATGCCTGTTTCTACGTGTAATTCAGTACGTGGTGGCGCTACCACCCCAAGCAGGGATTGTCAGTCCCAAATGGATCCATTTACTAGTAATCGCGCTTAAGTCCATAACTAACAACTTACGATAGGAGGATTTCAGTGGATAAAAGTAACTCATGCAAAGTTTGTGTAAAAGCAGTAGTAAATCAGTACAGTACATTGTGTTCACATGTAAATCGGTAGCTAAGTATCTCACCCCAGTAGTTTAGAAAAACAGTAAAAATGGGGCTGTAAGACTCACCTGAGTCAAGCAAGCAAGCGTTTAACTTAATAAACGTGAAGTCTGAAAGCAGTGGTAATCCGTAGGTTCTGCGAACCCGCAACCTTCTAATGCCCTAAGCATATAAGGTTGTATGTATAAGTGAATGTCTCAAAAGATCATTCATGCTAGTTGTCCACTCAACTAGTTATGTCCAAGTATTTGTTTGTACGTTTGTGATTATTTTGTAAATAAGTATGGCCCGTTGGTGACGGAGGTATAATAATAATTCAAGTGTTATTATTATGTAATTCATTGTGCTTGTATATCTTGTAGTGTAGTGTTTTTAAATACTTAGTATAAAAAGTATTTAACTTTCTGTTTCATGCGACAATGTATAACCTGACAATGACATTCATGTACACTGTTTATGCGTCAATAAGTTCACGAAGTTTTGTTCATACGACAATAGCAATTCACGGAATTTCTTTTAAGTATGTTAGTTTTATGCGACAATGGGAAATCAAGGACTTGTTTATGCGTGAATGATATTCACGGATTGTGTTTATGCGTGAATGATATTCACGGTTTTTGTTTATGAGAATGGTATTCACGGAGTTGAGATTTCATGCGATAATAAGGATTGACGGACCAATGATTTTCTAGAATACAAGTGTTATACTTTGTTCCCACTGTTCACTAAACCCGTTATCACTGTTAGTTAGCAAACTCGTTACCACTGTTAGTTACAACTCGTTACCACTGTTAGTTATAACTCGTTACCACTGTTAGTTATAACTCGTTACCACTGTTAGTTATAACTCATTACCACTGTTAGTTATCTCGTTACCACTGTTAGTTATAACTCGTTACCACTGTTAGTTATCTCGTTACCACTGTTAGTTATAACTCGTTACCACTGTTAGTTATAACTCGTTAGGCCTTTCGATTTGGAGCATTTCTAGTCCGATTTATACCTAACCAAAAATCACACATGTTCTTATATATGTCTAGTTCATTTCTGCACTTCATGGTATTTTTATATGTTCATTTACTATTTTAAACAAAAATAGTTTCAAGGTGTGGTCAGACTTGGTCCAAAACGGTTATATGTTCAAAGATCGAGTTATACACGAAATTACGGACATTTCTGGAAATGGTCATAGAAGAACTTTTTAAAGTTGACAAAATATGTGAGGTTTTGGCCCTGGTCTCATACGTTTTAGTGGTCTAGAACTCAAGATATGGTCTTGAGAAGTTACTGAAAATTCCTGTCTGCCGGAACAGTAAACCTATGTCACCGGAGAAAAATTCGAGTAGCAAACTGAGTCAAAAAGTCACGAGACTAATTTTGTTGGAAAGATAACTTCTTGTACTACATTCTAGGCTTAAGAAACGTCCATTTTGTTGTTGTAATGATTTTTATAAAATTCGTGGAAGTGGAAACAGAATCTGGACAGGAACATAAGCTCATAGTTTCTAGATTTAAATTGCGTTTTGATTTATGTTTTGGACATGTAATCGTTAAGTGGACATTATAACAAGTAATTATATGTTTTCAAAGTAATATAATGAAAGTTCAAGAGTTCTTACAAAGGAATGATGAGGAGAAGGAGAAAGGAAAGCCGAATGCTCGTTTTCTTGCGTTTTCTTAATTTCCGGCGTGGCGGTTCATGATGGCTCTATGGTGGTGATATGGTAGACTTGAGGTGGTGTCTAGGTGGTGTGGGGGTGGCTGGTGACAGCCTGAATTCGGCCAGAGAGAGGATGGGAGGGATTAGAGAGAGAAAGTGAAGGTGAGGTGGTGAAAGAGTGTGAAATGGTTTAAGTGTTTGTGTGGGTTTTTGGTCAAGATCTTATGATAGTGGAGGGAAGCCATACTTGGCTGATTTTTTGCAGATTTCAAGGGGGTCCCACTCTTGTAGGTGTGTTAAATTAATTTCCCAGTTTACAATAAGGTGGTGCTTGTTTACCCATTCGTTTCGATATTTATTTAGGCGTTAAACATTTGTTACGCATATTTAATTAAAGATTTTAAAACCCGATATTTTAACTTGACGTATTTTATTAAAATACTTAATAATGTGATATAAGATGTAGTTTGACTTTATTTTATCCGTCGGGCACGTCTCGTGCATTTTCGTCGCGTACTGAGTGTTTTATACGATATTTAGTACGTGTAATATATTCTCACAATATATTAAGGTAAACAATATTTGTTTAGATAATTCCACATTATTTTAATAGTTTGTCACCAACGTCCATATTTTCGTTGTCGGATATCCATCCGGTTCATAATCGTACGATTTAAACAAATCGTGTAAACGTGTATGTAATTACACAGACGATCATGTATATTTAGATTAACATAAGCTAAATACACGTAATTACAAGTAGTTTAGGCACTAATTAAAGTCCTAAATTAGCAGGTGTTACAATAACACCATGCATTTCCCACTTAGAAGGCAAACCCTCAATAAATTTGTCGGTTTTCTCTACTTCTTCTACAGTAATCTCATGGTTTTGTAGCTCACTCAGTAGATGGTAGAAATGGGTAACATAGGCATCAAGATCTTCTCCCTTCAAAGCTTTAAACACTGTAAACTGCTTCTTGAGAAGATTCTTCTTGCCAGCTTTCACTTGTGGACTACCTTCACCTCTTTTCTCAAGAGCTTCCCAGAGCTCTTTAGCAGTATGAAAAGATTTTAGCTGATGATTGATCTCTTTAGGAAGACACATCTTAATAGAAGAATGAGCTTTGTTCTCTGCTTTATAGTCCTCCTTTTGTTGATCAGTCATATTCTGATAAGTAATCACCACAGTGGCATTTTGAACAAATTTAGTAGGTGCAGTGTATCCAGTTTTGATACACATCCAGATTGAGAGATCATGGAATCTACAGTAAGATTCAAAGCTATCTCTCCAACTGTAGTAATCTTCAAGTGTTAACAATTTAGGTGGAACATTAGATTTTCCAACCTCGTGTTCCATCTCAATCATTTTACTTAAATCAGACATCTTCAAAAAAATTCAGACTGTTCTCCGAATTCAGATTAAACTCGATTCGCAACTCAGTTCAATTCGCAATCTCAGCTCGACTCGCAAACTTCAGTTCGCCAATCTTAGTTTGGATCGCAACAGATGTCAATTCGAAAGTGATCTCGGTTCGCAAGTGGTCTCGGCTCGCAGCTTGGTTCGACTTGCACAATTGAGTTCAGTTCGCAAGTTCAACTCGGTTCACAGACGTAGCTGAAACCCTAATCTCAACTCGCGAAACGGCTGAAAAACCCCGAAAAACGAATTTTTTTTGTTATTTTTACGATTGAAACTAGAAATTTCGTTCGTAAACAAACCCTAAATTGTCCAGAGAATGATTTTGATCGTTAATATGTACTAATGCACGTAAAAACAACCCGAAATCAAACGCAATGATCACAACAACTCCAAACTTACTTGTATTTAGCCCGAAAGCTCTGATACCAGATGTAAGTCCGTAGTTCTAGGATCGATAACTTCATTATCTGTAGTATTAAGGTGCGGAATCCCTTAATACGTTGTTATATTACTATAACGAATAAGTTTGCGTTTTGTTTTTACTAATTCTTAGCTTTAAACGATAAAACGTCAAAGCCTAGCCTTTAGAACGTTTTCTCTGGATTATTCAATTCGCAGGTGTGTTAATCGAATGGCAAAAGTCTTTTTTTAAGTCGAACCGAATCAAACATATATACTTTGATCAACTCGCAGGTCATGGGCCTGCGAGTCCAACTCAACTCGCAGCCTAAGCCCAACTTGACTTCGGTTCGCTATACATTATATTGCGAGTTCAGATCTCATCTCGCATCGCAATGCCTTGCGACTTGAGATCTCGACTCGCTATGCATGTTTATTTCATTTTCGATATTCGTCTAACACTTTAATATACTAATATATTTAACGAATATTAATAACAAAACAAACATTTATTTACAAATCTAAACCAATGTACAAACATGATAATAATTACACCAGTCCTATTTCAAGCTAGATCTGTTGTCACAAACTATGTCTCAACATTAATCAATTTTATAGTGGCTTTTCAACTATAATGTTTCATATCTAATAATTAATAGTTTCAATTTTCTAATTTTTAAGGAATAAACTTGCATAAACTTTACATTACATCTTTTAAATACAAACGTATCTTAAACAATTAATTATCGGGTTAAAAAATACTTAAGATACTCTGTTTTATATAATAAATCAACTGATAAACGATTTTCAAGATTATGTGTATTAGAAGTCCAAAAATCTCCAATAAGATTCAAGTTTAATTCTTGCATGTTGTAAATTTAGGGTCAATCACGAATAAGTGATTCTAATTAAAGGTTTACATTACAAAAATATAGTTTATATATTCACGTACACATATTATTTCTCTATTAATATACTTTATAAAAAATAATAACAATTTTATATATTATATAGACATAAAAAGATGGACTGTATTAAGAGTAATGTTATATAGGTCTACAAAGACCTACTTCTTTTACTGGTTGAATTTGTTCACTCTTTGAATATCATTCAGTACATCAACGAGTACGCTAATCAATAAAATTGATGAAGTAGCAATTAATGCAAAAACAGCCAATTGAAAAGCAAGAGTCATGCTTTTAATAACATTTATAGGTCTATATTTAGTTTTTACAAATTTAGATTTACTAATCTTTTTCCTTTATTAATGTATGTAACACAATTTTCATTTCTTTATCTTCGTGTTACACACGATTTACCTCCATATTCGCTTTGTGATCACTTGATAGGTGTTGTTAGGTGATTAGTTACCATCTTTAGTAATTGTACAATGCTCACCAATCAAGATGTAGTTACGTCTTTAAACATATGATATATTTAGATATATCGTTTTCTTTTATAAATCAAAATATCTTTTATCAACAATTTTACAGTAAATCCAAGATGAAAAGATAATAATTTTCATGTACCTTAAACAGGGGGTGACAATTTGGATTGGATCGAGTTGATTAGTTTGGGTTATCGGATTAACATGTCAGAATTTGTTAACTCGAACTCGACCCTATTTACTTACCGAGTTCAGTTTCTCAATGCAACTCAAAACCTGTTAACTCAGACCTGACTCAGGTAAGCTATTTATCTAGTTAGGTCAACATATTTTTAGGCAATTTTAACTAATAGATCAATATGAAGTCACATGGGTCAATGTGTCAATCTCTAAGTTCATGAATCATTCTAATAAACATAGAAATTTTTCTAAAATCCTAAAATATCAAATTGCCTAGTATTCTCTACAAAATTAATATTAAAATATCAATACACACTTTAGTGTATAAAATTGAAATAAAACGTTTAAAAATTTAAGCACATTTAAAATTTATTCGAGTTGTTGAGTCAATTCGGAAAATTAATAGATGTCTAAAATAATGACTGAAAAATGATGAGTTAGCGGGTTTTGAGTCGACGGGTTCATAAGTCACAAGACTATAACATAATCTATTCGAGTCAGTTTCGTATCGAACAGCCATTTCGATAAAGAGGACACATGTTACATGAGACAGAGTAGTACCCAACCCAATCCCCTGGGAGAAAAAACCATATTTGTTGGCAACCACTTTTAATAATGGCTTCTTCACCTATTTCATCACCATCATCATCTCTATTTCCCCACAGCCTTGGGTGCTCGGCTGATACCCATTTCTCTTTTATATCGCCGGCACCACCTTTTCTCCTTAATTTCTCACTCTCTTTCCCTAAATTTGTAATCTTTTTTATTTATTTCACATTATCCCCACCACCATTTTTCCCTAATTACTTTATCCCTCATATTTAATTGCCCAATTGTTTACTAAAAACCCTAATTAATTCCTTATTTTCTACAGTTTGCATGCTTTAATAAGCGGCGGCATCAACAAAAACGCACCAGCATCATGCCATTGCAAGCCACTACTGAAAAGAAAGCTCCTTTGGATAACAGAATGCTGGTATTTTATCATTACTTTTTGTAAAAAAAAAAAAAAAAACCCTCATTTTCTTGAATTTAGTCAATTGGGCTTTTATCTAAGAATTCTTTTACTTTAAATTAAGTAGAAAGTTTTAATCTTGTGCAGGTTTATGTGCCTCCACATCCTTTGATCAAACATTGGGTATCAGTTCTTAGAAATGAGCAAACACCATGCCCAATCTTTAGTAAGTCAGTTTATGATAATGTGGCATTTTTTATTTTTGGACTGTGATTCTGCATTTTTGTTTGGAGAATGTGACATGCAATTGGATTATGGATGCATATGATCTTGTAGCAACTTTAGTTTCATAAAAGTTAGTACTAGATTAAAGATTTATGCTTTTCCTTTTTGTGCATTTGTAATTTTTTTTTTTATTATTAATTGAAAATGCAAGTTGTCAAGAATTTGTGCAGATTGTGATTCTGCATGTTTGTTGATGCGATGTATCATGCAGTTGGATATTTGGATTAGATAAACATGATTTTGTTAGCTTCATATTTCATGTTATTGTGTATTGTACTCAATTTTCTTGTTTGTTATTTTTGGGAATTCTATAATTTCTTACTATGAAAATGGTACGCTGTCACGAGATTATTTAAATTGTGATTTGGCAATTATGTTTCTAGGATGTGCCATGCAATTGGAAAAACATGATCTTGTTTGTTCCTTCAGTTATCCTACTTAAGTGATTGAATCTCTGATTTGTTTATTATAATAAAATAGCATGTTGAATAATCTTAATTTAACTTTGATTAATATGTTCTGAATTAAGATTTTTTACTGCAAGTATATATGTCGATTTTAAGTTAAGTTTATTTTACCATAAAAATAATGACCTTTTAATCAATTTGACAATTTAAGAGGGTGGTTTTCAATGTTAGTTAAGGGATTTATATTTAATTGTATTTTTTATGTTGTGATGTGTCAAAAGGTTAGAAATAAAGTATATTTTGATGGTAGACAATAGAAAAATGTAGTACAATAACTGTCCAAAAAGCTCTCTTTTATTTGGTCTAGTGATTCGTTAAAAGGTAGAAAAAATCTCTTTTTGGTGGTAAAAAAACTTAGATGCCTCAAATTGAAAAAAAATATAGAAAAAGAGATGTTGAGTACCCGGAATGTGAAATTTGTTCATTTTTTTATTGAATCATATGTAATATTTTTGTTTATAAGGATTTTGATTTACATGTCACTTTAATTGTAGAGAGTGCCATGGCTGAATTGGGAAGGCTGCTTATGTATGAAGCATCCAGAGATTGGCTGGTACGCTGTTCCATTATTTATACTTACAACTTAACTCAGTGAAACTCGTCTATTTGCTGGGTTGTTGGCTAAGGACTCTGTTCTGCGAACATTATAAACGTTTACAGAAGTAATTTTGTCATTTTTACAGCCTACAGTTTCAGGGGAAATACAGTCCCCACTCGGGGTTGCTTCCGTGGAATTTATTGATCCACGTGAACCTGTAGCGGTTAGATATATTGACCTTTCAATTTACTTTTATTACATGTCTTTTGTTGTGTGTATATTTGGTCTAGGAATATACCTTAAATATCCATTTCCATTGTTCGATATGTTCTAACCTTAACTATAGTGAAGATAAAAAGAGTGTGGCTAATTAAATATTAGTAATAATAGAACTTTGTTTGCAGGTTGTTCCCATACTAAGAGCCGGTCTTGCTCTTGCAGAGCATGCGGCATCCGTCTTACCAGCAACTAAGACATACCACCTTGGTAACTACCATATAAGAGACATAACATGTTTCTTTATTTCTAAAATCTTGACGGTTTTACTATCACTGATTATCTTGTTATTTGATTTTTCTTAAATCAAGGTGTTAGCAGAGACGAGGAGACACTGCAACCAACTATATATTTGAACAAGTAAGGAATTACAAGTCTATGCAATACCTTGTCATAAGCTTTATGATATTGCATTATTTGCTCCATTTTAAAGAGAATTTCAGGTTGTCTATGCATCACTTTTGATTCTCGATGTTTCTTATGTAGGTTGCCTGACCGATTTTCTGAAGGAACTCGAGTATTTATTGTAGATCCTATGCTAGCTACAGGTAAGTCTGCTTTCGTAAATATCAATGGCTGCCCCTTCTGTATTAATTTATTTTCCACTATCATTTTAATACTATTCTTTTGTACTTGAAAAAAATATTTAGGTGGCACAATAGTTGCAGCTATTGACCTGATTAAGGAACGTGGAGTTGACAACCATAATATCAAAGTGGTTAGTGAACAAACCTTTTACCTTCTGTTCTAAAATGTGCTTTTTCACAGTAACTCAAAATATCTTCTACTTTCTGAAATTGAACATTGAAACCTATTTAGCATCAGTTCAGTACTTGGGTTTACAAGATACCTCAAATTCGTCTCGAAAATTTTGATATTTGCAAGTTTCGTATGTACTTCCTACGTTGCATCTAACTGTAGAGTTTGACGTGTGCTTAGGTATCTGCTGTGGCTTGCCCTCCAGCCCTCCAAAAGCTGAGCGAAAAATTCCCTGGGTACGGTATCTACTAAAATCTGAAAGTAGAGGCTGCAGTTTCAACTCATTATCCCAAAAATGGGTCGATTTGGGTTGCATTCCATTTCCAATGGGTTAAGCTGGTAACATATAAATTTTTTAACTAGAATTGAAATGAAAAAGGTCAAGTGGGTTGAATATGCTCATATCTTCCTAAATCGCTTCACAAATAATAAACAAAGTAGGGATTCTTTTTTATAATATAGTTTTTTTTTTTTTTTTTTATCTTAATAGACAATATATATAAGTTAAAATGAGGATGACTAAAGTTACCAGTTACCCAAATTTGTTTTTAGCCATTCCTGTGCCACCGCTGCCAGAAACCATCAACGTATTGATCGGAAATATCTTTATGTTTTGAGATTGATATTCTTTATATTTTTTTTCCTCAGGCTTCATGTATATGCTGGAATAATCGATCCAACTCTTACTGATCAAGGGTTAGTAAATTCACTAAACAAATGCATTATCATTTCTTCTATAGAACTCATATAAAACGTCTTTTTAAATGGTGATTTCAGGATGATTATCCCGGGTCTTGGAGATGCAGGAGATCGAAGCTTTGGTACATAAACGCCTTTTAGAGGTTCATGCAACTCTTTCGCATTCTCGAGTGTTTCGACCCAAGTTTTGCTGGAAAATGTTTATGCTTCTCTGAGTCTTTCCATCTAAATGTTAATTATCATGTTTTGTGGTCAAGTACTTGCTTATGGT
The DNA here is from genome assembly GCA_963422505.1 of Pseudognaphalium luteoalbum. Classification (NCBI taxonomy): domain Eukaryota; kingdom Viridiplantae; phylum Streptophyta; class Magnoliopsida; order Asterales; family Asteraceae; genus Pseudognaphalium; species Pseudognaphalium luteoalbum. Next base: position 84,388,740 of record OY730192.1, on the reverse strand, counting down.
ATCTAGTTCTTGTGTTTGTTGGGTAAAACGAGTTAGTTACATTATCCTTCTTTCTGGACCTTTGATTGCTTTCTTAAACTATTAGGGATTCATCCAATCACCGTAGACGGTTTTTGTGCCAACTTATACAAGTTAATACTGCCCATGTTAAACTTTTTAAAGGTAGTTAATAATTAATAATAATATGATTAAAACGTTATATAATTCAAGTAATATGTTCTCTAAAGATAGCTAAACAATGAACGGTATAGGAGATTGAAGATGTAATTTTTGAATATAAGGATGATTCTACTTTTATGCTAGGTTGGCTTTGGTTTTGTTGGACTATTTACAATACAATGAAATAAGGATGAGTATATACACATCCATTATGACTTATGAGTATACCAACTTGTTAAATATACAAACACAATAAATGGATTCGGACACTTTTGTTATCATACTTTTTAGTGGTGATATATACCCTTCATTGATAAATAAATATGAAGGTCAATTAAATTGGGGCACCCTAATCTATTATAAATTGATAATAACTGGCAATGATACCTGCACTATAAAGCGGAATCTGAAAATTTGTGACATACGTGTTGGTAAGTTGGTGATGATTGTATGCTCATCTAACATGTTTTGTGTGACGGTAGAGGAAGTTGATTAATTATTGTGGTGGATGAATCAAAGCACACTCCACATTTCTTTCTAAAACATACACAATTTTGTAGCATAAAAGCTTTTTTAATTTCTTTTGCATCATTGAGAAATATTTCATTCACAGCGTTGAGCTTTTCATCTGTGTTTTATCCGTTGACTCATATTATTTTGATATTGAAATTCAGCATCTCGATGACATATTTCATGAAAAAGCCTCAGACTCGCGCCTAGGCAAGTGCCTTTCTAACCTTAAACTCCCTTGACAATGAACTTAGATTTCTAACAATAAATTTGACTGTCAATTATTGTTGATCGTGTCATGTAAGAAGCATTGATTCTGACCAGTGATTGGTCTATAGCTCGGATTTACACACAAATTAGAACTGATAGTGAAAGACATGTCAACAGAATGTTTGAAAATCGATCCATTCAGTTTAGGACAAAAATAAAAATTAAAAAATTGAAGCCATAATGGAACTACCCGCTTCTCAAGCACAAATCGATAAATCCCAGCAAACTTTACACAAGAATTCCTGATCTTAGAATTTTACCCTTTTTACCCACTGGTGATAAGCAAAAATCTTTATGTAGTTTTATCAAAGATTAAGAGATCCAGGCAACTTAGAACCTGTTACCCACAACAGGCATACTTAGACGATAATTGAGCAGCCCAAACTATAACGATTATTCCGCAACAGCAGCATCAATAGGAACTTCAGCCTCAAAGTTACCATGAGATGTATCTTCATAGCTACCTGGTGTCCCCTACAAAGATAAAGAATAATGAAACCATAGAGAAAAGTACCAAGGCATTCCGTTAATAACCGAACACACTTTTTGAAATCCATGTAGAATGTTGGTGGAAAATAAAAAGTAAATATATAGTTAAGAATCGCATCATAGATCTTACAATATATGGAAGTATGAGCAAGAGAACATGTGTGAAAAACTTGATACAATTAAGTTGTGAAGATGAGACCGAAAAACGCTACACTATATGCGCCAAAATTTACAAAAAACTTAATGAACTAAATTCCAAATTGAATAAAGCAATAAAGACAATACGCAACAAACCACTAGTATTGTTCTACAAGTGTAACATGTGTACTATTTGTTCCAACTTTCAAGGCCTGTAAATAGTATTGATATAAAGATAGTACTGCACGTCCATGTATCACAATTTACCATCAGATCTCATAGAGAGACGCATTATTATGTTAGCAAAAGTCCAAAAGGCTTAAACCAGACAATCAATTCTAGTAAAAGCATACCAACTACACTACTTAAATGGATTGATTGCCATATATGCTCAAGTTCAAACATCAAATTGCTCAAGCCTACATCAATAATAGAACACCAACAATATATTAAAATACGCTGATTGGCATGAGTCATCTTTATTCTTTGCAAGTATTACATTTCTAGCAGACTAGTAGCACTAACTATTGCTCCACAGTTGATTGTTTGATAAGACAGAGGCACTTACCTTTTTTTTATAGAAGATCTATATTGTTTGGGAACATACAAGAGCATGAATGCAAGTTTTAGTAAATATATTACAGCTTGAAACAAATGTGTAGAACGGCCTCATATATGAGAGATTGAGATGTAATAAAACAAAACACAAAAGCATGAACATGGAGAAGGAATATATCAGAATACTGGAGGCGGAGCAGAAGAAACAAAAAGTAACATGCACTATTACAGAAAAGCACGCATTTTGGAGATGGCAAATAGGTGGGTCGGGGAGGCTGTGTCACAGGGTTAGGGTCAAAATAAGTAATCTACACTTGATTATTCAACTTAAGTTGTAATATAATTGTATTATAATGCTTATACTGCTGCACCAACTATATATTTTAATTAGTTAGTAGCATACTTAGTAATCGATTCCTAATTTCCTATCTATTTCTGTATAATAAATTGAACTTAATCAACAAAGAACTACAACCTCGAATATAATTAGTAATCATATTGGTAGGGGCATACTAAAGCTCACCATTTATGATTTATTGTATCTTTTGTTGCTGATGACTTAATAGTTGATACACTAGAATTCAACTAGCTCTACATTACTAATGCCATCATAAGTCCACATGATGAAGTTATTTTGACCATCGTGAGTATTTCAGATACATGGTAGCCAAGTGGCCAAGTACTTTAGAATACCAAATAAACTTAAGATGTTGTGTTCGATTAATTTAATTGATTGAATTATTACATTACTATATCTGTTTTCGACTTTCGATTTCCATCTTTCATACATTTTACTTTCACTTTAGTCTTTAGGCGGTGACACTATACGCTATCAGCTTCTTCACGTAGGTAAAGCGAATCCGCTTCACATAAGATGTTTGTATTGGAACAGAAGCTTAGCCTATAATACATGTTTAACGCACATTGTGTTACTTAGAAGCACTATTTATGTGTTGGTCTATAAAGGAATTTATTTGTGTATGCATGTAAAAATGACAAATCATGATGTGAATGGTATCCTTGAATTATGCAAATTCATGTAGTTTAGAATTTATCACTTATAATTTATAACAATCGATTTAGGGAAATTTTATGTACTTGATGACTCGCAAGAGTTATCTTTTTCTTTTTAATATCTTCCTCAAAAGACTATATTGGTTAAAATGATCACTTAAAAAGTATAAGAGTAAATTTTTTGAATCGCCCCTGTGCTTTACAATTTTCTCCACCCGTCATCCCTAACTTTCAAAAAGTATTTGAATAGTCCAATTTTTGAAACTTTTGTTCACCGATTGTCCAATTTGGACTATTTAAATAATTTCTTTTTGTGAAACTTCTGCTCACCAGTAGTCCATTTTGGACTACCGATGAACATAAGTTTCAAAAATCGGATTATCCAAATACTTGTTGAAAGTTAGGGACAACTGGTGGAGAAAATTGAAAAGCACATGGACGATTCAAATAATTTACTCAAAGTATAATGTACTAGAAAACGGTGTTCCCGGGGCACCGCACGGGTATTATTACACTAGTTGTTTGTTTGGGAACATACAAGAGCGTGGATGCATGTTTTAGTAGATATATTACAGCTTAGAACAAATGTGTAGAACGGCCTCATATACTAGATGTAGATACAAATCACAAAAGCATGAACATGGAGAGGGAAGATATCAAAACACAAGAGCAGAAGAAACTATAAGTAAGATGCATTATAAAAGAATATAATGCATTTTAGAGGTGGCTATAGTAAGGGAGGCAGTGTCATAGTAAAAATGGGTTTGGGTCAATATAAGTAATTTTTGGTACGGGTAATAAAAGGGCCAGGTGGAATTGAGCAGACACAAAACATTTAACGCCCAACTCTTTATGAATTAGCATATAAATCAGTTTTATTATTGAAAAAAGATGAAAACAATGAAAAGAAACAAATTAGAGGAAAAAACTAGTAACGAAATTAAAGAGGAAAGATCATCTCCAATAACTATACCCTTTGCCTCCTCAAGCTAAGTAACCCTGAGCTGTGAGGTAATTTTGAAGGGTATTTGGCTAATCTTGATAAAAAGAAGTCAAAACACGTTTTCAAACAATAGGCATTCACCTGCTGTCACAAAACTGTGTTTTCATCGTCTCATATCGCAAATAATTATTTTTTCATCTTTTGTGCAAAACACAATTAACAGAGGATTGTGTTCTGCCGTTTTCCAAACGCAATAATCTAAAACTCGTTTCCAGAACGCAATCCCAAACACCACCTAAGAAGGTTGTATGAACTGAAAATACACTTTAAGTAACTTTTGACCCGTTTCCATTTTAGCTGGCTTATATTTTAGCCATTTGACCCATTAGAAAGAAGATGAAACCCAAATCCACCCATGAATAAGTAAATGGGTTGAAATCGCCACTTCTAATGCATTCTATAGACATTAAAAATATAGCAATAACAATAAAATGAGTACCCACATGAATGATGACTACATATCACTGTAATTGCGCCAAACTGCACGGAATTCCTCACGGAATGTATTCAGACGAGCTTTCAGGTTAGGTGTTCGAAAGCTGGCATGCGCGATAGTTGCTGAGAAAAGGATAAGAGTTAGAAATCAATCACTACTTAATATCATCACAGAAAGTCTATATTCATAAACAAGATGCAACATACCAAGAAGACCAACAGTCAACGCCCACAACAAGGTCAGGAGGCCGCAAGAAACAAACCAAAGAAAGAAACTCACTGTCAAAGTACAAATGTGTAAATACTAGATCACCACCATTTAGAAATCAGATGCATTTTACCATTAAAAAAAACTACAAACTAATAGAAATTTCCATACCAGCAGAGAAGGCCAAAACAAATGCCCAACGAGGCCGTCCACATATATAGATCGCCCTTTTAGAAGAAGGACGCCCACGAAGAACAGGCCTGCAAGTTTTGAAAGAACTTTGTAAGCAAGGTCACAGTTATTATTTCCATAAGATAATGACAACTAAGAAGCTCACGTTATTTGTGGTCTCATTTTTGCAGCTAAATGTGGAGAAAATTTTCTCACAGTTCTTGTTACTCTTTCACTGAAAGTACCTGCAAAGCTGTAAGCCAGCATAAAAGCGGGGGAGTGTGTTAATGGGAGTGTCAAAATTTATACAACTGGTGCCTACAGAATCTGCTAAACATCATCCTAATCGACAAGCACCCTCCAAAAGGAGGATATTAGAGTCTGAAGGATGATGTGCCATCAAAATTACAGATAACACACAACCAAGAGCTGGAGGAAACGTGAAGGAACTGAGATATTTGCATTATGCTTCTTATATGTGTTATACAGTATAAAAAATGCTACAATAATAATATGAAATAAGAATGCATAAGAGCTATTGTTACCAAAGAATACCAATATTTCCACAATACATGAATAGGTCCATTATGCATGTATTCATAAGATTTTTGATAAACTCATACGTCAAATACTGTCTCAACCATTAAAGACTAAAGGAAACCAAAAACACGCTGTTTTTTCAAGTAAAGTTAAATTATATGTATTTTTAACTAAGCCCTATCCTCAAGTTCAATATGTTTTGAAATCTGACCGCACTGAAGGTGATATGATTTAGAGCATATCTCATAATCATGTATGACTGATAATGATGTCATGAACAAGAAGGAACCTAAATGAACACGAAAGTGCGTCATCGATAGATCGTACGGAGTAGTAGTTTTGTTTGGATATGTCTCATTGATTCCTGAATCATATAAGTTAGGCATCTAGAAGGAATGTGACTGGTCCATTCCATTACTTATTTTTTACTCAATGACCCATCCAATCCCATTGTCTTTCATCATAAAAGACCAAACGCAACACCTGCTTTTTGAAGATCTGACTATACATCCTGGTTATTACGTATGACTAATCTCACTACATATACTCCAATTACCTACTCACTTGAGAATATCTTAGGCTGGTAAACCACAGATGCACTATAACATAACTTATAGTATTTAAAGTTAACCAACTATTCGTACTATTTTGAGGAATTACTAACTGGTACATTTAAATCAAGATTAGTGTATCATTTAGAACTAACTGGTACATACACAAACATACTAAATAACGTGAAGAGCAATGTACCTATCGTTTAAGAAAGCGATTGTTAAAGCAGTCGACAGAGCTGCAACAATAGCAAGTGGTCTCCTAAGAAATCCCAATCCTACACATAACAAACTCACAAGATAATAACATTTCTTTACCCAAAAAAAATAAAAAATTCAAATTAATTTAATCGATCGATCACACCTATAATATTCGTTTATTTTATTAGTTTAACTCACCAAGAATGAACAGAATCATGAGAAAGTAATTAGTCCGGTAACTGCAAAAACAAAAAGCACAAACTCTTAAAGACCTAGATACAGTTAAGCCTAATTTAATCCAATTCCTAAGGAGGTAATAAATATAAAAATTTGATTAATATAATAGATAGATAGGTAACATACTAATAGAGATTGCACTTCAGGCGACTGTTCCATTTGTTAGAGGAACGAGGAACGGTGAATTTAGAGAAGAATTCGTTAAGAGGACGAGGAGGTGATGACCAATCGACTTCTTTAAGTGCTTCGATCAGGTCTTCTGTTGTTACTGTCCCCCAATCCATTACTGATTTGATTTGATTTGATTCGATTGATTCGATCGATGATCAACGTGAAACCCTAGAACAAAATAACAATTGATTGATTGATACGGAGCTTTGAGAATTCGGATTTAGAAAATGCGATTGGAAATGGTGCCGTGTTGGATTTAGATTGTGATGAGTCTTCCTTAACGATGCTGCAAACTTGCGATGTCAATTACGTATTTATATTTTATAATTTATATATTTTTTGTTCGTAAGAAAAATATTATCTGAAAAATGACGCGTTAAAACACTAAACAAGATAAACATATGCTACTACGTAATTAATTAACATATATTACTACGTATTAACGACTTGCAGGAAAGTTCAAAAAAAATGGTAAAGAAAGGTAGAATGGAAAAATCAATAGGATTACTCCATTTCAAATATTAATTTTCACCTATTTTTTTTAAATCTAAATATCTCATAAACCTTCTACAAATTATAAAAATTACATATTCAGAATCAGCGTCTTTTTCTCTCCGATTCTAGATCCATCAAGATATACTTTCGACAAAGTTTTATTTTTTATTTTTTTGGGTTTTAGAAACTTTTAATGTGAAATCACGTGTGATTACCACTAAAAAATAATCACATCCGCTTATATTTCCGATTAAATTTTAAATTCAAATCATTGATCATATAAAAAGATTAAGATATGAAAAACTAAGGTGTAATCACATGCGATTGAACATCAAAGTATCAATCACATGTGATTAAAGAGTAATCAAATATGGATTTTCAAATCATTGACTAAGAATTATACAATCAAGTAAAAATCAAGTTGAAATCATACATGAATTATCATATATCGGTAAATTGCTAATCAAATATTAATTTTTAAATAAAAATCATATGTGATTATATACAAAATCATATGTGATTATATAACAAATCACATGTGATTAAATGTATAACTAGCAATCACATGTGATTTTTAATAAAAACCGATGCAATTTTTAATTTTTTCTTTATAACTATTAATGTGGATGAATATTAAGTTGTAATCACGTGTTAAATAACATATATACAATGAATAAATAATCGTGAACAAATTTTAATTTTTTTTTATCAAAATTCACATGTGATTATATTGTAAAATTCGGTAAAAAACGAAGAAAAAAAATTCATCGAAAGTATAGCTTATAACATCTCTAATCAAAGAGAAAAAGACGCTGGTTCCGAATATGTAATTTTTATAATTTATGGATTTACAGTTTGTGAGATAATTAACCATGGGGGTAAAAATTAAAATAGGTTTTGTAGAGAAATAGAACAATCATATTGGTTCTCTCATTCTCTACTTTTTTTGCATTCTTAAAAGAACCCACCTCTAACAACTTGAATAAAATTAATAATTAATCCACCACGTACACCTATTTAAGTAAGGTGGAAACTACGGCATCATGCGCGTCCACCTGATCTCGTAAGGAGGCCACCTCGTTCTTCGTTGATGTCGGCCGAAAGGTGTGACGACGAGTACTCGGGGTTTGACGAATCGGGAGCTCGTCATGAGGCAATGAAAAATCAAAATCATTAATATGCTCGTGATGAGATGAGTGGGAGTAGATGGTAGATTATTATCGTTTTGACTTTTTCAAGACTTCTTCATAGGCCTCTCGACATCATCACCACCTATCTGCTTGTCAGAATCGGTAGCTATCAATCTGCCAAGGGCATGATGCCGCAATCTCAGTCGACTTGAGCGTCCTCAATCACCGATGATCTCTATATATACTTTTTTGCATTGAAATACTAAATACTTATTTTTTTTTACTATTATTAGAGGAGAAAAATATAAAATTAAACAAATTGAATTTAGGAGTTTCATGCTCATCCGAGTTTTAACGTACAAAGCAATCTTCTTGATTCTTGCCTATATTCAAAATTCAAGCTACTACAATTACCAAATTGGTAATTGTACTGCTCCTAACCTGTAGTGATGTGTGCTAAGTATAGGCAATTATAATCACAAGTTTAATTAAGGAAATACTAAATAATACTATCACACAATTCAGGCAAGTGTTATCCTGATCATAGAATAGAGTTTTATAAGTAAGTCCAGATTCGAACACAGGGAACGTGATTTAATCTTTAACTAACTATTTATTTATCCTAATTACAATTATTACAATTAATATACAAATTCACAATTATAAACAATAATATACAATAATATATAAGATAAGGGGGACGTTTTAGTTCCGATCGAACATATATATATATATTTGATACCAATTCTTTAATAGATAAGTTTAAAGAACAACTTAAGAATACTCAATTGGATAGAAGATTATGACTATTTAAACTATTATTTATTACACTTATTATATCAACTTATGTCTATTTGCATGTTGGCTATTATTATTGTGATTTACTAATGTAGAAAATCTCAAAGGTTATGACAATTCTCATATAGCAATACCATCGAAGGTTATGTAAGTATCACTATTTATTAAGATCTATCAACATATTATTCATGCAATTCCAGGGTCGGTTGAATCATAATGTTATTTAACATCTAATAAAACACAATCACTTAATTTAAAAACCCAAAAGGTTATTGCAGTTTATCTATAAATCAGTTAATTATGATTATTAACATAATATAACACATAATTCTTGCATAATAATATTCAATAATATAGTTCCAACATAAACATATAATTCATATAATAAACATACATTTAAACATTCATAATGAAAATCTAATAAGCAATTAATTCAAATAAACAATATCCATAGTAACCCAAAAGGTTAGTGAAGCTACAAGGATAAAGAAACTGAACCAATTTGACGAACTAGCTTTTCCTAGGGTTGAAAACCTTCAAACCCTAGCTCCTTAGCCTCCAAATTCGCACCTTTAGTCGACCTTAAACCTTAATATTCGACTTTGTATTCTAAGAATCGTATATGGTTTAGCTTAAATCAAGCCTCTATTTATAGTTTTTCTGGCCGACCCTCCAATCGCCGGTTGGGACCTCCAACCGCCGGTTGGAGTTAACTGAATCCCACTCCAACTTCTGCGCTTTTCCACCGACTTGAACCTTTAGCCCCAACCGCCGGTTGGACAATCCAACCGCCGGTTGGACTTAAACTCCAGAATATTCCAAAATCAGTTTGGGCTTCAAATTGGGCTTCTCTTCCTTCTTTAAACGGATTCACTTATTTTCTTGGCCCAAATCTTTAATATTATCTTTTTAGTCTTCATTTCTTCAAGGTTTAGATCTTCTTTTCTTCAATTGCTTTAATTTCTTCAGTTTCGGTCTTATTTTCGTTCATTTTTCTTCAATCTTCAATTAAAATATATTTCTGCAAATATTAACAAAATAAGTATCTAAAATCATATAAATGCATAAAATATATATAAATATAGGGATAAATTACTATAAAATATACTATATATTTGATGCTTATCAAATATCCCCACACTTAAGTTCTGCTTGTCCTCAAGTAGAATACTGAATAAAATTCAAAAATAAGCATCAACTTAATATTTAATAATCAAAATACCAAAACTAAAAACCTGTTTTATAATTTAAAAATTTTAACAATTTAATTAACATGGATAACTATAATGTATAAATAAAAATTATTATTATTCGTGCAATATATAGCTCATAAATGATTACTAATATATTTGTCCACTTTAAACAATCTATATTTATACTTCTGAATACATCTTTATTATTATTATGTATATTACTTATGATTTCCATATATGATATACTCTTAAACTTAATCATGCAATTTACTTTTATATTCCAAATATATATATAAAAGCCATTTTTAAGAATCAAGACATTGGTGACAGGTCTGCATTTACATGCAACAGAGCAACATAACTTGATTCAGGTAAAGTAAATTTTTAAATCAAACCAGCGGTGACAGGTCTGTACAGCCGTACAACAAAGCGACATAGTTTGATTTTTATTTATATATTTTTTCTTTTGAAAGAACTTCTCTTTCTTCTACTTTATTTAAGAATACTAATTAGAAACCAGGTCTGTACTTACGTACAACAGAGGAAACAATTAGTAGACTCCCAAATGTTTTTATATAAATAGAAAGATATATAAAATTATCGCATGATAAATCTAAGAATTAAGACTTTTATGTCATACATCATATTATGTACCATAAAATAATAAACAAGTTATTTATATTAATTTATGTTTTATTCAGAAATCTTTATATAGATTGCCTATTAGTACATCATATCATGTAACTATATATCACTTATTATTAAATAGCTTACATTATATATACAAAACAGTTAATCCATATTAAAGTCTAAACTTTTAAATACAAAACAACTCTTTAACAAAAGTATTCTAACTAATAAATACTCAGTTATACACTTATAATCTCAAATTTTATTAAAAATTAAGAACAATAGAAACTTAAATCATTAAATTAAAGAAATTCTTCTTCTTACGAACCCTATCCCCACACTTAAATTATACAATGCCCTCATTGTATAAAAATGATAAACAAAAGTGAGTAAGGGAAAGAAAAATAGAACAGAAAAACTCCCCTAACTGAATATTCAAAATTCATCATCGGCTAAATAATTCTGATTGGTTGATTTCTTGATCTCTTGAAAAATAATATGCAACATCCACACTTTCGCAGTTAATCACGATTGCATTTAGCATATGCAATAAGCCTTTAAACCCCTCGGTATCCCAAGTGGACGAGTTATAGTCACGTGAGGGTTTCCAGTGAACACACCCACAAAGTTCATTCCTGAAAAAAAATCATAACATATATAAAAATAAACACAGGTTGTCTCATGAGAAGCACTTTTGTTTAAATATCGGTAAGTTCGACCAAATCCTGTAACCTATTCTTCCAAAGATAAATCTGAAAAATGTTCCACATTTCCTTTATAATATTTCTTTAAACGATGTCCATTGACCTTAAAAATATTTCCATCGAATGCTATTAAATCCACACTTCCATTAGCATGAACTTGGTGAATCACATATGGTCCGCTCCATCTTGATCTTAATTTTCCTGGAAATAAACGAATACGAGAATTATATAAAAGCACATGTTCTCCAGCAACAAAGTCTTTATTTCCCCGAAGTCGCGCATCATGCCATTTCTTCGTTCTTTCTTTATAAAGCCTTGAATTTTCATAAGCATTCCAACGAAGCTCATCTAACTCATGTATCTATAAAAAGCGATGCCTACCAACTTCATCGGTATCCATATTGCATTCCCTAAGTGCCCAATATGCTCTGTGTTCTATTTCCACTGGTAAATGACAAGCTTTCCCATAAATTAACCTATAAGGAGTACAACCTGTAGGTGTTTTAAATGCGGTCCTATATGCCCAAAGTGCATCATCTAATTTCTCTGACCACTCTTTTCTGTTTAAACCAACAGAACGTTCCAAAATACGTTTTATTGCTCGATTTGTATTTTCAACCTGTCCACTTGTCTGTGGATGATAAGGTTTAGCAATCCTGTGACTAACTCCATATCTCTTTAATACTTTTTCCAATTGAGTATTACAAAAATGAGTACCCCTATCACTAATTAAGGCTTTAGGAGTTCCAAATCTTGCAAATAACTGTTTAAGAAATTTTACCACAACTCTTCCATCATTGGTAGGTAATGCCTTCGCTTCTGCCCACTTGGAAACATAATCCACAGCAACTAATATATAATTATTACCGTGACTTGTAGGAAATGGTCCCATGAAATCAATACCCCAAATATCAAATATCTCACAAACCTGAATATTAGTCTGTGGCATCTCATCTTTTTTAGAAATATTTCCAGCTCTCTGACATGAATCACAATTCCTAACAAAAGCATACGTATCTTTAAAAATCGTTGGCCAATAAAATCCTGCATCAAATATTTTCTTTGGCGTGTAACTTGGTCCATTATGACCTCCAACTGGTCCTTCATGACAATGCTTTATAATTTGCTGAGCCTCTTCACCATGTATACAGCGTCTAATTATCCCATCTGCACAATACCTAAAAAGAAATGGGTCTTCCCAAAAATAATACTTTATATCAGAAAAGAATTTTTTCCTCTTTTGGTAATCCATCCTTTGTAAAATCTTAGTAACCAAATAATTTGCATAATGTGCAAAGCAAGGTATATTCATGATTTCTTGTGCCGTCATCAACTTCTCATCAGGAAATGTATCTTGAATTTCCTCTTCGTCTAATATTTCTAATTCCGGATTTTCCAACCTTGACAAATGATCAGCTGCGACATTTTCAGCTCCTTTCTTGTCTTTAATCTCAATATCGAATTCCTGCAATAAAAGAATCCATCGCAATAAACGAGGGCGCGCATCCTGCTTATTAAACAAATATTTCAATGCAGAATGGTCAGTATAAACCACAGTTTTAGTTAAAACAAGATAAGAACGAAACTTATCGAAAGCAAAAACTACTGCCAAAAGTTCCTTTTTCGTAGTTGTATAATTTTCCTGAGCATCTGTTAATGTCTTACTGGCATAATAGATTGGCTTAAACTTGTTATCAATTTTCTGTCCCAAAACAGCTCCTACTGCATAATCACTAGCATCACACATTAATTCAAAAGGTAAATTCCAGTCTTGACTAATCATTACCGGAGCAGATATCAACTTTTCCTTTAAGGCATCAAACGACTGTTTGCATTCATCTGTAAACTCAAACTTTGCATCCTTTTCCAGCAAATGATTCAATGGTATCGCAATCTTTGAAAAATCTTCTATAAAATCCGGTATGGCCTAGGAAACTCCTTATTCCCTTCACATTAGTAGGATAAGGTAATTTTGAAATAACCTCAATCTTTGCTTTATCCACCTCAATTCCTATCTTTGATATTTTATGTCCTAAAACAATTCCTTCTCGAACTATAAAATGACATTTTTCCCAATTAAGAACTAGATTTGCACCTTCACATCTTTGCAACATCCTCTTTAAATTTTCTAAACAAGCATCAAATGAATCCCCAAATACTGAGAAATCATCCATAAATATTTCTATGAAATCTTCCACCATATCATGAAATATCGCGATCATGCAACGTTGTAATGTGGCTGGTGCATTACACAACCCAAACGGCATTCTTCTGTAAGCAAAAGTACCAAATGGACAAGTGAATCTTGTCTTATCTTGATCTTCAGCTGCAATGGGTATTTGAAAATATCCTGAGAATCCATCCAGAAAACAATAGAATTCTTTTCCTGCTAACCTTTCTATCATTTGATCAATAAATGGTAATGGAAAATGATCTTTTCTGGTAGCATCATTTAATTTCCGATAATCAATATAAACTCTCCACCCTATTACCGTCCTTGTGGGTATTAATTCGTTCTTCTCATTAGGTACCACTGTCATTCCACCTTTCTTTGGTACGACATGTATTGGACTTACCCATTGACTGTCTGAAATAGGGTAGATTAATCCCGAATCCAATAGTTTAATGATTTCTTTCCTGACAACGTCTTTCACATTTGGATTCAATCTTCTTAATGGTTGTACAACTGGCTTAAAATCCGTTTCCATTAAGATTTTATGAGTGCAGTAAGTAGGACTGATTCCCTTGATATCCGTGATCTTCCATGCTATTGCCTTTTAATGTTGTTTAAGAACCTGCACTAAGCGATCTTTTTCGGCAGTTGATAATTTAGAAGATATGATAACTGGCAAATCTGATGTACCTTGTAAATAAGCATATTCTAGATGCGCTGGTAGCTCTTTAAGTTCCAATTGTGGTGGTTCTTCAATAGATGTTTTGAACTCAAAGATCTCTTCTTTCAAATACGGAATCTTGTCGATAGAATTTGGTAATAATTCTTGGTTAGCAACTGGTTGTGATGATTCAGCTTTAGTATGTTGTTGAAGAACAACAGTTACTTCCAAATCTTCATCTTCTTCTAATAGTTTGTCAAATTCTGCTAAATCTTTCTCAGTGTTAAATTCTTCAGTCCATTCTGTAAAAATTCCAGTATCCGTTTGATCTTTTTCTATAAAATTCTGAAAAGAAGGGTTATCTAGATACTCATAAGTATTCAAATAATAACAAGAATCATCAACATAATCAGGAAATTTCATAGATTTATTAACATCAAAAACGATTTTATCATCTCCTAATCTCATGGTAATCTTTCTATCAAAAACGTCTATTAGGGCATGTGTGGTTGCTAAAAATGGTCTTCCTAATATAATAGGGACTTTAGGGTCTTCTACCATATCTAAAATGACAAAATCACATGGAAAAACAAATTTATCAACTTTAATCAAAACATTTTCAATTATTCCCCTAGGATATTGAACAAATCGGTCAGCTAATTCGATACACATGCGAATAGGTTTCGGTTCTCCTAATCCTAATCGTATAAAAAGTGTATATGGCATTAATGAAATACTAGCTCCTAAATCTGCCAATGCATTTTCAATAGTTATTTCACCAATTTTGCAAGGTATAGTAATACTCCCTGGATCTTTGACTTTCGGAGGTAATTTATTCTGCATTATTGCTGAGCATCTTGCATTCATTGTCACCTTCGTCATATTATCCAGTTTATTTTTGTTTGTCAGCAGCTCCTTAAGATACTTTGCATATTTTGGCATTTGAGCTATAGCTTCAACAAAAGGAATGTTAATATGAAGTTGTTTCAGGTTTTCCAGAAACTTGTGGTGTTATTCATCTTCTTTGTCTTTCCTAAGAGCAGCTGGATATGGAGGTGGGGGTGTATAGTCTTTGATGACTTCTTTAACTTTATTTTCTCCATTCTCCTTCTTGTTTGCTTGTATGTCTTCATCAATTGTTTCCTTTTCAACCTGCTTAGATTCAACAATTTTATTAGCTATAATAGGAGAGTCAACATTCTTACCAATTCTGATAATTACTGCGTTAGCTTGTTCCTTTGGATTTGTTTCAGTAAATCCTGGCAATGTTCCTAGAAATCTCTCCTGCAATGCTTTAGCAATCTGATGAACTGAGCTCTCAATTTGTTTGATTGAGGCTTCGTGATTGCGCATTCTGGCATCGTCTTCTTCATTTCTTTTATTACTTGCTTCAGCCATTTTTCCCAATGCATTTTCTATCACCGTCATTCTGTCATTATAGGAAGTTTGTCCTGTTTTGACATAATATCCTGGTGCTCCTTGTTGATACTGTTGGCCTGGTTGATTAACTCTTCTAAAATTAGAAACTTGACAATAATTTGGATTTCCTTGAAAATCCCCATACATAACTTCCTCATTACATATTTTGCTATCAGTATTAGGACATTCTTCTTTTAGATGACTTCCTCCACATATTTCACACCCAATCCTGATTGCATGAACTTGTTCATTTACTTTCTTAATATCTCTTCCCATACTTTCCAATTTTGCTGTTATAGCTGCTAGACCATCATTCTCTTCAGATATCCTTTTTCTTCCAGATGAACCATCATCCCATAACTGAGAATGTTTAGCTAATTCCTCAATTCCAGCTCTTGCCACTGCTGGAGTTTTCTTAGGTACCGGACCTTGTGCATCCAACTGTTGACGTGTCGCTCGATCAACTCCTTTATAGAATACTGTTATTTCTTGTTGGACATTCAAATCATGTTGTGGACATTTGTGTAACATTTCCTTATATCTTTCCCAAGTTTGATACAGAGATTCATCAGATTTCTGTTTGAAATTCCTAATCTCATCAATCATCTTTGAGGTCTTGGAAGGTGTACAGTACATTTTTAGAAATCTTGTGCGAAGATCTTCCCAAGTAGTAATAGATCCGGCTGGCTCATTATTAATCCATCTCTTAGCTCCATCCTTTAGTGTTAAAGGAAATACTCGCAGCATAACCTGATCTCTTGTAACATTGGGAATATGAAACATATCTGCAATCTCCAAAATTTTCTCAACATGCTCGTTTGCATCTTCTTTATCTTCTCCTCTGAAAGGATTTTCACGTAATTCCTTCAAAAATTGCCCCTTTAACTCAAATTCTACTTCTCTGGCTATGGCAGGCCTAACCACTCCCGGTCTCGGATCTCCACGAGTTTGAATCGTGTAGTCTTCAAGCGTCATGTCAGCTATGTCTGCCATCATTGGTTGTATTTCGTACTCTGGTTCAGAATCACTTGGATATATCGTCGGTTGCCTAGAAGGTATTTTATCCTCACCCGACTCTGGATCGGAATAATAACCAAATTCAGCCGTTTTGGCTAAATTGTTATGAAAAACTAAATCGTCTTTTTCTGGTAAAAGTTCGTGTTCTAGTGAATTTGGTTGTGCGTATGATAATCTTTTTCTCGAATGAAATTCTCGTTCTGGTTCGTCAAATGGACTGAGAGGATCTGGATGAAGTGTCCTGGTCATACATCAATCTGTAACGAAGAACATAATTTTAGTAGCACCATAAATTCAAAAGTAAACGTTAGTAATTTATTTATAGAAATAATCAGGTTGATATATATGAATTTCGAAAATTAATAATAAAACACATTCAAAATTAAATATTCGAAAAGATATTCCCAACCCAACTTTTCCTATTTGTTAGTAATGCAAGTTAGTATTTAAAGTTAAAATTAATTTGTTAAATTTCTTATACCAAGCTAGTCAATAGATCTCGGTAGCTCCATTGATTGTACACAAAAGCGAAGAAACAGATCAGCGCGAAGCATAATAAAAACCTATTTCTTTCGAGAAGCACCTTACCTCTTATATGATAAATCAATGAGGTAGGGCTGAACTCTCCTTATACCTTTGTTTTTGTCAGTACTTTCAATGGGTGAGCCGATATTTCGTATTGATTTTGCAAAGCATTAGAAATAAAATTTATTTTACAGGGAAAATAGTTAGTTTAAATTAAAATACACCGCTCCCCGGCAGCGGCGCCAAAAACTTGATGTATGCTAAGTATAGGCAATTATAATCACAAGTTTAATTAAGGAAATACTAAATAATACTATCACACAATTCAGGCGAGTGTTATCCTGATCATAGAATATAGTTTTATAAGTAAGTCTAGATTCGAACACAGGAAACGTGATTTAATCTTTAACTAACTATTTATTTATCCTAATTACAATTATTACAATTAATATACAAATTCACAATTATAAACAATAATATACAATAATATATAAGATAAGGGGGACGTTTTAGTTCCGATCGAACATATATATATATTTGATACCAATTCTTTAATAGATAAGTTTAAAGAACAACTTAAGAATACTCAATTGGATAGAAGATTATGACTATTTAAACTATTATTTATTACACTTATTATATCAACTTATGTCTATTTGCATGTTGGCTATTATTATTGTGATTTACTAATGTAGAAAATCTCAAAGGTTATGACAATTCTCATATAGCAATACCATCAAAGGTTATGTAAGTATCACTATTTATTAAGATCTATCAACATATTATTCATGCAATTTCAGGGTCGGTTGAATCATAATGCTATTTAACATCTAATAAAACATAATCACTTAATTTAAAAACCCAAAAGGTTATTGCAGTTTATCTATAAATCAGTTAATTATGATTATTAACATAATATAACACATAATTCTTGCATAATAATATTCAATAATATAGTTCCAACATAAACATATAATTCATATAATAAACATAATAAACATACATTTAAACATTCATAATGAAAATCTAATAAGCAATTAATTCAAATAAACAATATCCATAGTAACCCAAAAGGTTAGTGAAGCTACAAGGATAAAGAAACCGAACCAATTTGACGAACTAGCTTTTCCTAGGGTTGAAAACCTTCAAACCCTAGCTCCTTAGCCTCCAAATTCGCACCTTTAGTCGACCTTAAACCTTAATATTCGACTTTGTATTCTAAGAATCGTATATGGTTTAGCTTAAATCAAGCCTCTATTTATAGTTTTTCTGGCCGACCCTCCAACCGCCGGTTGGGACCTCTAACTGCCGGTTGGAGTTAATTGAATCCCACTCCAACTTCTGCACTTTTCCACCGACTTGAACCTTTAGCCCCAACCACCGGTTGGACAATCTAACCGCCGATTGGACTTAAACTCCAGAATATTCCAAAATCAGCTTGGGCTTCAAGTTGGGCTTCTCTTCCTTCTTTAAACGGATTCACTTATTTTCTTGGCCTAAATCTTTAATATTATCTTTTTAGTCTTCATTTCTTCAAGGTTTAGATCTTCTTTTCTTCAATTGCTTTAATTTCTTCAGTTTCGGTCTTATTTTCGTTCCTTTTTCTTCAATCTTCAATTAAAATATATTTCTGTAAATATTAACAAAATAAGTATCTAAAATCATATAAATGCATAAAATATATATAAATATAGGGATAAATTATTATAAAATATACTATATATTTGATGCTTATCATGTAGCAACTAGGATGCTCACCTGTAGTAACTCATAAATATTACCCAAATCAATTACTTACAATTAAATCTTCTCATCTACTGTACTATTCAAGGTAGAGGTTGATATTTTTAACCAATATAATATATATGTGTATGTACTTTGGAGTGTGAATTAAGTAAAACACACCATCAGCTCACACCATCCCTTGCTTCCTTCCCTTTTGCTGCTTTTTGTCTCAATTCCTACTCCCATATGAATCATCAACTTACACCATCCATCCAAATATATATATATTTGTGTGTGCCTTTTGAAGGTGAAAAAACATTTCCTCAATTCATTTCAAGATTTCAAGATTTACATCCTTGACCTGAGATGATTCCTCTCAATTCTCTGTGAGTTACTGGTTCACTGATTACGATCCTTTTATGGTAGTATATTGCTAGCTCAAAACCCAATAGATATATAGAACACATGAGCTTTATATCCAATCAGATCGTCTTTAGTGTTTTTATAACACATATTCACATTTAAGTTTATGCAATATGTGTAGTATGGTTTAAGTTTGTAGTAAGGTTATGAGCCAAAACTATAAAACAACATCAACGTATTTAGATTAATTAATTGTTGTCTTAGGGACTTCAGATGTATTTTGGTTTCTTTCCCTGTGTTGGGTTCTATATATATATATATATATATATATATATATATATATATATATATATATATATACTAGTAGGATACCCACGCAATGCTGTAGGACGTACACTTACTTTAGTGTTGTTTAGGTGCGTAGTACTTCACTTTTTCAAATAAATTTTGTAAACCAATAATCCATTATATGATCATTATTTTATTATTTTTGAAAATCCACGACGTAACTCGCATTTTATATGTGTGTTATGTATTGTACTGCTCCTAACCTGTAGCAACTAGGATGCTCACCTGTAGTAACTGATATCGCGTAAAAAGTCATGTTTTTACTACCGATATCTCTCTCATTCTGGAACGATTCTTGGCACTTTAACTCAAATTCAGTATAAATCAATATTATTATGCCAAGATGGTCAAAACAAGGTTGCACGACAAAAACTAAGCAAAACGAATGAAAAACGAAGATTCCACGCACGTTTGAAGATTCAAGGCATCAAAATGAGATTTCAAGACAAAAGTGCCCATCATCAACATCCATCTCATCTAATATGTTCGTTTTCAAATTACGAATCCAACAGAAGAAGAATCAACTAAAACGGATAAAGAATGAAGATTCTACGCCCGCCGGAAGACCTAAATGATTCGTATGCAATATCTGGAGATAGGAAACATATTTTTGGGATATCTTTATATCAAAGTCTTCGTTTTTCAATTGCGAATCCAACGCAAAAAGAATCAACGCAAACGGACACATAACAAAGAAAACACGCATGAAGCAAGAAACGAGGCAACAGGCGACGAACCGGTGCGGGGGGTGCCAGCCGCCGCCGGCCAGCCACCCCACCGCTGCCGGCCGGCTGTCACCCGCATGGTTCACACTTTTTGGTCCTTTTGTGTACCCGGTGCTAGACCTTTACGTGTTTTTCCGTACCCGGTGTACCACCTTTTCCACCTTTTTCGTACCCGGTGCCATCACCTTTTCCACCTTTTGCTATTGTGAGCTTCCACTTGTTAAAATGCACAAAAACTCTCCTATAAATAGGAGGCATGAGGCTCATTTGCAAAAACACACCATTCTTAGAACAATATACTTCTCTTAAGATATTGCTTCTACTTTCTTTCTATTTTCTTACTAAAAATTAGTTTTAGGCTAGTTTAGGAGCTTGTTTAGAATAGAAGGAAAGTACGGAACGCATTGTAAATCTTCGGTGTAAGCTTGGAATTGTGTCAATTAATTCAAGTCTACTTTCTCCCGCATTGAATCCTGGTGCTTTCTAATCCTTATCTATCTTAATTAATTACGTTTATATTGATTATGCTAGATTTAGTTATTGCCATGATTAGAGAATAGTATACTTGTTGTGTTTGTTTGCGATGTAGTTAATTAATTATGGGATGATTTATAATTAAATAAATAAAGATCGGTAGTATCGCTTTGATCGTCTTATTGCATGTTCTTGTTTGATTGTTGCCTTAGGATCATCATAGTGGTAAAATATAAACGGTCTTAATTATCGTAAAGTAATATGATGGCCCCTATTCGACTGTTACTCGATATAGTACTGGAATCACTTCAAGGTGGAGTACAAATGTATGGAAGTTGAGGAACGACCGAAGGTAGTCATATTACGAAACGGTACAATATTACGAAGTAATATGATGGCCCCTATTCGACTGTTATTCGATATAGTACTGGAAACACTTCAAGGTGGAGTACAAATGTATGGAAGTTGAGTAACGATCGAAGGTAGTTATGTTACGGACTAACATATAAAATGAGAAACCTAGTTTAATTAACCTTTCTAAATAGACTTTTAAACTTCAAGTTAATCTAATCGCCTTTCCACCAATAAACGTGATTAAAACACCTTTTTAACGACGTCCAATTGAGAGGTAGTCACTCATCTATGTCAATATAATTTGTCAAAGGTATGAAACTATGAAACCGCAAGGCTACATGGGGGATTATCGTAGGACAAGACATGCCCAAGGTTTGAAGCGGCGGAACCACTTTAAGTGAGGAACGCTGTGGATAATTAGGGGATTTATTGGGTAGTCTTAAGCAAGGGCTGGTTTAAAGTCATTAATGAACTTTTTAAATACATGAATCTGTTAGGATGACGAGGAATCGTTATATGATTCGGTTATGTCTAGTACCTTAAGATTTTGTTCCCGTTCATATGAAAGTATTATTAAACCATAATTAAGATTTTGCTTATTATTCTAAATACTTTGTGATGTTACCATAACCTAGCTCCCGGTGTGACATGCTAATAGGATTTTAATTAGTAGGGAATCTAGTGTTCACATCACGAGTATTCAAGATTAATAATTAACAAATATCTTTCAACACAGTTTCTCCAAATATCATCCCATAACTTAATTAACGAAATCTCAGCAAACACTATCTTTATTTTATCTGCTTTATCTTTTATTTTTATTTCGCTTTTATTTATTTACTTGCATAAGTTAGTTAATAGAAAAACCAAAACTCCCCCACTATTTTATAAACCCTTCACTAGTTTGAAAGCCCTCATCTGCCACGCCTTAGTTTCAATTCAGTCGGTTTGAAGAACGACTCTAGGTCATACCTACCACTTGCTCACCCTTAGGATTAGCATTGTTAGGGAAAACTTAGGTCCCACAATTACAAATTTAAAACACCCACTGATGCCCACCGCCAGTAGCCGGTGCAACGACAAAGGTTGAAATCCTTACCGACCGCTGGTGGCGCATCAAGTTTTTGGCGCCGCTGCCGGGGAACCAACTGTACGATCCTTAGGCGTTAAGACGAACTTACTTACTAGTGAATCTTTAGGATTTCTTAGACCCCTACAATCGTTCTTTATTTTTCCTTCCTTTTACCACTTTTTGTAACACATATTCACATTTAAGTTTATGCAATATGTGTAGTATGGTTTAAGTTTGTAGTAAGGTTATGAGCCAAAACTATAAAATAACATCAACGTATTTAGATTAATTAGTTGTTGTCTTAAGGACTTCAGATGTATTTTGGTTTCTTTCCCTGTGTTGGGTTCTATATATATATATATATACTAGTAGGATACCCACGAAATGTTGTGGGACGTATACTTACTTTAGTGTTGTTCAGGTGCGTAGTACTTCACTTTTTCAAATAAATTTTATAAACCAATAATCCATTATATGATCATTATTTTATTATTTTTGAAAATCCACGACGTAACTCGCATTTTATATGTATGTTATGTATTAAAATTAATATTCTAATAAAATTGATATATTCTGCTAAGAAATAAAACTGAAAATTCTATGTTCATTGTTTTGATTGTAGTCCATTTAACATCATTTACATTTCCACTTAATTTTGAATTTTTATTTTGATTTATAAGACCTTAATTAATAAGAAGTATGTATTCACAATTTTTTTTATTTAGTAATAATTTACGATTTTATAAAGTGGTAATATTGAAGATAGACAGAATGATTTATAGCAAGAAGGTATGATTTATAAGGGTTAATAATGTATTTTTTTATTTAACTGTTTATTTAGGTGATATTCTACATCAATGCTTGCAATTAATATGTTTAGAATGAAAAGGGTATTTCGGGAATTTCCGATCTCCCTTTTACTAAGTTTAAGCCTAATAGGTGAAATGCATTATAAGGATATATAATATATATATATATATATATATATATATATATATATATATATATATAGTTTTTTCCTTTGCCTTAAAAAAATTGATCGCTGCATGAGTTCTAAATACTGAAACTCTACATTGTATACTTTATCATATACTCCACCACTATTTATGTACAGGCTTGGATTTTGTTTAATTAGTTTTGTTTAGTTTACAAGGGAGTGGCTATGTATTGGAATTGATCTCATTTTATGATTTCAGATGATGCAGTCATGCAATTGTATATTTGATGATATATAGATATAAGTCAGTAGTTATTGTTGATGTTATCGATCTTGAAGAAGCTAGAAGCAATTATACAAATTTTGTAGTTCAAGATGTATCAAATGAAATTGTTTCATGGTATGTAGAATATTGATAGTCAGATTATTAATAACTTAATTTGATTATGTTATCTTAATTACATGATATGTTTTATATGGAGTATTTTTTATATATAAATTTATATTTCACGACTCTAAATGTGATGGCCTCATTCTTCACTTCATTTGTAATTTATATGAGTAATACTCCCTCCGTTCCAATTTTATTGTTCACAGACAAAAAACACACAGTTTAAGAAAAGTGTACCAGTTGTACTTTATAACCAATAAGATTTAATCTCTCACCACATTCAAATGTTTTGATTAGTTGAAAAGTACAAGTGGACAATAAATTTGGGACATCCCAAAATGGAAAGATGGACTATAAATTTGGGATGGAGGGAGTATGTTTTATTAGTGGCTTAGCTTAAATGCAAAGAAGCTTTAAAATATGTAAATAAGGCCATTGAGTGGTTTTATAAAGCATGCAGTCAAATAGTCAATGTCATCATAAACTTTAACAAAGGATGGTACGCTTGCGTGTAAATGTACGAATAGCAGTAGAGGATCATAGAGGCTAAACATCTCTATGGCTGTTGAAGACCGTTTCATTCGCATTTTGGGCCAACTATATATTAAACTTCTCATTAACTATGTTCATTCGTTTCATCTATTTATGGTGGGTCTCTATTAGTATATAAAATCCCAAAGTAATAACGATTGATTTAACTTCACTTCATTAGAACACTAACTTCCTAGAATATTATTGTGATGTTTTTGTATATTGCTAGGTATAATATCAAATTCTAAGAATGAAATTTTATTAGAGTCCCGCTGCAACGTGCGGGTTTAAAATACTCGTTGAAACACAATTTCAATCTTATTTCTCCAAATTATGTAAAACCAGGTAATTTATATTCATTTTCTCAAGAGGAGTTCAATTTGAAAATCTTATTTACTTTGATCATTTTTTGTTTGTTTTGTGTTACAGTTTTAACTAAACTTATCTACTAGGTATGTCTAATTTTTGTTTCCTATGAGGATGTTTTTGTTTTGTTATTGATTAGATACATTCTCATGATCAAATTACGATATAAAAAAATTTCATAATGAAAGCACAATCCTTATTACACGACAAACTGCGAAAGCAACATACAAACAATAACAATACACTAAACTTCTATTCGAATTATAGACCCACACTATCGACTCTTGATCCATGAAATAAACAACTAATAAATTTGAAAATATATAGATGGTAATATCGTGTCAACCCGCGAAGCTGCAGGCTATAAGCTAGTTAGTTTTATAAGAAATTAGAAAAAATTAATCGATATGAAATTTCTATAAAACAGGAAAACCAACACTATTTCAGCACATCACTTATCAACTATAACATATAAATATATGAGATTACTTTAATTCTAATTGTCAACTATATGAAACTACTTTATACTTCTAATTGCAAGTCACTTGTCGGAATTTGCAAGATATTGACAAAGTCCTTCCGACCATTAACCTTCTTCTTTCGCTTCTAGTAGACTATGCGTGGAATTGCTTTCTATAACATCCCCAAATTTACGGATTTACGGAAGCATGCTTTGGGGTGCTACTAATCAAGTAATCAAGCGCAAAGGTACAGTGAACGACTCTATATGAGACGTACGAAAAGTATTTCATTACATAATTATTCAAAAGTATACATCAGCTCGGAGTTCGAGTAAAATCCTAGAGATTCTAATACATAACAACCATTACAAAAGTAATGCAATAAAAAAACTCTCCAAGCGTGTAAATGCATGCGACTCGAGCTAGTAAGCAAATCCTGATGGGCGACCCTACTGTTGCTGCTGTGCACCTGAGAATGCATCACTAAAAGCGTCAACCAAAAAGTTGATGAATCTCACAGTAAACAATCAGTTGAACACATCATGTAGTAAAAGTGTTTGCACAATTGCAACAAGTAATAAGTAATGATTGCGAGAATGCAATGAGGTTGATATACATTGCCATGAGCATCATAGTTGAAGCTTAACAAGTCTGTAAGGTACAACCAAGTACCAGGAATGTGCCCCCGTGAGTGCTAATCCAAAAACACTCATGTGTAACGAGTAAGAAACGCCCATTTATACAGTACGATTCGTGGTAGTGCGTGCTACCCCGGGTAGGGATTGTCAATCCCATATGGATCCATATACTAAAACTCGCGCTTATCCTATAATTAACAACTATGATTCAGAGGACTTCATTGGATTAAAGTGTAACCCATGCAATCAATATATCAGTGAGTTTGTAAGTCTGTAAAGCAGTATATCAAATTCGGGAAAACCGACCAAGTCTGGTCGCGGACTGAAACTGCTGTGCGAACTGAGTTCGCGATGCGAACTAAGTTCGCGATGCGAATTGAGATTGGGCTTGCAAGACATAGTAGGCTGCGAACCGAGTTGGGTTCGCAGAACAGAATTCGACTCGCAAGTCTCGACTCACAGATCTCGACTCGCGGTCAGTTCGTAGGTCACCTCGCAAGTTGGTTCGGTTCGCAATTTTGGTTCACTTCGTAGGACGAACTGAGATCTGGGATCTCAGTTTGCAGGACGAACTGTTTGTACTTTCAGCTATTAAAAACGTATTCTAAGTCGGTTTTTGGACATAATTTCGTTGTGGAACTACTCTAGCATGTAAATATGAGTTTTACTGGTACTTAAAAAGGGTTTTAATGTTTCTTAGCACGAAATCGAAAATCGAGGAAGGTAAAGATGATGGTGGCCCTTGTGCTTGTTCTCGATGATGATGATGGACGATTTTTGGGGGTGGAGTTGCTGATGTTGCTGTGGTGTTGTAGTGAGAGAGGGAGAGATCGAGATTTAGAGAGAGAGAGACATATGAGAGAATGTAGATGTATGTGTGTGTAAAAGTGAAGAAGAAAAGGCGGTTAACAAGGGGAAGTGGGTGGGTCGATTTGGGTTCACGGGTTTGGACCGACCCTTTTGGGTCTCGGGCTCGCGTGTTCCCATTTTCGTTTGCCCGATCGTATAAATTGCGTAACATTTCTAAAGTTTTAAAATCTGTTGACGTGTATTCGAAACATTTTTAACTAAAGTATTTTATCATAATACTTTATTTCAAGTTATAAAAATATTATTTGGTTATTATTCGCTTGTTGGGGTGTGTTTCGCGCAGTTTCATTGCATAGGATATGTTTTAAACAATATAAATTTGCGTAATATATTATCGTAATATATTATGGTAGATAATGTTTGTTTGGATAATTTCACATTTCTTATAAAGTTTGTCACCTAGATGTGTCGGGTTCAACCCGGCACATTGTTTGCACGAATCGTGTATGTGTGTATGTAATTACACTAAATCCTATGTATATATAGCCTAATATAACTAAATACACGTAATAATCACACAATTAAGCACAATAATGATAGCCTAAAATGCCAGATGTTACACTTTCAAATTCGTGTTTACTGGATTGACCTCCACCTGGCAGTAAAATGCCTCCCATATTCATATCTGAATATAGAAATATCAAACAACTAAGTAGCATGTTGATAACTAATTCATGTTGTAGCATCCCAAGATTTGATCTTACAACTAAGAATAACAGGGTTTAACTAAATTATTTGTTGGTAAGGTTATATTAAAAGAATAAAAATGTTATTATGTAGTATTCTTTATATACTTGCGTAAATTGTTGAATAATATATGAAATAAAGAAGGTGACTAAACTACTTATGATTTGTTATATGTTTGACTCAAATAATGCATGAAGTATAAGTATGTTAATGCATATACGAATTTAGTTAGATTAGAAAATGATTAGTAGACATGGTATGTTAATGAATATTGTTGCACTGCACACCGGTCGTTGGAATTTCTTATGAAGATACAACACAAGAGTGGGTTTTAAATTTATAAGGCTGGGGCCTAGGGTTACTATTATGCTAATCAAGGGGCTAGCAAAGGACAAGTATGACCTAGGATCGTTCTTCAAAGCGCGACAAATTGAAGCTAGGGGATTTAGAAACTTTTATGTATTTAGCTAGGGAGGAAAAGAGTTGGTTTTTGTTTTGGGTTAGATTTTTTACTCTAAATTAAATTAAGATAAACTAAAAGATGGAGGTTACTTCGGACGTTCAGCAATTAAAGCAATTGTCTACTATGAAGTGGTTTAGGAGTTGTTTAATATGGAGAGTTCTAATGAGGATAAGTTCGTAAGTTAATGTGAGCTATCACTGCAATCCTTCTATCGGGCTAACACGGAGGTGTTCACAATCAGGCAAATAGAATGTCACGTGGGTTGCAGCGTATATTAAAGCATACACCGAAAGTTCTCTCAAATGTATACCCATATTATCTGACAGTTAATCTCGAATCCTATTCCCCAATCTCGGTCATCAGAGATGTCCGAATCATGGCATAGTTTGTTGAATAAACAATCTTATGAACGAGGTTTTATCCTTACCGGAATAGGTTGGACTAACTGGTCTAGGCTGTCGGATAATATGTCATCACTTATTCGTACAAATTATCAACATTACTCAGGTATGCAAGAATACTGGGATGGTTTGTACTACAAATGGAAAGTTAAGCAACACATTTGTTATTCGATTCGTAATACAACTACCTTCGGTCGTTCTCGACTTCCATACATTTGTACTCCGCCGTAGGCATTTCCAATACTATATCAGAGAACAGTCGAATAGGGGTCGCCATATTATGTCATGATATTTAATGCCGTATGTATTTCACTATTATGATAATCCTAAGGCAACAATCACACAAGAACATGCAATAAGATGATCAAAGCAATAGTTCAGTATAAGCATGCAAAGGTGTTATTTAAGTCGAGGATATTCCGAAAGTTGTCTCAAAAATATCGTCTATATGAATTTAATCTTAATCTACCTCTATTCCCATATTTCGTGTCTCTTGGATCCTATTTTGGTCTAGAGAACACCGGCCATGCCGAGCTCAATGATTCAATCTAACATAGTATAACTAAGTGACCTATATCCTATGAGTTAGCTACGTTCATTTTTGGATAAGGTTTTAGTCATAACATGAGTGAGGCAGATAAACGATAAAGATTTAATTCCTACATCTATTTGTAATATAAACCATTCGCAATCCCATAACATACAACACAATTACATATTAAAACTTTCTAAACGACTATCATAGCAGACAATTGAGTTACCTAATTAATCATGGCAATTCTAGCATGCATATTTAAATTTATTAAAGAAAGAACAAACATAATTAAATATGAAAGATAGATTAAAACATGAAAAGGGCATACAATAACTCGTAGCTACAAATGCGTCCCAGAGCACCTCCGTACAAGTCTTCCTAGATTAGTTAACTAGCTAATCTAATTAACTAAGGAAGAATTACAAATAAAGAAAGAAAAAGTGAAAGTGTGTGTTGTAGGTGTTTTTGGTGTATCTAAGGTGTAAAGGCGTGTCTTCCAAATGAACCAAAGCCCTCCTATTTATAGGAGAAATCCGGCTTACGTTAGCAACTTGAGGAGCACTTTAGCAAAATGTGGAAAAGGTGGTGCACCAAGTATGTACAATCGCGCAAAGGTGTGGCACCGGGTACGTACAATCGCGTACAAGTGTGGCACCGGGTACGCAAAAGGACCAAAAAGCGGAAACGAGATGGGGGAAGGGTGGCCGGCGGCAGCCTGGTGGTGGCCGGCGGCGGCTGACTGCCACCCGCCCTGGTTCGCCGTCTTTTGCTTCGTTTCTTAATTCGCGCATGTTTTCTTCGTCGTGCGTCCGTTTTCATCGATTCTTTTTTCGTTGGTTTCGTTTTTCAAAAATGAAGACTTTGATGAAAAGTAATCCCAAAATTGAGCTTCTTATCTCCAGATATTGTGTACGAATCATTTGAATCTTCCGGCGAGCGTAGAGTCTTCATTCTTTATCCGTTTTTGTTGGTTCTTCTTCTGTTAGATTCGTATTTTGAAAACAAACATCTTGGATAAGATGGATGTTGATGATGGGTACTTTAGTCTTTAAATCTTTTTATGATGCCTTGAATCTTCAAATGTGTGTGGAAACTTTGTTTTTGTCCGTTTTGCTTGATTTTTATAGTGCAACCTTGTTTTGACCTTCTTGGCAGATTCTCATTGATTTGAGTGTTATTTGAGTTCAAATGCTAAGAATCGTTCCAGAATGAAAGAGATATCGGTAGTAAAAACGTGACTTTTTACGCGATATCAAATATACGAATGTAGGTTTTTTTTTTAAGGCAGAAGTATATACATAATCATCTACTAGCAAGATACAGTAGATCACCATTGTACAATTTTACATACACCATCAATAAAACACCACTAAACTAAGACACCCTATATCTAGATCCGAACTGAGAGGGTTATTCAATGATGTCGACTACGTACTGGTCCCATTTGTTCCGACTTATGCAACATTTAATATAAATGTTCAATGTAAGCAACCAAACCGGATAACCTGTGTTGATATCGTTAATATGGTAACCCGATACCGATTGCCCCGGTAAAGGTGGTCCCATTTCCATTTAACCTTTATAATAAATTGTTACGTAGAAAATAAATGCCCACGTGGACTGGGTTAGTTAGATGGATCGGGTCATAGCATGAGGTTGGTCGGGTCATTACATTGGATCGGGTTTGACGGTATCTCTTTTATTTAACATGTTTCTCATAAAATTACTATGTTTTACAAACTCAATTTCACACACACTCACCAAAAAAATGCATTCATCGTTTCGTTAGTTCTGGACCAGTTTTTCGGCAGTTAATGTTGTTCATTTTCAAAATCTAGTAAGTTAACGACAACCTTCACATCTTTGAAGCATGCAGTTATCAAAATTTCATCATTAAGCAGCATTTACGAAACCCTAATTTTGATAAATCTTAGAAATTTTGAAATTTTAGGAAAGATCATTGTAATGGGTCGTTGAAAACGTGTTTTTGTAACCAAAAAAGTCAAAACCCCCAAACTATGAAACCCTAATTTTTGAAATTCTAACTATCATTAAATCTGCCGACTTTTTGTTGTAAATCGATTTAATAGGTTTTAGTAAACGTTTTTTGCATTTCGTTTAAAGTGATAGTAATGTGTTCAAATTTGAAACAAAAAAAAAAAATGAAACCCTAATTTGAAACCTTTTTCTTTCTAGTAATGTGTTCAAAGTGATAGTAATGTGTTCTAATTATCTTTGCGTATTTTTCAGGATGAGAGACCTGTTGACTGTTACGTTTCACCATGAAGGTTATTTCTCCCCGAATCCACTATCATACCTGTGATGCTGATGAAATACATGACGTGGACTACACTGATTTGTCCTTTCAGCAACTTATTGAACATCTTGGTAGGTTTACTAATGCACCTAATAAACAACTATACTATTGCATCCCTGTCTTTTCTCTAAACATGGGGTTAAGGGAAATCAAACATGATGGTCATCTTCATGATTTTCATTGGGTGGCCCATGAAAAGGGGGGTCAAGTAGATTTGTATGAAGAACACCATGGTTATGATGTACTGTCATGGTTGGCCACTGATACTGGGGTTGATGAGCTGCCTTCAGATGATGAAGACTCTGAAATCGAAATTGAGGATGATGTATTGCCTTATGTCTAGTTACACAATGAGGGTGAGGATAATGTTCATATTCATAATAAAGGCATTACAGACCCATTCCTAACTAAACTGTGTAGTGGTAGATTCATTAGCTCTTTTGATAAGACTGTCGTGTATGACCCTGCTGATCCCCATAGGGTGGGTGCTAACAAGAATAGTGATGCACTAGAAGAATTGGAAATTGATGGTAGGTTCAAAGTTAAGCCGAGTGTAAGCTATCCTATACATAACCTTGAACAGGAATGGCAGTTAATGAAGCCTATTTTGGGTATGAGATTTGAAAGTCCAGGCCAGCTTAAACATATGATGGTTAATTATGGTGTAGCCAATGGATTTCAACTTTGGTATAGATGGAATGACTGGAAAAGCTTATTAATAAAGTGTGGAAGGGATGTTGATGCAGGTAGGTGTTCTAGTGGTAACAAGAAGATGAATAAACAGTTGAAGTTATTGGCACTTGCAAATCCGAAAATTGGTGCAAGTACTAGGCCGTAATGCTGAAACTATGGCGAATGCATCTATCGTCATTGATGCATAAATAAAGATACCAATTAGTAGTGCTTGAATTCCTTCTATGGTTCCACATGAGAAACCAGTACGAATATAACCTACATGTCCAATTGAACTATGTGCTAGAAGTCTTTTGACTTTCGTTTGGGCCATGGCGGCCAGCGCTCCTAAGATCATAGAAGCAATGCTGCAGAAAAAGAAGATTTGTTGCAATGTAGCTCCATAAGAACCATAAATAGAAAGACGTGAAATATTAGCAGAAATAGAGATTTTAGGCGCAATAGAAAGGAATGCTGTAACCGGGGTGGGTGAACCCTCATAGATATCAGGTGCCCACATATATAGAGTCAAAAGAGATATGGAATCCGAAGAGGAGGGGGGTTTTCTTCGGGGCTCGAGAGAAAGGGCCCCACAAGTTTTGAATTCGCCGCTGGTCTATCGAGAGGGAACGAGGAATTCTCAACGAAAAAAGTGCTCTCTGAACCGAACGTGAAAGTGTCAGAAGAAGACTAGAACTCCAGTGAAGGGTAAGCAGGTTGGTACACCATTGAAGGGTAAGAAGGTTGGTACACCATTGAAGGGTAAGGGAAAGAAGGTTGTTACACCCAAGAAGGGTAAGAAGCCCGTGACATCCAAGAAGGGTAAGGGTAAGAAGCCAATTTGTCCATTTAGGCTATGGGTAAGCTGGATGGGTAATGAGAGATCCTTCCAGATTAAGTCCCTAATTCCATCTCATAAATGTACAAGAAACTTTGACT
The DNA here is from genome assembly GCA_963422505.1 of Pseudognaphalium luteoalbum. Taxonomy (NCBI): domain Eukaryota; kingdom Viridiplantae; phylum Streptophyta; class Magnoliopsida; order Asterales; family Asteraceae; genus Pseudognaphalium; species Pseudognaphalium luteoalbum. The sequence continues at coordinate 84,356,071 of OY730192.1, read as the reverse complement.
TGGGGAATTTGGTTAGTTTCAAATGGATTGCAAAGATGTATGCACATGAAATCATGGAGAAAAATTTTTAACTATGAGGGCAATGCAAGCAGACATTAAAAAGAGGTTTCTGATAAATGTAAGCTTGGGTCAATGTAGGAGAGCAAAACAAAGGGCACTGTATGATCATGAAGGTGGTTTGATGGAACACTATGAAAGACTATGGGACTACCAGAATGCTATCTTACAATCCAACCCTGAATCTACTTGTAAAATTGAAACTAACACTATAGGTAACGGGGTTGAAAATTACTTCAAAAGGATGTATGTATGTTTTAAGGGGATTAAAGATGGCTGGCAGGATGGTTGTAGAAGAGTGATTGGACTGGTTGGCTGTTTCTTGAAATCTATTGTGAAAGGAGAGTTATTGACAACAATGGGCAGAGATGAAAACAATCAAATGTACCCAATTGCATGGGCCAGGGTGAATGTAGAAAACAAAGACAACTGGTGTTGGTTTTTGGCATCATTATGTGATGATCTACAGCTACACAATGAGCACTATGTGACTATCATCTCAGATGGTCATAAGGTATTAAACTTTATTATAAAGACTATGGTACACTGTGTTACAAAATATCTATTGTAACCTGTTTGCATAATTGTAGGGATTAATTGAGGTAGTTAAAGAGTGGCTTCCAGTTGCTGAACATAGGCAATGCACCAGGCATGTTTATCAAAACTTCAAACGGAGATGGTCTGGTGTCCACTATAGGAGTTTATTTTGGTCTGCAGCTTTAAGCATCCAAGTTCCACGATTTGATGCTAAAATCCAGGAAATCAAAGAATTGGATGAAGCAGCATACAACTATTTGTTGCAGAGGGACCCAAATACCTGGTGTAGGGCCTTTTTTCAGATGGATAGGAGTTGTGCAGCTTATGAGAAGGGCATCTGTGAGAGCTATCATAGGGCAATATTAGATGCAAGGCACAAGCCAATAATAACATTGTTTGAAGACATAAGAGTGTACCTTATGCAGAGGTTATACAGCATGAGAAAGCTAGCACAAGCACTGGATGACATTATTTGCTCTTCCATAAGGAAGTATCTGGAAGAGGCTAAAGTCAGGCAAAGGTATGGCACATAACACATTAATTATGAGGTTGTTTTATTCTATATTTCACTACATAGTAAATTATTTATCACTGTTTTATCATATAGGGATTGGGTTGTTTTTCATAGTGAGTACCAAGTGTTTGAGGTTCGGAGAGGTGAAGAGTCATATGGTGTTAACTTAGATGGAAGGCATTGTGAATGTAGGCTCTGGGACTTAAGTGGCATACCATGTGTTCATGCTGTTGCTGCCTACATTCATATAGGCAAAGATGCAGATGATGGTGTGAGTAATTGGATGATGAAAGACAGTTGGCAAAACACATATGCATACTCAATTAAGCCTGTCCCAGGTACTTCAAGTTGGGTAAGAAGTGACTTGCCAACCATTCTACCTCCAATCCAAAGAAAGATGCAGCCAAAGAAAAAGAGGATTAGGCATCCAACTGAGAATGATTATCAAGTGAGTAGGGTTGGTAGGACAATGACCCACAACAACTGTTGGGAGAAAGGCCATAACAAACTTAAGTGTACTAATCCAACAACAGAGAGGCCAGTATTTGTTAGTAAAGGTAGGAGAGGTAGTAGAGATGGGGGGGGGGGTAGAAGAGGTGGAAGGGGTAGAAGAGGTGGGAGAGGTAGAGGAGGTGGTGTCAGAGGTGGTGACAGAGGTGGTGTTACATGTGACAATACAGCATAGGAATCCTTGACTGTAACCGGTGGACCTTCTGAAGCTATGGTTGATGTTGCTATGGGTGAAACTGGAATAGGCAATGGGACACACTACTACAAAATATAAAATGACTCATGGTTAAAATCATATATGGACCACGAAAAACGGGAGGTGAACTAAGGGGGGAGAAGTGTATTTGCAAAGCAAAAGGACCACAGTAAGAAAATTCGTGGTTTAATAACCAGTTGGTCCACGGTTAATAATATAAAACCGTGTTCAAGACCATTGATGGGTTAGCCTAACTCATCGGGGTTCATTATTCAGAACTGTGGTCCTACTTAAATTTTTTGACAAAAAAAATGTTAATGGTCCACGGTTCTCTTTTGTGGACCGTGTGTTTTGTAAATAAAATAAGTTTCACGTAAATATTAATTCTATAAACTAATTTCATTATTCTATATAACAGTGTCGAGATGCCCTTGCCCCTCATTAAGTGCTCTCGTATCAGTCGGTGTTGCTTAATAAGTGGTAATCGATTTAAAACTGCTAACTCAACAAATCTAATTGCCTTCACCACGATAACTATTTAATATGAGATTTCATCATTGGGCACATCTTAAAATGTTCAATCAAGCTATTTTAATCTTGCATGAAAGATTTGTATTTTCTGTATATATTTATAAATAAAGATTTTGATTAATACATTTTTATGTTGTTACATATATATATATATATATATATATATATATATATATATATATATATATATATATATAGACACACACATTTTAACATAAGGAGTTAAGCATTCAAAATGCATCTAAGTCATTTAAGTAAAAAGAATAAAGTATTCATGAAGGAACAGATCGAATGTACATAAATAATACTTACGTTTGATGGGAAAGCAGACTGTTGGACAGTCACGAAGTCAAAGATCCATTTCATGACATAGTGTACGCATTCAATTCCCAACTTTCTATTTGTTGATTACACGTATAATCAACCCAGGTGTAGTCCAGGTAACATGGAATACATCTCGCTCCATTAAGCGAATAGATCGATTGTGTTAGTTTTGATAATAAGATGTGCATATTTCTAGATTTATATGTTAGAGAAAATCCTTACTCGTTAAGACACTTCATGATGCTTTCTGTTTCTTGTGGATCTGATTCAAAATCATATACATTAGATTCTTTGTTGCTTCATTTTAGCCCAGCAATGGAAAACACTTACAATAATATTCAATCTGCACCAGTGGTTATTCTGACCCAACAATCTCCCCCCTAAACTTAAGCTTCTTCCAGCAGCCTTAAGTTTCATCCTTTCATTCTCAATCGATCTATATCAAGTAGATCATGAATTATGTACTCTTTTGTGACTCTTTAACCCGCCTGATGTATTCCTTTATGTCTTTTACCAATTGAGATACCAATTCTAAACTGGAGCACTTAATCCTTGATTCCATCATATATATCATTGTTTCAAGGCTTCATGGATAAACATTGCCTATCAAGAAGTATCCCACCCCTCTATCCATTTGATTGTACCAGTGCACTCCACAATTCTCATATCAGTGCCATACAATGATTGGAGAGTATGGCTTCGTGAATATTCTCATTCCACTCTCAGGATACATCTGTCTCAGATGCTCAAACAGATGATGGCTGTCATCATATCCTCTCTCCCCTCCATATTTTCTCATTCCAACCTCAAACATCTCATCCAAATCCTTTCTCCTGAACACCTTGAGCATGGCAGTAAAATTTCTATATATTTCAGGTTCACTGCCCTCACCAGCTCTTATAACTTTGTAACACCTTCTGTTTAGCTCATCAACATCATGATACCAGTCAATGATGGGATAATCAACATCTAATGGCTTGCATGTGACTGTATCTAGTATCACCATTTCTTTCAGGTTTATCTCTTACTCCTCAGAAGTTGAAGGCACATCACTATGCACCTCCTTTTCCTTTTAAGATATAACCACCTTTTTATTCTTTCTCATCTCCTCAAAAGCTCCTAAACCTGATCTCTTTCTTTTTCTAAAAAATGTCATAAAGATTTTATCATTCTTTTCTTTTTCCATCTTTTCAGCTGGCTTCTCCTTTTCTGCAGACTTTCTAGTCTCATCACCCATAGGGATAAATTTCCGTTCTGCTTCGAATTCATATCTTTTCTTTAAAGATTCAAAATCCCATTTTTTGAGAGCAGAGAGTGACAAACCGGTTGATCATCTTAAGCACCTGGCATAATGATCTTTCATTTGACCTTTTGTTTTTGGCTTGACTTTGAGCTTAGCTTGCCTTTGTGCTGCCTCATGAGCTCTTTTCTTTTTCAACATTTCTTCTAATTCAATCTGCCTTTGAGCTGGGGTTAATTCAGTCCATTGTTGTTCCGTATACTTGAGAAAGTTTTTTTTTTTTATCAAAATGAACTTGCTCATCTTTTGTTATAATAAGCACAACCCCTGGTTGAATATCAACTGCAATCATACCTGCCTGATCAGCATAGACATCGACATTTATTTCAGCATCCAATTCCCTTGCTACTTCTGCACTTATGGCCTCAAGATCCTTTTTCTTCTTGGGCTTCTTAGGCTCCACATACAGTCCCTTCTCATTATCCTTAGCCTTAGCTATTTCCTTTTATTTCAGAGCCTCCTCTAATCCGTTTGGCCTCTCATCAAACACAGACTCTCTGAATGATACACCCAAACCCCTAGATGGAACAGTTTTGGTGGGGGTTGGTGCCTTGGCTACCTCAACTAATGCCTCAGCAGCTCTAAGATCATCATTGGCAAGTGGAACTGATGCAACAGTAGAAGTAGGAGGATTTTCAACTACCTCAGGTGGCACATATTCTAACAAACCAGTACCCAGAATAGTTCTTTTTGTTGGCTTTTCTGGCTCCTCCATAATCCCTTTTCCTTTGTCTTTAGCCTTTGCTTTATCAGCTTCATCAAATGTAGGCTTAACAGTTTCATAATTTGGTTCATTGAGAGGATTCCTGGATGCTTTATCCCAAACACTTCTCACAACCTCCGGCTTCAACCTCAAACTCTTTCTTTGAGAAGCCTCTAAAACACGAGTGTGAGATGAGGATTTGGGTTGGGGGGGGGGGGGTGCTTGTTGGGCATTCACAACAATTTCTGGCGCCGAGGCTTTTGCTTCTTGACATGGAGAAGGTTGATCCAATTCCGTTGTATCCTTTTCCAACAGGGTACTCCTTTCCTCACTTGAATCTTCCTCACTTGGCTCCGGGGGTGACTCTCTCCCATCCTAGTAACAAATAAAATTGGAAGTATGTACTGTTATGACAATCATAGAAATATTTAACACACGAATATAAGATACTTAGAGATATATAATGTGAACTTACCTCAGAAAATATAATAAATGAACGTGGCCACTGAAGGAGACTGTTTTTTGCTTCCTGTAATACAATCATTCCAGCAGCTGGCTTAGGCAGTCTCATCTCCCCGAATCCATCCTGAATTCTCTCAATTTGTACCATTAGGTGGTCTGGTGACATAGACACCCCATGTACCTGCCCGCACCCCCGAGGATGAGCCTTTCCTCTCGCAACAAGCTTTCTATCAGACCCGAATTCCGCGATTAACTTACATGCGGTGGGTTCCTACAATGATATGGTATGAATATGTAAGTGATACAAAATAATTTGAGGTAAAAACATAATTACATACTAATTAAATGTGATTACCGATAACTCTTCAAAAGGTTGGAACTCTGACCCAACAGTACTAGTACTCCTCATATCTAGACTTGCTGTAGGTCTTTCCACCACCAGCTCCCTCGATGTCTCCTCTCGCGATCCTACCTCTCTATCTTCAACCTCCTTCCTCTCTAATTCAGCCACCCTTCTTTCTAGCCTCTCAATTTCTTCATTTATTTTGTTGCATCGTGGTTGCCTCTCATAGCCATCAATTGCCTTCGTGATGCCAATAGTGTGCCCCACCGCCCTTGTCCTTCGAGGGTGCTCTTTTCCTATGACCGTCCATAGAGCATCTTTTCCTTGGGGATCCAGAGCCACATGCAATTCCTCGTCCTTCTTAATGAATTCGCAAAGACTCCTTCCTCTGTTAAGTTAAGTGAGGAACTCGCCTGAGGGAAAGGGACTGCGACCTTCAACTCCCAAGATATATCATATAATATAACATGTTTCCCTGAAGAAGGATTGGAGTTATTTTCCTTCGTTCCATAAATGCAAGAATCGTGAGACGGCAGACATCGGCCGATGAGGCTAGTAGGGCCCTAGTCCTGTAACCGGGCAATGAGAATTCCTAACTGAGAAGTCACCACGAGCATAACAATCTGAAAAAGAGAAGGGGTGCTCTCCTATCTTTTGATTAGGAAAGTGGCACATACCAGGGGTAGCGACTGTTTATTAAAAACACAGGACTCTGCTAAGTGGTAACACGATGTAAGAGTCTGACCGTTTAAACCAATAAAAAGGTTATGTTCTAACTTTACCCAGAATATTGATTAGTAATAGAATTTCAAACTAAACAAAAGTGATCTTACCAAATCCTTCACAATTGGAACTACAGCTTCAGGTATAAACAACTGTCCTTGGCTATTGCGTCCACAACGAGCCCTTATGTTCATAAACATCCGCAGTCTGTGAACCCTATGTAAGCAACCAACGAGAGAGGAGTGAACCCTATATAACCAGTACCCTTAATACAACCCCAAGGCTTCCATTTGAAGATGTCCCATATGCATTAGGCATAATTCTCTCTTTACTTTCTCATTCTATTTTCTTACTTCAAAATTAGTGTTAGGCTAGTTAAGGAGCTTGTTTAAAGTAGAACGAAAGCTAGGGAACATTTTGTAATCTTTGGTGTACGCTTGGACTTACGCTTATTAATTCAAGTCTATTCCTTCTCGCATTTTAATCCGGGTTCTTTCTATCCTATTCTATCTTAATTAAATATGTATGCTTTAATTAGGCTAGAATTAGTTTGTGCCATGATTAGCGAGTAGATTACTATTGTATTTGTTGTGATGTAGTTAGCATATATAATTGTGGGATGACTTTAAATATATCGTGAAATAATATGACGGCCCCTATTCGACTGTTTACTCGGTATAGTGCTGGAAATGCTTTTAAGCAAAGTACATACGTATGGAAGTCGATAACGACCGAAGGTAGTTGTATTATGGATCGACATTATAAAACGGAAACTTTATGAACGGACTTATCTTATGATTTTAAACCTAAAACTTATATTCGCCTTTTGATTAACAAACGTGATTGTAACCCTGTAAAGGGGAGTCGCGAACCTTGATACTTGGTCAATAGTTATCTGTGTAAAAACTATGTTTTTAACTGTAACGTCATGCAAGCATCATAAAATGCAATGTGATTACGTGGACTTGCCATGAGTATTATACACTTTCGATCACAATGTACATATCATATGAACACGGCGAAGCAATTAAATTCACAATGAAAATATTGGTAAACGATTAAATACACTGTGAATCACCATAGCATTTTCCGACATGGTCTGGGTTTAACTTTATGCAAAAAGCCGTCAGCATTTTAATTAGATTAGTTAATTTAGATTAGATTAGAGTAGGTAGGCTACAGGCTAAATAACCATTTACGAAAACCTAGGGATTTGTTAATTGTAATGAGAAAGGCAAGTTTGGAATCTAAGTTACACTGATATCCTTTCCTTAAAATGTGAAACCAAAAGTAAGGTACGCAAGAACCTTGAACGTTTTCCCCTGTTTATCATCCTTAAGTTTTATTAATAGGATTTGGTTAATAAGTCTGAACATAAATTCTAAGTTAATTGTTTAATTGATTTGAAATCTTTATGGTATTAAGAACGGTTAGACTTGCTAATGACCTGCTACTCTATTCCTTTACCCACGAGCGAATACGTTCAATAATACGGGTCACTGACTCCCTCACAGGAGAGTGTGGAGAGTTGAGCATCGTCTGTCTGATCAGAATCATGACACCTTAGTTCCTTGTGACATATTAGTTGATAACCGAATAATAGGGAACTTATTGGTTATACCACTGAGTGTTGAATCCACTAAACATTTCCAATTTAGATAATCATTTTCCCATAAGAGTCATCATCCCACATTATTAGCTAACGAACACACAACAAATACTACTTTTATTATCTGCTTTATTATTACACTTTTATTCGCTTTATTTAGTTTACTTAGTTAACTGAACCAAAACCCCCAACGCACTCTTTTAAAACCTTTACTAGAAAAGAAAGATTGATTGGATCACTTCCGTTTCAATTCAGTTTCTCTTTAAGAATGACTCTTGGTCATACTTACCATATACTAGCCTTTGGTTCAGTATTAGTAAGTCATACTTAGACCCCAGCAAATATAAATTTAAAACAAACCGATTGCGATCCGTGCATCGTCTTCATACGACCGTTCGGGGGCACATCAAGTTTTTGGCGCCGCTGCCGGGGAGACTAACTGTCCGATACAGAGGTGCAACCAATCCCAATTCTAGTAAACCCTTAGGATAAAACCTTCTAAAAAAACAAGTATTTACTTTCTTGTCTTTCCTTTTTAGTGTATGACTTGTTCCCCTAGATCTGCACCACTGTTTAATTTCCCTGATCCAGAACTTATAATACGTACCATTCGACGAGAAAAGAAGCAATCCGCACTAAAACAAGCTATGGCTGAACGCATCACTCTCGCTGACAACAGTAAACCCTCTATCGAAGGAAGAGGAGGATCAATTCTCTACCCTAAAACCCCTGGTCAATCTTTCGAGCTTAAGCACCACATCATCCAACTAATCCAAAACCACTGTCAATTCCATGGATTACCCAATGATGATCCAAACTCTCACCTCGACAAGTTCATATCTCTTTTAAACTCCTACAAACAAAACGGAATTAGTCAAGACATAATCCGTCTGTACCTTTTCCCTTATTCGCTCACACATCATGCGCAAACATGGTTTGAAGGCTTAGAGACCGGCTCTATCCCTTCATGGACTGTGATGGCAACAAAGTTTCTAACCAAGTACTTTCCGCCTTCTAAACAAACCAAACTTCGAAATGACATCATGAATTTCCACCAAGCTTTTGATGAGTCATTATACACCGCATGGGAACGATTCAAAGGAGCCTTGAAGAAATGCCCAAATCATCGACTCGACAAATCCGCACAATTGTGTACCTTCTATAATGGTTTAGAACCTAACCACCGAACTACCCTCGACGTTGCCGCACAAGGAAGCTTCATGGCAAAGACGGACGAAGAAGGATGAAACCTTATAGAGTACATGACTATGCATCACCACGATTGGAACTCTGGAGATCACTCAACATCTTCAGCACCTCTCGCCGCATCAAATCCAATTCCAGTCGAAGCAATTAAGGTATTAACGGAGAAAATGGACTCACTTGTCAAACAGTTTGGAGAACTTAAGGAACAACATCACCAAGTACACCAAGTGCAAGTCTATCAACACTGCACCAATCCGCAACCACCTGGTGAATACCAAGTTGAATACGAAGAAGCAGATGGCACCGTTTACTATGCTCAGTTTCCTGCTCGACAATAAAATTTTCCACCCGGTTTCAATCAAAACAACAACCAACCTTTCCATTCCAACCAAGAAACAACCAACCACCATACCAATCCCGATACCCACCTAGATACCCACCTTACCTACAACAATCACAACCTTCTTATAACCAACCCCTCGCACTTCCTGCACCAACTTCCGACACAAACCTAACCCCTGAACAACCTGCAAAGACAAATGCCCCAGCTTCAAGTTCAGATGACGCCTTCACCCAGTTCATGCAAGGTCAACACCTGCTCAACCAAAAGACGTCCGCCAGACAAGATCAATCCGACCTCTTTATGAGAAATCAATTGGTTGTGCTAAAGAATTTGGAAGCTCAGATTGGACAATTGGCACAACGTCTTGATAACAGACCCAGAGGAAGCTTGCCTAGCAACACGGTTCACAACCCACATGTTGAGGAAGCAAAGCAACTTACTATCACCGAGGAAGCATCTACTACACCACCAGCTGCTGTTCCAGTAAAAGAGGAAGAACCAAAGATCAAGATACCAGCTGTGGAAACCACTCCGACCATAAACAAAGAGGTTAGGATCCCTTACCCCGCTAGACTTAAAGCTCCACCCAAGAAATTATCATCCTTTAAGCTAGATGGAAAATTCCTTGATACCATGTCTAGAGTTCCCGGTCGTAATAAGTACATTAGGAAATTGCTATCCACTAAGGATAAACTGCCCGAAGTAAACAATATTCCCCTTAGTTCTGAAACCTCAGCCCTACTTAAGAATAGCCTTCCCGAAAAACTAGGAGACACCGGTAGATTTACACTCCCTTGTTCTATTTACCAATCCGGAGAAATAAGCGCCTTAGCCGACTTAGGAGCCAGCATTAACCTTATGCCCTACTCCCTGTTTAAGAGGCTGGAACTTGAAAACTTGAAACCCACTAAGATGACCGTCCAGCTAGTTGATCAATTTGTTAGATACCCAAAAGGAATAGCTGAGAATGTTCTAATTCAAGTTAACAAATTTTTCTTTCCAACGGATTTCGTGGTAATGGATATCCACGAAGACATAAACATCCCGATTATCCTTGGAAGACCATTCATGAACACAGCTAGAGTAGTAATTGATGTGTATAACCACACGATTGTATTACGATCACATGGTGAAAGCATTACTTACAAGATCGACCAACTGGAATGCACTCCAGAAGAAGAAGAATGCTATGCTATATCAACAGGCAGAATTTGTTCTGATGACGAATCAGAACCAGAGGAAGAGAAACATTTCACTCAATCATCAGTTTTCATCTCTGATTCTAAGTATGAACCAGAAGCAGAGGAAGAATATGAAAAAGTAGACGAAGAAATTGAATCTGAAGACGAAGAACCTGAAGAAGAGGAAGAAGAAACTGAGGATGAGGAAGAAATCGAAGAGAAAGAAGAGGAAGAAATGGAGGAAGATGAAGGTCAAGGTGATTCACCACAGATGGCTGAAGTTAAAAGAATACAAGACTGTAAAGACTACACTTCATTAGAAGAATCCTTTGATTATGGAACCATCCACCAAGAGCTCAGATCCACTCATCTCAAAAGAATGGGAAACATTCTTGACTCTTATCTCAATCCATCGAAACCCTTTACCAGAACCCGACTCCAAGACATAGATACTTTTTAAGAAGAACTTCGAACATCACAGCACCCAGACCTGTATACTAAAATCCTACAAAGAATTTCTGCATATAAGGCACGATAGCCAGGAAGCTTTGTTGAAGAAAACCTTCAAGACACCATCACGGAAGTCAGAACCATCGAAATCGATAGTACTCAACCTTTCAACAATACACCCTCAGATGAAGAATTCCTCCAATTCCCAAATTCACGAGACGAAGATTCCGACTACAAGAGTGTCAAATTTGACGGTGATTTAATTGACGTCACTATCGATGAACGCTCTATTCCAAAAACCCCTCTTGCTCTACCAAATTCCCCCATCATCACAGTTGAGAGATTAGAGATTCCGCTCATAGATACTCACCAAGACATGATCGAACTAATTGATGAATACACCAATGTGCGCATCATTGTAGAGGCTATCAAAGAGTCAACCAATGACTACAACACCGCTCAGAGACACCTGATAAGGCAGATTGAATGAGAATACGATTCATATCTTGCCAATTATGGAGAACCAGTGCCCCAAACTTTGCTCAGACATATCCAAGAGTTCTCCGATTCCCTTCAAGAACAAGTCACCATAGAAGCTCAACAGCCAAAAAGGCCAGACTACCCAATGGGAGAAGTCGAGTTCTGCAGCAACCAAAGGCAAATATACCAAAAAGTATATTGTGCCTTAGCCGGATCAACTTTTCCCTACTCATCAAGTCAGAAGGCTATACTTGCATCAATGAGAATCCATCTTGAAAGAGCTACTGGAAATCCGCAAAATTATGCTGACATAAGAATGGTGGGAGATCTTAGAACCCTTCTAGATCTCATCGAAACTGGAGAACATCTCACAACTTCAGAAAACTTCAGGATCGTCATTCACTCCACTATTGGTCATCACGTTGAACTAATAATTGATGAACTAAATCAGGCAGCATTCGAAGAAAACACTTGTGACATTCCAACACGTTATTGGCACATGTCACCAGTCAACTTAGCATCCTACGTAATAGATCGACTGCGTGGAATGTATGAGGAAGAAGACATAGAAATTGACGCTTACCGCAACGGATACCGTGAAATATTCAGCAAGTTAATCTACATCTTCACTTACTCGGATTTTCCCTTCAACTGCGAACAACATCAACTCATCAGACAAGTATGCCATGCCACTAGATCCTTCGGAGGAGACCCATTGGCCAATGATTTTGAAGATGTGAAAACTGAATTCATGGCTTTAATCACCTCAATAGGCAGAAACCACCCACAGCGTGAAATTGTTCAAACTCACACCTGCACTCGAATCGACCCTAACGGACCAGTCACAAGGGCAGTTCGATGCATAAGCTATGGGATGGCAATCCTCGACAGATTAGCCACTGATCACTTCAAAAGCTTCAGAATGGAATCCACCACTCCACCAACTCTCATTACTGAAATGATAGAACAGTTTCTGCAATACTTTCCTCCACGATATGCCCTACACAGGAACCACAGTGACCACTCTAGCACCACCGACACATCCAGCATCATCTAAAGAAGAAAGGACTAAGTCGAGATCTTGACTTAAAAGAGCGCTTCTCGGGAGGCAACCCATGTTTTTACATTTCTGCAATTTTACTTTCTAAGAAGTGATGAAATCTCCAACTATCTTTCACACTCGGATCATACAAAGCATGCTCCATCCTGCAAGAAAATATCAACACCAGAAGAATAGTATATCCGACGTGTTCACACCTACGAGACCAATCACAAGAAGACTTGATCAAGAATGCACCAAGGAAGACGGAATCCGGCACATGCAACCCAAGGAACACTGCAACCACCGGGGAGTAATTCTATACCGTCTCTTTTAAATGAAAAAATATACCATATCCATTATGCTTATCACTAAGTGTGGGATTCAAACCCAAAACACACTACTAAAAGAATACGTCTTAGATGTTTAAATTCCTAAGTGTGGGATCTTCACCTCAGTTTGAGCTTAGATAAACATCGAGGACGATGTTCCTTTAAGTATGGGATAGCAGTAGTTCACTACTGTAAAATGGATAATGGTATATGCTTGATTTTAAATCGTTGCTCTTTAGACCATCCTTTTCCAATAAGTAAACAAAATTTTTCAAAATTAAGTTAAAAATATGTTGAAAATGAAATTTTTTATACAAAGAATGATTTACCTTGGGGAAGAAGGATAAATACAATACAAATTCCTTTGGAAAATTAGTTTAGTAATCCCATAAAGAGCATCACATGACTAGGCACACAACAACCCAACTTTCGATTCGTGAGGTATCTTGAGCCATATAAAAAGCATTCACTTTTAATGCTTCACTTCTTCGATTCTTGAGTGTGCCGATGTATGCGTTTAGAATCAGAACTTGCTCCTGTTATGCATTTCGAATCCGCGCCGGGCAGCTAAGTTGGTATGGAAGAACTGCCTTCTTTGTTCGAGAAATGCGCAGTGGAAAGGGATGCTAGTCGGCTCAGAGAAGTTGTAGGCCCGAATAAAAAAGATCAAATTGGTTATTGAAAAGGAGATTGAATCACATCATTCTTAAACCCATCCGTATACCCGTACACCCATACTCCCAAGAAAAATAGATACGTTACCCCTACTTTCTCAAAAACATCCCCCAAACATTAAAACAAAGTTCCAAAGATGAAAGGAGAGAAATCGCTAGGAGACGACGTCGAAAAAAAAAAAGATGGTTCAAGAAAGAAAAACCCAAAGAAAAGGAAATCAATAGGAGAAAAAGACTCATTCCGCAGATACCAAAAAGGCGTCAATACCACCCAAAAATTCCAACTTCAACAAAAGAAACCCATCAAAAACCCAACAAAAACCCCTCTCATTCCACAAACACTCCGCTTCTAAAAACCCTACATCACTTCCCCTAGAATGATTGCGGCTAGATCGACTTCGCACTCACAAAAAAAAAAAGGTAACGATTTGATTCTCGATCAAGCCTATGACGATAAACGATACATGACTGGCATTCTGAGTGATTGATAATATTAGAATAGGAAACCCTAAACACTTTGAGTGATTTGAGTGACCACCTAGAGAGGATCGCCTAGTCATGTATCCAAGATCAAAGATAAAAACATGCTCCCAAAGATTACAACCCTGCTTTTTCAAAGAACGAATATTTTATTTTTCAAAACCCCCCCTTTGTGAAAAGTTCTACCCTAAATTATTTCATTATCTGCTTAGTTTAACCATGCTTGAAATTCGAGTTTGCTTGAGGACAAGCAAAGTTCTAAGTGTGGGATACTTGATATCGCGTAAAAGTCATGTTTTTACTACCGATATCTCTCTCATTCTAGAAAGATTCATCGCATTTTAAACTCAAAACCAATACAAATCAATGATATTATGCCAAGATGGTCAAAACAAGGTTGCACGATAAAAATTAAGCAAAACGGACGAAAAACGAAGATTCCACACACGTTTGAAGATTCAAGGCATCAAAATGAGATTTCAAGACAAAAGTGCCCATCATCAACATCCATCTCACCCAAGATGTTCGTTTTTAAATTACGAATCCAACAGAAAAAGAATCAACAAAAACGGATAAAGAATGAAGATTCTACGCCCGCTGGAAGATCCAAATAATTCGTACGCAATATCTGGAGATAGGAGACATATTTTTGGGATATCCTTACATCAAATTCTTTGTTTTTGAATTACGAATCTAACGCAAAAAGAATCAACGCAAACGGACGCATAACGAAGAAGATTCGCACAAATTAAGCAACGCAGCGAAAGACGACGGACCAGGACGGGTGGCAGCCAGCCTCCGCCGGTCAGCCGCCAGCCACCGCCGGCCAGGTGGTGGGCGGAGCCAGCCTCCCTCCCCTGTCTCTTTTCCGCTTTTCCGTCCTTGCGTGTACCCGGTGCACCACCTTTCGCTACTTTTTCGTACCCGGTGCACCACCTTTCGCTACTTTTTCGTTCCTGGTGCACCACCTTTCACTCTTTTTCTAATGTAAGCCTAGGGATGCTAACGTGAGCCAGATTTTCCCTATAAATACAGCCCCAAGGCTTCCATTTGAAGATGTCCCATATGCATTAGGCATAATTCTCTCTTTACTTTCTCATTCTATTTTCTTACTTTAAAATTAGTGTTAGGCTAGTTAAGGAGCTTGTTTAAAGTAGAACGAAAGCTAGGGAACATTTTGTAATCTTTGGTGTACGCTTGGACTTACACTTATTAATTCAAGTCTATTCCTTCTCGCATTTTAATCCGGGTTCTTTCTATCCTATTCTATCTTAATTAAATATGTATGCTGTAATTATGCTAGAATTAGTTTGTGCCATGATTAGCGAGTAGATTACTATTGTATTTGTTGTGATGTAGTTAGCATATATAATTGTGGGATGACTTTAAATATGTCGTGAAATAATATAACGGCCCCTATTCGACTGTTTACTCGGTATAGTGCTGGAAATGATTTTAAGTAAAGTACATACGTATGGAAGCCGGTAACGACCGAAGGTAGTTGTATTATGGATCGACATTATAAAACGGAAACTTTATGAACGGACTTATCTTATGATTTTAAACCTAAAACTTATATTCGCCTTTCGATTAACAAACGTGATTGTAACCCTGTAAAGAGGAGTCGCGAACCTTGATTGGTCAATAGTTATTTGTGTAAAAACTATGTTTTTAACTGTAACGTCATGCAAGCATCATAAAATGCAATGTGATTACGTGGACTTGCCATGAGTATTGTACACTTTCGATCACAATGTACTTATCATGTGAACATGGCGAAGCAATTAAATTCACAATGGAAATATCGGTAAACGATTAAATACACTGTGAATCACCATAGCATTTTCCGACATGGTCTGGGTTTAACTTTATGCAAAAAGCCGTCAGCATTTTAATTAGCATTATAATTAGATTAGTTAATTTAGATTAGATTAGAGTAGGTAGGCTACAGACTAAATAACCATTTACGAAAACCTAGGGATTTGTTAATTGTAATGAGAAAGACAAGTTTGAAATCTAAGTTACACTGATATCCTTTCCTTAAAATGTGAAACCAAAAGTAAGGTACACAAGAACCTTGAACGTTTTCCCCTGTTTATCATCCTAAAGTTTCATTAATAGGAATTGGTTAATAAGTTCGAATATAAATTCTAAGTTAATTGTTTAATGGATTTGAAATCTTTATGGTATTAAGAACGGTTAGACTTGCTAATGACCTGCTACTCTATTCCTTCACCCACGAGCGAATACGTTCAATAATACGGGTCACCGACTTCCTCACAGGAGAGTGTGGAAAGTTGAGCATCGTCTGTCTGATCAGAATCATGACACCTTAGTTCCTCGTGACATATTAGTTGATAACCGACTAATAGGGAACTTATTGGTTATACCACTGGGTGTTGAATCCACTAAACATTTCCAATTTAGATAATCATTTTCCCATAAGAGTCATCATCCCACATTATTAGCTAACGAACTCACAACAAATACTACTTTTATTATCTGATTTATTATTACACTTTTATTCGCTTTATTTAGTTTACTTAGTTAACTGAACCAAAACCCCCAACGCACTCTTTTAAAACCTTTACTAGAAAAGAAAGATTGATTGGATCACCTCCGTTTCAATTCAGTTTCTCTTTAAGAACGACTCTAGGTCATACTTACCATATACTAGCCTTTAGTTCAGTATTAGTAAGTCATACTTAGACCCCAACAAATATAAATTTAAAACAAACCGATTGCGATCCGTGCGTCGTCTTCATACGACCGTTCGGGGGCACATCAAGGAGGGATCCAAAACTTTGAGAGCTTCTTCTCTCTCCTTCTTCCACTCTTGTTCGTATCCCCGATACCCTTTAGGTCCCACCTTAGGCGGATTCTTGTTCAAACTAGCTAACTGTCTACCTCTCTCACTTAATCTCTTCACATAACAAAAACTAGTAAAAAGAAATGATGATCACGTAGTCGAGATGGGCTTTCGCCCTCGGTAGGACTCTTTTATCAATAGGTGTTGCGTAAAATTGTGAGTGGTAATCTATTTAAGACTGCCTACTCAACAATACTTATTACCGTCACCATGAAAAACATAAAGAAGTTTACACAGAAAAATGGAATTGTATATCAGTAGTCGAGAATCGAGATGCCCTTTCACCCTTAGTACTAATCTTTTATCAATAGGTGTTGCATATTATTGTGAGTGGTAATCCATTTAAGACTGCCAACTAAACAAAACTTATAACTATTTAATATGAGATTTCATGATTGAAAATTTGTGTTCGACTAAAAAATAAATAATAAAAAATAAAACGAACATAATTGATACCTAAAACTCTTCACTGTTGACCTTCTCACAGAATTTCTTCCACAGTCCTTCCTTGGCAAGATACGGGTACTTCAAAAAGGGACTTTTCCCAGTTTTCACAAAATTGTCCCTCAGATTTCTTTTGAATTCTTTCTAGGCCTGGTTGCATTACGCAGTAATAGCCTTCTTGGTCTCCTTCCCCTCAATACCATGAAATGCTTTCTGAAATACGTAAGTATATATTAGTAGCCTTCTGTATATAAAATATCTTTGAGAAAGGGATATAGTTGCTACAAAATTATTTTAATGGTTCAAAATTTACCTTAACCTCTTCCCATAGAGACTGTTTCAGTGTTTCATCAACCTTATCTCACGAATCATTTAGAATACTAACCCGGCCTCTAGCCACAAGACCTACCATTTTACTAAATGACACCTGTCCTGGCCCAATGTTGAGTCCAAAAACATAGAAGTCAACTTCTCTATCGCAAGCAAATTGGCCTTTTCATCCTTCTTCGTAGATGAAGTAGCCCTTCTCTTTCTGCTTTTACGTGGAGCACTTGTACTACACTCTTTATTAACTTGTTCTCCAACATGATTATCTTCTTCTTGTTCTGGATTATCTAATATCTGATCCTTTAATTGAAGATCATGTTGTTGTTGATCACTCATAACATTTTCGGGATGAGGAAGGAGATCCTTATCTTGATTATTCTACAAATGATTATGAATAAGTTATTAAAAAATAAATAATAATAAGATCAAAGGTCATCTAGCATGCAAACATAAGTACATTACACCCACAATACATAAATAAATAAACATGCCTAACAAACATCATCACAAAGCTGTCATCAGATCGATCAGTCCCCATGAGTTAATTAACTAATCGTAGATATATCATATAAAAACTCATAAAATAATACAGATACTCAACAACACGTACACCTATAGACATATGTACATAACAAATGGTTCATATAAATCACAGAAATATAAACATACTCAAAAACTAAAGGTTGCTGATAAATGCAACATATGTTTTGATTCATACACCAATTTTTGTACTTTTTGATGCAGTATTGTACAACCCTATAATGCATATTTTGGATGTATTAAACAAATAATTTATTGTATATATGATATATCAACACCCAAAACTAAATTGTATGAACATTTTAACGACTTGATAACATATTGCCAGATAATGTTCACTTTTTAGTTATGATACAAACAAGCATCAACTAATTAAATGCATACATAATTAAAATAATATATAAACTCTCGCTTAATTAGCTCAACTACAATTACGGTACGTATTTGAAGTAGAAACACCAAATTAACACAAGTATAACATTCATTTGGTTTATACAAACCAGACATATAATCACTCAAAAACTATATATATATATAACACCAAGAAGAAGAGAAATAGATACTTTACCATTATAGCGGTAGTTGGATATAAACCCTAATGACCTACTAACTTGTAATCGGGGAACAAATGTACACAACCTTACTAACTTGGTAAAAGATTATAGACAACGATGATGGATTTTGGAGGTGGTATTAGCGATTGGTTATGGTTTTCGGTGGTAGCTTAGCTATGTTTTACCCGAATGGATGAAATATATGAAAATTTTGGATTTTTGGTGGAAAAGGGGGCTGCGTTATAAGTTATGGCGCGTTGCTTGAATTTTTTGGCTATTCAACCACGAGTTTAACAAACGGAACCGTGTTAAAATGTTTGAATGACCACGGTTCTTTTCTAAGAGACCGTGGCCCGGTGTTTTCCTTTTAGACTTAATTTTGGCTATTAGACTACGGTCTTACCAAATAGAACTGTGTTAGCCTAATTCATTAAATAGACGGTACATATTCTCATTCAATTCTAATATAAATACTTCTTATATACACATACATATATAGTTAGGCTTCTCGTTCACCGTCTACATCTAAACCCTAATAAATTTGATTATCAAATTCCCTTTCCGTGATCACAATTTTCACAACAAAAGTAACCAGACGTACGTCCTCGCGACCGTAATTTCTCTGTTTACATCCACTTCTTTTACAAAGAACTGTTATGGTGGAGGGCTTAATTAGTTTGTCTCTTGAAGTCAAACCATCGGACCCTAAACCATAAGTGACGTCAGCATGCAGGAAGGAATTCTCGAATGCTCGATAGAGCATAAAGGATTAAATCCGGAAGATTCAAATCATTGTCAGTAGGATTTCGAACGATCTGTTGAACATGGGTACCAAATCTGGAAGATTCAAATTAACTTACCATAAGTGACGTTACCATTTACTCCTTATTTAAATTCATTAAAAACGGTTGGTACATGTTCGAGAACATGTACCGGCTGTTTTTAATGAATTTAATTTAGGAGTAAATGGTAAACACTGAACACGGTTCCATGGAATTGAACCGTGGTTAATTATTGTCATTCGGAATTCGATATGAGAATATTCATATTAACTTATCGATACATATGTATATGCCTTGTCGATCTTTTTCTTTTTTTTATATGATGCAGATATGTATGTTTCACGATTTGTTATTTAAAAGTTTATAGTATATGTTTCAGTGTATTATATATATATATATATATATATATATATATATATATATATATATATAGCCAAATATTCAAATGAGAACCACAAAAAGGTAGAACGGCAAGAACTTTTAAATTATAGAGATTTTAACATATTTAATGATTCAATTAAATGTACGTGAACAGTGATCTAGATTAAGTTTAAAAGCAAAATAGTTTAAGAAATATCAAAATAACCTTTTAAATCAAGTTTATATATTTCAATTCGTTGACTGTTTGGTTTGATTCGGTTTTTGTCAAAAATCGAATGGAATCGAATATTTTGTTTTCTTAAATCAAATCGTTCGGTTTATCGGTTTTTTCGATTTCAATTCGGTTATTATCCAAATTCTAAACTTTTAATATCCTAAAAAAATACGTAACCATGATAGGGGTAGTAACCCCCAAATGAGGTAGTAAAGGCATGGTCAAAGTATTAATACAGGGGTATTTCAGTAAATTCAATAGGATTTTTAAAAAACCTTTTATTGATATACAATCTAAAAAAAAACATCCAAATACATTATATATTAGTAATACATACATATATTGTAACCAACAATAATTTTATAATTTAATTCTTATTATATGATGGTGAATGATAACGATAACTTGGAGTGTAGAGTTAAAAATTAGACAGATGGGGGGTTAAGAGTAAAAATTAAACATTTTGAATTTAGAAGTGTTGAGTCTTAATATTAAGATTTTCAAATATAGATTATGGAGATGCATTATTATATGTATATTATATAGAAATGTCATATGTTACATAGTTAGTGGTTTAATAAATATAGTATTAATGAGAATATAAGAAATATGCATTATTATATGTATATTATATAAATTATAGATGTTAGGGGTAGATTAGTAAATTGCCTCTTAAAAAAATATTACAAATGCATTATATATTAGTATAGATATAGATATTGATAAGTTTTATTTAATATATATTTAATGTCGTATGTTACATAGTTAGTGGTTTAATAAATATAGTAATAATGAGAATTTAAGAATTTTAGGGGTATGTTAGTAATTTCTATGGATTTAAAAAAAAACTATATCTAATTCAAGGGGTAAAGTAGTCATTTATATCTTATAAAAAATACTCAAATGCTTTATATAATAGTATATATATAGTACGTACTATAGATATATGTAGTATATATATCATGCCGTTTTCTTATTATTCGATCAAAATGACAATATTCTCGTCACCATATATTAAAACTCGATACAAAATTAAGCCTCTTAACCTGTTAAGCCAGATGCATCAATTTTTTTTACCTTTTCTGGTTTGGTTAGGTACGTCATGGTTCGGGTTAATGGCCAACGCATTATCCTAAGGAAAATATAAGTTGGACTTTGATATCGCGTAAAAAGTCACATTTTTACTACCGATATCTCTCTCATTCTGTGATGATTCTTGGCATTTGAACTCAAATAACACTCAAATCAATGAGAATCTACCAAGGAGGTCAAAACAAGGTTGCACGATAAAAATCAAGCAAAACGGATGAAAAACGAAGATTCCACGCACGTTTGAAGATTCAAGGCATCAAAACAAGATTTAAAGACTAAAGTACCCATCATCAACATCCATCTTATCCAAGATGTTCGTTTTCAAAATACGAGTCTAACATAAGAAGAATCAACAAAAACGGATAAAGAATGAAGATTCTACGCCCGCCGGAAGATTCAAATGATTCGTACGCAACATTTGGAGATAGAAGCTCAACTTTTGGATTTCTTTATATCAAAATATTTGTTTTTGAATTACGAATCCAACGAAAAAAGAATCGACGAAAATGGATGCATAACGAAGAAAACACTCGCGAATTAAGAAACGCAGTGAAAGAAGACGGACCGGGGCGGGTGGCAGCCAGCCGCCGCTGGCCAGCCACCAGCCGCCGCCGGACACCCCTCCCCCGTCTCGTTTCCGCTTTTTGGTCCTTTCGTGTACCCGGTGCCACACCTTTACGCGATTGTACGTACCCGGTGCCACACCTTTGCGCGATTGTACGTACCTGGTGCACCACCTTTTTCACCTTTTGCTAAGGTGCTCCTCAAGATGCTAACATGAGCCGAATTTCCCCTATAATCAGGAGGGCTTTGGTTCATTTGAAACACACATTCTATCAACACAACTTACAAATCTCACACACTTTCTTTAGAAAATCTCTTGTATTCTTTAGTCTTTCTCATTCTAGGATTATTGTAATTAATCTACGGATTAATATAGAAGCTAGGGCGAACTCTAGAGATTCGGAGATCAATCTTTGTACGTTCAAAAGAGTTGTCAATCATAATAATACACTGCTACGCATTTATTTTCGGGTGATATCTAAACTCTTATTTTACTTGTCTCATTTCATATTTTAATATGTGTTATTGCCTGGTATGTGATTTATTTGTTGCCATGAATTGCGAGTAGTTTATTATTGTGATTTTTGATGATGTAGATAATTATAAGTAGGAATGACACTATATTATTAATGCACGACAATCGTAAAGTGATATGATGGCCCCTATTCGACTGTTTATTCGATATAGTACTGAAAATGCTTTCGAGCAAAGTACAAATGTATGGAAGTCATAAATGACCGAAGGTAGTCATATCACTTGAATCAGCTCTGGTTTAACAGTTGGAATTCCAAAAGGATAATACAACTTCACAACTAACTGGTGTATCCTACGAAAGTCAATGCATTACAAAGAAATGTTCGTAAAATACGTTCAGACAAAATAGGAATTAATAACCCATGTACTGTTGAGACCTTATAAACTTAAGTCTAATCTATGGAGTACCCTTTCTGGTTATCCACGTGACTACAACCTAGTAATTAGGACCTGATCAACCTTAATTATGGTAAGTAGTTATCTGTGCCCATGACATGCAATAAGTAAGACACAGTGAAACCACTCGTTGTATATATTAGGTTTATATTTCTGCACTGCTTTACTTTTAATTAGTTTAGAGTGTCACTTTCACTATCAATTACTCTTGACCGCATGTTGGATGTAAGAAGCCGTGGAATTACCATGTAAAGTACATGGTCTAATTAAAAAACGAGAAAAGGTCGAAGCCATAGCTTGTTTCAAATGAACACAAACACACCCTTTATGGAGTGGTGGATAAGGTTCCCTCAGTCGAGCCAGAAACACCCTGTTCCAGAGAACGCCACTTAGGCACATCTTTCAATCCTTCTCGTAGAATAGACATCTATAGGACATTCGTTAGGGAAGTAAACTCCTCCGACTTTCCTTTTTCATACAAACAACGAGAAAAGATTACCAATCTTGACGAACAAGTGAAATTCCTATCTCGCCTGTCAAATCATGAATGCGAAAGCAGTTCCTCTAATTTCAGAGATCAAGAACTAAAGTTCATAGCAGATTTAGATCCACTTTTTGAATCACTTGCCGACATGGATTTCCTCCCAATATCTATGATATTAATCCATCACAATGTCGTTACAATGATCAATGAACTTGAGTTCTGGATAGAACGGGACCCGATGATTCCTATATCATCCCTGATAAAATTCCATTCTTTGTTGACCCCACCTCTTACTTGATCTCAAAATTGCGAGACATTTTTCCTAATTCTGCCAAGGAAAGAATCGATACAGCCCTCTTCACTAAAAGAAAAGACCTTCACATTAAGCTTGTTCGAATCTTCGCCTTTATCAAATACCCTTTCACTTCCACACTAAAAGCACAAATCAGTAAACTCGTTAGGATAGTCAATTCTACAACTAGAGAACCTGATTCGCTGGAAGAGAAAACATTTCTGGAAGTCTTATATAAACTCACTCACGATCTAAATTATAAAGACCAAGGGACACGCGACGGTTTGTCAAACCCTAAAAGGATAAGAAAGGCATATAATAGGTTAATCAACGATCTTGTCAATTTGGGATACGAAGAACGAGAAGTCCTAGGGAAACTAGAGAATAGTGATTACTATTTAATTTATAATGTCATCTCGGAACTTTCAAAATGTTTTGTACTTAAAAACGTTCACTTAAGAGAGCAAATCTCGACCCTTTCCCTATGGAGGGGTCGGAACGAATCGTAAAATAATTCTATCCGAAAAGGTCGAAGCTCGCAACTTTAAATGAGCATATTTTAACACATATATTAATATAATAAATTCTTGAAAGTTTCATTTAAAAATAGAAAACATTTTTAAATGTTGTCTGAAAACATGCGCGCGTCTAAAAGAATGTACACCTTTTAAAAAGCGTTTAACCGAAACATTTGTACATTCTATAAACCAGCATCAGACAAAGATTTTAAAACACCCAAAAACATACTAAGTTTAATATCTTAGATTAATTATAATTGTCCCGCAGTTTTTTGCGCGTTTCTTAAATTATTTATAACGTAACAAGGAACCAACAAGTAACTAGTTACAATAAGTATACTTAAGCTTCACTGACAATTAATGGGACATTAGGAATTGATCTAGAGCATTAGGCTTAATCTTAAAGTACAATAGGGACCATGTGTAAGGAATATGGAACTTAAGGACATGACACATATTCCTAGGGACCACTAAACCTTCCATACATTCCCCATGATTCAAAAATAAGAAGAAAATTTCTTCTTCTTCCACTCTCCTCTCCAAAACCGTCCACCACCATAACCTCCATGAAACCACCATCAAAACTCCACCAAAACTTGTGATCTTGTATCTTTTGAACTCCTATTTGCATGCTCTTCACAGTTGTACGATTATTTTCAAGTTTTATCCATCAAAACTAAGGTATGATCATAAAACCCACTTTAATCTTAAAAGAGCTTATTTCTTGAAGTTAGCTAAGTTAGTAACTAGAAATTAGTGCTTTTCTTGGTTGGATGCTTAGGAGCTACATGCTACTACCACTTACTCACACATGTTTGACTTTATCAAAAGAATGAACTTTGACCAATTGATTAAATCTAGAATTTTGCTTGATTAAGTGTTAGTATCTAAGTACTTAAGTAATTAGGGTGTTTTGATCTATGTTAATTGCATAAATAGGATTAGCAAGTTTGATTTTTAAATCAACAAAAAGTTAACTAGCTTGCATTGAATAATGAACCAAGATCACTTGACCATTCTTGCTTACTAGGATGCTTGTACTTGCTTGACTAGTCAAACTAGGCAATATAACTAGAGAATCATCATTTTAAATAGAAGTCTTGAACTAAACCAAACACATGGATGTGATGACTTTTTGTGCATAACCTAGCTTGTTCACCAATTAGAAAATGCTTGAAATAGTTTGGATCATGCATGCATAGGTTAACATGATGGCATACGGAAACTTGAAAATATCATTTGAGGAAAGACCTAAAAAGTCAACTTGAAGTATTGAATCTTTTAAGCAAATTATTTTCAAAATTTTTATTCAAAAACCTTACTTCAACTTGGACTCCTAAAAGTCAAACCTTACTAAAAATGATATGACCATAAGTTGTGAAATCTTGACATTTCAAACTTGGGTAGCACCAAACTTTGTAAATGATAATATTTCACAATAAAATTGCCATCTCATGACCATATATTTTTCTAATGTCGATATTACCTTAGTATTAATAAAACTGATTATTCGTTGCTTGGGAACATTGAATGCTTAATGAAATCTTGGAATTGTCAAAAATTTAAAAGCCCTCACTTCGAAATTTCAATAAGAGACTTCGAAACGTGCTTTGAATTTCTCTTCCTTAAAAGATTCATTATTTTTAAATGTTCTCAGGTACCATGTCACCGAAGAAGAAGCTAAGCCAAACATGACCTCATACAGGACCTCTCGCCTATCTTAGTGCCACGCTCACTACGACCAGATGGCATGCATCTGGAGAGACAAGAAGTTCGGTCGTTTAAGATATGTTGATTGGGACAAGTTACAGGTATTAGGGTTCAGACAGAGGCTTGAAAGCCTACTCAGTTATCCAGTTGGGGATTAGCAGTTCGAGTCCTTCAAAAGGCTATTCAGTATTGATGAGCAAGTGTATATGGAGATGGTTACAGAGATCACGACCACCTACACATTTGAGACCGGGAGTAGAGTTGGAGATGGTTTAATCACGTTTCGGTACATGGGCAATTTATTCACCATGACACTAGCCCAGTTTGCCCAGCACTTGGATCTGTACACCCCAGAGGAGATACATTCCCCTCGATTCACTGGTGGAGCCACCTCGATTTCCATTACGACCACACACGCCGAGGCATGGAGTCATTTGTAACACCCGTCAATTTAGGACTTTAATTGGTGCCTAAACTACTTATAATTTCATGTGTTTAGTTTTGTAATATTCTAAATATATGTAACATTTTGGTGTAATTACATACACGCTTACGCGATTCGATTAAATCGTGCCCTTATGTACCGGACGAGGTCCTACTTTATTTAATATGGACGTTGGTGACAAAATTTATAAATAATGTGAAATTATCCAAACAAACATTGTTTACTATAATATATTACGATAATATATTACGCAATATCGTATTGTTTAAGACATATCCTACGCGACGAAACCACACGAAACGCACCCAACGTACGATTAGTAACAAAAATTATATTTTTATAATTTTATAACTTGAAATAAAGTATGTTGATAAAATAATTCGGTTAAATAAATATTGTGGGTATACTTTGACATATTTACAAATCTTACGAAGACTTCACAATTAAACGACCACGGGTCATAACACGACATTCGGAAACATAAATATGCGAACCCGAGACCCGAGTGGGTTGGCCCAGACCCGCGGACCCAACCCACCGACCCAAGACCCAGCCCCTTTAATCCCCTTCTCCTCCCCACTTCACCTCACTTTACACACACACTTACACCTAAATCTCTCTCTCTTTCTCCTCTCAAAACCGCAGCCCCAAACCACCAAAAACATCACCAAAAAGCGTTCATCATCATCATCGGGAACAAGCACGAGGATCACCATCACGAGCTCTACCTCTCCATCTTCTTCATTTTTCAATTTGTGGTATGGAAACTTAAAACTCGTTTAAATTACTTAAAAAGCTTTTATTTACATGCTAGAATGTCTACACAACAAGATTATGTCCAAAAACCGGCTTAGAAATGCGTTTTGAAAACCCAAGATACGGACAGTTCATCTTGCGAGTTGAGATCCCAGATCTCATTCGTCCTGCGAGGCGAACCGAGATCTCGACTCGCGAAGCCAAACTGCAAACCGAAACTGACCTGCGAACTGAACTGCGAGATGACCTGCGAACCGACCTACGGGTCGAGTTTTGCGAACCGAACCTTATGCTGCGAACCGAACTCAATTCGCAGCCTACTGCTTTGCGAGTCAAACCCGACTTGCGAGTTGAGATTTTTTCGAATTGACCTGCGAACCGACTTGACCTGCGAACCCAACTCGATTCGCAGCCTACCTTACCTTGCGAACTGAGTCTCAGTTCACACCGTGAACTCAGTTCGCAACACCTTTTCAGTCCGCAGCCAGACTAGGTCAATTTTCCCGATTTTAAATTCCAGATGCGATTTTTACCAAAGCAATGTAGTAGAAATAAAAATTTTCCAAGCTCGACCCCAGCCAGGGGCTCTGCCCCTTGGACCCCGCTACCAGGGGTGCTGCCCCTGGACCTCCGTCATCCAGGAACTTGTAAATACTTTTCACACTAAGTGTTGAACACTTACTAATAATGAAACCTGATACAACGATACATATAATAATAACACTTTGGATTATTATTACAAACCATCACCAACGGGCCATACTTGTTTCCAAATTACAAACGGATTACTAAACAAACACTTGGACATTTCCTAGTTGAGTGGACAACTAGCATGGGTGATCTTTTAAGACACCAACTTATTTACTTGTTTGCTTACAACCTTGTGCGTTTCGAACGCCAGAAGGTTGCAGGGTTCTGAGAACCGAAACATGGACTTACATCCGCTTTACTTGGTTGATTTCACACCACAGTTGATAGACTCAGGTGAGTCTTACAGCCCCACTTTTACTGTTT
Organism: Pseudognaphalium luteoalbum; assembly: GCA_963422505.1. Taxonomy (NCBI): domain Eukaryota; kingdom Viridiplantae; phylum Streptophyta; class Magnoliopsida; order Asterales; family Asteraceae; genus Pseudognaphalium; species Pseudognaphalium luteoalbum. The sequence continues at coordinate 84,328,161 of OY730192.1, read as the reverse complement.
TTATACTTTGGGGTGAGATACTTAGCAACTGTTTTACATGTGAACACAATGTACTAAACTGATTTCATTACTTTTTATGCACAATGCATAAGTTACTGTTTATCCACTGAAAGCCTCCTATCATAAGTTGTTAGTTATAGACTTAAGCGCGAGTATTAGTAGGATGGATCCATTCGGGACTGATAATCCCCGCCCGGGGTAATAGCGCTACCACGAACCGTTCCGTAGAAACGGGCGTTTGATACTTGTTACATATGAGTGTTGGGATAGCACTCACGGGGGTACGTGATACTGTACTTGATTGTACCATTCACACTACACTGTTAAGCTTCAACTTGTGAGCTCATGGCACTTGTGACGATTTACTGATTTACTTACTTTGCTTGATAGCAATACTGGTACATACTTGTGGTTCATAATGATTACTTATTACTAAACCTGTAAGATTTACCAACCTTTTTGGTTGACCTTTTTAGCTTTGTATCTCAGGTACACAGACGGAGTAGGATTACCCCTGGACACTAGCTAGAGTCGCATGATTTCTACATTGCTTCTAACGGAGATTCTTAGCATTATCTTTTGTATATTTTGATTATGTAATAGAATCTACCACTACACGCGTGGACTCTAGGGAACTACATTTTTGTAACCGAAAACACTATGTTTTCAAAAAAATTTATATTGGAAATGTAACTATTTTTAAACGTCTCATTTAGAGGTCGTTTGCTGCATACCTTGTACTGTTGATATTTGATTAGTAGCACCCCAAAGCTTGCTTTCGTTAAACAGTGAATTTGGGGGTGTTACATCATTGGTCGCCAAAACCATATTTTTCGGGTATCAAGGCTACACAACTCAGAGACTCAGTCCTGCAAATCTTACACAAACTGATAGCTTGTTCACTTGATGGAAAACACACGACAAGCGGTCGAGTTGCAGCATTTGATGTTGCCTTAATGGCCAGTATCCTCGAAAGAAAGAACATTCAGGTTGCACATTTAGTCGCCCAACGGATCCTAGAGGAGAAAGATTTTGGTGCAAAGAGATCTTACATAGGCCTAGTGATCACAAGACTTATCCGACAAATGGGATTGCTTAGGACAGCAGATGTAGAAAGATTTAAGAGCACGCCAGGATGGAGTGCCCAGCCAGTGGATTACTATTTTCTGAGGAGTATGGACATACTCCGGATTATGAGAGATGGCACTGTCTACATTAGGGCACGAATTTATTGACACATTGATACCAGACTAGTTCTACCAAGAGAGGCAAAGAAAAGGAAACAGCCGAGAGAGCCTAGTGATTTAGATATCGACAAGGAAGGAGATGAGAGTAATGATAATGATGATGACCTCCCACCACCACCACCAGCAGTACCACCGCCTGTTAAGGCAGGACCTTCCACCCCTGCCCCAGATTTCAGACACCCACATACATCTATCACTATGGGACTCCTCCGGGTTCAGACTATTGGTACGGGCTGATGCAGATGCAGGTCAGATGTTATAAGGCAATAAGACAACAGATAGCAGGGGTACCTGTGAGCCCACTTCCTGACTTACCATGTGGATTGGGCCGAGCACCACCACACATATATCCCCCTGTAGTTCCTACTCCAGCACCTCACCCGTATCCTGCCCATGGCCATAATCTACCCCCTCGAACTATGCCTCCTAGACCACAGCCACCTCCAGCACAGGCTCCCATCACGAGATAACCTGTCCCATCAGTCGTTGAGTCAGTCAGGGTTCACACTTCGAGAGGCAGCAGGACATCCAGAGTCTCCGCTCGAACCATCACTGTTCAGAGTCCCGGGATTGCCAGACATACCATCCCTACAGTTGTTTTGCCTGATCCAGTATCCTCTCACAGGCAGACAGACCTATTCAAAGGGCACACCCAACAGGAATCACCTATGTACCCACTTAACAGTTTCGACATGCCTGCAGGACCTTTTGTAGATCAGCTAATACAAAATGGAGTTCTAATGATCGGTACACCAGAAGCAGGAGCTGACCATGATGCATCAGACAAAGGCACTCACTATCAGTATGATGACTCTTCATCAGACGAGACCTCTCCTGGACCTATCATGTCTACCACAGCAGCTTCACCACCAGTAGAGCACTAGATAGCTCCACTTTCTGACTCCTTTCTACTTTCTAGCAGACTATATTACCATTAGTTATATTGATGTACTATGGATGCATAGACATCACCTCTATCTATTTATTACCTTATTATGCTAAAACTTTACTTTTCTTATTACCAGCTATTATTTGATTGTTGAGTGGAATGTTTATTTGATCCAACCACTATTTATCGAAGACTAAAGCAAAGGAAGCCGTGGACCTCACCATGAAGGACGTCGATAGTACGCACAACAAATCGGTAACCTGTCCAAAAACTCTCCATCTATTTAAAGCTTCAATTATCTAATCCGATATCTCCAAAACTAGGTGTAGGATCCCCAAACCACATAACACTTACGTAACAATCCGGAAATAAGTAGAATCTCTAAGTGTGGGATACTTCGACAAGAGGTACTCAACAAATACAATTCGAACATTAGGGATAATGTTCCTCTAAGTGTGGGATATACGGTAGCAACCGCAAGTTTGACCTCTTGTCCGTAAAACAAACAATATTTTCATTAAAAGGCAAAAAAATAAAAATAAATGAGAAATTAAAATTTTTTCTTTTGGATTCAAAAGCAACATTTTTAGAACTTCTATTTCCCGAAAATATAAAATACAGTAAGAAACGAGTTCTCAAAGAAAAAAAACTGTTTTAGAATGAGACACAGACAAAAAGGGCAACACATGACTAGGCACACATTAACCAAAACATTCGATTCGTGAGGTTTGAGCCCATAAGTAACATTCATCTTAAAAATGTTTCACTTTTCGTTTCATGTGTGTGCTGATGTATGCATTTGAATTAGAAGTTGCTCTTGCAATACATTTCGAGATCACACCAATGAGTTCCATACGTGGCATAGGTACAATCTGTCTCGATACTTTCTAAGGAATCTACACACCTTCCAAACACCAAACATCCACTCTTCAACCAAAACCTTCTTTACACCTTCCAAACACTAGACATCCATTCACTCTTCGCACCCAACCAAGACCTCCATTTATTTATCCCGAAGCTATGAAAGTCACATCTTCCATCATTTCTCAGAGACACTCTCAATTTCTCAAATTTCATCAAGAAAAGCCAACATAATCTCACAACCCAACACTCAAAGAAACCTTTCGAGCCAAAATAACACATATTCATCCGTAAGTCCGGCATAGCAAAATGAAAAATGAGAAAAAGAAAGAAAACAAAGAAACATTATGCCGGCACTACCAAGAAAAAGGCCAGAAAAAGGAAACTAATATCCAAAAAGGGTTGCACTATGAAGCCTTTTTAAAGGTCTGAGATTCTAAAAAGAGACCTCCTAAAAGAAAGCACTTTAGCTTCGAGAAAATAAGAAAAACCCATCACACTCCCCTTCACAACTTCCTCAAAACCAAAACCCCGATTCCTTCTAAGATATCTTGACAGACTAGTGTCATTCTCATCCAAAGTGATGGAGATTTGATTCTTGATCAAGCGTATGACGAGAATGCTGAATGACTGGCTATCTGAGTGATTGACACTAGCAAGTAGGAAACCCAAAACACTTGAGTGATTTGAGTAACCCACTATAAGGATTGCCTAGTCATGATCACCATCCGAGTTGCTCGAAGAAGGTATCAAATTCTAAACTATTAGTTTCTCTTGAAAAGCTCTCATAACTGGAATATTTTATTCTCTGGAAATGGCATTCCTAAGAAAAATTGCAATTATAATCCTTCTAAAAGGCTTTCTGAATGAGTTTGCTTGAGGACAAGCAAGATTCTAAGTGTGGGATACTTAATATCGCGTAAAAAGTCACGTTTTTACTACCGATATCTCTCTCATTCTGGAACGATTCTTGGCATTTGAACTCAAATAACACTCAAATCAATGAGAATCTACCAAGGAGGTCAAAACAAGGTTGCACGATAAAAATCAAGCAAAACGGATGAAAAACGAAGATTCCACGCACGTTTGAAGATTCAAGGCATCAAAACAAGATTTAAAGACTAAAGTACCCATCATCAACATCCATCTTATCCAAGATGTTCGTTTTCAAAATACGAGTCTAACAGAAGAAGAATCAACAAAAACGGATAAAGAATGAAGATTCTACGCCTGCCGGAAAATTCAAATGATTCGCACGCAACATCTAGAGATAGGAAGCTCAACTTTGGGATTTCTTTATATCAAAATCTTCATTTTTGAATTACGTATCCAACGAAAAAAATAATCGACGAAAACGGATGCATAACGAAGAAAACACGCGCGAATTAAGAAACGCATCGAAAGACGACGGACCAGGACGGGTGGCAGCCAGCCGCCGCCGGCCAGCCACCAGCCGCCGTTGGCCACCATGGTGGCGGCGCCGGCCACCCCTCCCCCATCTCGTTTCCGCTTTTTGGTCCTTTCGTGTCCCCGGTGCCACACCTTTACTCGATTGTACGTACCCGGTGCCACACCTTTGCGCGATTGTACGTACCCGGTGCACCACCTTTTCCACCGTTTGCTAAGGTGCTCCTCAAGATGCTAACATGAGCCGAATTTCACCTATAAATAGGAGGGCTTTGGTTCATTTGAAACACACACTCTTTCAACACAACTTCAAATCTCACACACTTTCTTTAGAAAATCTCTTGTATTCTTTAGTCTTTCTCATTCTAGGATTATTGTAATTAATCTACGGATTAATATAGAAGCTAGGGCGACTGCTAGGGATTCGAAGATCAATCTTTGTACGTGTAAAAGAGTTGTCAATCACAATAATACACTGCTATGCATTTATTTCCGGGTGATATCTAAACTCTTATTTTACTTGTCTCATTTCATATTTTAATATGTGTTATTGCCTGGTATGTGATTTATTTGTTGTCATGAATTGCGAGTAGTTTATTATTGTGATTGTTGATGATGTAGATAATTATAAGTAGGAATGACATTATATAATTAATGCATGACAATCGTAAAGTGATATGATGGCCCCTATTCGACTGTTTATTCGATATAGTACTGGAAATGCTTTCGAGCAAAGTACAAATGTATGGAAGTCATAAAAGATCGAAGGTAGTCATATCACTGGAATCAGCTCTGGTTTAACAGTTGGAATTCCAAAAGGATAATACAACTTCACAACTAACTGGTGTATCCTACGAAAGTCAATGCATTACAAAGTAATTTCGTAAAATACGTTCAGACACAAGAGGAATTAATAACCCATGTATTGTTGAGACCTTATGAACTTAAGTCTAATCTATGGAGTACCCTTTCTGGTTATCCACGTGACTACAACCTAGTAATTAGGACCTGATCAACCTTAATTATGGTAAGTAGTTATCTGTGCCCATGACATGCAATAAGTAAGACATAGTGAAACCACTCGTTGTATATATTTGGTTTACATTTCTGCACTGCTTTAATTTTAATTAGTTTAGAGTGTCACTTTCACTGTCAATTACTCTTGACCGCATGTTGGACGTAAGAAGCCGTGGAATTACCATGTAAAGTACACGGTCTAATTACTGAAAGGCATGGTCTACATATGAAACACGTTTTTAACAAACTGCGAATAATCCAGGGATGTATAACTGTTTGAAAAGGAGAGATTTAAGTCATAAGTCGAAGAAACCAGAATCTAATCAGTTATAAATAAGACTTAGGAATGAAAGTGAAAGTCCAAGTGACTTAGGATATTTAAACCTCTAGGTCTTATAAAATCGGCGGCCTAAACATACAAAGTTATTAATCTGCATGCTAATATAACAGTAAACTATCTTAGGGGTTAAGAACGGTCCGACCTATGAGACGATACGCCACTGATTCATGCACCTCGGTATAAAACCAAAATAAGTTGCTTATCTCTCAACCAGATAGGTATTGGAAGTTGGCGTATTGCTTCGATCAGAATGATAACCTAGTTCCTAGTGACATGCCAACGGGAAATTTAGTTGGTAGGGTTCTAGAGTTTACACCTAATAGTTTATTTATTATATTAAGTTTCACCCATATTTAGTCTGTCATCCCGAAACATTAATTATCGAAATCTCAGCAATCACATCTCTATCTTTATCTGCTTTCTTGTACTTTAATTTCCTGCAATTTACTTTCCTGCATTTTAATTACTTGTCTTTAGTTTAAAACCCCCAAACCTACCTACTTTGTCCCATCCTAAATACTTCCCTACCAAAAGTGCTAACTTTAATCACCACACATTTGGATTCAGAACGATCTTAGGTTATACTTACCGCTTACTAACCAGAGTAGGTAGTACATATAATTTAAGCCCCGCTATTTATAAAATTTAAAACCTCTGTTGGTGCCCGATTAGTTACCATCAACGACACCGACGCTTTCGGGTGCCATCAAGTTTTTGGCACCGCTGTCGGGGAATCACAAACGTACAATTTAAAGCTACCTTAAGTAGTAGTATTTAGGAGATCATTCCGATCGAAATTTTCTCAGAAATCTTTCGAAAGTTAATTTAAGTAATTTAGTGTTAATTTAGTATTAGTTAATTAGGATAATATTAGTTCAAAAATGACAACTCAAAAGCCCACTTCTTGCCTCATTTTGAAGGATGAATTGATGGCAATGGACGATATGAAATTCTTTGACTACTTAGTAGGAGAAATAGGATATGATTTCTTTTCACCCTCTTCCTCTGAAGCTAAAGAAACTTCCGAATCCCTAGAAGAATTTAGGACCTCACTTTCTATTCCAAAACATTGTCTGGACTTGGATGACACGGATCAGTTGCCTGACCTAGCATCATCCCCAGAAGATCACTCTCCAACTTTGCATTTGCCTCAATTACCAAATTCTGTCCACTTCAAATATCTTCCCGAAGAAGATTATGAAGTAAAACCTCCGAAATTATGTAACCTAATTACCCTCATTCCCGAAACCTCAGTGTATGGCAAAACTCTGTCAAATTCTCGTAATGATGGTATCTTCCCATTCTTTTCAAATGAACACAAACACACCCTTTAGTTGGAGAAATAGGGCTAGTACTTAGTGCCTAATCACTATGTTAATACATGTAATTATGATTAATTATGTGTATCATTATGTGTATTGATATATTTTTATATATATACACACATACGTGATTTACTTAAATCATGCATTTCATCATCGAATGGATTCCGGTACATTTAAATACGGACGTTGGTGAATAATTTATGAAATAATGTGAAATTATTCGATTAACTCATTGGTATTATATATTATTTGGATGATATATAACAATGCATTTCGTATCATCTAAAACTAACCATACATGACAAAAATGCGTGAAATGCGCCCAACAAACGAAATAAACCCAAATTATATTTTTATAATTTATTATTAAGTATTTTGATAAAATACTTCGAGTAAGAATATTACGATTATACGTGCACGAATAAAATGTTTAAAAACGTTACACGAGTTAAATAAACATACAACTACGCAACGAATGCGCAAACCGAGACCCAACAACATTCTAATAACTTGAAATAGAGTAATTAGAATAATACTTTCAATAAAAACAACGCGATTTAAATTGTTAACAAAACACACGTATTAAAACATATAACGATAATTAAATGTTTCAACGACTGGGGAAATGAACACCGCACGGGGCGCAAATACAGGGGAACAATTTGGGAGCCTCCCACCTCAAGTGGGGCCCCCTAAACCGGCCCACACTCCCCTTCCCTTTTTCCCTCTCTTTCTTTGACCACACACAAAACCTGCACACATTCACATCTTCATCTCTCAAACTCTCTCTCTTTTTCTCTCTAACAACAACCACCACCACCGCCACCTACAACCACCAAAAACACCACCAAAACTCATTAAATCACTTAACTCATTTGGAAGAAAACGATCACGGAGTCACGAATTACATTTCCATCTTTTCGGTTTCGTCTCGCGTTAACTTGTAAGATTCCCGACACTTTCGAAAAACTTCTAGATTTCGATTTATTTTAGTTGTATGTTGTTAACCTAACTTTGTAATGTCCAAATATATGTTTAAAACTTGATTTCAAAATCTTTGTCGTAAAATGTCGATTTTGGTCATTTTGGTAAAACCACACCTCGAGTACTTCCGCCACCAACTGATAATTTCTACAAACATCATAAACTATTCTAGGCATTGTGTAAAAGTTTCGGGTCAAACCGAGGTCGTTTGACCATAAACCCGAGCCTTGGAATCCGATCAGACCCTTTGTGTCGCACCAGGCCTGGAGCCTTTGCGACACAAAGCTCTATGTCGCAAAACCATTACCTATGTCGCATATAGCGACACAAGTGACTATGTCAAAACACTTTCGGATGTCGCATATAGCGACACAGCACCCTATGTCGCATTAAATCATGGATGTCGCACATAGCGACACAATGACTTATGTCGCAGTCATTAACTGCGACACAACAACCTATGTCGCACCCAGTGTCAAGACTTGAAATTTTATCGCTTATGTTACCCAAAATTCAGATGTTAGATGCATTTTTCACTACAGCAATATAGTAGAAATAAAAATTTCTACTATATCGACTCCAGCCAGGGGCTCTGCCCCTTGGACCCCGCCAGGGGTTGCCAACCTTGGAACCCCGCTAACAAGGGGCGCTGCCCCCGGACCCCCGTCATTTAAAGTTTGTAAATACTTTATACACTAAGTGTCAAACATTTACAACAACCAAACTACATACGATGTACTCGTACCTGATACACATATACTTCAACACTTATATACGATACAACACATAATAATAAGGACGTAAGATTATTATAAACCGTCACCAACGGGCCGTACATGTTTTCAAAACACAAACAAACAATCAAACAAACAAATGTATTTGGACATAACTAGTTGGATGAAAAACTAGCATATGTGAGCTTTTGAGATACCTACTCACGTATTAACCAACGCGCATCTTGGACGCCCTCAGGTTATAGTCTTCGGACATCGCTGCTTAGCTTAGAACCGCACGTTTATTGAGATAAACGCATCAGACTCAGGTGAGTCTCATAGCCACGCATTTTTACTGTTTTTACTCCCGGGGTGAGAATACATGCCCAGATTTGTTTTACACGTGAACACAAGTACAAAACTCGATATATTAACTGCATGAGTTTGTTTTACTAATCATAAAGTCCTCCACCATATAGTTTGTTAATATGGATTTAGCATGAATACCATATGGGATTGACAATCCCTGTCCGGGGTAGTCGCGCTACCATGACTGTGATGTCAAACGGGCACATTATCATTTGTTCACACGAGTGTAGATTAGACACTTGTTGGGAGGTACCTCGCTCAGGTCCTTAAAGGCGGATCCTGACCCCTCAGTTAAGCTCAAACTATGGATTCATGGCACTAATATACACATTTATTTGATTAATTTCAAACATATCATTAAATATTATGGTTCATACATTGTGGTTTTATCATTTACACCTGTGAGCTCACCAGCTTTTAGCTGACCTTTTAGCATGTATTCTCAGGTACTCAGCAGTAGGTTAGACTACCCATTAGGATACTTTTAGCTCGAGTCATCATGCAAACCTTAGAGATTTTCTTGCATTATTATATTTTGTAAAAGTAATTATGTATTGAAATCTCTCATTTTCAGAACACGAGCTATAGTAATAGCTTCAAACGTTGTAAACAATTATCTAATCAATGTATTTTGTTAAACGACACATATAGAGTCGTTCACTTTATCTTACGTGCTTGTGATTATTGATTAGTAGCACCCCAAGTATGCTTCCGCCAAACAATAAATTTGGGGGTGTTACACGAACCAACTACAAATTAAACGATCGACCATCTAAAATCGATTCATACCAAAACACCATAATCAACTAGAATGACCATATAGCAATTAATCAATTCAAAATACAACTATATATATATATATATATATATATATATATATATATATATATATCCTGAACTATATATAAGACCGTCCAATACTTGATTCAAAATAACTCTAAACAACTACTAGCTATATATACAATGATATGATCATGTAACATCATATATCCTGCCTTGCCATGACACAATATTATCCGTTTTTCCCACAGGCGCATGACTTTTTCTTGGCGACCACACTACTACTATACTACGACTCATTCCCAGGAGGTCACCCATCCTAGAACTAGTCCCGCTCGAGCACACTTAACTGCAAAGTTCTCACGGGATCTACTACTATACCTTTATGGTCCCAAAATGCGTTGTGTCATGCATGGAGGATATTACCCTTAATTATAAGCCCCAAATCCCTCATCTCCATGGCCAATGTGGGATTCGCCTAAGGTGTTATGTACAGATCATCCAACAATCAAATGAGTAAAACCCCACATCCAACCAATAGAAAGATATAACCATAAAAGGGCAATCACTCGGTAGTAAGCATGAAAATGGATGAAACGAAGACCAACCAAAACCCCAACACTTGAGACAAATTCCAACGGACCCTTAACCCAAGCAGATCCGACCACACAAACAAAATAAGTGGTGGCAATATCATTTTCTTATTATTCAAACACTTGACTAAGTGGCTCACGGTAAGTTAGGCTCTTATCTTCCTATAGGTCAGAGGTTCATTCCTGCTCTGGGTAAACATTTAGCATGATAGGTACCCACACCCGTAAAGCACTTTGTTTTTTTGAGGGAACTTGCGGATAAAGGTTAAGTTCATTCCAACTCAAAACGACCCCACTGTGCCAGGGGAGTTATCCGGAGTCATCCATGTGGGGTACGTGGACGTATACAATGATTGGTTCTAAAGGCACACGGGACCTGGATGGGTGTTCTTCCCTCCAGTTTACACCTTTGCGTATTTTCTTATTATTCACAATGACAATCTCGTCACGATTGAAATTCGATACAAAATTAAGCCTGTTAACCTGTTAAGCTAGATTCATCAATTTGTTTACCTTTTCTGATCGGGTTAGGTCAAGGTTCGGGTTAATGGCCCAACCCTGGGAAAATATAAGTTTCATTTTGTAATACAAAGTTTAACCCATAACCCCATGAAACCAATCCGCTACTAATTACGTTTTCTTTTGTAACTGGAACTATTTGTGAAGGTCGAATAAATAACCAAAAGGGCAAAAATGGTAATTTACTAAATACGTATTCTTTTAGTTGCATGATCGGATTTAAATAAAGTTAGAACATTACAATATGGTTGAAAGAATGAAAGTTGAAACACATACGTTCTTACTTGTTCTTATCACTTGTCTACTAATTTCGCTAGTATACGAGCGTGATTCGGTTGAGTTGTGGATCATTTAGATAGACATCAAGAGGTTTGGTATCAGAGCCATACACAAGAAATCGAATTGAATTGAGAAAGTTAGAGTAAGATTTGAGTTTCAAAAGGTGTTATCAAGCTACGTATTATTGATTTGGACTAATCGAAGCATTTTTCTATGATGATTGAGACAGAATTAAGGTAGTTTAATCATTTACAAGTCTTCGTATATGATTAAATGTGATTAATTCATCAATTTTATTAATTAATTTGAGTTTTCCGAATTGATAAGTGTATGGATCTTACGTAAAGAATACATACAGGTTATTTTGACTATATTTGATTAAATTGAATACCTATGAAGGTCGGAAATCAATTTCCGAGTAGATTGATATCAATTTTAGTCTAATCGAGTGAGATTTGAAGTGTTTCCGAAATAAAACATTGCTTTGGTACAATATTCTAATTATAATAAATTACTTATTTAATTGAAATATTTAGTCCCAATGTTTAGCTACTACGGAGTAGTTTACTACGGAATACTTATGAAGTCTGAACTACGTCAATCAATCAATCAACCTTATGTGGTTTCCACGGTTCATAAATTCCGAACCGTGGTTTACATATATACAACCACGGTTATTATTTAGAACCGTGGTGTAGGTCGTCGAATTACCTAGGTCGGTATTAGGTTATTCAATTTTCAGTTCATTAATTAAAGTAATTATTATTAATATAATTAATTATAATATTGTCATTATATTACTCCATATATTATGAATACATACACATCCTCTCAACTCTTTTCATCTAAACCCTAACTATGATAATCTAATTCCCTTTTTGTCGTGATCACATTCACAACACAATTAGTAATAACACTCCATCGCCACCGCGATTTCTCTGTTTAAATCTCCCTCACAACCGCGATTTTCCTGTTTAATATCTGGGGTCTGGTTTTATTCAGTCCCATGACTGAATAAGGGTTATGTACATGATGTTGGCCGTTAAGGCGATAATAGTTTCTATATAGGATTTATTCCCATATAGCATACATAATGTGTTTCCCGTAGACTGTGACCGATGAAGAGATGTACGTATTCCCTAAAGAAGAGCGACAAATGATGCATGCACACGTTTATGAAAACTTTATAGTATATATTAAGAGATGTTGTGGAGTAGTACACTTTCATTGTTATCTAATACAGATTATTAAGATGCTGTGTGGATCTTGGTTTTGTGGGCTTAGAATTTATTGTACCTTATTTTTGGTTTTTTTGTAATGGTATTTATGCCTATATGGTCTCTATACTTTAAAAAAATATGAGGTTAAGATGTTGAAGAAGGTGAATAGTATAATTTTGGATTTATTGATTGTTGTTACCTTTAGTTAGTAAGAATGTTTCTTACTAACTATTTAATTATGTGTAATTAAATTCTATACAAGTTTTATCAAGAAAAATATAGATCTTGGCTAAAGTGTTAATTTAATATGATTAAGTATTTTATAACGCTTCCCCAAATAATTGTATTAATTGTTAATAATGATTAAAACTTTATAACATATAATTCACTTAAAAACCCTTCATCTATACTTAAAAAATTTGAGGTTATAATTTTGGATTTATTGTTACCTTTAATATGTGATAAAATGAAAAGATTATTTTATTGTTTTATCTTATGAGATGATATATCATTATTTCCATCACCAATTTTGATTGATCCACCCTGAATGTGCATTACAGGATTGTATTGCACAAGTAAATAATAGCTGAACATTATTTTTGTATTCAATCAATCAAGTATATATCAAGTTACCATCAACCTTTCAGAATTCAGAGTATATCTCAATTAGACAAAAGGTTTACCTACGGTTCATTTTGAAGGAACCGTGATCTGTTTGGTTACCAAACTTTCAGAATTCAGAGTATATCTCAATTTGACAAAAGGTTTGCTTACGGTTCATTTTGAAGGAACCGCGGTCACTATAATATGATCATTATAATTATAAATTATAATTATATTCTCTCTTATTCTTCCAGTGATACTCCTTGCCAACCGCAATTTCTTTGTTTAAATATGCTTTTTTTTAGCATTAATTTGATGGTTGAGTCCCTTTTTTTTACACGCGAAATGTGAGGATGGATTCTTTCCGTTTTCTTCAATTCGTCACCTCAAGGAAGATAAAGTTTAAATGATATTGTTGGAAAATCATACTTAAGGCTACATGTTGAAAACTAGAGTTATAAAATGTATGTTATAGCGAAAATTAAACGAATATGATAATTAAGTTTTGTATTTAATAAGGAGTATGTTATTATTATTTGGCCGGGATGATAATGATAATTAATTATTATAATTTTATCCATATCACATTATGTGACCTCTTTAATTTATTTTTCGACGGAAATGAAGGACTACATATAATCTATTTCTATTATAATCTATAATCTATTCTATACTAATAATAACTACTTATAAAACATTTCATGCGTTGAATCTTAAACTTCTTAAAAATAATCAAAGTTTCAAAACTACCCTTTAACATAACCATCTTTTACTAATTCCCTTATATATAAAACTACTTTTACAACATCTAACACACATTTTCCCACTTGGCGTGTAATATATTTTGAGGGATATTAAAAAAAGCAAATCACAATCAAAATAATTATTTACAATCAACTAATACATTTTGAAGGATATTAAAAAAAAACAAATCACAATCTAAACAATTATTTACAAAAACCATTCCACTTTTATCTTTTATGATATGGTGGCTACTATTGCAGCCGGTATAAAATAACATCGTTTTATAAATGCAGTACCGCCGCATTGTGAGGGTACCATTCTATTTATTATTATTATGTTCTATGGAGTATATTATATTTGAAGGATTTCCATTTCAAAAATAAACACACGTAGACCACGCATCTGGTAGAGAATACCAGAACCGTTCAATATTGTAACTTAATAGTCCAAATAATCCAATGCCTGCAAAGCAGCAAGTGTGCAAGCATTAATAGTATCGGAATGTGTGTCCACAAAGTCATTAAACTATATTAGTCAAATAAAGCTGAAGATTCTTAGGTTTGCAATACAGAATTAACTATTACGGAATATGAAAAGAAAATTGAGGTTGATGAAAAGTCAGATGATGGTAAAGAAGTGATTAGTGAAATTCCAATTCATTAAACTGAAGAAAATAGTGATGGAAAATTGTGCTCAGTTTATGGAATTCCGCGTTTACGTTCTGAAGTTCTAGAATCAAAACATCTTATGAAGAAGCACCTCAATTGGAATGAAAAGAACTGCCATCTCATTTGGAATATGCATATTTACAAGGTACATCGGAATTACCAGTCATAATATCTTCAAAATTGGCAGGAGAAGAAAAAGCAAGTTTGATAAAAGTTTTAAAGGAGCATAAGAGAGCGATTCATGGAAAATTACAGATATTAAGGGCATCAGTCCATCTTAATGTACTCATAAAATATTGATGGATCTAATTACAAACCTGTAGTACAACCCCCTTCGTAGACTGAATCCTAAGGTGAAAGATGTGGTGAGAAAAGAAATTATCAAGCTTTTGGACGCAGGATTAATTTACCCCATTTCAGATAGCCCATGGGTAAGCCCAATTCATGTGGTACCTAAGAAAGGAGGAATGACCATTGTGCCAAATGAGCAAAATGTTAATACCAACAAGAATAGTTACAGGTTGGAGAGTTTGTGTTGATTATCACAAACTAAATGATGCGACTAGGAATGATCATTTTCCGTTACCTTTTATTGACCAAATGATAGAAAGATTAGCATGAAAGGAATTTTATTGTTTCCTAGATGGATTTTCAAGATATTTTCAAATACCAATCACGGCAGAAGATCAAGATAAGACTACTTTTACTTATCCATTTGGAACTTTCGCGTACAGAAGAATGCCATTTGGATTATGCAATGCACCAACAACATTTCAGCGGTGTATGATAGCTATTTTTCATGACATGGTAGAAGATTTTATGGAAATATTTATGGATGACTTCTCAGTATTTGGTTATTCGTTTGAAGAATGTTTAGCAAATCTTGAAAAGATGTTGGAGAGATGTGAAAAATCCAATTTAGTGCTCAACTGGGTAAAGTGTCATTTTATGGTTAAAGAAGGAATAGTATTAGGACATAAAATCTTTAAGGTAGGGATTGAGGTCGATCAAGCAAAAATAGAATCAATTTCTAAGTTACCACCTCCGTCGAATGTTAAGGGTGTTAGGAGTTTTCTAGGTCATGCTGGATTTTATAGAAGGTTTATCCAAGATTTTTCAAAAATAGTAAGACCTATGAATAAATTGTTGGAAAAAGATGCTGAATTTATTTTTGATGAAGCTTGCATAAAAGCATTCAATATTTTAAAAGAAAAATTGGTATCTGCCCCAATTATGACAGGACCATATTGGAATCTACCATTTGAGTTAATGTGTGACGAAGTGATTATGTTGTTGGAGCTGTGCTGGGTCAACGAGTGGATAAGAATTTTTGACCAATTTATTATGCCAGCAAAACTCTTATAGATGCACAAAAAAACTACACAACTACGGAAAAGGAATTATTAGTAGTAGTTTTCGCGTTTGATAAATTTCAATCTTACTTAATTTTATCTAAAACTATTGTTTTTACTGACCATTCTACTTTAAAGTATTTATTCAATAAACAGGATGCGCGCCCTCGATTGTTGTGATGGATTCTGTTATTGCAAGAATTTGATATAGAAATTAAAGATAAGAAAGGAGCTGAAAATTTAGCGGCAGATCACTTGTCACAAATGGAAAATCCGGAATTAGAAGCATTAGATGAATCAGAAATTCAAGATACATTCCCCGATGAACAATTAATGGCAGCAGAAGATATTTCAGAATTACCATGGTTTGCTAATTACGCTAATTATTTAGTAACCAAGATTTTACCTGCAGGAATGGAATATCAGAAGAAAAAATGATTCTTTTCTGATTTAAAGCATTATTTTTGGGAAGATCCGTTTTTATTCAAATCCTGTGCAGATGGCATTATTAGACGATGTGTTACAAAAAAAGAAAGTCAAGAAATTTTAGATCATTGTCATAAAGGACCAGTAGGAGGACATCTTGGAGCAAATTCTATTGCTAAGAAAGTATTTGATGCAGGATTTTATTGGCCAACTATTTTTAAAGATGCTCAGGAATTTGTAAAAAATTGTGATGCTTGTCAAAGATCAGGAAATATTTCTAAACGAGACGAAATGCCACAACAATCTATTCAGGTTTGTGAAATCTTTGATGTATGGGGGATAGATTTTATGGGAGCATTTCCGTCAAGTAAAGGAAATAAATATATTTTAGTTGCGGTTGATTATGTTTCCAAATGGGCAGAAGCAAAGGCATTACCTACAAATGATGTTAGGGTTGTTGTTCGTTTTTAACTGCAGTTATTTTCTAGATTTGGAACACCAAAGGCTTTGATTAGTGATAGAGGAACTCATTTTTGTAATGCTCAATTGGAACGAGTATTATCACGATATGGGGTTTATCATCGGTTTGCTACTCCTTATCATCCGCAAACGTGTGGTCAAGTAGAAAACACCAATCGCGCTTTAAAAAGTATTTTGGAACGGTCTGTAGGATTTAATCATCAGGATTGGTCTACTAAATTAGATGACGCGTTAGGGGCCTTCAGAACTGCATATAAAACGCCACTAGGATGTACACCTTTTCGGTAGATTTATGGAAAAGCATGCCGTTTACCGGTTGAGATTGAGCATAAAGCTTATTGAGCTTTAAGGAACATTAATATGAATATGAAAAAAGCAGGAGAATATAGATTTTTACAACTGCACGAATTAGATGAATTACGATGGAATGCTTATGAAAATTCAAGGTTTTATAAAGAAAGAACTAAGTTATGGCATGATTCGAGAATTTGAAATGCTAAGGATTATGTGGAAGGAGATAAGTATTGTTATACAATTCCAGATTAAGGTTATTTCCAGGAAAATTAAAATCTCGATGGACTGGACCATTTATAGTTTACAGGATATTTCCTTCTGGAGCTGTGGAGTTATTACTTAATAATGGAAATACTTTTATGGTTAATAGTCACCGAATTAAGAGATTTTTCGAGAATGAAGTACAAGATTTCTTTGCGGAAACTGCAGATCTTATTATATGAATCAAATTATTGTAGTCGAGCTTAACGACCGAAGAAAAAACGCTTCTCGGGAGACAACCCGTGTTTATATGTTATGTTTTTCTTTTGTTTGTTTTAATTTTTCAGGTTGAACTTTGTGGGTGTGTTCCCTGGAAACCTTCAGGAGACTATAACTCGTCCACTCGGGATACCGAGGGGTTTAAAGGCTTATTGCATATATTAAATGCAATCGTGATTAACTACGAAAGTGTGGATGTTGTATATTATTTTTAAACAAGACACGGAGACAATCAAGATATTTTCTACTAGCCGATGAAGAGATATTTTTCGACAAGTCAGGGGAGTTTTTTGTTCTATTTTTCTTTTTCTTTTCCCTTACTCACTATGATTATCATTAATATACAATAAAAACATTGTATAAATTAAGTGTGAGGATGAGGTTCGTAAGGAAAGAAAATTTCTTTAATTTATATTTAAGTTTTTATTTGTCTTCTAAAAATTCATAAATTTTAAATTTTTAAGTAAATAACTAGATATTTATTAGTTTGAATTCTTTTATTAAAATTTTGGTTTTGTATTTAAAAGTTTAGACTTTAATGTGGATTAACTATTTTATACACATAACGTAAGCAATTTAATAATAAAGTAATATATAGTTACATGATAAGATGTATTAATAGGAAATCTATATAAAGATTTCTGAATTCTAAAAAAAATTAATAAATAATATGTATATTATTTTATGATACATAATATGATGTATGACATAAAAAGTCTTAATTCTTAAGTTTATTATACAATAATTTTATATATCTTTATATTCATGTGAAAACATTTGGGGGTTTACTAATTGTTTCCTCTGTTGTACGTAGGAACAGACCTGATCTCTAATTAGTGTTCTTAAATAAAGCAAAAAGAAAGAAAAATCTTTCAGAAATAAATAAAAAATAAAAATCAAACTATGTCGCTTTGTTGTACGATTCTACAGACATGTCACCGCTGGTTTGATTAAAAATTAATCTGCTTTACCTGAATCAAGTTATGTCGCTCTGTTGCATGTTATGCAGACCTGTCACCAATGTCTTGATTCTTAAAAATGGATTTCATATACTTATTTGGAATATAAAAGAAATTGTATAAATAAGTTTAAGAGTATATCATATATGGAAATTATAAAGTAATATGCATACTAACAATAAAGGATGTATTCAGAAAAATGAGTATAGATTATTTAAAGTGGATAATCATATTAGTAATCATTCATGAGCTATATGTTACACAAATAATAATAATTTTTATTTGTACATTATAGTTATCCATGTTACTTAAATTGTTTAAAATTTTAATTTATGAAACATATTTTAATTTAAGTATTCTGATTCTTAAATATTAGTTTGATGCTTATCAATTTTTATTAAGTTATTCTACTTGAGGACAAGCAGAACTTAAGTGTGGGGATATTTGATAACATCAAATAATATTCTATTTATATACTTATTATCCCTATCTTTATATATACTTTTAGTGCATTTCTATAGATTTTGGTACTTAATTCTTTCATATTTGCAATTTAGGTATAAAATACGAGGATTGAAGAAAAGGAACGAAAAAGGAGCTAAAATGAACATAAACTCGAAGAAAATGAAGACTTGAAGAAAACAAGACCAAATATGAAGACTTAAACCATATTATTGAAGATTGGGCCAAGAATAGAGTAAAGACCCGAAGAAATAAAAAGAAGAGCCCAAAAGAAAGCCTGACCCGAAGTTGGAGGATTCTGGAAAGAAGACCCAACCGGCGGTTGGATTAACCAACCGACGGTTGAATATATTTAATTAAAGACGGTTCTAGATGCGCAGTTGGACTTGGAGAGCAAGTTAACCCAACCGGTGGTTGGGAGCTCCAACCGGCGGTTGGACTGGCGGTTTTGAAAACTATAAATAGAGGCCACGGTTTAGGTTAAGGGATATACGAATTTTAGAGGTAAAAGTCGATTATTAGGGTTAAGGAACGACTCTAAGTCGAATTTGGAGGCTAGGAGGCTAGGGATTGAAGACCTTCAAACCTAACGAAGGGTAATTCAATATCTTTGGTTTGTATTCTAAGTCCTTTTACTTGATAAATGACTGTTTACTTGTATTTGGAATCTTGTGGGGATACTTGATAACATCAAATAATATCATATTCATATACTTATTATCCCTATATTTATATATACTTTTAGTGCATTTCTATAGATTTTGGTACTTAATTCTTTCATATTTGCAATTTAGGTATAAAATACGAGGATTGAAGAAAAGGAACTAAAAAGGAGCTAAAATGAATAAAAACTCGAAGAAAATGAAGACTTGAAGAAAACAAGATCAAATATGAAGACTTAAACCATATTATTGAAGATTGGGCCAAGAATAGAGTTAAGATCCGAAGAAAAAAAGAGAAAAGCCCAAAAGAAAGCCTGACCCAAAGTTGGAAGATTTTGGAAAGAAGACCCTACTGGCGGTTGGATTAACCAACCGGCGGTTGAATATATTTAATTAAAGACGGTTCCAGACGCGGAGTTGGACTTGGAGAGAAAGTTTACGCAACCGACGGTTGGGAGCTCCAACCAGCGGTTGAACTGACGATTTTGAAAACTATAAATAGAGGCCATGGTTTAGGTTAAGGGATATACGAATTTTAGAGGTAAAAGTCGATTATTAGGGTTATGGAACGACTCTAAGTCAAATTTGGAGGCTAGGAGGCTAGGGGTTGAAGACCTTCAAACCTAACGAAGGGTAATTCAATATCTTTGGTTTGTATTCTAAGTCCTTTTATTTGATAAATGACTGTTTACTTGTATTTGGAATCTATAAATAGAGGCCATGGTTTAGGTTAAGGGATATACGAATTTTAGAGGTAAAAGTCGATTATTAGGGTTATGGAACGACTCTAAGTCGAATTTGGAGGCTAGGAGGCTAGGGGTTGAAGACCTTCAAACCTAACGAAGGGTAATTCAATATCTTTGGTTTGTATTCTAAGTCCTTTTATTTGATAAATGACTGCTTACTTGTATTTGGAATCTTGTTTATATTATCAATGATTATTGATTATTTATTTAACATATTTGTTTAGATGAATGATGCTTGTATGAATATTTAAGTATATGTTTATGTTAATTGTATCTATGAATGTTATTAAGGTTATGTCTATATCGATTATATGATTATGATATTCATGCTATATAGAGAACTCTTGTGTGGATTGACTTAATAATTTAGGTTTATGTTTTGATTATACCTTGATAAACGAGAACTTGGTGATAGGTTATAGTAATTACTGGATTAAACTATAACTGATTAGATAATAACATTCGAGAGCTCAAAGTTAGTTAACCTTAATATACGTTGAAGCGCTTAATTTAGGATATTGAGCTGGACCAAGGCCTTTATCTACTTTTATATTTCAACATAAATCAATTGGCTGACAAAGATAAACATATATGAGAATCTGAATACAACTTAGCTAGTCTAGATAAAATATATCTTCTATCTACCTTATTCAGCTTAGATAATTCTTTAATTACTTTAATTATCTTGTATATCCTAGTTCGGTATCAAAAGTAAATATAAATATATATTCATAAGGAATTAAAACGTACCCCCTTATCTGTAATATTATATGTAATTAATTGTAATTGTAATATTGATTGTAGAATAAATTAATTATTTTAATAAACACATTCCCTGTGTTCGATACCTGAACTTACTTGTAAAAGCTATATTATACGAACAAGTTATTCTTGCGTGAATTGTGTGATAAAGTATTATTAGTATTTCTTTGATTTAAAATTTGTTATGAATTTATTTGCATATACTTCACGCACATCACAATACCAAACCAAATCTAATATAATTAATGTATTTCTCCCCCAAAAATAGTGTTTACTAGAAAACTAACGAACCACGTTAGGTTGGTAGAAACGTGGTCTTTTTTTTGTTTGTTTATGAATTAATTATGTTTCACAAAAAAGTTCACTTGTTAAATTTGGTTATCCACATAATTTTAAAAAGATGGTCATATGTTCGAATCAACTCTTTTGAACAATCGTTATTTTTATATCAAAATATTATTTTGATATCGGTTTAACACGGTTTGCAACAAGAGAACCGTGGTTGATACATTTGACCATTTTTAGATTTGTAATTTAATTGGTAGTGTGCAGTAAATGGTGAGCATGAGAACAGTGTATATAACTTGGTCCTATACTTCTATAGATCCGGGAGCACATCAATGTGACTGTATAAAACTACACATGGCAAAAAATTTAAACAGGGAAATTGCAGTCACAAAAGAGTATTGAAGAACGTATAAGATTAGTATCTTACTATTCGTATGAGTTCATAAGGATTATATTGTACTACATGTTTGGAACTTTAAGGGATCGCGTAAGATATTTAGACGATTAACAGCCGATCTTGTGCTAAAATCATAACCGTCGTCATACCGAGAAAAATGAGCATTGATAGCTTTCAAACCCTTCATAGTAAATCACTCTGTATCCGTCTCCACGTTTCTTTTTCTTCCTTTGATGTATCGTATCTGCAAAGGCCTTCTGGTTCACAACCTTATCAATGAGGTTTTTAAACATAAACCAGAAAGTTATGAAACAACTTCGGAAGGATTTAAACATGGAAATCGTGGTTGATAAGAAAGTATTGATACTTTTTATGTTTAAAAGACAAAAATAGAACTGCATTATATTTTTCCAATTTTGATAATGGGACAGAACATAACTAGTATTTGGGATCTCAGTATGTGGACATTGGATGTTAATTTGGATGCAAAAGTGAACTTATGTGCATTAGTATATTTATAGTATAACGAGAGCAGATATGTATATACATCGACACATTAATGTACTTAAATGAATGTCATCTAGCTTAATTCCACTTTCAAAAGTCTTTGCCTCTTTGGTCCTTGGGATGATAAATAAAGTTTTTAATTTAATTTTTGTTTTGAAAATGAAATATCATAAAATGTTCAAGTATCATACTATGTTGCAACAAAATAAAAATTCTCATGTATTTTTATATGGGTCTAAAATTAATTCAATACAGTCCGTATTAATGTAAACAACTTACATCTCGGTCCACAGCCCAAAGCTCACGGCCCACAGGTGCTTACCGTATACAGAACAATTTGGTAATGAATTTGTTTACTATATATCATTTTCCTAAAGGACCACGGTTTTGTTCATAAAGTCCGTACTTCAATTTAGTTGCCTACGATTTGTAAATAGGAACCGTGGATCACATTAGAAAATGGACCACCCACTCGTCAAATGTAACCGTGGTTTATGTTTACAAAGAATTGGACCACTGCTTTAAATATAGATCCGTGTTTCGCCAAATCTTTGAACCGCGGACCATGGAAAGGAAAGTGAAAACGCGTGAAGTTTTGAAAATGGATCACGGATTTTACGTGATTTTTATCATTTTCGTAGTCTATTAGGGGTGGTCTATAGTGGCTTGTGTAGTAGTGAAACATGGTAGAGGTGGTGGCACAAGAGGTCGAAGGGGTGGTAGGGAAAGAGGTGGTGGCACAAGAGGTGGTAGACGTGATGGTACAATAGGTGGCAGAGTCACAAGAAAGGTATTCAAAAGACAAATAACATAAATAATTTCACAATGATTTCTAATTTGGTTTATAGACTATGCTATTCTTTAATTGTACGCACTCATAATTTATAGATAATTTCATACTAAATCCTAGTTTGGCATATAGTCTGAGCTTGTGGATGAAGAAGTAAATGAGCTTGAAGTTGTGGTTGATGAGCATGTCAGTGAACAAGCAGATTATAATGACCAAGCTACTTCACCTGTTATGGAACAACTTACCCAACCACTTAGTCAAGAAGCACCAATAGCACCAGAATGGAACACTGATGCGTCTATAGACGAGGAAATTTTGATGGAACTAGCACCAACTTTAAAGAGAAAGCCGTTTTCTGATGGCCCAAGCACCCAATAAAGCATTTCTACCAACAGCAATGAAGCATGTACAGTTGTTGCATACTTTAGAGGTGAGAGGGTTACATTGAGAGAAAAAAAGGAAGAAATCACAGAGGATTGCAAACCAATGGAGAGCCAAGTTGCCTAAAGATGGTACTGGTACATCTGCAGAAAAGCCATTCGATTTGGTTGATGAAAATTAGAAGCAGGGTGAATTGGATCTGGACACTAGGAGGATGCTTTTGATGGTTAGGTTTCCTGTAAGTTGTGATGGTGTAAAAATTCTCATCTTGTATTTTGTGTTCCCAGGAATCCAAATTCTGTAGTCAAAAGACATGTAAAGTTATCCATGGTCTATGTGATCCGTATTTTATCTAGCTTTTATCTATTGTAAAGTAGACAAAAAACATGTGCAATTGGTACTGCCTTTTCAAAGTTTGCAGTATTTTATTGCTTTGTAAGGTTGGAAGGACTACGTTTTCCTAAACTATATATGTTGTGTATCACTATATCTTTACTTTTGCGGTTCTCTACATATGTGCCATTGATTAGTTCAATTAAAGATGCTTTACTTTAAATTCAACTAACATATGGAGTCCAATGAATTTAACCACTTGCATCGTTCAATGTACAAAACCAGTAGAAACCCACTGTAAAATAGCCAAAAAAGTGGTGCTTTCTCATTATAAACAAAGGACATCAATTTTGGAAACTACAACCATCTACCATAAATTTTGCAGCCTCACTACAACTGCTACTGCAACCATCTTGCAGATACAACTATGACCATCTACGAAATTACATTAACTACTATAGTAACAATCTACCAACACCTAGCGAAACAACACAAATACAATCACAACACAACAAACAACTACAAATGCCTTCTTCCGGAAAACAACCAAATCCTTGTTTCTCTGCAACTCAAGTTCCATTGCAGAATGTTGTGCCTCCACTCTAACCCTGTATTCTTGAAATTCCAGTTCCACTTGATTTACCATTTGTCTATGGAACATGATTTCCCTAAACGTTGCTGATTGTTCTTGATTAAGTGTCAAGTAAAGTTGAAATAGGTTAGCTTTGTACCAGTCACTAAATAGTTCATCATCAACGCAATGAAAAGCACTACACCTAATCGTTGGATGTTGCATCGCAACTAACAATATTTAGTCAATTTTCTTTATAAATTTCAAACTTAATTGAAATAGGTACTAACCATCGATTTAGGACAATTCAAGAATCGACGAGCTGGGTTATCTTTTGTCCATGATGTACGTTTTTCAGTGATCGACGCAGTCATGGATTACAGTCACAAAGAGATGGAATTCGAGACCTTCGGGTTGAATTGATCGACGTAGATGAAGAAGACGACATGTGTGAGCTATGGAGAAAAAAATTAGGGTTGCAAATGGTTTTCAAAAAGGGGGATACAATATATTTAAAAAAAAATTAAAATGATGTGGATGACATTTGGCAACATACGTGGAATAATTAAGACACCTGGCATCCTACGTGTCTTCCATGTCAGCGTTTTTAAGTTACAAACGGTAATCTGATACTTAACAAACATATCAACACAGGTTAACCGGTTTGGTTGCTTACATTGAACATTTATTGTAAATGTTGCATAAGTCGGAACAAATGGGACCAGTACGTAGCCGACATCATTGAATAACCCGAACTGAGAGGGTACTAATGGATGGAAAAAAATGAAAGATTTCATGAAAAAAATCCCCGAATATAGGGGTCGAGCCACCGGTTTTTCACCCTATATCGTTTTTGATAATACCCCATATGGATCTGGATCACTAACCATCAAATCCGCAGCCCATCTTTATCGGCCAAAAGATCATTACATAAAAATCATATACCGAAGTAAAAAAAATGAAAACTCAACCGAAGCAAGTACTTCAACAATACAGCGACCATCTTTATACCTTAAGGCATGACTCGTTTCTTGGTTTCCGAATACACCATCAATCAGAAGTAAAATCTCTTGTTATGACATCATTGCTTGCACTTGTAATGTTGAATTTGAAATCCCTGAACCCTTTATCTAAAAGCCTAACTTACTATTCTTCTAGATTGAACTCACACTACCTCTTCCAAGATAGAACTTTCCTTCTAGACCTACTTTTGATCCAGAAAAAAGATAAGCTTTGCACTTCTTCTTTTATTCTTTGCCATGACAGTGAGGCACCCTTGAAGCAAACCTCATTTCTTTGGGAAATAAGCTCTATATATGTGGCACATAAGGTAATTAATATGTAATGGTGTCCAACCTTGACTAATTATTAAACTCGGATGATTAAGTTCAACTAGAAGATGACACGTAATACATATTTATTAGTCTATGTTATATGAGTGATTAAACCACTAAATGTGCTAATATTAAAAGAATGCTTACCCTTCATTTTCCATCTACTATGTACTTCGTATGAAATATTTAGAAAAAGAGTGAGAATGAGTAAATTGGATATAATTATTGTAGGACCAATATGTATAAGAGAATCAGAAAATGTAATGATAGTTAGAAGACATACACTTTTATTATTACACAAATCTCATATATTGAATATACATGACATATTAGTGTGGTTCGTTCTCTCACTCCATATTTCAATACACCATTATCAATTACTTGAATTGAATCAAGCCGATTACTTTTCCTAAATAGTACCCTCAAATAGGTGACAACAAACATGAAACGCCCTAGATTTTTATTATACTATTCAAAACTCATATTCAACGAATCATAATTTCACATCATTTAAAACTGTAACCAATGTTTCATCTCTTTGGACTTTACAAGTCAAATATATATGTATCACTAACGATTATAAAATTCTCCTTTCCTTGACCTTGGACACAATTTCAGGTAAAACTGGGCGACTTATACAAGTATTATCTTAACGATAATTTAGAAGAAGAGAAGCTTATCTAACTGTAGAGCAAGCTTCGATCCACGTAATCTTCTAGTAATTATACTCTACTTGTTATGCAACTTAATTCCAACTGAGCCATACACCTAAAACATACATCCCTGAAGGGGTAAGCTAACGCTTAGTGAGAAATATGAACAATTAAAGAAGTAATGTACATTCATATTAACATATAATCTGCACGTATCACAAGTTTACTTATACACATAAATTTCGGGCAATTGTAGAGATCATCTAAACCATTCCATTTAGTACCATACCACAAAGGTATGCATACTAAAACATTACCATACCGTTAAGGATCCTTAGCCATCTTACATCATCGAGCTAGTGTCATGATCACTACTCGGCTATACCTTACCCATCAACTCATTTGCATGAGAGATATAAATAACATACACGTGCAAGTACGCCCTTTCCATAAATCTTTCATACGTCATGGCTAACATATTTAGCAAATCTGTACCTGTCATACATTTGATCTCTACAATGCCCATTCACGTAATCTACATATCAAAAATTTCTATCATATCTGATCAACTATTACTTATCCGCATGCCGTACCATATCAACTTTACAAACATATAAGAAATCTGAAACACAACACTTTATAAACGATAATATGACTCATAATAACGTACACAAAATACTTCACCTAATTGTGTAAACCTCTTGCTCGGAGCAATCCGGTATTACACAATCATTACCTATTTCATTCTCCATATTAATCACCTTGGCATTAGGCAAATAAGAGACTTAGTACAACTTTTGTAAACACCATTTCTTGAAACACCTCAAATATGGGTGATTAATTGATTAATAGCCTGAGTTCACCTCAATTTAACTTCAATTTGATCAAGCTCTTCCTCCTCCCTCTTGTTCCTCTTAAAATCGTCATTCATCATCACCTATCCCCTACCCTCTTTGTTTTGATCGACTACCACCAACATCCAGAGGTTTTAATTATAAAATTTACATTTATAACCCTCAAATTATCCCACTTGATTAAAAATAACCATTCCTAACATATTTTATGATTTTTGTACATTTGGTCCCTCAACTTATCTCTCATACTTGTTTTTATTCTCATTCATAATATTTGGTATTTAACAAATTATATATATATATATATTTTTAATTTAAGTAACATTACTACTATAAACCAAAAACTTATTGATTTTTGGGGTGTTACAACTCTTCCCCACTTATTTGGATTGTGTCCTCACAATCAATTCACGATTTCTCATGTAAACTCAAATCTCTTCCATATTAACTTAGCCATTTATCTTTCAACTCAAGCTTAGATACTACTTAACTAGGGCATTCTCTATTTCTTTATAGATATCTACCACTCCCTCACTTAATGCGATGGCCCGCATACATTTTCTGTTGTTATAAAAATATTGACTTATATCATTACACTAATTCACTCTTTTCTTAAGGGATAAACTTGTTAGGAACCTCATCAAGATTTCTCTGGTTAATCTGTCACATGTTATAGATACTTATAATATTGCACAACAACACTTAACATTACATGACATAGCACACTATTCGAAATTATATTTATAACCTTTACTTAGTTCTTCATTCTATCTTATTCTCATTAATAACGCTTAATTACCTTCCCTCATATAATCACACTACACAAAGTGTTCTCGATATATAATTAAATCTTTACTCATCAATTTTAGCTACGATTAAATAATACTCTTACTCAAAATTTATGCATATCACTCAATGGTCTCATACACAATATGTGCATATTTGCTTGTCACTTGTACAACTAAGAATATAATCATCTTTCCTTTTTTTAAACACATATCAACTTGTATATACAAAAATATACTTTTAATTCTTCAAAGTAATATACAAGAAAAGTTGTATTTAACTGTATCCATTTAGGCATATAAACTGTATACACAACTTATTCTACTCGAATCATTGACCACTTACATAGGTCATTTATTATTATCTATCTAAGCAACTTAAAACATATAATATATGCATACACCTTTATCCACTTTTGACTGGCATCGAGTGTAATATCTAACACATGTGTAACATCAATAACTGCTCATTACAACTAAGTCAATCTTCAGTTTAACAACTATTACACATAGCACCGTGCATATAATTGACCCAAATTTTCTTTTTATAATGTCTCAATATTGTAATATAGCATATTGCATTTCTTAACAATACGTATGACGTAATTTAAACTTAGCACATATAAGCTAAACAAAATCACAACATTCAGCTGGGTACCTGCCGGGTACCGTCGTAACCAGACGACTCAATTTTTTTCCAAAACCACACTCAAACTACCTGTTTCATTTACACACCGTATAACCCACTGTAAAACACGTTACCCGCCGGGTACCCTTCAGTCCGAGCAGATTCTGAACCCGATCAAAACCTGCACTATTTCAAGTTTAATAACGAACTTCAAACCTTCATAACTCTCGGATAGTTTAATATTTGACCACCAAATTTTACGAGCACTTTCCAAACATGAATATAAACATTTCCCAATTTACACTTTTCTTAAATTCAAGTTTTATCGAAATCTTGACTTTTGACCAAAACTTGATCATTTTTGACCATTTTCTCAATTTGTAAAGTTTCTAACCACACACATTATGGCTTCAAGTTTTGGACAACACTTTTAAATATTCATTTGGACTTTATTATCACAAAAAATACAACATACCATAACTCTTACCCATTTTGACATTTCCTTCCATTCGTGATCCATTTAGGCACCATAACGACCCATTTGGGTCTTAACCATATTTACACCATTACATTGTCATCTATCACTCCATTGAATCAATAAAGTCAAACTAAACAATTAATATACCCATACATTAACACGTTAAGACTATGGGTGCATTAGTGACCCCTTTACTAATTCTATTGACATTTGACATTACTTAGTAATCCAATTCAAGTTTTCTATATAAGACATTGACCATTTCTAGGTAATGACTACTTGTCATCATCTACTTTAATCAAAATTCAATCTGACACTTAATCACATGCATTAACTGTATATAATCAATAAACAACAAGGTATCCCGTTAAGGGTATTAATAATCACTTTCATTACATGACATCTACTTTTAACCTTTCCATATCAACATTAACATGTATAGTATAGTTAATCCAAAACTCCACTTGGACATTAAGCCATAACCCTATCCATTTGTGTAACACCCCCAAAATCACTGTTTAGCGGAAGCAAGCTTTGGGGTGCTACTAATCAAATAGCACAGCACAAAAGTAAAACAAACGACATCTATATGCAACGTTTGTAAAATAGTTACATTTCCATACATAAAATGTTTGAAACATAGAGTTTCGGGTTACAAAATGAAGTTCCCTAGAGTCCGCGCGTAAAGCGGGAGATTCTATTACATAATCATAATAAATACAAAAGATAATGCTAAGAATCTCCGTTAAATGCAGTTGTAGAAATCATGCGACTCTAGCTAGTATCCTGAGGGAGTCCTACTCCGTATGTGTACCTGAGATACGAAGCTAAAAAGGTCAACACGAATGTTGGTGAATCTCACAGGTTTGTAAATAATATTAGTATTTGAACACAAGATTTCATCAGTAATGCCCGCAGGCGTAAATCAAGTATTTGCAATCCTGCAAATGTAAAGTAAGTAAGTTATACCATAGCCATGAGGCTCATAATCGAAGCTTAACCCGTAAGTAGTAAGTTGCCCCCGAGAAATGCTCGAACCTGAGCAAGCTAAGTAACGAATAATAGTCGCCCGTTTATACAGAACGGTTTATGGTAGCGCTACTACCCCGGGCGGGGAGGGTCATTTCCCTAATGGATCCATTAACTAGTGTTCGCGCTTAAGTACCATAACTAACGATATATGATGGAGGGACTTCCCCAAATAAATGGTAAGAAAACTCATGCAATTCCGTTTGGTAAACATGTAATTCAGTACTTGTGTTCATAAAAGTAAGCAATGTATCTCACCCCTTAAGTAAAACAGTAAAAGTGGGGCTGTAAGACTCACCTGAGTCTAGCAAGTATGAAGGTGTAATCAAGTAAGGCGGATGTAAGTCCGTACGTGGTTCTCCGAACCCTGCAACCTTCTGGCATCCGAAACGCACAAGGTTGTAAGTAAACAAGTAAACGAGTTGGTGTCTTAAAAGATCACCCATGCTAGTTGTCCACTCAACTAGGAAATGTCCAAATGTTCGTTTAGTAATCCGGTTGTAGTTTGAAACTAAATATGGCCCGTTGGTGATGGTTTGTAATAATAATACAAAAGTGTTATTATTTTATATATCGTTGTATCAGATTTCATTATCTGTAAGTGTTTGACACTTAGTGTGAAAAGTATTTATAAGTTCCTGGATGACGGGGGTCCGGGGGCAGCGCCCCTGGTAGTAGGGTCCAAGGGGCGGCAGCCCCTGGCGGGGTCCAAGGGGCAGAGCCCCTGGCTGGGGTCGAGCCAGGTGAAAAACGCATCTGGACTTGAATCTGGGTGAAATCGAGTGATAAAATTTAAGGTCTCGACACTTAGTAAAATTTATGTTTTCTTGGTTCTGTTTTATGCGACATAAGGCTTGTGTCGCTAGATGCGACATAGTCTGTTGTGTCGCAGATCACCTCTGCGACATAAGGGCTTGTGTCGCTAAGTGCGACATAGTCTGTTGTGTCGCAGATCACCTCTGCGACATAAGGGCTTGTGTCGCTAAGTGCGACATAATTCAAATTATGCGACACAAAGGCTTGTGTCGCAGGTGGCCTGGAGCCTCTGCGACACAACGAGCTGTTGGCTGGAAAATGAGCCGAAAAGGTGTTTTCCGGCCTCCGTTCGACCTGTGACTTTTACCCAACCCATATTTGGACATTTTAAGCTTAAAGAAACAACTAGAACTTAAAAACACTTGAAATCGAAAGGTTTCGAGTTTTGTCGGAAACTTACAAAGTGATGAATCGAAATTCCGAAAAGGTAGGAGTGTAGATCGTTGCGTGGTGATCGTTTTTCTCTAAATGGGTGTGACGATTTATGGTGGTTTGTTGGTGTTATTTGGTGGTTTTAGATGACGGTGGTGGTGGTGAAAGTTGAGAGAAAATGGAAGGAAGAAAGAGAAAGTAAGTGGTGGAAATGAGGGGGAAGAAAGGAGGGAGGTGGGGTTTTGGTGAAAGCCTCACCTTTCCAGCCCCAGTAATTGTGCTCCGTGCGGTGTTCGTCTTCCCCAGTCGTTAAACATTAAATCATTATTTTGACTGTTTACAATGTAAGTTTTAAAATACGGGAGTTCATTAAATTCATTTATTGAAGTATTTTACTAATACTTACTAATTCAATTGGTTTCGTTTGTTTGTGTTTTTAAATGTTTAGGTCGCGTAGATGTTTATTATGCGATACAAAATGTAATTGAAATATTATCAAAATAATATTTGTGACATAAAAGTGTCCTTAATTACTATTACATTGCTTGATATAAATGTTCACCAACGTCCGTATGATTTGAATCGAATTACATTCGATTTGAAATTCGTACGATTTAAACCAAATCGCATATTAATATACATTTTGATACATTAATTAGTCTAGTACCACACTAATTACATGTATTAACAGTTAAGTAGGAACTAATTACTAGTCCTAGCTTGGCAGGTGTCACAATTTGCTTATTCAACGTAACATTAATGTAAACACATTTACATAATTATGCACATCTATGCATTCAATCTTATTCCAGCTTTTACTTAATAGAAAGTTCATACATTTCTTACATTCACTTACAACAGTCACATTAAGTCTCTCTGATACTTGGTAGCCTCAACAATTTTATGTGACACAACATAATATAATTACGTTGGCCAGACGTAGTTAGATTATGTTGTTCACACTTCTTCATATTATAATTATCAATGTGACTACTCTTTACTTAAACACATAACATATAGCACAACAATTTAACAACAATAATAATTAAATTATAAATTGCTATCTACATAAATATTCTTACATAAACAAGTCATTCTACATAATTAGTCAACATACTTTACTAAACATAACTTCATCTTTACTTTACATCTTTTCACATACCATTTTTTTTACATGACAACTGACATAAGTTAGTATTTCAGAAACTCAGAACATACGGCTAACATAAGTTAGTCTATCTGAATATAACTGAACGCATAAACATTCCTTTTACATGTTTCTGTACACTTATCTAACCAATTATCTATTCACCTTCATTTACATTCCATATGTATACCACATCATCCAATCATACATCTTCATATAAATATTAGCAAGAAAAGCTTAACTATGCCTTGCAATAATTTACTAATTCTTGAACTATTACTTTAATATCTTCTTAACATTTTCAGGCATACTACATTCATTTGGAACTATTTGAGATACTAATATTTCATTCAACATTCTTTACTAGATCAATACTTAACAATCATTAAATAGTTCGCTACAAGGAAGCATGTCAGTCCAATCTAATCAACATCACTACTGTACATAATCAACATAACCATTCGCATTAGTTTAAGTCTAGACAATCCTATCGTCAATTTCCTAATTCCCTTAAACTATCGCTCTGATACCAAATTTGAAACGCCCCAAAAAAAATTTATACTGTTCAAAACTCATATTCAATGAATCATAATATCACATCATTTAAAACTATAACAAATGTTTCGTCTCTTTGGACTTTACAAGTCAAATATATATGTATTATGATTATAAAATTCTCCTTTCCTTGACCTTGGACACAATTTCATGTAAAACTGGGCGACTTATACAAGTATTATCTTAACGATAATTTAAAAGAAGAGAAGCTTATCTAACTGTAGAGCAAGATTCGATCCACGTAATCTTCTAGTAATCATACTCTACTTGTCATGCAACTTAATTCCAACTGAGCCATACACCTAAAACATACATCCCTGAAGGGGTAAGCTAACGATTAGTGAGAAATATGAACAATTAAAGAAGTAATGTACATTCACATTAACATATAATATGCACGTATCACAAGTTTACTTATACACGTAAATTTCGGGCAATTGTAGAGATCATCTAAACCATTCCATTTAAAACTATCACATCCCCAAATTCGGTCAACGCGGTCAACACGTGATTAGCGGAAGCATTAGAGTAAGCGGGAGTGCTGACGTCAATATTTGACACTCATGTAGATCAGAGCATATGATTATTGCTGAACAGTAAATTAAGATGCCATTTGAGTGAGTAGTTTGTTACAAAAAGCTACATCCCGTCATAGTCATAGAATTAGTATAAATTTTACAGTCTTGATTTGTCCCAAAATGTGGCATCCTAATTTGTCGTGGGTCGCCTAACTCCGTTAGTATGCGTTCTTACTTGTGCTGTGAATTACCTGAAAAATATAGTAAAAGGTCAACAATAATGTTGAGTGAATTCACAGGTTTTTGTAAGAATGGTTTGTTTAACCATATTCATTTAGTAAAAGAGTTGACAAATAAGTCAAACAAGGTCGTTCACAATAGTTTGTAGGAAGGTAATATCCTATGTCCGTACATAGGCGTACAAGTACTCACACAGATAGTTCACAACCATGGTATGAAATCATTCATACAATCAGTAGCATATAAGCATAAAAGCAATTATAGACAGATATTGCATGTTATAGCAAATCAAGTTCTATGTTTTTCACCCCAAGTTTTAAAGCATTTAAAACAGTGAAAAGGGGCTGTGAACTCACCTGTGGGTGCTAGCTTTCCTAACCGTAAGTAATA
The DNA here is from genome assembly GCA_963422505.1 of Pseudognaphalium luteoalbum. Classification (NCBI taxonomy): domain Eukaryota; kingdom Viridiplantae; phylum Streptophyta; class Magnoliopsida; order Asterales; family Asteraceae; genus Pseudognaphalium; species Pseudognaphalium luteoalbum. The sequence continues at coordinate 84,293,914 of OY730192.1, read as the reverse complement.
TCCAATCCGTAATCCTCTAACGTCCTAAACGTAAGAGATATATTAATATGAGTATTTGACGGCTTGTCAAATCATGCAAATGATTTAATTGTTTTGAAGGATCGTTGTAGTTGAATTATGTACGATTCGTTGGTGTTTCTTGAATTTAGAACATTTGTATCCCTCGAGTAGTCATTCGTTATGCGTATGTATATCCAAATATATATATATATATATATATATATATATATATATATATATAAAAAGATAATAGATCATAGGGATTGACCCATGACCTTTTAATACTTAACACCCATCATTTACCACTAGGCTATTGCCTAAAATAGTTGGTAATTTGCTAGGTTTAAATATATATGTACATATTAGTTAGTCTAAAATCAAAAATGGAAATCAAAACAGGGTCACAGGTTTCGAACCTGTGACCTCCTGTTGCCAATCACACGCCCCATCCACTGGGCTAAGTGCTTTATGTTGTTTATATTTCACCAAGTATATCTATATATGTATTAATAAGAAGCTAACATGTCAAAAATGAAATAAAATAAAGCACTCGCTTCCAATAACACGCCTCAACCAGTAGGCTAACGCCTAGCTTTGTTTAAGTTTTACAAAGTATCAATATATATGTATGTTTTGTAAGCTCATAAAATGTGCATGATTTACACAACAGCTCGACCGAAAATCACTCCAAACCAGGTACGATCTTTTGATTCTTGGGCATAATCAGTACGTATATAACACCAGTACATGATGATAAATGCATAATAAACTCAAAATAACTTAAAGGGATAGGGAAGGTGGTGCTCACGGTGGAGGTGCAAACCGGAAGTGAGGGTGCCGAGAAGGTGGTGAGGATAAAGACGACACACGATGATGATGATGTCGTTCGTTCTGCTGCTGCCGTTTCTTGTTCGTAATGAGACCGAGCGAAGATGAGGTGGTGAAACCCGATAGTAAGGGTGGTGGTGCCGAGGTGGTGCTCGATGAAGGTGATGATAAATAGTGAGGGTGATTATTAGTTGTTGTTTGTTGCTTCTCAATCTACAACTGCTGCTGCTAACATTGTTTGAAACCAGGGGAGAGGAATAACAGTGGTGACTCAAATAATTGGGGTTTGTTGAGAGTGGTTGTGACCATCGAGTGTTTAAGTATATAAAAATATGAGAGTTCAAAGGGTCAAACAGGAGGCATGGTGAGGTGTTGAAAGTGTCGAGCAGATATATATTTTGTGTAGTTTGGTGAGGATTTTTAACCCGTTAATTTCGAGTACGGGTATAATTATTGCAATATAAAACTTAATATTTTATATTTTTATTTTGTAGATGTTCTCCAAGTTCATAATCTAAAACTAGAATAGTGATATTTTCAGTATTTTTGACTGTTGTATGATTTGTACCTTATAAATGTTCTACGTGCTCAATATGTATTTAAAACAAAATATTATTTCGTTTTAAAATTTTTCCCACATATTAATTTAGTTAAATAATACTTCGAAATGATTTTGGGAACATTTCTGAGATATTTTTCCGACGCGTGTTTCGCTAACCTTTAAGTATTATATATGTAATTAAATAAATTACAAATTTTGTAATGCTTCTCGTATTATTATTTTGGGCTTGCTAGACTTATTTCGCATCCAAAACTTCTATTTCAAAATTAACCAGGAAATTAGCCTAAGGATGCATGTAATTAGGTTTAATTATTACCTAATTTGGAGAGTTGTCACAAAAACCATACCACAACGGTATGCATACTATAACATTACCATACCGTTAAGGATCCTTAGCCATCTTACATCATCGAGCTAGTGTCATGATCACTACTCGGCAATACCTTACCCATAAACTCATTTGCATGAGAGATGTAAATAACATACACGTGCAAGCACGCCCTTTCCATAAATCTTTCATAGGTCATGGCTAACATAGTTAGCAAATCTGTACCAGTCATACATTTGATCTCTACAATGTCCGTTCACGTAATCCACATATCAACAATTTCTATCATATATGATCAACTACTACCTATCCGCATGTTGTACCATATCAACTATACAAACATATAAGAAATCTGAAACACGATACTTAATAAACAATAATATGACATATAATAACGTACACAAAATACTTCACCTAATTGTGTAAACCTCTTGGTCGGAGCAATCCGGTATTACACAATCATTTTCTATTTAATTCTCCATATTACTTACCTTGACTTTAGGCAAATAAGAGACTTAGTACAACTCTTGTAAATACCATTTCTTGAAACACCTCAAAGATGGGTGATTAATAGATGAATAGCCTGAATACACCTCAATTTAACTTCAATTTGATCAAGCTCTTCCTCCTCTCTCTTGTTCCTCTTAAAATCGTCATTCATCATCATCTATCCCCTACCCTCTTTGTTTTGATCGACTACCACCAACATCCAGGGGTTTTAATTATAAAATTTTCATTTAGAACCCTCAAGTTATCCCACTTAATTAAAAATAACCCCTCCTAACATATTTTATGATTTTTGCACATTTGGTCCCTTAACTTATATCTCATACTTGTTTTTAATCTCATTCATAATATTTGGTATTTAACATATTTTATATATGTATTTTTAGTTTAAGTAACATTACTACTATAAACCAAAAACTTATTGATTTTTGGGGTGTTACAAAACTACTCGTATTTTTTGAAGTAAATTTAAATCCTCTAACTAATAACTAATATTGATATTCTTTTGGTCTTCAATAATCATTGATTATATTCATATACGATTGTTTAACCATACCCAACTTTTTTACTTATACTGCTCAACCATTATCATTTATAGTGATTATTCTTTTTCAGTTTTCAATGTTTAATTAATAAAATACCATTATCATCATACTTATTAATAAGTATGCTTAGTAATCATGATGATCTTCTACTTTTTAGGTATAATTAAGTACATAATAAGGGTTTTTGTTGAAAAATAAGTTAATAATTCTCATTTATGTGTTTTGGGGTATCAAATATTCCAAACTTGTTAAAATGAACAACTTATTTGAAAATTATAATTATAGGGTATCGGTACCAAATTAATTGACTGTTCTTTGCCGAAAAATGAGTCATATTAACTGACCATTCTTCGATCTATGTCATATTAACCGATTCACCCACATTAGTGTGTTTTCGGGTATCAAATACTCTGAACTTTTTTAGCCTTATACCCTTCAATCATAATTTTCAAATAAGTTGTTCATTTTAAAAGTTAAGAATATTTGATACCCCAAAACATAAAAATGAAAATTATCGACTCCTTTTTCAGAAAAAACCCACATAATAATTATTATTTTATTTTTTCTTTTCCATCTTATATTAGACATTGTTAATTTAAATAAAACAAGAAACAAGCTGTCAATCGACAAAAAATAGGGATGAAGTAATCTCTTTAGTATTTGGATAATTCACAGGTCAAAAAACTTAATTTCTAATTGATAGGCTCATGTATAATAATAATAATAATAATAATAATAATAATAACAATAACAATTCAGATCTAAGCAAAAAGTTAATTAAACCTCACTATCTTTTTGCTTAAGCCCTTCTAGTCTCCTACTTTCAAAAGTCAAAAGCGCACCATCATATACCTTTTTTTAATGATTTTTCAAATGATAGCCCTTAAGGTTATGTTTAAGAAAATATTCTATACCAAAGTGATGGTACATTAAGATTAGTGGAGTGGTTAATAAAAGGTTAGTGAGGTAGTTATCTCTGTCTCTACCCCTTATTATTCATTTTGACATTTTGGCTTAAACTTAGCCATGGGGATATACAAAATCTCCAAAATGCCCCTCAATTTAAATTTATTATGCAGCTGCCACTTCTAATTTAAGACATATTTAAATTTTTAAAGATTCAATTTAAATTACTTTTGCCACCTAATACCGTGTATACATGTCAATGACTCATGTAGATGTTATTTTAGAAAGCCAACAATGTAAATATAGTAAGTACTATGGTTGATCTCTCTGGTTGAGGCTGCAATTCATTTTGACACGTGGGAAGGGCTTACTCTACTAGTGTCTCGGCTTGGTCTCTCTCCCTTCCACATTTCATACAATATCAATTCATTTCATAGACATACAATCACGATTCCTGAGATTCCATACAATATCAATTACATACTCACAAATGGAAATTTCACCATTAATACAGAATCACTTGATAAAAATAAAATAAACTACTAACACTATATAAACACAGTTTTATTTCATGAAAAATTAACACTGCAACATCAACACACCAACTATACCACAGCAATATCAACACACCAACTATGGATTCTGAAATCAATATGATTGTTGCTCACCTTGATGCTGAAAATTATCTTGAACTTACTCTTGAAACTGCTCCACAATCTGCTCCCGTTATTGATCCGGTTTATGCACATGTCTCAACTACCATTGTTGATCCAATTTCTGCTTCTACTTCTGCTGTTATCCCTACTGTGGTTACTGCTAATACTCTTGCTCCCTTCACTGAAGATGAGGTAACATCCATGCTCCTGATAGTTTTTACTTTTGAGATTTCATATGTGCTTAGCTAAATAACATAAATATTACAATTAGTTGCTTCTACTCATATTCATACTCTGATAACACGCAAAAAATCAATTTTTTATGTGTTATTATCTCGCCTTTTTAGCCCGATTATTGATGAAAATATTTGAAATATGCAATTATATACTAAATTTTATAGATGATACTTCAAGAATCAACTAAAACGGCCTAAAAACGAGTAAAATGGCGCACAAATGGTTAATAAATCTCTGGTTTATGCTTTTCAATGCTTTTGAGCTACACTTAGAAATATAACCTCTAACTTATGTCATTTTCTTCGTTAGGAAATTACAAAGTCGTGAACGTGAGAATCACTTAAAACGGATAAACGACGAAGAAGTTACGCCCAAACAAAGACGTTAAGAACCAAAGATCAAAAATATGCGCAAGCCAAGCCGTATACGGGCAAGATAGACCCTATATGGCCTAGACATGACCGTATATGGCCAATCTTGACCGTATACGGCCTAGGCTGGGCCGTATACGGCCTGTCTAGCCCGTATACGGCCTGTCTAGCCCGTATACGGGCGGTGCTTGCCCGTATTTCTTGTTTCTCACCCGAAATACGGTCGAACGGCCCGTATTTTGTGTCTAAGCCATATTTTTGAAGATTTTTACTCGGACAAAAAATACGGTCGGGATTTTGAAGATGGAAATACGGGCGAAATATACGGGCGGGGAACTAATATAAATATAGCCTTCCACATCCACATTTAAATCATCCTCTACTCCTCTCACTCTCAACACACAAAAATTCTCTTTCTAGATTAGATTTTTATATTTTTAGTTTTTTCGTAGTTAGCGGCTAGTTAGTATCGCTTATTAACCAAATGAATAGAGGGGTAATTTTGTAATAACGCTTGAAGGATACTCGAAGTTCTGCCTATAATCTTTCATGTTATATTCAGCTACGCTCTTATTACGGTTATATATATCCTTTATCTATCTTAGTTATGATGATTGTTATTGTTGTTATCATGCTAGATTTAGGATCGTTTGCCATGATTAGCGAGTAGTTATATTTTGTGTTTGCTATGATGTAGTTAGTCGTATTAATTGGGATGATGTCATTATGAAACAACGGAGGTAACGTTATACGGATTTCATTTGTATAGCGCTGGAATCACTAATGTGTGTAGTAAAGAACGTGGAAGTTATGAAAGTCGTGACCACAATCCGTTGTGGACTAATATTATTATAAAAACTCTAGTGCTTGGATTTACTATCTAACTATGATTTTAAACTTCTTTCAAATGAAACGCCTTTCAACCAGTAAACGTGATTACGGCTTTAATGATAGGACGTCGTGAGCCCTATCTAAAGGTACTTAGTTATCTGTGTCTAAACGTACATGGTCTAATTTATAAATAGTGTAAATATTGCTTTCTAAAATGAACACAGATAACATCGCTGTGATGGAATTAATAGTTTCTAAATTGAACATAAAATACATTGCGACTATGGAATAATGTTTTCTGAACTGAACGCAAGTACACCAGAACTATAGAAATACTGACGCAGAAGTACACAGTGAGTGACTGTGGAAATATTGTTTTCTAAAATGAACGCAAATATTACACTGTGAATAAATTAAGGATTTATTGGAACTTTAAAGTAAGGGCTGGTTTATAACATAGATGGATAATTGTTGCACTTAAATATAAACTTAGTTAAACAAGTCTAGGATAACCTTTATGAAGCAGCGTAAGTACCCTCGGCTAAGTACTTAGTATAGCGATGGAAACACCACTGGTGGAGTACAACATGGAAGCCAGGGAAATGGCGTCGTTACTTGATGTGTGGATTAATGGGGTTAATGTATAATGCAAAGTGAGTACCGTAAATCGGCTAAGTACTTGGTATAGCAATGGAAATACCATGGGTGGAGTATGTGACAACCGTCAAAATTCTCATGTCATTAACACAATTGAATCTGAAATTACGCTTACAGCATTCCTAAAATCCTAGTGAAAATCCTAGGTTATGACTCCGTAGGCTTATCAAAGTCGTAGAACGTCTTAGAGACTGCTTGGTGAACATTAAATTCCCTCAGACATGCCAAATTAAGTTACTAAGTGCCAAATAAAACAAATAAAACCCTATCTCTTTATGTCTTCACAAAATCCTTATCGGATCGAAAAAACCGAAATTTCAGTGACTCGATAAAGTAAATTCAACTGGACGGTGTCCGACACTATATACGACATTGGTGAAAACATTTCTATAAATAACTTAAATCTATTTTTAGAAATTATTTATCATATACTATTATTTTTTTAAAATAGTACGAGATAAACCTAGACGTTTTGTTTAAAACTTTATTAAACGCAGTAAAAACGCGTGAATCAAATTCGGAACCCAAACGTAAGTCAATAAATATTTTGACAACTCAAAATAAAGTATATTAATAATACTTAAATGTAAAATTATCCAAAAGATATCGTGAATTAAAACGACAAAAGATAACGTCACGCGACCAAAATAACGAGCAAACGACCAAAATACATAAACAGAGATTGGAGATTAAATCACACACCCTCATGGTAGGGCCCATGAGAACGACCAGCCACCCCTCTTTTCCCCCCTAAGCCTCACATGATCACCTCCTTACTCATCCATACATTTTACATGCAATACTCTCACTTTCCATCATTTCTCTCTTTCACCTATTCCCTTCCTTTTCTCTCTAAAATCCATTTCTCTCTCTCTTTTGCTGGTGACCAGCTACTAAACCACCACCATAAACCTCCCTAACATCACCACAAACCACTCTTGTGCCACCATACACATCTTCAAGTTTATGCAAAGGAAATTCAAGAAAACAAGGTTTCAAGACCTCCTCATCTCATTTCTGCCATCAAACATTTAAATCACCATTGTAAGGACTCATTCACCCTCATCATACTCTTATAATCATGATATTATGTTCACTCAAAGTATTATGTTCTTAAACCAACTTAAAAACCACTTTTTGTAACTTATAACTCACAAAATGTAAGAAATATCTCCTGTCCAGAAACTTTGATCTATTTGCACGATTTTTATAAAAATCATTAATTAATGAAAATGGACGTTTTTATAATCTAAAATGAAGTTCAAGATGTTATCTTTCAAATCTCATAAGCCTCATATTTTTCTGAGCTCGTTTACCATTTTGAATAATTTTTATGAAAACATATAGACAATCTGCCTAGAAAAGTCAGAAACTTTTATCTCAGTGTTTTGACCAAACCTTGAGCTACACACCTTCAAATGACCTGAATCTACCTCCCAAATTTCATAAATTTAATTGGCTACAACTTTCGTATTAACCACTTTTACTGATTCCTTGTAGATTTTGCTCAGAAATTTGATCTTCATGCATGTTACAGAAACTGAACTCAGAAGAGAAAAATAATATTTAAAAATAGTTGAACATTTTTGGAAGATCTGGAAAAATGACAGTAAATACCTAACACATTGAATATGATCTATGATTTTTTCTAAAATCATTTTATTACAGAAGTATTTTTAATAAATACAAAAAGACAGGTGTAATTTCTGGAAAACGTAAAAAGTGGACTGATGTTGGTTAAACTTAAAAACCGACACTTGCGGACTTACTATTTAAGGAAAGACTAACTTTTTATGATGTATGAACATATTTAAGGTTTGGGTAAAAGTTTCGGGTCAAACCAAGTAGGTTTGACCAAGTCAACTAAAACGGGGCTCGGTTTTGATAAAAACGTTAAACTTACAATTTTTGGTAAGAACGATAACAAAAAGGGTTTGGGTGTCTTATGATGTAATTATCGAATTGTGTATTGTTAATCATAAATTATGAGGAATCAAAGTTCCAAAACTCAAAACACTATAAAAATTTGGACACAAAACATTAGTGAGCCATTATATGATTTGTATAAAAAGTTCGACAACTTTAGGACGTTGTATACTTGAATATTCAATTAGTAATCAAATGTGAATATTGGACGTTAATAAACTACAAGAAAAAAACTAACTATATTAGCACTTGGTAATCTAAACAATTAACTAAGCAATCTTAACAACCCAAATTACCGAGTACTAATTAGAAGTCTCGTGTTCATAGGACTTGGATGGGAGTCATACCCGACAAGCACGTGCGCTACATCCATCGTTTAATCTTACGTTCAATTGTGAGTTTTCACAGCCCCTTTTTACATGTTTATTATTTTGGAGTGAAAAGCATGATCTCGAACTTTTGTTATATTATTTATGCAAATTGGTGTATACTATTGTTATGCTTGAGTACTATCGTGCTACAGTCCCCGAAAATACTGTTTACACTACTTATTAACTCGTCCCAGAGCCAAACGAGCCGTTGATATTTATGGATAGCACTATTTAGGGGGAAACCACTCCTCGCTCACACTAGTCGTGAGTGCGTAGTATCACCAGTACTCATGTTACCGATAGAACATGGAGCTTGGGGCATGTGTCGATTGAATCGGTTTAGTAGTGGCCTCAATTGCATTAACCCTCTTGTATACTACCTTTCATATTCGCAACTATTACAACCAATCATTTTTATTCATGTCATTTATGAACAAAGATTTTAATTTATTTATTTGTAACACTAAACCTGTGTACTCACCAACTATGACCATAGTTGACCCTTTTGTTTTATCATGCTACTTTTCAGGAGAATGACAGTAATGTGCACTCTAGGAGTACATTAGCATGGATGCATGTTTACACGCGTTTGCTTTATTTTGAAACTATGACTCTCTTTTGAAAACTTTAAGAGCTTATTGTAAATTCTTTTGGAACTGTGGTTTGAACTTGTAGTAATGTGTAATATTTTCTCTAAATTATGTATGGTGTTGCTACTATATCTTATGCATTGTTACCCGGTAATGTTACATCTCGTGTTTCCGCTTTAGTGGGGTGTGACAGGTTTTGTATCAGAGCCTAAGGTTATAGAGAATGCCGGTTTTTCAAATAAAAACCCCAACTATAACCAACACTTTTAAATAATATTTTCTTAAAACACCAAATATTACTAGTTCAACTAAATTGAACATATTACTAGTATAGCTAACCCGTGTGTTGCATTATTAGACTTCAATTAGACATAGCCTGATCACCTATGTTTAATTTAGGTAAGATTATGCGAGATACGCAGTAGGTATACTACGATTATGTTCAATTTCCTTTTCTACTCAAATCTTTGAAAAGCAAATTTTGCGTGTGTGTATTATATATCGTAGGCATCCATATTAGCACCGTTAGTAACTAAGAATACCTCCATTTTAGTCTTATCATTTTGAGGTTAACATGTTAGTGCATAATGTCAAAGTAGCTTGTTTAAGGTGTTAGACAAATTTTGTGGTCTTTGTAAAGAGACACTAAGTACATGATAGCAACACTTGGGGTGTTGCTATTGCTACTGTATGTATATAGTGGTTGTGTCTTGATTAGTGACTGTTCGTTTTGTCTGTGCTTAAGCAATATTATGTGATACTGTAATCGTTTCTGATTAATTATAGAGCAATAGTTTTACTACTCTTGTTTGTATTAAATGGCACTTGATTTCGCATACATAAACTCTTTAAACAATATTGTAAGTCCGTAATCTCGATCTTGAATCAAGTCACACAAATCAATTGATGGCAGAATCACCAATTGAATAATCACTCAAATGAATCAATAAGACAAACGTGATATAAACGAATTCAAACAGTTGTTTATTGATAATAATCGACTAGGTTACAGGTATTTTTGACTGATTGCGTTTAGGGTTTTTCGTCAACCCTAAAACTGATTACAAAACGTGTTTATATACTAAATAATCAATCCTGCGACGTTACACACAATGTCGCAGGTCCAGGCCCATGCGACATAGCCAACGTCGCAGGCCCAACTAACTGACGTCGCATGTGCGACATTACATACAACGTCGCACAAATCAGTAAACACAAAACTAATTACAAAGTCGAACTAGACCAACTGACAGACACATCAAAATGCATCAAAAAACTCCCCCGTGTCTTCATCTTGGTCTTCACAAATTTCTTCAGTTAGGCCCATCCAACAGTAAACTTTCCATTGGCATGAATACCATGTGTCACACAAACTTTTACCACATTCTGAAATTGATCTGCAAGTTTCTTGTTGAATTCATTGTTTGCATTAACCCGAATTCTATCATTGAAGAGTCGTCTTAAATCTTTTTCATGCATATTTATCAGACTCATAGGATCAAAAACTCTGAACGTTGCTTGTCGCAAGTTCCAAATACCTCTGAATTCTAATCGCGGTTTAGAATCTGGAACGAAAGTAATCACCGCTTCACCAGTATGTGAATCGAGCTCCCATTTAACGAATCTGCTGAGAAAATTATAGGGAACTGATTCCAAAGGAATCTCTGTCAAACAGTCAGCCGGCGAATAATGAACTTTGACCATAGGCTGCCCTGTCGTTGGATCCAGCTTCTTCTTGAAAGTATACTGCGTACCAAGTGTAGGCTTTATCTTGTTATATCTTTTGCTTCGAACCTCTTGACGCAAAGTTCTCTGAATATAATCCGCATAATCATCTTTCAAAGGATTAATCAAATTTAATTGTGCCAATCGATTGATCTCTCCTTTAGGCAACGTTCTTAATTGTTTGAACCGAAGCTTGAAGTACTGAATGCCGTCCATTCTCTTAATCATAATCATTCTTTGATGAACCTTCCAACTCTTAATCAAACCGGTATAATCTCCACGAACCTTGTAAATTTTGCAAGTCACAGGTACTGGTTCTGCAGATCTACCTTGAGGCCACCACTGCTTATTTCTTTCTATTCTTTCTTCAGCAGTTTCACTTTTAGACGCCTCTTGAGTTGGTTGTACTGATTCAGAATCCTGAGTAGGCGTTGCATAAGCTGAACTAGATTCTCCATGAGAAGTTTTAGCAGGCCCCTCATCATCACTCGAATCTGTCTCAATAACATGTGCATCATCATAATACTCATCTGAACCCAAATGTTCATCATCAACCGACACATCATCATCCATGTCAAATACATATCCTTGTTCAGTCTCCGAGCCAGTATCATTGACCATTCTCTGAATATATGTCAAATCAGAAAAAGAGTAATCTACCGCTAATGGTCTTGGCTGACCTGGAATATCATCAACACTGAAATAATCCAAACGTTGAACATTTTCATTAATAATATTTTCAATTACAGGGGTTGGAGTTACAGACTCTGGTCCTATTGACTCAACATTGGGTACCCCGAGGCAATAGACCTAGCCTCAAAAATAGAAACCCTAGTCTGCAATTCTGCTATCAGTGCTTGGACTGGACTTCTATGATTGCTGACTGGGAAGCATTCCGTTCAGCTTGTTCTTGCATCTGCTGCTGCATCTTCTGCATATTTTCCATCATCTGTTGAAGGAATGCAGGAGTGGGCTCAACAACCATTTCTTGTGATGGTTGAGGAGTGGTAGCAGTAGAAATACGACGTGCACGATGAGAAGAAGGTTGAAATTCAGTATCATCGTTAGCACGTGGACGTTTACCCATATAACGTTTGCCCTCACGAATATGTCGTTGAATTCTCAAATATCGACGCGAATCGTGTACCCTAATCCGTTCCATCTGTGATGGGTGGGGTACTTCACCATCAGAATCCGTGGGCGTCTCACCACCATCCTTCGGTGTCTCAAAAACAGAATCAGAAGAAGATGATTCATCAGTAATATCCTGAGGGGAACCCGGTTGCTGAACCTGTCCAAATTGTTCAATCTGGACTAAATCATCCTCAATATCCTCCCCCGCAGCTTGAACCGGAATATCAATGAACGGTTGATGAGGCTGCTGGGCAGATGCATCCATATATTGAGGGTCTGGAGGTGGCACGTAGTTTTCATCAACAATAGCACCAAATAAAGGAGTATCTGGTGGTGCCTGAACTCCTTTTTCTTGAGCAGTGCAGACAGCAAATATTCTGCCCATCATTGGTACTATCCTATGAAGGTTATCGACATCACCGAGTGCTGTAAGATTCGGATGATGACGATTGATGAATAACTGAATAAAACGAGGATACAACGCCCATTTGTGGTCTCCGACATTGACGTTTTCGACCATGTTCTTGAATATCAACCCAGAATAGTTGAACGGCTTATTGTATACCAAAGCCAACATTGCCGATGCCATACGATGACTTATCCCATCAGTACCAGCCTTCCTGCTTCCTAAGAAAACAATAAAAATGTGCATCAGATATCGCCAAACCCGAGTAAGATGAGCCTTGCGATATTGATCAGTCGGAATTCCCGGATAACCCATCCATTGCATGCCGCCAGAAATGAAATGATTCTCAAAACGAACTGGCATATCTGGCTTATCATTGAATTGTAATAACTCTCGAATGCCTTGCTCAGTTACCACATTCTGTATATCCAAAACCGTAGAAACGATACGTGGGACGTCGTTCTCAGTGACAATCGAAGCATTTCTCCAAAATGGGCCGATCAAATTCTTGTACACAACCGTGTCGTCAGATATCGGTTGAGAGATACGCGAACGGCGAAGAAAGTCTATCATCTCACGAAATGGACCCGCATTCTTGTGATCAGGATTTAAGTATGCCACAGTATTGTGACGCCCCTCATAAGCTAAAGCCATTCCTGAAAACAGTACAGAATATGTACTCAAAAGACGTTAGAATAAAGACGAAAACGTTTCTTTGCAAAAAAAAATTGTCACTTTTCCTGCAATGTGCGACATAGCATATGACGTCACAAAGACCATTGCGACGTAGGTACGACGTCGCTAGAAATTGGTAATAAACCAAAAGCGACGTTTACCACAATGTCGCATAAAACGCAAGCGACGTTAAGGGGGACGTCGCATTTTGCAATTAATTAGAAAAATTGCGACATATAGAAAAAATGAACATGGTACGTCGTTGTCGCTAAGGAGGTCGCAAGGAAAGCGACGTAGTAGTATGAGTTCGCAAAACAGGCGACGTAACATGGTACGTCGCAGAAAAAGTGACATAACACAGGACGTCGCACAAGGTTTCATATTAGCATAAAATGCGACGTTGTCTGCTACGTCGCAGACGAAGTCGCAAAGACGAACAGCATCCCAACCCAGAAAAACCTAACTTTTAAAATTGTGGTTTTTCAAATCTATCTATTCCAATCGGTGCGTTTTATCAATGGAAACGTAAAAACACACAGTCTACCGCAGGCATCACACATTGACATATCTAATGTACCCGTAAACCAAAACCCCAAAAAGCCGCAATAGAAATTCAATCAATACACAAAAAGTAAATGGTTAAAGGAGGTAAAATTGGTACCTAACAGTCAAGTAAAGATATTAGAACAGGAAAACGTGAGCGATTATGAGTGAAAAGAGGCCGGAAATCACAATCGTAGCAAAGGTCACGACGTCGCAATCGCCAAGGTCGAGGTCGCAGTCTACGTCGCAAAAACAATTTGAATAGTGTACCAAAGTACAACGCGGGATGGAACTATATATAGTCTAACCCTAACTGCGATGTGGCGTGCGACGTCGCATGCGACGTCGATAATGATGTCGCATGATGGATATGGCAGAAATATCAAATTCGATTTTGATTTCAAATTTTCGACGCGCAATTTGTAAAATTAACTTGTAACTTGGTGTAATAATACGAATTAAGAAAAAGAAAAATATGTGAGCACACACTTAATGCAAATTTACACATATAAAATGAACACATTCTTTTTGGTGACGGAGTTGATTTAATCGGGTTAGGGATCATATCGGAGTAACATGCATTTATTAGGAACAATAAGTGTTATTTCGATCATCAGTATATTTTTCAACTTTAAATTTACTTGACATACTAAAAACACTTTTTATAAAAATTATTTCAAAACGATTATCAGTATATTTGTCCACTTAAACATGTTACACTCACATCTAGGAGCTAATTTTATTATTATTCACATGTATATTTCGCGGTGGTCCCCACCATAGATATACATATTAACTTAAGACATAGACCATGTTTCCATTTACAGAGAGAATATAAGAAAATCAAATTTAAGAATCAAGTCAGCGGTGACAGGTCTGTACTTACGTACAACAAAGCGACATAGCTTGATTCAGGTTTAAGCAAAACCAGACTTGGTCAAACCATTTTGGCGACCTGGTAAGGTATCTTAATTTTAAAGACTTTGCAAGTACTTTGACTTGTGTTATGGAAATAGCTGCAGTATTATCTATATGAATAGGAGTCATAGAAAGAAGTAACCCGTAATCACGTAGTTGATGCTGGATCCAAAGGACTTGAGAACAGCAGTTTGCAGCAGCAACATACTCGGCCTCAGCTGTAGAAGTTGCAACCGTGGTCTGCTTTTTACACTGCCAAGAAACCAACCGTGATCCGAGGAACTGACATCCTCCAGTGGTAGAGTTCTTATCCATTTTGCACCCACCATGATCCGAATCCGAATAGGCAGTTAAAGCGAATGATTTCTCATTTGAATACCATAGACCAAGAGTTGGCCTATATTTGAGGTACCCAAAAATTCGCTTTACAGCCTTCATATGAGTCACCTTAGGCTTCGCTTGATATCTCGAGCATAACGAAACCGCAAACACAATATCCGATCTTGAGGCAGTAAGATACATTAGAGACCCTATCATAGAAGGATAGTCTTTCTCCTTGCAGTCTTCTTCATGCTCATCGGGTCCAAGATTGTGATTTATGTCGATGGGAGTACCATAGGTTTTGCAATTAAGCAAGTCATACCTAGTCAACATATCATTGACATACTTTGACTGATGAATATAAATGCCATTGACTGATTGCTCAACTTGCACACCTAAAAAGAAAGTAAGTTCTCCCATCGCACTCATCTCAAACTCAGACTTCATTAAAACCTCGAATTCCTTGCACAAAGCCTCATTTGGAGAACCGAAGATGATGTCGTCCACATAAACTTGAACCAGTAGACAAAATCTTCTCCCTCTCCTTTGGTGAAAAGTGTGCTATCAATTTGGCCTCTCGTGAAACCATTCTTCAACAAATACGTAGTAAGCCTCTCATACCAAAGTCTTGGTGATTGATGAAGACCATACAAAGCTTTGCTCAGTTTACACACATGATTAGGATGCGTAGGGTTCAAAGCCTGGAGGCTGTTTGACGTATATCTCAGCATCTACCTCACCATAAAGAAATGCACATTTTACATCAAGTTGGTAAACTCGAAAACCTTTGAAAGAAGCAAATGCTAAGAAAATCCTAATGGACTCCAATCGAGCCACAGGAGCAAATACTTCATCGTAGTCCAAACCTTCAATTTGACTGAAGCCTTGAACCACCAAACGTGCTTTATTCCGAATTACCACACCTCGGTCATCCATCTTGTTTCGAAATACCCAACGAGTACCTGTAAGATGAGCGCCTTTGGGTAATGGCACAATATCCCAAACTTGCAGCTTCTTAAATTGCTGCAATTCCTCTTGCATGGCCTCGACCCAAGATGGATCGTTCAATGCTTCCTCTACCTTTTTAGGTTCAATTTGAAAAATATGGCATGATTCGACAGTTGCCATGAGGCCCAAAACCTGTTGAGCCAAAGTTTGCTTGACTTCAGCTGTTTGCTTTGCTTGAGTTCGTGTTTGAACTTTAGAGTAAGGATCACCAATTATATTCTCAATGGGGTGATCCTTATGTATACGAGTAACTGGAATAACCTCCGGCACAAGAGTCAATCCCAAGTTGTTCAAATCTCCTTCAGTGACAGGAGTTGCTTCTTCATCTGCTTCATCAGTAAAGAGATAAGAAGAAACCATTTCTTCTTCTACTCCATCTTCTTCTAAAGGAGGCATGTCTTGATCATCAGGAAGATCCATTGCATTGATATTTCCTGAAGTAGAAGGAATATCAGAAGATGGTCGTGTAGGTATAGGTGTGGGTGTTGGTGAAGCAGGTATTGGAGTAGGTGTTGGAGAAGGTTGGTTAGGTGTCGCATCGGGTTTTGGATCGGATAGTTTAGAAGAAGAACCAAATGTTTCTTGAGAAATGTTGATTCCATGAAGCAAGGTAACCAACTCTTCCGTATCTTCTTCTTCCGGAATGTTGAAAGAGTTAAATAGTTTACCATAGTTGAAAAACCAATCCGGACCCGTGCCTTGAGGAGGTTCCGTATACCTTAAACATTTTACCTCAAAATGTTCCTCTATCTGATTAGTCGATTTATTGTAGACTCTTTTGTTTGGAGAATTAACCGAATATCCAAGAAATATCCCTTCAATAGCTTTATCACCAAACTTAGAGACACGTTCTTTAGTAACCATAATCATGCATGGACACCCAAACGGCTCCAGAAACTGCAGGTTCAGCTTGCGGTTATTGAAAAGCTCATAGCATGTCTTGTTCTTCTTCTTAACTGAGAGCACCCGATTCAGAACATAATAAGCAGTATTAACTGCCTCAGCCCAGAAAATAATAGGCAGCTTTGAATCTGCTAGCGTAGTCCGAGCTGTCTCGATAATAGTTCTGTTCTTTCATTCTGCAACTCCATTCTGTTGAGGAGTTCTTGGAGCACTGAATTGATGATCAATGCCTCTTGAAGCACAGAATAGCTCGAGAGTTGAATTCTTGAATTCGGTTCCATTATCACTTTGCAGTCTCTTAACCTTTAAGTTGCACAAATTTGCCAACTTATCCAACAAGTAAACCAGAATTCCCGTTGTCTCATCCTTTGTAGCAAGAAAATAGACCCACGAAAACCTTGAGTAGTCATCAGTAACTACCAAACAATAAGACCGACCCCCAATGCTCTTTGTAGAAACAGGACCAAAAAGATCCATATGAAGTAGTTCCAACGGAGCCACAATGGAATTCACTACCTTAGACTTATGGGACTTCTTGTGGAGTTCGCCCTTGTGGCAAGAAATACAGTCATCCTTCAAGGCAAAGGACTGTTTTGGAACTCCTCTCACTAAGTGATTATTAATCAGAAAATTCATTTTACGAAAATGAATATGTCCCATCCGTCTGTGCCAAAGGAGTGATTCCTTTTCTGAAGCCTTGGAGAGTAGACAAGTAAATTCACTTGTAGTCTCCACTGTTCTCATATTCATCACATAGGTGTCATTTCTTCTAGGTGCTCGCATTAACACCCATTCCTCTGGAATGACATACCCTGGATTCAGTATAACACACTCAGTCTTTGTAAATGACGTGGTATAGTCCTTATCACAAACTTGTGAAACACTTAGCAAGTTATGTTGAAGTTCTGTCACATAATTTACGTTCTCAAAGCTAACCTTCCCATTTGTTAGCGTTCCTCTACCAGAAATTGTTCCTCCCGTATCTCCTGCAAAGGCCACATGTCCTCCTGCGTATGGTTTAATATCCACAAGTAGAGACACATCACCAGTCATGTGTCGCGAGCAGCCACTATCCATAAACCATTCGCTATCTTTCACACGTTCAGACTACTGCAACACATAAAAATAAGGAGATTAATGAGAAACGGTGACCCAAGCCTTTACAGACTTAGGTCTACCGAAATCATCAACAATAAGCACATCAGATAGAACTTTATTTTTAAACAAATCAGAATTTTTATCCAGTGTGTTATTGTTGACGACGTTAGAGTCCACAATAGACTCTTTTTGCTTCCAAACTTTAGATAGTTCGGGATTTGGCTTGGGAGTAGTGTCGGGCTTTGATTTTGACAAAGGATTTTGCCCAGAATTACTCTGTTTCTCAGCAGGCTTGGGAGAGTTTGAATAACACCTAAGAGGTGATTTTGAAAATGAATTTCGATAAACTGATGTCATAGGCATTTCTCTCCCATAGCGCTGATGAGAAAGTTTTAGACATTCACGAATTAAGTGTCCTTGTCTCTTGCAGTAGAAACAAGAACGACTCTCAACAAAAGGTTGAGGTTGAGGACTTACCATAGGAGGTGGTAAAGCATTTCTAGAGCATGAACATTGTGTGCATGTTTTAGAAACTGCTTGTTTTGGTGGAGAGGTTGAAGTGGAAGGTTTATCATTTAAAACTTTATGTTGCAAAATCTTTACCGGTGACTGTAAAGTTTGTGATTTTGCATTTAAAACCTTGTCTTTTCCTGTTTGAGTTTGAACCTTAATTGCAGGTTCAATTTTTAAAACCACTTTTTCAGGTTTAACTTCAACCTTCTTAAATTCAGGATACTCCTGATCAGTAATGTCCTCAATCTCAACTACCTCATCAGTATAAATTGAAGATTTACATTCAGACTTAACAAACTGTGGCAAAGGATACTCTGGCCTTTTGGTTTTCTCCTTTGTCAGTTTGTTTTGTTTAGCTTCTTTAGCTTTAATGCCGTAAAGCTTTGTATAATCAACTGGAATTTCTTCAAGGCCTTCCTTAACAGGCGCAGGACAATATTCGGCATGAGAAGGTGGTGGTACTTGGTTATAACCAAGTCCTTCCTTCTTTTTACCACTTGTCTCTTGTTTGTTAACGATTTCATTAAAGACAAACGTTGCGGATGAAGAACCTAATATTTTACTTTTATGATTATCAAACTCACCTTTTAAATCAGATAGTTCTTTATTCAACAGTTTAATTTTAGTAAGATAACTTTTAATTGCATCTTGCTAACTAAAGACCTTTGCTTTAAAAGTTTGAGTATCTAACCTGTGAGCCTCAATATGTTTTTCATAAAGTTTTTCATTTTCTAGCAAAAACTTATTAGATTCTGTAAGTTTAACAACCTTTTCCCGCAAGTTTAAATTGTCCTTTTGATAGACCTCAAGAGATTCAGTCAATTGAATACAAGTAGCACAATTAAAAGGCTCAATTGGTTCATTTTGTACCTCGGGTGTGATGTGAGCCATCAGACACTGAAATTGTGCAGCCTGAACACTCCAGTCAGAAGCGGTTGGCTCAAAAACGACCAAAGCATTGTCCACAGCCAACGACTTGATATCTTCTTTCTCATTTGCCTTAGGCGGATCAGGCTTAGTAAGACCCGATGGTGGCATCTTGGGTTTCTCGCACTCCCTAGCAAAGTGACCCAAGTTCTGACAGTTATAACATCAGACCTTGCTTTTATCAAAACCAAATCCGGTCTTCCCATTTCCATCTAAGCTCTTTCGTCCCGTCCTCTGCAAGAACTTTTGAACCCTCCTTGAGATCATAGCAATGTTCCAGTTTAAATCCATTTGCTCTAAATCATCGTCATCCAGCTGACTATAGTCCTCCTTGGTCATTTCCAAAGTGGTATTTGGTTGAGTAACCAAATCTTTGTAAGAGCTTAGAAAAGCTGTATAAATTGCAGCTTGCTCTTGTATAGCTGGTGATACTGAAAGTTGCTGTTGTGACCCTTGAGATGTACCAGATACGTAGGCTGCATGTTGAGCCCCAGCTGAATAAGATGGTGAACTGGTATCTGTCATGAATGCCATTCCACCATAACTCTTGCCAGAGTTTACTTGTCCTCCATATAGTGTGGGATTCTGTACAAATCCACTTGACTTGCATTCTTTCTTTTTCAACTCCATAGCATGAGCTTGAAGAACACCTATCGATTGGTCCAAAGTCATCATAGCTAATTCTTGATTCTCCTTTAAGAATTGGACCTTCACATCCCAAGCACTTGGCAACACATCCAACAGTTTCTTGTTTATCTCAAATGCAGTGAGATTGTATCCTCCATCAATTAACTCACTAACTAACTGTGAGTATCGGGTAAATAATCCAGAAGTAGTCTCATTAGGGAAAATGTCGAACAGATCATATTGCTTCTTGATTAATTCCAAGTTAGCCTCCTTGTATTTTTCATTCCCCCCACACCTCGTTTCTATTGCCTTCCACAAATCATAAGTTATGTCATGAGTTTTAAAGAGTCTCATAACATCCTTTGTTAAACACATGCATATAGCGGAATGTGCCTTTCTTTCTATCTCTAGTTCCTTTTTCTCTTGAGGTGTCATGGCATTGTACGTTTTTGCTGGAGGAATTCCACGATAGTTTCCTTCTGCAACTGGAGCCTCATATCGTTGTTTTAATGGACCCCAAAGTTCTGGACAGTGAAAGTCTACAAATTGTTCAAATCTATCTCTCCAATATGCATAGTCCATGTCTGCTGTAAACAACGGAGGTTTATTGCTAGAACCTATATCATTTCCCTGTTTAATCATTTCCCTAATTCCTCTAATATCTTCCTTATCAGCGGCCATTTAATAGTCAAATTAAATTATAATCTGAAACTTGCGACGATAGGTGTAATGTCGCAAAAGTTCTGTGCGACGTAACAAATAATGTCGCAAAAGGATAAGGATTCAATGTCGCAAAAGTTATGTGCGACGTAACAAATAATGTCGCAAAAGGATAAGGATTCAATTAAGAATCAAAAGTGCGACGTAGAGTATAACGTCGCTACTGTTGTCGCAGAATAACCACAATGTCGCAACGAGAAGTCGCAACAGTATGTCGCAGTAACCACCTAAGATCAAAACAAGGACGTCGCTAATGATGTCGCAACACTACGTCGCAAAAAAACCAAATTAGGTCAGAAATTATAATGTCGCAGACGACGTCGCAGATGATGTCGCAGCTTATGTCGCAAAGTCACAAACAGCTACGGCCAAAAACCCTAATTCGTAAAAAATCAAACTCTAATCGATTTTTACGAATGTCAAACGAATAATCCTTTCAATATAGCCCAGAAAATGCAATATTTAACCTGTAAACAAGAAAAACACGAAAAAAACCACACAAAAAACAAAATATTAATCGTTAGTTTAAACCAAAACTTGATCCGATGCTCTGAAAATGAGCCCCCGTGGCTCTGATACCAGTTGTAAGTCCGTAATCTCGATCTTGAATCAAGTCACACAAATCAATTGATGGCGGAATCACCAATTGAATAATCACTCAAACGAATCAATAAGACAAACGTGATATAAACGAATTCAAACAGTTGTTTATTGATAATAATCGACTAGGTTACAGGTATTTTCGACTGATTGCGTTTAGGGTTTTTCGTCAACCCTAAAACTGATTACAAAACGTGTTTATATACTAAATACTCAATCCTGTGACGTTACACACAACGTCGCAGGTCCAGGCCCATGCGACATAGCCAACGTCGCAGGCCCAACTAACTGACGTCGCATGTGCGACATTACATATAACGTCGCACAAATCAGTAAACACAAAACTAATTACAAACTCGAACTAGACCAACTAACAGACACATCAAAATGCATCAACAAATATTCCGCACGTTTAACTAGTGAATAGAACCTTAAAGATCAATAGATTGGAAACTACACATCATTTTACCACACTGCTTACTCGGAAAACACGCCAGGACACGTCACTAATCGTCTTAGGAACTAAATCTTCTATTTGTAGTCTTACCTTGTCGCAATCCTCATCCTACGCCGCCATATAAACTGACGATTATGGTTACGTCACTGGTCGGCCTTGCGACAACCCACCCAGTACCGAGGAGGAAAATCTATCCGAAAAAGGAACCACATGAGGAGGTTCCGCCTGAGGATGAACCAACAAAACTGGACCAACACGAGAATTCGTCTCCTAGGCACGTTACATCTTCTTCTTCTACTTCACACTCTTCCTCCCACTCTTATCGAAGACCTATGAATCGCGTGTGCTATACACGACTAGAAGGACTAACAGACCACCTCGAACTAGACTTACACTATCTATACTACTACTGATACTCCACCCACTAGGACCCATCGTCGGTAAGATGTTCGTCAATGGAATTGGTTACCCGCAACTCATGAGACTTAGAGAACTGAAGGAATACAGATTCCTACAGGGGACGAAGAAGCTTTCTGCATGCGAACCTCTCGATACGAACATGAACTTGCTCACCATATCGTTCTGGTACTAGCTGCAAGGTTACGTCGCCATGAGAATAGATTGGAAGCCACAAAGTTAGAATATCACGAAACCCGTTTAGGCTGGATGCACCTACCACAGGGTCGAGTTGCACAGACCCTATGAGAATCAATAGGGTATTAGCGAAACCATAGAAACTACCCATCTTCAGGTGATAGAGACCAGAGGCAAAGTCTATGACTTGCGATTAAAACTAATGTGTAAAATAGAACTGACTTAAGACTAGTAGAAATTTCACTACATATGTACAGTGTGTGGGAAATGATTTCAACCAAATTTTTGTCAGACATTTTCAATGGATTTTTCAAAAAGAAAAAAAGAAAAAAAAATCTTCAAAAAGATTTTTATTATATAACAGAACTTTCAATATTTTTCAATGACCAGATCTTTCAACGTATGTTATCGACTCAAGCATTCAATTAATTTTCATCATACATTTAATCAAAAATTTTCACAACTTCAATTTTTTTTTCCGAACAATTTTCGTTAAACAAAATTTTCAAATGATTTGTCTGTAACAAAAATTTTCAACATAAAAATTTGTCAACAAATTTTACAACTCTTCCACAAAATATTTATAAAATATTCAAATCCATAAATTATTAACAAAGTTACCGAAATTACGATGACGTTAGTGGTAGAGGAGACGGATCCAATTTAACTAGAAATTTATATATCTTTAGAGACTAAACCCTTATGCATCAAGAGTTTGTTACGAGGGTGGAAACACTGAACATTTTAGGATAGCACGTCAGAACCCCAATGTGGTCACAGGTACATTTCTGCAAAATAACCAATACACATCGGTACTTTTAACTAAGGAGCAGATAAGAGAATTATCTCACATCAGTTTAGGCCCCAAATTCATAGGGAATCACAACCTTTAGGACCTCCGTATGCGGTAGAACTCGCTAGTGGTTACAAACTGAGTGTTAGTAAAATAATACGCAACTACGTACTAGAACTGGAAGGTGAATCCTTCAGCATAGACCTTATTCTGATGAAAATGGAAAGTTTTGATGTGGTAGTCGACATGGACGGGTTAGCCAAAAATCATGCAGACATAAGTTGACATGAGAAGATTTTGCGAGTGCCCATTCGAATAAATGAAACACTATTAGTGTGTGGAGAAAGACCTAGATGAAATCAGTGGATAGTGTGTAACATCCTCTCCACTAGTCTGGTAATTTCTTAATTTAATTTGATTATTTAATTGTTTTAGGAATTACTTGATATTATTATTATATTGTGAAACTTAGATAAATAAGTTCCAGAACTTATTGTGGATAGTAAACTATTAGTTGTTTTAAATTATTACAGATGACGGTAAAATAAAATTAATGTTCTCGCAAATGGTTTTTAGGTTCCAGACAATAGATTTAGGACGGGTATAAAATTAAAGCAATTAGAACAGAGGCGGTTGTGTGAGCCGACCTTATTACCCTTATATTCAAAAGCTTCCTTCACCTCCATTCATGGTGAGAACTTGCAAAATTCATGAAACCCTAACCAAATTAGAATTAAGCTAGGTTCTGTGATTTCAATTTCGAAACAGCAACATCATATCATCTTCATCTTCACCAAGAAGTGAGTTCAACTTTGAGTTTTATAAATTGGGGTTTTGAGTGATTAAACCAAATTAAAGATTGTCATGTTGCTATTTGGTGTTATTAGGTGGTATATGATGTTAGTAGATGTATTAGAAACCATAGAATTGAGTTCCTTGAAGTTTTGATGAGTTTTGGTTCGTAAATCTCGTAAGAACAGCGAAACTCGCAGAACCCAGTTCGTCCTGCGAACTGAGTTCTTGTTGCGAAGCGAGTTGAGTTCTGCGAAGCGAACCGAGCTCTTGCGAACCGAGATATTGCTTTGCGAGTTGAACTTGCGAAGCGAGTTGAGTTTCCCTATGCGAATTGAGTTCTGCGAGCTGAGATGGCTGTGCGAACTGAGTTATTTCGTTGCGAGTCGAGTTTCTGCGAACCGAATTGACCTTGCGAGTTGAGATAGTTGCGAACCGAGTTTTTTTTACAACTTTTTATTTCGTAAATTTTGAAAATACGTAAGTCTTTTCGGGGTAACGGACAGGTGACAATTTCACTAACTTGGATTGGATTGAAATTCGCATGGTCACTCGGAAACGACCTAATGATCCCGGCTCTATTCTAAGAGTCTAGGCAGTTTTTGGCCATTCGGGGTCATCTAGGGCCCGAAAATAGCATTTTTCAATTTTTAAACGTCATTTCGGGATTTTCTAATTTCATTTTGAATGAACTTTTGTTTGACTAGACTTCAGGGATTACCTGATTTGATAAATATGCTCTGATGATGATTATGGAACGAATTTCTAACTTATATTTGATTTTCTATTTCAGATCAACCTAAGACTCAGTGATATAAGAATCCTGAGTGTGGAGACGTCAGAGGTATCGGTGAGTGGATTTAGAACTCACCATTTGATTTAGTTGTAACTGTTTGGTTGCAACAAGTAAACGTAGATATGTGTTAGACTGTTTAGTCTTGATTATTGACTATGAATCTACGTGAAATGTGAAAAATATGTGTATCAGATTATTGAGGTCAACGTGTAGTTGGACTTTTGGTTATTATGTGAATTACACAGGTTTTGATTCATTTGTTGTGTTTGAGACATGTGTATGAGTTTAATAACCAGTAGTTATCGGTCTATTATGTATTGGCCATACAGATTGACGTTAAGTGTTCTTTGGGAATCCCCGGGTATTATGATATCCCAAGAGCCACCGATCCTCATTGAAATATGTGTGTTTACGATTATTTGGTGTAAACTCATTGTTAAGCTAAGTTGAATTGTGTGTGATAAATCTATTCACTTAGCTTCGTGCTAATCCCTCATATTACTTCCTGCAGATTTTATTTACTATGTGGGTAGTCAGGAAGTGGATGCTTCGGCAGGGAAAGTTTGACGACTTGCGACTCTGATATGGTTTTGTATAAACCTTGTTTTGTAAAATATAATACCCCGTTTTAAGTATTTGTTAAACAGTTTTAATTTGGTGTGATCTGAATACGTAAACTGTTTATGTACATTATTTAATATAAAGTAATGAAATGTATTTTGTAATATACGCTTCCTATTAAAATAATATAATATTGTGGTATTAGAAAGAGGGGTGTTATATAGTGTCATCCAAGAATACTCGCAAATATATAACCAAGGAATGTCTCGCTATTTCGGCTCATGTCGTCAAAGACAAAGCCAAAAGGAAAGACGCAGACAAGATGTCACGATGGTATGCAACTATCCCAAAGTATTTCCAGATGATCTACCAGGATTGCCCCGACATAGGCAAGTTGAATTTCGAATCGAAGATCTATTCGGTCAGCTGCAAGGCGTCTCCTACTTCTCCAAACTCAACCTACGGTCAGGTTATCACCAATTACGGATTCACAAAGAAGATATACCCAAAATGGCATTCCAAACACGATACAGGCATTATGAGTTTATGCTTATGCCCTTCGTCCTAACCAATGCTCCTGCGACATTCATGAACCTAATGAACAGAGTCTGCAGAGCATACTGGGATAAGTTTGTGATTTAGTCGATGACATACTAGTATACTCACGTAGTAAAGAGAATCACGAGCAACATTAAGGACAAGTGTTGCAACTACTCAAGGAAGAGAAGTTGTACTCCAAATTCTCTAAGTGCGAGTTTTGGAACAGAGAAGTACACTTCCTTGGTCATATAGTGAACATAGAAGGGATCCATGTGGATCCATCTAAAATCGAAGCGATTAAGAAATGGGAAGTCCCGACGACCCCTACGGAAATCCATTAATTTCTAGGATTGGTTGGATACAATAGAAGGTCCATAGAAAATTTCTCAAAGATCACCCAACCCTTGACAGAACTGACCCAAAAGATGAAGGAATAAGTTTGGGATATTGAATAAGAGAAGGCATCCCAAACGCTGAAGGAGAAACCATGCAATGCGCCAATCCTATCATTGCCCGAAGGAACAGATTATGGTATATTGTGATGCGTCACACTTGGGATTGGGCTGCGTTCTGATGCAGAAGAATAAAGTAATTACGAATACTTCCTGGCAGCTTAAGAAAAATGAGGCGAACTGTACTACGTATAACTTGGAACTAGGAGCAGTGATCTTTTCACTTAAGATCTGGAGACATTATCTATACGGTTTCAGATGTACTGTGTTTACCGATCATAAGAGTCTCCAGGACATACTCGAGCAGAAGATGCTCTACATGAGGCAAAGAAGGTCGATGGAGTTACTTAATGATTATGATTGCAAAATTAAGTACCAAAAGCTGTCAGGGTCATTACAACAATCCGAAATACCCCAATGAGAATGGGAACAGATAACAATGGACTTTGTCACTAAGTCACCTCGAACTTCCAAAGGTCACGAATTCATTTGAGTTATTGTCGACCAACTCACAAAATTCATGCGTTTTCTACTTATTCGAGAGGATTACATAATGGACAGACTTGCTCAAAGCTATATTGAAGAAATTATGGCGCGTCACGGAGTGCCCATTTCAATTATCTACGACAGAGATTGTCATTTTACATCTCGGTTTTGGCTATCAATGCAGAAGGTGTTGGATACCCAACTAAACCTGAGTACAACTTATCACCCTCAAACAGACGGGCAAGTGAGCGAACTATTCAAACCTTAGAAGATATGCTACGAGTCTGTGTACTAGACTTTGGAGGAAGTTGGGATGTATACTTACTTACCCTGATAGAGTCCAACAACAATTACCAGACTAGCGTCAAGTGTGCACCATTTGAGGCCTTGTATGGACAAAAATGCTAATCACCGTTTTGTTGGCACGAAGTCGGTGAGAAGCACTTGACAAGGCCAGACGTCATTCAGAGAAGCTACGTTGACACTCGCAGAAAGCCACTAATATACCAAACGGGTGATAGAATGTTCCTGAGAGTATCACCTCGGAAAGGACTTGTACGCTTCGGCAAGAAAGGCAAGCTAAGCCTACGCTAAATTGAACCATACAAAATCTTGAAACAAATAGGCCCGGTGGCTTACAAACTAGAATCGCCCAAAGAGTTGGATGGCGTTCATGACATATTTCATGTCTCAAACCTTAAGAAGTGTCTAGTTGACAACTCTCTACTTTGCCCTTAGAAGAGTTCGAATCGATGATTGACTACTTTCTTTTAGTGAAGCACCCACCGAAATCCTTAATAGAAGTACCAAATGGTTGAGACATTACAAGATTCCTTTATTTAAGGCTCACTTAAATTCTAAACATGGACCTGAGTTCACATAAGAACAAGAAGATTTAATGAGACGAAAGTACCCGCACCTATTCTCGAGTGCTTCGTCACCTAATAGGATCAGTTGAATTTCGGGACGAAATTCATTTCAACGGTGGGATAATGTGACAACCGTCAAAATTCTCAAGTCATTAACACACTTGAATATGAAATTACGCTTACAGCATTCCTTAAATCCTAGTGAAAATCCTAGGTTATGACTCTGTAGGCTTATCAAAGTCGTAGAACGTCTTAGAGCCTGCTTGGTGAACATTAAATTCCCTCATACAAGCCAAATTAAGTTACTAAGTGCTAAATAAAACAAATAAAAACCTATCTCTTTATGTCTTCACAAAATCCTTATCGAATCGCAAAAATCGAAATTTAAGTGACTCGATAAAGTAAATACAACCGGACGGTGTCCGACACTATATACGACATTAGTGAAAACATTTCTATAAATAACTTAAATCTATTTTTAGAAATTATTTATCATATACTATTATTTTGTTAAAATAGTATGAGATAAACCTAGACGTTTTGTTTAAAACTTAACAAACGCAGTAAAAATGCGTGAATCGAATTCGGAACCCAAACGTAAGTCAATAAATATTTTGAAAACTCAAAATAAAGTATATTAATAATACTTCAATGTAAAACTATTCAAAAGATATCGTGAATTAAAACGACAAAAGATAACATCACGCGATTTAACGATTTAACGAAAATAACGAGCAAATGACCAAAATATTTTACATGCAATACTCTTTTTCCCCCCATAAGCATCACATGATCACCTCCTTACTCATCCATACATTTTACATGCAATACTCTCACTTTCCATCATTTCTCTCTTTCACCTATTCCCTTCCTTTTCTCTCTAAAATCCTTTTCTCTCTCTCTTTTGCTGGAGACCAGCTACTAAAGCACCACCATACACCTCCTTAATTTCACCACAAACCACCCTTGTGCCACCATACAACCACCACACACATCTTCAAGTTTATGCAAAGGAAATTCAAGAAAACAAGGTTTCAAGACCTCCTCATCTCATTTCTGCCATCAAACATTTAAATCACCATTGTAAGGACTCATTCACCCTCATCATACTCTTATATTCATGCTATTATGTTCACTCAAAGTATTATATTCTTAAACCAAATTAAAAACCACTTTTTGTAACTTATAACTCACAAAATGTAAGAAATATCTCCTGTCCAGAAACTTTGATCTATTTGCACGATTTTTGTAAAAATCATTTATTAATGAAAATGGAATTTTTTATAATCTAAAATTAAGTTCAAGATGTTATCTTTCAAACCTCACAAACCTTATATTTTTCTGAGCTCGTTTACTATTTTTAATAATTTTTATGAAAACACATAGACAATCTACCCAGAAAAGTCAGAAACTTTTATCTCAGTGTTTTTACCATAATTTGAGCTACACACCTTCAAATGACTCGAAACTACCGCTCAAATTTCACAAATTTCATTGGCTACAACTTTCGTGTTAACCACGTTTACTGATTCCTTGTAGATTTTGCTCAAAAATTAGATCTTCATGCATGTTACAGAAACTGAACTCAGAAGAGAAAAATAATATTTAAAAATAGTTGGACATTTTTGGAAGATCTGAAAAAATTACAATAAATACCTAACACATTGAATATGATCTATGATTTTTTTCTTAAATCATTTTGTAACAGTAATATTTTTAATAAATACAAAAAAACAGGTGTAATTTCTGGAAAACGTAAAAAGTGGACTGATGTTGGTTAAACTTAAAAACCGACACTTGCGGACTTACTATTTAAGGAAAGACTAACTTTTATGATGTATGAACATATTTAAGGTTTGGGTAAAAGTTTCGGGTCAAACCAAGTAGGTTTGACCAAGTCAATTAAAACGGGGTTCGGTTTTGATAAAAACGTTAAAGTTACAATTTTTGGTAAGAACGATAACAAAAAGGGTTTGGGTGTCTTATGATGTAATTATCGAATTGTGTATTGTTAATCATAAATTATGAGGAATCAAAGTTCCAAAACTCAAAACACTATAAAAATTAGGACACAAAACATTAGTGAGCCATTATATGACTTGTATAAAAAGTTCGACAACTTTAGGACGTTGTATACTTGAATATTCAATTAGTAATCAAATGTGAATATTGGACGTTAACAAACTACAAGAAGAAAAAAAACTAACTATATTGGCACTTGGTAATCTAAACAATTAACTAAGCAATCTTAACAACCCAAATTACCGAGAACTAATTAGAAGCCTCGTGTTCATAGGACTTGGATAGGAGTCATACCCGACAAGCACGTGCGCTACATCCATTGTTTACTCTTACGCTCAATTGTGAGTTTTCACAGCCCCTTTTTACTTGTTAATTATTTTGGAGTGAAAAGCATGATCTCGAACTTTAACTAAATTGGTTGTACCCTTTATGAACTTGTTGAACTTTTGTTATACTATTTATGCAAATTGGTGTATACTATTGTTATGCTTGAGTACTATCGTGCTAAAGTCCCCGGAAATACTGTTTACACTACTTATTAACTCGTCCGAGGCCAAACAAGCCGTTGATATTTATGGATAGCGCTATTTAGGGGGAAACCACTCCTCGCTCACACTGGTCATGAGTGCGTAGTATCAGCAGTACTCATGTTACCGATAGAACATGGAGCTTGGGGCATGTGTCGGTTGAATCGGTTTAGTAGTGGCCACAATTGCATTAACACTCTTGTATACTACCTTTCATATTCGTAACTATTACAACCAATCATTTTTATTCATGTCATTTATGAACAAAGATTTTAATTTATTTATTTGTAACACTAAACCTGTGTACTCACCAACTATGACCATAGTTGACCCTTTTGTTTTATCATGCTGCTTTTCAGGAGAATGACAATAATGTGCACTCTAGGAGTACATTAGCATGGATGCATGTTCACACGCGTTTGCTTTATTTTGAAACTATGACTCTCTTTTGGAAACTTTAAGAGCTTATTGTAAATTCTTTTGGAACTGTGGTTTGAACTTGTAGTAATGTGTTATATTTTCTCTAAATTATGTATGGTGTTGCTACTATATCTTATGCATTGTTACCCGGTACTGTTACATCTCGTATTTCCGCTTTAGCGGGGTGTGACAAAGTACGTCGTGGAAGCCACGGAAGAAGCTGTTGTTACTTGTTTTGTACATTATCAGTGACCAAATTACCCTAGACTTTACAAACCCATCGATAGAAAGTAATCAAAGCACGTAAAACCTTGTCTTGAACTTGAATGTTTTGTTTAAATTAAGTATTTTTGTAGGGTTAAGAAAGGTCGGACATCGAGTTGGTTTGTTACCTTATTCATGCCCCCAGGACATCAATCCGTATAAGGGTCGCTATACCTTCACAGGTTAGTATTGTGGGATGGATAAACTACTCCGATCAGAATTACGATAGCCTAGTTACTCAGTGACATACTGATCGAGAATTCGATCAGTAGGGAACTAGTGCTTACTCCACTAATACTTGAAATAAGTGAAACATAAAAGTTTAAAACAATTTCATAACTCGTACATCATCCCAGTTATAAGCTACCGAAATCATATCAAACACCTCCTCTAGATTATCTCCTAACTACCTATCTTTTATTTTTCTTTATTTTCTTTTCTGCCTAAGTATAAACAAAAAAAACCAAACAAACCTCCTAATTATCTGATAAAACCATTACTAGTTAGATAGACCATCTCCTACGTCCATAGATCCATAATACACTGATTCAGAGAACGACCCTAGGTCATACTTATTACTGTACACTCATAGTTTTAAGTATAATTAGGCCCCGCAAATACAAATTATAAAAACCCTCCGATCGGCACCCGGTATTGTTCGGTCATTCTATCGATGATGAGGACGGTTCTCCCTCTTCACAAGGAGAGACTTTCATAGCCTGACTTATCGTGCGCCATCATACTCATACACTTAACACCGATTACAAAACCATAAACATTCATATTGAGAAAATCAAGACGATTGTAGATAAAGAACAGTTAGTACTACATCCCTTAATACTTACCATTTTTATAGCATTCCCTACTACCCTCATGGTGTTATAATTACACATACAGATTTCGAAAAAAAGAAAACAAGATGACACCTTGATAGACTTGAACCGGATTGAAGTTGTTGACATTTATGATGACGAAGAGGTTTTATCTATGGAAATTGTGAAGAGAGCAAGAAAAAAACCAAAAAAGAGTTTTTAGTCGTAACAAAGTTTACAATCTCATTGATGAAAGTGATGAAGATTGACAAAGTTCAAGACAGTTTTCCCGTTTTATCTTAATTTGTAAGTAAACTTTTATGATTCACCTTGTAATAAAACTGGTAATACCTAGAAGTATTACTCTTCATTTCATCTCATCTTCCCAATGGATTCTATGTTCATCTTGTAATAAAATACCATGAGTGTACCTGGAAGTATTACTAATTTAATTGAAATACGTATTGTTATCTTTCATGTGTTCAGATTATAAACACTTCTTACAACAACCTATATAACTTATACCAATTGAACAATTATGGTAAGTGATAACAATACCTGGGATTCGAAGAATACGATCATAAACTCATAATCTCTTATTTGAACTTCAAATTTAGGCATCCGAGTATGACCATAATCTCTTATTTGAACTTGTGTAGACTTACCCAACTTCTCATCAAGATACTGAAATCAACCATCACAAACTCAGTAATCAACAACCACAAATTTAATGTAACACTCGTCAAATTAGGACTAGTAATTAGTACCTAATCGACTGTTAATACAGGTAATTAGTTCTGTGTTAGGGTAATTAATGTATCAAATATACATATTGTTGAATATATACAAGTATACGATTTGATTAAATCGTACTCAATAAATCGAATGTAATTCGGTTCAATTAAATACGGACGTTGGTGATCAATTTTATTAAATAATATAAAATTATTTAATAACGATATCATACCCAAAATATTATTTTGATAATATTTCAATTACATTTCGTATCGTATAATAAACGTCTACGCGACTTAAACATTTAACACGCAAACAAACGAAACAAGTATAAGTTATATTTTTATAACTTAAATTCTAAAGGATTCGGTTAAATACTTCAACTAAAATGTCGAATAATTAATCGTATTTTAAAACTTATAATTGAACGCGTATAAAATTATTTAAACGTTTAAACGACCGGGGAAACGAACACCGCACGAAGCGCGAATACACGGGAGTAAGAAGTGGATACCCACACCCGGTGGGGCCCCACCGAATCAGCCAAAAGAGGGGGGGCCCACTCTTTCTCAATTCATCATCATTCTCATCTTTACCATCTCTCTCTCCTTCTCATTTTTTCTCAAATCCACCACCACCATCCACCTTAAATCCTTAAAAGCTACCACCAAACAACCTTAAATCATTTAGCTCATTTGGAAGAAAAGAACCACCTCCCCGCGATCTACAACCCCATCTTTCCGGATTTTCACGGCGTTAACTTCGTAAGTTTCTGACAAATCCCGACACCTCTCGTTTTCTATTGTTTTCAACTTATAATTGTTTTTCTAGGCTTAAAATGTCCATAAAAGGGTTGGGTAAAAGTTTCGGACCAAACCAAAGTCGTCCGGCCATGTTTCCGGCCACCGGAGTCCGATCAGACTCCGATGTCGCATTTGTCCCAGGCAAATTGCGACATCAGCCACAATGTCGCAAACCCCCCCCCCCCACAATGTCGCATGGTGCGACATCAACCTCAATGTCGCATTAAATTGCTAACGTCGCACATAGCGACATCGACCCCTACGTCGCAAAGACCGACAACGTCGCATATAGCGACATCAGACTCAACGTCGCATTAAATTGCGAATGTCGCACTTAGCGACGCCATGATCAATGTCGCAGTCACGGCCTGCGACACTACGCCTAATGTCGCACCTAATGTCGCAGATAACAGAACCTAGAAAACTCAGATTTTACTAAGTGTCGAGACCTAAAATTTTATCACTTGATTCCACCCAAATTCAAGTCCAGGTGCGTTTTTCACCAAAGCAATATAATAGAAATAAAAATTTTCTGAGCTGACTTGGCATCTCGACCCCAACCAGGGGCCAGCCCCTTGGACCCCGCCAGGGGTTGCCACCCCTGGGACCCCGCTAACCAGCGCCCCCGGACCCCCGTCACCTAAGGTCTATAAATACTTTTAAGTATAACACTTTGAAATCATAATAATAATAGTTGAGATTATTATTGCAAACAATCACCAACGGGCCGTACACATTTTCAAACACTTAGACAATCAACCAAATTGTAATCATTTGAACATTCTAGTTGGACAAACAACTACAAGGTAGTCTTATTAGATACCTTCTCATGTTTATAACCATCGTGTGTCGTGGACACCCTCAGGTTACAAGTCTTTCGACTTCAATTCTTGGCTAATCGATTTCAGTTTATTAAGATAAACTCTTCAGGTTCAGGTGAGTCTCATGGCCCCTCTTTTTACTGTTTGACTAGGGGTGTGATACATTGCTCTGTTTTTAACACGTGAACGTGAGTACATATTTCAATATACTAGATGAGTTGTTTTCAACTAATCAAATCAAAGTCCTCCGTCAGTATAGTCTGGTAATACGAAAGTAGTGTGAATATTAGTATATGATACCATATAGGATTGACCCACCTTGTCCGGGTTAGTCGTGCTAACCTCTCCAACGGAAGTACTAATATTTGAGAAGACGAGTGTAGATTAGTGTAGATTAGTGTAGATTAGGCACTCGTGGAGGTACCTCGCTCGGAATTCTCTATATGGGACCCGACCCTCGAGTTAAGCTCAGACTATGCGATCATGGTTGTATACACTATTATTATCATTTGCTGAATGCAAATCAACATTTAAATCTTGTGGTTCACACACTATTACTTGACATCTAAACATGTGAGCTCACCAACGTTAGCTGACCCATTTTAGCATGTATCACAGGTACTCAGCAGTAGATTTGGACTGCTCATCAGGATGCATATTAGCTCTAGTCTCCATGCAAACTTCAGAGATTTCATTGCATTATTAGATTTTGTATAACTAATTATGTACTTAAATCTCTCATAATATGAACACGAGCTATGTACGGGTTCAAACTGTTGTAAAATTTCTGATATTAATATATTTTGTTAAAACGACGCATATAGAGTCGTTTGCTATATATCTGTGTGTTTTGGTTATTGATTAGTGACACTCAAATTATGCTTCCGCAAAACATCAAATTTTGGGGTGTTACATTTAATTCACCAAATACTTTAGAGTTTAGAGTAAAATGATGTCTTCTAATGACTCAATAATCATCCCAACTGAAATAGTTACTATTAAACTCAGAAATCAGAATACAATGTAAAACGTGTTCATGGGCTGATATCAATACACTAAATAACTTTCTAACTGGACAATATAAACTAATCATAAACAGAAAGAAAGCAAATTGATCACTAGCTTATAGTAGCGGAGTAACAAAAAAATTAAAATAAAACCGGCCGGAAAATATAGTGTTAATGGCATTTATATATATAAAAAGTACTAACCACAATATACTCATTACGGAACCCAGTAGATCTCTAACTTGATGTATTTTGCTTACTGACGTTGTTGAAAGTTGATAGCATTTCTCACCTTTTTCTATGCTTCTCTTAACATCCACCTACAACAAGTTAATCAAAAGTACCAAAAGTACCAAAAATTGTGGTTGCACATAAAAGTACAGTTTTACCGGATGGTAATCAAATCTTTACAAAGAAAATGTCTAATAAACTATTAACCTTGATCATTTAATAACAACTTTGCTCATTTATCGAGAAATTAAATGGATGAAGCTGAAGTCTTAAATTAATTAGTATTACATGTATGGTGGTTTTGAGATTAGATCTGAAGGACACGAACAATAGGGGCAGAAAAACACCTATAGACGACGTCAGTACACCATCGGTATCGTCATCGTTACACTGTCAGTACCGTCATCGTTACACCGTCACTACCGTCACACCAGATCCACCTATATACAACCATTTTTATTTCTTCTTTCTCCAATATCTTCTTCTTTGATTTGGTTGTAACAGAAAATAAATTTTCTTAGGTTTAGAAAGGTAGCTTTGGAGGAGTTACTCAAAGTCGATTTTAAGGATGAGATTAGATGAGAGAGAAAACAAAGTAGGCTTGGGGTGATGGGGTATTTGCATTAATTTAATAGAAGTCTTTTAGATTAAATAAAAAATCAATGTTTCTTTAATTTAATAAATGAGCTAAACCATATTATAATTTATTTTTTTAAATTTTTTACCACCATAGCACTATCTTCTTTATGAAAAATAAAAAATAAAAAATATAAGTTAGCACTATAACACTATCTTGTTTATGAAATATAAAAAAAATATAAAAAATAAATTATCATCAGTATAAAATATCAAAGATGATAAGCACTTTACCCGTGAAATATCATGATTTAATTGTTGGTACTACCTCCGTTTAAAAAAAATTCACAGTATATGTTCGATCGAAAATATATTTTATAATAAAAAATCCAAATATCTTATTTGATCTTATTTTGTAGTCTTATTAACTATTGTTCATCATATTACTTCGTATTATTATTATTTGTTTGATTTATGCCGTATATTTTAAATCAATTTTACAACTGGTATTTCACTATGTAATATCATAATTTTCAAATATATTCCCGTCAAATTTGTGCGGGTTACCAACTAGTTTTCATGATACACCAAAACAATGTGTGTCCTATTATACTTAAACACAGCCCTAAAGGCTGTCGTTAGAAAAATCATTTTTTTAATTAATATTATTGTGAAACGCCCAATTTTTTTTTTACACCAATGTATTTTAGGTCTCATTTTAATCACCCCTGATTATTATTTGATTATCACCCATTTAATTTGAATCACAACAAAGAACAAAACAAAGAATTTCTGGAACTGGACTAGTACCCGCCGGGAAGCCCCATTACCCGTCGGGTAATGGGTGTACCAGCCGGGTACACATGTATGCACCGGGTAGTCCATTTTGGACAACTTTCCGGGAAAATTTGAACATTACTACCCATTGGGTACGTGACTTACCTGCCGGGTAGTCAACCTGCAGATTGGTATAACTAATACCAAAACACGAAATTCAAATGCGCATAAGTTTTATATCATGAGAAGTTAGGCTATAAAATTTTGCAGGCATCTTTGCATGAACAAAATGAAAATTTCTCTTTTTGAACTTTTTCAAAATTCATAAAAACACGAGATTTTGGCATGTGACTTGTTTTAGCCCATTTTCGCCACTTTTACATGACATATCAAATTACAAACTATTTCATTTCAATTCTTGCGATTTTATTCACTTTTCAAACACATTAAAACAAACTTAAAAGAGTTGACCAAAGTTCCATATCCTTTGTCTAACTCCAATTACCCAATTGGATCGTTAATGACCCAACTTGACACTTATGACCCGTTTGAGGCCTTGGGGCTATTTTGACCCATTAATTAGTCAACTTCAACCTGAAATCAACTAACAAGATTATTAAAAACACATACCAATTCCAAAGTTGAATCAAACCACATTTCAACTATTTTCATCATTTTATTCATTTAACATATACAAATTTACACTTAACGATAACCATTCACTTTCAAAATCTTAAGATACATAATTTACGTCGGTTGTTGACTTTCAAAGTCAACTACCATCCAAAACCATATGTTTATATATTCCAAAATAAGTTGGGGTGTATTACACAAGTTCAGCCAAAACGATGCATAAAGAGAAACTTGCTACTTACACCGAGCAAGTAATCCAGGCTATTCCTTTTTAACTTCTTTGCCCTCTCGGTCTGAGCTACTACTACAATTCATAACATATAACAAGGTAAGCATAAAATACTTAGTGAATATATAAATCATCAATTAAGCAATTCAATCAACACATATCTCAATACTAACTAAGATAGATACACTTACACATATATTTATAATCAAGCAACTAGTGAGCTGATATCGCGTAAAAAGTCATATTTTTACTACCGATATCTCTCTCATTCTAGAATGATTCTCGGCATTTTAACCTCAAAAATAATACAAATCAATGATATTATGCCAAGATCGTCAAAACAAGGTTGCACGATAAAAATCAAGCAAAACGGATGAAAAACAAAGATTCCACACACGTTTGAAGATTCAAGGCATCAAAACGAGATTTCAAGACAAAAGTGCCCATCATCAACATCCATCTCATCCAAGATGTTCGTTTTCAAATTATGAATCCAACAGAAGAAGAATCAACAAAAATGGATAAAGAATGAAGTTCTACGTTCGCCAGAAGATCCAAATGATTCGTATGCAATATCTGGAGATAGGAGACATATTTTTTGCGATATCTTTACATCAAAGTCTTCGTTTTTGAATTACGAATCCAATGCAAAAAGAATCAACGCAAACGGACACATAACGAAGAAGATACGCGCGAATTAAGCAACGCAGCGAAAGATGACGGACCGGGGCGGGTGGCTGCCAGCCGCCGCCGGCCAGCCACCAGCCACCGCCGGCCAGGTGGTGGGCAGTGCTGCCTCCCCTACCCCCATCTCTTTTCCGCTTTTCCATCCTTGCATGTACCCGGTGCACCACCTTTCGCTACTTTTTCGTACCCGGTGCACCACATTTCACTCTTTTTCTAATGTGAGCCTAAGGATGCTAACGTGAGCCACTTTTCACCTATAAATAGCAGCCCTTAGACCTCATTTGAAGACATCTTGAATATCATCTTTTAGCATTTTCACACCTACATTTAAATATCTTTCTTTCTTTGTAATTTTAATTTCTTCCTAGTTAATTAGGCTAGCTAATTAACTAATCAAGGAAGATTTGTACGGAGGTGCTCCGGGACGTATATTTTAGCTACGAGTTATTGTACTTCTTTCCAGGTGTTAATCTATCTTCCATATTTAATATGTTTGTTCTTTCTTTAATAAATTTAAATATGCATGCTAGAATTGTCATGATTAACTAAATAACTCAATTGTATGTTATGATAGTCGTTTAGGAAAAGTTTAAATATGTGATTGTATTGTATGTCATGAGATTACGGATGCTTTATATTATAAATAGATGTAGGAATTGAATCTTTATCGTTTATCTGCCCAACTCATGTTATGACTAAAACCTTATCCAAAAATGAACGTAGCTAACTCATAGGGTATAGGTCACTTAGTTATACTATGTTAGATTGAATCATTGAGCTCGACATGGCCGGTGTTCTCTGGACCACACTAGGATCAAAGAGACACGGAACATGGGAATAGAGGTAGATTAAGATTTAATTCAAACAGACGATATTTTTGAGACAACTTTCGGAATATCCTCGACTTAGATAACACCTTTGTATGCTCAAATTGAATCATTACCTTGATTGTCTTATTGCATGTTCTTGTTTGATTGTTGCCTTAGGATTGTCATGATAATAAAATATATTTAGCCTTAATCGTCGTGAAATAATGTGACGGCCCCTATTCGACTGTTGTTCAATATAGTACTGGAAACGCTTATGGCTGAGTACAAATGTATGGAAGTCGAGAACGACCGAAGGTAGTCATGTTATTAATCGATTAACAAACGTGTTACTTAGGTTTCTATTCTTAGTGTAAATCATTCCTGTTTTCTTGCATACTTGAGTAATGTTGATAACTTGTATGAATAAGTGATGACATGCTATCCAACCGTCTAGACCGGTTATTCCAACCTGTTCCGGCGAGGGTAAAACCCGTTTACAAGATTGTTTATTCAACAAACTGTGCCATGATTCGGACGTCTCTGATGACCGAGATTGGGGAATCGGAATTGAGATTAACTGTTGGATAATGTGGACATACATTTGAGAGAACTTTCGGTGCATGTTTTAGTATATTCTGCAACCCATGTGACACTCTATTTGCCTGATTGTGGACACATTCGCGTTAGCTCAATAGAAGGACTATAGAATAGCTCACATTAACCTACAAATTTATCCTCATTAGAACTCCTCTTATTTAACTTCACCTAAACCACTTCATAGTAGACAATCGCTTTAATTGCTGAAAGCCCGAAGTAACCTCCACCTTTTAGTTTATCTTAATTTTAATTTTAATTTAGAAAAAAACCCAAAATCAAAACCATCTTTCTGAGCCTCAGCTAAGTTCATAAAATTTCCTAAACCCTCCTAGTTTCAATTCGTCGTGCTTTGAAAAATGACTCTAGGTTATACTTATCTTTTGTTAGCCCTTAGATTAGAAATAGTAGTAACCCTAGGCCCCAACCTTATAAATTAAAAACCCACTGCTGTGCTGCATCTCCATTAGAAATTCCAACGACCGGTGTGCAGTGCAACAAGTTTTTGGCGCCGCTGCTGGGGAGCGTCGGTGACCG
This sequence comes from Pseudognaphalium luteoalbum, assembly GCA_963422505.1. Taxonomy (NCBI): domain Eukaryota; kingdom Viridiplantae; phylum Streptophyta; class Magnoliopsida; order Asterales; family Asteraceae; genus Pseudognaphalium; species Pseudognaphalium luteoalbum. The sequence goes on along the minus strand of OY730192.1, from coordinate 84,253,657 downwards.
ATTTTAGGAGCTTAGCAACTTTAGTATTTAACGATTCTTTTGAAAGATTAACATCAATCAAAAGTTACATTTCTTGCCTTTAGGATTAGATTAGATTAGTTTTACTTACTTTTTAACCAACCATATCAACACCTTATCCTGATTGGACCCAACTTTTGGATAATTCTTCCCCCACAAGCCACTCATTTTCCTCAAAATCACTTTTGCCACTTTTTATGCTTGAACAAGACCTTATAAATAAAAGAGTAACCGGATTTCAAGACAAAAATTGACGCCATGATAAAAATTTCAGAAAAATTAATCTCTAACATGGAATCCATTTTGAAAAACCTAAGTTTTATTGAGGAAAGTACGTCGGCAAGCACTAATGACACCACTCATCCACCAAGTAACGATGTGTTAATCGTTACAAGAGGAGGAAAAGTAACCAAAGTTGATCCATCACCACCCGATAACACCCCCGCAAACACTTCTTTGCCTACACCTATACCTAGTGAACATGAGTCAATTGACATCCCTGACCTATCACCAGCCCAAACTCAGGATAATGTACCTCGTACAAGAATACCTTATCCTGGAAGACTTAATTAGGAAAAGCAAGAAGCCAAATTCGGAAAATATCTGGAAATGTTTAAAAGCCTACACTTAAATGTTAAATTATTAGATGCTTTAGTAGAAATGCCTTCATGTGCCAAATTCTTTAAAGAACTCCTTTCAAATAAAGAAAAGCTTAGGCAAATAGTTAGTTTACCCTTGGATGCTGAATGTTCTTTAATTGTACAACATGGTCTTCCACCTAAACTAGGCGATACCGGACGCTTTACCATACTTGTTTTCTCCAAGATATTCAAATCAGTAATGCCTTAGCCGACCTAGGTGCTAGTATTAATCGTATGCCTTATTCCCTCTATAAAAAATTAGGATTAGATAACCTATTACCTACTCGTATGACAATTCAATTAGCAGACAGATCAGTTAAACTCCCTCAAGGGATTGCTGAAGATGTCATGGTAAAAGTCGATAAGTTCATCTTTCCGGTAGACTTCATTGTCATGCATATAGAGGAAGACACCCATGTCCCTCTCATCCTTGGCGGACCTTTCTTAAACACTGCCAAGGCTGTGATCAACGTAAACGAAAAATATTTAAAACCGAGAGTGGGGAAGGAGGAGGTCACCTTTAATGTCAATCGATTAAAGAAGCAACCTCTGGAAGAGGACCTTGGTTTGTGTGATATCATGCAGGACATTTTTGATGAACATCTCCACGAAGTATTTGCAATATCCAACCGGGATCCGATACCCAACACGGTAGTCACCGTTCGGAGGTTATACAATGAGGACCTTGGGTTGCACTCCGCAATCACTTCACCAACAACATCCGAAGAGCTACTATCTCCCCTGCTTGAAAAGAAATCCTCTTGCACTAATGGCAAAACAATCGTTGTTCCATTAGGATGCGGTACGCCGATACCTTGGCTAAAAAGAGAAGGCACCAAACCAAACCCATTCCCTTCAATTAAAGAAATCCTAGATTCATTCAAAGGAATGAGTATGGAAACACCCCCAATTGAACCACAACTAACCAACCAACCCGCACAACTACCAAATCCCGAAATCACCATAAACCAATCTTCAACCGCTCAATTTCCAGAATTCCAGTTCACCGACGACGGAGGTATTCTTCTCACCCAAAATGATGAAATATCCTCATCAGCAGTCAACAAATACGAGCTAAAGACGAACGAATTTTCAAACCAAACCGAATGGGTCGAAATAGCATCAATCTCCACATCTGAGCCCGAGATAGACTAAGCACCATTCCAAGAAGAGTACGAGAAACTAAGTAGAGACAAGATAGCTAGAATGAAGCCGTCTATTGAAGAACCACCAACCCTAGAATTGAAAGAATTACCACCTCACCTTGAGTATGCTTACCTCCAAGGAACTTCACAGCTCCCAGTAATAATCGCACAAGAAAGTTCAACTAATTGATGTTCTAAAATCGCACAAGAAAGCAATCGAGTGGAAAATTTTTGATATACAAGGAATCAGTCCAAACTACTGCACCCACAAGATCCTCATGGAAAACGATTTCAAACCATCCGTGCAAAGGCAGAGAAGAGTGAATCCTAAGATTCAAGACATGGTCAAACAAGAAGTTATCAAACTCTTGGATGCTGGATTGATCTATCCAATTTCCGATTCACCTTGGGTTAGCCCCGTTCAAGTGGTTCCAAAGTAAGGAGGAATGACAGTCATTACAAACGAAAACAATGAGCTTATACCAACTCGGACTGTCACCGGTTGGAGAGTTTGCATCGATTATAGGAAGTTAAATGAAGCAACTCGTAAGGATCACTTCCCACTTCCATTTATTGACCAAATGCTCGAAAGATTATCAGGGAACGAATTCTACTGTTTCCTTGACGGATTCTCCAGGTATTTCCAAATCCCGCTTGACCCGAAGGACCAAGAAAAGATAACATTCACATGCCCGTATGGAACATTCGCCTACCGACGAATGCCATTTGGATTATGCAACGCACCTGCGAAATTTCAGAGATGCATGGTTGCAATCTATCCAATCGAACGATGCATGGAAGTCTTTATGGATGACTTCTCGGTCTTTGGAGACTCCTTCGCATCATGTTTATCAAACCTCGACAGAATGCTCGCCAAATGTGAAGAATCGAATCTCGTCTTGAATTGGGAAAAATGTCATTTTATGGTGAAAGAAGGAATAGTTTTAGGACATAGGATATCAAAGTCAGGAATTGAAGTAGACAAAGCCAAAGTCGAAACCATCACTAAACTTCTACCACCAACCAACGTCAAAACCATTCGGAGTTTTTTAGGACACGCTGGATTCTACCGTCATTTTATCAAGGACTTCTCAAAGATCTCTCGACCTATCACCCACCTTTTAGGAAAGGACATCAAGTTTGTGTTTGACGAAAATTGTATGAAGGCCTTCAACTACTTAAAGAAAGAGCTAACCAACGCACCAATCATGGTTGCTCCAGATTGGAGTCTACCATTTGAAATCATGTGCGATGCTAGCGACTTCGCAGTAGGGGCAGTTCTCGGACAAAGGAAGGACAATCACTTCTGACCAATCTACTACGCTAGCAAAACGCTAACAGACGCTCAAGAAAACTACACAACAACTGAAAAGGAGCTGCTAGCCGTAGTATTTGCCTTTGATAAATTCCGATCCTATCTAATATTGTCCAAAACGATAGTGTACATGGATCACTCCGCTCTAAAATACCTCTTCAAAAAGCAAGACGCAAAACCCAGATTACTACGATGGATTCTACTCCTACAAGAATTTGACATCGAGATAAAAGATAAGAAGGGAGCAGAAAATGTCACCGCAGATCATTTAAGTCGACTCGAAAATCCGTCGATGGAACAACTTGCAGAAAGAGATATTAGAGATCAATTTCCAGAAGAACAATTAATGAGTTTAGGAGAATCAATGCAAGGCTCGCAATTCACTGATGATCCTTGGTTTGCAGATATTGCAAATTTTATAGTTGGAGGGATCATAAGGAAAGGAATGCCATCATCACGAAAATGGAAATTATTCCGTGACGCCAAGCATTACTTTTGGGACGATCCATACTTGTTCAAGGTCTGTCCCGATCAAATTATAAGAAGATGTGTCGATGGGAAAGAAGCTGAACACATACTCCACCAAAGCCACCACGGACCAACCGGAGGACACCATGCAGCTAATTTAACAGCAAAGAAAGTTTATGACTCAGGATTCTACTGGCCCACTATCTTCAGAAATGCACAAGACTTGGTGAACGTTGCGATATTTGCCAAAGGTTTGGAAATATCACAACGCATAACGAAATGCCGTTGACGAATATCCAAGCATGTGAAATATTTGACATATGGGGGCTAGACTTCATGGGACCATTTCCAAAATCTTATGGGAAATAATACATCCTAGTGGCTGTCGACTACATTTCCAGATGGGCCGAAGCTCAAGCCTTTCCAACATTTGACTCGAGAGTTGTAACCAAATTCATAAAACAGCTATTCTGTCGGTTTGGAACTCCTCGGGCAATCATAAGCGATCGTGGCACACACTTCTGCAATACGCAGTTTATGAAACTATTGCAACAATACGGTGTTACCCACAAGACGTCTACGACCTACCACCCACAGACAAATGGGCAAGCAAAAATTACAAACCGAGCACTAAAAAGGATCTTGGAACGAATAGTTGGTCAACACGGGGAAAGATGGGCAGATAAGCTAGACGATACTTTATGGGCATTCCGGACAGCCTACAAGACACCGTTAGGAATGACCCCTTATAGGCTTGTATATGGAAAGGCATTTCACCTTCCAATCGAACTAGAGTACAAAGCTTACTGGGCATTGAGAAATTGTAGCTTGGATCCTATGATAACGGGAACACACCGAAAAATGCAACTAAACGAGTTGGTAGAGTTAAGAGATCAAGCTTACGAAAGCTCCTATAAATTCAAGGAGAGAACCAAAGTGCTCCAAGATTCAAAACTCCGCCCCACACGCTTCAACTCAGGTGATAAAGTTCTACTCTTTAACTCACAATTTAAAAAGTTTTCTGGCAAATTTAAAACACGATGGAGCGGCCCATTTACAATATCAAAAGTATTTCCATATGGTGCCGTCGAGCTCGGGGCCCCTGAAGGAAACTTCAAGGTAAACGGTTACCATTTGAAACATTACGTACAAGACTTTCCCCCATCCGAGGAAGTTTATGGTTACGAACAGCCCTGATAGAATAACAGAGTCAAGCTACGAGACTCGATAAACAAAGTGCTCTTGGGAGGCACCCCAAGCCTATCTTATGTTTTCAGCATTAATTTAATTTTCTTGTTCTCGATTTAATCCATTTTTATGCAGTTCTCGCCTCATGAAAAGACTAATGATTATTCCTGAGACATTAACCTTTTATATTTTGCAGGATGAGTTCACGGTTAGACATACCACGACAGAGACGCTCACGTGCCATGTATCACTCCCGGAGTTCATCACCGGGCAGTAGCATGAGGACTATCAGAGGATCCCAGTCACCACCTCCTAGCTTGGATGAGATCTTGGCAGACTTGGTGGAGGTGACCGTTCAGGAGACATTTCTTCTGCGCTCCACCCACGCTAGGTTACCTTCATCTCACCAACTAGAGGGACAGACCGCAGGGAACTCCAGAGTACCCATCTTTGAGCATGGGGTTACTACTGCAAACCCTGCTGTCACATGGTCTATACTGAAGGCCCTTGAGGTCCAACACCGTGCCAACGCTGAGATCCACACTGCTCTGGGCTTCCCCTCCACACCTGTGTGCCCCTTTCAGATGGGACCTGATCCCACTCCGCACATTCCACCGTGGGACTTATTTCCACCTTGGAGCATGACTGCGCAGGATCACCCCACTTTTATGAACCCACTAGAGAAGGAGGCTGCTGCACTAGATGCTTGGATTCAGGATCCAGAGGATGGTACCGCATCTCCAGTCTACACTATAGAGGAGTCATTATCACCCACATCGGTTGTTGAAACATGATCTTATTGGATGATGACTTCACCGATTGGGAGACGCTCTCTGCTGACATGGATTAGTTTCTAGTAGTTATTTGTGTTTAGTATTAACAAGGATTGTTGGTGTTTAATATTAACGTGTATTGAAGGATGTTGATTATGCAGAAATTGATGTAGGAATTATGGAACGAGTTCATTCTTATGAGCCTGGCCCGTCTCCAGCAAATCCACATACACACGCACCATAAGGGAGTATCTCTTCTAACCTTGTTTTGCTTGATTAAAACACAATAAAATTCTAAGTAAAACTCTAAGTTTGGGATTATGTCTCACAAGGGAGAGTATAGCTTCGAAAGATTGACCAACGTTCAAAAACCTAAGTGTGGGATTAACCCAACTTAGAAATAGAACATTAGGGACAATGTTCTTTTAAGTGTAGGATGACAGTAGTATTCGCTACTACAGTGTGCAACATAAATTTTGATCAATCTTTAAAGTAAAAGTCATGTTTTCAGCAAAATTTTAAAAATTTCAAAATTTTCAAAATCAAAAAGGGGTATTTTCGGTCAACAGAAATTCAAAAGGCTTTGAAATTAGATAATGTCGGGCAAAAACCTTTGAGGATTTTCAAGCTTTGTTTCGAGGCAAGCAATCGCAAGACTAGGCACTAAACCACCAAACTAAGTGAGGATTCTTGAGCCATATAAAAGCATTCATCTCTAATGCTTCACTTTTCGATTGTGAGTGTGCCGGTGTATGCTCTCTAGAATCAGAACTTGTTCAAGCAATACATTTCGAGATTACAAAAATGGGCGTCATACGTGACGAAGGTGCAATTAGAGGACCTTGACATTTCCTAAGATAAAAACTGATGTCCCCCGAAGCGTCCGTATGAAGATGGTGTTCGGACCGCAATCGGTTTGTTTTAAATTTGTATTTGTTGGGGTCTAAGTGTGACTTACTGATACTGAACCAAAAGGCTAGTAGATGGTAAGTATGACCTAGAGTCGTTCTTAAAGAGAAACTGAATTGAAACGGAGGGGATCCAATCAATCTTTCTTTTCTAGTAAAGGTTTTAAAAGAGTGCATTAGGGGTTTTTGGTTCAGTTAATTAATTAAACTAATTAAAGCGAATAAAAGATAATTGTAAATCAGATAATAAAAGGAGTATTTGTTGTGAGTTCATTAGTTTATAATGTGGGACGACGACTTGTAAGGAAAACGTTTACTAAATTTGGAATGTTCACTAGACTTGGTAGTTTATGGTATAACCGATAGATTCCCTATTAGTCGGTTATCAACTAATATGTCACGAGGAATCACGGTGTCATGATTCTGATCAGACAGATAATGCTCAACTCTCCACACTCTCCTGTGAGGGAGTCAGTGGCCCTTGTTATTGAGCACATTTACTCGTGGGCGAAGGAATAGAGTAGCAAGTCTACAACAAGTCTAACCATTCTTAATACCATAAAGACTATAAATTTAGCAAACAACTAACTTAGCAAATATGTTCGGACTTAGTTGATCAATTCCCATTAATGAATCTTAAGCATGGTAAGCAAAGGAAAGTGTTGAGGTTTCTTGCGTACCTTACTTTATATTTCATAGGTTAAGGAAGAGTATCGATTTAAGTTGGATTTTAAACTTGCCTTTCTCAATACAATTAACAAATCCCTAGGTTTTCGTAAATGGTTATTTAGCCTATAAACTACCTAATCTAATCTAAACTAACTAATCTAATTAAAGCAATAATTAAAATGCTGACGGCTTTTTGCATAAAGTTAAACCCAGACCATGTCAGAAAATGCTATGGTAGTCCACAATGTATTTAATCATTTACCGATGTTTCCATTGTGGATTCAATTGCTTCACGATGTTTACATGATAAGTACATTGTGATTTCAAGTGTACAATACTCATGGCACTTCCAGGTAATCACATTGCATTTTATGATGTTACAATCGAAACCATAGTTTTACACAGATAACTATTGACCAAGTAGTAAGGTTCGCGACTCCTCATTACAAGGTTACAATCACGGTTGTTAATCGAAAGGCGAATATAAGTTTTAGGTTTAAAATCATAAGATAAGTCCGTTCATAAATTTTCCATTTTGTAATGTCGATCCATAATACAACTACCTTCGGTCGTTACCGGCTTCCATACGTATGTATTTTGCTTAAAAGCATTTACAGCACTATACTGAGTAAACAGTCGAATAGGGGCCGTCATATTATTTCACGATGTATTTAAAGTCATCCCACAATTATATATGCTAACTACATCACAACAAATACAATAGTAACCTACTCGCTAATCATGGCATAAACTATCTCTAGCATAATTAAAGAATACAAATTTAATCAAGATAGATAAGGATAGAAATAACCGAGATTAATATGCGAGAAGGAGTAGCCTTGAATTAATAAGAGTTGCTCCAAGCGTACACCAGCGATTACAAATGCGTTCCTCACCAAGGATTACAAACACATTCCTTGCTTCTATTTTAACTAGCCTAATACTAATTTAAAATAAAGAAAGAAAGAAAAGCTAGAAGAAAGTGCCTAGGTATGTAAGTATCCTAGTGCCCTTGGTGTGTTTAGAGGTGTGTTGGTGTGTCTTTCAAATGAGCCTCATGCCTCCTATTTATAGAGGAGTTTTGGTTCATTTTAGCAAATGGAAGCACACATTAGCAAAATGTGGAAAAGGTAGTGGCACCAAGTGCGAAAAGGTGAAAAAGGTAGTGGCACCAGGTACGAAAAGCATGTAAAGGTCTAGCACCGGGTATGAAAAAGGACAAAAAAGTGAAATCCGTGTAGGTGACCGGCAGCCGGCAGCGGCTGGCTGCCAGCCGGCGGCGGTGGGGTGGTGGCCGGCGGCGGCTGGCTGCCACCTGCACCGGTCCGCTGCCCGTTGCTTCGTTTCTCGATTCGTGCGTGTTTTCTTTGTTATGCGCCTGTTTGCGTTGATTCTTTTTGCATTGGATTCGTAATTCAAAAACGAACCTTTTGCTGAAAAGAAATCCCAAAAATATGTCTCTAAACTTTAGATGTGTCGTACGAATCATTTGGATCTTCCGGAGTGCGTAGAATCTTCTTTCTTCGTCCGTTTTAGTTGATTCATCTTCTGTTGGATTCGTAATTTGAAAACGAACATCTTGGGTTAAATAGATGTTGGTGATGGGCTCTTTTGTCTTGAAACCTCGTTTTGATGTCTTGAATCTTCAAACGTGCGTGGAATCTTCGTTTTTCATCCGTTTCGTTTGTTTTTTGTCGTGCCACCTTGTTTTGACCATCTTGGCATAATACTATTGATTTGTAATGTTTTTGAGTTAAAGTGCCAAGAATCGTTCCAGAATGAGAGAGATATCGGTAGTAAAAACGTGACTTTTTACGCGATATCAAGTATCACACACTTAGAACTTTGCTTGTCCTCAAGTAAACTCGATTTTCAACATGTTAAAAATAAAATAATTTTAAGGTGGAACTTTTTACTAAGGGGTTTTGGGAAAGTAAAATACTTGTTCTTGGGGAAGGAAGGATTGTAATCTTTAGGAGCATGCTTGTGATCTTTGATCTTGGATACATGACTAGGCGATCCTCTCAAGGTGGTCACTCAAATCACTCAAAGTGTTTAGGGTTTCCTATTCTAATATTATCAATCACTCAGAACGCCAGTCATGTATCGTTTATTGTCATAGGCTTGATCGAGAATCAAATCGTTACCTTTTTGGTGAGTGTGAAGTCGATCTAGCCACAATCATTCAAAGAGAGGGGATGTAAGGTTTTTGGAGTGAAAGGTTGGTGGTATGAGAGGAGGTTTGGGTTTTTGATTTTCATTTTGTCAAAGTTGGGATTTTTGGGGGATTGACGCCTTTTGATATTTGCGGAAGGAGTCTTTTTCTCCTACTGATTTCCTTTTTCTTCGGATTTTTTTTTTCGACGTCAGCCCCTTGCGATTTCTCTTCGATCATCTTTGAAACTTTTTATGAAGCTTGAAGGATGCTTTTGAGTAGGTGAGGGGTAACGTATCTATTTTTCTTTAGGAGTATGGGTGTACGGCTGGGTTTTAGAATGATGTGATTCGATCTCCTTTTCACTGACCAATCTGGATTCGAAATGCATAACAGGAGCAAGTTCTGATTCTAAACGCATACATCGGCACACTCAAGAATCGAAAAAGTGAAGCATTAAAAGTGAATGCTTTTTCTATGGCTCAAGATACCTCACGAATCGAAAGTTGGGTTGTTGTGTGCCTAGTCATGCGATGCTCTTTATGGGATTACAAAACTAATTTTTAAAAAGAATTTGTATTTTAATTATCCCTTTTCCCAAAGTAAATCATTCTTTGTCTAAAAAATTTCATTTTCAACACATTTTTGAAAATTTTGTTTACTTTTTGGAGAAAGATGGTCTTGTAAAGAGCAACGATTTTAGAATCAAGCATATACCATTATCCATTTGACAGTAGTGCAACTACTGCTATCCCACACTTAAAGAAACATCATCTTCGATGTTATACTAAGCTCTGAACGGGGTAAAATCCCACACTCAGGGTTTTAAACATCTAAGGTGCATTCTTTTAGTGTGTGTTGGGTTTGAATCCCACACTTAGTGATAAGCATATTGGATATGGTATATTTAAAACGAATGAAAAAGACGGTATAGAAGTACTTCCCGGTGGTTGCAGTGTTCCTTTTGTGCATGTGCCGGATTTCATCTTTCTTGGTGCAGTCTTGATCAAGTCTTCTTGTGATTGGTCTCGTAGGTGTGAACACGTCGGATATACTTTTCTTCTGGTCTTGATGCTTCCTTACAGGCTGGAGCATGCTTTGTATGATCCGAGTGTGAAAGATAGTCGGAGATTTCATCACTTCTTGGAAAGTAAAATTGTAGAAATGTAAAAACACGGGTTGCCTCCCGAGAAGCGCTCTTTTAAAGTCGAGAGCTCGACTTAGTACTTTCTTCTTCAGATGATGATGGATGTGTCCGTGGTGCTGGAGTGGTCACTATGGTTCCTAGGTAAGCTGTAGCGTGGAGGAAAGTATCGCAGGAATTGCTCTATCATGTCGGCAATGAGAGTTGGCGGAGTGGTAGATTCCATCCTGAAGCTCTTGAAGTGATCAGTGACCAGTCTGTCGAGGATTGCCATCGCATAGCTGATGTATCGAACTGCCCTTGTGACTGGTCCGTTAGGATCGATTCGAGTGTAGGTGTGAGTTCGAACAATTTCATGTTGGGGGTGATTTCTGCCTATTGAGGTGATGAAAGCCATGAATTGAGTCTTTACTTCTTGAAAGTCTTCAGCTAAAGGGTCTCCTCCGAAAGATCGGGTTGCTTGGCATACTTGTCTGATGAGTTGATGTTGTTCAAGGTCGAAAGGAAAATCTGAGTCCATGAAGACATAGATTAACTTGCTGAATATTTCGCGATATCCGTTGCGGTAAGCGTCAATTTCTATGTCTTTTTCCTCGTATATTCCACGCAGTCGATCTATTACATAGGATGCTAAGTTGACTGGTGACATGTTCCAATATCGTGTTGGAATGTCACGAGTGTTTTCTTCAAATGTTGCCTGATTTAGCTCATCAACTATTAGTTCAACGTGACGACCAATGGTGGAGTGAATGACAATCCTGAAGTTTTCTGGAGTTGTAAGTTGTTCTCCAGTTTCGATGAGATCTAGAAGGGTTCTAAGATCTCCCACCATTCTTTTGTCAGCATAATTCTGTGGATTTCCAGTAGCTCTTTCAAGATGGGTCCTCATTGATGCTAGTGTAGCCTTTTGACTTGATGAGTAGGGAAAGGCTGATCCGGCCAAGGCACAATATACATTTTGGTATATTTGCCTTTGGTTGTTGCAGAACTCGATTTCTCCCATTGGGTAGTCTGGTCTTTCTGGCTGTTGAGCTTCTCTGGTGACTTGTTCTTGAAGGGAATCGGAGAATTCTTGGATATGTCTGAGCAAAGTCTGGGGTACTGGTTCTCCATAGTTGGCGAGATATGAATCGTATTCTTGTTCAATCTGCCTTATCAGGTGTCTCTGAGCGGTGTTGTATTCATTGGTTGACTCTTTGATAGCCTCCACAATGATGCGTACATCGTCGTTTTCATCAATCAGATCAATCATCTCTTCGTGAGTGTCGATGAGGGGAATTTCTAATCTTTCAGCTGTGATGACGAGTGAATTTGGTGGAGCAAGAGGAGTTTTTGGAATAGAGCGTTCATCGATAGTGACGTCAACAAAATCGCCGTCAAATACGACACTCTGGTAGTCGGAATCTTCGTCTCGTGAATCTGGGAATTGGTGGAATTCTTCATCTGAGGGTGCGTTTTTGAAAGGTTGGGTACTGTCAACTTTGATGGTTCTGACTTCCGTGATGCTGTTTTGAAGGTTTTCTTCAGCAAAGCTTCCTGGTTGTCGTGCCTTATATGCAGAAATTCTCTGTAGGAGTTTAGCATACAGGTCAGGGTGTTGTGATGTTCGGAGTTCTTCTTCGAAAGTATCTATGTCTCGGAGTCGGGTTCTGGTGAGGGGCTTCGATGGATCGAGATAAGAGTCGAGAATGTTTCCCATTCTTTTGAGATGAGTGGATCTAAGCTCTTGGTGGATGGCTCCGTAATCAAAGGATTCTTCCGATGAAGTGTAGTCTTTGCAGTCTTGTATTCTCTTGACTTCAGCCATCTGTGGTGAATCAGTTTGATATTCATCTTCCTCCATTTCTTCCTCTTCCTTAGGTTCTTCTTCCATTTCTTCCGTTCTTTCATCTTCCTCAGCGGGTTCTTCCTCTTCTTCCTTAGGTTCTGATTCGTCCTCCTCAGCGTCCTGATACTCCTCGTCCTCGTCTCGGTCTGTTTCAGTATCGTAGATCAAGGTTGTTGGTCGAATGAAGCATCGTTCTTCTTCGGGGTCTGATTCGTCATCGTAACAAATTCTGCCTGTTGATATAGCGTGGCATTCTTCTTGCTCTGGTGTATAGTCCGGTTGGTCGATCTTGTAAGTGATGCTTTCACCATGTGCTCGTAGAACAATCGTATGGTTATACACATCAATTACTGCTCTGGCTGTGTTCATAAATGGTCTCCCAAGGATAATCGGGATGTTTATGTCCTCATGGATATCCATTACCACGAAATCTGTCGGAAAGAAAAATTTGTTAACTTGAACTAAGACGTTCTCAGCTATTCCTTTTGGGTATCTAACAGATTGGTCAGCTAGCTGGACAGTCATCTTAGTGGGTTTCAAATTTTCAAGTTCTAGTCTCTTAAACAGGGAGTATGGCATAAGGTTAATGCTAGCTCCTAGGTCGGCTAAGGCGCTGATATCTCCGGATTGGTAAATGGAACAAGGGAGTGTGAATCTACCGGTATCTCCTAGTTTTTCTGGAAGACTATTTTTAAGTAGGGCTAACGTTTCAGAACTAAGGGGAATGTTGTTTACTTCGGGCAGTTTATCCTTAGTGGATAGCAATTTCCTCATATATTTATTTCGACCGGGGACTCTAGACATGGTATCGAGAAATTTTCCGTCTAGCTTAAAGGATGATAATTTCTTAGGTTGGGCTTTAAGTCTAGCGGGATAAGGGATCCTGACCTCTTTGTTCATGGTCGGAGTGGTTTCCACAGCTGGTATCTTGATTTTTGGTTCTTCTTTTACTGGTACAGCAGCAGGGGGTGGAGTGGCTGCCTCATTCGCGGTAGTGAGTTGCTTTCCTTCCTCAACATGTGGGTTGTGAGCCGTGTTGCTAGGCAAACTTCCTCTGGGTCTGTTATCAAGACGTTGTGCCAATTGTCCAATTTGGGCTTCCAAATTCTTTAGCACGGCCAATTGGTTTCTCATAAAGAGGTCGGCTTGATCTTGTCTAGCGGACATCTTTTGGTTGAGTAGGTGTTGACCTTGCATGAATTGGGTGAAGGCGTCATCTGAACTTGAAGCTGGGGCATTTTTCTTTGCAGGTTGTTCAGCGGTTTAGTTTGTATCGGAAGTGGGTGCAGGAAGTGCGAGGGGTTGGTTATAAGAAGGTTGTGATTGTTGTAGGTAAGGTGGGTATCTAGGTGGGTATCAGGGTTGGTATGGTTGGTTAGTTCTTTGTGGGAGTGGGGGTCCTCTAGGTTGGTTATTGTTTTGTTTGAAAACGGGTGGAAAATTCTGTGGTCGAGCGGGAAACTGAGCATAGTAGATTGTGCCATCTGCTTCTTCGTACTCCACTTGGTATTCACCAGATGGTTGTGGGTTGGTGCAATGTTGACAGACTTGCACTTGGTGTACTTGATGTTGTTGTTTCTTAAGTTCTCCAAACTGTTTGACAAGCGAATCCATTTTCTCCGTTAATACTTTAAGTGCTTCAACTGGAACTGGATTTGATGCAGCGATAGGTGCTGAAGATGTTGAGTGATCTTCAGAGTTCCAATCATGGTGATGCATAGTCATGTTCTCTATCAGGTTTCATCCTTCTTCGTCGGTCTTTGCCATGAAGCTTCCTTGTGCATCAGCATCGAGGGTGGTTCGGTGGTTGGGGTCTAAACCATTGTAGAAGGTACACAATTGTGCGGATTTGTCGAGACGGTGATTGGGGCACTTCTTCAAGGCTTCTTTGAATCGTTCCCATGCGGTGTATAATGACTCATCAAAAGCTTGTCGGAAATTCATGATGTCATTTCGAAGTTTGGATTGTTTAGAAGGCGGAAAGTATTTGGTTAGAAACTTTGTCGCCATTACCGTCCATGAAGGGATAGAGCCGGTCTCTAAACCTTCAAACCATGTTTGCGCATGATGAGTGAGCGAATAAGGGAAAAGATACAAGCGGATCGTATCTTGGCTAATTCCGTTTTGTTTGTAGGAATTTGAAAGAGATATGAACTTTTCGAGGTGAGAGTTGGGATCATCACTTGGCAATCCATGAAATTGACAGTGGTTTTGGATTAGTTGGATGATGTGGTGTTTAAGCTCGAAAGATTGACCAGGGGTTTCAGGGTAGAGAATTGGTCCTCCTCTTCCTTCGATAGAGGGTTTACTGTTGTCAGCGAGAGTGATGCGTTCAGCCATTGCTTGTTCAAGCGCGGATTGCTTCTTTTCTCGTCGAATGGTACGTTTTATAAGTTCTGGATCAGGGAAATTAAATAGTGGTGCAGATCTAGGGGAACAGGTCATACACTAAAGAGAAACGGAAAATAGAGGTGAAACTAATAATAAAGAAAATATATATATATATATATATATATATATATATATATATATAGAAGGTTTTATCCTAAGGATTTCTTAGAATTGGGATTGGTTGGGCCTCTGTATCGGACAGTTAGTCTCCCCGGCAGCGGCGCCAAAAACTTGATGCCCCCCAAAGCGTCCGTATGAAGACGGTGCTCGGACCGCAATCGGTTTGTTTTAAATTTGTATTTGCTGGGGTCTAAGTGTGACTTACTGATACTGAACCAAAAGGCTAGTATATGGTAAGTATGACCTAGAGTCGTTCTTAAAGAAAAACTGAATTGAAACGGAGGGGATCCAATCAATCTTTCTTTTCTAGTAAAGGTTTTAAAAGAGTGCGTTGGGGGTTTTTGGTTCAGTTAATTAATTAAACTAATTAAAGCGAATAAAAGATAATTGTAAATCAGATAATAAAAGGAGTATTTGTTGTGAGTTCATTAGCTTATAATGTGGGACGATGACTTGTAGGGAAAACGTTTAATTAATTTGGAATGTTCACTAGACTTGGTAGTTTATGGTATAACCGATAGATTCCCTATTAGTCGGTTATCAACTAATATGTCACGAGGAATCACGGTGTCATGATTCTGATAAGACAGACAATGCTCAACTCTCCACACTCTCCTGTGAGGGAGTCAGTGGCCCTTGTTATTGAGCATATTTACTCGTGGGCGAAGGAATAGAGTAGCAAGTCTACAACAAGTCTAACCATTATTAATACCACAAAGACTATAAATTTAGCAAACAACTAACTTAGCAAATATGTTCGGACTTAGTTGATCAATTCCCATTAATGAATCTTAAGCATGGTAAGCAAAGGAAAGTGTTGAGGTTTCTTGCGTACCTTACTTTATATTTCATAGGTTAAGGAAGAGTATCGATTTAAGTTGGATTTTAAACTTGCCTTTCTCAATACAATTAACAAATCCCTAGGTTTTCGTAAATGGTTATTTAGCCTATAAACTACCTAATCTAATCTAAACTAACTAATCTAATTAAAGCAATAATTAAAATGTTGACGGCTTTTTGCATAAAGTTAAACCCAGACCATGTCAGAAAATGCTATGGTAGTCCACAATGTATTTAATCGTTTACCGATGTTTCCATTGTGGATTCAATTGCTTCACGATGTTTACATGATAAGTACATTGTGATTTCAAGTGTACAATACTCATGGCACTTCCACGTAATCACATTGAATTTTATGATGCTCGCATAATGTTACAATCGAAACCATAGTTTTACACAGATAACTATTGACCAAGTAGTAAAGTTCGCGACTCCTCTTTACAAGGTTACAATCACGGTTGTTAATCGAAAGGTGAATATAAGTTTTAGGTTTAAAATCATAAGATAAGTCCGTTAATAAAGTTTCCGTTTTATAATGTTGATCCATAATACAACTACCTTCGGTCGTTACCGGCTTCCATACGTATGTACTTTGCTTAAAAGCATTTCCAGCACTATACTGAGTAAACAGTCGAATAGGGGCCGTCATATTATTTCACGACGTATTTAAAGTCATCCCACAATTATATATGCTAACTACATCACAACAAATACAATAGTAACCTACTCGCTAATCATGGCATAAACTATCTCTAGCATAATTAAAGAATATATATTTAATCAAGATAGATAAGGATAGAAATAACCGAGATTAATATGCGAGAAGGAGTAGACTTGAATTAATAAGAGTTGCTCCAAGCGTACACCAACGATTACAAATGCGTTCCTCACAAAGGATTACAAACACGTTCCTTGCTTCTATTTTAACTAGCCTAATACTAATTTAAAATAAAGAAAGAAAGAAAAGCTAGAAGAAAGTGCCTAGGTATGTAAGTATCCTAGTGCCCTTGGTGTGTTTTGAGGTGTGTTGGTGTGTCTTTCAAATGAGCCTCATGCCTCCTATTTATAGAGGAGTTTTGGTGCATTTTAGCAAATGGAAGCACACATTAGCAAAAGGTGGAAAAGGTAGTGGCACCAAGTACGAAAAGGTGAAAAAGGTAGTGGCACCAGGTACGAAAAGCATGTAAAGGTCTAGCACCGGGTACGAAAAAGGACAAAAAAGCACAATCCATGTGGGTGACCGGCAGCCGGCGGCGGCTGGCTGCCAACCGGCGACGGTGGGGTGGTGGCCGGCGGCGGCTGGCTGCCACCTGCACCGGTCCGCTGCCCGTTGCTTCGTTTCTCGATTCGTGCGTGTTTTCTTCGTTATGCGCCCGTTTGCGTTGATTATTCTTGCGTTGGATTCGTAATTCAAAAACGAATATTTTGTTGAAAAGAAATCCCAAAAATATTTCTCTGAACTTTAGATGTGTCGTACGAATGGTTTGGATCTTCCGGAGTGTGTAGAATCTTCGTTCTTCGTCCGTTTTAGTTGATTCTTCTTCTGTTGGATTCGTAATTTTAAAACGAACATCTTGGGTCAAATAGATGTTGGTGATGGGCTCTTTTGTCTTGAAACCTCATTTTGATGTCTTGAATCTTCAAACGTGCGTGGAATCTTCGTTTTTCATCCGTTTCGCTTGATTTTTTTCGTGCGACCTTGTTTTGACCATCTTGGCATAATACTATTGATTTGTAATGTTTTTGAGTTAAAGTGCCAAGAATCGTTCCAGAATGAGAGAGATATCGGTAGTAAAAACGTGACTTTATACGCGATATCAAAAACCCTCTCGTAAAACCCTTGCTTTCAAACCTAACCTAACCAATGCTCACCTTCAGCATTGAAGATCAGCAGAAAACATGTTGAGCCTTAGCCTTTTCATTTCAAAAACTCACTTCAAAATCCAATCCCTTCTTTCACTTTTTTTGCCATAGCCTAAGTTTCTGTTCTGACAGAAGAATTATTATAAGAAGTACGGAGCGTTCCCCAAAGGATGAGCATCATCCGTAAAAGGAGCTCCAAGAAAAAGAAATTCAGCAAAAGCAAAGCTGTCAAAAGAAACCTAAAAGCGCAAGGATCATTTAAAGCCAAGGGAAAGATTTATCAAAAGAAAACTTGAAAGAAAAAGTTGCAAAAGAAGGCTCAAGGAGAGAAAAATCCAAGAAGAAGCGCTACTAAGCACCAAAGATAAGTCATCACAGACAACTCTTAGGCTATATTAAAACCCCTAAATAAACCACCTACAAAACCCTTCATCCATATATACTACTTCCACCCTCTTATGAATGTATAGGGATAATTTGCACCGTCCTCATTTAAGTACTGTAGATCTCATCCTCGACCAAGCCTATGACAACGGAAGAGCTGCATGACTGGCCCCTGAGTGAATTAGAAATTAGGAAACCGATACACTTGAGTGAATTAAGTTACCACCTGTGAGGATCCCAGTCATGTACGTCTTACATTACGAAGATTGAAAAGAGAGCTTGATATAACCAGGTTGGAAAAACATCAGAAGGTTAAAACCCCGCCTTAAATCTTTTCTTTACCTAGCCTGCAGGAATCAAAGTTCTCCAGGATGCAAAGCCCCCTTTCCAGACTTTTAAAAACAGTTTTACTAAAGATTTGCTTGAGGACAAGCAAGTTCTAAGTGTGGGATACTTGATATCGCGTAAAAAGTCATGTTTTTACTACCGATATCTCTCTCATTCTAGAACGATTCTTGGCATTTTAAACTCAAAACCAATACAAATCAATGATATTATGCCAAGATGGTCAAAACAAGGTTGCACGATAAATATCAAACAAAATGGATGAAAATCGAAGATTCCACACACGTTTGAAGACTGAAGGCATCAAATTAAGATTTCAAGACAAAAGTGCCCATCATCAACATCCATCTCACCCAAGATGTTCGTTTTATAATTTCGAATCCAACAGAAGAAGAATCAACAAAAACAGATAAAGAACGAAGATTCTACGCCCGTCGGAAGATCCAAATGATTTGTACGCAATATCTGGAGATAAGAGACATATTTTTGGGATATCTTTAGATCAAAGTCTTCTTTTTTGAATTACGAATCCAACGCAAAAGGAATCAACGCAAACGGATGCATAACGAAGAAGATACGCACGAATTAAGCAATGCAGCGAAAGACGACGGACCGGGACGGGTGGCAGCCAGCCGCCACTGGCCAGGTGGTCGGCGGTGCCGGCCTCCCTCCCCCCATCTCTTTTCCACTTTTCCTTCCTTGTGTGTACCCGGTGCACCACCTTTCGCTACTTTTTCGTACCCGGTGCAACACCTTTCGCTACTTTTTCGTACCCGGTGCACCACCTTTCACTCTTTTTCTAATGTGAGCCTAGGGATGCTAACATGAGCCACTTTTTACCTATAAATAGCAGCCCTTAGACCTCATTTGGAGACATCTTGAATATCATCTTTTAGCATCTACACACTTTTACTTAAATACCTTTCTTTCTTTGTAATTTTTAATTCTTCCTAGTTAATTAGGCTAGCTAATTAACTAATCAAGGAAGATTTGTACGGAGGTGCTCCGGGACGCATATTTTAGCTACGAGTTATTGTACTTCTTTTCAGGTGTTAATCTATCTTCCATATTTAATATGTTTGTTCTTTCTTTAATAAATTTAAATATGCATGCTAGAATTGCCATGATTAACTAAATAACTCAATTGTCTGCTATGATAGTCGTTTAGGAAAAGTTTAAATATGTGATTGTATTGTATGTCATGAGATTGCGGATGCTTTATATTATAAATAGATGTAGGAATTGAATCTTTATCGTTTATCTTCCCAACTCATGTTATGACTAAAACCTTATCCAAGAATGAACGTAGCTAACTCATAGGGTATAGGTCACTTAGTTATACTATGTTAGATTGAATCATTGAGCTCGACATGGCCGGTGTTCTCTGGACCACACTAGGATCTAAGAGACAGGGAACATGGGAATAGAGGTAGATTAAGATTTAATTCAAATAGATGATATTTTTGAGACAACTTTCAGAATATCCTTGACTTAGATAACACCTTTGTATGCTCAAATTGAACCATTACCTTGATTGTCTTATTGCATGTTCTTGTTTGATTGTTGCCTTAAGATTGTCATGATAATATAATATATTTAGCCTTAATCGTCGTGAAATAATGTGACGGCCCCTATTCGACTGTTGTTAGATATAGTACTGGAAACGCTTATGGCTGAGTACAAATGTATGGAAGTCGAGAACGACCAAAGGTAGTCATGTTATGAATCGATTAACAAACGTGTTACTTAGGTTTCTATTCATAGTATAAATCATCCATGTTTTCTTGCATACTCGAGTAATGTTGATAATTGTATGAATAAGTGATGACATGCTATCCAACCGTCTAGACCGGTTATTCCAACCTGTTCCGGCGAGGGTAAAACCCGTTTACAAGATTGTTTATTCAACAAACTGTGCCATGATTTGGACGTCTCTGATGACCGAGATTGGGGAATAGGAATTGAGATTAACTGTTGGATAATGTGGACATGCATTTGAGAGAACTTTCGGTGCATGTTTTAATATATTCTACAACCCATGTGATATTCTAATTGCCTGATTGTGGACACCTCCACGTTAGCCCGATAGAAGGACTGTAGAATAGCTCACATTAACCTACAAATTTATCCTCGTTAGAACTCCTCTTATTTAACTTCACCTAAACCACTTCATAGTAGACAATCGATTTAAATTTCTGAACGCCCGAAGTAACCTCCACCTTTTAGTTTATCTTAAATTTAATTTTAATTTAGAAAAAACCTAAAACCAAAACCATCTTTCTGAGCCTCAGCTAAGTTCATAAAAGTTCCTAAACCCTCCTAGTTTCAATTCGTCGCGCTTTGAAGAATGACTCTAGGTTATACTTATCCTTTGTTAGCCCTTAGATTAGCAATAGTAGTAATCCTAGGCCCCAGCGTTACAAATTAAAAACCCACTGCTGTGTTGCATCTCCATTAGAAATTCCAATGACTGGTGTGCAGTGCAACATTGCTCTTCAGTCTTACGTCAGCAAGTGCCTCCCGTATCTTTATTAATATCTGGGGGATTATGTATTGCACACCTTCTGGTTGCTCTATCGTATGAGAAACTTTTGGCTCTCAAACCAGAACAACTCTGAACGTTAGGGAAGATAAGTGGCAGCAAGTAATTGGTGTTAAGGAAGATGTGATATTCGAGGTAACAGAGCCAATCAAACAACAACACGTGTCATTCCAAGATCATGATTTTAAGAAAATATTTACAGGACATTTGCACTATAAATAGAGCAGTACTTTGCACTTAGAAACTTGTCGTTTGTACGTGTTAATCACTTGTTTGTTCAGTGAGTAGTTTGTCTAAGCACGTAACAGCGACCAGCGAGTAAAACAGTTAGCGTGTTTGTCCACTTCTGTTTTATCTCTTTGTAATAGTTTAGCTAGAGTGTATGATTTAGATTAGCTTTGGCTAGTCTATTCCGCAATCAACACTGTGTAAGTTTTATGATCAATAAAATTTATAGTTCAGCTACTATTACTTCTTTGTCATCATTGCATATGTTGTTCTGTAAGGATATTATACTCTGTTTGTGATAATTCAAATTAAAACTTGATAAATCAACTTAAATAAAATCAGAAAAAGGTTTTAATTGTATTCAACCCCCCCCCCTCTACAAAAAAAAATTACTTATTATGATTCTATTTCACTTAGTAGTAGTGATTATGGGACTCTCAATAGGTGATCAAGATTGGTGCTTTCTATGTTCAAGTATTATGTTGCTTAATAGCCTACAAAGCAAAGGTGAGTGATATGGGGGTTAAATGGGTAATGACTGTATGTTCTGGATTGCTTTCGAGCAAGAGGTTCATACAATCAAGTGGATTATTATGGTTGTATATTTTATATCTTGTTGATTATTCGTGTTGGTATAATGGTATGTTCTGATGCTTTCGTACTAAGATGATTAGTTGTTGATAGAGTATGTTGGTATGTGGAATAATATGATGATTATGTGGAATGAGCAGTTTGTAGAGATTCAGAGTTTAGCTAACTACGGTTAGCATTATGATATTGAGCTTGATATGCATATCGTTGTGGTATGGTATCAAGCTATTATGTAGTTATTTGGTCGTGGATCCACATTGAGTTTAAATCTCTACAATTGCTCAGTAGGTATTTGCCAAAGCAAGTATATGGTGTTAATATTTGATGAGTGTTATTTATGTGGATTATTCATTTAATTGCTCATATGCTCACTAAGCTTAATGCTTACTCCTTCAGTTTTTTTATGTTGTAGATGCTTGGTTCGGTTGAACCAACTGGATGATATATGATTACGAGAAGGTAGCATGGATTGAAGCTTGAAATGTGGTTAGACAAGCTTCTGTTTCTTTTAAATTATCGTTGTGGTGATAATTGTATAAATCGCCCAAAAGAGTATGATTTAGTGTCATGTGTCATATGAAAAGAGAAGTTTTATTAGTTGGAATTCTTGTATGTGATTGACTTAGTAAAGTCAAATGTTGGTATCAGGTTGTTGTTGACTTTGCATATGGGACCTAATGTAATTGAATTGTATTTCTATATATATTGATTTTATGAATTGTAATATGTAAGTTTTAAAAAAATAAAAAATCAGGACGTTTCAAAAACAATTAATAAGATTAATTAGTTACACAATATCCATATGCTTGTATCTCCTATGCATACACATTATAATAGTAAGTTACTCGCGCAATGCGATTGGATAATATTTGAATATCAGTACAAAAAGGTGGCTGAATTAGGGTGACATGTCTTAAATCATACATATAATATTAAAAAATATAACATAATAGTACGTATGGGCAAAATCTGAAATATACAAAATTATAAACAATAATAAGCACTTGAAAACAAAATGCTTAACATATGTAAATAATAACATACATGAGTTATCAAATATTAAGGTCTAGTTATGTTTTGAATAATTTCTATATGTAGAATTTTAGTATTAAGAAAGAGAAGGTTAAATGAATTATAGGTATGTATAGATTATTGATGCTTTCATCGATTGTTGAACATTATTTTTAATGACCAATGTTATTACTGCTATTAATCTCTACTCTATTAACAAATGAATTTTTATACGAATATATATGAGGATCACAAAATAGATAACCTTTTGTAGTGGACTATGTGTTGCTTTTCAATTGTATAACGTATAAAAATATTTGGGCAACATTTTTTGTATATTTGATCGTGTTGATCTATTGTTGTCATTGTAGATGGTCAAATGTTAATATGATATTCAATTGGGGTTGATTTCATTTAATCGTTTTATACTTGATTTGATTCTGTTGTATTTAGAGGGAAAAAATGTAAGATCACAAAAAGAAAATTTTCTCTTCCTTTCTTTTCTTTGTAACTCAAGAACACAATATTTTATTCTCATTTCTTTTCTTTCTTTTCATCCTCCCCTCTTTTCTTTCTCTATCTCTATGCATATAAACCATTTTAGTATTCATCTTAAAATTACACTCAACTAAAGAAAAATACTAAATTACCCCTATAATAACTACTAAATAAGGCAAGCAATCAAAGGAGGATAATCATAAAATTAATTAATTAATCATATATAAAGCAAACATCAAATAATAAAAGAAAAATGATTGGTAGACCTAATTATACAGACCTATAAATGTGATTGGTAGATGTGAAAAATTGATTGAGTGAGATTAAGAAAGAGAAAATAAAATCAATGATAAAATTATGTCTGTTTTTAGGCCCATGTAGTTAAGCATATATAGCATTACTCAATAATAAATCATTGATGATTGACGATATTCGGAGAACTTATAAATTGAATTTCAAAGTACTACACATTATCACAAAAACTAACAAAAAGTCTAAGAAATTTTAACTTTGTCTTTTAAAATAACAATTAAGGAGATATTGCATTCATGTTAAAACACGAAATCTACTTTCTTACTTTGTCAAATAAGAGGTTATATAATTAGCATTGAATAAATTCACTATACTTTAGTTATATATTAAAACACAACAAAATAGGTAACCCGCTCCTTTACGCGGGTACCATGCTAGTAACATAAAATTTTAAAATTCATTTAAAGTACAAAAAGTCAATTCGAATACTCCTTGCTTAACAAATTTAATAACCTTGCACTTGATATAGTTTGAAATTTACCCCAAGATCCAATAGGTGAAATACAACTTAGTTAATTCGTTCTACATAGAATATGTATGAAGAAGAAGAAATAGATTCGTTTTAGTATTATAAAAAACTAGATGTAAGACCCGTGACAACGCGGGTAACTCTAAATATATATATATATATATATATATATATATATATATATATATATATATATATATACTTGTTATAAGTTTGTATGTCAATAATTTTATGTATTATGTTATATTAGTGTGGAATAAGTTTGTGTGTATTATGTCAATGCGGAAGAAACACTATATTTTTATACATTTGGGTAGTCGGGGCATAATCTACATGTTGTCGATTGTTAGAGCATATAAAACGATAGGTGATAAAACAATTAAATGTTGCAAAACAAATAAGGATGTGCATTTGAGAAACTTACTACAAATATTGATGGGGGCACTTTTCTAAGACTCAAAATGTAACGCTCCTAAAACACGTGAACAAAGTAAACAAGTGAAGTCAAGTTTTTCAAGTAATTTTCTTATACAAGATCAAGGTAAGTAGATGGATATAATTGTGGAGTCAAGTAATGGGTGAGCCATTAGCTTGACGGTTTCCGAGTAATGAGTCATGAACATTAGCTCGGTATTAATGTTAACTAGTAGTAGTTAACATGATAATGCTGTTTAAGGATCCTTAAAGTGATGATGTTTATCTTAAAGTTAAAGTTTCCATTACTTACTAAGCAATTACTTACGTGTTATGTTTACATGTTTCAGGTGAGCCAAGTGTGAATAAAGGGGACTTGGGTAAAGGGCACGTGTAAAGCTTTTGGTGGAGCTTGTTACTTGGTTTGGTAACAAGTCTTATCCCTTTCTATCATGCTCATGATATGTACATCCCTTTTGTAAAGTTTATGACATGTATTTCGATGTTTGAAAATGATTTTGAGTCTGAGTCCCGAAATCACTATTGCTTAGTGATTTGGAATCGCAATAAGTAAAGTTTAATTGTAGAAGGTGGGGGTTGAATACAATTAAAAACTCAATCTGACTTTATTCAAGTTATTTAACCAGTTTTTAGTTGTCCGAATATAAACAGAGTATACAACAGATAGATATAACAATATCAAAGCAAGTAATAGATAGTAGCTGGAAATATGATTTTATTAATCATAAAACTCACTAAGTGTTGATTGCGGAATGAACTAGCCAAGGCTAATTCAAATCAAACACTTTTGCTAAACTATTACAATTTGAGCTGAACAGTAGTGGACAAACACGCTAACTGCTCACTCGCTGCTCGAAAATACGTACTTAGACAAACTGTATTCACTGACAAACAAGTAAATAATACGTATCAACGACAAACATCTAAGTACATAATATTGCTCTATTTATAGTGCAAATGCCTTTGTGAAGAATCATGATCTTGGAATGACACGTGTCACCATTTGATTGGTTCGATCTCTGATCCTTGATTATTCTATGGTCCCAAATTCTGTTACCTCGAATATCACATCTTCCTTAAAACCAATCATTCGCTGCCAGATAATCCTTCAGACATTCTTCAAGTACAAGGAACACTTGCTGACATATAAGAGTAGAGCACTTCGTACTGTATTGAATAGTCACTGAAGAAGCAGTAACTCTCCTCACTCACTGCGAGCTAACATGCTCTTGTAGAATGACTTGAAATATTGTTCTTCAGTGACTAGCTGTTATTTGGGCACTGACTTTTGCCTTATTCAATATGAAGATATAAAACTCTCGCTGCTTGTGTCAGTGACATACAGAGTTGAGCTTTAATCTTCCTCAGCATGTTAAATCCAGGAGTAGAATGAGTATCGATCATCAATTGTTAATTTCAGCAATAGCAGCTTTGACACAAATCATTTCTTCATCGAGTTGTATTTTATTGAGTTGGTCAGTGACTAATGACTTATCATTGATCACGACCAGTGACTCAACAATCTCCCCCTAAATGATTGTGATCAAAGCTCCCTAGATAAACTTGTTGCTGATAAAGTTTAGAGTGATCAGTGACCAGCGAGTAATAACTTTAGCAACAACAGCTTCGATTTAATCATTATCTTCATCGAGTTAGTCATCACTGAGTTGGTCAGTGATCAATGACTCAACAATCTCCCCCTAAATGATTGTAATCAAAGCTCCCTAGACAGACTTGTTGCTTTGGAAATTTATAGTCGGTGCTTAAGAATTTAAGCATTCAGTGACTTATACTTGTGATCCATTCATTTATCTTTTTGGATTCTTTTAACATGATCTGAGTTTTGAACTTTTGGTTTTCTCAAAAGATCATATATTATTGAAACTGTAAATGAAAGATATTACAAGTGAGATCAGTTTACAATTCATCTAATCTATTACAAAATTTCACCATGTATGACAGTCTCTTCTGGTCTGAGTAGCCGCAGATCAAATTGGTGTGCTTGAACCAACACTTGGAACTTTTTCTGGAAGTTGTAGCTTCATAACTTCAGCGATCCTTTTGGATCATGAATTGTAGTGACTCTTGACTTATCAATCAGTGACTCTTGATATATCAATCCTACTATCTTCAGTGATCCTTTGATAATAGAAGTCATCTTGAACCTTACTTCTTATTCAAGGAGGATAAGGATGTCGAACTTACTGATTTTGAGAAGACTATTGTTGCTCAGGCGTTGTTTGACTTGGAGAATGCAAACCAGGACCTTAGGAGTACTGAGGAGTGACCTGAAGCCACAATGAACATGTTTCTAGTGGTTTCTACTTCCCTGGTTCCAAATCAGCATTTCTGGTAACATCAACAGCTCTTCATAAGATTTGAGTGATTTTTCAGTAAAGTTTTTCTCGCGCATAAGCAACATTGGTTTTTGCATTTATTTGCACGTTTTGCATTTATTTGCACATTTTCTCCCCCTTGATGGTAGCACGAAATGCTGTAACTTAATATTAGATCCTTTTTGTTAATGACTTGTTGAATTTTATCACTGAGTAGGGTTTCCTCGTCATTATCAGCTTGTGTTCTAGCTGATGGATCATTGGAAACAGAATTTTCAACCTGTATCTCTTCCTGTGACTGGGGAGAGACATTGATAGTTGGTGCAGTGCTAGATGAGAGATAGCTTAGGTGTGTAGCCTGTGGTGTGACATCAGCGATGGGTGTGTTATCACCCACTGATGCCACTATCCCTTTTTTCTGAAACATCATCCTTTTGTGAGGATGATGAGTGGTTGATGGGTTGACTCGATAAGAGGGTGTGGGATGCACCCGAATCACTGCTATCAATGGGTTGAGTCATTGTAGCTGTCTGCAGTTGTCCCATTTTAGAGTCACCGGACTTTCGAGAGTCTGGTGAAGCAGTTGAAAGCTTGGGTTTATCAAAAGTGCCCGCAGGGACTGAACGTTCAGTCTCTGCTTCACTCTTGGCGCCCTTAGACGACTTCTTTTTGCTATGTCCCTAATCCATTAATATCAGGGACCCTAATTTGGATCATTTCTTGGAAGCAGTTGGTGGTTTCTTGATTGGTGGTTGACCAGCAGTAGTCACTGCGGGTGTTGTCAGTGACGTGGTCGATGGGGGGCAGGAACGGACGAATGTACAGTTTGTAAAGGCTGGGATGCAAGTATCCCCTTGGGTTTCATAAAATCAGGTAGAAGCACAGTCGCTGATTTGTTGAAAGTTTGACTCCCTACCAGAGTTGGTTCAAAGCCTTTGAAAGAAATCCTATCATAGGCTGCAAACTGATCTTTAAAGATCAGTGACAGAAACCTAGGATAGGACACATAATTTGCCCTGGTAGGTTTAGTGACTTGAAAAACCAGCTCATCAAGAATCACACTTGCATAATCAACTCTTAAAGAGTTAACCCGTGACCAGCTGATTTGTGCTTCTAGGGAGCTGAATTGATCGTAGCTCCCTGTTTTTGTGCCTAAAGATTGAATAAAATTTGAAAACATGGCATTCCACACAACATTCATTTTAAAAACAGGGAGTTGTAAAATGGTACGGATGATGGTGGCAGCGAAGATTATCTTTTGACTGTCGTTATCGATAAAACCCTGAGGCTGTGAAATCCCTTGAACAACTGAGTGAGTAAAGATATACCAGAACTCACTAAGCCATTCTAGGTTCATTACCCCCGGTGATAACGTAAGAGCAAGGAGGATAAAGTGTTTAAACACAATTTAAAGACCTCCGCATACTCTGTTTTAGGCCACAAAAGATTGCTCAAGTAATTTTGATTTTAAAATTGTAACGACGAAATCTTCACTCACTGTAGAGGCTCGAAGAACTTTAATCTCTGCAGCGGCGGTATAAGTATTTAAATCAAGTTGATTTCGACATTTTTAGATCTTTAAACAAAATACTTTGCGCTTTCAATTAGGGTTTTTGCAAAAACAGAGTATTTTTGAAATTCTGATAAGTCAGGAAGGCGTAAAGTGTGAAAAATGATCGAGTCTCTGGTCTTTTATAATACGCTTCCTGATGATTATGTGGTAAAAAGAATGAGACGATGTTGTTGATAATGAGGTGAGTGGTAGTGATATAGAGGTAATGATGGTGGGGATTGGTGGCATTATTGGTGATGGGAGTGGTGAGCCGGAAAAGTACACTGATGTAAGAGAGAGAGTGTCAGATTGTGTGACTTTTGCGTTATATCATAATTATTTTTGAAACTAGTTAGATTAAACACAAAATGTATTTAATTATCACC
Source organism: Pseudognaphalium luteoalbum (assembly GCA_963422505.1). Classification (NCBI taxonomy): domain Eukaryota; kingdom Viridiplantae; phylum Streptophyta; class Magnoliopsida; order Asterales; family Asteraceae; genus Pseudognaphalium; species Pseudognaphalium luteoalbum. Next base: position 84,225,102 of record OY730192.1, on the reverse strand, counting down.
AAAAGGAGATATAAATATCAAAGAGAGATAAATATGATCTTTAACCTGGCTAAGATTTTATCTCTCTAATTTAATCACAACTTAGAATACTGAATAAATCGTAGAGATGTAGTCACTGCACAGATATAAATCAATTCTATCGTCTTTTGATACTTATATTTTGAAAAAAAAATGAGTATAGATTATGTTCCATATAACTTGTATAACATATTACTGTATTAACTTTCATTATTCCAGTTACAACTTAGAATACTAACCAGATCAGCTAGAGACAACATAGATCAATGATATAAAAATTAATATTAAAACATAATAGATACTCATGAGACTATATGAACTATAAAATTAGTTGAACATAACTAACTGATTATTACGCTTGTTGATTAGATCAGTTGAAGATAAATAATCAGTGAATGTGCTCTACTAAAATTATACTTTATATAATCATTTTATTTAAAGCAATTAACTAACTGATTATTACGCTTGTTTATTATCATCTCCAAACTCTCTCTCCCTTTTCTCTCCCTTTCCCTCATTTTCAAAAATCATCATCATCATCATCATCTCCAAACTCTCTCTCCCTTTTCTCTCATCAAATACCACCACCACCACCACTTAAAATCATCAAAATAACACCACTAAACCACCTCGGATCATCTCGTTCATTTGAAGAAAAGTAACCACCGCGTTACGATCTACGTTTCCATCTTTTCGGATTCTCGATTCACCACTTTGTAAGTTTCCGACAAATCCCGACACCTCTCATTTTCTATTGTTTTCAACTTATAATTGTTTAGTTAAGCTTGAAATGTTCAAATATGGGTTGGGTAAAAGTCTTAGGTCAAACGGAGGCCGGAAAACACCTTTTCGGCTCATTTTTCGGCCAACAGCGCGTTATGTCGCAGAGGCTCCAGGCCACCTGCGACATAAGCCTTTATGTCGCTAAATCAGACCTTATGTCGCATATAGCGACATAAGCCACTATGTCGCATTAATCACGGACGTCGCATATAGCGACACAACGCCCTACGTCGCATTAAATTGCGGATGTCGCCCTTAGCGACACAAGCCCTTATGTCACAGATATGATCTGCGACACAACAGACTATGTCGCACTTAGCGACACAAAGCCGTATGTCGTACGCTATGTCGCATGAAACAGAACCAAGAAAACACAAATTTTACTAAGTGTCGAGACCTAAAATCTTATCACTCGATTTCATCCAAATTCAAGTCCAAATGCGTTTTTCACCCAAATTTAGCTCGACCCCAGCCAGGGGCTCTGCCCCTTGGACCCCGCCAGGGGCTGCCGCCCCTTGGACCCCGCTACCAGGGGCGCTGCCCCCGGACCCCCGTCATTAACGGGCTTCGCCCTTACCCTAGGGTCATGAGTAACAGTGTTACATCTAAACTTTCACACAAAGTGTTAAACTTGTATAACACAAACACGAATGCGACATGACTTCTAAAACACTTTGGAACGCGTTTTTCAAGAATAATGATAAGATTATTATTACCAACAATCACCAACGGGTCGTACACATTTTCAAACACTTAAACAAACTATCAAATCGTGGTAATTTGGACATTCTAGTTGGACAAACAACTACAAGGGTGATCTTTGAGATACCCAATCATGTTATAACCATCGCGTGTCATGGACACCCTCAGGTTACAAGTCGTTGGACTTCGATTCTTGGCTAATCAATCTCAGTTTATTAAGATAAACTTTTCAGGCTCAGGTGAGTCTCATGGCCCCTCTTTTACTGTTTTACTAGGGGTTTGATACATTGCTCTGTTTTTAACACGTGAACGCGAGTACATATTTCAATATACTACATGAGTTGTTTTCAACTAATCAAATCAAAGTCCTCCGTCAGTATAGTCTGGTAATACGAAAGTAGCATGAATATTAGTATATGGTACCATATAGGATTGACCCACCTCGTCCGGGTTATTCGCGCTAACCTCTGCAACAGACGTACTAATATTTGGGAAAACGAGTGTAGATTAGGCACTCGTGGAGGCACCTCGCTCGGAATTCTCTATATGGGACCCGACCCTCGAGTTAAGCTCAGACTATGCGCTCATGGCTATATACATAACTATTATCATTTACTGGATGCAAATCAACGATTAAATCTTGCGGTTTCACACTCAATTCATTTAATATCTAAACCAATGAGCTCACCAGCGTTAGCTGACCCATTTTAGCATGTATCACAGGTACACAGCAGTAGAACTGGACTGCCCAACAGGATGCATATTAGCTCGAGTCTTCATGCAAACATTCAAGAGATTTTACTTCATTATTAGATTTTGTACAACTAATTATGTATTCAAATCTCTTCATACTAGGAACACGAGCTATGTGTGGGATGATTATTGTAAACATTTTAATATTAATATATTTTGTCAAAACGACGCATATAGATTCGTTTACTATTAATCTTTGTGCTTTGTTATTGATTAGTAACACCCAAATCTTGCTTCCGTAAAATATTAAATTTGGGGGTGTTACAGTACATCAATGTGCTTTTTTCTTGAGTGCATCACTGGATTATTGGCAATGGCTATGGCACTTTGACTATCACGGTAGATTGGAACTTCCTTTAAGTCAAATCCATAGTCAGCGAGCTGATTTCTCATCCAGAGAATTTGAGCCGTACAAAGCACTAGCAGTGACATATACAGCTTCAGCGGTTGAAGTTGAAACTGAATTTTGTTTCTTGCTAGACCAGCTTACAAGCTTTTCTCCAAGAAATTGATAGCTACCAGAAGTGCTCTTTCTATCCAGCTTGCATCCAGCATGATCAGAATCAGAATATCCTTTCAGCGAGAAATCTGAACCTGGCGGGTACCAAAGACCAAGATTTGGTGTACTCTTCAAATATCTATTTATTCTTTTGACAGCGAGCAGATGTGATTCCTTTGGATCAGCTTGATACCTAGCACATAGACATGTGGCAAACATAATGTCTGGCCTACTTGCAGTTAGATACAGCAGCGACCCGATCATTCCTCTGTAAGCAGTGATGTTTACAGATTTACCATCAGAGTCAGCATGTAATTTTACTGCAGGTGACATGGGTGTAGCAAGGGATGAGCAGTTGGTAAATTCAAATTTCTTTAACAAGTCTTTAACATATTTTCCTTGGTTTATAAAAATTCCAGTTTTGGTTTGTTTTTTTTGTAGACCAAGGGAAAATGTTAATTCACCCATCATGCTCAGTTCATAGCTTTTAGTCATGAGATCAGAAAATTCCTTGCACATGTCACTGTTAGTAGACCCAAAGATAATATCATCCACATAAATTTGAACTAATATGACGTCTCTCTTATCTCTCTTGATAAATAATGTGTTGTCAATTTTCCCTCTGACATAGCCACAATTCATCAGATAAACAGAGAGAGTGTCATACCAGGCTCTAGGATCCTGTTTTAGTCCATATAGTGCTTTATCAAGTTTATAAACATAACCAGGATGTTTGGGATCAATGAATCCAAGTGGTTGCTTGACATACACTTCTTCCTGCAGCTTGCCATTCAGAAAGGCACTTTTCACATCCATCTGATATACTTTAAACTTCTTGTGAGCTGCATAAGCTAAAAATAGCCAGATTGCTTCAAGTCTAGCCACTGGTGCAAAGGTTTCATCATAGTTAATGCCTTCTTGCTGACAGTAACCTTGTGCAACCAGTCTAGCCTTGTTTCGAGTTACCACACCATCAGCATCCATCTTGTTTCTGAATGCCCATTTTGTTCCAATCACTGATTTACCAGCAGGTTGAGGTACTAGCTTCCAAACTTTGTTTCTTTCAAACTAAGATAGCTCTTCTTGCATAGCAGTTATCCAGTGAGTGCTTCATCAACCTTCTTTGGTTCCATCAGTGAAACAAAACTAACAAACAAACAGAAGTTAGCAGTTGCTGATCTTTTCTGAACCCTGGATTGTGGATTTCCAATAATCAATTGATTATCGATATGTTTTGTCCACTTAGTCATTCGTTGAGGTTCAGCAGTGACTGTCTTATCTGGTGATGGTCCTTGTGACAGATCAGCATTAGAGACATGAGTATTGTTGTTCTGAGAGTTTTGGTTTGGACAGTGAGATGATGATGATGGGATATCAGTAGGTAAAGATGATGTTCCTGAACTTTTCTCAGCTGAAGTAGAGCTAGAATTGATTGCAGGAACATTATCTTCCCTATCAGAGTCTGATGAGAAATTTTCATATTTCTTATCATTGGGTTTGCTTTCAACCGATGAGTCACTATTCATTTTATTAAACAAAAGATTTTCATATTCTTTGGGATCAGTGAGTGACTCATCATATGATTCATCAAAAGTGACATCCATTGATTCCTCAATACATTCTCTTCTTTTATTATAAACTCTGAAAGCTTTAGAGATGATTGAGTAACCAACAAATATTCCATCATCAGCTTTTGGATCAAACTTTCCTAAGTGATCTCTTTTGTTTAAAATGTAGCAGATACTACCAAAAACATGGAGAAAACTTATGTCGGGTTTTCTCCCCCTTAATACCTCATATGTTGTCTTATTATGTTGTTTGACAATCAGTGACCTATTTTGGGTATGGCAGGCAGTCTTCACTGCTTCAGCCCAAAAGTAGGTCTTAAGACCAGCATCAATAAGCATTGACCTGGCAGATTTAATTAAGGTTCTATTTCTCCTCTTTGCCACTCCATTTTGTTGGGGTGTTCTTGGTGCTGAAATTTTTTGAGAAATACCTTTTGAATCACAGAAACTTTCCAGGTCAATATGTGAGTCCCTAATCACTATTATGTTAGTGATTGTGAATCGTTAACAGTGAGTTAATTGTAGAAGGGGGGGTTGAATACAATTAAAAACTTTTCTTTTCTGTTATAATGTGTTATCTTTGTTTAACAAGTTTTTAACCGTATTAAAGTAACAACAAAATGAACACAAGTATATATATATATGTGACAAGCAGTTCAGTTGCTGATACAAATGTAGCTGAAAGATAAATTCCTTTATTAATAAAATTTATCTCTTGTTGATTGCGGAATAGATTAGCCAAAGCTAATCTAAATCAAACAATACAGCTATTACAAAGGAGAGGAGCAGTAGTGGACAAACACGCTAACTGCTCACTCGCTGAGGTAAGCTAGTAGTGGACAGACACGCTACTAGTTTACTCACTGGTGTTACTTGTATCTTAGACAAACTAGTCACTGACAAACAAGTGACAATACAAGTAATCGACACAAAATGAAGTACAACATACTACGCTATTTATAGACGCTGAAATCCTCAATTTCCGGATCTGATGGACACGTGTCGCTGATTGATTGGAGAGGTAGTTGAGATGTGATATATCATGGCACGACATTCTGTCTTGGGAAATATCACCTTGTACCATAGACCAATCAAAAGCTTCCACGTTACTCTTTTCAAGTTTCAAGGAACACGTGCTGCGCCGTAATAACGCCGAATGTTGACTTCTTATTTAATGCGGCATTTAATGCTGCAGTCACTGAAAGATATATCAATTCTCCTCATTCTCGATGCGAGCTAACATGCTCTAAAGAATGACTTGAACAGCTAATCTTCAGCGACTTCTTTTATTCAGCAGAAGAGAGAACTCAAGAAGACTTGGAGACTCTCGCTGATAGATGAGTATCAGCGACACACATAGTTGAGTCTTTGATCTTTATAAATTCTTCCTCTACTGGTCTAAGATACAAACAGCGACAAGAAAGCCTTTAGCAACACTATCTTCAACTTGAATCATACTTCATGTACAGAGAGTAATACTCTCGCTGATATTGATCAGCGACACACAGAGTTGAGCATAATTCTCCTTCAGTAATTTAGTGAGAGAGAGAGAGAAGATCAGCGAACATAAACATCAGCAACAGGAGCTTGACTTGAATCATTTCTTCTTAGAGAGATCTTCATTAAGTGAGTCAGAGACATGAGAATATAAGACACCATCAGTGACTTCGCTTATCAGCGACCAGTGACTCAACACAATATTTCTAAATTCAGTGCCATTATCACTTCTTAAATGTTTTACCAAAATATCATTTAAGTTCTCCACTTTCTTGATAAAGGATATAATTTCACTTGCTGCTTCATTCTTGGATTTAAGAAAGAATACCCAGGTGTATCTGGAGTATTCATCCACAATTACCAAGCAGTATCTCTTTCCACCAAGACTAGGAGTACTTACTGGACCAAAAAGATCCATATGGAGTAGATGAAAACATTCGGTCACTGATGATGTTTGTTTACTCTTGATAGATGAACTGTGATGCTTTCCTTTCTCACATGCTGAACAAAGTTTGTCTTTATCATAGGACAATTTTGGAAGTCCAGTGACTAAACCATTTTTGCTTAGTTTGTTGATAGCTTTTATATTCAGATGAGAAAGTCGCTTATGTCATAACCATTTTTCTTCTGAAACAGTTATGGAATAAAAGCATGTTCCTGACTGTGCTGAGTCCATATTGACAACGTATGTATTTCCCTTCCTGTTAGCAGCTAGCACAACACTCCCTTTCTTGTTGTAAACAACACAAGCTTCATGATCAAATAACACCTTATTTTTGGAATCATAGAATTGACTGATACTCAGCAAATTATGCTTCAGTCCCTCCACATATGCAACTCTTTTGAACATCACATTTCCATTTGTAAGAACACTATATCCCCTTCTCTTGCCAACATTATTGTCACCAAACACTACATCAGGACCTCTTTCATCCTGGTAGTCACTGAGCAAGGACTTACATCCGGTCATGTGTCTGGAGCAGCCACTGTCCAGATACCATATAGTCTCTCTAAGAATGCCTTTGTAGATATTTTCAGAATCCCATCCAGATGCTGAACATTTATGAGCGACTTCTTTGATATCCTCATGAAATTCAGCATCATCAGCCATCAGACAGTAATCTTTGTCTAAACAAATCATTGCTTCTTCTTCATCTGAAGATGAGGATGAGTCAGAGTCACCGAATGAACCTTCTTCAGCGACAAAACCTTTACCATTCTTTTTCCCAGATTTAGACATTGCCTTCAGCTTCCTGTATTTTGCCTTGTACTTGTTGTATTTGTCATTTATTGAGTTTGACATTGGTTTAGGGACTTGATTTACTGACCTTGATCTACAATCAGCAGCGAAATGACCAGGTTTACCATAATTGTAGCATTCACCTTTTGATTTGTAATTATCAGATGATGGAGTACAAGCGCATCTTTTTGATCTGGTGTTCCTTCTAAAATTGGCAACCATCATTGCCATGTCTTTTTCCAGTTTCTCTAGACTTTCATCATATTCATATTCTGACTGCTCTTTAGCTCCTTCATCTTCATCATCAGCAATCAATGACTTTGATTTTTGTTTCTTTCCAGCTTCTCTAGAAACTCTTGCTTTCTGTCTCTGATCAATTTCTTCAAGCTCAGCTACAAGGGCATTTGGTATCTTTTGACTTCCAAGTGTTGCACGAATGTACTCACTTTGATCAGCTTGCTTTTCAGACTGCTCCCAGTTAAGCAAAATACCATAGACTTGAGTTAGATTAAGAGTTGCATAATCATTCCTCTGTCTTGTACAGGTAGCAATAGTTCCCCAGACTTTCCTTGGTAACAATTCCAAGAACTTTTCAACAACAAATCTCTGCTCCTTTCCTATACCAGCCTTTTCCATTTTGTTCATCAACGACTGATATCTGGTATAAGTAGAAGATAGTGACTCGTTGGGTTCCATTGCAAACAGCTCATACTGGCGAGTGAGATTTACTTCCCTGCAGCGAATAATATCAGGAGTTCCAATATATATATATATATATTCCTAAGGGTATCCCACATATCTTTTACAGTTTTACAAAGCCTGATTGATTCAAATACTTCATCAGGAAGTGACATGCCTATGTAGATTTTAGCTTGTTTATCTAATCTAACCAATCGTCTATCCTCATCCGTCCATTGTTCCTCTCTCTTTGGCATAACCATTTCTGGTATGGCAGGAGTAGTAGCAGTAGCTATAACAGCAGGAATAATCGTGGTTGGAATATGGGGACCATTGGTTATGATATTGCAAAGACCATCATCAACAAGATCGAGAAACATCATCATCTGGGACATCCAGGTTTAAATCCGAGAGGGATCAAATGCTGGATATTTGGTAGTAGAACCATTTCCCTTTTGATAATCAGAGTCAACACAACTGTACTTTACTGATTCCATTGCAGATCTGGTTAATTAGATTAAACCAACTCTGCTCTTATACCAATTGTGAGTCCCGAAGTCACTATTGCTTAGTGATTTGGAATCGCAATAAGTAAAGTTTAATTGTAGAAGGGGGGTTGAATACAATTAAAAACTCATTCTGATTTTATTCAAGTTATTTAACAAGTTTTTAATTGTCCGAATATAAACAGAGTATAAAACAGATAGATATAACAATATCAAAGCAAGTAATCAAATAGTAGCTGGAAATATGATTTTATTAATCATAAAACTCACTAAGTGTTGATTGCGGAACGAACTAGCCAAGGCTAATTCAAATCAAACACTTTTGCTAAACTATTATAATTTGAGCTGAACAGTAGTGGACAAACATGCTAACTGCTCACTCGCTGCTCGAAAATACATACTTGGACAAACTGTATCCACTGACAAAGAAGTGAATAATACGTATCAACGGCAAACATCTAAGTACATAATACTACTCTATTTATAGTGCAAATGCCTTTGTGAAGAATCATGATATTGGAATGACACATGTCGCTGTTTGATTGGTTCAATCTCTGATCCTTGATTATTCTGTGGTCCCAAATTCTGTTACCTCAAATATCACGTCTTCCTTAAAACCAATCATTCGCTGCCACGTAATCCTTCAGACATTCTTCAAGTACGAGGAACACTTGCTGACATATAAGAGTAGAGCACTTCGTACTTTATTGAATATTCACTAAAGAAGCAGTAGCTCTCCTCACTCATTGTGAGCTAACATGCTCTTGTAAACTGACTTGAAATTTTGTTCTTCAGTGACTAGCTGTTATTTGGGCAGTGACTTTTGCCTTATAAATATGAAGATATAAAACTCTCGCTGCTTGTATCAGTGACACACATAGTTGAGTTTTAATCTTCCTCGGCATGTTAAATCAAGGAGTAGAATGAGTATCGATCATCAATTGTTAATTTTAGCAACAACAGCTTTGACATAAATCATTTCTTCATCGAGTTGTATTTTATTGAGTTGGTCAGTGACTAATGACTTATCATTGATCGCGACCAGTGACTCAACATAATGTTTTGTTGAAAGTCTTGATTTAATGAGAAAGTATGGTTATAAAGGTCAAAAGTGTCATTTAGTAAAAATATGGTCAAATGTTGATGTCATTGAGTTAGTTTGACTTGGACAAGTCAATTGGATGAAGTTTGACCAAAAGAATGGGTCAATTTGATCAGAGACCCTATCGGGTCATTTGGTGCCCAAATGGGCGAGCAATAGGGTGACGAGTCAAAATGGGCTATGGTGGGCTAAAGCCAGATGTTTTTACACCTACAAGTCTTAAATGTAATATCGAATAAGTGGTTAAAAGCTTGAACTCAAAAGTGGAGTAGTTTGGAATATGGTATGTCAACATTTTTGGCTAAAATTAGCCAAAATTGAGTTAACGGGTCAAAACGAGATTTATCGTGAAATTTGAAAAAGTGAAAATGAGGAAACGTTTATAGTCAAGTTACGCATGCCTACAAAATTTTAGGTCTCCAGGTGTGGTCGTTTAAAAGTTATGCACGTTTGAAGTTCGTGTTTTGAGTTGAGTTGAAACTGGGTCAATTTGCTAGGCTACAAGTTTAAGTTTTTACGTGGCCATGTAAATCAGTTTACGTAGCCATGTAAAATTCTGTGGGAAAAGAGATAAGTTTTTACGTGGCCATGTAAATCAGTTTACGTAGCCATGTAAAGTTCTGTGGGAAAAGAGATAAGTTTTTACGTGGCCATGTAAAGCAGTTTACGTAGCCATGTAAAATTTTGTGGGAAATGAGATAAGTTTTTACGTGGCCATGTAAATCAGTTTACGTAGCTACGTAAACTTCTGTCAATAACATTAAAAGTTAACTCACCCAGACTAAAGCCATTTCATTTAACCTAATTAATAAGTATTATAATGATGTAAAAATTTAATGTAAAGTTGAAATGAATTACAAAGTGAGTATGAGACAATATGGTAATGATATGTGTTAAAAAAAAACGTTCACATTTTCGGGGTGTTTCACAAAATAATGCAGTTTATAGAATTTAACACATTAAAACTATAAACACTTTGGTAACTCGAATACTGTTGGGAGTAATAACATTGTTGCTGGTCATGTGCAAGTTTGTTCCCATGGTTTGACTTTTAGCAATCTGTTTGAAAAGTCAACTATCGGCCTGGACACTGGTAATGATATGTTTTATGAAATGGGTCAATTTGATTTTTATCAAATTGATCAATGGAGTTGTTATGGTATTTATGGTTCTGTATTGATTGAGGATTGGGTTAAGTTGTGTATTATGTGGAATATGGGCTGCAAATGCTATATATGTATTATGGGTCGGATGAGTTATATGAATGAAGTTAGGTAGTATCAAGTTTTGAAGGGGGATGGCAATCATGATGGTTTGGTTGCTAAGTGGAATGAAGACCAGAAGATCGAAGATATGAAGACTAGAAAACTGAAGATCGAAGACTTGAAGACTTTTTTGTTTTTATTTTCTAGGGTGAATTGTAAAAATGGTTATTTAAATGACCATTTTAGATTGTCTTTTTATTTTTCTAGTGTTAGCCATTTTAGATTTCATAGGTATTTTTGTAAAAGTGGCCGACATAGGAAGTGGATTAGATTAAGGATAGTGATAGGTTTTTTGTATGTGTTTTAGACGTTCACTAAAAACGTCTCCTCGGGTATACCCGTTGTAAACGTGTAATTCTTTTTTTTGTTTTTTAATAAAATTTTACCGGGGTACCGTCCCCTTTACCCAAAAAAAAAAAACACTTAAACTTCAAATAATATTAATAATATCAAATTTAATAATAACTAACAATAATACCTAAAACTTATTGTGATAGTATCGAAAGCTTCCATTGACTGCTCTGATCACTACAACTTACAATATCATCAGTTTCAATAAATAAAACTATGATAACAAAAACTAACAAACAATACTAAATATTATTTAACTAATAACAATACTAATATTGAAAACTAAAAAGTAAAATAGAGAACAATAAAAATTCAAACCTTCAAGATTAATTGTCCTCGGAGCTGCACGAGTCGTAGCCCATATCCATACATTTGGTGGCCTCAACGTCGTTCACGAAAATATTAAATCATCAAATGTCCTCATCGACCAAAAAGGAGATGGCTACATCTCCGATACCGTCCTAGCCCCTCTTTTAAACTTCCCACCCTCCACATCCCGGTACACCATTGGCCACCGAGCTCCTAAAGTTCTAGAAATTAAAAAAGTACACCAATAAATCGAATGTTTACAGCTTCGGGGTCCTCCTCGAGATGCTTACAGGAAAGAACCTCTTCAATTTCCAGGAAGAGAAGACATGGTTGACCTCCCTGAGTCAGAGAAGAATGTAATGCGGAGGTGTTCCATGTCGAGGTTATGAAATTATAAAACTAAAACCCTAGTTGATTATTATGAATGGAATAAATTATTTTAATTTGATAACAATAAAAATTAGTTGGCAAAGATTATGTACAATTTTTTTTTTATCTGTTATCGATTATTTTTATTAGTTGTTATAGATTTAATTCTAGTTTTAAATTTATTAAAAGTTTAACAAAAAGTTATGGAGTCATCCTATTTAAAAGCTAGATTATTTTAAATAAAACTCTAAGATTTAATCTAGAATCCTCCTTTGCCGATTTAATATATTATTATTAAATTAATTGAATTAAATTAAATTAAATATAGTACATATTGAATTAATATTAATATATAAAAAGATCTTCTTCTCTCGTATGTTAATTTTTTTTTGAAATTAATTGAATTAAATTAAATTAAATATAGTACATATTAAATTAATATTAACATATAAAAAGATCTTCCTTTGCCGATTATATTTCCCGTATCTTATTTTTTTTTGAGTTTTAAATAATAATAATAATAATAATAATAATAATAATAATTTATTAATATATATATATACATCGTATTATTTACTTCATTAATATCAATTATTAATTATTTACTTAATTATAAAAATAATCTACATCATTGGATGAAGATGGGAAATATCAATTAAGGGTCAGGATTGCCCCAATCTATTTTACTTTGAGTATAGTTTTAGTTTATAGTTTATAGTTTAAGTTTATTATAGATAGATACATAGATGATAGATTAAAATTGTTGTTTTATATCAGTTATGGAAATAGAATCAGCATAGTTTGCGTAACTGAATTTTTCAAAATTCGAAATTTCGTTCGCATCTGAAAGCACGGTGCGCACTACGCACACGGCACACAATAGCTTTACCCAGCCAAAAACCTTCCATTAAAAACCTTACACACAACAACATATAGTATAACATACTCACTAAATTATTTTTAAAAATAATAAAAAATAAACCCTCTTTTTTGACCTTATCGATTACTCCATCTAATCATCATCTTCTGAAAAATAATCAAAAATTCATTCCAACAACATATCATCATCTCATCTCATTCATTATAAATATAAAATCTAATTCTAATTTTTAATCATAAAAAAAAAGCAACACTTCCAAATTCTGTATCAGCAAAATCATTGATTCATTCCAAATCAATCAATTTCATCTTCTAGATTCGAGACATGCAACCAAAACCAGTAGCTGATTAAATTTTGATCTTCAACTCCAATTTAGTAAAATTAGGGTTTATGGCTCAATCATCATCATATAGAGTTCGATCGGTTGGTGATTATGTTGTCGGTAAACAGTTAGGGTCCGGTTCCTTCTCCGTGGTGTGGCATGCGCGACATAAGGTTCATGGAACCGAAGTTGCGATTAAAGAGATACAAACTGGAAAACTCAACAAAAAATTGGAAGAGAGTTTGATGTCTGAGATTGATATTCTGAGGAATATTAATCATCCGAATATTATTCGTTTACATGATATGATCAAGGTGATCTCTTATGTTGACTTATTTGATCAATCTCAAGTATTTTTGTTGGTTTTGGTATGATTGCTTGATTTATGTTGTTTGTTAAGCATATTGAGATAACTACATTTTTGGAAGTTTACCTAAATAATATGTGGATGTTGCGTTGTTGGTTTTGATAGATTATTGTATGTATATGTTACATGATGAAAAAAAGTTACTGAATTTTAGGGATGTGTTGTAAGTAAATTTAAAGGCCACGAAGATAGTCGAGATGTGTGATCGGTGGAATACAGTAGTGTTTAATGTGGATATGTGATGTTTGTAGAGTTGTATTTAGCTTTAGAAATGATGAAATTAAGCTATGTTTGATGAAACTTCCTCTGGTTTGTGAGGTAACAAAAATTATTGACACGAAAAAAGGAGCATGGTTATTTGTTGTTAAACAAGGATTGGTATGAGATATTCATATGATTAGTATGTTAAAGGCAATGGTTGATTGACTGATTTATGTTGTTTGTTAAGAATATTGATATAACTACATTTTTTTTTTAATTTTTACCTGAATAATATGTGTAGGCTGTTTTGTTGGTTTTGATAGATTAGTGTATGTATATGTTACATGATGAAAAAAGTTACTGAATATTAGGGTACTGCTGTGAGCAAATTTAAAGGTTACGAAGATAGTCTTAGTCAAGATGTGTGAGCAGTGGAATACAGTAGTGTTTAATGTTTGATGAAGGTAAAGGAAAGGACTTGATCGCTCTGTAATATAAAATGGATTGGTCCATTAATCATGCATCTCTATTAAGTTTCTTTTAGTATGTTCATGATTATATCTAATGTCTGACTAAATCACTCAACTTTCTAAATGAAAATTACTACGGAGTATCATCTTTGCTTGGCCTTCTTAGTACTCGATTTGGCTGTCGCTCCTGAAGCTAGTTTTCCTTTTATAGAATATTTCACTTTACCTTACGTGACTTGGTTTAAGAGAAGACCTTTTACATTGTTCTAGTTTTTGGTTCAGGATGCTTCTTGTTTGGTTGCTATGTGCTCTATTTCTGACCTTTTACGCTGTCCTTTTAGCCTATTGTGCTCTATTTCTGATCTTTATCGTGTAGTCCGGTTTGCATTCATACACACATTATTGAAAGCCACACAATAGATCTGATGAATGATTTTAAATTCACTATATAGTTGAACCTGTATATTTCTTAAGCCTTGTTCAAGTGTGTTCTTAAAGTCTCACTTGTCTGGATTTAGGAGCCTGGCAAGATACATCTTGTGCTGGAATATTGCAGAGGAGGTGATCTATCTGTGTTTATACAAAAACGTCATGGTAGAATTCCCAAATCAACGTCAGTGCACTTTATGCAGCAGTTAGGTATCCTACCTAAAATTTTCCTTTTCTTTTTTGAAAGATTATTGGTATTGGTGAGTAGTTGAGTTTCTGAAGTGTGTTTATATTACAGCGGCTGGTTTGAAAGTCCTTCGCGATAATCAAATTATCCATAGAGATTTAAAACCACAGGTTAGTATTAGCTTTTCATTGCATCCTGTTTATGTTTTGAGTCATCTGTCAAAGCATGATTATTGATATTTACTTATATATGTGAAAAAATGGTCCTCTGTCAAACGATGATTAAGGAATATTTGCTATAGGACAAACTTTATGTAGCGATAACACTAAAACGGGCATCACTTATTATCCTTGCATTTCATTGTATGAACGTAAACGATGCTTGTTAAAAACGCTACGCTCAGTATCAACATTTAAGACTTGAAACCTTCTGTATGCTTGCGTGAGGAGACATACACAAACATTTGCATTGGAATATCAATATACTTTTCTTTGGTCTTTTTGGAATTATGGCGAATCTAAATTAGAATTTCTGGATCCTAAAAATGTTATGAAAACGAACAGTGCACATGTCTGTCTTAATTTCAGTTTATTTTCATTTCTGATGTGTTTGTTCTGTGTATCAGAATCTTCTACTCTCTACAAATGCGGACAATTCAACATTGAAGATTGCAGATTTTGGCTTTGCTAGGTAAATTGTTATAGCAATATATCTGACCATAAGTCAGGTGTTATGATTTAGAGATGTAAATTAACACCAAGTTGTATTTGCAGGTCTTTGCAACCTAGGGGTCTTGCAGAAACCTTATGTGGTTCACCACTTTATATGGCACCAGAAATTATGCAACTTCATAAGTATGATGCCAAGGTGCTATTATTTGTAACAATGCAGGACATAGATTAGTTTAGTTTCTCTTACAATATATCTTGTACATTAACATACAATTGTAAACACAGGCAGATTTATGGAGTGTTGGTGCTATTCTATTCCAACTTGTAACTGGGAGAACACCATTCACGGGAAACAATCAAATTCAGGTCTGATCTTCAGTTGTTTGGTGTCCAAGGAATCTTTTTTGAAATTAATTAAATTGGTAATCTGACCTGATATTGGTTATACATTTGTTCCACCTTTTGTGCAGTTGCTTCAAAACATCATGAAATCAACAGAATTGCAGTTTCCTCCCGATGTGAAGGACTTAAGTCCTGAGTGCGTGGATCTGTGTCGAAAATTACTGCGACAAAATCCAGGTATATAGGGTTTGAAAATCATATCATTTACACAACATATAGAAGTAAAGAAAGTTATAAGTGTATGTTAGAGGTGGCAAGATGCGCGGGCTGGCTAATAGTTGAAAGCGGCTTTTGTTGAAATGGGTCTTTTTTAGTATGGATTGAAATGGGCTTGGGAGGGCCGGGATGACCCATAAACGTTTTTTGTCCATCCCAATAGTTTTTTAAAAATAATTAAAATATGTTAATTATGATTACAAAAACAATGTTATTGCATGAAATCAAAATCTTCTGATAAAATGATTTAGGAGGTTGTATGCACTAGAAGTAGACTTGGGAGAATTTCAACTCATTTGAAACAACTCCACATTGCCTTAACTTTTTTTAATAGTCCCATTCGACCCCTTTGAGATAATGCACAACCAAAACCCATTCTTAAATAATTGAATTGAAATGCCACCGCTAGTGAATCTATTAGATCTAGTAGGGTGTAGAATTATGAAATTTGCTAAAATGAAACTTCAGCCTAATATATATGTTATGTATGATGATAGTTATAGGATACATTATACTTTATGTTGAACAAAGTAAAGCAATAAATTGAAAGAATACGGAAGAAAGACATACAGGATGTTAAAGTAATTATTTGAAAAAGTAGTTATGGTGTAACTACTATAACAGAAGAAATGGAAAACCTAAAATGGCTAGCATCAGTATTAAAATGAAATAAACAATAAGCGTAAAAGAAAGCTAATCTTTGTCATATGATAAAAATAAAATCATTTTTTATCAGCATCAGTAGAAATATGGTTCATTTTTTGTTCATCCGTGTCATGATTAACTCATAACGGCATAAGACTTGTGATCCCTAATGTTTATAAATTTAATTATTGTTATGCACAGTGGAAAGGTTGACTTTTGAGGAGTTCTTTACACACCCATTTTTCACCCAAACGAAACCGGATGAATTATCAAGGTAATATGAAGGGTGATCCTATTTTCAGCTAAAATCAGTATTCTTCATCAATTTTGCATGCTATATAGTTAAATATTGTGCTGGTATATGAAGAGATAGGAGGGCACGAAGAACAACGGATGGATATTCTTTTCCTAACAGCCCGGGGTTTAAGAATAAAGAAGAAAATAGCCAAGAAGATTTGCCATTTACTCTAGATGATGATTCTAATGGTCCTGATGGAAGTCCATCTTTTGTTAGGCGATCACCTCTGAGATCTACATACGGGTTTTCCTTGGATACCGAAACTAATAGAAGAGACTTGTCAAAAGACATGGAAATTTCTTCCAGATATAGCAGTTCTAGACACAAACCAGATGTTATTGGTTTTGCACCTCCAAATCGCAGATCGTCAGAAGGAAATCTTAAAGAATCTTTGAGATCGATTGAGCACAAACCGGTAAATACACACTCTAAAGGTATGTTTTCCATTTTGTTCCAAACAAGATCTCAGCTATTGGGTGATATGGATGTCAGAGGTGGCAATGGGCTGGTCAGGCGGGCTAGCTAACAGTTTAAAACAAGGTAAATTGGTGTTGGTTAAAACTGGCGTGTTCAGGTTTGGCTGGAACGCTTCTGCCCCAAATTTTTGAAATTTTTATAAATGATTAATCTGTCAAATAATTATTTTATTTGTTTAGTGAAATGATTTTTCCAAACAATACCCTCATGACCCATTTCTTCTTAAACTCATGTTTTTGCTCCTGCTGTTTGACCCTTTAGAGTTAAAGCATGACCCACATCCGACCTATTTTATATGTAAATGGATCAAGATTGCCACCTCTCTTGGATGTCTTACAGGAGCCTATACTCTTCTTCTTCTTCCACTGTTGGCTTATTGTTCTCTTTGATCATGCATCGAACAGTAGTGGACTCGTTGGAGTTGATTGATCAGGATTATGTTCTAGTATCTGGTCCCCTAGGTGATGCTTCTTCTTCGGCAAGTGTATCCAAGGTGAACCAGTTAGCATCAAAATCACCTTCTAGAGAGATCCACTCAACATCTAGTGCACCTTTACCCATCATTGGTGGTACAGCCAGTAAAGTCCGCTACACTGGGAGCTTTGAAAGTCAGTGCTCTGCCCCCTCTGGGACTTCTCATGGATCAGTTGATATAATCGATGCTTCGGAACAGCCACCAACTGACAGCATGGCAAGAATTAAGTCATTGCAGGATTGTGCATCCGCCATCTCTGAATTGGTCAATGACAAGGTATGTATGAAACAGTTTAACGTGCAGAATATTATATTCCAGTTATTTCTAATTGATAATTGTTTTTTTTGTTCTTTGTTATATTAATAAAGATCGAGTCAGGACACCGATTAGAAGCATTTTCAATTCAGCTTGTGATCCTTGCAATATGGAAGCAAGCACTGGATATATGTCATACACAGGCTGCTTCAGCTATTAAAGGAAGTCCAAGCCTAGAAATAACAACTTCAAACACGACCACTGATAGACAAATTAATAGTGTCGATATTCAACAATGTCTGGAAACTGCCAAGTCTCCACAGGATGTTTGCTGTCATATTGAGAGAATATTTCTTGGTGAAGTTGAAAATGCTGAGGAACTTGCCAAGGTTATAGAGCCTGGTACGCCTTTTTATATTACAGGAATACAGGTTACAAATAAAGATAAGAACGATAACTGGACAAATTTAATGTAATTGAACAAAGATATGGTTTACAACTTATGCGCTATGATAATTTATATAATTTCTCCAGGAAATGTTGGGATGCCGGATGCAATGGAAACAATATTTCAGGCTGCCCTCAATTTTGGCAAACACGGGGCTGTAAGTCTTCATCCATTCGCTTGTTAAGAATTTTATACCTACTATCTATAAACCTAAGGATTACACTTTAGTAAATTAATGATCAATTGAGGTAATAAATCACGAATGTGTTGTAGTACCTGTAGTTTAAAAAAGTGGAAGTTGTTCATTGCTCTAATCTGGATCACTCTCGGCTCTGGAAGTATTTTCATTTTCATTAGAGTGTTATGTACGTTTGGCAGGTTGACGAATACATGGGTTTTGTTGAAAATGCATCGGTATTTTACTCAAAAGCAGTACGTTTGCTAACTTTTCTTCTAGTGGAAGGACCTTCTCTAATCCTAAATCCTCCATTTTCTATCACAAACTCAGATCGTTATAGGCTCAGATCTTATATAGATCATCTTAACAACAGACAAAGCCATTCAAGATCTCAACGGATTACACTCCTCAAAGGTTGTGATGATCAACATTTCCCATCAGTCTGAACTGCTCATATCATCGATGCTTTGTAAAATTCTTTGTTGTACAGCTATTCTTTGTGACTCAGATTTAAACATGGGGTTCATATTCCACATTTCTGTATTTTAGACTGATAGCAGAAAAGGAGATGACAAAAAGAAAAAAAAATTAGGATGAAAAGATGTAAAAGTTTGAATTCATATTTTCGATTTGGTTAGTAGGTTATGTTCAGGCAGGTTCTAACATCTGATACTGTCTAATGTGTAGTGTTCTTTATTCCAACAAGTTTTTTAACATCTACAATATGTTTATATTTGATCTTTTGTAATGTTGTGTCTTTTGTCCTTGTTTGGTGCCCAAGCTTTAGAAAGAGGCATCTCATTTAGCACTAATCTGTAATTGTGTACAGACCAAATTTGATGAATACTCATTTACTACTGTGACCTTATGCATAGTTACCCAGCAACTGATTGTTAGATAACTTTTTTTTAGAACTTTTGAGTTTAATTCATAGTGAACTGGTACAGGGTAATGTTACGTTTTAGTCGAGTTGTTTCCATAATGATCATATTATTGCAGAAGATCATATAGTTAAGTGTTACGACCCACGAGTCCTTGGGAGTCAATATATGGGAAGGGAGGGTGAATACAAAGAGCTTCCAAATAATCTGAAAATTACTGAAAATGTATCGTGTAAGATCTTATAAACTAGTATTACCGCTTAAGTTAGTGAAGATGAGCAACGATTATGTTTGAAGAGTTATGAAAGTTGAACGAACCTGTGTGATCATGGATGACATCTAGATTTGCGAGGTTTTAAGCAAACAATGGTATGATAACAGAACGACAAATCTTACCAAGTGTAGATCAAGGTCTCGATGAAAACAAAAACATACTTTAAGAACAACTAAATCATAGTTGCAAATGTAACTGGCTAGTTAACTTTGAACAATAAATACAAGTTGATGATGTATGTCCATCACCCTACGTGGGAACAGCCCAGAACAATGGGCCCGGGCCCGGGCCCGGATGACGTCCGTGGACAACTTTTGTAGCCCATGACACGAGAGTCAGCTCCCAAGTAAAATAATGGGGCCGGATACGTTCCGCCCCGGGCCCAGATCCTAATCGCCATATTCTTTATCCACGAATGCAGCGGCAAAATAATAAAGTGATCCGTACCTCAATGAACCGACATTCTCTGACAAAAGGTACAATCGGCAGCTGTTATATCTGGGTGTATTAACATGGCTTACCCACTTACCTGGTCGGCTCACCTGATTGGTCCACGTCAGCTCGAGTGCAGTAATTGTCCTGCTCCCCCACGACCAAACCCTCCACGTCGGATTAGGGTTTGGCTATAAATACTAGTGTTTGACTTCCATTTCACAACAACAGCTCATAAAATTCCAGAGTACATCTCTAACCGATTGCTCACACAGAATCAAGCCTTCACCACCCTCGATTGACCAAGTCTCGATTCTGGGTTTGCACGTTAGTCGGAGTGTGATAGGCTTGGTTCCTCATACATCATCATCATCATCATTGTAATCGAGTGTTTTTACGCTTGAACAATTGGCGCCATCCACGGTTTGTTTACCAGAAAACGATAACTCTACCACCATCCGTACGCCGGAAATTGCTAAGCGATGGTTATCATTTCGCAAAATGACAGCGGTGGCGAGGGTGGCAATGCTAATCTGCCACCACCGCCACAAAACTCCGATCAATCTCCTCAAATAACCGTCAACCAAAATAGCCCGAATGCTTCGTCATCTGGGCCAACGGTGAATTTGAGGATTGATCCAAGGCAGTTGACCTTCGGCCGGAACGATCATCCCTCCGGCACGGAGAGCACGATGAACAATCGTCCTCCACCGGAGAGCAGCTTGCATAACACTTCGTCCACTCCCAAATCCATCTCCAACGCCGAAGCCCAGCGCATGCTGGCACAAATGGGCTTTGTCGTGGTTCTTGAGCAGCAGGCCCCGCCGTCGTCTCCGCCACGGCGCGCAGTACCACCTCCACCCATGCAATATCATGGTAAGATGGATAGGGCTGCAAGTCGCAAAATGCTGGCTGACTTAATCCTCAGTGCCGCCCCGCCGGGCTCATTCCCGACACAGTCCGACGAGTCCGCGGCGGACACATTGATTGCAAATTTTTATTCCACCATACAGGGTGAGAAAGTAAAAAAACCAATGCCGATTTTCACCACCACGGCAAGGTTTATCTCCAGAATTGCGGACCACCCGTTGCCAGCTAAGCTCACTATTCCACTCACGATCGATACCTATTCCGGAGACTCAGATCCCGAGGACTTCTTGCAGCGGTTTGAGGGCGCCATCAAAACTGAGCATTGGGAAGACGCCGTGGCATGTCACATGTTCCCACAAGTATTACAAGGCAATGCTCGTGGTTGGTTTGAGAAATTGCCGGTTGGAAGCCTGAGCAGCTACTCCGATCTCAGGCTCAAGTTCCTGCAGCAGTACCACAACTTGAAACAGCACACGCTTACTCATCTCGACGTCTTCGAGGTTAAGCAAACGAGTCGTGAACCTTTGAATGATTTTCTCACTCGCTTCACAACTGAGTGCCAAAAGATAAGCGAACTCCCACCAAGCCAACAAATTGCCGGTCTCATCTATGGCATCGATAAGGACCGTTATCCAACCCTGTACCATCGGTTGAAGAGGAAGTTGCCGAAGGTATACTCCGAGGCCGTCTCTATGGCTCGAGACTATTTACGGTCCGGAGAAGATAGTGATTTGCACAAGGTTTCGACCAGGGAGCCGCACCGAGTCGAGCATGACCGGTCCCACAGTGGGTCCGGCTCCGGCTCCAATCGTCTCGACAACCAACGACGAGACTTTCGTCGCGAGGCACGACACGATCATCGCCGCGGCGACCACCGCGAGCCATCCCGTCGTCAGCCGTATGATAAGAACTCACTGCTATCCGCACTCACCAAGTCACCAAAAGAAATCTTGCTTACCGAGACAGCGGCGTGGAGCGCATTTAACCCTCCGCCCCTGATGGAGCATCGTGACGTCCCAAAGAATGGCAAGTACTGTGACTTTCACGAAGAGTACGGACACGATACTGACGACTGCAGGCAGCTGCGAAAGGAAATAAAGGCAGCCATCCAGGCGGGCAAGCTAAACCATTTGCTTCCCGGGAAGAAGTTTAAAAAAGCAGACGGCACGAAAACCTACGGCTGGCAGCGAAAAGATGACTCTAGAGACCCACCGGGCGCCGTCATTCACATGATTCAGTCCGCGCGTGCAAGTTCAAAAAGGAAAGCAGAATTGCTACATGATTGGCAACTAACACCCATCTCTTTTCCACCACTGCTAAGCCCCATTCCACCGGAGCCTGTTGTCATCTCGGCACGCATTGAAAACTGTCAAATTTCCAGGGTCTACACCGATACGGGAAGTGTCGTGGAAGTCATGTACGAACACTGTTTCTCACAGCTGCCGTTGCCCATACAAGCGCAGCTGAGGGAACCTTTATCCCCGTTGTCCAGTTATGCCAATGAAACCAAATGGCCAATCGGCAGGCTCACCCTCGATGTCACATTGGGTAGTTATCTGTACTGCCGGACTGCCAAGTTGGAATTTGTTATAGTACGCGCCCCGTCATGCTTCAACGTTCTATTGGGCCGCACTGCTCTACACCAGTTTGGAGCTATCACATCGACAGTCCACGGACTAATGAAATTTCCAACGCCTGCTGGCATTGCCACCTTACAAACAACCGGCACGGTCATGCCGATATGTGCTCAAATCTCCAGGGTCGTTCTGGACCCAATCACCATAACAGACGAGTTGGTGGCTGTTAATCCCAAATTCCTGGAGCAGAAAATACGAGTTGGCCTGCGTTAAGCCCGTCAACAAGGTTAAAGCTGTGCGAAATACTCGTCAGCAACGCAGACGTCTTTGCTTGGCAAGATTCTGAAATGACCGGAGTCCCGCGGTCAATCGCCGAGCATAAGCTCAATGTTAATCCCAGCATTACCCCCGTCAGACAGAAAAAGCGGGGCATGGCCCCTGACAGAAGCCAGTTCATATGTGAAGAGGTCAGCAGGCTCGTCCATGCCGGCATCATGCGCGAGGTTGAGTACCAGACATGGGTTGCCAACCCCGTCTTGGTTAAAAAGTCTGACGACTCCTGGCGTATGTGCGTCGATTTCAAGGATGTCAATAAGGCATGCCCAAAAGATAACTACCCGCTCCCCGAGATTGATTGGAAATTTGAATCTCTCTCCGGGTTTCGATTCAAATGTTTCCTGGATGCCTACAAGGGATATCACCAGATATTAATGGCAAAGGCTGACGAAGAAAAAACAGCGTTTCACACGAACCAAGGCATTTTTTGCTACACCAAAATGCCATTTGGTCTCAAGAACGCCGGGGCAACGTATCAACGCGTCATTGACGGCGCCTTCAAATCACAGGTGGGACGTAACCTGGAAGCATACGTTGACGACATTGTTATCAAAAGCAATGTCGAGTCCCAACTGCTTGAAGACATTCTGGAAACCTTCACCTCATTAAGGAAGATTAACATGAAACTCAATCCGGCTAAGTGCTCGTTCGGAATGGAGGAAGGAAAGTTCCTCGGTCACATGGTAACCCCAAGAGGCATAAAGACCAATCCAAAGAAAATACAGGCAATTGCCGACATGGTGTCGCCACAGAGCAAAAAATACGTGCAGAGCCTAAATGGTAAGTTGGCAGCTCTTGCACGATTCCTGTCAAAAGCCGCGGAGCGGTCACTGCCATTCTTCGACACACTCAAGGGCTGCATCAACAAAAAGGATTTCTCCTGGACGCCAGAGGCAGAGGAAGCGTTCCAGGACATGAAAACGTTCTTAAAAGAACTGCCAACTCTCACAGATCCTATCCCCGGCGAAACACTCACCTTGTACTTAGCAGCGTCTCAGAGCGCCGTCAGTTCTGTGCTCATCGCGCTGCGTGACAAGATACAAATGCCGGTATACTTCGTCAGCCGCGCCCTACAGCAGGGGGAGTTGAATTATTCACCAATTGAAAAGCTGGTCCTCGCACTCGTGCATTCGGCACGGAGGATGCGTAGGTACTTTCAGGGGCACCCCATCAAAGTTCTAACTGACCAGCCAATCAAACAAGTGTTATCAAAACCGGAAATCTCGGGCCGGCTAGCCAAATGGGCCATAGAACTGGGAGAGCACGAGATTTCATTCTGTCCACGGAACGCAGTCAAGGGACAGGTCCTCGCCGACTTTCTCGCCGAACTTCCCGGGGGGGGGGGGGGGGGAGGGTAGAGAGTAGGTGCACCTCTGATCCCCCTACTCGTGCAAAATCCGCCGTGTGGGAACTGTACACCGATGGTGCCTCAAGTTCTGAGGGCGCCGGTGCCGGTTTGATACTCATCAGTCCCGATGGTGAGGAACACACTTATGCTCTCCGTTTTGGTTTTCCAGCGTCAAACAACGAAGCAGAATACGATGCGCTGTTGTCTGGCATCAGAATCGCAGCAGAAATGGATATCAAAGATCTTCGAGCATACGTTGACTCGCAGCTGGTTGCGAACCAGTTCAATGGTGCTTTCGAAGCAAAGGATCCGGTAATGAAACAGTACCTAGCACTGGCGCAAAGCATGACAAAGCAATTTGCCTCTTTCAAAATCGAGCAAGTCCCAAGAAACAAAAACAAGAGAGCGGATGCTTTGAGTAAGCTGGTATCCCTCACATTCGCTCATCTCACTAAGAAAGTCCTGGTTGAAATTTTGGGACAGAAGTCTATTGATGCCGCTGGCACAGTTGCCCAAGTAGAAGAAGTTGGGGATAATTGGATGACCCCAATAGTATCCTATATCCGGTCCGGTCTCCTTCTGCAGGACCCGATCGAGGCAAGAAAAATCAGAATGAAGGCCCCAATGTATTTTATCCAAAAAGGTGAGCTCATGAAAAAGTCATACCTGGGACCAAATCTGAGGTGCCTAGGTCCAAAACAATCCGAGAACATCATTCGTGAGGTACACGAAGGGTCATGTGCCTTGCACTCGGGCCACAAGACAGTGGTAGCAAAGATCATGCGCATGGGGTATTTCTAGCCTTCCATGTATAGAGACGCAGCCGAGGTCACAAAGCGCTGCACCTCTTGTCAAATCCATGCTCCCATTACAAGATCCCCAAGGCATGACCTAATCCCAATCTCATCGGCGTGGCCTTTCTTCAAGTGGGGCATTGACATTGTGGGACCTTTTCCACCAGGCCCCAGCAACGTCACATTCCTGATTGTCGCCATCGACTACTTCACAAAATGGGTCGAAGCCAAACCCCTAGCTACTATCAGCGGCAAGCAGGTACGAAACTTCATCTGGGACAACATTGTGTGTCACTTCGGTATCCCGCACGAGATCATCACTGACAACGGAAAGCAGATCGCTCAAAACCCATTTAAAGCCTGGTGCGAGGGGCTCAACGTCAAACAAACGTTGACATCAGTATATCACCCTCAGGCCAACGGACAAGTCGAAGTGACGAACAGAGATTTGGTGGCTGGCATAAAAGCTAGGCTCGGAGAAAGTCGCACCGGCTGGGTGGACGAGCTCCCCAACGTGCTATGGGCTCACCGTACCACTCCCAAAGAAAGTACCGGTGAAACCCCTTTCAGTCTCGTATACGGCTGCGGGGCGGTTATCCCGGCAGAGATCAGTGTACCCAGTGAAAGGATCATCAACTTCACTGAGGTTGAAAGCATGCAGGCCCAGCAACAGAATTCTCACATGCTGCAGGAACGCCGCGAAATGGCAGCCATCCGCCAAGCCGTCAATAAGCAGAAGATGGCCCGCTACTATAACAAGTGCGTACGCCCACTCTCATTCCAGGTTGAAGATCTGGTTTGGCGCAACAATGAGGCCAGTAAATCTGAAAACACAGTCAAGCTTGGGCAGCGCTGGGAAGGCCCGTATCGGGTCACGGAAGGAAGCACAAATGGCTCCTACGTCCTGTCCACTCTGGATGGCAAGACCGTGCCGCACACCTGGAACGTGACGAACTTAAAGAAATGTTATATGTAATCAAACTTTGTAATAGCTCAGGCCGGACTGATCATCCGCCTTCGTAGCATCTATCCAATTAATAAAAGTTTTGGTTGCATCTCATTCCTCTACCTTGCAATAATTTATTACAGTTGTTAAAATACATATTGAAAAACCGCCGTCAGGCGTTCTCGCTGCAGCTCCGGCGTATGGCCATAAATGTCAGTTAAGCCCAGAGCGCAGCGAGCCTGCCTCCATAAGGGAATGCCTTCTAGCGTCCCGAAGGCACAGGTCCCTCAAAATGTCATTAAACATTGAGGTGCGACCGGAACTATATTGGCCGAGCCGAGGCACACCTCCGCCCCACGCCAACCCATAAAGTAGTCTAGAAATCTACTAAGTCATGACAACAAAAATATATATATATAAAAAACGTACGAACACAAAATAAATATTGGACACGTGCAATCACGAAACGAACGTTGCATTTTATTGGCAAGTGAAAATTATTTACAAAACTGGGATGCCGGCCTCACAAATAAACCTATCAATCTATGGCCGCATCCCCAAAATATCATCTACAGATAGCTCTGTATCCCTACCTATCCTTTCTATAAATGGGACGGAGATGTTCTTCAAGGCCTCACTCGCTCGCTGCGCCCGCTCGAAGCAGTCCGGGTTAACCTTTGACGTTATGGCATCAGGAAGTGGAGTGGGGAGCTCCGGCACATGCTCCGCGATAAGGTTTATCGTTTGAAGCACCTCCACCTCCTGGACAACGGTCAGGAATTCCTTAAATGGAACCGTCACGCTATCCGATGCCATGGCTAGCTTGACCAAGCCGGGGATGCCCTTCTGGAGCCGTCCCAAGTCTCCCTCCAACTCTGAGTATCTGATCTCAGAATCGTTGAAATCCTTGATATGGAGGTTGCAGGCGGTCTCCAGCTCGGCTACTTCCTTCTTAGCGGCCGCCAAATCCGTCGTCAGGTCATCGAACCTGTGCACAAACAAATGTTTAGGAGGCGAAGGGCAAAACGCATACAAATAAAATAAAAGGAGTATTAGCAGACCTGCTTTGTAGTTGCTTATCCTTATCCACGAGCGCAGCCCTTTCCATCTCCACCGCCACCAACCGCTCCTGTAACGGAGCAAGGGCCGCGGCGGCCTCGGACCTCTAGGCCCTCTCCACCTGCAGGTCAGCCTCAGCTTTCATCCTTGCTTCATTGGCTAACCTGAGCTGGTCCTCCAACTCCTGACTCCGGCCCTTGAGTTGGGCAATAACCTGCTCCTGGCGACTGACCACGCCAGCGTTTAGCCTCCACTGCTCAGTGAGCTTATCGGTACGCTCCTGCTCGTCGCACTGCAACGCAAAATTCCAGAAGGACATGAGCAGGCACGCCCTCTTGGCGTCAACAGCCGTCAATTTCTGAAGCGTCTCAGCAACGGAAGGAGGAATGGCATGATCAGCAAACTCACGCAGGGACTGCGCGTCCACGGCCAGGTTGTCAACTTTAAAATCCCAGGCCGGGACAAACGTCGCAGTCCCGGAGCTGGAAGAGCAGGTGGCCGGCACCTTCAAAAACCTAGCCGGAACAAACGGCTCCGGCAGCATGGACCTGAGAATAGCCATTCTGTCAACCCTGTTTCAACACTTGGTCAAAAAAATAAATAATAATAATAATAATAATATATATATATACATATATATATATATATATATATATACTTGCTAGTGCACAAAGCGGCAATGACTTAAAACTCACCTCATGCTATCCATGTGAGGGGGCGAAGGCGCGCTAGGGAGACTCGGAGGATGGGAACGGATGGGTGACGGCCGCAACGGACTATCATCCAAGGTCATCGGCTCCTCAACGCGAGAACCCACCCCACCAGCGGTGGTAGAGGGCTGCGGAACACTGCTGCGGCGCACCAACCATTCGTTGGCCGGTTCCTCGTCCTCCTCCTCATCCCGGAGAACAAGTTCACCGCTGACATACTCCGTCCCAGCAGCGTGCGGGTCCGCCTCAGCTAAAAAACAAAAAGAAAGCTGTTAGAGAAAACCTAAACACTTGCTCGCATGAAGTAGAGCAGAATACGGACCGTCCGCAGGTATAATGTAGTGCCCACCTGTGCTGGGCACGGACATGAAATTCTGCAGGTTGGCCTCTGCAACCTCCCCCGTCGTTTTCTTCTTCTTGGGGGGCGGTCCGGATGCCTTCTTAGCCGGCTCCCCTCCCTTTCGTTTGGGGATCGCATGGGCGCCGGACGCCTCCACCTCTCGGGGCGCCGGCAGGGGAAGAGCGGCTTAGCAACGGTCACCGTTGCTCCAGTGACCTTGGTGGCAGTGCCAGGATCATCCTCCACCGCTCTCCTAATATATTTGAGGCCGGCCAAGCTAGGAGCCCTCAACACGGAATTCAGGTCCATATCTGCAGAAACAAGCAAGAGTTAGTCATCCGAATATGTGACGATGTCAATATAAAGACAAAACGCCCCCACCCATACCATGGCCGCCCTCCCGGATGACGGGCATCTGCCCCTCGAAAGGCCAAAATGAACTGATACAGCCGATCACGAGCACATATGTATGATACTCTCGCATCTCCAGCTTCGCATCTCGGCAGGCCTCCAGCAACCCCTCCTCTGCGGCCGTCAGCTTCGGTGTGAGGCTGACGTTGCGTGGACGTTCGTACTTCCATACGAGTGTTTCCACATAATCATTGGGGATAACGGTTTGGTCAACAAAAAAGAAGGTGTCCCTCCACCCATGCAGAGACGACTCCTGGCACCCAACGAAGTCGTTCTTCTTTGCGAAGGTATACCACCCCCGGCCGCTAGGTGTCAGCTTGAAGCATGCCTGGAACACCTTCACCAGCGGCGTCAGGCCCAGGGACCTGAACCACATCTCGAAAATACTAACCTTCTGCACGGCGAAGGGGTGCAGTTGGCTAAACCCAACCTTGTAGTGTTTGCAAACGTTCAAATTAAACGGGTTCGGAGGCACACGAAGATTCCCCTTCTCCATCGTCTTCCAGTACACCGCCACTTCCTTCCGGTGGTGCGTCGGTGCGCTGAGCGGAAGTGGGTGCCACTGGATTGTAGCGTTCCAGGCACTTAAAGCGCCTCAAAATAATCGGAATCATATCCGGTTTCACTGAGCTAGTCTCGAGTGCCACATTGGCAATACCGCTGCTCGTGCTTGGACCTCCCCCCTCAACAGTGGTCATGGTATGAATGTATATATATACGAAGAAAAGGGATGAAGGTATGAATAACGGACCTGGGTTTTGTGTGGATGTCGTCGAAAACTGGGTAATAATGCCGAAATAGTGGACGGAATGTTTGAATAACTGTCGGGATCCTCTCAAAGATTTTTACTAAGCGTAAAAAATAAAATGACCGTAGAAACTCCTATTTATAGGCAGATTTACATGGGCCGGGCCTCGTGGGCCTCAACGCCAACCGTACACGTGTCGTCAGATGTCATGTTTCAGGAATTTACCGCGTGTTGGCTCCATTTTTCCCTTACACGTGTCACCAGATCTCACCACCTAGCATGTGAACAGTTGTGCGCCAGCTGTACGGTGACATCACGACCCATACGGTTACAAGTTTTCCCATCGTATGTCAGGTAGGGGGCTTGAAGCGACGCGTATTTAATGCGTGCCGCCAATATTCCGAAGACATCATTACAGCGCCACGTCATTACTCTAAGTCCGCCATCATATTCCCAGAACGGAATATCATAACGGACTGGGGGGACTTGATGATGTATGTCCATCACCCTACGTGGGAATGGCCTAGAACAATGGGCCCGGGCCCGGATGACGTCCGTGGACAGCTTTTGTAGCCCATGACACGAGGGTCAGCTCCCAAGTAAAATAATGGGGTCGGATACGTTCCGCCCCGGGCCCAGATCCTAATCGCCATATTCTTTATCCACGGATGCAGCGGCAAAATAATAAAGTGATCTGTACCTCAATGAACCGACATTCTCTGACAAAAGGTACAATCGGCAGCTGTTATATCCAGGTGTATTAACATGGCTTACCCACTTACCTGTTCGGCTCACCTGATTGGTCCACGTCAGCTCGAGTGCAGTAATTGTCCTGCTCCCCCACGACCAAACCCTCCACGTCGGATTAGGGTTTGGCTATAAATACTAGTGTTTGGCTTCCATTTCACAACAACACCTCATAAAATCCCAGAGTAATCTCTAACCGATTGCTCACACAGAATCAAGCCTTCACCACCCTCGATTGACCAAGTCTTGATTCTGGGTTTGCACGTTAGTCGGAGTGTGATAGGCTTGGTTTCTCATACATCATCATCATCATTGTAATCGAGTGTTTTTATGCTTGAACACAAGTATTATACATATGTGAACATAGCCATACAAAAATAAATACATACATACATACACATACATACATAATATCTATAATAATATATAGTCATCCTTGTAAAAAAGTTGTTAGGCTATCTATCAAGTAGAGTACTTTTTCTTTCTTATATAGGATAAATAAAATATTTAACTGCACACATATCATATTTTATGTAAAAATTGTTGTTTTGTTAGGCAAAGAGAGAATCATTGTCATCTACATGTGACCACTCTAGTCTCTCTTTGGTTCCCTAATCTGATTTTCAATAGTGAAATACAATATGTGTTATACTAGCTAGATGGTTAAACGAATAGATACATATCTATGTTTGGGCTAGTTGGGAAAGTCGAACATTTTTAGCTCAGATGAATGCGGTTAGATTGATTATGACCATAACCGATTTCTAGACGTTTCCATCATATGTCATACAATTTTCACATATTTAAATTAATATTTGCTTGTCCAAAGGGGCTATTAGTTACATCCCAAGAATAAGTACATGTTTTTTTGTTTTTTTTTAAACAACAGACGTACCATTTTAGAGAGAATCAAGAAACAACGTCTGAAGAAACAAGACCAAAACTAGACTTCACACAAAACAGACAAGTACATGTTGAAATATACTGATGTTTTTATTAATGAAAACACCAATGAAAATATACATATATTTCATGATATTACATATCTATGTTTAATTGGTTATACTTATATCATTATGTATATAATAAACAGAATCATTCAAATGTTTTGTATGGTATACATTTTATATTACAAAAAAAATCATCTAAACATGTTAAAAATTGTTTTTGTGTGTGAAGACAGCCTTGGAAACTTTACAAAAGTGTTTCACTCTACTAAACTGGATCCTTCACGTGAATCAGTAATTTGCACATCTAATTAACCTCCATACTTTAGGCGATAACAAGCAGATCAAGAAAGATAGTATGTGATTTATGCAAACTATTATAAATAAAAGTCACTAATATTTCCATCACACTTTTTGATAATCCTCTAGAAGTTGTTCATCAACATTTTATACTCTACTTATAATAAGTGCACAATTTTAATTGATTTATCAAAAGAAACGATAAAAATATCACCACAAATGGCCGAATCTTAAAATGGTGAAATTGATTGGAGGGTGTCTAAAATTCCAAAAGGCTAGTAAAAATCCGACAACAACAAGAATTGTGAAAAATAATTATTCTTGTCTATACAGATACAAATTACATATACATGAACAGAACAAATAATTATTTAGCTAATAGATACCGAGTAGGATCAAACTAAACGTTGAAATCCATGATTATTTCCAAAAACTTTGGCACATGTAATTTGAGAGCCAGCTGGCAAACATGCTTCCTTCAACACAGACAAGGTATTCCCGTAGGCCTGTATTTGAGCACGTGTCCTATTTTGGTCTTCTAGTGTGCACATTTATATGCCCCACTTTCCCAATTCTTCTTCCAAAAGACTCCAAACTTAACCGATGTTTAATATGGTTTTAAACATGTAATTAACAATTTGATTAGCATACATGACTATATAAATATATTATATATAAATGATGGAAAAAGAAAGATAATGGTAAAATATATGATACGAAGCTAGCCCAGGCTCATATCAAGTCATAAGTTCAAGTATAGAACTCACTGAATCACTATTAAAAGTTAGCTTGAAGGAATATAGAACACTCATACTTATAAGCAATCAATCAATCCCATACTTGATAATATAGGATGATGACAATATTTCTTGCCAACATTCATTAGCAATATTGATAATGTACACGTAAGAGGGTATTAGATAAGTATTAGTCCAAGAGACCAAGTTAGATACTAAAATAATCATTGAATCAACGCAGAATATGTCGCTGGTTTAAATGGTTATATCATTGGTGCACAAATAGCAAACCAATTTACGACATCAATAGAACATAAGCAAATCATCACGAAACCTAGAGTGGCTATTATCACTGGCACTAGATTATCTATCACAAACTGATATATAGAGGTAGACCTAAAATCTGATTCGTTCATGCACTTTAAATGAACGGT
Organism: Pseudognaphalium luteoalbum; assembly: GCA_963422505.1. Lineage (NCBI taxonomy): Eukaryota > Viridiplantae > Streptophyta > Magnoliopsida > Asterales > Asteraceae > Pseudognaphalium > Pseudognaphalium luteoalbum. The sequence goes on along the minus strand of OY730192.1, from coordinate 84,192,650 downwards.
AATTATAAATTAAAAAAAAACACAAATTATATGTCGAATTACAAATTAATTAGGCATAGTTGTAAAGATAGACAAAAAATTTTAATTATTTTTTTAGTATACATATCGATCTCACCTCCTTTAATGTATACATTTGTAATAAAGATTTAATTGAATCAGAGAAAAAATTTAGAATGGGGCCGATGAGTGAGGCACCCCCTTAAAACACGTCAAATTATGTTATAAAGGAATCTTGAATCCAACTTTCTCCGCCTCAATTCAAAGTCTTTAGCTCTAGCTAGCCTTTAAACTACACTAGCGGTTTACCCGCGCCATGCAGCGGCAACTAATAAAAATGAAGCGTTGGTGGTTGACGGTAGTGGTTAGCAGGAGGCGATAGTAGTCTTCAAGAGTGACCGATTATAGTTACTACTCTTACATAAAATTTGATGGATGTACGTGGCCACAATGACTTGTTATACCGAGATTGTACCGAAGTAAATAATGAGCAATTAAATTATTTCTAACATGTAAATATTAAAGGATGAAGAAGATTAGATTATAATTAGTGTTAACTTTCACATTCTTAGTAATATGAAATAAATCGATATCGACATAACATCTTATTAAACTGAATAAAAAATAATTGTACTAAAGGTTGTAATGTAATAAACACCTGCATTCGGTCTATTGTTACATGAACATCATCACCTGAGCAAACAATGAAGCAAACTGTTTGACATTGAAAAGTTACCTATAAAATATGCATGCATGTTCGATAGAATTCGTGGCATCTAAAGATATACCTAGGAATTAATAACATGTAATATTATCGTAATATCATCGTTTGATATCCAAGTAAAGGGTTAATAGACAAAAAATGTATCAATTAAACTTTCACAAAATGTTGAATTTAGGGACTAATCCATTTTTTTTTTAAAAAATGACCACTTTTTAAAACTTGACGTCTAGTGTAAAAAACCCCAATTAGCAACCAAACGGATTCATCATTTTGAATAATTTTATAAAGTTTAGCCATCCTTGTACACCTTTTTATAAACTCTAGTTACCCTAAAACACATTACGTAAAGTTAAGGTTGATTTATGTAAATAATTTTTGATAATTCCTTAAAATGAACATTTTGTAAAAGTTTAATACCTTTATCATCTATTAACCCCCAAGTAAATAAGGAATCAAACCTCCATAACTTTTTACTTATTACCAATGAGGATAACCTAAACAACCAAGAATAACAAAAACATAAGTATATAATGAAGAAACGATATATGAAGGCTTTGATGTTGCAAGGCTTTGATGTTGCAAGTATTTGTAGAAGTAATAGAGAAGATGATGGCTTTTACATTAAATCATTGTCACTCCTGTTAAACAATGGAGATGTTTATATATTATCGGCTAGTAGACATAAAATGGAGGCTTTCATAAACATAAAATCAAGCACTTAAAGTTTTCATTACTCTAAAATAGAGGTCTTATCGTATGTCTTATAAATGCATTTAAGAGAAGCAAAGGTTACAATATAATATTTAAATGAAATAAATGAGAATCAATAGTAACTTCCTTTGGGTTCAAAACTATGAAACGGCAGGAAGCTTACTATACAAATTTTTATAAGATGTTGAGGGTATAAAGGTAATTGACTATTTTTCTTGACTTTTGACCAACTATATTATATGGTGTGATATAGATATAGATATAATAATCTGTATTGTAAATTTGTAATGTAAATCGAGTACCAAAGTATTTGGAGTTGTTGGTGCTCAGGTGAAATGCACAAACATAAATATATTATGCTTTTGTATTGAGCTATTGATGAGCCATGCTATTTTATAGGTTTTTTTGGTGGTATTTGATAAACGTTTTTTTAATATAGTACTTGGAGGATATTATTTGCATCTTAATTACTATAATTACTACCATTAATGTTATTAAGTAATATCAAACGGATGTTACATGTATGGTATATCTTTTGTTAAATATAATTAAAGAACGAGGGTAAAGTAGTCATTTACTATTACTCTTTTAAGACTTTGATCCAAATACTTTATATAGTAGTATAGATAATCTTGAATCCAGTTTTTAGAATCCAAATATCTTATACTGAGTAGTATGAACTTAAAAGTTCCATCTATCTTTTTTACTCAAAAAAAAGTTGTTCTATGACTCTTTCTATCTAGAAAAGAAGAGGATTTTTTTATTCATAAAATATGTATTTCTAAATATGAGTATCAATGTATCATAGTGTTCCCATTCTCATTTCTACATCATCTTAACATTCACATTTATATTCATATATTAATTAAATATTAAAAAATAATTAAAATATGTTTCAAACACACACATTCCCGCCTATATATATTCCCACACTTCCATCCCTTTTATTCTTGAGGCATATCCACATCCATCCATACCCAAACTTCAATAACCCAAAAAGAATAAAAAAAAAAAAATTCATTCCATTTTCTCTCCTAAAAAATGACAAAAATCGACTCCCTCCGTCGAGTTTTCCTCCCGTGTTTCACCTCCTCCACCACCACCACACACCACCATACAACCACCACCACCACCAAGAAACGCCTCAGCACTTCCCTCCGTGATGACGTCATCATCATCGCCACCACCAACAACCCATCATCCCAACAACAACAACAACAAACCCTAATTTCACCCAATAACCATCACCACCACCATCAAGATCAAGATCAAGATTCCGACTACAGTTCCTCATCCCCATTTCTACAACCGACCTCCACCGCACCACCGCGCTCCTCCAAAACCATGGTCATCGGAACCATCTTCGGCCACCGTCGCGGCCACGTCTGGTTCGCCGTCCAACACGACCGTCTCAAAACAAGACCATCGCTTTTATTACAGCTCTCCATCCCAACACAAACCCTAGTTCAAGAAATGCGATTTGGGTTAGTTCGTTTAGCACTTGAATGTCACGTTACCAACGAAGAATCGGACCTTGGATCATGCCCACTTCGATCCGTACCCGTTTGGAGTATGTTCTGTAACGGAAGGAAACTAGGGTTTGCTGTACGGAAGAAAGCAAGTGAGAATATCAGGTTAATGTTAAAGTCAATCCAGTCAACGACTGTGGGTGCTGGTGTGATACCATCTTTTGGGTTTGACTCCGGCGTTGACCAAGCATCAGAATTGATATATATGAGAGCTAGTTATGAATGTATTGTTGGTGGTCCAGATTCTGAGTCTTTTCATCTGATTAATCCTGATGGGTGTTTGGGTCAGCAAGAATTAAGCATTTTCTTGATGAGGTCTAGATGAGAATTATTTGTTTTTTGATTTCAAGAATTATGTTGATGTTGGGAAGAAGATGAAAACTAACAAGTTTTCTTGATTAATTATTTTTTTTAGATTGGAGGGAGATTGATAAAATTTTGTAATGGTAATGATAGAAGTGGGATTAGTTTAGGTTTAGAGGATTAGGGGGATTAATTGTTGTTAATGACTCTTTTAACATGAATTGAATGATGAGCTGAAATGAGAAAGCAAAAGGTTTAATTTTGTGTTAAAGTTTTTTGCATGTTCTAAAAGAAATTAATCTGATTTTTTTTTTTTACTTTAATTTTGCTTGATATTATATTTTTTTAATTTTATTATGAATAATGTAGTATATTTTATGATATATTTTAAGTTATCTTGATACAAACTTAACAGTATAGTTTAAATGAGTACAATAATTTTGAGTGAAAATACTTAATTTTATAACAAGGATAGTGATGAACAATAATTCAGTTCACAAATATATGTTGAAAACAACGTATTGCTAGAAGATTATATTAATTTGAAATTTGTTGAATTATATAATAATAAATAAATTAAATATATGAAACTAATCTTATGTAATAATTCAAGGGTGAGGTTCAAATGAGACTAAAAATTTATGTGAGACTAAGGGAATCAATGATATCATGGCACATGTACAAAGAGAATGTTCCATACTACAAAACCCATTTACCCCAAATATCAATTATCTCACAAATAACAAATCAAAAAATTATGAAACTTGCACCATAATTTTCAGCGTTTTATCCTCTTCGATTTGCCGTCACTCAAGGCATAATTCCTACGATTTTTTTTTCCATTTTTTTGGTGGGTTTCATATGTTTGCTAACACATGTGTTAGAGTGTTGCGTTTAAGGTTTAGGGTTTGGGGTTTAGGGGTTAGGGTTTGGGTTTCAAGGTTTCTCCCCGAAATCCCAAAACCCAAACCCTAACCCCTAAACCCCAAACCCTAATCATTTTATAAAACTCTAAACCCTAAATCATACTAAACCCTAAACCCTAATAAACCCTAAACCCTACTAAAACATAAAATCTAAACCCTAAACCATGAACCCTGCTATATACTAACCATAAACTCTAACCCTAAACCCTAACCATAAGCGTAAATAAAATGTACAATCAATCAGTAACACATGTGTTACTAATTTATAAAACACAGCAAAAAACCGATTTTTTTTTATCAAAAGTATGCATTGAGGGACGACAAATCGAAGAGGATAAAACGCTGAAAAATATGGTGCAAGTTTCATGATTTTTCAATTTGTCGTTTGTGAGATAATTGATGTTTGTGGTAAATGGATTTTGTAGTATGGAACATTCTCTTTGTACACGTGACATAATATCATTGGTTCCTTTAGTTTCACTCAAAAATCATGAACTCATTTGAACCTTACTCAATGATTCAATTGATTACATATATGTGGAAGAAAAGGTTTTGGGTAACCCGAAGGCTAGTTGTCATCATCCAAATCAATGGGTTACTTTTTGCATGTTGGCCGGTTAGCTAGTAACTAATCATAATTCTAATGTTTGACCCAATATTTTAAAACCTGAGTTTTTAATCGACCCAGAAAAATGTTAATTTCTGGCCGGATCGGTTGGGTCGGAAAGTTGAACCGGATTAAATAATAATATACAGTAGTAGTATTTAGTGAATTTTTTTTATTTTAAATAATTATAATTATTAATTATATCATGTATAATAATTATAATCCATAGAGTAATAAAGAGTGATGACACATCGATTTCCTTGTTATTCTTGGAATACAAATCAATATAATAATTATATAATCCATAGAGTAATAAATGATGATGACACATCCGTCAAAAATTCTCTCATTACTCTCATTATTCTTGAAATACACAATCAGTCAATATAACCTAATTATAAATGATTAAATGTACATAGAAATTGTAAAAAAAAAAAACCGGGTCAATGCGCCGGCCCGGGTCCCGGTCCAACCCGGTCCGACCGGCAGGGTCAACCGGGTCGTTGACTAGTCAACATATTGAAAAATCCGGGTTTTTTTTGCCCAGAAATCTCTAAAAATTCGGTCCGATCGGTCTGACGGAGCCGGTCGAACCGGGTCTTAAAAACATTGGTTTGACCTATGTAGCTAGATTGATTTTAAAAAGTTTGTTAATATACGAACTATTTATTCAGCTTAATTATTTTACTATGAAACATTTACACGGAATTTAACTTTTAGAAAATACTAAAAATGGTACGTAAATACACTTTTTGAGTAAGGTTTAAAACAAATCTCCACGCTCAAAAATTATATATTGCGACTAACGACTACGTCCATAAAAATACATTTTGATTTGTCGGCGTTTAATTTGGCTTTAAATCGGAAATCGCTATAGGTATCGGGTTGACAGCAAGAGAGTAGAGTCGAGGTCATAGTATTGATTGAGCCGGTTTATGCTATTTGAAACCCACCTCACTTCAGGGGTTTGAGAAAATCCCTACTTTAAGCCTTTGAGGGCTTGGGAGCCCAAATCAACTCATTCTCTTGTGAGAATCATTTTCATTCCCGTTCTCTTAATTATTCTCATACCCCCATACCAAATATACCATAAGATTTATTTATTTATTTATTTATTTTTTTTAAGAAGCAGAAAGTATATCATTACTAAAAAGGCAAAACCAGAGTTACAAAAGACCACCACCACAAACCAATAAGATTTATTTATTTATTAATTGAAGTATTAAGTACCCATCAGTAGTCATTTAATACATTTGATAAATCTAACATAGTAACATTCCTCATATATATTAGGATCGAACCGGTGACTAGTGCTCTCGGCCTGTGTTCCAAAACATCGAAAACGTAAAACTTCTTTTAATTTCTAAGCTCTTCACGTAACTAGAACTTTTGTGCTAATTTTTATGCTTTTTTTCTAAAAGCACTTTTGACGCTTTGGAGGTCTCTACAAAGTGGACACTACAACTATGGAGTACCCCCATTATTCTTAGCGTTTTTGGGCCAAAACGCCGGAGGCCGACGTTTTCCACTCTGGGTCGACATTTTTATCCGAAGTTGAGCCCCAAACGGTGAGAGCAAGCAGCGTTTCTTTTTTTTTTTTTGGTTTCTTCAAGGCAAGCAACGGATATATAAAAAAAATGGGTAAAAAAAATGGACGTTGGAAGCTAGCCGTTTTTTGGCATTTTTTTGAATTTTTTTTTTCAAATTTTACACTTTCTCTCTTTAAATACCCACTCAAACTACAACCATTTTTCATACCTCAAAACTTATATTCTTTTTACTTCTTCAAACTAACAAAAAAAAATGTCTCAAAACCCAAACGACCCATTCAACCTCCAATCACAATGGAATCCTTTTCCACCAAACTACAACCCGCAAACACAATCATCTTACAACCCACAAACGCCACAATCATCTTACAACCCGCAAATGCCGGGTTTTGGTCAAACTTACAGCCCGCAAACACACGTTTCACCCAATCAATTACCGCCAATAACATCCGATAGTTACCAAGAGTTTTTGTTATGGAAGCAAAGTCAAGTGGTGCCGTCATTGGAGCATTCGGTTGAGGCCGAAACACCCACCTCATCTCGGCCCAAAAAATCCAAAGAAAAAGTGGTTGACTCGCCGAAGAAAAAGAAAAATTTTACAGTCCGCAATCTTTGGACGTCCAAAGAAGAGCTGCTTTTAGCTCAATGTTGGATATGCATTTCCGAAGATAAGAACCGCGACATCGATCAAAAACACGATTCATTTTGGTACTTGGTGTTGGACGAGTACAACAAGCGTGCGGATCTTGAAAAAGTAGTTCAACGGGGAAAAGACGCATTGTCGTCTAAGTGGACTTTTTTGAACAATCGTTGTAACAAGTATGGAGGAATCGTTGAGAGGTTGGGAAGACAAAGACATAGCGGTGAAAAAGATGAAGATTTTAGGTTGTGGTGTTTGGAGACTTACCGGGATGAGGCGAAGGCGGCTTTCCACCACGAGGTCGCTTGGAATTTTTTGAAAGACAAGCAAAAATGATTGGTACCCAACGCGGTTGTAGTCGGCCGTAGGAACAAGCGAAGGGAGACGGTTGACTTGAAAGATGTAGCGGTGGATTTGGAGAATGACATGGAGAATGAAGAAAACCCGAACGCCGCCCTTTTTGGTGATGATGTACACCCGCGGCCTCCCGAAAAATCAAGACGGGCTAAAAGTGCCAAAACATCTTCCGACTCTTCTGCTAAAAGTAGCATGCCTTCTTTTGATGAGTCGTTCACATGCAAACTTTCAACAATTGACTGAAACCAAAGCTAGTGTTTATCGTACCCGAGATATCGCCGAAGCAATGCGGGTTCTGAAAATGACAACGGATGGTTTATCTGAAGATGATGCATGGTTTCTTAACATGGAAAAGGAGAAAATTCGCGAGAAGCTCGGTTGGAAGCGACCGGGTTCGGGTGGTGGATCGGGTGGTAGCGAATGATTATGTATTTTGAACTTATCGTATTTGAATAATATAATTTTAGGAACTTTAATTATGTATTTTTAGGAACTTTAAATTATCGTATTTAAATAATGTAATTTTAGGATTTTTAATTATTGCATGAAAGTACTTTTTAATTTAATGTAAGTTATTTTTATTTTGTATTATTTTTATCTATTTAATTTATTTTTAAAAGAAAAAAAAACAATAAAATAATCACAATAACACTGAACTTAACACTAATTAACCATTACCCCACTTTTCTGCTTCAGTGTTATTATTCAGTGTTTTCAAAAACACTGAACTTAACACTTAACACTGAAACAGTGTTAAGCACTCCTCATGCTCTAAGACATTAACTTTAATGATTCAAATAATGCACCAATTTAGAAAACACACCAAAGCAATTTCTGAAATAACAAATCACGAACATATATGCTCTAAAAATGGACATACTCCATGGCATACCAAAAACACGACTTAAAGATTCATGATGACTAAAGATACATTTCAAATCGATCACTTCTCTAAATATAGTTCGAAGATGATACATACTAAGCTAACATACGTATCTATATTACCGCCTCTAAGAGGAGTCTCTATAGGGTGCGTTGTGGCAAATGGCTACTAATGCCCACCACGAGCTGCACCATAAGCATGCGTTCATATGGCAGGTATGTCTTGGAGGGGCAAGTGTTGATGATCATGACGCATCGTTATCAACTTTAAAATTATGGTATAATAATTAATAATAAATGTGTATGTCTCAAACTGTTAAGTGGCGGATAAGCTATGATAATGTGGTACTGATGCGAAGGTCATAACTTAAGTGCTGTAATTTACGATGGAGAGTGGTTTTCAAGTTCGGTTGACGCGGATTATTGATTATTTACACACTATTAATGTACATTATCAAATGGTTTTTAACTTATATATATGTATACGTATGATGATTACATAGAGTTGTGAAATAATGGTGTGTAAAGGTACTTGTCTCTACTTTGATAAAAAAATTTAAAATTTGGAATGATGTTGGAGTCACTTTAGCAATGACAGATAATAGAATCTTGAGGTGTGGGAAATATAGGTGTGTTGGGGGGCACATTTGGTCAAAGATTCTAATTCTTACCTTCTGTTTTCCTTTAAAGTCAAACCTACCTCTTAAGTTTTCCTTTTCAGATTTCTTGCCTTTTTACCCTCTTCAACTCCATCCACATTTTTTTTTTGTCGTTATCAACATTACACATGTCACTCTGTTCATAGAAGTATCCCGGTATCCCTTCTAGTTTTAGTGTTCATATTGTTTAGAATATAAAATTTATTTTTGTTTACTTTCAGTTAATTAAAAAGCGTTTAAGTGGAGAATTAAACATTCTTATTGGTCACAATTAGTGTACTTTTATTAAACTGTGTAAAAATTTATAGTTAACAGAACGGAGGGTGTACTTATTTATAAATGAAAACCTACTGCCGTAATTTATTCTTAGAGTACACGGTGTGCATCTAGCTGACATCAAAGTTCTTCATTGATAATGTTGTGCGTCGGTGTTCTGGCACACCCCATCGGCGTTCTCGCCGGTGTTCTCACATATTTTTGTTGCCTCCATTTAGATAGAGACAGTGAAAGAGTTCAACGTTCCCACTCAAATAATTTGTTTTGAGCTGTCTTTTTCATGCAAATAATTTGTTTCTTTCTTTTTCATGCATGAATTTGTTTATTTATTTAATTTATTTTCTTTTTATATATTAATTTATACAATTATCTTTATTAAAAAATTAAATAAAACAAATAATAAAAAATTCCGGAACACTGTGCAGAACACTGAGAATTTATTTTCACCACACCACAAAATCTTCACTTTCAACATTCTTCAGAACACTGTCCCAGAACACCGACACCACATCCTGTGCTCTTGTAGTTATCCAAAGGCATTATCTATCCATACCACAAATATTTACTCACGATAACATTAATTGATTATAAAAAAGTACAGATAAGTAAAAAAATGCAGAATGAATGATATGTAAGAGTGATGGAAAAAGATACAGAAAAATTAATTTTAAAAAAGTAAATGGTACGAAGAGTAGTGGGCTATTCAAAATTTTAAATTCTAAATTAAATAAATAAACTTGATAATAATTTGATCACGTTTCTGAAAGCTTAATTCAACTTACTTTTTCATGGTATAGTCTAGTAGTCTACCACAAAAGCACTTATTATTATTATTATTATTATTATTCATATTCACGTTAATATATGCCAAATATGATGAATGAATGGTATAATAAGGCCATAAGGTTGTGTTTAATTGATTTAAAATTAAGAATTACTATCAGTATGAGAATAAGAGATCATGGTTGCTATGTGAATGAGAATGAACAAAAAACTTGCCACCTATATAATACTATAAATCTATGGATTTGATTTCCACTTTTTATTGTTAAGTTAGCAATCAAATAATAGATATATGTTTTCTAAAAAAATTAAAATACTCCATTAAGTACATATATAGTTAATGTTTTTTTTCCGAACGATCCAAATTATTTATTCACTTCTAAAAGTAGTAAGGTATAATTAATTAAACATTCTATATTACCCTACTTTATATATGTCATAACAGATAACAGATGGGTAAAAAGTGAGCAGAAAAATATAATAAGATACAAAAATACAGTTTAATAATTTAATTTTCATAAAATATAAGACAAAGGAAGTGGATAATAAATTTAAGACAAAGAGAGTAAGAGTTTAAGTGAGTTAAACTGTAACACCCCCAAAATTCGTTGATTGAGTTTAGTGGAAATATTTAGTTAAGTATGGGGAGTGCCACAATACACAGTGCATGCATACGTATCAGAGCATATGATTACAACAAAACATATATATTAAGATGCCAAAAGTATAGTTACAAAGTTTTACGATTCATCGAATCGTACAAGTTGAAAAGTAATTAAGTTACAAAAGTAGATTTTGTAAATATGACTAAACAATTTAGTTATATAAAAGAAACCCAGTTGTCAAAAGTTGGCATCATATTCCTTCGTGGGTCGCCTATGTTCCATGTGTGCAGGATGTATTACATGCGCAGCTAATTCCCTGAAAAATATAGTAAAAGTCAACAACGATTTAGTGAATTCACAGGTTTTATGTTCACAATAATAGTTGGTTGTTTCAAAGCGTTCACCAATAGTTATCGTTATCACGATCAAATAAAGTTTCGTGGAATGTTATCCAAAGTGTACGTTTAGTGGGATGTAGCCCAAAGATGTAGTTACGTGGGATGTTACCCAACTATAGTTTAAGATTCGTAGGAAAGCGGTATCCTATTTGTATTTGTAGGAATGTAAGTATCCTAATGGTTGTTCGCAGGAATGTCAGTATCCTAATAGTTGTTCGTAGGAATGTCAGTATCCTAATAGTTGTTCGTAGGAATGTCAGTATCCTAATATTTGTTAACGGATCCATGTCAGTAGGATCGAGTACCCATGTCAGTAGGGTTCACCTAGTGGGGAGTGTCAGTGTCCCCTGTTCTACAAGTATAACGGATCCATGTCAGAAGGATCTAATACCCATGTCAGTAGGGTTTACCTAGTGGGGAGTGTCAGTGTCCCATGTTCTACAAGTATAACGGATCCATGTCAGAAGGATCTAAACCCATGTCAGTAGGGTTCACCTAGTGGGGAGTGCAGTGTCCCCTGATCCATGTCAGTAGGATCTGGTCCATGTCAGAAGGACCCATCAGTTACCCAAGAAGTAAAGACTTTGTATGCGTGCCCAAGACGCGTAGGGACTTCTCAATCAGTTTAGTAAAAGTGCTGCTGGTCGTTCTCCAGCGTTTCCAAAATAGTAACGGTCGTTCTCCGGTTTATCAATTGTAGTATAACCCGTTTGCAATAGTTCGTAGTATGAAAAACGTTATTTCATAATATCAATTTGTGTAAGAGTTTAACAGTTCAAAGTACACTAATCGTTCGAGTAAAACAAGTATACAATCATGTAAGTAAAAGCAGTTGACAATGTTTTCCACCCCTGTTCAAAAGCAGTTAAAACAGTAAAAGTAGGGGCTGTGAACTCACCTGTTGAGTTAAGTAATGTGCGAGTGCTAGCAAAGCCTAAAGCCCAAATGTTCTCCAAATAGTAATCTCCTAACGCCCTAAACGTATGAGATTATTGGTATGAGTAGTTGGCTACCCGCCAAACTGTCGCACCCCCTAATTCGCGTTGCGGAAGAGAATCGGGTCGGGGCGTGACTAATCAATAATCACAAGCACATAAGATATATAATGAACGACTCTATATGCGTCGTTTACAAAATACATTGATATAACATAAGAGTTTACATTATATTGAGTTCACATGATTACCCTGAGAGATTCTAGTACATTTCCAATTATACAAAATATAGATATGCAAGGAAATCTCTTGATGTTTAATGATTGCATGCGACTCGAGCTAAAGTATCCTGATGGGCAGTCCAACCTACTGCTGAGTACCTGAGATAACATGCTAAAAGATCAGCTAAAAAGCTGGTGAGCTCACAGGTGTATATGAGTAAATGAGATTTATGAACCACAAGATTTATATAATGATTTGTAATCAAACAAATAATGAATGTACATGCAGCCATGAGTCCATAGTTTGAGCTTAACTGAGGGGTCAGGATCCACATTCAAGGACCTGAGCGAGGTGCCTCCCTATGAGTGCCTAATCAACACTCATACTGAACAAATGATGATGCGTCCGTTTGACAGGTTAGTACTTGCTAACTCGGACGGGGATTGTCAATCCCATATGGTACCATACACTAACATTGACGCTAAATCATATTAACAAACTATGTGATGGAGGGCTTTAAATTGATTAGATGAAATTAACTCATGTGGCATATATCGATGTTTTGATACTTGTGTTCACATGTAAAACAAAACGAGCATGTATCTCACCCCTAGGTAAAAGCATTTAAAAAGGGGCTATGAGACTCACCTGAGCCTAATGAGTTGCTAACAAGCAATAATGATGTTGTTCAAGAGTAATGATGTCGTTCCAACGACTGTAACCTGCCGGGCGTCCTAAACGCGCAAGATTATAATAATGATTAGATGTCTTATCAGACCATCTATGCTAGTTGCTCATTCAACTAGTAATGTCCAAATGATTAGGTTGTTTGATTGATTAGTTTGAGTTTTGAGAATATGTACGGCCCGTTTGTGAGTTTTGTAATAATGATTATTAAAAGCATTATTATTATGTTGGTCTCGTTGTATACTTACAAAAGTATATGTGTCATATGTTTCCGAGTTATTCCAAATATTGTATTGACGTTACGTTTTATGGTTGACCTGAATTGTTGTTTTCACAAAATGACTAAAACAGCCCATAGTCTTTATATTTTCAGATTTTTGACTCGGCAAGTCTCTCGATTTAACCAACTTCTAGCCCGAGTCAAGCCTAACCAAAAATCAAACATATTCTCCTAGGTGTCGAGTTTATTTCTGCTCTTTATGGTAATTTTATATCTTCGTTTACTATATTTAACAAAAATAAACATGAGGAGTGGTCAGATTTGGTTCGGAAGTGAGTTCAGTCCAAAGATCCTATTTTTACACTTATGTCCGTGGGTTTTCAAGTCGGGAAATAGAAGAACTTTTTGTACATAACAAAATTAGTAAGATTTCCAAAGTGGTCTCACACGTTTTTGAGGTCTAGAACTCGAGATATGGCCTCGAGAAGTTACTGAAAGTTTCTGTCCAGTAGTTCTATGTCACCGGAGAAAATTATTTTAAAATAGCAAAAGAAGTCGAAATGTTACAAAACAAATTTTGTTAGAAACCTTACTTCTTGTACTACATTTTAGGCTTAAGAAACATCTATTTTCATGTGCAAATGAATTTTATAAAAATCGTTGAAGTTAGAACAGAATCTGGACAGGAAGATTAAGCTCCAGTTTTGGAGTTTTAAAATGCGATTCGACTTATGTTTTGGACATTTTCTAGTTATATGAACATACTAACATGTAAATAAAGTTAATCCAAGTAAATATAGCAAAAGAAACGAGATCCTTACAAGAAGATCAAAGATCTAGAGTCGAGGTGCGAAGGGGATGCGAGAACCGAGCTTTTCCTTTGATTTCCTTCAATAACCAAGTGGTGGATGATGGTGGTGGGGTGGTGGAGCTGTGGTGGCTGGCGTATTCCAGCAGGAACAAGAGGGGGAAAGGTGTTGGTGTAGCGAGAAGTTAGAGAGATGGTTGATTAGTTTGAAATGAAGAGAATGATGTTGGTGTTGATGTTGTAGTCAAAGAACAAGATCCCTAAATTGGGGATCTTGTTTGGCTGATTTTTGCTAGTCAAAAAGATGGGAGAGAGTTGTTAAAACTTGTCTCCAAAGTTTGATGTTAAACCCGTGTTTGTTTATCCGATCGTTTAAATGTACATTTATGATTTAAACGTTATACATACGTGTTTTAAATGACATTCGAATTTCGATATGTTTGAATTGAAGTATTACTAATAATACTTAGAAAACATTTATAAAAATGTTTGGTTATGGTGTCGGTATTGATTTACGTGCTCGTGTTTGAATTGTTTAATTTCGTGACGTTTTAAACTAAACGTTTTTGTTATCGTTATAATTCACGATATAATAAATAATCAATTCCATGCAAAATATTATATTTTAAGTTTAAAAGATATATTTTGACGTTTATTCGATTGTCGGGCGCGTTTCACGCATTTTCGGTCACTTCGGAGTATTTTATACGATACGAAATACTTACGTGATATTATCGAAATAATATTTTGAAGTAAATATGTTTATTAAATAATTTCATGTTATTTTAATAAATTGAGTTCACCAACGTCCGTATTTATTGTATCGGAATTCGGCCGATTTGAAAATGCACGATTTAAACAAATCGCGTACTGATATATATATATATAACAATATACATATTGATACATACAATTAGCCTAAGACATATCACTAATTACATGTATTACTAGATGATTAGGATCCAATAACTAGTCCTGATTTGATGGCTGTCACATTCTCCCCTTGTTAAGAGAATTTCGTTCCGAAATTTAGCTCTGAGTCGTGGTTGGAGTCTGTGAATAACTGTGGGTATTTGAGTCGCATCTGGTCTTCCCGTTCCCAAGTGAATTCCGGACCACACCGCGAATTCCACCGAACTTTGATGATTGGGATACGACTTTGCTTAAGCTGTTTGACCTCACGGTCCATGATCTCCACTGGTGTTTCGACAAAATGAAGCTTATCGTCGATATGAATTTTATCGAGAGGAATGATAAGTGTCTCATCAGACAGAAATTTCTTCAGGTTAGAAATGTGGAATGTGGGATGCACGCTGCTGAGCTCGGGTGGCAGTTGCAATCGATATGCTACTGGACCAATCCTTTCAAGGATCTCAAATGGTCCAATGTATCTAGGGTTCAGTTTCCTGCGTTTCCCAAAACGGATGACACCTCTCCAAGGTGATACTTTGAGCAATACTCGATCCTCAACTTGGAATTCGAGATGCTTGCGTCTCACGTCAGCATAACTCTTCTGACGATCACGTGCGGCTTTCAACTGTTGCTGGATACCAACGATCTTCTCGGTGGTTTCATGAATGATTTCAGGACCAGTGAGTTGGTTGTCTCCCACTTCAGTCCAACAGATAGGCGAGCGACACTTACGACCGTACAGTGCCTCGAATGGTGCAGCCTTGATGCTGGTATGGTAACTGTTATTGTACGAGAATTCACACAATGATAAATGATTTTCCCAATTGACACCGAAATCTACTACACAAGCTCGTAGCATATCTTCCAGTGTTTGGATGGTTCGCTCACTTTGACTATCGGTTTGCGGATGATAGGCTGTACTCATGTCCAAATGAGTACCCAATGACTTTTGCAATGATTGCCAAAAGTGGGATGTGAAGCGAGTATCCCTATCCGAGATAATTGAGAGAGGTACGCCGTGTCTAGATACGATCTCCTTCAGATAGATTCGTGTGAGGCGTTCCATTTTGTCTGTTTCCTTGATGGCGAGAAAATGAGCCGATTTTGTGAGCCGATCAACGATCACCCAAATGGTGTCGCAACCGCTAGCTGTTTTAGGGAGTTTTGTGATGAAATCCATGGAGATCTGCTCCCATTTCCACTGAGGGATTTCCGGTTGCTGGAGCAAGCCGGAGGGTTTCTGAAATTCGGCTTTAACTTTGGAACATGTGAGGCATTTGCTGACGTACGTGGCAATCTCTGCTTTCATATTTGGCCACCAGTACAATCCCTTGATACCATGATACATCTTATCAGATCCAGGATGTATAGAGTATTTGGACTTGTGAGCTTCATCCATCACCAAGTCGCGGAGGTTTCCAAATTTAGTTAACCATATTTGATTTGCGAAGTACTTGACCCCATTGGGTTTGATTTCAAATTGTTTCTCCATGTTTCGCAAGGCCTCATCTTTGAGGTTTTCAGGTTTCAAGGCTTCGATTTGAGCAGTAAGGATTTGAATGATTAAATCTTTATGAATGGTAATACTGAGGGCTCGGACTCGTAGTGGTTTGGTACGCTCCTTTCGACTTAGGGCATCGGCAACTACATTAGCCTTCCCTGGGTGGTACTTGATTTCACAATCATAATCTGTAAGCAACTCGACCCAGCGACGTTGCCTCATGTTAAGATCCTTCTGATCGAATATATGCTGAAGACTTTTATGATCAGTGAAGATGATACATTTTGTGCCATACAGATAATGTCTCCAGATTTTGAGTGCGAACACCACGGCCCCCAGCTCGAGGTCATGAGTCGTGTAATTCTTTTCATGAATCTTGAGTTGTCGAGAAGCGTAGGCTATGACTTTCTCCCGTTGCATCAACACGCAACCAAGACCCTGGTGTGAAGCATCGCAGTATACCACGAAGTCTTCGTTGCCTTCGGGTAATGATAGGATAGGTACACTGCAAAGCTTTTGCTTCAATAGCTGAAATGCTGACTCTTGCTTATCAGTCCAATTAAACTTCTTTTCCTTCTGAGTCAGTGTCGTGAGAGGTTGAGCTATTTTCGAGAAATTTTCAATGAAGCGCCGATAATAACCAACCAATCCTAAAAATTGGCGTACTTCGGTCGGCGTTGTAGGTGCTTGCCAGCACTTGATAGCCTCAATCTTTGAGGGATCAACATGAATTCCCTGACTGTCAATGACATGACCAAGGAATTGGACAGTTTGCATCCAGAACTCACACTTGGAGAATTTCGTGTCCAAGAAGTTCTAGAATGGTTTTGAGATGCTGCGCGTGCGCTTGCTCGTTGCGCGAGTAGATAAGAATGTCATCGATGAAGACAATGACAAACTTGTCCAGATATGGTTTAAACACACGGTTCATAAGATCCATGAATACTGACGGTGCGTTTGTCAAACCAAATGCCATTACCCGAAACTCGTAATGACCATAGCGAGTTCGGAAAGCTGTTTTCGAAATATCTTCGTCACGAACTCGCAGTTGATGATAACCTGACCGTAGATCAATTTTTGAATAAAAACTCGACCCCTTAAGTTGGTCGAATAGGTCATCAATACGGGGAAGTGGGTAACGGTTCTTGATGGTTAATTTGTTCAACTCTCTGTAGTCGATACACATCCTGAATGAACCGTCTTTCTTCTTGACAAACAGGACCGGAGCTCTCCAAGGTGAAGAACTCGGTCGAATGAAACCCTTATCCAGGAGTTCCTGTAACTGAGTATACAACTCCTGAAGTTCCGAAGGGGCTAAGCGGTATGGTGCTCATGCCACGGGTGCTGCTCCGGGCACAAGGTCGATTGAGAACTCAACTTTCCTCGGTGGTGGAAGACCAGACAATTCTTCAGGAAAGACTTCTGGAAAGTCCCTGACGATGGGCACATCCTCAAGTCGTTTCTCTTCCGACTTTTTCTCATAAACATGAGTGAGGATCGTCTGATAACCCTTTCTCAGGTATTTGCGGGTTTTCATGCAGGATATGATATTTAATCTCGTCCCACCGGTCTCCCCTTGTATGATTAAAGTACTACCAGTGATGAGAGGAATACGAACAATTTTGTCATAACAGACGATTTCAGCTCGGTGCTTGGATAACCAATCCATGCCTACAATGATGTCAAAACTTCCAATCTCGACAGGTATGAGGTTTATGGGAAAGAGTTCATTAGCGAGGTTTAGGGTGCAATTTGGTATTACACTATCGGCCTCAATTAGTTTGCCATTAGCTAACTTTACAGTGTACTTAGCTTCTAAGGCAACTGGGGTAATATCTAATAGTGGGCTAAACTCCTCAGATATAAAACTCTTATCAGCACCAGTATCAAACAGAACTGAAGCAGTTAAATTGTTGAGAAGAAACATACCCGTGACCACATTAGGGTCTTCACGGGCGTCTCCAGCATTCAGCACAAAAGTTCTGCCCCTAGCATTGTTGTTGTTGTTGTTGTTACCCTTGTTCTTTAGCTTCGGACACGCATTCCTGAAGTGTCTAGTGTTTCCACACTCAAAGCAGGCTCGAGGTTGGTTGTTGTTAGTATTGGTAGTGGGGTTGGTTGCAGGTGCTCGGCAGTCTTTGGTAAGATGTTCATACCTCTTGCAGTTGTTGCAGGGGGTACCACAAGGACCATCATGATGACGGTTGCACTTGGAACAGTAGGGTTTACTTCCAGTGTACCCTTTCCTTTCTCCAGACCCCGATGTGTCAATCTTGAAAGTCTCAGTCTTTTTGAGGGTTTGCTGGTTTTGATTTCCAGACCATTTCCTCTTGTTGTTGTTCCCAGAAGATGAGACAGGTGTTTCTTGGCTCTCTTGCATAGCCATGAGTTCATGGGCCAATCGGATTGCTCCCTGAATAGTGGTTTTGTTGGAAGAGGCGACGTTCCCCCGGACAGGTTCCGGAAGACCGCGGATGTACCTCTTGACCTTGTCGGTCTCAGTGCTTACTAAGGCTGGGCGAAGGGTTGCAAGTTGTTGGAACCTGGTAGTGTATCCAACAATGTCGGTTCCTTTAACCTTGAGATGCCAGAACTCCTCATCTAGCTTCTGGAGTTCTTCAGTTGGGCAATACTCATCCGTGAGCATTTTCTTCAGATCCTCCCATGGGAGTAGATAGGCGGTGTCGATACCCACCGACTGGGCATACGAATTCCACCAGGTGAGGGCACCGTCAGCAAGGGTGCATGTGGAGAACTGGACTCTATCTCCTTCCGCACATTTACTGATGCGGAAGACGGACTCCATCTTCTCGAACCATCTAATTAGGCCGATGGATCCTTCAGTTCCCTTGAAGTTCAGGGGTTTGCAGTTCATGAAGTCCTTGTAGGAACAAGGCTTGGTGACAGGAGTGGATTCAGTATCATCACTCCTTCTGGAGTTTTGCGGTGAGTCCCGAGCCAAGGCTTCAGCTACAGCCTGAGAAATAAGAGATGCCATCTGGGCATCGGTGTAAGTCCTTGACTTTGGCGGCATGATTTCCCTGGGAATAGAAGGATAGGGTTCGTGAGAGATTGTCCATAAATGATGATTATCATAGATGTACATACATAAATGCGGTAATATACAACATCACAATATGACAATCAACATTATAGAACAATCAAGAGGTGTTGAATAACCATCCCTACTGACTAGTAACTGCGTGCTGACTAGCCTGGTTATTTAAATTGTTGTGAGTTGGATAAGGTCTAGCTCGAAGTGACTCGGTGGTCCTCCTAGCTACCTATGATTTTCGTGATCCCAAGAGATGTTGTTGAGAGTGGGATGAAGTAGATGATGTTTCGGTGGGTGTGTTTGCCATCTCTATGACAAAGTGTTTGGAAATGTGAGTGCCTATATATATATATATATATATATATATATATATAATATAATAGACTAGCGTACATTGCTTGAGCGATGACTATGTATGTATATATACATATATCACATAATAGTCTTATGAGTGTCTATCACAAAAAACTATGAGTCCCGGTTTCTCTCGTGGTCAGAGTCAACTAATGTATCCCTATTCCAGCATAACCATTTCAAGCCTTACATCATCTTTATTTAATTGTACATAGTTGATCAGGCTATGTTAAATTAAACTTGTATGATGTAACTCTTGAACCAATCATACTTAACAGAAAATACTGCCTAACGGTCATAGTCTAGGCCCACTAATGCAACCTAGTTCACTATAACCTTAGGCTCTGATACCAATCTGTCGCACCCCCTAATTCGGGTTGCGGAAGCGAATCGGGTCGGGACGCGACTAATCAATAATCACAAGCACATAAGATATATAATGAACGACTCTATATGCGTCGTTTACAAAATACATTGATATAACATAAGAGTTTACATTATATTGAGTTCACATGATTACCCTGAGAGATTCTAGTACATTTCCAATTATACAAAATATAGATATGCAAGGAAATCTCTTGATGTTTAATGATTGCATGCGACTCGAGCTAAAGTATCCTGATGGGCAGTCCAACCTACTGCTGAGTACCTGAGATAACATGCTAAAAGGTCAGCTAAAAAGCTGGTGAGCTCACAGGTGTATATGAGTAAATGAGATTTATGAACCACAAGATTTATATAATGATTTGTAATCAAACAAATAATGAATGTACATGCAGCCATGAGTCCATAGTTTGAGCTTAACTGAGGGGTCAGGATCCACATTCAAGGACCTGAGCGAGGTGCCTCCCTATGAGGGCCTAATCAACACTCATACTGAACAAATGATGATGCGTCCGTTTGACAGGTTAGTACTTGCTAACTCGGACGGGGATTGTCAATCCCATATGGTACCATACACTAACATTGACGCTAAATCATATTAACAAACTATGTGATGGAGGGCTTTAAATTGATTAGATGAAATTAACTCATGTGGCATATATCGATGTTTTGATACTTGTGTTCACATGTAAAACAAAACGAGCATGTATCTCACCCCTAGGTAAAAGCATTTAAAAAGGGGCTATGAGACTCACCTGAGCCTAATGAGTTGCTAACAAGCAATAATGATGTTGTTCAAGAGTAATGATGTCGTTCCAACGACTGTAACCTGCCGGGCGTCCTAAACGCGCAAGATTATAATAATGATTAGATGTCTTATCAGACCATCTATGCTAGTTTCTCATTCAACTAGTAATGTCCAAATGATTAGGTTGTTTGATTGATTAGTTTGAGTTTTGAGAATATGTACGGCCCGTTGGTGAGTTTTGTAATAATGATTATTAAAAGCATTATTATTATGTTGGTCTCGTTGTATACTTACAAAAGTATATGTGTCATATGTTTCCGAGTTATTCCAAATATTGTATTGACGTTACGTTTTATGGTTGACCTGAATTGTTGTTTTCACAAAATGACTAAAACAGCCCATAGTCTTTATATTTTCAGATTTTTGACTCGGCAAGTCTCTCGATTTAACCAACTTCTAGCCCGAGTCAAGCCTAACCAAAAATCAAACATATTCTCCTAGGTGTCGAGTTTATTTCTGCTCTTTATGGTAATTTTATATCTTCGTTTACTATATTTAACAAAAATAAACATGAGGAGTGGTCAGATTTGGTTCGGAAGTGAGTTCAGTCCAAAGATCCTATTTTTACACTTATGTCCGTGGGTTTTCAAGTCGGGCAATAGAAGAACTTTTTGTACATAACAAAATTAGTAAGATTTCCAAAGTGGTCTCACACGTTTTTGAGGTCTAGAACTCGAGATATGGCCTCGAGAAGTTACTGAAAGTTTCTGTCCAGTAGTTCTATGTCACCGGAGAAAATTATTTTAAAATAGCAAAAGAAGTCGAAATGTTACGAAACAAATTTTGTTAGAAACCTTACTTCTTGTACTACATTTTAGGCTTAAGAAACATCTATTTTCATGTTCAAATGAATTTTATAAAAATCGTTGAAGTTAGAACAGAATCTGGACAGGAAGATTAAGCTCCAGTTTTGGAGTTTTAAAATGCGATTCGACTTATGTTTTGGACATTTTCTAGTTATATGAACATACTAACATGTAAATAAAGTTAATCCAAGTAAATCTAGCAAAAGAAACGAGATCCTTACAAGAAGATCAAAGATCTAGAGCCGAGGTGCGAAGGGGATGCGAGAACCGAGCTTTTCCTTTGATTTCCTTCAATAACCAAGTGGTGGATGATGGTGGTGGGGTGGTGGAGCTGTGGTGGCTGGCGTATTCCAGCAGGAACAAGAGGGGGAAAGGTGTTGGTGTAGTGAGAAGTTAGAGAGATGGTTTTGCTAGTCAAAAAGATGGGAGAGAGTTGTTAAAACTTGTCTCCAAAGTTTGGTGTTAAACCCGTGTTTGTTTACCCGATCGTTTAAACGTACATTTATAATTTAAACGTTATACGTACGTGTTTTAAATGAAATTCGAATTTCGATATGTTTGAATTGAAGTATTACTAATAATACTTAGAAAATATTTATAAAAATGTTTGGTTATGGTGTCGGTATTGATTTACGTGCTCGTGTATGGATTGTTTAATTTCGTGACGTTTTAAACTAAACGTTTTTGTTATCGTTATAATTCACGATATAATAAATAATCAATTCCATGCAAAATATTATATTTTAAGTTTAAAAGATATATTTTGACGTTTATTCGATTGTCGGGCGCGTTTCACGCGTTTTCGGTCGCTTCGGAGTATTTTATACGATACGAAATACTTACGTGATATTATCGAAATAATATTTTGAAGTAAATATGTTTATTAAATAATTTCATGTTATTTAATAAATTGAGTTCACCAACGTCCGTATTTATTGTATCGGAATTCGGCCGATTTGAAAATGCACGATTTAAACAAATCGCGTACTGATATATATATAACAATATACATATTGATACATACAATTAGCCTAAGACATATCACTAATTACATGTATTACTAGATGATTAGGATCCAATAACTAATCCTGATTTGATGGGTGTCACACATACTATGTTAATTGTTCACTCGTTGAAAGATCGTTTTGTTTATAGAAGTTATGATACGTTTGTGATGGTTTTCGTAATAATAATTCTTGGTTAAATCATTATTAAAAATCATTTCGTTTTCGATTTTACAAACTCGACTCGCAAGCTCGGCTCGCAGCTCGGCTCGGTTAGCAACTCGGTTCGGTTCGTAGTTCGGCTCGGCTCGCTGCTCGGTTCGGCTCGCAGCTCGGTTCGGTTCGCAGATGATTCAGTTCCAACACGATTTCTGCAAATCGAGATGAATCTCAACTCGTAGTCGGCGCTGTAAGTGTGAAATCTTTGAAAAACTAAGTTTTTGAGTTTGATTCTTTCATATAGTGAACAATAACATGTTTAGGTTGTAAAAGTACATGAAAATAAGTTAAAGGAGGTGTTTTTCCTTACCAATTTGAGGTGAATCCGAAAATTTAGAGGTTGAAGATGAAGATGGTGAAAAATGGTGTTCTTGACCTAGATCCTTTGATGAAGATGATGATGATGTCAGTTTTGATGATGATGCACTCCGAAAATGATGAAAAAGATGAATATTTTTGGTGGATTTTGGTGGTGGTTGAGAGAGGGTTTTGAGAGAGTGTGTTTGTAAATAAGAGAAAATGAGAATGAGATTTTGGGGGGTGAGAGGGGTAACCAGCCCAAACAAAAGGGAGGGGGATTTTTATCCCCGTTTCGTGCTATTTTACCCGTGTTCGTGTATCCGATCGTAAAATGTTATAATATTTCAAATGATAAATTTTTAAATACATTTTCGAATATATTTTTAGTTGAGATAGTTTATAGAAATAATTTAGTTAATTTATACAATTTTAAAACTTGTTTTGCTTTAGTTTTACAAATGGGTTTCGAGTTATTTCAGTTGTACGAAACAAATGTTATTCGCTACAAAATACTTTGTAAATATTATCAACATAATATTTAATAAATAAATAACGTTATTTAATAATCTCTTATCATCAAATAATTTGTTCACCAACAATCGTATATTTTGTCGTGTTTGTTCCGAATGTTTTGTACGTAATTATACTAATTACGAAATATGTAATACTACGCGTATTAACTAGTTGGGCTTTGCTAGACTTACCTATAAAGTAGTTGTGAATTCACTCTAAGTTAGGGAATTAGCCTAAAATGCAAATGTTTAATGTACATAATCACGTTCAAATTTGCGGGGTGTCACATAAACAATCCATCTAAATATAGATGGTGTACATAATCTTAGCTGTGAACTTATAACTTACTCCCTCATATCTAAAAGTGTATACCACTAGTACAAAAGTAAGGTTTTAAGGGCCCAGTAAAAGGCGTTCATACATAGAAAACCGCCTATAGGCTAATAGGTAGGGACTCTTGGCGTTTATAGGCTGTTTTTGATATGTAACTTCAGCTGGTCATAGTAACTCGTCTTACAGAAAATAAAATGTGTCAGTTTTGGGTACCCGCCTTACTTGTTTAAGGCGGGTACCAAACTCACCGCCGTATATGATATACGTAACTTGAGCGGCTCACAATAGCCCACCTTAGAGAGAATAAAAGGTGGCGGTTTAGACACCCCACCTTACTTATTATAGGCGGGTACATTATCTCAACGCCATATATGATATTTGTCTCGGTTAAACTATCTAGAAAGACGTAAGCTTTTAATTAACTCGCGCGGTGTTTGCAACTAGACAGTTAAGCATTTAATTTAATAATAATAATATGCATATAAACATTTAAGGGCTTATAAATAATTGGACTAAGTTTCAATTTTCCAACAAACAACATACACATTTTACTCTTTACAATGGATGAATCAACAACTTCATCAAAAACACGTTCTAAAAGAGATTTTATTTTGGATAATTTATTTAAAATTTATTCAAAAAGATACACGAATTTTATCAACCGGATGCTTGAAGAAGATAAAAAGAAAAAAGAGAAATTAAAAAGGATGATTGTAAACATAAATCATTCAATCCACGAAAAAGCACAAAAAATTATATTGATCGAACGAAGTGACACTCCTCAAATTTCGATATAATCTTCATATTTTAATCACGTGCATTCTTACGCTAATTCCCTACTAAGCAAAAACTAAACTATTTTTATGAGATCAGTCTAGCACAAGATCAAAAATTATAATACTTGAGGTGTTACAAAAAGCGTAAATTTTATAGTTACGCGAAAACTAATCGAACGGATTCCGACATATGCGGACGTTGGTGAAACTTCTCAAAAAATAACGTAAATCTATTTCGTAATTAAATAGTTGTTATTTACAATTTTTTCTTATTCTATAATAATATACGTAAAATTATACGTTTTATATAAAAAGTAACCGACACGAAATAATCGTAAGAATCGTACCCGACAACCAAATGAAACAAAAGCTATATTCTGAAAACTCAAAATAAAGTCTTTAAAATAATACTTCAAAAAACATTTAAAATACCCGTTAACTAAAACGGGACTAACTAACGTTAAGTGATTTAAAACAATAAACGCGATTAACCAATTAAGGACTTAAATATCTAGCAACTTATGGGATAAATTTTCTTTAACACCCTCAAATTTCGGGTTGCGGAAGTGGTCGGGTCGGGGTGTTACCAAATCAAATATCACAAGCACAAAGGTACATAATGAATGACTCTAAATGAGACGTTTGAAAAGCAGTTGTTACATTTCCAAAATAAGTGTTTACATTGTTACGAATTCGCGAAAATAATTCCAATACATAAATTATAGTACAAAAGTTATGCAAGAAAAAATCTAAGTGTTAGAAATCATGCGACTCGAGCTATCATATCTTGTAGCGATCCTAGTCCTGCTGGACACCTAAGAACACATGCTAAAATGAGTTAGCTATAAAGCTGGTGAGTTCATAGGATTGTTAGTTGAAAACATAAAGTATAAACCTTGTATGTTTTGAAAAGTAATTCAAAATCCACGATTTTGATTTATATTGTTATAGTGTTGTAACACCAATGTGTATACATCTAATGAGGTATCTCATACCTAAGTATTTGGGGTGTGTACCTAAGTACATCGAGAATATGGCATTCCTTGCCTAGATACCTATTAGGTATAAGTATGTCTACAACCATGAGGCACTACATGCCTAAGTACAATCGAGTAAGTGTATGACCGTGTCATATCGAGGGTGTGGCAATCGATGCCTAGAATACCTATCCGGTATGAGTAATTCTACCAATGTGAGGAAATACATGCCGAAGTACGAATCGAGTAAGTGTATGACCACGTCATATGATAACAAGTAATAGACTAGTATGCCTCCTGGCATAGTGTGTTGCCTCCAGCAACATGTAAGTGTAGTCCCGCAGAACTATAAGTAAGTATTTATCTAAGTACTGAGTCAACGATCTTGAGTGTAAGCTCGCCGATCCGTTGATGAGTGCGAATCTTGAGTGTAAGCTCGCCGATTCCGTCACTAGTGCGAATCTCGAGTGTAAGCTCGCCGATTCCATGTTTTGTATCGCTTTACCGCGATATCGTTTTGAATCACTTTACCGCGATCTCGTTTTGTATCACTCTAATCGTGATATCGTTTTGTGCACACTTTACCGTAGCATCGAACTGTGTTGCTCGCAAGCAATGTATGTAATTGAGAGCCGACGGTACTACGACATGCCCGACTAAGTAATTGAAAGCCAACAGTACTATGACATGCCCGACTAAGTAATTGAAAGCCGACACTACTACGACATGCCCGACTAAGTAATTGAAAGCCGACACTACTACGACATGCCCGACTAAGTATTTACGTTTGTATGAGTGTATGTATATCAATATACATAAGTAAATAGTAGATAGCACTACGTGCTTGATATTGTGTACAAGTATATATATATATATATATATATATATATATATATATATATATGTGTGTGTGTGTGTGTATATATATATATTAGTCTTAGTCAACAAACACATCTAACGGGGTATCATGTAACACATGAAAGTGGTTTAGTGTATCTAGGTATGTATATACAATACTTAGATATTAAGTGTAGCACAAGGAAC
The DNA here is from genome assembly GCA_963422505.1 of Pseudognaphalium luteoalbum. Classification (NCBI taxonomy): domain Eukaryota; kingdom Viridiplantae; phylum Streptophyta; class Magnoliopsida; order Asterales; family Asteraceae; genus Pseudognaphalium; species Pseudognaphalium luteoalbum. The sequence goes on along the minus strand of OY730192.1, from coordinate 84,165,845 downwards.
CTAGGTATGTATAACCATCACCTAGCTGTTTTGTACTAGTATAAAGGGCTATACTAACATACGTTACTAATGTATACTTCTAGCCTCAGCCTAGCAAGTATATTGAGGTCCGTGGTTAATGTTTATTTAAGTGCAAATCCATTCTAGTAACAATGGCATGCAAAGGAATTCTTAGTTCCTAGAAGGAACACTAATTCTGTAACAACCTAGTGGTAATCCAGCGTAGGTAGAACTAACCAGTTCTAATATATTTGATAGTATTGTCCCGCGACAATATGGCCAATGTGTAGTGATAACTTAAGCAAGTTATGTAATGGTAATGGTGTTTCAATGACAAAATAGTGTACAGTGGTAACCTATCCAGGTTAAACTATGGTATTGTCCTACAACAATATAGTGGTTGTAACTCCTACGTAGTACATATTTTGTATTACATACAATAATATAGTCAAGTATGAATTATAAAAGTTTATCATTATAATTCGAAAACAGTAATTGTGCATGTGTCTCACCCTGAAAATAGTAAAACAGTTGAAAGAGTGGGGCTATGAACTCACCTATGAGTTGTCAGCGATCCTACGATACTTGTGTTGCCCGAATGGTAACCTCCTAGTGTCCTAAACACGTGAGGTTATATAAGTAAGAGACAAATCAATTTTTCTAAGCGAGTTTTGTAAATATTCATTTCTCGTTCAGGTTTGGAAACCGTGTACGGGGGTCCGGGGGTAGCACCCCTGGTAGTGGGGTCCAAGGGGTGGCAACCCCTTGCGGGGTCCAAGGGGCAGAGCCCCTGGCTGGGGCCGAGCAACGTTTGTTTGGTGAAAAAATGCATCTGGAATTCAAAATCGGAAAATTGACTAAGTCTGGTCGCGAGCTGAAACTGCGGTGCGAACTGAGTTCATGGTGCGAGTTGAGATTGGACTTGCAAGGAAAGGTAGGCTGCGAACCGAGTTCGGTTTGCGGCATAAGGTTCGGTTCGCAAGTCAAGAGTCAACTCGCAAGAATCTCAACTCGCAAGTCAAAGTCGACGCACAATTCGGGTCGGTTCGCAGATCAGTTCGGCTCGCAGGTTTTCAGTTCGCTTCGCAAGATGAACTGGCATCTGGGATCTCAGTTCGCAGGATGAACTGATGCGAGCTTTGAAGTGGGTTTTGATTTTTAAAGCATTTTTGATGGTTTTCTTGGACATAATCAGTTGATAGAACACTTATACATGATGTTTTAAGCATTTTAAACACGAAAATTAAAGGAAAGGGAGAGATTCTCACCGAGCTCAAAATGGTGAATCGGGATGATGAAGATGATGATGTTGTTCTTCTTCTTGCTTCCCTTTCTCTGATTATCATGATGATTCCAAAAATGATGATGGTGGTATCGGTGGTGGTGGTCGGCGATGGTGTAACCCGAGAGAGAGAGAGGGAGAGAGAGAGAGAGAGAGAGATGTAGGTGGAGAGGTGTTTGTGTGTGTGGAAATGAAACAAAAAAATGGGGATGGGGTGTGTTTGAGGCCGGCTTATACAAGAAGGGGGAGGACACTGTCTCTCAAATTGCAGTGTTAAAAGCCCGTGTTTGTTTACCCGATCGTATAAAAATGTATTATTTTTTATTCTAAGAATTTATTAATATTCTTTCGAAATGTTTTCGAGTCGAAACACTTTATACAAATAAAATGTTTGTGTTAAAATTTTATAACTTGTTTTCGCACTGTTTCCATTTAGTAAAACACATTTTTAAATGAAACGAAATGTGTTTAAACGTTTTTCAAGTAAATAAATATCTTTCGCATTATATATATCTACATTTATAATTTTGAATATTTTGGTTTTAGATGCGTACAAAGTACGAATGTTTAAAGTTAAATTGGACGCGAAAATTGACCTTTTTGACCGGGTGCAACATTCTCCCCCTGTTAAGAAAATTTCATCCGGAAATTTCAAGTGAAGTAGCATGGTATCCGGGGAGAAGTGTATGTATGAGAAGTTCATCGAGTAGATAGTAGACATACGATGCCTATGTCGAGTTCGAAAGCAGTCAATCCATGACCGTGTCGTGGTTCATCATTGTAGTCAGATCTCTGACTATTTCGTTCGTTCAGATTGTTGTTAAGTCATGGTTACAAAGTAACCATTTACGTGGTAGTCCATCCAAGACTAGATAGTTGTCACAAGGTGACTGTTTACAGAGTAGTCCTACCAGGACTAAGTGGTTAGTGAATGTTCAGTTGACCAGTCTGCTGACAACAAATTTTGAGTTTTACGTGGGCCTAGGTTAACTAGCCCTATGATGCACTCAGCATAAATAGCGGGGAGTAAAAAGTACACGCTTAGTGTAAATCAAAATCGAAGGGTTATGTTTTCGAGGAAGGATGTACCTACATCATTGTCGGAGATTTGTTTGGTTTATTCAGAGCCGATCAGGTAAATTTTGTGTTTCATTTTTGGGTAATCCTTCTTGTAATGTCCGGGTTCACCACATTTGAAGCATATCCTTTGTGAGTCGGAATTGGGAGGAACTCTGCAATCCCAGATTTTGTGTCCGTATCGTTGGCATCTTTCACAGGGTAAGCCACATGAGCCATCATGATGACGTTTACAACAATGACAAAATGGTTTATTCCCCGCATAGCCTCATTTTTCTTTAGGTTCGGTGGCGTAGGACCTCAAGGGTTCGGGTTGATTTGTTGGATTATGACTAGTGCTCGGATTTCCATTCCATTTTCTTTGATGGTTTTCAGTTGTAGGCATTCCGCGTCGGACCACCTGTGCCATAAGTTTGTGGGCCATACGAACAGCATCGTGAATAGTGGCAGGTTTGGAGGCTGTGACCATTCCCTCAATTTGCATCGGGAGTCCTCCGATGTACCTTTCGATTCGTTTGTATTGAGGGGTTACCATGGTTGGACAGAGAAGTGAGAGTTGATGGAAGCGATTGGTGTATGTCATGATGTCGTTGTCCTTTACGGTGAGGTGCCAAAATTCATCCTCGAGTTGTTGTAGTTCCTCACTGGGACAGTACTCACCCCTCATTAATTGTTTCAGTTCTTCCCAAGGAAGTTTGTGAGCGGTATCGATCCCCACAGTTTGGGCGTAGGAATTCCATCATGTGAGGGAATTATCTTGGAGGGTGTAGGTGGAGTACTTAACTTTGTAATCATCAGGGCGGTTGCTAATATGGAACACAGATTCCATTCTCTCGATCCATCGGATAAATCCGGCAGCCCCTTCAGTACCAACAAAGTTTGTCGGGTTACATTTCAGGAAGTCACTATAGGTGCAGGGTCGCACTCGGTTTCAAGTAGCTAAGGCATCAACCACTCTTTGTTCAGCAATTTGGTCAAGCTCAGCTTGAGTGTACAATCGTCGTCTAGGCAGCATGATTCTTAACTAAGAATGAAACGACAAACGACAAGTATGAGATATTTTATTCAAAGATTATGATTATCACAGTGGCATACATATGAGAGTGTTATACAATTGTGCAAGGTGACCATCAATGGTGTACAATGATAGGATTCGGGAACTCCTTAAGGTATGCGTTCGAAAGTCCTCAGACATTTTGGGTTTGTCATGACGTGAACGGTTCACGTGAGTTTTCAATGTAGTCAACCAAGACTATGTTATCGTAAGTAGTCCAACAAATAATAGTGCATCACTAACGTACTGTAGATGTAATCCTAATAAATCAGAGTGTAGTACCCTAAGTACTGAATGCAGTAACAACGTATTATAATGCAGTGCTAAAAGCACAATAGTGTAATACAAACATATTATGAGTGTAGTACCGAAGTACTATGAAATGCAGCACCACGTGCCGTAATGTAGTGCCCGAAGCACCGTAATGCAGTACCCATGTACCATGAGTGTAGCACCAATGTGCCAAAATGCAGTATCAACATACTGGGAGTGTAGCACTAATGTGCCAAATTACAGTATCAACATACTGTTTAATGCAGCACCACGTGCTGTGTGTTGTGCCCGTAGCAAAATGCAGCCAGATGTGTTGGTAAGTATGACACCCACAGTGTCTTGTGTAGTGCCGAAGCGGACTTGTACCTAAAGCATGACGTAGCACCACGTGCCATGTGTTGTTCGAGTGTGGCCCTAAGGCCAAAAATGTGTTGAAGTTTACGTAGTTTTCTAAGTGTAGCTCAAAGGCTAAAATGTAAGTGCCAAGGTAACGGACTAGGTAGGCACTGAAATACTGAATCATGTGAGTACCGAAGTACTGTGATGCTCAAAATGATCAGGTTATGGTTGAGATAATGGTGTGGACTTAGTCATCGTGAGTGTCCCTCACAACACTAATCCAGTGGTGGCTAGTATGGTCAATGTTGTAATCGAGACTCATGCAAGTCGTTGTGGTTCAGTTTAACTGTTGGAAGAATATTCCAAAATGGGGGTGTTGTGGTTGACTGATTCAATTGGTGGTCGTCTGCACGACGATAAGAGCGAGTGGAAAGAGTACATGAGAGTCGATGTTACGCGCTTAGGTGTTGAATTTCTCAAGCGGTGTGAGTCCCGTCGGTTTGCCCTCAGGGGAAGCCTTCTTAAGTAAGGCCTCCTCGGATATGTTGATTGTAGTATTATCGTTGTTCGTTATAATTGAAGAAACTTTTAGCGCATGCGAATCTCTATTCCCATAGTTAAAGTGTCGAGACATGATAATGAGGAAGGTGTTGGTGTGTCTCCTCACGAGCATATGATGGTACAGCGGAATGTGTTGTGAATGATTACGCGTATATATAAACAATTTGTCGGTAGTGGATGAGAATAAGTCTCATTAATAAATTGAGTAATGTTATAATATCCATACTTGGCGTCTTTGATGGCGAGTGCATTAGTGAGTGTATTAGCAAATGATGTCTATATATATACGACACATATATAATAGCATGGAGAGTAACAAACATATAAGGCCTATTCATATATACCTATAGTACATATAATAGCCTAGAGTGTCTAGCACAAAACAATCAGAGTCAACTTCCTGATTCCAGTATAACCCCTTTTAGATATCACATCATCTTTATATAATTGTACATAGTTAGCTACGCTATGTTAAATTAAACTCGTATGATGTAATCCCTGAACCAGTTATACCTAATGAGGAATACTGCTTTACGGTCATAGTCTAGGCCCACTATATGCAACCTAGTTCAATATAACCTTAGGCTCTGATACCAATCTGTAACACCCTCAAATTTCAGGTTGCGGAAGCGGTCGGGTTGAGGTGTTACCAAATCAAATATCACAAGCACAAAGGTACATAATGAACGACTCTAAATGAGACGTTTTAAAAGAAGTTGTTACATTTCCAAAATAAGTGTTTACATTGTTGCGAGTTCGCGAAAATAATTCCAATACATAAATTATAGTACAAAAGTTATGCAAGAAAAAGTCCAAGTGTTTGAAATCATGCGACTCGAGTTATCATATCTTGTAGCAATCCTAGTCCTGCTGGACACCTGAGAACACATGCTAAAACGAGTTAGCTATAAAGCTAGTGAGTTCATAGGATTGTTAGTTGAAAACATAAAGTATAAACCTTGTATGTTTTGAAAAGTAATTCAAAATCCACGATTTTGATTTATATTGTTATAGTGTTGTAACACCAATGTGTATACATCTAATGAGGTATCTCATACCTAAGTATTTGGGGTGTGTAGCTAAGTACATCGAGAATATCGCATTCCTTGCCTAGATACCTATTAGGTATAAGTATGTCTACAACCATGAGGCACTACATGCCTAAGTACAATCGAGTAAGTGTATGACCGTGTCATATCGAGGGTGTGGCAATCGATGCCTAGAATATCTATCCGGTATGAGTAAATCTACCAATGTGAGGCAATACATGCCGAAGTACAAATCAAGTAAGTGTATGACCTCGTCATATGATAACAAGTAATAGACTAGTGTGCCTCCTGGCATAGTGTGTTGCCTCTAGCAACATGTAAGTGTAGTCCCGCAGAACTATAAGTAAGTATTTATCCAAGTACTGAGTCAACGTTCTCGAGTGTAAGCTCGCCGATCCGTTGATGAGTGCGAATCTTGAGTGTAAGCTCGCCGATTCTGTCACTGAGTGCGAATCTCGAGTTAAGCTCGCCGATTCTGTATTTTGTATCGCTTTACCGCGATATCGTTTTGAATCACTTTACCGCGATCTCGTTTTGTATCACTCTAATCGTGATATCGTTTTGTGCCCACTTTACCGTGGCATCGAACTGTGTTGCTCGCAAGCAATGTATGTAATTGAGAGCCGACAGTACTACGATATGCCCGACTAAGTAATTGAAAGCTGACAGTACTACGACATGCCCGACTAAGTAATTGAAAGCCGATAGTACTACGACATGCCCGACTAAGTAATTGAAAGCCGACACTACTACGACATGCCCGACTAAGTATTTGCGTTTGTATGAGTGTATGTATATCAATATACATAAGTAAATAGTAGATAGCACCACGTGCTTGAGATTGTGTACAAGTATATGTATATATATATATATATATATATATATATTCTAGTCTTAGTTAACAAACACATCTAATGGGGTATCATGTAACACATGAAAGTGGTTTAGTGTATCTAGGTATGTATATTAGATGTGCAAAATCTAGTTATAAAATTTATCGTTGAAATATGAACAAGAAAGTACCGTGCTAGACCAAAACACAACCGGGCAGTGGACCCTATCGGGTAGTAGTATAGTTGGGTAAGTTCGGGATCGAACACATGGAACTTAGTTTTAGATGTATTAAGTTAAGTGTGAGTAGTTTAGAAAATAAAGTAAAAGTTGGGTTTGTGTGACCGTGTTGTCACGTTGCTTAAACTACAATTTTAATTAAACTAGGCAAGTGGACTCTGAAGAGTTAAAGTGATTGATTAAGAACTTTCTTATATTAAAAACATTACTTGTTTGGACTAGGTCGCTAGTGATTTCGGGGTGAAAGGTTAAAACCAGTTTGGATAATATGCTAAAGTGAATATCATTCGAATAAAGGCTTAACATTCGCCATCACCTAATGTTCAAGTTCAATCCAAGGCTTTAAGACTTAATCAAGTAACAGACATTCGCTATGGTTACCAAAATTGCACGTTGAGCTTAATATATCTAGCTTGTTCCAAATTTACATCCGCAAATTAGTTCAATCATTTAAAGACAAACAATTGATAGTAAACTTGTAACACCCTCAAATTTCGGGTTGCGGAAGCGGTCGGGTCGGGTGTATGATGGTTTGTACTTGTGTTCATGAAAAACAGTTGTGTAAAAGCAGTTGTATGTATTCTCACCCCTGGATATAAAACAGTAATAATGGGCTATGAAACTCACCTGAGTTAAGCAATTAGCGAGCAAATAATCAAATAAGCAAGCAAGGTATCCCAAAGTGCAACCTTCTAACGTCCTAAACATATAAGGTTGTGTATAAGTAGATATCTCAAAGACCATCTATGTAAGTGGAAGGTTAATGTCCACTTAAGTCAATAGTATAGGTGGAGGGTTAATGTCCACCTAAAATTAGTTCACTCAACTAGTATGTTTAATTAAGTTGTTAAAAGCGTGTACGACCCGTTGGTGAAATTTTGTAATAATAATTCATTAAGATTTTATTATTAAGTTTGTTTTCTTGTATACTATTCATTAGTACATATCGTGTGTCGCAAACAGATTATTTAGTTCGTAAAAACCTTAAATCGTAGGTCAAAGTTGGTCAACTCGTTGGTCAAAGCTGGTCAAAATTGGTCAAACTGGTCAAAGTTACTAACTATGTCACCCAAACCCCTTTTATTACCATTCTTTTCAAAAATAGAAAGTCCTTACGTTTTTTCAAAACCGAGCCCCGTTTTTGTTGACTTGGTCAAACCTACTTGGTTTGACCCGAATCTTTTCCCAAACCCTTAAATATATTCCCAAGCCTTAAAAAGTTTATTTTTCCACTTTTAACAAGCTTACAAGTGTTGGTTTAATCCTTTTTGCAAAATCAGTCCACTATCTCAATTTTCCAGAAAATGCACTTGTTTGTCCAATTTTTATAAAATTGTACATTCCGAATTAGTTCCCAGGAAAAATATCAATGGTTCCACTATGAGTTATCTACTGTTATTAATTTTTCCATGAATTTTAGAAAAGTATAAGTATTTATAAAAATTACATGTGTCCTCTGAGGTCCAACAGTTGACTAATCTGGACACATGCATGAAGGTTACATTTCTGGGAAAAATCTACAAGAAACTAGTAAAAGTTGTCAACATGAAAGTTGTAGCCAATGAAATGTTTAAAATGTGAGCGGTAGTTTCAGGTCATTTGGAGATGTGTAGCTCGAGATAAGGTCAAAACTATGAAACCTAAGTTTCTGACCTTTCTTGACACATTATACATGTTCTTTTGCACAAATTATCAAAAATAGTTAACAAGCTCAGAAAAATATGAGGTTTACAGGATTGGAAATCTTACTTCTTAAAATTAATTTTTGACTATAAAACTTCCATTTTCATGGAGAGATGATTTTTATAAAAATCGTGGAAGTGGACCAAACTTTCTGGACAGAAAGTATATCTCACATTTTGCTAAGTTTCAAGTTAAGAAAAGTGGTTTTTGTGTAATATCTTGTTATAATACTTGTAGAGTGAACCTTATAATATGTTATTAAAGTATTAAGAAGGTGAGAATGTTCCTTACCATGATGTTTTGAAGAAAGGAGGACAGAAATGAGATGAGATATTCTTGAGCTCTTGAAATCTTGAAAAATCTTTAAAAATGAATGAAGATTTGTGTGGTGGTTTAAACGTTAAATCGCGCAGCGTTTTCTTTCATCGTTTTGATTTACGATATAGTTGGGATTTTTTTTCATTGAAGTATTATTAAAATACTTAAATTTGAGTTGTCAAAATATTAATTAGGGTTTCGTTTGGTTTTCGGGTTCAGTTTGCGTGTTTTCACCGTGTTTGTTACGTTTTATACAAAACGTCTAAGTTTTTCATGTAGAATTATTTCAAAATAATAATATGTGATAAATAACTTCTAAAAGTAGATTAAAGTTATTTATAGAAAGGTTTTCACCAACGTCGTATAGTCTGCCGGACTTCGTCCGGTTGTTTCGCGTAATTACAACTAATTACGTAAGTATAATATAAAACAATTACGTAGGTGTATATTCACAATAATATACAAATAGTTACAAGTAATTACAAGTATTTAGCCTAAATCACATCTAAATACACGTAATTAGGGTTTCGGTTAAGTTTAAAAGTAAACCTAAATTGCCGGGTGTCACACCCTAACTTCAAGTTCATACACAAAAATCAATGGAGTGAAAGATTTCATGATGTTAAAAGTACCTTTGATAGTCTAGACATGTTTAGCTAGTGATTGCTTGAAAGATTCTTGAAAGATTTTGAGTCTAAAAGTGATTTTTAGTGATTTGGGGGTGGATGGAGTCGAGCACAACAGAGAGCAGATCGGGTATGTGGTGATAATTGTGTGGAGTGAGACATGTTTTACCCTTTTAATTGTTAACCCCGATAAGGACCTTAGCTGATCGACTCAACACACTCACCCGAATGGCTATGATAACCGAACGACTACCAAAGATTTACCCGATCGGCTCAAGTAGAGTAAAGTCACAACCTCAGGCATGAGCTAACCACTGATCACTTTTTTCACAGACATAGCCGAACGGCTTAAGTTAGCCGAACGGCTCAACAAACGTACCTGAATGGCTCAAGACTTATAGCCGATCGGCTAGTGTATCCTAACCGATCGGCTAACACTCAGACTTAGAAAAAAGAATTTTGGACACAGCAAGCAACACAAAATGTTCATTTAAACCACAACAACAACAACAAAATATGAAAGAAAAATGCACACAAAAATACTAATACTAAAAAAAAAGGATATCGACACAAGTTTCCTCGTGCCCGGGCTTCATTTATTAACGAGTCCAAGCTAGACTCGACCCCGCATTCATTTATTCTTGGGGTAAGTCGCGAGCTCTTCCCACTCTCAATCAACATCTTCCTCATGGTATAGCTTCAAACGATGTCCATTAACAATGAAAGTTCCACCATCCGAACCGAAAAGTTCCACATATCCGGACGGGTAACCATGTTTCACCATATAAGGACCGGTCCACCTAGGCTTGAACTTTGGTTGCTTCAATTTGAATCGAGATTGGAACAAAAGCACTTTGTCACCCGCCTTAAATTCCTTTCTCATTTTTATCTTCCTATCATGCAACACTTTGGTGCGTTCCTTGTAAAGACATAAGTTTTCATAAGCTTGCAATCTAAGCTCATCCAACTCATGGAGTTGTAACATTCTCTTTTCACCCGCTTCAACCAAATCCATATTACAATTTTTCAAAGCCCAATAGGCTTTGTGCTCGACTTCAAATGGTAGATGGCAAGTATTTCCATAAAGCAATAGATATGGTGTCGTCCTAATGGGAGTCTTGTAAGTGGTCCTAAACGCCCACAAAGCATCCTCTAGCTTCTTTGACCATATTGCTTTGTTATCTTTGACCGTCTTCTCAAGAATCTGTTTCAAGGCATGATTGGTATTTTCAACTTGACCACTTGTTTCATGGTGGTACAAAGTTGAAAATCGATGATTCACCCCATATCTTTTGAGAACTTTCTCCAATTGTTGGTTAGAAAAATGGTTTCCTCTATCACTTATCAAAGTTGTACCTAATCAGTTGTTAATACATGTAATTTGTTCTGTGTTAGGCTAATTAATATACCGATATATATATATATATATATATTGTTGAATATATACGAATATGCGATTTGATTAAATCGTACAAGTTTCAAATCGAATGTAATTCGGTTCAAGTAAATACGGACGTTGGTGAACATTTTTATTAACTAGTACAACATTATTTAATAACGCTACTATATCCAAAATATTAAATTGATAATATTTCAATTTCATTTCGTATTGAATAATAAACGTCTACGCGACTTACACACTTAACACACAAATAAACGAAATCATTTAAGTTATTAAGTATTTGGTAAAATATTTCAACAAAAATAATAAAGAAACATTTCTATTTTAAAACATATAATTAAATGTATAAAATAATTATTTAACGTTTAAACGGACGTCGTACGGAGCGTGAATACACGGAGTTAAAAAGTGGAGACCCACACTCCGGTGGGCCCCCACCGAAATCAGCCACCAAAGGGGGGAAACCCACCCTTTCCCTCATTTCCATATCATCATCCTCTCAAAACTCTCTCTCTTTTCTTTTCTTTCCTTCTTTCTAAACAACCACACCACCATCATCTAAAATCATTAAAACGCATCACCAAACGGCCTCAAATCTTCAAGCTCATTTAGAGAAAAACGTTCACCACTTCACGATCTACATTTCCATCTTTCCGGATTTTCACGGCGTTAACTTCGTAAGTTTTTGACAAATCCCGACACCTCTCATTTTTTATTGTTTTCAGCTTATAATTGTTTAGTTAAGCTTGAAATGTCCAAATATGGGTTGGGTAAAAGTCTCAGGTCAAACGGAGCCCGGAAAACTCCTTTTCGGCTCATTTTCCGGCCAACAATGCGTTATGTCGCAGAGGCTCCAGGCCACCTGCGACATAAGCCTTTATGTCGCTAAATCAGACCTTATGTCGCATATAGCGACATAAGCCACTATGTCGCACTAATCACGGATGTCGCATATAGCGACACAAATAGTTATGTCGCAGAAATTACGGACGTCGCATATAGCGACACAACGCCCTACGTCGCATTAAATTGCGGATGTCACCCTTAGCGACGCAAGCCCTTATGTCGCAGATATGATCTGCGACACAACAGACTATGTCGCACTTAGCGACACAAAGCCGCATGTCGCACGCTATGTCGCATGAAACAGAACCAAGGAAACACAAATTTTACTAAGTGTCGAGACCTAAAATTTTATCACTCGATTTCACCCAAATTCAAGTCCAGATGCGTTTTTCACCAAAGCAATTTAGTAGAAATAAAAATTTTACTAAGCTCGACCCCAGCCAGGGGCTCTGCCCCTTGGACCCCGCCAGAGGCTGCCGCCCCTTGAACCCCGCTACCAGGGGCGCTGCCCTCGGACCCCCGTCATCCAGGAACTTGTAAATACTTTTTACACTAAGTGTCGAACTTATACAACCTCAAACTCTTATGCAATATGACTCCTAAAACATTGTAAGACATGTTTTTCAAGTATAACACTTCGAAATCAATATGATAACATCAAAATTATTATTACAAGCAATCACCAACGGGCCGTACACATTTTCAAACGCTTAGACAATCAACCAAATTGTAATCATTTGGACATTCTAGTTGGACAAACAACTACAAGGTAGTCTTGTTAGATACCTTCTCATGTTTATAACCATCGCGTGTCGTGGACACCCTCAGGTTACAAGTCTTTAGACTTCAATTCTTGGCTAATCAATCTCAGTTTATTTAGATAAACTCTTCAGGCTCAGGTGAGTCTCATGGCCCCTCTTTTTACTATTTTACTAGGGGTGTGATACATTGCTCTGTTTTTAACACGTGAACGCGAGTACATATTTCAATATACTACATGAGTTGTTTTCAACTAATCAAATCAAAGCCCTCCGTAAGCATAGTCTGGTAATACGAAAGTAGCGTGAATATTAGTATATGGTACCATATAGGATTGACCCACCTCGTCCGGGTTAGTCACGCTAACCTCTGCAACGGACGTACTAATATTTGGGAAAACGAGTGTAGATTAGGCACTCGTGGAGGCACCTCGCTCGGAATTCTCTATATGGGACCCGACCCTCGAGTTAAGCTCAGACTATGCGCTCATGGTTGTATACACTATCAGTATCATTTGCTGGATGCAAATCAACATTTAAATCTTGCGGTTCACACACTATTATTTGATATCTAAACCTGTGAGCTCACCAGCGTTAGCTGACCCATTTTAGCATGTATCACAGGTACTCAGCAGTAAGACTGGACTGCCCATCAGGAATGCATAGTAGCTCGAGTCTTCATGCAAACTTCAGAGATTTCATTGCATTATTAGATTTTGTATAACTAATTATGTATTTAAATCTCTCATATTACGAACACGGGCTATGTATGAGTTCAAATTGTTGTAAACCTTTTTATATTAATATATTTTGGTAAGACGACGCATATAGAGTCATTTGCTATATATCTGTGTGCTTTGATTATTGATTAGTAACACCCAAATCATGCTTCCGCAAAACATTGAATTTGGGGGTGTTTCAAAAGCCTTGGGCATCCCAAATCGGAAAAACAATCTTTTCAAGAAATCGATCACAACTCTAGCATCATTCCTTGGTAAAGCTTTAGCCTCCGCCCATTTGGACACGTAGTCAACCGCCACCAAAATAAATTCGTTCTTGAAATGGAGGAAATGGACCCATGAAATCAATACCCCAAATATCAAAAACCTCACAAACTTGGATGCTCATTTGAGGCATTTCATCTCTTTTGGAGATGTTTCCGGTTCGTTGACAAGCATCTCAAGTTTGTCATAGAGTATTTGCCTCTTTGAAAATTACCGGCCAATAGAAACCCGCATCAAACACCTTTTTTGCGGTGACCGAGGGACCATAATGACCTCCCGTGGGGCCATGGTGACATGCATCCAAAATCTCCCTAGTTTTGCCACCCGAAACACATCTTCTAACCATCCCATCCGCACAGACACCGAACAAATGAGGCTCTTCTCAAAAGTAGTGCTTCAAATTTGAGAAGAATTTACTCTTCTCTTGGTGGCTCATCCCTTTTCTCAACACTCCACCAACCAAGTAATTAGCCAAATTGGCATACCATGGTGCTTCATCATCTTTTTCTTTGTCATCACCTACCTGCAAAAGAAATTCCTCGGGAAAGGAATCATCAACGTTAGTATCGCCTTGCTTGTCAAGATTTGGATTTTCCAATCTTGACAAGTGATCGGCGGCAAGGTTCTCGGCTCCCTTTTTATCCTTGATCTCAATGTCAAATTCTTGCAAAAGAAGAATCCAACGAATGAGACGGGGCTTAGCATCTTGTTTTGCAAAAAGATACTTTAGGGCCGAGTGGTCGGTAAAGGTAATGGTCTTTGATAAAACAAGGTATTGCCTAAATTTGTCAAAGGCAAACACCACGGCAGGTAACTCTTTTTCGGTGGTGGTGTAGTTTTGTTGGGCTCCATTCAATGTCTTGCTAGCATAATAGATTGGTTTAAAATAGGTGTCCACTCTTTGTCCTAGGATGGCTCCTAAGGCAAAGTCGCTAGCATCACACATAAGCTCAAATGGTTTGGACCAATCGGGGGAAACTATGATAGGTGATTTGGTCAATTGGTCTTTCAATGGGTCGAAGGCATTCAAACATGGTCCATCAAACACATAGGGAGCTTCCTTTTCAAGAAGTTTGGTCAAAGGTCTTGTAATTTTTAAAAAATCTTTAATAAATCTCTGGTAAAAACCGGCATGACCTAAGAAACTTCTAATGCCTTTCACATTGGTGGGTGGGGGTAGTTTGGCAATAACATCAATTTTAGCTTTATCGACCTCGATACCCAACCCTGAAACTTTGTGTCCTAAGACAATGCCCTCCTTCACCATGAAGTGGCATTTCTCCCAATTTAAAACCAAATGTGCCTTTTCGCACCTTTCAAGCATTTTATTCAAATTGGCCAAACAGGAGTCGAATGAGTTGCCAAAAAACGGAAAAATCATCCATGAAAACTTCCATGGAGGTTTCGATCATGTCTTGAAAAATGGCAATCATGCATCTTTGGAAAGTAGTGGGGGCATTGCAAAGACCAAAGGGCATTCTCCTATAGGTATAGGTCCCAAATGGGCAAGTGACGGTGGTTTTTTCTTGATCCTCGGGATCTATGGGGATTTAGAAGTATCCCGAGAATCCGTCAAGGAAGCAATAGAATTCATTCCCCGAGATCTATGCTTTTGTGTGTATTGATTATTTTCCTCATGAAGATAAGCATACTCCAAGTGGCTAGGGAGTGTTTTCAACTCCAAATCCCTTGGTGGATCCTCCAAACACGTCTTTATCCTCATATGATCATCCCCGCTTAATTCTTCAAAGCTTTCATCCTCGACTTGCTCATCCTCTTCCAAAGCATCTTCCATGCTCATCACCAATTCTTCCTCGGTCATTCTTTCATCAATTGATTCCAACAATTCAACAAGCTTCGACTCCATGCCAAGTAAGCTTTTCAACTCTTCATCCACCGCTTCATCTATCACATCAATTCTAAAACAAGAATCGTATGTAGAATAAGGATGCTTCATGGCCTTATCGACCGTGAAAGCAATCCTTTCTTGTCCTACTCCTAAGGTCAATTGTTTGTTTTTAACTTGGATGATAGTATCCGCAGTGTGCAAAAATGGTCTTCCTAAAATCAATGGCACTTTACTATCCTCCTCCATTTCGAGGATCACAAAATCAATCGGGAATGTAAATTGGCCAACTTCTATCAACATGTTTTCCGCAATCGTAATGGGATATTGGAATGACCTATCGGCTAATCTTATACTCATGCGCGTGGGGGTTAAGGATCCTAGGGCCAACTTAGCATACAATGAATATGGCATCAAATTAATACTAACACCTAGGTCCGCAAGTGCATCACAAGTAATGATTTTACCTAAGGTGCATAAAATGATGAAACTCCCGGGATCTCCAAGCTTTGGTGGAATTTGATTTTGGACAAGTGCTGAGCATTCCTCATTCAAGAACATAGCCGATGCCTCTGACAACTTGTCTTTGTTGCTCACCAAATCCTTGATGAACTTGGCATAATTGGGCATCCCGGTTAACACATCAACCAAAGGAACGCTGATCCGAATGCCTTTGATCATATCCACAAACTTTCCATATTGAGCCGCAATCTTTTCTTTCCTTAGCCGTTGAGGATAAGGGATTTTCGGCTTGTATGCCTTGACAACTGGTGTAGGTGACACTGGTGTAACCATTGGTGGAGATGCATCAACATCATCTTCAATCAATTCTTCCTCCTCATCCCGCAAAATAGGGTTAGAAACATGTTTGTCTTTGGTTTGAGGTGGTGGAAGTTTCTTCCCGCTCCTTGTAATGATAGCATTTACATGCTCGTTTCTTGCGGGAGGTGGTTGGTACGGATTTGATCCACTACTTGAAGGGTTTTGTTGGGTGTTGCTTGATAGGCCACCGGTTGGTCTACTACTTTGTCCCTCCGACAACCTATCCATCTTTCTCTCCAAGTCTTGAATGGAAGCTTGTTGGTTATTTTGGCCTTGTTCCATGCTTAACTTTATATTGGTCATTTGAGCTTTCAACCTCTCAGTACAAGCATCTTGTTTAGCTATAAACTCTTTCATCATTTGCTCCATTGGTGATAGAGTTGGTTCTTGTTTTTGAACCGGAGATGGGTTATTGTTTTGGTTTTGGTTTTAATTGTAGCTTTGGTTTTGATTTGGATTTTGGGGTTGGTTGTAGCCTTGATTGTACCCTTGGTTGGATCGAGAAAATCGGTTTCCTTGATTGTAGTTTCCTTCTTGGTATCCTCCTGAATTTCTATTTTGGTAACCACCCCGTTGGTAGTTTCCACCACCTTGATAATTGCCTTGTTGGAGGAAATTCACTTCTTCCTCATCCCCCATGATTGGTTGGTCATCTTGCATACAATTGACCGTGGCATGATTACCTCCACACTTACCACAACCATCTCTAAGCTCTTTAATCTCACCCTTTAAAGTCTTGAATTGTGAGTGAAACTTTGAAGATAGAGCTTTCAATTCTTTCATCATTGCCGAATTATCCGAGCTTCCACTACCACTACTACCTTCCGCAAAAGCCACATGTTTCCTAACCGGCTTTCCTCCTCTATCTTTCGCCCAATTCAAACTTTGGATTACTTTGTCTTCAAGCACTTTCCAAGCTTCATTCGGCGTCTTGTAAAGAAATAAATCTCCTCCCGAGGCATCAAGAATACTTGCCGATTGGATATTAAGACCATTATAGAATAAAACAATTATCTCCCCTTTCAATTACCCGTGGCCATGACAATTCCTTAGCAATTCCTTTATCCTACACCAAGCTTCTTCCAAAGTTTCTCCTTCTTGTTGTTTGAAGGCCCGAATTTCATTCAACAACTTTTCGGCCAAAGCCGGAGGAAAATACCTACTAACAAACGCTTCACTCATTTGATCCCAAGTTCTAATAGTATTAGGTTTAAAGCTCTTGGTACCAAATCTTAGTCTCACCACATAAGGACATTGGAAAAGTCCTTAGCCGAATTGCTTTATCCATATTAAGGTTGTACTTGAAGTACTCCCCGATCTCGAGAAAAGGTAGCTATGTGTTTGTGCGGATCGGCCCGCACTCTTCCATCTAATTGAGCATCCTTGAGGGCTTGCATATGATGTCCTTTCAAAGAGAAATTATTGTTGTCGATGTTTGGCCTTTGAATGGCCGAATCGGGTGTAGGTGCAATGGCCCTCGTCCGTTAAAATATAGGGATGTCATCTTCATCCTCCATCTCTTCCTCACTTGGCACAACTTCTTCCTCTTCTTCGTCCAGTGATACAAGTTCGTCCTCAAAAATCTCCTCAACGATTTCGTTCCCCCAAGATGATTCAGTTTCCGTTTGACTACTTGTTGAATCCGTCGGTTTTTGCTTTGGTTTCTTCCTTCGTTTGCTCTTGGTGGTTTTCTCCGGATTGGACAAGGGGCTAAGAAGCTCTTTACTGGAGGTCCTCGTGTTCATCCACTACCAAATAAACCTGTAAGAACACAAAAGATAAAAACGTAAAATGCACCGGCGCAACACAACTAAAAGTAACTTTCCGAGAATGAATTCTTAAAAAGGATCAACTAATCACACTTAGATTATGATCTAAAACACAAGTTCCCCGGCAGCGGCTCCAAAAACTTGATGTGCAAAATCTAGTAATAAAATTTTGTCATTGAAATATGAACAAGAAAGTACCATGCTAGACCAAAACACAACCGGGCAGTGCACCCTATTGGGTAGTAGTATAGTTGGGTAAGTTCGGGTTCGAACATAGGGAACTTAGTTTTAGATGTATTAAGTTAAGTGTGAGTAGTTTAGAAAATAAAATAAAAGTTGGGTTTGTGTGACCGTGTTGTCACGTTGCTTAAACTACAGTTTTAATTAAACTAGGCAAGTGGACTCTGAAGAGTCAAAGTGATTGATTAAGAACTTTCTTATGTTAAAAACATTATTTGTTTGGACTAGGTCGCTAGTGATTTCGGGGTGAAATGTTAAAACCGGTTTGGATAATATGCTAAAGTGAATATCATTCGAACAAAGGCTTAACATTCGCCATCACCTAATGTTCAAGTTCAATCCAAGTCCTTAAGACTTAATCAAGTAACGGACATTCGCCATGGTTACCAAAATTTCACGTTGAGCTTAATATATCTAGCTTGTTCCAAATTTACATCCTCAAATTAGTTCAATCATTTAAAGACAAACAATTGATAGTAAACTTGTAACACCCTCAAATTTCGGGTTGCGGAAGCGGTCGGGTCGGGTGTTACCAAATCAAATATCACAAGCACAAAGGTACATAATGAACGACTCTAAATGAGACATTTAAAAATAGTTATACATTTCCAAAATAAAAGTGTATACAAGTTGCGAGTTTGCAAAATAATTTCAATACATAATTTGTAATACAAAAGTTATGCAGAGAAATCCAGTTGTTTGAAAACATGCGACTCGAGCTAGCATATCTTGTAGCAATCCTAATCCTGCTGGGCAAATGAGAACACATGCTAAAACAAGTTAGCTATGAAGCTGGTGAGTTCATAGGATTGTTAGTTGAATCGTAAAGTATAAAACCTTATAAGCTTTGAAAAGTAGTTCAAAATCCACGATTCTGATATGTTTTGTATTGAAGTTGTAACACCAATGTGTATACATCCTACAAGGTATCTCATACCTAGGTGACCGTGATGTGTACCTAAGTACATAAACATTTGAGGCATTCCGTGCCTGGATACCTATCAAGTATTAAGTAATCTATCAATGCGAGGCAATACATGCCTAAGGACTATCGGGTAATTGTATGACCATGTCATATGATGTTATGTAATAATTGATGTGCCACTTGGCATAGCGTGTAGCATCCAACAACATAATTGTAGTCCCATGGAATATGATTGAGTATATAGTCAAATACTGAGTTGACGGCCTCGCACGAAAGTTCACCGATCCGCTAATTGTACGGATCACGAGCATAAGCTCGCCCATCCGCATGTGTGTGTGGATCACGAGCATAAGCTCGCCCATCCATCGAGTGTATCGCTTTACCGCGATATCGTACTTGTTCCCACTGCAATACCGTGACATCGTTTTGTGCCCACTTCTCACCGTGGCATCGTTTTGTGCCTATCTGGCATCAACCGAATTGCTCGCAAGCAAAGTTTGTAATTGAGCCGGTAGTACTATGACATGCCCGACGTGAGTGATTGAGCCAACAGTACAACGACATGTCCGACTTGAGTAATTGAACCGACAGTACAATGACATGTCCGGCTTGAGTAATTGAGCCGACAGTACAACGACATGTCTGACTTGACTAATTGAGAGCCGACAGTACTACGACATGTCCAACTAGTTCGATTGTGTTTGTATGTGTGTATGTATACCTATATATATATATAACTAAATTGTAGGTGGCACCAAGTGCTCGAGATGAAGTACAAGCATGTATGTATATATATATATATATATATATATATATATAAGTTGAATCAACAAATACCTCAGATAGAGTAGTATGTAGCACATGAAATTGATTTATTGTAGCTAAGTATGTATATACAATACTTAACTATTTGTTATGTCGCAATAAGTCTAGGTATGACTAATCATCACCTAGTTGTTTTGGTATTAGTATAAGAAATCCATACTAACGCATATTTCCACTATATACTCCTAGCCTCAACCTAGCAAGTATATTGAGGTCCTTGGTTGTTGTTTACTTGAGTTCAATTCCAATTTAAAAGTCCTGGAATATATATGGGCAATTTTAGTTCCTGAGAGGAAGACTAATCCTGTAAAAGTCTAGTTGCTGTCTTGAGTAGGTAGAACTAAATGGTCCTAGTGTTTTTGATAGCATTGTCCCGTGACAATATGGTCCGGGAATAATTAATGACTTAGTCAAGTTATGTAGTGGTAATTGTTTGTCAACAATCTAACAGTGTACGGTTAAAACCTATCTAGGTTAAGTATTGATATTGTTCCAAGACAATATGATGGGTGTAATTCCTAAGTATTACACATTTAGTATTACATGGCAGTAATATAGATAAGTGTGAATTATAAAAATTTATTATTGTAATTTGAAAACAATAGTTGAGCATGCGTCTCACCCCGAAAACAGTAAAACAGTTGAAAGAGTGGGGCTATGAAACTCACCTGTGAGTTGTCAGCGATCCTAAGATATGCGTGTCGTCCGATGGTTATATAAGTAAGAGACAAATCAATTTTTCTAAGCGAGTTGTGCAAATATATTCGTTCGTCGCTCAGGTTTGAAAACTGTGTACGGGGGTCCGGGGGCAGCGCCCCTGGTAGCGGGGTCCAAGGGGTGGCAACCCCTGGCGGGGTCCAAGGGGCAGAGCCCCTGGTTGGGCGGTGAAAACGCTCCGAAATTTCATTTCGGAGTAATATTAGGCGGTAAAATTTGAGTTTCGACACTTAGTGAAAAATGTGTATTTTCTGTTTTAGGCGACACTAGGCAAGTGTCGCTATAGGCGACACTTAAGATTGGCGTCACTTGGGAAGTGACGCTACGGGCGTCACTAAGGAGCGTCACTTAAGGCGACACTCAAAGGCGTCACTATTTGCGTCACTAAATACGACACTTCCATGCGGCACTAAGATGCGCCACTAATATGCGACACTTACATGAGGCACTAAGATGCGTCACTAATATGCGACACTTACATGCTTCACTTACGCAAGTGACGCTGCACTGCAGGTCTGTGGGCGACACTCCGTCTGTTCGACGGGTTTTCACCCAAAAATGCAATCTAGCCCATTTTTAGGCCGAATCTTGTTGTTATAATGGTAATACATGATATATTAAGTGTTTTTAACATGAAATAACAAAGAAAAGTGGGTGATTCCTTATGATTTGAAGGTTGAAGGTTTGAAGATGATGATGAACTTGATGGTGATCTTGATGAAGAAGATGAATATGATGATGATGACGATTTGTTGCTGTTTTTGATGTTACTCTTGTTGTTGTTGTTGATTATTATTGTTGTTGTTGTTAAAAATTTAGAGAGAAAGATGAGATGGAGAAAAAGAAGAAGATGATGAGAATGAGGTGAATGAGGTGGGAGTTTGGGTTTTTGTTAAAACTCAGATCCCCAATTTGGGGACTGTGGTCTCCAACCACAGTATACAATACCCGCGTTTTGTACCCGATCGTAATTTAAAATAATATTTTAAATCTGAAGATTTATTTGTATTCTTTCTAAATATTTTCGAGTGAAAGTATTTCATAAAAACACTATTTTGAAATTAAAATTTAGTAACTTGTTTTCGCGCGGTTTTAGATAACCAGAATGCGTTTAAAATTAAAACGAATTACATTTTTGAATGTATAATATTTTTCCTCCAATGTATAATGTTTATTGCAACTAATAAAATATTAGTTATGAAATTTTGTCACCGAAGTTCGAACGTTTTATCCAGCGTTCTTTCAAATGTGATTTGTTTGCATATAAAACTACCATTATTCAAAGTTTAAATTTGGCGCGAAAATTGACTTTTTGACCAGGTGTTACAAAACTGCTAAATAAAAGACGTTTGCCATATTTACTAGCAATTCATCAAATGAGTTTAGATAAATGTTTGAAAGCTCAAATGCACAAGTTTAATAGATCAAACAAAACGACCAAAGATTTTGTTCACAATTCATCAAACGAAAGCATTTCGACATATCCGCCACTTATATAAATTAGCTCAATTGTTTCACTTATACCAATTTTGTAACCACAAACAAGGTTTTCATTTGCACTTAGACATACAAAATCATAAATAATTCTCACAAACAACAAGCGTTCGCTATAATTGCTTGGTTAAAATACTAACAAGTTCCAATAATTACAAGAGCCAAATTCATACAAGTAAGATGATAAACTATGAACCTTAGCATAATCAAACACCAAAGATGAATCACCCCTAATCAACTAGCTAGTTCACCCAAACAAGTAAACAAGTAATTTAGCCACTCATCATCACAAGAATCATGAAATAAGAGCTAAAAATCAAAGAAACCATAGATTACTTCAAATTAATTAAAATGGAAATTGTACCCAAATGATTACACAAATGTAGATGATTGTTGTTGCTTGCTTGTGCTTCTCCACAATTTACCAATGAAATTACAAGTGATTTTTTTAGTGAAATTCGTAGGTTAAAATGAGTGAAAATGAGTTGGAGGTGAAATGGGGTTTTTCTTTGAGAGAACCCCAAAAAGGTGAAGTGTGTGTGATAATGGATGATGATTGAATGAATGATGCTGAGTTTCTTTTTAGGAGTATCACAAAAACCTTCCAAAGCTTCAGTCCATGGGTTTTTGGGTGATTTGGAACCAAAAATAGGTTAGCAATAAATGCACCAGCCTTCATTTTCGCACAGCACACCATTATTCTTCGGACACCCGAGCTATATCTAGGTATGAAAGAGATAAACAGTGGTCCGCTAAACTAGCATATCAGCTGAGAATGTATAGCCGATCGGCTGAATAAGCTTACCCGATTGGCTTTGCTCCCGTAGCCGAACGGCTTCTTTATCCTCGACTTCGAGCTTTCAACAAGGGTGAGCTGCTGTGACACTTTTGAACTAAATGAGCCTATCGGCTATATTTACCCGATCGGTTCACGGATCTTACCCGATCGGCTCAGATGATATAGCCGATCGGCTATGACACGTGTCCAGGCTTGCATCAGTTCAGCATCAGACTTGGCTCAGATTTCTACCAACTTCACCACATTGCATGCTTTTCCAACGATTCAACCTGAGATAAATTTTCAAACGAAATAAGTACCGAAAGTTCTCAAAATTTACTCAAATACAAATGCAAAACAATGATATCCTGACAGATTTATATAGACAAAATGAGCGATATCAATATACAATACTTAGATATTAAGTGTAGCACAAGGAACCTAGGTATGTATAACCATCACCTAGGTGTTTTGTACTAGTATAAAGGGCTATACTAACATACGTTACTAACGTATACTTCTAGCCTCAGCCTAGAAAGTATATTGAGGTCCGTGTTAATGTTTATTTAAGTGCAAATCCATTATAGTAACAATGGCATGCAAAGGAATTCTTAGTTCCTAGAAGGAACACTAATTCTGTAACAACCTAGTTGTTGTCCAGCGTAGGTAGAACTAACCAGTTCTAATATATTTGATAGTATTATCCTGCGACAATATGGCCAATGTGTAGTGATAACTTAAGCAAGTTATGTAATGGTAATGGTGTTTCAACGACAAAATAGTGTATAGTGGTAACCTATCCAGGTTAAACTATGGTATTTCCTACAAAAATATAGTGGTTGTAATTCCTACGTATTACACATTTTGTATTACATACAGTAATATAGTCAAGTATGAATTATAAAAGTTTATCATTATAATTCAAAAACGCATCTGGAATTCAAAATCGGAAAAATTGACTAAGTCTGGCCGCGAGCTGAAAGTGCGGTGCGAACTGAGTTCGCGGTGCAAGTTGAGATTGGGCTCGCAAGGCAAGGTAGGCTGTAAACCAAGTTTGGTTCACGGCATAAGGTTTGGTTCGCAAGTCAAGAGTCATTTCGCAAGAATCTCGTCTCGCAAGTCAAAGTCGACTCGCAATTCGGGTCAGTTTGCAGATCAGTTCGGCTCGTAGGTTTTCTGTTCGCTTCGTAAGATGAACTGGGATCTGGGATCTCAGTTCGCAGGTTTTCTGTTCGCTTCGCTTTGAAGTGGGTTTTGATTTTTAAAGCATTTTCGATGGTTTTCTTGGACATAATCAGTTGCTAGAACACTTATACATGATGTTTTAAGCCTTTTAAACGCGAAAATTAAAGGAAAGGGAGAGATTCTCACCGAGCTCAAAATGGTGAATCGGGAATTCGGGATGATGAAGATGATGATGTTATTCTTCTTCTTGCTTCCCTTTCTCTGATTATGATGATGATTTCGAAAATGATGATGGTGGTATCGGTGGTGATGGTCGGCGGTGGTGTAACCCGAGAGAGAGAGAGAGAGAGAAAGAGATGTACACAGGTGGAGAGGTGTTTGTGTGTGTGGAAATAAAATAAAAAAAATTGGGATGGGGTGTGTTTGGGGCCGGCTTTTACAAGGATGGGGAGGACACTGTCTCTCAAATTGCAGTATTAAAAGCCCGTGTTTGTTTACCCGGTCGTATAAAAATGTATTATTTTTTATTCTAAGAATTTATTAATATTCTTTCGAAATGTTTTCGAGTCGAAACACTTTATAAAAATAAAATGTTTGTATTAAAATTTTATAACTTGTTTTCACACTGTTTCCATTCAGTAAAACACATTTTTAAATAAAACGAAATGTGTTTAAACATTTTTCAAGTAAATAAATATCGTTCGCATAATATATATCTACATATATAATTTTGAATATTTTGGTTTTAGATGCGTACAAAGTACGAATGTTTAAAGTTAAATTGGGCCTGAAAATTGACCTTTTTGACCGTGTGTTATATTTTGCAATGCCCATGCCCCCCTCTTGACCCAAAAAAACGACCATCAACCACCCCTCCCCATACTTGCACATGGGTGGAAGATTTGATCTCAAAACTCACTCAATCCAATTCTCACCATACTCCCTAACTCTCCTCACTCAACCTCTTTCTCTTGTCTCCCTCATCTTCTTCACGGCAGCAGCAGCACTATCATCATCATCATTCATCATCATCATCATAATAATCATCTATTATCAGTTTGCAAAGGAAAGAACAAGGAGCAAACATCATCATCACATTACCTACTTATTCTTCATATAATCACTTGTAAGAATACCACTACCTTAACTTTCTTTCATGTATTTTTAGGATATAACATGCTAATGGTTCACTTTTGAAGATCTTTGTTAAAAACATACGAAAATTATACCTAAAAACGTTTTGTACAACAAAATATGCACAAAGTACAAGAAATTTTCCTGATCAGATTTTTATACGTTTTTCTCCAGAGAATTTTGAGCTCAAAAATACACTAAAAATGTCAAATCGTGTGTCAAAAATAAATCAAGATCTTAACTAAAAGATCCTAGTGGTTTCATAATTTTTTTGACTCCGTTTACTACCCGAAAATGAAGATATAAATTCATATAGCAAAACTCTTCCAGTTGGCAAATATTTACACGAATTTCAGGAGACCGTATCTCTGTGTACAAAACTCGAAATGACGTAAGGTCATTTCCCAAAGACTACAAATTTAGTTAGCTTTTAAAGTAGTATAATTACGTTTTCTGCGGATAAGTAGAACTAGAGATATAAACTGATTTTTGGACCTGTGTCGATATTGATAGCTGCTGGACACACGGTTGATTATGTAATTATTTGACCCACTTTTTATTAGCTAAAGTTATGAAAAAAGTAATGGTAAGAAGCTAAGACATAAGGGAACATTGGGTAATTTTCTCGGAATTTTTTGTGAAGGTTTAATTTTGGTGAATAAAACTGTGCGGACTGATTTGTGTTCCCACAAATAAAAAAGAGCTACTGTGAGTTTTAGGAAAAATGTGAAAACTACTTTTTACGTGTTCATTTATGATACGATTTTACGTGTATAAGTTTCGGGTCAAACTGAACACCTTTGACCAAGTCAACCGAAAATGAGTCTCGATACGATTAACGCAAACCAAACTATAAAACGTTAGATTTAGTCTCAAAACGAGAATTTTATGTATTAAATTTCAAAAATCGGACAAAAATGCTATAATAATAATACAAACGAAAAATGACATTTTTACAATTACGGTTAATTGAAAATGAAAATTTTATATATTTGTATGTGAATAACGAAGATGACACACACACACAAACATACACACACACACACACATATATATATATATATATATATATATATATATATATATATATATATATATATCTCTATATACGAATAAGTTATGTATATACATACAACGAACCAACTATATATATATACATGACGAACGACTATATAATACTTGTATATAATGTTATGCACAAACGCAAATCGTAACATGAATAACTATATTTTGGGAAATACTATTATTCGGTAACATCACCAATGAATCGTACGCATTTTTAAACACAATGATTTTAAAAATCCCTTTCGTTTGTTTAGATTGAAACCCCTTTCGTTTGTTTACATCTAAACAAAACACAATCGTACGCATAGATTGGTAAATTAGCCATCTACTTACATAAATAAATCCCTTTCGTTTTGGTTGCTAGGAGACTTTTACTTTTCAACTAGTTTATCATACAAACGCTAGTTCTCACAAGCTCACGAGGTGAGTTCACAACCCCTCTTTTACTGTTTTACTGCTTTCAAATTAGGGGTAAAAAACATACTATCTGCTTTGGAAAACTGTTTACTTATAAATTGCTTTTCAAAAAAGGATTGAAAACTTATTTTCTTATGAAACGATTTTCATTTTGGGAATACATCAACCATCTTGGTACGAACCTAATTAAAGAATTGTAGTGCATAAAAGTCCTCATGCTTGTACCCATTAACTAAGTGATTCTAGCCACTAGATATACGGATAGTACTATCGAGTTGACATCCCTCGGCATTTAGTTAGCCATTAACCCCCGACTTTATTGGAGCGTATATGATAGCATGCAAAAAGTCAAGTTTTTGTGTGCTGTTATATCACCTTTTTAGCCCAATTATGGATGAAAACATTTGAAATATATATTTTTATACTAAATTTCATAATGATGGCTAAAATATAGACGGTGCTTCAAGAATCAACCAATAAGACTTAAAAACGAGTAAAATAGAGCACAAACAATCATAAGCATTCTCGTTTACGCTTTTTAGCACTTTTTGAGTTCTACTTAGAATTATGACCTTCAACTTATGTCATTTTCTTCGTTAGGAAATTACGAACGCGTGGATATAAAGAACGCTCAAAACGGATAATCGACGAAGAAGTTATGCCCTAACGAAGAATCAAAGCAACCGAAGACCAACAATACGGGAGAGCCAAGCCGTATACGGCCAAGCTCAGCCGTATACGGCCAAGCACAGACTGTATACGCATGACCGTATACGGCCATGTCTCAGCCGTATGCAGCCTTCTTGCCCGTATACGGCCGGGTCTCTCTCGTATCTCCCAATTCTCACCCGAAATACGGCTGGACGTCCCGTATTTGATGTCTTGCCCGTATAAAGGAGGATTTTTATACGGTTT
Organism: Pseudognaphalium luteoalbum; assembly: GCA_963422505.1. Taxonomy (NCBI): domain Eukaryota; kingdom Viridiplantae; phylum Streptophyta; class Magnoliopsida; order Asterales; family Asteraceae; genus Pseudognaphalium; species Pseudognaphalium luteoalbum. Next base: position 84,138,370 of record OY730192.1, on the reverse strand, counting down.
GGTAATACGGCTGAGATTTTGGAGGTGGGAATACGGTTGAGGAATACGGTTGAGCCAAATCTATAAATACTCACCACCACCTCCTCATTTCACACACTCCACACTTCAACAACTCACTTTCTCACTACTCTCTCTCTAGATTTAGGTTTTTATTTTTAGTTTCTCTCTCTAGGTTATTTCTCTAGTATCTCTCTAGTTTCTCTCTCTAGAAACTAGTGGGAAGATTAGGGGGAGAATCCATCGCTTTTAGAGTAGTTATGTAATTTAGTTCGTAGAAGCTAGCATTTGTAATACTTGGGATATTATTCGGCGAAATACAAGTGTTATTCAGCTCGCAATTATTTACGGGTAATATCTATCCTTTCTTATATTAATTTGTCATAATGTTCTTGTTTGATGTTTGTGATTTATTAATATTGGAAATGTTTATTGCCATGCTTTGTGAGTAGTTGCTTGTATGTTTGCCATGATTTAGATAGTTGTAATTAGGCATGATTAATGGAATTGTTATACCTTGTATCTGTTTAAACTTATCATGCATCTAGACTTAGTTTACAGATCACCCTTTCCAGTCCTTCACATGACTATCACCTTAGCTGTAGGCTTAAGCTATGGTAGATAGTTATCCGTGTTATCGTACGAATCCATGTTTGTTACTGTAATTCGGCTAAAGTACTGAGTATAGCGATGGAAACAGCACTGGTGGAGTACAAACGTGGAAGCTCTGGAAAAGCCGTATGTATTGACATTGTGACCTACCTAGAAACCCTAGAATATGGCATAGAAACCGTAAAGCTGTGGAAATGCTAAGTACACTGTAGGTCTACCTCTGGTTACACATATGTGGAAATACATTAACCAAAGTACACTGTAGCTGTACCAAGGGTTAGTAAACATGTGGAAAAGCTACAATACATGGTAAACTTACCTCTGGTTACGAACGTTGTGGAAATGCTTTAAGCACTGTATACCATGGTTGTGCCTAAGGTTAGTTGGCTATGAAGAAGCTGGAGTACACGGTGAACATACCTCTGGTTACAAGAAACTGTGGAAAATGGTTAGAGTATTGTACACCGTAAGTACCTAGGGTTAGCAAGCTGTGGAAAACAATGCATTGTACACGGCTAGTGTACCTAGGGATGAATGACTGATCGCAAAGGAGAGTTCTAGATCATAATATAAGTAATTATGCTAATAAAACCTAAGAGAATGAGTCTAGAGATGAAAGTCAAACCCAACAGTGGTTCAGGATTCTTAAAACCCTTAGACTCTACAAAACTGATAGTTTAGAGTACAAAGTTAAATAATCAGTACACAATTACAAAATAATATTTAGACTTAGGTGTTAAGAAATGTCAGAATAACCTGAGGGCAGTCTGCTACCTTATTCCTGCAACCTTCATGGGTCACTAGTCCTAACCAGACATTGGGGGGGGGGGGGGTTGAGTAGCCTGTTCTGATCAGAATCACGATAGCATAGGTACTCAGTGACATACTAATTTAGAATCTATCTAAAGAAGTAGGGTCCTAGTGTTTACACCTATAGATTACTTATCTGTTACCTAAATGTATCCCATAATGAACATCATCACAGTAATACACTATCCCCAAATCATGGTGAACCACATCTCCATCATCCTTAAGTGTTACATATATGCTAGCTTCCCTTTTATTTTATGATTTAGTAGTTAAGAAATTAGAAAACCAAATAAAACTTATCCAACTATCCAAACCCAGCTTAATTACTAAGTTATCCGAGTGAGCTCTACTTCAATTCTACCGTCATGAAGAATGAACCTGGATCATTCTTGCCACTTACTAGTATCAGGTACTCGTACCTAGTATCTGTACGTTGTTCGGAAGGTTTAGGTCCCGATAATTATAAATTTAAAACTACCCATGATGCAGCCACAAGCGAGAGGTCCGCAACGACAGGAAGCGATTCCTTGACTGACCGTTTGGGGCACATCAAGTTTTTGGCACCGCTGCCGAGGATGGTAGTACGATTTGGAGCTTGTTTAGATAGATTTATTATTAAGAGATCCTTTTGACTAGGATTCACCATCCCTGTCAGAAGTTACTTTCTGCCCATAGACTAGCATAGATTAACTTAGCTTAGCTTAGTTTAGATTAAAATTCACTTCTCACCTCAAATTTAATTCTTAAACCTTCTTCGGGTATCGTCTTTTCTAAAAACTTAGGAAAATGGCAAATGTACAACAATTAATAGATCAATTTGATAGTCTTGTTCAAGATAGATGTAGAAGTGATTCCCAATTAGATAACGAATGTCAAGGGTATAGTAGGAGTTATTTGGATAACGTAGGATACCTAGATCCTCAAATACAATACCAATATTATCCTTACGCTTTCCAATGTCAATACCAACCCTATTATCCTAAACCATTCAATGTCTACCCATACTCATCATACCCTGTATCTGAACCACAACCGTACGAAAGTTCTTACTTGAGAGATACATCTTTTCTCAGCAGTAATGTTGTTTTCTCACCCTCTTCCAACTCACTTGAACAATTACTAAAAGAACAAGGGGACATGCTTAGAAGAAGTTCTGATAAGCTGTCTAATTTACAAATACAAGTACGTAGTAAGGGAAATGAGGATCAAGATATAACCAACTTTAGGCTACAGGAAGATGATAGGAACACACACACCACATCTACTTCACTCGACACATACTTTCATTCTCATGAGTCTGGTTTCAAACTTTCTTCTAATCCTACATCTACAAAATCTTCTAAATCCTCACTTCCACCCATTCTTAACCTATCAATATCCTAGACCGACGAAGAGTTCATTCTAGAGGAGCTCTTCGAGCCATTGCAATTAGAAACTACTGGCCAAGGTGACGAGTACGACCAGGTGGATGAAGAGATAGAGATGGAGAATCCGGAGGTGGAGATTTATAAAGAAGACTCAACTTCAAAAGGACGGGAGGAATGTGCGCTGACTCTAAGAAGTGATCTCATCCCAACTCATACCGACGTGGTTGATACTATTCCACAACTAGTTGTGGTTGATGATACCCACATATCTTTCTGGATGAATCACCCTTTGGTCTAGTTAAACCTTCTATTTCCTTAGATAACCCAGTTACCCAAGAAGTTGATGAGAATGTGGTTACAAGATTGGAGACAATAATGGACTCTGTCCCACCTCCATGCCCAGAGTACAACATTAACATCAACCAAAAGACCATAGGAAGTAAGGTGGGGTCTGCGTCAAGGTTGCGCTACATACCATCTCTCCACTACATAATAAAGTATACATCATGGAGTGATGGGAACCTCTTTGACCAACCCATTGTACCCATCCAAACTGAGAAAGTAGAAGAAGTCGAGAGATTTATTATACCTCAAGTAAAAAAAATCACTCACTTCGACGCACCTTCTCATCTAATTGGACATACCCTAGGAATGACCTGCTTTATCTATCTAGGTATGTGCCAATACCACCACTTGTGTCTACTGATGGATGCAAGTGAGCTAGGATTTTCTGAGAAATAGAGCTAGAGTCAGGCTCGACACTCGAACAAAAACAAGCGCTTCTTGGGAGGCAACTCATGTTTAACGTAGTATGAGTAGTAGTTAACTAACCCCAATAAGTAAAAAATGAAACCCTAAAAGCATGTTTATGTTTCTTTTAATTTAAGTGAACAAAAAGGGAATGAATTTCAAAAATGACTTGGAACTTTGTTGCGTCACCAGCGGTCGGTAAGGATTTTAGCCTTGTCGTTGCATCGGCTACTGGCGACGGCGATCAGTGGGTGTTTTAAATTTGTATTTGCAGGGCCTAAGTTTTCCATAACAATGCTAATCCTAAGGGTGAGCAAGGGGTAGATATGACCTAGAGTCGTTCTTCAAACCGACTGAATTGAAAATAAGGCATGGCAGATGAGGGCTTTTAAACTAGTGAAGGATTTATAAAATAGTGGGAAAGTTTTGGTTTTTCTATTAACTAACTTAGGAAAGTAAATAAATTAAAGCGAAATTAAAATAAAAGATAAAGCAGATAAGATAAAGGTAGTGTTTGCTGAGACTTCGTTAATTAAGTTATGAGATGATATTTGAAGAAACTGTATTGAAAGATATTAGTTAATTATCATTCTTGAATACTTGTATGTAAACACTAGATTCCCTACTAATTAAAATTTCATTAGCATGTCACACAGGGAGCTAGGTTATGGTAACATTCCAAAGTATTTAAAATAATAAGCAAAATCTTAATTATGATTTAATAATACTTTCATATGAACGGGAGCAAAATCTAAAGGTACTAGAAAAAACTGAATCATATAACGATTCCTCGTCATACTAACAGATTTGTATATTTAAAAAGTCCTTTTATGACTTTAAACCAACCATTGCTTTAGACTACCCAATAAATCCCCTAATTATCCACAGTGTTCCTCACTTTTATGACCTTATACGGCCATGGCTCAGCCGTATACGGCCTGTCTTGCCCGTATATGGCCAGGTCTCTCTCGTATCGCCCAATTCTCACCCGAAATACGGTTGGACGTCCCGTATTTGATGTCTTTCCCGTATAAAGGAGGATTTTTATACAGTTGGGAAATACAGCTGAGATTTTGGAGGTGGGAATACGGTTGAGGAATACGGTTGAGCCAAATTTATAAATACTCACCACCACCTCCTCATTTCACACACTCCACACTTCAATAACTCACTCTCTCACTACTCTCTCTCTCCAGGTTCTCTCTCTAGTCTCTCTCTCTAGAAACTAGTGGGAAGATTAGGGGGGAGAATCCATCGCTTTTAGAGTAGTTATGTAATTCAGTTCGTAGAAGCTAGCATTTGTAGTACTTGGGATATTATTCGGAGAAATACAAGTGTTATTCTGCTCGCAATTATTTACGGGTAATATCTATCCTTTCTTATATTAATTTGTCATAATTTTCTTTTTTGATGTTTGTGATTTATTAATATTGGAAATGTTTATTGCCATGCTTTGTGAGTAGTTGCTTGTATGTTTGCCATGATTTAGATAGTTGTAATTAGGCATGATTAATGGAATTGTTATACCTTGTATCTGTCTAAACTTATCATGCATCTAGACTTAGTTTACGGATCACCCTTTCTAGTCCTTCACGTGATTATCACCTTAGCTGTAGGCCTAAGCTATGGTAGATAGTTATCTGTGTTATCGTACGAATCCATGCTTGTTACTGTAATTCAGCTAAAGTACTGCGTATAGCGATGGAAACACCATTGGTGGAGTACAAACGTGGAAGCTCTGGAAAAGCCGTTTGTACTGACATTGTGACCTACCTAGAAACCCTAGAATATGGTCTAGGAACTTTATAGCTGTGGAAATGCTAAGTACACTGTAGGTCTACCTTTGGTTACATATCTGTGGAAATACATTAACCAAAGTACACTGTAGTTGTACCAAGGGTTAGTAAACATGTGGAAAAGCTACAGTACATGGTAAACTTACCTCTGGTTACGAACACTGTGGAAATGCTTCAAGCACTATACACCGTGGTTGTGCGTAAGGTTAGTTAGCTATGAACAAGCTGGAGTACACGGTGAACATACCTCTGGTTACAACAAACTGTGGAAAATGGTTAGAGTAATGTACACTGTAAGTACCTAGGGTTAGCAAGCTGTGGAAAATAATGCATTATACACCGCTAGTGTATCTGATATCGCGTAAAAAGTCATGTTTTTACCAACGATATCTCTCTAATTACTAGAGAAATATTTGGCATGTGGACTCAAATGATGCTCAAATTAAAGAAAATTTACCAAGAAGATCAAAATGAAGAGGCGCGAGAAAAATCAAGCAAAACGAACAAAAAAGGAAGATTCCACACACAATTGAAGATACAAGGCATCCGAAACAAGATTTAGAGACAAAGTACCTCTCAATGAGTTTTCTCTTATCCAAAATCTTCGTTTTCAAATTACGAATCTAACAGAAGAAGAATCAACAAAAATAGATGAAGAATGAAGATTCTATGTACACCGGAATATTCAAACGATTCGTACGAGACATCTAAATATCATAGATGCATTTCAAGGATTTCTTTTCATCAAAGTCTTCGTTTTTGAAAAACGAATCCAACGCAAAAAGAATCGATGAAAACGGACGTATAACAAAGAAGATACGCGCGAATCAGGAAACGAAGCAAAAGACGGCGAACCGGGGTGGCTGCTGGCCACCAAGGCCCCGCCGCCGGCCACCATGGTGGCGGCGCTGGCTGCCTTCCCCCTGTCCCCCACCTCTTTTCCATCCTTGCTCGTACTCGCCTAGTACACGTGCTTGACCTTTTCTGCAACTTTAGTGTACACGTGCTAGACCTTTTCACGCTTTAGGGTACATGAGCTAGCCACTTTACCACCTTTTGCTAACATGTGCCCCTATTTGCTAAAGTGCACCAAAACTCAAGTATAAATAGGTTCCTTTGGTTCATTTGAAAGACAACAACTTCTACACCATTCACAAAACACACCATACACCTTTCTTATCTTGTAAAATTAGTTGTAGTTCTTCCTTTAGGCTAGTTAATTAGAATAGCTAATTAATTAACTAAGAAAGATTAGTACGGACGTGCTCTGGGACGCATTGTAGCTACGAGTTATTTGTACACCTTTCCAGGTTTTAATCTATCTTCCATGTTTAAATATGTTTGTTCTTTATTTTATTAATTTAAATATGCATGCTAGAATTGTCATGATTAACTAGATAACTCAATTGTCTGCTATGATAGTCATTTAGAAAGTTTTAAATATGTAACTGTGTTGTATGTTATGAGACTGCGGATGGCTTATATTACAATAGAAAGTATAAATAGGTTCCGTTGGTTCATTTGAAAGACAACAACTTCTATACCATTCACAAAACACACTATACGCCTTTCTTATATTGTAAAATTAGTTGTAGTTCTTCCTTTAGGGTAGTTAGTTAGAATAGCCAATTAATTAACTAAGAAAGATTTGTACGGAGGTGCTCCGGGATGCATTGTAGCTACGTGTTATTTGTACACCTTTCCAGGTTTTAATCTATCTTCCATGTTTAAATATGTTTGTTCCTTATTTTATAAATTTAAATATGCATGCTAGAATTGTCATGATTAACTAGATAACTCAATTGTCTGCTATGATAGTCGTTTAGAAAGTTTTTAAATATGTAACTGTGTTGTATGTTATGAGACTGCGGATAGCTTATATTACAAATAGATGTAGGAATTAAATCTTTATCGTTTATCTGCCCAACTCATGTTGTGACTAAAACCTTATCTAAAAATGAACGTAGCTAACTCATAGGGTATATGTCACTTAGTTATACAATGTTTGATTGAATCATTGAGCTCGACATGGCTGGTGTTCTCTAGACCAAAATAGGATCCAAGAGACACAGAATATGGGAATAGAGGTAGATTAAGATTAAATTCATACAGACGATATTTTTGAGACAACTTTCGGAATATCCTCGACTTAAATAATACCTTTGCATGCTTATACTGAACTGTTGCTTTGATCGTCTTATTGCATGTTCTTGTTTAATTGTTGCCTTAGGATTATCATAATAGTGAAATACAAATGGCATTAATCATCGTGAAATAATATGACGGCCCCTATTCAACTATTCTTTGATATAGTACTGGAAACGCTTACTACGGAGTACAAATGTATGGAAGTCGAGAACGACCGAAGGTAGTTGTATTATAAATCGGATAACAAACGTATCACTTAAGTTTCCATTTGTAGCACAAACCATCCCTGTTTTCTTGCATACCTGAGTAATGTTGATAAATCGTACGAATAAGTGATGACATATTATCTGGCCGCCTAGACCAGTTAGTCCAACCTATTCCGGTGAGGGTAAACCTCGTTCATAAGATTGTTTATTCAACAAACTATGCCATGATTCAGACATCTCTAACGACCGAGATTGGGGAATAGGATTCGAGATTAACTGTCGGATAATATGGGTATACATTTGAGAGAACTTTCGGTGTATGCTTTAATATATTCTGCAACCCACGTGACATTCTATTTTCCTGATTGTGGACACTTCTGCATTAGCCCGATAGGAGGATTGCAGTAATAGCTCACCTTAACATACGAACTTATCCCCATTAGAACTCTCCATATTTAACAACTCCTCAACTACTTCATAGTAGACAATCGCTTTAATTGCTGAATGCCCGAAGTAACCTCCACTTTTTAGTTTAGTTTAATTTAATTTAGAGTAGAAAACCCAAAACCAACTCTTTTATCCCTAGCTAAATACATAAGAGTTTCTAAATCCCCTAACTTTAATTTGCCGCTCTTTGAAGAACGATGCTAGGTCATACTTGTCCTTTGCTAGCCCTTTGATTAGCATAATAGTAACCCTAGGCCCCAGCCTTACAAATTTAGAAACTTTAGAAATTTAGTAACCCACTGTTGTCTCGCATCACCATTAGAAATTTCAACGACCGGTGTGAGACAACAAGTTTTTGGCGCCGCTGCCGGGGATCGTTAGCAACCGATTTTAGGAATTTAGCAACTTTAGTGTTTAGCAATCCTTTTGAGAGATCAACATCGATCAAAATTTACCTTTTTGCCTTTAAGATTAGTTTAGTTTTAGTTTAACCACTTTTGACCAGTCATGTCAACACCCTATTTTGATTGGACTATCCCCACACCAAATGGATCTTTAACCCAACTTTTGGTTGTTTCCTCACCTACAAACCACTTACCTTCCTCATAACAATCTTTATCATATTTTATGTTCGAACAAAATGTTATAAACAAAAGAGTAACCGGATTTCAAGATAACATTGACACCATGATAAAAATTTCAGAAAAAATAATCTCTAACATGGAATCTATTTTGAAAAACTTAAGTTTTATTGAGGAAAGTACGTCGGCAAGCACTAATGACACCACTCATCCACCAAGTGATGATGTGTTAATCGTGACTAGAGGAGGAAAAGTAACCAAAGTTGATCCACCACCACCAGATCATGCCCCCGAAAATACTTCTTTGCCCACACCTACACCCAGTGAAAATGTATCAATTGACATCCCTGTCACAACATCTGACCCATCCAAAACTCCAGATAATATACCTCAAACAAGAATACCTTATCCTAGTAGACTAAAAAAGGAAAAGCAAGAAGCCCAATTCGGTAGATATCTGGAAATATTTAAAAGCCTACACTTATATGTTAGATTATTAGACGCTTTAGTAGAAATGCCCTCGTGTGCCAAATTCTTTAAAGAACTCCTTTCAAATGTTGAATGTTCTCTAATTGTACAACATGGTCTCCCCCCTAAATTAGGCGATACTGGACGCTTTACTATACCTTGTTTTCTCCAAGGAATTCAAATTAGTAACGCCTTAGCAGACCTAGGTGCTAGTGTTAATCTTATGCCTTATTCCCTCTATAAGAAATTAGGACTAGATGACCTATTACCTACTCGTATGACCATCCAATTAGCTGACATATCAGTTAAGCTCCCTCGAGGAATTGCTGAAGATGTCATGGTCAAAGTCGATAAGTTCATTTTTCCAGTAGACTTTATTGTGATGGACATTGAGGAAGACACCCATATCCCACTCATTCTAGGCAGACCATTCCTAAATACTGCCAAGGCCGTAATTGACGTTAGCAAATAATCTTTAAAATTAAGAGTTAGGAAAGAGGAGTTCACCTTTAATATCGACCGGTTAATGAAGCACCCTCTGGAAGAGTACCTTGGTTTGTATGATACCATGCAGGATATTTTTAATGAACATCTCCACGAAGTACTAGCACAATCTAGCCGGGATCCGATACCCAACACCATAATCACCGTTCGGAAGCTATATAATGAGGACCCTGGGCTGCATTCCGCAATCACTTCGCCAACAACATCCTACGAATTACTATTTCCCCTGTTTGAAAAGAAATCTCCTCGCACCGATGGCAAAACAATCGCTGTTCCATTAGGATGCGGTACACCGATACCTTGGCTAAAAAGAGATAAACCCATATTCAACGGACAAAACCCATTTCCTTCAATTAAAGAAATCCTAGATTCATTCAATGGAATGAGTGTTGAGCCACCGCCATTTGAACCACTACCATTTCCAAACCCCGAAATCACCATAAACCAATCCTAATCCACTCAATTTCAAGAATTCCAATTCACCGACGACGGAGAGATCATCCTCGCCAGAAATGATGAAGTTTCCTCATCAGTCAACAAATACGAGCTAAAGACGGACGAATTCTCAAATAAAAATAAGTGGGTTGAAATAGCATCAATCTCCACATCTGAACCCGAGATAGACGATACACCATTCCAAGCTGAATATAAGAAGTTGAACAGAGACGAGATAACTAGAATAAAGCCGTCTATCGAAGAACCACCAAACCTTGAATTAAAAGAATTACCACCCCACCTTGAGTACGCTTACCTCCATGGAACATCACAACTCCCGGTGATAATATCAAAAGAGTTAAAACCCGAGGAGAAAGCTCAACTCATCGAAGTTCTGAAATCGCACAAGAAGGCAATCGCATAAAAAATTTCTGATATACAAGGAATCAGTCCCAACTATTGCACACATAAGATACTCAAGGAGAACGATTTCAAACCATCCGTACAAAGGCAGATAAGGATAAATTGTGACACCCGCCAAATTAGGACTAGTAAGTAGTGCCTAATCAACTGTTCATACATGTAATTAGTTCTGTGTTAGGCTAATTAATGTATCGAAGTATATATTGATGAATATATACACTATGCGATTTGATTAAATCGTATGCAATTTAAATCGAATGTAATTCGGTTCTATTAATACGGACGTTGGTGAACAATTTTATTAAATAATATAAAATTATTTAATAACGCTATTATATCAAAATATTATTTTGATAATATTTCGTAATTATTTCGTATTGTACAAATAAACGTCCACACGATTAAAATGTTAAACGCACAAATAAACGAAAAAATTTAAGATATATTTTACAACTCAACTACAGGTATTCGGTAAAATACTTCAACAAAAATATTGAATAAACATTTGTATTTTAAAATAGAGATTTAAACGTATAAAATAATTATCTAACATTTAAACGGTCGGGGTAACGAACACCGCACGGAACGCAAACACAGGAGAACAAAAATTGGTGAAGCCCACACTTGTGGACCCCACCAAAAATCAGTCAAAAGGTGAGGGTCATCACCCCCTCACCTCATTTGTCACCCACACTCATCTCACTCTCTCTCTCTCTCTCTCTCTCTCTCTCTCTCTCTCTTTTCTCTCATCTCTTTCACCACCACACCACCACCTCTTTCAACCAACTAAAAACAACATCAAACGACCTCGGATTTCAAGACTCATTTGGAGAAAAACGTTCACCGCATCACGATCTACGTTTCCATCTTTCCGATTTCTCCCGGCGTTAACTTGTAAGATTCCCGAAAAATCCTGAAAACTCTTAGATTTCATTTATTTTTCATAAAAGTTGTTTATTTAAGCTTGAAATGTCCAAATATGGGTTGGGTAAAAGTTTCAGACCAAACGGAAACCGAAAAACACATTTTCGGCTCAAAATTCGGCCGACATACGTAAGTGTCGCATAGACCAGTGCAGCCTAGCGTCACTTAATGCGTCACTTAAGTGACGCACTGAGTGTCGCTAAAAACCCTAATTTTGCGTTACTCGCCTAAGTGCCACATAAAACCCCTTTTTCCCGACACTTGTCTAAGTGTCGCAAATTTAATACCCGGCACTCCCATCCGACACTTCTCGCGTCACTTGCCTAAGTGACGCCTACAACCGAATTCTGATTTGATCTGTCACTTGTCTAGTGACGCCTAACACCTTTATCCGACACTTGTGACCGACACTCGCTTAAGTGTCGCCCTTGATGCGTCACTTCCCCAAGTGACGCTACTTGTATCAGAATCACAATTTTATGCAATACTTCTTGAGTGACGCATAAACCCTAAGTGTCGCTATAAGTGTCGTATGAAATAGAACCTAGAAAACACAGATTTTTACTAAGTGTCAAGACCTAAAATTTTATCACTTGATTTCACCCAGATTCAAAATTTAGATACGTTTTTCACTATAACAATATAGCAGAAATAAAAATTTTCCAAGCTGACCTGGCAGCTCGACCCTAGCTAGGGGCTCTGCCCTTCGGACCCCGCCAGAGGTTGCCACCCCTTGGACCCCGCTACCAGGGGCGCTTCCCCCGGACCCCCGTCACCTAAAGTTTGTAATTACTTTTAAGTATAACACTTCGAAATCAAAATAATAATGTTGAAGATTATCATTACAAACAATCACCAACGGGCCGTACACATTTTCAAAACATAATCAAATCAACCAAATCGTAGTAATTTGGACAATCTAGTTGGATGAACAACTACAAAGGTAGTCTTTCTAGATCCCTGCTCACATTTATAACCATTGCGTGTTGTGGACACCCTCAGGTTAACAGTCTTCGGACAACTCATTTCGGCTAATCAACGCAAGTTTATTAATTTAAACTCTCAAGACTCAGGTGAGTCTCATAGCCCCTATTTTAATGTTTTACTCAGAGGTGTGATATCATTGCTCGTTTTATTTTAACTATATGAACACAAGTACGAAAACACATAATTACTACATGAGTTATTTCACTAATCTTTTAAAGCCCTCCTCAGCATAGTTTGGTAATAAGTTGTAGCGTGAATATTAGTATATGGTACCATATAGGATTGACCCTCCTCATCCGAGTTAGCATACACTAACTGGGTAAACGGATGTACTAATATTTGTTCAGACGAGTGTAGATTAGGCACTCGTGGGAGGCACCCCGATCAGGATACCTTAAATGTGGACCTGACACCTCAAGTTAAGCGAACCGAAACCTACGAGCCAAACTGACTTGCGAAGTCAATCTGTGAACCGAACTGACCTGCGAACCAACCCGAATTGCCAGTCGACTTTGACTTGCGAGTCGACATTCTTGCGAGTTGACTCTTGACTTGCGAACTGAACATATGCCATAAACCGAACTCGGTTCGCAACCTACCTTGCCTTGCGAGCCCAATCTCTACTCGCACCGCGAACTCAGTTCCCACCGCAGTTTCAGCTCGCGGCCAGACTTAGTCAATTTTTCCGATTTTGAATTTCAGATGCGTTTTTAAAAACCTGAACAACAAATGAATATCCACCCCTTGGACCTTGCTACCAGGGGCACTGCCCCCGGATCCCTGTACACGGTTTCCAAACCTGAACAACAAATGAATATTTACACAACTCGCTTAGACAAACTGATTTGTCTCTTACTTATATAACCTCACGTGTTTAGGTGTCACACCCCCGATTTCATGATTTACGGAAGCGACAATTTGGGTGTGACTAATCAAATATCAAAACACCAAGATTACAAGCAAACGACTCTACATGAGACGTTTATACATTTTACAAAAGTAGTTACAAAGTTTAGATTTAAAGTTTACAACATAATTGAGTTTGCATAATTTGGTCCCGAAGATTTTAATACATAACCATTTTAACAAAAGATAATGCAAGTAAATCTTCATATATATGTAGATGCATGTGACTCGTACTAGATATCATATCCTACGGGCCACCCTACTGTAGCTGATCACCTGAGAATACAACACTAAAAGGGTCAGCTATAAGGCTGGTGAATCTCACAGGTTTAACATAAAATATGATGTGATCAACATGATTATCCGACGATTTAATACTGACAATGATTTAACAACATAAACAAACAATGATAAACCAATAAAGGTCTCCGAACAATGATTAAACCAATTAAGGTTACTGACTAGATGTACCGACAATGACATTGTATTGCATTAAGCCATGGTTCGAGGCCTAACCCGATTTGTGCCTCCCAAACGGTGTCAACACCCATAACAATTACTAAAATGCCCGTTTATACGTGGTTGTAGCTAGCAACCCGGACGGGGACGTCACTCCCATGATAGATATAACTAAGTTATTAAAAGTTGGTATAAGAATTGAAATTGAAGGAATATTTACTTACAATTATTTTTAGGGATAGATAATTGTAACGTCCTCAATATCGGTCTGGTAATTTCTTTACCTTTAATTGATTTTAATAAGTTATAAGTAAATTTAATATTATTTGCTTATGTGTAACTTATCGTGAATAGTGAAATAATTATTGTTTTAAATAGTTATAGGTGACAGTAAAATAAAATAACTATTTTCGCAATCGGTTTTTAGGTTCCAGATTATAGGTTTAGAACGGGAATATAATTGAAAGGGATTTGGGTCGGTTTTGAAGGGAGACCGACCTAAACTCCACCATTTCTTCCCTAATTCCTAGTTACCTTTTAAGAACCTAACTTACATATATATCAAATTCTTGCAAGTTTAATTGGAAAGGAAGTTAAATTCCTTAAGTTCTTCATCATCATCATCTTAATCCTCAACCTTGTAAGTATTTGATTTTAATTTCATGAACTTGTTTATATGGAAACCAGTAGCTAATTGATGCTTGGATTGTTAATAAATGATGATATGTGGTGTAATTGAGTTGTTTATAACCTTAGAAACTGAGTTGATAACTGTTGAAGCAAAAGTGTCTAAAGCTTGATTTTATTTTGGTTTAAGATCTGTTTAAGTGTTAGTGATGTGCGACAATAGATTGGTCCGTGTATAGTCATTGTCGGATTAATAGGTCAGTCCGTGAATAGCATTAACGGATTGACTAAAGTCAACTCACTTAAAGCATTGTCGCATAGGCTTAGAAGCTAGTCTATAAATAGATTAGTTATTATCATTTGTATCTAAGTCTTTTGTAACCATTGTCTCAGAATTCTCTCTGTGTTCTTGAAATACAAAAGCAAATTTTGATATTGAATACTTCTTGTTCTCTTATTCATATATTGATATATATCTTGTATTCCGCACAAGATATAAGTTCTAGTTGCGATTCGTGATCCACGGCACTACAATAACTATTGATAATGATTGATGATTAACATATTGATTTTGATTGTCTTTGAAATGGGTTTTGAATTTGAAACCTAGAAAATAAGAAATTGTTATCTTTGATGTTAAATGAAGTTATTTGATGTTACTAGAAGTAAAGTAATGTTTCATAGAAGATAAAAACGTAGTATTGTTAATTTAGTATCTTGAAAAGTGGCTTGATTGAGTTTTGATTCGAGCTGAGATTTTGCAGAAATTAGTTGCAGGTCATTTTCTTGTTGATCACGCGATCCCAGGTTTTGTTTTTGGATCGCGTAAGCTAGTTAAAATTCGTCACAAGTCAAATTTAGCCTTGGTTACGCGATCCCATATTTGTTTTTTGATCGCGTAAGTTAGTGCAAATCGGTAACAAAAAAAATGTACTATGTTACGCGATCCTGGGTATGTTTTCTGGATCGCGTAGGCTAGTGTAATTTGGTAACAGAAATTTTATAACTGAGCTACGCGATCTGGCTTGGATTTTCTAGATCGCGTATGCAAGAGTAAATTTGAATATTAGGTTAAATTCTAATGTTTAGATTTTAGTTAAATGTGATCATGAAAAAAGTTGTTTACTTGTTTAATTACTCATTATTAAGTTTATATTAAACGAAAGAAGTGAATTATTAACTTGTTGACTTTGTATTCTCAGATCAACAGAAGACTCAGTGATATAGAAATCCTGAGTGTGGAGACGACAGAGGTATCGGTGAGTGAATTTAGAACTCACTCTTTGATTTAGTTGTAATTACTTTGTTGCAACAAGTAATAGTTAATATGTTGATAAAGCTATTTACTTGGTATTATTGATTGAAATTTTATATGCTAGTTGACATGTGAATATAAGTTGTTTTGAGGTCAACACGTTGGTTGGGCTTGTTGGTTGTTGTGTGAATTACATGTAGTCTTACTTCATTTGTTGTGTGTAAGACTTGTGTTTGAGTACAATAACCACTAGCTATCGGTCTATTCCGCATTGACCATAGGATTGTTGGATAAATGTTCTTGAGAGCCACCGCGACAGTAGGGTTTCTCAAGAACCACCGATCCTCATAGTTGAATTATTGGTTGTTGATATAGATGTTTACTATTGTTTGGTGTAAACATGTGATTATACTAAGTTGATTAGTGTGTGATGAATTCATTCACTTAGCTTTGTGCTAATCCCTCAATTTACTTCTTGCAGATGTTATTTTGTTATGTGGGTTGCAAGAAGGGAACGAAGAATGTTTGATATTAGCAACTCTGATATAGTTTACATGAAACTATGTTTTTGTACAATATAATACCCCGTTTGTATTAAGTAAATGATGGTTTTTGTAAATATTAAACTTATGGTGCTTGTTAATATTATAAGTTTATAAAATAATATTTTTTTTAATACGCTTCCGTAGTGTGAAATGATAAATTAATATCTTAAGAAAGAGGGGTGTTATAATAATGATGAATGGATGATGAAGGTGAAAGTGGTGGTAATATCCTGGTTTGATGTTCCTGATACTGCCTTGTTGCTTATTGCCTTCCGTTCCAGATGAAGTTGAAGAAGGAGATTAAAGTGTATGTGTGTGTGTGATCAATTATTTGAAGGAACATATATATATATATATATATATATATATATCAAAATGAGATACGGAGGAATGGTTTAACACGGGAGTTTGCCTCTCAATTATTTGAGTTGGTTGAAATCTTTAGCCCGTCACTTTTGATTACGGGTATAATTAGTGCAATATAAAATTTAATATTTAATATTTATATTTTGTAGATGTTCTCCAAATACGTTATTTGAAGTCCGAAAAATAATATTTTCATTATTTTTAACAGTTGTACACATTTTCATATTATTTTTGTCGCGCGTGCACTATATATATTTATAATGCAATACATTTTCATTCCAATAATTATCTCACATATTATTTTAGTTAATTAATGTTTCGAAATAGTTTGGAAACACTTTCAGGTTGTTTCAGATTCTTATTTTCGAACGATTTAAACTAATCATTTGTATTTATATATATATATATATATATATATATATATATACATATATATGTCATGCATTTACCCTATATCTTAAAATTCAACCAATATCAAATCTTGACCATTCATTTCATTAATTGAATACTAGCCTTTAGATTGTAATTCATATCAACTCATATCCTCCAATCATATTAAACCATACAAACTCACACCATAAAAAACTATTCACTCATCGTATATAAATGCACACTAGAACATTAACACATAGTTTACACCATAAAAACACACACATAACTAATTTTCCCTCATCCTTTCTCCGTGACCACCAAACCGTCAAGACCCACCACCACCGCTGGTGACACCCACCACACCACCGCTTCTGAAACTGAAAACCCATACTACCGCCATGAAACGCCTTAATAATTATGCTACTAATACAAATCATGCTCGAAATGCCAGATCTACACAAGACTGAGCCTCCACTGTTGATTTCTGAGGTTTTTGGTGTTCAGTTAGTTAGATCTTAAACTTTAGTTTGCTAGGTCTGTTTTTTCTATCATTTTGTACTTTGGTTAGATCATTTGAGATCCGAAGTAAACCACGTTATTTTTCTATATATTGTTAATTTTGTTACCTCTAAATATATGTGGTTATATTTTTTTTTAGTTCATATTATTTATCGGTTGTTTGGCTCTAGATCTATATTTTGGTTTTAGATCTACGACATTTTGGAATTTCTAATAACTTTCTTTGTTGATTTATTTCATTTAAAAGTTGTTTCATCTACGATAATTGATAATGGCAGGTTTTTAACGTTTTTGAAAAAGTTTTGTAAGATTCATTGATTGTATATACACTAATATAGTTGCATATAATAGTTGATTTCTTAAAAGTTTAAAATTGATGGTGCTATTTTACCTACAACTGTAATCCCGATTAGTGTTATCAATAGTTGTTTTAACTTGTGTTGTTAGAAATTGCAGTAAGTTTCGAATACCTTTTTGCCTTTGAGTTAAAGTTTATGATTACCAGATTTGTTTCATTATTTAGTTTGAGTGTTTTAGATCTAATGTCCAGAGTTTGTTTGGAGGGTTGAATATGTTTTTTATTCGAAGATACATTTATTTGGAGGGTTGAATCTGATTTTGGTTAACTACATGTGTTGTTATAGCAACAACCAAAAGTATGAAGATAGGTTGTGACCTGTTTAAACCACCTCCACCACCATACTAAGTTATGGCATGTGAAAAATCTTTGAGTTTTTAAAAATTTCTCATTTTATGTTAAAGATGACTGTAAATGTACTTTGAGTTTTTAATACACTACATACCGAAAAATAAAAATAGATGACTAAAGAAACCATAATTACTAAGTGTAATTCTGATGATGTAAATGAAAACGAAATACTAGGACGATATAATTTGCAAAAGTAAGCAACTACATTGCAACAATGACTACAATTATACAAGGCCTCAGATATCTATCGACCCAACTCTATTAAGTCATCAAAGATGATACATCCATAAATTGTGGTCTGACGTTGTTGAACATTTAAGTAGGACTCAAAAACTGATGACCCGTGTTGGGAATTTGAATTTCATTATTTGTTCGATTTTTGTTTCCCCCTATGCAAAGGGTGCAATGCAATGGACTGCAACTAGAGGCGAAGACAAGGTGGGGGCAGCGTAGAGCCGTAGATAATCGCTCCATAAGAATTTTTAAATTACATAAAGTATTTTTTTAAGGCTATAATGACATTTTTAAATTTTCGACCCTACTTAATTATAAAAGAAAAAAAAATCATTTTACCTCCTCTATTTGGATTTCCTGGCTCTGCTCCTGACTGCAACAAGGTGCAAGATATTTTCTGCTTTGAAGACAACCTTATGCGCATTTTAAAGCCTAAATGATGCACAATCTTTAAAATATTATTATATGAAATCAGTTTATTGTTTAATTTTAATGTTAATGTATAATGTATAATTCTAATGTACAAGCTTGTAATTAATAATCACCGTTTTGTGGATCTTTGTTTGCTCACACACTATTTTAAAGATGAATGAATGTACGTTTACTTATGTCTTAAAGTTTAAAAGTACTTTTGGTTCTATAGAAGGTTTGAAATGGCCAGCATTTCATCTTTCATATTGTTAAGGTGTTCACGTGAACTTTAAGGTGATTTCTAATTGCACTTGTATCACATAGAATACTAGACATTATTTTGAATTTTGAAAACTACACAAATTAATCATCAATCACTAATTATTGCAGACTATCATACGTAGTATACTATTAATATTTTTAAGATAGACATGTACAATAATCAATAAATTAATAAATTGCGTAAGAGAACATATGAAAATGAAATTTTTTTTACTAGCACACTTCGCTTTCAACAAAATAAGTGCGGGACTCTACTAGAAACTAAAAATAAAGAGCAAAGGCCATATAAAAATCGCAAAATCGTTAAAAGTTATATAGTGCCGTAACTTTGCGCGGGTAGTAGGCTAGTATGTATATATATATATATTACCAGGTTCTACCACTGTAGGGCCAAATCATAGTCAAAAGAAGAGTTTGATCCTGGCTCAGAAGGAACGCTAGCTATATGCTTAACACATGCAAGTCGAACTTTGTTTTCGGGGAGCTGGGCAGAAGGAAAAGAGGCTCCTAGCTAAAGGTAGCTTTTCGGGGAGCTCGATCCGTACTTAGGCATGCATTGCCACACATTGGTAGACTTACTCATACCTGATCGGTATCTAGGCATGGATTGCCACACCCTCAATATGACTCGGTCATATACTTATTCGATAGTACTTAGGCATGTTGTGACTCACATTCGTAGACATACTTATACCTGATAGGTATCTAGGCATAGACTGCCACTTTCTCTATGTACTTAGGTACACACCACGGTTACTTAGGTATTAGATACCTCATTTATTGTATACACATTGATGTTACAACTCTATAATAATACAAATCAAATCGTAGTTTTTGAACTGCTTTTCAAACATACAAGGCTTATACTATTGTTTACAACTAACAAACCTATGAACTCTCCAGCTTTATAGCTGACTCATTTTAGCATGTGTTTTCAGGTGCCCAACAGGACTAGGATTGCTACAAGATATGATAGCTCGAGTCGCATGATTTCAAACACTTGGATTTTCCTTGCATAACTTTTGTACTACAACTTATGTATTTGGAATTATTTTGCGAACTCGCAACTTGTATATACTTTTATTTTGGAAATGTAACAACTATTTTTTCAAACGTCTCATTTAGAGGTCGTTTGCTATGTATCTTATGCTTTGATGATTGATTAGTCACGCCCCGACTCGACCGCTTCCGCAACCCGAATTTGGGGGTGTGACACTATGGCCAAGAGATGTAAAGGAAGGGTTGGTTTCTTGAAGTGAGTTTTTGAAATGAAAAGGCTAAGGCTTAACAGGTTTTCTACTTGATCTTCAATGTTGAAAGTGAGCATTGGTTGAGTTAGTCTTGAAAACAAGGGTTTTTATGAGAGGGTTTTATCCAAGGAAATGTCAAGATCCTCTAATTGCACCTTCGTCACGTATGACGCCCATCTTTGTAGTTTCGAAATGTATTGCTCAAGCAAGTTCTAACTTAAAAGGCATACATCGGCACACTCTCAATCGAAAAGGGGAGACCTTTAAAGATAAATGCTTTTATATGGCTCAATATTCCTCACTTATTTTGGTGGTTTAATGCTTAGTCATGCGATTGCTTGTTTTGAAACTTAGTTTGAAATTTTTTCAAGTTTTACCCGTTATTGTCGATTTTCGAGACCTTTGAACTTTCGTTGACAAGAAATACCATTTTTAGACTTTCCTTGAAATTTTTTTTGAAAATTTTGCTGAAAATCTGAGTTGCTAAAAAGATTGATCAAAAAAAGAAGAAAAAAAAATATGGTGCACTTCAGTAGTGAATATTATTGTTATCCCACACTTAAAAGAACATTGTCCCTAATGTTCTATTTCTAAGTTAGGTTAATCCCACACTTAGATTTTTTTGAATGAGGGTCAATATTCTTGAGTCATAATCCCACACTTAGATTTTTTTCGAAGTCATTCTATGTTCTTGAGTCATAATCCCACACTTTAGAGTTTTACTTAGAGTTTTAGTGTGTTTAATCAAGCAAAGTAAGGTTAGAAGAGATACTTCCGCGTGCTGCGTGCGTAGTCACTGGATTTATGGACCAGATTCAACTGTGTGAATTCGCTGGAAGTGGACCAGGCTCATTAAAATGAACTTGTTCCATAAATTCCACGTCGAAATCTGCATAATAAATATCCTTCAGGAAACACAAATATCAATACACGTTAATACTAAACAGAAATAACATAACTACTAATAGCTGATCCATGTCAGCGTAGAGCGCCTCCCAATCGGTGAAGTCATCATCCATAAAGATCGTGTTTTCAAAGACCGATGTAGGTGATGTCATCCTCTGGATCCTGAATCCAAGCATCTACTACAGTGATCTCCTCCTCTAGTGGGTCCGTAATTGTGGGGTGGTCATGCGCAGTCAGGTTCCAATGTGGGAATAGGTCCCACAGTGGAATGTGCGGAGCGGGATTATGTCCCATCTGAAAGGGGCATACAGGTGTGAAAGGAAGGCCCAGAGCAGTGTGGATCTCAGTGATGGCAGTGTGCTAGACCTCGAGGGCTCTCAGTATCAACCAAGTGACAGCAGGGTCTGTAACACCCACAAATTTCATTGTTCGCGGAAGCAAGTTTTGGGATGCTACTAATCAAATATCAACAACAGAAAGATAAAGCAAACGACATCTATATGCAACATTTGAAAAGTAGTTACATTTCATGGATACAATGTTTGAAAACATAGTATTTTCATTTACAAAAATGTAGTTCCCTAGAGTCCACGCGTGTAGCGGGAGATTCTATTACATAATCAAAGTATACAAAAGATAATACTAAGAATCTTCGTTAAATGCAGTGTAGAAAATCATGTGACTCTAGCTAGTATCTAGGGGGTAATCTTACAGTTTTAGTAATAAGTAATCGTTATGAACCACAAGTATGTACGGGTGTTGCTATCAAGCAAATTAAGTAAATCAGTAAGTCAGCACAGTTGCCATGAGCTCATAAGTTGAAGCTTAACAGTGTGTAAGTATGAATCAATTAAGAATCATATAAAGTACCCCCATGAGTGCTATCCCGACACTCATATGTAACAAATACTAATATGCCTGTTTCTACGGTGAAATCTGTGGTAGTGCTACTACCCCAGGCAGGGATTGTCAGTCCCAAATGGATCCATTTACTAGTAATCGCGCTTAAGTCCATAACTAACAACTTACGATAGGAGGCTTTCAGTGGATAAAAGTAACTCATGCAATGTGTGTAAAAAGTAGTGTAATCAGTTCAGTACATTGTGTTCATATGTAAAACAGTTGCTAAGTATCTCACCCCAAGGTAGAAAAATAGTAAAAGTGGGGCTGTAAGACTCACCCGAGTCTAGCAAGTATAATGTGAAATCAACCAAGTAGAGCGGATGTAAGTCTGTAAGGGTGTCGGGTGTAATCCCGTATGTTGGTTCTCTGAACCCTGCAACTTTCTGGCGTCCGAAACACACTAGATTGTAAGTAAACAAGTAAATAAGTTGGTGTCTTAAAAGATCACCCATGCTAGTAGTCTACTCAACTAGGAAATGTCCAAGTGTTTGTTTAGTAATCCGTTTGTAATTTGAAAACAAGTATGGCCCGTTGGTGACGGTTTGTAAAAATAATCCAAAAGTGTTATTATTATATGTATCGTTGTATCAGGTTTCATTATTTGTAAGCGTTCGACACTTAGTGTGAAAAGTATTTACAAGTTCCTGGATGATGGGGGTCCGGGGGCAGCGCCCCTGGTAGCGGGATCCAAGGGGCGGCAACTCCTGGTGGGGTCTGATGCGCTCCCAGCCGTCAGTGTCGTTGGCGTTGTTGTAACGACTGAGGGGCGATCAGGGTGTTTTAAAATTTATTTTGCTCGGGGCCCTAAACCTCCAAACTACCTACTGGTAATAGGTACAAGTACCCGATACTAGTACGTGGTAAGGATGATCAGGGTCGTCTCCAGATGGTCGAATTTGAAGCGGAGCTTGTTTGGATAATTCAGTCTTCAAGATGGGGTTCAGATAGCTGGTTTTGTTTAGTTTTTATCTAATTTAATCTACTAACAATGAAATTAAAAATAAGCTAGCTAGCACGTATGGAACAACCAAGAATAGGGAAGACGTGGTTCACCATGACTTGGGATAGTATAATACCGGGATGGTGTTTATGATGGGGACACTTTCAGATTAATAGATTAACAGACTTTGGTGTAAACACTAGAACCCTACCAATTAAATTCCCGTTGGCATGTCACTAGGAACTAGGTTATCGTGATTCTGATCGGAGCAATACGCTAAACTCCCAATACTTACCTAGTTGAAAGATAAGCAACCTATCTTGGTGAAAAACTGAGGTACATGAATAAAGCAGCGTATTGTCTCATAGGTTCGACCGTTCTTAACACCTGAGCTTATCTCGCGTTCTTCTAAATGTGTATCTAATTATTAACTTGCGATGTTTAAAGAACCAAATATGTAAGATCTAGGGGGTTCATGTATCTAAGTCACTAAGACTTTCCTTTCTAGACCTTGTTAATACTTTTCTTAAGCTCTAATTACTTTGATTTATGACCTAGACCTCTCCTTTTCAAACAGTTATACATCCCTGGATTATTCGCAGTTTGTCAAAACGTGTTTCATATGCAGACCATACCTTTCAGTAATAAACAGTGTACTTTACAGAGTAATTCCACGACCTCTTACGTCTAACGTGCGGTTAGGAGTAATTGACAGTGAAAGTGGCATTCTAAACTAATTAAATAAAAAGCAGTGCAAAAATGTAAATCTAATATGTACAACGAATGGTTTCACTATGTCTTACTTATTGCACGTCATGGGTACAAATAACTACTTACCATAATTAAGGTTCATGACTCCCTAATATCTAAGTTGTAGTCACGTGGATAACCAGAAAGGGTGCTCCATAAATTAGGTCTAGTGTCATATATTTAAACAATAACAAAGTATAATAATTCCCATTCATATAAGTTTCTTTTTATAAATTTAAACTATGTTGGAATGAGTTGTTTTTACGATCCTATCAACTAACTAACGTAGAGTTGTCCGCAATCAGATAGAAGATATGTCACATGGATAGTAAACACAAAAAATTACAATACACCGGAAGTTCTCCCAAATGTACTGAACACATCGGCCAACGACTACCCTCGAATCCTATTCCCCAATCTCGATCGTCAGAGACGTCCGTATCATGGCATGGTCTATTGAATAAATAGTCGCATAAACAGGTTTTACCCTACCGGAATAAGTTGGGGCAGTCTGGTCATAAGCGGTTGGCCAAACATGCCATCATTCGTTCATAATATTATAATTAAACAGAAATTCATTTATCACATTTATAATATTGATCCGTAATATAACTACCTTCGGTCGTCCCAGACTTCCATACGTTTGTACTCCGCATAAGCGTTTCCAGCACTATATCCGGGAACAGTCGAATAGGGGCCATCATATTACTTTACAATATTTAATATCATCCCATTATAACGATCTAAATTATGGCAAACATATAAGCAAATACTCGCATATCATGGCAATAGACATTTCTAATGTTAATAAATTGTAAACATCAAACAAGAACATTACAAATAATTAATAAAAGAAAGGATAGATATTACCCGTAATTATTGTGAGAAAAACGATTCTTATATTACTTCCGAATATTCCAAAGTGTTACATTGCTAAGCTAGCTACTACTAACTACTATATAATTAATCTCCTACTTATCTCTCACTAAATTAATTAAATTAGCTTAGAGAGAAAGTAGAGAGAAAAAGAAAATAAAAGCTAGAAAGAAATAAGAAATATATGAAAGGTGTGGAAGGTGCAAGTTCCAATGAAACCCATGCCTCCTATTTATAGAAGAGTTTTGGTGCATTTTAGCAAGTGGTAGCTCACAATAACAAAAGGTGGAAAAGGTGGTGGCACCGGGTACACGCAGGTGGTGGCACGAGGTACGTAAAGTTGCATAAAGTGGTGCAAGAGGTACGTAAATTTGTGCAAAGGTCTAGCACCGGGTACACGAAAGGACAAAAAAGCGTGATCCGTGCAGGTGAGTGGCGTCCGGCGGCGGTGGGGTGGATGGTCGGCGGCGGCTGGCACCCCCCCGCACCGGTTCGTCGCCTGTTGCCTCGTTTCTCGATTCCTGCGTGTTTTCTTCGTTATGCGCCCGTTTGCGTTGATTCTTTTTGCGTTGGATTCGTAATTCAAAAATGAAGCTTTTGATCAAAATAAATCCCAAAAATACATCTCTGAACTTTAGATGTGTCGTACGAATCCTTTGGATCTTCCGGCGTACGTAGAATCTTCATTCTTCGTCCGTTTTTGATGATTATTCTTCTGTTGGATTCATAATTTGAAAACGAACATCTTGGGTAAGATGGATGTTGGTGATGGGAACTTTTGCCTTGAAATCTCGTTTTGATGTCTTGAATCTTTACACGTGCGTGGAATCTTCGTTTTTCGGCCGTTTTGCTTGATTTTGCTCGTGCAACCTTGTTTTGATCTTCTTAGCATTTTATCAATGATTTGTGCGTTGTTTGAGTCCAAATGCCAAGTATTGCTCCAGAATGAGAGAGATATCGGTGGTAAAAACGTGACTTTTTAAGCAATATCAAGTATCCCACACTTAGAAATTTGCTTGTCCTCAAGCAAACTCATTCTTAAAAAGCTTCTGGAAGGATTCTAGTCGCATTAGTTTTTAGAGATACCATTTTCCAAAGAATATAAAGTTACAGTTATGAAAGAGTTTTCACCGGAAACTAAGGGTTTACAGAATTTGATACCTTCTTCGGGTAACATAAATGATGATCATGACTAGGCAATCCTCACAAGTTGGTCACTCAAATCACTCAAGTGTTTAGGGTTTCCTACTTACTAGTGTCAATAACTCAGATAGCCTGTCATGAGCATTCTCGTCATAGGCTTGATCGAGAATCAGATCTCCATCACTTTTGATGAGGACGGTACTAACCTTTCGAGATATCTTGGAAGGAATCGGATGTTTTGGGTTGAAGAAGGTGTGAGGGTTTTCCTTGTATTTTCTCAAAACTTTTCTTGAGAGAGTTTCTTTGGAATTTCTCAGATTTTGAAAGGACTACATAGCCTTTTTCTTTCTTTTTCTTTGGAATTTTTCTTTTCTTGGCCCTTTTACTTGATCCTTGTGCTTTTAGGTTTGTTCTGACAGCTTTTGCTGAATTTCTTTTTCTTGGAGCTCCTTTTATGGATGATGCTCATCCTTTGGGGAATGCTCCGATATATTTTATGGCTTTGTATTAGGCTCAAAAGTCTTGGAAAATCAAGAGTATCTTTGAGAGTTCGTCGGAAAATGAAACTTCTGTAGGTTCGGGACGAATATTAGGAGGTTTTGATTGGGTGTGAAGAGTGAAGGTTGAGTGGGTAGATGTTTGATGGTGGAAGGGCATTTGGATTCCTTAGAAGTTATCAAGATGGGTTGTACCTATTCCACGTATGGCATTCATCGGTGTGATCTCGAAATGCATTACAAGAGCAAGTTCTAATTCAAATGCATACATCGGCACACACATGAAAGGAAAAGTGAAGCATTTTAAATGATGAATGCTAGTCATGGGCTCAAACCTCACGAATCGAATGTTTTGGTCAATGCCTAACCATGTGTTGCCCTTTTCGTCCGTATCGTATTCTAAGAAAACCGTTTTGTTTCTTTGTTAAAACTCGTTTCTTGCTGTAATTTACATTTTTGGAAAAGAGAGGTTCTAAAGAATATTGCTTTTGAATCCAATGAAATTTGAAAATTTCTCCATTTTTTTAGCCTTTTACTGAAAATGTTGTTTATTTTACGGACAAGAGGTTAAACTTGCGGTTGCAGACCGTATATCCCACACTTAGAGGAACATTGTCCCTAATGTTCGAATCTATGTATTGAACACCTCTTGTCGAAGTATCCCACACTTAGAATTTCTACTAATTATGGAAAATATCTCTTAGTATTTTGTGGATTCCAAGGATCCCACACTTAGTGTTTGGAATGGATATAGGTCGATATAATCTTGCAAAAACGGATAAATCAACTAGAGAAAGGAACGCAGAACTCCCCTATCGTCTATACGACTGTGAGCTGAGGATCTGAATGGTTGACTGTGTCATCTCCAATGGTTTCTGAACTTGGTTGGCATCAGCCTTCATGTATTGAACTCGAGCTCCAGCAGTATAATCTTTCTTTAATCACTCAACCAGTTTCTCATGAAAATAACTAAGAACTAAAGGATAGATTGCAGAAAATGAAGTGATGTCGCCCTCCGGACACAAGCTTAATTAACCAATAAACACCAAATGTTGGATAGAGGTTAATGGACAAAGATCCAAATCTTCAAGAGCCGCTGTTGTAACTCAATTGCTCCTAATGATCTGAAAGTGTTGAATCCAATGACCATGAATCTTTATTACCCGAGATCTTTTACCGACAACTGATGTAATGAATCTGATGTTGTTCTTTTATCAACTTAGATCTCTAGTTTCCAAATTGTTCTCGTATCTATTCCTTTGTATGAATAGTCCCTGAGGGTGATGGTTGTGTATGTGTGAAGGGGTGGATGGATGGGTGGATATGGTGATGATGGTTTAGGGTTCCATTATGTGGCAAGGTTTAGCTATAGGACTTGGAATTTGTGGGCACATATGATGAGTATTGAGCTGATCAACTTGATGAACTAGTCATAGACAACTAGAAATCATCTTCGTATCTAGAAGTGTCATCTCTTGTCCCCTGCAAAGCAATGCTCCAAAGATTCCCATACTCAATGAACTGTAAGCTCCTCTTGTCGTCTTTCCATTATCCTTAGAGATTCTTTATCCATAGGCGTTAGTCCATGTCTGTTACAAGTAGATCAAATAAACATGATCCAACAAACAAGTGATTATTCTCCAAATCATAGATTCACTGGTTTGCGAAGAACCTATCAAAGTGAGTGCTTTGTAGATGAAACAAACTAGTGTATGACTTCGAGTTTAATATCATACAAAAAGTGTTAGTTGCCTATAATTTCACCGCAGTACAAATAGCAGACATGGAAATACTAGTATTATAAGTTGAATCAGGGAGCCAAGTTTAAAGATATCCAAAGCACATATTTTTAAGCGAGTTCGAGCATAATACACATATTGACATGCAAATCATGTTATCAGATTAAGCATTAGTATCTCATGTATGTTCACAATAATTTATGTAAGTACCTCAAATGCTCGAAACATCTCAGTGGGTGTTTAGAATGACTAAGGCTCCTAACTCCTAGTAGGTTTCCATTTTTGTGAGTGAAAGAGATAACAAGAACTTTAGAAAATGGTGAAAAATAGATGTTGCAATAAATTCCAAACGACTGGGAGTAGGAAGCACAAAAATTTGACTTTTAATGAAGTAATTTCGCAAACCATCCATTTTTGTTCACAAATATAGAAAACTTGGAACATTCATTTTAGGGTTTCATTTCTACTTATGGGGGTTAATTCACTACTTAAACTACTTTAACTACTACTGATAATCCTATGTTAGACACGGGTTGCCTCCTGAGAAGCGCTTGTTTTTGTTCGAGTCACTAGCTTGACTCAAAACCTATTCCATGGGAAATCTAGGGGGTTCCCTTGCATCCATCAGTAGATACAAGCGGATGTATTGGTGCATACCTAGGGGATTAAAGTGGACTATGGTCAGGGTGTGTCCAATCAGTGGAAGAGGCACGGTAAAGTGAGTGATTTGTTTTATTTGAGGTAAAACAAAGCTCTCGACTTTTTCTACCTCTTGAGTTTTGGGTTGTTCGGGTTGGTCAAAGAGGTCCTCATCACTCCATGACATGTACGTCATTATGTAATGGAGAGATGGTTTGTAGGGTGCTCTTGATGTAAAACCCACCTTGCTTCCTAAAGCCTTTGGTTGGATGATAATGTTGTATTCTGGGCATGGAGGTGGGACAGTGTCCATTAGTGTCTCTAATCTTGTAGCAACGTTATCATCGAATACTTGGGTGAATGTCTCCTCTAAGGTACTAGTGAAGTCTATTAGATCAGGAAGTGAATCAATCAAAGAAAATTTTTGGGATACGTTCAACCACAACTGGTTGTGGGATATGTTCAACCATATCAGCTTGAATGAGTTCATTACTCAGAGTCGGTATGTATTCCTCCAGTCCATGTGAAGCTGAGTCTTCTATGTAAATCTCCAAATTCGTGCTTTCCATCTCGATCTCTTCGTCTACTTCATCATCCTCGTCACTCCGGCCGGAAGTTTCGAGTTGTAGTGGTTCGGAAAGTTCTTCTAGAACAAACCCTCTGTCGGTCTTTGACGTTGATAGGTTAGGAATAGGTGAAATTGAAGGTTTAGAAGATTTGTTTGGTGTGGGAGTTAAAGGGATATTGCAACCGAACTTATGAGAATGTAAGTCTGTGTCGGGTGTAATAGATGTGGAGTGTGTGTGTCTCTCAACTATCTGTATCCTAGAGTTGGCCCTAGCTTGATTCCTACTCTCCTCACTACTCTCTTGGGTGTGTATTGATAGTTTAGTAAAGATTTTAGACACATTATAAGTAAAGCTCCTAAGTATGTCTTCTTGTTCTTTAATCATTTCTTCAAGTGACTCGGAAGGAGGTAAGAAAGCAACATTACTGCTGAGACAGGCTAAGGGCGTATCTCTCAAGTTAGGAAGCTTGTAAGGTTGTGGTTCACATACATGGTAAGGTGAGTGTGGATAGATTTCGAATGGTTAGGGATAAAAAGGTTGGTATGGATGTGGTTGGACAGCATTGGGGTCATATTGATATTGTGTTTGAGGATCTAAGTACCCTACGTTATCCGAAAACATCATACTTTGGCTTTGGCATTCTCCATCTAAGTGGGTATTACCGCACATCCTACATCTAATTTGGATTGAATTAACAAGACTTTGCATTTGATCTAATCGTTCCCATTGATTTAACATTTCCCAAGGGTCCATAATAGATGGCATAGGGAGAAGGTTTAAGAATTGACGTTGTGGATGAGAAGGGAACTTAATCGAAACTAAATTATGCTAAGGTAATCCTAACTACGCTAAACTAAGTGCAAAAGGTAACTTTTGATAAGGATGGTGAGTCCCAATCAAAAGGATCTCTTAAAAACTAACTTATCTAAACAGGCTCCAAATCGTACTACCGTCCCCGGCAGCGACGCAAAAAACTTGATGCGCTCCCAGCCGTCAGTGTCGTTGGCATTGTTGTAACGACTGAGGGGCGATCAGAGTGTTTTAAAAATTATTTTGCTCGGGGCCTAAACCTCCAAACTACCCGCTGGTAATAGGTACAAATACCCGATACTAGTAGGTGGTAATGATGATCAGGGTCGTCTCCAGAAGGTCGAATTTCAAGCGGAGCTTGTTTGGATAATTCAGTCTTCAAGATGGGGTTCAGATAGCTGGTTTTGTTTGTTTTTATCTAATTTAAACTACTAACAATGAAATTAAAAATAAGCTAGCTAGCACGTATGGAACAACCAAGAATAGGGAAGACGTGGTTCACCATGACTTGGGATAGTATAATACCGGGATGGTGTTTATGATGGGGACACTTTCAGATTAATAGATTAATAGACTTTGGTGTAAATACTAGAACCCTACCAATTAAATTCCCGTTGGCATGTCACTAGGAACTAGGTTATCGTGATTCTGATCGGAGTAATACGCTAAACTCCCAATACTAACTACTACATAAGAATTTCCTTTCTGGGGGTTCATGTATCTAAGTCACTAAGACTTTCCTTTCTAGACCTTCTTAATACTTTTCTTAAGCTCTAATTACTTTGATTTATGACCTAGACCTGTCCTTTTCAAACAGTTATACATCCCTGGATTATTCGCAGTTTGTCAAAACGTGTTTCATATGTAGACCATACCTTTCAGTAATAAACAGTGTACTTTATAGAGTAATTCCACGGCCTCTTACGTCTAACGTGCGGTCTGGAGTAATTGACAGTGAAAGTGGCATTCTAAACTAATCAAATAAAAAGCAGTGCAGAAATGTAAATCTAATATGTACAACGAATGGTTTCACTGTGTCTTACTTATTGCACGTTATGGGTACAGATAACTACTTACCATAATTAAGGTTCATGACTCCCTAATATCTAAGTTGTAGTCACGTGGATAACTAGAAAGGGTGCTCCATAAATTAGGTCTAGTGTCATATATTTAAACAATAACAAAGTATAATAATTCCCATTCATATAAGTTTCTTTTTATAAATTTAAACTATGTTGGAATGAGTTGTTTTTACGATCCTATCAACTAATTAACGTAGAGTTGTCCGCAATCAGATAGAAGATATGTCACATGGATAGTAAACACAAACAATTACAATACACCGGAAGTTCTCCCAAATGTACTGAACACATCGGCCAACGACTACCCTCGAATCCTATTCCCCAATCTCGGTCGTCAGAGACGTCCGTATCATGGCATGGTCTATTGAACAAATAGTCGCATAAACAGGTTTTACCCTACTGGAATAAGTTGGGGCAGTGTGATCATAAGCGGTTGGCCAAACATGCCATCATTCGTTCATAATATTATAATTAAACAGAAATTCATTTATCACATTTATAATATTGATCCGTAATATAACTATCTTCGGTCGTCCCAGACTTCCATACGTTTGTACTCCGCATAAAGCGTTTCCAGCACTATATCCGGGAACAGTCGAATAGGGGCCATCATATTACTTTACAATATTTAATATCATCCCATTATAACGATCTAAATTATGGCAAACATATAAGCAACTACTCGCATATCTTGGCAATAGACATTTCTAATGTTAATAAATTGTAAACATCAAACAAGAACATTACAAATAATTAATAAAAGAAAGGATAGATATTACCCGTAATTATTGCGAGCAAAACGATTCTTATATTACTTCCGAATATTCCAAAGCGTTACATTGCTAAGCTAGCTACTACTAACTACTACATAATTAATCTCCTACTTATCTCTCACTAAATTAATTAAATTAGCTTAGAGAGAAAGTAGAGAGAAAAAGAAAATAAAAGCAAGAAAGAAATAAGAAAGATATGAAAGGTGTGGAAGGTGCAAGTTCCAATGAAACCCATGCCTCCTATTTATAGAAGAGTTTTGGTGCATTTTAGCAAGTGGTAGCTCACAATTGCAAAAGGTGGAAAAGGTGGTGGCACCGGGTACACGCAGGTGGTGGCACGAGGTACGTAAAGTTGCATAAAGGTGGTGCACGAGGTACGTAAATTTGTGCAAAGGTCTAGCACCGGGTACACGAAAGGACAAAAAAGCATGATCCGTGCAGGTGAGTGGCGTCCGGCGGCGGTGGGGTGGATGGTCGGCGGCGGCTGGCACCCCCCCGCACCGGTTCGTCGCCTGTTGCCTCGTTTCTCGATTCCTGCGTGTTTTCTTCGTTATGCGCCCGTTTGCGTTGGATTCGTAATTCAAAAATGAAGCTTTTGATGAAAAGAAATCCCAAAAATACATCTCTAAACTTTAGATGTGTCGTACGAATCCTTTGGATCTTCCGGCGTACGTAGAATCTTCATTCTTCGTCTGTTTTTGTTGATTCTTCTTCTGTTGGATTTGTAATTTGAAAACGAACATCTTGGGTAAGATCGATGTTGGTGATGGGCACTTTTGCCTTGAAATATCATTTTGATGTCTTGAATCTTTACACGTGCGTGGAATCTTCGTTTTTCGGCCGTTTTGCTTGATTTTGCTCGTGCAACCTTGTTTTGATCTTCTTAGCATATTATCAATGATTTGTGCGTTGTTTGAGTCCAAATGCCAAGTATTGCTCCAGAATGAGAGAGATATCGGTGGTAAAAACGTGACTTTTTACGCGATATCAGGGTCCAAGGGGCAGAGCCGCTAGCTGGGGTCGAGCTTGGAAAATTTTTATTTCTACTACATTGCATTGGTAAAAATCGCATCTGGAATTTAAAAATTGGGAAAATTGACCTGGTCTGGCTGCGGATTGAAAAGGCGTTGCGAACTGAGTTCGCGGTGCGAGCTGAGTTCGGCTAGCAAGGTAGTAGGCTGCGAACCGAGTTGGGTTCGCAGCACAAGGTTTAGCTTGCAAGTAAATCGCAAGTCAACTCGCAGATCGACTCTAGTCATACAAGAGGAGACCGATGGGACGAGACTAAAGGTAGTAGGCTGCAAATCGCGAGTGGGTTCCGTTCACAGTTTCGGTTCGTTGTTTGGCTTCGCGAGTCGAGATCTCGGTTCGCCTCGCAGGACGAACTGGGATTTGGGATCTCAACTCGCAGGATGAGCTGTTCGCATCTCATGTTTTAAAAAATGCATTTTGAGTCGGTTTTTGGGAAAATCTTCGTTGAGTAAACGTTCTAGCATGTAAATAAAGCTTTACAAGTAATTTAAAAGGGTTTTAAAGCTTCTTACCAACAAAATCGAAAATGGGGAGAGTGAAGATGGAGATGATTTTGGTGCTTGTTCTTGATGATGATGAAGAGCGATTTGATGGTGATGTTGCTGATGTTGTTGCTGCCGAATCCAAGAGGAAGAGAGGGAGAGATTTGAGAGACTTTGAGGTGTGGGTGTGTGTGAAAAGTGATGTGAAATGGGGGAAAAACTTAGATAAAAGAGGGGAGGATGGGTCATGGGTCGGTTGGGTTGGGCTCACGGGGTTGATCCGACCCAACTTAGGTCTCGGGCTCGCGTGTTTGTGTTTCCGAATATCGTGTTATGTCTCGTAGTCGGTTAATCCTCGTAGTTGTTTAATCGCAAAATCTTTTTAAGATTTATAAATATGTTAAAGTATATCCGAAATATTTTAACAGAAGTATTTTATCAAAATACTTTATTTCAAGTTATAGAATTATAAAAATATACTTTTTTTTATTAATCGCTCGTTGGAGTGCGTTTCGTGCGGTTTCGTCGTTTAGTTCGTGTTTTAGAAAATATGAAATTTGTGTAATATAATATCGTAATATATTATAGTAAATAATGTTTGTTTGGATAATTCCACATTATTTATAAGTTTATCACCAACGTCCATGTTAAATAAAGTCGGACCTCGTCCGGTTCATTAGTGTACGATTTAAACAAATCGCGTATGCGTGTATGTAATTACACAAAGTATCACGTATATTTAGATTAACACAAAACTAAGTACACGTAATTACAAGTAGTCTAAGCACTAATTACAGTCTTAATTTGGCGGTTATCACATTCTCCCTTTGTTAAGAGAATTTCATCTTGAAATTGAGCTCAAGTCGTATGAGTAGAGTCTGTGAACAGGTGTGGGTATTTCAGTCGCATTTGGTCTTCCCGTTCCCAAGTGAATTCAGGACCACGCCTCGAATTCCACCTGACCCTAACAATGGGAATACAACTTTGTTTTAAACGTTTGACCTCTCGGTCCATTATTTCCGTTGGTTCCTCGACAAAGTGTAGTTTGTCGTCAATATGTATCTCATCTAGGGGTATAATCAGTGTCTCATCAGACAGACATTTCTTCAAGTTAGAAATGTGGAAAGTAGGGTGCACGCTACTGAGTTCAGGAGGTAGCTGTAGTCTGTATGCCACCGGACCAATTCTTTCAAGGATTTCGAATGGTCCAATGTACCTAGGATTCAGTTACCCACATTTGCCAAAACGGATGACGCTTTCCAAGGTGATACTTTCAGAAGTACTCGATCTCCAACTTGAAACTCGAGGTGTTTGCGTCTCACGTCAGCATAGCTTTTCTGACGATCACGCGAGGCTTTCATCCGATTTTGGATGCCGATGATCTTTTCGGTTGTTTCGTGTATGATTTTTGGACCGTTGTGTTGTGTATCCCCCACCTCAATCCAACAGATAGGCGACTGACACTTACGACTGTAGAGTGCCTCAAAAGGTGCAGCCTTTATGCTGGTGTGGTAGCTGTTGTTGTACGAGAATTCACACAATGGTAAGTGGTTTTCCTAGTTTTTACCGAAGTCAACTACGCAGGCTCGTAGCATATCCTCTAGTGTTTGTATAGTTCATTCACTTTGGCCGTCAGTTTGCGGGTGGTATGCAGTACTCATATCCAGACGAGTACCGAGTGATTTTTGTAAGGATTGCCAGAAGTGGGAAGTAAATCGGATATCTCTATCAGAGATAATTGAGATGGGCATGCCGTGTCTTGACACAATCTCTTTCAGGTAGATCCGTGTCAAACGTTCCATCTTGTCAGTTTCCTTGATTGCCAGGAAATGAACAGATTTTGTGAATCGGTCGACGATCACCCAAATGGTATCGCAACCGCTAGGTGTTTTCGGGAGTTTAGTAATGAAATCCATGGTGATCTGCTCTTATTTCCATTGTGGGATTTCCGGTTGTTGCAATAAGCCGGATGGTTTCGGGTGTTCAGCTTTAACTTTGGAACTAGTAAGACACTTGCTAACATAGGTTGCAATGTCATTTTTCATGTTGGGCCACAAATACATTTCTTTGATGCCATGATACATTTTGTCGGCACCGGGGTGTATAGAGTACTTAGACTTGTGAGCTTCATCCATCACCAAGTCTCGAAGGTTCCCAAAACTTGGTAACCAGATTCTGTCAGAGAAGTATTTGGCCCCGTCATGTTTTGTTCCAAATTGTCTATCCATGCCGCGCAAGGCCTCGTTTTTCACATTATCATCCTTGAGTGCTTCGAGTTGAGCGGTAAGGATTTGAGTAGTAACGTTGTTGTGGATTGTCATACCGAGGGCTCGAACTCGAAGTGGTTTCACTCGTTCTTTTCAGCTTAAGGCATCGGCAACAACGTTTGCTTTTCCCAGATGATAGCGAATCTCGCAATCGTAATCGGTAAGTAGTTCGACCCAACGACGTTATCTCATGTTCAGGTCTTTCTGGTCGAATATGTGTTGGAGACTTTTGTGGTTAGTAAAGATTGTACACTTGGTACCGTATAAGTAGTGTCTCCAAATTTTGAGAGCGAATACAACAGCCCCAAACTCTAGGTCATGAGTTGTGTAATTCTTTTCGTGGACCTTGAGTTGTCGAGAGGCGTAAGCAATAACTTTGTCTCGCTGCATCAGCACGCAACCGAGACCTTGGTGTGAGGCATCACAGTACACCACGAAGTCATCATTACCTTCGGGTAGTGATAAGATGGGTGCACTGCAAAGTCTTTATTTGAGCATTTGGAATGCTGACTCTTGTTTTTCAGTCCAGTCGAACTTCTTTTCTTTCTGAGTCAGTACGGTGAGGGGTTGGGCTATCTTTGAGAAGTTCTCAATGAATCGCCTGTAGTATCCGACGAGTCCTAAGAATTGTCGTACTTCAGTAGGTGTAGTTAATGCTTTCCAACATTTGATAGCCTCGATTTTTGAAGGATCAACATGAATCCCTTGACTGTTAATCACGTGGCCAAGGAATTGTACGGTTTGCATCCAGAACTCACACTTAGAGATTTTGGCGTATAACTCCTCGTGTTTGAGTAGCTCTAAGATGGTTTTCAGGTGTTGCGCGTGTTCTTGTTCATTGCGCGAGTAAATCAGGATGTCATCGATAAAGATGATAACAAACATGTCAAGGTAAGGCTTGTACACCCGATTCATAAGGTCCATGAAAACAGCCAGTGCGTTGGTTAAGCCGAATGGCATCACTTGGAATTCGTAATGCCTGTAGCGAGTTCGGAAAGCAGTTTTAGGGATGTTGTCATCGCGAACTCGGAGTTGGTGATAACCTGACAGTAGATCGATCTTTGAATAAAAACTCACCCCTGGAGTTGATCAAACAGGTCATCAATGCGAGGAAGTGGGTAACGGTTCTTGACAGTCAATTTGTTGAGCTCACGATAGTCGATGCACATCCGGAAAGAACCGTCTTTCTTTTTCACAAACAGGACCGGAGCTCCCCAAGGTGAGGAACTTGGTCTGATAAATCCCTTGTCCAGGAGTTCCTGTAATTGTGCAGACAACTCCTGAAGTTTGGATGGGGCTAAACGATATGGTGCTCGTGCCACGGGTGCTGCACCGGGCATAAGGTCAATCGAGAATTCGACTTGTCTGGTTGGCGGTAAGCCGGGTAAGTCTTCAGAAAAGACTTCTTGGAAGTCTCGAACAATAGGCATATCCTCTGACATTTTCTCCATGATGTGTGCGAGGAAGGCCTGGTACCCTTTTCTCAAGTAATTCTGGGTTTTCATGCAAGAAATGATGTTTAGTCTCGTCCCACCGGTCTCCTCTTTTATGACTAAAGTTCCTCCGGTGACGAGGGGAATACGTATGATTTTCTCAAAACAAACGATCTCGGTTCGGTGCTTGGATAACTAATCCATGCCGACGATGATGTCAAAGCTGTCGATCTCAATGGGTATCAAGTCAATGGGATCTCTCATTAGCTAAGTTTAAAGTGCAATTAGGTATCACACTGTCGGCCTCAATAAGTTTGCCGTTTGCCAATTCTACTATGTACTTAGAATCTAAGGCAATAGGTGTAGTGTCAAGTAGTGGAAAAAACTTATCATAAATGAAGCTCTTATCGGCACCAGTATTAAATAATACAGAAGCAGTTAAACCGTTGAGTAGGAACGTACCCGTGACCACATCAGGGTCTTGACGGGCCTCCCTTGAGTTGAGAATGAAAGCTCTACCTCGAGCGTTGTTGTTGTTCCTGTTGTTGTTGTTGTTTTTCAACTTCGGGCAATCTTTCCTGAAATGCCCAGTACCATTGCACTCATAGCATGTATTGGGTGCGTTGGTGTTGGTGGTTGTAGTGGTGTTTGCTCTGCAGTCCTTAGCTAAGTGCCTGGTTCGTTTGCACTTGTTACATGGGAAAGAACCATCATGGTGAAGATTGCATTTAGAGCAATATGGTTTGCTCCCAACATACCCTTTCTTGTTATCAGAACCCGAAGTATAGGCCTTAACAGTCTCAGGCCTCTTGTTGGGTTGTTGGTTTTGGTGATCAGAGGATTTGTGTTTGTTATTGGAGGATGGGAGAGGTGTCTCACGTCTAACGATTAGTGCCATGAGTTCGTGTGCCAACCAGATTGCACTCTTAATAGTGGTTGGCTTAGATGAGGCGACATTCCCCTGGATATTTTCCGGAAGGCCGAGTATGTATCTCTTGATGCATTTTTCCTCCGGATCGACCAATCCCGGGCATAACAAAGCAAATTGCTGGAATTTGGTAGTATACCCAGCAATATCAGTTCCCTACACAGTCATGTGCCAGAACTCTTCTTCCAACCGATGCAATTCTTCTTCGGGACAATATTTTTCCCTTAGCTTCCTTCTTCAATTCAGGCCAAGGAAGTTGGTTTGCTATCTCGATGCCCACAGATTTGGCGTGGGTATTCCACCATGTAAGTGCCCCTTCTGGAAAGGTGTAAGAAGCGAATTTAACTTTGCTATCCTCAGTACAGTTGCAGAGACTGAAGACAGATTCCATACGTTCTATCCATCGGATCAGGCCAATGGCACCTTCCGTGCCCTTGAAGTATAATGGTTTGCAGCTGAGAAAGTCCTTGTAAGACCAAGGTTTGATGACAGGAGTAGTGTCAGCGGTGTCATAACTTCTCCTAGATGTTCATAGTGATTCCCGAGTAGCTAGGGCTTCGGCCACACCTCAGGAAACAAGAGCAGCAATTTCAGTATCGCTGTAACTTTTCTTCTTTGACGGCATGATTCTTCAAGAAAGAAACAAGAGGTACATGAGAGATTACACCAGAATGGTAATTGAGGTAGATGTATATATAAAAGCGGTAATATACACATCACAATGTAAAGACTAATAGTGTTGAGTCATAGAGAGAAATTGTCAATTGATATTACAGAGTTAAATGATTTCAGAAAATTTCGAGTTACGAGTTTCAAAAGTTACAGACTTAGGTAGTTTGCAAAAGATGCCGGGAATTGTTACATCCGGTCGAATTACATAGATCCTATGGAAGTACACTAGATCACTAGATATTCAATACACTAATCTTGGTGTAGATTGAGTTGTGGAAGCAGTGAGGTGAGATGGTCAACAGACCTGCAAGTCTGCTAACTATTCTCAGAGCATCCTCGGTCTCCCGCAGGTGCGTCTCACATTCTTGGAACCTTGATTGTAAAATGGAGATCTCATTTCGGTTACTGATTATTTGGTTATGAATGATCTCCATGGTTAGTGTGGTATCTTCCATTTGGTCGTGAGTTCAGGTCAAGGTTTCAGAGATGTCCGCTTGGCCTATGTATAACTGGGTGATACCGTTTGGAGTTTGCTCCATCCAGTTAAAGCGAATATTACGTTGTTCGATTTCCATGTTGTGTAGCCTGCTTTCGTGGCAGTGCACTCGAGCATCTAACAGGGGAACAGTGAAGTGAGTAGGTTCTTGGGTATAGGGAGAGACTTCCATGATGGAAAACCCTCCATTAGTTGCAGGGAGTTGGATTCATTCCTCATCCCTCCAAGTGTCGAGTCGGTCTGATAACCATCGCCATTGGCTCGTTGTTGTTTGCCTTTGAGGGTGGTTATTGAGTTGGTTTTGAGTGGGATATGGGCTAACTAGAGGCAACCCAATGTTCCTCCTAGCTACCCTTGAGTTTCTTGATCCATACGGATGAGAGCGAGACAAATTGGGTGGTGTGTTTGCCATTTCTGAGACAAAGCGTTAGAAAGAATGAGGCCTATATTCGTACATATAATATAGCTTAAAATTCGTAGAGAGGTCTATCTATCTATCTATCTATCATCTATATATATATATATATATATATATATCACATAATAGCCTATTGAATGTCTAGCACAGACATGTTTGAGTCCTGGTTCTCTCGAGGTCAGAGTCAACTAGTGTATCCTGTTCATTCATGACTGCTTTCAGATCTCACATCATATTCATTTAATTGTACATAGTTGATCAGGCTATGTTAAATTAAACCAATACAATGTGGTCGTTGAACCTAATCATACTTAATGATGAATACTACCTAACGGTCATAGTCTAGGCCCACTAAATGAAACCTAGTTCACTATAACCTTAGGCTTTGATACCAATCTGTAACACCCCCCAAATTTCACTGTTGGCGGAAGCAAGTTTTGGGGTGCTACTAATCAAATATCAACAACACAAAGATAAAGCAAACGACATCTATATGCAACGTTTGAAAAGTAGTTACATTTCATAGATACAATGTTTGAAAACATAGTGTTTTCAGTTACAAAAATGTAGTTCCCTAGAGTCCACTCGTGTAGCGGGAGATTCTATTACATAATCAAAGTATACAAAAGATAATGCTAAGAATCTCCGTTAAATGTAGTGTAGAAAATCATGCGACTCTAGCTAGTATCTAGTGGGTAATCCTATTCCGTCTGTGTACCTGAGATACAAATCTAAAAAGTGTCAACCAAAAAGGTTGGTGAATCTTACATGTTTAGTAATAATTAATCGTTATG
This sequence comes from Pseudognaphalium luteoalbum, assembly GCA_963422505.1. NCBI lineage: Eukaryota > Viridiplantae > Streptophyta > Magnoliopsida > Asterales > Asteraceae > Pseudognaphalium > Pseudognaphalium luteoalbum. The sequence continues at coordinate 84,097,831 of OY730192.1, read as the reverse complement.
AACCACAAGTATGTACCGGTGTTGCTATCAAGCAAAGTAAGTAAATCAGTAAGTCAGCACAGTTGCCATGAGCTCATAAGTTGAAGCTTAACAGTGTGTAAGTAGGAATCAATTAAGAATCATATACTAAGTAAACGTGTTTGTATGAGTGTATGCATATCAGTATACATGTATATAAGTCTTAGTCAACAAACACACCTAACTGGGTACCATGTAACACATGAAAAGGGTTTAGTGTATCTAGGTATGTATATACAATACTTAGATATTAAGTGTAGCACAAGGAACTTCGGTATGTATAACCATCACCTAGCTGTATTGTATTAGTATAAAGGGCTATACTAACGTACGTTACTAATGTATACTTCTCACCTCAGCCTAGCAAGTATATTGATGTCCGTGGTTAATATTTATTTAAGTGCAAATCCATTCTAGTAACAATGGAATGCAAAGGCAGTCTTAGTTCCTAAAAGGAACACTAATCCTGTAACAACCTAGTTGTTGTCCAGCGTAAGTAGAAATAACCAGTTCTAATATGTTTGAATTAGGGGTGGCAATTCAGGTTGGGTCGGGTTGGCGGGTTCGGGTTGTCGGGTTAGAAATGGTCAACCCGAACCCAACCTGAATTTAAAATCGGGTTGGGTATGTCAACCCAACCCAAAACCCGACAACCCGAACCCAACCCGACCTAACCCGAATTGCTAATAATTCAACAAATTTTCACGTTATTTTCGAGTTGTAAGGTTGGTTTTTGGTCAGTTAAGTCACATTGATCAATCTTTTGAAAAGAATAGCTAATCATTTATAAGCATAAATAATTATAAAATTTCAAAATTAATAAAAATAAATATTATATCAATTTGAATTGATCATCAAAACATCATTAATTCACTAACTTATATCAAAACGTAAAGATATCAAAGAAAAAATTATAAATCAGTAACTGAAAAGGTCTAAATTGTGTGTCATATTTAAATTAAAATAAATTTATAATGATATTAATTGAATTTTGGGTTGTCGGGTTCAACCCAAAAATGTATTTGTTGATCCAGACCCGACCCAAAAAAAAATCGAGATGGCGGGTTTCGGGTTGACGGGTTAGCGCCTCAAAAATCTCGTGTGACACCCGCCAAATTAGGACTATCATTAGTGCCTAATCATAAGTGTTAATACATGTAATTAGGATTAATTATGTGTATCGTTATGTGTAGTGATATATTTATATATATACACACGTACGCGATTTGATTAAATCGTGCATTTTACATTATCGGTTGAAACTGACACATCACAACACGGACGTTGGTAAACAAAATATTTAAATCATTTAAATAGTTCTTAATAAATCAAAACTTATGAATAATATAATAACATGTGATAAACAAATACGATTCTATAAAACGTCATAAATGCGACAAAAACGCACAAATTAACTTTAACCGACAACGATAAATTACACAAACACAAGGAAGACAAATCACGAGCCCAACCCACAGATGGGTCGGACCATCCAGCACAGGTGACCCACGGGTCAACCCAGGTCAACCCAAATAATAAAACCCTAAACAATCCCCTTTCTTGATTCATTTCACTTAACACTCTCTCTCACTACACTCACTTTTCTCCCTATTTTCTCTCACTAAAAACAACTGAAATCAGTTGCTATCACCCCTAAAATCTCATCCAAGAACACCCAAACACTTCCTTCACAAATCTAGTGCCATCCTACACGTTTTTTTTAGCAAGAAGGAACAAGGAGAACTCAACAACCGAGCAGCAGCAGCACACTCTCGTCTCTCCTGTAATATCTCAGCCTCTACTCGGTATAAACCCCTCCTTTTTTCCTGAGATTTACTTGGATAACATATGAAAGCATGCTAGTGCTTCGTTCCTACTCGGTTATGTCCAAAAACTATGTTAAAAATCGTAAAACAAAGCTAAAAACCACCGGATAATAACAAAAATCACTGGACAATATTTTAGATCGGGATAGATCGACCATAACTAACTCATATCTTAACGAAATCTCGTGTTTCTTGGCTCTAAAATGAAGTCCAACGAGTCTAGTTTCCAAATCCGTAAGTTTCATAATTTTCTGAGATGTGTAGCTAATTTAAATTTTATTTAGGAAAGTACATGTACATCCTGTTAAATCTGACCAAAAGCCCAGTCAACTTGTAAGAAGAATATCTCGTAAATTACTAAACTAAAATCGATGAAACCACTTGGAATAGATCAAAAATTGTGTTAGCTTTAATTTCCCTACCCACACATTCCGTGAAGTTTCATAAAACTCAAGTTATGAATTTTTGAATGAATGCATGTCACTGAACTGACCTATTTGACACCCGACACTTTCTAAATTTTTATCACGAGTTCCGTTTGTCCAATTCATATGTAAAAATATGATTTAGAAAGCTAAGACATAGTGGAAAATCATATAAAAATTTCGTGAATTTTAGTTAAGTCTTACTTGGCCAAATAATTATTTAGACTCAGATGAAAAACATAACTGGACTTCGACATTCTGTCCGTGAATCCCATTATCCGACAATGCCTATTGTCGGATAATGCATTCCGTGAATACCATATTGTCAGAATACACATTCCGTGAACCCCAACCCATGGACTTCGACATGGTCGCAAGAAAATCCGACAATCCTCATTGTCGGATAACCCGAACCCGGCACTTCTCATTGTCGGATAAAATGTGTCCGTGAATACCTTAGTGTCGCATAAATAATATCCGTGAATACGCTAGTGTCGCATAAGAAAACCTAAGTGTCGCACTATATCACTAACAGTGGTAATAAACAAGATGCATTAACAGTGATAACGAGATAACAGTGGTAATAAGTGATAACTAACAGTAATAACGAGGTAATTAGGCAAACAGTGGTAACGATTTTATCACTAACAGTGGTAACGAATTAAAACAGGTTAACAGTAGTAATGAGGATAAACAAAACAGTGGTAACAACTTAACGGATTAACAGTGGAAACAAGAATAAACAAACGGTGATAATAAGTTGAACAAATGTATAAAGTTAATATTTTTAAGATTATTATTACCAACCATTACCAACGGGCCGTACACGTTTTCAAAATGCAAACAAGCATTCAATCAAACCAACGTATTTGGACATAATTAGTTCGATGAACAACTAGCATGAATGATCTTTCGATACATTCACTTATACATACAACCTTATATGCTTAGGGCATTAGAAGGTTGCGGGTTCGCGGAACCTACGGATTACTACTGCTTTCAGACTTTACGTTTATTAAGTTAAACGCTTGCTTACTTGACTCAGGTGAGTCTTACAGCCCCACTTTTACTGTTTTACTTATGGGGTGAGATGCATTGCTTACATTTTCTTGAACACAAGTGCTAAATTACTTACTTTTCATATACGGGCTTGCATGAGTTACTTACTAATCCACTGAAGTCCCTCCATCATAGTTTCGTTAGTTATGGACTTAAGCGCGAATATTAGTTAATGGATCCATTAGGGACTGACCCTCCCCGCCCGGGGTAGTAGCGCTACCACGAACCGTTATGTATAAACGGGTGACTTTTATTTGTTTCGTACGAGTGTTTGGATTGGGCACTCGCCGGGGCACTATACGGTACTTGGTTGTACCACCGACTTGCGGGTTAAGCTTCGACTATGAGCTCATGACAACGGTATATTCATATTTACTTAATATTTGCTTGGTTGCAAATACTTGATTTCGCCTATGGGCACAACTGATAAAAACCTTGTGTTCAAACTATTACTTACTTACAAACCTGTGAGATTCACCAACAATTGTGTTGACCCTTTTTAGCATGTATTCTCAGGTACATGTACGGAGTAGGATTACTCCAGGATTACTAGCTAGAGTCGCATGATTTTCAAACTGCATTTAGCGGAGATTCTTTAGCATTATCTTTTGTAACTATGGTTATGTAATAGAATCTCCCGCTACGTACGCGGACTCTAGGGGACCTTACTTTTGTAACGAAAACATTATGTTTTCAAACCCTATTTTATAATGGTATGTAACTATCTTACAAACGTCTCATTTAGAAGTTGTTTGCTATACTTTGGTGCTTGATTATTGATTAGTAACACCCAAAGCTTGCTTCCGCGCAACATTAAATTTGGGGGTGTTACAGATTGGTATCAGAGCCTAAGGTTATAGCGAACTAGGTTGCATTTAGTGGGCCTAGACTATGACCGTTAGGCAGTATCTCCCTATTAGTTATGACTGGTTCAGGAATTACATCATACGACCTTAATTTAACATAGCCTGATCAACTATGTACAATTAAAGAAAGATGATGTGAGGTCTGAAATGGTTATGATGAACAGGGACACACTAGTTGACTCTGACCACGAGAGAAATCAGGACTCAAACATGTCTGTGATCAGACACTTTAGGCTATATTATATATGTATTATATGAATATAGGCCTCATTCTTTCTAACGCTCTATCTCAGAATGGCGAACACACCACCCAATTCGTCACGCTCTCAACCGTATGGATCACAAAACCCACGGAGTTTTAGGAGGACCACAATGTCACCTCGAATTAACCCCTATTCCATACTAGCTTTAGTCGCCAGGCTAATCCACCATGAGCGACAACTTCGCGAAATCGACATAGAACTGCAGGAGACCCGTGAGAACTGGAGACTCACAGCCCTTGAACGTATAAACCAAGTCTCCGAAGATCACGAGAACACTGTGGATAACATGGACACACTTCACGACCAACTGGGAGAAACTATCGAAACCATGGGAACTATTCACAATCAAAATTCAAAATCGGAAAAATTAACTAAGTCTGGCAGCGAGCTGAAACTGCGGTGCGAACTGAGTTCGCGGTGCGAGTTGAGATTGGGCTCGCAAGGCAAGGTAGGCTGCGAACCGAGTTCGGTTCGCAACATTAGGTTCGGGTTGCAAGTCAAGAGTCAACTCACAAGAATCTCGACTCGCAAGTCAAAGTCGACTCGCAATTCGGGTCAGTTCGCAGGTCAGTTCGGTTCACAGATTGACTTCACAAGTCAGTTTGGCTCGCAGGTTTTGGTTCGTTTCGCAAGATGAAATGGGATCTGGGATCTCAGTTCACAGGATGAACTGATGCGAGATTTGAAGTGGGTTTCAATTTTTAAAGCATTTTTGATGGTTTTCTTAGACATAATCAGTTGATAGAACACTTATACATGATGTTTTAAGCCTTTTTAACATGAAAATTAAAGGAAAGGGAGAGATTCTCACCGAGCTCAAAATGGTGAATCGGGATGATGAAGATGATGATGTTGTTCTTCTTCTTGCTTCCCTTTCTCTGATTATGATGATGATTCTGAAAATGATGATGGTGGTATCGGTGGTGGTGGTCGACGGTAGTGTAACCCGAGAGAGAGAGAGAGAGAGAGAGAGAGAGAGAGAGAGAGAGAAAGAGAGAGAGAGAGAGAGAGAAAGAGAGAGAGAGAGAGAGAGATGTAGGTGGAGAGGTGTTTGTTTGTGTGGAAATGAACAAAAAAATGGGGATGGGATGTGTCTGGGGCCGACTTATACAAGGAGGGGGAGGACACTGTCTAAATTGCATAGTGAAAAGCCCGTGTTTGTTTACCCAATCGTATAAAATTGTATTATTTTTTATTCTAAGAATAGATTAATATTCTTTCGAAATGTTTTCGAGTCGAAACACTTTATAAAAATAAAATGTTTGTGTTAAAATTTTGTAACTTGTTTTCGCACCGTTTCCATTTAGTAAAACACATTTTTAAATGAAACGAAATGTGTTTAAATGTTTTTCGAGTAAATAAATATCATTCGCATTATATATATCTACATATATAATTTTGAATATTTTGGTTTTAGATGCGTACAAAGTACGATTGTTTAAAGTTTAAATTGGGCGTGAAAATTGACCTTTTTGACCGGGTGTTACACATAGCCTAAGTTTCTGTTCTGTCAGAAGAATTATTACAAAAAAAACACATTCTTAGAAGGAATCCCCGAAGGATAAAAATATCATCCACAAAAAAAGGACTCCGAAGAAAAGCGTAATTCAGCAAAAACGAAGATGCTAGAAGAAATCAAAGTAATAAAAAACCCAAGGATCATCTAAAGCCAAGGGAAAGGTTCTTCAAAAGAAGAAAAAGCTACGAAAAGAAGGCTCTCAAAGAGAGAAATCCAAAAAGAGGTATCACTAATATGTCAAAGATAAGTCATCACAGAAAAACTCTTAGGCTATATCAAAACCCCACTAAACCACCTAAAAAACCCTTCTTCCATAACCATCTCTACCCTCTTACAAATGTCTAGGGATAATTGGCACCACCCCCATTTAAGTATTACAGATCTGATTCTCGACCAAGCTTATAACGATGAAGGAGCTACATGACTGGCCCCTGAGTGAATTAGAAGTTAGGAAACCCGATACACTTGAGTGAATTTTGCGACCACCTGTGAGGGCCACAGTCATGTATATCTTACATCATGAAGATTGAAAAGAGAGCTTGTTAGAACTAGTAGTTTGGGAAAGCATCAAGGGTTAAAACCCCGTTTGAAATCTTTTCACCCAGCCTGCAGGAATCAAAGTTCTCCAGGATACGAAAACACCCTTCCGGACTTTCGAAGCAGTTTTTCTGAAAATTTGCTTGAGGACAAGCAAAACTCTAAGTGTGGGATACTTGATATCGCGTAAAAAGTCATGTTTTTACTAACGATATCTCTCTCATTCTGGAGCAATACTTGGCATTTGGACTCAAATGATGCTCAAATCAAAGAAACTTTGCCAAGAAGATCAAAATGAAGACGCACGAGAAAAATCAAACAAAATGGAAGAAAAACGAAGATTCCACACACAGTTGAAGATTCAAGGCATCCGAAACAAGATTTAGAGACAAAGTACCCTTCACTGAGATTTCTCTTATCCAATATCTTCGTTTTCAAATTACGAATCTAACAGAAGAAGAATCAACAAAAACAGATGAAGAGTGTAGATTCTACGTACACCGGAAGATTCAAACGATTCGTACGAGACATCTAAAGATCAGAGATGCATTTCAGGAATTTCTTTTCATCAAAGTCTTCATTTTTGAAACGAAGAAAAAGATGGCGAACCGGGGCGGTAGCCTGCCAGCCGCCGCCGGCTACTAAGGCACCGCCACCGGCCACCATGGTGTCGGCGTCGGCTGCCTTCCCCCCGTCCCCCTGCCGCTTTTCCGTCCTTGCTCGTACTCACCTAGTACACGTGATAGACCTTTTCCGCAACTTTAGGGTACACATGCTAGACCTTTTCACGCTTTAGGGTACATGTGCTAGCTACTTTACCACCTTTTGCTAACATGTGCCCCTAGTTGCTAAAGTGCACCAAAATTCAAGTATAAATAGGTGCCTTTGATTCATTTGAAAGACACCAACTTCTACATCATTCACAAAACACACCATACACCTTTCTTATCTTGTAAAATTAGTTGTAGTTCTTCCTTTAGGCTAGTTAATTAGAATAGCTAATTAATTAACTAAGGAATAATTTTTACGGAGGTCCTTCGGGACGCATTGTAGCTATGAGTTATTTATACACCTTTCCAGGTTTTAATCTATCTTCCATATTTAAATATGTTTTTTCTTTATTTTATGTATTTAAATATGCATGCTAGAATTGCCATGATTAACTAGATAACTCAATTGTCTGCTATGATAGTCGTTTAGAAAGTTTTAAATATGTAACTGTATTATATGTTATGAGATTACGGATGGCTTATATTACAAATAGATGTAGGAATTAAATCTTTATCGTTTATCTGCCCAACTCATATTGTGACTAAAACCTTATCTAAAAATGAACGTAGCTAACTCATATGGTATAGGTCACTTAGTTATACTATGTTAGATTGAATCATTGAGCTCGGCATGGCCGGTGTTCTCTAGACCAAAATAGGATCCAAGAGACACGGAATATGGGAATAGAGGTAGATTAAGAATAAATTCATACAGACGATATTTTTGAGATAACTTTCGGAATATCCTCGACTTAAATAATACCTTTGCATGCTTATGTTGAACTGTTGCTTTGATCGTCTTATTGCATGTTCTTGTTTGATTGTTGCCTTAGGATTATCATAATAGTGAAATACAAATGGCATTAATCATCATGAAATAATATGACGGCCTCTATTCGACTATTCTTTGATATAGTACTGGAAACCCTTACTGCGGAGTACAAATGTATGGAAGTCGAGAACAACCGAAAGTAGTTGTATTATGAATCGGATAACAAAAGTATCACTTAAGTTTCCATTTGTAGCACAAACCATCCCTGTTTTTCTAGCATACCTGAGTAATGTTGATAATTCGTAGGAATAAGTGATGACATATTATCCGACCGCCTAGACCAGTCAGTGTTAGGTTTTCTATTCTCTAACTAGATTATCATATACGCAGCGGAAAAACAATAGTTTTATCATCTAGGGAAATTAGGAAACTAAACCCTAAAGGATCTTAACTTGAATAAATAGTACAATAAACATTAGGATAAATAAGAAAGCACTAACCTTAGAGAAAACCTATTTCTCACGCGCAGACCAACTAGCAGAGCTTCGTTACTTGGAGGCAAGTTCCAAGGTAGAATACCTCAAATGCTTCACACCCAAAAACCCAAGCGAAAGTCAAATTTCAAAATTCTCAGAAAATTCGTATCTGAATCATGTGTTTATGAAGGTATAGGATGCCCCTATTTATAGTTGTGAAAGAAACCCTACGGTTTGCTGGTTTCGACATCCAACCGGCGGTTAAACCTTCCAACCGACGGTTGGGTTAACTTGTCGCCCAAGAACCCGAATTCTAACCCGCGCGTTCCACCGCCTTTGAAACCCTAATCCCAACTGGCGGTTGGATCTTCCAATCGGCGGTTGGATCCTATTTCTGGAATCTTCCGCTTTATTAAATGACTTTTGATTTCTAATTAATAAACTATTATTAATTAACCAAACAATTAAATATAATATTAATACTATTAATATTATCCTTTATCTTTCTCTTGATTGTTTATTGAGGGCAACCCAAAAAGGACTTTACCATTAATGATAGTTTTACCAATTAGTTATGATATTGGACACTATTCCAACAGTCTCCCACTTGGAAAAATCATCAACTATTATTGGTCTAAGCCTATATCTTATTAACCATTTAAAGTGTGCCATCCATCGTGACTGCCTCACTCTGATTCTTATCTTAGAGTCAGTCCTTTAGAAAAGTGAACAACTATTCCTTTGTTTCACGATATTGTATGAACCGAGACATGGATTTTAATCAATCTCAAGATTTATATAAGTTTTCTGATTTTTGATTATATTGACTATATGAGACTACTGAACTATCACCCTAGTCTCGGTCAGGCCTAGCACTTTTGAGTCAAACTTAATCATCAGAGGTCCCGTGATATCTCTTTTCTATTTTAGGCAAAAGAAACAAATAAATATCGACTACATAGCACTAGTCAACTCATCACATCATACCTAGTATATCCTTTATAACTGGCATTTACGCACAATGTTTGAATAGACTAATGTATAATAGACTTGAAGAAGTAGATACTCATGTATCTCCATTTTAAGAACAGAAGATATTATCATCTTAAAATCACTCATGATTTAATCCATGAAGTGATCTCTTTAAGTGCGGGTTTCTCCTATGCTTCAATCCCCATTAAGTACCCATGAGTGTTGCAGCAATCTCCATGCCATGTCTATCTCCATAGACATCTACTAACACTCCATGACAATTTTAATTCACCACATACTTCCTATAGTGTGATCAACTGAGGAGGTTTGAGTAAGAACTTATTACTCTGGAAGTGGTGTCAAAACATGCAAAACTGAAACACAATGACAAACAATAGTAAATGGCAGAACTCCTTCCCGCTAATAATCTCCATTACTTAATCACCAAGTCTATTACAGTTTCCATCATTGTCTAAAACGTTTCAAATTCAAACAAACAACTAAAACTTAACATTATCTCTTAAACCTATGCTCCTAGCATGTTCATCATGTTTGGACCTTCCTAGTGGCTTTGTGAACGGATCAGCTGGATTATCTTCTGATCTTATGCTCTTCACAATCACGTGTCCTTCTTCGAATTTCTTTCGAACAAAATGGTATTTCCTTTCAATGTGCTTTGACTTTCTGTGATCCTTGGGTTCTCTACTCAAGGCGACTGCGCTTTCATTATTACAGAATATAGTAATAGGATCTTGCACTGTTGGAACAACTCCAAGATCTCCAATGAAATTCCTCATCCATATAGCTTCCTTTGCCGCTTCACTAGCCGCAATGTACTCAGACTCACATGTGGTGTCTGCCACTGTATCTTGCTTAGAACTTTTCCATGTAACTGCTTCCCGATTTAGTAAGAATACTCAACCAGACTGTGAACGACAATCATCTCTGTCTGTTTGGAAACTAGCATCACTATAACCCGTTACTCTCAGTTCCTCTTCTCCACCATAAACCAAGAACCTGTCTTTAGTATTTCTTAAATACTTGAGAATGTTCTTTACAGCTGTCCAATGACCTTCACCAGGATTCGGTTGATGTCAACTCACTAAGCTCAGAGCAAATGAGACATCAGGTCTTGTACACATCATGGCATACATGATCGATCATATAGCCGAAGCATATGGGATTCGACTCATTCTGGCCGATTCTTGTTCAGACTTTGGACACAGATCCTTACTGATCTTAACACCATGATTCAAGGGTAGGTTCCTTTTCTTAGAATTTTCCATATTGAATCTTTTCAAAAAATTTATTTAAGTACGTGTCCTGGCTAAGTCCTTTGAGATGTTTTGACCTATCTCTGTAAATCTTTATACCTAGGATATATGTTGCATCTCTAAGATCTTTCATAGCGAAACACTTTCCCAACCATTCTTTTACACTTTCTAAAGTTGGGATATCATTTCCTATGAGTAGTATAGCATCCACATATAATACTAAGAATACTACAATACTCCCACTGAACTTGACATATATACAGGACTTATCTTCACTTCTAGAAAATCCAAACTCTGTGACTTTCTCATGGAAGCAGAGATTCCAACTACGAGAAGCTTGTTTAAGTCCATAAATAGCCTTTTCAAGCTTGCACACTCTATTAGGATACTTTGCATTTTCAAAACCTTCCGGTGGTGCCATGAACACATCCTCTGTCAGTTTCCCATTAAGGAAAGCAGTTTTGACATCCATCTGCCAAATTTCATAGTCATGAAATGCAGCTATGGCTAGCATAATCCTAATTGACTTAATCTTAGCTACTGGTGAGAAGGTTTCCTCATAATCAATCCCATAGGTTTGAGTATAGCCCTTCACTACCAACCTTGCTATATAAGTGTGTACTTTCCCATCCATGTCTGTCTTCTTCTTGAAGATCCACTTACAGACCACCATCTTTAGACCGGGTGTAGTGTCAACCAAATTCCAAACTTGGTTGTCATACATAGACTGAATTTCACTTTTCATATCTTTTTTCCACTTAGCAGCCTCAGGGCCTGCTATCGCTTCCTTGTAGTTAGTAGGCTCATCTAATTCAACCAGTATACTATCACTTATCTTATCCTCCTCTTCTATTTGATAACCATAATAGAACTCAGGAGGATTGCTAACTCTACTAGTTCTGTGAACGGGTAAGGATATGTCTTCAGGTTCAACAGGTGTTTCCACCTCAAGTTGAGTGTCAGTGTTTACTGTAGGTTCTTCGTCGGCAGACTCTTGAACTTCTTCAAGATCGATTGTACTCCCACTGTCCTCTTTAGATATCATTTCTCTCTCAAGGAACACTCCTCTTCGAGCTACAAAGACCACATTATCCTTGGGTCTGTAGAATAAATATCCAAATGACTCTTGTGGATAACCGACGAAAAGACACTTTTCAGATCTGGAGTCTAGTTTGTCCTGAGTTTCTCGTCTAACGAAAACTTTGCAACCCCAGATTTTGATGTGACCAAGAGAAGGACGTTTTCCCTTCCACATCTCATAATGCGTCTTTGAAACTTTCTTAGTGGGTATTTGATTTAAGATATGGGCGGCTGTTTCTAATGCGTAACCCTAGAAACTTATCAGAAGTGTTGCCCGACTCATCATAGAGCAAACCATGTCTAACAAGGTTCTATTTCTTCTCTCATAAACACCATTAAGCTGTGGTGTTCTAGGAGGAGTTAATTGTGAAACTATTCCACATACTCTAAGATGATCGAGAAATTCGATACTAAGGTATTCTCCTCCCCTGTCGTATCTGAGTACCTTTATCTTTCTGCCCAATTGATTCTCTACTTCATTTTGATATCTTTTGAACAATTCAAAAGTATCCGACTTATGTTTGATTAGATAAACATGTCCATATCTACTGAAGTCATAAGTAAATGTAACATAATATCGATTTCCATCTTTTGTGGCACATCGTAATGGTCCACATACATCTGTATGTACCAAATCCAATAGTCCTTCATCTCTTTCACACGTTCCAGTGAATGGTGATTTAGTCATTTTGCCTAATAAACAGGATTCGCATACATCATCCGATTTGAGGTCGAATGATTCCAACACTCCATCCTTTTGGAGTTGGGCGATGTGTTTCTTGTTTATGTGCCCTAGACGATAATGCCACAACTTGGATTTATCAAGCTCATTAGACGAATCAACATTTAAAATAACATTGCTAACACATTCAACATTTTCATATATGCCTTTGTAAGGAGAAGCTTTAAAAACAAAACAATCATTCAAATAAACCAAAATATCTCCATTTCCATTATCAAAAGTAAAATGATAACCATCTTTAAACAAAACATAAAATGAAATAATGTTTCTAGTCATTTTTGATGAATAATAGCAATTATTTAAATCTATCCTAACTCCAAAATTCAGCATGAGCTCAAATCTTCCAATCTTTGCCACAGGTACAAATCCTTTGTTTCCCATAACTAAGTTGAGCTCTCTATGCTTTACACTTCTACTTTCCTTTAGCCCCTGCAATACAGTGAAAATGTGATTACCACATCCTGTATCGAGAACCCACGAATTAGAAGTTGTGGTATTATGGAGTTCGATCGTGAACATACCTGAATGAGTATTCTTCTTGACCTTTCCATCTTCAAGGTCCTTCAGGTACTTTGGAGAGTTACGCTTCTAATGCCCCTTTGTGTTGCAGTAGAAGCACACTGCTTCCTTTGGGTCACTAACAGGTGCAATCTCAGGACCGATCACTTTCTTAGACCTATGAATGGACTTTCCATCAGTGTTCTTTCTTTTCCAATATGAGTTTGACCTTTTCCTTTTCTTTGCACTTTGACCAACAGTCAACACAGGAGCCGTTGAGCCAGAGGACACATCATCTTTCTTGATTCCTTGCTCATCAGTTTGCAGTAAATTGTGGAGTTCCATTATTAAGCCTTCTCTCTCATTCATATTCATCTGATATGAAATTACAAACTGATTGTAGATAGCTGACAGACTAGACAGTATTATAGCGATAGAAAATTTTGTGTCAAATACCATGTTCAATTATTCCAACCTATCAAAGTACCCTGTCATCTCTAAGACGAAAGCACATATAGAAACTCCGGGTTTGGGCTTGCAAGCCATGAGGGATTTAACCACATCAAGGCATTCTTTGCTTGCCTTGGCATGAAACATTACTTTCAGTTGTTGGTTCATTTCATAAGCCCAAGTGTTCTTAAAAGTCTCTTGCAATTCGGGGCTCATGGAGGATGCCGTGATACAATACACTTTATTCGCATCATCATAATGTTTTCGGTGTTTCTAAATTAAGGCTAGGATCTATATTTTCAGTTTTACGAAAAGGGTCGCTGTAATCGTATAACTAAAATACTTTTGTCTATTTCATTTCTATGAAAGTCCTAGATCTTTGAAATTCATAGATTCCTATCAATGGCATGTTAATCTCGGTTATGCACATCTACTATTCATGACTGGTATACCGAGGATCATGAACAAGATGGTGAATTAACCATGCAAAATCCGCGTAATCCTCGGCTCGAGTATGCTCGAGAATCGCGAGTCTCAATCATCTCTCATTATGTTCTCATATTAATGTGACGGTTAACCACACACGTTCCGTTAATAGTTCATATGAGAGATGTGTGGACTTTCATGGGTTAGCATACTATTCATTATTTCCTATAGCTAAAACGGGATTTTGTTTTACTATTTTAAGTCTACTTTTAATCTTGACATCATCCTATCAAAAGTCCTCGGTAGCTCCATTTGAACGCACAAAGAAGCGGAAAAGCAGGTCAGCGCGAATCATATTAGAAACCTGACTTCTTTAGGAAAGCAGAGCGACCCGCCTTATACCTCTCTTATAGTTTGTTCACTATGGGTGAGCCGATTTATCGATTCACTGATGATGTATTTAGACTTTAATTATACATATATATAAATCATATTATACATATAATATCTCTTTAAGTATAGGGTTCTATTTTAAACCTTTTAAAAATTGAGTGGTCTATTTTAAACAATTTAAAATTTTATCAGTATCTATATTGTAAATATATATTACCTATTTAGACAATTCCGTTTTCAAATTTATCTTTACCTACATACTATTGCAGATAATTGCATGCTACTTTTTATTAAGCTATGGATCTGATACCACTGTTGGGTTTTCTACTCCCTAACTAGATTATCATATACGCAGCTGAAAAAACAATAATTTTATAAACTAGGGCAATTAGGAAACTATAACCTAAAGGATCTTAACTTGAATAAATAGTACAATAAACATTAGGATAAATAAGAAAGCACTAACCTTGAGAAAACCTATTTCTCACGCGCATACCAACTAGCAGAGCTTCGTTACTTGGAGGTAAGTACCCAAAATAGAATACCTCTAATGCTTCACACCCAAAAACCCAAGAGAAAGTCGAATTTTGAAATTCTTAGAAAATTGATATCTGAATCGTTTGTTTATGAAGGTATAGGATGCCCCTATTTATAGTTGTGAAAGAAACCCTACGGTTTGCTGGTTTCGACATCCAACCGGCGGTTGGACCTTTCAACCGGCGGTTGGGTTAACTTGTCGCCCAAGAACCTGGATTCTGACCCGCGCTTTCCACCCCCTTTGAAACCCTAATCTCAACTAGCGGTTGGATCTTCTAACCGGCGGTTGGGTTAACTTGTCGCCCAAGAACCCGGATTCTGACCCGCGCGTTCCACCGGCGATTGGATCTTCCAACCGGCGGTTGGATCTTGTTTCTGGAATCTTCTCCTTTATTTAATTACTTTTGATTTCTAGTTAATAAACTATTATTAATTAACCAAACAATTAAATATAATATTAATATTATCCTTCATCTTTCTCTTGACTGTTTATTGAGGGCAACCCAAAAAGGACTTTACCATTAATGACAGTTTTACCAATTAGTTATGATATTTGACACTATTCCAACAGTTAGTCCAACCTATTCCGGTGAGAGTAAACCTCGTTCATAAGATTGTTTATTCAACAAACTATGCCATGATTTGGACATCTCTGATGACCGAGATTGAGGAATAGGATTCGAGATTAACTTTCGGATAATATGGGTATACATTTGAGATAACTTTCGGTGTATGCTTTAATATATTCTGCAACCCACGTGACATTCTATTTGCCCGTCTGTGGACACTTTCGCGTTAGCTCGATAGGAGGATTGCAGTAATAGCTCACCTTAACTTTCGAACTTATCCCCATTAGAACTCTCCATATTTAACAACTCCTCAACAACTTCATAGTAGACAATCACTATAATTGCTGAACGCCCAAAGTAACCTCCACTTTTTAGTTTAGTTTAGTTTAATTTAATTTAGAGTAGAAAACCCAAAACCAACTCTTTTATCCCTAGCTAAATACATAAGAGTTTCTAAATCCTCTAGCATCAATTTGCCGCACTTTGAAGAACGATCCTAGGTCATACTTGTCCTTTGCTAGCCCTTTGATTAGCATAATAGTAACCCTAGGCCCCAGCCTTATAAATTTATGAACCACTGTTGTCTCGCATCACCATTAGAAATTTCAACGGTCGATGTGAGACAACAGTACCTAGGGATGAATGACTGACCGCAAAGGAGAGTTCTAGATCATGACAGAACTAATTATGCTAATAAAACCTAAGAGGATGAGTCTAGAGATGAAAATCAAGCCCAATAGTGATTCAGGATTCTTAAAACCCCTAGACTCTACAAAACTGATAGTTTAGAGTACAAAGTTAAATAATTAGTACACAATTAGAAAATAACATTTGGACTTAGGTGTTAAGAAAGGTCAGAATAACCTAAGGGCAATCTGCTACCTTATTCATGCACCCTTCATTTGTCACTAGTCCTAACCGGACTGGGGGGGGTGGGGTTGAGCAGCCTGTTCTGATCAGAATCACGATAGCCTAGGTACTCAGCAACATACTAATTTAGAATCTATCTAAACAAGTAGGGTCCTAGTGTTTACACCTATAGTTTACTTGTCTATTACCTAAATGTGTCCCATAATGTACATCATCACAGTAATACACTATCCCTAAATCATGGTGAACCACGTCTTCGTCATCCTTAAGTGTAACATATATGCTAGCTTCCCTTTTATTTTATGCTTTAGTAGTTTAATAAATTAGAAAACCAAATACAAACTTATCCAACTATCCAAAACCCAGCTTAATTACTAAGTTATCCGAACGAGCTCTACTTCAATTCTACCATCGTGAGGAACGACCCTGGATCATCCTTGCCACTTACTAAAATTAGGTACTCGTACCTAGTATCAGTATGTTGTTCGGAAGGTTTAGGTCCCGACAAATATAAATTTTAAACTACCCATGATGCAGCCACGAGCGAGAGGTCCGAAATGACAGGAAACGATTCCTGAACTGACCGTTTGGGGTGCATCACGGCGGTTGGTCACTTTTCGTTTAAAACCCCAACAGACCTGCAACTCACCATTTTTACTCCCCAAAACCTCAAAATTCTCTCGATTCCAAATCGTAAACTTCCAAAAATTACACCTACATTGGTTATATATCTCATTTTCATCATCAAGATTATCAGAGGTACATTTGAAAAACCCCAAATCTTTATTTTGTGTTTAAAATTGTGATTTTTTTAGGTTAGGGTTTGATGATTGCGGATTTGTGATAGAAATTAGGAACGATTATGATTAGTAAATAGGTTTTATTGTACAAGTCCTTATGAAAATTCATTTTTTCTTATAATAGTATTAGGTGGATGAATATTACGGTTTGTTGCGGATTATTGCGGTTTGTGCAGATAAGAAATAACTTTTAGATATAGATGCTTTATCAAAATTAGAAGTAATCATAAAACATTCGTTGGTATATCGAAATTCTATTAGGAGATCTTAAATAATAAGTTGAAATAAAAACACGAGTATGTTTCATTTCGGATTAATATCCGGTTTTGATAAAAAGAAATCGAGTAAAGAGATATTAGAAAGTTATAATACATTGTTAAAAAGGAAAATAAGCGTAAGTTATAAAAAGACTATTATCAACGGGGAACATTTTTGAATAAATAATAAAATTTTCGATTAGTTTAAATTGATTCGATATATATTCGAGAAAACAAAATTAATATATATGCTTTACTTATGGTTACACATGAGTGCTAGTATCTTCATTCCAAACCATATGATGATGATTTTAGCATATATGATTTGATTAGATAGTTAATATTGTCTAATTCCGTATTAAAATTTCACTATGCATTGAATTTTTATAAATCAATATTTTTACATTATAAGTCTTAAGTGAATAAGGTAATTATAAGTCTTATGCGTTGAAATTTCACTATGAAGCTGATATTTATAAATTGTTATTGTATACAACAGCATAGGTGGGTAGAAACATTCAACCCAAGGGACTGTGCTGCACGCTGATCATACCAACCGGCGGTTGAAGTTATCAACCAACTGGCGGTTGGACCATCTGTTGCATAAAAGATATCACAAATACCCCGCATCTCTTTATATAATTATATACCTAACAAATCGTTAAGTTGTTTTTGCAGAAAATGTCTACTCACAGGCAGCATGGTCGTGCAATTCTTGATAACCCATCATATCAGCGTCATGTTTATTTGCGTTTTCAGCACTAGTCATATACTCCGGAGAGACAAGCAGAGTTTTCAGATCAGTTAGTAGAGTATATTCCCAGCCTATAAAGACACCAGATCTGTTGGACTGGGATGTTACGGAGAGAGTGATTGATCCGAGACAGGATGGTGAGACCCGAGATGTCACACTAAGACGGTTGATGACTCAGAGCTATATATTACCTACGGGTAATGTAGGTTTCATTTCTGAAGCTTGGTTTAGGTTGTTTCACATCTGGGCTATCATTTTTAGGGAGTTAGTTCTGGAGTTCTATACCACACTTAGGTTTGATTCAGCTTCTAGACAGTTTGATCAAGCCTCTATTTCCTTTCAGCTGGGTGGTCAGCCTAGGGAGATGAGTTTGATTGAGATCGGGTTGGCATTGGAGCTATTTACACCAGATGAGCTGCACAACCCATATTTTCAGGAGCATTTGACTGCAGCTAGTATTGATCAGTATACGGGAGTAGAGGTCATACAATTTTGGCGTGAGATTGCCAATTTTGATTATAGACATCGAGCATCATCGGATGTGTATTTGAGGAGTTCAGTGCATAGGTTGTTACATCAATTGATTGCATCATCGATTTGTAGTAGACATACGGGACTGGAGAAGGTCTATCAAGCCAGATTTTTATTATTTTCACTCGATGATCCAGGGGACATTGGTGAATGTTCCATGGAGGTTAGTTCATTGGATGTCATCTCAAGCAACAGGGACTCGGGATACTAGTAGTTTGTATGGAGGCAAGTATATCACACGGTTATCTAGGTTCTTTGGCATGGGTCCCGGTGATTTTGTGAAATTGATAGCACTAAGTCCAGGGATGGCATTATTGGGTGAGGCCAAGTTGATAGAGTTAGGTATTCTATAGGAGGGGATTAAGGATGATGTTTTGCTATGGGTTCCTTCGTTGGCTCTAGGTCAGCGACCCATGAAACGAGCACGTTTAGAGGAACACCGGTAGTAGCAACACCGCCACCAGCACCTGAGGTACCACCACCAGCACCCGAGGTACCACCACCACCAGTTCAGCAGCCTGTAGGTAGAGGCCATGGTAGTGATGCTAGTTTGACTGAGCTTCAAGGGCGTATTGAGAGGATGGAGATAGCACATACTAGGAGATTTGATTTGATGGATCAGAGGCTTGATAGATTTGTGCGTGATCAGGACCGTCATTTGGCATACCAGGACATGATGAGATAGAGACTACTGGGACATTTTGCTATATCTTGGGAGCCATTTGTGAGGGATGATGGAGCTGGACCATCTAGACAGTCAGACAGATGGATGATTTAGATGATGATTAGATTTGATGACATGTGGTTATGATTTCTAGAAAGAATTTTTATTTTGGATGAGTGTATTATTACCTAACTTATTATTTTCTTTTACTATAATTATGTTGCTATTTTAATCTGTTTGTTTCATTGTGATAGCATTTATTTATCAGATTGGCATTAAGTTCAACACTTATTTTTGGGAATTATTAATACGTTTTTCTTATTAATTATGAACTTTGTGGGTGTGTTCCCTAGAAACCGTTACAAGACTATAACTCGTTCACTTGGGATACCAAGGGGTTTAAAGGCTTATTGCATATGCTAAATGTAATATGATTAACTACGAAAGTGTGTTTTTTTGTATAATAATAAAAAAAGATCAAGAAGACGACCAATTATGATTACACTAGCTGATGATGAATTCTTCAATCGGGAGTTTTTCGTTCTAATTTCTTTTCTTCCTTTTACTCACTTTATTTTTATATGATTATGTATGATGAGGACATTGTATACTTTAAGTGTGGGGAAGGGATCGATAGAAATTAATTTCTTTAATTTTTCATTTAAGTTTTTACTTGTCTTGTATATTATTATAAAATTTTCATTAAGATTTAAATTTTAAGTAATATATAGGTATTTATTAGTTAGAATACTTTTGTTAAAAGTTTTGGTTTGTATTTAAAGGTTTAGACTTTAATGTGAATTAATCGTTTTGTACATATAACGTAAGTAAATTTAAAATAAGTGATATATAGTTATATGATATGATGTATTAATAGGCAATATATATGAAGATTTCTGAATTTTAAGAAAATTATAAGATAACTTGTATATTATTTTATGGTACATATTGTGATGTATGACATAAAAGTCTTAATTCTTAAATTTATCATGCATAATTTTATATTTTAATACTTATATGAAAACATTTGGGGGTCTACTAATTATTTCCTCTGTTGTACGTAAGTACAAACCTAGTCTTTAATTAGTATTCTTAAACATAAAGCAAAAGAAAGTAATATCTTTCAAAATATCATCAAAATTAATCAAACTATGTCGCTTTATTGTACGGCTGTACAGATGTGGCACCCCCAAATTCGGGTTGCAGAAGCGATTCTGGTCGGGGCATGACTAATCGGATAATCATAGCACATAAGATACATAATGAACGACTCTATATGCGTCATTTAATAAAATACATTAATTTGATAATTGTTTACATAAATTGAAGCTATTATAAAACAAGAGATTTCAATACATAATTACTTTTATAAAATATAATAATGCAAGAAAATCTCTGATGTTTTCATGATGACTCAAGCTAGAAGTACCCTAATGGACAGTCCAACCTACTGCTGAGTACCCGAGAATTCATGCTAAAATGGTCAGCTAAAAGCTGGTGAGCTCACAGGTGTATCTGATAAAATAATGTATGAACCACGAGATTTATGAATAAGTTTGAAATCAAGTAAATAAAATGAAGGTATACTACTGCCATGAGTCCTTAGTTTGAGCTTAACTAAGGGGTCAGGATCCACATTCAAGGACCTGAGCGAAGTGCCTTCGAGCGAGTGCCTAATCTACACTCGTGTGAACAACTGATAATGTGTCCGTTTGACATCACAGTCATGGTAGGCGACTACCCCGGACAGGGATTGTCAATCCCATATGGTATCATACACTAACATTCATGCTAAATCCATACAAACAAACTATGTGTGGAGGACTTTCATGATCAGTCAATATAACGAGTTTTGTACTTGCGTTTATATGTAAAACTGAAAACTGAGCATGTATTCCCACTCGGGAGTAAAAACAGTAAAATGCAGGGCTATGAGACTCACCCGAGTCTGATAATATTGCTTAACAAGCAAGTATGATGTAGTACACAGTGATGTTGTCCGAAGAATGTAACCCGTCGGGCATCCTAAACGCGCAACGTTATAATAATGAGTAGGTATCTCGAAAGATCACATATGCTAGTTGTTCATTCAACTAGTTATGTCCAAATACATTAGTTTGTTAGATTGTTTGTTTGCGTTGTGAAAACATGTAATGCCCGTTGGTGACGGTTGCAATAATAATCGTCAAAGTTTTATTATCATTATGTTTCATTGTATACTTATATAAGTATATGTGTTTCCATATACAAGTGGTGTCGTATAAGTTTTGGTTATTGTAAGTGTTCAATACTTAGTGTGAAAAGTATTTTCAAACTTTAAATGATGAGGGTCCGGGGGTAGCGCCCCTGGTAGCGGGGTCCAAAGGGTGGCAACCCCTGACGGGGTCCAAGGGGCAGAGCCCCTGGCTGGGGTCGAGCTGGGATAAAAATGCATCTGAAATCCAAAATTCTGTGAATTTCGACACTGGGTGCGACACTAGATTTGTGTCGCTAAATGCTATTGCGATATAAGGGTTTGTGTCGCACCATGCGACATTCGCAATTTAATGCTACTTAAGGGTGTTGTGTCGCAGTATGCGACATTTGATTTAGTGAGACATAAGGTGTTGTGTCACTATGTGCGACATAATCAATTTTAGCGACATAATGGCTTGTGTTGCAAAGGCTCCAGGCGAAATGCGACACAAAGGGTCTGATTGGTTTTCGAGTGTCGGGTTTGTGATCAAAAGAACTCGGTTTGACCCGAAACTTTTACACAACCCTTAAGACAGTTTATAGAGCTTGTGAAAATTATCGGTTCATTTCGGGAGTAACCCGAAGTGTTGGATCTATAAAATGACCAAAACTGTAACTTTTGACATAAGTTTTGAAAACGAGTTTTAACTAGATATTTGGACATAATCTAGCAAGGTAAACAAATATACATACAAATAAAAAAATATAAGTAGTTTCGGAGGGCCGGGATCTTACGAGTGTCGGTTTTAAAATCCGAAAAGATAGAAACGTAGCTTGTGACTTCATGATCATTTTTGCTTCAAACCGTTATGCAAATGGAGGTGTTTTGATGGTGGTTTTTGGTGGTGATGGGGCTGCCGAAATGGGGAAGGCAGGAGGGAGAGATGAGAGAGTTTGAGGGAGATTGAGTGGGAGTGAGGATGATAATGATGAAGTGTGAAGGAAGCAAAGGGGAGTCAAAGGGTATGGGAGACCACTCCCTCCCCTTTGGCTGGTTTGTGTGTACCCCATAAGGGAGTGGGTGAGCTTATTTTTGTTTCCCCATTTTGTGTTTATTCCCGTGTTTGTTTACCCGATCGTTTAAACGTATTTTAGACGTTATAAGTTATATTTAGTACGTTTATTTTCGATTCGAATTATAATGTTTTTGGCCAAAGTAATTTATCAAAATACTTAATACTGAGTTATAAAATATAACTTGGGATTATTCGGTTTGTTGGGCGCGAGTCACGCGTTTTTGTTATGTACGGTTTATTTTTCTACGATACGAAATACGTGTAAAATATTATCAACATAATATTTAGTAAATAATAATGTTATTAAAAAATTTCATGTTATTTAATATTTTTTTTTTACCAACGTCCGTATTATAATGTGTCGGATTCCATCCGAAAATGATAAAATGTACGATCGAACCAAATCGTGTATGTGTGTATATAAATATATCCATATAAATATACATAATGACACACATAATTAACCCTAATTACATGTATTAACACTATGATTAAGCACTAATTTGGCGGGTGTCACTCTGTGGTTTGATTTTAAATAAAATTGTTTTACCCGAATCAAGTTATGTCACTCTGTTGCATGTAAATGCAGACCTGTCACCAATGTCTTGATTCTTAAAAATGGATTTCATGTATTTATTATGAGTATAAAAGAAAATTGCATGATTGAGTTTAAGAGTATATCATATGTGGAAATCATAAGTAATAGACATACTAACAATAAATGTGTATTCAGAAATATGAGTATAGATTGTTTAAAGTGAATAAATATATTAGTAATCATTTATGAACTATATATTACATGAATAATAATAAGAATTTTTATTTGTACATTATAGTTATCCATGTTAATTAAAATGTTTAAAGTCTTAATAAATGAAACATATTTTTGATTTATGTATTTTGATTATTAAATATTATTTAATGCTTATCAATTTTAATTTATGAATATATTCTACTTGAGGACAAGCAGAACTTAAGTGTGGGGATGTTTGATAACATCAGATAATATGATATTTATATACTAATAATCATGTGGAACCCTAGATTGTAGATATTAGTTAGACCCGGAACGTTGGCTAATATACATTTAACTTGCACTCTTTGATTAGTATCTAAGTTAATATAAAGGAAATCACAATCAGACAATCAAAACACATAAACCGGATAATATGAATCTGAGTGGAATACTCTAAGCAATTACATGTCTATCTCCGATTGTTTATTTGTTCCTCTTATCTTGTTTTATGTTGTTGGTTTGGTTATTTAGTTCATCTTGAATATTCGTACGGAACTAAAACGTACCCCCTATGTTACTGCTTTATTAGTCTAGTTAATAATTCCTATTTAATTAAATAACATCGTTCCTGTGTTCCTGTGTTCGACCTGGACTTACCATAGCTATACTATTCCGATCGGGTATTCTTGCCTGGTTGTGTGATAGTAGTGATTGGTATATCCTGTACTTTATAAATAATAAAACTAGACGCTTTCACACGCATCAAGACTCATCTAAGACTTGTGTAAAAGTTTCGGGTCAAACCGAGGTCGTTTGACCACAAACTTGGCACTTTTTGTTTTGGACAGCCTGTTTTGTCGCAGAAAGGTTGGACCTTCTGCGACACAAGCCTTTATGTCGCTAAGAATAGTTTACGTCACACATAGCGACACAAGTCACTATGTCGCCAAAAATTGAATATGTCGCACATAGCGACACAAGCCACTATGTCGCATTAAATTGAGGACGTCGCACATAGCGACACAAAGACCTATGTTGCAGTCCTGACCTGCGACACATCAGACTATGTCGCACTTGGTGTCGCATCCAGTGTCGCACCCAGTGTCGCACAAGTCAGAACCTTGAAAACATAGATTTTTACTAGGTGTCAACACTTGAAATTTTATCACTTACAATAACCAAATTAAGATTTTTGATGCATTTTTCACTAAAGCAAAATAGTGGAAATAAAAATTTTACCTCGACCCCAGCCAGGGGCTCTGCCCCTTGGACCCCGCCAGGGGTTGCCACCCCTATAACCCCGCTAATCAGGGGTGCTGCCCCCGAACCACCATCATTAAAGTTTGGAAATACTTTATACACTGCGTGTCAAACATTTACAACCTTTGAACCACATACGATGTACTCGTACATGATACATATCTACTTCAACACTTATATACAATACAACACATGAAACATATACTTTAATAGTATACAATGAAGCAACACATAATAAGAATGATGTAAGATTTTTATTACAAACCGTCACCCACGGGCCGTACATGTTTTCAAAACACAAATAAACAATCAAACGAATCAATGTATTTGGACATAACTAGTTGGATGAACAACTAGCGTAGGTGATCTTTTGAGATACCTACTCACGTATTAACCAACGCGCATCTTGACTGCCCTCAGGTTACAGTCTTCGGACATCATTGCATGGTTTAGCGATGCACGTTTATTGAGATAAACGCATCAGACTCAGGTGAATCTCATAGCCCCGCATTTTACTTTTTTTACTCTCGGGGTGGGAATACATGCTCAGATTTTTTTTACATGTGAACACAAGTACAAAACTCGATATATTGACTGCATGAGTTTATTTTACTAATCATAAAGTCCTCCACCACATAGTTTGTTAATATGGATTTAGCGTGAATGTTAGTGTATGGTACCATATGGGATTGACAATCACTGTCCGGGGTAGTCGCGCTACCATGACTGTGATGTCAAACGGGCACATTATCATTTGTTCACACGAGTGTAGATTAGGCACTCGCTCGGAGGCACCTCGCTCAGGTCCTTAAAGGCGGATCCTGACCCCTCAGTTAAGCTCAAACTATGGATTCATGGCAGTAATATTCATATTTATTTGATAAAATTCAAACATATCATTAAATCAAGTGGTTCATACATTGTGGTTTATCATTTACACCTATCAGTTCACCAGCTTTTAGCTGACCTTTTAGCATATATTCTCAGGTACACAGCAGTAGTAGGACTACTCAGGAATTATATAGCTCGAGTCGCATGCAAACACGAACATCAAGAGATTTTTCTGCATTATTATATTTTGTATAAGTAGTAATGCCATAGAATCTTTCAGATCAGGATACCGAGCTTATGTAATCCTTATAACTCTTGTAAACTTTTATTACAATCAATGTATTTTGTTAAAACGACGCATGTAGAGTCGTTCACTTTATCTTATGTGCTTGTGATTATTGATTAGTCGCGCCCCGACCCGATTCACTTCCGCAACCCGAATTTGGGGGTGCGACAAATTGGTATCAGAGCCTAAGGTTATAGTGAACTAGGTTGCATTTAGTGGACCTAGACTATGACCGTTAGGCAGTATTTCCTTATTAGGTATGACTGGTTAAGGAATTACATCATACGACTTTAATTTAACATAGCCTAGTCAACTTTGTACAATTAAGGAAAGATGATGTAAGGTCTGAAACGGTTATGTTGAACAGGAATACACTAGTTGACTCTGACCACGAGAGAAACGGGACCATTACGTGTCTGTTCTAGACACTCTAGGCTATATTATATAATATTATATATATAGAGGCCTCACTTTCTAAACGTTCTTGTCTCAGAAATGGCAAATACTCCTACTGAAACACCACCTACTTCGTCAAGTCCTCATCAACCGAGATCACAAAACCCACGGATTTCTAGGAGGACCACTATGTCATCTCGAACTAACCCCTATTGCATACCAGCTTTAGCCGCCAGGCTAAACCACCATGAGCGACGATTTCACGAAATGGACATAGAGCTGCAGGAGACTCGTGAGAACTGGAGACTCACGGCCCTTGAACGTATCAACCAAGTCTCCGAAGATCACGAGAACATTGTAGATAACATGGACACACTTCACGACCAGCTGGGAGAAACTATCGAAACAATGGGAACTGTTCACAACCAAGTTATCAGTAACCGAAATGAAATCTCTGTTCTGCAATCAAGGTTGCATCAGTGCGAGACACGCCTGCGGGAAACCGAGGAGGCGCTCAGGATGGTTAGCCGGCTTGCAGAGTCTGTTGACCACCTCACTTCTCTATTGCCACAACTCAATCTGCGTCAAGACTAGTGTAGTCTTTGTCTTGTAATCCGTTAGTTACCTATGTAGAAATTTATGTAATTCGACCGGATGTAACAAGTCCCGGCACCTTTTGTAACTTTAGGTTCTGTAACCTTTTGTAAACTCTGAATCCTGTAATCATTTGAACTTTATATCGTGAAATGATTACTAACCCTAACGTATTATCTTACTCTATTGATTTTCATGTTGTATATTACCTTATATTATATACATATGTGTTACACCAAAATCATGCGCCAACGTTTCACTCATCCCTTTCCTTGTTTACTCAGCACCATGCCTCCAAGAAGACATACGTACGACGGTGTTGAATTCGATCAACTCATTGGCCAGAGTGTGACTCAAGCCTTAGCTGCCCGACAGCCAAGTTCTGGCAGCGAAGACACACTAAATACCAACCAGCAGCCAAACCCTGTTCCTTCAAAGACTTCCTCAACTGCAAACCCCTATACTTAAAGGGCACTGAAGGGGCCATCGGACTGATCAGATGGTTCGAAAGTATGGAATTTGTCTTCCGTATCAGCAATTGTACGGAGGATACCAAGGAAAAGTTCTCCACCTGCACCTTTCAGGAAGGTGCTCTCACTTGGTGGAATTCATATGCCAATTCTGTAGGCATCGAGACTGCTTATCTACTCCCCTGGGAAGATCTAAAAAAGATGCTCACGGAGGAGTAATGTCCCAACGAAGAACTCCAAAAATTGGAGGAGGAGTTCGGCGCTTATCGGTTCAGGGAACCGACATCATTGGTTATACCACCAAATTTCAATAACTTGCTCTGCTCTGCCCATATATGGTAGACCCCGAGCACAAACGCATCCAGAGGTACATCCGCGGTCTCCCAGAAAATATCCAGGGGAACGTTGCCTCATCCCGACCAGCAACAATTTAGAGTGCCATCCGCTTGGCACATGAACTCATGGCAATGATTGTCAGCCGTGAAACACCCGCTCCATCTTCTAGCAACAACAACAAGAGAAAATGGACTGACAACAACAACAACCAGAACAAGAGACCCAACACCATCAAAGCTTATACTTTAAACACTGAACCTAAGCGAGGTTACACGGGAACAAAGCCCTTTTGTTCCAAGTGCAACCGCTATCATGACGGTCCTTGTGGTACTCCTTGCAACAACTGCAAGCGGTACGGGCATCTTGCCAAGGACTGCCGATCTCCCAAGAACAACAACAACACCAACACCAATCAACCTCGAGCCTGTTACGAATGTGGAGACACCAGACACTTCAGGAATGATTGTCTTAAATGCAAGAGCAAGGGCAACCAGAACAATGCACGAGGTAGAGCTTTCGTACTTAACTCTAAGGACGCCCGTCAAGACCCTGATGTGGTCACGGGTATGTTCCTTATCAACAATTTATCAGCTTTTGTTCTTTTTGATACTGGTGCTGACAAGAGTTTCATATCGAACGAGTTCAGCCCACTACTTGATATTACACCTGTTGCATTAGATACTTTATATACTATAGAGCTGGCTAATGGAAAACTAATCGAGGCCGATAGTGTATTACCTGATTGCACTTTAACCCTCACAAATGAACCTTTCCCCATCAACCTCATACCCATCGAGATCGGAAGTTTCGACATCATTGTTGGCATGGACTAGTTGTCCAAGCATCATGCTGAAATCATTTGTTACGACAAAATCATTCGTATTCCTCTCGTCACCGGTGGTACTTTAATCATACAAAGGGAGACCGGTGGGACGAGATTAAATATCATCTCATGCATGAAAACCCGTAAGTACTTGAGAAAGGGTTATCAGGCAATCCTCGCACATATCAGGAGAAAAAGTCGGAGGAAAAGCGACATGAGGATGTGCCAATCGTTCGAGACTTTGCAGAAGTCTTTCCTGAAGAATTACCTGGCCTGCCACCACCTAGGCAGGTAGAATTCTCCATCGACCTTGTGCCCGGAGCTGCACCCGTGGCACGAGCACCTTACCACTTAGCTCCATCCGAACTTCAGGAGTTATCTACACAACTACAAGAGCTCCAGGACAAAGGATTCATTCGACCGAGTTCCTCACCTTGGGGAGCCCCGGTTCTATTCATGAAAAAGAAAGACGGTTCTTTCAGAATGTTTATCGACTACCATGAACTCAACAAACTCACCGTCAAGAACCATTATCCACTCCCTCGTATTGATGACCTGTTCGACCAACTCCAGGGATCGAGTTTTTATTCAAAAATCATTCTACGGTCAGGTTATTATCAACTCTGAGTTCGTGACTCTGATATTCCGAAAACTAATTTCTGAACTCGCTACGGGCATTACGAGTTACAAGTGATGCCACTCGGTTTAAACAACGCACCGGCTGTATTCATGGACCTTATGAATCGAGTGTGCAAACCATATCTTGACAAGTTTGTCATTATCTTCATCGATGACATCCTCATTTACTCGCGCAACGAACAGGAACATGCACAACATCTCAAAACTATCCTAGAACTACTCAGACACGAGGAGTTATACGCCAAATTCTCTAAGTGTGAGTTCTGGATGCAAACCGTTCAATTCCTTGGACACGTGATTGACAGTCAAGGAATCTATATTGATCCATCAAAAATCGAGGCTATCAAGTGCTGGCAAGCATCTACTACGCCCACCAAAGTACGCCAATTCTTGGGCCTTGCTGGGTACTATCGGAGATTCATCGAAATTTTTTCAAAAATAGCCCAACCCCTCACAACACTGACTCAAAAATACAAGAAGTTCGACTGGATTAGTTTGCTAAGAGTCAGCTTTCCAACTTCTGAAACAAAAGCTTTGCAGTGCTCCTATTCTATCATTACCCAAAGGCAACGATGACTTCATGGTATACTGCGATGCTTCCCACCAAGGTCTTGTTGCGTGTTGATGCAACGAGACAAGGTCATTGCCTACGCCTCTCAACAGCTCAAAGTTCACGAAAAGAACTACACCACTCATGACCTCGAATTGGGAGCAGTAGTGTTTGCACTCAAAATCTGGAGACACTATCTATACGGCACGAAATGTACAATCTTCACAGACCACAAAAGTCTCCAACACATCTTTGATCAAAAAGATCTCAACATGCGGCAACCTCGATGGGTCGAGTTGCTTACCGATGACTGTGAAATCAAATACCACCCGGGTAAAGCAAATGTCATCGCAGATGCCCTCAGTCGAAAAGAACGACCGAAACCACTTCGAGTCCGAGCTCTCAGTATGACCATTCATAATGAACTTACCATTCAGATTCTCACCGCTCAACTCGAAGCCTTGAAAACTGAAAACATCAAAAGCGAAGCCTTGCGAGGCATGAATAAACAGTTTGAAATCAAACCTAACGGAGTTAGGTACTTCTCTAACCGTATCTGGTTGCCTAGTTTTGGGAACCTACGAGACTTGGTGATAGATGAAGCTAACAAGTCCAAATACTCTATACATCCTGGATCCGATAAGATGTATCATGGCATCAAAGAACTATACTGGTGGCCCAACATGAAAGCCGAAATCGCCACATATGTCAGCAAATGTCTTACTTGTTCCAAAGTCAAAGCCGAATACCAAAAACCTTCCGGCTTGCTTCAATAACCTGAAATCCCACAATGGAAATGGGAGCAGATCACCATGGACTTCATCACAAAACTTCCGAAAACACTGAGCGGTTGTGATACCATTTGGGTTATCGTCGACCGTCTAACAAAATCTGCTCACTTCCTTGCTATCAAAGAAACCGACAAAATGGAACGCCTCACACGAATCTATCTGAAAGAGATTGTATCCCGACATGGCGTTCCCATCTCAATTATCTCTGATAGAGATAGTTGTTTCACATCCCGCTTTTGGCAGTCACTTCAGAAATCATTGGGTACTCGTCTGGATATGAGTAGCGCATACCAATCACAAACTGACGGCCAAAGCGAACGAACCATACAAACACTGGAGGACATGCTACGAGCCTGCGTAGTTAACTTCGGTGCAAACTGGGAACATCGTCTACCATTGTGCGAATTTTCGTACAACAACAGCTACCATACCAGTATTGGAGTTGCACCTTTCGAGGCACTGTACGGTCGTAAGTGCCGATCACCTGTTTGTTGGACCGAAGTGGGAGACAACCAACTCACTGGTCCAGAAATCATTCACAAAACCACTTTAAAGATCATTGGTATACAAAGCAGACTCAAAGTCGCACGTGATCTTCAGAAAAGTTACGCTGACGTGAGACGCAAACATCTCGAGTTCCAAGTTGGGGATCGAGTACTCTTGAAAGTATCACCTTGGAAAGGTGTCATCCGCTTCGGCAAATGCGGGAAGTTAAATCCCAGGTACATTGGACCTTTTGAAATCCTTGAAAGGATTGGTCCAGTGGCATATCGGTTGCAGCTACCACCCGAGCTTAGTAGCGTGCATCCCACATTTCACATTTCTAACCTGAAGAAATGTTTGTCTGATGAGACACTCATTATTTCCCTTGACGAAATCCATATCGATGATAAACTTCATTTCATCGAGACGCCAGTAGAAATCATGGACTGTGAGATTAAGCAGTTAAAACAAATTCGTATTCCCATCGTTAAAGTCCAATGGAATTCGTGGCGCGGTCCGGAATTAACTTGGGAACGGGAAGACCAAATACGACTCAAGTACCCACAATTATTCACAGATTCCACTTCATCCACAGCTCAAAGCTAAATTTTTGGGACGATATTATCTTAACAAAGGGAGAATGTGACACCCGTCAAATTAGGGCTAGTGCTTAGTGCCTAATCATTGTATTAATACATGTAATTAGATATGTTAGGGCTAATTATGTGTATCATTTTGTATATTGTTATATATACACGCGTACGCGATTTATTTAAGTCGGATGGATTCCGGTACATTTAAATACGGATGTTGGTGAACCATTTATTAAATAATGTGAAATTATTTAATTAACTTATTTTAATTATATATTATTTGGATAATATATACAAGTGTATTTCGTATCGTCGAAAACTAACCGTACGTGACAGAAACGTGCAAAATTCACCCGACAAACGAAATAAACCCAAATTATATTTTTATAATCAACCATTAAGTATTTTGATAAAATACTTCGAGTAAAAATATTACGATTACTCGCGCGTGCGAATAAAACGTTTAAAAACGTAACACGAGTTAAACAAACGTACAATTACGCAACGAACGCGTAAACCGAGACCCGACAACATTTTAATAACTTAAAATAAAGAATTTAGGAGAAAACTTTCAATAAAAATATCTAGGTTTAAATTGTTACTCAAACACGCGTGTTAAACGTTTAACGGCTAAATAAACGTCGAAACGAACAGGAAAGCGAACACTGCACGGAGCGCAAACGCAGGGGACTAAGATTTGGAGACACCTACACATGGTGGGGCCCCCATAAACCGGCCCAAGGGTGAGGGTCATCACCCCCTCACTCCTTTGTCTCACTCAACACACAAACACACCACACACACACTTTAACTCACTTCTCCACCATCTCTCTACATTTCTCTCTCTCTCTCTAAAACCACCACCACCACCGCCGGTTACCTCCCCAAAAACACCCTCATATCACTTTAAATTATAAGACTCATTTGGAAGAAAATGATCACCGCGACGAGTTCTACGTTCCTACCTTTTCAGTTTCTTCACGCGATCACTTTGTAAGAACCCGACACTTTTGAAAACTCTTGTATTTTACTATTTTTCATGTTATGTTGTTTATCTAGCTTGATTATGTCCATATAATGTAATAAAACTGATTTTCTAAACATTTTTCAAAAATGTCAGTTTTGACCATTTTATAGATCCGACACTTCGGGTTACTCCCGACACAAACTAAGAATTTCTGCAAACTCTATAAACTCATCTAAGGCTTGTGTAAAAGTTCCGGGTCAAACCGAGGTCGTTTGACCACAAACCCGACACTTTTTGTTTTGGACAGCCTGTTATGTCGTAGAAGGGCTGGACCTTCTGCGACACAAGCCTTTATGTCGCTAAGAATAGGTTACGTTGCACATAGCGACACAAGTCACTATGTCACCAAAAATTAAATACGTCGCACATAGCGACACAAGCCACTATGTCGCATTAAATTGCGGACATCGCACATAGCGACACAAAGACCTATGTCGCAGTCCTGACCTGCGACACATCAGCCTATGTCGCACTTGGTGTCGCATTCAGTGTCGCACCCAGTGTTGCACAAGTCAGAACCTTGAAAACATTGATTTTTACGAAGTCTCAACACTTGAAATTTTATCACTTTACAATACCCAAATTCAGATTTTAGATGCGTTTTTCACTAAAGCAATATAGTAGAAATAAAAATTTTACCTCGACCCCAGCCAGGGGCTCTGCCCTTTGGAACCCGCCAGGGGTTGCCACCCCTGGAACCCCGCTAATCAGGGGCGCTGCCCCCGAACCCCCATCATTAAAGTTTAGAAATACTTTATACACTGCGTGTCAAACATTTAAAACCTTTGAACCACATACGATGTACTCGTACATGATACATATATACTTCAACACTTATATACAATACAACACACGAAACATATACTTTAATAGTATACAATGAAGCAACACATAATAATAATGATGTAAGATTTTTATTACAAACCGTAGCGCCCCCGAACCCCCGTCAATAAAGTTTGGAAATACTTTATACACTGCGTGTCAAACATTTATAACCTTTGAACCACATATGATGTACTCGTACATGATACATATATACTTCAACACTTATATACAATACAACACACGAAACATATACTTTAATAGTATACAATGAAGCAACACATAATAATAATGATGTAAGATTTTTATTACAAACCGTAGCGCCCCCAAACCCCCATCAATAAAGTTTGGAAATACTTTATACACTGCGTGTCAAACATTTAAAACCTTTGAACCACATACGATGTACTCGTACATGATACATATATACTTCAACACTTATATACAATACAACACGCGAAACATATACGTTAATAGTATACAATGAAGCAACACATAATAATAATGATGTAAGATTTTTATTACAAACCGTCACCAACGAGCCGTACATGTTTTCAAAACACAAATAAACAATCAAACGAATCAATGTATTTGGACATAACTAGTTGGATGAACAACTAGCGTAGGTGATCTTTTGAGATACCTACACACGTATTAACCAACGCGCGTCTTGACTGCCCTCAGGTTACAATCTACGGACATCATTTCTTGGTTTAGCGAAGCACGTTTATTGAGATAAATGCATCAGACTCAGGTGAGTCTCATAGCCCCGCATTTTACTGTTTTTACTCCCGGGGTGGGAATACATGCTCAGATTTGTTTTACATGTGAACGCAAGTACAAAACTCGATATATTGACTGCATGAGTTTATTTTACTAATCATAAAGTCCTCCACCACATAGTTTGTTAATGTGGATTTAGCGTGAATCTTAGTGTATGGTACCATATGGGATTGACAATCCCTGTCTGGGGTAGTCGCGCT
The DNA here is from genome assembly GCA_963422505.1 of Pseudognaphalium luteoalbum. Classification (NCBI taxonomy): domain Eukaryota; kingdom Viridiplantae; phylum Streptophyta; class Magnoliopsida; order Asterales; family Asteraceae; genus Pseudognaphalium; species Pseudognaphalium luteoalbum. Next base: position 84,063,612 of record OY730192.1, on the reverse strand, counting down.
ACCATGACTATGATGTCAAACGGGCACATTATCATTTGTTCACACGAGTGTAGATTAGGAACTCGCTCGGAGGCACCTCGCTCGGAGGCACCTCGCTCAGGTCCTTAAAGGCGGATCCTGACCCCTCAGTTAAGCTCAAACTATGGATTCATGGCAGTAATATACATATTTATTTGATAAAATTCAAACATATCATTAAATCTTGTGGTTCATACATCGTGGTTTATCATTTAACCTGTGAGTTCACCAGTTTTTAGCTGACCTTTTAGCATGTATTCTTAGGTACACAACAGTAGTAGGACAACTCAGGAATTATATAGCTCGAGTCGCGTGCAAACATGAACATCAAGAGATTTTTCTGCATTATTATATTTTGTATAAGTAGTAATGCCATAGAATCTTTCAGATCAGGATACCGAGCTTATGTAATCCTTATAATTCTTGTAAACTTTTATTACAATCAATGTATATTGTTAAAATGACGCATGTAGAGTCGTTCACTTTATCTTATGTGCTTGTGATTATTGATTAGTCGCGCCCCGACCCGATTCGCTTACGCAACCCGAATTTGGGGGTCCGACACCTTGATTTTCTGGATGTGTATCTATCTCAGAGGCATTATTAAGAGTATGGGATGGTTGCTCATTTTCTGCCATTCCTGTAATTACAACACATCTCAACCTTTGTTAATTGTTAGTACTAACATACTAAGCAATTCCCATTCGATAACTAATCCCACAACCTGGAATGTTTGATCAACAACTCATAGATTTGGGATTGAATACCCTACAATTGTTCAATTAGCCCAAACCTATGCTCTGATACCAACTTATAACACCCATGAATTTAGAACATTTAAAAAAAAAACAAATCGGAAGAGTAATCCCATACAACATATTTTATATACATGAAACTTCAAGTCATAATTATACATTACACAGTACCAGTATTAAGTTTTATAATTACTAACAAAGTATTCTAGCCGGGTGTTATATAACAAAACGGTTGTTAACTATCAAAATATGATCAGAGTTTCCCAACTGTCAAACATTCCTTCAAGCAAAACCTCTTGCCCAGATTCCATCCGAAAACTTAACCTGCAAAAGTAATGTGGGGGATTAGCATGAAGCTAAGTGAATAGACTAAACCTAACAGTCTAACTTAGCATAACATAATCTGTCCACAACAATAAACACACAATCAACACAGAGGATCGGTGGTTCTTGAGGTGCCCTCAGTCCGCGGTGGCCCTCCAAGAACACTTATAACCAACTGCAGGCCAATACAGAGGTATTACCGATAGCTCATTGCTATCTTTAATCAATATGGGTATAATTCCCAATGAATGTTCACCAAACCCATAAGGACTAACCTATAGCAACTAAGCCCAACCGTAGTTGACCCCTATATCACATTTAATATATTCCAAACTATCATGGAATTCAGTTCAAACAATAAACCTATCAGCAATATTTCTACTTTAATTGATGTAATCAAATATGTTAACACCAATTACACTGTGAGAATCAGTCCACTCACCTGTCTCTAGCAATCTCCAACTCAAAGATCTTATTTTATTGAGTCTTCGGTGGATCTGAGAACATAACAACAATAAGTTAGTAACTTATTCAATCATGTAACAACTTAACTCAATATATACAACCATATCATATAAATTAACCATGTACAAGTTAAACACTTAGTAATTTATTACACCTATTTAAGTAGACTATAAGTTCTATATTCTTAGTATAATAACATGTTATTACAGTTGCTTACACTATAGTTTAATAACACATAATCAATTCAGCACATAACTCAGCAGAAAACAAAACTGGCTTGTTTTGAACTCGAACCCGATCGGCTACCCATCCACAGCCGATCGGCTAACCCTTATACCCGATCGACTCACAGCATAACCGATCGGCTAGCCTGAAGTTTTCCTAAGACTTTCGTTTCAATGAAATGTTCTGTAACCATTTTGTACTAAACTAGCCGTTCATCTAATTTTACCCCTTCGGCTATAATGTCTCACCCGATCGGCTCAGAGAGTATAGCCGATCGGCTATGGGACTTAAACACAGAACCCTACTGTAACATCCTCGATTTGGGCCTAGTAGAAATACGGTATTTTCATTACTTTCTTGTATTTAAATTGTATTTAGAAATAATTGGTATTATTTGGATAATTTAAATTAATAGGTCAAATGATCAAATGATTTATTGTGTTAGATGAATTATTAATTGTTTTAAATTAATTTAGTTGACGGTATAATAAAATGTATTTCTCGCAAATAGTTTTTAGGTTCCAGACAATAGACTTAGAAGGGGAGTTGAATTACTACATGTATACAGGGAGATGGTTGTTAGGTCAACCTAACTCTCATTTCCCTCTCTTTCTTACTCTCTTGAAAACACACACACACACATTTACACAAAAACATAAAGGAAATCCAAGTAGAAATTAACTAGATTCATCCCCAAGGTTGTGATTTTGATTGTTGCTACTGACTTCACCATCACTATCTCATTATCATCTTCATTGTAAGTTGCTTTACCCATTTTCATGTATGTGTTGAGTTTAGCTAAAATTAGGTTGAATGAGTAATGCATGTGTTGATTTAGGACTTGGATGATTATTGTTTGTTGTTATAACATGTTTGTGGTTGATACTTGTGGTTAATTTTCTGTCAAAATCGTGTTTTACAATTATATGTAGCGGATTTGGGTTTTAGTGTTCGTGCTATGTTTTAACAGGTCTGAACCATTGCTGGAAAGCTTGGGAACGCGATCCAGCTCAATTTCCCGGATCGCGTTGCTATGTGTAAAATGGTCACAGCACGTTTTGCTCTTACGAACGCGATCCTAACACGACTCACCCGGATCGCGTTAGTCGGTTGGTTTTGAGTCCGGATTGAGTTTACTCTTGGGAACGCGATCCTAGCCACTTGCCCGGATCGCGTTGTCAAGTGAAAATTTGTAACAGAATGTTTTGTACTGTGGAACGCGATCCAGCCACTCCCAACCCAGATCGCGTTTGCTAGTTACAATCTGATGAATTTGACAACTTGTGACTTATGTACCTATGTTATTTAACTAGTAATGAAAGTATAGTATAATCGATTAATTGACATTATATGCATGGTTAGATTGTAATAACTTGATACAAGAATCTAATTCGGGTTTTGATTTTGTTCTCAGATAAACCGAAGACTCAATAACATAAGACCTTTGAGTGGAGACGGTGATCGTCAAGGGTGAGTGGATCTTGGACTCTCAGTCTAAGTTAGTTGTAACAACATGGTTACAATGGGTAAACTGGATATATATTGCATTGATTGCTTAGATAATATATTGCCATAATGGTTATCCCTTGAATGATTATTTGTGTCCTATATGTTATGATAAATGAGGACTATTTGAATTGTCGGGGGGTCAACTAATGTGTTGGGTTTGGGTTCTATTACTTTGGACAACGTAAGTGCTTTGTACATGTGTTGAACACTGAAATTATGTTGTATGTAGTAATAGTACCAAACTATCGGTTTAACCTTTGATTTGGCCTTCAGTTAGTTTTAAATGTTACTTGAGGAACCACCGCGGCATGAGGGTACCTCAAGGACCACCGATCCTTCTTGATTTGTGTGTAATGCTTGCTGTAGACATTTTCTAAGCTAAATTAGATTGATAGTTTTGGATATATTCACTTAGCTTCGTGCTAATCCCACCTCACTACTTCTTGCAGGGATAGCTTTTGATTGTGGGTAGCTTGAAGTATGGGATGAATGGGATGTTTGACAAGCCTACTCTGATTTAGATATGTTTGAATTAAACATTTTGTATCAGATTATAATATAACACTTAAGTATGTATTTAGCAAATTATGATAATTTGGTATTAAAGGGTTGTTTGTATTTTGGGTTGCATTATGGAAATGTATTACACGCATCCTATGATGTATTTTTAAATGTTCGCTTCCGTAATAATAAAAAAAAATGTGTCTTGAAAATTTGGAAGGGTGTTATAAGTTGGTATCAGAGCATAGGTTTGGGTGAATTGGACAATAGTAAATGTTCAATCCCAAATCTATTGTGTCAGTCGAACATTCAAGGGTGTGGGATTTAGCTATGATAGAATAATTGCTTAGTATGTAGGTACTAACGATTAACGAGTGGTGAGATGTGTTGTAATGCAGGATATGGCAAATAATGAGAACCCGACCGTTACTTTCATCAATGTTCCGGTATCCAATATCTCTCCTCCTGAAACCCAAAATGTTAGTCAAGGACAAACTGGTACTTCCTTCGCGGCCGAGGATATGAGCCAAGAAGATTATATGTTACACCTAGAGGGGGAAAATGTGAGACTTAAAGCTATCGAGCAACAGTTTTTAGAGCAACAAGCCCGGTTATCTCAGCAGTTTCCTCAGACTTCACCACCAGTTTATAGCACTATACCACCTACTCTAGTGTCATCTCAGACTCCTTCATCATTACCGCACTACCACCAGCAGCCTCATGGAAATGTCTTTCAGACATCGGCCCCATTTGCATCTTCTGGGCCATCGGGATTTCAGTTTCCGGTATTTCCTCCGCCATTTCACCATATAGTTTGTTCTTTTAAAACATTTAAATCTAGTGGACCATCAGATTATTATGGAAGTTCAAATCCCTCCGTAACTTTGGATTGGTTGAGGGATATTGAAAGGAAATTTGAGGTATGTAGGTGTGAAAAGGAAGTCAAAGTTCCTTATGCGGTTCAGCTTCTCAAGGGTCCGACAATGGGGTGGTGGGATTCCATTACCTCCCATTTGACTCCTCAACAAAGGGTATCCATTGGATGGTCCGATTTTTATAATGAGGTTTGCAAAAAGTATTGCTCGGGATATGATATGACTGTGAGTGCCCTATTCGATGGACCTAAGTGATGATCAACAGCAATTGAAAGGCGGAAACAATCAATTGCACAAATCACTAATAAACACAAACCGAAACGATTGATTTAAACAAAGTGAACGAGTTTATTAGCTTGAATAACGTAATAGAACTGATTACAATTGAGTTTAGTCGACAAATGGTGCTAGGGTTTCGTCAACCCTAACCGAAAACCCGTAGGTTTGTATTTATACTAACATTCTGGCAGACATGCGTCATTTGCTGTAAGTGTCCAATGTAACTGCCTTCATGCGTCACTTACCTAAGTGTCGCTATGCATCACTTAGGCAAGTGTCGCCTAAACAAAACTTAAGTGTCGCATAATACAAAATCTATATTTTTATTAAACGACTAACGACACTTTTACAACTCAATAGACCAACTGACAGACAAACAAATATGCATCAACAAACTCTCCCGTGTCTTCAGCTTGGTCTTCAAAATCTTTAAACTTTAAAACTTTATTCAGCACCAACCTTCTGGGAATGTTCCTCCAGCATGTATTCCCACTTTCAAACAAATCTCGACCACCCTTGTAAACTTTGAAGCTTCCTCTAAATCAACTTGATTATATTGAAGTTTATTCTTGTAGAGAGCTTTCAAATCTTTCTTTGTCGGATTTATTAGGCTGATCGGATCAAAAACTCGAACAGACTTTCCCACAAACTCCTTAACTGGCCATTCTCCCCATATATCCTGTGTTTGTACCACAGCAGTCTTGGTAGAATATTCAATTACAACTTCTTGAGTGACAGAGTCAAACCACCAATACTTTAAATCTCGTAAGAAATCCAGTGGTAACTCTTGTAGGGGAACAGTCTTGAGACTAGCAGTTGGTGGATAATGATATTTCACAATCGGTTGTTGAGTTCTCAAATCAATCTTTTTCTTGTACGAATACCGAACTCCCAGCTCTGGTCTAATCCACATATATTTCTTGCTGTAAATTTCTTTTCTCAAAATTCTCTGAAAGAGAACTCCTCGAGTATCTTCAGAATGATTCACAATATTTAACTGAGCAAGACGATTAAGTTCGACCTTTGGCAATGTGCTGATATGATTGAATCTAGGCTTGAAGTATTGCACGCCATCACTTCTCTTAATCAAAATAAGAAAGTTATCAACATCAAATTTCTAGCTTCTGATCAAACCAGTCAATTCACCTTTAACAAGATAAGTTTTACAAGTCTTCAAATCAGGTGCAATTGATTTGTATACCACTTGTGGTTTTGAAGTTCCTGAAGATGTAGACACAGGAACTGATTCATCAGTAGGTTGTTCCATTGCAGGTTCTGCCTCATCCTCAGAAGAATCTGTTTCAATAATCGGAGCATCAAAGTTGTACGCTTGAGCAGGTTGTCGTAACACTGGCTCCGGTTCACGTTCAGGCGCCGGTTCTTGATTTGGATTATCCATATATTCCTCATCCGACCCTAGAACCTCTGCGTCCATTTCTATATCATCGGGATCAAAAGATCTATCTACTTCATCAAATTGATTAACCAAACTCTGCAGATATGTCAGATTGACATTTGAATAATCGGCTGCAATCGGAGTTGGTTGTCCCGAAACATCAACGAAGTAATCTAAAGCAATATTTTCATTAATATCTGAAGATTGTACATTTTCTGGATCTGGGGGAGGAGTTACATTTGTTTCTAACTCCCTGGGAATATCCTCCCCCGAAACAATTGTGACAGACTCCAACTCTAAAACCCTAGAGGACAGATTCGTCACTTGAAGCTGGAGATTGTCAACCTCAGCAGCTTTGAGCTCCAAATCCTTTATCTGGGAAGCCTGAGCTGCAATAATAGCCTGTTGGTCGTCAAATCGTTTCGACAAAAGCTCCATCTGAGCAAGTATCATCTGAATCGATGGCATGTCAGACGGTGGTGGAGGTTGTGGTCGCTGAGAAGTATGCTGAGTAGGTTCCTCAATAACAACAGTGGTCCGCTGGCGTCTTCAAAGAGGTAAATCTGCATACGAAGGAGAAGACCCAGCAGGACGTTTCCCTGGATTCCTCGGGATGTGGACCCTGCCAGCAGAAATCCATCTCAAGATACGCTTAAAGCGTCGAGAATCATCCAGTTGAATCCCATCCAAAGCAGTTTGTGGGGGCACGTCACCCTCAGAATCGGGTGGAGTGGGCCCACCATCATCAGAATCATCATCAACCCGGTCAACACGATCAATATCATCTAAATCCTGAGCTATCTCAGTGTCAACCAGGTCATCCTCATTGACTGGAGGAATCACATCATCCTCAAAACCATCATTGATCGGCGCAACATAGTTTTCATTGACTATGTGCCCGAAGAGTTCACGGTCAGCCAAAATTTGCTCACCCTTTGGAGCTAGTTTGTAGTCGTTGAAGACTCGAAGAAGCATTGTTGTTGGCACCAAGAGGGATCGCTGATCTGGGGCAATCTCAAGATTTAAATCATTCAACAACAGTTGCACAAACCTTGGATATTGCAGCCACTTATCCTTACCGGCTCGGATATTCTCAACCATGTTGCCAAAAATGTAAAAAACCGCTGAAGTTGTACGGCTTGTTGTAGATTAGGGCCAACATCAGAGATAAAGTCAAGTGACTTGCAGCGTGGTATCCTCCCTTTCTCGGAGATAAGCAAACAATCACGATATGACATAAATACCTCCAAACCCTGCAGAGATATTGCTTGCGAAAATCAGAAAGCTGATTCGCCGGATAACCCATGCGCTGAAGTCCCCCGTAGATAAACGTTGTTGGGAACATAGTCGACATTGTATCATTGTCATTGAACTGGAGAACCCGTCGAATAGAGTTCTCGGTTATCTCGATTTCTTCACCAAACATCTTTGAAACAATCCTCGGGACATCACCTTGAGTCCGAATAAACGCATGATCGTAAAACTCCTCAACCTGATTCATATAAACAGGAGTAGATGCAGTAATAGCGTAATGAATCCTCCATCGGCGGAGGAACTCGATCATAGGTCAGAACGGAGCCGAGTTGGCATGTGTTGACTCCAAGAACGCCGTGATATTGTGACGTGTGTTGGTGCGACGATAGTAATTTTGTAGATCAGCCATCTGTAAGCTAAAATACGAAACAAAAATAACCAAAAACGTTATAGAATTAGCACGAACACACATAACCTAAAAAATGAAATTCTGATTTAGGCGTCACTTATGGTAAATGACGCATAGCTACTACCGACACTTAGAAAGTGTCGCAGAAAACAGTGCTCAAAATTAGAAATGAAGTATAGCGTCACTTATGGTAAGTGACGCTATCATGCGTCACTGGTGTAAGTGACGTTTCCATATCATGAGTCATTATATACGACACTTAAGAAGTGTCGGGTTAATAGCATGCGGCATTGAACAGAGTGACGTTATCCTAAGTGAGTCACTTAGGAAGTGACAGTATAAGTGACGTTATAGATAAAAGCGTCACTATGTCAGTCACTTAAGAGAGTGACGCATTAGTGGGCGTCACTAAGATGAGTGACGGACTTAACAGATAATCCAAGTACATGCGTCACTACGAGAGTCACTTAGGAAGTGACGCAATAATAAGCGTCACTGATGAAGTGACGGTATGGGTTCTAAATTACCAAGTAGCGTCACTTATTGTAAGTGACGCATGAAGTGACGCAATGATGAAGATCATCGTGTCACTGTTCATACCCAGAAATAAAATTTGGGGGTTTTGAAAATCGAAGTTATCACTACGTGCGCATGATAAAAACGAGTAAAACACACCATTTAATAGCATAAAACATTAACAAATCAAGCCTCAAATCTAATGATTTCAAAGAAACCCAAAACCCGTAACCCTAATTCGTAATTAAAACATGAATACAGAGAGATAGAGGTTAAAATTAGTACCAAAGTAGTCGTGTGAATGAGGGGAACTAGAATATGACACTGGAATGCGCAATCAAGCTCGAGAAACAACGAACAGATCGAAGAAAATCGCACAGAGGAAGTGACGCAGGGACACAGCAAGTGACGGTATGTCAGAGAAAGTGACGCTATGTGATTTTGAAAAGTGGTGAGGTTGAGTGTCGTTGGAAAGGGTATTTATACGAAAACCCTAGTATGCGTCACTCAACCCGGCACTTATAGCGTAGCTTACCCCGACACTCACAGCGTCACTAGTGTAAGTGACGCAATATCGTATGCATCACAGGTAGCGTCACTTATGAAAGTGACGCAACATGTCACTTTAGTGAAAAGTTTGCGATTTTATCGATTTTTGCGTTATAATTTCGGTACTCAAATTTGAAAAGGTAACTGTAACTTGGATAAAATCTAAAAGTAAACTATCTTATAGAAAATACAAGAACACATAAAAGAAAGCAAATTTACAAATAGAAAATTAACACATTCTTTTTGGTGACGGAGTTGATATAATCTATTTAGGGATCATATCGGAGTAGCATGCATTTATTAGGAACAGTAAGTGTTATTTCGATCATCAGTATATTTGTCCACTTTAAATTTACTTGACATGCTAAGAACACTTTTTATAAAAATTATTTCAAAACAATTATTAGTATATTTGTCCACTTAAACATGTTACACTCACATCTAGGAGTTAATTTTATTATTATTGGTATGTACACTTCGCTGTGGTCCCCACCATAGATATACATCTTAACTTAAGACATAGACCATGTTTCCATTTACAGAGAGAATATAAGAAAATCAAATTTAAGAATCAAGTCAGCGGTGACAGGTCTGTACTTAATTACAACAGAGCGACATAGCTTGATTCAGGTTTAAGCAAAACCAGACTTGGTCAAACCATTTTGGCGACCTTGTAAGGTATCTTAATTTTAAAGACTTTGCAAGTACTTTGACTTGTGTTTGCTTAATTTTTAAGTATATATTAACAGAAACCAGGTCTATACTTACGTATAACAGAGCAAACTGTCAATATATACCCCCAAATGATATCAAATAAAATTCTTTCAACGAAAGCATGTCTAGTATAAGTAAGAAATTAAGACTTTTGTCATACATCTAATGATGTTGTACCACTTGAAATAGACAATTAAGTATTAAGCTTCTTAAGAGATCTCAAAGAGTTTTGCATAACATGCCTACTAATATATCTTATGATGAAGACAATGTTTATAAAAACTGTTGTTAACACGTCAGATAAATCTACTGACACATCCAAGATAAATCTTAAAATTCCATTTTATGCATGTCACCCGATGTACTATCATATCCCAAGTTGTTTACAGACACAACTTCAACGTCTATTTTAAAATGTAGCAACGGTGCATTTCTTTAATACTAAAAAGTATAACGAGTGGCTGTTGCATCTTTTTTTTTTTGTAACACACATAAAAAGATATAAATTACGTTCTAAGTTACAAATTACTTTTTAGCGATAAAGAACCTTAAACCAATCATGTTGATTAGTTCATCAAATCGAGTACGCGAAAAAGCTTTTGTGAAAAGGTCGGCATTCTGCTTTAGGGTGTCTATGTGGACAAGGTCTATCAGGTGTTTTTCATAGCAATCCCGTATAAAGTGGAACCTAAGTTCAATGTGTTTAGTCTTAGAGTGCTGTACGGGATTGCGTGTGATAGAAATAGCAGCAGTATTATCTATGTGAATAGGAGTCATAGAAAGAAGTAACCCGTAATCACGCAGTTGATGCTGAATCCATAGAACCTGAGAGCAGCAACTCGCAGCAGCAACATACTCAGCTTCTGCAGTTGAAAGAGAAACTGTAGTCTGTTTCTTGCATTGCCATGAGACCAATCGAGATCCGAGAAATTGGCATCCACCAGTGGTAGATTTCTTGTCTATGCTGCAGCCTCCATGATCCGAATCCGAATAGGCAGAAAGAGCGAATAATTTCTCATTTGAATACCATAGACCAAGATTGGGTCTATGTTTGAGATAACCAAAGATTCGCTTTACCGCCTTCATGTGAGACACCTTGGGTTTGGCTTGAAAGCGTGAGCAGACGGATACCGCAAACACAATATCCAGTCGAGAAGCGGTCAAATACATCAAAGAACCTATCATTGATCGATAGTCCTTTTCTTTACAATCTTCCTCATCGTCAGCAAGTCTGAGATTGTGATTAAATTCGATAGGAGTCCCATAGGTTTTACAATTGAGCAGGTCATATCGAGTCAACATGTCTTTGACATACTTTGACTGATGAATATAAAGACCTTTTGGAGACTGCTCAACTTGTACACCTAAAAAGAATTTGAGCTCCCCCATCGCACTCATCTCAAACTCAGATTTCATAATCTCCTCAAAATGCTTGCACATCGCTTCATTTGTAGAGCCAAATATGATATCTTCCACATACACCTGCACAAGTAACATATCCTCTCGATCGCCAGTCCGTTCTTTACGAATGAACAGAGTGTTATCGATATTCCATCGAACAAAACCATGCTTGATTAAGTGGGTAGTGAGCCTCTCATACAAAAGCCGCGGAGCTTGATGAAGACCATATAACGCCTTGTTTAACTTGCAGACGTATTCTGGATGCTCAGGGTCTTCAAAACCTGGAGGCTGTTTCACGTACACATCCGTATCCACTTGTCCATATAAAAAGGCGCTTTTAACATCGAGTTGGTTCACACGAAACTCTTTGAAAGAAGCGAACGCAAGAAAGATCCGAATAGACTCAAGTCTTGCCACAGGAGTGAAGACTTCATCATAACCCAAGCCCTCGATCTGACTAAAACCTTGAACAACTAATCAAGCTTTATTCCGAATCACGATACCCCGATCATCCATTTTATTTCGAAATACCCATCGAGTGCCGGTTAAATGAGCACCTTTGGGTAACGGAACTGTATCCCAAACGTGCAGCTTGTTGAACTGCTGCAACTCTTCTTGCATGGCCTCGACCCAGGATGGATCTTTTAAGGCCTCATCAACTTTCTTAGGTTCAATTTGGGATAAATGACAAGAATTTATCCGAGCAACCAAGTTTAACATTTCTTGATTTGGATTTTGCTTCACTTGTTGCCTTGTTTGAACAGCAGCATTAGGATCACCGATAATATTATCGATGGGGTGATCCCTGTGTACACGTGTGACTGGGATTAACTCCGGTGCAAGTACTAACTCCAAATTGTTCATATCCCCTTCAGTAACGGGAACAGTGTTAGTCGCAGGAGCAGTAGAACTTTCGGATTGCACTGGTGGTTGAAGTTCCGTATCATCTTCATTAGAGAAGAGGTGAGAATGAACCAATTTTTCTTCTTCCTCATCTTCCTCTAAAGGTGGCATGTTGGGATCATCTGGATGTTCTGTTGCATTAGTCGTTCCTGAAGTCGAGGGAACATCCGAAGGTGGAATAGTAGGAGATGGTGTGGATGTAGTAGGTAGTGGTGTGGGTGTTGGAGTAGGTGTTGGAGGTGATGGTATGGGTGTTGGAGTAGGTGTGGATGTAGGTTTTGAGATAGATGTGTCTTGACACAGACTGATGCCATGAAGTAAGGTAACTAACTCCTCCTCTTCATCATCTTCTTCGGGTATGTCAAACGAATTAAACACATCCTTATAGTTGAATAACCATTCCGGACCCGTTCCTTGAGGAGGATCCGTGTAACGCAGGCATTTTACCTCAAAATGCTCTTCCACTTGGTGTGTTGATTTAATGTAGACTCTTTTGTTCGGAGAGTTGACTGAATAGCCAAGGAAAATTCCTTCAACGGCTTTAGCTCCAAACTTCGAGACCTTTTCTTTTGAGATCATAATCAAACACGGACACCCAAATGGCTCTAGAAACTGCAAAGTTGGCTTACAGTTATTGAAAAGCTCATAACAGGTCTTGTTCCTTTTCTTAACCGTGAGCACGCGATTCAGAACGTAACAAGAAGTACTGACTGCTTCTGCCCAAAATATAATAGGAAGCTTAGAATCGGCCAGCATAGTCCGAGCTGTCTCGATAATAGTCCTATTCTTACGCTCTGCAACTCCATTCTGTTGAGGAGTTCTTGGGGCACTGAACTGATGATCAATACCTTTCGTGGCACAGTATAACTCAAGAGTTGAGTTCTTGAATTCAGTTCCATTGTCACTTCTCAGTCTCTTCACCTTTAAGTTGCACAGATTTGCCAACTTATCCAACAGATATACCAAAATATCTGGTGTTTCACTCTTCGCACCTAGAAAATATACCCACGAAAATCTCGAATAGTCATCGGTGACTACTAAGCAGTAAGATCTACCACCTATGCTCTTAGTTGAAATAGGACCAAACAGATCCATGTGTAAGAGTTCCAGTGGTGCAGCAATGGAATTCACTACCTTCGACTTATGGGACTTTTTGTGGAGTTTCCCTTTATGGCATGCAATGCAGTCATCTTTTAGGGCAAATAACTGTTTTGGAACTCCATTTACCAAATCATTGTTTATTAGAAAATTCATCTTGCGAAAGTGAATGTGTCCCATTCGTCTATGACACAGTAGTGATTCCTTTTCCGAAGCCTTTGACAGGAGACATGTGTACTCATCTGTAGTCTCCACAGTTCGCATATTCATAACATAGGTGTCATTTCTCCGTGGCGCCCTCATAAGCACCCATTCTTCAGGGATAACGAAACCAGGCTTCAGTATCACACATTCCGTCTTCGTGAAAGCAGTGGTAAAGTCCTTATCACAGACTTGTGAAACGCTCAGCAAGTTGTGAGTAAGTTGAGCCACATAATTCACATTCTCGAAGCTAACTTTCCCGTTAGTTAGCGTTCCCTTTCCCGTAATGGTTCCTCCTGTATCTCTAGCAAAAGCAACATGTCCTCCGGCATGTGGTTTAACATCCGTCAAAAGAGACACATCGTCAGTCATGTGTCGTGAGCAGCCACTATCCATAAACCATTCACTATCTTTAATGCGTTCTGACTGCTGCAACACATAAAGGTAAGGAGATTAGTGAGAAATGGTGACCCAAGCCTTTACAAACTTAGGTCTACCAAGGTCATCAACAATAATCACATCGGACAGAACTTTATTTTTTAACAAATTAGAATTTTCATCTAATGTGTTATTGTTGATGACAGAAGAGTCACTAACAGACTCCTTTCGTTTCCAAACTTTAGGTTGCTCGGAAATTGGTTTGGGAGTAATGTCGGGCTTTTGTTTTGGCAAAGGTTTTTTCCCAACATTACTCGGCCTTTCAGCAGGCTTGGGAGAGGTTGAGTAACGCCTAGGTGGAGATTTTGAAAATGAATTTCTGTAAACTGATGTCCTAGGCATTTCTCTCCCATAGTGCTGATGAGACAGTTTGGGACATTCACGAATTAAATGTCCTTGTCTTTTACAATAAAAGCATGATCGAGTCTCAACAAAAGGTTGAGGCTGAGGACTTACCACAGGAGTAGGAGAAGCATTTCTAGAACATGAACATTTCGTGCACGTCTTAGAAGATGCTTGTTTTGGTTGAGAGGTTGAAGTGGAAGGTTTATCACAAAAATCGTTTGCACGTGTAGCTTTATGTTGCAAAATCTTTACAGGTGACTGTAAAGTTTGAGATTTTGTATTTAAAACCTTAACCTTTTCCTTTTTAGGTTGAACCTTAATTGTAGGTTCAACCTTTAAAACCGCTTTTTCAGATTTTACTTCAACCTTCTTTTTAAATTCAGGATACTCCTGATCAGTAATATCCTCAATCTCAACAATCTCCTCCACACTAACTGGAGATTCACATTCAGACTTAACAAACTGAGGCGAAGGATACTCTGACCGTTTGGTTTTCTCCTTTGCCTGTTTGTTTTGATTATTAACCATAGACTTGACCCCATATAACAGTGCATAGTCAACTGGAATCTCTTTGATGCCTTCCTTAACTGGCATAGGACAGTATTCAGTGGGAGGCGGGACTACAGTATAACCTAGTCCTGTCTTAGTTTTATTATCTGTCCTTTGCTTGTTAAGGATTTAGTTAAAGGCAACCGTAGAAGAAGAGGAACCTAGAATCTTACTTTTATATTTGTCATATTCAACTTTCAGATCAGATAGTTCCTTTCTTAAAAGTTCTATTTCAGCAAGATAGCTATTAATAGCATCCTGTTGACTAAAAACCTTAGATTTATACCTAAGAGTGTCCTGTTGATAAGCCTCAATTTTCTTATCATACAACTGTTCATTGGCCTTTAGGTACTTATTTGACTCACTAAGTTTTTCAACCTTTTTCCTTAAGTCTACATTATCTTCTTGAAAGCACTTTAAAGATTCAGTTAACTTAATGCACGAAATACAGTTCAAAGGTTCTACTGGTTCATTGCGTACCTCATTAGAAATGTGAGCCATGAGACACTGTTGATACTTATCAGCATACATGCTCCAGTCGGTGTTGGTAGGCTCAAAGACAACTAGTGCATCAGCTGTCGCTTGCTTCACTTCATCTTTCTCTGGAGTTCTGGGAGCATCAGGCTTCGTGAAACCCGATGGATGAACTTTGGGTTTTTCACACTCTCTCGCAAAATGTCCCAGATTCTGATAGTTATAACAGCGAACCTTGCTCTTATCAAAACCAAAACTGGTTTTGCCATCTCCTTCCAAACTCTTGCGACCAGTCCGTTGCAAGAATTTCTGAACTCTCCTTGATATCATGGCAATATTCCAGTTTAAGTCCATTTGCTCAAGATCATCGTCATCTAGTTAAGCATAATCTTCTTTGGCAAGTTCTAAAGTAGAATTCGGTTGTGAAACCAAATCCTTGTAGGAGCTGAGAAAGGCTGTATAGATAGCAGCCTGCTCTTGAATAGCAGGGGAAACTGGAACTTGCTGTTGTGACCCTTGTGAGGGCCCAGAAGCATACACCAGATGATGAACACCGGTAGATTGCAATGAGGGTTGTAATGGAGAACTTGTAGAAGAAACGAAAGCCATTCCACCATAAGTTTTTCCGGTGTTGACTTTTCCTCCATATAGTGTCGGGTCTTGAACAAAACCACCCGATTTACATTCCTTCTTCTTCAACTCCATCGCATGAGCTTTAAGAACGCCAATTAGCTCATCTAAGTTCATCGTTGCTAACTCTTGGCTCTCTTTCAGAAATTTCACTTTAACATCCCAACTGCTAGGTAGAACGTCCAACAGCTTCTTATTTATTTCAATCTGAGGGAAATTGTAGCCTCCCTCGGTCAACTCACTAACTAACTGCGAGTATCTTGTAAACACACCCGAAGCTGTTTCATTAGGCAGAGAATCAAACAGATCATATTGTTTCTTGATCAGTTCTAATTTAGCCTCCTTGTACTTCTGATTTCCACCACATCTCGTCTCAATAGCCTTCCAAAGATCGTATGTTATGTCATGTGTTTTGAAGAGGCATAAGACATCTTTAGTAAGGCACATGCAGATGGCTGAATGAGCCTTTCTTTCAATATCGTACTCCTTCTTCTCTTCAGGAGACATGGCTTTGTAAGTTTTGGATGGAGGGATACCACGATAGTCTCCCTCAGCTACTGGAGCTTCATATCTTTCTCTGAGCGGACCCCAGAGCTCCGGACAGTGGAAATCTACGTACTGTTCAAATCGATCACGCCAATATGCGTAATCCATATCAGCCGTGAATAGAGGAGGTTTATTATTGGAACCAACATCATGATTTTGTTTTAGCATATCCCTGATTCCCTGAATATCCTCTTTATCAGCAACAGCAGCCATTAAAGATTAACCTGAAAATTAACTCAAAAACGAGAACTTGCAAAATAATTAGTACCAAAGGCGTCATTTGGTAAGTGACGCACTCAAGTGTCGCAACGACTAGCGTCACTTGATAAGTGACGCTATCGAGTGACGGAAGAAGTGACTGATGACACTGTAAGCAAGTGTCGCTCAGTCTAGCAAGTGACGCACTCAAGTGTCGTACTTGAGTGACGCAATAAAATAAACAGGCGTCACTGTTAAAAGTGACGCAAGAAATCAAAGGGCGTCACTAACAGAAGTGACGCAAGAAATCAAACAGGCGTCACTAGCAGAAGTGACGCTTTGCACTCAAGTGACGTGCGAAAGTGACGCACGTGAGTGACGGTGGATTAAAATAGATGACACTTAAGTTAAGTGTCGTATGAACCCCAAATGACGCTTCAAGTGACGCGTTCAAGTAACCGTAAAACCCTAATTTGGACTTACGAAGTGCCGCTCTAAGTGACGCGTTCAAGTGACCCAGCGAGTGTCGCAGAAACGGCTGTAAAATCCCAAAAACCCTAAAAGTCGAATTTTCGTAAACCTAACAAAAATTCCTCGAACCCTAATGAATGAAACCTGTAGTAAATGATGAATATCGTCTGGAAATCACCTTATCAACTCGAAATCCGTAGTTATTCTCGATTCTTGATCCGAAAGAAACCGAAATCAACCCAAAACGTCTTCAAAACGTCAATCTAATCACCTAGTGGCTCTGATACCAGTTGTGAGTGCCCTATTCGATGGACCTAAGTGATGATCAACAGCAATTGAAAGGCGGAAACAATCAATTGCACAAATCACTAATAAACACAAACCGAAACGATTGATTTAAACAAAGTGAACGAGTTTATTAGCTTGAATAACGTAATAGAACTGATTACAATTGAGTTTAGTCGAAAAATGGTGCTAGGGTTTCGTCAACCCTAGCCGAAAACCCGTAGGTTTGTATTTATACTAACATTCTGGCAGACATGCGTCACTTGTTGTAAGTGTCGCATGTAACCGCCTTCATGCGTCACTTACCTAAGTGTCGCTATGTGTCACTTAGGCAAGTGTCGCCTAAACAAAACTTAAGTGTCGCATAATACAAAATCTATATTTCTATTAAACGACTAATGACACTTTTACAACTCAATAGACCAACTGACAGACAAACAAATATGCATCAACAATGACCCGTATTCGATGTGAGTTTTTGGATATGCAATTAATGGATAATATAACAATTGACGACCTTATTGCCCAATTCTATGAAAAGCTGAGGTTTGTGCACCAATGGGTTCCGGATGAGAGGACCAAAATTGATCACTTTGTTGGTATGTTGCCCCATGCTTATCGAACAACTGTTAGACTTGCGGGTACTCTTAACCAAGCTTTCGAGTTAGCCCGTTCTGTGGATGGTGATGTTAGGGCTCAAGGATTAGAGGTGAAGGACAAGTCCCCAGTGAAATCCAAGGGGGAGTCTTCGGGTAGTCCGGGGAAGAAAAAGTGGCATGGTTCTTTCCATGGTAAAGGACAAGGTTCGAGTAGTGGTGCTATAGCGGATAAATCTAGCTGGTGCACTAATTGCAAATCAAAACATACGGGTCCTTGCACTCCACAAACGGTTAGGTGCATCAAGTGTGGGTAGTTTGGCCATGATATCAAAGATTTCACTTTCCCTAAGACCGTGTGTTGGAATTGTCGCAAGGAAGGTCACCGTTCAGGTTTGTGTCCGGAGGCGGGGAGACAGAACACGGGTACGGTCGGAGGTTCCTCATCTTCTGGCCAGAAAAGAAAGAATCCTCCTTTGGCAATGGGCAGAGCTTTCCAAATGACAGCCGATGAAGCTGTCAGGACAGAGGACGTCATCACTGGTACTTTTCTTGTAAATTCTGTACCGGCATGTGTCTTATTTGATTCTGGAGCTAATTGTTCATTCATATCCAAGTCCTTTTGTGATAAATTGAAATTGACTCCCTCTGTTATTATAAATCCTATTGAGGTTGAAGTAGCGGATGGTAAAATGGTTCCGGTTACCACATCGGTGACTGGAGCTAGTATTTTGATTGAAGTCCATAGTTTTCCTGTCTCTTTTCTTTTGATGCCCATTCCTGGATTTGATGTGGTATTGGGAATGGATTGGTTGAGCCAAAATAAGGCCAACATTGATTGCCATAGAAAGCTAATAAGACTTCCTATCTCGGATGAGTCATATGTCATGGCTCGAGGTGAGTGGGTAAGTGGTAGTATTCCCTTGATTTCAATGATGAAAGCTAGAAAATCTTTAGTTAAGGGGTGTGAATCATACTTGGCCTATGTTGTTAACGCTAAATTAGAAAATAAAAAGGTCATAGACGTCCAAGTGGTATCGGAATACTCGGATGTCTTTCCCGATGAATTGCCCGGCTTGCCTCCTATTAGAGAAGTAGAGTATAGAATTAAATTGATTCCCAGTTCTACTCCTATTGCGAAAGCTCCTTATAGATTAGCTCCCTTCGAAATTCGTGAAATGATGAGTCAAATTCAGGAGTTGCTAGATAAAGGTTTTGTTAGACCTAGTTCCTCTCCTTGGGGTGCGCCCGTGTTATTTGTGAAAAAGAAGGATGGCACCTTTCGGATGTGTATTGACTATAGGGAGTTGAATAAAAGAACCGTAAAGAATAAGTACCCTTTGCCCCGAATTGATGAGCTGTTTGACCAATTGCAAGGGTCCTCGTGTTTTTCAAAAATTGATTTGAGATCGGGTTATCACCAAGTGCGGGTTTGTGAGGAAGATATTCCTAAGACAGCTTTCCGCACTAGATACGGTCATTACGAGTTTCTTGTTATGCCTTTTGGGTTGACTAATGCTCCGACAATCTTCATGGATTTGATGAATAGAGTTTGTAGACCTTTTCTTGATAAGTTTGTTATAGTATTCATTGATGATATCTTAGTGTATTCTAAATATGAGACTGATCATGAGATGCATTTGCAATTGGTTCTTGATACTTTGAGAAAGGAGCAATTGTATGCTAAATTTTCGAAATGCGAGTTTTGGTTACATGAGGTACAGTTTTTGGGTCACATCATTTGTGAGGATGGAGTCAAAGTGGACCCATCTAAAATTGAGGCCGTCATGAATTGGCAAGCGCCTAAGTCACCTTCTGAAATTAAGAGTTTCCTTGGATTCGCGGGGTATTAACGGAAGTTCATAAAGGATTTTTCTAAGATTGCGGGTCCTTTGACTAAATTAACTAGAAAGAATATTACGTTTCAGTGGACTGAGTAGCAGGAATCGGCTTTTCAGATTTTGAAACAGTTATTGTGTCAGGCTCCGGTTTTAGCATTGCCTGACGGGTCCGATGATTTTATTGTGTATTGTGACGCATCTTCTGCAGGTTTGGGTTGTGTTTTAATGCAACGAGACCGTGTTATTGCCTATGCTTCACGTCAATTGAAACCTCATGAGATTAATTATCCTACCCATGACTTGGAATTAGCGGCAGTGGTTTTCGCCTTGAAAATTTGGAGACACTACCTTTATGGCACGAAATGTGTCATTTGTACGGATCACAAAAGCCTTCGGTATATGTTCACTTAGAAAGAGCTCAATATGCGACAAAGGCGATGGTTAGAACTGATCAAGGACTATGATTATGAGATTCGTTACCACCCGGGTAAGGCCAATGTTGTGGCGGATGCGTTAAGTCGGAAAGGAAAATCAGAAAAGGTTTGTTTTATGCGTTTGGAGGTTTCTTCGGATTTAATTGATCAATTGAAAGTGGCTCAAATTGAGGCATTGAGGGATGATAACTTGAAATCCGAGGTTATGTTAAAAAGGAAGGATTTATTAATTGATGATTCTTGGGGTTTGAAGACCTTTCAATCCCGAGTTTGGGTTCCCTTGCTTGGAGGACTTCGAGATGTGATCTTGTTGGAGGCACATAAATCTAAGTTGTCGGTTCATCCCGGAAGTACTAAGATGTATTATGATTTGAAACCGTTGTATTGGTGGCCTACTTTGAAATTGGACGTAGCTCGGTTTGTGGAATCTTGTCATATTTGCTCGCAGGTAAAAGCCGAACATCAAAAACCATATGGAGCTTTGAAACAACTTGAGATTCCCGAGTGGAAATGGGAGCATATTACCACGGATTTTGTAACCAATTTGCCTCGAACTGTTAAGGGTAACGATATGATTTGGGTAATTGTTGACAGATTAACCAAGAGTGCTCACTTTCTTGCTACTTGTGAGACGGCATCTTTGAGCAAGTTAGCACAGTTGTATATTAATGAGGTGGTTTCTAGACATGGAATTCCGTTGTCCATCGTTTCTGACAGAGATTCTCGGTTTGCATCGGGGTTTTGGAAAAGTTTACAGCGGGAATTGGGTTCTAGAGTAAATTTGAGTACGGCTTATCATCCTCAGACTAATGATCAGTCTGAGCGGACTATTCAGACCTTAGAGGACATGTTGCGGGCATGTGTTTTGGAATTTGGCGGGTCGTGGGATTCTCACTTACCTTTGGTTGAATTCGCCTATAATAATTCTTTTCACTCTAGTATAGGAATGCCACCTTATGAAATGTTGTATGGTCGTCGATGTAGAACACCCACTTGTTGGTTAGAGGCGGGTGAGAAACAATTTGCGGGTCCAGACTTAGTGCAAATTACTGCCGACAAAGTAGCCATAGCCCGTGATAAATTGAAGATGGCCCGTGATAGGCAAAGGCAATATGCCGATCCGCGTCGTCGACCCGTGTCATTTATAGAGGGTGAATTGGTTTATTTGAAAGTTTCACCTTGGAAGGGTGTTATTCGGTTTGGGAAACGTGGTAAGTTAGCCCCTAGATATATTGGACCGTTTAAAATTCGACATGTCGTCAATGATCAAACGGTGTCGTTAGATCTTCCTTCTGAATTGGCGGGTATTCATGATACCTTTAATGTGTGTTACTTAAGGAAATGCAATGTGGATGACCAATCTCAAGTTCTTCCATTGCGAGACTTGCGTGTAGACTTAAGCCAGAGACTTGTAGAAGAACCCCTAGAGTTGTTAGACCGTAAGGTGACTAAACTTCGAAAGAAGGATATCCCAATGGTGTTGGTTAAGTGGAATCATAGTTTGGGTCCTAACCTTACATGGGAGACCGAGTCTAGCATGAGGACGCGTTATCCTAAGATTTTTGAGCATGGCGAGATTTCGGGGATGAAATCTCCTTAAGGAGGGAAGATTTGTAACATCCTCGATTTGGGCCTAGTAGAAATACGGTATTTTCATTACTTTCTTGTATTTAAATTGTATTTAGAAATAATTGGTATTATTTGGATAATTTAAATTAATAGGTCAAATGATCAAATGATTTATTGTGTTAGATGAATTATTAATTGTTTTAAATTAATTTAGTTGACGGTATAATAAAATATATTTCTCACAAATAGTTTTTAGGTTCCAGACAATAGACTTAGAAGGGGAGTTGAATTACTACATGTATACAGGGAGATGGTTGTTAGGTAACCTAACTCTCATTTCCCTCTCTTTCTTACTCTCTTGAAAACACACACACACACATTTACACAAAAACATAAAGGAAATCCAAGTAGAAATTAACTAGATTCATCCCCAAAGTTGTGATTTTGATTGTTGCTACTGACTTCACCATCACTATCTCATTATCATCTTCATTGTAAGTTGCTTTACCCATTTTCATGTATGTGTTGAGTTTAGCTAAAATTAGGTTGAATGAGTAATGCATGTGTTGATTTAGGACTTGGATGATTATTGTTTGTTGTTATAACATGTTTGTGGTTGATACTTGTGGTTAATTTTCTGTCAAAATCGTGTTTTACAATTGTATGTAGCGGATTTGGGTTTTAGTGTTCGTGCTGTGTTTTAACAGGTCTGAACCATTGCTGGAAAGCTTGGGAACGCGATCCAGCTCAATTGCCCGGATCGCGTTGCTATGTGTAAAATGGTCACAGCACGTTTTGCTCTTACGAACGCGATCCTGACACGACTCACCCGGATCGCGTTAGTCGGTTGGTTTTGAGTCCGGATTGAGTTTACTCTTGGGAACGCGATCCTAGCCACTTGCCCGGATCGCGTTGTCAAGTGAAAATTTGTAACAGAATGTTTTGTATTGTGGAACGTGATCCAGCCACTCCCAACCCGGATCGCGTTTGCTAGTTATAATCTGATGAATTTGACAACTTGTGACTTATGTACCTATGTTATTTAACTAGTAATGAAAGTATAGTATAATCGATTAATTCACATTATATGCATGGTTAGATTGTAATAGCTTGATACAAGAATCTAATTCGGGTTTTGATTTTGTTCTCAGATAAACCGAAGACTCAATAAGATAAGACCTTTGAGTGGAGACGGTGATCGTCAAGGGTGAGTGGATCTTGGACTCTCAGTCTAAGTTAGTTGTAACAACATGGTTACAATGGGTAAACTGGATATATATTGCATTGATTGCTTAGATAATATATTGCCATAATGGTTATCCCTTGAATGATTATTTGTGTCCTATATGTTATGATAAATGAGTACTATTTGAATTGTCGAGGGGTCAACTAATGTGTTGGGTTTGGGTACTATTACTTTGGACAACGTAAGTGCTTTGTACATGTGTTGAACACTGAAATTATGTTGTATGTAGTAATAGTACCAAACTATCGGTTTAACCTCTGATTTGGCCTTCAGTTGGTTTTAAGTGTTACTTGAGGAACCACTACGGCATGAGGGTACCTCAAGGACCACCGATCCTTCTTGATTTGTGTGTAATGCTTGCTGTAGACATTTGCTAAGCTAAATTAGATTGATAGTTTTGGATCTATTCACTTAGCTTCGTGCTAATCCCACCTCACTACTTCTTGTAGGGATAGCTTTTGACTGTGGGTAGCTTGAAGTATGGGATGAATGGGATGTTTGACAAGCCTACTCTGATTTAGATATGTTTGAATTAAACATTTTGTATCAGATTTTAATATAACACTTAAGTATGTATTTAGCAAATTATGATAATTTGGTATTAAAGGTTGTTTGTTTTGGGTTGCATTATGAAAATGTATTACACGCATCCTATGATGTATTTTTAAATGTTCACTTCCGTAATAATAAAAAAAAAAATGTGTCTTGAAAATTTGGAAGGGTGTTATACCTACAACCTGCATTTTCGTTTCTGCAAAACCCTTACTCCGAATTTACCATATTTACAGCTTCAAACTCAGATTATAACTATTCTATGGTCATAGAAACATCATATAACATCAACAAACATCAATAACAACTTGCAAACTCAACTTTATACCAAAATCTTTCATGTATCTAACCTACTTTTAAATCAAACACACACACACACATATATATATATACATTATAACTTCAAAAACACTTACAAATCTGATAATAGATGTAAGATGATGAAGATAATGATGAAATCAATTGCTATATCACAAATCACATCTCCTTTGAATGATTAATTTCTTGTTTATGGTTGCTATGAGTTTTGGGGTTTGCTTTCAAAGGAAGTAATACACAATTAGGAAGAGTTAGGGAAATAAGGTCGGCCTCTCATCAACAAACCGACCCAAGTATTTTAGGTAGTGTAGTTTTTATCCCCTTCTAATCCTATTGTCTGAAACCCGAAATACCAGTTGCGAGAAATTATTTTATTTTACTGTCGGCTATAATTATTTAAATCAGATAATATTTCAATAGCCACAATAAATCCTAAGACTTATTTATTTACTTTTTCACAACTAAACACATATAATAATTTAAATTGCGCATTTAAAATTAAGAAAATACATGTTACCACTAGGCCCAATTTAAGGATGTTACAACTTGTAAGTGTAGTACCTTACAAAAATGATGGTTGGTATCAAAATAAAAAGATAGCTTTAACTTAATATTTGTTACAGAGATCATTAATGGAGTTTCTTTTTGTTGGTTTCTAAATAAGAATTAATAAATTAATGATCCGTATCGTTATAAATGTGCGAGTCCTGAGGATGGAATAATTTGACCCAGCTACGGAAAATCTCAACAAAACCGGTTGACATCAAGACCGGTTAACATCAAGACCGGTTCATTTACATCTAGACCGGTTGATTGACATCTAGACCGGTTCATTTGCATCTAGACGTGTTGACACATTAAGACCGATTGCTATGTAGACGTGTTGACATATTAAGACCGGTTACCCATCTTTTGTTTGGCGGAAAATGCTATAAAGACCGGTTTCATTTAATACCCGGTCTAAATATGGGGGTCTAAATAAGCAAAAATGTAGTAGTGTCAAATCACACATACAATCTAAACGACACATCGTACAAGCAAACAAAGCACGATATGGGGGTGCAGGGGCCATATACAACTTTCATTGGTCTGTATACGATGTGTAATGGGCCGTATACGGTCTATGGTGGGTCGTATATGGTTGCCAAGGCCGTATACGGGCTCTGTCGGTTTTCGTTCGTTGCTTAAAACGCCAGTATCTCCTTCGTTACACCTCCATTTGACCTGATTCTTTCGCCTACGGCTTTGTAATTCTGTTACGCTTTTAATGGTATGAATTTCATAGAAATTGGATCTTTATAGATCAGGCATGGTTGGAATGACTTTTAACGATCTATAGAAGCCGTATCTCTTCCGTTCTTTATCCGACTTGCATGATTCTTGATTCTCCCATCTCATTTTTACCTATTACATAATATCATAAGGTTAGAATGTGTTTCTCATATGGTAAATGAGGGTGAAAAAATTGGTTGTTGTTTATTCGCTCTGTTTTGCTCGTTATTCGGATGTTTTTAGTGATTTTTGCAACAACGTCTATATTTGGAGTACTTTAGTGAATTTTAGTAAATAATGATGACTTTGAAATGTTTTCACTAAGGATAAAAAGTGTGGGATATTGTACTTAAGAACATGACTTTTTGCGTCACATCAAATAACCTAAAAAGTGTAGAAATATATATGTAAAAATATGACTTTTTGCGTTACATCAATGTTCTTGCCAAAATTGTGCAAATCATTGAGAAAACTGAGCAACAGAGAGAAGAAGAAGCTATAGCAGCTAGCAAAATCTCTAAAAAGAAAGGGGAAGATAAAACATCAATGGATAGACTTCGGAATGAAATTGACATAAAGAAATACGCTACAAGAATGACTGGAAGATCAAACCCTGCACCTATTACTAAAAGTTAATCTCAAAAAGCCTAAGAATCAATCTCAAGCACAGGTACTTATTCACAGAGGATCAGAGTCACAAGCTATAACTCTGGATCAGGTCTGCAAGTCGCACAGAGAAGAATGGAATGAAATTCGACTTGCTGTGAGTCATTCATCGAGTGCAGCAAAAAAGGAAGTATTAGATGAGATTGATAGGATATTTCAGAAGATGGTTGCACTTCAACTACTCAGATCAGAAGATACTGTCATACATGGTGAAGATATAGTGCAGCCACCGAGCCCAAAGTATAGGTCAGTTACCAGCAACATAAACAGAATTCCAAACACTTCATGTCTAAACTTGTCTATCCCTGATGGTGTGCTAAGAGTTTAGGGGACTGAGGTCGCTGAAGGAGAAAAGGGCCTGGTGTACAGAGACCTAAGTGGTGTCTTAAGGTTTCAAAGAGAAGCTGAATTGGAGAAGATTGATCATGAGCAGCTTGTTCATTGGATCAGATCAGCTAGCATGCTCAACAAAGATTCACATATGAGAAAAAATATTCTCGATGAAGACTTGGCCATACAATTTAGATTTTTGCTCTCCACAGAGAAGTATGAACTTGTTGATGAGCTTGGAATGGTGAAAGATGAACTACTGTGGAGAGACTTGCGACTTTTTATAATTTTAGTTAGACTGTGACTAATAATCCATGTAATATTTATAGTTTAATGAAATATGATCACTTTTTTAGAAAATAAAGTCAAGTGCAAAAGTCATATTATATCAAAAGAATCCAAAATGATAAATGAATGAATCACAAGTACAAGTTACTGAATGTAACAAGTTTGTCTAGGGAGCCTTTGTCATAATCATTTAGGGGGAGATAGTTGAGTCACTAGTCGTTGACCAACTCAATGAAGATAAACTCAATGATGGAAATGATTAAATCAAAGCTGTTGTTGCTGAAGTTAGTACTCGTTGTTCCTGTTCATGCTACTCAAGGAAAATGATCAAATAAAGTAGATTAAAGCACAACTCTGTGTGTCATTGATCCAAGTAATAGACAACGAGAGTTTTACATCTACAAATAAATAAAAGGCAAAAGTCACTGCCCCAATAAAGGATAGTTGTTGAGATTAATTAATCAAGTCACTCTACAAGAGCATGTTAGCTCACAGTGAGTGATGAGATTTATTATATCTTCAGTGACTTATTATCAGTGGCGTAGCCACATTAGCTGGAAACAGGGCCTAGGCCCACCTTGGAAAAAAATAGTTGGTACTAATTATGTAGTGTATAGTAATCTTTTTTCCTAAATTACATTGTTGGCCCACCTTAAAAAATAAATCTATGGCCCACTGTTAGAGAATATTGGCCCATTAGTTGGATACTTGCTGCATACGTAGTTTAAAGGATTAAATAAATTAATTGAATATCTTTGACATAATAAATACATGCTTATAATAAGACAAACCCTACTACGAACTGCGAAACTTCATTCGACAATCGACCATCGACTGGACTTTTGGAACCTGCGCCTAACAGGTATGACTACAACTTAATTTATTATTTTTATTTGCAGTTCATTATTACAATATTACTTTAGCTTTTATAGTAATAATCATATTATCCCTTTTTAGAAATTTCAATTGTTACAAATATTGATTTGATTCAAACGAATTTTTTATTGTTATTTCAATGCTTCAGTTATTATATGATATTGTTATCATGTTATAATTAACGTTTAGCTAATTATCATATATAGGTGACTTTATATATGCAATATATCATAGTTTGTTAGGTTATGATTCACTACTCTTTCAGTAATAGTTTGAACTCAATATTTTATTGTTTTGGTGCTTATTGATACTTGTTCATTCACATTTTCTTGATACATTAATATTGTATTAATATTGTTGTATTTGAAATTTGCGAATTTTGTAGAACTATGCAGAAAAAACAGAAAACTATTAAAAAATTTTCTCAACGGTTGCGAATACTCCACCACCACCTTCACCGGTTGAAAATCCTTCACCTCCACATCCCCCTCCAACAGCTAAGACTACTCCACCACCGCCATCAACGGTTGAAAATCCTTCATATTCATCCATAGAAGATAATCCCGGGCTACGATTACCTATGTGGAATTATCCGGTTAATAAAAGAGATGAGATTAGACGTGCTTACTTACGATCAGGTCCCCGTCAACTTTTACTCCATGAATACCCTAAAAGTGGGCCCGAAAGTCATCAACGTAGTTTTGTAGCTAAGTGGTATTCTGATTATCCATGGCTAGAATATTCCAAGACTACCGATGCCGCCTATTGCTTCTATTGTTATCTTTTCTTAGAAGAACCTAATACTCATAGTAGTAAAGATGCATTTGTAGTTAACGGTTTCAGAAATTAAAAAAATGTCAAACGGAAGTATTGTTCATTCAAGAAACATATGGGATATGGACCTAACTCTCAACATAATAATGCTGGAAGATTTTGTGAGACGTTGATGAACCAAACGGGACATATAGATAAAGTGATGCAAAGACAAACAGATGAAGAAATTAAGAGGAATAGGCTACGGGTTAAAACATCGGTGGATCATGTTCGTTTAATTTCATTTCAGGGAATTGCTTTAGAGGCCACGATGAGAGGATTGGTTCAAAAAATCGAGGAAACTTTATTGAGTTGCTTAAGCACACAGCTTCATACAATTCCGAAGTTACAAGTGTTATCTTGGATAATGCTCCAAAAAATGCAAAATATGCGTCGCCTGATATTCAGAAAGAAATATTGAATGTGTTTGCTGAGAAAGTACGTAAGAAGATAGTTGAAGATATTAGAAGTTCCAAGTTTTGTATCATGGTTGATGAGGCAATTGATGAAAGTAAAAAGGAACAAATGGCCATTGTTCTTCGCTTTGTTGACAATAAAGGGTGCATACAAGAGCAGTTTTTTAATGTTATCCATGTTACAGATACGTCATCAGCCACTTTATATTCTTCAATTTGTGCAACTCTTTCTTCCTATAAGCTTGCTACTGAGAATATTCTCGGACAAGGGTACGACGGAGCCAGCAATATGAGAGGTGAATGTAACGGATTACAAGCATTGTTTCAGAATGATAATCCATGTGCGTATTATATACATTGTATGGCTCATCGATTGCAACTTGCATTGGTTACGGCAGCTAGAGAGGTACATTCTGTATATGAGTTTTTTTCTAATGTATCTTTGATAGTGAATGCCGTGGGTGCTTCTTGTAAACGACAAGATGAGTTGCAAGCTGCTCAAGCTGCCGAAATTACAAAAATGTTAGATTCTGGTGAAGCTGAAACCGGTAGAGGAGCTAACCAAATAGGTACATTGAAGCGCACTGGAGATACACGTTGGAGTTCACTTTTTGCCTCACTCGGTAGTCTTATTCGAATGTACAACCTAATTTGTAAAGTTTTGGAAATCATAAAGAAGGAAGACTCTAACTTTAAAACGAGAGGAGAAGCTAGTACTGCGTTAAAAAGATTGACTTCTTTTGAGTTTGTTTTTATCTTGCTTATGATGAATAGAATCTTGGGCATCACTGATGTTCTTTGTCAAGCTCTACAACAAAAGTCTCAGGAGATCGTAAATGCAGTCCAAATGGTTTCCCAAACAAGAGAACTGATCGAAACACTTAGAGATAAAAAATGGGATTCTTTTCTTAGCGACACCATTAATTTTTGCAAGAAGCATGATATTGATATTCCTAATCTTGGTGCTTGAAGGGAGAAGTGTCAGAAATCACGATCCTATTACTAATGAGCATCACTACCATTTTGATATTTTTAATGAGACAATAGATTTTCAGTTGCGGGAACTTGACTCTAGATTTAGTGAAAAAATTGTGGAACTTTTGAAGCTTAGCTCTGCTTTGGATCCAAGAGATGGATACAAATCTTTCAATCCAGATTCTATTCTCATGCTTGCAAAGAAATACTATTTTCTTGATTTCAATGACCAAGAATTGGACACTTTAGCTTTTCCACTAAAGCACTTTGAAGCTTATGTGAAGAACCATCTATTGTTGTGAAAGTTGTCTTCTATTTCAGAATTATGTCAAGGATTAGCGGAGACAAGAATATCGGGGCACTATTATCTCATTGACAGATTGATTCGACTTGTGTTGACTATTCCAGTGTCAACTACAAGTGTTGAACGTGCATTTTCAGCCATGAAGATCGTGAAAAATATACTGCATAATAGAATGGATGATAACTTTCTTTCTGATAATCTAGTTCTTTATATCGAGAAGGAAATTGCTGAGACTTTTAGTTTAGATACAATTTTAGATGATTTTATCAATGTAAGAGAGCGTCGTGTGACGCCAAAACTTTCTAGCTGATTTATTTGTTAGTTTTTTTACACTTTGTCGTATTTTTAAATATTGAGAGCATTTTTAGTGTTTATTTTATTTTGGCCCACCCAACATGAAATTCCTAGCTACGCCACTGCTTATTATTTGAATAAAGTTTCTATACAAGTACAAGTTGCTCTTCATTTATACGCCATCAAGTGTATCCTCGTACTTCAAACATCTGAGAAATAGCGTGGCAGCAAGTAATTGGATAGAGGATAAAAGAGAAATTTCCAGTAACATAATCGGGACCCACATAATGTTTATTAGTCACATTTTCTGGGAATCCAAAGCCAATCAAGCATCAACACGTGTCATTCCAGATCCTAATTTATAGGAGATATTTACGGGATATTTAGGCTATATATAGAGCAGTACTGTGTACTTAGAAACTCATCGTTGTACATTTAATCACTTGTTTGTTCAGTGAGTAGTCTCTGTCTAAGCACGTCAGTGATCAGTGAGTGAACAGTCAGCATGTTTGTCCACTACTATTCATCTCATTTGTAATAGTTTAGCTTTAGTGTTTGATTTGGTTTAGCCTTACTATTCCATTCCGCAATCAACACTTAGTAAGTTTTATAATTAATAAGATTCGTATTTAAGCTACTATTACTTTGGTAATTAACTATCTATATGTTATACTCTGTTTATTGATTATCATATTAAAACAATTAAAACTTGATAATATAACTTGAAATAAATTAAAGAAAGTTTTTAATTGTATTCGACCCCCCTACAATTATACTTTACTTATTGCTATTCCAAATCACTAATCAATAGTGATTCAGGGACTCTCAGTTTACACTACGAGCCATCTACGTGAAAGTAAGACACAAATATTTTAAAAGACGTTTTCAAACTAAAACATCATCCCAACTATCTTAAGTCATTGTGAACCACGTTCTCGTTATCCTTAGTGTTATATATGCTAGTCTCCCTTTAGTTTTATGCATTATTAGTTTCATTAGTTTAAATAGATAAAATCCCAAAAACAAACACCTTCCTATTATCAAAACCCTAGCTTAATGACTGACTTATTAGAACTAGCTCTGTTTCAATTCTACCGTCATGAGGAACGACCCTGGATCATCCTTACCGTATACTCGTATCAGGTATTCATACCGGTACCAGTAGGTAGTACGGAGGATTAGGCTCCCACGACTATTATAAATATTAAAACTACCATTGTCGTGCATCTCGGTGGCCAAACCAATGACCGGAGTAAAATCCGACCGATCGTTGGGATCGCGACAAAACACAATGACTTTGAAGAGATATCAAAGTAATCAAATAACTAATTAGTAATATTCAATACTTGTAGAGACTAATAAGATGAATGTAACTTAGTATTCACTTTAATAAATATTAATAGAAATACAATGCATCTGGCATGATCGTTACATGTCACTAATACATAATCATAAAAATCAGTAATTTAGTTGCACACCAAAACTACAGAACTTGAAACTAAAAATAATAATATAAGCCATAATATTCAACTTGTGGAAGATAAGTAGGATACAATTTTCGAATTGTAAATGCAATTTGTTATGCGATTTGCATTGAATTTGTATATGAAACTTGTAATTTGATGAATCTTAAAAAAATTCAAAAAAATTGGGTATACAAAACCTATAATTGATGAACCTAGGATGAATTGAAATGGCAGAGATTAAGGAAATTGAGAACGTACCAAATTGAGAAAGAATTGAAATCACAAGAATGGATTGATTAATCGCAAATGAAATTAAGGGAATGGGAATCAAAATTCACATTGCGAATTATCATATGTGAACTATTAGATACAGATATGCTTCGTATGTTTAATTGATAATAAAATATTAGCTAACTAAATAAAAAGTATATAGTTGAAAATGACTTTTATACCCTTCTCCTTGTAATATTGGCTGAAATTAGGAAGCAATAGGAATGAAGCGATAGAGGCAAGAGAGGATGAAATCAATGGTGATGGATTAACTTCCCCCTTCCCCGAGATCAAACACTTCCCTTTGAATTCTCTCAATATATATATATATATATATATATATATATATATATATATATATATATATATATATATTACTTCTAAAATTATGAATATTTGGCTTAAAACAGGACTAATTGAAATCGATGAAAGACTGAAACAATAGTTTCATATACAATCTAAAACTCCTAGAAAAAATCCATCTACTAGTTTCGAAATCTGAGATTGCAACCTAAAATTCATCACAAAACAACAATATTCCTCATTTTATAGCAAATATTTAGCTTCTTCATCATTTCAGCATCATCTTATCTTGAGAAAATAATTAACTTGTTATAAAATAAATACTAAAATCAATAATTAGATTCATAAATTAAAACCAAACTTCACTTTTACGTTAAAGATGACACGGTGAAGCAAAACATAAGAAAAACAAAAAACCCAAAATTGCAAAAAATTACCTTATTATTGTTAAATCGGTGAAGCAATTTATCGTCACTAATTTCATCATATACTTCAATATTCAAGTGTTTCTCTTGATTTTATTTTACGCTCGATTTCGAATCAATTTTTGAATCTCTTCTTTCGAAATCAGTAAACTGTTTTATGTAATCTTCAATTTAGAAATTAGAAACCCTATTTCGGAGTTGAATCGTGAAAGTGATTTTAGTTCATGATTTAACCCTGTTCATTTTTGTCTTTATTATTATTTAAACAACCTAATTATGAAATGACCATTATACCCCTCCACCCTTTTTTTAAATGAGGAGATCCAATGGTCATAATTTTACTTTCCCCTTCCATCTTGATCTAACTTCCCTGTTGAATTACTCCCTACACACACACATTACTTATCAAACCAATTTTGGATCGAGTTTAGTTTGTGAAATATTGACTCACAAATAAAAATCACATACATGACTCCACCCGAACTGTAACCTCTAATTATAATAATTTAGAGTTTACACAAGTTACACATATTAAAATTAACTATAATATGTCTGCACATTTTACATCAGATATTTTATTACCTAAAAATATTTTTTTAAGATGATTAAATCGTCAAACTTTTTATATAGAAGTATTAGATTGATCAACTTTTATAAGACTTTACATCAAACACTTTATTATATAGTATAGATATTATAAAAATGTATGTAACTTATGCTATGTAATATTTGTATAATATTTCTTAATTTCTTGGATCTAATGTCGAGTACGAGTTTTATGGACCAAGGGGTATTCCCATCCCGCTCCATTTCAGTTTTCAATTTTGGGGATTCCCCATCTCCCGTCAACTTGAAAATTCTCCGATCAAATTGAGTATAGGGATCACGTTCCTCATCTAGTTTTTTTTTTTTTTTTTTTTTTTTTTTTTTTTTTAGTATGTGTGATTTTCCCTTGAAAATATATGGTCATCTTAAAATCTTAAATCCAAAAACCAAATAATCGTACTTTGTTTATCCAATCTCTTTTTGGGCTAAGTTCTTAGGCCCAACATATAACTAAATTAACTGGACGCTGTTAAAGTGAGCTACTGCTACTACTAACCTTAGATCTTTACACGACACACCTCAAATAACCAGTAGATTCATTTACACGCAACCATAATTAGGGTTTTTCAAGGGTTTCTCAATTTCCTAAATCTTATTACCAATTTCCATCGCACAAATTTGTTGTGAATGGAAGCTCAGGTTGGTATGTCTAGTCACGGTGGCGTCGTCGATGGCAGTACCGCCGTTAAGTTTCTACAAAAGCAACAGCCGTCGCCGGCACCACGTCATCACCACCAACAGTCGGCGGAGATTGGCCCAATTCCGCAGCTTTTAGCCGGAGGTATCGCCGGTGCTTTTAGTAAAACATGTACGGCTCCACTCGCACGCCTCACTATCCTATTTCAGGTAATTATATGTATGCAAATATGCCTGTTTATGTATCACTTAATGATTATAATTGGTATTATTTTGATGATATATCTATTAAAAAGTTTAAATTTGAATTTGGAAATTGGATGGTTATGCTGATTGTTGAGAGTTGAGACCATGAATTGTTGGCCTTTAGGGTTTTTTGATAGTGTATATTGACTTATTTTTAATTATGTAAATTGTGGTTAATGTTGTATTTATTTGTGTAGGTGCAAGGTATGCATTCTGATCTGGCACTGCTGAGCAGGCCTTGTATATGGACCGAGGCGATGCGTATTGCTAATGAAGAGGGTTTTAGAGCTTTTTGGAAAGGGAATTTGGTTACTATCGCTCATCGACTTCCGTATACAGCAGTTAACTTTTACGCCTATGAGCAGTATAAGAAAGTAAGTTACTTACATCTTCCGGTTAGAGTTTGGGCTGATTTGGTATCGCTCTTTAACTTGTTACTTGTTTCTTATGCTATTGCAGTTGCTTAAGGCGATCCCTGTTATAGGAAATAATAGTGGTGCTACAGCTGCAGATGCTTGTGTACACTTTGTGGGTGGTGGAATGTCGGGGATTACAGCTGCTTCGGCCACCTATCCTTTAGATCTCATCAGGACTCGTCTTGCGGCACAGGTGGAAATAGAATTCTTCAAAATTTTCCAGTTGCTAGTATAAATTTTTTTAGATAAAAGTTGTTAGTCTTTGGAAATATGTTTGAAGTAATTGAAAATATCATGTTAAATCATATCAGTGTTCTAAAAAGCATTTGGCGGAGCTATGTGGTTGATCATGTGCCTATCACTTAATCTGTTAACTGGGGTTCATCTGGATCATCAAGCGAAAGATTACGAAATCTGTTATATTGTTTAATATACCCTTTAGTGTTAGTATGTTCTATTTCCCTGCTTATCAACGTATGAGTAAGTTAACAAAATAATACAGATCCTCAACAAATAATCAAACTATTTTGCTAAACAAGTATTCTGTAAAAGTTTATAAGATATATGGTATGATAGCGAGTACGTAACTTGTATATAACTTATTGAATTATGTCAACGACATGCTGGGTTTCTTTATCAGAAACCCTTAATAACATAATACAATTGGCTTTTATTTTTCTCTCAATCCATGATTGAATTGCACAATAATGTCTTGATTCTTCAACTCTCACTTGGAATCGGCATTAGCAAGAAAATATTGGAACTTACAAGATGAGATTGGAACTCAGAAGACAAAATCGGAACTTGCAAAATGGGATTGGCTGAAGCAGGTAAGTTCAACCTTCCTGAGCTAAGCCGCTTAATTTTGCAATTTGAACCTGATTGGGGCACTAGGTGGCCGCTTGATTCAACTTTTTAGAACACTGATATTATTTCTAATTTTGTTAATGTGTTTGCTCTTGCATCTTTTGTACTTGATTGAACCTTGATTGTAGAGTCTATCTTTTATAGATCTCACTGACAGTTTTGACAGCACTCTCGTGTATTCATTAAGGGACCATGATCTTATGTTTAGTTATTTTGTTGCAGAGGAGCACAATATACTATAACGGTATCTGGCACGCATTCAGTACAATATGCAGAGATGAGGGCTTTTTTGGCTTGTACAAGGGACTTGGAGCAACCTTATTGGTAATCTTTCTTACTGCATTACTTTGAAAGTTTGAACCTTTTATGTTATAAAATGGCTAAAGTTGATTAGCCAGAACTAAAGATATTAGGTCAAAATAAAATGGTTCAAGATCCACTCAAAGTGTACATTAAATCGCATAAAACCTTCTTAATCTTTATTTAAAGATTAGATCTTTATATAAATATATAGGTCCGGTAATCATATTTTACACTATTCTACTTATTAAAATAAGGACAGAGAATAGATCCGTTGCAGGGTCAATCAGACCTGAGTTGACATGTATATAAAGTTATTCGTTTTGACTGGTGACCCTACCTACCCGTATTCACATTAGCACGATAGGTGCAATTAGTTTAATAATGTAATTTATGCAGGGTGTTGGACCGAGTATTGCTATTAGCTTTTCTGTTTATGAAACCTTGCGGACGTACTGGAAATCACAAAGGTAAGCACTTTATGCCTTGTCGACCAAAACACCGATTGTATTTTTTCTTCTTCTTTTTTTTTGGTGTGTAATTCGGTGTTAATACCTCCATATTCTGTATATTTATGATAGGCCGGATGATTCCACTGTCATGGTCAGTCTAACTTGTGGCAGTCTTTCTGGTGTTGCCTCTTCCACAGGTGACTGTCTAGTAATTGCTGACAACACGTTGCATATTTTGGTTTGAACTATTTTTGTCTGTATTTATTGTATATCTCATGTTTGCAGCAACATTTCCATTGGATCTTGTAAGAAGGAGAAAACAGTTGGAAGGAGTGGGTGGACGTGCTCGTGTTTACAATAGCGGCTTGCTTGGGACTCTTGGGCACATAATGCGCACAGAAGGCTTTCGGGGTCTCTATAGAGGGATTCTTCCAGAATACTACAAAGTCGTCCCCGGCGTAGGAATAGTTTTCATGACATATGAAACACTCAAGAAGCTTCTATCTGACACGCATTTCTAGGTTTATTCTTATTCAACCCTTTTATAAATTAGTTCTTCATAAAGACGAGATATCGGGGAAATTATGTTTCTTTGTAGGTTACATACGCAGGCAGGCTATGTTGTTATTGATGCCCAGAGTTTAATTTTACATGTATAGATCGTAGATTTGGATATGCCTGTGTCCCAATTCTGAAGATTGTTCTGTTTCAGATTAGATGTAGGGCTGAAACCTGAAAATTTTGGTAGTATATGGTAATTGCTTTTATATCTAGTTTTCTTACTTCAAATTGAAGTGTAGAATTGCAAAGAGGTGAATATTGATCACAATTTGATATTGTAAGACGACGAACTGCTATTAAAATGGCACTTCGAAAATAGTTGAACATTCTGTTAGAATCTGGTACCCTTCTTATTTTTTTATTTTTTTTATGGGCAATCTGGTACCGTTTTCATATACTCCACTTTGTTTGTTTTCTGTATTCTAAATAGAATTTGTCTGAATTTTCAATAGAAGAAATTTTACTGCATCATCCAGTACCAGGTTTATTTTTTCGGGTAAAGGGGTTGTACTTCGGCAAAGTTTATAAATCAACAAATAAGTGTTACAAGTACAAGAACGTTAATCTAAGTATAGTGAAAGATTAAGGACATATTCATGACAGGTCATGAATATGACAACCAATGAATCTAAGATCTCATGTTTATATATATACCTTGAAGTCACAACCTTTTCATTTATGGGTTACCTTCAAGGTGGAAATGGCATGTATATCCTATCAAATGGAATGTAAGCTGTTTTCTTGGTTAAATGCATCTTCATAACTTGGTTCAAGTCGAGGTGATAATCTTTTCAATGTGTGAAGTTAAAAATTAGTCTAGCGGGAAATGGGTCGGATGAAATCGTTTAAGTACTTGCCAAGTATTCATAAAATCTTTTTTAGGGAATATTTGATGGCCTTGTTAGTCTGTAAATAACAAGTCTTACTGAAAAGTTAATTTCCGACATCTTCAAACAGCACACGCAGTGACACAAATTGAAAATCCATCTGATATTGAAGATCCATGTGAACCTAGTCTTACACGACCATAACAAAATCTTTTTACTAAAATGGACCAGACTAAAACATACCAAACTATATAAAATATCACTGCATATTTAACACATATCCCTACAACTAGGCTTGGAAATCATCATTTATAGAGATATCAAGCTCTTGCCCCATGGCCATCATCTTCGAAGCTATCAGCTGCGGCTACTGCGGTCTTTTTCTGCACATTCTTGTACGCGTATCGACTTGCTACAAACGCATACACACACAGATTCGCTGCAGTGATTGCCGCCAATAACAGATAGAAATAGTCAAGACGACTACCATTTAAATCCTTTGCGAACCAACTCTTTCCCGACACTTTAATAGTCACCTGATCAACAATTGAGATTAAGAAACTACTCAAGAAATTTCCTGCCCCTATCACACTTAGATATAACGCGATTCCCAAACTTCTCATGGAATCAGGAACTTGATCATAGAAGTACTCTTGGAGGCCAACCAAAGCAAACCCATCTGCAATTCCAATCGTTATGAACTGAGGTGCTAACCAGAACACGCTCATGGTGGTCGAACCATGCAACGGTTCATTTTTCACGATGGTTAACCGCTTTTTTTCAACAATGGCAGAGATGATCATTGTTGTGACAGAAAACATCATTCCAATTCCTATTCTCTTGAGGATACTGATTCCTCT
Organism: Pseudognaphalium luteoalbum; assembly: GCA_963422505.1. Classification (NCBI taxonomy): domain Eukaryota; kingdom Viridiplantae; phylum Streptophyta; class Magnoliopsida; order Asterales; family Asteraceae; genus Pseudognaphalium; species Pseudognaphalium luteoalbum. Next base: position 84,025,259 of record OY730192.1, on the reverse strand, counting down.
TTCAGTTCCTGTTGTTCGCCTCAATAAAGGGACTAGGATTCTATCAATAACTGCTACTGAAAGGATCATCCCACAGGCGGCTAGCCCATAGATTGAGGCTGGAGGAAGCATGAAGTCATGGGTGATCTTGCGGTTCATCAACACTCCTTGTTTGATAAAGAATGTTGTGGATTGTGCTACACATAAACCAAATGGTAAAGAAGTTAACCAAATCGGGATCATGTTCAAAAGTAGCTTCATTTCCTCCACCCTTGTTACAGTAGATAGTCTCCATGGATTATGTTGTTTCTTATCACCTAAAACTTGTTCTTCGATTATCGCAGCTTTATCAAGAAACCTTTAAATGGAAAAACCACCATCAATAGGAATCCATCAATTGATTGTACAAAAAGAGTTACAATCACTTTTTTAAAGGGATAACATACATGCAATTATTTAACCACACATTCAATTTAGAGCAAAATATTTTTAAAACAAAATTCCAGCTCTTCAAGTTTCTGATATCTACAAAAATATCCCTTAATTATAACTTTGTTGCATATAAGATTCATACAATTAACCGCACGAAACATTTTCCCCTTTCTAACTGTATAAATAACATGGAAATTTGCTTACTTGAAGGTTTCTGTGTGGCAAAGTAGTCTTTCTTGGACCTTTTCTGATTTGGGCACCTCATGTAACTCATTTGGGCTAGAAGGGTAAGGCAGTTTTCTCTTAGCAAATGCTGCAGCACATACTTGTACCATTGGCTTCAACGGGCTTCCAGGCTTTCGATAACGATAAAAGGGTCTGCCGATGACAAAGATCACCACCGAACCAGCCATTGCAACGGTGAGAATGATATCTGCTTGACCCCAACCTGCATGATCTTGCACATATACAATAAGCGTTACACCAAGCAATAGTCCTGCACATAAGGCTGCATTCCACCAGTTGAAAAACGACATCTTCTTTTTGCGTTCTTCAGGATGATCATCATCAAATTGATCAGCTCCGAAGCTTTCTAAAGAGGGTTTGTGGCCACCAGTGCCCACGGAAATCAGGTATATTGCAACGAAGAATACGATTTCATGGATCTTTCTTGTTTGTAGACACTGCCCGTGACCAGCACAAGGTTTTAAGCTTGGAACCATACTTGACATTGTTAGGAGAACCAAACCCTGTAGCCGAAAATTTAACCTACAAATTAGATGAGATTCATAACCTTATAACTAAAAGGTTTGGATTAAACTCAAGTTTCGTTATGCTTTCATTTTTTTAACTTGCATAACCTGTATGCTGCTACTAGCTGTCAACTACTTAACTTTCACGCTGACAAAATTTAAAACTAACATTTACATATTTGATCCTTTATCATCTCATGTCAATAGTGGCAACATCCAAATTTGGTACTAGTTACACCCATAACTTTCCTTATTTAATATTAATAAAAAGAGTTTGAATTTGTCTATATTAATGCTAAACTATGAAGTTATCAAGAATTTTTTTTCTTTAGCCGTGGTTTCGACTCCAGTATTAGTTGGCCACTAATCCATGGAGATCAAGTCTACCGCTACTGCGCTACATATACTTTGTCTATGTAAGAAGAATGTTGTGACCCTTAACTATATACATTGTCCAGTTGTACAAGTTGGTTGAACAATTGATTAGGAAAAGAAAGTTACCATTAAATAGATAATGGAGGATAAAAGGACAGTGGGGAAACGCCCCAAGTAACTATCGGCTAGAATGCCTCCAACAAGCGGCATTAGAGTCGTTACACCAGTCCATTGATTCGCAGCCTTTGCCGATGTCTTCACATCTTGATGGATGACCTTGGTGAGGTATATGATCAAACTTGTTGCTATTCCAAAGTAACTTAACCTCTCTGCAAACTCAATAGCTGCAAACGCATATACATTATCAGGCATATTAAAAGATATGTTCATTATATATCGTAAGCTATAAATCTATAATCTTGTATTCTCTCCGGGTCTTAACATTTATGATTTATCACATAACCTCAAACAATATCATAACTGAGAGGTAAATCAAGCTCACTTAGCGGCCACTCGGATGGTGGCCCAACTAATGCAATAACACCAAGGAATTTTTGTAATAAATTAAGTTGCTCCCTACTCTTGGTAGGAATTTAACCCATGTGTTTTCCAAACGCTCTCATCTACATAACCAACTAGGCTCACGCCGAAGGCAAAATTATAACTGAAACGTTGAATTCTATTCTACTTTCACTTGCTTGTTATTATAATTGTCGCTTTATAATTCAAACGAAATTTTTTTAACACGTTAGGGTGTTTGGGTTTCGGTTTTTGATGATAATAATAATAATAATATGTGATTATCGCAAATACAAATTGCAAATAATCATAAGAAAGTGTTTGTGAAAAAATGATTATTTGTTATTTCGCAAAGAAAACGCAAATTGTAATACATTTTATTAAAACACAAAATTTCAAACACCTTGCATGGATTCATCTTTTTATTAAATCCGTTTCAAAGAAATTTATGCAAAGTATATAGTTAATATAAGTAGTAACGATTTGGTGCTATACTATGACAATCATATATGTTAGAATTAGAATCAACATCTTTTATATTTGTTGGCAGACAATCTAAGATTTGAAATTCCTAATGGCCAATCAAGATCTAACTTTACACTACTTTACCTTTTTAACTTTGCTTTTAGGGTGCAATTATAGCCTTCCTTTTGATGTACTACACTACTTCTAGTGTAATACTATGATCACTAGATATTGATACTCATCTAATTAAATATATTAAACCTATTATCCTTTCTTCTTTTTTTTAAAAAAATCCCTTTTTATTGACAATAACCTACAAAACGCTTGTAACAATTAGGAAAAAAATAATAATTATAATTTATAATGTATTGATCATAAGAATTGTATTGTAATAATATACGTAGTGGTATGGCTATGTTTAAGAAATAAATTTATACTAAGTTACTTTAATTTAGAGAAGAAATGTTCAAGGTGAATAGTTATTATTAAGGTATAAACAATTTATGCATGTCGAATTTTTTGAAGGGAGTCGCTACGACTACGGGGATATGATTTGTATTTTCCGTACGTCTTTCACTCCGAAAGAAACACGATCGAATTGCCTTTCCATTGTCACGTGTATCACGTTGCTCGGATCTTGACCATCGATTTGATCTTTAGAAATGGGCCCGGCCCATAATCACCACTTAAAATGCAAGATGACAACTTTTAATGGTAATTAATGACACATAATTTGATCTACACTTTGAATAAAAGTGACGTTTCCAAACGGTTTCATCTTTTTAATGACTTGTTCTTTACTTCTTTAGTCTTTACCACGGTCACAAACACTTGACTAACAAAAATGGTATGCAAAATGTTAACTAGTTTCTCAAAATACTTCTAATTTTTATTATAACATATGTTAAAGAGAACAAAGAATAACAACATTTGATAGATACACCATTACTTTCGATTCGTACAATAAAATTGTGTATTACCAAATTGTATCATATGCATTAACGATAACAAGTTTTGGTATATGAATCGTAACTAATAGCCGGTGTATTTGTCAATGGTCCAACATCCAAATCTCACAAGAACGACATTAATATGACCATGAAGTCTGACATTAGTACGTTATTAATCATTATTATTAAACGTGTGTTATAAACGTTTAAGTAACTAATTTGGAACCGAGTAAGTATAATACAAGTGATCAAATGTTTCCAATCGACACTTTATTCAGTTTTTAGATACAAGTAACCTCACAAGTTTTCAAAATTCATTTAGTTTGACGTTAAAATAAGAACAATTATAGGGTTCTCTTTTTCGGTATCTAACGAGAAAAGGAGATCACAGTTAGGGTGGTTACCGATAATAAACAAGGATGCTTTCCATGCACCGGTGGAAGCTCGAAGAGGTGTTCTACCTCTATGATCAAAGGAAGAATCGTAAACCCATTTTTGTTCATCGATTTCAATCTCTTGACCTTTTTCAAGATGCTCCCCCATTTGCATGTATGATCACCTGCAAAGTATGCTATAAGTTTGGAATATTTAGGGAGAGATTGAAGATGTGGTTTTTAATGTAAGCTTTTGGGTTGTTTATATAGTGAGAGATTCTACCTTATCATCCCTTTTTAGTGGGTTGGTAATTCCAAATCTTTCGTTTTTGATTTAAGAGAAGTAGTGAACCATTAATGAACACTTTAAAGTTTTAATCAATATATTAATTTATCTTAGTTCACTTCTAATACATATCTTAAATTTTAAGCCTTTATAAAGCATTTATTTATTATGCTTAATGTTTACTAATTTAAATATGAGAAATTACGTTTATACTCTTTTCAATAATTACATAAATATAGTAACTTATAAAATTAAATCAAATTATACTTATTTGCTTCTTTTAAGTTATACAATACACCCTCATATTCATATCACATCTATATTCATATATTAATTTAAAATAAGCAATAATTGAAATCCAACCGTTTAACTAAAAGTTGATCAATCATACTTTAATTATACAATATATCAATTATAGTGTTTGAATATAGGGTTTTGCTAAAAGAAGCTCTTGGGTTCTCCTTAATAAAATATTACATGCATAAATTATTGTACATTCAACTAAAATTCAAAGGTCAACGTAAATTCCATAGGAGACAAAAACTATTTGTGGTCTTGGTACATGTTTATATGCATGTCTTAAATGCTTAATGGCCCTAATGGCTTCTTTTATTATAATCCTTGAATATATAATACATTATGTTGTCTTTCTATCATCATTATTAATAATAATAATTACTCTCTCCGTCTCAATTTTATTGTCCTCAGACAAAAAATACGTAGTTTTAAAAAACATCATCATCTTTCTTACTTTTTGATAAGAAGACAGTTTTATCCTTTACTTTTTACCTATATTTTTGTCCTACATATATAAATTAGGTGCATAAAAGAACTTTATCTCATTATTCTAATCTATTTATGGAATTGGACCATAAAAATAGGGATGTCCATAAAAGAAATACTTGACAATAAAATCGGAACGGATGAAGTATATCACAAAGCATTAAATTAAATTGACACAAATGTAAAAATATAAAATAAAATTAAATAATATCAACTATCTAAGTTAAAACAACGGTATCGCTACACCAATCATCATTATAGACCACTATAAACAATAAATCGATTTTTACTCAACCTATTTAATTTAATATTAAACGGAAAATGTTGGAGGACAATTTTTTATGATGAAGTGACTAGATGATTTATAAGTATACTTTTTTAAAGCAATTAATAATATAATAGTATTGAAATTACAAAACTGGAATGTAGAATATATATATATATATATATATATATATATATATTAATTGTCAGTTGGATATAGCTCAAGTGACATTGTCACTACAAATATTTAGATTTTACATGTGAGATCAACAAATGGGGTGTTACAATCCATACCACAACTAGGTTATTTGTAGATATGTAAATTGTCTAACTTTAATGTTACTTACGAGTATATATGATATCTTCCAAATGACCATTTTATATATATATATATATATATATATATATATATATATATATATATATATATATATATATATATGTATGTATGTATATTGAAAAATAGGATTTTTTTTTTATATTTTGTATATATAGGTATGTTATATTAGTAATGGAGCAAAGTCAACCTAGTTTTTTGGAAATGTAACTATGCATAAGTGATAATAGTGTGCATGTACATTTGTACAATGTCTTAAATGACCGATCGACAGTCATGGCACTAAATATCATCATGCAATTAAATTCAATCCAATACTTTCCGTAGCAGATATATATATCCGCATGCACTGCAAAATGAAATCTTAATTTAGACTTTAGTTATGATGTTGATATATTTATATATAGGAACATAATAAATATACAGATCGTCACTAAAAAAATTTATAAATGCTTCTTCACATCTTCCAACTATTCATATTTATGGTTAATTCATTAGTATACACGTGTACTAGCTATATCCAAATTAGGTAATTAATAGAACAAATCTCATACCAGAAGAACGTAATTTACTAAAATAAAATGCTCGATGATGGAGGGATCGTAAGATGAAGTTACACATTTAGAAGGGATACAATTTTCATTTCGAAGAATAAAAAGGAGTATACACCAAAATGGGTAATAGTAGCATTTTTAATTTAAGTTATACTTTCAAATATCTCTCTTTTAAACAGCTTCACCAACTTCTAGTACGTGAGTGTTTAGATCATATATTTGAGACTTTATCTTTTGAGATTTGGTACATATTTCCCTTTATTAAACTAAGTGGAAACCTTAACCACTTTAATTATACAACTTCATTTCACGATTCCTTTACCTAACAATTCTTTTATATCACGTTCCCCTTTTTTTCGAAATTTGTCCTAATTAAACCATGTAAAAAAAACACCATTTTATGTTCCTAATCTCTTTTATAATTGAAATAGTAAAAATAAATCAATCATCATTTTATTCTCGACCGGTTCGTCAAAGTTGTGTTACATTTGTATCCTAATTATATAGACTCTATTGTCAAGTACGTTTTATTGCAATATTAGAAAAGTTTTGGTGTGGGTGGAGATTAATAAATTACTTTGTCACACCCAATTATTTGTTCATGCACACTTCCCCTTCCGTGAAAAAATGAGATAAGTGTGACAAATTTAACTTCACACTTTTAATACAATTATACGTGTAAAAAACGTCATGATCTGTAGCAATTTTTAACACCTATAAATGTAACAAACTCTTAAACATTTACAATTGTGAAAAAATTGAGACGTTTCTAAAATCATATTGAAAAGAGTGTGTACAAAGGGCAACTTTGTTGTAGTGACATATAGTTAATTAAGATCGTATATGGTTATAATCACTCATCGTTAATCCAATAATGTATTCGATCATGATAACAAACATTATCAAAAAACAATTACTTAGGGATGACTAATTAGTTGGTGTGACAATATGAGCTATTGATTGATTGATTGATAATTAGTGTAACAATATGCAAAAGCTAGTAACTTAGTAAGGTCACGATTAATTAATACCATGAGTTTTCACAACAAGTGGATGATTACTAAGATTACGCACGGTTATATTAGTCTAACGTATGTATTTGAATTGATTTTCAATACAAACAATCGAAACTTTCATACATATGTTAATTAGATCATAACATATGAGAAAACTAAATACACACGTATAAAAGTAAGTGTAAACTTTTATTAATTAGATGACTCCCATTGGTGTAATCTGTAACACCCCCAAATTCACTGTTTGACGGAAGCATAATTTGGGTGTTACTAATCAATAATCAAAGCACACAGATATATAGCAAACGACTCTATATGCATCGTTTTAACAAAATAAATTAATATTAAAATGTTTACAACAGTTGAACCCGTACATAGCTCGTGTTCGATTAAATGAGAGATTTCAATATATAAATACTTGTACAAAATATATTAATGCAAGAAAATCTCTATTGTCTGCATGCTGACCCGAGCTATAGTAATCCTGAGGGCAGTCCAGATCTACTGCTGAGTACCTGTGATACATGCTAAAATGGGTCAGCTAACGCTGGTGAGCTCACATGTTTGGATATCAAATAATAGTGTATGAACCGCAAGATTAAATGTTGATTTGCATCCAGCAAATGATAATGATAGTGTATACAACCATGAGCGAATAGTCTAAGCTTAACTCGAGGGTCGGGTCCCATATAGAGAATTCCGAGCGAGGTGCCTCCACGAGTGCCTAATCCACACTCGTCTTCCCAAGTACTAGTACATCCGTTTACCCAGTTAGTGCATGCTAACCCGGACGAGGAGGGTCAATCCTATATGGTACGATATACTAATATTCACGCTACTTACGTATTACCAGACTATACTGACGGAGGACTTTGATTAGATTAGTTTAAAACAACTCATGTAGTATATTGAAATATGTACTCGCGTTCATGTGTTAAAATAGAGCAATGTATCACACCCCTAGTAAAACAGTAAAAGAGGGGTCATGAGACTCACTTGAGCCTGAAGAGTTTATCTTAATAAACTGATATCGATTAGCCAAGAATTGAAGTCCAAAGACTTGTAACCTGAGGGTGTCCACGACACGCGATGGTTATGAACATGAGAAGGTATCTAATAAGACTACCTTGTAGTTGTTTGTCCAACTAGAATGTCCAAATAATTATCTTGAGTTTTGAAAATGTGTACGGTCCGTTGGTGATTGTTTGTAATAATAATCTCAACTATTATTATTATGATTTCGAAGTGTTATACTTAAAAGTATTTATAAACTTTAGGTGACGGGGGTCCGGAGGCAGCGCCCCTGGTTAGCGGGTGTGACACCCGTCAAATTAGGACTAGTAGTTAGTGCCTAATCAAGTTTTAATACATGTAATTAGTTCTGTGTTAGGCTAATTAATGTATCAACATATATATTGATGAGTATATATATACAAGTATGCGATTTGATTAAATCGTACGAGTTTCAAATCGAATGCAATTCGATTCAATTAATACGGACGTTGGTGAAAATTTTATTAAATAATATAATATTATTTAATAACGCAATTATATCCAAAATATTATTTAGATAATATTTCAATTCAAATTCGTATCGTACAAACAAGGACTACACGATTAGATTATTAAACGCGCAAACAAATCGAAACAAGTTAAAGTTATACTTTATAATGCAACCATTAAGTATTTGGTAAAATATTTCAACAAAAATATTGGGTAATTATTCGTATTTTAAAAACGTATATTTAAACGTATAAAATAAACATTTAACGTTTAAACGAACGGGAGAACGAACACCGCACGGAGCGCGATTGCGGGGACTGAAAAAGGTGAGGCTTTCACCTACACCTCTTTCCCTCTTTCTTTCATTTTCATTTCAACAAAAACACACACACCACAAAAACACTCTCAAACCCAAAAACTTCCATCAATTTTCGGATTTGCAAACCAACCAACAAAAGTTATATTTTCGGAATCACCATCAAGCAAGGAACAAGATTTACAAAAGCATCGTCATCATTTTCGGCCTCCTCTAGCTTCGATTTGCAATTGTAAGAAATTCTCTAAATAATTAGATCTACTCATTTTGGTGTATTATTTCGGTGTTATAATGTTTACACAACTTAGTATTGTCCAAATGTACGAAGAAAATACGATTTTGCAGCCTAAAAATGAGCTAGATTTGTGATTTGGGTCGGAAAAAAAAAACGCGACAGGCGCTGTTTCTGGGCTGGTGTTCATCTTTGCGACACAAGCATTGTGTCGCAAGGTTGTGTCGCATAAACCCATTGACGTCGCATTTTATGTCGCATCAACCCTTGTGTCGTAGATTTTGCGACACAACGATTATGTCGCACCTTGTGTCGTATACCCTATACGACACAACCCTTATGTCGCTATTGATTTAGCACCGAAAGCTTATGCGACACAACCCTTGTGTCGCTAAGCTCTTGTGTCGCATATCTGACCTTGGGGCTCTGCCCCTTGGACCCCGCCAGGGGCTGCCGCTCCTTGGACCCCGCTACCAGGGGCACTGCCCCCGGACCCCCGTCATTAACGGGCTTCGCCCTTACCCTAGGTTCACAAGTAACGGTGTTACATCTAAACTTTCACACAAAGTGTTAAACTTGTATAACATCAAACACGAATGCGACACAACTTCTAAAACACATTGGAACTTAGTTTTAGGTATAACACTTCAAAACCATCAAAATAATAATGTGGGATTATTGTTACAAACAAGCACCAACGGGCCGTACACATTTTCAAAGACTTAAACAAACAACCAAATCGCGGTAATTTGGACATTCTAAGTTGGACGAACAATTACAAGGACAATCTTTAGAGATGCCTACTCACGTTATAACCATTGTGTGTCTTGGACACCCTCAGGTTACAAGTCTTCGGATATCAATCACCGCTAATCAACTCAAGTTTATTAATTTAATCGTTTAAGGCTCAGGTGAGTCTCATGGCCCCTATTTTACTGTTTTCATTAAGGGGTGTGATATTATTGCTCGTTTTATTTTACAAGTTGAACGCAAGTACCAATCAATCAAATACTATATGAGTTGTTTTCAACTAATCACTAAAGCCCTCCATAGCATAGTCTGGTAATACATCTGTAGCGTGAATGTTAGTATATGATATCATATAGGATTGACAATCCTCGTCCAGGTTAGCACGCACTAACTGGTCAAACGGACGTATTAGCATTTGGGAAGACGAGTGTGGATTAGGCACTCGTATGAGGCATTCAAGTTGGGTTTCCTTAATTGGACCTGACACTCAAGTTAAGCTCAGACTATGTGTTCATGGCTGTATAACTTTTATTTTGCTTAATTGCATTTTAAATTCAATTATATTATAAAATCTTGCGGTTCATACAATTATGCGTTGACATACAAACCTGCGAGCTCACCAGCGTTTCGCTGACCCATTTTAGCATGTATCACAGGTGACCAGCAGTAGGTTGGACAGCTCAATCAAGAACTATTAGCTCGAGTCAGCATGCAACCAATAAGAGATTTAGCTGCATTATTATATTTTGTATAGGTTAATTATGTACTTAAATCTCTCAATTTCAAACCGGGCTAATGTAAACAATATTTTGATGTAAACTTTTGTTTTATCAATATCAAAGTAAAACGACGCATGTAGTGGTCGTTCATTATATCTTTTGTGCTGTGTTTATTGATTAGTCGCGCCCCGACCCGATTCGCTTCCGCAACCCGAATTTGGGGGTACGACAGCGGGGTCCCAGGGGTGGCAACCCCTGGCGGGGTCCAAGGGGCTGGCCCCTGGTTGGGGTCGAGATGCCAAGTCAGCTCGAAAAAATTTTATTTCTATTATATTGCTTTGGTGAAAAACGCACCTGGACTTGAATTTGGGTGAAATAAAGTGATAAAATTTTAGGTCTCGACACTTAGTAAAATCTGTGTTTTCTTGGTTCTGTTTCATGTGACACTACGTGCGACATAAGAATTGTGTCGCTAGGTGCGACATAGTCTATTGTGTCGCAGATCATATCTGCGACATAAGAGCTTGTGTCGCTAAATGCGACATCCGCAATTTATGCGACATAAAATGTTGTGTCGCTATATGCGACGAAAATAGGTTTTGCGACATAGTGTTTTGTGTCGCTAAATGCGACATCTGAAGGGTTTGCGACATAGTCACTTGTGTCGCTATATGCGACATAAGTTGGGGTTTAGCGACATACGGGCTTGTGTCGCAGGTGGCCTGGAGCCTCTGCGACACAACTAGCTGTTGGCCGGAATTTTAGCCAAAAACATGTTTTCCGGCGACCGTTTGGTCCGATTCTTTTACCCAACCCATATTTGGACATTTTAAGCTTAAATAACCCAAACACAAATGAAAATGAGTAAAATCGGAGAGTTTCGAGTTTTGTCGGAAACTTACAACTTCGCGCGTGAGAAATTCAGAAAGATGGAAATGTAGATCGTTGCGAGGTGGTCACTTTTCTCCAAACGAGCGATGAAAACCGAGGTCATTTAGTGGTGTAATTTGAAGGATTATGGTGATGTTGGTTTGGTTAGTTTTTGAGAGAAATGAGAGAAAGAGAGAAAAGTAAATGGTGAAATGAGAAGAAGGAAGGAAGGAGGAGGGAAAGAAGGGGGGGGGGGGGGGGGGGGGGGAAGGGGGCTGGCTGGTGGGGTTCACCGGGTCTGGGCTTCACCAATTTTTCATTCTCCTGCGTACGCGTTCCGTGTGATGTTCGTTTTTCTCGTTCGTTTAAACTTTTAAATAATTATTTTACGTGTTTAAACACTAGTTTTAAAATACGAGTATTTCCTTAATATTTTTGGGAAGTATTTTACCAAATACTTAATTATCGTGTTATAAAATGTAACCAGTTTTGTTTCGATTTGTTTGCGTGTTAAATGGTTTGGTCGCGTAGACGTTTATCATACGATACGAAATGTAATTGGAATATTATCAAAACAACATTTTGGGGCATAATATCGTTATTAAATAATGTTTTTCTTATTTAATAAAAATTGTTCACCAACGTCCGTATTTAATTGAATCGAAGTCCATTCGATTTAGAGATGCGTACGATTTAATTAAACCACATATTCGTATATATTCAACAATATATATTAAGATACATTAATTATCCTAATCTAAGGACTAATTACATGTATTAACAACTGATTAGGTACTAATCACTAGTCCTAATTTGACGGGTGTTACATAATCGGTTGGATTCGTCGGATATCTGACGATGTGTCAGTTTTTTTTCTTTTCTTTTTGTGTGTATATATCACTAAAGATAAATTGGTAAATGTGGAACACAAAAACTTAAAGTGATGGTGTTACCGATGACAAATTAATTAGCAGGTATCAGTCATTTTTATTTTTGAAAAAAAACTGACGTGTAGCTGAAGTGACACGATCAATTTCAGTTAAGTGGTCTTATGTTGTTATAGTATTGTATTAACCGTATATAGTTAGATATACAAAGAACTACTAGAATAGTCGTTGGAACGGCAATATCACATTGAAAGTGAGAAAATCTAAAAAGGTAACTAATGAAAGAAGAAAAAAAGAAAAGAAATTAAACGTGGTGTACGTCGTCCACTGAGTTGTCATTATTGGTCCTCCATCTCACAAGAATCGAATAGTTAAAAATGGCATAAGACCATGTTACAACAGTTAATGCATAGCAAGCTAGACTAAAATTCTTTAAGATAACTACATACAGATATCTTCTGTCACACTGTTCCAAGAATATATATTTTTATGTTAATTATGTGCACTAATGTTTGAAAAGCTTTAACTGTCCCTTTCTTCATGGTACAACGATGGATGGATATGGAAGTAGTAAATTTATCTAGAGCATCAATAGAAAATAATTAATGTCAATCATATTTGAGAATTTTGTAATTGGCAAAGTAAAAGGTAAAATTGATCCTTTGTCGAGTGTGATCCTTTGTCGAGTGTTACAGTCAATATTAGAGAGGTAAATCGTGTAACTTGTGATTCCAAAACCAAGAGTATAGAGATCAAGATCAAAACTATAACCTCCACATTTATGCTACACGTATAGCCATTGATTCTATAATTGTCCTTTTTAACTTGCCCAAGTAATCAATTTCTAAACAATATATCCCGATACTTTTATTTCATAATTTATCGCCATCAATTAAAAAATAGAAAAGGAAAACTGAAAAGGCAAGGCTTGGAGTGGACATGAAAAGCACATAATAATTACAAAAACTATCATATAAATGGACGTTGATATTTCCACCATCCAATTTGATAAATCCACCAAATATGTGCATTAACTAGTTGTACTGTACAACCAGTTACTGCATATCTTTGCTGAATCTATCAAATTAGATGGTGGAAATATCATCTCCCCATATAAATACAATAACAACAATATCAAATTTTATATATAGTGAGTATGAAGAGTTAAAATGTAGACAATGATTCATCTAAAAAATATGAGAGTTGTTGGCTCCACTCGAAGATAGAGAAAGTCATTTCAAAAGATACTTTAATGGTAAAAAAAATAAAAAATGATTTTCAGAAAACTTATGACGAAGGTATAGATACAATTCAAATTTATTCGAAAAAGTTATAAAATTCAAGTCCAACGACCACTCTTGTGGATTTTGATCTCTCATTTCCACTAGATATCGAGGTATTGACACGCTTGAGACAAATTAGAAAATTAGAATGTTTTTCACGTTTTTTTTTCATAAATAATGTAGGTGATTAACTGTTACTAGATTCACTCAATTAATTAATCACCGCAACTGAGTATACATTAATCCATGTGTGGTCTATCACTCTATCTCTATCCACTAACAAGTTCTCTAGAAACACATACACAAAGTTAATTGACCTTTACATTTTATATTCAAAATCAACGAATTAGAATAAGCACTTGATCACAAGGTGACTATTTTAGGGAAAATTACAAAAATATTCAATCATCACATCCCTTTTAATAAACTAATCCTTTGACCAACCATTTTAACAAACTAATCCACCTTTTGACGCCGGGTGAACGTCCCTAGCGCCCCACCCTCAAAAAATGTGCTACGTAGGGCGCTTCACCTTTTAAAAGGCGTCACGTGGAAAAAGCTTGCACCATTATCGTCAAGGCGCCATCATGTGGGACCGGCGCCATCATGTGGGACCGGCGCCCCACTAATAAATATTAATAAATCGCCCCATGTGGCGCGTTTTTTGAGGGTGGGGCACCAGGGGCGCCCACCCGGCACCAAAAGGTGGATTAGTTTGTTAAATTGGTTGGTCAAAGGATTAGTTTGTTAAAAGGGGTGTGATGATTGAATATTTTTGTGATTTTCTCGACTATTTTATTGTACAAGATTTAGGGTTAAGTAGTTTAAAATGTAATTATTTGTGGTTTGACATTTTTGGTATGTATGAAAGTATTTAGATTTGTATTGTGTGTAACAAACTTTTAATTTGTTTCAATTGTATCTAATTTGGTGATGTGACAAGATGCAATGATGTCATGTGGTATTTCATACTCATGACACGTATATAGAATTAAGTACTAAAAGTTGTATGTAATAGCATTAAATAACAAGTTTATTATGAAAGTCTAAATACTTTGTTGCATACTATGACTGTCAAATTGTAAATAAGTACATTTTAAAGTACTTAACCATAAGATTAAGAGTTAATAATGGTTTAATCCTCAAAATTTCATATTTTTTTTCGTTTTAAGCACTCAAGTTTTTTTCTAATGATTTAACCCTCAAAGTTTTAAAATTTTGGTGGTTTAAACCTAAAGTTTGATTATACTTCAAATTTTTGATGGTTTAATCCCTAAATTTTATCTTTTTCAATGATTTACCCTTTTAAGTTTTTCTAGTTTAATCATTAAACTTTCAAAAATTTAATAGTTTAACCCTTTGAAGGGTTAAACCAATAAGTCAATGCAAACTTGAAGGATTAAATCATGTAAAAAACAAGAGTGGTTAAAACGAAAAAAAAGTGAAATTTTGAGGATTAAACTATTATTAACCCTAAGTTTAAAAACAATAGTTTGATTATATCTTTTTAGAACTAACTGTTCTACGATCTATCACACATCACATATACAAATTACATCACATATACGAATCACACCTATGGTCATCATTGATAGTTGGACTCACAACTTTGATTATTTGACACATTGGGTTAGGTGTTTATCACACTTTGACCCGTCAATTTGTTGATTTGGTGGTTGAAATGAAATACTATAATTGTTGAGAGGTTGCATATAGCCATATATGGTGCAACATTGTGGTCCTGGTAGCGTGCGTGCTCATTGTGCAATAAATTGGTCAATTTTTAAACGACCATAAGTTTATAATCGTAAGTAGTTATAAATCGTGCCAATTATGTATAGAAAGTCGGGATAAGATGGTCTAAATAAATAGCCAAATACATAACTATATTTTGAGAAAGGGCAAAGATTACCCATTATAAATATAATATCAATCAATGATACTATTTAGTGGGGGATGTTTTCGTAATATATTATCAATCAATGATACTGTTACATGAGAGGTTTATCATAAAATTATTCCTTACCGTGAAAACCGTAAGAGCTACTTTTTTCATTTTTAATTTCAACAAATGCACATTTACCATAAAAAAAAATATACTAAAATTATTTAAATTTTGTCATCTTTGATATTAGACCGATTAAAAAAAATAAAAATATATGTTTTACAAATTCAAGTTGTGTATCACAACTTTTATGTGTGATCTTGTGATGCACACTAGATTTTTATGATTATATCACATATTTAAAAAGAATTATCTCATATTAAAGAGCATAAAATTCTAATAATTTTGATATAATTTATTTTATAAAAAAATTAGTTAATCTAAAAGTTAAAAGTAAGAATGTATATTCTTATAATTCCTAATATAAAAAGTGTTTATATTTGAACCTTCATTTACTACCATAAGAAATAAGTGTTTCTAGTTGAACCTTCATCTAATGTATATAAAATGATAAATATACAAGCAACAAATCTTGTTTGTTTAATATATGTAGATTGAAAATTATTAAACACAATTATACACCATACATTTCAACAATCAAATTCAAGCACCAACACTATAAAAGAACAGTACAATAGTTCAAATGTAAAATATAGAAGTCGTGGATTTTGTTGGGATAAAGTTTTTGTATAAGATGATGGCTTTGACTTTATATTGTTTTTAGAATTAAAATATGCCTAATGTACGTGGATAACCGATATCATTATGCTAACCATAACCACTAAATATGATATGCATTCTATATATAATAATAACTATTAATGGTCAAAACATGTCAATATTATGTCAATTCATTCATAGACCCTTGCCGTCACGACTATATTGTGTATCCCGTCAAACTAAAATTTTTTTAGAAAGACACTCTACATAATATATACATCACACAAATATATATATGTCTACCACGAGGTTTGAATCATTTAGGATTATGCACAATTTTGTTAAATATTCTAATAGGGTAGTGATTTGTATGGTATACCGTTATCTTTTTTGGCGTACATCACCATATATGATTTATGTTATTGTATAGTACAACACTGTAAGCCTATAAAGTATATTTGATAATGCATGTATTGCACTAGAAAATGATGATGTACAAACCGTCATGCATTCAACTACAATTTGGATATGTCATGAATATATATACAATGCAATTTAATTACGACCAGAGCCGTATCTGAATTTTCGAAGGCCCTACTAAGCAAAACCTGAGTAATTGTCAAAAAGAATATCTAGCTACTAAAAGTTTTTATTAATTAATATTTTTGTTGTGTATCAATCAACTTGGAAACAACTAAAGCGTATTCTTGTTTTTTTCCCAATTAATAGTCATATTATGCGTTTCCATATATAAAACACATAATCACACACAGACATAACATATACTGATATACATATATTTTGAGGCCTCTATAATACGGAGCTTCTGGATGGTTGACGACCTCGCTTACCATCAACGACGGCTCTGATTCCAACATGGTTTTCTAAATAGCATGATATTGTACGCATAATTGAAGTTGGATAGAACCATAAATGAATTCATGCATACGTACGTTCAACTCAAATTACACACTGTATAAACTGGTCAAGATGATAGATGCATGGTAAGTAGTTAAGAAATATAAAGTTTAAGATTTGTCAATATGAATTACACATTGATATTTCTTATGTATCTTTGGAAAAATAAAAAATAAAAAATAAATATATAGATAATAATAAAAAAAAAAAATTGGTGGGAGTAGCATCAACTTGATGGTTCTATTTAGTTTGTGAATGACACACTACTTATTTGAAATGACATAAAAGATTGGGTGATAGATAAATGCATGCACTATATGGTTTGATAAATCCACACGTATATATTAAGAGATTGTAAAATACAAGTTAATGCATATTTATGGTAGATTTATCAATTAGAATGGTGAAAATATTATTTGTCGATGGTTTATATAGGGCTGCA
Organism: Pseudognaphalium luteoalbum; assembly: GCA_963422505.1. NCBI lineage: Eukaryota > Viridiplantae > Streptophyta > Magnoliopsida > Asterales > Asteraceae > Pseudognaphalium > Pseudognaphalium luteoalbum. The sequence goes on along the minus strand of OY730192.1, from coordinate 84,007,648 downwards.
AACGAGTCGAGCTTTTATCAAGCAACTCGAGCTCGGCTCGAGCTTGAGCTTGATCGAGCCGAGCTTTTATCGAGTTCGAGCCCGAGCTTAAAAATCAAGCTCGAAGTATATATCGAGCCGAGCTCGATATATAGTTTGTGAATGACACACTACTTATTTGAAATGACAAAAGATTGGGTGATAGATAAATGCATGCACTATATGGTTTGATAAATCCACACGTATATATTAAGAGATTGTAAAATACAAGTTAATGCATATTTATGATAGATTTATCAATTAGAATGGTGAAAATATTATTTGTCGATGGTTTATATAGGGCTGCAAACGAGTCGAGTTTTTATCAAGCAACTCGAGCTCGGCTCGAGCTTGAGCTTGATCGAGCCGAGCTTTTATCGAGTTCGAGCCCGAGCTTAAAAATCAAGCTCGAAGTATATATCGAGCCGAGCTCGATATATAGTTTGTGAATGACACACTACTTATTTGAAATGACAAAAGATTGGGTGATAGATAAATGCATGCACTATCTGGTTTGATAAATCCACACGTATATATTAAGAGATTGTAAAATACAAGTTAATGCATATTTATGGTAGATTTATCAATTAGAATGGTGAAAATATTATTTGTCGATGGTTTATATAGGGTTGCAAACGAGTCGAGCTTTTATCAAGCAACTCGAGCTCGGCTCGAGCTTGAGCTTGATCGAGCCGAGCTTTTATCGAGTTCGAGCCCGAGCTCGAGCTTAAAAATCAAGCTCGAAGTATATATCGAGCCGAGCTCGAGCCTATAAGTGCTCGGCTTGAGCTGTTATCGAGCTTTTCGAGCCTTAATATATATATATATATATATATATATATATATATATATATATATATATATATATATATTTAATATATATGTAATACTTGATATGTAAATGATATTATTATTATTTTTTGAAATTGTTATACTATTTTATACAGTTATTGACTTGTTTTCACGATGTATTTTAATTATATATATATATATATATATATATATCTTTGAAAAGCTTTTTGTTATTGATATTTATTTTTAAAATATATATAAGATAATTTTAAATATCAAAAAATATTTTCTATACAAATTCGAGCTTTTCGAGCCGAGCTCGAGCCTCCATCGTAAAAGCTCGTCGAACTTTCAAGCCGAGCTCGAGCCCTGTCGAGCTCGAGCTTGGCTCGACTCGGTTATAGCCCTAAGTTTATATTAGACATACATGAAAAAGAGAATTTCACCTATATTCTCATAAACATCTTAAATTATATCAATATCCTTGTAAAATTTGAAATTACATCAATGTCATTACAAAACTTTAAAACTCATATATATATATATATATAGTCGTGGGTACAAATGAGAGGACTAATTTTCGTGAGAATGTAGGAAACACTTCAAAATCACTTTTTAGCTATCCGAACCACGTTATTTTACAAAATTTTCTTCGTAGCTTCTTTTGTAAATAACTTTTAGAATCTATTTTTCAAATAAAAAAAATTTCGACGTTTTTTATTTTTTTAATCATTTTTTTTATTCCTAATATTCACATTTTATAACTTGATAATCACATGAATAATACTCCATCCGTCCCAAATTGAGTGTCCTGGTTTGACTTTTTGAGTCTTCCTTTTTCAATTTTGACTCTAAATATTTTTGTTTGTGTTATATAATATTTGATGCAAACTATATGTATGGATTGGATTTTAAATATATTTTCATTGGTATAGTTTTCATAAAGTAATATATAACACAAACAACAATATTTAAGGTCAAAGTAGAAAAAGAAAGACTTCCAAATCTGATACAAGACACTTAATTTGGGATGGAGGGAGTATGTGATTATTATGTCATATCTTGTGATTATCACGAACACATGATAATCACATTATATTAGAGAATAAGGGTGGGGTTCAAATGAGAATGAGAAATTTTGTGAGAATGAGGGAACCAATGATATCGTGTCATGTGTACAAAGAGAGTGCTTCACATATACAAAACCTATTTACCACCAACATCAATTATCTCATAAACAAAAAATCAAAATATTATGAAAATTGCACCATTAAATTCAGCGTTTTATCCTCTTCGATTTGCCATCCCTCAAGGCATACTTTCGACGAGTTTTTTTCCAACTTTCTTGGTGGACTTCACGTTTACTAACACATGTGTTAAAGTGTTGTGTTTAGGGTTTAGGGTTTGGGTTTAGGGGTTAGGGTTTAGGGTTGGGGGTTTGGGGTTTCAGGGCCCTAAACCCTAAACCCTAAACCCTAAACGTTTTACAAAATTCTAAACCCTAAATCATAGTAAACCCTAAACCATGCTAAACCCTAACCCTAAACCCTACTAAACCCTAACCATAAATCCTAAACCCTACCCTAAACCCTAACCCTAACCAAAAATCAAATGTACAACCAATCACTAACACATGTGTTACTAATTTGTAAAACCCACGAAAAAGTGAAAAAGAAAGTTGTCAAAAGTATGCCTTGAGCGACGGCAAATCGAAGAGGAGAAAACGCCGAATTTAATGGTGCAATTTTCATAATTTTTTGATTTGTCGTTTGTGAGATAATTGATGTTGGGGGTAAATGGGTTTTGTGCATGTGGAACATTCTCTTTGTACACATGGCACGATATCATTGGTTCTCTCATTCTCACTCAAAATTGATGTACTCATTTGAACTCTACTCTAGAGAATAATCACATGTGATTATCATGTTATATTTTATGATTATCTTAAATAATCACAAATGGAAAGATTGTAAAAAAAGTTCAAAAAAAGTTAATATTATTTATTTATATTTATAATATAGCTTTTAAAAGTTATTTTAATAGTAATCATTGAATTTTTTTTGAAGAATAATGTGTTTCGGATAGTTAAAAAGTGATTTTGAATGATTTTCTTCGTTCTCACGAAAATTAACTTTCTTAATTTAACTCACCTCTCTCTCTCTATCTCTCTCTCTCTCTCTCTCTCTCTCTCTATATATATATATATATATATATAGGGTAAGGATCCCGTGAGAACTAATAACTCATGAGAACTTTGAGAACTAACTATATGAGTGTATGACTGTATTCTACTCGGACCACACTTTTTTTCTAAATAATATACCAAAATCAATTAATTCAAAATTACTTCAACACAAATAACATACTCCGTATTTATTAACAAATTATATCGATGAGTTCAATTTTTTATTCTCTTTAGGGGGTGTTTAGGGAGCTTATTTCATTAGCTTATTGCTTATTTGCTTATGTGGATAAGCAAATAAGCTTTAAAATCTTGGCTTATGCTTATTAGAGCACAAGGAGCGCTGAATGGTGGTTCAGTGTTCAGTTCAAGAACACTGAACTTGAACACTGAAGCAGAAAAGTGGGGTAATGGTTAATCTTGAGGTTCAGTGTTCTCATGATTATTTTATTATTATTTTTTTTTCTAAAAATAAATTAAATACATAAAAAATACAAAATAAAAACAAATAACATTAAATTAAAAAGTACTATCATACAATAATTAAAATTCCTAAAAATACATAATTAAAATACGATAATTAAAGATCCTAAAAATACATAATTAAAGTTCCTAAAAATACATAATTAAAATACGATAATTTAAAGACAATAATTTTAAAGACAATACTATAAGCTACGGACGATTCTCCCAAATGTGTTCCACAAGATCGGATCATAGGTTGTCGTGGGCTTCTCTATCACGTAGTTCCTTATTTTTCTGCCTTTGTATATCACATCTCTCGATCCAAGTCGTTTGCATATTGTGGACAAGAACATAATATTCTTCGTTTTCGGCAATGTTGAACCCTTGGTCTTCTTGGATCATATTATGTAACAATATGCATGTATACATGATTCTTTTAATATGGTTGACCTTATAAGCTCTTGTCGGTTGTTGTAGTATATGCCATCGGCCTTGAAGAACACCAAATGCCCTTTCAACATCTTTTCGTGTAGACGCTTGTGCTCGAGTGAACTTTACTCTCTTCGGATCAACTTCACTTGAATACCCTTTAACAAACGATGACCATGTTGGGTATATCCCGTCAGCTAGGTAGTACCCATTTTTGTACTCAACACCATTAATTGTAAAGCCTTGTTCTGGAGCATTGCCGGTGAGCATCTCATCAAATAAAGGAGAAGAATTAAGAACATTTAAGTCATTGTTAGCCCCTGCAACACCAAAGTACGCATACCAAATCCACATGTCATACAAGGTGACGGCTTCAAGCATGATAGTAGGATAGCCGTGGTCACCTCATGTATATTGCCCTTTCCATGCGTTAGGGCATTTCGCCCATGCCCAATGCATACAATCAATATTACCAAGCATGCCCGGAAAACCATGCTTGTTACCATGTTTCTCGTACAACCGTTGAATGTCATCGGCCGTTGGTTTTCGCATGTACACATTTGCATATATATCAATCATGCACTTTGTAAAATTAAACAAACATTCGCGAGAAGTTCTTTCCGCCATTTGTAAATATTCGTCAAAGGCATCCGGTGACGTACCGTATGCCATTTGGCGTATGGCGGAAGTAACTTTTTGAATAGTGGTAAATCCGAGTTTACCACGACCATCTAATTTTTGACGAAAATAATCAACATAATCCGGGATTGAGGTATCAGAGTAGTTAGATATACCTTCTACTATCCGAAGTAATAGACGTTTTCTCATACGAAAACAACGCTTGAAATACTCCAGTGTGTAACACCCCCAAAATCACTGTTTAGCGGAAGCAAGCTTTGGGGTGCTACTAATCTAATATCACAGCACAAAAGTAAGGCAAACGACATCTATATGCAACGTTTGAAAAATAGTTACATCTCCATACATAAAATGTTTGAAACATAGAGTTTCGGGTTACAAAATGAAGTTCCCTAGAGTCCGCATGTAAAGAGGGAGATTCTATTACATAACCATAATAAATACAAAAGATAATGCTAAGAATCTCCATTAAATGCAGTTGTAGAAATCATGCGACTCTAAGTAGTATCCTGAGGGAATCCTACTCCGTATGTGTACCTGAGATACAAAGCTAAAAAGGTCAACACGAATGTTGGTGAATCTCACAGGTTTGTAAATAGTACTAGTATTTGAACACAAGATTTCATCAGTAATGCTCGCAGGCGTAAATCAAGTATTTGCACTCCAGCAAATGTAAAGTAAGTAAGTTATACCGTTGCCATGAGGCTCATAATCGAAGCTTAACCCGTAAGTAGTAAGTTGCCCCCGAGACATGATCGAACCTGAGCAAGCTAAGTAACGAATAATAGTCGCCCGTTTATACAGAACGGTTCGTGGTAGCGCTACTACCCAGGGCGGGGAGGGTCATTTCCCTAATGGATCCATTAACTAGTGTTCGCGCTTAAGTACCATAACTAACGATATATGATGGAGGGACTTCCCCAAATAAATGGTGAGAAAACTCATGCAATTCCGTTTGGTAACCATGTAATTCAGTACTTGTGTTCATAAAAGTAAGCAATGTATCTCACCCCGTAAGTAAAACAGTAAAAGTGGGGCTGTAAGACTCACCTGAGTCTAGCAAGTATGAAGGTGTAATCAAGTAAGGTGGATGTAAGTCCGTACGTGGTTCTCCGAACCCTGCAACCTTCTGGCGTTCGAAACGCACAAGGTTGTAAGTAAACAAGTAAACGAGTTGGTGTCTTAAAAGATCACCCATGCTAGTTGTCCACTCAACTAGGAAATGTCCAAATGTTCGTTTAGTAATCCGTTTGTAGTTTTGAAAAACAAGTATGGCCCGTTGGTGATGGTTTGTAATAATAAGCCAAAAGTGTTATTATTATACGTATCGTTGTATCAGATTTCATTATCTGTAAGTGTTTGACACTTAGTGTGAAAAGTATTTATAAGTTCCTGGATGACGGGGGTCCGGGGGCAGCGCCCCTGGTAGCGGGGTCCAAGGGGCGGCAACCCCTGGCGGGGTCCAAGGGGCAGAGCCCCTGGCTGGGGTCGAGCTGCCAGGTCAGCTTGGAAAATTTTTATTTCTACTAAATTGCTTTGGTGAAAAACGCACCTGGACTTGAATTTGGGTGAAATCGAGTGATAAAATTTTAGGTCTCGACACTTAGTAAAATCTGTGTTTTCTTGGTTCTGTTTCATGCGACACAAAGGTCAGGTATGCGACACAAGAGCTTAGCGACACAAGGGTTGTGTCGCATAAGCTTTCGGTGCTAAATCAATAGCGACATAAGGGTTGTGTCGTATAGGGTATACGACACAAGGTGCGACATAATCGTTGTGTCGCAAAATCTACGACACAAGGGTTGATGCGACATAAAATGCGACGTCAATGGTTTTATGCGACACAACCTTGCGACACAAGGCTTGTGTCGCAAAGATGAACACCAGCCCAGAAACAGCGCCTGTCCGCGCTTTTCCGACCCAAATCACAAATCTAACTCATTTTTAGGCTGAAAAATCGTGTTTTCTTCATACATTTGGACAATACTAAGTTGTGTAAACATTATAACACCGAAATAATACACCAAAATGAGTGGATCTAAATATTTAGAGAATTTCTTACATTTGCAAATCGAGACAAAACGAGGAAGAAAACGAGGGTGGTGCCTTTGTTAATCTTGTTCCTCTCTTGATGGTGATTCCGAAAATGTAACCTTTGTTGTCGGTTATGCTAGATCCGAAAATTTGGTGGTGATGGGTTTGAGAGTGTTTAGTGGTGTGTGTGTGTTTTTGTTGAAATGGAAATGAAAGAAAGAGGGAAAGAGAGGTGGGGTGTAGGTGAAAGCCTCACCTTTTTCAGTCCCCGCAATCGCGCTCCGTGCGGTGTTCGTTCTCCCGTTCGTTTAAACGTTAAATGTTTATTTTATACGTTTAAATATACGTTTTAAAATACGAATAATTACCCAATATTTTTGTTGAAGTACTTTACCAAATACTTAATGATTGCGTTATAAAATATAACTTTAACTTGTTCCGATTTGTTTGCGCGTTTAATAATATAATCGTGTAGTCCTTGTTTGTACGATAAGAATTTGGATTGAAATATTATCTAAATAATATTTTGAATATAATTGCGTTATTAAATAATATTATATTATTTAATAAAATAGTTCATCAACGTCCGTATTAATTGAACCGAATTACATTCGATGTGAAACTTGTACGATTTAATCAAATCGCATGATTGTATATATTCAACAATATATATTACTTGATACATTAATTAGCCTAATACAGAACTAATTACATGTATTATAACTGATTAGGTACTAATCACTAGTCCTAATTTGACGGGTGTCACACAGTGGGTACTTTGCGTTGTCTACAAAGTAATCGTTCATTAAAGAGTCGTTCGCCGTAAATCGATCACGAGAAATGTAACGACGTTTGAAACCACCTCGGTTGGACGATTCTCCCTCTTCACGGGGCACCACAACTTGGTTATGATATTGCCGAAGAAGTGTTAAAATTTCAACATCCTCATCGGTTGAAGGTGAATCATAAAATTCGGAATCACTCATTTTGTATTTTTAATGAGAAAATGAAAGAAAGATATGAAGAATGGTGTGAAAATATTAGAGGAAATGGGTATGTATCTATAGAGTAAATAGGTAATTTAAAAATAATTATTTTTGTTCAAAATTTTAAGTCGTTACAACGGCTATTTTTTTGAAAAAAAAAGTTTTTTTTTTTTTTTTTTAAAATCGTTGAAGTCAAAGAAAAAACAAAAAAAATAATAATATTATTAAAATGGTGAACGGCTTGAACTTGCCATTTGGATCCCGACGCTGAACAAAAACGCCGGCCACGAACGCCGGCTTGGTGCGCCGAACGCCGGAGCCCGGCGTTTTCGAGTGTTGAACGGCGAGTGAACGCCGGGCACTCCCTGTGCTCTTAGCTTATTTGTGCCCAAAAACACAATAAGCTCCTCCAAACTAAGCCCATCCAAACACCTCAAGTGAAGCTTATTAGCTTATGAAATAAGCATAAGCATATAAGCACATCAAATAAGCTCCCCCAAACACCCTCTTAGTTTATTGCAGGTCAAGATCATAATTTCCTTCATAAAATATCAGATGCATAGATGCATAAATGAGGTTGCATCTGCAAATTTAAGAAGTATCTGTCAATGCATCTAATTATGGTAGATGCATACACAAATTTGCTTGTGTTGGAATTCAGATTTAACACAGTTTACGAAATTCAGTCGACTACTAATAAAAAATTAACAAAAATTAGAATTTGAATCAAAGATGTGGACATGTGGTATATGAAATTTCACAATTAGATACAAAATTGATACCATTGAAATCGTTTGTAGAGTCACAAATTAGAGAATGAAGTATGGAGACAAATTAGGCTCATTTCTGTTTTTGTTCCCTTGACTTGCGCATCAAGGATTACAAAGGAAAAAAATAGAAAAAATAAAATTGAAAATAAAGTTCCTATCTTTTATCTTTTAGTTTTCTGACTTAACATGATACAGATCTTTCGCAAGCCATTTTAGTTGTTGTATGTTCTCCTGTTGAAAGCCTGTAAAGTGTGGATGCAATCGTAAATTGACGGTGACAATACGTCGTTGTAAGTGTAACATCCTCCTTACTGATCTGGTAATTCCTTTATTTAAATTGATTATTTAATTGTTTTAGGAATTTAATCATAATATTGTTTTACTATGAAATGTAGATAAATAAGTCCCCGGATTTATTGTAAATAGTAAAATATTAATTGTTTTAAATTATTATAGATGACGGTAAAATAAAATAATTATTCTCGCAATTGATTTTTAGATTCCAGACAATAGGTCAAAGAGGGGAATAAAATTACACTACCTATTCTGGAAGTCGGTTTGTGAGCCGGCCTTAATATTCATATGTACTCAAGAATTCTTCATATTTCATTTTAAAAACTCTCAAACTCAAAAACACCTAATCAAATTGATCAAAAGATTGCCTTGTGATTCTGATTACTAACATCACCATCTTCATCTTATCACTTTCATCATCATCTTCACAACAAGTGAGTTGATTTTGAGTTTATAAATAGGTTTTATGAGATATTGAGTGATTTGATGAAATTGAGAGTAGTTTGTTGTTATTTGATTTCGTAAAATGATTTTAGAGGTTATATGAAGTATTAGAAACCTTAGAATTGAATTTTTTTAGAGTTTTGGTGAGTTTTGGTTCGAAAATCAGATTACAACAGCGAAGTTCGCAGTCTCATTTCGTCTTGTGAACTGAGATGTCGCGGTGCGAACTGAGATGCTGCGAAGCGAGTTGAATCGCTGTGCGAACCGACCTGTTGCGTTGCAAACCGAAATGTTGCAAACTGAGTTGATCGTGCGAATTGAGATCCTGCGAAGCGAACTGAGATGTGCGAACTGAGATTTTGCGTTGCGAACTGAGTTTCTGCGAACTCAGTTGGCTGTGCGAACTCAGATAGTTGCGAACTGAGATTTTTTAAACTTTTTATTCTGTAAATTTTGAAAACGCGTAAGTGTTTTCGGGGTCCCGGATAAGTGACAATTTCATTAACTCGGATTGACTTTTTGTTTGCCTAGACTTCAAGGATTACCTGATTGAATAAATATGCTAGAATGATGATTGTGGAACAAGTTACTAACTTGTGTCTTATGTGGTGTTTCAGATACTCCGAAGACTCGGTAATATAAGATTTCCGAGTGTGGATTCTTCATGGGTATCAGTGAGTGGATTTGAAACTCACCTTTTGATTTAGTTGTAACTGTTTGGTTACAACAAGTGAACGTAGATGTGTTTGTTGAATTATTTAATCTGAGTTATTGATTATAAATCTACGTGCTATGTGGCCTTCGGGCATCAGTTGTTATTGAGGTCAACTGGGTAGTTGGGCTATTTGGTTATTGTGTGAATTACTGATATCGCGTAAAAAGTCATGTTTTTACTACCGATATCTCTCTCATTCTGGAATGATTCTTGGCATTTTAAACTCAAAAACAATACAAATCAGTGATATTATGCCAAGATGGTCAAAACAAGGTTGCACGATGAAAATCAAGCAAAACGGATGAAAAACGAAGATTCCACGCACGTTTGAAGATTCAGGGCATCAAAACGAGATTTCAAGACAAAAGTGCCCATCACCAACATCCATCTACTCCAAGATGTTCGTTTTCAAAATACGAATCCAACAGAAGAAGAATCAACAAAAACGGATGAAGAATGAAGATTCTACACCCGCCGGAAGATTCAAATGATCCGTACGCAATATCTAGAGATAGGAGATATATTTTTGGGATTAATTTTCATCAAAGTCTTCCTTTTTGAATTACGAATCCAACAAAAAAAGAATCGACGCAAACGGACATCGAACGAAGAAGATACGCGCGAATCGAGCAACGCAGCAAAAGACGGCGCAGCGGGGCGGGTGGCAGCCAGCCGCCACCGGCCAACCACCAGCCGCCTCCGGCTGCATGGTGGGCAGCGCCGGCCGCCACCCCCCGTCTCTTTTCCGCTTTTTCGTACTTTCGCGTACCCGGTGCACCACCTTTCACACCTTCTTCTAATGTGAGCCTAAGGATGCTAATGTGAGCCATATTTGGCCTATAAATAGCAGCCCCTAAGTCTCATTTGAACACACACTCATATACACTCTCACACTCAAAAATATATTGCATCCATATGCATATTCTCTCCATTTTCACTTTCTCACTCTAGAAATTCTCTTATTCTTTAGTCTAGGATTATTGTAATTAATCTACGGATTAGTATAGAGGCTAGAACGAACGTTAGGAGTTTGTTTTTGAAGATTCATCTTTGTACGTGTAAACAAGTTGTCAATCATAATAATACGCTGCTGCGCATTTATTTCCGGGTGATATCTAAACCTTTATCATACCTGCTTTATTCATATTTTAATCATGTGTTATTGCTTGGTATGTGATATATTTGTTGCCATGAATTGCGAGTAGTTTATTATTGTGATTGTTGATGATATAGATTATTATAAGTAAGGATGACATTATATAATTAATGCACGACAATCGTAAAGAGATATGACGGCCCCTATTCGACTGTTTATCCGATATAGTACTGGAAACGCTTTAAAGCGAAGTACAAATGTATGGAAGTCGGTAAACGACCGAAGGTAGTTATATCTCTGGAATCAGCTCTGGTTTGATAGTTGGAATTCCAAGAGGATAATACAACTTCATAACTAACTGGTATATCCTACGAGGGTCAAAACACTATAAAATGAAGTTCGTAAAACACGTTCAGATAAAATAGGAATTATTAACCCTTGTAACGTCAAGACTTTATGAACTCAAGTTTAATTTATGGAGTACCCTTTCTGGTTATCCACGTGACTGCAACCTAGTAATTAGGACCTGATCAACCTTAATTATGGTAAGTAATTATCTGTGCCCATGACATGCAATAAGTAAGACACATTGAAACCACTCGTTGTACATATTAGGTTTACATTTCTGCAATGCTTTACATTTAATTAGCTAGAGTGTCACTTTCACTGTCAATTACTCTTGACCGCATGTTGATATGAGAAACCGTGGAACTACTATGTAAAGTACACTGTCTATCATTGAAAGGCATGGTCCGCATATGAAACACGTTTTAACAAACTGCGAATAATCCGGGGATGTATAACTGTTTGAAAAGGAGAGATTTGAATCATAAGTCGAAGTAACTAGAACTTAATTGAATGATAACAAGGCTTTGAAATAAGAATAACGTCGTAATGACCTAGGATTCTTAAAACACCAAGTCTTTCAAAATCGGTGGTCTAGACTTACAAAGTTATTAATCTATGTGCTAATCGGGTAGTAAACTATTTTTAGGAGTTAAGAAAGGTTAGACCTATGAGACGATACGCTACTGATTCATGCACCTTGGTATAAAACCAAAGTAGGTTGTTTATCTTTCAACTAGATAAGTATTGGAAGTTTGCGTATTGCTCCGATCAGAATCATGATAACCTAGTTCCTAGTGACATGCCAATGGAAAATTGAGTTGATAGGGTTCTAGAGTTTACGCCTAATAGTTTAGTTGCCACATTAGTATCATCCCTACAACAAAGGTACGATCATAAGGAACTTACTTTGAACTTTGAATATCCTACTTTATGAAATTGGCTAAGTTAGTAACTAGGAATTACCACTTCCCTTAGTTAGATGCTTAGGAATTGCATATTCCTACCACTTACCTATGCTAAATCATACATGTTTGACTTTATTAAGATAATGACAATTAATTAAGTCTATAATCTTGCTTAAGTAAGTGTAGTTGTTAGGTATTTAAATGTTCATGGTAATTTGAATGATTACTCTATGTTAATTGCACAATGTGAATGAATTAGGATTAGCAAGTATGACTTTTGAATGTCAAACAAAAGATTAGCTAGTTGGCCTACATAGAATAGTGAATAAAAGTCACTTGGAAATTCTTGCTAGAATCTTGTACTTGCATGACTAGTCAAAGTAAGCAAAATATATAGAAAATCATTATTTAGAAAAACAAAAGTCTTGAAATAAATCCTACCCATGGATGACATAACCCCCGCTGCATGACCTAAGCTTGGTTACCAATTAGGAGATGCTAGAAATGGTTTAGGTCATATTTAGGTCATAGGATATAATTTTGGCATACGAGTGTTGTAAATTATCATTTCACGGAAAATTTAACCTGAAAAGTCAACTTGAAGTATTGATCTCTTTTCACAAAATCAATTTTATTCAAAAACCTTACTTCAACTTTTAAAGGTCAAAACTTACCGATGATTATGAAATGTGAGATAATGATATTTCAAATTTGGGTAACGTCAAACTTTGTAAATTACATTACTTTACAATAAAGCTATTGCCACTTCATGACTATATATTTTTCACATATTAATGATTGCCTTAGTACTTGTTTAAACTAATTATTGATCACTTGGGGACATTTGATATTTACTGTAATCTTTGGACTGTCAAAATTTAAAGCCCTCATTTCAAATTTTCCATAGGAAATTTAAATAAGTGCTTTAGATTTTATCCTTCTTGAGAATCCATTACTTTAAATCTCTCATGTTCTCAGGTACCATGAAGAAGTCAAAACTAAACCCAGCACGGCCACTTGCAGGATCACTTGCCTACCTTAGTGCCACACCAGAGTACGACCAGATGGCACGAGTATGGAGGGATAAATCATATGGCCGTTTCAGATACATAGATTGGGACAAACTACAGACATTGGGTTTTAGACAGAAATTGGAAAGTTTGATTAGTTATCCGATTGATGGTCAGCAGTTCGAGTCCTTAAAAAGACTGTTCAGCATAGACGAGCCAGTGTATATGGAGATGATCACCGAGTTTATGACCACATACACATTCGAGCCAGGGAGTAGAGTTGACAGTAGTTCGCTCACATTTAGATACATGGGCAGCCTATTCACTTTGTCACTAGCCCAGTTTGCCCAGCACCTGGATCTTTACACTCCAGAGGAGATACGATCCCCTTTGTTCAGTACCGGAGCCACTTCGAAATCTATCTCAGTCACACCAGCAGAGGCATGGGGCAGGTTATCATCAACTGCATATTTCTCTTGTATAAAAGCCACCAGACTTAGAGATCCCATCCTACAGATCCTACACAAGCTTATAGCTTGTTCATTTGATGGGAAGTACACGAAGAGCGGACGAGTCTCTAGATTTGATATCGCCATGATGACATGCATCCTCGAGAAGAGGAATATCCAGGTTGCTCACTTAGTTGCCCAGCGGTTACTAGAAGAAAAAGATTTTGGTTCGAAGAGATCATATTTGGGCCCAGTAATTACAAGGCTGCTTCGCAGGATGGGATTGATCAGGACGACATAGATAGATAAGTTTAAGAGCCTGCCAGGATGGAGTGCCCAGCCGATAGATTACGACTTCCTTAGGGGTATGGACATACTAAGGATTATGAGGGATGGCACCGTCTACATCAGGGCTCGATCATCAGACCCAGATAGTGTGGACACATTGGTTCCAGGCCTAATTTTACCGCGAAAGGGAAGGAAGAGAAAACAGCCAAGGGAGCGAACTAATTCGGATTCAGACTCAGTATCGGATAAGGAGGAGGATGATGACCCAGTTGCATCACCACCAGTAGTACCACAGCCTACTAGGGCAGGACCTTCCATCCCAGCCCCTAGACTTCGGGTGCCCCCTTACATATACCACTACGGGGCACCACCAGGGCCGGATTATTGGTATTGGCTGATGCAGATGCAGGTCCGGTGTTATCGGGCTATGAGGCAGCAGATCGCAGGGATACCAGTGAGCCCACTCCCAGATATACCATGCGGATTGGGCCGGGCACCACCACATTTATATCCCCCTGCAGTTCCTACTCCAGCACCTCACCGACATCCAGTCCATAGCCATGGTTTACCACCGCGGACAGTTCCACCCAGGCCACAGGCACCACGAGCACAGGTTCCCATTCAGAGACAGCAGGTTCCCTCAGTTGTCGGCTCAGCTAGAAGACATGTTTCGAGAAGCAGTAGGATATCCAGAGCCCCTACTCGAGCTACCTTTGTTCAGAGTCATAGGATTCTCAGGAGTACCAGCCCTGCAGCTGCACCGATTGCTCCAGTGTCTTCTCACAGACAGACCGATCTATTCATAGAGCAATCTCAGCAGGGGATACATGAGATTCCACTTTACAGCTTTGACATGCCCGCAGGGGAGTTTGTTGTTCAGCTGATACATGACAGGGTATTCACCGTGGGTATACCAGATGCAGAGGATGATAGGGATGCATCAGATGAGGGCACCCACTATCAGCATGATGACTCTTCATCAGATGAGACATCTCCCATAGTATCTTCGACTGCAGTTCCACCACCAGCCGAGCATCATCATCAGTTCCGGGTGATATCTAAACCTTTATCATACTTGCTTTTTTCATATTTTAATCATGTGTTATTGCTTGGTATGTGATATATTTTTTGCCATGAATTGCGAGTAGTTTATTATTGTGATTGTTGATGATATAGATTATTATAAGTAAGGATGACATTATATAATTAATGCACGACAATCGTAAAGAGATATGACGGCCCCTATTCGACTGTTTATCCGATATAGTACTCAAAGTGTTTAGGGTTTCCTATTCTAATTTTATCAATCACTCAGAACGCCAGTCATGCATCGTTTATCATCATAGGCTTGATCGAGAATCAAATCGTTACCTTTTAAGTGAGCACGAAGTCGATCTAGCCACAATCATTCTAGGAGGGGTGATGTAGAATTTTTGGAGTGGAGTGTTGGTGGTATGAGAGGAGGTTGTGTTGGTTTTTTCATAGGTTTATATTTTTTTTTGTGAAGAGGAAAGCTGAAATTTTCGGGAGAATTGACGCTCTTTTCTCATGATTTTTGGTAGGAGTCTTTTTCTCCATTTGGCTTTCTTTTCTTCGAATTCTTTTCTTTTGATTTTTTTTCTTTCGACGTCATATCCTTGTAGATTCTCTTCTTTCATCTTTGGAACTTTCTATGAAGTTTGAGGAATGCTTCTGAGAGGGTATGGATAACGTATTTTTATTTTTGGGTGTATGGATGGGTTTAAGAATGACGTGATTCGATCTCCTTTTCACTCACTAATTCGGATTCGAAATGCATAACATGAGCAAGTTCTGATTCTAAATGCATACACTGGCACACTCAAGAATCGAAAAAGTGAAGCATTAAAAATGAATGCTATATATGGCTCAAGATACCTCACGAATCGAAAGTTGGTTTATTGTGTGTCTAGTCATGCGATGCTCTTTATGGGATTACTAAACTAATTTTTCAAAGGAATTCATATTTTATTTATCCTTCTTCCCAAAGTAAATCATTCTTTTTCTAAATTTTTTCATTTTCAACATATTTTTAACTCAATTTTGAAAACTTTTTTTTACTTATTGGAGAAGGATGGTCTAAAGAGCAACGAGCTTAGAATCAAGCATATACCATTATCCATTTTACAGTAGTGTAACTACTACTCTCCCACACTTAAAGGAACATCATCCTTGATGTTATTCTAATCTCTGACTGGGGTAAAATCCAACACTTAAGAATTGAAACATCTAAGACGTATTCTTTCAGAGGTGTGTGTTGGGTTTGAATCCCACACTTAGTGATAAGCATAGTGGATATGGTATATTTGTAACGCAGGAAAAAGATTTGTAAAGAGGTACTCCCTAGTAGTTGCAGTTTTCCTTGGTACGCATGTGCCGAACTTTGTCTTGCTGGGTTCATTCTTGATCAAGTCTTCTTGTGATTGGTCTCGTAGGTGTGAACACGTCGGATATAAGATATGTTGGATGCGGCTACTTCCTTGATGGAGGAGGTATTCTTTGCATATCTAAGTGTGAAAGATAGTCGGAGATTTCATCATTTCTTGGAAAGTAAAATTTGCAGAAATGTAAAACATGGGTTGCCTCCCGAGAAGCACTCTTTTAAAGTCGAGAGCTCGACTTAGTCCTTTTCTTCAGATGATGATGCTGGATGTGTCCCAGGTGCTGGAGTTGTTACCGTGGATCCTAGGTAAGCTCACTTCGAGCATCATCATCAGTTCCGGGTGATATCTAAACCTTTATCATACTTGCTTTTTATATATTTTAATCATGTGTTATTGCTTGGTATGTGATATATTTTTTGCCATGAATTGCGAGTAGTTTATTATTGTGATTGTTGATGATATAGATTATTATAAGTAAGGATGACATTATATAATTAATGCACGACAATCGTAAAGAGATATGACGGCCCCTATTCGACTGTTTATCCGATATAGTACTGGAAACGCTTTAAAGCGAAGTACAAATGTATGGAAGTCGGTAAACGACCGAAGGTAGTTATATCTCTGGAATCAGCTCTGGTTTGATAGTTGGAATTCCAAGAGGATAATACAACTTCATAACTAACTGGTATATCCTACGAGGGTCAAAACACTATAAAATGATGTTCGTAAAACACGTTCAGATAAAATAGGAATTATTAACCCTTGTAACGTCAAGACTTTATGAACTCAAGTTTAATTTATGGAGTACCCTTTCTGGTTATCCACGTGACTGCAACCTAGTAATTAGGACCTGATCAACCTTAATTATGGTAAGTAGTTATCTGTGCCCATGACATGCAATAAGTAAGACACATTGAAACCACTCGTTGTACATATTAGGTTTACATTTCTGCAATGCTTTACATTTAATTAGCTAGAGTGTCACTTTCACTGTCAATTACTTTTGACCGCATGTTGATATGAGAAACCGTGGAACTACTATGTAAAGTACACTGTCTATCATTGAAAGGCATGGTCCGCATATGAAATACGTTTTAACAAACTGCGAATAATCCGGGGATGTATAACTGTTTGAAAAGGAGAGATTTGAATCATAAGTCGAAGTAACTAGAACTTAATTGAATGATAACAAGACTTTGAAATAAGAATAACGTCGTAATGACCTAGGATTCTTAAAACACCAAGTCTTACAAAATCGGTGGTCTAGACTTACAAAGTTATTAATCTATGTGCTAATCGGGTAGTAAACTATTTTTAGGAGTTAAGAAAGGTCGGACCTATGAGACGATACGCTACTGATTCATGCACCTCGGTATAAAACCAAAATAGGTTGTTTATCTTTCAACTAGATAAGTATTGGAACTTTGCGTATTGCTCCGATCAGAATCATGATAACCTAGTTCCTAGTGACATGCCAACGGGAAATTGAGTTGGTAGGGTTCTAGAGTTTACGCCTAATAGTTTAGTTGCCACATTAGTATCATCCCTATTTATTCTGTCATCCTGAAATATTAATTATCGAAATCTCAACAATCACATATTTATCTTTATCCGCTTTCCTGTACTTTAGTTTCCTGCATTTTAATTACTTGTCTTTAGTTTAAAACCCCCAAAACCTACCTACTTTGTTCCATCCTAAATATATTTCCCTACCGAAAGTGCTAACTTTAATTGCCCACACGTTTGGATTCATAGAACGATCTTAGGTTATACTTACCGCTTACTAATCAGAGTAGGTAGTACATATAATTTAAGCCCCGCTAAATACAAATTTAAAACCCCTGCTGTGCCCGCATCACGATCAGAAACCACAACGACCGGTTGCGGGTGCAACAATTACACAGGGTCTTGATTCATTCGTTGTGTATAGAACCTGTGTTTGAGTATAATAACCGTTAGCTATCGGTCTATTCTGTATTGGCCTTACAGATTGTTGGGTAAGTGTTCTTGAGAGCCACCGCGGCAGTAGGGTTTCTTAAGAGCCACCGATCCTCATTGTTGAATTGTTGTACTGTGTAATATGTGTTTACGATTATTTGATGTAAACAGATGGTTAAGCTAAGTTGAATTGTGGGTGATGAATTCATTCACTTAGCTCTGTGCTAATCCCTCATTTTACCCTCTGCAGGTTATATTTTAGGAAGTGGGTAGCAGGAAGATGATGCTCTAGAAGCAGGGAATGTTTGACAAACTGTGCTACTCTGATATGTTTTGATAAACTCTGTTTAGAATTATATAACACCTCGGTTGTGTAATATCTGTGTTATGGATTTTAATAACTTTTAAATGTGATATAATAATTATGTAAACAGTTTATGTACATTATCTTGAATGTACAATAATGAAATATGTTTATAGCCTACGCTTCCGAGATAAATAATATAATATTCATGTATTGAACGAGGGGTGTTATAAGTTGGTATCAGAGCATAGATTTGGCTGAATTGAGCATTGTAAAGTGCTCAATCCCACATCTAGATCGTGTTATGTTAAACATTCCTGGGTATGGGATTTAGCCTTGGATATGAATCGGTTAGTAGATAGGTACTAACGATTAACAAATTTTGAGTTGTTGTTGTGAAAACAGATATGGCAGATAACGAGCAACCAACCACCAACCTAAACAATGCCTCAAGGATTGATGTTCCTCCTTTGGATACGCATACTGAAAGACATGATCATGATGGTACATCTTTTTCTGACGGGGAAGAAACCAATAAAGATGATTATATTCTGCAATTAGAGGAAGAAGTAATGTCCCTTTGAGATTATAGACGACAGAGGGAAGCTGAATCATCTCAACAACATTTTTAGCAACAACCACCTATATTTGGTACTGTTCCACCATCTTTGGTATATACAGTTCATACATCTACATCAATGCCATTTTCATCTTCGGGGTCATTTAATTATCAGACTCCAGTGATTCCACCGCCCCAGTCGAGTAAGTCCTGTTCATTCAAGACTTTTACGGCTAGCAAACCAACGGGAATCCTATGGTAGCACTGATCCTTCTGTGACTTTGGATTGGTTGAGGTAGATGGAACAAAAATTTGAAGTTTGTTGCTGTGAAGAGGAAATCAAAGTTCCGTATGCTGTTCAGTGTCTAAAAGGGGAAGCAATGAACTGGTGGGATTCGATCACTACCCATTTGACTTCACAACAAAAAGCATCTATTCGCTGGGCTGACTTGTATAATGAAGTTTATAAGCAATATTGTTCTGACTTTGATATGGCTCGCATTAGATGAGAGTTTACGAACTTACAGTTAACAGATAAAATGACAATTGATGAACTGATCTTCCAGTTTTCTGCAAAATTAAGATTTCTTCAACAGTGGGTTCCTGATGAAAAGACTAGGGTGGAACAATTTGTTGGTACTTTACCACCGAATTATCGTACCACATTGAGACTAGCTGGTTCTTTATCTCAAGCTTTCACTCTTGCGCGTTCAGTTGATAGTGATATGAGAGCTAGAGATTTTCAAGCTAAAGATACTTCTTTTTCGAGATTTAGAAGTAGTTCATCTGGGAGTTCTAATTGGTGTGGTTCTTGTAAGTTAAAGCATTCTGGTCCATGTACTATTCAGACTAATAAATGTCTTAAATGCGGTGAACTTGGGCATGAAATTAAGAACTGCAAGTATCCAAATTTTGTGTGTTGGACGTGTAAAAAGGAAGGACATCGGGTTGAAAGTTGTCCTGAGGCGGGGAGACAGGGTTCAGTTTCGGTCGGGAGTTCATCATCTTCCAGTCAAAAGTGGAAGAATCCACTGCCAGCAGCAAGTAGGGCATTCCAAATGACAGTCGATGAGGCTGTCCACATAGATGATGTCACAACTGGTACTTTTCTTATAAGCTTTGTACCAACATGTGTTTTATTTGATTCTGGAGCAAATTGTTCCTTTATATCTGCGTGTTTATGTGATAAGTTGCGTTTGACCCCTACTGTGATTACTAAGCCTGTTGAAGTAGAAATAGTTAGTGGCAAGTTAGTTCTTGTTACCACCTCAGTGACTGGAGCTAGTATTATGATAGAAGGACAGACTTTTCCAATTTCACTCCTGTTAATGCCAATTCCTAGTTTTGAAGTGGTTATTGGTATGGATTGGTTAAGTCAGAATAAGGCGAGTATAGAATGTCATAAGAAGTTGATAAAAATCCCTATTTCTGAAGAGTCATTTGTCGTGGCTCAAGGATAACGGGAGAATGGGCATATTCCTTTAATCTCTATGATAAAAGCTAGGAAATCTTTGTCTAAAGGTTGTGAGTCTTACCTAGCTTATGTTATTAATTCCAAACTAGAAAAGAAATCCATTTCTGATGTCCGACTAGTTTCCGAATATTCGGAGGTATTTCCCGATGAATTACCTGGTTTGCCACTGGTTAGGGAAGTTGAATATCAGATTGAACTTATTCATGGCTCGACACCTGTAGCCAAAGCTGCCTATAGATTAGCTCCTTCTGAATTATGTGAAATGATGAATCAGATACAGGAGTTATTGGATAAAGGGTTTATTAGACCTAGTTCTTCACCTTGGGGTGCACCAGTTTTGTTTGTGAAAAAGAAGGATGGGTCTTTCAGAATGTGTATTGATTATAGAGAATTGAATAAACGAACAGTAAAGAATAAGTATCCTCTGCCTCGAATAGATGATTTGTTTAATCAGTTGCAAGGATCTTCTTTTTATTCTAAAATCGATCTGAGGTCGGGTTATCATTAGGTTCGTGTTTGTGAATAGGATATTCCTAAAACTGCTTTTTGTACCAGGTATGGTCATTATGAATTCTTGGTTATGCCTTTTGGATTAACAAATGCTCTAGCAGTTTTTATGGATTTGATGAACCGTGTTTGTCGACCTTTTCTGGATAAATTTGTGATTTTCTTTATTGATGACATTTTGGTTTATTCAAGATCCGAATCAGAACATGAAATGCATTTGAGGTTAGTTCTGGAGACTTTGAAAAGAGAACACCTATATGCTAAATTTTTGAAATGTGAATTCTGGATTCGGGAGGTACAATTTTTGGGTCATATTATCTGTAATGATGGGGTTAAAGTTGATCCATCTAAAGTTGAAGCTGTAATGAATTGGAAAGCTCCAAAGACTGCTTCTGAGATAAAGAGTTTTCTTGGATTAGCAGGTTATTACAGAAAGTTTATTAAAGATTTTTCAAAAATTGTCGGTCCTTTAACTAAGTTGACCCGTAAAGATGTAAAGTTTCTTTGGGGTGATCAGCAAGAGTTGGCTTTCCAGACTCTTAAGCAGTTGTTGTGTCAGGCTCCAGTGTTGGCCTTACCGGATGGTGCTGACGGTTTTGTTGTTTACTGTGATGCTTCCTATGCTGGTTTGGGTTGTGTTCTTATGCAGCGAGATAGAGTTATTGCATATGCTTCTCGGCAGTTGAAACCACATGAAAGAAATTATCCCACTCATAATTTGGAACTTGCACCAGTTGTGTTTGCTTTGAAAATCTGGAGACACTATTTATATGGTACAAAGTATATTATCTGTACTGATCACAAGAGTCTTCAGTAAATGTTTTCACAGAAAGAATTAAACATACGTCAAAGAAGATGGTTAGAGTTAATCAAGGATTATGATTGTGAGATTCGTTACCATCCAGGGAAAGCAAATGTGGTTGCAGACGCTTTGAGCTGAAAAGGTATATCTGATAGAGTTTATTATATGAAAGTAGATGCTTCCTCTGATTTAGTGGATCAGATAAAAGCTGCACAGTTAGAGGCTTTAATGGATCATAAATTAAAATCAGAAATTATGTTGAAAAGAAAAGAATTATTAATTGATGATTCAAGGGGATTAAAGACATTTCAGTCACGTGTGTGGATTCCTTTTATTGGTGGTCTTCGGGATATAATTTTGACTGAAGCTCATAAGTCTCGATTATCTGTTCATCCTGGGAGTACGAGAATGTATAATGATTTAAAATCTTTGTATTGGTGGCCTACGATAAAAACTGATATAACACGATTTGTTAGTAGTTGTCATATTTGTGCTCAAGTCAAAGCTGAACACCATAAATCATATGGGTCACTAAAATAGTTAGAAATTCCCGAATGGAAGTGGAAACACTTAACTATGGATTTTATAACTAAACTTCCTTGAACGTCACATGGAAATGATATGATCTGGGTTATTGTAGACAGATTAATGAAAAGTGCTCACTTTCTTGCTACAAGTGAAACTGCATCTCTGAGTAAGCTTGCACAGATATATGTAAATAAGATCATCTCCCGACACGGGATTCCTTTATCGATTGTGTCAGATAGAGATTCTCGATTTATATCTCATTTTTGGCAAAGTTTATAACAAGAGTTGGGCACTCGAGTAAATTTAAGTACAGCGTATCATCCTCAGACCGACGGCCAGTCAGAGCGTACGATTCAAACACTTGAGGATATGTTGCGTGCATGTGTTATTGAATATGGCGGGTCTTGGGATTCTCACCTACCATTAGTTGAGTTTGCTTATAATAATTCATATCACTCGAGTATTGGTATGACTTCATATGAAATGTTGTATGGACGCCGTTGTAGAACACCCACATGTTGGTTAGAGGCTAGAGAGAAACAGTTTGCTGGTCCCGACATTGTTCAAATAACAGCTGATAAAGTGGCAATTGCACGTGAGAAGTTGAAAGCTGCACGAGACCGACAAAAGCAGTATGTTGATCCGCGTAGATGGCCAATGTCATTTTCTGAAGGTGAACTTGTTTATCTTAAGGTTTCTCTGTGGAAAGGTGTGATTCGGTTCGGAAATTGAGGAAGTTAGCACCTAGATACATTGGTCCCTTCAAAATTCAGAAAGTTGTTAATGATCAGTCAGTTACCCTCGATCTTCCTCCAGAGCTTGCAGGGATTCATGATACATTTAATGTGTGTTATCTTAGAAAATGCAATATTGAGGATCAATCTCAAATTCTTCCGTTACAAGACTTGAAGGTTAATCGGAATCAAAAGTTAGTTGAAGAACCTATTGAGCTTTTAGATATAAAGGTGACTAAACTTAGAAAGAAACAGATTCCCATGGTGCTAGTGAAATGGAAACATAGTTTAGGTTCGAACCTAACTTGGGAGACTGAGGAGAGTATGAGATCCAGATATCCTGGATTATTTAGTCGTGATGAGATTTCGGGGACGAAATCTTCTTAAGGAGGGGAGATTTGTAACATCCTCCTTACTGGTCTGGTAATTCCTTTATTTAAATTGATTATTTAATTGTTTTAGGAATTTAATCATAATATTGTTTTACTATGAAATGTAGATAAATAGGTCCCAGGATTTATTGTGAATAGTAAAATATTAATTGTTTTAAATTATGATAGATGACGGTAAAATAAAATAATTATTCTCACAATTGGTTTTTAGGTTCCAGACAATAGGTCAAAGAGGGGAACAAAATTACACTACCTATTCTGGAAGTCGGTTTGTCAGCCGACCTTAATATTCATATGTTCTCAAGAATTCTTCATATTTCATTTTAAAAATTCTCAAACTCAAAAACACCTCATCAAATTGATCAAAAGATTGCCTTGTGATTCTGATTACTAACATCACCATCTTCATCTTATCACTTTCATCATCATCTTCACAACAAGTGAGTTGATTTTGAGTTTATAAATAGGTTTTATGAGATATTGAGTGATTTGATGAAATTGAGAGTAGTTTGTTGTTGTTTGATCTTGTAAAACGATTTTAGAGGTTATATGAAGTATTAGAAACCTAAGAAGTGTATGTGTAGGTAAAAAGTATGTGTCTAAAAAATGGATGATTCTTCTCATATAATGCTGAGTTCTTTTTTGAATATCACCAATACCTTTTCCAAGCTTCAATCCATGGGTTTTTGGGTCATTTGGGACCCAAAATCGGATAGCTATACCTGCCCCAGCTCGCATTTTCGCACAACACCCCATTATTCTTCGGACACCCAAGCTATATCCAGGTGTGAAAGAGATAAACAGTGGTCCGCCAAACTAGCCGATCGGTTGAGAATGTATAGCCGATCGGCTCATCATTGTTACCCGATCGGCTTCCTTATCCGTGATTTCGAGCTTTCAACAAGGGTGAGCTGCTGTAACAGATTTAAACTAAACTAGCCGTTCTGCTAATATTAGCCGATCGGCTTGGCCTTCTAACCCGATCAGCTGAGAGTAAGGAAGCCGATCGGCTGGGACTTGTTTCCAGGCCAACTTTCGTTCAACCTCATACTTAGCTCAGATTTCGACCCCTTAAACCACAATGCATGCTTTTCCAATGATTTAACCTGAGGCAAATTTCCAAACGTAATAAGTACTAAAAGTTTACGAAATCTACTCAAATATATATGCAAAATGAATGATATCGCGATAGATTTATATAGATTAAATGAGCGATATCAAATATCCCTACACTTGAACTTTGCTTGTCCTCAAGTAAACCATTATTTACCATTTCTATAACCCACTCTTGCAACATCATAAGTGAAGATCAAGTTTACCAAAATAAAACTAACACTAACTACCAAAGCAATTATGTTAGTAACATGTATATAATCAATGAAAACTTGAGATGATGACTTTGTCAAGCCCGAATGTACGACCTAGCACCTCACATAAGGATAAGTGTATAATCACTCACTCTTAACCTATAAAACTACAAGGTAAGGAAGTAAATGATGTAACACTCAATCAAGCCAAGTCATGATGCAATGTTACCATAGGCTTGCAAAAGGATCAAATCTCCACCGTCTTGGCATGAGCACCAAGTGAGATCTCAAAGGAAGTATTCCAAACATGTGTTGTAACAAATGTAGGTTAATATGGAATGGGGTATGATAGAAACAAAAATTGGTGAAAAGTGGTAGTCAAGGCCCGTGGGAAAAATTGCAGAAATGTTACCTAATGGTTTGAGAACGTGACAGTAATAAACATGGGATTCTCATGCCAAATCAATTCAAGTTAATTTACACAATTGATTAGAATAATTGCATTCTATGACTTTCTATGAATCCTATGTAGCGAACTTTCGGACCAACCATCCTAGACCGGATAAAGGCCTTCGGTGGCTAGGTGTGGAATACCCCTCGGGAACTACTTGTTCAGGAATTCAAAGGCCATATAGTTGACTACAATTACCCAACCCTAAGCATTAAGCTTCAATTGTTAACTTTCAATTATTTTCATTGCTTTCAAACTCAACCATTAGACTTGAACATTCAAACAATTTCCATTTCATGCAATTGCAGTTATACACCTTAACACTAGAATCCCATTTTAAAACGATTTAAGTCACATTTAGGTAAAACTCAATATAAAATTCCAATTAGGCAACATCTTAGAAAAATAAATGATTTGGGAATTGACTACACAAAAATGAGGCTATTATTTTTGGTGGAATGAATGTGGAAGTTTTCTAAGGGTTTCTTAGCACTAAAAATGAGTGCTAAGGACCTGGGTGGACCGGGTATAAATGGTTTTAAAGGAAAATAGGATCCCAAATAGTCAAGATTCCTTGACCGATTAGTAAGTTCGTACAATCCATAGAAGATCAAGCACAAACTCAATAATTAGTTAGAAAGCCAAAACTATTAGGATTAAGCTCCAAATCCTAAGAATACCTCCTCGTCTTTGACCCCACCTATATCACATTTCTGTGATCTCACAGCGGTCTCAAAATGCATCACTAAGGCAAGTTCTAGAACAAACTACAATCACATGCACACTCATAGCAACAAACAATGTAAACACTAAAGATAAGTGTTTTTCTCAATAAGGCTCAAATTTCTCACAATTTAATAGTGGGGCTACAAGTGTGCTAGTCATGCAATTCACCCTATTAGGTTGCTTTTATGATACATCTCAAAAATTTAGGTTGCAAGAGGGAAGATTAAATCACTTTCAATTAATTTTCAATAAACCATTTTCAAAGCAATCAATCTTACAAGGACAAGCGCATTTCTAGCAAGCTATCATTTCCCAACCCTTTATTGGAATTTGCAAAAATCTATCGGACCCAAGGTCAATAACCGACCTTGTAAGTGACCAATGGCCCGTTGGTAGGATTCATAAGGTTCAATTGGAGAGCCAATAGACTTTACAAACCCAATAAAAGGTAAGAAACAATAATTCACTAGAAATGGAATTCAAGTGAATACCTCCCCACACTTGAGATTTGCATTGCCCCCAATGCAAAAATAATCAATGGAGTAAACATAAGTGCGAAGGTAAAAAGAAATGAGAGCTTCCCCGGGGGTTTTGCAAAAAGGGCGTGGAAAGAGGAGCTGGCTCTTGATAAGCGTGTAGAGAGCCACTCCAGCTCGGCATGCTACAAAAAGGGCCAACAAACAAACAAACAAGCACCAAAACACAAGTGCAACATAGATAATAATAATAATAATAATAATAATAATAATAATAATAATAATAATAATAATAATAATAATAATAAAAAAGGTAAATGAATGCTAATCATCCAAAGTACCAAAAGGAAAAATAACACAGAATAAAAATTGTTCAACAGTTTGCAATTCAAATAAGTAAAATAAAATGCTACAGCCAACTTCCGCCTGGGGGCGGGTCTTGGATGTCATCCTGCTGCTGATATGGTGAGGGTGAGCCAAAGAGCCAATGATGGTGAGCCTCTTGCTGCTAGTTATAGGGCTCGGGGATGGACCAAGTGTGTTGCTAGGAGAAAGATGGAGGGGAAGACCAAATAGTGTCCCAATCCTGCTGCTGTTGATGGTAGTTGGCAGTTTGTACATAATCCTGATGATGTCGTTGGAGCTCAAGCAAGGCAGCATCTCTATCATAAATCAGTGCAGGAAGTACACCTCCAGGTGCACCCCAAGTGGTTAGGTGATGATAAGGGGTGGGATCATAGTTGGGCACCCGGTGGCCTAATCTCTCATGATTATGGATGAGCCAATCATTTTGATAACGATTAGATCCCTGGTCATATCTGGACTCATCCATGAAATTTACTTGCTCACTATGCCACTCCTCCTGTTGGTTCCACCTCCTATCCTGCTCGATGCGCATACTATCAAAGCTTGACATAAAACTTTGCCAATAGGGGGTTCCCCAGACTGAGAACTCTGACCCGGATCTCGGTGACTCTGCTCTTCATCTTCCTCATCGTCAGCTTCCTCATCATCATCATCTTCTTCCTCGGATGCAGTTTGAGTAGCGGGCCGTTTTCCCCTGGCCCCGGCTCGAGATACCAAATGCGCTTCCCTACCGGAGGGGGCGAAAGGAGCATACATTCCTCCTTTACGCCTAACCACCTTTGCACTACAATATAACTCTATTCCAACACGGAGAACCGGGTCCTCAACAAGGGTATAAGGGTTGTTACGGGGTCTCAGGTTGATCTTAAGGCTCTTGGCAAACTGGGTAATGAAATGCCCTCTACTTAGATTGGATGTTTTTTTGGTCCCACAGTCATACGAATGAAGGAACTTCCCCACATCATAGAGAAGGTTGATTCTCTCTCTGCTCTTTAACTTGTGCAAAAACCACAAATCAATTAGAGTAACCTATGACACCTATCAAATCAGGACTAGTAATTAGTGCCTAATCAAGTGTAATACATGTAATTAGTTCTGTGTTAGGCTAATTAATGTATCAATATATATATTGTTGAATATATACAAGTATGCGATTTGATTAAATCGTACAAGTTTCAAATCGAATGCAATTCGATTCAATTAATACGGACGTTGTTGAACGATTTTTATTAAATAATATAACATTATTTAATAACCCGAATGTATTCAAAATATTATTTATGTAATATTTCAACTCAAATTCGTATCGTGCGAACAAGGATTTCGCAGTTAAAATAACAAACGCGCAAACAACCAAAACAAAGTTAAGTTATATTTTGTAACCAAATTACTAAGTATTTGGTAAAATACTTCCTCAAAAATATTAAAGAAATACTTGTATTTTAAAACTCGTGTCTGAACACGTAAAATAATTATTTAAAAGTTTAAACGAACGAGAAAACGAACATCGCACGGAGCGCGTACGCAGGAGAACGAAAAACTGGTGAAGCCCACACCCGGTGGACCCCACTAGCCGGCCCCCCTCCTCCCCCTTTCTTTCCCTCCTCTTTCCTTCTTTCTTCTCATTACATCATCTACCACTCTCTCTCTCTTCCTTTCTTTTCTCTCAAAACACACCACCACCACCACCATTAAAATCACAAAAAAAAACAAGAAACGAACCCGAATCGTCAAGCTCGTTTGGAGAAAAGTGACCACCTCGCAACGATCAACATTTCCATCCTTCCAGATTTATCACGCGCGAAGTTGTAAGTTTCTGACAAAACCCGCAACTTCTTGATTTTTAGTGTTTTCAAGTTCTAACTGTTTCTTTAAGCTTGAAATTTCCATCTAAGGGTTGGGTAAAAGAATCGGACCAAACGGAAACCGAAAAACTCGTTTTTGGCTCAAAATCTGTCGAACAGGCGTAAGTGTCGCATAGGCCAGTTCAGTATAGCGTCATTTCATGCGTCACTTAAGTGCCGCATTAAGTGACGCATAAAACCCTAAATTTGTGTCACTTGCCCAAGTGCCGCATAAAACCCCTTTTTCCCGACACTCTAACCGTCACTTGCCTAGTGACGCCTAACACCTTTATCCGACACTTCTAGCGACACTTCCTAAGTGTCGCCTATGATCAGAAACCGACACTTGAACCTGACACTCCCTAAGTGTCGCCCCCCCTTATGCGTCACTTCTCCAAGTGACACTAATAATTCAGAAACCGTCATTTCATGCGACACTTCCTAAGTGTCGCCCAAATTTTGGAAGTGACGCATCAAGTGTCGCTAAAAATAGAACGTTTTTCACCATATTTCACTAAGTATTCAGGCTCAAATCTGACACCCCATTTACCCGAATTCAAATCCCAAGTGCGTTTTTTGCCAAAGCAATTTAGTAGAAATAATAATGTGAGATTATTATTACAAATCGTTTTAAGTATATCACCTTTCGAAAATCAAAATAATAATGTGAGATTATTATTACAAACAAATCACCAACGGGCTGTACACGTTTTTCAAAACACAATCAAATCAATCAAGTCGTAGTAACTTGGACAATTCAATCAACCAAATCGTAGAAATTTCGACATTCTAAGTTGGACGAACAACTACAAGGGCAGTCTTTCGAAATGCCTACCCATGTTATAACCATCGCGTGTCTTGGACACCCTTAGGTTACAAGTCTTCGGACATCAATTCACCGCTAATCAATTCAAGTTTATTAAGTTAAACACTCAAGGCTTAGGTGAGTCTCATAGCCCCTATTTTAAGGTTTTCATCTGGGGGTGTGATTACATTGCTCGTTTTATTTTACAATATGAACGCAAGTACAATACAAATCAAATACTACATGAGTTGTTTTCACTAATCATTTCAAAGTCCTCCACAACATAGTTTGGTAATACATATGTAGCGTGAATGATAGTATATGATATCATATAGGATTGACAATCCTCGTCCGGGTTAGCATGCACTAACAGGTCAAACGGACGTATTAGCATTTGGGAAGACGAGTGTAGATTTGGCACTCATAGGAGGCAACTCAGTTAGGTTTCCTTAATTGGACCTAACGCTCAAGTTAAGCTCAGACTATGTGTTCATGGCTGTATAACTTTTATTTTGCTTAATTGCATTTTAAATTTAATTAAATCTTGCGGTTCATACAAATATGTGTTGCCATACAAACCTGTGAGCTCACCAGTGTTTCACTGACCCCTTTTAGCATGTATCACAGGTACTCAGCAGTAGGTTGGCTGCCCAAACAGGAATCATTAGCTCGAGTCTGCATTCAAACAAATCAGAGATTTAATTGCATTATTATATTTTGTATAGATTAATTATGTAATGTAAATCTCTCAATTTCAAGTCACTGAGCTAATGTAAACAGTATTTTGATGCAAACTTTGGTTTTGATCAATACAATGTAAAATGACGCATTTAGTGGTCGTTCATTATATCTTATGTGCTGTGTATATTGATTAGTCACGCCCCGACCCGATTCGCTTCCGCAACCAAATTTGGGGGTGCGACATAACCTTTTCCCGGTTGCTACCCCTAGTAGTGAGAGTGTGAGAAATCATCTTCTGAACCACATTGTATTTTGGGGATCTGAGGGTTTTAGTCAGATTCTTGCCATTGAGGTATGGTGTGTCACTAAAATTTGCCCAAACTTTAACATTGCATTCCCCTCATCTAACCTAGCACCGGTCATAATATATCGGTCAAACCAATCCGACTCAAATTCCTCATCGGTGTAGATACCTAGACTAGCTGCAACTTCCCTAAGGGTTAAGCTTCTAGGTGTTCCTCCCAATTTGAAGCCCAAAAACTTCTCATCCATCTCACTGACAATAAACATCTCCAAGGTGGCCAAGAATTCCATGACCAACTCCTCATAAATCGGTTCTTGAATGGCAATAAGCTTTTCAAAGTCATGCACATCAAAAACTTCACCATTGTAGCGCATACTCTGAGTGAAGACCCTTCTTATTTCGTGAGAATATTTGATTACATCCAGTGGGTTCCAATCAATTACCCGTGGGTACTCACATTGCTTTTCGTGGATCTTATTCAAAGCCTCATTATTTTCAAGATAGCGATGTTGATGGGGCTCAAAAACTAAGTGAGGATGGCGGTTCCTAGGAAGCAAGTCTGCGAAAACACTGAGAGTGTACTGAGAGGAGGTGTTCGGCCTGTTCTTCTGCACAAAACAACACAACGAACATACAGAGTATCCAAGATAGGTGTTAGTGTTAGCACAAACTTGGCAAAATGAGCGATTTATGTCACAAACAACAACATCCCAAAGAAGCAAAACGCATTAAGCTAAAACTTTAGCACAAAACACACATATAACCAAACCATGCATAATCCAATCCGAACGTCACCGATAATTCACAATCAAAACTTAAACTTTACAAGAAGTAGCATGTAATCTAATATCAAACAATACTTGAATCATGCCAATGACATACAATTTAACTCAAGCAAGCCTTACAATCAAGATTTCAAACTAAACCAAGTAACTATCACATAAGCATATAATTCTAATATCAAACATAAACTTGAATTAAGCGAAAAGGATCACTCAAATGGAATCAAGACATGTATTACAATCAAAAGTTACATCAAGATGGTCAAATCAAAGTCAAAGTTTGACCAGGAAAAGTCAACTGTTTCTTCCCCAAATTTCACATGAACCCTAATTGCTAAATCACCCCAAAAATTGAAATTAATTAATCATTCAGTGGTATTAGACAGAGCAACCATGAAATACAATCCAATTAACACCAAATATCAAAAGAAAGTCACCACATTCGGATTACCCATAATTAGCATACAAACCCTAATTTGCAAGTAACAAAATCTAGCAATTAAAACATGGAATCATGATATAAATGAAGCATTAAGCATATACAAAGCATATTCAACACTAGAGACCAACTAATAACATCCCCACACTTTATTTTAGCAAAACCCTAATTTCAAGTTTATACCCAAAAAATCAATGGATTGAAAGATTTGAGGATGTTAAAAGTACCTTTCATGGTCTAGACATGTTTAGGGAGTGATTATTTGCAAGATTCTTGAAAGATTTGAGTTTAGGATGTGAATTTTAGTGATTTGGGGGTGGTTGGAGTCGAGCATAGAAGGGAGAAAAAGAAGCCGATCGGTTAGTTGTTTATGTGGTGTGAGAAAAATCTAAGTGTTTTATCTTATAAATTTTTATTCATATCGAGCCTATAGCCGAACGGCTCAAAAGGCATAATCGAACGGCTAAAGTGATTTCATAACCGAACGGCTCTATTTCCTTAGCCGATCGGCTCTTTTGACACACTTCGAAGGCCTCAGACATGGTTTAACTGCTGATCAACTTTTTCAAAGAATTAGCCGATAAGCTCAATTTAGCCGTTCGGCTTTCAGGACCATACCCGATCGGCTAAATAGCTTCAGCCGATCGGCTCACACTTCAAAAATAGATAATGAGATGCAGCAAACAGATAGCAGATTTCAGCAAATAATGGGACAAAATATTAAGCAGGCAACAGCAGCAGTTCAAAAATAGGTCAACAATGCAAACAAAAAAATACAATTATAACAAAAAGGATATAATCACGAGTTTCCTCGTGCCCGGGCTTCATTTATTAACGAGTCCAAGCTAGACTCGACCCCGAATTCATTTATCCTTGGGGTAAGTTGCGAGCTCCTCCCACTCGCTACCAACATCTTCCTCATGGTTTAGCTTCAAACGATGTCCATTAACAATGAAAGTTCTACCATCCGAACCGAAAAGTTCCACGTATCCGGATGGGTAACCATGCTTTACCAAATACGGACCGGTCCACCTAGGCTTGAACTTAGGTTTCTTTAATTTGAAGCGAGATTGGAACAAAAGAACTTTGTCACCGGCCTTGAATTCCTTTCTCGTTTTCAACTTCCGGTCATGTAATACTTTGGTCCTCTCTTTGTATAAACAGGAGTTCTCATATGCTTGCAACCGAAGCTCATCCAACTCATGGAGTTGCAACATTCTCTTTTCACCCGCCTCAACCAAATCCATGTTGCAATTCTTCAAAGCCCAATAGGCCTTGTGCTCAATTTCAAGAGGCAAATGGCAAGTTTTGCCATAGAGTAACCGGTATGGTGTTGTGCTGAATGGGTGTTTTCTAAGCGGTTCGAAATGTCCACAATGCATCTTCCAATTTCTTTGCCCATATTGCACGGTTATCTTTCACCATCTTCTCAAGAATGCTCTTCAAAGCCCGGTTGGTGTTTTCAACTTGACCACTTGTTTGAGGGCGGTAAGAAGTTGAAAACCGGTGATTTATTACATAACGTTTGAGAACCTTTTCCAATTGTTGGTTGGAAAAATGGCTTCCCCTATCACTTATCAAGGCTTTGGGCATCCCAAACCGATAAAACAAACTTTTCAAGAAATCGATTACCACCGGAGCATCATTCTTGGGCAAAGCCTTTGCTTCCGCCCATTTGGATATATAATCAACCGCCACCAAAATATATTCATTCTTGAAGGATGGTGGGAATGGTCCCATGAAGTCGATGCCCCAAATATCAAAAACCTCACAAAATTGGATGCTTGTTTGAGGCATCTCATCCCTTTTGGAGATGTTTCCGGTTCGTTGACAAGCATCACACATTTGACATAAAGTGTTTGCCTCCTTGAAAATGGTCAGCCAATAGAATCCCGCATCAAATACTTTCTTTGCGGTGATCGAAGGACCATAATGACCACCGGTGGGTCCATGGTGGCATGCATCCAAGATTTCCCTAGTTTCTCCACCCGAAACACATCTTCTTATCATTCCATCCGCTCAAACACGGAACAAATGAGGCTCTTCCCAAAAGTAGTGCTTCAAATTGGAGAAAAATTTATTCTTCTCTTGGTGGCTCATACCCTTTCTCAAAACACCCCCAACCAAATAATTTGCCAAGTCGGCATACCATGGTGCTTCATCATCTTTTTCCTTGTCTTCACCTACCTGCAAAAGAAATTCCTCGGGAAAGGAATCATCAATATTAGTATCGCCTTGCTTGTCAAGATTTGTATTTTCCAATCTCGACAAGTGATCGGCGGCAAGGTTCTCGGCTCCCCTTTTGTCCTTTATCTCAATGTCGAATTCTTGCAAAAGAAGAATCCAACGAATGAGACGGGGCTTAGCATCTTGTTTTGCAAAGAGGTACTTTAGAGCCGAGTGGTCGGTAAAAACAATAGTCTTTGATAGAACAAGGTATTGCTTAAATTTATCAAAGGCAAACACCACGGCTAGCAACTCCTTTTCGGTGGTGGTGTAATTTTGTTGGGCTCCATTAAAGGTCTTACTAGCAAATTATATTGGTTTAAAATGGTTTTCCACTCTTTGTCCTAGGACGGCTCCTAAGGAAAAGTCGCTAGCATCACACATAAGTTCGAATGGTTTAGACCAATTGGGAGAGACTATGATGGGTGCCTTAGTTAATTGGTCTTTCAAAGTTGAGAATGCACTCAAACACGGCCCATCAAACACAATGGGTGCATCTTTTTCAAGTAGCTTGGTCATGGGTCGAGTGATCTTTGAAAAATCCTCAATGAACCTACGATAGAACCCGACGTGACCTAAGAAACTTCTAATTCCTTTCACATTGGTTGGTGGGGGTAATTTAGCAATGACATCAATTTTAGCCCGATCAACTTCTATACCCACACCCGACACTTTGTGTCCCAACACAATACCCTCTTTTACCATAAAATGGCATTTTTCCCAAATTAAAACCAAATGTGCCTTTTCGCACCTTTCAAGCATTTTATTTAAATTGGCTAAGCAAGAATCAAATGAATTGCCATAAACGGAAAAATCATCCATGAAAACTTCCATGGAGGTTTCGATCATGTCTTGAAAAGTGGCAATCATGCAACGTTAGAAAGTGGCAGGGGCATTGCAAAGACCAAAGGGCATCCTCCTATAGGCATAGGTCCCAAATGGGCAAGTGAATGTGGTCTTTTCTTGATCCTCGGGATCTATGGGTATTTGGAAATATCCCGAGAATCCTTCAAGGAAACAATAATACTCATTACCCGCCAACCTCTTTAGCATTTGGTCCATAAAGGGTAAGGGAAAGTGGTCTTTTCTTGTGGCATTATTCAATTTCCTATAGTTAATACAAACTCTCCACCCGGTCACGGTTCTAGTGGGTATCATTTCATCTTGGTTATTAGTCACAACCGTCATACCCCCTTCTTCGGCACACAATGCACCGGACTAACCCATGAGCTATAGGATATTGGGTAAATGATACCCGCATCAAGCAACTTGACAACCTCCTTCTTGACGACATCTTTCATATTCGGGTTTAGCCTCCGTTGCCTTTGGACAATGCTAAAAAGTTAATTTTGTGTTTGCAAAATGAGGGGCTAATCCCGGGTATGTCGGATGTACACCAAGCAAAGGCGCCTTTGTGAGCCTTTAACACATCTAATAGCATGCATTTTTCGGATTTTTCAAGAGTAGAAGAAATTACAACGGGCAATAAGTTCTCTTCGTGAAGATATGCATATTCCAAGTGGCTAGGTAGAGGCTTCATCTCCAAATCTTTTGGTGGATCTTCCAACGAAGTTTTGATCCTCATGTAATCCTCTCCTTTCAAATCCTCAAAGCTTTCATCATCAAGTTGTTCATCTTCATCCTTGCCCTCTTCCATGCTCATGACCAACTCTTCCTTGGTCATTATTTCCTCATTTGATTCAACCAAGTCAAGAAGTTCCAACTCCATTTCAAGTAGACCTTGCAATTCTTCATCCACCGCTTCATCTATAACTTCAATTCTAAAACAAGAATAATCAGTAGAATAAGGATGCTTCATGGCCTTATCGACCGGAAAGCAATCCTCTCTTGTCCTACACCTAAGGTCAATTGCTTGTTTTTAACTTGGATGATAGCATCCGCGGTGTGCAAAAATGGCCTTCCTAGAATCAATGGCACTTTACTATCCTCCTCCATTTCGAGGATCACAAAATCAACCGGGAAAGTAAATTGCCCTACTTCTATCAACATATTTTCCGCAATCCCAACAGGATATAGGAATGACCTATCGGCTAATCTTATACTTATGCGGGTTGGGGTCAAGGATCTTAGGGCCAATTTAGCATACAATGAATATGGCATCAAATTAATACTAGCACCAAGGTCCGCAAGTGCATCACAAGTAATGATTTTACCCAATTTACATAAGATAATGAAGCTTCCGGGATCTCCAAGCTTTGGTGGAATTTGGTTTTGAACGAGTGCCGAGCATTCCTCATTCAAGAACATAGCCGATGGCTCCGACAATTTTTATTTGTTGCTCACCAAATCCTTGATGAACTTGGCATAATTCGGCATCCCGGCTAACACATCAACCAAAGGCACGTTGATTCGAATGCCTTTGATCATATCAACAAATTTCCCATATTGGGCCGCAATCTTTTCTTTCCTTAGCCTTTGAGGATAAGGAATATTTAGCTTGTATGCCTTGACAACCGGTGTAGGTGACACCGGTGTAGCTGTTGGTGGAGATGAATCAACATTCTCTTCAATCAATTCTTCCTCCTCATCCTGCAAAATAGGGTTAGAAACATGTTTGTGTTTGGTTTGAGGTGGTGGAAGTTCCTTCCCGCTCCTTGTAATGATAGCATTTACATGCTCGTTCCGTGCGGGTGGTGGTTGGTATGGTTTTGACCCGCTTGAAGATGGTTGCCTTGGGTTTTGTTGAGTATTACTTGGTAGACCACCGGTTGGCCTACTACTTTGTCCTTCTGACAATCTATCCATCTTTCGCTCCAAATCTTGAATTGAAACTTGTTGGTTCTTTTGCCCTTGCTCCATGCTTAACTTTATATTGGTCATTTGAGCTTTCAACCATTCGGTACAAGCATCTTGTTTAGCCATGAACTCCTTCATCATTTGTTCCATTGGCGAAAAGGAGGGTTCTTGTTTTTGAACCGGTGGTGGGTTGTTGTCTCTCGGTTGATTTTGGTGTTGGTTTTGAGATTGGTTGTAAGGTTGGTTTTGGTGTTGATTGTAGCTTTGGTTGGGTCGAGAAAATCGGTTTCCTTGGTTGTAGTTTTCTCCTTGGTATCCTCCCGAGTTTCTATTTTGGTAACCACCCCGTTGGTAGTTTCCACCGCTTTGGTAATTACCTTGTTGGAGAAAGTTAACGTCTTCCTCATCTTCCACGATTGGCAACTCATCTTGTGCACAATTTGCCGTGGCATGGTTACCTCCACAATTACCACAACCATCTCTAAGCTCCTTAATCTCACCCTTTAAAGTCTTGAATTGTGAGTCAAACTTTGAAGATAGAGCTTTCAATTCTTTCATCATTGCCGAATTATCCAAGCTTCCACTACTACTACTACCTTCTGCAAAAGCCACATGTTTCCTAACCGGCTTTCCTCCTCTATCTTTTGCCCAATTCAAACGTTGGATGACTTTGTCTTCAAGCACTTTCCAAGCTTCATTTGGCGTCTTGTAAAGAAATAAACCTCCTCCCGAGGCATCAAGAACACTTGCCGATTGGATATTAAGCCCATTGTAGAATAAAACAATTATTTCACCCTTCGACAAACCGTGGCCATGACAATTTCTTAGCAATTCCTTTATCCTACACCAAGCTTCTTCCAAATTTCTCCTTCTTGTTGTTTGAAGGCCCGAATTTCATTCAACAACTTTTCGGCCAAAGCTGGAGGGAAATACCTACTAACAAACGCTTCCCTCATTTGATCCTCGGTTCAAGCTCTTGGTACCAAATCTTAGCTTCACCACATAAGGACATTGGAAAAGTCCTTAGCTGAATTGCTTCATCCATATTAGGGCCGTACTTAAAGTACTCCTCGATCTTGAGAAATGTAGCTATGTGTTTGTGCGGATCGGCCCGCACTCTCCCATCAAATTGAGCATCCTTGAGGGCTTGCATATGATGTCCCTTTAAAGAGAAATTGTTGTTGTCGATGTTTGGCCTTTGAATGGCCGATTCGGGGGTAGGTGCAACGGCCCTTGTCCGTGAAAATATAGGGATGTCGTCTTCATCCTCCATCTCTTCCTCACTTGGTACAAGTTCTTCCTTTTGTTCCGGTGACACAAGTTCGTCCTCAAAAACTTCAACAACAATTTTGTTCCCCGAAGATGATTCGATTTCCGTTTGACTACTTGTTGAATCCGTTGGCCTTTGCTTTGGTTTCTTCCTCCGTTTGCTCTTGGTGGCTTTCTCCGGATTGGACAAAGGACAAAGAAGCTCTTTACCGGAGCTCCTTGTGTTCATCCACTACCAAATAAACCTGTAAAAACACAAAAGATTAAAACGTCAAATGCACCGGCGCAACACAACTAAAAGTAACTTCCTAAGAATAAATTCCTAAAAAGGATCAACTAATCACACTTAACTTATGATCTAAAACACAAGCTCCCCGGCAGCGGCACCAAAAACTTGATGTGCAAAATCTAGTTATTAAATTTATCGTTGAAAAGTAAACAAGAAAATACCGTGCTAGACCAAAACACAACCGAGCAGTGGACCCTATCGTGTAGTAGTATAGTTGGGTAAGTTCGGGTTCGAACACAGGGAACTTAGTTTAGAAAATCAAGATAAGTGTGAGCAATTTAAGAAAGTAAAATAAGATGTGGGTGGTTTGTGTGACCGAATTATCACGATGCTTAAAACTACACTTTTAGTTAAATAGGCAGGTGGACTCTAAAGAGTCAAAGTGATTGATTTGGAAACTTTCGGATATTAAAAACAATACTTGCTTGGACTATTTCACTAGTGATGTCGGGGTGTGAAGTTAAAACCGGTTAAATGTATGCTAAAGTAACATCCATCAAAAGTAAGCTTAACGTTCGCTAAGACCAAATTTTCAACTATAATTAACAAACCTATGATTTAATCAAGTAACGGACGTTCGCCATGGTTACCAACTTGCAAAATTTAGCTAAAATCATTTGACATATTCCAAAACTACATTCGCAATTTTGTTCAATCATTTATAGACAAATAATCAATAGCAATTTACTTGGTAAAACGTTCACTATATCAACTAGTATAATCACCAAATAAGTCAAATCTTTGATATTAAGCTTCAACCACACAAGGTTCTTTGATCAAACATAAATTGAAGTTCAATGAGTTTATGATTCATCACACGAAAAACATTCATTATATTCGCTAACTTACATGTTTTATCTCATTAGTGTTACAATCACCAAAGTTTTCCTCCACAATGACAAGCAACTTGATAGGTATTTTTCAATAAGCAATAAACGTTCGCTATAATCGCTTAGCTAAAAATGCCACAAGTTTAATAACATCAACAAGCTAAATACATACAAATTCATGGGTGAATCACAAACTCAAAGCATAATTTAAACACCTAAATATACACCCCTAATCAACTAGTTAGTTCATCCAAGCAAGCATACAAGTAACTAGCCACTCATAATCACAATCATCAAGCAAAAACAACAAACACTTGACAAAATCATAAATAATTTGAAATTAGATTAAATTGAAATTGTACCAAAATGATTACACATATGAAGTAATTGTTCTTGGTGAAATGATTGCTTACTTGATGTTCTTCTCACAATCTTCAAGTGAAATACAAGTGAGTTTTGAGAGGTGAAGGTTTTGTAAGTAAAGATGGGTGAGGTGAGGGGTTTTTTTTTTGTTCTTGAGAGAAAACTCAAGTGAAGTGTATGTGTAGGTAAAAAGTGTGTGTCTAAAAAATGGATGATTCTTCTCATATGATGCTGAGTTCTTTTTTGAATATCACCAAAACCTTTTCCATGCTTCAATCCATGGGTTTTTGGGTCATTTGAGGACCCAAAATCGGATAGCAATACCTACCCTAGCTCTCGTTTTCGCACAGCACCCCATTATTCTTCGGACACCCAAGCTATATCCAAGTGTGAAAGAGATAAACAGTGGTCCGCCAAACTAGCCGATCGGCTGAGAATGTATAGCCGATCGGCTCATCATTGTTACCCGATCGGCTTCCTTATCCGTGATTTCGAGCTTTCAACAAGGGTGAGCTGCTGTAACAGATTTAAACTAAGCTAGCCGTTCTGCTAATATTAGCCGATCGACTTGGCCTTCTTACCTGATCGGCTGAGAGTAAGGAAGCCAATCGGCTGGGACTTGTTTCCAGGCCAGCTTTAGTTCAACCTCATAGTTAGCTCAGATTTCTACCCCTTTAACCACAATGCATGTTTTTCCAATGATTTAACTTGAGACAAATTTTCAAACGTAATAAGTACCAAAAGTTCACGAAATCTACTCAAATATATATGCAAAACGAATGATATCGCGATAGATTTATATAGACTAAATGAGCGATATCATGAACGTAGATGTGTTTGTTGAATTATTTAATCTGAGTTATTGATTATAAATCTACGTGCTATGTGGCCTTCGGGCATCAGTTGTTATTGAGGTCAACTTGGTAGTTGGGCTATTTGGTTATTGTGTGAATTACACAGGGTCTTGATTCATTCGTTGTATGTAGAACCTGTGTTTGAGTATAATAACCGTTAGCTGTCGGTCTATTCTGTATTGGCATTACTGATTGTTGGGTAAGTGTTCTTGAGAGCCACAGCGGCAGTAGGGTTTCTCAAGAGCCACCGATCCTCATTGTTGAATTATTGTACTGTGTAATATGTGTTTACGATTATTTGATGTAAACAGGTGGTTAAGCTAAGTTGAATTGTGGGTGACGAATTCATTCACTTAGCTTTGTGCTAATCCCTCATTTTACTTCCTACAGGTTATATTTTGGGAAGTGAGTAGCAGGAAGATGATGCTCTAGAAGCAGGGAATGTTTGACAAACTGTGCTACTCTGATATGTTTTGATAAACTCTGTTTAGAATTATATAACACCTCGGTTGTGTAATATCTGTGTTATGGATTTTAATAATTTTTAAATGTGATATAATAATTATGTAAACAGTTTATGTACATTATCTTGAATGTACAGTAATGAAATATGTTTATAGCCTACGCTTCCGAGATAAATAATATAATATTCATGTATTGAACGAGGGGTGTTATAGTAAGTCACCGAAATTATTAGAGAAAATAGCGGCAAATCCGTGGTGATAATGGTGGGTGATAGTGAAGATCCAACATAAGTAAACTAATGAAACTCGTATATCAGACTGATGGTGGTCACGGAAGTGCAGGTCACAGTCGGAGAAGATGAGCGATGAAGTAATTGTGTGCTTGTGAGAATGTGTCCAGATATTTTTCCTTTGGGCTTTTAGTGACTACTATTGATAAGGCCCAACAAATCTATTTTAGAGCCGTGAATTTTGATAAGCATGAGTTCTCATAGTTTTCACCACCTATGGTTCTCATCAGATCCCTTCACTATATATATATATATTGTGACACCCGTCAAATTAGGACTTGTTATTAGGTCCTAATCATTTTGTTAATACGTGTAATTAGTTTTGTGTTAGGCTAATTGTGTGTATCATTATGTGTATTATTATATATACGCATTTACATGATTAATGAAATCGTGTCATTTTATATCGGTCAAATTCCGATCCATTAATAAGGACGTTGGTGAACCCAATTTATTAAATAATACTACCTCCGTCCCAAATTAAGTGTCTCATTTTGACTTTTGAAAGTCTTTCTTTTTCAAGTTTGACTTTAAATATATTTGTTTGTGTTATATAATACTTGATGAAAATTATACCAAAGAAAATACATTTAATACTCAATTCATTCATATATTTTGCACTATGTA
Source organism: Pseudognaphalium luteoalbum (assembly GCA_963422505.1). Taxonomy (NCBI): domain Eukaryota; kingdom Viridiplantae; phylum Streptophyta; class Magnoliopsida; order Asterales; family Asteraceae; genus Pseudognaphalium; species Pseudognaphalium luteoalbum. Next base: position 83,965,991 of record OY730192.1, on the reverse strand, counting down.
TTATATAACATAATCAAAAATATTTAAGGTCAAACTTGAAATATAATGACTTTTAGAAGTCAAAAAATAAGACACTTAATTTGGGACGGAGGGAGTATGAGATTATTTGATAAAAATATTAGTTTCTAAATAATATTTCGATAATATTTTATAAGTATTCCGTATTGCATAAAATGCTCATACGCGATCCCATAAATGGAAACCGACACATTAATCAAACATTTTTATAAATGTTATCAAGTAATATGGAGTATTACTTCAACTTAAAATATCGAAAACCAATTGTTATTTAAAACACTTACGTATATCGTATAAAATGGAAACGAATGTTTAAACGACCGGGGAAACGAACACCGCACGAGGAACAAATTTGAGACAAACCACACCTTTGTGGGGGCCACTAGAGCTGATTTTCTCCAGCCCAAAAACAAGATCCACAAGTTGTGGATCTTGTTTCTTAATTATTGAATATATTACATACATGTACACCACTTCCATCTAGCTCTCTCTCTCTCTCTACTCTCTGTCTCTCCCAAACAAATTGGGGCTGTCACCAGCCACCACCACAACCTCCTAACACCACCACAAGTCCGCCACATCACCACCATAGAGCCACCACGAGCCGTCAAGCCGGAATTCAAGGAAACACGTGAAAACGAGCATACGACTTCCATTCTTCCTCCTCTTCATCTAGAACATTGTAAGAACTTTAAACCTTTTCATATTACTTGTAATATGTTTAAAATCATTTTATAGTGCTCACTCAACGTTATAATGTCCAAAATATAAACCGAAACGCATTTTAAAACTCAAAATCTTTACTTAAAACTTGATGTCCAGAATATGCACTCACTTGAACGATTTTTATAAAAATCATAAAAACATGAAAATGAACGTTTCTTAATCCTAAAATCAAGTTCGGAATGTTAGCTTTCCAACGACACTGATTTTGTAACGTTTTGACTTTGTTTACTATTTTAAAATAATTATTCCGTTAAAGAGCGCGTTACTGTTCCGGCGGACACAAACGTTCGTCTCCTTCTCGAGACTATAACTCTAGTTCCAGGAGGAATCGACTCACAAAATCTAAACGAAAAATGATCCTTAAGATGTTATCTCCAACTTTCATGCTTGTAACACCCCCAAATTCATTGTTTAGCGGAAGCAAGATTTGGGTGTTACTAATCAATAATCAAAGCACATAGATATATAGCAAACGACTCTATATGCGTCGTTTTAACAAAATACATTAACATTAAAATGTTTACAACAGTTTGAACCCGTACATAGCTCGTGTTCATAATATGAGAGATTTAAGTACATAATTAGTTATACAAAATCTAATAATGCAATGAAATCTCTAAAGTTTGCATGGAGACTCGAGCAAATATGCATCCTGAGGGGCAGTCCAAATCTACTGCTGAGTACCTGTGATACATGCCAAAATGGGTCAGCTAACGCAGGTGAGCTCACAGGTTTAGATATTAAATAATAGTGTGTGAACCGCAAGATTTAAATTTTGATTTGCATCCAGCAAATGATAATAATAGTGTATACAACCATGAGCGCATAGTCTGAGCTTAACTCTAGGGTCGGGTCCCATATAGAGAATTCTGAGCGAGGTGCCTCCACGAGTGCCTAATCTACACTCGTCTTCCCAAATATTAGTACGTAAGTTGCAGAGGTTAGCGCGACTAACCCGGACGAGGTGGGTCAATCCTATATGGTACCATGTACTAATATTCATGCTACTTTCGTATTATCAGACTATACTCATGGAGGACTTTGATTTGATTAGTTGAAAACAACTCATGTAGTATATTGAAATATGTACTCACGTTCACGTGTTAAAAACAGAGCAATGTATCACACCCCTAGTAAAACAGTAAAAAGAGGGGCCAAGAGACTCACCTGAGCCTTGAGTGTTTATCGAAATAAACTTGAATTGATTAGCTGTGAATTGATGTCCGAAGACTTGTAACCTGAGGGTGTCCACGACACGCGATGGTTATTAATCGATTTGACATCTTAAAAGACTACCTTTGTAGTTGTTTGTCCAACTATAATGTTCAAATTACTACGATTTGGTTGATTTGATTATGTTTTGAAAACGTATACGGCCTGTTGGTGACGGTGTGTAATAATAATTCTCAAAAACATTATTATTATGTTTCGATTCATTTGTATACTTATAAAAAATGTGTGTTAACCGTTCTTGCATTGGTTTAATATCATATTAATTAATTATCATCATTTGGTGCCCATTTTAAGTAAATTTCAAAGTGCTAAAAAATGTTGATCAGGGTTGACCGCGAACCAAGATTGCACTGCGAACCGAGATTGCACTGCGAACCGAGTTCGCGAACCGAACCGAGATTGCACTGCGAACCGAGTTTGCACTGCGAACCGAGATTGCGCTGCGAACTGAGTTTGCACTGCGAACCGAGTTTGGATCTCAGCTCGCGAAATTGGCTGGTCAGCGATTTTAAGCTTCAAAAATGGGTTTTTGTTCGATTTTTGGGCATTTTGATGTTATAAAAAGCTTCTAACATATATGTTCACAATATCTAAGTAATTTCTAGAAAGAGAAACGATTTCTAGAGCGAGAGTGAGTAAAACCTTACTTTTTGATCAAAATGAAGATGGAGAAGATGAGGAAGATGATGATGATCCTTGGGCTTGTTCTTGATGATGATGATGAATGATTTTTAGTGGTGTTTTCGGGGGTTTCGGCTGCTGCGATTTGAGAGCAAATAGGGAGTTTGGGTGTAGGTGTGTGGATTTGAGAGGAAATGAGAAAGAGAGAGAGATGGTGTTAGTGGAAAATGAGAAAGGAGGGGAAGAGTGGGGGTGTTGGGCCGGTTTGGGGAGGCCTCCGCTGTGTGGCCTCTCCAACTTTTTAATCCCCTGCATTTGCGCTCCGTGCGGTGTTCGTTTTCTCGGTTGTTTAAACGTTAAATAATTATCTTATTACGTTTAATTATAAGTTTTAAAATACAGATATTTATTCAAGATTATACTTGAAGTATTTCATCAAATACTTAATAATTGAATTATAATTTGTAACTTTAACTTTACTTCGGTTATTTGCGTGTTTAACATTTTAGCGCGTAGACTTTGTTCGTACGATACGAAATAGTTATGAAATATTATCAAAATAATATTTGTGATATAATAGTGTTTTTAAATAATTTTACACTATTTAGTAAAAATGTTCACCAACGTCCGTATTTAAATGAACCGAATTGTATTCGATTTAAAGAGCGTACGATTTAATCAAATCGCATATTTGTATATATTCAACAATATATATATATATATATAGATACATTAGTTAGCCTAACACCGAACTAATTACATGTATTAACAGAGAATTAGGCGCTAATTACTAGTCCTAATTTGGCGGGTGTTACATTCTCCCCCTGTTAGGAGAATTTCGTCCCGAAATTGAGCTCGATGTAGCATTTGATGTAGAGTCAGTGAATAACTGATGGTACTTGAGTCGCATTTGGTCTTCCCGTTCCCAAGTGAATTCCGGACCACGCCGCGAATTCCACTTGACCTTAACGATGGGAATACGACTTTGTTTGAGTTGTTTGACCTCACGGTCCATGATTTCAGCGGGTTCTTCAACGAAATGGAGTTTGTCATCGACGCGAATCTCGTCGAGTGGGATGATGAGTGTCTCATCAGCAGGCATTTCATTAGGTTAGAAATATGAAAAGTAGGGTGCACGCTGCTGAGCTCGGTTGGCAGCTGCAGTCGATATGCCACGGGGCCTATCCTCTCGAGGATTTCAAAAGGCCCAATGTATCTGGGATTTAACTTCCCACGTTTGCCGAATCGGATTACGCCATTCCAAGGTGATACTTTCAGGAGTACTCGATCCCCAACCTGGAATTCGAGTGATTTGCGTCTCACGTCAGCATAACTTTTCTGACGATCACGTGCGGCCGTGAGTCGGTTCTGGATTTCGAAGATTTTCTCACTGGTTTCGTGTATGAGTTTAGGACCAGTGAGTTGGCTGTCTCCCACTTCGGTCCAACAGATCGGTGATCGGCACTTACGACCGTACAGTGCCTCGAATGGTGCAGCTTTAATGCTGGCATGATAGCTGTTATTGTAGGAAAATTCGCACAATGGCAGGTGCCTTTCCCAGTTTGCACCGAAGTCAACTACGCAAGCTCGTAGCATGTCTTCCAGTGTCTGAATAGTTCGTTCACTTTGGCCATCGGTTTGAGGATGGTATGCGGTACTCATATCAAGACGGGTACCCAACGATTTTTGAAGTGATTGCCAAAAGTGAGAAGTGAAACGAGCGTCCCTGTCAGAGATAATCGAGGTTGGGACACCGTGTCGAGAAACAATTTCTTTGACGTAGATTTGTGAGAGGCGTTCCATTTTATCGGTTTCCTTGATTGCCAGGAAATGAGCAGATTTGGTGAGTCGGTCAACGATCACCCAAATGGTATCGCAACCGCTCAAAGACTTTGGTAGTTTGGTTATGAAATCTATGGCGATTTGTTCCCATTTCCATTTAGGAATACTGGGTTGTTGAAGTAAACCAGAAGGTTTTTGATGTTCGGTTTTGACTTTCGAGCAAGTAAGGCACTGGCTGACATATGTGGCGATTTCGGCTTTCATGTTCGGCCACCAATAGAATTCCTTGATGCCGTGATACATTTTGTTGGATCCAGGATGGATAGAATATTTAGACTTGTGAGCTTCATCCATCACCAAGTCTCGCAGGTTCCCAAAACTAGGTAACCAGATTCGATTTGAGAAGTACCTAACGCCATTATGTTTGATCTCGAATTGTTTATCAATGCCTCGTAAGGCTTCGTTTTTGATGTTATCGGATTTCAGAGCTTCGAGTTGAGCAGTGTGAATCTGAATGATGAGGTCATTGTGAATGGTCATACTGAGGGCTCGAACTCGAAGTGGTTTCGGTCGTTCCTTTCGACTGAGGGCATCGGCAACAACGTTAGCCTTGTCTGGGTGGTATTTGATCTCGCAGTCGTAATCGGTGAGCAATTCGAACCAACGACGTTGTCGCATATTAAGGTCTTTTTGGTCGAAGATATGTTGGAGACTTTTGTGATCGGTGTATACGGTACTTCGGGTACCATAGAGGTAATGTCTCCAGATTTTGAGGGCGAACACCATGGCCCCTAGCTCGAGGTCGTGAGTCGTGTAGTTCTTTTCATGAACTTTGAGTTCTCGGGAAGCGTAAGCAATGACCTTGTCTCGTTGCATCAACATGCAACTGAGACCTTGGTGGGAAGCATCGCAGTGTACCACGAAGTCGTCGGTGCCTTCGGGTAAGGATAGAATAGGAGCACTGCAAAGCTTGAGTTTTAACAGCTGGAATGCTGACTCTTGTTTATCAGTCCAATTGAACTTCTTTTCCTTCTGAGTCAGTGTCGTGAGGGGTTGAGCTATTTTGGAGAAACTTTCGATGAATCGACGATAATACCCGGCCAATCCCAAAAATTGGCGTACTTCGGTTGGAGTAGTTGGAGCTTGCAAGTTTTTGATAGCTTCAATTTTTGATGGATCGACATGGATTCTTTGACTATTAACAACATGTCCAAGGAATTGAACGGATTGTATCCAGAACTCACACTTGGAGAATTTGGCATATACTTCCTCGTATTTGAGTAGTTCTAGGATGGTTTTGAGGTGTTGCGCGTGTTCTCGTTCGTTGCACGAATAGATGAGAATGTCATCGATAAAGACAATGACAAACTTGTCGAGGTAAGGTTTGCACACCCGATTCATGAGATCCATGAATACAGCCGGTGCGTTTGTTAAACCGAAGGGCATCACCTGAAATTCATAATGCCCGTAACGAGTTCGGAAAGCAGTTTTCGGGATGCCGGTGTCACGAACTCGAAGTTGTTGATAACCTGACCGAAGATCGATCTTTGAATAAATACTCGACCCTTGAAGTTGGTCAAATAGGTCATCGATGCGAGGAAGTGGATACCGGTTCTTGACGGTTAGCTTGTTCAACTCTCGGTAGTCGATACACATTCGAAAAGAACCGTCTTTCTTTTTCACGAATAAGACCGGAGCTCCCCAAGGTGAAGAACTCGGTCTAATAAATCCTCTGTCCAGGAGTTCCTGTAACTGGGTGGACAGCTCCTGAAGTTCGGATGGGGCTAGGCGGTATGGTGCTCGGGCTACCGGTGCGGCACCCGACACGAGATCGATCGAGAACTCAACCTGTCTATGTGGAGGTAAACCAGGTAGTTCTTCCGGAAAGACTTCGAGAAAGTTTCTAACGATTGACACATCCTCAAGTCGCTTCTCTTCCGACTTTTTCTCCGTGATGTGCGCGAGGATTGCAGGATAACCCTTTCTAAGAAGTTTTCGGGTTTTCAGACAAGATATGATATTTAGTCTCGTCCCACCGGTCTCCCCCTGTATGATCAAGGTTCTACCGACGACGAGAGGGATGCGGACGATTTTGTCATAACAGACGATTTCGGATCGGTGTTTGGACAACCAGTCCATACCAATGATGACGTCGAAACTTCCAATTTCAACGAGCATAAGATCTATCGAAAAGGTTTCGTTGGCTAAGGTTAAAGTGCAATTAGGTATCACACTATCGGTTTCTATGAGTTTACCGTTTGCTAGTTCTACAGTGTACTTAACATCTAGAGCAACAGGGGTGATGTCAAGTAAGGGATAAAACTCATCGGAAATAAAGCTCCTATCGGCACCAGTATCAAATAGAACAGAAGCAGTTAAGTTGTTGAGGAGGAACATACCCGTGACCACATTCGGGTCCTAGCGGGCGTCCCCAGAATTGAGTACGAAGGCTCTACCCTTAGCATTGTTGTTGTTGTTGGCCTTGTTCTTTAGTTTCGGGCAGTCATTCCTAAAGTGCCCAGGGTTTTCACATTCATAGCAGGCTTGGCATGGTCTGTTGTTGTTGTTGTTGTTGGCGGTGGATCTGCAGTCCATGGTGAGGTGGCCATACCTCTTGCAGTTATTGCAATAGGGACCACAAGGACCCTCATGGCGGCGGTTGCACTTGGAACAGTAGGGCTTGTTCCCTGTGTAACCCCGTCTAGTGTCGGTGGTTGAGTTGTAGGCCTTGATGGTGTCGGGTTTCTTGTTTTGGGAGTTGTTGTGGTTGTTGGACCACTTTATTTTGAGGTGGTTGGAGGAAGAAGTGGGTGGTTCTGGGTCCTCATTCATGGCCATGAGTTCATGGGCCTATCGGATAGCACCATCAAGGGTGGTCTGGTTTAAGGAGGCGACGTTCCCCCGGACAGGTTCCGGAAGACCGCGGATGTATTTTCTGATCTTGTCGGGCTCGGTGCTCACCATCGCAGGGCGAAGGATGGCAAGTTGTTGAAATCTAACGGTATACCCGTCAATGTCAGTTCCCTGAACCCTTAGGTTCCAGAATTCTTCCTCCAGCTTTTGGAGTTGTTCGATGGGGCAATACTTAGCAGTAAGCATTTTCTTCAGTTCCTCCCAAGGGAGTAGGTAAGCTACGTCAATACCCACCGACTGGGCATATGAGTTCCACCAGGAGAGGGCACCATCTTCGAGGGTGCAAGTAGAGAATTTGACTTTGTCCTCCTCTGCACATTTGCAGATGAGAAAAACAGATTCCATCTTCTCAAACCATCTAATTAGTCCGATGGCACCTTCTGTGCCCTTGAAACTGTGGGTAGAGGCCCGTTGGCAGCTGTATCTTCGCTGTCCGAACTGGGTTGTCGGGTAGCCATAGCTTGGGCCACGCTTTGGGCTATGAGTTGTGCGATCTCAGTTTCGCTGAAGGTGAATCGTTTCGGTGGCATCTTGCTGGACAAGATCAAGAAAAGACTATGAGATATTTGCGTGAAATTCTGAGATATCACGCATTGGGTGGTGTGTTTGCCATGCTGAGACAAAGCGTTAGAAAGAATGAGGCCTATCTTTGTATATATATATCACATAATAGCCTAAGGTGTCTAACACAGACAAGTTCGAGTCCCGGTTTCTCTCGTGGTCAGAGTCAACTAGTGTATCCTGTTCAGTCATGATTCCTTTCAGATCTCACATCATATTCTTTTAATTATACATAGTTGATCAGGCTATGTTAAAATAAACCAATACCATGTAATCACCGAACCTAATCATACTTAATAAGGAATACTGCCTAACGGTCATAGTCTAGGCCTACTAAATGCAACCTAGTTCACTATAACCTTAGGCTCTGATACCAATCTGTAACACCCCCAAATTTATTGTTTAGCGGAAGAAAGATTTGGGTGTTACTAATCAATAATCAAAGCACACAGATATATAGCAAACGACTCTATATGCGTCGTTTTAACAAAATACATTAACATTAAAATGTTTACAACAGTTTGAACCCGTACATAGCTCGTGTTCATAATATGAGTGATTTAAGTACATAATTAGTTATACAAAATCTAATAATGCAATGAAATCTCTGAAGTTTGCATGGAGACTCGAGCTAATATGCATCCTGAGGGGCAGTCCAAATCTACTGCTGAGTACCTGTGATACATGCTAAAATGGGTCAGCTAACACTGGTGAGCTCACAGGTTTAGATATTAAATAATAGTGTGTGAACCGCAAGATTTAAATGTTGATTTGCATCCAGCAAATGATAATAATAGTGTATACAACCATGAGCGCATAGTCTGAGCTTAACTCTAGGGTCGGGTCCCATATAGAGAATTCTGAGCGAGGTGCCTCCACGAGTGCCTAATCTACACTCGTCTTCTCAAATATTAGTACGTCCGTTGCAGAGGTTAGCGCGACTAACCAGGATGAGGTGGGTCAATGCTATATGGTACCATGTACTAATATTCACGCTACTTTCGTATTACCAGACTATACTGACGGAGGACTTTGATTTGATTAGTTGAAAACAACTCATGTAGTATATTGAAATATGTACTCACGTTCACGTGTTAAAAACAGAGCAATGTATCACACCCCTAGTAAAACAGTAAAAAGAGGGGTCATGAGACTCACCTGAGCCTTGAGTGTTTATCGAAATAAACTTGAATTGATTAGCTGTGAATTGATGTCCGAAGACTTGTAACCTGAGAGTGTCCACGACACGTGATGGTTATTAATCGATTTGACATCTTAAAAGACTACCTTTGTAGTTGTTTGTCCAACTATAATGTTCAAATTACTACGATTTGGTTGATTTGATTATGTTTTAAAAACGTGTACGGCCTGTTGGTGACGGTGTGTAATAATAATTCTCAAAAACATTATTATTATGTTTCGATTCATTTGTATACTTATAAAAAATGTGTGTTAACCAATCTTGCATTGGTTTAATATCATATTAATTAATTATCATCATTTGGTGCTCATTTTAAGTAAATTTCAAAGTGCTGAAAAATGTTGATCAGGGTTGACCGCGAACCGAGATTGCACTGCGAACCGAGATTGCACTGCGAACCGAGTTTGCACTGCGAACCGAGTTCGCGAACCGAACCGAGATTGCACTGCGAACCGAGTTTGCACTGCGAACCGAGTTTGCACTGCGAACCGAGTTCGCGAACCGAACCGAGATTGCACTGCGAACCGAGATTGCGTTGCGAACTGAGTTTGCACTGTGAACCGAGATTGCACTGCGAACCGAGTTTGGATCTCAGCTCGCGAAATTGGCTGGTCAGCGATTTTAAGCTTCAAAAATGGGTTTTTGTTCGATTTTTGGGCATTTTGATGTTATAAAAAGCTTCTAACATATATGTTCACAATATCTAAGTAATTTCTAGAAAGAGAAACGATTTCTAGAGCGAGAGTGAGTAAAACCTTACTTTTTGATCAAAATGAAGATGGAGAAGATGAGGAAGATGATGATGATCCTTGGGCTTGTTCTTGATGATGATGATGAATGATTTTTAGTGGTGTTTTCGGGGGTTTCGGCTGCTGCGATTTGAGAGCAAATAGGGAGTTTGGGTGTAGGTGTGTGGATTTGAGAGGAAATGAGAAAGAGAGAGAGATGGTGTTAGTGGAAAATGAGAAAGGAGGGGAAGAGTGGGGGTGTTGGGCCGGTTTGGGGAGGCCTCCGCTGTGTGGCCTCTCCAACTTTTTAATCCCCTGCATTTGCGCTCCGTGCGGTGTTCGTTTTCTCGGTTGTTTAAACGTTAAATAATTATCTTATTACGTTTAATTATAAGTTTTAAAATACAGATATTTATTCAAGATTATACTTGAAGTATTTCATCAAATACTTAATAATTGAGTTATAATTTGTAACTTTAACTTTACTTCGGTTATTTGCGTGTTTAACATTTTAGCGCGTAGACTTTGTTCGTACGATACAAAATAGTTATGAAATATTATCAAAATAATATTTGTGATATAATAGTGTTTTTAAATAATTTTACACTATTTAGTAAAAATGTTCACCAACGTCCGTATTTAAATGAACCGAATTGTATTCGATTTAAAGAGCGTACGATTTAATCAAATCGCATATTTGTATATATTCAACAATATATATATATATATAGATACATTAATTAGCCTAACACCGAACTAATTACATGTATTAACAGAGAATTAGGTGCTAATTACTAGTCCTAATTTGGCGGGTGTTACAATGCTGGGCTCGTGACCCAGAAATACACGGATTGTAGTATAGAAGTTGATCTTTGAGTGTTACTCGTTTTAGGACCAAATTTGACCACCTTTCATATTGATTTTTGTTAAAAATAGTAAATGAACTTATAAAATTACCATAAAGTGCAGATTTACACTAGACCGATAGGGAAATATGTGTGATTTTTGGTAGAGCTTGGTTCGGCTTAAAAAGTGTAGAAAATAAGAGGTTCGTTTAGTCGAAATCTGGAAAACCAAAGTAAAAAGGACTGTTTTGGTTTAATCATGGAAATGACACTTCGAGAGGTCCACGAAACATAAAGACAAGTTTTATAAACTTATTTGACCATTTAAGGAGTTGGGTAAAAGTTGTGGGTCAAACCGAGACTGTTGACCACGTTTTCGATAATGATGTTTACCTCCGACACTTAACTCGAGTGACGCCAAAATTACTATATTTCACATTGTATGCGACACTCCCCTTAGTGTCGCCAAAAACTAATTAAATGTCGCCATAGAGTGTCGTCAAAATTGAAAAACTTATACGATAATACTTATCAAGCATCACGTAACCTTTAATACTTATACGATACAACATTTAAACAATTCAAATATACTTTATAAGTATATCATTTCAACATCATAATAATAATACTTTTGAATTATTATTCGAACTCACCAACGGGTCATACTTATTTTCCAATCGTACTAATCAAATCAAATCATTGGACATTACTAGTTGGATGAACAACTAGCATATATGACCTATTGAGACATCTCACTTAAAACCTTGCGCGTTTATCACGCCCTGCAGGTTTCGGTCGTTTGAACGACATCATTTACTTGTACTTCATCATTAATTGCCCGACATTAATTCATCAGACTCAGGTGAGTCTCATAGCCCATGTTTTACTGTTTTAAACCTAGGGGTGAGAATACATGTCTGTTTTGTTTTACATGTGAACACAAGTATCAAACATCGCTATATTCTGCATGAGTTATTCATCTAATCATCATAAGTCCTCAATAACATAGTTTGGTAATACTTTGTAGCGTGAATGTTAGTGTATGGTACCATATGGGACTGATAATCCCCGTCCGGGTCAGCACGCACTGACTGGTCAAACGGACGCATTATCATTTGTTCATACGTGTGTTGATTAGGCGCACGCATAGAGGCACCCTCGCTCAGGCACTTGATTGTGATCTTGCCACATCAGTTAAGCTCAGACTATATGCTCATGGCAGTTATATACATCATTTATCATTTACTTATTTGCTTAATAGAAAACCATCATACTTATATCTTGCGGTTCATACATTATACTTTATCATCAAACATGTGAGCTCACCAGCTTTTAGCTGACCATTTTAGCGTGTATTCTCAGGTTCGCAGCAGCAATAGGTCTGCTCATTCAGGATGCCCATTAGCTCGAGTCTCATGCAAAGATCAAGAGATTATCATGCATTACTATATTTTGTATAATTAGTTATGATATAGAATCTCTTTCATTTCATCTCAAGATTTTGTAAACTATTATAACAGTGTAAGACTTTTATAATATCAATGTACTGTAAACGACGCATATAGAGTCGTTCACTTTATCTTATGTGCTTTGTTTATTGATTAGTAGCACCCCAAAGTATGCTTCCGCTCAACAGTAAATTTGGGGGTGTTATATATATATATATATATATATATATATATATATATATATAGATATAAGATTAGGTTCAATGGAGAAGAAAATTTAGGTGGAGAAGAGGGAGAAGCAATATGATTCATTATTTTTATTACTATGATTCAACTTTTTATTACTTGAATTATAATAATAAAAAGATAAATCATAGTAATAAAAATACTGAATCATATTGTTTCTTCACCTTCTCCACCTAAATTTTCTTCTTTTTTTTATCCCGTTATATATATATATATATATATATATATATATATATATATATATATATATTATCAACATATAAATAAGTTCTAAATTATTTTTACTATTAAAACTCCTATTCAAATATAAATTATTATGTTAATAGACATATTTACCCTCCTTCTCCATTGAACTTTTAACCTATCTACTTTAACGGTTGCAGAACCTTTCCTTGTTGCCCAGCGGCCCATCCCACTAATCCACTATATCTTGATAAGAATTTATTTTAATATCATGAATTTTTTTCAATATCGTCTCCATTGAAGACCGGGTTAAATATGATTTAATTCTTTGTATGTAAATATTGTTAGTCTCTCTGTATATAATTATTATCATTGTTTCTAGTTTTGCTATAACATCGTCAACGCCTACAAAATCTACCTAACGTAAGAATCCTACATTTTAAAATTTTCATAGCCCGCAAAATTGCGGGTGCTGATCTAGTTTAGATATATATATATATGTGTACTTTTAAGTTTTGCAAGTATATTGATGTAAATATGTAATATTAAAATTTGTAAAGATATTGATATAATTTTGAAGTTTTACAAGGATATAAGTGAAATTCGCTCTCCATGAATTTGAACAATCATATAATTGATTTGACAAAACTACACGGATTGCCCCTCTGGTTTGTAAAAAAATTACACTAATCATCTCTACAAGTTTTTTTTTTTTACACTCATCATCCGCCTCGCCTACATCCTCAACCGGTCAACCCACCATGGTAATTGATCTTGCTCAAATTTTCAATGATATACTAACTAATTTGAAAAAGCTCACATGTCATAATAACACATGTTGAAAGGGCCTAGTTTTGGCAGATGTCGGCATTTCTCTATTCACATGTCTTTTACTTCCTACAAAATCTAAAAAAAAAACCTAAAATTAAAACAGAAAAAAGGGCAATTTGATCTTTAACGTTGAGTTTCTGATTTGGTCATTCTTTTTTAGTTATATCTCCCATCATACCCTTTGAAAAGTGAAGACATTCAATAAACGGAGTACTACTTTTTATCTCAAGTACACAGAGTTAATAAATAATAATAAAATATTTTATTTCCAAAATTAGTGGGGGATTCGATTCACCAAAGAAAAAGTTTATATTCTAAGATTTCCAATGCGTTATTCTTGGATGAAACTAGTTTAGTATTTATCGACATAAAAATGATAGCACCGCAAAGGTTTAATATGAGTGTGTAAAAACCTATATACTCGTATAAGAGCATTGAAAGTGACAGGAAATTGTTTTAACATGCACACTCTTGCACAGTGGACGGATCCACTCTGAAAGGGGTGGTGTGGACTGTGGAGACACTAATAGCAAATTACTAAAAGAAATTACTATTCATAAATTTCCCGCTTTAGAAAGGTAGAAAACGAAACTTTTTAGTTTTTATTTTTTTTAATACTTCTTCCGTCCTATTTCAAGTGTCCACTTTGACTTTGCACATAGTTTTAGGAATCTCCACTAACTACACTTGCATCAATCAAATAATAAATCTATCCACTAAAGTCTCATTCGATTGGTTAAAATATGAAAGTTGACAAATATTTGGGTATACCCAAAATGGTAAGGTGAACTTGGAGTGGGACGAAGGAAGTAGTTCAAAGTTCTAATATGTGTACCAAACACTCAAATATGTAGGGGTCAACTGCAGAGAAATGTAATTAATCAAGGTCCGACATTTGTAGTGTGTACTTAACTATTCGGGCATATATTGTGTGTAACAAACTTCTTATTTCTTTTCATTCTATACATTTTAGTGACGTGTCAACTTCTAAGGATGACACATACACGCTATATTGATGAACCGTGGATAAAATATTGTACGAATGTCTGAATCGTTAGATAAACAATACAAACGTTAAACATTTATTTATTACATTTTGACACACTTAACCCATATATACTCAGGTACCTATTACTTCAACTCTCACGTGCCGTTTAGATACATTCTTCAACTTTCATTTCTTTTTCTATGTACAATTGACATACAACCTACAAAAGTTTCACTTCCATTTCTATACATTTCACACAACCAAAAAGATCTACAAACTGCCGACAATTAAAGCCACCAAAACAATCTAAAAGACATCTGATCGACTACGAAACACACTTGCAAAGCTATCTAAAACAGACATATACAATCATATCACAACTGACAAAATCAAATTACTCCAGAAAACAGCCATAAAGGAAAGATCATCCTGAAAAAATAAACGGGGACATCACAAAGGGCACACCCCGACTATTTTTCAAGATATGGGACTAGCTTTAGTGAGTTACTTTGTCCTAGCTTCGTCCTAAAATCTTCTATAAGCAAATATATCTAACTCGTTAATTACCAGTTACGTATAATACTACGACCTAGCAAACCACACACCAAGTTATATAGTTGTACTACTAGACTAATATTCATAATAAAAAGTTACAGCTGCGTTTAGAGATTGTATATACATAGGCAGGAAGCAAAAGAGCATTTGTAAATGATTCAAAAGGAGACGTACACCATCCTTTAATAGCAACTCATTTAATTTTTCAAAGTTGTGGTTTGAAATAATTCATGCTCATTTCTCTATTTTGTTTTTGTGGATTCACTAACTTTAAGTAATCTATATAATCCAACACTTTTCTAATAGTTAAACATGATACTATTTAGTTTTTACATATATGTTTATTCTTGCTAATTATTCTAATTACCATAATGCACGTGTACTAAGTTAACATGAGCGAAGTACGTTAATTCAATAAACATTGGGTTAAGTGGCTGAAAATGCATATAACTATGCGTGAATCTTCATTGTGTGTACATAACTAAATTGATCTTTATTGTACGTACGAAACTATTTATTGATCTTCATTGTATGTATATTTGTGAGTTGTCAACGTGTGAAGATGCCACGTGTCGCTGTCTGAATGAGAACACATCGCAGATATACACACAATGGAGATCAATAAAAGTTTCTTACATACAATAGAGATCAATTTAGTTACATGCACATAATGAAGATTCACGTATAGTTATATGCATTTCCAGACACTTAACCCATAAACATTTAGTGATGGAACACAAGCATGATAGTTAAACTTAACCATTTTAACAAGATTCATTATCAATTTGTCACGTTTTATAAATTGTTTTTATTAGTTTATATTCCATTTGAACAAGTTTAAGAATCATTTGTACGTTCTCTTTACTTATTATCATTAACGTACATATTCTTTAATTTGTATTTAGAAAAAAATTGTCACAATCATCTTACATGTACGTATGTACTTATGGGTTCTCCGTAGGTACTTCAACACGACATTAAAAAGAACGACTTTAATGATATCTTCAAAATCGAAATGTTTTTCATGTGTTCGATCGTTGGTCAGAGAGACGCGCTAAAAGCCAAAATGAATGAAGGCTTTACTTTTTGCAAAGTTAGACTTAGACATGAGACGATAAGATGATCAGGATCTCATCAACTCGACCTTGGTGTCTTCCCTAAAAAAGCGCCAACCGGCTAAAAAAGCCTTGTTAAGAACTTAAGATATAATTAGTTCGGATAAACAACTTATCAAAATCATTTAGTCCAATATAAACTACCAATACAACAAAAAGCCAAACTTACATGATACACTTTTTGTAATTATAAAATTAAGTATGCTTACAAAAGGACTCTTTGATCGTTGTTAGGCTTTTAAGTTATGAAATTGCGGCGTAGTTATTGTAACAACTTCTTTTAGTACACGCTAATACAATATGATGGAGTATATCCGTAAATATATTGATGTTGATACTTTAACTTTACTTTAATAGGGATGTTAAAGAATATGGTAGGCTTTCTTTAGTTTGAACTAGCTCAACTTGGAATAAATCGAACTGGTATTTTAACTTGTTAAACTTATTGGAGCTTATCCGCCGGATAAATCGGAGCGGAGCTGCATGAAAGCTAGGGGTAGCTCCGGCTATGGGTATGTCCGATCCGTGAAATGCATATTTTTATCATAAAATTGTGTTATTTGCTATTGCTGCAGTACAAACGAATTAAGATATTGGTCATATGAAATACAAGTTCCTTTTATGTTATCAATTTTGAATTTTAATAATCGAACACCGATATTTAACACAAATACGATTTTTGTGGGTGTAGTTTAATGTTCAAATCGGAGTTCAAATTGGCCCACAAAATTATTTTGAACCAATCAAATTAAATAAAAGAAAAAATATAAAAAGAAATCTTGAACGCAGCGTTTTGTTTCAATTGTCGACATTGAATGCCAACGGGGAGTTGTGAACGCTGAATCCCATAATTCAAGTGCTTGAACGTTGACGTTTTATCTTACCCAATCGTTGTCCTCTTAATCATTTTTTAAATTGAAGCATACAATAAAAGAGACTATTTAATTAAACACGAAAAAGTTTATGCTACGTATCACTTTTAATTAAGTTTATGCTACGCGTCACTTTTAATCCCAAATAAACTCATCTTAGCTCAAAATTATATATGAACACATATTTTTTATCCACAAGATATGACGAAATCTTAACTTACGTTTTTCTTTTACATAAGTAATACTCCCTCCGTCCCATTACAAATGTCCACTTTGACTTTGCACGTAGTTTTAGGATTCTCCACTAACTATACTTTTCACCAATCAAATATTAAACTCACCCACTTAAGTCTTTTTTATTGGTTAAATCTCAAAGTGGACACTTATAATGGGACATCCCAAAATAGTAATGTGGACGTTTCAAGTGGGACGGAGGGAGTATTACTAAAGATTCATATTCTCTTATATATCAAACAGGAAGGAAGCTTCTTCTTTTTATATATATATATTTTTATCATCTTATTAAATATATATTAATATGTTAGAATATATTTTTCGTTCCAAAATAATTATCACGTGATAAAGAATACACAGTTTATATATATATATATATATATATATATATATATAGGATTGAGATCTATGGAGAATGAAATTTAGGTGGAGAAGAGAGAGAAACAATATGATTCAGTATTTTTATTACTATGATTCAACTTTTTATTACTTGAATTATAATAATAAAAAAATGAATCATAGTAATAAAAATACTGAATCACATTGTTTCTCCTTCTTCTTTACCTAAATTTTCTTCTGTTTGATCCCGTTAATACATACATACATATATATATATATATATATATATATATATATATATATATATATCCTCTTTTTTACATTTTGCACAATGACTGATTTACCCCTGTAACACCCCCAAATTTACTGTTGCGCGGAAGCAAGCTTTGGGTGTTACTAATCAATAATCAAGCACCAAAGTAAAGTAAACGACATCTAAATGCAACGTCGTACAATAGTACTAAAGTATTACATTGTTTGAATCATAATACAAGCTTCGAGTTCGAAGATGATTTCCTAGAGATTCTAATACATAACTAGTATACAAAAAGTAATGCAACAGAATCTCCACAAGTTTGTATGCATGCGACTCGAGCTATCAGTCTTGGGGTAATCCTACTCCATTTGTGTACCTGAGATACAAAGCTAAAACAGGTCAACCAAAAAGGTTGGTGAATCTCACAGGTTTAGTAGAAAAGTCATCGTTTGTGAACCACAAGTAATGTACCAGCGTTGCTATCAAGCAAAGTAAGTAAATCAGTATGTACGCACAGTTGCCATGAGCTCATAAGTTGAAGCTTAACCGTGTAGTGTGAATGGTACAGTCAAGTACAGCATCACGTACCCCCGTGAGTGCTATCCGCACACTCATATGTAACAAATACTAATATGCCTGTTTCTACGTGTAAATCAGTACGTGGTGACGCTACCACCCCAGGCAGGGATTGTCAGTCCCAAATAGATCCATTTACTAGTAATCGCGCTTAAGTCCATAACTAACAACTTACGATAGGAGGATTTCAGTGGATAAAAGTAACTCATGCAAAGTTTGTGTAAAAGCAGTAGTAAATCAGTACAGTACATTGCGTTCACATGTAAAACGGTAGCTAAGTATCTCCCCCAAAGTATAAAAACAGTAAAAGTGGGGCCGTAAGACTCACCTGAGTCAAGCAAGCAAGCGTTTAACTTAATAAACGTGAAGTCTGAAAGCAGTGGTAATCCGTAGGTTCTGCGAACCCGCAACCTTCTAATGCCCTAAGCATATAAGGTTGTATGTATAAGTGAATGTCTCAAAAGATCATTCATGCTAGTTGTCCACTCAACTAGTTATGTCCAAGTATTTGTTTGTACGTTTGTGATTATTTTGTAAATAAGTATGGCCCGTTGGTGACGGAGGTGTAATAATAATTGAAGTATTATTATTATGTAATTCATTGTGCTTGTATATCTTGTAAGTGTAGTGTTTTGAAATACTTAGCATAAAAGTGTTTAACTTTCTGTTTCATGCGACAATAAGGATTGACGGACCAATGATTTTCTAGAATACAAGTTATACGTTGTTCCCACTGTTCGCTAAACTCGTTACCACTGTTAGTTATAACTTTCCCACTGTTATCTCGTTGCCACTGTTAGTTATAACTCCCACTGTTATCTCGTTGCCACTGTTAGTTATAACTCCCACTGTTATCTCGTTGCCACTGTTAGTTATAACTCCCACTGTTAGTTATAACTCGTTACCACTGTTAGTTATCTTTCCCACTGTTAGTTATAACTCGTTACCACTGTAAGTTATCTTTCCCACTGTTAGTTATAACTCGTTACCACTGTTAGTTATCTTTCCCACTGTTAGTTATAACTCGTTACCACTGTTAGTTATCTTTCCCACTGTTAGTTATAACTCGTTACCACTATTAGTTATCTTTCCCACTGTTAGTTATAACTCGTTACCACTGTTAGTTATAACTCGTTAGGCCTTTCGATTTGGAGTATTTCTAGTCCGATTTATACCTAACCAAAAATCACACATGTTCTCATCTATGTCTAGTTCATTTCTGCACTTTATGGTATTTTTATATGTTCATTTACTATTTTAAACAAAAATAGTTTCAAGGTGTGGTCAGACTTGGTCCAAAACGGTTATATGTTCAAAGATCGAGTTATACACAAAATTACGGACATTTCTGGAAATGGTCATAGAAGAACTTTTTAAAGTTGACAAAATATGTGAGGTTTTGGCACTGGTCTCATACGTTTTAGTGGTCTAGAACTCAAGATATGGTCTCGAGAAGGAGGTGGATGTTTCCGTCCGCCGGAACAGTAAACCTATGTCACTGGAGAAAAATGTTTTCGAGTAGCAAACGGAGTCAAAAAGTTACGAGACTAATTTTGTTGGAAAGATAACTTCTTGTACTACATTCTAGGCTTAAGAAACGTCCATTTTGTTGTTGTAATGACTTTTATAAAATTCGTGGAAGTGGAAACAGAATCTGGACAGGAACATAAACTCATAGTTTCTAGATTTAAATTGCGTTTTGATTAATGTTTTGGACATGCAGAAGTTGAGTGAACACTAACACATGTCTATAATCATAAAGAGAATAGAACTATGAAAATAAAAGAGTTCTTACAAAGATCTAGATGAAGATCGAAAGAGATGAGGTCGAAAGCTCTTTTTCTTGCGTTTTCTTGATTTTCTGGCGTGGTAGTTCGTGATGGCACTATGGTGGTGATATGGTAGACTTGCGGTGGTGTCTAGGTGGTGTGGGGGTGGCTGGTGACAGTCTGAATTCGGCCAGAGAGAGGAGGGAGGGATTAGAGAGAGAAAGTGAGGGTGAGGTGGTGAAAGAGTGTGAAATGGTTTAAGTGTTTGTGTGGGTTTTTGGTCAAGATCTTATGATAGTGGAGGGAAGCCATACTTGGCTGATTTTCTGCAGATTCCAAGGGGGTCCCACTCTTGTAGGTGTGTTAAATTAATTTCCCAGTTTACAATAAGGTGGTGCTTGTTTACCCATTCGTTTCGATATTTATTTAGGCGTTAAACATTTGTTACGCATAATTAAAGATTTTTAAAACCCGATATCTTAACTTGATGTATTTTATTAGAATACTTAATAATGTGATATAAGATGTAGTTTGACTTTATTTCATCCGTCGGGTGCATTTCGCGTATTTTCGTCGCGTACTGTGTGTTTTATACGATATTTAGTGCGTGTAATATATTCTCACCATATATTAAGGTAAACAATGTTTGTTTAGATATTCCACATTATTTTAATAGTTTGTCACCAACGTCCATATTTTCGTTGTCGGATATCCATCCGGTTCATAATCGTACGATTTAAACAAATCGTGTAAACGTGTATGTAATTACACAGACGATCATGCATATTTAGATTAACATAAGCTAAATACACGTAATTACAAGTAGTTTAGGCACTAATTAAAGTCCTAAATTAGCAGGTGTTACAACCCCTAATTAATTACCTTTTTTCAACTTTGTAATAATAATTATTTCAAGTAAGAGTGATCTTGCAATCGCAATCAAACTTCCCTAGTTATTTTCAGTTATGGATAATTATTTTCGGACAACCTGAAAATGAAACATAAACAATTACGCTCAGCTCACGACTTTGCTTCTGTTGTATCTATAAAGCCCATGTTCGAAACTAAAATAATTACTATTTCCTTTTATAATAAGTGAGAAAAGTTCATTGAAATATAAAAAATATTGAAAGAATGAAAATACCAATCAAATCGTGCCATATGTAAAATAGTGAAACCCACCAAAAAAATGGAAAAAAAATTCGTCGAAAGTATACCTTGAGGGATCACAAATCAAAGAGGATAAAACGCTGAATCTAATCGTGTAATTTTCATAAATTTTAAATTTGTCTTTTGTGAGATATTTAAGTTTGGGGGTAAATGAGTTTTATACATGTGGAACATTCTCTTTGTACACATGGCACAATATCATTGGTATTTCTATTCTTTCAATAATTCTTGTACTCTAATGATCTCATCTTTATAATAAGTAATACTCCTTAGAGTAGAGTTCAAATGAGTATATCTATTTTGAGTGAGAATAAGGGAACCAATGATATCATGATGTGTACAAAGAAAATGCTCCACATGTACAAAATCCATTTACCCCCAACATCAATTATCTCACAAACGACAAATCAAAAAATTATGAAAATTGCACCATTAAATTCAGCGTTTTCTCCTCTTTTGACAACTTTTTTTGGTGGGTTTTACAAATTAGTAACACATGTGTTAGTGATTGGTTGTACATTTAATTTGTGAGTAGGGTTAGGGTTTAGGGCTAGGGTTAAGGGTTTAGGGTTAGGGTTTAGCAGAGTTTAGGGTTAGAGTTTAGCAGGGTTTAGGGTTTAATATGAGTTACGGTTTAGAATTTTGTAAAGCGTTTAGGGTTTGGGGTTTAGGGTTTACAATTGGGGGTTTGCACAATATCATTGGTTCTCTCATTCTTACACAATTTACTATTCTCATTTGAACTCCACCCTTACTCTTTATTATGTTTTTACATATCACCATTCTACCATTGAGTTTCTTCGTATTATACAATCAACCATGACATATACATAAAATTTATCTATTCACCGCATGTATTCCATATATTATATTATTGTAATTATTATGTTATCATTTTTACAGGGAATCCTACAATTATGTAAGTTATGCAACCAAAACGACCATGCTCATTGATATGTTAAATCTTTCAAAAACCTAAACAACAACTCCCGTCACAATGCGCGAACAAGATCATCTTTTTCATCCTTCTTTTCTATATAACTAATCAATTAGAAACTCAAAAAAACAACAAAAACTTTTTCGTGACATTCGACAATCCACTTTCAAAATGAAGACTCTAGTTTTATTAAAAGAATGGGGTTATAAATGTCTTATCTTTATATCTATAAAAACATATAATAGTGATGCTTTTATTCCAATTTTCTTTTTTCATACCACATGTTTAAAACGTGTAACAAAAAGTGCCTTCCACAATAAAGCCATGAGATGTTTGGTAATTAGTATACCTAGTAACAATTTCAGTGTTGTTGACTTATGATTCTTATTGACATTTTTGTAACCATGAAGATAAAACCATTCCATTTGAAGCTCACATAATATGTGCATTTTGTGGTGCACTTGATTACTTGATTAATAACTTTATAAGCCACTCAGTACATTTTTATAATGATTTTATTTAGTTAATGGTAACAAAGTTGTTAATTTAAAATTATATCCTTAATCATAGGTGCTCATTATTTAACAAAAGTCAAATGCAAACTCGATTAGTTACAAGATAAAACCACACCAAAGAAAACATCATATAATCTTTTCTCATTTTCCAACTTCTACTCATTCGTCAAATTACCGCACCAAAGAAAACTCCTTATTGAAAGTCGTAACCAATATCTAAGAATAATCGAGTACTAAAAGCACGTAAGATGCCCGACCCAAATGGGTCAAGAGAGAAGCAGAGCTAGATAGCTAGATAAGTACTTTATCATGGTGATCTATATGAACATGAGAAATGCTATAGCTCAACTAATGAATACGTTCACATATACACAACTCGTTCTAGAGGCCATCAATTTGAACACCGCGGGTACGGACATATAGGAAGTGCGAAGACCTAAGTACGAAGAACGAAAATGCTAAATTAATGATCAGATAATCATGTCCATCCACAATGGGTCAGTTGTTTGTATTGATATGGATTTGGGTGTGAATTATATTAGGTTTTAGCACATCAACTAATATTTTAACAAATTGATTTGAACTTGTAGTCCTTCTCATCAAGCCGATATATTTCATTATTTTGATCCTGCTATAGCTAAGCATGCATATAAACATTTGAGCAGAAATAGACTGCATATAATCTAGTTCTTTGTCATGATGAACACTTATCAAGCTCAACAGGTATTTAAACTAAAATAAGTGTAAATTTGATCTGCTAGACGTCAACGTTATGCACATCCATTTTGTTAGGTTATTTTTTCATCAAATTTGACAATCCATGGACATATAGCCAGAGTCATGTATGGGCTTTAAGATTACGTCAAACAACAATTTAACTATGTCATTTGACAATGTAATGAATCAAGAAATCAAATGTGAACTTGTGACACAAATTCAGGAACACAAAGAATCACCACACCTTCTCTAACTTTTTGTACTACAACTTTTGGCACTTCAGCTACTGGGATGAATTATTGAAGCTGGTATTAGTGTAAGGTACAAAAATTCTCCAAAATCTGTAACAAACTTAAGCAAACTGTAGGGCTATCTATGTTCGTATTCAGTTCACAGTTTCAACGGTTGCAACAATCACATAGGTCAAAATATTCGTCATGGAAGATTTGTGTTCAGTCATTTGTTCATTACTATTAGTATTGAAAAGATATTAACTGGATTCGGATGCCACATTTTTGTTAAATTCAGTTTGTTGCATCAGATTCTTATATTACCATCACAAAGTAAATAAAGTTTTCCTTTAGTCAGCCGAAAAAATGAAAGAACAGAATACTGTTTCAAGTACCAAGCAGAATAGGATACCAATAACAAACTGGAAATAATATAAGGGAAACAGAAACGAGAGAAAAAGTAATGTTAAGCCTTGTATAGCTCAAGCTTAGCGCATCAATGAGCCTATTTGAGCAAAGTCAACCATAGTTCACATGAACTAATCAAGTTGGGGGCACCTTCCAAGTTCCAATGTATGGAAGAGGGCTACCCGGCTCAGTTCCTCTTAATTGATCACTGATTCATTTTTGTTAAGAATGAGAGAGTTCGAGTATGCTATACAGAACTTGTCATCTCGATTACATATGCGCATTTGTGTTTGAGTGACAAACCAACGATAAATGAGGTTCAATGAGTATACAAATACCAAGCTCTATAAGTGAGGTTAAATTATTAGGTTCAACACTTAAGGCATATCATGACCAAGTTGACGTTTCATTTATTTATACCTTAACATGGGTAGCGATTCATGCCTCTTGATGCAAGTTTATGCTTATCGAGCTAGGACATTTTGCACTTCAAGCATGCTATAGTTTGCTTAATTGAACATCATCACTAACTCTATGAACCAATAATCCTTTTACGTTTTCCCATCAACAACATTCTTGTTCGAGATCTGTCTTACCAAGAAAATATTCAGGACGTCCTTAATCCATTAGTGATTCTTAAACATTAACATGGACTGTTACATGATGATGTGGCTAACTATCACTAAGACGACCTAGTGCGTTGGTGTCTTGATAACCTCACAAGAGGTCTCGAGTTAAAACCTCACTAGATGCACATCTAGGGATGGCCACAGAAAGGGTCAGAAAGGTCATTAGGGTACCCCGGTTAGGCCGCGTACATCTGAGTAGAAATATTCTCCCTTCCCGGGTAACTGACCAGGGAAAAACCTCATAGGTTTACCCGTTTACACAATGATGTGCCTCTATGTTATTTTAACCTTCTTTGGCTCATATAATTGTTTGTTTCGTTCTTCTAGTGTACACGAGTTTTAATTAAATAAGCTCCGTTTGACCCTGCTTACTTTAAATACAATAAAGCTTCATATTGTGCGTGTAAGCATCTCATCTCATCTAGTTCTTTGGGATGATGAAGGATTGCTCAACAAACAATCAAATGGATACATTAGGTTTCACATAGTGTTCTATGCACTGGTGACACAAAACCAGAGGTATTCTTTTGGACACCTATTGCTGTCCAAAAATTGCAGGTCCTGGCGAAGCTTGAGTCGAGACTTTAGTAGTGTTTGCTAAAGTACAATGAGAGGGACACGTAGCTCTAGAATGGCTATTAAGGCTTGCTGTCACATAAACAAGAGCTTATGGCCTGGTTGCTCGAGGTTCCCAGCAATGGGTGGAGATAACTAGAGTGGCAAAATGATATATATATCTATCTGGCCGTTTCATGCTAATTATCATATGTATATTAATTGGAACCAGAGACAGGTATAAATTTTTTTACCACTATAAGCTCATAAGCTAAAAAAAAAAAAAAACAAAAAAAAAACAAAAAAACTTAGCTTACACAAAAATGACAAAATTTCAATAACAATTCAGCTTTAATATATATTTTTTATAGAAAAAAGTCAGGTTCCTGAGACAGGGAGTATCAACCAAGTTACTTGCCTTTATGTTCCTGTGTTTTATCAGTAAGTGAAACCAGTTTATTTCTGATTGAAGATACCAGTATTGTAGTTGCTTTTCTCAATCCAAAAATTATAGCAAAAACTTTGAATCTTCAAAAAGCGATGGCAATCTATATAGCCAAATTTAACATTGATAAACTTCATCTAATTTTCATATATAGCAACATGATTTTGTGATTAATCAGTGAAGAAATTTGGAAGAAAATATCAATGTTTTGAAACCCGGGTTTCAAGTTGACCCGGCCTAGTGATCGGGTCCAGTTCAACCAGTTGAACCGGCGATTGACCCGATTTCCAACAAATTTTCATTAACTATATATTACCAACGAGTAATAAAAGTAAAATCAATTATTTTACAAATAACAAACAAAACTGATAAATACATAACCAGCATTTCAAAAATTGTATAAATTTTCATTCATTTCCTACAAAACTAAACTTTACGTCTATTTTCTAACTTCATTTCCTACAATACTAAACAATAAAAGTACATAAATACCTTTCTATTGAAAAAACGGAGTGTTATAAGCATTAAAGTTTGATAATTCATCTAGTCAAATAGCAAAAACAAAAAAAAAATCGAAAACATCAAACCCGGCCGGGTCCAGGTCACCGGGTCACCGGTCCGACCGAAAAACCCGGCGAGCGAACCCGAGTCAAAAACCACCCCAACCCCGGTCCTAGTTGACCCGGTCCCTTCCCCGGGTCCCGTCCGACCGGTCGAACCGGCCGGGTCAACCCGGGTTTTAAAACATTGGAAAATATCAATAATAAGCTTTATATATTAAAGTGACGTGTTTGATATGAAAAATCTAGGATATGTAGGTTGCACAGATTACCTAACGTGTGCTTAGTTTTGAAAGCTAAAAGCATCATGTTATTAACTTCTTTATGCTTTTATTCTTTCTTCACCTATATGATTTTGTTCTAAACCTGTATCTTCTTCTGTGTTCGCTGCACTATCGACTTTTCAACTCATCAAGCACACATTAAGGAAGTCTTTTAATCTATGATGAATTCTTATTTGATGTCAAACAAAAACGTTACAGGACAACCTTAATTACATGCAAGTCATAACCTATTACCTCTCCTTGCCTCCTCTACCCAAAACTTTGTGTCATGATTATTTCTGATCCTGCTATACCTAAACAAGCATATAAACAAATTCTATGTTTCAGTTCTAAATCTGTACACTCTATTATTCGCTTAATTATTGATTTTTCAATTCATCAAGAACATGTTAAAAAGTCTTACGAGACAACCTTAATTATATTATTATCATTTTAGCTACCGTTTTGTTGTTCTAACATATCCTGTAACCAAATCTATGTGGCGATACTATTCTGATCCTGCTATACCTAAAAATGCATATAAAAAATTCATGAATTTGATGCTGCATCTTCATAATAGTTAATCAAGCTTGCGGTGTGTTCTAACTTCTATCCATTGTCTACATATACATTATCTTTCGTTAACATAGCTTTCTTAAAAGTAAGCAACACATTGAAACAAGTCATAATCTACATTGCCATCATAATATCTTTCGATTCATCATTAACACTACAAACTAACATAATTTCATAACTTAATTGCATCAATATAGCTAGCTATATACAACACAGCTTTCATCCACATATATACTAGTACTAGATAAAAATAACATACCAAAACCGTAATCCGATTTCATTTCCCCTACCGCCTTCTAATCTTCTCGTTCTCCATTCGCTTCTTCGATATCCCGTAACTCCCATCATCTTGCAAATTCGTATCAAACACTTTCGACTTCAAACCCGATTCTTTTCTCCCACCATTTCCCCTCCCACTATCCCCATTCCAGAATCTCCCACTCACATTTCTCAACTCCTCATCATCTAGACCCGAACCCGAATCCGAACCCCCATCAGTAATTCTCCCATAGGGTTTAACACTATGCACAACGCCTTTAGGGAAAAACCTAGCTGACGTAATCCCATTCGTTTCAAACAACTGCGGCCCGTCTTTCTCCGACCACAAATCAAACCCACCCGGTTTCTGAAACCGGTCCGCTAAAACCTTCAACTGTTCATCCGCACTTGTCGAGAACAACTTCGGCGCCGTTTCCACGACTTCCCACGGTCGTTCGAGTTCCGAAACGGCGGCGTTTAATTCGGCTCTTTTTCGCATTTCGTAAATTTGGCGTTCGCGTGCGAGACGTGCTTTAAGTAGCTGTTTGGCTTTTTTCTGTTGCATACGTTTCCACTGCCATTTCGATACGCCGCCGGGGTACGTTCTTGGACCGCCGCCCATCCGGATTGTGGTTGAAATTGGTGGGCTTGTGATTGAGAGATTGGTGAAGGCTGATTTGAGGAAGAGGTGGGTCGGGTCTGGTGTGATTTGGGATGAGAACGATAAGGTGTCTAGTTGTGGTGGTCGTGGCGGACGGATTGTTTGACGGAATTGGAGAAGCGACGGCGGCGACATGGTGGTTAGTGGTGGTGGGATTGTGGAGATTGGTTTTGATAAAGAGGAATTGTATGGTTCAAGACTTCTGGTAATTATGGGATATGTCATATGTGGTCCTTATACTATTAGATAGTTGCTGATACTGGTCCTTCTAGAATATGTATTTTATTCAAAATGAGTTTTTAACTTTTTATAGCGTCACAGAAACAAAATCATATCGCTTACTAAACTAGAAAATTAAGCAACGAATTAGAGGAACATATTAGTGTCACAGAAAATGACACTAGTTTAGTCGTCATTTAGATGGAAGAGGTAGTAATAATTATTAGTGGGTCGAATTACTATAATACAATCAATGATTGCTTAAAAGTGAGTAATGGGCCATTTCCCACTAAATTGGGGGTGATGATTTTATTTCCTTCTAATCTCATCAACAACCCACGTTCCCATCTCCTACTTTCTCTCTTTGTATATCTTCCCTAAGTTGAAACATACTGTAAAAAATTAACACGCATCGATCCAAAAAAATGATATACTGATACGAACAAGTAAAGTGATTAATGAATTTTCATTTTTCTAATTCTTAATTTTTAATATATTGTCAAATGTTTTTGTATTTTAATGTTTGAGTTGAAAGGTTGCTTGAGTTTTCAGATTGTTTATGGTATATATCCCATCTTCAATTTGTATAGTATTCTATACTCATCTTTTTTATTTTCTTCTCATGTACGGTAACCAAAATATTTCATAAGTTTTCATATTGGTTGACGAATATTGCGTTTTATGCATTCAATTCTCACTGATATCCAAAAAGAAATACTTTTGTGTATTGTTCAATTTTTCTAGCTATTCATTCATTGCTTCTAACCAAGCAATATCAATGCAAGGATAATAACCATCACTATTCCTTTGCATTCCTTTTACCTTTCCCATTGCTATTCCTTTGTACAAACCAAGCGGCCCATAATACCTATTAGCGTTAGTTATTATCAACGATACATATAAAAGTAGTGATGTTGTATCATGAGTGACTAGCTGGTAACCCGCGCAATGCGGCGGGAACATATTTGAAAATTATGATAAAACATAGTGAAATACCAGTTGTAAAAGTGATTTAAAATATACGGCATAAATCAAACAAATAATAATAATACGAAGTAATATGATGAACAATAGTTGAACAAAACATCATAGCAAAATAAAAAATAGTTCATGTCTATGTTATGGTATATATAAATGCAATATTTATATGATGACAGGAAAAAGTACGTGAAAAAGTACATAATGGGTTGTTGAAAATAAAATTAAACTTCAAATAGCAAATCCCAAGCGCACATGAATAGATTGGTTTCACATTGTCGAGCATGAAATCATCTGCAATGATAAGAGATAGGTTATTCTACGGATAGTGAAATATTATAAAAACTATATATATATATATATATATATATATATATATATATATATATATATATATATATATATGTATGTATGTATGTATCGATTAATATAATTTGAAAAACATCCCATATGCTCTTACAAAATGAAAGGTATATACGAAAACACATTTGCAATGACATATTGCATTGTAATTTTAATAATAAATAATTAACTGTACCTTATTCATCATGCAAGACTTCTCGATATACCACGTTTGATGTGTAGACACCTTCACGATCAAACTCTTTTACGGGTCTCACTAATACCTTGGTGTTACGACGTGATATTCCTCTCGATAACGCAACATAAAGTTGTCCGTGTGAAAATACAGAGTCCGGTAGATAAACACCAACATTTGGAATTGTTTGTCCCTGAGCTTTATTGATCGACATAGCAAAGCTAAGCCGAATAGGAAATTGTTTTCGCTTGAGTTTGAATGGAAACATGTCACTTTCTGATGGGCACAAAGGTATTCTGTGTATGAATACTCGTTTATCGTAGTGCTGGCCAACAGCTATTTCGGCATCGATGACGTTCGGATGAAAACTTCTACATATCAATCTGGTTCCATTACACAATCCATTAGATGGGTCGAGATTGCGTAACAATAACATCGGGCATCCAAGCTTTAGCCGAAGACAATGAGGGGGTAAACCACTAACATTTAGTGAGTTTAGAAATTCTATCGGATAGTAATTATTCTTATCATCTTCTGCCTCGTCGAAACTGTAGTAGATTTTTTCCTCACCCCGAAATCTACCGATCAACTGATCATTAATCTCGTCAACGTTATCATTTTTAGTTGATAATATTGCTCTAGAAATAATGTAATCTGCCGAAGTTTCATTCATTTGAAGCGATGGAAAAACTGCATTAATCAAAGACTCAATCGATTTAGCTTTATCGCTGTAAGGAATAGCCATGTCATCGGGTATGCGAATAAAGCTTTCGTCTACCACTTCTTCAGCACCGTCACCAACTCGTAACAAATAATCTGAAAACCATGGATCTGTCAGAGCCCTCATATTGATCGTTAAACGCATCTTTTTAATCAAGTGCCAAAGAGGTGACATTCGCAAGCTAGAGTCTACACTTTGTGCTCGTGTACCACGTCTTACCACCGGCAAAACTTGTCTAAAATCACCTCCTAAAACCATTATCTTACCACCGAATGGAAGTCTCACACCCGTGATATCTTGCATAGTTCTGTCAACAGCCTCCACAGCTTGCCTCTTAGCCATAGATGCTTCATCCCATATAATAATTTTGGCAATTCGGAGTAGTTGAGCAGACCCACTTTGTTTTTTGATGTTGCACATCGAGTTATTGTTAAGAATAAGTGGAATCTTGAATCGTGAATGAGCCGTTCTCCCGCCTGACATATTATTGGCAGCAGCACCTGAAGAAGCTGTGGCCAATGCAATGAGACCATGAGAACAAATCTCGGCAAGCAAAGCCTTATACAAATATGTTTTTCCAGTTCCACCAGGACCATCTATAAAGAAAACGCCAGGGTGATCCTCATCAACGTGCCTTATGATTTCGTCAAACGCTATTTTTTGGTCGGGGTTTAGAGAGTTGCGGGCTCGTAGGTGTTCCTCTTCCACAATTATTGAGTACTCCTCCTGTACTTCACGAAATCCTCCATGTTCTAAATTAACTCTCGCATTTAACTTTGGAAGATCGAAATCATCAAGATGTTTTCCTTGAGATTGTAAAGAGATGGATATGTCATTAAGGACCATATTTCGGACTCGCTCATCATTTTGATATTCACGCTTATAATCTTCTGAAAGTGATTCATAGTGTGTGTCCCACAATTTGCGAACATCTCCTGGTTCACAATAAATCAATATAGTCACGAATAGTCTTCTAAGAGCACTTGGAAACTGAAATAAAGATGCTTCTCTCAGGCATGCATCTAAATTGTCATCCGACTCAATTAACCCTCTCTCAAGAGCCGCTCTTCGAAATGTTGGGTATAATATGCCATTGACGGTGTAGAGATCTTCAAAACATGTGGGCCCACTAACATGTGTCAAAAGGATACGTAGGTAGTAGCGTTCACCTTCGGCAGGGTTAGCAGATACCAAACGCCCTAGCATGGCTCCTGATCTTCTTCTATTCCAAGTACGTGAATTTACATCCCAGGTGAAAGTCGCTGGGAAATCTTTGTACAAATGTTGTCTGGCAGTCACATCAATTCTATTCCTTTCAAAGAAAGCAGTTAACATTGATCTCTTGTCTCTTTCTCTTGCAATAATATCAGTCATTACGTCATCGTCTCTGAACCTAACCGTCTGTTTATTCGGAAGATGGAGATGCAATGCCATCACATATGGCTTGATTTTAGCAAGCGGGAAATTATAAAGCCTCCACATTGCCTCAGGCGGCGAGACATAACGTGCATCTTGAAATTTCTTTATTTCATTGATCACAACCTCTTCTCCATCAGGATCGATATGGACAACTTGTTTGTCATGACCCTTGTAAACGTACTTAAAGACATATTTAACAGATTTGATACTTGAGCAAACTTCCACATTGATATGGCAATTGAACATCATTAGTAGTTTGGGATTATAAGGTGCCACCCATCTATTATCTAATGGCTTTCCCCGTACATTGACCTTCATTCCATTATCTCTGCGGCGATACAAAGGATATGAGTCCTCTCCTTGTGTCGTTTTCTCGTTGAATTCCTTGGGATATGAGAAACGACAACGCTTTGGTTCGCCCTGCATGCACGGACTCGAGGTGCGCAGTTGACCACAAGGACCATGTATCATATGTGAAACTACGTACTCATGCATTTTAGGATGCTTTGTGGGATCTGGAATTTCAGCGCACACAATCTTGTCATAATGGTCAGGATTTGACATCTTGTGTTGTGATTTCATTATCAATAGAAAATGTGCATGCGGCAAACCACGTTTTTGAAATTCAATCACGTAAACATATGACTCTACCTCACCAAGGACATGTTTCTTTAAAAGTTGATCCTTGAGATCCTCTAACTTGGCACGAAATGCTCTTGCAACCAATCCAGGGCGATCTTGTGCTGTCTGACCAGGTTTCAGTTCGTCAAGGATCTCATCCCATTTCGGATTGCATGTCATGGTTAGGAATATATCAGGTTTACCGGCACTCTGAACTAATGCCATGGCATCTAAAAAACGTCGTCTCATGTCACGTGGGCCTCCGATGAAAGATGCAGGCAAAACAACTCGTTGCCCGACTCTATTCGATTGAACCTCACCCGCATTGACGCAATCCACAATCCCTTGGTACAAATCTGCTCTTATTCGAGACTGATTTCTTTCACAAAAAAGCAGACGTGATGTCTCGATCTTTATGTATTGATCTACCACAAACTGTTGTAGCAGCCTTCCCCCCAATAAAAGCACGTTGTTAGTCGAACGGATCTGTAACTTATAACAATAGTACTCTCTCATAGTTACGGTAGTTCTTCCTCGGCTATTAGTAGGATCTACATGTATAAAGGTATAATTCACATTGTTAGTAAAATGCATATTCAGTGACTAAAGTATGATTTATAGTTAAATACCGTCCAGATCATCATTATTGCTGTTATCGCCTTCAATTATGTCATTGACGGAAATCCCGTGCCTCTGTATTTTAGGATGCCATCCATGCTCACCATTGGGAAAGAATAAAGGATAACATAATGGATCATAACAACCAAAGTGAGGTTGAATCTTCTGACTGTATTGGGACTTCCCATACACAACGATACTTCTTTCATAAGAAGTGATGCTATCATTACCTTCGACCCAAATGCCTGCAACCTGCATAACAACATTAGGTGTTCGTTATATATGTGGTTCACAAATAGTGCGCATTGTATTTTGAAACACAAAACGTTAACACGCGTTATAAAACCTCGGATGTGGTCGGACGATTGTACACCCGTTGGTCTAGTTCCACGGATGCATTCAAAGTGACTCTATAATTGTCAAGCGGTCCTAGATCAGCAAGGCTTCGAAATGTTGCTACGTATGGATTGGTAGCAAGGACACGTCTTACTATTTGAACAACGTTTCTATCTAGATTTGGCCAGGCTAATCTATGTGCAAACTCTGACTGTTCGTCATAGAAATACAATTGTAAGTACCTCGGCTGTCCATCTCGTGGAACTAATTGATCTAGAATATGATATATCCCTCCACAAACACAAAAAGTATATACGCCAGATGTCATACTCGCCATATGAGTATCTAATTTTACTCCCATTGATGCGAAGGAAAAACTGGTGTTGTATGAACGTATATTATGCCTGAAATGTTTTCCTAGTTCACACTGAGATGTGAAGAGATGGTGTAGTTCTTGTGGGATGATCGTGTTTGCCAACTTTGTCTTACCACTCATGCAACAGAAACTGGGGAATTCAAATTGAAACCTTTTTGCTCCACAGTGAAAGCATGGTTTCTGCTTCTTCAAGACACGATGTGTTTTAGGTACCCCATCGTAAACGTAGTCATATGGGTCCACTAAAAGGATGTCACTTTGAAGGGAGGAATTAATATTGTTCTGAACACTGCATTCTACACCTATGTAATTTGAATAGAATTAAATGATTAGTAATATATGTAATTAAGTGACCTAATTTTCACGATAATATTAAATAAATATACTATGTGACTGGTTATCACTGACCTGTTGATGTGTGCCCGACTTCATTTTCAAACAAAGGTAGTAGTATACCACGTTGACCTTCGATGCCTAATTTATGACAAAAATAATGTAAATGCGAAGAATATTAGTTAAATACTTGAATAATCATGACATAGAATGTAGACAGGTTACCATTGATGCTTGCTTGTTGGTTTAGACTTGCCAACTTGCTTTTTTCCTTTCTCCCTTCATAATACGCCTTATTACGAAGCTTTTTCTTTAAGGAAGCGTCATTCGAACTCATTTGGATTTCGTTCATGTTTAATTGAATAAGAGGTTGTGTTTGGCCCGGTGTAATATTTTCTTTGTTTCCAGAATCAACGACATGTGAAGTTGATGCAGTGTTTGCGCTTGATGTCATTTCGCTCCTACCACAATGATTTGCATAATAATATGAATTACTACGGCGATTTGACAATATCCCTAAAGGTACCCTTTCTGATGGTGTTGTATAGCTTTGAGTCATCACTTCAGATGTTGTAGCTTGTGTAGGTGTAAAAGATTGACTATTTCCCGCACCACAAGCTATTTGTTTCATGTGTTTTTTCTCCTTTTGGCGTGCACGATATTCTCTATTGTTCGCGTTTTTCATTTCTACAAGGATAAATGTAAAGAAAAAGGAATTAAGTTTTGTTATATTATCTAAGATTTTATTTATTTATTTCTACATACCTTTTTGTATATCTATGTTGGCTTGAGAGACATCACCAATGACAGATTTTATGAGCTTGTTATTCTCCTTTCGGCGTGCATAATATTGTTTGTTATATAATTTTCTTTTTTCTACATCACAAGAATAGAGTGTCAGCTTTACTGTGTAACTTAGATAACAAAAATATAATTCTATACCTTTTCGGATATCCAATCCACTCGGAGTAACATCAGCACTTACATTTGAGGTTTGCACTACAAACTGCAAGATCCATAATAAAACTAATATTATTTGTCATGTCATCGGGTTAAACAATTTCTATGTAACTAAACTTGAAAGTTTATAATTACTTTTAAAGGGTCAACGTTTTTGTTTCTTCACATTGAAGAGAGATGAAATACTTCGAGTATTTTAAAGGCTATATTTTTGTTTCTTTAAATTATTTCTATGTTGGTAATTATTTTATTTGACAATATTTATACTCACCAACTCGTCTTTGTTGTCGAAATATGATATAATTGTAATCGTATAATAATGAGATCTGTAATATAACTTTTTTTCCTTATTATTAGTTTACCTAACTTGTTAGATTAAGTGGTAGTATACATAATTGATAGTTTAAAATGTTTAAATTGTCGTTGTATTATCGTTTGATGATTAACAATACGATCACATGATTTAATGTTGTTTATTGGTTATTGGTATAGTACGTGAACCTTGGTTTATTTTGTGTGTTTAATAGGATAACATTTGCTTTTTATTATTTAGATGTGAGGTTCAAATATTATCCCAAAAGAATTGATTTGTACATATACAAACATTATATAATATGAAATTGAAAAACAATCATACAAAAACTCAATAAAATAAATAATTGCCAACAAAACGTTGACCCTTTCAAAATGTAACAATTCAAGAATTATAAAATAGGCATAACCACAATACTTGGTTCTTAAATCCAATAGTCGACCAACATCAACTTAATACTTTAGTAGATTAATAATTAAAAAGAACACATCAACTTTAGAACCGCCCATTCCTAATGTTGTTAGCTTCAGGCATATCCGGTTCGAACTTGACGCTTGTTAACTCCGTAGATTCCAAAACATTATCTGGAGATAAAGATAACATTTAATTATACATGTGGCTATCTTTAAATATATTAAACAAATTATACTTTTATTACTTACTTTCTTTTTGCTGAATAATTTTTACACGAGATGCAAATATTATCTCATGATTAACTATAGATCGAGCAACCATCAACGGAGGTGTCTTATGACAATGATACAAGATCAACTTCACTTGTTGCCCCCTGTGTATTATAAAAAAAAAAGTTTTGGAAAAGTTTGATTAGTTATCGGTAAATAAGTATAATATATAAGATAGAAAAGTTGACCATAAATATAAACGTACGTCAAATCTTGCAGAGTTAGATGACATGATCCCGGGTGAAAAACATTGTGCCTCTTAAGCTTGCCATTAACAACGTATCCAACAACATCTATAACAATTATTGTAAATTAGTGTATTACATAAAATAACAATGACAATAATTAATAGTTAAAGTTGTATACCAGTAAGGATTTTTCGCCCAGTTCTTTCATTTGCAATATCTCGAATAGATGGGACATTTGCATACATAGGAAAATCAGTTTCCTCTTCACTTGACAATGGGCTAAGCTTCGTGTTTTTACTAAAATAAATTTCCCATTCGTCACGTAAGAAAGAGTAGTTTTCGAATCTCCTATAATGATAGAATGTTCCTTCAATTTGAAAATGATCGAGTGAATACATATTCCCTTCTAAAGTCATTTTTTCATAAGCTTTTGCAAAACGACGTGGAACGACTGCCGCTATTCTTTCTCTCTATTATACAAAATGATGTGATTAATAAATATATAACACATAGATTATTGATTAAAGTACAATATATTAAAAATACTTACATTTCTATCAAGTAAAAACAAAATCAAGCTGTCATCTTGAAGATCTCTCCACACAAATTCAACTCGAACGGATTTCAACTTTAACCAAGCGTGAGGTGGATAAAGAGTTGAAAACACATCATGGCAATAGGGGTTCTATTTCTGTATCAAATTAAATTAGAAGATTCAATAAAAATGTAAATATTATATAGGACTACAAAATAAGATGGTTATAACGATTGTAGATTTATCAAGTAAGATATTTGGCTTTTTTGCTACAAAAGATCTTTGTAATCGAACAAATGAAAAGTTGATTACGATTTTCCAAACGGAGGTAGTACCGTAGTACCAACAAATAAATCATGACCGTCTTTGATATTTTGTATTCATGATAATTTATTTTTTATTTTTCATAAACAAGATAGTGCTATTACTATAGTGCTAACTTTTATTTTTTATAAACAAAATAGTGCTATAGTGCTAAAACTATTAAAAAATAGAATATGAGTAAAATACGTTATATATTGTTTAACTCATTTATTTTCAATTAATAAGTAAAGAAACATTGATTTTTTTTATTTAATCCAAAAATTAATGTAAACACTGTTCTCTCACTTCCTGAAACTTCCACCAAAAATACTCTTTATTTTTTTATTTAATCCAAAAAATACGTTATTTGTTCCATCACTTCTTGAAACTTCCACCAAAAAGACTCATTTATTTATTTTTATTTAATCGAAAAAAACGTTATTTAATCCATCACTTCCTGAAACTTCCACCAAGCCTACTCTGTTCTCTCTCATCTAATCCCATCTCAAATCGCCATTCAGTAACTCCTCCAAAGCAAACTATGATCTTTTTAAACCTAAGAAAATTTATTTTCTGTTACAACCAAATCAAGCTACTACCAAATCAAAGAAGAAGATCTTGGAGGAAGAAGAAATAAATAGGGTTGTCTATAGACAGATCTTGTGTGACAGTGACGGTGTAACGATGATGGTACTGATGGTGTACTGACGTCGTCTATTGGTGTGTTTCTGCCCCTATTGTTCGTGTGTCTTTCAGATCTAATCTCAAAACCACCAGGTCATCGTTAATTCGCCGTTAAAAGGTCATCGTTAATTCGCCGTTAAAAGAGCACCTCTGTTATCTTGATATACACTTTG
This sequence comes from Pseudognaphalium luteoalbum, assembly GCA_963422505.1. Taxonomy (NCBI): domain Eukaryota; kingdom Viridiplantae; phylum Streptophyta; class Magnoliopsida; order Asterales; family Asteraceae; genus Pseudognaphalium; species Pseudognaphalium luteoalbum. The sequence goes on along the minus strand of OY730192.1, from coordinate 83,928,029 downwards.
TAAGTTTCTTACCTTTCTTGAGTTAGATCTTGAGAAATTGTTTCGATTTCTGTAATATTTTCTAAATATTGTTATATCTAAAAGGGTTATGTGTTGTTTATGTAGAAAGTCCTAAATATTGTTATATTTTCTAAAAATATTTGCGTAACAAAAATATGTAATCATGTTTACTTCGGGTCATGTAAACATTTTGTTGGCAATTATTATGTTTTCCAGATCTATAATTTTCCACATCTATAATTTTCCAACTTCGATCCGTTTTGATTTTAGGAAATATTATGTTAGGATGAGTATCTATAATTTTGTTGGCAATTATTATGTTTTCCATATCTATAATGAAATTTTTTTGTGTAATAACCATTTTGTTTAATAATCTAAACGTTTTAATAATCTAACTTATATTTTCATTTTTATATACTTACATACTTGCATATAAAATTATACTTACATAATTACATACTTGCATGATTACTTACATACTTTTTATGTGATCGTTAGTCATGTGGATTGATCTCAACCCATGAACATGTTTACATTATTGTTAGTCATGTTACCCGAAACTTACATACTTGTTGCATGATTAGTTACATAATTACATTAGTTTTTGGTGTATTGATCTCAGCATATGAACATATTTACATTATATTTTGATTTCTGAGTTTAATAGTAACTGAGTGATCATTAAAAGACATTGTTTTACTTTAAGTTCAAATGTATAAATTATGTGGTTGCTGATTACTGAGTTTGTGATGGTTGATTTTAGTAGCTTCATGAGAAGTTGGGTAAGCCTACATAAAAATGTGTTATGGTCATACTCGGATGCCTAAATTTGAAGTTCAAACCAGAGGTCATACCCAGTTATTGTTATCACTTACCATAATTGTTCATTTGGTGTAAGTTATATAGGTTGTTATGTGTTTATGATTTGAACAAACAAAAGATAACAATACGTGTTACAATTAAAATAGTAATAATTCCAGGTACACTCATGGTGTTTTATTACAAGATGAACATAGAATCCATTGGGAAGAAATGAAACGAAGAGTAATACTTTCAGGTATTACCAGTTTTATTAAAAGATGAATCATAAAAGTTTACTTAAAATTAAGATAAAATGGGAAAACTGTCTTGAACTTTGTCAATCTTCATCACTTTCGTCAATGAGATTGTAAACTTTGTTACTACTAAAAACTCTTTTATGGTTTTTTCTTGCTCTCTTCACATTTTCCATAGATAAAACTTCTTCGTCATCAGAAATGTCAACAACTTCAATCCGGGTTAAGTCTATCAAGGTGTCATCTTGTTTTCTTTTTTTCGAAATCTGTATATGTAATTAGAACACCATGAGGGTAGTAGGGAATGCTATAAAAATGGTAAATGTTAAGGGATGTAAAACATATATATTTATGGTTTTGTAATCGGTGTTAAGTGTATCAGTATAAATATGAGTAAAGAAACTAATTGTAATATTTATGTTATTTAGACAAGCACATATCATATCATATCTCAAAAGTAAACGTTATCAGGAGCATGAATGTTACCTCATCATCAGTGGAGGGAGCAAGAGTATTAGCAGGAACCGCAGTAGGCACAACAGCAGAAGTAGAAGCAGAAGCTGGATCAACAATGGTAGTTGAGACATGTGCAGAAACCGGATCAATAACAGCAGCAGTTTGTGGAGCAGTTTCAAGAGTAAGTTCAAGATAATTTTCAGCATCAAGGTGAGCATCAATCATGTTGATTTCAGAATCCATAGTTTGTGTGTTGATATTGCTATGGTATAGTTGGTGTGTTGATATTGCAGTGGTAATTTTTCATGAAATAAAACTGTGTATATATAGTGTTAATAGTTTGTTGTATTTATATCAAGTGATTCTGTATTAATGATGAAATTTCCATTTGTGAGTATGTAATTGATATTGTATGTCAATCAGTAATCGTTATTGTATGTGTATGAATGGAATTGATATTTTTTATGAAATGTAATATACTTGCTATGTTTACATTGTTGACTTTCTAAAAGAACTTCTGGATATGTAAGTGACAGCTATACACGGTTTTAGACAGCTGCATATAAATTTGAAGTGAGGGGCATTTAGGGGATTTCGCATATCCCCATGGCTAAGTTTAAGCCAAAATGTCAAAATGAATAATAAGGGGTAGAGATTTGTGAGTATGTAATTGATATTGTATGTCAATCAGTAATCGTTATTGTATGTGTATGAATGGAATTGATATTTTTTATGAAATGTAATATACTTGCTATGTTTACATTGTTGACTTTCTAAAAGAACTTCTGGATATGTAAGTGACAGCTATACACGGTTTTAGACAGCTGCATATAAATTTGAAGTGAGGGGCATTTAGGGGATTTTGCATATCCCCATGGCTAAGTTTAAGCCAAAATGTCAAAATGAATAATAAGGGGTAGAGATTTATTTACAAAAACTTAGTTCGGTGTAACTAAGGATCTTATGTTATTTCATGGTTAAAATAATATAGATTAGGTGATGATAAAATTACTCATTTTAACATATTGTGAGTTTTTGAGGTTATTCATGACACTAAACTTAATTATTGTAAACCTAGTTATATTTTTCAACAAGGACGTTTTGTATTCAACAGTGAAAAAAATTAAGCTATAAAAGCAAAGGGTGTGAGTGGTTGTTTTCGTTGTCTTCCGACGAGAACGTCGTCGGACGGTGTTCCGCTGCACCGTTGTCGTCGTTTCCAGTTAGGACGTCGAAAAACAAAGAAAATATTTCTTTAAAAAAATAGCCGTTAAGGCTGTTTGTAGAAAATAAATAAATACATTTTTAAAAGGAGCCATTTGAGGCTGTTTCCAAAAAAAAATTAAATTTTCAAACCTAAATATTTACCTATTTAAACACAATCTCTCCAACACTTCAAACCACAATTCAAATGCACTCAAAAACTCTTTTACATAAACATATTTAGAAAGTCGGAAACTCTTCCCACTTTCTTCATCATGTCGAAAAATTAAAACAACTCGAACAACCGGTACCATTTACAATCCACTTGAAAACGTTCACGGACGAGTGGCAATCCTCACAACCGCAACAAAATCCACCATCTTTCAACCCACAAATAGTAGGTTTCGCGTCATACGCTTACAACCAACCACCACCAACATACACCCCCGTATACAATCAACAACCACAACTGTGACAACCGTCAAATTAGGACTAGTTATTAGTTTCTAATCATTTTGTAATACATGAAATTAGTGCTATGTATTCGGCTAATTGTGTGTATCAATATGTATATTGATTAATATATATATATATATATATATATATATATATATATATATATATATATACGTGATTAAATTTAATCGTGCATCTTCAACTCAGCCAAATTCCGATTCATTTATACGGGCGTTGGTGAACACAAGTATTAAGTAATATAGAATTATTATTTAATACAGCTCATTATTTATTATATAATATTTTAATAATATACAAAGTATTTCGTATCGTACAACTCAAAATATTCGTGACACAACTTATAAATAATGTAATATTGTTGAAAATAATAATTATTACTTACTCAAATGAAAATAAAACATATTCGTTTTATTTAAATTTACTCAAACGCGACGAAACCATTCAAACCAGGTCCGTCATTCAAACTTAAAGACAAAGATATATTTTTATATCTCACTAAAAGTATTTTTATAAAATCTTTCGATTAAAAGTATATACGATTTTCATTTTTAGAAATTTATCATTTGAAAATATTATACTACTTTACGATCGGGTACGAAAATACGGGTATTTTGTACTACGAATGGGAGCCCAACCGACTCCAATTATTGGAGCCGGATGAATAAACCACCAAACACCCTCTTTCTTTTCTCATTTCTTCATCATCTCTATCTCTCGGCTCTCTCTCGATCTCTTTCAAAATCAAAAACAACAACAATAATATTAACAATAACAAGATCAACAGCAGCAATAAGCATCATCATCATCACCATCTTCATCATCTTCTTCATCTCCATCGCCATCATCATCACCATTCGGTCTCCATTTTTACTCGCAAGAAATCTTTCACTTTTCTTTTAAATTTCGTGTTTAAATAACATATATCATCATGTTTTAGTGTTCTATCATGTAGATTATGTCCAAAACCTATACTCATTTTCCCATCTGATTTCGTGAACAGACCTAGAACAGACTTGAAACGACTTCATAGCCGATCGGCTATGCTCCAGCCGATCGGGCAATCATACCCAGCCGATCGACTATGCTCATCCAGCCGATCGGGTATCACTACTCCAACCGATCGGGTAACCCTTCCCAGCCGATCGGGTATGTGCTCTCAGCCGATCGGCTATGCTCCAGCTGATCGGGTATAGTGTAAAAATACAGATATTTATTAAGTGTTTGAACTAAGATTTTGATGCCTGATTTTACCCCGAATACAAATCTCGACCCCAGCCAGGGGCCAGCCCCTTGGACCCCGTCAGGGGTTGCCACCCCTGGGACCCCGCTAACCAGGGGCGCTGCCCCCGGACCCCCGTACACAGTTCCATACATTATGAAAATACGCTTAAGCAAACACGATAATAATGTTTTCATAAATCATTATTTCAAACTATCACCAACGGGCCGTATACATTTTTCACAACTTCAAACATAAACATCAACCAAAGTAATTGGACATAACTAGTTGAGGGAACAACTAGCATAGATGGTCTGTTGAGACCCCTAATCATTTAAAACCTTGCGCGTTTAACACGCCCAACATATTTCCACATCTAGTCATTAAAACCTTGCGCGTTAAGGACGCCCAGCGGGTTTCAGTCGTTGGAGACGATATCATTTCTATTGTAAACCATCATTTGTGCTTGATAGCATCTCATTAGACTCAGGTGAGTCTCATAGCCCCTATTTTACTGTTTTTAACCCAGGGGTGGGAATACATGCTTGTTTTGTTTTACATGTGAACGCAAGTATCAAAATATCATTATAGATTGCATGAATTGTTTTCTCTAATCGTTTTAAGTCCTCTAGCATAGTTTGGTAATACTTTTGTAGCTTGAATGTTAGTGTATGGTACCATATGGGACTGACAATCCCCGTCCGGGTTAGCAAGCACTGACTGATCAAACGGACGCATTATCATTTGTTCATACGTGTGTTGATTAGGCACACGCATAGAGGCACCCTCGCTCAGGCACTTGATTGTGATCCTGACACCTCAGTTAAGCTCAGACTATGTATTCATGACAGTTATATACATCATTTATCATTTACTAGTTTTCTTAATAGCAAACCATCATACTAAATCTTGCGGTTCATACATTATACTTTATCATTAAACCTGTGAGCTCACCAGCTTTTAGCTGACCATTTTAGCGTGTATTCTCAGGCTCGCAGCAGCAATAGGTCTGCTGACTCAGGATACCCATTAGCTCGAGTCACATACAGACATCAGGAGATTTCCTTGCATTTCTATATTTTTTGTATAAGTATATATATAACACCCCCAAATTTAATGTTTTGCGAAAGCATAATTTGGATGTTACTAATCAATAATCAAAGCACACAGATATATAGCAAACGACTCTATATGCGTCATTTTACCAAAATATATTAATATTAAAAGGTTTACAACAGTTTGAACTCGTACAACTAGAATGTCCAAATGATTAAAATTTAGTTGATTGTCTAAGCGTTTGAAAATGTGTACGACCCGTTGGTGATTGCTTGTAAAAATAATCCCACATTATTATTTTGATGATTTTGAAGTGTTATACCTAAAAATAAGTTCCAATGTGTTTTAGAAGTTGTGTCGCATCCGTGTTTGATGTTATACAAGTTTAACACCTTGTGTGAAAGTTTAGATGTAACACTATTACTCGTGACCCTAGGGTAAGGGCGAAGCCCGTTAATGACGGGGGTCCGGGGGCAGCGCCCCTGGTAGCGGGGTCCAAGGGGCGGCAGCCCCTGGCGGGGTCCAAGGGGCAGAGCCCCTGGCTGGGGTCGAGCTTTGGTGAAAAACGCATCTGGACTTGAATTTGGGTGAAATCGAGTGTTAAAATTTTAGGTCTTGACACTTAGTAAAATTTGTGTTTTTTTGGTTCTGTTTCATGCGACATAGCGTGCAACATACGGCTTTGTGTCGCTAAGTGCGACATAGTCTGTTGTGTCGCAGATCATATCTGTGACATAAGGGCTTGTGTCGCTAAGGGCGACATCCGCAATTTAATGCGACGTAGGGCGTTGTGTCGCTATAAGCGACGTCTGTAATTTCTGCGACATAACTATTTGTGTCGCTATATGCGACATCCGTGATTAATGCGACATAGTGGCTTATGTCGCTATATGCGACATAAGTCTGATTTAGCGACATAAAGGCTTATGTCGCAGGTGGCCTGGAGCCTCTGCGACATAACGCGCTGTTGGCCGGAAAATGAGCCGAAAAGGTGTTTTCCGGCCTCCATTCGACCTGAGACTTTTACCTAACCCATTTTTGGACATTTTAAGCTTAAACAAACTATAAACATGTAAAAATAAGTGAAAATGATGAATTTTGAGAGTTCGCCGGAAACTTACGAAGTGATGAATCGAAATTCCAGAAAGATAGGAGTGTAGATCATGACGCGGTGGTTCTTTTCTTCCAAATGAGTAAGTCGATTGGAGCAAGTTTGGTGGTGATTTTCTTAGATTTAAGGTGATGGTGGTTTTGGTTTTGTTTGAGAGAAAGGGAATGAAAGAAATGGAGAGAGAGGAGGGAAGTGAGGAGAATGGGGAGGGGGAAGGGAATTTGGGCTGATTTTTGGGGAGAGGGGGAAGGGTTTTCTCCCAACTTTTAGTCCCCGCGTTAGCGCTCCGTGTGGTGTTCGTTTTCCCCGGTCGTTTAAACGTTAAATAATTATTTTATACATTTAAATATATGTTTTAAAATACAAATGTTTATTTAATATTTTTGTTGAAGTATTTTACCAAATACTTAATAACTTAAATGATTTCATTTGTTTGTGTGTTAAGTATATATGTCGCGTAGACGTTTATTATACAATACGAAATGTAATTGAAATATTATCAAAATAATATTTTGGTTATAGTAGTGTTATTAAATAATGTTGCACTTATTTAATAAAAATGTTCACCAACGTCCGTATTTACTTGAACCGAATTACATTCGATTTGAAACTTGTACGATTTAATCGAATCGCATATTCGTATATATATTCAACAATATATATATATTTCGATACATTAATTAGCCTACAACCAACTAATTACATGTATTAACAACTGGTTAGGTACTAATCACTAGTCCTAATTTGGCGGGTGTTACATTCTCCCCCTGTTAGGAGAATTTCGTCCCGAAATTTAGCTCGATGTAGCGTTTGATGTAGAGTCAGTGAATAACTGATGGTACTTGAGTCGCATTTGGTCTTCCCGTTCCCAGGTGAATTCCGGACCACGCCGCGAATTCCACCTGACCTTAACGATGGGAATACGACTTTGTTTGAGTTGTTTGACCTCACGGTCCATGATTTCCGCAGGTTCTTCAACAAAATGAAGTTTGTCATCGACGCTAATCTCGTCGAGTGGGAGGATGAGTGTCTCATCAGACAGGCATTTCTTTACGTTAGAAATGTGAAAAATAGGGTGCACGCTGCTGAGCTCAGCTGGCAGCTGCAGTCGATATAACACAGGGCCAATCCTTTCGAGGATCTCAAAAGGCCCAATGTATATGGGATTTAACTTCCCGCGTTTGCCGAATCGGATCACGCCTTTCCAAGGCAATACTTTAAGGAGTACTCGATCCCCAACCTGGAACTCGAGTGGTTTGCGTCTCACGTCAGCATAACTTTTCTGATGATCACGTGCGGCTTTGAGTTTGTTTTGGATTTTGACAATTTTCTCGGTGGTTTCGTATATGAGTTCAGGACCAGTGAGTTGACTGTCTCCCACTTCGGTCCAACAGATCGGTGATCGGTACTTACGACCGTACAGTGCCTCGAATGGTGCAGCCTTAATGCTGGCATGATAACTGTTATTGTAGGAAAACTCGCACAATGGCAGGTGTCTTTCCCAGTTTGCACCGAAGTCAACTACGCAAGCTCGTAGCATGTCTTCCAGTGTCTGAATATTCGTTCACTTTGGCCATCGGTTTGAGGATGGTATGCGGTACTCATATCAAGTCGGGTACCTAAAGATTTTTGGAGTGATTGCCAAAAGTGAGATGTGAAACGAGCATCCCTGTCAGAGATAATCGAGGTTGGGACACCATGTCGGGAAACAATTACTTTGACGTAGATTTTTGAGAGTCGTTCCATTTTATCGGTTTCCTTGATTGCCAGGAAATGAGCAGATTTAATGAGACGATCAACGATCACCCAAATGGTGTCGCAACCGCTCGATGACTTGGGTAGTTTGTTTATGAAATCCATGGCAATTTGTTCCCATTTCCATTCAGGAATGCTGGGCTGCTAAAGTAACCCAGAAGGTTTTTGATGTTCGGTTTTGACTTTCGAGCAAGTAAGGCACTTGCTGACATATGTGGCGATTTCGGCTTTTGTCACACCCCGCCAAACGGTAATTACAATTAGTTATGATTAGTTTGCGAAAGCTTTAATGATGTGGCGGGGCTGCGAACAGTATTTTCAACCCAACAAATACATACATACTTAGAGCATATGGTTATCGCACAACTTTATTTATCAAGGATGCCAAGTTTAACAGTTATTACAAAAGTAGTATGACTATGTAAGTCGTAACAGTAGTAGTAGAGTTTAAAACATTTAGTTTTACAATACATAAGTTTAATACAAGATTTCGTAAGTATGACTGCAGTGTTTGCAGTTATACGGAGGAAATCCTTCAAAAGCGGTCCTAAAAGTATGTGGCATCCTAAGTAGTCCAGGGTTGTCCATCCTGAATGCATGCGATTACTTACCCAGCTAATTTCCTGAAAAACATAGAGAAATTCGTCAACGAATATGTTGAGTGAATTTACAGGTTTGTATATGTATGTGGTTAGTTAAACCAGGTTTGTAGAAATGAACTGTTATTCATTTATAAAATACAAGTTATGTAGGGTTGTTACCCTAAAGTATAGTTTTATGTGGGATGTCATCCCAAAATATGTTACTGGTTGTTTACCAGTGTAAAATAAGTTACCGGTATGTTTTCCGGTGTTTAACAGTTGTAGGATTCGTTCTTCCTAAAAGTATGTGGGAGTTTACTTAGACCATGATCCCCTGAAAGGTGAGCTAAACCTCGCAGGTTAAAGTAACGCGACATAACCCTATAACCAAACCACAACCAGAACTTATGTTGCTTGCCTGAATGGACGTTTAAGTATACGCTCCACCGTAGGAGGGTCGTCACGGAAATAATACTATCCGTATACTCAGTGGCTAGAGTCACCTAGCTAATGGTTACAGTAGCATGTCATGAGGTCTTTTCATGCACACATTCCAAGTCTGGGTCCGTACTAGGATACTTTGTCTAATTCTCAAAATAATAGTGAATATGCAATATCACAAATCAACAGTTGTATAAAAGCAATATAGCATTTATAGTTTGATTGCATGCGTTGGCATGCAATTTCTATGTTTAACACCCCTGTGTTTTAAAAGCAGAAAACATTTAAAAGTATGGGCTGTAAACTCACTGTGTTTTGCTCGGTATAGATGCTAGCAGCCGACAGGTAAACGCCCAAGGTATATTAACCTATGTATGATAAATGTATTAACATAAGTACGTTTGATTTATTTAATCAACTTATGTTAACGGTTTATTTGTCTGAAGAAATTGTTGATTTCTTAATAATGTATGTCATTGAATTCGTTGATGAGATTGTGTTGAAATATTGTTATTATTTCTCACATCGTATTCCTTGTCAAGTTTACATATAATTGGATGTCGTTTTGTTCCCTTTGTGTATATATATGAAAAATTATATAGTTATAGTTTCAACACATTGAATTTGTCGTGTGTATGTATATATATATTTATATATATATAAGTTCTAAATACGTGGTTCACGTATTAAAATGTATATAAGTTTTATTTGTTATAAAACTTCTCACTGTATTTATTTCCGTTTATAAAATAAATAAATGTTATCGTTATTGAAAATTCGTCATTTGTATATACATAATATATATATATATATATATAGACTCGTCGTTCGTCATTTAGTATATATATATATATATATATATATATATATATATATATAATCATAAACGTTTGTTGATATATATATATATAGATATATATATATATATATATATATATAAGTTTATAAGTTATAAGTATGTCATAACTTTATAAAAATGAATTATTCGTTCTCATTTAAAGTTATATATTTCAACTATTAGTTCGAGTCGTTTTATATTTTATTGTTTAATGGTTCGTTGGGCTCGACCCCACATTTAGCCCGTTTATATGGCCCATTCAATAATTATTTCTTGTTTGGCTAAATTTAGTAATTAAGTATTTCGGCCCATTCTGATTTATTAATCCATTAAACATTTTAGTCCAAGCCCAGATTACAGCCGGTCCAGCCCACAGCCTAGCTCAGCCGTTCGGCTTGGGCCAGCCGTTCGGCTTGCGCAGTCCAGCCGTTCGGCTGGGAGCCTCGGCCCAGTCCATTTTCGCTCGGTCCAGTCCGCGTAATTAGTCCATTAACTGTTCGGCCCAAACACCCTAACCCATCCGTCCGTTCGGGTAAAAAGTTGCAAACCGTTCGGCTCAACTAAACTAGCCGATCGGCTCAGTTTGTTGAGCCGTTCGGATCATCCATTCCAGCCGATCGGCTGGCCCAAGCCAACCGATCGGGTTGGTTCGTCTCCAACCTCTCGCACTCTGTTCTTGGTCTGTATTTGTTATACATATATATACATGTTTAGTTTCGAATGTTTAGCTCATTTTTACACCATTCCTATATCATAACATCATTATATAATGTTATATCACATATATAACAACTTTCACATATATGATTTGTGATTTCAAGTTTGGTTTCATACAAACCCATTTCAAGAACAACTCAAACAATCATCAACTTATGGTGTTATATACATAGATTATGATACATAAACATGTTAGATTACGAAATTTAAGTGTAGAATCAAAGGTTAGAAAGTTTCTCACTTTGAGAAAAATGACGATGGTGATGAGGCCGTGAGTTGATGATGGTGTTCCTGGTTTGTTGTTCTACTACTTCTCTTCTACTGCTCTGCTGCTACTGGTTCTTTTGTGTGTTTAGCTCAAGAGAAGAAGATAAAAAAGATAGATAATGATAGGTGTGTGTGTTGATCAAATGAAGGAAAGGAGGGAGTGTGTAAAAATCAAACGAGTATGGCAGTGATATCATACTGCCTCCTCAATTATTTGAGGTTGGTGGAATTATTTGGCCCGTTAATTTCAGGCACGGGTATAATTTGTGCAATATAAAATTTAGCATTTTATGTTTTTATTTTGTAGATGCTCTCCTGGTTTTTATTTAAATTTAGAATAATGAGATTTACATTATTTTAGACGGTTGTACAAACTTGTACATTGGACTGCTACCATTCAATTGAGTGTCAAATTTCAGTCGAATTTCGGGTTCATATTTTGAGGTAACTTTCCAAATACTTTCGAATGAATGAGAAAATTTGAATTTTTCTCATTTTGATCTCCGGGTGCATTTAAAAATTATTTCTCTTCGTTTTATAATACGTTTTATGTTAAACGTATATTTAACTCGTTTTATCTATATGTTATAGATACAATAGTACTCGTAATTAATAATTGAATTATTAATTATATTGTGTCATCAACTTTTGCTGTATTTTTCTGTCGGGTTCGTTCCGATACGTTTGTACGTGATTATTATTATTAATCACATAATATGTGATACTTTTTGTTGAAAAGTATTGGGCTGCTAGGCTTACATCACATCAAAAGTTTTGTTTTAATTTAATCAGGAAATTAGCGTAAGAATGCACATGCTTAAATGTTAATCAGTACCTAATTTGGAGAGTTGTCACATTCTCCCCCCGTTAGGGAAATCTCGTCCCGAGATTTAATTCGTGTCGTGAGTCACGATCACGGTTTCAAATAGTCGAGAATACTTCTTGCGCATTTCATCCTCACGTTCCCAGGTGAACTCTGGTCCATGTTTTGAGTTCCAACGAACTTTAACTAACTTGATTCGTTTGTGTCGAAGTTTCTGCGTTTTCGTGTCCATAACCTCGATAGGTTCCTCCACAAAGTTTAGTTTTGAGTCAATGAAGACTTCGTCCAGAGGGATGATATGTGTTTCATCGGAAAGACACTTTTTCAAGTTAGATATATGAAAGGTGTCATCGATACTACTAAGCTCTTGCGGTAGCTTGAGCTTGTAGGCGACAGGACCAATCCTTGCAAGGATCTCGAATGGTCCGATGTATCGTGGGTTCAGTTTACCTCGTTTACCAAATCGTACGACCCCTTTCCAGGGTGCCACTTTGAGTAGGACTTTGTCACCTACTTGAAACTCTAAAGGTTTCCGTCTATTATCGGCATAACTCTTTTGTCGGTCACGTGCTGTTTTCAATCGGTTAAGCACTTGAGATATCTTGTCCGTAGTTTCTTGGACTATCTCAGGGCCCGATAATTGTCTGTCGCCCAACTCTGCCCTACAGAGTGGCGTTTGGCACTTGCGTCCATACAATGCCTCAAATGGTGCCATCTGTATGCTGGTGTGATAACTGTTGTTGTAAGAAAATTCTGCTAAAGGTAGGTGTGTATCCCAATTACCTCCAAAGTCTATCACACATGCTCTTAACAGGTCTTCGAGCGTTTGTATCGTTCGCTCGCTCTGGCCGTCAGTTTGTGGGTGGTAGGCAGGTATCATGTCGAGTCTAGTACCCAATGCATGTTGAAGTGTTTGCCAGAAGCGAGAAGTGAATCGTGCATCTCTATCAGAGATGATGGATAATGGCACCCCATGTCGAGAAACGACCTCTATCAAATAGATTCTGGTCAGTTTCTCCATTTTGTCCGTTTCCTTGATAGCAAGGAAGTGGGCTGATTTCGTCAATCGATCGACAATCACCCATATGGTGTCAACTCCGGATGTTGTTCTCGGTAACTTTGTGATGAAGTCCATCGTGATGTGTTCCCATTTCCATTTAGGCATTTCGGGTTGTTGCAAAAGCCCAGACAGCTTTTGGTATTCGACCTTGACTTTTGCACAAGTCAAGCACTTACTAACGTATGTGGCAATGTCTCGTTTCATGCCAGGCCACCAGTAAAATCCTTTCAAATCGTGATACATCTTATCTGCACCAGGATGTATCGAGTAGTTGGACTTATGAGCTTCGTCCAAAATCAACTTGCGTAATTCCTCTACGCACAGTACCCAAATTCGATTCATGAAGTACAACACCCCGTTGTCTTTGGTTTCAAGTTGTTTCTCCATTCCCTTCAAGGATTCTTCCTTAAGGCGTTCGGGAATGAATGCTGATTGTCGAGCGTCACGAATTTGAGTAATGAGATTTGAGTGGATCGTCAAACCCAAAGCTCGAACTCCACGGGGTTTGACTCGTTCTTTACGACTCAAGGCATCAGCTACAACATTTGCTTTGCCCGGGTGATACTTAATCTCACAGTCGTAATCGTTCAGTAATTCGACCCAACGACGTTGTCTCATGTTGAGTTCTTTCTGGTCGAATATATGCTGGAGACTTTTGTGATCCGTGAAGATTGTACACTTTGTACCATATAGGTAGTGTCTCCAAATCTTAAGTGCAAAAACGACTGCTCCTAGCTCTAAGTCATGCGTCGTATAGTTCTTTTCGTGAACTTTCAATTGTCGAGACGTGTAAGCAATGACTTTGTCGTTTTGCATCAATACGCAACCCAATCCCTGATGTGAAGAATCACAGTAGACAACAAAGTTTTCTACTCCTTCTGGTAGTGATAGGATTGGTACGGTACTTAGTTTCTGTTTCAACAAGTGGAAAGCATTCTCTTGCTTCTCGCCCCAATCAAATTTCTTATCCTTTTGAGTTAGAGCGGTAAGTGGTTGGGCTATTTTCGAGAAGTTCTCGATGAATCGTCGGTAATAGCCGGCTAGTCCAAGAAATTGTCATATCTCGGATGGCGTTTCGGGGCTTCCCAGTTTTTAATTGCCTCAATTTTGGATGGATCCACATGAATTCCTTGGTTATTGATCACATGACCAAGGAAATGAACCTCACGCATCCAAAATTCACACTTAGAGAATTTTGCGTAAAGCTTCTCTTTCTCCAGTAATTCAAGAATCATTCTCAAATGTTTCTCGTGATCCTCCTTCGTTCGGGAGTATATCAATATGTCATCGATAAACACGATCACGAACTTATCAAGATAAGGTTTGCATACTCTATTCATGAGGTCCATGAACACTGCTGGTGCGTTTGTCAGTCCCAATGGCATGACTAGGAACTCGTAATGACCGTACCGAGTCCTAAACGCAGTCTTAGGAATATCCTTATCCCGAACCTTCAGTTGATGGTAACCAGATTGCAAGTCAATCTTCGAATAGAAACTTGACCCTTGCAGCTGGTCAAACAAGTCATCGATGCGAGGTAGTGGATATCGATTCTTAATAGTTACTTTGTTCAGTTCCCGATAATCGATACACATTCACATTGATCCATCCTTTTTCTTGATGAATAAAACCGGAGCTCCCCAAGGTGAAAAGCTCGGTCGGATGAATCCTAAGTCTAAGAGTTCCTGCAGTTGTGCAGACAACTCTTGCATTTCCGATGGAGCAAGACGGTAAGGTGCACGAGCAATTGGTGTTGCTCCGGGTACTAGGTCAATATGAAATTCAACCTGTCGTGGGGGTGGTAATCCTGGAAACTCGTCAGGAAATACTCCCGGATAGTCACATACGATAGGTACATCGTCTATACGTCGCTCCTTGGGTTTCTTTACTACAATGTGTGCCAAAAATGCTTGGTATCCCTTTCGGAGATACTTACTGGCTTTCAAGCATGTAATCATTTTTGTGGCACTTTTTCGTTTCTCACCCTGGACCATGAGAGTTTCTCCTGTCGGTAGCGGTAAGCGTACCAACTTATCGTAACATATGATCTCGGCACGGTTCTTAGACAACCAATCCATGCCGACTACAACGTCAAAACTTCCCAACTTTACCGGTAGCAAGTCTATTTCGAAGAGATGACCCTCTAATTCCAAGGTACATCCCGGTACTATTTCTCCTGACTCGATTAACTCACCATCGGCTAGTTCAATAGTATATTTGTTATCTAACTTACATGATTCAAGTTCTAATAGTGTTCTAAACTCATTAGACACAAAACTTAAATCATCACCTGAATCGATTAACACAGAGGCATAATGGTTGTTTAAAAGAAACGTACCAGTGACGGTGTTAGGGTCCTGGCGTGCCTCTTGTGCTCCGATCAAAAATGCTCTTCCTTGAGCCGGCTGATTGATGATGTTGTTGGCTCGGTTGTTGTTACCACGGTTGTTGTTGTTGTTGTGCTTTTGGTTGTTCTGGTTGTTGTTGTTGGGGTTTTGGTTATTGAGTCGAGGGCAACGGTTCCGATAGTGCCTCGTGTCGCCACATTCAAAACACCCTTGGTTTCGGCGTTCTGTGTTTTCCCTAGGGGTAGGGCTAACTTTGCAGTTTTGGGTTTTGTGACCCCAACCTCTACAGTTTTTGCAATACCAACATTCTCCCTCGTGGTGTTTGCTACATTTATCACACTTAGGTTTGTTACCCAAGTATGGTTTTGGTTCCACAGTGGTGGCAGCATAGGACTTTGGGTTCCCAGATCCCTTCTTATTTGTTTGACCCTGACGATCACTTCCTCTGTCATTCCACTTACGCTTTGTACCTCCAGAACTGCCAGCTTCAGTACTGCTCGGCTCAACCTTGCCCGATGCAGTTTTCTTGGTCAGGGTTCCCATCCTGACTGCCTCATCGGTCAGACTTTGCGCTAAAACAACAGCGCTCCTGAATGTGTCAGGTTTGGAAGAGGTAACCAAACTCCTGATTTGCGGTGCCAGGCCATATACATAACGCTCGATGCGCTTGTACTCAGGTGTCACCATATGTGGCACTAGACGTGCTAGTTCCTGAAACTTGGTTGTATAGCCAATGACATCGGCACCAATCATAGTGATGTTCCACAGCTCAGTTTCGACTTTCTGCATCTCACTACGGGGACAGAACTCCTCTAACATCATGTTTTTCAGTACTTCCCATGACATGGAGTAGGCAGCTAGTCGACCAAGTGATTGGACTTGACTGTTCCACCATGTGAGAGCTTTGTCAGCAAGGGTGCAGGTGGCATACTTCACCATACAGTCGGGTGAACAGTCACTAATGTCCAATACCGACTCTGTCTTCTCTATCCAATGTATAATCCCAATAGCACCCTCGGTGCCACGAAAAGTAACTGGCTTACAAGCCTGGAATGTCTTGTATGAACACCCTTGGCGAGTATTCGCAGGTGTCTCAGTGTTAACAAGGGTAGACCCGCTGTTATTCATTCCATTCTCGCGATTTCGGCTTGCTTCATACTCAGCAATACCTTCAGCTATTCATCGCGCAATCATTTGTTCAGTAGTTTCATTGTAGTTGGGTGGGGGAACAGTTTCAGGAATGGAAGAAGGAGTCGTTCGTCGACTGTTCTTAGTCATCCGTCGTTTTGGTGGCATGATTCCGTTCTGCGATGAAATAAAAATGCAGAAGTCAATGCCAAGATATTGAATGTGATGAACAAGATTTCACATTGTTTAACAAGGGAACAATATGAAGAATTGAAGGACAAGATTTTGTATCACATGTCGCACGACTTTAAAACGCCCATATGTAGTTAGTACAATATAATCACGTTGACCAGGCGTCATTATATAATGCTAAATACATATTTCTTTTCATCATCATTTAACACAATCGAGTTCCAAGAAATTCAAGATAAGAATCAATAATCAAGGTGTGGTATGTTTCATGGTTTTCAGGGAATGACTTCAAATGTTATTGATTGGTTATCGTTTCTAACACATGTATATAAATGTAGATATAATACTATAGTCGTTGTTGAATGTAATGAATACGAAATACAATCAAACATAAGTTATATTATATCAAAAGGTGTAGCGCTGATACAATAGTTTTATACAAAACAAGATGGGATCCCTAATACGCCCCATCAGCGGTTAGCGCTATACAAAATACAATGGGTTTTCCTATACATACACCCATTCTATCAACAGTTTTCCATCTAGTACATGTCTAGTAAATACATATACCTACCCATCTGATACCGGTCTATACAATACGTGATGGACCCACTAATATATCCATCATCCAAAAGTAATCGGTCTAATGCCCAGTAGGCACAAACCGCCATACATAAGTCTAATGAAAATAAGGTAGAAACAACCCCACAGCTGTCCTCAGCACAGCTATCATCACACAAGCTCCAATCATCAACCCTGCTGTCCTCGCACGTCTCTCTAGCACCCTGACACGAGCATGTGCGGTCTCAGCTATCTCCCTGGCAGCAACCACGTTGCTCAACAAGAAGTGGCAACGCTCATGCATGTCTGTCATGTCTCCATCTAGGCGGGAGACATCACTTTGTAGCTCTGCAAGGTGAACACCTCTGCTACCAGAAATACGAAATAATGTGCGAATCACAGCCACAATGGTAGGGAGAGTCAACTCTATAGGCTCTCCAGTAGTAGGCAGTGGCGCGGAGGATCGGGAGGACTCCCCAGCCTCAAAAGTTGAAGGAAAACCCTCCAACGACCTCCACCGCCCTAACATAGGATTCATCCACTCCAAGTGAGCAAGCCTAGGTACCCTCTGTGGCGGCTCATCAAAATGTATCACCCTCTCCTCTGCCATCGGCGCCTTTTCACGGGGCGCAAGTGGTCCTCTAGGAAAGTCTCGGACACACATATGGGGTATCCTCCTAGGTACCGGTCCTCTGGAAGGTCCAGCAGTCGTATGGCGTGTCGCCATAAAGGTAGACCCTAACATATGAGTGGTAGGGTCAGTGGGGGTAGTAGTAGGTGGGACCACATGTGCAGTAGGTGGTAGGGTGATGTAAGCATCACCGGTGTCATCAGATAGAGCTCTCGGGTGAACTGGTGGACTCACAACTCCGGTGCTAGCGTCGCTATGGTAGGAATCCTCAGTCGGCTCCACATCAGAAGCATACAAGTAAATCGGACTGTGCCTCGACATGCTGAGACAAAAGAAGTCGTAGGTGACGTGTTAGTCGTATGTTAGAAGTATGCAAAGTGCGTATGCATGCAATGAATGTTCTAGCCAAGGCTATAGTCTAGGTCTCTAAGGTTTTAGGTCACATAAAGACTTCTAGTTCGCTATAACCAATGGCTCTGATACCAAGTCTGTCACACCCCGCCAAACGGTAATTACAATTAGTTATGATTAGTTTGCGGAAGCTTTAATGATGTGGCGGGGCTGCGAACAGTATTTTCAACCCAACAAATACATACATACTCAGAGCATATGGTTATCGCACAACTTTATTTATCAAGGATGCCAAGTTTAACAGTTATTACAAAAGTAGTACGACTATGTAAGTCGTAATAGTAGTAGTAGAGTTTAAAACATTTAGTTTTACAATACATAAGTTTAATACAAGATTTCGTAAGTATGACTGCAGTGTTTGCAGTTATACGGAGGAAATCCTTCAAAAGCGGTCCCAAAAGTATGTGGCATCCTAAGTAGTCCAGGGTTGTCCATCCTGAATGCATGCGATTACTTACCCAGCTAATTTCCTGAAAAACATAGAGAAAGTCGTCAACGAATATGTTGAGTGAATTTACAGGTTTGTATATGTATGTGGTTAGTTAAACCAGGTTTGTAGAAATGAACTGTTATTCATTTATAAAATACAAGTTATGTAGGGTTGTTACCCTAAAGTATAGTTTTATGTGGGATGTCATCCCAAAATATGTTACTGGTTGCTTACCAGTGTAAATTAAGTTACCGGTATGTTTTCCTGTGTTTAACAGTTGTAGGATTCGTTATTCCTAAAAGTATGTGGGAATTTACTTAGACCATGATCCCCTGAAAGGTGAGCTAAACCTCGCAGGTTAAAGTAACGCGACCTAACCCTATAACCAAACCACAACCAGAACTTATGTTGCTTGCCTGAACGGATGTTTAAGTATACGCTCCACCGTAGGAGGGTCGTCACGGCAATAGTACTATCCGTATACTCAATGGCTAGAGTCACCTAGCTAATGGTTACATTAGCATGTCATGAGGTCTTTTCATGCACACATTCCAAGTCTGGGTCCATACTAGGATACTTTGTCTAATTCCCAAAATAATAGTGAATATGCAATATCACAAATCAACAGTTGTATAAAAGCAATATAGCATTTATAGTTTGATTGCATGCGTTGGCATGCAATTTCTATGTTTAACACCCCTGTATTTTAAAAGCAGAAAACATTTAAAAGTAGGGGTTGTAAACTCACCGTGTTTTGCTCGGTATGAATGCTAGCAGCCGACAGGTAAACGCCCAAGGTATATTAACCTATGTATGATAAATGTATTAACATAAGTACGTTTGATTTATTTAATAAACTTATGTTAACGGTTTATTTGTCTGAAGAAATTGTTGATTTCTTAATAATGTATGTCATTGAATTCGTTGATGACATTGTGTTGAAATATTGTTATTATTTCTCACATCGTATTCCTTGTCAAGTGTACATATAATTGGATGTCGTTTTGTTCCCTTTGTGTATATATATGAAAAATTATATAGTTATAGTTTCAACACATTGAATTTGTCGTGTGTATGTATATATATATTTATATATATATAAGTTCTAAATATGTGGTTTACGTATTAAAATGTATATAAGTTTTATTTTTTATAAAACGTCTCACTGTATTTATTTCCGTTTATAAAATAAATAAATGTTATCGTTATTGAAAATTCGTCATTTGTATATACATAAAATATATATATATATATAGACTCGTCGTTCGTCATTTAGTATATATATATATATATAATCATAAACGTTTGTTAATATATATATATATAGATATATATATATAAGTTTATAAGTTATAAGTATGTCATAACTTTATAAAAATGAATTATTCATTCTCATTTAAAGTTATATATTTCAACTATTAGTTCGAGTCGTTTTATATTTTATTGTTTAATGGTTCGTTGGGCTCGGCCCCACATTTAGCCCGTTTATATGGCCCATTCAATAATTATTTCTTGTTTGGCTAAATTTAGTAATTAAGTATTTCGGCCCATTCTGATTTATTAATCCATTAAACATTTTAGTCCAAGCCCAGATTACAGCCGGTCCAGCCCACAGCCTAGCTCAGCCGTTCGGCTTGGGCCAGCCGTTCGGCTTGCGCAGTCCAGCCGTTCGGCTGGGAGCCTCGGCCCAGTCCATTTTCGCTCGGTCCAGTCCGCGTAATTAGTCCATTAACTGTTCGGCCCAAACACCCTAACCCATCCGTCCGTTCGGGTAAAAAGTTGCAAACCGTTCGGCTCAACTAAACTAGCCGATCGGCTCAGTTTGTTGAGCCGTTCGGATCATCCATTCCAGCCGATCGGCTGGCCCAAGCCAACCGATCGGGTTGGTTCGTCTCCAACCTCTCGCACTCTGTTCTTGGTCTGTATTTGTTATACATATATATACATGTTTAGTTTCGAATGTTTAGCTCATTTTTACACCATTCCTATATCATAACATCATTATATAATGTTATATCACATATATAACAACTTTCACATATATGATTTGTGATTTCAAGTTTGGTTTCATACAAACCCATTTCAAGAACAACTCAAACAATCATCAACTTATGGTGTTATATACATAGATTATGATACATAAACATGTTAGATTACGAAATTTAAGTGTAGAATCAAAGGTTAGAAAGTTTCTCACTTTGAGAAAAATGACGATGGTGATGAGGCCGTGAGTTGATGATGGTGTTCCTGGTTTGTTGTTCTACTACTTCTCTTCTACTGCTCTGCTGCTACTGGTTCTTTTGTGTGTTTAGCTCAAGAGAAGAAGATAAAAAAGATAGATAATGATAGGTGTGTGTGTTGATCAAATGAAGGAAAGGAGGGAGTGTGTAAAAATCAAACGAGTATGGCAGTGATATCATACTGCCTCCTCAATTATTTGAGGTTGGTGGAATTATTTGGCCCGTTAATTTCGGGCACGGGTATAATTTGTGCAATATAAAATTTAACATTTTATGTTTTTATTTTGTAGATGCTCTCCTGGTTTGTTATTTAAATTTAGAATAATGAGATTTACATTATTTTAGACGGTTGTACAAACTTGTACATTGGACTGCTACCATTCAATTGAGTGTCAAATTTCAGTCGAATTTCGGGTTCATATTTTGAGGTAACTTTCCAAATACTTTCGAATGAATGAGAAAATTTGAATTTTTCTCATTTTGATCTCTGGGTGCATTTAAAAATTGTTTCTGTTCGTTTTATAATACGTTTTATGTTAAACGTATATTTAACTCGTTTTATCTATATGTTATAGATATAATAGTACTCGTAATTAATAATTGAATTATTAATTATATTTTGTCATCAACTTTTGCTGTATTTTTCTGTCGGGTTCTTTCCGATACGTTTGTACGTGATTATTATTATTAATCACATAATATGTGATACTTTTTGTTTAAAAGTATTGGGCTGTTAGGCTTACATCACATCAAAAGTTTTGTTTTAACTTAATCAGGAAATTAGCGTAAGAATGCACATGCTTAAATGTTAATCAGTACCTAATTTGGAGAGTTGTCACAACTTTCATGTTCGGCCACCAATAGAATTCCTTGATGCCGTGGTACATTTTGTCGGATCCCGGATGAATAGAATATTTGGACTTGTGAGCTTCATCCATCACCAAATCCCGAAGGTTCCCAAAACTAGGCAACCAGATTCGATTTGAGAAGTACCTAATTCCGCTAGGTTTGGTCTCGAACTGTTTATCCATGCCTCGCAAGGCTTTATTTTTGATGTTATCGGGTTTGAGGGCTTCGAGTTGAGCAGTGTGAATCTGAATGTTTAAATCGTTATGAATAGTCATACTGAGGGCTCGGACTTGAAGTGGTTTCGGCCGTTCCTTTCGACTGAGGGCATCGGCAACAACATTTGTCTTCCCTGGATGGTATTTGATTTCGTAGTCATAGTCGGTGAGTAACTCGACCCAACGACGTTGTCTCATATTGAGGTCTTTTTGGTCGAAGATGTGTTGGAGACTTTTGTGATCGGTGAACACGGTACTTCTGGTACCATAGAAGTAGTGTCTCCAGATTTTGAGAGCGAACGCCACGGCCCCTAGCTCGAGGTCGTGAGTCGTGTAGTTCTTCTCATGAACTTTAAGTTGTCGGGAAGCGTAAGCAATGACCTTGTCTCGTTGCATCAACACGCAACCGAGACCTTGGTGGGAAGCATCACAGTATACCACGAAGTCATCGGTGCCTTTGGGTAAAGATAGAATAGGAGCACTGCAAAGCTTGAGTTTTAATAGCTGGAATGCTGACTCTTGTTTGTCAGTCCAATTGAATTTCTTTTCCTTTTGATTTAGTGTCGTGAGTGGTTGAGCTATTTTGAAGAAATTTTTGATGAACCGACGATCATAACCGGCCAATCCTAGAAATTGGCGTACCTCGGTTGGAGTAGTTGGCGCTTGCCAGTCTTTGATAGCTTCGATTTTCGATGGGTCGACGTGAATTCCTTGACTATTAACAACATGTCCAACGAATTGGACGGATTGTATCCAGAACTCACACTTGGAGAATTTGGCGTATAACTCCTCGTGTTTGAGTAGTTCTAGAATGGTTTTGAGGTGTTGCGCGTGTTTTCGTTCGTTGCGCGAATAGATGAGAATGTCATCGATAAAGACAATGACAAACTTGTCGAGGTAAGGTTTGCACACCCGATTCATAAGATCCATAAATACAGCCGGTGCATTTGTTAAACCGACGGGCATCACCTGAAATTCATAATGCCCATAACGAGTTCGAAAAGCAGTTTTCGGGATGTCGGTGTCGCGAACTCGAAGTTGATGATAACCTGACCGAAGATCGATCTTTGAATAAATACTCGACCCTTGTAGTTGGTCAAACAGGTCATCGATGCGAGGAAGTGGATACCGGTTCTTGACGGTTAGCTTGTTCAACTCTCGGTAGTCGATACACATTCAGAAAGAACCGTCTTTCTTTTTAATAAATAAGACCGGAGCTCCCCAAGGTGAAGAACTCGGTCTAATAAATCCTCTGTCTAGGAGTTCCTGTAACTGGGTGGACAGCTCCTGCAGTTCGGAAGGAGCTAGGCGGTAGGGTGCTCGGGCTATCGGTGCGGCACCCGGCACAAGATCGATCGAGAACTCAACCTGTCTATGTGTAGGTAAACCAGGTAGTTCTTCCGGAAAGACTTCGGGAAAGTTTCTAACGATTGGCGCATCCTCAAGTTGCATCTCCTTCGACTTTTTCTCCGTGATGTGTGCGAGGATTGCAGGATAACCCTTTCTGAGAAATTTTCGGGTTTTCAGACAGGATATGATATTTAGTCTCGTCCCACCGGTCTCCCCCTGTATGATCAAGGTTCTACCGATGGCGAGAGGGATGCGGACGATTTTTCCATACCAATGATGACGTCGAAACTTCCAATTTCAACAGGCATAAGATCTATCGAAAAGGTTTCATCGGCTAGATTTAAGGTGCAATTAGGTATCACACTATCGGTTTCTATGAGTTTACCATTTGCAAGTTCTACAGTGTACTTAACATCTAAGGCAACGGGGGTGATGTCAAGTAGTGGGCAAAACTCGTCGGATATAAAGCTCCTATCAGCACCAGTATCAAATAGGACAGAAGCAGTTAAGTTTTTGAGGAGGAACGTACCCGTGACCACATTCGGGTCCTGACATGCATCCCCAGAATTGAGTACAAAGGCTCTACCTTTAGCGTTGTTGTTGTTGTTGCTGTTGTTGCCCTTTTTCTTCAGCTTTGGGCAATCATTCTTGAAGTGCCCGGTATCTCCACACCCGAAACATGTCTTGGGTGCCTTGGGGTTGTAGTTGGAGTTGTTGTTGTTGGTGGTGGGGGATCTACAGTCCTTGGTGAGGTGTCCGTACCTCTTGCTGTTGTTGCAATAAGGACCGCAAGGACCTTCATGGTGGCGGTTGCACTTGGAATAGTAAGGCTTGTTCCCTGTGTAACCACACCTGATTTCGGTGGTTGAGTTGTAGGCTTTGATGGTGTCGGGTTTCTTGTTTTGGGAGTTGTTGTGGTTGTCGGATCACTTTCTTGAGATGGTTGGAGGAAGAAGTGGGTGGTTCTGGGTCCTCGTTCATGGCCATGAGTTCATGGGCCAATCTGATAGCACCATCAATGGTAGTCTGGTTTGAGGAGGTGACGTTCCCCCGGACAGGTTCCGGAAGACCGGTGATGTACCTTCTGATTTTATCGGGCTCGGTGCTTACCATCGCTGGGCGAAGGATGGCAAGCTGTTGGAATCTGATGGTGTATCCATCAATGTCAGTTCCCTGCACCTTTAGGCGCCAGAATTCTTCCTCCAGTTTTTCAAGCTGTTCGATGGGGCAATACTTAGCAGTAAGCATTTTCTTCAGTTCCTCCCAAGGGAGTAGGTAGGCGGTATCAATACCCACAGACTGGGCATATGAATTCCACCAAGAGAGGGCACCATCTTCGAGGGTGCAGGTGGAGTATTTGACTCTGTCCTCTTCCGCACACTTGCTGATGTGGAAGACGGACTCCATTTTCTCGAACCATCTGATCAGTCCGATGGCTCCTTCAGTTCCCTTGAAGCTCAAGGGTTTGCAGCTCAGGAAGTCCTTGTATGAACAAGGTTTGGATTGAGGCCCGTTGGCAGCTGTATCTTCGCTGCCCGAACTGGGTTGTCGGGTAGCCATAACTTGAGCCACGCTTTGGGTTATGAGTTGGGCAATTTCAGTTTCGCTGAAGGTGAATCGCTTCGGTGGTATTTTGCTGAGTAAGATCAAGAAAAGACAATGAGATTCTTGTGTGAAATTCTGATATATCACAGGTGTATATGATGGAATATACGATACAAAGTGATAATTATATTTCATTGAGATAACCAAGTTTGGTACATGATACGAGTTTTCAAAAGATTACATAATATGGGGAGTACAAAAGGTACCGGGAATTGTTACATCCGGTTCGAATAGTAAGGGTCCTTCATAGGTAGATATAGATTACAAGATGATAGTCACACTAGTTCTAATGCAAGTTGATTCTTTCCATTAGTGTGACAAGTCGGTCCACGGTGACTGCGAGTCTGCTGGTTTGTCGGGCGTTATCTTCTGCCAATGCTAGTCGTTTTACCAGCATCCTTGAGTATTCTTCGGCCTCTTGCAGGCACTGCTCGCATTGTTCCAACCTGAGTCGTAAAAGCTCGACTTCCACTCCTGATTCTACTACTCGGTCGTGGAGTATGTTCATGTTGCTAACGGTGGTTTCGTGATCTTCGGAGACTTGGTTGATGCGCTCAAGCGCCGTGATTCTCCAATTTTCATTGGTTTCTTGCAAAGCGACATCCATGGTGCGAAGTCGTTGCTCGTGAAGGTCCAGCCTAGCGGCCAAGGCCGGCAGAGTGAAGTGAGTTGGGTACGGGCCAGCTCGAGGCAACCTGGCATTCCTCCTAGCTACCCTCGGGTTCTGCGACCCGGATCGAGAGTGTGATGAATTGGGTGGTGTGTTTGCCATTCTGAGACAAAGTGTTAGAAAGAGTGAGGCCTATATTCATATAATACCTATATAATATAGCCTAAGATATTGAGTGAGAGCGAGGCCTATTTATGTATATATACATATATCACATAATAGCCTAAGGTGTCTAACACAGACAAGTTTGAGTCCCGGTTTCTCTCGTGGTCAGAGTCAACTAGTGTATCCTGTTCAGTCATGATTCCTTTCAGATTCCACATCATATCCTTTTAATTATACATAGTTGATCAGGCTATGTTAAATTAAACCAATACCATGTAGTCACTGAACCTAATCATACTTAATAAGGAATACAGCCTAACGGTCATAGTCTAGGCCCACTAAATGCAACCTAGTTCACTATAACCTTAGGCTCTGATACCAATCTATAACACCCCCAAATTTAATGTTTTGCGGAAGCATAATTTGGGTGTTACTAATCAATAATCAAAGCACACAGATATATAGCAAACGACTCTATATGCGTCGTTTTACCAAAATATATTAATATTAAAAGGTTTACAACAGTTTGAACTCGTACATAGCCCGTGTTCGTAATATGAGTGATTTAAGTACATAAATAGTTATACAAAATCCAATAATGCAATGAAATCTCTGAATTTTGCATGAAGACTCGAGCTAATAGGCATCCTGATGGGTAGTCCAGATCTACTTCTGAGTACCTATGATACATGCTAAAATGGGTCAGCTAACGCTGGTGAGCTCACAGGTTTAGATATCAAATAATAGTGTTGTGAACCGCAAGATTTAAATGTTGATTTGCATCCAGCAAATGATACTGATAGTGTATACAACCATGAGCGCATAGTCTGAGCTTAACTCGAGGGTCGGGTCCCATATAGAGAATTCCGAGCGAGGTGCATCCACGAGTGCCTAATCTACACTCGTTTTCCCAAATATTAGTACGTCCATTGCAGAGGTTAGCGCGACTAACCCGGACGAGGTGGGTCAATCCTATATGGTACCATATACTAATATTCACGCTACTTTCGTATTACCAGACTATACTGACGGAGGACTTTGATTTGATTAGTTGAAAACAACTCATGTAGTATATTGAAATATGTACTCGCGTTCACGTGTTAAAAACAGAGCAATGTATCGCACCCCTAGTAAAACAGTAAAAAGAGGGGCCATGAGACTCACCTGAGCCTGAAGAGTTTGTCTAAATAAACTGAGATTGATTAGCCAAGAATCGAAGTCCAAAGACTTGTAACCTAAGGGTGTCCACGACACGCGATGGTTATAAACATGTGAAGGCATCTAATAAGACTACCTTGTAGTTGTTTGTCCAACTAGAATGTCCAAATGATTAAAATTTGGTTGTTTGTCTAAGCGTTTGAAAATGTGTACGACCCGTTGGTGATTGCTTGTAAAAATAATCCCACATTATTATTTTGATGATTTTGAAGTGTTATACCTAAAAGTAAGTTCCAATGTGTTTTAGA
The DNA here is from genome assembly GCA_963422505.1 of Pseudognaphalium luteoalbum. NCBI lineage: Eukaryota > Viridiplantae > Streptophyta > Magnoliopsida > Asterales > Asteraceae > Pseudognaphalium > Pseudognaphalium luteoalbum. The sequence goes on along the minus strand of OY730192.1, from coordinate 83,900,769 downwards.
AGTTGTGTCGCATCCGTGTTTGATGTTATACAAGTTTAACACCTTGTGTGAAAGTTTAGATGTAACACTATTACTCGTGACCCTAGGGTAAGGGCGAAGCCCGTTAATGACGGGGGTCCGGGGGCAGCGCCCCTGGTAGCAGGGTCCAAGGGGCGGTAGCCCCTGGCGGGGTCCAAGGGGCAGAGCCCCTGGCTGGGGTCGAGCTTTGGTGAAAAACGCATCTGGACTTGAATTTGGGTGAAATCGAGTGATAAAATTTTAGGTCTCGACACTTAGTAAAATTTGTGTTTTCTTGGTTCTGTTTCATGCGACATAGCGTGCAACATACGGCTTTGTGTCGCTAAGTGCGACATAGTCTGTTGTGTCGCAGATCATATCTGTGACATAAGGGCTTGTGTCGCTAAGGGCGACATCCGCAATTTAATGCGACGTAGGGCGTTGTGTCGCTATAAGCGACGTCTGTAATTTCTGCGACATAACTATTTGTGTCGCTATATGCGACATCCGTGATTAATGCGACATAGTGGCTTATGTCGCTATATGCGACATAAGTCTGATTTAGCGACATAAAGGCTTATGTTGCAGGTGGCCTGGAGCCTCTACGACATAACGCGCTGTTGGCCGGAAAATGAGCCGAAAAGGTGTTTTCCGACCTCCGTTCGACCTGAGACTTTTACCCAACCCATTTTTGGACATTTTAAGCTTAAACAAACTATAAACATGTAAAAATAAGTGAAAACGATGAATTTCGAGAGTTCGCCGGAAACTTACGAAGTGATGAATCGAAATTCCAAAAAGATAGGAGTGTAGATCGTGACGCGGTGGTTCTTTTCTTCCAAATGAGTAAGTCGATTGGAGCAAGTTTGGTGGTGATTTTCTTAGATTTAAGGTGATGGTGGTTTTGATTTTGTTTGAGAGAAATGGAATGAAAGAAATGGAGAGAGAGGAGGGAAGTGAGGAGAATGGGGAGGGGGAAGGGAATTTGGGCAGATTTTTGGGGAGAGGGGGAAAGGTTTTCTCCCAACTTTTAGTCCCCGCGTTAGCGCTCCGTGCGGTGTTCGTTTTCCCCGGTCGTTTAAACGTTAAATAATTATTTTATACATTTAAATATATGTTTTAAAATACAAATGTTTATTTAATATTTTTGTTGAAGTATTTTACCAAATACTTAATAACTTAAATGATTTCGTTTGTTTGTGTGTTAAGTGTATATGTCGCGTAGACGTTTATTATACAATACGAAATGTAATTGAAATATTATCAAAATAATATTTTGGTTATAGTAGTGTTATTAAATAATGTTGCACTTATTTAATAAAAATGTTCACCAACGTCCGTATTTACTTGAACCAAATTACATTCGATTTGAAACTTGTACGATTTAATCGAATTGCATATTCGTATATATATTCAACAATATATATATATATATATATATATATATTTCGATACATTAATTAGCCTACAACCAACTAATTACATGTATTAACAACTGGTTAGGTACTAATCACTAGTCCTAATTTGGCGGGTGTTACAATATATGCACTAGAATCTCTATCATTTGGCTTACGAGCTTTTATAAATTATATTATAACAGTGTAAGACTTTTATAATATCAATGTAATTGTAAACGACGCATATAGAGTCGTTCATTGTATACCTTGTGTGCTTGATATTTGATTAGTCGCGTGATATCGCGTAAAAAGTCACGTTTTTACTACCGATATCTCTCTCATTATGGAACGATTCTTGGCATTTGAACTCAAATAACACTCAATTCAATGAGAATCTGCCAAGGAGGTCAAAACAAGGTTGCACGATAAAAATCAAGCAAAACGGATGAAAAATGAAGATTCCACGCACGTTTGAAGATTCAAGGCATCAAAACCAGATTTAAAGACTAAAGTGCCCATTATCAACATCCATCTTATCCAAGATGTTCGTTTTCAAAATACGAGTCTAACAGAAGAAGAATCAACAAAACGGATAAAGAATGAAGATTCTACGCCTGCCGAAAGATACAAATGATTCGTACGCAACATCTGGAGATAGGAAGCTCAACTTTGGGATTTCTTTATAATCTTCATTTTTGAATTACGAATCCAACCAAAAAAGAATCAACGAAAACGGACGCATAACGAAGAAAACACGCGCGAATTAAGAAACAAAGCAAAAGAGGGCGAACCGGGGCGGGTGGCAGCCAGCCGCCGCTGGCCACCACCATGCCACCGCGGGCCACCATGGTGGCGGCGCCGGATACCCCTCCCCCATCTCGTTTCCGCTTTTTGGTCCTTTCGTGTACCCGGTGCCACACCTTTACGCGATTGTACGTACCCGGTGTCACACCTTTGCGCGATTGTACGTACTTGGTGCACCACCTTTTGCTAAAGTGCTCCTCAAGATGCTAGCATGAGCCAAATTTCCCCTTATAAATAGGAGGGCTTTGGTTCATTTGAAACACACACTCTTTCAACACAACTTACAAGTCTCACACACTTTAGAAAATCTCTTGTATTCTTTAGTCTTTCTCATTCTAGGATTATTGTAATTAATCTACGGATTAATAGAAGAACCCAAACTGCGAACCGAAATCTCGACTCGCAAAAACCAAACTACGAACCGAAACTGATCTGCGAACCGAAATTTACCTGCGAACCGACCCGACCTGCGAACTGAACTGTGAGTCGACTTGCGAATTGGCTTGTGAGCCGAACCTTGTGTTGCGAACCCAACTCGGTTCGCAGCCTACTGCCTTGCGAGCCGAACTCAGCTCGCACCGCGAACTCAGTTCGCACCACTATTTCAGTTCGCAACACATTTTCAGTCCGCAGCCGGACTAGGTCAATTTTCCCAAATTTAAATTCCAGATGCGATTTTTAATAAAGCAATGTAGTAGAAATAACAAATTTTCAAGCTGACCTGGCAGCTCGACACCAGCCACGCTAGGGATTTGAAGATCAATCTTTGTACGTGCAAAAGAATTGTCAATCATAATAATACACTGCTACGCATTTATTTCCGGGTGATATCTAAACTCTTATTTTACTTGTCTCATTTCATATTTTAATATGTGTTATTACCTGGTATGTGATTTATTTGTTGCCATGAATTGAGAGTAGTTTATTATTGTGATTGTTGATGATGTAGATAATTATAAGTAGGGATAACATTATATAATTAATGCATGACAATCGTAAAGTGATATGATGGCCCCTATTCGAATGTTTATTCGATATAGTACTGGAAATGATTTCGAGCAAAGTACAAATGTATGGAAGTCATAAACGACCGAAGGTAGTCATATCACTGGAATCAGCTCTGGTTTAACAGTTGGAATTCCAAAAGGATAATACAACTTCACAACTAACTGGTGTATCCTACGAAAGTCAATGCATTACAAAGTAATGATCTTAAAATACGTTCAGACAAAATAGGAATTAATAACCCTTGTACTGTTAAGACCTTATGAACTTAAGTTTAATCTATGGAGTACCCTTTCTGGTTATCCACGTGACTGCAACCTAGTAATTAGGACCTGATCAACCTTAATTATGGTAAGTAGTTATCTGTGCCCATGACATGCAATAAGTAAGACACAGTGAAATCACTCGTTGTATATATTATGTTTACATTTCCGCACTGCTTTACTTTTAATTAGTTTAGAGTGTCACTTTCACTGTTAATTACTCTCGACCGCATGTTAGACGTAAGAAGCCGTGGAATTACCATGTAAAGTACACAGTCTAATTACTGAAAGGTATGGTCATATCAATCTATCGCACCCCAAAATTCGGGTTGCGGAAGCGAATCGGGTCGGGGCGCGACTAATCAATAATCACAACACAAAGATATAATGAACTACTCTATATGTGTCATTTTACAACTTGTATTTATAAAATCAAAATTTACATCAAAATATAGTTTACATTAGCTCAGTTTGGAATTGAGAGATTTACATACATAATTAATTTATACAAAATATAATAATGCAGCTAAATCTCTGAATGTTTGCATGTTGACACAAGCTAATGATTCCTAATTTCAGTCCAACCTACTGCTGAGTACCTGTGATACATGCTAAAATGGTTCAGCGAAACGCTGGTGAGCTCACAGGTTTGATTGTCAACACATATTGTATGAACCGCAAGATTTAATTGAATTTAAATTGCAATTAAGCAAAATAAAAGTTTTACAGCCATGAGCACATAGTCTGAGCTTAACTCAAGGTGTCAGGTCCACATATAAGGAATCCTGATCGAGGTGCCTCCCACGAGTGCCTAATCTACACTCGTCTGAACAAATATTAGTACATCCGTTTACCCAGTTAGTGCATGCTAACTCGGATGAGGAGGGTCAATCCTATATGGTATCATATACTAATATTCACGCTACAAGGTATTACCAAACTATGCTGAGGAGGGCTTTAAAAGATTAGTGAGATAACTCATGTAGTAGTTATTTGTTTTCGTACTTGCGTTCATATAGTTAAAATAAAATGAGCAATGATATCACACCCCTGAGTAAAACAGTAAAATAGGGGCTATGAGACTCACCTGAGTCTTGAAGTGTTTATCTAAATAAACTTGAGTTGATTAGCCGAGTAGTAATATCCGAAGACTTGTAACCTGAGGGTGTCCACGACACGCGATGGTTATTAATTGATTAGGTATCTTAAAAGACTACCTTTGTAGTTGCTCGTCCAACTAGAATGTCCAAATGACTACGATTTGGTTGATTAATCTTGAGTTTTGAAAATGTGTATGGCCCGTTGGTGATTTGTTTGTAATAATAATCCCACATTATTATTTTGATTTTCGAAAGCTGTTATTCTTAAAAGAATTTATAAACTTTAGGTGACGGGGGTCCGGGGGGCGCTGCCCCTGGTTAGCGGGGTCCCAAGGGTGGCAACCCCTGGCGGGGTCCAAGGGGCTGGCCCCTGGTTGGGGTCGATATGCATATAGAATGGGTCAACTCGACCCAACTTGAAATGTCACAATTATATGTGACACTTGATGTAAAATATATGAATATATTAGGTTTTGCGATAAAATTATATGTGACACTTGATGTAAAATATATGAAGTGTCACAATTATATGTGACACTTGATGTAAAATATATAAATATATTAGATGCATAAATTATATAGTAGAAATTTTTATTTCTACTATATTGCTTTGGTGAAAAACGCACCCGGACTTGAATTTGGGTGAAATCAAGTGATAAAATTTTAGGTCTCGACAGTTAGTAAAATTTGTATTTTTCTGGTTCTGTTTCATGCGACACAGTGTGCGACATAAGGCTTGTGTCGCTAGATGCGACATAGTCTTTTGTGTCGCAGATCATGTCTGCGACATAAGTCTTTGTGTCGCTAAGTGCGACGTTCGCAATATAATGCGACATAAGGTGTTGTGTCGCTACGTGCGACGGGAATGTGTTTTGCGACATAATCACTTGTGTCGCTATATGCGACATAAGTAAGGGCTTTGCGACATAAGCGCTTGTGTCGCTATATGCGACATAGGCCATGATTTAGCGACATAAGGCCTTGTGTCGCAGGAGGCCTGGAGCCTCTGCGACACAACGAGCTGTTGGCTGAAAAATGAGCCAAAAAGGTGTTTTCCCGTTTCTGTTTGACTTGAAACTTTTACCCAACCCATATTTGGACATTATAAGCTTAAATAACCCATAAACAAGTAAAAGTAATGGAAATCGGAGTATTTTGGATTTTGTCGGAAACTTACAAACTTAACGCCGGAGGAATCCGAAAAGAGGGAAATGTAGATCTCGACGAGGGGAACGTTTTCTTCTAAACAAGTGTGACGATCCAAGGCCGTTTGGTGGTAGTAAATGGTGGTTGTTGTGGTGGTGATGTGGTGGTTATATTTAGAGAGAAAAGAGAGAAAATGTAAGAAGGAGAGAGAGAGAAAGATGGAAATGATAAAAAAAAGTGAGGGTGGGGAGGGGGGGTTAGGGCAGATTTTTGGGGAAAAAGGGGAGGGAATCTCCCAAATTTTTAACCCCTACGTTTGCGCTTCGTGCGGTGTTCGTTTCCCCGAACGTTTAATTATTTAAGTGATTATTTTAAAACACGAATGCTTTTTAATGTTTTTTGTTGAAGTATTTCATCAAATAATTTTACTTGAGTTATAAAATATAACTTATTCTTGTTTCGGTTGTTCGCGCTTTTATTATTTTAATCGCGTAATTGTGGTTTGTGCGATACGAATTTGAGTTGAAATATTACCTAAATAATATTTTGGATAAAATGGAGTTATTAAATAATGTCCTATTATTTAATAAATGGTTCACCAACATCCGTATTAATTGAATCGAATTGCATTCGATTTGAAACTTGTACGATTTAATCAAATCGCATACTTGTATATATTCAACAAGATATATATTGATACATTAATTAGCCTAACACATAACTAATTACATGTATTACACTTGATTAGGTACTAATTACAAGTCCTAATTTGTCGGGTGTCACAATATGAAACACGTTTTTAATAAATTGCGAATAATCCGGGGATGTATGACTGTTTGAAAAGGAGAGATTTAAGTCATATGTCGAAGAAACCGGAATCTAAATAATTAAGACTTAGGAATGAAAGTGAAAGTCCAAGTGACTTAGGATACTTAAACCTCTAGGTCTTATAAAATCAGCGGTCTAAACATACAAAGTCATTAATCTGCATGCTAATAGAATAGTAAACTATCTTAGGGGTTAAGAACGGTCGGACCTATGAGACGATACACCACTGATTCATGCACCTCGGTATAAAACCAAAATACGTTGCTTATCTCTCATACAGATAGGTATTGGAAGTTGGCGTATTGCTCCGATCAGAATCATGATAACCTAGTTCCTAGTGACATGCCAATGGGAAATTTAGTTGGTAGGGTTCTAGAGTTTACATCTAATAGTTTACTTATTATATTAAGTTTCACCTCCATTTAGTCTGTCATCCTGAAACATTAATTATCAAAATCTCAACAATCACATCTCTATCTTTATCTGCTTTCCTGTACTTTAATTTCCTGCAATTTACTTTCCTGCATTTTAATTACTTGTCTTTAGTTTAAAAAACCCCCAAACCTACCTACTTTGTCCCATCCTAAATACTTCCCTACCAAAAGTGTTAACTTTAATCACCACACGTTTGGATTCATAGAACGATCTTAGGTTATACTTACCGCTTACTAACCAGAGTAGGTAGTACTTATAATTTAAGCCCCGATATTTATAAATTTAAAACCCCTGTTGGCGCCCGATTAGTTAACATCAACGACACCGACGCTTTCGGGTGCCATCATCGCGCCCTGACCCGATTCGCTTCCGCAACCCGAATTTGGGGGTGCGACAACAACCGATGCAACCACTATCACAAATGTCACCTGATGAATATTCTCAATTATAAATGTGGCGTCAAAGCCAACAACAACCCGACGTTCAATCCGTTGAAGACACCAATCCGATACCCGAATCATCCAAAAAAACTAAAAGAAAAAAAAAATAAAAAAGATTCACCGGCCAAAACCAAAAAGTCGTTCTAAACCGTAAGGTTTGGCTACCAGAAGACGAGCTTCATTTAGCGAAAAGTTGGATTTCGTGATCCGAAAACTCCAACTGTGGAACTGCAAACAAGGGGCTTCGTTTTGGTATCTTGTAATCAATTTCTACAATGCCCGCAATCAACCATTCCGATGGGGAAAAGATGCGTTGTCGTCAAAATAGACAAAACTCAACGTGGATTGCAACAAGTGGAAGGGCATATGGGAAAGACTTTCGGATCAACCAAGGAGTGGTGTAGTCTGTGAAAATTTAATGATCCGTTGTGAAAATCAATACTAGGTAGAAAAGGAGTAAAAAAGTGTCGCACCCCCAAATTTGTTAATTACAGTTTATCAGATGATTGCGGAAGCATTATATCGAGTGGGGCGCCGACGTCTACGTTGTACATACTGTAACACCCGCCAATTTAGGACTTTTGATTAATGCCTAAACTACTTGTAATTTCATGTATTTAGTTTTGTATTAATCTAAATATATGAGACTTTTGTGTAATTTCTTACACGCGTACGCGATTCGTTTAAGTCGTACACTTACAAACGGACGAGGTCCGATACAATTTAGATTGGACGTTGGTGACAAAAACTTTTAAATAATGTGGAATTAACCAAACAAACATTATTTGCTTTAATATATTGTGAAAATATATTACACGTATTTAGTATCGTTTAAAACACTCCGAACGCGACGAGAGCACACGAAACGCGCCTAACAACAGAAAGTAATTCAAGTTATATTTTTATAACTCATTATTAAGTATTTTGATAAAATACTTCGGCTAAAAATATTTCGGATACACTTTAACATATAACGCGAAACAACATTTAAACAACTACGGGATTTAACCGACAATGACTCGTGATATAAAATTCGGAAACACAAACCCGCGAGCCGAGACCCAAATGGGTCGGCTCAGACCCGCGGACCCAAACTCAAACCGACCCATGACCCAACCCTTTTAATCCCTTTTTCCCTCCCCACTCCACCTCACTTTACACACACACTTACACCTACTTTCTCTCATCTCTCTCCCTACTAAATCTCTATATCTCTCTCTAAAATCTGGGATAACAATAACATCATCACCATAATCGTTCATCATCATCATCAAGACACAAGCAAGAGGATCATCATCATCATCTTCATCTTCTTTGATTTTCGATTTTGTTGGTAAGAAGTTTTAAAAACTCTTTTAAATTACTTGTAAAGCTTTTATTTACATGCTAGAACGTTTACTCAACGAAGATTTGCCCCAAAACCGACTTGAAAATGCATTTTTAAAGTTAAATATTCGAGCAGCTCATCCTACGAACCGAGATCTGTTCGTCCTGCGAGACGAACCCAAACTGCGAACCGAACCCACTCGCAAGTCGACTTGCGAGTTGACCTGCGAATCAACCTGCGAGTTGACCTGCGAGTCGACCTGCGAGTTGACTTGCGACTCGACCTGCGAGTTGACTTGCGAGTCGACCTACGAGTTGAACCTTGTGCTGCGAACCGAACTCAGTTTGCAGCCTACCACTTGCGAACCCACTTTGTCTTGCGAATCCAAACTCAGTTCGCACCGCGAACTCAGTTTGCAATACATTTTCAGTCCGCAGCCGGACTAGGTCGACCCCAGCCAGGGGCTCTGCCCCTTGGACCCCGCCAGGGGCTGCCGCCCCTTGGACCCCGCTACCAGGGGCGCTGCCCCTGGACCCCCGTCATCCAGGAACTTGTAAATACTTTTCGCAACTAAGTGTCGAACACTTACAAATAAGGAAACTTGATACAACAATACATATAATAATAACACTTTTGGATTATTATTACAAACCGTCACCAATGGGCCATACTTGTTTTTCAAAACTACAAACGAAATACTAAACAAACACTAGGACATTTCCTAGTTAAGTGGACAACTAGCATGGGTGATCTTTTGAGATACCTACTTATTTGATTACTTGCTTACTTACGACCTTGTGCGTTTTGGACGCCAGAGGGTTGTAGGGTTCGGAGAACCACGTACGGACTTACATCCGCTTTACTTACTTGATTACACCTTCATACTTGCTAGACTCGGGTGAGTCTTACAGCCCCACTTTTACTGTTTTATACATATGGGGTGAGATACATTGCTTACTTTTCTTGAACACAAGTACGAACAACTCATTTTACTATACGGGATTGCATGAGTTACTTACTTTTACTGAAGTCTCTCCATCATATATCGTTAGTTATGGACTTAAGCGCAAACACTAGTTAATGGATCCATTAGGGAAATGACCCTCCCCGCCCGGGGTAGTAGCGCTACCACGAACTGTACCGTATAAACAGACGACTATTATTCGTTACTTATGCTTGCTCAGTTACGAGCATGTCACGGGAGCAACTTATTACTTACGGGTTAAGCTTCGATTATGAGCCTCATGGCAACGGTATAACTTACTTACTTTACATTTGCGGGATTGCAAATACCTGATTTACGCCTGCGGGCATTACTGATGAAATCTTGTGTTCAAATACTTATATTATTTACAAACCTGTGAGATTCACCAACATTCATGTTGACCTTTTTAGCTTTGTATCTCGGGTACACAGACGGAGTAGGATTCCCTCAGCATACTAGCTAGAGTCACATGATTTCTACATTGCATTTAACGGAGATTCTTAGCATTATCTTTTGTATTTATTATGATTATGTAATAGAATCTCCTGCTATACGCGCGGACTCTAGGGAACTTCATTTCTGTAACCAGAAACTCTATGTTTTCAAACATTTTATGTATGGAAATGTAACTATTTTACAAACATTGAATATAGATGTTGTTTGCTTTACTTTTGTGCTGTGATATTTGGTTAGTAGCACCTCAAAGCTTGCTTTCGCTAAACATTGATTTTGGGGGTGTTACACATACATACATATCAGATCATATGAATATTGCAGAACATATATATTAAGATGCCATAAATGTTAATTACAAAAGTTTATGATTCGTCAAATCGTAGCAGTAGAAAAGTAGTTAAATTTTACAAAAGTGGATTTTGTAGATATGACTAAAACAGATCAGTTATACAAAAGAATTCCATTTGTCTCAAAAGATGGCATCCTAAAAGCTTCATGGGTTGCCTAGTTTCCATAAGTGTAGGCGGTCTTACATGTGCGGCTAATTCCCTAAAAAACATAGTAAAAAGTCAACAACAATGTTGAGTGAATTCATAGGTTTTAAGTTTACAAGTATAGTTGGTAACTCTAATACGTTCAAAAATAGTTATTGCCATAACAGCTAAGTAAAGTTTAATGGAATGTTATCCATATACATGGTTAAAGTTGTTTGAAGGAAAGTTTGTATCTAAGTTCAAAATATCATTTAGTTGGGATGTCTGCCCAAAATACAGTTTAAAATACTTTGTTGGTCGTTCTTCAACGAATCAAAAGTTACCGATCGTTCTCCGGTTTAACAAATACTGGTCGTTCTCCAGTTTAATTCGGTCGGTCGTTCTCCGGCCTAAAACACCGCTGGTCGTTCTCCAGCGAAACGCAGTACTGGTTGTTCTCCGGTGAAACACTTCCTGTCATTCTCCGGCGAAACACGTGGTGGTCATTCTCCAGCGAAACAAAACAGTTTACCGGTCGTTCTCCGGTTTATAAAACAAAGTTTAACACGTTTGTAATAGTTTGTAGTATGAAAATGCTATTTCATAAACACTAGTTTGTATAAAAATTTAACAGTTCTAAAGTACTCTAGCTACCAATTAAAACATGATCACAATCATTAATAATCGATAGTTGGAAGAAATCAACATATTAGTAATCATGAAATCAAAGCAAGTTATGGCAATCAGTAAAAGCAGTTGACTATGTTTTTCACCCCAAGTTGATAGTAGTAAAACAGTAGAATGTGGGGCTGTGAACTCACCTGGTGAGCTAAAAGTGTGCGAGTGCTAGCAAAGCCTAAACCCAAAAGTACTCCTAGTCGATAATCTCCTAACGCCTTAAACGTATGAGATTATAAGCGTAAGTATGTGGATGTCGTAGTTGACCATCCATGCTAGTTGTTCATCAACTATTTATGTCCAAATGTTTGATTGTTTGTTTATGTTTTGAAAATGTGTACGGCCCGTTGGTGATGATTTCTAATAATAATCTCAAAGCATTATTAATTATTATTATGCTGTTATAACGTTGTGCTTGCAAAGCATGTTTTATGTGCAATAGAGTTGTATCGTATGTGAAGTATAACACTTAGTGTGGAATCTAGTTTTGAAGTTCTGTTTTTGGCGACACTAGGTGCAACATTGGGTACGGGTTGCGACACTGAGGTCAGTGTCGCATATAATTGAAATCATGAGTGTTCCGACATTTGGGTTGTCGCTATGTGTGACATTAAGTAATTTGGCGACACAAGCATTAGTGTCGCTTCCTGCGACATTCGTGAACTGAGTGCGACCCAAGGTTCAGTGTCGCTATATGTGACAATCGGAATCGTTGCGACATTAATATTAGTGTTGCAAGATACGACAATCGGTTTAAATGCGACACAAGGCTTAGTGTCGCAATCGGATTAGGACCGATGCGACACTAAAGGTTGTTAGTGTATTCATGTTCGGCTTTGTAGTCAAACGACCTCGGTTTGACCCGAGACTTTTGCACAAGTCTTAAAATGATTTATAAAGTTCATAAAAATTGTTAGTTCATGTCGGGGTTAACTCAAAGTGTCGTTTTTACAACAATGCCAAAACAGCCCCTTTTTAGTTTTTCGGTTTTGTCAGTTCACTTCGCCTCTCGTTCTCGATGAGTTCTGATCCGAGTTAATGTCCAAAAATTTGGACAGATTATGCATGTTTATATATGTCTTATAAAAATGATTTTTAATAACAACTTTGGATATAATATCTTCAGATGAGCAACAAAACATGTTAATAATAATCATGCAAAATTTTTTAGAGAGAGAGTGTGCATGATCTTACAAAGAAGATGATGAAAGAGATGAAGATGATGAGAATGAGCTTTGTTCTTGATTCCTTTTGTTCTTCCTTCTTGTTCTTGATGGATGATGATAGATGATCAAGCATTAACGGATTAATGTTTGAGTGCAGGGTGGGTTAAGATGTACAATGATGGATCGTTACACTCCGATTGACGTTAATAACCCTTAAAGTCAACTAGGGTTCCGATCAAGGGTGGTAAGATCGTTGCAAAGGTTGTGTGGATGTGGTTGTAACGGTGTTGTTAGTGTTTTCTAATTGTTATTGATGTATCCTTGACACCACTGTTTGGCTAGATTATAGCTTCATCATAGAGGTAGTTATGTGAAAATCGAGGGAACATGCTACGTGGGTTGAACCCTGCGTAGCGTTTATTTAGGACACGTGATTGACTTGGTCAATTGCAGTGGTAACATGTGTCCATCTAGGGAGATGTAACAGCTTAAAACCGATGTATGCTTTGATGTAACGATTCTGGGAAGAGGTGACCACTTGAATGAATTTGTCAGAAGATGAAAATATTTGCTCAAGCATAGGCATGGCCTCGGGTTAGAGGTATAATGAATCTCCGAGATATGGAATCACAGAGGTGATACCTCTGTGAAGACGTTCCAACTCTGAACATGACACTAAAGAGAGGTAATCATAGAAGAGGCCTCAAGAGCCCTTAGGGCAGAGGTTCATGAGTGAGGTAAGATTTATCAAGTGAATCATGTATCTGTGGAGATGTATATCATTTAGTCCCCCCCAGTTCAATTGGAAAATTCTTGTGATTGTCCAGATGAACTAAATTGCGAAAAGAAATAAGTACTAATGATGATATTATTATATTACGATGTGACGGTTGACAACTCTTGTCAGTAATAAATGTTATTAGCAATAAATGCTTGACAAGACTTATGCGAGTGGGGGGCGCGTGAACCAAAGGGGCACAGATCCCAATGAGGACACGTGTACGACTAAGGAGCCTTGGCGGATGATGTATAAGTAGGGTTTGTGCCGTATCGATTTCACACTTTTTACCATTTGAGATTTTACTTTATATATCATTGGAGTAAAACGCACGCCATCTTCATCGAGTTCATCACTTTTTCCAGAAGTCGCCGGATTCTTCATCGGAAAAAGCGTAGTATTCCAGATCGACAAAGAACAAGCCGGATACCTGTTAATTACGCCGGAATCTACAACGAGCGGACGGAAAATTCACCGGAGAAGGTATTGAACTCCAGATCACCGGAGAACAAGCCGGAAACCTGATAAGTATGCCGGAATCTTCAAAGATTTTCCGCTTTTTTTCCAGATCGTTTGAAGCGCAGAGATATCTATAAAAAGATTAGTATTCTGTATAGAGCTTATTTTGTTTAAATTATAATCAATTTAAAATTAAATTTATGTGTTTCTGCGACTATGGGAATAGAGGATATTGTAACACCCCCAAATTTACTGTTGCGCGGAAGCAAGCTTTGGGTGTTACTAATCAATAATCAAGCACCAAAGTAAAGCAACTGACATCTATATGCAACGTCGTACAAGAGTACAAAAGTATTACATTGTTGGATCATAATAACAAGCTTCGAGTTCGAAAAATGATTTCCTAGAGATTCTAATACATAATTGATATACAAAAATTAATGCAAAAGAATCTCCACAAGTTTGTATGCATGCGACTCGAGCTATCAGTCCTGAGTGTGGTGCAGTCCTACTGCTGTAATGTACCTGAGATAAATGCTAAAAAGTGTCAACCAAAAAGGTTGGTGAATCTCATAGGTTTAGTATAGTAATCCTTTATGAACCACAAGTAAAGTACCAGTAATGCCCTCGAGCATAATAAGTAAATCAGTAACTCAGTAAATCAGTAGGTCAACACAATTACCATGAGCTCACAAGCTGAAGCTTAACAGTGTAGTGTGAATGGTACAGTCAAGTACAGCATCACGTACCCCCGTGAGTGCTATCCGGACACTCATATGTAACAAGTACTAATATGCCTGTTTCTACAGTGTAATCCGTGGTAGCGCTACTACCCTAGGCAGGGATTGTCAGTCCCAAATGGATCCATTTACTAGTAATCGCGCTTAAGTCCATAACTAACAACTTATGATAGGAGGATTTCAGTAGATAAAAAGTAACTTATGTAATGTATGTAAAAGTAGTGTGTAGCAGTTTAGTACTTGTGTTCATACGTAAAACGGTAGCAAATATCTCACCCCAAGTAGAAAACAGTAAAAACGGGGCTGTAAGACTCACCTGAGTCTAGCAAACAAGTATAGCGGATGTAAGTCCGTAAGTATGTGTCGGATGTAATTCCGTAGTGTGGTTCTCCGAACCCTGCAACCTTCTGGCGTCCGAAACGCACAAGGTCGTAAGCAAGTAAGTAAGTTGGTGTCACGAAGGATCACCCATGCTAGTTGTCCACTCAACTAGGAAATGTCCAAGTATTTGTTTGTACTTTTGTAATTATTTTGTAAATAAGTGTGGCCCGTTGGTGACGAAGGTGTACTAATAATTCAAATATTATTATTATGTAATTCTTTGTGCTTGTATATCTTGTAAAGCATATACAATAGTTGGTTATTTGTAACGTGACGTGTAACCGTCGTTCGGATGTAAGTTCGTGCGAGTGTAAGCTCGTCTTATAAACAATCAGTTCGAGTGTAAGCTCGTGGTAGAGTGGGTGTAATCCCATCTAGGTGTATGTGTAATCTCATATCTTCATACTTATATGTATAAGTAATAAATGGGTGCGAGTGTAATCTCGTAAGTATAGTTATTGATTCGAGTGTAAGCTCGTATGCGTTTAAGTTGTAGCGTATACTTCCAAAGTATATATATATCCTGTAAGTGTAGTGTTGTATGTATTCAATACTTAGTATAAAAAGTATTTTAAAGTTTCTGTTTCGTGCGACAATATGTAACCCGACAATGACATTCACGGACACTGTTTATACGACAATGGCATTCACGGAATTTTGTTCATGCGTTAATAGGTTCACGGAGCACTGTTCATACGACAATAGCATTTGCGAAGTACTATTCATGCGACAATGATGATGGTATTGTCGTAGGTTTGAAATTTTTCCGATTTCGTTTAAGTATTCGTTTTCGTTTACTAAGTCAAACGGGTTTGGTTTGATTTCGAGTGTTATTAAGTCCGAAACTATGCATCCGAGTCTCACCCTAAAGTCCGAGAGTCAACCCTCAGTCCGACAGTCAACGAAAGACAATTTTTACTATTCATCCGTCAATAAATTCACGAATTTACTGTTCATCCGACAATGTGATTCACGGAGTACTGTTCATCCGACAATGTATTCACGGATTATTTGTGATTTTTATCTAAAATAGTAAACGTTATCGAATCGTTCTGAAAGTTTTACACAAAGTTCCCACATATGTTATGTACTTCCTCTAATTTTTTTATGACTTTTGGAGGTCGTTTGATATTTTATAAAAATTCACAAATTGTCAGTGTTCAGTTTAATCCGAGATTAGACCACTTCTCACAAATCTAATTTTCTGGAGAAATGGGTGTATTTCTGGAATGAGCCAAAGAAGAACTTTTTGTATATAACAAAATTATCAAGATTTCCCAAGTGGTCTCACACGTTTTTGAATTCTAGAACTCGAGATATGGTCTCGATAAGTAGGCTGTTTTTACTGCCCGCCGCAACAGTAAACCTATGTTACCGGAGAAAAATGTTTTCGAGTAGCAAACGGAGTCAAAAAGTCACGAGGATAATTTTGTTGGAAATATAACTTCTTGTACTACATTTTAGGCTTAAGAAACGTCCATTTTGGTCTTGTAATGATTTTTATAAAATTCATGGAAATGGAAACAGAATCTGGACTGGAAGGTTAACTTCCTGTTTTCGAGTTTTAATTTGTATTTCGACTTATCTTTTGGACATATAATGGTTGAGTGACCACTAAAACATGATTATAAACTTAAAACAAGTATTTTAGAAGAGTAGAAAAGTTCTCACAAAGAGTGTGAAGAAACGGAGAAGATGGTTGTGATGCTCTAGCTTCCGTGATCGTTTTCCTCCAAAGGGACTTAGCAAGATGATGAGTTTTTGTGGTGGTGTTTTATGGTAGTTTTAGGATGGTGTGGTAGAGGTTCTCTAGCAGATTTTAGAGAGAGATGAACAAGAGAGAAGATGATGGATAGGTGAATGAATGAGTGAGGTGGTGGTTATGTTTTAAGTCAACAAGTATGGCATGCCATACCATGGCATGTGGGCTGATTTTTCAGCTGATTTCGGGTGGGTCCCACCCCCATGTGGGTGTGTTAAATTGTTCCCAAAGTTACGTTAAGTGTCGTGTTCGTTTACCCGATCGTTTTACGTTTTAATTACCCTTATAACGTTTTATACAATACGTTTTGTCAACAATTTAAAACCCAATATTTTTAATAAAACTCTTACTCAAAAAAATATACCCTAAGCAATTAAAATAATATTCGAGTTTTCATTTGGTCATCGGTCGGGAATCGTGTGTTTTCGTCGCGTACGAAGTGTTTTGTATGATATTTAATATGTGTAATATATTCTCGCAATATATTAGGGTAAATAATGTTTGTTTGGATAAATCCACATTATTTTTAAATAATTTGTCACCAACGTCCATGTTAAACGGTGTCGGACCTCGTCCGGTTCCTGAGTGTACGATTTAAACAAATCGTATGAACGTATATGTAATTACACAAAAGGTTACGTATATTTAGATTAAAATAATACTAAATGCACGTAATTACAAGTAGTTTAGGCACTAATCATAGTCCTAAATTAGCGGGTGTTACAGATATGGCCAAACAAAAAGATTTGGGTGTATCGGCACGAGGGTCATCACTCGTGCGTACAGATGACAAGAGTTCGGCACAGAGGGGACCTTTTGTGCATCAAGAATTTTGTCGCTTGAAAGAGAGAGATGCCATGGATTTAGTTGCCAAGATTAGGTCCCTAGTTAAACACAATCCTATCATGGCCAATCATATGAACACGGCGAACGAGCCGCCGAAGGGGATGGTAGCTGTGTATAGTAAATATTTTGAAGTTAATAATTTTAGGCTTCCCCCGACCCCTTTCCTTATATCTGTACTTAGGCATTATGAGATTGGTTTTCCACAGTTGCATCTGTTTGGTTTACAAAAGATATGTACCTTCGAAATGTAATGCAGGGCCTGTAAATGGGAGCCGAACTTAGATCTATTTTGTTATCATTTCATGATGAGTCCCTCTTCTGGTAGTTGGTTTACATTGGGGATAAGGCCAGGCTATGATTTTTGTGGTTTTAAGAAGACATATTTGAAGGATTGGAGGGATAGGTTTTTTTATGTTAGCAAAAAGGCCTTCGAACAAAAAGATTGGGATTTGTTGAGGTGGGTTAATCCGTCAGAATGGGCAGAGGAGAAGATGTCTGAGAAGAATGCTTAACCGGATATGTTTGGGGGTGACGAGTTTATAGATTCATGTGACAAAGCAGAGGTTCATATGCGTCCCTTCCCCGAGGCTGTTTTATGGATGAATGGGTTGAGTCAGTGGTGGCCCTACGGTAGCCGAGTTACCGTCGTGGCAAAAGATAGAAAGGGTAAGGGGTTAGGACCATTATAATATATTTAGTAACATGTTGCTAGTAAAAACTATTATTATTACTTTTCACTATTAAATTCTAACTACAAATTCTGTTGTGTTGCAGTTATGGATCTTCCAAGTATCTTTGTACAGAAGCCATTGGTTGATGTGCACATTGGTCATGTCGAAGCCCCTGTGGGCTTGGACGACAATGAAGGGGCTCTACCTAGAGCTAGTGATGACCTTCCCGATGGTTATGTGAATATACAATTGCTGGGAGATTCTACGCAAAAGAGAAAAGGCCCGGAGAAACTGGCAGAGCCCAAGAAGAAAAGGAAGAAGGTTACTTCGAAGGAAGGGTCAAATGTGAATTTGATTGATGGTATGTCTCCGTTACTGTAACACCCGCTAAATTAGGGCTTGTCATTAGGTCCTAATCATCTTGTAATACATGTAATTAGTTTTAAGTTAGGCTAATTAATGTATCAAAATATATATTATTGAATATATACGAATATACGATTTGATTAAATCGTGCAAGTTCCAAATTGAATGAAATTCGGTTCTTGCAAATACGGACGTTGGTGATCAAGTTTATTTAAAAAGTATAAATTTGTCCAATAACGATAACATGCCCAAATATTATTTTGATAATATTTCAATTATCTTTCGTACCGTGTAATAAACGCCTACGTGACTTAAACATTAATCACACGAGCAAACGAAACCATTTAAGTTTATTAGGTGTTTGACAAAATACTTCAACACAATATTAAATAAATAATTGTATTTTAAAACCTATAATTAAACGTGTAAAATAATTATTTAACGCAAAACGATCAAAAACCGAACGCTGCACGGAACGCGTACGCGGGAAAGCGAAAAACCGGCGGAGCCCACACTTGGTGGACCCCACTAACCGGCCCCCCTTTTTCCCCCTCCTTTTTCTTCTCTTTTTCCTTTCTTTCCTCATTCTTCCTTTTTACTTCCTTACCTTTCCTCATTTCTCTTTCAAAAACCAAACCACCACTACCACTTAATCTCACTAAAAACACCACCAAACGACCTTGATCTTCACCACCCGTTTGGAGAAAAAGAACCGCCTCGCAACGATCTACGTTTCTATCCTTCCGAATCCTCCGCGCAACGATTTGTAAGTTTCCAACAAAACCCGAAAACTCTCGATTTCAAGTATTTTTAGGTTCTAGTTGTTTCTTTAAGCTTAGAATGTCCCTATAAGGGTTGGGTAAAAGAATCAAACCAAATGGAAACCCAAAAACCCATTTTTGGCTCAAATTTTCATCAACAGCTTTAAGTGTCGCAACCAAGGTGCAGTATCGCGACACTTCGTGCGTCACTTAAGTGACGCATTGAGTGTCGCTAAAAGCCCTAATCTTGCGTCACTTGTTTAAGCGTCACATAAAACTCCTTTTTCCCGACACTTACCTTCGTCACTTGTTTAGTGACGCCTAGAAGCCTTATCTGACACTTGTACCCGACACTAATGGAGTGTCGCCACCTTATGCGTCACTTACCTAAGTGACGCCCTAAACTCAGAATTTCCAATTTTATGCGACATTTCCTAAGTGTCGCCCAAGCCACTTAGTGACGCCTCACTATGCGTCACTTCCATAAGTGACGCCATAAGTGACGCCCTTACCCAGATTCCGCTATTTCATGCGTCACTTCCTAAGTGACGCCTAAGACCCTAAGTGTCTCTATAAGTGTCGCATGAAACAGAACCCAGATTTTTACTAAGTGTCGAGACCTGAAATTTTATCACTTGATTTTACCCAAATTCAAATCTTAGATGCGTTTTTCCCTATAACAATATTAGATGCATCTCGACCCCAGCCAGGGGCCAGCCCCTTAGACCCCGCCAGGGGTTGCCACCCCTAGGACCCCGCTAACCAGGGGCGCTGCCCCCAGACCCCCGTCACCTAAAGTTTGTAAATACTTTTTAAGTATAACACTTCGACATAATAAAAATATTATTGCAAATAATCACCAACGGGTCGTACACGTTTACAAAACTTGAACTTACCAATCAAATCAAATCATTGGACATTACTAGTTGGATGAACAACTAGCATAGGTTATCTTTTAAGATAGCTACTTATTTTATTTAAACTTGCGCGTTATAAACACCCGGCAGGTTACAGTCTTCGAACACCCCATTTTACTTCACCACATTTGCTTCGTTGCAACTCTCCAGGCTCAGGTGAGTCTCATAGCCCCGACTTTTTACTGTTTTTACTCCCGGGTTGGGAATACATGCTCTAACTGTTTGACACGTGAACGCGAGTACAAAACTCGCTATATTCTGCATGAGCTATTTTTTAATCACTTTTAAGTCCTCTATGATCATAGTTCTGGTAATACTTTATGTAGCGCGAATGTTAGTGTATGGTACCATATAGGACTGACCATCCTCGTCCGGGTTAGCAAGCACTGACTGGTTAAACGGACGCATTAACTTTTGTTCATACGAGTGTGGATTAGACACTCGCCCGGAGGCACCCACGATCAGGCACTTTATTGTGATCCTGACACCCACGTTAAGCGCAGACTATGACCTCATGGCAGACATATACATCATTTGATTCATTTCAAACGGTTACCATTAAATCTTGTGGTTTACACTTATTGTGTGTTTTGATTATTGATTAGTAGCACCCCAAAGCTTGCTTCCGCTAAACAGTAAATTTGGGGGTGTTACAGTTACCCTATTTTTTTTTTAATAAGTAGGTTTTGACATTCATCATTAGACTTGTGATTCTAATGATTACAGAGAGCGAAGAGGAGGAAGTGGGAGACAAAAGGAAAAAGGTGGGCACCTTTGACACTGAGGGGCAGAATAGCATGAATCAAGTTGAGGATTTGTTTACAGAGGGTGATGTTGGTAAATATCATCATGATGCAGAGGGTCAAACATCTTCTGGTGGTGGATCTAACTCTATTGGTCCAGATCCATTAGGTGGCGTTAGACATTTAAGGAAACCAACGTCTTCTGTAAGTAGGGCTCCTATTTTTCTTCCGGGGTGGGAATTTCAAGTAGATAACCTTGGGATGGATCTAGCGTCAGTGAAAGACTTCTGTGTACATGGTGTGCCTCCGGCTGTGAAGGAGAGGTTGGCGAAGATGTCGACTAGTGAGAGTATATACAGAGGTTGGAAAGCTGATTTCGATCAGTTTATGTATCGTAAGGATCAACTACTGAGAATGGAGCAGCTATTGTATGTAAATAAAGAGTTTGCTAAGATGATTGAGGAGAATAAATTGAGGATCAAAAAATTGGAGGAAAAAAATGGTACTATGCAGATAGAGAAGAAGAAGGTTGAAGAGTTGACTCTGTAGTTGTCATCTGTGGAGGGGAGATATAGGGAGATGAGGCAAGATGATGAAAGGAAGATAATGGAGCTTGAGCGAAGGGTCAGTGAAGAGGGGTTGGCAAGGGTGAGGGCTGAAGAAAGATTGAAAGAGCTTGAACAGGCGGTGCAAACTGCTTGTGCCGAAAGGAATGATGTCGTTCTGGCGAAAAGAAATTTACAAGTTGGATTATCTATGATTGCTAAGAATATTCTCTATTGTCCAAGTATTACGGGTTCCTTTCTTGAGCAACTGAAAGCAATCAAAGAACAGTCCGAGCATCTTGTGGTGATGGAGGCACAGAGGGTGTTGGGTGTCCTTCCTTCGGAGCTCGACAAGTTTTTAAATGCAGGGGTGGTAGCGAGGGTTGAAGCGTGTCGCCAAGCACTGAAAGATGTCTCGTCACCCTATGTGCAGAGGTTGATAGAGGACTTGGACCTTTCTGTGGAACAGATGTTGGCTATGGAGCCACTTTAGACTTGTACTTGATGTAATTCAAACAATGTTTGTGTACTATTTTGTCGTTTTGCTGGTGGATGATATATGTATCGATACAATATATTGATATTTTATGATATATGTATTCGTACAAAATATATTGTTACTTTGTTTTCTCTGTTATGATTATGTTTTTGCCATATGGTCTTTTGTTGTGTTGTGTGAATTTCCGGACTTGGCAACCTAGAAATAGGTTGCCTCTAACTGAGGCAATAATAAATTGCCATGATAATTGAGGCTACTTACGACTTACTAGCCACGTTATTAGCGTATTATCCTTGTTCTGTCCCAAACCTTTCAAACTTTTTTGGTTGAAGTCGGACTCCGTCTGGGGAGAGGCATAAAAATGCCTTCCCTTTGCGACATATTAAATTGTTCTTGATGTGTGTCCATCTGATATTCTTGAATATTGATATTTGATGCCAAAACGCACAGATTAACTATACACAACTATGTAAAGGAACAGAGGTGTTGTATTATTTGAAGTTGAAATGCAGATCTACCATGCGAGGAGGGTGATGATTCCTCCCCTAGGCTATAGATCATGTACATACATCGTGAAAAAGAAAATTCTTGCATGATACACCTCTGTTGAATCTGCCTCTGACATAACATCGTTTGAGGTTTGTTACATGCCACGTTCTGGGGATGTGCTTTCCATTTACTTCGGACAGTGAATAAGTGCCTTCGCCGAGGCATTCTCTGACGACATATGGGCCTTCCCACCTTGGGCTGAACTTTCCAGTGTCTTCGGCTCTACTAGCCTCATTTTTGTGCCAAACATAGTCGTTGGGCCTGAAAGAGAGGGACTGAACTCGTTTATTGTAGTAGTTGGCGACATGTTGTTTGTCTTCCGCTAACTGTATCGCCGCTGTGGTGTGGTGCTCTTCCAGGAGATCAAGGTTGTTTCTGAGCTCGACATCGTTGTTGCTGACGTCAATGATCTGGACTCTATGAGATGGAACGCTAATCTCTGCCAGCATTACTGCTTCTGTACCATATACCAAAGTAAATGGTGTTTCTTTTGTGCTTCCCTTAGGTGTTGTTCGGTGTGCCTACAGAACGTTTGGTAGTTCATTTACCCATCCAGTCCTAGTCATGCCCAGTCTAGCCTTTATCCCTGCGACAATGTCTCTGTTTGTTTCTTCTACCTGCCCGTTGGACTGAGGGTGGGCCACGGAAGTGAAAATTTGTTTGATATTGAGTTCTTCACACCATGATCTAAAAAGGGTCTGCCTCCAATTGCTGGCCATTATCGCTGACGATTTCGTGCGGAATGCTGAATCTGCACACAATGTCTTCCCAGACAAAGTTTTTTACTTTCTTCCCTGATATCGTTGCCAAAGGTTTCGCCTCGACCCATTTTGCGAAGTAATCTATAGTCACAATTAGGAATTTAATGTTCCCAGGTCCGTGTGGGAATGGGCCGACAATGTCAATGCCCCATTTGTAGAATGGCCAGGCCGACGTTACTGGCCTCAGATCATGTCTCGTTACCCTCGCGATAGGTGCATGAATCTGGCAAGATTCACATTTTTTGTGATTGCCAATGTGTCTCTGTGCATTGTGGGCCAGTAGTACCTTTGGCTTAGCATTTTCCTGACAATCGCCCTAGGCCCCGAATGTAATCCACATGAGCCCGTGGACTTCTCTAATTACCATTGTCGCTTGGTTGGGGCCTAGGTATCGGATTAGAGGACCTGTAAATGACTTCTTGTACAGATTTCCCTCAATGATTCTGTACATGGGGGATTTCAAGCGGATTCTTTTTGCTGCCAGAAGATCAGCGGGCAGTTCGCCCCGAAGGATGTATTTAAATAGAGGGGTCATCCAGTTTTCTGATGTCTCTTCCACAGGGGAAGACTCTGTGGTAGAGGATGTTGACTTGCTCTTAAGGACTTCTACAAGCACCTCTTTTGTTAGATGGGCAAAGGTGAGGGAGGCGAGCTTGCTAAAAGTGTCTGCTCACTTATTCTGACTCCGAAGGACCTGGGTTATGTCGAAGCTTTGGAAGTTGGAAATGAGGGCTCTTACCAGATCCAAATACGACTTCATTGAACTATCCTTTGCCTCTAACTGACCTTTGAGTTGGTTTGCAACTAGCTGTGAATCGACATGTGCGTGCAAAGATGTAATGTTCATCTGCTTTGCAATGCGAATTCCTGCCGGTATGCTTCGTACTCGGCGTCATTGTTAGATACAGGAAAGTCGAAGCGTAGAGCATATGTAAACTCTTACCCAGAGGGGCTGATCAAAAAAAGGCCTGCACCGGAACCCTCAGCCCCGGATACTCCATCTGTGTACAAATCCCATACCTCTAAACTTCTTGGGTCCTTGGGATGGTCAAAGTTATACCCTTCTGTACTTTCCGGTACTTCTCAAGAAGTCCGCTAACATCTGGCCCTTTACCGTGTTTTTGGGACAAAAGCGTATTTCATGCTCGCCGAGCTCGATTGCCCACTTTCTCAATCTTCCAGAATTTTCGGGCCTTGATAGAATCTATTTAATTGGCTGATCTGTAAGGACAATGATTGGGTGTGCCTGGAAATATCTTCGTAGACGCTCGCAAAATGGACCAGAGCCAGGATTATTTTTTTAACTGATGAATAGTTTACCTCACTACCTTGTAGGGCTTTGCTTACAAAATAAAGTGGCATATGTACTTTATTTCTTTCAGCAATCAGTACAGAGCTAACAGCTTCTTTAGATGCGGCTAAATAGAGCGTCAGCTCCTCTCCAGGCTTTGGTGTAGTGAGTGTAGGGAGTTCTGCGAGTAGGGACTTCATATCCTGCAAAGCGATTTTGGCCTCCTCGGTCCATATGAATTGCTTCTTACCAAGGCAACCCTTTAATGTGGAAAATAATGGCAGCTGTCTGTCGGCAGCCTTGGACAAGAACCGTGTTAATGCTGCCAATTTACTAGTTATGCTTTGGACTTCTTTACATGTTTTTGGTGACTGCATAACAAATAATGCCGCTATCTTTTTTGGGTTGGCCTTGATTCACCTTGGTGTAATTAAATGTCCCAAAAACTTTCCTTCTTCGACGCCGAATATGCACTTCATTGGGTTTAATTTCATATTGATTCCGCGTAGAGTGTTGAAGGTCTCTGCGATATCCGCGAGCATGTCTGACTTTTTGTTGCTCTTAATGACAATGTCGTCGACGTAGGCTTCAACCTTTTGCCCAATTTGATGACTCAACATGAAGTCTATAACCCTCTGGTAAGTGGCTCTTGCGTTCTTCAGGCCAAAAGGCATTTTAGTGTAACACTATATTCCTTGATCGATGTGAAAAGCCGTTTAATCCTCATCTCCGACAGCCATAAGTATCTGATGGTACCCTTTGTACGCGTCCAGGAAACACTTCAAGTAAAAACCAGTTAAAGATTCGATCTTCCAATCAATCTCCGAGAGAGGGTAGTTATCCTTTGGGCATGCCTTATTGATGTCTGTGAAATCTACACAGAGGCGTAAGGAACCATTTGATTTTTTCACGATTACTGGGTTAGCGAACCAGGTTTGGTATCTTACCTCTCTGAGTATATTCGATTTTACCAGCTTATCAACTTCTTCTTTTAAAAATTTGCTCTGATCTGGAGCGATGCCTCTTTTCTTCTGCCTAATAGGCGTCACGTGCTTTGCGATGTTTAGACGATGCTCGGCAATAGACCTTGATATCGCGTAAAAAGTCACGTTTTTACTACCAATATCTCTCTCATTCTGGAACAATACTTGGCAAATAAACTCAAATAATGTTCAAATCAATTGAACTTTGTCAAGAATGTCAAAACAGAGTTGCACGAGAAAAATCAAGCAAAACGGATGAAAAACGAAGATTCCACACACGTTTGAAGATTCAAGACATCAAGATAAGATTTAAAGGTAAAAGTGCCCATCACTGAGATTTCTCTTATCCAAGATATTCTTCTTCAAAATACGAATCTAACAGAAGAAGAATCAACAAAAACGAATGAAGAATGAAGATTCTACGTACGCTGAAAGATTCAAACGATTTGAACGAGACATCCAAAGATCAGAGACATATTTTAGGGATTTCTTTTCATCAAAGTCTTCGTTTTTAAAAAATGAATCCAACGCAAACGGACGCATAATGAAGGAGATACGCACGAATCAAGAAACAAGGTGAAAGACGGCGAACCGGGGCGGGCAGGTGGCAGCCGCCGCCGGCCACCATGGTGGCGGCGCTGGCTGGCCACCCCCATCCCCCGTGCGCTTTTTCATCCTTGCCCGTACTCGCAGGTTACACGTGCTAGGCCTTTTCCGTAACTCTAGGGTACACGTGCTAGACCTTTACGCGCTTTAGGGTACATGTGCTAGCAACTTTCCCACCTTTTGCTAACATGTGGCCCAGGTTGCTAAAATGCACTCATTTTCCCCTATAAATAGGAGGCTTCATGGCTCATTTGAAGACACACCTTTCCTACACCATCACACCTTTTTCATACACCTTACACACTTTCTCACTTTGTTATTTCTTTCATAATTTGTTAGATTTACTTTCTCATTCTATTGGGCTAGTTTAGGAAACTTGTTTAGAATAGAACGAAAGCAAGGAACGTGCTTGTAATCTTTGGTGTAAACTTGGAGTTATTCTTATTAATTCAAAGCTATTCCTTCTCGCGCATTAATATCGGTTATTTCTATCCTTATCTATCTTAATTAAGTATGTATACTTTAATTATGCTAGAGATAATTTGTGCCATGATTAGCGAGTAGATTACTATTGTATTCGTTGTGATGTAATGAGCATAAATAATTATGGGATGATCTTAAATATGTCGTGAAGTAATATGACGGCCCCTATTCGACTGTTTACCTAATATAGTACTGGAAACGCTGTCAAGCGGAGTACAAATATATGGAAGTCGGTAAACGACCGAAGGTAGTTGTATTATGGATCGACATTATAAAAATGGAAACTTTATGAACGGACTTATCTTGTGGTTTCAAACATAAAACTTATATTCGTCTTTCGATTAGCAAACGTGATTGTAACCTTGTAAAGAGGAGTCGCGAACCTTAATACTTGGTCAATAATTATCTGTGTCAAAACTACGGTTTAATTGTAACGTCATGCAATCATCATAAAATGCAATGTGATTACGTGGAATTGCCATGAGTATAGTACACCTCCAATCACAATGTACTTATCATGAAAACATTGTGAAACAATTAAATTCACAACGGAAACATCGGTAAACGATTAAATACGTTGTGAACTACTGTAGTATTTTTCGATATGGTCTTGGTTTAACTTTATGCAAAAGCCGCCAGCATTTTAATTAGATTAGTTTCGATTAGATTAGATTAGGTAGGCTATAGTCTAAATAATCATTCACGAAAACCTAGGGATTTGTTAATTGTATTGAGAAAGGCAAGTTTAAAACCCAATCTAAAATGATATATTTCCTTAAACCATAAAACCTAAAGTAAGGTACGCAAGAAACCTACACACTTTCCCTCGCTTACCATGCTTGAGTTTCATTAATAGGAATTAATCAAATAAGTCCGAACATATTTTCTAAGTTAGTTGTTTGCCGGATTTGTAGTCCTTGTGGTATTAAGAACGGTTAGACTTGATATGGACTTGTTACTCTTTTCCTTCGCCCATGAGCGAACGAGTTCAATAATAAGGGCCATTGACTCCCTCGCAGGAGAGTGTGGAGAGTTGAGCATTGTGTATCTAATCAGAATCATGATACCCTAGTTCCTCGTGACATATCAGTTGATAACCGACTGATAAGGAATCTACGGGTTATACCATAATCTATCAAATCTAGTAAACATTCCCAATTCAGATAAACGTTTCCTCTGAAAAGTCATCGTCCCATATTATGAGCTAATGAAATCACAACAAATACTACTTCCCATCATCTGATTTATTATTATCTTTTATTCGCTTTATTTAGTTTATTTAGTTAACTGAACCAAAATCCCCAACGCACTTTTATAAAAACCTATACTAGAAAGTAACGATTGATTGGATTACCTCCGTTTCAATTCAGTTTCTCTTTAAGAACGACTCTAGGTCATACTTACCATCTACTAGCCCTTGGTTCAGTAGTAATAAGTCATACTTAGACCCCTGCATTTACAAATTCAAAACACCCATCGATAGGCGTTGTGATCACTCGCGTTTGCGACGGTCGGAACACCATCAGACCTCGGAACCCCTGTCATGTCAGATGGTTGAAAAGCGAAGATATCTTTGTTTTCCTGCAAGAGCTTCTTCAGGCTAATCTTTATGCTAGAGGGGAGATGAGCGCCTATCGTTATTGTTTATTCTGGGAAGTTGCTATCCAAAACGATTTTCTCCTCTGGCAAGGGGGGCATGCATGGTGCATCCGGTTCAGAGGAGTTTCAAGTGTCGGCAACCTCCTGAGTAGAATTTATCCTTCCCCTAATCGTTGTGATGCCTTCTTTTGTGAGGAATTTAATGATGTTGTGAATAGTAGAGATTACCGCACCAACGATTGCATCGCTTGTCTCCCCAGAATGACATTGTATCTGGACGGTGATCTAACAATAAGGAACTACAGATTGACTGTTCTGAAAGTTGGGTATTCACCCAATGATACTTCAAGGCCGAGCCTCCCGAGGGGCCAACTAGTTTCTCCAGAGAAACCGATGAGGGGCATAAAGTGTTCCTTCTTTTGCTCTCGTACTTCGGGAGGGAGCTGATTGAACAGTGTTTGATATCTACCCCGCTGCCGCTGTCTATGTGTATTCGTTCGACATGATAGTTTGATATTCTGCCCGATACGACTAGGGGTTCGACAGATGGATTTACATCATCTAGCGGAGGGAATGATATTTCGCACCGCTGCCAAGATTCCAGAGCCTCTGCTTTCCTTCTTAGGCCAGATGTCCATGGGTGTATCATCAATACCGTGCCTTTTGGGGCTGGAAGGGGTGTTTGTTTATTTTTGCTTGCCTCAACTCTGGCTAGTTGTTTAATACCGTTAACCAAGTGTGCTAACTTTCCTTCCTTGATGGCTCTGTAAATTTGGGATTTGAGTTCACGGCAGTCATTGGTATAATGCCCCGTATCATTGTGAAATTCATAGTATTCGCTGCTGGTGCTCTTGCCTTTATTCGGCATCAGTGGCGGCCTTTTAAACGTTTTTGCAGCAGATTCAGTGGCGAGGATTTCTTTTGGTGACTTCGGAAAAGAAGCGATAAGAGTATTGCACTCATCGATATTCCGATCATAAGGCCGGTGCCGCTGTGATCGGTTAAAACCTCGTCCTTCGCATCCCCTCTGTGAAGAGGATGATGATTTGTAGTCCGTTCGGTGAGGAGAAGATGATTGTGTTTGACTTCTGACTGCACGTTGTTGCTGACGTAATGTGCCCGCTCGGATGTAATCATGTGCCTGGTCCATGACATCTGAAAATGTTGGCCGGAGATTGGCAGTAAGTCTGTCCACTAGTCCTCCGAAGCGGGTATGGTCTATACAAAGTATGAAACCAGATACTTGTTGACTCTCTGGGAGGCCAGGTATTTTTAAACATTCGTCGGTGTATCTGTCGATAAAGTCAGCAAGAGGCTTGTCACGCATCTGCTTTAACAAATGGGCTTCGATATGTGTTTTTGTGTGCTTCTTTTTTTGGTGAAACCTCTATATGAATTTGTTACGTAGATCTGCAAAGGAAGTTATGCTGTGTTTTGGCAAGTCGTTGAACCATGCTCGGGCATATGACTTCAATACAGAGGGGAACATATGACAGGCCACTGGGTCAGTCCAGTGTTGGGTTTTGATAGTGTTGTCGAACATCTTCATGAAATCCTCCGGGTCAGAAGTTCCATCATAGCTTCCCATAGTAACCGGAAGGGTAGTGGACAGAGGTAGAGAGTGGTTGGCGATGGATGTATGAACTGTTCGGTGATGTTGCGGGGTTTGTTATGTTTGTTTGGTTGTTCTCCATTCAGAACGGCCATTAAGTTGGCTAACATCGGCGTAAGTGGGGTGGTGGTGGTGGTATTGGTTGTGGTTGCATCATCTGCCCCACGAGTTGGGCGATCAGGGTAACAGGGTCCGATTGCGGCTGTGGGGTTATGTATGATGTATGGGCACTTGGGAATGGGGGTAGCGTAGTGTAGGGTTGATTCAAGCTAGGTTGGGTGCCGTGGACATACAGTGGCCATGTCATCATGTTATTGTATGGGTATTGTGTTGCGAAGCCATAGGGTACAACGGTTGTAAAGATCGGTGCGGTAGTTACGGTAGTGGACCCTGTTTGATGTGTATAGTATGGTGCGGACAATGGTTGAGTGAAGGGGATATTTGGGGTGGAGAAATCCAAACGTGATGTAGCTGATGCAAAAGCATCAGGTCGACGTGTAGTTCCGCCGTTCGTTGATGGTTGGAAAGGTGGCGCTGCGCTTGACAACGGTATGGAAGTGGTCAGAATGTAGGTGTAATTGTAGTTATTCGATGCCATTGTAGTTTAGTTTCGTGAGTATTCAGGCGGATGGAGCCATTATGATCAAGCATTAACGGATTAATGTTTGAGTGCAGGGTGGGTTAAGATGTACCACGATGGATCGTTACACTCCGATTGACGTGAATAACCCTTGAACGCAACTAGGGTTCCGATCAAGGGTGGTAAGATCGTAGCAAAGGTTGTGTGGATGTGGTTGTAACAGTGTTGTTAGTGTTTTCTAATGGTTATCAATGTATCCTTAACACCACTATTTGGCTATATTTATAGCTTCATCATAGAGGTAGTTGTGCGAAAATCGAGGGAACATGCTACGTGGGTTGAACCCCACGTAGCGTTTATTTAGGACACGTGATTGACTTGGTCAATTGCAGTGGTAACATGTGTCCATCTGGGGAGATGTAACAGCTTAAAACCGAGGTACGCTTTGATGTAACGATTCTGGGAAGAGGTGACCACTTGAATGAATTGGTCAGAGGATGAAAATATTTGCTCAAGCATAGGCGTGGCCTCGGGTTAGAGGTACAATGAATCTCCGAGATATGGAATCATAGAGGTGATACCTCTGTGAAGACATTCCAACTCTGAACATGACACTGAAGAGAGGTAATCATAGAAGAGGCCTCAAGATCCCTTGGGGCAGAGGTTCATGAGTGAGGTAAGATGTATTAAGTGAATCATGTATCTGTGGAGATATATATCATTAATAGATGGTGATCTTGATGATGAAGATGACTAACTTTTTGGAGGGTGTTTAGAGAGAGAGAAGAAATGGGTTGGTGAAAATGAATGGAGTGAAATGGTGAATAATAGGTGGAGTATGGAAATTTGTTTAAGTGTGTAAGTAATCAAATGAGTGTAGAAGGTCACACTTGGCCATCTTGGTCGGTTTTCATTGTGCCCCACCCATGAGTGGGAGTCTCAAATTTTGTTCCATATTTTGTGATCCGTACGGTGTTCGTTTCCTCGTTTGTTTTGACGTTTATTTAGACATTAAAAGTTATTTATATGCGTTTAAATAACGATTTAAATTTCGATATTTTTTTTTTGAAATATATATTCTAATACTTGAAAACACTTATAAAATGTTTCTTAATTTACCGGTCTCAATTTGCGTGTTCGTTTTACGGATGTTAAATCGCGTAACATTTTAATTAGCCATTTTTCGTTATCGTTTTAAAACGTAAGATTTTTATTAAGAGTTTTACTCAAAATCATTTATTTAAATTATAAAATTATAGTTTGGGTTCCGTCGGGTTGTCGGACGCGTTTTAACGCATTTGTGTTACTTTATACGTTATAATTAGCGTATTAAATATTATCAACATAATATTTATAAGTTTATGAGTTTATTAAATAATTTCGTATTATGTAATATTTTGTTCACCAACGTCCGTATTTTTGTCGAGTTCGTTCCGAATATTTTATACGTAATTATAACTAATTACGAATTAAGTAATACTACACGTATTAACTAGTTGGGCTTTGGCTAGACTTACCTCTAAAATTTGTTGTGAATTCACTTAAGTAGGGAATTAGCCTAAAATACAAATGTTTAGTGTACTTAATTGTATTCAAAATTGCGGGGTGTCACAAAAAGTTTCCATAATTTGATGGCGTGGAACATTTTGAAGGATAAACAAAAGTGGCTCCATCCTGATCTTTTTGTGTCGGTAGGCGAAATGTTCCCAGACGCCGCGAGACAGTGGATTTGGATGACTTGAACTTTGATGAACAACCGAAGCAATAAACGCAAAATCCAAGTTAGGGTTTATTTGGTGATGATCCGCATCCACGTCCGGTTGGAAAGTTAAGGAAATCAAAGTCCCAAAAACCACATCTTTTGGTTCGGCCGCTTCCTGTCGTGCTTCGTTTGATAAATCAGTCGCAACAACCTTTGAAGGCATCCGAACCGACAAACAAGGCTACTACAAGACGAAGGATCTCGGGGTCAAATTTAGAATTTTGATCATGCTGACTGAGCATTTATCAGAGCAAGTGAGGTTCATTTTAGAAATGGAGAAGATGAAGATTTGCGAGACAATGAGATGGTCATACGGAACGGGAGCGGGAGGTGATGCTTCGGGTTCGAGATTTGTGGCCGGAGATGATTTATTTTATTTTGTATTGTATTATAAAATTTTAAGACTCTGTAAATCATGTCTTTAAATTATGCATTTTAATCTTTAGGATTCATAATTTTTTTATTTTTTAATGAATTAAATGTTATTTTATTTTATTTATTTGTTTTTAAATATTAATTCATACAATTATTTACATTACAAAAACAAATAAAAAAATAATAAAAATTTTCATAACACTGTGAATAGAGTGTCACCATACCACATAATTCGCATCAACAACATTATCCAGAACACTTTAAATACAGTATCACCGCACTCCGTACTCTAACCAGCTATATAATATTTCACGATGCACAAAGTCAACTAAAGCTTTTTTTAAGAATTAATGCAATGAGATCCAAAGGATTAAAAACAAGTTAAATAATAAAAAAAATATCTACTTCTAAAGTAAATTACATATTTAACAATATGCATCACCAAAAACTTGAATCCCTACAACGAGCTACTTCTAACAGTAGTAGGCGTTGGTGGTTCGACCAAGCTTCTTCTTCTAGTGGCCCGAATGTAGCAAACGATCGACACCACAAACGCCATCACAAGTCCTCCTAAGATCACTCCACCACCAGTCATTGACTTACTTACTGAACCCGACTCATGGTGACGATCATGTTGGTGCTTCTCTAGGTACATTTCACTTTCCTCAGACACATTTGCACCATTTTGTTCATGTTCACTTGATGGTGCAATTGTTGGTGGCTTGGATTTGTGTACACGGTGTTTTCCAAGTTTCCTAATTTTGGGCGCTTCAGCTCTTTGCACGAATTTGTGGTTTGATGGGCTAAGAGCCGGTGGTTGTATCGCGGTATTAGGCTCGATTATTGAACGCGATGTTGCTATTAAACATGTTTGTGCTAAGATCAAGAAGAGAAGAACAAATTGAGCCATTTTTGTAAGGCATGTAATGTGGAGATATAGTGGCTTTAGGTGTGTGGTTTGGTATATATATATAGTAGGGTGGTTTCACTTTATACATAACATAACAGCTAGCTGTGTGGGAAGTTTCATTAGATGATGTCAACGGCCGGTGATGGGAATTAATTAATTTATTTATTTATTTTATTCATCATATTTTAATATTATTGCATCTATATATGACTTGAGAAATTACGTACTGGCTACTGGAATTTTGCTAACAATATTTCTTAGAGTTGTCATTAAAAATTTAAACATACATAAATTATCGTACTTGACCTTGTGTTCAAGGGGTCAACTAATATTCATGTGAGACTTCGATTTTGTTTTATACCGATGTATGTCTGAAAGTCCTAATCATATATAACAACACAATTGTCGTTAACTTGTTATCATCTGATTTCTAACCGGCAAATTAAAAGTCCCTTTTATAATTAGGACGTATTATAAATCCAATCTCTTACTTTTATCTATAAATTGCCTTTGGGTATATTGTATAGCAAATCAACTCCAGATATATCATAATCATATAAAGGGAAAATACATATCGTCATTTATTAACTCTAATAAATAAAGAATGTTTATAACTATAACTAATTAATTATAAAGGCGAAATGGTTTTTAAAAAATATATGTATTGTCCTGAAAAGGACAAGTTTACACGTGAATGAAATAAAATAGCATGAAATACAACTGTTAAGGAACATGATGCATGCATTTTGTCAATGTTACAATTAATGTTTCATGAGATACATTAAATAGTCAAACTTAACTATGGGACAAAAATAAGATCAACATATACTAACATCTAAAAAATTGAGTTAAAGAGTAAACAATTTAGGTGTGAAAAGTTTTCAAATAATATTATTAACTTTTAAATAAAATAATATTAAGTTGATTGAGCGGTGACATGAATTTTTTTATGTTTTAAAGAGAACACCAGTTGATATTGGATGAGTGGAGAATATTGAGTTTATACGGTCTTCATAACAAAAAAATAAAAATTGTGTTTTCTTTGTCTCGGGTCAAACGCCATTCAAGAATGCCGTCGAGAGTGATGGAATATCATCAGATGGTATTCTTGATCTTGAACAGTGACGAGAACGTCTTCACTCTTTGTGAATATTAGTAGAGTACACCAATAATCTCAAAGATGGGAATATAATCTGACAATATAATATTGATTGGTTTCTAAAATAAATAATGTCATACATATAGTTATAATTATGTTTGCATTATCATCCAAATTTGTCTGTACACATATTTAGACATTCATAATATAAACACAAAATGCTTTTTCAATATATGTATTGTGATGATGTATCATCCGTTTTGGTTTATTACCCTTCGGCCAAACACCCATACCCTGCGGCCCATTTGATTTTATACCGAAGGGGGAAGACCAAAACTCCACTTGATCCATAAAGAGAAATGCCGAAGGGGAAGAGCAAAATACCCTTCGGCCGAATACCTTTTGACCCGTTACAAAGAAAACCAAAGCGGGAGTACATAAACCAACATCAAACAAAGCCAGGATCAAAATACCTTAAGGGTACACCTCGACCCTATATATCCCAAATAAACAATACACCCTTTGACCCAATAGAGATAGGTCGAAGGAGACGCGGTCAAAAGACGGGATCACAAGAAAATATCATGTGTTGTCAAATCATCAAACGGTACCTCGGAAATAAGTATATTCGCATGGGGAATAGAAACGGCGTTTAAGAAAAAGAGGTTATATTTAGGCTCGAGATATACACCAAAAAGGTAATATTTTCTACCAAGGCAATGAAAGAAAGTTTGAACTATACCATGGATAAAATATATAGATGTGTGGGAGGGGTATAAATACCTCACCAACAATAGGTACATTAACTTCTATAAACCTTTTGCATTCAATACTTTTAACTACGCACTCACAAGAACGTATACTTATCCTCACGTCGGAGCTTGGTCCGAAGGTGGAACCCCCTTTCTCCTTCGTGACGAGGTTAATGGTTGCTCATTTATTTCAGTTAGCTACGGATTCGATCCGGGGTCAACGGAATAAAGGCGCATTCGAAGGTGTACCGAAGACGTCTCTATGATCTTTAGTTCGCTGTAGCAACATATTGTTAATTTGATCAATGATAGTTGAATAGCAATATTATTTAGGGTGCTTTTGTGATTAATTAGGCGATCAATTGTTATGGCGAGATCTATTATAATACTCAATAGATCGATTAACTATATATAATTAGCTCAGAATAACATCAAGCACTAAATGGATTTTTCCTTCGTGGTGACCTTTACAGTAAGATGTTGGGGGTCGAGTTTTGATGATGGAATGATTGCACGTAGGATAACCGTATAAATTTATGAATTAATATAAATATTCTTGAATGAAGGACTACGCGTTTTTTATCATTTAAATATAAAAAAACTAATAAATGGTTTATTTATCTAGAGTGTTTTTCAGATAAAAAAAAAAGAAAGGCAAAGACTCTGTTTATGGTTTTATTTCAGGTTTGCTATAATTTGGGGACATTGAAGCAGAGTGTTATTCATTTGGAACAAAATGCATAGTCGACCAAGGGACAACCAAATCTATACTAAATTTCCGGTCATAATTTTTGATATCACAAATACTTGTGGTACCTTTTAAAGTGAACAAATTTAATTATTCTTCAACCAATTGAAAATATATTTATTTTGAACGGTAAGGAAGAAGAATATACTAGAAACGAAGCACTCTAGCAAGTCGTTAAATGCAGAACAACAATTATAATCTTACAAAACAAGACGAGCTTTGATTATAAAGCCAATCGAACCAACCAAATTCAATTTTCGTACTTTTATATGAGATCCAAATTAATGAGAACATTTTCGCTTCGTCCACCAATAAGTTACTTCTCGAAATTTTCTAGTTGAAAACGATGTCATTTCGATAGCCCAAATATCCATAACCCAGTTTGAATAACCACAAGCATTTTTTATTATCGTGCGATCTTCATATAGAGTCGGTGTACGCGATGATTGATTCAAGATCGTTGTATGTATCTGCTATCAAAAAAGTTTACCAAGAGTTTACCACTATAGTCTTATAGTGTACTATGTTTGTAAAGTAAAAATATAGCTCTTAGTGACTTGCTTTCATATATTTATACATGGTGTCACCTATATATATCATGGTTAAAGTTACGGGTTATTACAAAAGGTTAAATTTTAAATGCATAAAAATATAATTAATTAATATATGACATTTGTAGTGTGTACAAACCCAACTATTTGAGTATATTGTGTGTAAGAAATTTATTATTTCTTTCTATTGTATGTATTTGGTTGATGTAAGAATGTCACGTGACACCTTATATAAATTACACGTAAAAAAATCTCGTAAATGACATACACAAGCACCAAATAACAAGTATAATTAGATACACACTCTAAATATTTGGATACAAACTACGAATGTCATAACTTAGTTAATTGCATTTGACACACTTAAACCTTATTATAATTCTCTCAAGTTACGATTTCTAATTTCAAGTTAGTCCTGCTTATTCAATCATAATACAGTTAAATTCACTACTAACAAAAGAACAGGGGTAAGCTGTTTTGCTTAATTAACTTGCATTTTATCAAGTTGAGATGACTCAAGGGATTGTAACTAGAATCTCGATGTGTTTAGATAAAGAAACTCTACACTCACAAAATTTTTACAAATAAATTCTTACGGGATGATCTGGCATGCAAAATCATCCAATCAGATTAATGTTTTTTCATCTTTCTCTATCTTCATAGACACATCATTTTGTAAAGAATTATTTTGTAAAATTTTGAACAAAGTATTTCTCTTTTATGTATATATTATGTATTGCAAGTTTATCTTTATATTGAATTGAATTTAATTAATTAGGGTACTCCGTATTTATATGGCCTATAAAGCTAATTAATTAACTAGTCACATAACGTAAAATTGAAAGTAAGCGTAAATGGTATCACATTTGTGGCTCTTGGAGAAACTAGGGGTGTTCACTATTTGGACAAACCCAATTGTTCAATTGGACATTTTAGTTTGAACTATTTGGTTCGGATAATTTGGTTGTTTAGATCGGTTCGGTTCAAAATCGAATATTTAAATTGGTTTTTGAATTGGTTTTGGTTACTATTGTAGAAATTGAATAGTCCAAATTAACCGAATTATAACATACTTTGGTAATATTATCAACATGTGTACATATTAATTGAGTTAAGCACCCATTATTATGTATACTGATACCATTATTAACTCTATTTATCATTTATCACAGAAGTCTCAATTATATTTTAGTTTTGTCGTGAAAATTGTTAAACTTTTGTCAAGGAACTTAGGAAACATGACAATTAGTTTTGTTTAATACAAGTATCTTGATTTTGTTTTAATGATTTTATTATTTATATATGAAACTGTAAACCGAATAAAAAAAATGAAAAAACCGAATAGTAATTCAGTTTGGTTCAGTATGGTTTTATACATATTTGGTTCGGTTCGGTTATGATTTTTTAAATTCGAAAACCGATCGATTTATCTATTAGGTTCGATTTAAATCGAATTAACCGAATGAACACCCATAGGACAAACCAAAACCAAGCTACATGTCGAGATGTCCCTAGTAAACACCTACACCTACACCTACGACCCATGAGATTCTATGTTTAATTCCATGAATTTTCTTAGAATGTGATTGGTGTCCTCCCGTGCACGTGCACACTAATAAAAAAAATAACACTCCTATTGCTTAATTAATTAATATTGTAAGTTAACTTACATAAATAAGAAGTTATACTTTTGATTACGTACAATTAACTAGGTTAATTACTCTTGCATGCTATCATCGATAGTTCGATACTTTGGCAAAAGTTCGAATAACGTTAGATACTTGAACTTACGTCTGATCATACAGTTTTTGACATACATTTATCTTCTCGGGTTATATTCAGCAATCATATATTTTAACATACGAACAAATTAAATTTTTATGTCGCATTTTAGTATCATATCTTCTCGGGACATCAAAGGTTGTTTAAGTTTTATATAAGTTGGAGACTCATTTGTTGGGAAAAACGATCTCAAAGATTCCCCAACAACAAAGTCAATGAAAACAGTAAAGAAATATGAACACAAGAATATACGTGGAAAACTTCAAAACCGGAGAAAAAATCACGGGCCTCCAAAGAGAAAAGATTCCACTATATGAAAAATTATTACAATCACATAGACTAACCTCTTAAGCCACAACCCAACCAACACTCACACCCTCCAAGAATTTGACTCACACCTTAGACACTTTAAACCAAAGGGAGAAAGAAAGAATCAAATACTTAAGATGTATATTGATTTGTTACATTATGAAACTAAGGCTTAAGCCTCCTTTTATAACCAAAGAGTCACCCTCTTCTTTGTTCCATCCACCAATGTTGGGAAATACCCTATTTTTATTTTAGCCAAAACCAACCAACAATCTTCACCATGGATAAAATAAAAATAACTTTGTTAAAATAACTTTGTTCCAACATCGGAATCATTATCTTGACCGACAATCATAATTCGAAGAGAATTATCATACTCCACCATAAAAGAGTATCTCCACTCAGAATAATCCATTCTAAGCATTTCACCTCGGCACATGTCAAAAAAACTTGCTGAAATTGTTTATGGTGTAACTTTCCCTGTTTGGCTCACCTGAAAGTTCCTCAGCCATCGACATCAATTTTCACCACACATCTTGCATTTTAAGTCAAACCAATGCTCATGTGTAAATACCTGTGGAACCGCTGACAACCATCCCTTTTCCATAGTGGCGCGGACACACCATGAGGATGTCATCTCTTAATAGAACTCACTATTCTCCGAGAGAACAGAGACATTGTCAGCAGCTTTGGAGCCCTTTGCCGAATCCGCTCCACCTGGACAATCCATCTTGACATGCCCAGACTTCCCACACTTCCAGCATATTAGATTTTTCTTTGAGTTCTTTTTCTTCCTATCTTCACTTACCAAAACCGTACCTTCCGATGAAGTCCTGCCCTTACCTTCCAGTCTTTTCTTCTCAGATAGGAGTTTGCTAGTAATGTCTTCAAACTTCAGGGTCTCTTTCCCATACATCAGAATAGGTTTCATGTGCTCATAGGAGGATGGTAAAGATAATATAAGTCTTAATGATTTATCTTCATCATCAACCTCAACTCCAATAGACTCTAGTTCTGAAACAATATTATTAAGAACACTCATATGATCTGAAATTATTGTACCTATTTCCATACGTAGAGTATGGAACTGTTCCTTGAGACACAACCGGTTTGAGATGACTTTACCTTGGTACAACTGTTCAAGCTTCTCCCAAAGCTCCTTTGCCGTCGATAACCTATGCACATTTGCAAAAACATTCTTTGAAAGACACAAACGAATAGCATTTACCGCTCTCAAATCCATATCATCCCATTCTTCATCGTCGATCTTACTGACCTTGCTAGAATCACCGCTAGAAACAGGGGTTGATTTCCTCCTCAATGCCTTGTGTAACCCGGACTGAATCAACACATCCTTGACCTGAACTTGTCACAAGCCAAAATTGATCCTTCCATTAAATTTCTCTACATCGAACCTCATTGGACTGAACTTTGACATCGTATCTGTATCTTTAAAAATTATTTATCATTATTGTATACTAGAAAAATATATTTTCAGCCAATTAGTAATACACCCAGGAAAAAAAGGATCCCAGGAAAGAGAGGTGGTCACAATGGACACGCTTAAATACCAAGTCTTTCCTTAGCCAGAACCTTTTCTACACGTGTAAATACTCCACCAGGCTCACATATAATTCTATCGTATACAAGACAACCAATAGAACCAAGATACCCCAATACGATATATAAACGTTTATGATGTGGAAGTTCAGACAAAACTGCAACCACAGAGCATACTATGAAATTCTAAAACCGAGACCTCCGCCAAAACCTTGACTCTGATACCACTTGTTGGAAAAAACGGTCTCAAAGATTCCCCAACAACACAACCAATGAAAACAGTAAAGAAATATGAACACAAGTATATACGTGGAAAACTCCAAAATCGAAGAAAAAATCACGGGCCTTCAAAGAGAAAAGATTTCACTATATGAAAAATTATTACAATCACATAGACTAACCTCTTAAGCTACCGCCCAACCAACACTCACACCCTCCAAGAATTTGACTCACACCTTAGACACTTTAAACCAAAGGGAGA
This sequence comes from Pseudognaphalium luteoalbum, assembly GCA_963422505.1. Lineage (NCBI taxonomy): Eukaryota > Viridiplantae > Streptophyta > Magnoliopsida > Asterales > Asteraceae > Pseudognaphalium > Pseudognaphalium luteoalbum. The sequence continues at coordinate 83,860,008 of OY730192.1, read as the reverse complement.
AAGAAAGAATCAAATACTTAAGATGTATATTGATTTGGTACATTTTGAAACTAAGACTTAGACCTCATTTTATAATTAAGGAGTCACCCCCTCTTTTGTTCCATCCACCAATGTGGGACAAATACCTTATTTTTATTTTAGCCAAAACCAACACCATTCTGATATAAGAGAGGTTAGTTTGTGCACGAGGCCTTTAAAGTTGGGAATTGAATGACCCATAATATTAGCCCATATTTTGCTGTTTGCAACCCACCAAGCAGCATGGGCACACTGCAGCTTGATATGTACTTAGATTATGGTTCGGGTTCCTGACTTCTAATTGACCAAACATTGCCTTAGTTCGTTATTATTTTGATAACAAGTACCTAATTACAGTATTGCTTTATATGTCACCCGTTTTCTGTCTTTGATGATCGATCATTAGCCATTTTGTTAAGTCAATAACACATATGTATATATCATACATAAAGTCTAACGAAAAAATATAATTAAAAAAAAAGAAACAATAATAGGCCGGATCTAACAATATTCATGAAAAATTCCATTTCTTCACTAGCTAAAGTTATATATTTACATACATAGGGTCACCTAACACTTGATTAATTCCTACGATCTGCGAACTGTGATAGGTGTTGGTGGTTCTACCAAACTTCTTCTAGTCGCTCGAATGTAACAAATAATTGACACCACAAACGCCGTAAATAAACCTCCAAGAATCACCCCACCACCAGCAATATCCACTGATGACCCATGGTGGTGGTGGTTCTTCTCTGGGTAAATCCCAGTTTCTTCCTCTATATTTCCAACAATCTCCTCCTGACCACTTGGTGACATGGAAGTTGGAGGTTGTGTTTTCGTTACATGATGTTTCCTAAGTTTTCGACTTTTAGGCGATTCAGCTGTATGCATATGTTTGTTGTTTGATGGGCTAAAAGTCGGTGGTTCGACCACATGATTAGAATCGATCCCTGAATAAGCTGTTGTTAAGGTTAAAAATGTGTAACACCCCCAAATTTAATGACTCGCGGAAGCATACTTTGGGTGTTACTAATCAATAATCAAAGCACACAGATATATAGCAAACGACTCTATATGCGTCGTTTTAATAAAATATATTAATATTAAATGGTTTACAACAGTTTAAACTCATACATAGCTCGTGTTCGTAATATGAGAGATTTAAGTACATAATTAGTTATACAAAATCTAATAATGCAATGAAATCTCTAAAGTTTGCATGAAGACTCGAGCTAAGATGCATCCTGATGGGCAGTCCAAATCTACTGCTGAGTACCTGTGATACATGCTAAAATGGGTCAGCTAACGCTGGTGAGCTCACAGGTTTGAGTATCAAATAATATTCTATGAACCGCAAGATTTAAGTATTGATTTGCATCCAGCAAATAAAGTTATAGATAATGTATACAACCATGAGCGCATAGTCTGAGCTTAACTCGAGGGTCGGGTCCCATATAGAGAATTCCGAGCGAGGTGCCTCCACGAGTGCCTAATCTACACTCGTCTTCCCAAATATTAGTACGTCCGTTTACCCGGTTAGTGCTTGCTAACCCGGACGAGGAGGGTCAATCCTATATGGTACCATATACTAATATTCACGCTACTTTCGTATTACCAGACTATACTGACGGAGGACTTTGGTTTGATTAGTTGAAAACAACTCATGTAGTATATTGAAATATGTACTCGCATTCACGTGTTAAAAACAGAGCAATGTATCACACCCCTAGTAAAACAGTAAAAAGAGGGGCCATGAGACTCACCTGAGCCTGGAGAGTTTATCTAAATAAACTGAGATTGATTAGCCAAGAATCGAAGTCCAAAAACTTGTAACCTGAGGGTGTCCACGACACGCGATGGTTATAAACATATGAAGGCATCTCATAAGACTACCTTGTAGTTGTTTGTCCAACTAGAATGTCCAAATGATTACAATTTGGTTGATTGTTTAAGTGTTTGAAAATGTGTACGGCCCGTTGGTGATTGTTGGTAATAATAATATTATCATTATTCTTGAAAAACGTGTTCCAAAGTGTTTTAGAAGTCATGTCGCATTCGTGTTTGATGTTATACAAGTTTAACACTTTGTGTGAAAGTCTAGATGTAACACCGTTACTCGTGAACCTAGGGCAAGGGCGAAGCCCGTTAATGACGGGGGTCCGGGAGCAGCGCCCCTGGTAGCGGGGTCCAAGGGGCGGCAGCCCCTGACGGGGTCCAAGGGGCAGAGCCCCTGGCTGGGGTCGAGCTGACTTGATTTTTATTTATACTATATTGCTTTGGTGAAAAACGCACCTGGACTTGAATTTGGGTGAAATGGGGCGTCAAATTTAGGCCTCAAAACTTAGTGTAAAATTAGTTTGAAACCTTCTGTTTATGCGTCACTTATAGCGTCACTTAGGGGCTTGGGCGACACTTGGGAAGTGTCGCTAAAAATAGTAAATCTGAGCATATGCGTCACTTAAGGGAAGTGACGCATGGTAGGGCGTCACTAAGGTAAGTGTCGGTATAAGTGTCGGGTATGGGTCTAGGCGTCACTTAGGAAGTGTCGCTAGAAGTGTCGGTTAAAGTTGTTATGCGTCACTAGTCAAGTGACGGTAGGAGTGTCGGGAAAAAGGGGTTTTATGCGGCACTTGGGCAAAATTAGGGTTTCATGCGACACTCAATGCGTCACTTAAGTGACGCACGAAGTGACGCATAGCTGCTGCTGTCTATGCGACACTTAAGTCTGATGACGGATTTTTGAGCCAAAAATGAGTTTTTCGGTTTCCGTTTGGCCCGAAACTTTTACCCAACCCATATTTGGACATTTTAAGCTTAAAGAAACAACTACTTGCTAAAAACACTCGAAATCTAAAGGTTTCGGGATTTGTCGGAAACTTACAATTTGTCGGATGAAAATTCCGAAAAGATGGAAGTGTAGATCGTTGCTTCGTGGTTATTTTCTTCCAAACGAGTGTGAAGATTCGAGGTCGTTTGGAGGTGTTATTTTAGGATTTAGTGAGGTGGTGGTGGTTTGTGATTTAGAGAGAAAAGAGAGGAAGAGAGAGAGAAGAGTAAAGTGAAAATGGGGTGGGGAGGTGGTGACCTCACCCCTTTTGGCAGATTTTTCGTGGGGCCCACCCCATGTGGGTGTGTCCCAAACTTGTTCCTCACGTTTGCGCTCCGTGCGGTGTTCGTTTTCCCGATCGTTTAACCGTTTAAATAATTATTTCGCGCGTTATACACCCGTTTTAAGGCACGAATAATTACCCAATATTTTTACTTAAAATATTTCACCAATTACTTTAATAATTGAGTTATAAAGTATAACTTAACATTGTTTGCGCGTTTAACATTCTAATCGCGTAGGCTTTTAATTGTACGATACGAAACATGTATGAATTATCATCAAAATACTATTTTAGATATAATAGCGTTATTAAATAATGTTATCTTATTTAATAATTTTGTTCACCAACGTCCGTATAAAATTGAATCGAATTACATTCGATTTAAATTGCGTACGATTTAATCAAATCGCAAAATTGTATATATTCAACAATATAAAATCCGATACATTAATTAGCCTAACACGAAACTAATTACATGTATTAACAGTTGATTAGGCACTAATCATTAGTTCTAATTTGGCGGGTGTTACAAAATGTGTGTACTAAAACCAACAAAATTAGAAGAAACTGAGCCATCTTTGTGATGTTTGTACGGCATGCAATGGAGGTACAAAAGTGCCTTTATGTGTAGGGTGGGTACTATATATATGAGGTTTTTTGCCGAAAAATGCATCAATAGTTCCATTTTTTGCATTTTCGGGTATCAACTAATTTCTTTTTAAATGAAGCACTAATCTAAAATCAACCATTTTCGGGTATTAGTTACTGTTTGAAACGGTTGCCGGTTAACATATCAGATTGGGTTTTTCCGAAAAATGCATCAATAGTTCTGTTTTCTACATTTTCGTGTATTGACTAATTTTTTTTCCTTTAAAAATGAACTACTAATTTAAAATGATCATTTTCGGGTATTAGAAAAAAATTTAGTTGATACCCGAAAATGCAAAAAATGGAACTATTGATTCATTTTTCGGAAAAAATATATATCCACATGGATTGCCACGTAGGCAAAACCGGATGAGTTGTCATTTTTTTTGGTATCCGGTAACGATACCCGAAAATGATAAGTTTTAAATTAGTGGTTCATTTTTTGGAAAAAAAAATTAGTTGATACCCGAAAATGCAAAAAACTGAACTATTGATGTATTTTTCGGAAAAAAAACCCTATATATATGTGTGTTATGTGGAGGAAATTTCCCTATGTAACATGTAACATTCAATTATAAGAGGTGTACATAATTTATTTTGATTCCACAATTTATGACATGCTGGATTTTTGTTAGTTTTTATGATGACATCAACAGTGATGAAAATTTTCCTCACTTTCTATCAAGTAAAATGCCTATACATAGCCTTGGTGGCTATCAATAAAAATTTTAGACATGCATTAACGTAACTGTTTGTAATATAATAATAACCACACTCCTTAAATATAATTTCCCTCAACCAACCTAATATACAACCTTTTATCCACAAATACAACTTTTAAATATAGCCCTTAAGGTTACAAATAGCAAAATCCTTTTATTAATTTATTTTATAGTGATTAGTGAATCACCTACTTATTATTAAATGACAAAAGTTTTAAATTGAGAAAGTGAGAGCGAGAGATAGTGTCTTATAGTAAGAAAAAAATTCGAAGGATTATGGTGTGTTTAGTTGTAAATATTTTATTTTGTAACATATCTATAGAAAAGTATGAAAAATTTGAATAGCATATAAAAGCGAGCGGTAATTATATTCCAACTTTTAGGTCTAATTTAGAAAAACGAACGAGTTTTATAATTTTGTAATGATTTTTTTATAGAAAATATTCATTTTAGACGAGTTTTTCAATTTTTGAATATTAAGAACTTTTCAATAACTAAATTTTAAATTTTATTTTTTGAACTTTATTAAAAACTGTTATGTATCTACACAGAGTGTTAAATTGGTAAAGTTTAATTTGACCATTGTATTTGATCAACAATTAAATTATCTATAAGTCTATAAAATAAATTACCTACTAAAAAATATATTTATTATTGTCAGGTTTTATTGACAATTTTAAATTTTTACCCCATTAGAACTATGAAGAATTAATAAAATAATTTTTTGTGCTCCCTCCATTTAAATATCCTAGCTCCGCCCCTGACTGAAGTTCTTCTTTTTGAAAACAATAATTAGTTATTACATAAAGGAAATTATAAATATAACATTTATGGCTATGTTAAAGATATTCAGAGATGAATTGATTTGTTGTACATTGATGATAATCACCTCTGTTGATGCATATTAGAGTGTCTGTCAGTTGGTCTAGTTATAGTTTTGTAATTAGAATTGAGTTTCCTGACTTGTGCGACGTTGTATGCAATGTCGCACATGCGACATCAGTTAGTTGGGCCTGCGACGTTGGCTATGTCGCATGGGCCTGGACCTGCGACGTTGTATGTAACGTCGCAGGATCGAGTGTTTAGTATATAAACACGTTTTGTAATCAGTTTTAGTGTGGACGAAAAACCCTAAACGCAATCAGTCGAAATTACCTGTAATCTAGTCGAATATTATCAATAAACAATCGTTCTAATTCGTTTTACTTGCTTAGTGTTTACTGATTAGTTTGTGTAATTGATCAATTGGTGTTTCCGCAACCAATTGATTTGTGAGACTTGATTCAAGATCGATATTACGGACTTACAACTGGTATCAGAGCCACGGGGGCTCATTTTTAGAGCATCGGATCAAGTTTTTGATTTAAACTAACGATTAATATCTTGTTTTTCGTGTGGTTTTCGTGTTCTTCTTGTTTACAGGTTAAAAATTATGTTTTCTGGGATATTTTGTAGGGCTGGTTCGTTTGGTATTCGTAAAAATCAATTAGGATTTGATTTTTTACGAATTAGGGTTTTTGGGCCGCAGCTGTTTGCGACTTTGCGACGTCGTGTAATTTTTGCGACCTCAACTGCGACATCGCCTGCGACATCACAGTTTTTGACCTAATTTGGTTTTTGCGACGTACTGTTGCGACTTCGTGCAATTTTGCGACATTACATTCTACGTCGTACTTTTGCGACGTCGTGCTATTCTGCGACGACATCAGCGATGTTATACTCTACGTCGCATCTTTGATTCTTAATTGAATCCTTATCCGTTTTGCGACATCACTTACTACGTCGCATAGACCTTTTTGCGACGTCACCCTTATTGTCGCAAGTTTCAGATTATAATTAACTCTACAATTATAAATGGCCGCTGACAAGGAAGATATAAGAGGTATTAAGGAGATGATAAAGCAGGGAAATGATATTGGTTCCAACAATAAACCGCCACTATTCACTACAGACATGGACTATGCATACTGGAGGGATAGATTTGAACAATTTGTGGATTTTCATTGTCCAGAACTGTGGGGCCCATTAAAACAAAGATATGAGGCTCCAGTGGCTGAAGGAAACTATCGTGGTGTTCCTCCAGCAAAATCTTTTAATGCGATGACACCTCAAGAAAAGAAGGACCATCAAATAGAAAGAAAAGCACACTCAGCTATCTGTATGTGCTTGACAAAGGATGTCATGAGACTGTTTAAAACTCATGACACAACCTATGACTTATGGAAGGCTATAGAGACTAGATGCGGGGGAAATGAGAAGTACAAGGAGGCTAAGTTGGAACTGATTAAGAAGCAGTACAATTTGTTTGACTCCTTACCCAATGAGACAACCTCTGGACTGTTTACCCGGTACTCACAATTGGTGAGTGAATTAAATGAAGGTGGATATAATCTCACTGCACTTGAGATAAATAAGAAATTATTAGATGTTTTACCAAGTGAATGGGATGTGAAAGTCCAATTCTTGAAGGAAAATCAAGAATTGGCTGGGATGACTTTGGATCAACTTATAGGAATTCTTCAAGCTCATGCTATGGAGTTGAAGAAGAAGGAGTGCAAGTCGAATGGATTTGTACAAAATCCCTCACTTTATGGAAGCCAAGTTAACTCTGGTAAGAGTTATGGAGGAATGACATTCATTTCGGATACCAATTCTCCATCTTATTCAACCGGGGCTTCACATGCAGCATATGTTTCCGGTACAACCTGCACAACTCAAGGAACACCACAGCAGGTTTCAGTATCACCAGCTATCCAAGAGCAAGCTGCGATTTATACAGCTTTTCTCAGCTCTTACAAAGATTTGGTTACTCAACCAAATACTACTTTGGAAAGGACTAAAGAAGATTATAGTCAGCTGGATGATGATGACTTGGAACAAATGGATTTAACCTGGAACATAGCTATGATTTCAAGGAGGGTTCAGAAGTTCTTGCAGAGGACGGGACGGAAGAGCTTGGAAGGCAATGGGAAGACTGGGTTTAGGTTCGATAAAAGCAAGGTTCGATGTTACAACTGTCAGAACCTTGGTCACTTTGCAAGGGAATGTGAGAAACCCAAGATGCCATCGTCGGGTCTTACTAAGCCGGATCCGCCCAAAGCAAATGAGAAAGAAGAAGCTAAATCGTTGGCTGTGGATAATGCTTTGATCGTCTTTGAGCCAACTGCTTCTGACTGGAGTGTTCAGGCTGCTCAGTTTCAATGCCTGATGGCTCACATTACTCCTGAGGTACCAAATGAACCTAATGAGCCTTTTAATTGTGTTTCGTGTATTAAATTGACTGAATCCCTTGAGGCCTACCAGAAAGACAATTTAGATTTGCGGGACAAGATAGTTAAACTTACTGAATCTAATAAGTTTTTGCTAGATAATGAAAAACTTTATGAACAACATCTTGAGGCTCACAAATTAGATACCCAAACCTTTAAAGCAAAGGTCTTTAGCCAACAAGATGCAATTAAGAGTTATCTTACTGAAATTGAATTGTTGACTAAAGAACTATCTGATTTGAAAAATGAGTTTGAAAATCATAAAAGCAAAATCTTAGGTTCGACGTTCGCAACTCTAGTCTTTAATGAGATCGTTAGTAAGCAAGGGACAAGTGGCAAAAAGAAGGAAGGTCTTGGTTATAACCAAGTACCTCCACCTTCTCATGCTGAATATTGTCCTCCGCTTGTTAAAGAAGGCCTTGAGGAGATCTCTGTTGATTATACAAAACTCTATGGAATCAAGGCCAAAGAAGCCAAGCAAAACAAACTGACAAAGGAGAAAACCAAAAGGCCAGAGTATCCTTTGCCTCAGTTTGTTAAGGCTGAAAGTAAGTCTCCAGTTCATACTGATGAGATTGTTGAGATAGAGGATATTACTGATCAGGAATATCCTGAGTTTAAGAAGGTTGAGGCTAAACCTGAAACAGAAATTTTAAAAGTTGGCCCTGTAACAAAGGTTCAAACTAAAAAGGAAAATAAAGTTTTAAATGTGAAACCTCAAACTCAACAGTCACCTACAAAAGTTTTACAACAAAAGGTGACAAATGAAAAGGTTTCTTTTGATAAAACTTCAGCCTCAACCTCTAAACCAAAAACAAGCATTCTCTAAAATTTGTACGAAATGTTCATGTTCTAGAAATGCTTCACCACCTCCTGCAGTAAATCCCCCACCTCAACAGTTTATAGAGACTCGTTCTTGTTTCTACTGCAAGAGACAAGGACATTTGATCCGTGACTGTCCCAAACTTTCTCATCAGCGTTATGGGAGAGATATGCCTAGGACATCATTCTACAGAAATTCTTTTTCAAAATCACCTCCTAGGCATCACTCAAACTCTCCTAAGCCTGCTGAGAAATTAAATAATGTTAGGCAAAATTCTTTGTCAAAACCAAAGCCCGACATTACTTCCAAGCCAAATTCCAAACCATCAAAGGTTTGGAAAATAAAAGAGTCTACTGAGGACTCAAATGTCATCAATAATAACACATCAGATACAAAATCTGATTTGTTTAAAAATAAAGTTTTATCTGATGTGCTTATTGTTGATGACTATGGTCGACCTAAGTCTGTCAAGGCTTGGGTCACCGTTTCTCACTAATCTCCTCATTTGTATGTGTTGCAGCAGTCTGAACGTGTGAAAGATAGCGAATGGTTTATGGACAGTGGCTGCTCGCGACACATGACGGGTGATGTGTCTCTCCTAGTGGATATTAAACCATACGCAGGAGGACATGTTGCTTTTGCTGGAGATACTAGGGGAACGATTTCGGGTAGAGGGACGCCAACTAATGGAAAGGTTATCTTTGAAAACGTGAATTATGTGGCTGAGCTGCATCACAACTTGATGAGTGTTTCACAAGTGTGTGATAAGGATTACACCACTGCATTCACTAAGACTAAGTGTGTCATCTTGAAGCCGGGGTATGTCATTCCTGAGGAATGGGTGCTAATGCGTGCACCTAGAAGAAATGACACATATGTGATGAATATGAGAACAGTGGAGACTACAAGTGAATTTACTTGTCTACTCTCCAAGGCTTCAGAAAAGGAATCACTCCTTTGGCACAGACGGATGGGACATATTCATTTCCGTAAAATGAATTTTCTGATCAATAATGACTTAGTGAGAGGAGTTCCAAAACAGTCCTTTGCTTTGAAGAATGACTGCATTTCGTGCCACAAGGGCAAACTCCACAAGAAGTCCCATAAGTCTAAGGTAGTGAATTCCATTGATGCTCCGTTGGAACTACTTCATATGGACCTTTTTGGTCCGGTTTCTACGAAGAGCATTGGTGGTCGCTCTTACTGTTTGGTAGTGACGGATGACTACTCACGGTTTTTGTGGGTATACTTTCTCGCAACGAAGGATGAAACTGCGGGAATTTTGGTCTACTTGTTGGATAAGTTGGCAAATTTGTGCAACTTAAAGGTGAAGAGACTGCGAAGCGACAATGGAACCGAATTCAAGAACTCAACTCTCGAATTATTCTGTGCTTCTAGGGTTATTGATCATCAATTCAGTGCTCCGAGAACTCCTCAACAGAATGGAGTTGCAGAACGGAAGAATAGGACCATCATTGAAACTGCTCGCACTATGCTAGCAGATTCCAAGCTGCCTATTATCTTCTGGGCCGAGGCAGTTAATACTGCCTGTTATGTTTTGAATCGGGTGCTCTCGGTTAAGAAGAAGAACAAAACGTGTTATGAGCTATTCAATAACCGCAAGCCGAATTTGCAGTTTCTGGAGCCATTTGGGTGTCCTTGTTTGATAATGATTACCAAAGAACGTGTCTCTAAGTTTGGTGATAAAGCCGTTGAAGGGAATTTTCTTGGATATTCGGTCAACTCTCCAAACAAACGAGTATACAACAAATCAACAAACGAGATAGAGGAACACTTTGAGGTCAAATGCTTAAGGTATACGGAACCACCTCAAGGAACGGGTCCGGATTGGTTCTTCAATTATGGGAAACTCTTCAGTTCTTTCAATGTTCCGGAGGACGACGACACAGAAGAGTTAATTACAATGCTTCATGGACTCGATGTTTTTCAACAATCCGATTCTCTTACTACTACATCCAATCCAATTCCCGATACGACATCCACTCCCACACCTACTCCAACACAACAAATGTCTGCACCTACATCCACTACTTCTACTGCATCTGTACCTACGCCCACACCACCAACTACTGCCATCCCTTCTTCTTCAAACACTGTCAATGCCGAGGATCTTCCAGATGCTCCAGATATGCCTCCCTTAGAGGATGAAGAAGACATGGATTATTCTCGTTTTTTCACTAATGAAGAGAACGAAGATGCTTCTGCCACTGAAGGTGATTTGAACAACTTGGAATTAAATCTTGTGCCAGATGCTATTCCAGTCACCCGGATACATAGGAATCACCCAGTTGAAAACATAATTGGTGATCCTCATTCTACTGTTCAAACGAGAAATCAGGCAAAGCAATCTGCTGAAGATAAGCATACTTCAGCTGATCAGGTTTTGGGATTTCTGGCAACCGTCAATTCATGCCATCTTTCCCAAACCGAACCGAAGAAAGTCTCGGAGGCCTTACAAGATCCATCCTGGGTCGAGGCCATGCAAGATGAACTGCAGCAATTTCACAAGCTGCAAGTGTGGACCCTAGTACCATTACCCAAGGGTGCTGATCCAAAAGGCACTAGATGGGTATATCGAGTAAAGAAGGATGATCGAGGGGTCGTTACAAGGAACAAAGCTCGACTAGTTGTTCAAGGGTATACTCAAGTTGAAGGACTAGATTATGATGAGGTTTTTGCCCCTGTCGCCAGATTGGAGTCCGTTCGTATCTTTTTGGCCTTTGCATCATTTAAAGGGATTCGTGTCAAGCAACTTGACGTCAAAAGTGCATTCCTTTATGGTCAAATTGATACGGAAGTATATGTTCAACAGCCTCCGGGTTTTGAAGATTCGGTGAATCTAAATTATGTCTACAAACTAAATAAGGCATTGTATGGACTTCATCAATCTCCTCGCCTATGGTATGAGAGGCTTGCTACTCATCTGGTGGACAATGGTTTTACTCGGGGCAACATCGACAGTACTCTCTTCACAAAAGGGAAAGGGGATGATTTGCTACTAGTTCAGGTGTACGTCGATGATATTATTTTTGGGTCGTTGAATGAGGCTCTCTGTAAAGAATTTGAAGAGGTCATAAAGTCAGCTTTCGAGATGAGTGCAATGGGAGATCTCACTTTCTTCCTAGGTGTGCAAGTTGAGCAGTCATCCAAAGGAATGTATATTCATCAGTCAAAATATGTCAATGACATGTTGACACGATATGATATGCTCACTTGTAAGCCTTATGGAACTCCTATTGAACTCAACCATAATCTTGGACCTGCTGATGATGATGAGGACTGCAAAGAAAAAGATTATCGTTCGATGATAGGTTCTCTAATGTACCTCACTGCCTCAAGGCCTGATATCGTCTTTGCTGTTTCACTTTGTTCAAGATATCAGGCACGACCAAAGGTTTCTCATATGAAGGCGGTGAAGCAGATTTTTGGCTATCTCAAATATAGACCCACTCTCGGTCTATGGTACTCCAATGAGAAGAATTTTACGCTCTCTGCCTATTCAGATTCAGATTACGGTGGCTGCAACATCAATAAGAAGTCAACAATAGGAGGATGTCAGTTCCTTGGATCCCGATTGGTGTCGTGGCAATGCAAAAAGCAGACTACGGTTTCTACTTCAACAGCGGAGGCCGAGTACATTGCTGCTGCAAGCTGCTGTTCTCAAGTTCTTTGGATTCAGCACCAACTGCGCGACTACGGGTTACTCTTAACTATGACTCCTATACATATTGATACGGGTTACTCTTAACTATGACTCCTATACATATTGATAATACTGCTGCCATATCAATCACACGCAATCCCGTACAACACTCTAAAACCAAACACATAGAAATTAGGTTTCACTTTATACGGGATTGCTATGAGAAACACCTTATCGACCTTGTCCATATAGATACCCTAAAACAAAATGCTGACTTATTCACTAAGGCTTTTTCTAGAGCCCGATTTGATGAATTAGTCAACATGATCGATCTAAGGTTCTTTAACACAAAAAAGTAATTTGTGACTTGGACTGTTTTTCAAGTATTGTTTTATTAAAAAAAAAAAAAAAAAAAAAAAAAAAAAAGTTAACAACCACTCTTTATACTTTCTAGTATTAAAGAAACGCACGGTTGCTACATTTTAAAATAGACGTTGAAGTTGTGTCTGTAAACAACTTGGGATATGATAGTACATCGGGTGACATGCATAAAAATGGAAATTTAAGTTTTATCTTGGATGTGTCAGTAGATTTATCTGACATATTGAAAACAGTTTTTATAAACATTGTCTTCATCATACGATATGTTAGTAGGCATGTTATGCAAAACTCTTTGAGAACTATTAAGAAGCTTAATCGTTAACTGTCTATTTCAAGTGGTTCAACAACATTAGATGTATGACAAAAGTCTTAAAATCTTACTTATGCAAGACATGCTTTCATGAAAGAAGATTATTTGATATCATTTGGGGGTATATATTGACAGTTTCCTCTGTTATACGTAAGTATAGACCTTGCTTCTATTAATATATACTTTAAAATTAAGCAAACGCAAGTTAAAGTACTTGAAAAGTCTTTACAATTAAGATACCTTACAAGGTCGCCAAATTGGTTTGACCAAGTCTGGTTTTGCTTAAACCTGAATCAAGCTATGTCACTCTGTTGTACGTAAGTACAGACCTGTCACCGCTGACTTGATTCTTAAAATTGATTTTCTTATATTCTATCTGTAAATGGAAACATGGTCTATGTCTTAAGTTAAGATGTATATCTATGTTGGGAACCACAGCGAAATGTACATACCAATAATAATAAAAATATCTCCTAGATATGAGTGTAACATGTTTCAGTGGAAAATATACTGATAATCGTCTTGAAATAATTTTTATAAAAAGTGTTTATAACATGTCAAGTAAATTTAATGTGGACAAATATACTGATGATCGAAATAACACTTACTAATCCTAATAAATGCATGTTACTCCGATATGATCCCTAACCAGATTAATTCAACTCCGTCACCAAAAAGAATGTGTTCATTATATATTTGTAAATTAGCATTAAATTTGTGTTCATATATTTCTGTTTTTGTTAGTTAGTTTTATTACTCCAAGTTACAAGTTAGTTTTACAAATCGCGCGTCGAAAATTTGAATTTCAAATCAAATTCAAAATTTCTGCCATGCGACGTCATTAACGACGTCGCTTGCGACGTCGCTCGCTACATCGCACGCTACGTCGCATTTAGGGTTAGACTATAAATAGTCCAACCCGCGACGTCATTAGTACACTATTCAAATTACACTGCGACGTATCCTCGACCTCCCATTAGCGATTGCGACGTCGTGCTTGTAGACTCGATTGTGATATTCGGCCGTGTTTCTCTTCTTTTCATTCACGATTTCCTGTTCTCCTCTATTTACTCGACCATTAGGTACTATTTTTATCGCTTTTAACCGTATAACTTTTGTGTATTCATTGATTATATATTGCGGTTTAAGGGGATCTCGGTTTAGGGTGCTATTTGATGTGAAAATGATAGGATAACTAGGTTTTATTGATAACCTTGCTATGCCGCACCCATTAGAATAGATAGATTTCGCAAAACCCATGTTTTCAAAGTTAGGGTTTTCTGGGTTGGATGATGTTCATCTTTGCGACGTCGGCTGCGACGTAGCAGCCGATGTCGCATTTCTTGGGTGATTTCGCATTTAAATGCGACGTCATCATGCTACGTCTCATATAACTGTGACATTCTTATGCTACGTCGCAGTTATTGCGACGTCCTGTGTTATGTCGCAAATTAGTGCGACCTCACAAGCGACGACGTGTTCTACGTCGCAATTTGTCATAAAGTGATTAAATTCACAATTAATTGCAAAATGCGACGTCCCTTTTAACGTCGCTCATTTGGTATGCGACATTAGGCTTTACGTCGCTATCAATTTTTAGTTGATTTCTGCGACGTCTTTCCAATTTTGCACTTTTATGTGCGACGTTATACGTAACGTCGCAGAAAACAGAAGGTTTAAAACAACTTAATTACATTTGTTTGACGTTTATTCTAACGTGTTTCGAGTCTATATTCTGCTCTGTTTACAGATATGGCGTTAGCATATGAGCCTAGTCACAACACGGTGGCGTTTTTGGATGATACGCATAAGAACGCGGCTCCTTTTCGAGAGATGATTGCTTTTCTCAGGCGTTCACGGATTTTTCACGCTATATCAGACTCCACTATTGTCTATAAGAATTTAGTGGGTCAGTTCTGGAGAAACGTGACGATGGTGACTGAGAACGAGATACCACGTTTGGTATCTACTGTGTTCGAAACGCAGATCATTATCACTGAGCAGGGAATTCGCGACCTGCTTCAACTCAACGATCAACCTGATATGCCAGTTCTCTTTGATAATTCATTTATCACTGGCGGGATGCATAGGATGGGGTATCCGGGGGTTCCGACTGATCAGTATCGCAAGTCAAATCTTACGCGAGTTTGGAGATACCTGATGCATATATTTATAGTGTGTTTGGGAAACAGGAAGGCAGGAACCGATGTTATAAGCCATCGTCTGGCCTTGGCTATGCTTGCTTTGGTATACAACAAGCCCTACAATTATTATGGGCTCATCTTCAAGGCCATGGTGGATAATGCCAATGCTGGAGCTAACAAATGGGGCTTGTATCCACGATTTGTGCAACTTTTCATCAATCATCATCATCCGGAACTTCAACAACAAGGCGATATGGATAATGTCCTAAAGATTGCGCCGATGATGAGTAGAATCTTTGCTGTATGTTCTGCTCAGGAACGGGGGGTTCAGGCACCACCAAATACTCCTTTATTTGGTGCGATTACCGATGAACATTACGTGCCACCTCCAGATCCTCAATATATGGATGTTCAAGCACCCCAGCAACCGCAACAACCATTCGTTGATATTCCGGTTCATGCTGCGGGGGAGGATATTGAGGATGATTTGGTCCAGATTGAACAATTTGGACAAGTTCAGCAACCAGCTTCTCCTCAGGATATTACTGATGAATCATCTTCGTCTGATTCTGTTTTTGAGACACCAAAGGATGGTGGTGAGACGCCCACGGATTCCGATGGTGAAGTACCCCACCCATCACAAATGGAACGGATTAGGGTACACGATTCGCGTCGATATTTGAGAATTCAATGACGTATTCGTGAGGGCAAACGTTATATGGGTAAACATCCACGTGCTGACGATGATACTGAATTTCAACCTTCTTCTCGTCGTGCACGTCATATTTCTACTGCTACGACTCCTCAACCATCACAAGAAATGGTTGTTGAGCCCACTCCTGTATTCCTGCAACAGATGATGGAAAATATGCAGAAGATGCAGCAGCAGATGCAAGAACAAGCTGAACGGAATGCTTCCCAGTCAGCAATCATTGAAGTCCAGTCCAAGCTGATCGCAGAATTGCAGACTAGGGTTTCTGTTTTGGAGGCTAGGTTTATTGCCTCGGGGGAGTCTGGGTCCGGGGTACCCAATGTTGAGTCAATAGGACCAGAGTCTGTAACTCCAACCCCTGTAATTGAAAATATTATTAATGAAAATGTTCAACGTTTGGATTATTTCAGTGTTGATGATATTCCAGGTCAACCAAGACCATTAGCGGTAGATTACTCTTTTGCTGATTTGACATATATTCAGAGAATGGTCAATGATACTGGTTCGGAGACTGAACAAGGATATGTTTTTGATATGGATGATGATGTATCGGTTGATGACGAACATTTAGGATCAGATGAATATTATGATGATGCACCTGTTATTGAGACTGACTCATCTGATGATGAAGGGCCTGCTAGAACTTTTCATGGAGAATCTAGTTCAACTCAGGCAGCGCCTACTCAACAAGATTCTGCATCTGCACAACCAACTCAAGAGGCGTCTGAAAGTTTAACTGCTGAAGAGCGAATAGAAAGAAATAAGCAGTGGTGGCCTCAAGGTAGATCTGCAGAACCAGTGCCGGTAACTTGCAAAACATATTAGGTTCGTGGAGATTATACTGGTGTAATTAAGAGTTGGAAGGTTTGTCAAAGGATGATCATGATTAAGAGATTGGATGGTATTCAATACTTCAAGCTGAGATTTAATAAATTGAGTACTTTACCAAAAGGGGAGATCAACAGGTTAGCTCAGTTGAATTTGATTAATCCGGTGAATGATGATTATGCTAACTATGTTCAAAGGACATTGCGTCAAGAGGTCAAAACTAAAAGATATAATAAGTTGAAACCGACGCTGGGAACGAAGTATACATATAAGAAAAAGTTGGATCTCACGACAGGTCGCCCTATGGTTAAAGTTCATTATCCACCGACTGACTGTCTGACTGAAATACCTCTGAAGTAGGTTCCTTATGATTTTCTACGAAGATTTGTTTATTGGGAACTTGATCCACATACTGGGGAAGCTATGATTGTTTTTGTTCCTGATTCTGAGCCGCAGCTAGAATATGGAGGTATTTGGAACTTAAAGAAAGTTTCATTTCGAGTTTTTGATCCTATGAGTTTGATAAATCTTCACGAAAAAGATTTGAGAAAACTCTTCGATAATAGGATTCGAGTGAATGAGAATAACGAATTCAATAAGAAGCTTGCAAGACAATATCAGAAAGTTGTTGAAGTTTGCGTTAACAATGGGATTCATGCAGATGGGAAGTTTCCTGCAAACTGGGTTTGATTGAAGATTCTTTTGAAGACCAAGCTGAAGACACGGGGGAGTTTGTTGATGCATATTAGAGTGTCTGTCAGTTGGTCTAGTTATAGTCTTGTAATTAGAATTGAGTTTCCTGACTTGTGCGACGTTGTATGCAATGTCGCACATGCGACGTCAGTTAGTTGGGCCTGCGACGTTGGCTATGTCGCATGGGCCTGGACCTGCGACGTTGTATGTAGCGTCGCAGGATCGAGTGTTTAGTATATAAACACGTTTTGTAATCAGTTTTAGTGTGGACGAAAAACCCTAAACGCAATCAGTCGAAATTACCTGTAATCTAGTCGAATATTATCAATAAACAATCGTTCCAATTCGTTTTACTTGCTTAGTGTTTACTGATTAGTTTGTGTAATTGATCAATTGGTGTTTCCGCAACCAATTGATTTGTGAGACTTGATTCAAGATCGATATTACGGACTTACAACCTCCATAACTTCTTTATAACTACCCCACTAACCTTAATGCACCACTGTTTATGCATAAATGTTTGAAACGCTTTAATTTTTTTTAATACTTTTCTCAATTTCAAATTACCTTTTTAAATGTCTCACAACTTAATTCTATAGTTAAAGTATATTTACATGCTCCAAATAATGTCTAAAACCTTAAAAAATCAACTTTTCAAAAATTAGACGGAGTACGCCCCGCGTACACTAGTTGCCCCACGTACACTAGTTGCCCCGCGTACTCCTTTAGTACCTACCGGGCACTCAATTCTGGACCACTTTCGGTATGAACCTGCACATTAGTACGCGCCGGGTACTGACACTACCCGCCGGGTAGTTCATCAGACATGCACCAAACTCAGTTTTTAAAGTGAACTTTGGACACGCATAACTTTTAACTCGTTAAGAGTTAGACTACCAAATTTTGTAGGCACCTCCACTATGCCAAAATGAGACTTTCTCTTTTTACACTTTTTCCAAAATACACGTTTAACGAGAAAACGGACGTATGGCTCATCTATGGCCATTTTAGACCATTTTGGTTGACAAGTCATATTCTAATTCACTTGGTTTCCGACTTCAACCTTTTGCCAACATGTTTCTACATACATTTGTGACGTGTGAACATATTCCTCAACATCATACACTCATTATAACTCATTTTGACTCCTTTGACCCGTTTATGGTCCATTTGGACACTTTCACCAAAATTTAACCCATAGTTACCATTTGACACTTAAATTCAACTCCTTTTAACAACATATCATAATTAATGACTCATAACCACATAAATGAACCAACATACAGCTTTTGACCCTTTGACCATAATTCCACCAAAACCATTATCAACACCATACACATGAACACTTAATCATTTTTACCACTTTACAACATAACCTTTTCCCAAATCGACACTACTACATTCATCTTTGACTTTGACAAGTCAAATGTATACTTTTCAACCATTTGACCACTTTACACCTTAAATCATCAACATAACTTCAAATTTGTCTTTTTGGGCGATTTACACAAGTGATAAACATAACGATAATTCAAAAGGAGAAAGAAATTGTCTAACCACATTGCAAGCTCCAATCCACGCTAATTTCTTGTAATCATATTCCATTCAATTGGTTCAACTGAACCAAGTACCTTTGCTTTATTTAAGCAACATAATACTTGAACATAGATGACACTAATCTTGATCACCTCATGCTATGAAGGATCAATCAATGATAAATTTCATATCTCTAGCTTCAATTTGATGTTTTCATATGATTTTGAATTTAGAGTTTAAAGATCGTACGTGTTTTCTTGATTCGTGAAGCTTCGGGGTGTTTGAGAAAATAATAAGAATGATACGTACATGTGTGTGTAGGAGTAGATATATATATATGTATTAATTTACTCCCCGTGATTATCATTGTCTGTAACTTAAAAACCGACACACAATTATAATTATTTTATTTCACCTAAAGTAATAATAATTTAAAACAATTACTATTACTTTATCCATTTTAATACTTTCAGATTTTGGAATGTTACAATGTTATTCTTAAACATAGCCTTTAAGGCTGTTGTTAGAAAAATTCTTACCTAAATAACGATTAAAAAAATAAAAATATAGATTAAAAATGTAATATTTTAAAGTTTAAAAATAGGTAGATTGGCTGGAGAATAGTAGGCGTTGAACGGAATTACACGTGAAGGGAATTAATAATAGGAATTACAACTGTGAAAGGGACATGATGTAAATTGTTTATGCGCCAATATAATTGATTTTAATTATTAATTCAAGTATCTTACTATATAATATAAGGGAGTTGATGTTGATGTCATGATGTTGATTTGGCCCAATATAAGAAAGAAACTATGCTGATGTGGACATGCTAAGAATCAAGGATTTTTCTGGTAATTTTGAATTTTTAAAATAATCAAATTAAAATAATATTTAATTAAATAAATGCAGTAAGCATGCTTTATTTTGAAAATAACTTTTCATACTTCTCTTTTAGCAATATCAAGCTTCCTTCTCCCATTGATTATTTGCAATCAATTAATGCCACCGCCCAAAATCTACCCTTTCATTCATTTAATTTCTGCCGGATGCCCCTATCTCCATGCCGGCACCACAATTAAATTATTGAACCATTTATTTCATTTCTTCTTCTTTCTTCTTCATCGACACAATTCATCGACACAACATCTTCTTTCTCTGTGATCTCCTACCTGGGTTCAAGGTAATAATAATTTCTAGGGTTTCTTCAGCTTTCATCATTTAGTGGGTTTCGAATCTAATATCATTTTTCGAGTGTTTTTGTTTCATTAACGTGATATTTGCAGATTATGGGTCAGTATTGTAACGAAATATTTGAGAGGTGAACACCCGTCGCATTATGTAAGGTTTGTGTTTAGGGTATTGTGAATATCTCAATTTATTCGAAGCTCTTTTCTAACGATTCACGTAAGATTTCAATTGGTGTTATATGATTCTGCCAATCAACGAGTCTGAGAAGATGTTCCTAACTTAAACGGTTCCAAAGATTCTTTCTAATTAACAAAAGTGGGATGCCAAAAGTAGGATGACGATGAAGGCAGTGGTTGTTGTCATTGATGTGGAAGGTACATTTAGGCCCCAAATATTGTTACAGATATCAGTTAGCTTTACTATTTAAACATCAATCTTTTTGAAGTTATGAAATTATATGCATGGATTTTCAATGTTTGTAAGGTGATGGTGCACCGGTGACGACTAAAAGTGTGAATGTCAAAATAACGATGCAACGAAAGAAAGAGAAGGAAAGGTAAACAATTTTTCATTGGAAGCTGAAGAGCATTTTATTTATTTAGTGAATTATATCTTTTAGTTTAATTTATAAAAATGTTATGGCGGTTTGTAGGAAGCAACCTCAACTGGTGAAAAAAGTTGTTGGTTCCCTGAAATTATTTCAGTTGTTGGTGCAAAAGATGGTTAAATTTTAAAAAATTGTTGAACCTTTACATGGATCCACTATGACAAGCTATTGTGTTCTTGCAAGGTAAGCTTCTTATGAGATATGCACCAATTTACTTATAAATGGGTCGATTTAGGTTGTGTTTTTTGTCTCAAACAAGTCAAATGAGTTGAATTTAAAAGGTTTAGTTAAAAGGGGACATGGTCAAACGGGTTCAGAGTAGTCCAAAGTCTATTTCAATGCACGCACCTGCTATTGTTATTATCCATATATTTAGATTGTTCTTTAAATTATATATTAATATGAATATTGGCAGATTATAATCTATAGCAATCTAACTTAAGATTAAGTTTATTGTAATGGTAGACATCTAGACAAGCGTTGGGTAATACTGCTACTGTAAAAAGAAATTACTCCTACGAGTTATTGCTTTTATTTTTCCATCGTAGCCCAATGTCCAATTTAATTTTTTCAAATCATACCACTTTATTGTTGGCTTGCAAAAACGAATAACTAAATAAAATGATTACTAAATGTATGTACAACATTTAGTATATAAAACTTATGTTCAAATTTATTATAGTAAAAAAAAATACTAAATAATATTCTTCATCAAACCCGTGTTATCACGGGTCCATAAACTAGTTCAACATTGTATCGGAGAAAACTAAGATCAACGTACACCTTGATCCGTGGGTGTATATACGTGTCTCTACCCAACTCAATTACTACGTAGTACAATTTTTCGAATGCTAATTAAATACAGAAATTAAATGTGTTCATCCACAATATTACAAAGTAAGTTCCATAATTCGAATACTACCTTCGTGGCTCTGTCTACATACATTTATGTGAACCGGGACAAAGAGAGTAATATATAGTATATCAATAATATTATGCAAATGTTAATACATAAAATATAATATTGTGTAGTTTTTACACTTTTCACCGTGGAAATGTATGGTCGTGTCTTTAACTCGTGTACTCGAATCAAAATCAGAATTATTAATATAACCCTTATAATCATGAGTCAAATAAAAAAGTGAGTATTTCCGTTAGTCTAATCATATAAATGCGGTCTAATCGGAATATATACAACTATTTTCAACTATCTTTCTAGCAACTCAGAGATGTTTACCAATTGATGTTTAAACTTGAGTCTTCTCATAAATAGATAATAACGTCTTATCACTAAATTATTTTGTAGATAAATTTTCACTAGTCAAATAAGTGCTTTGACAACTTTATAATCAATGTAAGAGTTTTATGTAAATATAAACATTGAGCACTTTGTAATTTCCTTAAATTAGAGGTCATTAATTGAATAAGTTCAACAAATATTTTTCTATACACAGATGTCTTGTCCCTAGACCTGCACCTACATTTTCCACATTCAAGATTCTGTATGGATTTCCTCGTATTTCCTCAAAATGATGTTGGTGTCTTCATGGACACATATACGATTAGAGAAGTATAATCTGATATAAGTAAGTTACGCTATGTACTCCAATATATTACACAATTTATTGTGATCCTTGAAATACAAGTAACGTATTGGTCTTGATGATGCTTTTCTTTACATTATGACTATGTTTGGTGCGTTCGTTTTAAGAGCTTATTGGAGCTTGTAGCTTGTAGCTTATGGTTTTCATAAGCTCTGTTTGGCTATCAAAAGTTTGAGTAGCTTATTGTTTCCATAAACTCCAAAACTATAAGCTACTTGAAGTAGCTTATGGAAAATGAAATTACATATATACCCTCCATGTAATTCTATATCATCTTTTAAAATTAATATATTTGTCCTTAAATGTCATTTTACATTCATAAGCTACAAGCTCCAGCTACTCTGTCAAACACAAATATTACCAAAAGCTACCAGCTCCAGCTACCAATCACAAGCTACCAGCTCTAGCTACCAGCTACAAGCTACCAGCTCCCAGCTCCAGCTACCAGCTAGTTGTGCCAAACATACCCTATGTGTGACACCCGTCAAATTAGGACTAGTAATTAGTGCTAATAATTAGTACCTAATCAATTGTTAATATATGTAATTAGTTCTGTGTTAGGCTAATTAATGTATCAATATATATATTGTTGAATATATACAAGTATGCGATTTGATTAAATCGTACAAGTTTCAAATCGAATGCAATTCGATTCAATTAATACGGACGTTGGTGAATAATTTTATTGAATAATATAACATTATTTAATAACTCTATTTTGTCCAAAATATTATTTAGACAATATTTCAACTCAAATTCGTATCGTACAAACTACAATTATGCGATTAAAATAATAAACGCGCGCACAACCGAAATAAGAATAAATTATATTTTATAACTCAAGTAAAAGTATTTGATGAAATACTTTGACAAAAACCTTAACTAATATTCGTATTTTAAAATAATTATTTATACGATTAAACGATCGGGGAAACGAACACCGCACGGAGCGTAAATGCGGGGGATTAAAATTTGAGAGATTCCCTCCCCCTTTTTCCCCAAAAATCTCCCCCTCCCCATTTTCATCATTCTCTTTCTCTCTCTCTTTCTTACTTCTCTTCTTTTTCTCTCAAAAACAAACACCACCACCACCTACAACCACCAAAAACCACCATCAAACTCACTCAAATCACTACACTCGTTTGGAAGAAAAGATTCACCGCGACACGATCTACATTTCCATCTTTTCGGATTCCTCCGGCGTAAAGTTTGTAAGTTTCCGACAAAACCCGAAACACTCCGATTTTCATTATTTTACTTGTTTATGGGTTATTTAAGCTCATAATGTCAAAATATGGGTTGGGTAAAAGTTTCAAGTCAAACGGAAATCGAAAAACACCTTTTCGACTCATTTTCTGGCCAACAGCTCGTTGTGTCGCAGAGGCTTCAGGCACCTGCGACACAAGGCTTTATGTTGCAAAACCCTTACTTATGTTGCATATAGCGACACAAGTGATTGTGTCACAAAACTCATTCCCGTCGCACATAGCGACACAACACCTTATGTCGCATTAAATTGCGGATGTCGCACTTAGCGACACAAAGACTTATGTCGCAGACATGATCTGCGACACAAAAGACGTATGTCGCAGACATGATTTGCGACACAAAAGGCTATGTCGCATCTAGCGACACAAGCCTTATGTCGCACACTGTGTCGCATGAAACAGAACCAAGATAACACAGAGTTTACTAAGTGTCGAAACCTAAAATTTTATTACTCGATTTCACCCAAATTCAAGTCCAGATGCGTTTTTCACCAAATCAATGTAGTAGAAATAAAAATTTTTCAAGCTGACTTGGCATCTCGACCCCAACCAGGGGCCAGCCCCTTGGACCCCGCCAGGGGTTGCCACCCCTGGGACCTCGCAAACCATGGGCGCTGCCCCTGGACCCCCGTCACTTAAAGTTTACAAATACTTTCTAAATATAACACCTTTCGAAAATCAAAATAGTAATGTTGGATTATTATTACAAACAAATCACTAACGAGCCGTACACGTTTTCCAAACATAACCAAATCAATCAAATCGTAGTAATTTGGACATTCTAGTTGAAAGAACAACTACAAAGGTAGTCTTTATAGATACCTTCTCACATTTATAACCATCACGTATCGTGGACACCCTCAAGTTAGAAGTCTTCGGACATCGATTCTCGGCTAATCAACTCAAGTTTAATTAGTTAAACTCTTCAGACTCATGTGAGTCTCATAGCCCCTATTTTACTGTTTTACTCAGGGGTGTGATATCATTGCTCGTTTTATTTTAACTATATGAACGCAAGTACTAAAACAAATAACTACTACATGAGTTACCTCACTAATCTTTTAAAGCCCTCCTCAGCATAGTTTGGTAATACGTTGTAGCGTGAATATTAGTATATGGTACCATATAGGATTGACCCTCCTCATCCGGGTTAGCATGCACTAACTGGGTAAATGGATGTACTAATATTTGTTCAGACGAGTGTAGATTAGGCACTTGTAACACCCCCAAAATCACTGTTTAGCGGAAGCAAGCTTTGGGGTGCTACTAATCAAATATCACAGCACAAAAGTAAAGCAAACAACATCTATATGCAACGTTTGTAAAATAGTTACATTTCCATACATGGAATGTTTGAAACATAGAGTTTCTTAGTACAAAATGAAGTTCCCTAGAGTCCGCGCGTAAAGCGGGAGATTCTATTACATAATCATAATAAATACAAAAGATAATGCTAAGAATCTCCGTTAAATGCAGTCGTAGAAATCATGCGACTCTAGCTAGTATCCTGAGGGAATCCTACTCCGTCTGTGTACCTGAGATACAGAGCTAAAAAGGTCAACACGAATGTTGGTGAATCTCACAGGTTTGTAAATAATATAAGTATTTGAACACAAGATTTCATCAGTAATGCCCGCAGGCGTAAATCAGGTATTTGCAATCCCGCAATGTAAAGTAAGTAAGTTATACCGTTGCCATGAGGCTCATAATCGAAACTTAACCCGTAAATAATAAGTTGCTCCCGTGACATGCTCGAGACTGAGCAAGCATAAGTAACGAATAATAGTCGTCCGTTTATACAGAACGGTTTGTGGTAGCGCTACTACCCCGGGCGGGGAGGGTCATTTCCCTAATGGATCCATTAACTAGTGTTCACGCTTAAGTCCATAACTAACGATATATGATGGAGAGACTTCCGTAAAAGTAAGTAACTCATGCAATCCCGTATAGTAAAATGAGTTTTTCGTACTTGTGTTCAAGATAAATAAGCAATGTATCTCACCCCGTAAGTAAAACAGTAAAAGTGGGGCTGTAAGACTCACCTGAGCCTAGTAAGTACGTATGTGAAATCAACCAGGTAAAGCGGTTGTAAGTCCGTGTATCGGTTCTCAGAACCCTGCAACCTTCTGGCGTTCGAAACGCACAAGGTTGTAAGTAAACAAGTAAACGAGTTGGTGTCTTAAAAGATCACCCATGCTAGTTGTCCACTCAACTAGGACATGTCCAAGTGTTCGTTTAGTAATCTGTTTGTATTTTGAAAACAAGTATGTCCCGTTGGTGACAATTTGTAATAAATATCAAAATGTGTTAATATTATATGTATTTGTTGTATCAAGTTTCATTATTTGTAAGTGTTCGACACTTAGTTGCGAAAAGTATTTATAAGTTCCTGGATGACGAGGGTTCGGGGGCAGCGCCCCTGGCTGGAGTCGAGCTGCCAGGTCAGCTTGGAAAATTTTTTGTTTCTACTACATTGTTTTATTAAAAATCACATCTGGAATATAAATTCGGGAAATTGGTCAAGTCGGGTTGCGGACTGAAATAGTGGTGCGAACTGAGTTCGCGGTGCGAGCCAAGTTCGGATCGCAAGGCAGTAGGCTACGAACCGAGTTGGGTTCGCAGCACCAGGTTCGGCTCGCAAGTCAACTCGCAAGTCGACTCGCAGTTCAGTTCGCAGGTCGGGTCGGTTCGCAGGTCAGTTTTGGTTCGCAGGTCAGTTTCGGTTCGCAATTTGGCTTTGCGAGTCGAGATTTTGGTTCGCAGTTTGGGTTCGTCTCGCAGGACGAACAGATCTCGGTTGGCAGGACGAGCTGTTCGAATATTTAACTTTAAAAATGCATTTTCAAGTCGGTTTTTGGGCAAATCTTCGTTGAGTAAACGTTCTAGCATGTCAATAAAAGCTTTCTAAGTAATTTAATCGAGTTTTGAAGCGTTTCTTACCAAGAATCGAAAATGGAGATGATGAAGATGAGGTAGAAGATGATATTGGTCCTTGTGCTTTTTCTTGATGATGATGAATGATTTTGATGACGATGGTGTTGATGTTTCTGCTGATTTGAAGAAGAAAGAGGGGAAAGAGAAGAGAGGGTTTTGAGATGTAAGTGTGTGTGTGTTTGTGAAAATTGGAAGAATTGAAGGAAAGAGGGGGTTTAAAAGGAGGTGGGTCATGGGTCGGGTTGGGGCTTGGATCCGCGGGTTTGGGGCTGACCCATTTGGGCCTCGGTCTCGTGAACTCGTTGCTCAAATTTTATGTTACGTTTCGCGATAGTCTAAATGTTGTTCCGTGTTTCGTGTTTAAGTATATCCAAAATATTTTAACCGAAATATTTCATCAAAACACTAACTGATGAGTTATAGAAATATAATTTGAATTATTTTCGCTTGACTGACGCGCTTCGCGCGTGTTTTTCGTGTACAGAGTGTTTTTATCAATAAGTAATACTTGGAATATATTCTCACAATATATTAGTGTAAATAACGTTTGTTTGGATAAATCCACCTTATTATAAGGTTTCGTCACCAACGTCCATATAAGAAAAGAATGTCGCACCTTGTCCGGTTCATAAGCGCACGATTTGAACAAATCGCGTATGAGTGTATGTAATTACACCAAAATGTTACATATATTTAGAATATTACAAACTAACCACATGTAATTACAAGTAGTTTAGGCACTAATTAAAGTTCTAAATTGGCGGTGTTACATTCTCCCCTTGTTAGGAGAATTTCGTCTCGAAATTAGCTTGTAGTCGCGGTGTCGGTAGAAGTAGAGTTTATGAACAAATGAGGGTATTTCAGTCTCATTTGGTCTTCCCGTTCCCAAGTGAGTTCAGGACCACACCTCGAATTCCACCAAACTTAACAATGGGAATACGACTCTGTTTCAAGCGTTTGACCTCCCGGTCCAGTATTTCCGCGGGTTCCTCAACAAGGTGTAGTTTGTCATCAATATGTATCGCATCGAGGGGTAAAATTAGTGTCTCATCAGACAGGCATTTCTTTAAGTTAGAAATGTGGAAAATGGGATGTACGCTACCGAGTTTAGGAGGTAGTTGCAGTCGGTAAGCCACTGGACCAATCCTTTCAAGGATTTCGAATGGTCCAATGTACCTGGGATTCAGTTTCCCACGTTTACCGAAACGGATGACGCCTTTTCGAGGCGATATTTTCAGAAGTACTCGATCTCTAACTTAGAACTCGAAGTGTTTGCGTGTCACGTCAGCATAGCTTTTCTGACGATCCCGTGCGGCTTTAAGCCGGTTTTGTATACCAAAGATCTTTTCTGTCATCTGTATGAAATCTTGAACACACATCAACAAGGCAGCTAAGGATCAAACAAAAGCTCAATCCCTAATTTGCCTAGTTGTAGTTACATGTTCACGGGTCGTTGTCGGTTAAATCCCGTAGTTGTTTAAATGTTATTTCGCGTTATATGTTAAAGTGTATCCGAAATTTATTCGAGTTAGTAGTATGTACATTTTCTACGAAGGCCTTGAAGTATACTTAGTGTTGTCATAAATGTCTCCAGTTTCCTTCATCCCCCATGTTAGAATGGGAGAGAGAGGGCTACTAATGTGTGTAGGCCGTTACGTCCAATGGACGGGGTTGGTTGGTAAATCAGGGGGTATAGCTACAATTTGTACTAGTATCCTACAGTAGCTTGTGACTTATACTGCATTCGTAACGGTGGTGACAGTCTGTAGTGTCGGAGAGTGAATTATTTCTAAAGGTATAACATACCCGCAGTAGTGTTTGTGTCATGCTTGGCCTCATGGATGCCGTCTGTAGTAATTAGTAGTGGACAATTTATCTTTTTATGCCCAGTATTTCTGCACTTGAAGCACAACCTCAATGCTTCCGAGCTTGTGTCCTTTCGAGGGAATTTGCAATTTTGGACCTGGTGTCCAAACGTGTTGCATCTGCCGCAAGGAGGGATGCATTGTCCCTTATGATGGTGTTTGCATCGGGTGCAGTAGGGTAGATTTCCCTTATACGCTCTCCCCTTAGATTCAGTAGTGGGAGTTTGAGTTATTTTTGCCCTTTTAGTTCGGGGCTGAGTAACGTCTGTGTTGGAGCTCCCTCTCGGGTTCCCTTTGAGGTTTGCCAGTTGAGCTTCGGTGTTCTTTTCCATAGGAACATTAGCTTGAGCTTTTTGTGATACTGAGTTAGAAACTAACTGAAGCACATCTCCCAGAGTTGGGCACAAGTGTCTTAATTGTTCCCAATAGAATTCTAAAGTTCGCAGGCGCAATCCTTGCTCGTGGGTGAGTCGGCGTAGATCGGTGATTTCCTCCTGGACAGTAGTTAGTCGATTGCGTAATGCCTTCATTGTTTCATCGGTATACTTAGAGTTGTCAATGTTTACATTGACAATGATCGGAGCGGTAACAGTAGGAGGAGTAGTGATGGTACTGGTTGTGATATGGTTATCAATAGCAGGATTTGGAAGGGAGTCTGCTCGGGTTATTTGGGTAGCTTCTGTAATTACGGTTTGAGGTGGATAGTCTCGCAGTCCTCCTAGGGGTGCCGTTTCTTCCAACGGTTCTTCACTCACTGGCTCGGTGTCGCCTTCGAGAGTAAGTAGGTAAGGAAACATTGACTGATCCTCACTGTGTTGATCATCATTCGACATGTGACTGCCAGTGGAGTAGCCTGTCATTTCCTACGAAATGGGTGTTTCATTAACACAATGTTTTGACGTTGGCGTTAAGTATGGTATAATAGCAATTATGGGGATAACTTATTATTTATGAGAGGACACTCGCTGTCTTGCATACATATAAAACATTTTTCAACTTGATGGATACATCAACGATGATGGATCCATGACTTATCTCATAAAAGTTAGTTTTTCTCATTAAATTCGATGAGATGATATTATTTGTCAACAAATTCACAAGTGATGTGATTATGAGGGGGAGAAATTAAATGTTGCACTATTTTTTTTTTCCTTGATCATGGTTTTGTCCCACCGGATTTTTCTTGCAAGGTTTTTAACGATGCAACATCCTCAACACATTAAAAGAATTATGTACTTTTTTTCCTTAACTAGATTTTTGTCCCATCGGGTTTTATCTAATAAGGTTTTAACGAGGCATAATCATTATAACAATGGACATCCAAGGGGGAGTAATGTACACTAATGTGAAATGGATGTCTATACCTTCAAAATATTATCTATCTAGATATGTTTATGGATTCATTCCACCCCGGAGAAAATGATAAACAATCATTATAATATCTAAGTCCACTTGGGTTTTTAATACACTTTTATACATTGCAATCAATCTCATATTGTGTCATTTTTGTGCTACCCATGATATGGGATTATTTTACACAAAGAAAAAGCTAAATTTGGATACGCGGGTATTTGTCTGATCCACATAAGGTGAAAAACATGATATGTTTTCACCTGTGGAGACACCACAATTTCTTGGAGATCATCAAATAATGCTAAATTTATTGAGTTTTATAAATCCAATCGAGAAGTGTCTACTCAAGATCGACGATTCAACACATCCAAGAAGAATGCGGTCTCAAGACAATCAAGGAAATCCAACATTTTATATGAAGACAATGTGAAGTGTATAGCTCAAATCAATGATGGGTATATCAAAGAAGATAAAACTAAACACATTTCATCGAAGTTTTTCTCAACTTATGATCTACAAAATGATGGAACCATTGCTGTTCATCAAGTCCAATCAAGCGAAAATTTGGCCGACTTATGCACAAAATCATTGCCGACAAATTTTTTTGAGCATCTAATTCGAAAGATCGGTATTCGACGCTTGAAGGATATACATTAAATTCAGGGGGAGTATAATACGCACTGCACTCTTTTTTCCCTCATCAAGTTTTTATCCCATTGGGTTTTTCTTGATAAGGTTTTTAACGAGGCAGTCTATAGCGTATTATAAATGGTGGCTATCCAAGGGGGAGTGTTGTGAAATCCATGGGCTTAACCCATGGGGTTGTGGATAGCCCACCATCTAGTTATTAGTCTATTAGGGTTTTGTTTAATCCCTATATATACTTGTCATTGTATTCATTTGATACTAATCATTCAATAATATTCTTCTCTTCCTCTCCATCTATGATTCTTTCATTTTACAACAAATACGTTCTTGTTATCTTCAAACATCGTTAATTGCATATAAACATGAATTAAATGAACCTACTTCTATATAACCCGGAATATAAAATACGTTCTTGTTATCTTCAAACATCGTTAATTGCATATAAACATGAATTAAATGAACCTACTTCTATATAACCCAGACCTGTCATCTGATGCCCCCAAAATCGATATAGGGTGAAAACCGATAATATGTGTAGTAGCTTATGATGTATAGTTTCATATTGGAGTATTATTGATACTACTTTGGGCTAAATCCTATGGGGATACTATCAAAATCGATATAGGGTGAAAACCGATGGCTCGGCCCCTATTATCGGGGATTATTTCCTGAATTCTTCAGGTTTTTTTCCATCCCTTTTAGTATTCCTCTCATTCGGGATTTTGGCCCAAGGTGTGTCATTTGGTGTCTATAAAATTGGGGGTCTATTTAGCGTTCTTTGCTATTTAGGCTATTTTATAATATAATTAGCCTTTCAAAAAAAATCTGATGCCCTGGGGCCGTCATCCGATTGGCCCGGTGCCAATGCCGGCCCTGGTAACACATATATCATTTTTCAAAGGACTTTTTGTAATTATATGAACAAAGTATTTCTCGTTTATATATTGCAATAAGTTTATGTTTATATTGAATTGATTAACTAGTCATATAACGTAAAATTGAATAAACATATATGGACTACGCGTAAATGTTGTCACATTTGTGGCTCTTGGAGAAACCAAAACCTAGCTACATGTCGAATTGTCCCTAGTAAACACCTACGCCTACGACCCATGAGATTCTATGTTGACTTCCATGAATTTCTTAGATGGTGATCCATGTCCTCACGTGCACGTGCACACTAATAAAAAAATAATACTCCTATTTGCTTAATTATATTGTAAATTAAGAACTTACATAATTAAGCAAGTTATTCTTTTGATTACGTACATGCTAGCTATCATGGAAACTTTGGCAAAAGTTCGAATAACGTTAGATACTTGAACTTATGTATGATCATACCATTTTTGACATATATATTTATATTCTCGAGTTATATTCAGCAATCATTTTAAGTTTTTAACATACGAACAAATTAAATTTTTATGTCGCATTTTAGTATCATATATTAGGGACATCAAAGATTGTTTAAGTTTTATATAAGTTGGAGACCCGGCCACTTCATATGAGAGACTTGAATTAGTGAACTTTTTTGTGGGTATAGTATGAGTTTGGTTAGTTTGTGCATGAGGCTTTTAAAGTTGGGAATGATCCAAAAATTAGCCTATTATTTTGCTGTTTGCAACCCACTGCAGCATGGGCACCAATCTGCAATTCTGCAGCTTGATATATACTCCTTTGTGGGGTCCCACAATAACACTTGTTGACACAAATGTATTGATACAAGCTAAGAATTATTAACAAGTAGTTTGCGGAATAACACTTGTCAAGTAGGAAGATTTATGTATATAACTTGTAATGCAATTGAAACAGATTTGTTAACAATGTAAGAACACACTTGATGCAATAGCCAAAAGCCTCAATATTATTATTGAAATAATACGGATACACAATTGTATCAGGGTTACAAAGGAACCTTGAAGCTTGGTTACAACTTGACTAGAGACTTACAATTTCAAGTATTGACACACTTACAAGCACAGATACAAGCATGCTCTAACAATGAGCCAAGTACATACTTATAAACTAAACAACTTGTATAAAATCTATACAAAATCTACTTTTCTAAGACAAGTTTTCTAGGAAACACACCAGCATTAAATGCGTTATCATTCCTTGTCTGCAGCGTGCACTATTCCTCAAAAGCATGTCTGCAGTAGGTGTACTTGTGTAGAGTTGGTAGAAAGCAGTTCCACTAAGCAGCATTAACAAAACAATGAGCAGAACTAACATTTTGAACTGGCATAATTAATCTTGGCATTTCTTCATTCTTGGCAGAACTAACTTTGAAAACACTTGGCAGAACTAACTTCAAATGACTAGCAGAACTAACTCTAGAAAACTTTGTTTTCAATAAATGAACAGAGCTAACTTCCACCAGCAGAACTAAGTCTTCATTGCACCAGCAATACTAACTTTGAACAGGTTAAACACTTAGAATATTTTAGCATTTGATCTCCAGTAGAATTTAGCCCAATAATCTCCCCCTAAACTTGATCTTTCCATGAAGAGATTCAAGTTTTCTTCTTCAAGCTCCTCTCAAATTCTTTTCTAATCTCAGCAGCTCTTTTCTTTTTGATCTCTTCATTCTGAACAGCAAACTTTTCAAGTGCCTTTTTGTAGTACTGCTGCACTTCATGAACCAAGGCAGCTGCTGTATCAAGATCATCACATTTAATTGTAAGAGAGAGCATGGAGCTTAACTGTCCAACATTCCAGGGTTACTCCATCCCAATAAAAAAGTAGGCAAACACTCCACTCTGTAGCTGCACTAAATGTACTCCATTATGAGAATAGCAGAACCATGCCTTTGCCCTTGATCTATCATGATAGAAGTCATTCTCAGGATCCATCTCATACATAATAGATAGACTGTTGTAGACAATGTGTTCATCACTGTGCTTTTGAGCATTTTGATATTTCCTCATTGCAATGCTCCACATGTCATCTAAGTCATCTCAGAATAAAGTCTTTATGCATCTGTAGAAGGACTGAAATTTCTCCTCAGTGTTCCCTGCCCTCACAATCTTTAAACACTTCCTCATCTGCCCATCTGTTTCCCACATCCAATCAATTATAGGAAAATGTACAGCAATGGGTACCTTAGGGCTCTCAACCTCAACCATAGGTCTGATCTGTGTCCAATCAACCACTTCTTCCTCAGTAGGCTTTGCAGGCTCAGATGTAGAAGATACCACAATAGGTACTTCTATGTCACTTTCACTTTGATCATTTCTGATAGCCATCCTTTTTCTCCTTTTGAAGTGAAGGGTTTCTGTTGGAATTTTCTTTTTGAGAGCATCAAGATCATCTTTTTCTTTGCTCTCCAATTCTGCCATTGCCTTTGCCATTTCTCCCTTTCTTTGTTGTAGTTCTTTCTCTGCAGCAGTTGGAATTTTAATCTTTGTAGTGGCTGCACTCTTGTACTTTTCTTCTAGGGCTCTTTTTGTGCTCATTTCAATGTCCCTTTGAATTTTCAGATATATTCTTTCTAAGTCATAGAAGTCCATAGCCATAAGTTCTTTCAAAGTTCTCCCAGTAGTGTTCTTTACTACTCTGGCATATTGATCCTTTAATTGCCTCTGAGTAGGTGCCCTTTTTCTCTTTTCTTCCATTTTCTTTTGGGCAAAGGCATGGTTCTGTATGTGCAGAGCAAGAAGAAAATCATTTTAGGATCAAGAACAAACTTCTCAGAAAGAATACAACATCCTGTGTCATTAAAGAACACTGGGTTCTTTTTCTCTGTTATTTGGCTAACACTTATCAAATTGTACCTCAGTTGTTCAACAAAGTATACATCATTGAGTCTCATCTTGTCACTGTTGACATTTCCCATTCCTGTAATCCTTCCTCCTCTAGGATTACCTCCAAATGCTACAGGACCTCCATCAATAACTTTGAAGTCCTGCAGTCTGCTTCTATCTCCTGTCATGTGCCTAGAGCATCCACTATCAATATGCCATAAGCTTTTCTTCTTGCTCTGGACATACAAATGACAAAAGATCAGTTTCTCTTGGGAACCCAAACCAATTTGGTTGTGGGTGTCCCTTTCTGATCAACAGCATCAACTCTTTTGAAGGTAATTGATGCTGATGTCAATTTAGTTGGTTTCCAAACCCAACTGGTATTTGACTTGACAGTATTAAGTGGCCTGGCAGAATTAACTTCTGGACCACTTAAATTTTGCCTGGCAGAACTAAATTTGGTTAACTTTGGCTTAGCAGAATTAACCTTGTAGTTTTGCTTGGCAGAATTAAAGTTTGTCTTTGTCATTTTAGTTCTGTTGGCCTTATTTTTGGTCAACACTCCTGCACTTCCTTTTGGTGCAGCAGAGTTAACTTTTGCCTTTGACTTTTTGACTATACTGGCAGAATTAACTTTTCTTTTGAAATTTTGATGGTTAATTCTGTCAGTAGTAATCCATGATGATTGTTTAACCCGTTGAAGTTTTGGGTTATAATAACAATCCTTTTGAAGATGATTGAATCTTCCACAGATGAAACAAGCTTTCCCATCAACCCTTTTGAAATTAGATCCAAGTTTTTTGAGAAACCATTTGATTCCAATTTCTTTGGTTTCCTCTTGAATCTTTCTTTGATTTTGAAGATGGTGATGAGTTAGCAGAACAATTACACTTAGTACATTTAACAACAACAATTTTATCATTTTCCGGTGTGTTAACAGATGTACTAGCACCTTTCCCTTTCAGATTATTCAAGTTCATCCTAGCTTTTTCTTGAAACGGTTTCTTACCCTCTGCTAGTTTCTTAGCTTTTAGCTTAGATACTAGCCCAATAACAGAAGTAAGTTTTGAATGAACTCTCTCATCTTCCTTAGATTCATCCTCATCATCTGAAATCCACTCAGATATCTCAACCTTTTCCAGATCATTTGCATTTTCATTTAATGCAGCAGCAGGATCTGCTTGTTTAACCTCTTCTACCATTTTCTCCTTAAGCTTACTTATGTCTAAGTCAGTTTTAGGAGGCATGTAGGTGTGGTTGTAAGGTGGAGGCACACTGTTAAGATTATAACCTAAGCCAGTTTTAATCTTATCATGGATTTGGTTCTTTATCAGATTTTGAACACTTTCAGAAGCATTCTCTAGCTCAGCCACTATAAGTTTGATACTTTCTTTCTCAGCAGTGACTTCAGCTAGTTTCTTAATTAACTCATCAACCTTATTCTGCAACATATCTTTTTCAAATTGAGCATACTTAAGATCATAATCATATTGTTCTTCATTTTTCTTGTATGCTTTTTTTTCTTCTAAATCTTCTATTGCTAAGGTTGTGTGTTGGCTTCTAATGTCCCAATCCCTAAGTTCTTTGCAAATATTAGCATTATGATCCCTGTAGTGTTTAACAGTTTTCTTACATACACTAGAACATAATTTTGCTTGTACCTCATAAGGGACTTCATCTGATGTGCTTTCCTCTCCAACAGCCATCAAAGCATGATTCTGTGGTTCCATTTCTGCTTGATCACTCCAGTCATACCCCATACCATCTTGTGAAACTAGAGCATTTGGAGTAGATTCTTGAACAGCAATGGTTCTTTTCTGTGGACCATAATAAGCAGCATTGTAACCCCCAGATCTTTGTCCACTCACCTCCTGCCTTGGAGCGCTGCATTCCCTGGCAAAATGACCCAACTTGTGGCAGTTATAGCATTCCACCTTGCTTTTACCAAACCCCACATTATCATCTCTCTTTCCTGCAAAGTTGTTCCTTCATGTCCTTTGCAAGAACCTTTTTACCTTCATGGTAATCATAGCCATTTGCCACTTGATGTCCATCTCCTCTAGATCATCAGGATTCACCTGCTCTAACTCTTCATTAGTCAGTGAAGAGTTCACATGACTAGCAAAGAAGGCCTCTACTACTTGATCTGTAGACTTTTCTTGTGCTACAGATGATGAACTGGATCCTACACCTTTCACAGTAGATACAGATCCATAACCTTTTGAATCTACTTTGGATCTCCCCATGGACATAAATGCAGCATTCTGTGAGCTCTGTGCTTAACCAACACTCTGCTTCCTGCTTTCAACTTCAGGCTCAAAAGTTATAAGATCATTGTGCAGATCATTGAGCTCTTTATCATCCAAATCACTCCTTTGTCTTATACCTACAGTATATATGGTCCATTCTTCACCCAAAGATCTTAAGAACTTTCTATTAAGATCATCTTTGTCTGTGACAACTTTGTGATTCTTTAGCTCACCAACTAGCTTTCTGTATCGGTTGAAAACTTGAGTCAAGGTTTCAGATTTAACAGAACTGAAGTTCTCAAACTGTTGTTTGAGCATTGACCTCTTGTTCTTATTGGTGCTTTCATTTCCTGCAAATCTTTTGTCTAGCTCCTCCATAAGCACCTTAGCATCATCAACCTGCTCAAACTCACTTTGATACTCAATTGGAATGGAAAGTAGCAAAGTGCTTAGAGCTTTAAGTTCAGTAGCTCTCTCTCTTCTTTCTTGTTCAGTTGTTGGTGTACCCCTTGGCAGCCTTACACCATTTGCATCAGTTTTGTACTTGGGATCATTTTCCACAATGTCCCATAACTGATAGTCTGTAAGCAACATGTGTTGCTTGATTCTATTTCTCCACATGTTGTATTCATCTGGTCTAAGAATAGGAATTCTAGACACTTGAATACCATCTTCAAATTCTGATGCCATTTTAATAATATCAAGCTTAAGATGAACTAAACCTTAAATGATCACAGCTCTATCCCAGATCTTCCTGAATTCAAAGCCTACACAAGCTCTGATACCAATTGTGGGGTCCCACAATAACACTTGTTGACACAAATGTATTGATACAAGCTAAGAATTCTTAACAAGTAGTTTGCGAAATAACACTTGTCAAGTAGGAAGATTTATGTATATAACTTGTAATGCAATTGAAACAGATTTGTTAACAATGTAAGAACACACTTGATGCAATAGCCAAAAGCCTCAATATTATTATTGAAATAATACGGATACACAATTGTATCAGGGTTACAAAGGAACCTTGAAGCTTGGTTACAACTTGACTAGAGACTTACAATTCCAAGTATTGACACACTTACAAGCACAGATACAAGCATGCTCTGACAATGAGCCAAGTACATACTTATAAACTAAACAACTTGTATAAAATCTATACAAAATCTACTTTTCTAAGACAAGTTTACTAGGAAACACGCCAGCATTAAATGCATTACCATTCCTTGTCTCAAATTCTTTTCTGATCTCAGCAGCTCTTTTCTTTCTAATCTCTTCATTCTGAACAGCAAACTTTTCAAGTGCTTTTTTGTAGTACTGCTGCACTTCATGAACCAAGGCAGCTGCTGTATCAAGATCATCACATTTAATTGTAAGAGAGAGCATGGAGCTTAACTGTCCAACATTCCAGGGATACTCCATCCCAATAAACACTCCACTGTGTAGCTGCACTAAATGTACTCCA
The DNA here is from genome assembly GCA_963422505.1 of Pseudognaphalium luteoalbum. NCBI lineage: Eukaryota > Viridiplantae > Streptophyta > Magnoliopsida > Asterales > Asteraceae > Pseudognaphalium > Pseudognaphalium luteoalbum. The sequence goes on along the minus strand of OY730192.1, from coordinate 83,822,223 downwards.
TTATGAGAATAGCAGAACCATGCCTTTGCCCTTGATCTATCCTGATAGAAGTCATTCTCATGATCCATCTCATACAGAATAGATAGACTGTTGTAGACAATGTGTTCATCACTGTGCTTTTGTGCATTTTGATATTTCCTCATTGCAATGCTCCACATGTCATCTAAGTCATCTCTGGATAAATTCTTTATGCATCTGTAGAAGGACTGAAATTTCTCCTCAGTGTTCCCTGCCCTCACAATCTTTTAACACTTCCTCATCTGCCCATCTGTTTCCCACATCCAATCAATTATAGGAAAAAGTACAGCAATGGGTACCTTAGGGCTCTCAACCTCAACCATAGATCTGATCTGTGTCCAATCAACCACTTCTTCCTCAGTAGGCTTTGCAGGCTCAGATGTAGAAGATACCACAACAGGTACTTCTGTGTCACTTTCACTTTGATCATTTCTGATAGCCATCCTTTTTCTCCTTTTGAAGTGAAGGGTTTCTGTTGGAATTTTCTTTTTGAGAGCATCAAGATCATCTTTTTCTTTCCTCTCCAATTCTGCCCTTGCCTTTGCCATTTCTCCTTTTCTTTGTTGTAGTTCTTTCTCTGCAGCAGTTGGAATTTTAATCTTTGTAGTGGCTGCACTCTTGGACTTTTCTTCTAGGGCTCTTTTTGTGCTCATTTCAATGTCCCTTTGAATTTTTAGATATATTCTTTCTAAGTTATAGAAGTCCATAGCCATAAGTTCTTTCAAAGTTCTCCCAGTAGTGTTCTTTACTACTCTGGCATATTGATCCTTTAATTGCCTCTGAGTAGGTGCCATTTTTCTCTTTTCTTCCATTTTCTTTTGGGCATCATGCTTTCTCCTCTTCTCCAAGATATCTAAGTACCATATCAGCCTCTGGTCAGGAGTGAACTCTTCCATTTGAGCTTTGTGAGTTCCATCTGCTAATAGGTGATCAAAGAAAATCTGCTCTTCTGAGGTCATCATGATCTTTACATCATCACCCATGTCCACCTCAACAAATCTACTCCTACCCTCCTCATTAAAGTGGGCTTGCAAATTCCTAGCAACCCTTTCAATCACAGCGTCTATCTCCTTCTTTTTCAAGGGTTTCACAGGTTCAACCATTTTCTCTCTACCTTTACCCTTAGCCAAATCGATTTCTTTCTGTTTTAAGGCCTCATCAACAACAGTAGGTCTCACCTGTGAGAAGGGAATTTCCTTTATAGATATGCCAGTTGAGCTTTTCCCTTGGGCTGTGCTCTTAGCAACTTTTAACAGTGCATCTGCAGCAATTTGTTCAACATCTGTTGTAGCAGCACTAACCCTTTCCTTAAGACTGGCAGATTTAACTATTTCTGGTTCATTAACCCCAGCAGAACTATCCAGTGCACTAGCAGAACTAACTTTTGCACTAGCAGCACTAACTTCTGCATCCACCATCCTACTAGCAGCACTAACTCCAGCAGCACTAATCTCAACCTCTGTACTAGCAGCACTAACCCTAGCAGCATTATCCAACATATCTTTGGCACTTTTCTTTGCAGCCTCTGAAATGTCTTCATCTAACACTTCCAGAATCAAATCACTAACCACATTCCTAAGCTGCTCTGCACTCACATCATCATGAATGCTATCATCAATCTCCACCACATCATCTGCAGGCTTTTCAAGATCATCAAGATCCTTTTCATATTGCTTCTTCTGCTCTTCCTCAGCCAGAATTAAATTTGCCTGTTCCTCAAATATGTCTATCTTTTCTACTTCCCCTGCACCAGTGAATACAAACTGATATGCAATATCCTCATCACTGGTGCTCTCATCAACAAGCAATCTTTTCTGTCCAGTGGACTTACTCTTAGCCTTACTTTTATATCCATCCCTCTCCTTCATCAATAAATCCACCATTTCCCTTAATTTTGCAATTTCCACCATCTGATCATCTACCTCCTTTGACAGTTTTGTACAGAAAGCTGTCAATTCTTTTAAAGTCAAGCTATCCTCACCATTTCCAGAAGTGTTACCCTCCTTTAATGGATCATTGGAAGATTTAGCTAATGTCTCAGACCTAGTCTAAGCATCACTAGCCCCCATTGTGGTTTCTTGGCACCTGGGACCACTGGATATGTTGATATCCACTGGATCCTAAGCAATAGAGGAATCCAATGGCATCTCTATATCCTGTGTTGCCATTGATTGGGTCCTAGTTCCAGTACCGCTGTCCTGCTCTCCTAGTGAGGTAGCAACAGTAGTGGTAGCCCTTTCCATATGGTCTCTCTTCTCCTTAGTGACCACCTCATTACCATTTTTGGACTTAGATAATTGAGGAAGAGGAGCCTCAGTTGTCTGTTTCTTAGCCTTTTTGGCTTTTGGTTTGGTAGGCTTGGGGTCCCTTGTTCTTTTTGTTTTAGAAACTGTGCCACTTGGTTGAGAAGTAGTGGGAGTTTCTACTTCCTGTGGCACAGTGGAAGGCATGTTTAACATGTGATTTGTCAAATTGGTCACCTTCCCAGAAAACTCTTTTCCCTTGACCATTCCATTCCTCCTCATATTAGAAAAAGTTTTCTTTGAAAGATTTGAGAGGATTAATCTACCACCTTCCCTGGGTAGATCTTGGATTTCCTGGTCAAAAATGTGTTGTAAAAATCTTGGATACATTAAAAATTTGTCCTTTGGTTTCTCAAGAGTATTTACCATTCCATTAAAAATTAATTTGGAAAAATTAAATTTCTCATTATTGGCAAGACAAATTAAAGCAGAAGTAATGTTACTGCTAAATTGCTCCCAATATGTTTTCTTTTGAGAAATACAGTGTTGTAGGGTATGGATTAAAAATTTCCATTGTGGAGAGAAGAGTTGTTTGTAATATGTCAATTTTTCTGTCCTCTCCCCCTCATACCCATACAACACAAGTTGGTCATGTATTTGAGAAGTAGCATAGCATTCCATACCATCTGCATCATCTAAGAGAAGATGAGCACGTATGGAAGCTTCAGTGATAATGATACGCTTCTCATTTACTGTTGCCGTTATATTTTTAACCCCATCTTCTTCTAACACCACGGCAGATGTCTAGAAGTCGTTGATATATGAAATAAAAATTGTGGGATTAACAGTAAGTGCAAACCTTAGAGTGGTGCACTTTAAGAAATTAATGATTTCATGGTAATCATCTGATCCTTGTGGCTTAAGAAGGAAGCCACGGACGTTGTGTTGATCACCTTTGTCGAGTGTTTTAGAAGAAGAAGAAGATGAAGATGCCATTTTTTAATGTTAGGTTTGAGAGGTTTTGGGGGGTTTTTGTGAAGGTAATTTCAATTTTCGATAAAAAGTGCAATTGAATTGAAAAAGTGTAGTGTTTGGCAGATTAAATAACCTTTTTAAAGTGAACAGTACTTTCAAGCCCTAAAATAACACTTAGCAGAATTAAAGTTTGAAAAAGGTTCTGGCAGAATCAACTCTTAACAGAATTAAGTCTAGCAGAATTAATTCTAGCAGAAGTAATTCTAGTAGAATTAATTCCAACCTTTCTTCACACTTGGACAATTCCACGTCACCTTTTTATTAATTGAGCTGGCAGAACTAACTTGTGCTAGCAGAATTAATAATGTTGAAAACTGATTTAGCAGAACTAACAACCTTTGAGCTTTTAATTCTGCACTGTTAGCTTAAAAACACAATATAACTAGCAGAATTAACTTGTACTAGCAGAACTAAATAAGATAACCACTATTTATACTAGCAGAACTAAGTCATGAAAGTATTAAATATTGAGAATCTTATAATATCTGCTATAACAAACTAAAGTATCAAGTGTAACCCCATGTGAAAAACATTTTAAAATATGAGCTATTCATCATACCTATACCAGTAATCAAAAATGTAAACCTTCCAACATCAAATGCTTTTGTGAGCAGGTCTGCAAGTTGATTATCCGTATGTATTTTAAAATTTTGAATTAATCTCTTCTCATTACAATCCCTAATGAAATGATATCTAATTTCAATATGCTTTGTTTTAGAATGCTTTACAGGGTTATTAATGATACTTATAGCAGCAGTATTATCAATATACATGGGAGTATTTAGAAAAGTCAAACCATAGTCTAGCATCTGATTCCATAGGATTGTGCACAGCAGCTTGATGCAGCAACATATTTTGCTTCTGTTGTTGATGAGACACAATGGTTTGCTTCTTGCATTGCCAAGATACTAAACTATCTCCCAAGAATTGACATCCCCTTGAAGTTGACTTTCTGTCCAGATTGTTACCCCCATAATCACTGTCAAAATATGCTACTAAATTGAAAGAAGAATTCTTTGGATATCATAGGCCTAGTTTAGGTTGACCTTTTAGGTATTTAAAAATTCTCTTTACAGCATGAAGGTGAGACAACTTAGGATTTTTTTGAAACCTTGCACACACACATACTGCAAACATGATATCTGGTCTACTGGATGTGAGATACATCAGTGAACCTATCATGGATCTATAGAGATGTTCATCAACACTCTCCCCCTCAAGATCTGCAAGTAGTGGTTTGTGTGTTTCCATTGGTGTGCTTGCAATCTTTGCATCATTGAGTTTAAACTTATCCAAGATGTCCTTAACATATTTATTTTGACTTATGAAGATTCCATCTGCTTTCTGCTTCACTTGAAGACCCAAGAAGAAAGTCAATTCTCCCATGGAACTCATTTGGAGTTTCTGATGCATAAGGGATTCAAATTCTTTGCAAAGACTGTCCCTTGTTGAACCAAAAATGATATCATCTACATAGATTTGTACAAGTAGAAGATCACTTTCAATTCTTTTGATAAACAAGGTCTTGTCTATAGCACCTCTTTTGAATCCATTATCCAACAGATACACAGACAAAGTATCATACCAAGCTCTAGGAGCTTGATGCAGTCCATAAAGTGCTTTGTCCAACCTAAGCACCTTATTAGGATATTTGGGATCTTCAAACCCTGGTGGTTGACATACATACACCTCTTCATCTATCTTTCCATTTAAGAATGCACTTTTTACATCCATCTGGTATACTTTGAAGTTCTTGAAAGAAGCATAAGCCAAGAACAATCAAATAGCCTCAATTCTTGCCACAGGTGCAAATACCTCATCATAATCAATTCCCTCTTCTTGTGAATATCCCTGTGCAACTAATCTAGCTTTGTTCTTAATCACTATGCCCCTCTCATCCTTTTTGTTTCTGTATACCCATCTGGTACCAATTGCCCGTTTTCCTTTGGGCAGATCCATCAAAGTCCACACATTTTGAATTTAGAATTGAAGTAGCTCCTCTTACATAGCTTCAACCCAGCTTAGATCTTTCAAAGCTTCAACTGCTTTCTTGGGCTCTATCTGTGACAGAAAACAAGCAAACAAAGAGAAATTTGCATTTTCATCAATAGTTTTAGATGACCTTCTTGTTTGCATAGGAGCATCAATTGCCCCAGTGACATTGTCCAATGGCATGTAGCTTTTATGAGCTTGATACTGTGGACCAGCTGCCATCTCTATCCCAGATTACAAATTGGTAAAGTTTTAATCCAGATTGATGTCTTCTTGAATCATTTGACCACTTGATTCTGACACCTCCATTCTTGATGGTTGTTGATCCTCCTGTGCACCTTCAATTAATGCTTCTTCTTGTTGAGGACAATCTAGATCTGATGATGTGTTTCCATCACCATATGCACCATTATCATCCAAGTTTGATGAAATGGGTTCTGAACTCTGTTGTTGATCAGGAGTGGAAGATTCAAGTAAGGCAGGTGGGTCGGCTAGCCATGTTGGAAACAAAACAAATTGTGGTGATTTGTTTGTTTGTTGACCTGCACTTGTACTTGCATTTACATTTGTACTTGTACCTGCAATTGATGACTCATGCATATATCTAAAAGATTTGGTTAATGCATCAATGTTAAACAGGTGAGATGGACCTTTTCCTAAAGCATTAGGTGTGTGTTCATTAAAGGTCACATCTAAGGTCTCTTCCACTATTCTAGTTCTACTGTTGAATACTCTGTATGCTTTTCTTTAAAAAGAGTAACCAACAAAGAATCCCTCATTAGCTTTACTTTGAAACTTGCCTAATTGATCCTTGGTATTTAAGATAGTAACAGGACATCCAAATGGTTTAAGAAAGCTAACCAAAGGTTTGCTATTTAGAAATAACTCATAAGGTGTCTTGTTGTGAGGCTTAACAACTAATACTCTGTTCTGGACATAACAAGCAGTGCTAATTGCTTCTGCCCAGAAAGTCATTGGTAGTTTAGCATCTGCTAACATGGTTCTAGCAGCCTCAATAAGTGTCCTATTCTTCCTTTCTGCTACTCCATTCTGTTGGGGAGTTCTAGGAACACTGTATTGTCTATCTATACCTTTTGATTCACAGAATTTGTCCATCTCTTGATTTCTAAATTCTGTTCCATTGTCACTTCTAATGATTTTTAGCTTTCTATTGGTTTGGTTTTCAATCTTAATGATGAACGACCTTAGTATGTCTCCAGTCTCATCTTTGGTTCTAAGAAAGAATACCCAACTAAATCTGCTATAATCATCAGTGATCACTAGGCAATATAACTTCTTACCTATACTACTCACATTTGTTGGTCCAAATAAATCCATGTGCAGTAAGTGTAAAGGTGAGTCAATAGAGTTCAGTGTCTTGGCCCTAAGAGGATTTGTGTTGCTTGCCTTTTTGACATGCAACACAGTGGTCATCACATGAATATGTTTTCTCTGGTAAACCTCTAACAAGTTTTCCTTTAACAAGTTTGTTTATTGTTTTAAAATTCATGTGACACATCCTTCTATGCCAAAGGTCAGATTCATCAACAATTGCTCTTGAAATGAGACAACTCAACTCAGGTTTAGGTACAAACATAGCCAATTCACAGCTATACATGTTGTTCTTTCTGGGAATTTTCATTAAAATCATTTTAGGATCAAGAACAAACTTCTCATAAAGAATACAGCATTCTGTGTCATTAAAGAACACTGGGTTCTTTTTCTCTGTTATTTGGCTAACACTTAACAAATTGTACCTCTGTTGTTCAACAAAGTATACATCATTGAAGCTCATCTTCTCACTGTTGACATTTCCCATTCCTGTAATCCTTCCTCCTCTAGGATTACCTCCAAATGCTACAGGACCTCCATCAATAACTTTGAAGCCCTGCAGTCTGCTTCTATCTCCTGTCATGTGCCTAGAGCATCCACTATCAATATGCCATAAGCTTTTCTTCTTGCTCTGCACATACAAATGATAAAAGATCAGTTTCTCTTGGGAACCCAAACCAATTTGGTTGTGGGTGTCCCTTTCTGATCAAGAGCATCAACTCTTTTGAAGGTAATTGATGCTGATGTCAATTTAGTTGGTTTTTAAACCCAACTGGTATTTGACTTGACAGTATTAAGTGGCCTGGCAGAATTAACTTCTGGACCACTTAAATTTTTCCTGGCAGAACTAAATTTGGTTAACTTTGGCTTAGCAGAATTAACCTTGTAGTTTTGCTTGGCAGAATTAAAGTTTGTCTTTGTCATTTTAGTTCTGTTGGCCTTATTTTTGGTCAACACTCCTGCACTTCCTTTTGGTGCAGCAGAGTTAACTTTTGCCTTTGACTTTTTGACTATACTGGCAGAATTAACTTTTGTTTTAAAATTTTGATGGTTAATTCTGTCAGTAGTAGTCCATGATGATTGTTTAACCCGTTGAAGTTTTGGGTTATAATAACAATCCTTTTGAAGATGATTAAATCTTCCACAGATGAAACAAGCTTTCTCATCAACCCTTTTGAAATTAGATCCAAGTTTTTGAGAAACCATTTGATTCCAATTTCTTTGGTTTCCTCTTGAATCTTTCTTTGATTTTGAAGATGGTGATGAGTTAGCAAAACAATTACACTTAGTACATTTAACAACAACAATTTTATCATTTTCTGGTGTGTTAACAGATGTACTAGCACCTTTCCCTTTCAGATTAATCAAGTTCATCCTAGCTTTTTCTTGAAACGGTTTCTTACCCTCTGCTAGTTTCTTAGCTTTTAGCTTAGATACTAGCCCAGTAACAGAAGTAAGTTTTGAATGAACTCTCTCATCTTCCTTAGATTCATCCTCATCATCTGAAATCCACTCAGATATCTCAACCTTTTCCAGATCATTTGCATTTTCATTTAATGCAGCAGCAGGATCTGCTTGTTTAACCTCTTCTACCATTTTCTCCTTAAGCTTACTTATGTCTAAGTCAGTTTTAGGAGGCATGTAGGTGTGGTTGTAAGGTGGAGGCACACTGTTAAGATTATAACCTAAGCCAGTTTTAATCTTATCATGGATTTGGTTCTTTATCAGATTTTGAACACTTTCAGAAGCATTCTCTAGCTCAGCCACTGTAAGTTTGATACTTTCTTTCTCAGCAGTGACTTCAGCTAGTTTCTTAATTAACTCATCAACCTTATTCTGCAACATATCTTTTTCAAATTGAGCATACTTAAGATCATAATCATATTGTTCTTCATTTTTCTTGTATGCTTTTATTTTTTTTCTAGATCTTCTATTGCTAAGGTTGTGTGTTGGCTTCTAATGTCCCAATCCCTAAGTTCTTTGCAAATATTAGCATTATGATCCCTATAGTGTTTAACAGTTTTCTTACATACACTAGAACATAATTTTGCTTGTACCTCATAAGGGACTTCATCTGATGTTCTTTCCTCTCCAACAGCCATCAAAGCATGATTCTGTGGTTCCATTTCTGCTTGATCACTCCAGTCATACCCCATACCATCTTGTGAAACTAGAGCATTTGGAGTAGATTCTTGAACAACAATGGTTCTTTTCTGTGGACCATTATAAGCAGCATTGTAACCCCCAGATCTTTGTCCACTCACCTCCTGCCTTGGTGCTCTAAATTCCCTGGCAAAATGACCCAACTTGTGGCAGTTATAGCATTCCACCTTGCTTTTATCAAACCCCACATTATCATCTCTCTTTCCTGCAAAGTTGTTCCTTCATGTCCTTTGCAAGAACCTTTTTACCCCCATGGTAATCATAGCCATTTGCCACTTGATGTCCATCTCCTCCAGATCATCAGGATCTACCTGCTCTAACTCTTCATTAGTCAGTAAAGAGTTCACATGACTAGCAAAGAAGGCCTCTACTACTTGATCTTTAGACTTTTCTTGTGCTACAGATGATGAACTGGATCCTACACCTTTCACAGTAGATACAGATTCATAACCTTTTGAATCTACTTTGGATCTCCCCATGGACATAAATGCAGCATTCTGTGAGCTCTGTGCTTCACCAACACTCTACTTCTTGCTTTCAACTTCAGGCTCAAAAGCTATAAGATCATTGTGCAGATCATTGAGCTCTATATCATCCAAATCACTCCTTTGTCTTAGACCAACAGTATATATGGTCCATTCTTCACCCAAAGATCTTACGAACTTTCTATTAAGATCATCTTTGTCTATGACAACCTTGTGATTCTTTAGCTCATCAACTAGCTTTCTTTATCTGTTGAAAACTTGAGTCAAGGTTTCGGATTTAACAGAACTGAAGTTCTCAAACTGTTGTTTGAGCATTGACCTCTTGTTCTTATTGGGGCTTTCATTTCCTGCAAATCTTTTGTCTAGCTCCTCCATAAGCACCTTAGCATCATCAACCTGCTCAAACTCACTTTGATACTCATTTGGAATGGAAAGTAACAAAGTGCTTAGAGCTTTAAGTTCAGTAGCTCTCTCTCTCTTCTTTCATGTTCAGTTGTTGGTGTACCCCTTGGCAGCCTTACACCATTTGCATCAGTTTTGTACTTGGGACCATTTTCCACAATGTCCCATAACTGATAGTCTGTAAGCAACATGTGTTGCTTGATTCTATTTCTCCACATGTTGTATTCATCTGGTCTAAGAATAGGAATTCTAGACACTTGAATACCATCTACAAATTCTGATGTCATTTTAATAATATCAAGCTTAAGATGAACTAAACCTTAACTGATCACAGCTCTATCCCAGATCTTCCTGAATTCAAAGCCTACACAAGCTCTGATACCAATTGTGGGATCCCACAATAACACTTGTTGACACAAATGTATTGATACAAGCTAAGAATTCTTAACAAGTAGTTTGCGAAATAACACTTGTCAAGTAGGAAGATTTATGTATATAACTTGTAATGCAATTGAAACAGATTTGTTAACAATGTAAGAACACACTTGATGCAATAGCCAAAAGCCTCTATATTATTATTGAAATAATACGGATACGCAATTGTATCAGGGTTACAAAGGAATCTTGAAGCTTGGTTACAACTTGACTAGAGACTTACAATTTCAAGTATTGACACACTTACAAGCACAGATACAAGCATGCTCTAACAATGAGCCAAGTACATACTTATAAACTAAACAACTTGTATAAAATCTATACAAAATCTACTTTTCTAAGACAAGTTTTCTAGGAAACACGCCAGCATTAAATGCATTACCATTCCTTGTCTGCAACGTGCATTATTCCTCAAAAGCATGTCTGTAGTAGGTGTACTTGTGTAGCAGAGTTGGTAGAAAGCAGTTCCACTAAGCAGCATTAACAAAACAATGAGCAGAACTAACATTTTGAACTGGCAGAATTAATCTTGGCATTTCTTCATTCTTGGCAGAACTAACTTTGAAAACACTTGGCAGAACTAACTTCAAATGACTAGCAGAACTAACTCTGGAAAACTTTGTTTTCAATAAATGAACAGATTAACTTCCACCAGCAGAACTAAGTCTTCATTGCACCAGCAACACTAACTTTGAACAAGCTAAACACTTAGAATATTTTAGCATTTGATCTCCAGTAGAATTTAGCCCAACAATCTTCCCCTAAACTTGATCTTTCCATGAAGAGATTCAAGTTTTCTTCTTCAAGCTCCTCTCAAATTCTTTTCTGATCTCAGCAGCTCTTTTCTTTCTGATCTCTTCATTCTGAACAACAAACTTTTCAAGTGCCTTTTTGTAGTACTGCTGCACTTCATGAACCAAGGCAGCTGCTGTATCAAGATCATCACATTTAATTGTAAGAGAGAGCATGGAGCTTAACTGTCCAACATTCCAGGGATACTCCGTCCCCATAAAGAAGTAGGCAAACACTCCACTCTGTAGTTGCACTAAATGTACTCCATTATGAGAATAGCAAAACCATGCCTCTGACCTTGATCTATCCTGATAGAAGTCATTCTCAGGATCCATCTCATACAGAATAGATAGACTGTTGTAGACAATGTGTTCATCACTGTTGGGACATGTATGTGTGACAACAGATCTAGCTTGTAATAGTACTAGTGATTATTGTAATCAAGTTTTTACAATTGATTTGGATTTGTAAATGATATTAGTTTGGTATTAATATTCGTTAAATATAGTAGTATGATAAAGTGTTAGACGAATATCGAATACGATGTTACAAACTAAAGTCTGTGAGATAAGATCTCAAGTCGCAGAACTTAGTTATGCGAGATGAGATCTGGGCTCGTAGAGCTGCGAACCGAGTCGAGATGGGCTTGGTTGTGGGCTGCGAGTTGAACTCAACTCGCAGAGTCCATCGACATGTGAATCGAGTTTGATTAAAACCTATAAATTCTCAATTAGGTTTAATCCGTAAATGACTTTTGGCCATTCGTTTTCCAGAGGACAAAAACACTATTCTAAGCAGTCATAAGGTTAGGTATTGATCGATTAACGTTAATTAATCGATACAAAACCTTGTTGATAAATTAATTCACTATTATCTTGCGAAACAAATTGTTCACTTATTGTGAACCAAGTATTGAGGAATTCCGTGCCTTAATACCTAAGATAACCTCGTTATCGATCCACGTACTATGGACTTACAATTGGTATCAGAGCTTTCGGGCTAAATACTTAGTTAGTTCGAGGTTATTTGGATAATAACGATAGATTTAGGGTTGTTGTTACGATTAATCTTCGTAAAAACGATCAAAATCAGTCTCTGGAAGTGTTTAGTTTCGTAATCGACCGAAATCTTAGGGTTTAATCGATTAGAAAAATAAAATTTTCGTTTTAGGGTTTTTCAGCCGATTCTGCGAACTGAGTTCCCCTCTGCGAACCGAGTTCTTCTGCGAACTGAGTTCCCTTCTGCGAACTGAGTTCACCCTTCGAACCGAGTTCTTCTGCGAACTGAGTTCCTCTCTGTGAACTGAGTTCCCCCTGCGAACCGAGTTCCTGTCCTGCGAATTGAGTTTCTGCGAAGTGAACTTTCTGATTTTTCTGATTGTTAATTCCCGAAACTCTTAAAAAATGTCTGACATTAGCAAAATGATTGAGATGGAGCACGAGGTTGGAAAATCTAATACTCCACCTAAGTTGTTACGTGTTGAAGACTATTACAGTTGGAGAGATAGGTTTGAATCTTACTGTAGATTCCATAATCTCTCAATCTAGATGTGTATCAAAGGAGGATACACGGCACCCACCCAAACTGTTCAAAATGCTGTTGTTGTGGTATCCTATAATCTGATGAGTGAACAACAAAAGAAAGACTATGAGAATGAAAATAAAGCTCATTCTTGTATCAAGATGTGTTTATCTAAGGAAATTAATCATCAGTTAAAATCTTTTCATACTGCTAAAGCACTCTGGGAAGCGCTTGAGAAAAGATGTGAGGGAAGTCCACAAGTACAAGCAAGCAAGAAGAAGCTTCTGAAAAAGCAGTTTACTCTGTTTAAAGCTTTTAAAGGAGAAACTCTTGATGCTTATGTTACTCGTTTCTACCATTTGTTATCTGAGATTGAAAACCATGAAATCACTATTGAGGAGGTAGAGAAAACCGACAAGTTTCTTGAGGGTTTACCTTCTAAATGGGAGATGTATGGTGTGATGATTACAGACAATGAAACCAGATATGCAACCATGACACTTGAGCAGGTTATTGACAAGCTCAAAGGATATGATTTCACTAAGAAGTCGAAAGATACTGATTCTGATCATGTTCAGGATCCAGGACTGTATCATGGAAAAACTTCTATCTCGACTGCTTCATCCAGCTCGACCACTGCTTTGTTTGTTGGTAATGCTGATGGAAAGGGTGAAATGATAACTGATGAACTGTGTTTCATTACATCATCCAGAAATGAAGCTAAAGGGAAACCTTCTGAGAAGTCACCTCAAGAACATCAAAAGATGCCTATGAGTGTGAAATCTGCTGAGCAGCAATTGTCTGTTCTTGCTTCATTTGTAGCTTCATATGAGAATTATATTGATTGTAAGATTAATGATCCAATTCTTTTTGATGAAGACTATGATCAGATAGATCCTGATTATCTTGAAGAAATAGATCTCCAGGACCAACTTGCTTTGCTGTCAAGGAGAGTTAAAAATTTCTTAAAGAAAAATGGAAGAAAGGTTGTTGGCAACAGATCAGGGTTTGATACAACCAAGGTCAAGTGTTATAACTGTAAAAGTTACGGACATTTTGCTAGAGAATTCCAAAGACCTAAGGTAGAGACTGGTGAAGGGAAACAAGGCTCGGGAAATACTTTGCATTCCAAAGCCTTAATAGTGAAACAGCTAGATGGGTCTTATGATTGGAATACTCAGTCAGAGGAAGCTTTGATGGCTGAGATTGACGATCAAGAGATTGAAGCTGAGTCATTATCCTATATGCCCACTGATCCAGCTTTTGAAGTATAGGTGCCTGAGACTCCTGTTAAAGCTAATGTTGATGATGTATTAGACTTGGGTTCAACTGAAGATTTGGATCCCGTAGATTTTGTAGCTAAGATGGCTGAACTGCAAACTGACAAAAAACGGGTATGCCTAGATCTTGTCTCTCTTGTTGATCTGTGTCAGTTAGTTTCTAGTTTACAGTCCCAAGTTAGTGCTTATGCAGATTCCTATAAGACTTTGACTGAAATTAATAATACCCTGTCATCTCAACTTAGCACACTTAGTAAATCCAGTGAGGCTGTAAGATCTGAACTTGACCTAGCTAAGTTAGATATATGTAGGTTAAGTGATGATAAACAAGCCTTAAAGGATAAGATTAAGGCAGATGCGGCTGACAAGACAGCTTTTAGAAATACTGTGAATGAGAAATTAATTATCATAGACGGTCTCTATATGAACATAAATGATTTGAATCTGTCCATTGCTAATAAGGATAAGGAGTTAGCTGATTGCAAAACAAAACTTGTAGATCAGAATCGTAAGCTTGAGAGCTATAGAATATCTGAAATGGATAAAATGTTAGGTACTCAGCGTAGTGTGAAGGATATGTCTGGTTTAGGATATAATGATATGCCTCACCCATTCAATTCAAATTACACTAAAACTCCTGTAGATATTGAAATGGCGGATGTTAACTCTGAGATGAAGGAAACTAATAAACCGGATAAGTTAGAGGCACAGAAGAGTGTTATTAAGAACCCTTCATCTGACGATATTAAGAAAATTCCTCAAACCAAAGTACATTTTGTACCGGGTGGAGTAATTAATGATACTAAGATTAATGAAGTGGTTAATAAAGAACATGTCATTGAACCTTTAGTGCCTAAAACTCCGGTAGCGGATGCAAAAGTTAGTAAGTCACGTAAACAGATGTCTTGCTTCAAGTGTCACCAAAAAGGACACGTAGCTTCTTGTTGCCCAAATAAGAAGCTGGAAGCATCACATAAGTTAGTGAATACTGAAAAGACACCAACTATTTCTAGTTCGATTGTAGATAGGTTAGGCTCCAAACCGGGATTAGGAAGCAAACCTGTAAACATTCTGAAAAGAGATGGTAATCATAGTGTCTCTCCACCTAAACCTAAAAGGGCTTATACTCTAAACGAAAATATTTTCAATAAACCAAGAGATAAGACACCTTCAAGGTTTAGGACCCCAAGTAGAAACCATAGTCAATTTGAGAATGGTTCTACTTCAAATGCACAGGGAACTAAGTTTGTGCCTAGGAGGTTTTCTACTCACTCTCCTCACAGGCCCAAGACTATAGATCATCAACAATCTCAAACTCCTGTGAAGGTTACCAAGACTCCCGATGGGAATAGTTATGGTTACTTTAAGGAGGTTCAGATTGTAGATGATCAGGGACAAACCAAGACCGTAATGGCTTGGGTCCCTCTTGATAACTAACTGTGTACGACTTGTTATGTGTAGGAGCAGACTGTGAACAAGGATAGCTGGTGGTATGTAGACAGTGGATGCTCAAGACACATGACAGGTGAAAAAAGTCTACTGAAGGACTTCAGAGAAGGTTTCAAGCAAAAAGTAAATTTTGTAGGAGACAAAGGAGGAGTAATTACTGGGAAAGGAAAAGTTTCAAATGGAACTTTAACTCTAGAGGATGTAAATTATGTTGAAGAACTAACTCATAACCTAGTGAGTGTTTCCCAAGTCTGCGATAAAGGTCATCCAGTTCCTTTTAATGAAAAGGAGGCTTTAGTCCTGAAGCCAGGCTTCACAATTCCTGAAGAATGGATATTGATGAGGGCACCAAGGAAGAAGGACATCTATGCGATAAACATGGGTGTTCCTAATTCTTCAATGGTATCTACATGTTTATTATCCAAGGCTTCAGAAGCAGACGCGCTACTATGGCATAGGAGAATGGCACACCTAAACTGGAGAAAAATGAACTACATAACCAAAAATGGTTTAGTTTTGGGTGTACCGCAAAAACGTTTCGAGTCTGAGGATAAGTTTGTTCCTTGTATGAAAGGAAAGCAGCATAAGAAACCACACCGATCTAAGACTGAAAACTCAATCTCCTCTCCATTTGATTTGCTACATATGGATCTCTTCGGCCCAATAAGCAAAAGAAGCATAGGTGGCAAATGGTACTGTCTAGTTGTCACAGATGACTACTCTAGATTCTCGTGGGTATTTTTCTTAGGATCTATGGATGAAACTCCAGGTATTCTAATTGAGTTTTTAGATCAAATTGAAAACGTATACAAAACGAGAGTTAAGCGTATTCGTAGTGATAACGGAACAGAGTTCAAGAATTCGACGTTAGATATCTATTGCTTAAGCAAAGGGATAATTCATCAATTCAGCGCACCATATGAACCTCAACAGAATGGTGTGGCTGAAAGGAAGAACAGAACGTTGATTGAAGCTGCTAGAACAATGCTTGCAGATTCAAAGCTTCTGGTCATCTTTTGGGCAGAAGCAGTGAATACAGCATGTCATGTTCTGAATAGAGTTCTTACGGTTAAAAAGCATAATAAGACTTGTTATGAGCTTTTGAACAATAAGAAACCAAACTTAAAAGGGTTTTCAATAAGGTCACTAGTCGTCTGGAGATAGTTTATAACATTGAAGTTACGAGCTATGTACCTGCTGTGCATAAGGGATTAGATTGGCAATTTGACTACTCAGATCTCTTTCAGTCATTTAAGGTTCCCATAAGTGACTTTGTCAGTGATTTATAGATCTCTCAGCACTTATTGAATGAAGAATTGGACAATGGTCCGTCTTCAACATCGAGTGTTCCGAAATCTGGAATCAGGACATCAGATGACTCAAATGAAGCTTCTTCAAGTGGGTCTCGACAATTTTCAAAGGATAAGTATCAAGAAACAGAAGATTCTGAAAAGGATCTTCAAACAACGTTTGATGACGTACTTACTTCTTTGAACCATTTAAAGATCTCTTCAGAAAATTCAGAAGAAATGCCTTCATTAGAAGAGATTGGTACTAACTTAGGAGATGAGTTAATAGTTGATCCTATACCGGTTACAAGAATGAGTAAGAATCATCCCGTTGAAAACATCATCGGTGATATTAATACTCCTGTTCAGACTAGGACTCAATCTAAAGCTAGTACTTCTGAAGATTTAGAAAGCTTGTATACTGCTATGAAAGAGACAGGGATTCCTAATCAATGTCTATATTCATGCTTTATCTCACAAGTTGAGCCTAAAAATGTGCAAATGGCTCTCAAAGAAAGCTCATGGGTTGAAGCTATGCAGGAAGAACTGCAACAGTTCTAAAAATTACAAGTTTGGGAGTTGGTTGACCTACCAAAGGGAGAATATCCAATTGGAACTAGATGGGTATTTAAGTGTAAGAGAGATGACCAGGGAGTCATTACTCGCAATAAAGCATGTCTAGTGGTTCAAGGTTTTAATCAACAAGAAGGCATAGATTACAATGAAGTGTTTGCACCAGTTGCTAGGCTAGAAGCAATTAGAGTATTTTTAGCATTCGCGTCATTCTATGATATAAAAGTTTATCAGTTGGATGTTAAGAGTGCCTTTTTGTATGGCAAAGTAGAAGAATTGGTGTATGTTGATCAACCTCCAGGGTTTGCTGATCATGAGTATCCAGATAGAGTGTATCGTTTGAATAAGGCTCTATATGGATTACATCAAGCACCAAGGATGTGGTATGCAACACTATCAACGTATCTACTTGATAATGGATTTACAAGAGGAGCAATTGATAGTACATTGTTTGTAAAATGGAACAATAAAGACTTTCTATTAGTACAAGTTTATGTTGATGACATTATCTTTGGATCTTCTGATAAAAAGATGTGTCAAGAATTTGAGAAAGTCATGAGAAAAAGGTTTGAGATGTCTGCAATGGGAGAGTTGAAATTCTTCTTAGGGTTACAAGTTGACCAAAAGAAGGATGGCTTCTTTATTCATCAATCTAAATATGTTTATGAGTTATTAGAAAGATTTAAGATGGATGACCGTAAAGTCTACAATACTCCGATTCCAGTTAATCACAAACTAGGTCCGGATACATCGAGTGATCAGGATGTGGATCCTACTTTATATAGGGCCATGATTGGATCACTAATGTATTTGACTGCCTCTAGACCTGACATTATGTTTGCTGTTTGTTTATGTGCAAGATATCAGGCTAATCCGAAAGAGTCACATATACAGGCTGTTAAACGGATCTTCCGTTACCTCAAAGGGCAACCGAAGCTGGGACTTTGGTATCCAATTGATGGAGACTTAGATCTAGTAGCATATACTGATTCGGATTATGGAGGATGCAATCAAAATAGGAAATCTACGACCGGAGGATGTCAATTCTTAGGAGGTAGATTAGTATCTTGGCAGTGCAAGAAGCAAAGCTCAGTAGCCATTTCTACATGTGAAGCTGAGTATGTTGCAGCTGGCAGCTGTTGTTCTCAAGTTCTTTGGATACAACAGCAACTGCGGGATTACGGGTTAAATATAACCAATACTCCTATGATGATAGACAACGAATCTACTATGTCGATCACTAACAATCCTGTGAAGCACAGTAAAACTAAGCACATTGATATTCGACATCATTTTATTAGAAATTATGCTGAAAAGAAAATGATAAGGTTAGTTAAGGTTCCGACTGTGGATAACTTAGCAGACCTATATACGAAGGCGTTCGACAGAGCAAGATTTGAGACATTGGTTCAACTGAATGAAATGAGAAATCCAGAGTGATTAGTCTTCCAAGGGTATTTTAGTAATAGTTAGTAGTTATTTTTAGTACTTATTAAAAAAAGGGGGGGGGGGGCGTATGGCATTCATTTGCTTGTTACCCGAGGGGAATCGCCTCCAATGAAAGAACAAAAGAAGTTCTTTTAGAAAAAGCTTTAAGTTTTTAGCTGTAAAAACTTGGGAAATGATAGTACATTAGGAGAATAAGTCTAAGAATAATAACCTTAAGTATTAAGTATGATGTGTTAGTAGATTCTTATAAGTTGCATTAGAATAACGATTTTTATCTAGGATTACACTTATATTTATCTTATTATACACCTATATCCACTGATTATAACTTGTCCTTTTACTTAACAAGTGATAAGAATAACTTAAGTCTAGTCAGCTTCATCATACGATTTATTGGTAGGCAGGTTATGCTACGATTTCTGAGCAGTTAAGTAGTATAAATTTCATTTGTTGTATCTTATGTGATCTGTAAATAACGTATGACATATGTCTTAATTGTTGAATGATAGTACTACCGTGCACTGTGATGTAAAATAAAAAAAAATTGAAATGATACAAAGTATCATAATGTCAAAAGGTGAGTTACATGTTTCGAAAGGGCATCATTTAGTAACCTCTACCTTACATATGAAAGATACAAAGTATCTCGTGTCAAGTGTATGTTATATGCTTCTAAAGAACATCATTTAGTAATCTCTACATTGCTAATACAAGATACAGTGTTATGTGTTGTACTTGAATTCTTCAGTATGTTGTATAGTAGAAAACACTAGATATTGTGCACATTAACAATAAAAGTTTGGCTCAGAAACCTGTGTGTAATCTGTTTATGTGGATCATAATATCGGTAATCGTCTTGAACTGTCTATGATATTCGAACATTCACTTTTGTGAATAATAAGAAATTATAAGTTATATTTCACTGAAGTGTTATATCATGTGGATAAAGGTACATAAGATATAAGTTTATAAATATAAGTTTATTACTGATTAAAGTTGTGATTTTATTGTGCTTATATGAATTTCATGAGGTATGTATACTAACAATCGTCTTAAGCTTATTACAATCTATTAAGTACAGCTTATTCTTTCTAATATGATCCCTAAGCAGTTAAAACTTTAAGTGTTTATTATTAAGTTAATTTGTTAGAATGTTAGTAGTTTTATTATTTTAACTTTTGTAATTATTTCTTCGAATCAATAAAACTTTTAATTATTCTTCTTGTTTACCCTTTGGAATTAAATTAAACTAGTTATCTTATATCCGTGTTGAATAAATGTAACAAATACAAGTGAAAAATAATTTTTATTTTAGACTTGTACGGTATGTATGGGTTTCACTTTATACTAAGTACTAAAATCGAGTTTTTGTGAAAACTTGCAATTTTGACTAGTCAACGCTGCGAAGCGAGACTAGTGCTGCGAAGCGAGTACATAGTATAAATGGAGCAAGTCCAACGAGTCCAACCCACACTTGCCATTTACTCTGCGAACCGAACTCACAACTCCTCTGCGACTCGAAATTTGGCAAAACGAATCGAATATACATTTCGATTGATTTTCTGATTTTTAGTACAAGGAAGGACTTTTTGATCCGTGGAACTTTTACAACTTTTGATTACGCATCTTTTGAAGTAAGTTTCATGAGATTTCACTGTGTAATTTGTGAGATATCGATGGGTTTACGCTTTTGAATGTGTCGGTTTAGTTTATCACGGATTTTGTACAAATTAGTGATTTAGAAAACCTAACACATGTTTACAATGCTTAATCGATGTTTAATAAACATGTTATAATCGATTAATTGCTTTGAAACACATTTGATTAGTGATTGGTGTTTTGATCTCGTTAAACAGTTGGTTCTGCGAAGTGAGATCTATCTCGCTTCGCAGCCCGCTCCAACGAATCGAGATAAGTTGCAAAACGAGTTCATCTCGTTTAACTTGAGTTGACCGAAGTGAAACGATTTCAACTCGTTTGACTTCTGTTGACCGAAGCGAGACGAGTTCCACTTGTTTGACTTGGGTTGACCGAAGCGACTCGACTTCAACTCGCAGGGTTTCTGCGAACCGAGTTGAAAAATTAAATCAATTTTATAATTTTTCAATTATAACTCGTTATCGATTTGAGAATTATTTGTTTACAAATAATTAACAAGTTACTTGTTTATATACATATAGACTTAAGAACTTTTGTTTATAAGTTTAAATATGTGTAATATCTTAACAATTTAAGTTATTTCATATCGAAAGTCTTCCGACTCATAGCGTAGTCGTGCAGCGTGTCCCGATATTTATCGGCGGTATGATAACTTAAATTGTTATCCTTAGCTAACGAGCTTTATATATAATTTATAGAATATAATTGAACTTGTTAATTCAATTAAGTTTCAGTGAATTATGTTATTAGTTAATAGTATATTTAGACGTTTGATGATCTTTTTGATCATAATACGTTAAAGTGTAAATTATCTAATGCTCGTTAACTTAACATTTTTGCTATTTGTGTAATTTTGAATTACAGATATGGCTAACAGATCTTTTGAGAAGGGTCACAACATCTTGGTGAATCTAGATGTCAATGAGCGTGGTGCTGAGCGCTTTGAGCAGATTTTGACATATTTAGCACACTCGAGAATTCGATTTGCTATCACTGAGTCACCTCCATTGAACAAAGACCTTCTCACACAGTTTTGGACGAATATTCTATATGACGGTGCTGCTAATCCGCCTACAATACGTACGATGGTAAATCAGCATCCTATTTCTTTTACTACAGATGATCTACGACAGCTACTGCAGCTAGGCATATAGAAGCTGGTCCACCTGTTTACTCAGCTGATTTTATATAAGGAGCTTTAGGGCGTACTGGTTATTCGGGTCCTAGGAGAGGATGCCAGTTTGTCAAGGCTTTTGTACTAGGACAGTGGAGATTACTCTTTACTGTTATAGTATCTATTTTTGGAAACAAGAAGTCAGGATTAGATGAACTTAGTCCTGAGTTGATGTCAGCTGTACTGTCACTGGTTTACAATAAACCATACAGTTTTTCTTCTTATATCTTTCAGTCCTTCAGAGGACAGATCACTGGAGCTGCTAGGACATTGTTTATTCTTTATCCTAGATTCTGTATGCTTCTTATTCGAGCTCAAGTTCCAAACTTGCCAGCTTATGCAGCTGATTTTCAAGTTGAGACAATCGGACTGCGAGGTTACAACGCTTGCTTTTTGCTATCCAAGCGTAAAGATGAGATTAAGCCTGAGGCTGCTGATCTTTTTGGGCATCTTCTTGATGCTGATTATGTTGCTCCACCAAAAAATGGTTGGATGGATGCTGGAGCTCACGGTCAAGCTCAACCTCAACCTTCACAAGCTCAACCTCAACCTCAAACAGCAGCAGAGTCACAGGAGCTCATTGAGGATGTTTTACATCAGGTTGAACATCAAGGTCAACAAGTTGTGCCTGAGTTAGCTGCTGAGGTTCTACATGAGGTTTTGATACTTATTGACGATGATACAGATCCCTTGCTACGGGATATTGATAGTTATGTTGAACAGCCTGAGGTAATTTTATAATTATATAGTAATATCGGTACTAAGTTGTTATATAATTATCCCATTAGTGTTATACATAATGCACATGATATAGATATTTAGTTAATTAGATATTATTTCTAATTATGAAATATAAATATTATTATCATCAGGGAGCTGAGACTGCAGACCCAGAGGTTACTCGACCTGAGGGTGAGCAGGGACAGCTTGATAGATCTGAGGTTTTACCTTCTCAGGTATTTATCAGATTAATCATAAATATATAGAACTTGTATGATAGATCTTTTAGCTAATCATAAATGTTTAATATATTTAATATTTAGGATTCTGATGTTGGTCCATCTGGAGGCCGTGATGGTCAATCGGCTTCAGATGATGATAGTACTCCTTCTCCACCTCCAGATGCTGGTTATATTAGATACCGATCTTGGATGATTCCAGATCCAGCACTGAAGGAAAAGAGAAAGGCTAAGGAAGTCGATCCGGACTTCAGTATTATTGACGAAGGTCCTGAGGAAGAGGATATACCTCTTATTTCTCAACGCCGTAAGCGTTCCAGGACTTTGATCATTCAGGATGGTATGTTTTATTTAGAGTTAGATAATCTTAACTTGTTGTTTATCAGGAGTTCAACTGAGATAGTTAATTCTGTGACAGTTGCTCAAGATACATCTCAGGTAGAGACGATGATACCGGTGGTTACTGAACCAGTATCTGTACCATCTGAGGTATGAGATAAACGTTTAGTACTACGAGTATTATAAATATTTAATTAGAGATTGAGACAGAGTTATCTATAACAATTACTTATTTAATTATATCTAACTTTATAGGCTGAGAAACTGCTTGAGTCAGTGGAACCAGAAATGGTCTCCAAGACTGTTGAGAATGGAGTTGCAAAACTGGTGCATGATGCTTAGTTTCCGACTAATAAAGCTAGTAGATTCGCAGCTAGTCTTCTCAAAGAAGCATTATCTCAAGCTATTCCACCACTCACACGTGAATCATATATTGCTTCAGTGACACCGCCTGGACCATCTACAATATCTGTTATTCCGACGACTGATGCTGAAAGGATTACATCCTTAGAGTCACGAGTTAAGGAATTGGAACAGAGTACTTCTAGGATTCCAGGGTTGTTAGCTGAGAATGTTTCTCTTGCTCAGCAGATGGTTCATATCAGTGAATCACATTTGACACTGCTGAAGACTCATGATATTTTGCTTGCTGATTTTACTGCCCAGCGACTGAAGCTTGAACACTTAGAACGTTTGGTGTTGAGAGTGAATTCAGGACAGTCTGCTCAGGGGGAGATAATGATATATCATGAAGCTTGCAAAGAGGATGAGTTAGCTAAGAAGAGAAGAGATGATAAAGATGATGATCCCGATGCTCAGAAAGATGGTGAGCCGACTGGTCCTTCAAAGACTGGTGAGCAAGCTATTATTCAGGGGGAGTCTGCATGTGTTGGTGTAAGTGGTGATGGTGCTGGTATAAGTGCTGCGGGTACAAGTGAAGCTGGTAAGACAGCTTAGACTTGTGTAGATATTTGTACTTAGAATTTTAGTTGAATTATAATTGTAATTTATAATTGTAATTGAATAATTGTAACTTAATAGATTTTTGTAATATATTCGGCTTGAGATTTTTATTACAAGATTAAATATATTAGAAATTGTTTAAGTTATTTGATTTTGAAAAGTTAAATAAATTAGTGATCGAAAGTCTTCCGACTCATTGAGAAGTCGAGCGGCGTGTTCTGATTTATTTCAGCGGTCAAAGTTTATTTTAACTTAGACATTTTAGACTTGAGAGTTTTTATAACTGACAAGTTAAATATGTATGATTTTTAACTAGACAAATGATATATAATTTAAAGATATAATTGAAAGTTAAGTTCTTGTGATATAACAGTTCAATTAAGTCTTGGAAATTATATAAGGTAATTAACAGTAAATTTAAATGCTTGGTGATTATTCACAACGCATTAGAATTTAAAGTTAATTAATATTTGTTTAGTGTTTATAAGACTTAAGAATTCTTTGATTGATTCAAGGTAAGTTATAAAAGAATTATAAGTTATATAGAATTGGTTATATTAACACAATTGAAATGAATAATGAAATTTTTAGATTGATTCAGAGTAATCAATAAAAGAATTTATATTATTAATTTGATTTGTGTAGATATGGAAATGCTAGAATTGAGTGACTCTGGAAGTGATATTCTTGATGAAATCGATGAAGAAATTGATTTTGATCTTGAAGAAGGAGAATTTTTACTACCTGAGGATTGGACTGCTGTCTATGAGAATGAGCAAGACATTGGTGTAGATCCAGATGCACATATTGATGAACACCATGTGAGCCCATCCAGGACAGAAGTTATTATTGAAAATAATCAAGGTCCAACAGTTGTCGATGTAGATGAAGAAATCGATGACTCAACCGATTCTGAAAAAGATGAAATCTTAATTCCTACCAAGAATCCAGCAGTTTTTCTTAGAAAACTTCCTAAACAGAAAAAGAAGGTTGGAGTTTCTGAAGTTGATATAACTGGGAAACGGGAACCTAAAAGAGGGATTATTGGTTGGTACTTTGACTCTGAGCTGAAGCTATTTGCTATTAAGAGGTTTGATGGAGTTCAATATCTTGAGCGAAAGCTTGCAGTATTTAGTTCTTTGCCTAGATTTGAGATTCGAGATTTGGCTAGATTACCTTTGAATAACCCAAGTGATGATTTTGTTGGAAAATATGTCGAACACATAATCAAGACTGAGGTTAGAGCTAATTTATCCATCTGTTAAGTGTTTACAGCAGATTCCATTGAAGACCATGCCACAAGATATTTTGGAAAATATGAAGAGTTGGCATGTGGATTCAGAGACTGGAGAAGCTGTAATGGTTGAATATGATGATGAGGTTGAAGGTGGTGAAAGAGAAATCTTCAGAGTTTATGACCATCGACACCTAATGAACATGTCGAAGAAAGATTTGATAAAATTGAATGAAAATAGAATCTTGACGACAGTAGCATGGGGTGACTTAGCACGTGATTATCAAATGATGGTTAAGACTTGTATAAAATTGAAGATTTATGCTGGAAGTAAGATTTATGAGTAAAAATCAAAGACAACTTGAAGACATAATAGTATAGATGCTAGAGCTATTGTCAAGGGGGAGTCTGTTGGGACATGTATGTGTGACAACAGATCTAGCTTGTAATAGTACTAGTGATTATTGTAATCAAGTTTGTACAATTGATTTGGATTTGTAAATGATATTAGTTTGGTATTAATATTCGTTAAATATATTAGTATGATAAAGTGTTAGACGAATATCGAATACGATGTTACAAACTAAAGTCTGTGAGATAAGATCTCAAGTCGCAGAACTTAGTTATGCGAGATGAGATCTGGGCTCGCAGAGCTGCGAACCGAGTCGAGATGGGCTTGGTTGTGGGCTGCGAGTTGAACTCAACTCGCAGAGTCCATCGACCTGCGAATCGAGTTTGATTAAAACCTATAAATTCTCAATTCTAAGCAGTCATAAGGTTAGGTATTGATCGATTAACGTTAATTAATCGATACAAAACCTTGTTGATAAATCAATTCGCTATTATCTTGCGAAACAAATTGTTCACTTATTGTGAACCAAGTATTGAGGAATTCCGCGCCTTAATACCTAAGATAACCTCGTTATCGATCCACGTACTAGGGACTTACAATCACTGTGCTTTTGAGCATTTTGATATTTCCTCATTGCAATGCTCCACATGTCATCTAAGTCATCTCTGGATAAAGTCTTTATGCATCTGTAGAAGGACTAAAATTTCTCCTCAGTGTTCCCTGCCCTCACAATCTTTAAACACTTTCTCATCTGCCCATCTATTTCCCACATCCAATCAATTATAGGAAAATGTACAGCAATGGGTACCTTAGGGCTCTCAACCTCAACCATAGATCTGATCTGTGTCCAATCAACCACTTCTTCCTCAGTAGGCTTTGCAGGCTCAGATGTAGAAGATACCACAACAGGTACTTCTGTGTCACTTTCACTTTGATCATTTCTGATAGCCATCCTTTTTCTCCTTTTGAAGTGAAGGGTTTCTGTTGGAATTTTCTTTTTGAGAGCATCACGATCATCTTTTTCTTTCCTCTCCAATTCTGCCCTTGCCTTTGCCATTTCTCCCTTTCTTTGTTGTAGTTCTTTCTCTGCAGCAGTTGGAATTTTAATCTTTGTAGTGGCTGCACTCTTGGACTTTTCTTCTAGGTCTCTTTTTGTGCTCATTTCAATGTCCCTTTGAATTTTAAGATATATTCTTTCTAAGTCATAGAAGTCCATAGCCATAAGTTCTTTCAAAGTTCTCCCAGTAGTGTTCTTTACTACTCTTGCATATTGATCCTTTAAAAGAAGAATTAAAAGAAGAATTCTTTGGATATCATAGGCCTAGTTTAGGTTGACCTTTTAGGTATTTAAAAATTCTCTTTACAGCATGAAGGTGAGACAACTTAGGATTTGTTTGAAACCTTGCACACACACATACTGCAAACATGATATCTGGTCTACTGGATGTGAGATACATCAGTGAACCTATCATGGATCTATAGAGATGTTTGATATCGCGTAAAAAGTCACGTTTTTACTATAGATATCTCTCTCATTCAGGAACAATTCTTGGCACTTTGACTTAAAAACATTACAAATCTGTAATATTATGCCAAGATGGGAAAAACAAGGTTGCATGATGAAAATCAAGCAAAACGGGCAGAAAACGAAGATTCCACGCACGTTTAAAGATTCCAGACACCGGAACGAGGTTTCAAGACAAAAGAGCCCATCACCAACATCTATTTGACCCAATATGTTCGTTTTCAAATTACGAATACAACAGAAGAAGAATCAACTAAAACGGGCGAAGAACGAAGATTCTACGCACTCCGGAAGATCCAAACGATTCGTACGACACATCTAAAGTTCAGAGACATATTTTTGGGATTTCTTTTCATCAAAAGCTTCGTTTTTGAATTACAAATCCAACTCAAAAAGAATCAACGCAAACGGACGCGTAACGTAGAAAACACGCACGAATCGAGAAACGCAACAACCGGCAGCGGACTGGTGCTGCTGGCAGCCAGCCGCCGCCGCCAGCCAGCCAGCCGCCGGCTGCTGGTAGCCAGCCGCCGCCGGCTGCCCGTCACCCGCACGGATTGCGCTTTTTGGTACTTCTTCGTACCTGATGCTAGACCTTTTCCTACTTTTCGTACCTGGTGCCACTACCTTTTTCGCCTTTTGTACCTGGTGCCGCTACCTTTTCCACCTTTTGCTATCATGAGCTTGGGGGTGCTAACTTGAGCCGAATTTCCTCTATAAAAGGCAGCCCCTGACTCTCATTTCAACACACCAACTCATACACAAACACACACACTCATACTTACACTCTCATTCTAAGCAGTCATAAGGTTAGGTATTGATCGATTAACGTTAATTAATCGATACAAAACCTTGTTGATAAATCAATTCGCTATTATCTTGCGAAACAAATTGTTCACTTATTGTGAACCAAGTATTGAGGAATTCCGCGCCTTAATACCTAAGATAACCTCATTATCGATCCACATACTAGGGACTTACAATCACTGTGCTTTTGAGCATTTTGATATTTCCTCATTGCAATGCTCCACATGTCATCTAAGTCATCTCTGGATAAAGTCTTTATGCATCTGTAGAAGGACTGAAATTTCTCCTCAGTGTTCCCTGCCCTCACAATCTTTAAACACTTTCTCATCTGCCCATCTGTTTCCCACATTCAATCAATTATAGGAAAATGTACAGCAATGGGTACCTTAGGGCTCTCAACCTCAACCATAGATCTGATCTGTGTCCAATCAACCACTTCATCCTCAGTAGGCTTTGCAGGCTCAGATGTAGAAGATACCACAACAGGTACTTCTGTGTCACTTTCACTTTGATCATTTCTGATAGCCATCCTTTTTCTCCTTTTGAAGTGAAGGGTTTTTGTTGGAATTTTCTTTTTGAGAGCATCACGATCATCTTTTTCTTTCCTCTCCAATTCTGCCCTTGCCTTTGCCATTTCTCCCTTTCTTTGTTGTAGTTCTTTCTCTGCAGCAGTTGGAATTTTAATCTTTGTAGTGGCTGCACTCTTGGACTTTTCTTCTAGGGCTCTTTTTGTGCTCATTTCAATGTCCCTTTGAATTTTAAGATATATTCTTTCTAAGTCATAGAAGTCCATAGCCATAAGTTCTTTCAAAGTTCTCCCAGTAGTGTTCTTTACTACTCTTGCATATTGATCCTTTAATTGCCTCTGAGTAGGTGCCCTTTTTCTCTTTTCTTCCATTTTCTTTTGGGCATCATACTTTCTCCTCTGCTCCAAGATATCTAAGTACCATATCAGCCTCTGGTCAGAAGTGAACTCTTCCATTTGAGCTTTGTGAGTTCCATCTGCTAATAGGTGATCAAAGAAAATCTGCTCATCTGAGGTCATCATGATCTTTACATCATCACCCATGTCCACCTCAACAAATCTACTCCTACCCTCCTCATTAAACTGGGCTTGTAAATTCCTAGCAACCCTTTCACTCACAGCCTCTAGCTCCTTCCTTTTCAAGGGTTTCACAGGTTCAACAATTTTCTCTCTACCTTTACCCTTATCCAAATCGATTTCTTTCTGTTTTAAGGCCTCATCAACAACAGTAGGTCTCACCTGTGAGAAGGGAATTTCCTTTATAGATATGCCAGTTGAGCTTTTCCCTTGTGCTGTGCTCTTAGCAAACTTTAACAGTGCATCTGCAGCAATTTGTTCAACATTTGTTGTAGCAGCATTAACCCTTTCCTTAGGACTGGCAGATTTAACCATTTCTGGTTCATTAACCCCAGCAGAACTATCCAGTGCACTAGCGGAACTAACTTTTGCACTAGCAGCACTAACTTCTGCATCCACCATCCTACTAGCAGCACTAACTCCAGCAGCACTAATCTCAACCTCTGTACTAGCAGTACTAACCCTAGCAGCATTATCCAACATATCTTTAGCACTTTTCTTTGCAGCCTCTGAAATGTCTTCAGCTAACACTACCAGAATCAAATCACTAACCACATTCCCAAGCTGCTCTGCACTCACATCATCTTGAATGCTATCATCAATCTCCACCACATCATCTGCAGGCTTTTCAAGATCATCAAGATCCTTTTCATATTGCTTCTTCTGCTCTTCCTCAGCCAGAATTAGATTTGCCTGTTCCTCAGATATGTCTATCTTTTCTACTTCCCCTGCACCAATGAATACAAACTGATATGCAATATCCTCATCACTGGTGCTCTCATCAACAAGCAATCTTTTCTGTCCAGTGGACTTACTCTTAGCCTTGCTTTTATATCCATCCCTCTCCTTCATCAACAAATCCACCATTTCCCTTAATTTTGCAATTTCCACCTTCTGATCCTCTACCTCCTTTGACAGTTTTGTACAGAAAGCCGTCAATTCTTTTAAAGTCAAGCTATCCTCACCATTTCCAGAAGTGTTACCCTCCTTTAATGGATCATTGGAAGATTTAGCTTATGTCTCAGACCTAGTCTGAGCATCACTAGCCCCTATTGTGGTTTCTTGGCACCTGGGACCACTGGATATGTTGATATCCACTAGATCCTCAACAATAAAGGAATCCAATGGCATCTCTATATCCTGTGTTGCCATTGATTGGGTCCTAGTTCCAGTACCACTGTCCTGCTCTCCTAGTGAGGTAGCAACAGTAGTGGTAGCCCTTTCCATATGGTCTCTCTTCTCCTTAGTGACCACCTCATTACCATTTTTGGACTTAGACAATTGAGGAAGAGGAGCCTCAGTTGTTTGTTTCTTAGCCATTTTGGCTTTTGGTTTGGTAGGCTTGGGGTCCCTTGTTCTTTTTGTTTTAGAAACTGTGCCACTTGGTTGAGAAGTAGTGGGAGTTTCTACTTCCTGTGGCACAGTGGAAGGCATGTTTAACATGTGATTTGTCAAATTGGTCACCTTCCCAGAAAACTCTTTTCCCTTGACCATTCCATTCCTCCTCATATTAGAAAAAGTTTTCTTTGAAAGATTTGAGAGGATTAATCTACCACCTTCCCTGGGTAGATCTTGGATTTCCTGGTCAAAAATGTGTTGTAAAAATCTTGGATACATTAAAAATTTGTCCTTTGGTTTCTCAAGATTATTTACCATTCCATTAAAATTTAATTTGGAAAAATTAAATTTCTCATTATTGGCAAGACAAATTAAAGCAGAAGCAATGTTACTGCTAAATTGCTCCCAATATATTTTCTTTTGAGAAATACAGTGTTGTAGGGTATGGATTAAAAATTTCCATTGTGGAGAGAAGAGTTGTTTGTAATATGTCAATTTTTCTATCCTCTCCCCCTCATACCCATACAACACAAGTTGGTCATGTATTTGAGAAGTAGCATAGCATTCCATACCATCTGCATCATCTAAGAGAAGATGAGCACGCATGGAAGCTTCAGTGATAATGATACACTTCTCATTTACTGTTGCCGTTATATTTTTAACCCCATCTTCTTCTGACACCACGACAGATGTCCAGAAGTCGTTGATATGTGAAATAAAAATTGTGGGATTAACAGTAAGTGCAAACCTTAGAGTGGTGCACTTTAAGAAATTAATGATTTCATGGTAATCATCTGATCCTTGTGGCTTAAGAAGGAAGCCACGGACGTTGTGCTGATCACATTTGTCGAGTGTTTTAGAAGAAGAAGATGAAGATGCCATTTTTGAATGTTAGGTTTGAGCGGTTTTGGGAGGTTTTTGTGAAGGTATATTCAATTTTCGATAAAAAGTGCAAGTGAATTGAAAAAGTGTAGTGTTTGGCAGATTAAATACCCTTTTTAAAGTGAACAGTACTTTCAAGCCCTAAAATAACACTTAGCAGAATTAAAGTTTGAAAAAGATGCTGGCAGAATTAACTCTTAACAGAATTAAGTCTAGCAGAATTAATTCTAGCAGAATTAATTCTAGAAGAATTAATTCTAGCAGAAGTAATTCTAGCAGAATTAACTCTAACAGAATTAAGTCTAGCAGAATTAATTCTAGCAGAAGTAATTCTAGCAGAATTAATTCCAACCTTTCTTCACACTTGGACAATTCCACGTCACCTTTTTATTAATTGAGCTGGCAGAACTAACTTGTGCTAGCAGAATTAATAATGTTGAAAACTGAGTTAGCAGAACTAACAACCTTTGAGCTTTTAATTCTGCACTGTTAGCTTAAAAACACAATATAACTAGCATAATTAACTTGTACTAGCAGAACTAAATAAGATAACCACTATTTATACTAGCAGAACTAAGTCATGAAAGTATTAAATATTGAGAATCTTATAATATCTGCTATAACAAACTAAAGTATCAAGCGTAACCCCATGTGAAAAACATTTTAAAATATGAGCTATTCATCATACCTATACCAGTAACCAAAAATGTAAACCTTCCAACATCAAATGCTTTTGTGAACAGGTCTGCAAGTTGATTATCCGTATGTATTTTAAAAATTTGAATTAATCTCTTCTCATTACAATCCCTAATGAAATGATATCTAATTTCAATATGCTTTGTTTTAGAATGCTTTACAGGGTTATTAATGATACTTATAGCAGCAGTATTATCAATATACATGGGAGTATTTAGAAAAGTCAAACCATAGTCTAGCATCTGATTTTGAATCACTAGGATTTGTGCACAGCAGCTTGATGCAGCAACATATTCTGCTTCTGTTGTTGATGTAGACACAGTGGTTTGCTTCTTGCATTGCCAAGATACTAAACTATCTCCCAAGAATTGACATCCCCTTGAAGTTGACTTTCTGTCCAGATTGTTACCCCCATAATCACTGTCAGAATATGCTACTAAATTAAAAGAAGAATTCTTTGGATATCATAGGCCTAGTTTAGGTTGACCTTTTAGGTATTTAAAAATTCTCTTTACAGCATGAAGGTGAGACAACTTAGGATTTGTTTGAAACCTTGCACACACACATACTGCAAACATGATATCTGGTCTACTGGATGTGAGATACATCAGTGAACCTATCATGGATCTATAGAGATGTTTGATATCGCGTAAAAAGTCACGTTTTTACTATAGATATCTCTCTCATTCAGGAACAATTCTTGGCACTTTGACTTAAAAACATTACAAATCTGTAATATTATGCCAAGATGGGAAAAACAAGGTTGCATGATGAAAATCAAGCAAAACGGGCAGAAAACGAAGATTCCACGCACGTTTAAAGATTCCAGACACCGGAACGAGGTTTCAAGACAAAAGAGCCCATCACCAACATCTATTTGACCCAATATGCTCGTTTTCAAATTACGAATACAACAGAAGAAGAATCAACTAAAACGGGCGAAGAACGAAGATTCTACGCACTCCGGAAGATCCAAACGATTCGTACGACACATCTAAAGTTCAGAGACATATTTTTGGGATTTCTTTTCATCAAAAGCTTCGTTTTTGAATTACAAATCCAACGCAAAAAGAATCAACGCAAACGGACGCGTAACGTAGAAAACACGCACGAATCGAGAAACGCAACAACCGGCAACGGACTGGTGCTGCTGGCAGCCAGCCGCCGCCGCCAGCCAGCCAGCCGCCGGCTGCTGGTAGCCAGCCGCCGCCGGCTGCCCGTCACCCGCACGGATTGCGCTTTTTGGTACTTCTTCGTACCTGGTGCTAGACCTTTTCCTACTTTTCGTACCTGGTGCCACTACCTTTTTCGCCTTTTGTACCTGGTGCCTCTACCTTTTCCACCTTTTGCTATCATGAGCTTGGGGGTGCTAACTTGAGCCAAATTTCCTCTATAAAAGGCAGCCCCTGACTCTCATTTCAACACACCAACTCATACACAAACACACACACTCATACTT
Source organism: Pseudognaphalium luteoalbum (assembly GCA_963422505.1). Classification (NCBI taxonomy): domain Eukaryota; kingdom Viridiplantae; phylum Streptophyta; class Magnoliopsida; order Asterales; family Asteraceae; genus Pseudognaphalium; species Pseudognaphalium luteoalbum. The sequence continues at coordinate 83,789,276 of OY730192.1, read as the reverse complement.
ACACTCTCATTCTAAGCAGTCATAAGGTTAGGTATTGATCGATTAACGTTAATTAATCGATACAAAACCTTGTTGATAAATCAATTCGCTATTATCTTGCGAAACAAATTGTTCACTTATTGTGAATCAAGTATTGAGGAATTCCGCGCCTTAATACCTAAGATAACCTCATTATCGATCCACATACTAGGGACTTACAATCACTGTGCTTTTGAGCATTTTGATATTTCCTCATTGCAATGCTCCACATGTCATCTAAGTCATCTCTGGATAAAGTCTTTATGCATCTGTAGAAGGACTGAAATTTCTCCTCAGTGTTCCCTGCCCTCACAATCTTTAAACACTTTCTCATCTGCCCATCTGTTTCCCACATTCAATCAATTATAGGAAAATGTACAGCAATGGGTACCTTAGGGCTCTCAACCTCAACCATAGATCTGATCTGTGTCCAATCAACCACTTCTTCCTCAGTAGGCTTTGCAGGCTCAGATGTAGAAGATACCACAACAGGTACTTCTGTGTCACTTTCACTTTGATCATTTCTGATAGCCATCCTTTTTCTCCTTTTGAAGTGAAGGGTTTTTGTTGGAATTTTCTTTTTGAGAGCATCACGATCATCTTTTTCTTTCCTCTCCAATTCTGCCCTTGCCTTTGCCATTTCTCCCTTTCTTTGTTGTAGTTCTTTCTCTGCAGCAGTTGGAATTTTAATCTTTGTAGTGGCTGCACTCTTGGACTTTTCTTCTAGGGCTCTTTTTGTGCTCATTTCAATGTCCCTTTGAATTTTAAGATATATTCTTTCTAAGTCATAGAAGTCCATAGCCATAAGTTCTTTCAAAGTTCTCCCAGTAGTGTTCTTTACTACTCTTGCATATTGATCCTTTAATTGCCTCTGAGTAGGTGCCCTTTTTCTCTTTTCTTCCATTTTCTTTTGGGCATCATACTTTCTCCTCTGCTCCAAGATATCTAAGTACCATATCAGCCTCTGGTCAGAAGTGAACTCTTCCATTTGAGCTTTGTGAGTTCCATCTGCTAATAGGTGATCAAAGAAAATCTGCTCATCTGAGGTCATCATGATCTTTACATCATCACCCATGTCCACCTCAACAAATCTACTCCTACCCTCCTCATTAAACTGGGCTTGTAAATTCCTAGCAACCCTTTCACTCACAGCCTCTAGCTCCTTCCTTTTCAAGGGTTTCACAGGTTCAACAATTTTCTCTCTACCTTTACCCTTATCCAAATCGATTTCTTTCTGTTTTAAGGCCTCATCAACAACAGTAGGTCTCACCTGTGAGAAGGGAATTTCCTTTATAGATATGTCAGTTGAGCTTTTCCCTTGTGCTGTGCTCTTAGCAAACTTTAACAGTGCATCTGCAGCAATTTGTTCAACATTTGTTGTAGCAGCATTAACCCTTTCCTTAGGACTGGCAGATTTAACCATTTCTGGTTCATTAACCCCAGCAGAACTATCCAGTGCACTAGCGGAACTAACTTTTGCACTAGCAGCACTAACTTCTGCATCCACCATCCTACTAGCAGCACTAACTCCAGCAGCACTAATCTCAACCTCTGTACTAGCAGTACTAACCCTAGCAGCATTATCCAACATATCTTTGGCACTTTTCTTTGCAACCTCTGAAATGTCTTCATCTAACACTTCCAGAATCAAATCACTAACCACATTCCCAAGCTGCTCTGCACTCACATCATCTTGAATGCTATCATCAATCTCCACCACATCATCTGCAGGCTTTTCAAGATCATCAAGATCCTTTTCATATTGCTTCTTCTGCTCTTCCTCAGCCAGAATTAAATTTGCCTGTTCCTCAGATATGTCTATCTTTTCTACTTCCCCTGCACCAGTGAATACAAACTGATATGCAATATCCTCATCACTGGTGCTCTCATCAACAAGCAATCTTTTCTTTCCAGTGGACTTACTCTTAGCCTTGCTTTTATATCCATCCCTCTCCTTCATCAACAAATCCACCATTTCCCTTAATTTTGCAATTTCCACCTTCTGATCCTCTACCTCCTTTGACAGTTTTGTACAGAAAGCCGTCAATTCTTTTAAAGTCAAGCTATCCTCACCATTTCCAGAAGTGTTACCCTCCTTTAATGGATCATTGGAAGATTTAGCTTATGTCTCAGACCTAGTCTGAGCATCACTAGCCCCCATTGTGGTTTCTTGGCACCTGGGACCACTGGATATGTTGATATCCACTGGATCCTCAACAATAGAGGAATCCAATGGCATCTCTATATCCTGTGTTGCCATTGATTGGGTCCTAGTTCCAGTACCACTGTCCTGCTCTCCTAGTGAGGTAGCAACAGTAGTGGTAGCCCTTTCCATATGGTCTCTCTTCTCCTTAGTGACCACCTCATTACCATTTTTGGACTTAGACAATTGAGGAAGAGGAGCCTCAGTTGTCTGTTTCTTAGCCTTTTTGGCTTTTGGTTTGGTAGGCTTGGGGTCCCTTGTTCTTTTTGTTTTAGAAACTGTGCCACTTGGTTGAGAAGTAGTGGGAGTTTCTACTTCCTGTGGCACAGTGGAAGGCATGTTTAACATGTGATTTGTCAAATTGGTCACCTTCCCAGAAAACTCTTTTCCCTTGACCATTCCATTCCTCCTCATATTAGAAAAAGTTTTCTTTGAAAGATTTGAGAGGATTAATCTACCACCTTCCCTGGGTAGATCTTGGATTTCCTGGTCAAAAATGTGTTGTAAAAATCTTGGATACATTAAAAATTTGTCCTTTGGTTTCTCAAGATTATTTACCATTCCATTAAAATTTAATTTGGAAAAATTAAATTTCTCATTATTGGCAAGACAAATTAAAGCAGAAGCAATGTTACTGCTAAATTGCTCCCAATATATTTTCTTTTGAGAAATACAGTGTTGTAGGGTATGGATTAAAAATTTCCATTGTGGAGAGAAGAGTTGTTTGTAATATGTCAATTTTTCTGTCCTCTCCCCCTCATACCCATACAACACAAGTTGGTCATGTATTTGAGAAGTAGCATAGCATTCCATACCATCTGCATCATCTAAGAGAAGATGAGCACGTATGGAAGCTTCAGTGATAATGATACACTTCTCATTTACTGTTGCCGTTATATTTTTAACCCCATCTTCTTCTGACACCACGACAGATGTCCAGAAGTCGTTGATATGTGAAATAAAAATTGTGGGATTAACAGTAAGTGCAAACCTTAGAGTGGTGCACTTTAAGAAATTAATGATTTCATGGTAATCATCTGATCCTTGTGGCTTAAGAAGGAAGCCATGGACGTTGTGCTGATCACATTTGTCGAGTGTTTTAGAAGAAGAAGATGAAGATGCCATTTTTGAATGTTAGGTTTGAGCGGTTTTGGGAGGTTTTTGTGAAGGTAATTTCAATTTTCGATAAAAAGTGCAAGTGAATTGAAAAAGTGTAGTGTTTGGCAGATTAAATACCCTTTTTAAAGTGAACAGTACTTTCAAGCCCTAAAATAACACTTAGCAGAATTAAAGTTTGAAAAAAGGTGCTGGCAGATGTAACTCTTAACAGAATTAAGTCTAGCAGAATTAATTCTAGCAGAATTAATTCTAGCAGAAGTAATTCTAGCAGAAGTAACTCTAACAGAATTAAGTCTAGCAGAATTAATTCTAGCAGAATTAATTCTAGCAGAATTAATTCCAACCTTTCTTCACACTTGGACAATTCCACGTCACCTTTTTATTAATTGAGCTGGCAGAACTAACTTGTGCTAGCAGAATTAATAATGTTGAAAACTGAGTTAGCAGAACTAACAACCTTTGAGCTTTTAATTCTGCACTGTTAGCTTAAAAACACAATATAACTAGCATAATTAACTTGTACTAGCAGAACTAAATAAGATAACCACTATTTATACTAGCAGAACTAAGTCATGAAAGTATTAAATATTGAGAATCTTATAATATCTGCTATAACAAACTAAAGTATCAAGCGTAACCCCATGTGAAAAATATTTTAAAATATGAGCTATTCATCATACCTATACCAGTAACCAAAAATGTAAACCTTCCAACATCAAATGCTTTTGTGAACAGGTCTGCAAGTTGATTATCCGTATGTATTTTAAAATTTTGAATTAATCTCTTCTCATTACAATCCCTAATGAAATGATATCTAATTTCAATATGCTTTGTTTTAGAATGCTTTACAGGGTTATTAATGATACTTATAGCAGCAGTATTATTAATATACATGGGAGTATTTAGAAAAGTCAAACCATAGTCTAGCATCTGATTTTGAATCACTAGGATTTGTGCACAGCAGCTTGATGCAGCAACATATTCTGCTTCTGTTGTTGATGTAGACACAGTGGTTTGCTTCTTGCATTGCCAAGATACTAAACTATCTCCCAAGAATTGACATCCCCTTGAAGTTGACTTTCTGTCCAGATTGTTACCCCCATAATCACTGTCAGAATATGCTACTAAATTAAAAGAAGAATTCTTTGGATATCATAGGCCTAGTTTAGGTTGACCTTTTAGGTATTTAAAAATTCTCTTTACAGCATGAAGGTGAGACAACTTAGGATTTGTTTGAAACCTTGCACACACACATACTGCAAACATGATATCTGGTCTACTGGATGTGAGATACATCAGTGAACCTATCATGGATCTATAGAGATGTTTGATATCGCGTAAAAAGTCACGTTTTTACTATAGATATCTCTCTCATTCAGGAACAATTCTTGGCACTTTGACTTAAAAACATTACAAATCTGTAATATTATGCCAAGATGGGAAAAACAAGGTTGCATGATGAAAATCAAGCAAAACGGGCAGAAAACGAAGATTCCACGCACGTTTAAAGATTCCAGACACCGGAACGAGGTTTCAAGACAAAAGAGCCCATCACCAACATCTATTTGACCCAATATGTTCGTTTTCAAATTACGAATACAACAGAAGAAGAATCAACTAAAACGGGCGAAGAACGAAGATTCTACGCACTCCGGAAGATCCAAACGATTCGTACGACACATCTAAAGTTCAGAGACATATTTTTGGGATTTCTTTTCATCAAAAGCTTCGTTTTTGAATTACAAATCCAACTCAAAAAGAATCAACGCAAACGGACGCGTAACGTAGAAAACACGCACGAATCGAGAAACGCAACAACCGGCAGCGGACTGGTGCTGCTGGCAGCCAGCCGCCGCCGCCAGCCAGCCAGCCACCGGCTGCTGGTAGCCAGCCGCCGCCGGCCGCCCATCACCCGCACGGATTGCGCTTTTTGGTACTTCTTCGTACCTGATGCTAGACCTTTTCCTACTTTTCGTACCTGGTGCCACTACCTTTTTCGCCTTTTGTACCTGGTGCCGCTACCTTTTCCACCTTTTGCTATCATGAGCTTGGGGGTGCTAACTTGAGCCGAATTTCCTCTATAAAAGGCAGCCCCTGACTCTCATTTCAACACACCAACTCATACACAAACACACACACTCATACTTACACTCTCATTCTAAGCAGTCATAAGGTTAGGTATTGATCGATTAACGTTAATTAATCGATACAAAACCTTGTTGATAAATCAATTCGCTATTATCTTGCGAAACAAATTGTTCACTTATTGTGAACCAAGTATTGAGGAATTCCGCGCCTTAATACCTAAGATAACCTTATTATTGATCCACATACTAGGGACTTACAATCACTGTGCTTTTGAGCATTTTGATATTTCCTCATTGCAATGCTCCACATGTCATCTAAGTCATCTCTGGATAAAGTCTTTATGCATCTGTAGAAGGACTGAAATTTCTCCTCAGTGTTCCCTGCCCTCACAATCTTTAAACACTTTCTCATCTGCCCATCTGTTTCCCACATTCAATCAATTATAGGAAAATGTACAGCAATGGGTACCTTAGGGCTCTCAACCTCAACCATAGATCTGATCTGTGTCCAATCAACCACTTCTTCCTCAGTAGGCTTTGCAGGCTCAGATGTAGAAGATACCACAACAGGTACTTCTGTGTCACTTTCACTTTGATCATTTCTGATAGCCATCCTTTTTCTCCTTTTGAAGTGAAGGGTTTTTGTTGGAATTTTCTTTTTGAGAGCATCACGATCATCTTTTTCTTTCCTCTCCAATTCTGCCCTTGCCTTTGCCATTTCTCCCTTTCTTTGTTGTAGTTCTTTCTCTGCAGCAGTTGGAATTTTAATCTTTGTAGTGGCTGCACTCTTGGACTTTTCTTCTAGGGCTCTTTTTGTGCTCATTTCAATGTCCCTTTGAATTTTAAGATATATTCTTTCTAAGTCATAGAAGTCCATAGCCATAAGTTCTTTCAAAGTTCTCCCAGTAGTGTTCTTTACTACTCTTGCATATTGATCCTTTAATTGCCTCTGAGTAGGTGCCCTTTTTCTCTTTTCTTCCATTTTCTTTTGGGCATCATACTTTCTCCTCTGCTCCAAGATATCTAAGTACCATATCAGCCTCTGGTCAGAAGTGAACTCTTCCATTTGAGCTTTGTGAGTTCCATCTGCTAATAGGTGATCAAAGAAAATCTGCTCATCTGAGGTCATCATGATCTTTACATCATCACCCATGTCCACCTCAACAAATCTACTCCTACCCTCCTCATTAAACTGGGCTTGTAAATTCCTAGCAACCCTTTCACTCACAGCCTCTAGCTCCTTCCTTTTCAAGGGTTTCACAGGTTCAACAATTTTCTCTCTACCTTTACCCTTATCCAAATCGATTTCTTTCTGTTTTAAGGCCTCATCAACAACAGTAGGTCTCACCTGTGAGAAGGGAATTTCCTTTATAGATATGTCAGTTGAGCTTTTCCCTTGTGCTGTGCTCTTAGCAAACTTTAACAGTGCATCTGCAGCAATTTGTTCAACATTTGTTGTAGCAGCATTAACCCTTTCCTTAGGACTGGCAGATTTAACCATTTCTGGTTCATTAACCCCAGCAGAACTATCCAGTGCACTAGCGGAACTAACTTTTGCACTAGCAGCACTAACTTCTGCATCCACCATCCTACTAGCAGCACTAACTCCAGCAGCACTAATCTCAACCTCTGTACTAGCAGTACTAACCCTAGCAGCATTATCCAACATATCTTTGGCACTTTTCTTTGCAACCTCTGAAATGTCTTCATCTAACACTTCCAGAATCAAATCACTAACCACATTCCCAAGCTGCTCTGCACTCACATCATCTTGAATGCTATCATCAATCTCCACCACATCATCTGCAGGCTTTTCAAGATCATCAAGATCCTTTTCATATTGCTTCTTCTGCTCTTCCTCAGCCAGAATTAAATTTGCCTGTTCCTCAGATATGTCTATCTTTTCTACTTCCCCTGCACCAGTGAATACAAACTGATATGCAATATCCTCATCACTGGTGCTCTCATCAACAAGCAATCTTTTCTTTCCAGTGGACTTACTCTTAGCCTTGCTTTTATATCCATCCCTCTCCTTCATCAACAAATCCACCATTTCCCTTAATTTTGCAATTTCCACCTTCTGATCCTCTACCTCCTTTGACAGTTTTGTACAGAAAGCCGTCAATTCTTTTAAAGTCAAGCTATCCTCACCATTTCCAGAAGTGTTACCCTCCTTTAATGGATCATTGGAAGATTTAGCTTATGTCTCAGACCTAGTCTGAGCATCACTAGCCCCCATTGTGGTTTCTTGGCACCTGGGACCACTGGATATGTTGATATCCACTGGATCCTCAACAATAGAGGAATCCAATGGCATCTCTATATCCTGTGTTGCCATTGATTGGGTCCTAGTTCCAGTACCACTGTCCTGCTCTCCTAGTGGGGTAGCAACAGTAGTGGTAGCCCTTTCCATATGGTCTCTCTTCTCCTTAGTGACCACCTCATTACCATTTTTGGACTTAGACAATTGAGGAAGAGGAGCCTCAGTTGTCTGTTTCTTAGCCTTTTTGGCTTTTGGTTTGGTAGGCTTGGGGTCCCTTGTTCTTTTTGTTTTAGAAACTGTGCCACTTGGTTGAGAAGTAGTGGGAGTTTCTACTTCCTGTGGCACAGTGGAAGGCATGTTTAACATGTGATTTGTCAAATTGGTCACCTTCCCAGAAAACTCTTTTCCCTTGACCATTCCATTCCTCCTCATATTAGAAAAAGTTTTCTTTGAAAGATTTGAGAGGATTAATCTACCACCTTCCCTGGGTAGATCTTGGATTTCCTGGTCAAAAATGTGTTGTAAAAATCTTGGATACATTAAAAATTTGTCCTTTGGTTTCTCAAGATTATTTACCATTCCATTAAAATTTAATTTGGAAAAATTAAATTTCTCATTATTGGCAAGACAAATTAAAGCAGAAGCAATGTTACTGCTAAATTGCTCCCAATATATTTTCTTTTGAGAAATACAGTGTTGTAGGGTATGGATTAAAAATTTCCATTGTGGAGAGAAGAGTTGTTTGTAATATGTCAATTTTTCTGTCCTCTCCCCCTCATACCCATACAACACAAGTTGGTCATGTATTTGAGAAGTAGCATAGCATTCCATACCATCTGCATCATCTAAGAGAAGATGAGCACGTATGGAAGCTTCAGTGATAATGATACACTTCTCATTTACTGTTGCCGTTATATTTTTAACCCCATCTTCTTCTGACACCACGACAGATGTCCAGAAGTCGTTGATATGTGAAATAAAAATTGTGGGATTAACAGTAAGTGCAAACCTTAGAGTGGTGCACTTTAAGAAATTAATGATTTCATGGTAATCATCTGATCCTTGTGGCTTAAGAAGGAAGCCATGGACGTTGTGCTGATCACATTTGTCGAGTGTTTTAGAAGAAGAAGATGAAGATGCCATTTTTGAATGTTAGGTTTGAGCGGTTTTGGGAGGTTTTTGTGAAGGTAATTTCAATTTTCGATAAAAAGTGCAAGTGAATTGAAAAAGTGTAGTGTTTGGCAGATTAAATACCCTTTTTAAAGTGAACAGTACTTTCAAGCCCTAAAATAACACTTAGCAGAATTAAAGTTTGAAAAAAGGTGCTGGCAGATGTAACTCTTAACAGAATTAAGTCTAGCAGAATTAATTCTAGCAGAATTAATTCTAGCAGAAGTAATTCTAGCAGAAGTAACTCTAACAGAATTAAGTCTAGCAGAATTAATTCTAGCAGAATTAATTCTAGCAGAATTAATTCCAACCTTTCTTCACACTTGGACAATTCCACGTCACCTTTTTATTAATTGAGCTGGCAGAACTAACTTGTGCTAGCAGAATTAATAATGTTGAAAACTGAGTTAGCAGAACTAACAACCTTTGAGCTTTTAATTCTGCACTGTTAGCTTAAAAACACAATATAACTAGCATAATTAACTTGTACTAGCAGAACTAAATAAGATAACCACTATTTATACTAGCAGAACTAAGTCATGAAAGTATTAAATATTGAGAATCTTATAATATCTGCTATAACAAACTAAAGTATCAAGCGTAACCCCATGTGAAAAATATTTTAAAATATGAGCTATTCATCATACCTATACCAGTAACCAAAAATGTAAACCTTCCAACATCAAATGCTTTTGTGAACAGGTCTGCAAGTTGATTATCCGTATGTATTTTAAAATTTTGAATTAATCTCTTCTCATTACAATCCCTAATGAAATGATATCTAATTTCAATATGCTTTGTTTTAGAATGCTTTACAGGGTTATTAATGATACTTATAGCAGCAGTATTATCAATATACATGGGAGTATTTAGAAAAGTCAAACCATAGTCTAGCATCTGATTTTGAATCACTAGGATTTGTGCACAGCAGCTTGATGCAGCAACATATTCTGCTTCTGTTGTTGATGTAGACACAGTGGTTTGCTTCTTGCATTGCCAAGATACTAAACTATCTCCCAAGAATTGACATCCCCTTGAAGTTGACTTTCTGTCCAGATTGTTACCCCCATAATCACTGTCAGAATATGCTACTAAATTAAAAGAAGAATTCTTTAGATATCATAGGCCTAGTTTAGGTTGACCTTTTAGGTATTTAAAAATTCTCTTTACAGCTTGAAGGTGAGACAACTTAGGATTTGTTTGAAACCTTGCACACACACATACTGCAAACATGATATCTGGTCTACTGGATGTGAGATACATCAGTGAACCTATCATGGATCTATAGAGATGTTTGATATCGCGTAAAAAGTCACGTTTTTACTATAGATATCTCTCTCATTCAGGAACAATTCTTGGCACTTTGACTTAAAAACATTACAAATCTGTAATATTATGCCAAGATGGGAAAAACAAGGTTGCATGATGAAAATCAAGCAAAACGGGCAGAAAATGAAGATTCCACGCACGTTTAAATATTCCAGACACCGGAACGAGGTTTCAAGACAAAAGAGCCCATCACCAACATCTATTTGACCCAAGATGTTCGTTTTCAAATTACGAATACAACAGAAGAAGAATCAACTAAAACGGGCGAAGAACGAAGATTCTACGCACTCCGGAAGATCTAAACGATTCGTATGACACATCTAAAGTTCAGAGACATATTTTTGGGATTTCTTTTCATCAAAAGCTTCATTTTTGAATTACAAATCCAACGCAAAAAGAATCAACGCAAACGGACGCGTAACGAAGAAAACACGCACGAATCGAGAAACGCAGCAACCGGCAGCGGACTGGTGCTGCTGGCAGCCAGCCGCCGCCGCAAGCCAGCCAGCCGCCGGCTGCTGGTAGCCAGCCGCCACCGGCTGCCCGTCACCCGCACGGATTACGCTTTTTGGTACTTCTTCATACCTGGTGCTAGACCTTTTCCTACTTTTCGTACCTGGTGTCACCCGCACGGATTGCGCTTTATGTATTATTGTCTTGTATGTGATTTGTCCATTGCCATGAATTGCGAGTAGTCTATTATTGTGATTGTTGATGATGTAGATAATTATAAGTAAGGATGAAGTTATATAATTAAGTGTACGACAATTGTAAACGTGATGTAACGGCCCCTATTCTACAGTTTATCTGATATAGTACTGGAAACGTTTTATACGGAGTACAAATGTATGGAAGTCGATAAACGACCGAAGGTAGTTACATCACTGGAATCAGCTCTGGTTTAACAGTTGGAATTCCGAAAGGATAATACAACTTCACAACTAACTGGTATATCCTACGAAAGTCAACGCACAATAAAATAATGTTCAAAAACACGTTCAGATAAAATAGGAATTAATGACCTTTGTACCGTTAAGACTTTATGAACTTGAGTTTAATTTATGGAGTACCCTTTCTAGTTATCCACGTGACTGCAACCTAGTAATTAGGACTTGATCAACCTTAATTATGATAAGTAGTTATTTGTGCCCATGACATGCAACAAGTAAGACACGGTGAATCCACTCATTGTACATATTAGGTTTACATTTCCGCATCGCTTTACATTTAGTTAGTTTAGAGTGTCACATTCACCGTTAATTACTCTTGACCGCATGTCTGATGTAAGAAGCAGTCGAACTACCATGTAAAGTACACTGTCCGATTACTGAAAGGCATGGCCTGCATATGAAACACGTTTTTATAAACTGCGAATAATCTAGGGATGTATAACTGTTTGAAAAGGAGAACTCAAGTCATAAGTTGAAGTAACCAAACCCAAATACATAAAACAAGACTTAGGAATAAGGACAACATCCTCGTGATTTAAATACCTTAAAACAATAAGCCTTACACAATCAGCGGTCAAAACATATAAAGTTATTAATCTGCGTGCTGATAAAATATTAAACTATTTTAGGGGTTAAGAAAGGTCGGACCTATGAGACAATACGCTACTGATTCATGCACCTCGGCGTCAAGCCAAAATAGGTTGTTTATCTTTCAACTAGATAAGTATTGGAAGTTCGCGTATTGCTTCGATCAGAATCACGATAACCTAGTTCCTAGTGACATGCCAATGGGAAATTTAGTTGGTAGGGTTCTGGAGTTTACACCTGATAGTTTAAATCATTATATTAGTATTGCCCCTATTTAATCTGTCATCCTGAAACATTAATTATCGAAATCTCAGCAATCACATGTTTATCTTTATCTGCTTTCCTGTAATTTACTTTTCTGCATTTTAATTACCTGTCTTTAGTTTAAGACCCCCAAACCTACCTACTTTGTTTCATCCTAAATATCTCCTACCGAAAGCACCAACTTTAATCTCCCACACCTTTGGATTCATAGAACGATCTTAGGTCATACTTACCGCTTACTAACCAGAGTAGGTAGTACGTATAATTTAAGCCCAGCAAAATATAAATTTTAAAACCCCTGCTGCGCTCGCATCACCATCAGGAATCGCAACGATACTGAACCGACGGTTGCGGGTGCAACAATGTTCATCAACACTCTCCCCCTCAAGATCTGCAAGTAGTGGTTTGTGTGTTTCCATTGGTGTGCTTGCAATCTTTGCATCATTGAGTTTAAACTTATCCAAGATGTCCTTAACATATTTATTTTGACTTATGAAGATTCCATATGCTTTCTACTTCACTTGAAGACCCAAGAAGAAAGTCAATTCTCCCATGGAACTCATCTGGAGTTTCTGATGCATAAGGGATTCAAATTCTTTGCAAAGACTGTCCCTTGTTGAACCAAAAATGATATCATCTACATAGATTTGTACAAGTAGAAGATCACTTTCAATTCTTTTGATAAACAAGGTCTTGTCTATAGCACCTCTTTTGAATCCATTATCCAACAGATACACAGACAAAGTATCATACCAAGCTCTAGGAGCTTGATGCAGTCCATAAAGTGCTTTGTCCAACCTAAGCACCTTATTAGGATATTTGGGATCTTCAAACCCTGGTGGTTGACATACATACACCTCTTCATCTATCTTTCCATTTAAGAATGCACTTTTTACATCCATCTGGTATACTTTGAAGTTCTTGAAAGAAGCATAAGCCAAGAACAATCAAATAGCCTCAATTCTTGCCACAGGTGCAAATACCTCATCATAATCAATTCCCTCTTCTTGTGAATATCCCTGTGCAACTAATCTAGCTTTGTTCTTAATCACTATGCCCCTCTCATCCTTTTTGTTTCTGTATACCCATCTAGTACCAATTGCCCATTTTCCTTTGGGCAGATCCATCAAAGTCCACACATTTTAAATTTTGAATTGAAGTATCTCCTCTTGCATAGCTTCAACCCAGCTTGGATCTTTCAAAGCTTCAACTGCTTTCTTGGGCTCTATCTGTGACAGAAAACAAGCAAACAAAGAGAAATTTGCATTTCCATCAATAGTTTTAGATGACCTTCTTGTTTGCATAGGAGCATCAATTGCCCCAATGACATTGTCCAATGGCATGTAGCTTTTATGAGCTTGATACTGTGGACCATCTGCCATCTCTATCCCGGATTCCAAATTGGTAAAGTTTTGATCCAAATTGATAATCATTTGACCACTTGATTCTGACACCTCCATTCTTGATGGTTGTTGATCCTCCTGTGCACCTTCAATTGATGCTTCTTCTTGTTGAGGACAATCTAGATCTGATGATGTGTTTCCATCACCATATGCACCATTATCATCCAAGTTTGATGAAATGGGTTCTGAACTCTGTTGTTGATCAGGAGTGGAAGATTCAAGTACTGCAGGTGGGTCGGGTAGCCATGTTGGAAACAAAACAAATTGTGGTGATTTGTTTGTTTGTTGACCTGCACTTGTACCTGCATTTACATTTGTACTTGTACCTGCAATTGATGACTCATGCATATATCTAATAGATTTGGTTAATGCATCAATGTCAAACAGGTGAGATGGACCTTTTCCTAAAGCATTAGGTATGTGTTCATTAAAGGTCACATCTAAGGTCTCTTCCACTATTCTAGTTCTACTGTTGAATACTCTGTATGCTTTTCTTTGAAAAGAGTAACCAACAAAGAATCCCTCATCAGCTTTACTTTGAAACTTGCCTAATTGATCCTTGGTATTTAAGATAGTAACAGGACATCCAAATGGTTTAAGAAAGCTAACCAAAGGTTTGCTATTTAGAAATAACTCATAAGGTGTCTTGTTGTGAGGCTTAACAACTAATACTCTGTTCTGGACATAACAAGCAATGCTAATTGCTTCTGCCCAGAAAGTCATTGGTAGTTTAGCATCTGCTAACATGGTTCTAGCAGCCTCAATAAGTGTCCTATTCTTCCTTTCTGCTACTCCATTCTGTTGGGGAGTTCTAGGAACACTGTATTGTCTATCTATACCTTTTGATTCCCAGAATTTGTCCATCTCTTGATTTCTAAATTCTGTTCCATTGTCACTTCTAATGATTTTTAGTTTTCTATTGGTTTATGTTTTCAATCTTAATGATGAACGACCTTAGTATGTCTCCAGTCTCATCTTTGGTTCTAAGAAAGAATACCCAACTAAATCTGCTATAATCATCAGTGATCACTAGGCAATATGACTTCTTACCTATACTACTCACATTTGTTGGTCCAAATAAATTCAAGTGCAGTAAGTGTAAAGGTGAGTCAATAGAGTTCAGTGTCTTGGCCTTATAAGAGGATTTGTGTTGCTTGCCTTTTTGACATGCAACACAGTGGTCATCACATGAATATGATTTCTCTGGTAAACCTCTAACAAGTTTTCCTTTAACAAGTTTGTTTATTGTTTTAAAATTCATGTGACACATCCTTCTATGCCAAAGGTCAGATTTATCAACAGTTGCTCTTGAAATGAGACAACTCAACTCAGGTTTAGGTACAAACTTAGCCAATTCACAGCTATACATGTTGTTCTTTCTGGGAATTTTCATTAAAATCATTTTAGGATCAAGAACAAACTTCTCAGAAAGAATACATCATTTTGTGTCATTAAAGAACACTGGGTTCTTTTTCTCCGTTATTTGGCTAACACTTAACAAATTGTACCTCAATTGTTCAACAAAGTATACATCATTGAAGCTCATCTTGTCACTGTTGACATTTCCTATTCCTGTAATCCTTCCTCCTCTAGGATTACCTCCAAATGCTACAGGACCTCCATCAATAACTTTGAAGTCCTCCAGTCTGCTTCTATCTCCTGTCATGTGCCTAGAGCATCCACTATAAATATGCCATAAGCTTTTCTTCTTGCTCTGCACATACAAATGATAAAATATCAGTTTCTCTTGGGAACCCAAACCAATTTGGTTGTGGGTGTCCCTTTCTAATCAACAGCATCAACTCTTTTGAAGGTAATTGATGCTGATGTCAGTTTAGTTGGTTTCCAAACCCAACTGATATTTGACTTGACAGTATTAAGTGGCCTGGCAGAATTAACTTCTGGACCACTTAAATTTTGCCTGGCAGAACTAAATTTGGTTAACTTTGGCTTAGCAGAATTAACCTTGTAGTTTTGCATGGAAGAATTAAAGTTTGTCTTTGTCATTTTAGTTCTGTTGGCCTTATTTTTGGTCAACACTCCTGCACTTCCTTTTGGTGCAGCAGAGTTAACTTTTGCCTTTGACTTTTTGACTATACTGGCAGAATTAACTTTTGTTTTGAAATTTTGATGGTTAATTCTGTCAGTAGTAGTCCATGATGATTGTTTAACCCGTTGAAGTTTTGGGTTATAATAACAATCCTTTTGAAGATGATTGAATCTTCCACAGATGAAACAAGCTTTCTCATCAACACTTTTGAAATTAGATCCAAGTTTTTGAGAAACCATTTGATTCCAATTTCTTTAGTTTCCTCTTGAATCTTTCTTTGATTTTGAAGATGGTGATGAGTTAGCAAAACAATTACACTTAGTACATTTAAAAACAACAATTTTATCATTTCTAGTGTGTTAACAGATGTACTAGCACCTTTCCCTTTCAGATTAATCAAGTTCATCCTAGTTTTTTCTTGAAACAGTTTCTTACCCTCTGCTAGTTTCTTAGTTTTTAGCTTAGATACTAGCCCAGTAACAGAAGTAAGTTTTGAATGAACTCTCTCATCTTCCTTAGATTCATCCTCATCATCTGAAATCCACTCAGATATCTCAACCTTTTCCAGATCATTTGCATTTTCATTTAATGCAGCAGCAGGATCTGCTTGTTTAACCTCTTCTACCATTTTCTCCTTAAGCTTACTTATGTCTAAGTCAGTTTTAGGAGGCATGTAGGTGTGGTTGTAAGGTGGAGGCACACTGTTAAGATTATAACCTAAGCCAGTTTTAATCTTATCATGGATTTGGTTCTTTATCAGATTTTGAACACTTTCAGAAGCATTCTCTAGCTCAGCCACTGTAAGTTTGATACTTTCTTTCTCAGCAGTGACTTCAGCTAGTTTCTTAATTAACTCATCAACCTTATTCTGCAACATATCTTTTTCAAATTGAGCATACTTAAGATCATAATCATATTGTTCTTCATTTTTCTTGTATGCTTTTTTTTTCTAGATCTTCTATTGCTAAGGTTGTGTGTTGGCTTCTAATGTCCCAATCCCTAAGTTCTTTGCAAATATTAGCATTATGATCCCTGTAGTGTTTAACAGTTTTCTTACATACACTAGAACATAATTTTACTTGTACCTCACAAGGAACTTCATCTGATGTGCTTTCCTCTCCAACAACCATCAAAGCATGATTCTGTGGTTCCATTTCTGCTTGATCACTCCAGTCATACCCCATACCATCTTGTGAAACTAGAGCATTTGGAGTAGATTCTTGAACAGCAATGGTTCTTTTCTGTGGACCATTATAAGCAGCATTGTAACCCCCAGATCTTTGTCCACTCACCTCCTGCCTTGGAGCTCTACATTCCCTGGCAAAATGACCCAACTTGTGGCAGTTATAGCATTCCACCTTGCTTTTATCAAACCCCACATTATCATCTCTCTTTCCTGCAAAGTTGTTCCTTCATGTCCTTTGCAAGAACCTTTTTACCCTCATGGTAATCATAGCCATTTGCCACTTGATGTCCATCTCCTCCAGATCATCAGGATTCACCTACTCTAACTCTTCATTAGTCAGTGAAGAGTTCACATGACTAGCAAAGAAGGCCTCTACTACTTGATCTGTAGACTTTTCTTGTGCTACAGATGATGAACTGGATCCTACACCTTTCACAGTAGATACAGATTCATAACCTTTTGAATCTACTTTGGATCTCCCCATGGACATAAATGCATCATTCTGTGAGCTCTGTGCTTCACCAACACTCTGCTTCCTGCTTTCAACTTCAGGCTCAAAAGCTATAAGATCATTGTGCAGATCATTGAGCTCTTTATCATCCAAATCACTCCTTTGTCTTAGACCTACAGTATATATGGTCCATTCTTCACCCAAAGATCTTAAGAACTTTCTATTATGATCCCTGTAGTGTTTAACAGTTTTCTTACATACACTAGAACATAATTTTACTTGTACCTCACAAGGAACTTCATCTGATGTGCTTTCCTCTCCAACAACCATCAAAGCATGATTCTGTGGTTCCATTTCTGCTTGATCACTCCAGTCATACCCCATACCATCTTGTGAAACTAGAGCATTTGGAGTAGATTCTTGAACAGCAATGGTTCTTTTCTGTGGACCATTATAAGCAGCATTGTAACCCCCAGATCTTTGTCCACTCACCTCCTGCCTTGGAGCTCTACATTCCCTGGCAAAATGACCCAACTTGTGGCAGTTATAGCATTCCACCTTGCTTTTATCAAACCCCACATTATCATCTCTCTTTCCTGCAAAGTTGTTCCTTCATGTCCTTTGCAAGAACCTTTTTACCCTCATGGTAATCATAGCCATTTGCCACTTGATGTCCATCTCCTCCAGATCATCAGGATTCACCTACTCTAACTCTTCATTAGTCAGTGAAGAGTTCACATGACTAGCAAAGAAGGCCTCTACTACTTGATCTGTAGACTTTTCTTGTGCTACAGATGATGAACTGGATCCTACACCTTTCACAGTAGATACAGATTCATAACCTTTTGAATCTACTTTGGATCTCCCCATGGACATAAATGCATCATTCTGTGAGCTCTGTGCTTCACCAACACTCTGCTTCCTGCTTTCAACTTCAGGCTCAAAAGCTATAAGATCATTGTGCAGATCATTGAGCTCTTTATCATCCAAATCACTCCTTTGTCTTAGACCTACAGTATATATGGTCCATTCTTCACCCAAAGATCTTAAGAACTTTCTATTAAGATCATCTTTGTCTGTGACAACTTTGTGATTCTTTAGCTCACCAACTAGCTTTCTGTATCGGTTGAAAACTTGAGTCAAGGTTTCAGATTTAACAGAATTGAAGTTCTCAAACTGTTGTTTGAGCATTGACCTCTTGTTCTTATTGGTGCTTTCATTTCCTGCAAATCTTTTGTCTAGCTCCTCCATAAGCACCTTAGCATCATCAACCTGCTCAAACTCACTTTGATACTCATTTGGAATGGAAAGTAACAAAGTGCTTAGATCTTTAAGTTCAGTAGCTCTCTCTCTTCTTTCTTATTCAGTTGTTGGTGTACCCCTTGGCAGCCTTACACCATTTGCATCAGTTTTGTACTTGGGACCATTTTCCACAATGTCCCATAACTGATAGTCTATAAGCAACATGTGTTGCTTGATTCTATTTCTCCACATGTTGTATTCATCTGGTCTAAGAATAGGAATTCTAGACACTTGAATACCATCTACAAATTCTGATGCCATTTTAATAATATCAAGCTTAAGATGAACTAAACCTTAAATGATCACAGCTCTATCCCAGATCTTCCTGAATTCAAAGCCTACACAAGCTCTGATACCAATTGTGGGGTCCCACAATAACACTTGTTGACACAAATGTATTGATACAAGCTAAGAATTCTTAACAAGTAGTTTGCGAAATAACACTTGTCAAGTAGGAAAATTTATGTATATAACTTGTAATGCAATTGAAACAGATTTGTTAACAATGTAAGAACACACTTGATGCAATAGCCAAAAGCCTCAATATTATTATTGAAATAATACGGATACACAATTGTATCAGGGTTACAAAGGAACCTTGAAGCTTGGTTACAACTTGACTAGAGACTTACAATTCCAAGTATTGACACACTTACAAGCACAGATACAAGCATGCTCTGACAATGAGCCAAGTACATACTTATAAACTAAACAACTTGTATAAAATCTATACAAAATCTACTTTTCTAAGACAAGTTTTCTAGGAAACACGCCAGCATTAAATGCATTACCATTCCTTGCCTGCAGCGTGCACTATTCCTCAAAAGCATGTCTGCAGTAGGTGTACTTGTGTAGCAGAGTTGGTAGAAAGCAGTTCCACTAAGCAGCATTAACAAAACAATGAGCAGAACTAACATTTTGAACTGGCGGAATTAATCTTGGCATTTCTTCATTCTTGGCAGAACTAACTTTGAAAACACTTGGCAGAACTAACTTCAAATGACTAGCAGAACTAACTCTGGAAAACTTTGTTTTCAATAAATGAACAGAGCTAACTTCCTCCAGCAGAACTAAGTCTTCATTGCACCAGCAGCACTAACTTTGAACAGGCTAAACACTTAGAATATTTTAGCATTTGATCTCCAGTAGAATTTAGCCCAACATCCTTAGATTACGGTTCGGGTTCCTGAATTCAAATTAACCAAACATCACCTTAGTTCATTATTACTTTGATAACAAGTATTTAATTACAGTATTGGTTTATATGCCGGTTGATGATCGATCATTAGCCTTTTTGTTAAGTCAATAACACATGTATATATCATACATAAAAAGTCCAATGAAAAAAAATAAAAATAAATAAACAACAATAATAGGCCGGCCGGATCTAACAATATATATTCATGAAAAATTCACTAGCTAAAGTTATATATTTACATACATAGGGTCACCAACACTTGATTAATCCCTACTATCAGACACTGCGGACAATGGTATAGGTGTTGGTGGTTCAACCAAACTTCTTCTTCTAGTCGCTTTAATGTAACAAACGATTGACACCGCAAACGCCATGAATAAACCTCCAAGAATCACCCCACCACCAGCAATATCCACTGATGACTCATGGTGGTGGTGGTTCAATTCTTTTTTGGGTAAATCCCAGTTTCTTCCACTATATTTCCAACAATTTCTTCATGACCACTTGGTGACATGGAAGTTGGCGGTTGTGGTTTACTTACATGATGATGATTACCAAGTTTTCGACCTATAGGTGATTCAGCTGTTTGTATATGTTTGTTCTTTGATGGGTTAATTAAGAGCAGGTGGTTCGACCACATGATTAGAATCGATTCCTGAATAAGTTGCTGTTAGGATTAGAAATGTGTGTACTAAAACCAACAAAATAAGGAGAAATTGAGCCATCTTTGTGATGTTTGTAAGGCAAGCAATGGAGGTACAAAAGTGCCTTTAGATGTGTAAGGTGGGTACTATTTATACATGTGTTATGTGGAGGAAATTGTTGGGAAAAACGGTCTCAAAGATTCCCAACAACTTAGCCAATGAAAAGAGTAAAGTTATATGAATACAAGAATATACGTGGAAACTTCAAAATCGGAGAAAAAATCACGGGCCTCTAAAGAGAAAAGATTCCACTATATGAAAACTTATTACAGTCACATAGACTAATCTCTTATGTCACCGCCCAACCAACACTTATACATTTCAAGGATTTTACTCACACCTTAGACACTATAAACTAAAGGGAGAAAAAAAGAATCAAATACTATAGATGTACGTTGATTTGGTACATTTTGAAACTAAGGCTTAAGCCTCCTTTTATAACCAAGGAGTCACCTCCTCCTTTGTTCCATCCACCAATGTGGGACAAAACTCCAATTTTTATTTTGAGCCAAAAACCAACAATCTCCACCATGGATAAAATAAAAATAACTTTGTTCCATCATCAGAATCATTATCTCGATCAACAATCATAATTCGAAGAGAATTATCATACTCCACCATAAAAGAATATCTCCACTCAGAATAAACCATTCTAAGCATTTCACCTCGGCACATGTCGAAACAACTTGCTGAAATTATTTATGGTGCAACTTCCCCTTTTTGGCTCACCTGGAAGTTCCTCAGCCATCGACATCAATTTCCACCACACACCTTGCATTTTAAGCCAAACCAATGCCCACGTGTATATACATGTGGAACCGCTGATAACCATCCCTGTCCCATGGTGGCGCAGACACTGTGAGGATGTCATCTCTTAATAGAACTCACTATTCTCCGTGAGAACGGAGGCATTATCAGCAGGTTTTGAAGCCCTTTGCCGAATCCGCTCCACCTGGACAATCCATCTTGACATGTCCAGACTTCCCACACTTCTAGCATATTAAATTTTTCTTGGAGTTCTTTTTCTTCCTATCTTCACTTACCAAAACCGTACCTTCTGATGAAGTCCCGCCCTTATCTTCCAGTCTTTTCTCCTCGAGTTTGCTAGTAATATTTTCAAACTTCAAGGTCTCTTTCCCATACATTAGAATAGGTTTTATGTGCTCATAGGAGGATGGTAAAGATAATATAAGTCACAATGATTTATCTTCATCATCAACCTTAACTCCAATAGCCTTCAGTTCTGAAATGATATTATTAAAAACACTCAGATGATCTAAAATTTTTGTAAATATTTCCATACATAGAGTATGGAACTGTTCCTTGAGACACAACCGGTTTGAGATACCTTTACCTTGGTACAACTGTTCAAGCTTATCCCAAAGCTCTTTTGTCGTTGATAACCCATGCACATTTGTAAGAACATTCTTTGAAAGACACAAATGAATAGCACTTGCCGCTCTCAAATCCATATCATCCCATTCTTCATCATTGATCTTACTGGTTCCGCTAGAATAATCGCCAGAAACAGGGGTTGGTTTCCCCCTCAATGCCTTGTGTAACCCGGACTAAATCAACACATCCTTGACCTGAACTTGCCACAAGTCAAAATTGGTCCTTCCATCAAATTTCTCTACATCAAACCTCATTGGACTGAACTTTGACATCGTATCTGTATCTCAAAATTACCACTATTGTATACTTGAAAAGTATATTTCCAACCAATTAGTAATACACTCCCAAGAGAAAAAGGATCCCAGGAAAGAAAGGTGGGTTACAATGGACACGCTTAGGTACCAAGTCTTTCCTTACTCAGAACCTTTTTTACACGTGTAAATACTCCAGACTCACATATAATTCTATCGTATACAAGACAACCAATAGGAGTCCGTTTCTGATGTGGAAGGTCGGATAACACTGCAACCATAGAGCATATTACGAACCTCTAAAACCAAGATAACCCAATACAATAAATAGAAATATTTTCTGATGTGGAAGTTCAGACAAAACTGCAACCATAAAGCATACTACGAAATTCTAAAACCAAGACTTCCACTAAAAACCTTAGCTCTGATACCACTTGTTGGGAAAAACGATCCCAAAGATTGCTAACAGAAATTTCCTTTTGTAACAACAAAAAAAAATTATATACACAATCAGGTTTCTTAGGTCATCATTCTCAATTACATTTTAAACGACCAATTAGGGTCCAACATTTAATAAATTAATTTACTCTTCGTCTCTACCCTAGCAAACTCCCAAGTCCGACCTCTAGTCCAATTCAATTCAAAATATCATATGCATATCAATCATAATTCAATCTGATTCTTCTATAAATAAAAAGCCGAAGCCGATTTTCGATCCATCATCCTCAAATTATGTAATGAATCAACATCAAGGGAATGCATGATTGATTCTAAATCAACGGCTCCACTTATTCTTGACTTGCTCGGTGGCGGTGGTTGGACTCCTATTCATCAAAAGAATTAGACCTCGATTTACATGCATGTTCTGAGTACGAAATGGTGTATGTAGTTGTGTGAATATATGCAAATAATTGGACAGGATTAGGAAACTATATTTAGGTGAGCTTAATTGGAAACTTATGACACTTATCAGTACCTAATTAACTAAACTTGTTATTTATATCCAATTAGGCAGTTCTTATGTGTAAGATGACTTGATCGTCTTTGATTTGCATGACATAAGAATCGTTAGAATTGAAGACATAAAAGAGATGAGCACTAAATAGATGATGATAATGATCTACCATATATATGTTTGGTTATAACACGTTGTGTTATTTGGCAAGATAGAGTTCCAAGTACAAATAATATTTTGGAGTTCCTCTAAAAACTAGAGGTGCTATGCTAAGAATTCAGCAAGTAGTACCAACCTGAATATTGGGTACTTGCAGAGTCTTTTTTTTCTCCCCTCCTGTTCTCATTTAGATAAATCAAGAAGCGTGGTCATGAAATTGGCCTGGCTATGTGAGCAAATTACCAATTAATTGGTTTAGTAAAGGTTAAATTCTTTTTGGTAGTCTTCCCGCAACGGTGGCTTGGTAAAAATATGCCTTATCTGGCTACTTCTCCAGTTGGTCTAACCATCATAAATGTGATCTCTTATAACGTATGATGATAGACTGTTATTTAGTTGTTTATTATGACCTATATAGCTCAACTGTTAAATTGCAATAGCTAAGGAAATGGAACGAAAGATGGGTGATCCTTATTTATAACTTCTAGTAAGATCACTGCTGAACGCTATAATATGAACCTGAAAGGCATATGTTAGGCATCAAATTATTACTAATCAAATTTTCGTATCTTTCGTTTATTTCAGTGGACTGCCCAAGTGCATTATTTGTATCCTCAATAAGCACTATCTACATATCCCCTATCATTATTTTTTGGATTTGCAAATTGTCATCCAACTTCTTATGTTGTTAAAGTATTCCAAACGTTGTTGAAATAGTTACAAGCATGATCTTGACTTGAGTTATTAGATATTGCATACCACAGAAGAAAGAATATTTTCTCTGCGACGAAACTCCAGGAGCAGCTAGAGCATGGGTGCAACATTGCAGCGAGTTAATGCTTTCATATTATTAATAATATATTCTCTTTAGCTATAAATATATACAGAATGTCAATCAGGCGAGTCTCTGTTTCAAACATATATTTGATCAAATTCCAATAATTAGGTTACTGATGTATGTTTTATACCCTCTAAACAAACAACAGTTCTAAGCAGTTGGTATTAAGGGCTCATTAAGAGGCTGTGAACTCATTAGCTGGAAACAGTAATGCAAGTATGCAACATTAGGGATGGTATCTGCTGTTGTTACTGCTGCAAATTCAACCGCTTTGGAATATTCCAAAGAAATTGAAGCTGCATTGCAGTTTGCAAGGAGAAATGCTTTGGGATCAGTGATGAACAAAAGACTCGATGGCCCATTGGATGATTTGACCATCATGAAGGTATGGATAATCTTGTCAGTACCAACAGCAATTGTAAATATTCATGCGAACATAATCATAGTTTGGTCAAATTAACAATTTGAGATGAAGTGGTAAATAATTTGATTGGTCTATAGGAAACACTGCGAGTAGAAGATGAGGAGCTGCAAAATTTAGCTAGGGATATCCGTGCTAGGGATACAAATTAAAGAGATAGCAGAGAAGCTAACGGAGACAGCTGAAGCAGTAGAGGGTGCGGCATCTGCAGCTCATACAATGGATGAACAAAGCAGAATTGCAACTTCAGAGGTTGATCGCTTAAAGAAAGAGTTGGAAAAACAAGCAGTGTCTTACAGTTTAAAGGTTTATTTGCTTACCTTTTTCTTTTTGTTGGTACAAGCAAGAAATTATACAACTGAACGGCCGGCCGGACGGGTATATATAGTTATATATTTTAATTTCAAAATAAGCTTACTTAAATTGAACAATTTCAGTAGAATCTGTTTTTTAAATGGAATAGATTTAGGAGGTTATATAGTTATATGCATTATAAATACACGCAGGGTGACTTTAACCTTTTTTACATGTATTACCCATTTGTTCTAGCTTACTGTTTATATACTATACACGCTTGAGTCGTCAAAGATTAAATATAATCTGATTTGATCAATATATAAATACGTTGGTTGAAATTCTCACCTCTAACTTGGGAGTATACTAAATTCTGATAAATTTTTAAATGTTTTTTTGGTTTTATAGTTGAGAGATTCTGAGGAAAAGGTTATGGTTCTAAGTAAGGAACAAGAACAACTCATGAAGCGAAAAGGCTCTTCTCATCAGGAGACACTTTTATGGAGTTCTGAGCTTGCAAAAGCTTGGGAGCGTGTAGTCATTTTGGAAGGAGCTGTTGTCAGGGCTGAGGAGAAGGTCAGGGTTAAGGATGCAGACGCTGAACCTGCAATAAAGGAAGCAACAGAGAAAGTGACTGCTGCTAGAAAGGAAAATCAAGAGCTTCTGGCATTCATCACTGTTTTATAATTACAACTTCAAAGGTCAGTTTAGCTTATTGAAACACATCGCCGTACTCTGCTTAAAGGGTCAAAGTGGATGATTTTTTGTACAGCTCCGTTTAGGTTGGCCTAAACCATTTTTTTCCCCCAGATGTTACTTTATTGTGGTAAAAAATCAGTGCTTCAAAGTTTTCCGGGGTCAGTACCTTTTACCCGAACAATCAGTGCTTCAAATACGATTACTTTATTTCTATAAAAAAATGATTTAGGAGATCTAGTGCATTAGCCAGCTATACATGTTGGAGACCTTTTAACCCATTTGACATGTTTCGTTTTAGCTAATTATCTTTTTAGCTAGTTATGTTTTGTTAGCCGGAGAAATACTAAGCAAGTCATTTGAACTATTTGTTCAAATTTGACCTCCTTTTGGTTTTTAAACATACTTTTCTGAATAAAATGATATAGAAAACATTTATTTATGCTTAAAAGATTCACCCCATTCTAGCCAATTGACATGTTTAGCCAATTTACTATTTTTCTTTTATATATCAGAAGTTGTTTTTGCTCCCACTTGACCCATTAGAAATTTAACATAACTTGAATCAACCCGTAAAAACCGGGTCTAAATTGCCAACTCTACCATGGCCTTGTGTTGATGTGTTATTTATGTTTTGTTAGCAGGCAGGAAGAGAATACTAAGGAAGTCATGGAGGAAAGAGTGGAGTCTTGCTCATATGCGGATACTCAGCCCCTGAGTAAACACGTGCATCCATCTGAAGAGAATGCGGATAAAGCATGTCTTAGTGTTTTGATACAACCCGATTGATCGAGACCGAAATAAATCGATGGTCAACCAATTCTCTAAACAACTAGGTAAACTAGGATTCAAGAATAGCCTACGAAATTGAATAGAACTCAATGTAACAATGATAAAGATCAATGTGTACAGAGATTGAGAGACAGAGAAAGATAAGATTGATAAAGGAGGTAATTTCATTCAACATATTGTGTATACGAAGATTACAGAAGCTATATAGCTGGTAAGTAATATCGAAATACTACATAATTGCCCCCTGTACTATCACTAACTTCCAGTCTACCCCTCTCCTTATTTAGACATGTATCAATACCCTCCCCTTCGAAAGATCCTTGACCCCAAGGATCAAGATATTGAATAGGATCCTTCCATTTCCACTTCACTAACCATCTTTTCACAGTTTCTTCTTTGTTCTTGATCATCAACCAATTTTCAGTCCCACAAGTACCAAACATGGTACCATGCACAAAGAATTGTTGAAATTGAATCGACTTTCGAAAAAGTCAGCAGAAGTGATTTCAAAACCTACCATATTGAATCTTCTAGTACTGATTGATGCGAGTCGGGCGGTCGGTTTTAGGAATCGCTTCCTGTCGTTGCGAACCTTCCGCTTGGCCTCGATCAGTGAGTTTTATAATTTGTAAATGCGGGGCCTAAGTATACTTAAAAACTATGAAGTACAGTAGTAAGTATGACCTAGGGTCGTTTTATAAATCAGTTTTATTGTGAAACATTGACGTTGGAGACGGTCTATCTAACTAATAATGGTTTTAACAGATAGTTGGGGCTTTGTTTTATTTTTTTTGTATAATTAGGCAGAAAATTTAAATAAAGCAAGTAAAAGATATGTAGTTAGCAGATAATCTAGAGGAGGTGTTTGCTATGACTTCAGTAGCCTACTAAACTGGGATGATGTATAAAATGATCTTAAAAGATTTGTATTTTGTTTATTTCAAGTATTAGTGGAGTAAGCACTAGTTCTCTACTGATAGATTTATCGATTAGTATGTCATTGAGTAACTAGGCTATCCTGATTCTGATCGGAGTAGGTTATCCAGCCCTCAACACTAACCACTGAAGGTATAGTGACCCTTATATAGAGATGAATCCTGGGTGCATGAATAAGGCGACAAACCAATCTCGATGTTCGACCTTTCTTAACCCCACAAGAATACTTTAATCTAAACAAAACATTTAAGTTCAAGACCAGGTTTTGTGTGCATCGATTACTTTCTATCGATGGGTTTGTAAAGTCTAGGAATAGTATGATCACTGATGGTGTACAAAACAAGTAACAATGGCTCTTTCCTTGGCTTAACCAAGTACTTAGCCGACTGATAGTACTCACTTTGCTTTATACAGCAACCCCTATAATCTACACAGTGAAGTAACAAGCATTCCCGTGGTGTCCATATTGTACTCCACCAAAGGTGTTTCCACTGCGAACACCAAGTACTAAACATGGTACCTACGTTGCTTCATAAAGGAATCCTAGACTTATTAACTTAGTTTGTATTTAAGGACAGTACTCCACACATTCGTGATGTTTCTGGCGCTATACAAATGAAAGCCGTATAACGTTACCTCCGTTGTTTCATAACGACATCATCCCAATTAATTCGACTAACTACGTCATAGGAAACACACAATATAACTACTCGCTAATCATGGCAAACGATCATATATCTAGCATGATAACAATAATAACAATCATCATAATTAAAATAGATAAAGGATAGATATAACCAGAATAAGAGCGTAGCTGAATACAACGTGAATGAATACAAGCGGAACTTTGAGTATCCTCCAAGCAATATTACAATATTACCCCTCTATTCGTTCGGTTAATACCGATACTAACTAGACGCTAACTACAAAAATAAAAACAACCTAAATCTAGAGAGAGAGAGAATAAAGAGAATTAATTGTTAAGTGTGTGTATTCCCTCAAATGAGGTGATTTAGCTCCATATATACACTAGTTGCTCAACCATATTCCTCATCCGTATTTTCACCTCCAAAATCTCAACTGTATTTCTCAACCGTATTAAAATACTTCCTTGTACGGGAAAGACATCGAATACGGGGTGTCCAACCGTATTTCGGGTGAGATTTGGACGATACGGGGGAGAATCGGGATGATACGGGAGAAACAGGCGGTATACGGGGGAGCCTAGGCCGTATACGGCTGGGCTTAGGCCGTATACGCCCTAGACAGGCCGTATACGCCCTTGTTGATGAAGGACAAGTTGGAGTGAGACTAGGATACGTGACCTGTCTAGATCCACCAGATTAGTATTAACTTAGGATTACTTATTATTAACAGTTTAATAATTAATTATGGAGTCTTTATTAGATTAGGATTGGTATTTTATTTATGCAGCAATTAGTTTCCTGGTAAGATAAGATGTATCTAGTATAAATAGAGGTTATTGGTTTAGGATTTTAATTATGTTTTTTGCTGTATTCTGATTTTATTAATAAAATAGAGCCGAGAAGAGTGTTCTCAATTGTTGGTGTTTATACTTCGTCCGATAACACGATAATTATCCCCCATTATGTTTGAAAATATGTAATTGTCTAATTCTGTAGCTTTTGTTCTACATCAGGTGGTATCAGAGCAACCGATCCAAATTCCAATTAGTTGGGTCTTTCCTACGTTGGATTTTGATCATCTATCTTACATAACAAAAGAAAGAAAGAAAAAAAAACTATTCATCCAGTACTGTTCATGGTGGTACTGTTCATCCCAGGATCTGTTCATTCGAATTTACTGTTCATCGCAGGATCTGTTCATTCAAATTTACTGTTCATCATCCCTATTCACGTACGTTTACTGTTCATCGGGAAAAAAATCATGAAATTTCTCTTTGATTGAATTCAAGTATGGCTGGAGACGATCTAAATCAGGATCAGGTTGAGCAACTCGAACAATCTCTAAAACAACTTCAAGAAACAATGCAACAATCTTTGCAACAACTTACTGCGAATATGGAGACTCTAACGACACGTGTGAATGAACAACCTAATCGTAGAGTTCATGAACCCAACGGGGCTAACATGAATAGGAGATTTGTTAGACGTGTCCAACAACGCGATAATGGAGGTGAAGATTCAGATGTTGAAGAAGTTTACGAAGGGGAAGAAGGTATGAGACGATTCGGTAACAGAAACGCGTATCACTTTGATTACCGTCAACGAGCCAAGGATGTTCCATCTTTTCATGGCTCCATGAATGTAGAAGACTTCCTAGATTGGATGAGCGAGCTAGAAAATTTCTTTAAGTTTTACGAGATACCTATGGATCAACGGGTAACCCTCGTGTCATATAAGCTTAAAAGCGGGGCTCAAGCATGGTGGAAGAACTTACAGCTTACACGGGAACGACAATGGAAAGTACCAATTACTAGTTGGGATCGAATGGAACGAGAGTTGCGTCGAAAATTCCTCCCTCCTAATCATGATCAGTTCTTATTCAATCTTCTTCAAACTTGTACACAAGGAGATCGGACCGTAGAGGTTAATACCGCTGAATTTCATCGTTTAACATTGCGGAATAACTTATCTGAAATCGAGTCCCAACAAGTTACTCGGTACATAAATGGACTACGAGCCGATATTCAAGATATAATATCTCTTGTCCCGATCTACACCTTAGACGATGCCTACAACTTAGCAATTAGGGTGGAGGCTCAGCTTGCAAGGAGTAGTCGTGGAGTTCAGTTTATCACAAGCCGAGCCAAGAATCAATCAAACTTTGAACAATCATCTCAACAATTGGAGAGTAGTTATTATGCCTCGAAACCCTCCACTAGCGAGGTGAAGCAAACTGTTGGCACTTTACCTGTCAATAAGTCTACAAATCCGTATTTTCGACCCGTGTTCGGTAAGTGTTTCAAGTGTGGGGTACAAGGTCACCGTTCGAGTGATTGTAGAGCTACCGGAGGTAAGGTTAACTTGACGGTTAGGGATGACGAAACTAACGAGGATAGTGAAGACACGGATATTGAGGTTTGTTACCCGGAAGGAGATGATGTTGTGAAAGAATATCCATCTAAGTCATGCGTCATTCAATGTGTCATGTTGGCTCCTAAGGTTACAGATTCATCACAACGTCGTAACTTATTCCGAATTCGGTGTGTCATCTTTTAAAGGATCTTTGATGTAATCATAGATAGTGGAAGCACCGAAAACATGGTCTCGAGAGACATTGTGAAACATCTAAAGCTACCTACTGAAATCCGAACCCATGTAAGGTTGGATGGATAAAATCTATAGGTGACATCAAGGTGACCGAACAATGCAAGGTTCCTATCACCATCAGGAAGTACAAAGACGAGATCTTATTTGATATAGTTGACATGGATGCTTGTCACATCCTCCTTGGAAGAAAACACTTATACTTTCCAACATTATGGCATTAAAATGATTTTAGTTCCATTGGTCGATAGCTACAATTCTAAAGTTTTAAGATTAGAAGGAATCCAAGATGTTCAAGCCAAAGTGAAAGAAGAAAAGCAAAGAAATGCATGCCAGCAATCACGAAGGAAACTCGAGGATGAATTTTTTTCAAAAAGGGGGGAATATAAAAGCTGTGGAACTTCTGAAAAATGTAGTATACACCGTGAAACGAACCTAGGGATGAACGTTTGATCGCAAAGGAGGGTCTACACCTTGACAGAAGTATTTGTGTTCCTCGATTAAATCTAAGGGATCTTGAAAAGAAAGCAAACATTCAGCTGTAGTGTAGGATGCTTAAACCCCTTGATCCAACATAACTGACAGTTTAACATACATTAGCAAGCAATAGTACGACCCTTAATAAAATCAATTAGAATTAGGTGTTAAGAAAGGTCAGAAATTAAATATCGGTCTGTTTCCTTATTCATGCGCCCAGAAGTTAACTCCAAGACGGGTCACTAGTCCTCATCGGACAGTGTTGGGGGACTGAGCAGCCTGATCTGATCAGACTCATGATAACCTAGTATTCAGTGACATGCGACTTAGGGTTTTCACTTAAATCGTAGGATGCTAGTGTTGACATCAAACCTCTGTTAATTTTATTAAAGGGAAGTCATCAATCATCTTTTATAATGAACATCGTCCCATTACCTGAATATTGAAACTTTAGAAATCACAATCTCTATCTATTTGCTTACCCTATCCAAAGTTTAGTATTTAACCAAAAACAAACCCTACCTGCTCTTTTAAACCCATCCTATTAGCTTCTATTGTTTAAGGTATTTACTTCATTTCGATTCGCTCCGATTTTAAGAACGACACCTGAGTCAGACTTACCACTTACTACCCTTAACAAGAGCAGTAGGTAGTGATAAAACTTAGGCTTCCCAGCATTATAAATTTAAAACCCACTGATCGCCCGCCTCCGACTGGAAGGTCCGCAACGACAGGGAAGCGATTCCTCGACCGACCGTTGGGGCGCAATCAGTGGCATAACCACTGTCGAAGATAGGCTCATGAATTTGGAAAAACATAACTAACTGAATGAGTGGGGTATCCACTGTCAAAGTTAGGCTTGTTAATTTGAGAAACATTTTCTGAGTTTGCTTTTGGAAATAAGAATCTAACCCAAGGTATTCTATACTGCTATCCCACACTTAGAGGAACATTGTCCCTAATGTTATTTTGAGTTGGAATTTATTGCAAGTAAAATCCCACACTTAGAGTATGAACATATCGGAAAATGTTTCTCAAGTGTTTGTTTTGGGCTGGAATTCCACACTTAGTGACAAGCTTAGGATATGTCATAGACTACTGATAAAATAGAACAAAATAATCAAATAAAAACAAGGATTAGAACGAGAAAACTCCCCTATCAACACGATTGATGAAGGTTGAAAGTCTTAAGATATGCTGCCTTTGAAGAAGAGTACTTGCCAGATATCCTTCTTGTGGCAGCTCCATGAAGTCCATTCAGCTTTTGGGGAGGAGCACTTTGCACATAATGGTTTTATTCACTTATCTCAACAACTCAAAACTCTCTCTTTTGAAAATATCTCGTAAGTGTGAACACGTTGGATATACTTTTCACCAACCTCCAATTTTTATAGCTTTTTACCGAAAGGAGTCAGTATCCCAAAATGCGAAAGATGTTTTATATTACAAATCATTTGTAAAATATGTGTTTTTAAACGAGTTCGAGCATAATGCATGAAAGTAGCATGCAAGTACCTCAAATGCTCAAAACACATGAATTAACATTTTGAAAATGTTTCCTTAATTTTGGGATTAGCGATGTGGTAAAAGATGTTAGTGTAAAAATGAAGTGGTGTTTTGAAAGCATTTGTATATCCCAGTGTGAAGGATAGTCGGAGATAATTTACTTCTTGGAATATAAAACTACTACTAATACTAAAGGATAATTATTCCACGGGTTGCCTCCCGAGAAGCGCTTCTACTTAAAGTCGAGGGCTCGACTTTTGCTCCTCCTGGATCATCCGGAAGAGGAACCTCCAGGGCTAGAGATGCTCGGTGGTGGTGCCCTTGAGTTTTGAGGGTAGAACCTCATAAAGTGGTGAGTGATAACTTGGGTGACATTAGGGATCCTTGTCACGAAGAGAGGGAAACTGTCGAAGTGCTCCTCAGCAATCCTCTGTAAGTACAAGAGGTCCCAGGTGATATTATAGCTGCTTTGGAGATGGGTCCATCGGGATTTATGTAGTAGGTCCCGTTGTACTCAATTCTCTCACGCTCTGGTCATTCCTGTCTTAATGAATCCCTGACTCCGAAGAAGCGCAAATGGATATCTTCACGAGTGCTCACGTTGATGCTTCTTCCTAACTCATTGATGGATTCGAGGATGCCTTGGATGAGCTGCTCTTGATGATCAGAATATGTGAGGTCTATTTTATAATCATCCTATTATAAACCTCACGCAGTCCGTCATGGAATAACTGCCTAGGCTCCTCTGAGAAGACAGTACCGAAGACATCTCTAAGTTGTTCTGTGATGAAGTTCGCGATGTTAACCATCGAAACGTCAGTAATAGATGGAGGGATGTCATGTGTCCTCTCATCGTGGCTCACACACTCCATCTTTTTGATGATCTTATGAGCATGGAACTCTATAGTGCAGTCGATATAACACCTGTGGGGTGAAGAGTCGCTGATATGATCATTATTAGCCTTGGAGTCCATCAATCCCTTCAGATAACTCATCATATGATCATCTACTTCGTCATCAGGGTTCCCAGTAGCATAGTCCATATGGTGCCTGTAAGATTGTAGAAAATCCATTTGCTGGTGCGAATATGGAAATGCGGACCTGATTAGTGCTTCATATACCTAGCCATATATGATTTTCCGATTTTCAAAGAACTCTAGCTCGTCTGCAGAGGGTTCATCATTGTTCTGAGGTTCTGGAAGAAGCTGAGTAGCGAGATCTTCGGCAAAGGCATGGATGCAGCTTTGTAGATGTTGAGGGCTTCGGGAGTTGGTGACACGATAAATATCATATTCTGCTTCGATTTCTTCGATCAAGGCTCTCTGATGTGGTGTGTACTCATTAGTAGAATCTCTTATAATCGCCATTAAGGTACGAAAGTCATCCTCGTATTGCTCAATAGCATTGATCATCTCTTCATGATTAGAGACGATCGGCACTTGGATAGTTATGAGAGAAAAGTTTGGAATGGTGGAAGGTGGATAGAGCGGATATCAATCAGAACATCA
Organism: Pseudognaphalium luteoalbum; assembly: GCA_963422505.1. NCBI lineage: Eukaryota > Viridiplantae > Streptophyta > Magnoliopsida > Asterales > Asteraceae > Pseudognaphalium > Pseudognaphalium luteoalbum. The sequence continues at coordinate 83,755,512 of OY730192.1, read as the reverse complement.
ATGTATACGACGTCATCCTCGTCACTCTCTATCGCTGTGGGATCAACCTCTAGTGAATCAGGGAACTAGAAAACTGTAGGTGGTGACTGAGACTCGTCGGTGATCTGAGATATCAGTTGAGAAGAGATCATCTCAATTCCTTTTCTTCCTGAGAATCGGAATCATGACTTGATCCAGAAGTACCTCCTAGCTCGAACTGAATTCGAGGTTCAGATGAACCAAGGGCTGGAATAGTAAGTGCGTACTCAACATCATAAGGATAGTCAATCAGTGGTCCTTCATTTTCTGAGTCATTATCTGGCAGCGGATAAAGCTTCGGGTGTAGACTATCTGCATTATCTCTGCTGTCGGAAGGTATGAATCAGGAAAGTAGGTTGGTGTAGACTGATCTTCTTTTGTCTCGTCCTCCTCTTCTTCTGTTTCTTCTTCAATCTTCCCTATTAGTCGGTTATCAACTAATATGTCACGAGGAACCACGGTGTCATGATTCTGATCAGACAGACAATGCTCAACTCTCCACACTCTCCTGTGAGGGAGTCAGTGGCCCTTGTTATTGAACACATTTGCTCGTGGGCGAAGGAATAGAGTAGCAAGTCTACAACAAGTCTAACTGTTCTTAATACCATAAAGACTATAAATTTAGCAGACAACTAACTTAGCAAATATGTTCGGACTTAGTTGATCAATTCCTATTAATGAAGTTTAAGCATGGTAAGCGAAGGAAAGTGTTGAGGTTTCTTGCGTACCTTACTTTATATTTCATAGGTTAAGGAAAAGTATCGATTTAAGTTGGATTTTAAACTTGCCTTTCTCAATACAATTAACAAATCCCTAGATTTTCGTAAATGGTTATTTAGCCTATAGCCTACCTAATCTAATCTAATCTAAACTAACTAATCTAATTAAAACGTTAATTAAAATGCTGACGGCTTTTTGCATAAAGTTAAACCCAGACCATGTCGGAAAATGCAATGGTAGTCCACAATGTATTTAATCGTTTACCGATGTTTCCATTGTGAACTCAATTGCTTCACGATGTTTACATGATAAGTACATTGTGATTTCAAGTGTACAATACTCATGGCAATTCCACGTAATCACATTGCATTTTATGATGCTCGCATGACGTTACAATTGAAACCATAGTTTTACACAGATAACTATTGACCAAGTAGTAAGGTTCGTGACTCCTCTTTACAAGGTTACAATCACGTTTGTTAATCGAAAGGCGAATGTAAGTTTTAGGTTTAAAATCTTATTCAGTTCATAAAGTTTCCGTTTTATAATGTCGATCCATAATACAACTACCTTCGGTCGTTACCGGCTTCCATACATATGTACTTTGCTTAAAAGCATTTACAGCACTATACCGAGTAAACAGTCGAATAGGGACCGTCATATTATTTCACGACATATTTAAAGTCATCCCACAATTATATATGCTAACTACATCACAACAAATACAATAGTAATCTACTCGCTAATCATGGCACAAACTATCTCTAGGATAATTAAAGTAATCAAGATAGATAAGGATAGAAATAACCGAGATTAATATGCGAGAAGGAGTAGACTTGAATTAATAAGAGTTGCTCCAAGCGTACACCAACGATTACAAATACGTTCCTCACTAAGGACTACAAGCACGTTCCTTGCTTCTATTTTAACTAGCCTAATACTAATAAAGAAAGAAAGAAAAGCTAGAAGCTAGAGAAAGAAAGTGTGAAAGTGCCTAGGTATGTTGGTATCCTAGTGCCCTTGCTGTCCCTTTGCAAATGAGCCTCATGCCTCCTATTTATAGGAGAGTTTTGGTGCATTTTAGCAAGTGAAAGCTCACAATAGCAAAAGGTGGAAAAGGTAGTGGCACCGGGTATGAAAAAGGTGAAAAGGTGGTGCACCGGGTACGGAAAAACACGTAAAGTCTAGCACCGGGTACGAAAAAGGACAAAAAAGCACGATCCGTGCGGGTGGGTGGCAGCCGGTGGCATCCAGGTGGTAGCCGATGGAGGCCTGGTGGCTGGCCGGCGGCGGCTGGCTGCTACCTGAACCAGCCCGCTGCCTGTTGCCTCGTTTCTCGATTCCTGCGTGTTTTCTTCGTTATGCGTCCATTTGCGTCGATTCTTTTTGCGTTGGATTCGTAATTCAAAAACGAAGCTTTTGATTAAAAGAAATCCCAAAAATATGTTTCTGAACTTTAGATGTGTCGTACGAATCTTTGGATCTTCCGGAGTACGTAGAATCTTCATTCTTTGTCCGTTTTTGTTGATTCTTCTTCTGTTGGATTCGTAATTTGAAAAACATCTTAGGTCAGGTGGATGTTGGTGATGGGCACTTTTGTCTTGAAATCTCGTTTTGATGTCTTGAATCTTCAAACGTGTGTGAAATCTTCATTTTTCATCCGTTTTGCTTGATTTTCATCGTGCAACCTTGTTTTGATCATCTTGGCATGATACTATTGATTTGTAATGTTTTTGAGTTAAAGTGCCAAGAATCATTCAAGAACGAGAGAGATATCGGTAGTAAAAACGTGACTTTTTACGCGATATCAACTATCATTCCTCCTTTCTTTGAACCACTTGAACGGGGCTAACCCAAGGTGAATCGGAAATGGGATAGATCAATCCAGCATCCAAGAGTTTGATAACTTCTTGTTTGACCATGTCTTGAATCTTAGGATTCACTCTTCTCTGCCTTTGCACGGATGGTTTGAAATCGTTTTCCATGAGGATCTTGTGGGTGCAGTAGTTTGGACTGATTCCTTGTATATCAGAAATTTTCCACACGATTGCTTTCTTGTGCAATTTCAGAAAATCAATTAGTTGAGCTTTCTCTTCGGGTTTTAACTCCTTTGAGATTATTACCGGGAGCTGTGAAGTTCCTTGGAGGTAAGCGTACTCAAGGTGAGGTGGTAATTCTTTCAATTCTAGGGTTGGTGGTTCTTCAATAGACGGCTTCATTCTAGCTATCTCGTCTCTACTTAGTTTCTCGTACTCTTCTTGGAATGGTGCTTCGTCTATCTCGAGCTCAGATGTGGAGATTGATGCTATTTCGACCCATTCAGTTTGGTTTGAAAATTCGTCCATCTTTAGCTCGTATTTGTTGACTGCTGATGAGGATATTTCATCATTTCGGGTGAGAAGAATCCCTCCGTCGTTGGTGAACTGGAATTCTGGAAATTGAGCGGTTGAAGATTGGTTTATGGTGATTTTGGGATTTGGTAGTGGTGCGGGTTGGTTGGTTAGTTGTGGTTCAATTGGGGGTGTTTCCATACTCATTCCTTTAAATGAATCTAGGATTTCTTTAATTGAAGGAAATGGGTTTGGTTTGGTCCCTTCTCTTTTTAGCCAAGGTATCGGTGTACAGCATCCTAATGGAACAGCGATTGTTTTGCCATTAGTGCAAGTGGATTTCTTTTCAAGCAGGGGAGATAGTAGCTCTTCGGATGTTGTTGGTGAAGTGATTGCGGAGTGCAGCCCAGGGTCCTCATTGTATAACCTCCGAACGGTGACTACCGTGTTGGGTATCGGATCCCGGCTGGATATTGCCAATACTTCGTCGAGATGTTCATCAAAAATGTCCTGCATGATATCACACAAACCAAGGTCCTCTTCCAGAGGTTGCTTCATTAATCGATTGACATTAAAGGTGACCTCCTCCTTCCCCACTCTCAGTTTTAAAGATTTTTCGTTTACGTTGATCACAACCTTGGCAGTGTTTAAGAAAGGTCTGCCAAGGATGAGCGGGACATGGGTGTCTTCCTCTATATCCATGACAATGAAGTCTACCGGAAAGATGAACTTATCGACTTTTACCATGACATCTTCAGCAATCCCTCGAGGGAGTTTAACTGATCTGTCTGCTAACTGAATGGTCATACGAGTAGGTAATAGGTTATCTAATCCTAATTTCTTATAGAGGGAATAAGGCATAAGATTAACACTACCACCTAGGTTGGCTAAGCCATTACTGATTTGAATATCTTGGAGAAAACAAGGTATGGTAAAGCGTCCAGTATCGCCTAGTTTAGGTGGAAGATCATGTTGCACAATTAAAGAACATTCAGCATCCAAGGGTAGACTAACTATTTGCCTAAGATTTTTTTTGTTTGAAAGGAGTTCTTTAAAGAATTTGGCACATGAAGGCATTTCTACTAAAGCATCTAATAATTTAACATTTAAGTGTAGGCTTTTAAACATTTCCAGATATTTTCCGAATTTGGCTTCTTGCTTTTCCTTTTTAAGTCTTCCAGGATAAGGTATTCTTGTACGAGGTACATTATCCTGAGTTTGGGCTGGTGATGGGTCAGGGATGTCAATTGACTCATGTTCACTAGGTATAGGTGTAGGCAAAGAAGTGTTTGCGGGGGTGTTATCTGGTGGTGATGGATCAACTTTGGTTACTTTTCCTCCTCTTGTTACGATTAACACATCGTCACTTGGTGGATGAGTGGTGTCATTAGTGCTTGCCGATGTACTTTCCTCAATAAAACTTAGGATTTTCAAAATGGATTCTGTGTAGTCCCAACAAAAATCAAGCAAAAGATTAATACATGATAAAGAACAATATGAAGAACACAAAGAAGATTTTAATAGCCAAACCCCTAATCTTATTAATATAATCAACAAGACGGATACAACTTTGTATCAGGATTACAAAGAACCTTAGGGATACATGGGGGAAACGATCTCAAGTTATGAGATCGGGTTTTACCCTAATGGTAACACACAAAAAACTAAATGTCTAGGGATCTCTTTATATATAGAGTCCATCTAGACTTACAAAGAAACCTAATTGTATTAGGAAACTAAATCCCCTAATATTTCAATTTAGCCCTTCTAATTTCAGTTGTACTATTTGTCTCATCAAATTAATATGTAGGGAAATTATGACAACATAATTTTCCTAACAGATTCCATGTTAGAGATTAATTTTTCTAAAAATTTTATCATGACGTCAATGTTGTCTTGAAATCCGGTTACTCTTTTATTTATAAGGTCTTGTTCAAGCATAAAAAGTGGCAAAAGTGATTTTGAGGAAAATATGTGGCTTATGGGGGAAGAATTATCCAAAAGTTAGGTCCAATCAGGATAAAGTGTTGACATGGTTGGTTAAAAAGTAAGTAAAACTAATCTAATCTAATCCTAAAGGCAAGAAATGTAACTTTTGATTGATGTTAATCTTTCAAAAGGATCGCTAAATACTAAAGTTGTTAAGCTCCTAAAATCGGTTGCCAACACTCCCCGGCAAAGGCGCCAAAAACTTGTTGCACTGCACACCAGTCGTTGTAATTTCTAATGGAGATGCAGCACAGCAGTGGATTTTTAATTTGTAAGGTTGGGGCCTAGGGTTACTACTATTGCTAATCTAAGGGCTGGCAAAGGATAAGTATAACCTAGAGTCGTTCTTCAAAGCACGACGAATTGAAACTAGGAGGGTTTAAGAACTTTTATGAACTTAGTTGGGGCTCAGAAAGATGGTTTTGGTTTTGGGTTTTTTTCTAAATTAAAATTAAATTTAAGATAAACTAAAAGGTGGAGGTTACTTCGGGCGTTCAGCAATTAAAGCGATTGTCTACTATGAAGTGGTTTAGGTGAAGTTTAAGAACTTTCACGATGATTAAGGCTAAATATATTTGTTGAGTCACTGATCGCTGAACTCAAGTGGTCACTGATCACAAGGATTAAGGGGGAGATTATATAGGAGATTGTTGAAGTCATTATTCGCTGATAAGTGAAGTCACTGATCATGCTATATGTTCACAGTCTCTGATCTTCTCAAAAATGTTCCATGAAGAAAATGATTCAAGTCAAGCTCCTGTTGCTGAAGGTCTCTAAGTCGCTGATCATATGTTAAACCAGTAGATGAAGATCTTATCAAGATAAAAGACTCAACTATGTGTGTCGCTGATACTCATCTATCAGCGAGAGTCTCCAAGTCTTCTTGAGTTCTCTCTTCTGCTGAATAAAAGAAGTCACTAAAGATTAGCTGTTCAAGTCATTCTTTAGAGCATGTTAGCTTGCATCGAGAATGAGGAGAATTGTTGTTTCTATCAGTGACTGCAGCATTTAATGCCGCATTAAATAAGAAGTTGACATTCGGCATTATTACGGCGCAGCACGTGTTCCTCGAAACTTGAAAAGAGTAACGTGGAAGCATTTGATTGGTTTATGGTACAAGGTGATATTTCCCAAGACAGAATGTCGTGCCATGATATATCACATCTCAACTACCTCTCCAATCAAGCAGCGACACGTGTCCTTCAGATCCGGAAATTAAGGATTTCAGCGTCTATAAATAGCATAGTATGTTGTACTTCATTTTGTGTCGATTACTTGTATTGTCACTTGTTTGTCAGTGACCAGTTTGTCTAAGATACAAGTAACACCAGCGAGTGATCTAGTAGCGTGTTTGTCCACTACTAGTTTACCGCAGCGAGTGAGCAAGTTAGCGTGTTTGTCCACCACTGCTCATCTCCTTTGTAATAGCTGCATTGTTTGATTTGGATTAGCTTTGGCTAATCTATTCCGCAATCAACAAGAGATAAATTTTATCAATAAAAGAATTTATCTTTCAGCTAGAATTGCATCAGCAACTGAACTGCTTATCTTATATATATATTTGTGTTCATATTGCTGTTTCTTTAATACGATTAAAAACTTACTAAACAAGCTAACACATTATAACAGAAAAGTTTTTAATTGTATTCAACTCCCCCCCCCTTCTACAATTAACTCACTGTTAACGATTTACAATCACTAACATAATAGTGATTAGGGACTCACAATTGGTATCAGAGCGGAGTTGGTTTAAAATATAATTTAACCAGATCTGCAATGGAATCCGTTAAATACAGTTGTGTTGATTCTGAGTACCAGAAGGGAAATGGCTCCACTACAAAATCTCCAGCTTTTGACCCATCAAGAATTGAAACCTGGATGTCCAGGATGATGATGTTCTTAGACCTTGTTGATGATCGTCTTTGTTCTATAATAACTGACGGTCCTCACACCCCACTGTCATTATTCCTGCTGTTGCAGCCACTGCAACCACTCCTGCATTACCAGAAATGGTTATGCCAAAAAGGGAGGAACAATGGACAGATGAGGACAGGCGCATGGTCAGGCTGGATAAACAAGCTAAAATATACATAAGCATGTCACTTCCTGATGAAGTGTTTGAGTCCATTAGATTGTGCAGTACAGCGAAACACATGTGGGACACTCTGAGAAATATATATATTGGAACCCCCGACATTATTCGCTGTAGAGAAGTAAATCTGACTCGTCAGTATGAACTGTTTGCCATGGAACCCAATGAGACACTGGCCTCCACCTATACTAGATATCAAGCTTTAATAAATAAAATGGAAAAGGCTAATATAGGAAAGGACCAAAGATTTGTTGTCGAAAAATTTCTAGAACTGTTGCCTAGAAAAGTTTGGGGAACCATTGCAACATGTACTCGCCAACGTAATGATTATACTTCTCTCAATCTAACTCAAGTTTATGGTATATTGTTAAATTGGGAACAATCTGAGAAACAGGCTGATCAAAGTGAGCACATTCGTGCTGCACTAGGCAGTCAAAAGATTTCTAATGCCCTTGTAGCTGAGCTAGAAGAGATTGATCAAAAGCAAAAAGTTAAGATCACCAAGTTGAGTTCAAAGTCACTGATTGCAGATGAGGAAGGTTGTGCTGCTGACAGTCAGTCTGAAGTCAGCTATGAAGAAGGACTAGAGAAGCTGGAAAGAGATATGGCCATGATGGTTGCAAATTTCAGAAAGAACACAAGGTTCAACAAATTTGCTGGTGCACCATCAAGTGACATCCCAAAGTCAAAAGGCGACTGCTACAAATGTGGCAAACCTGGTCACTTTGCAGCTGACTGTAGATCCAAAGCTGTCAATCCTCTCCCTGAGCAAAGGCCCAGCTTCAGAAATGACAAGTACAACAAGTACAAGTCAAAGTACAAGAAGCTGAAAGCTCTGTCCAAAGCTGGCAAGAAGAAGGGAAAAGGGTTCGTCACTGAAGAAGGATCCTTCAGCGACTCTGACTCAACCTCGTCATCTGATGAAGAAGAAGCTATGATTTGTTTAGATCGGGATTACTGCCTGATGGCTGATGATGCTAACTTCCATGAAGACATCAAGGAAGTAGCTAAGAAATGTTCAGCATTCGGCTGGGATCCAGAGACTCTCTACAAGGTACATTGCTTTAAATCAGCTTCAGTGACTGAAAAGGAGAATATCTTTGAGACTTTGATAGTTGATTTATCAAATGCTCATGATATTCAGAAAAGGGAAGAATGCATGATCAATGACCTAACATCAAAACTTAAACTTCAAGAAGAAAATTTGTTGAAAATGAAAGATCTAAAACTTGAACTTGATGCACAAATACATGCAAATCAAATGTGCATTCAAGAGAAAGTAAATTTTGAAACCAAATTCTCTCAACTCAATGAAGTTATAAAGTCATGGTGCAAATCTGCATTAAACGTAAATCAGTGTGTCAATAATCAAATTCCAAAACAAGTGAAAGCTATTTTGGGAGGTGATTATGATACAGCTGCTTCTCTGGCTGATGCAACAAGCATTGATCAAATATTCAAGCCTGATCAACCCTTTTCAAACTTCGTTTTTGAGCCAATGTCAGTCTTCAGCGAGACTAAACCAAATCACTTTGTTAAAAGCTCGCTGGTCACTGACAATTGTGATATAGCTGCAAGTATTGATGAACTGAAAGACTTGAGCATAAATAAGTCAACAACTAATCCAGTTTCCATCAGTTTTACTGCTATTAATCAAAAGTTATTTAGCAACCTCACCTCTGACACCCCAGTGACTGATGATCTTGTCATAAGTGACTTGGAGTCAAAGAAACAAACTGAGATAGTAAGTCTGAACTCTTTTAAATCTCAATCAAATCAGCATACTGAGCAAAAGAAGTCTAAAGCCACGAATAAAAAATGCTATAAGTGTGGAAATAGACAACATGTGTCAACAGATTGTTCATCAGTACAAGCTTGTGTCCAACCAACCACCAGCAGTGAGTCAAATGTCTTACTGGTCAGTGGAAGCCAAGTTCAAGGCTTGTCCACTATGAACCCATCTCAGGATGGGTTCAAAAATTGAACTAACATTTTACTCCTGATGTAGGGCATTCTTAGAGAGACAATCTGGTATCTGGATAGTGGGTGTTCCAGACATATGACCGGATGTAAGTCCCTGCTCAGCGACTACCAGGATGAAAGAGGTCCTGATGTAGTTTTTGGTGATAACAACATTGGTAAGACCAAAGGGTATGGGGTCTTGACCAATGGAAATGTCATGTTTAAAAGGGTGGCATATGTTGAAGGACTGAAGCATAATCTATTAAGCATCAGTCAGTTCTGCGATGCCAAAAGTAAGGTGCTATTTGATCATGAAGCTGGAGTTGTTTACAACAAGAATGGAAGTGCTATCCTGGGTGCTCAAAGGAAAGGAAATACATATGTAGTCAATATGGACTCAGCACAATCAGGAACATGCTTTTATTCCATAACCGTTTTAGAAGAAAAATGGTTATGGCATAAGCGTCTTTCTCACCTGAACTTCAAGGCCATCAGCAAGCTCAGCAAGAATGACTTGGTGAATGGTCTTCCAAAGCTTACTTATGACAAAGACAAGATTTGTTCAGCGTGTGAGAAGGGAAAGCATCACAGCTCTTCTTTCAAAAGCAAACAAACATCTTCAGTGACAGAATGTTTTCAACTGATGCATATGGATCTGTTTGGTCCAGTGAGTTCTCCCAGTCTTGGTGGTAAAAGGTATTGCTTGGTAATTGTGGATGAATATTCCAGATATACTTGGGTATTCTTCCTCAAAGCCAAAAGTGATGCAACACAGGAAATCATATCCTTTATCAAAAAGATGGAAAACTTAAATGATTGTTCAGTTAAACATTTAAGAAGTGATAATGGCACTGAATTTAGAAATGTTGACCTTGAAAGTTTCTGTGATTCAAAAGGTATTTCTCAAAACTTCTCTGCACCAAGAACACCTCAACAAAATGGTGTTGCAGAGAGGAGAAATAGAACCTTGATTGAATCAGCAAGGTCAATGCTCATAGATGCTGGTCTTAAGACCCATTTCTGGGCTGAAGCAGTTAACACTGCCTGCTACACTCAGAATAGGTCTCTGATTGTCAAGAGACATGATAAGACAGCCTATGAGGTGTTAAGGGGGAGAAAACCTGACATAAGTTTTCTTCATGTTTTTGGCAGTACCTGCTATGTCTTAAACAAAAGAGATCACTTAGGAAAGTTTGATCCCAAAGCTGATGAAGGTATATTTGTTGGTTACTCAATCATTTCAAAAGCTTTCAGAGTTTATAATAAAAGAAGGGAATGTATTGAAGAATCAATGGATGTTACCTTTGATGAATCTTATGATGAATCACTCACTGATCCAATAGACTATGAAAATCTTATTTTTAATACAATCAGTGATGACAAGCATGAGGTTCATCCATCAGATTCTGAAAGGGAAGATGATGTCCCTGAAGGTACTTCTGGCGCTACTTTAGCTAACAATGATTCAGGAACTTCATCTTTGCCTATTAATATCCCATCATCATCATCTCATCATCTGCATCAAAATAATAACACTCACTGTGCAAATCAAAGCTTAAACATTAATCATGCTTCTAATGCTGATGTGTCTGGTGGATCATCTCTGAATAATCAAGTCACTGCTGAACCTCAGCGAGTGACTAAATGGACTAGACATATTGATAATCAATTGATTATTGGTGATCCACAATCCAAGGTCCAGACCAGATCAGCATCTGCTAACGTTTGTTTGTTTGTAAGCTTTGTGTCACTGATTGAGCCCAAGAAAATTGATGAGGCACTCACTGATCATCACTGGATAGCTGCCATGCAAGATGAGCTATCTCAGTTTGAAAGGAATAAAGTGTGGAAGTTAGTACCTCAAGTAGCTGGGAAATCTGTGATTGGAACAAGATGGGTGTTCAGAAACAAGATGGATGCTGATGGTGTTGTAATAAGGAATAAGGCTAGACTGATTGCACAAGGTTACTGTCAGCAAGAAGGAATTGATTACGATGAAGCCTTTGCACCAGTTGCTAGGCTTGAAGCAATCAGGTTGTTCTTAGCATATGCAGCTCACAAGAAGTTCAAGGTATATCAAATGGATGTGAAAAGTGCCTTCTTGAATGGAAAGCTGCAGGAAGAAGTGTATGTAAAGCAACCACCTGGATTCACTGATCCCAAGCATCCAGGTTATGTCTATAAGCTGGAGAAAGCTTTATATGGACTAAAACAAGCTCCTAGAGCTTGGTATGACACTCTCTCTACCTTCTTAACTAACTGTGGGTATGTCAGAGGTAAAATTGACAGCACACTTTTTATTAAAAAGGATAAGAGAGATGTTATATTGGTCCAAATTTATGTTGATGATATTATTTTTGGGTCTACTAACAATGACTTGTGCAAGGAATTCAGTGACCTCATGACTAAAAGTTATGAAATGAGCATGATGGGTGAACTAACATTTTTCCTTGGTCTGCAAATAAAGCAAACCAAGACTGGTATTTTTATAAATCAAGGAAAATATGTTAAGGATTTATTAAAGAAATTTGAATTCACCAACTGCTCATCCCTTGCTACACCAATGTCATCTGCAGTAAAATAACATGCTGATCCTGATGGTAAATCTGTAAACATCACTGCTTACAGAGGAATGATCGGGTCACTGCTGTATTTAACTGCTAGTAGACCAGACATTATGTTTGCTACTTGTCTATGTGCTAGATATCAGGCTGATCCAAAGGAATCCCATTTGCTCGCTGTCAAAGAATATTCAGATATCTGAAGGGTACACCAAATCTTGGTCTCTGGTACCCATCTGGTTCAGATTTCTCACTGAAGGGATATTCAGATTCTGATCATGCTGGATGCAAAATGGACAGAAAGAGTACCTCTGGTAGCTGTCAGTCTCTTGGAGAAAAGCTTGTAAGCTGGTCAAGTTAGAAACAAAATTCTGTCTCAACTTCCACTGCTGAGGCTGAATATATCGCTGCTAGAGCTTGTACTGCTCAAATTCTGTGGATGAGAAATCAGCTCGCTGACTATGGCTTTGACTTTGGCAATGTTCCAATTTATTGTGACAGTCAAAGTGCTATTGCCATAGCAAATAATCCTGTGATGCACTCAAGGACAAAGCATATTGATGTCAGATATCACTTCATCAGGGACCACGTCATGAAAGGTGACATTGAATTGCATTTCATTCCAACTGACTACCAACTCGCTGACATATTTACAAAACCTTTAGATGAGAAAAGATTCACCTTTCTCATCAGCGAGTTGGGAATGTTGAACTTAAATGATTAAAACCTGATTGTTTAATAAAAGGTAATTACAGAATATATAGTTTATAATTTTAACTTGCTGACCTATTATTCTCACTGATGTAATCAGCAAGAACAATAAGTTAGCATAGTTATGATCAATAAATTATATACTTTGTAACTGTACATGAAAATTCTTTATATCACATAAATAAAATATATCTTATGCTTCACAACCTTGACTAGCTGATTAGATTAGTATTCTAAGTTGTAATCTGATCAGCGACATCAAATATGAAACATAATATTTATTTTATTTTAAGATATAACTTATTTTCATCTCGCTGAAACATAATGTATCAGCGAAAGTTTGTTATTATTTAATATAGCATTTATTTCGACATATATTCCTTACAATTAATACATTTTGTATTTAATTTTTAACGATTTATATTCTTAGTAAATGCCTTATTAAAATATCTCATGGGAACTCGAAAAGGTACACTTTTTCTGACACCTCGTATACCTTTCCGGCGCACCACTCCCATCACCATTTAATGTTACCACTCTTCACCATCATCACCCTACTCCCCTACCACCAACCACAATTTTTTTTTACTTTTTGACCACGTACATACTCGTTTTGACCACACATTCTGTACCTCAGTAACCGTATATAAGCAGCGAAATCCTTTCCTTTTCATTCTTTACGCTTTCTAATTTTTCAAACTTCATCTTCTTCATTTTCTCTGCAAATATCTCTATTTTTAAATCTTCTACTTTTTCTTTTTCAAAAATGGCAAGAACTAAATTTTTCAACAACGCTTACACACCGACCCCAGAGATTAAAGCTCTTCGAGCCTCTGCGGTCAGTGAGACGCTTGTTATTACAGTTCCCAAATCTAACTATTTGGGAAATGTAACTTGCCCTAAACCTGAGTATGCGGAGGTGATAAATTTTCTTAAAAATCACTTTATCCTCCCTGCTCTTACCTTGTCTCCTGGGGAAATGAACCCAGAATGGCTCAGTAAGTTCTGGTATACCTGCACTCACTCTGTCGTCTCTGGTGTTTCACAACTCCAGGGTTTTATAGACAATGGTACCCAAACCATCACCATAACTGCCAACACCATCCGCTCCATTTTACAACTGCCGACCTATGAGTCGTACGAGTCACTGCCAGAGAGCGACGTAGCCAAACAAGGCCTCGTCGATCTTACTGAGATTGAGTGTAAATACTCAGTCGATGGCAGTGGCAACCGTAAGTACTCTATGGTCCACAAAACAAAAATGGATGGTGTTTGGAATGCTATTTTCACAAACTTTATCCAATCTTTGGGTACAAAATCAGGGAGCTATGATCAATTCAGCTCCCTGGAGGCCCAGATCAGTTGGTCACTGGTCAACTCTCTACGAGTTGACTATGCAAGTGTGATCTTTAACGAACTGATCACCAAAGTCGCTGAGCCTCCCAGGGCCAAATATGTACCCTACCCTAGGTTTCTCTCACTGATCTTCAGGGATCAGTTTGCTGCCTATGATAGGGTATCTTTTCAAGGTTTTGAGCCGACCCTGGTAGGATCTCAAATTTTTGCTAAACCAGCGACTGCGGTGTTACCCGCTTTTATGAAACACCTGGGGATCCTTGCACCCCAGCCTGTAACTTCTGTACATATGTCAGTTGCTGCCCCCTCATCGACCACGTCACTGAACACACCCCCAGTGACTACTGTTGGTCAACCACCAGTCAAGAAACCACCCACTGCTCCCAAGAAAAAAATCCAAATTAGGGTCCCTGACATTAAAGGATCAGGGACATAGCAAAAAGAAGACATCTACGGATGCCAGTGGTGAATCAGTAACTGTACGTTCAGTTGCTGAGGGCACCACTGCTAAACCCTCAGCTTTACCTGCTTCACTGGACTCCCGAAAGTCCAGTGACTCTATAAAGGGACAACTACAGACAGCTGCAGTGGATCAAACCACTGTTAGCAGTGATTCGGGTGCACCCCACACCCTCAGATTGAGTCAACCCAGCCACTTGTCATCCTCACAAAAGGGTGACATTTCATTCAAAGGGCAAGTGACATCAGTGGGTGATAACACACTCATAGCTGATGTCACACCACTGGCTACAGACCCGGGCCACCTCTCATCTATCACTGCACCGGCTGTCAATGTCTCACCACTGACCCATGGTGAGATACAGGTCGCTACCTCTATTTCCAATGAACCACCAGCAAAATCACAAGCTGATGATGAGGAAATCATGCCCATGGACACCTCAGAGGACACCCAACCCATTCCTCCACCCACATCCAACTCTCCTATCAGAGAGCTTACCCCCACCTCTTTCTCCAGTGACAACATCCAAGTTGCTGCTGATCAGACCACACCCCCTGATCATGTAGCCCAATCTACACCTACCCCCATTATTGTTACCCAAACTACTCCCACAAACACCTCCACTCACTCCACATCAGATCAGCTACTGATGGAGTACATTGCCCAATCCCAAACCCAAATTAAGATGCTCACTGAAGACCGTGAGGCACTTATTGGCAATGTCTCTGTCCTCCAGAAAGCTGTTACTGCTCTCACTGATGTATACAACTCCATTGAACCATGGAGCACATCTGTTAGTGAGAGAGTACAAACAGTAGCTGATGCTAGTGCTGCAATCAACCATGCAGTCACTGAGCTAGCCTCCACCTCCACCACCAACTTTACCACTCATGCCACTGCCATTGCCCAACTCACCACTAACCAAAATGACTTAGCCATTTCTGTATCCAACTACCTGTATAACACTGACAAAGTTATTAAGGTACTTCCACAGGTTGTCTCACAGCTTACAAAGACAAGAGCTGAGGTCGCTGCCCTGCGAGAGGAAAATGTTGCTTTCACTGATCAGATACTCAGGGCAGTTGATCAGTTTGAGCGAACCAGTCAGGGGGAGAGTGAAGAAGAGGACTTTGTCTCTGATCCTGAGATGCCCCGAAAGATGACTGATCCGCTATCAAACAAAGCTCACAGGGACATTGTGCTCAACACTTATGCACTTCGTCCGATCGCTGAGCAACCGGAATTGGAAGCCCATGCAGTTGCTGAACTGTATTGGGTAGATATGGAGATAGCCACTGATGTGGTGGATATAGCTGAGAGCTTTCCTGAGTTCAATGCTGAAGAGCTCAGGAACTACAATGGGCTGGTACAGCAATGGGCAGTGGATGAAGCTGCTAGGTTAGAGGGTACCTCAGTGAGCTATGAATTGGCTCGCTGGGAATGGATGAATAGGGAGGTGGTAGATGATGTATCTGATGATGAGGAAGATGATACCATCATGCATGATGCTGATGATAATGATGATGACAACAATGATGATGGCCAGGGAGGTGGTCATGGAAATGGTCAGGGTTCAGAAGATGAAGATGATGTAAATATGGAGGATCAGCAACCCATATCATCTTTCATGAAGAGAAAAAGGACCAGTGACTCCTCTCCTGCATCTACTCCTCCATCAAAGAAACAACAGGTCAGTGACCCTCAATCACATACTGTCATATCTGAGGTAACTGTACCTTCATCTCCACCAGCAACCCAAAACCTACCCTCACCCATAGCAACTACAACTACAACAACCCAAATAACCACACCTACCCCAGCAACAATAATACCAATCCCCACAGCAACTCCCTCCAACACTACCACTTCAGATACCTCCCCTACAGCATGCCTTTCCTCTGACTCAGCCTCAGATACCCCCTGTCCTGATGAAACAAAAGAACAGAGAGTTGCCAGAAAGATAAAGGCAAGACAGGACAGGGAGCAGGAGATGATAATGCAAATAACCTTTCAGGCTGAGTTAAGAGAGGAACAAGAAAGGAAAAGGTTGCTAAAAGAGCAATCAGATGCTGACAAAGCATACCTACTGGAATTGAGCTCTAAAGATGCCAATGAAAGGGCCAGACTTCTTAAACAAAAGAAAGATCAAGAAGAGTCTGATGCTGCAATTGCCAGGGTACTTGCTGAGATAGAAGAGAGTGAGCTAGAGCAACAAAAACTGAAAACATCAGCTAGCAAGAGCTCTAAAAAGAAAGGGGGAGCTGTCAGAACAGCAGTGGATAGGAAATGGGATGAAATAGATAGAAAAAGATTTGCTGCCCGAATGACAGGGAGATCAAACCCTGCACCTATTACCAAGGTAAAATTGAAGAAGTCCAAGAATCAATCTCAACCTCAGCTGCTTATTCAAAGAGGTTCAGAGACTCAAGCCATGCTACTTGATCAAGTATGCAAGCTGCACAGAGAAGAATGGAATGAGATCAGGCTTGCTATCAGCCACTCTACAAGTGCAGCTAAAGCTGATGTCCTGAAAAAGATTGATAGACTATATCAAAAAATGGTGTCACTGCAACTTCTCAGACCAGAAGACACTGTCACATTTGGTGAAGAGATTGTTCAGCCACCAAGCCCAAGGTATAGGTCAGGCACTAGCAGCATCTATCGAATCCCCAACACTTCAAGGTTAAATCTATCTATCCCTGCTGGTGTGCCAAAGCTTGAAGGACATGAAGTCACTGAGGGGGAGAAGGGTCTGGTATACAGGGACCTAAATGGTGCCCTTAGGTTTCAGAGAGAAGCTGAACTTGAGAAGGTTGATCAAGAACAACTCATACACCTAATCAGGTCAGCTAGCATGCTTCCTACAAATTCAAAGATCAGAAAAGCTATTCTCGATGAAGCCTTGGCAAGAAAATTCAGATACCTGCCCTCCAAAGACAAGTACGAACTTGAAGCTGAGCTTGGCATAGTGAAAGAGGAGATGTGGAGAGATAAATAATTTAGATATTTTGTAATAGTTAGCTTCTGTAAATATTTATTCAATGATATAAATGAGGCTTGACACAGAAAATCTACAAGTACAAGTCACTAGGCGACCTACCTACTGTCAGAGACTTAAATCTTTTCAACAACAAAAATTTACAAGTACAAGTCTCTGTGCAACCAACTTATCTTCAGAGACTAAAAACTTTCCTGCAACAAGTTTGTCTAAGGGAGCTTTGACTTAAACCATTTAGGGGGAGATTGTTGAGTCACTGATCACTGAACTCAAGTGGTCACTGATCACAAGGATTAAGGGGGAGATTATATAGGAGATTGTTGAAGTCATTATTCGCTGATAAGTGAAGTCACTGATCATACTATATGTTCACAGTCTCTTATCTTCTCAAAAATGTTCCATGAAGAAAATGATTCAAGTCAAGCTCCTGTTGCTGAAGGTCTCTAAGTCGCTGATCATATGTTAAACCAGTAGATGAAGATCTTATCAAGATAAAAGACTCAACTATATGTGTCGCTGATACTCATCTATCAGCGAGAGTCTCCAAGTCTTCTTGAGTTCTCTCTTCTGCTGAATAAAAGAAGTCACTAAAGATTAGCTATTCAAGTCATTCTTTAGAGCATGTTAGCTTGCATCGAGAATGAGGAGAATTGTTGTTTCTATCAGTGATTGCAGCATTTAATGCCGCATTAAATAAGAAGTTGACATTCGGCGTTATTACGGCGCAGCACGTGTTCCTCGAAACTTGAAAAGAGTAACGTGGAAGCATTTGATTGGTTTATGGTATAAGGTGATATTTCCCAAGACAGAATGTCGTGCCATGATATATCACATCTTAACTACCTCTCCAATCAAGCAGCGACACGTGTCCTTCAGATCCGGAAATTAAGGATTTCAGCGTCTATAAATAGCGTAGTATGTTGTACTTCATTTTGTGTCGATTACTTGTATTGTCACTTGTTTGTCAGTGACCAGTTTATCTAAGATACAAGTAACACCAGCGAGTGATCTAGTTTCGTGTTTGTCCACTACTAGTTTACCGCAGCGAGTGAGCAAGTTAGCATGTTTGTCCACTACTGCTCATCTCCTTTGTAATAGCTGCATTGTTTGATTTGGATTAGCTTTGGCTAATCTATTCCGCAATCAACAGGAGATAAATTTTATCAATAAAAGACTTTATCTTTCAGCTAGAATTGCATCAGCAACTGAACTGCTTATCTTATATATATATTTATGTTCATATTGCTGTTTCTTTAATACGATTAAAAACTTACTAAACAAGCTAACACATTATAACAGAAAAGTTTTTAATTGTATTCAACCCCCCCCTTCTACAATTAACTCACTGTTAACGATTCACAATCACTAACATAATAGTGATTAGGGACTTACAATATTTTATTATCATGACACCTTTAAGGCAACAATCAAACAAGAACATGCAATAAGACAATCAAGGTAATGATTCAATTTGAGCATACAAAGGTGTTATCTAAGTCGAGGATATTCCGAAAGTTGTCTCAGAAATATCGTCTGTTTGAATTAAATCTTAATCTACCTCTATTTCCATGTTTAGTGTCTCTTAGATCCTAGTGTGGTCCAGAGAACACCGGTCATGTCGAGCTCAATGATTCAATCTAACATAGTATAACTAAGTGACCTATACCCTATGAGTTAGCTACGTTCATTTTTGGATAAGGTTTTAGTCATAACATGAGTTGGGCAGATAAATGATAAAGATTCAATTCCTACATCTATTTATAATTAAAGCATCCGCAATCTCATGACATACAATACAATCACATATTTAAACTCTTCCTAAACGACTATCATAGCAGACAATTGAGTTATTTCGTTAATCATGGCAATTTTCGCATGCATATTTAAATTTATTAAAGAAAGAACAAACATATTAAATATGGAAGATAGATTAACACCTGAAGAGAAGTACAATAACTCGTAGCTAAAATATGCGTCCCGGAGCACCTCCGTACAAATCTTCCTTGATTAGTTAATTAGCTAGCCTAGTTAACTAGGAGGAATTAAAAATTACAAATAAAGAAAGGTATTTAAGTAAAGGTGTGTAGATGCTAAAAGATAATATTCAAGATGTCTTCAAATGAGGTTTAAGGGCTGCTATTTATAGGTGAAAAGTGGCTCACGTTAGCATCCCTAGGCTCACATACGAAAAAGTAGCGAAAGGTGGTGCACCGGGTATGAAAAAGTAGCGAAAAGTGGTGCACCGGGTACGAAAAAGTAGCGAAAGGTGGTGCACCGGGTACACGCAAGGACGGAAAAGCGGAAAAGAGACGGGGGTATGGAAGGCAGCACCGCCCACCACCTGGCCGGCGGTGGCTGGTGGCTGGCCGGCGGCAGCTAGCTGCCACCCGCCCCGGTCCGTCGTCTTTCGCTGTGTTGCTTAATTCGCGCGTATCTTCTTCGTTATGCGTCCGTTTGCGTTGATTCTTTTTGCGTTGGATTTGTAATTCAAAAAAGAAGACTTTGATGTAAAGATATCCCAAAAATATATCTCCTATCTCCAGATATTGCGTAGGAATCATTTGGATCTTCCGGCGGGCGTAGAATCTTCATTCTTTATCCGTTTTTGTTGATTCTTCTTCTCTTGGATTCATAATTTGAAAACGAACATCTTGGATGAGATGGATGTTGATGATGGGCACTTTTGTCTTGAAATCTCGTTTTGATGCCTTGAATCTTCAAACGTGTGTGGAATCTTTGTTTTTCATCCGTTTTGCTTGATTTTTATCGTGCAACCTTGTTTTGACCATCTTGGCATAATATCATTGATTTGTATTGTTTTTGAGGTTAAAATGCATAGAATCGTTCTAGAATGAGAGAGATATCGGTAGTAAAAACATGACTTTTTATGCGATATCAAGGGTCAAGCAACAATGTCACAAGATGGAGGTATTTTTACATACCAAATGGAGCGGTGTCGAGAAGCATTTGTCGGCTTTGTGATTCAAGAAGCTTTGCCGTTCAACCACTTTGACAACCCTCAGATTACAAAGGTTATTCAAAATACTCTTCAACCCCGATATAATCATGTAAGTCGTCTTACCCTTAGTCGTGACGCACTTAAATTGTGGAAAAACGCTAAAATTCAACTAATAACCGGTTTTGAAAACTTAACTACAAGTGTATCATTAACAACCGATATTTGGTCGGCTTCTCATGGTTTGCCCGGTTCGTACCTTTGTGTTACCGCGCATTGGGTTGATCCTGCAACTTGGCAAATGATGAAACGTACAATTGCTTTTGAAAACTTTGACTATCCTCACACGGGTCAAAATCTATTTTGCATGTTACGAGATGTAATGAAAATGTTTAAATTAGAACAAAAGGTTTTTTCTATCTCGTATGATAACGCGAGTAATAACACAAATGTCGTTCAAAAATTAATACTAAAATACGCACTAGTAGTAGTGCACCACCTTTGAAAGGAATTTTTGTGACACCCGTCAAATTAGGACTAGTAGTTAGTGCCTAATCAAGTTTTAATACATGTAATTAGTTCTGTGTTAGGCTAATTAATGTATCAACATATATATTGATGAATATATACAAGTATGTGATTTGATTAAATCGTACAAGTTTCAAATCGAATGCAATTCGATTCAATTAATACGGACGTTGGTGAACAATTTTATTAAATAATATAACATTATTTAATAACTCTATTTTATCCAAAACATTATTTAGATAATATTTCAACTCAAATTCGTGTCGTTCAAACAACAATTACGAAATTAAAATAATAAACGCGCGTACAACCGAAATAAAGTTAAAGTTACAATTTATAACCCAATTATTAAGTATTTGATGAAATACTTCAAATATAAGTTTGAATAAATATCCGTATTTTAAACCTCCTAATTAAACGTATAAGGTAATTATTTAACATTTAAACGACCGGAAAAACGAACACCGCACGGAGCGCAAACACGGGGACTAAAAAGTTGGGAGAAAACCCTTTTCCCCCTCCCCAAAAATCTGCCCCAAAACCCCTCTTCCCTCCTCATTCTTTTCATTTCCTTCCTCTCTCTTCATTTCCTTCATCTTCTTTTTCTCTCAAACACAAACACCACCACCACCATAAACAACCACCAATAACTACCACCAAACGGCCTTGAATCGTCACACTCATTTAGAAGAAAACGTTCCTCTCGTCACGATCTACATTTCCATCTTTCCGGATTTTCACGGCGTTAACTTCGTAAGTTTCCGACAAATCCCGACACCTCTCGTTTTCTATTGTTTTCAACTTATAATTGTTTGTCTAGGCTTAAAATGTCCATAAAAGGGTTGGGTAAAAGATTTGGACCGAACGGTGGCCGGAAAACTCATTTTCGACACAAATTCCGGCCATCAGACCGTAACGTCGCTTTTGGACCAAACTTTATGCGACGTCAGCTACTACGTCGCAGAACCTCTCACAATGTCGCATGGTGCGACATCAACCTCAATGTCGCATTAAATTGCCGACGTCGCACATAGCGACATCGACCCCTACGTCGCAAAGACCAACAACGTCGCACATAGCGACATCGACTCCAACGTCGCAGGAACCTACAACGTCGCGCATAGCGACATAACACCTAACGTCGCATTAAATTGCGGATGTCGCCCTTAGCGACGCCATGATCAATGTCGCACCCATGACCTGCGACATAACAGCCTACGTCGCACCTAGTGTCGCATGAAACAGAACCAAGAAAACACAGATTTTACTAAGTGTCGAGACCTAAAATTTTATCACTTGATTTCACCCAAATTCAAGTCCAGGTGCGTTTTTCACCAAAGCAATTTAGTAGAAATAAAAATTTTCCAAGCTGACCTGGCAGCTCGACCCCAGCCAGGGGCTCTGCCCCTTGGACCCCGCCAGGGGCTGCCGCCCCTTGGACCCCGCTACCAGGGGCGCTGCCCCCGGACCCCCGTCATTAACGGGCTTCTCCCTTACCCTAGGGTCACGAGTAACAGTGTTACATCTAAACTTTCACACAAAGTGTTAAACTTGTATAACATCAAACACGAATGCGACACAACTTCTAAAACACATTGGAACTTAGTTTTAGGTATAACACTTCAAAACCATCAAAATAATAATGTGGGATTATTGTTACAAACAAGCACCAACGGGCCGTACACATTTTCCAAACACAAGTCAAACAACCAAATCGTAGTAATTTGGATAATTCAATCAACCAAATCGTAGTAATTTGGACATTCTAAGTTGGACGAACAACTACAAGGGCAGTCTTTCGAGATGCCTACTCATGTTATAACCATTGTGTGTCTTGGACACCCTCAGGTTACAAGTCTTCGGACATCAATCCACTGCTAATCAATTCAAGTTTATTAATTTAAACCCTCAAGGCTCAGGTGAGTCTCATGGCCCCTATTTTTACTGCTTTTCAATCAGGGGTGTGATTACATTGCTCGTTTTATTTACATGTTGAACGCAAGTACAAATCAATCAAATACTACATGAGTTGTTTTCAACTAATCAATAAAGCCCTCCATAGCATAGTCTAGTAATACATCTGTAGCGTGAATGTTAGTATATGATATCATATAGGATTGACAATCCTCGTCCGGGTTAGCACGCACTAACTGGTCAAACGGACGTATTAGCATTTGGGAAGACGAGTGTAGATTAGGCACTCGTAGGAAGCAACTCAGTTAGGTTTCCTTAATTGGACCTGACACTCAAGTTAAGCTCAGACTATGTGCTCATGGCTGTATAACTTTTATTTTGCTTAATTGCATTTTAAATTCAATTATATTATAAAATCTTGCGGTTCATACAAATATGCGTTGACATACAAACCTGTGAGCTCACCAGCGTTTCGCTGACCCATTTTAGCATGTATCACAGGTGACCAGCAGTAGGTTGGACAGCTCAATCAAGAACTATTAGCTCGAGTCAGCATGCAAACAATCAGAGATTTAGCTGCATTATTATATTTTGTATAGGTTAATTATGTACTTAAATCTCTCAATTTCAAACCGGGCTAATGTAAACAATATTTTGATGTAAACTTTTGTTTTATCAATATCAATGTAAAACGACGCATGTAGTGGTCGTTCATTATATCTTTTGTGCTGTGTATATTGATTAGTCGCGCCCCGACCCGATTCGCTTCCGCAACCCGAATTTGGGGGTGCGACAATTTTCTACCATAGTAGATGTGTTGCACACATCATTAACTTGGTTGTGCAAGACGGATTAGCAGTTCCACAAATAAGTGTAGTAAAAGACACGTATAAAACTATGTTACAAGATATATTTTGCAAGGGTAAGGCTAGATACAAACATTATATGAGATTGTGTACGGAAACGGATTCCATTTTTTTAACCCCTATTGGGACATGCCCGTAAGATGGAATTCGACTTACAATATGTTTGTATGTGGTTTACACCAACGTGAGACTTTACAAGCTTTTCATTTTCAACTTGTACAAAGGGGTTATGCTAACGAATTTTCAATCGAATATTGGGAGATTATTCAAAAGATAACCGAATTGCTCAAACTTTTTAAAACCGCCACTACTTTGTTATCGGGTGTTTATTATCTCACGATCCATTTGGTACTTAACCAATTTTTTTTAATATGTTTAAAGCTAAGCGAATACAAATTTGTTGGGAATGCATACGCAATAATGGTCTCTCCAATGAAAGAAAAACTAAGAAAATATTTTAAAGAAATACCACCAGTAATTAGTTGTGCCGCCGCATTAAACCCATGTTGGAACGTTTCCGGGGTGAAATTGCTTATCGATAACATTTGTCTAGATTTGGAATTGAATGACGAGGATCCATTTTTTGCACAAAATATAAAAGACCATTTTAACAAATGTTTTAAAGATTTATTTGGTCATTATTTTCAAAAATATGGTTCAACAAATGTTTCTTCTAGTTCGGCTTCCACAATGTTTAGTTCATCTTCCTCTCGCGATCCAATGACTAACTTATATAATAGTTTAAGACAAGAAACCCATAAACGGGCAAGGGGTAATGGTAATCAAACAAACACTAGCGAATATGGAAGATATACCGGAACCAATTTTTTAAACACTATACAACCTGATGAATTTGCACAATTCGATATTTTGACTTGGTGGAAAAGGAGGGAACCTCAATTTCCCGTTCTAACAATCATGGCCCGAGATTTACTAACCGTCCAAGCTTCTACGGTAGCTTCGGAATCCGTTTTTTCACTTAGTGGCAGGGTACTATCAATACGAAGAATAAGACTCACACCGGCCTCATTACAGATGTGCATTTGCTTGAAGGATCACCTAGACGCCGCAGAACGTATACAACACATTTCAAGTTTTGAAGGTGAAATGGAATACGAAGGATATATACACGATGTCGAGGTGGAAGCGGGTATTACAATATCACTTTCCGATGAAGAAATTGCTCTCGATGAAGCTTCGCGAGAGATCATCACCGATGAAGACTTCGACCTTTGAAGAATGAAGACTACGCATTCGAAGATGTTAGAAGACTTGAATATTAATAAAACTTGAAGATTTTGAAGAATTATGAAGACTTATTTGTTTTCAAGAATATTTTTATGAAGATTTAGAAGACTTTGTTTTAAGTAATTGTTAAGTTGACTTCGTTTTAAGTAAATTGTTAAGTTATGTTTCCATTCCTAAATGATGTTTTAAGTTGAAGACTTCGTTATTTTTATGAAGATTTTGAAGAATTATGAACTTATGTTTCCATTCTTTAAAAGTTAACTACCTTGAAATGGTCAAGTATATGTGAAAATTGAAAGTAAATAAGTCAAAGTGTTGTTCTTATGGTAAATGGGTCAAAAAGTGCCCAAATGGGTCATGAAAGTGTGGTTATGTCAAAACGAGTCATGGTGTAAGTATGTAGCTTGTTGATATTGCCTTAGGTGTCAAATGTATGTTAAAATATGTTGGTAAAACGTGGATGTCTGAATGTGAGTCGTTTGTGATTTGGCTTGATCACCAAAAGCGTTCGAAATGACCATAAACTAGTCACACGTCCGAATTCTTCGTTAACACGAATTTTGAAAAAGTGTAAAAAGAGAAAGTTTTATTATGTTATAGTGGAGGTGCCTGCAAAATTTCACGTTCTAACTATTTACGAGTTAAAAATTATGCGTGTCTAAATTTCGTATTTTTTCTTAAAAGTGTGTAGGCTGTGATGATGACCCGGCTGCTTTTCCTATGAACCGGCGGGTTCATCGATAACCCGACTGTTTCTTGTGGAAACCGACGGATTTGTGAAGCTTCATAACTGATTTTGCTTATGTTAAGGTAAAATGCCAATTCACCCGGCTGATTGGTGTAAGACCCGGCTGTTCCAGGCACGACCCGACGGCTCATTGCAAACCGGTTTGAAACCGGGTTTTTGACCCGAACTGGTTTGAAACCGGTACAACCCGGGTACATTAGGGTTGGATTTTTACCCCTCTAAACCGGGTCGGGTTCGAGTTGGGTTTGGTCAAAACCCGATTTCTCAATGTTGATCGAAACCGATTCGGGTTCTGAGTTCGGGTCGGGTCGGGCAACACCCGGTTTTTGTTCACGCCTAACAACGACTGCCGAAGTGCTGAGTGCCGACTTAACACAATAACACCTGCAACTACTTTTTATACAAGAAAGCTTTTTAAATTTCTCCGAATATCTATAAACTACAATCATACATTCGATCTGATACAGTAAAGTAAAATATTATTATTATCAAAATTAAAATTAAAAAAATGGCGAGTGAGCAATCGGTGTTGGCGATTATCAGGGCTTCAAGACCTAATTTTAGAAACTCTGCTGATAAAATTGCGTTTGCTATACACTCTGTTTTCCTTGCTGCCGGTTTCAATCTCAACGCCACCGGTGCTCCGGCCTTCACCGATGACGCCCTCACCGCTCCATTCTCCGGTAATCTGTTTATACAGTATTTGTTTGTGTTTTTACGTATGTTATAATAATTAAAAAAAATAGACTAGTTTTACTTGATTCTAGGGTTTTGGTTCAATCTAGTGATTTCCAGTTTGTATGAACTAGACTTGTGGTTTACACTTTATGCATGTGATCAGGACTAATATCATTGAAAGACTCGTTATATACACATCCATGTATAGGTATGTATTGTATATCTGATTACACTTTGATCTGTATGGGCTTTAGATGAAGCAGTAATTGATGGCTGGAACGAAGTTGAAGATAATTACGCGTTTGTCTACTCAAGCCCTGAAAAAGACTCGAAGAAAGTACTTGTGAAGTGCCTTGTTATGAACAACCAGTTGTTTGTTGATGCTTTGACTGCTGGTTCTTCTAATCCTGTTCATCTCGAAATCAAGTAATCGTGGCTCTGTTTATCTGTGTGTCAATGCTGATATATCTAACTGTTTCCAATTTTGCATGCATATGTATCCAGGGTTGTATCACTGTAAACTCTGCAGTCTGCATATTGCATTATATTAATTAAATGAATTCGTGTTGGTATATTTATGTGATAGAATATACTGTTATAAGCAGTTTTTTTCTGAACCTTATGGCTATTGTGTAACTGGTGTTTCTTTCATGTAGTATTGATGATTATGCTGGAGAAAGCGATGATACGAAATACAGTTCACAGTTTAAGAACTTGGGTAAGCTTGTAGATTGCATTAATAAAGACGTCTTACCGAAGTTGAATGGTTCTTCCATGGCAAGCACATCAAAAACGGCTACAAGGTAAGTAGTTCATGTCTGAACAAATTGAAATTTACCTGCCTTTTGGCTTTTGGACTATGGGGATTACCATATTTTTTAGGAGCTCATTAGTTCTCAAATTTATACTCCGTATAAATTAAGAAATCGATTTATGTAATGTCATCTGCATTTGGTCTATATTGTTTTATTAACCGCCTTCCTCTGCAGAATTTATGCTAAATCGATTATTTAGTATTACAGTGTCATAAAGGTAATGTGTAAACCAATACTGTGCGTATTAAGTAGTAGTAGTGTGGATGTGGGTAGGTCTGTCTGTGTGTGTGGGGGATGGGGGGTTACTGAGGTTGTTGAGTTCACAGGGATCAGAAGTCACAACTTAGTACTATGAACAACCTACCTACCAACTATTGAATGCGTACAAGGGACCAGGGGCGGAGCTAGAGGGGGGGCATGGGGGCAGTCGCCCCCCTAAAAATCTTGAATTGTGGAAAAAAATAAAATTTTTAAGGTTATTAGTGACAGTTTTGGAGTTTTGCCCCCCCAAAATGATAGAAAAAAGGCAAAAAATTTTTTTACCCCCTATACGAAATATCCTAGCTCCGCCCGTGCAAGGGACATAATATTGCAAGTCTTATAAATTGATTGAACCAGGAAATGAGAAATATAGAATCAGTAACTAAGGAGATCATAGACTATTTTTATGACACTTGATTTATCGTCTTATGCTTTTGGAAAGATACTAGATTGGTAATGTATTTACACAAATGAGGTAGAAAGCACAACTATGCCTGTTTGGATTCATACCTATGTAATACAATGGGTAAATAATACGAAGAATCTTGGTAGAATTGACTTTTCACTTTTTGCTTCAAATCCTGAACTAGTCGCTACTGAATTGTATAGTCAATGGCTTTCAAGTAGTGTTCGTGTGGTGTAAACTAGAAGAGGAAAGAAGAATATGCATTAAAAAAATCAACTGAATTAAGGTATGAAAACCAAACAACCTAAATATGGAAGCCTTATTGCTGCAAATCGAATTTTTATAAAAAAATATGAATAGGAAGTAGGCCTTATCCTGTTAGTTTATGAATAGTGCAAAGTACAATGGATTAATCTATTTCCAACAATTTGATGGAGGTTATGTTTTTAGGCAACCCAAAAGTCCACATACCTCATTTGTACCATTTGGTTTGACAGAAAAATAAAAATAAAGCATCTTTTGTCATGCTCCTTACCTCCTCATCTCATACGTGTGTGTGATTACGCACACACAATTGCTTGTTGTGAGGCTTGCACTCATTCTAGGTTTTGTTTTGATTTGCACAAAGGATATGTGAAATTATTTGTAAAGTATTCACTGTAAAATGCATCTATAGAAGCGTGTAGGATTTAAACTTATTGTTTTTCACAATTAATTTGTTTATCCTACATATGTGAGTTTATGCTTTCCTTTGTAGTTCTGAACCAAAAGTACAAGACACTGATAGAGATCAGCCTAGAGCTGGACCTTTTGGACTTGAAGATTCTCGTGTTCCTTACCATCCTTCAGGGTATTTAATATTTATGATTTCTATGTTAGAAGTTTACTCATATATTGATTTGAATAGAAATGAACTATGTGCACCATTTTACTCATTGAACATCTCTTTTTCCTCTATCTCTATCACCCCTATTTTCATAGTACGACCAATTCCATCGAGATGGATCATCTTGCATGAAACGTTATAGAGGAGTAAATGTTTGACCACTTCTTAAAGTAAATTGCAGTTATCTTCAGGGTATAAGCCATATATTAAAAAAGTACCTATTTGAACAAACAATTTCTATATTAGCCATAACCCATTAGACCTCCATTTTTTGTTCAAGTATAACAAACTATAAACCAGATGAAAAAGGTAACTTTACGCCATATAAGTGCCAAGTATACGCCACAATGCCACATAAGAGCCAAGTGTACTTCACATAAGCACCAAGTCACAAAAATCATCTTTTATATGGTATACAAGTTGTATTATGAGATTTACTGGAACACAATTTTCGAGTTTAATGGGGTATTTAGGTAAAAAGTAGGTTATTAGTATCAGCACTTTTTAAAAAAGTTATGGCTTAAACCCTTATCGTCACATTCCATTTGTTGTTTGAGTTCTGTCTTCCGTTTTTTAAAATCTGAAATAAAAGTTTACTTTTATAATAACTTGGAAGCTTAAATGCAGGGTAGTATTGCCTCCAGTTTATCCTAGTACTGGTTGGGATGATGTCAATCCTCTGCCTGGTGCAGGAATGTACCCCTCAAGGTCCAATCTTTTGCGTCTTTAGCTGTTAAAAACTATTCTCTCATAATTTGGTTTGCAAGTTTACAAGTTACTGATCTTGAATCGTTCCTTCAACTCAATGTACAGGGGTATTGACGGCCATGGAATGCTTGTTGGTATATAATCTTATTCCTTTTAATCTCAATTCCCTCCATTTCATTTAAGAAATGCATATCCTTATTATGTTATTGTTCATGCAGGGCCAAATGATCCCAGATTTTTTGGCGGCGTTGGTGGAGGACGGATGGGTTTCCCAGGAGGACAGCCGTGAGTGTCTTTTTCAACTATTTTCTCTTCTTTTTCATTATAAAACGTTATTTGATGTTGGTTTTTAACTTGCAATGAAACAGAGGTGTTCCACCAGGTGCTCGCTTTGATCCTTTTGGTCCACCCGATGTTCCTGGTTTTGAGCCTAATCGGTTTACTAGGTATTGCCTCTAATCTCTTTATATGCATGTGGTTGGAATAAAAGGAAAAATAGAATTGACGGTTCTAATCGTTTATTTATGTGTTTCGATTCGGGTCAATTGGGTAAAGTAAAATATTAAGCTAGAAGGGGAATGGGTCAAATGAGTCAGATAATCACTCAAGGTGTAAATGGTTATGCATAAAAGTACAACCTACTAAATTGCTGTATACAAATCAAGTATTAACTTTGTTTAGAAAAATGGACAATTAGTTTTTCTGGTTGACCCAACTCAACCTGCATTGACCCCCACCATTCCAAAGTTTGCAAGTTTTGGCCTGAAACTGTTTTGATCCATCACCAGACCCACCTATTTCCCCAACAGCTTGACACTGAAGTTTAACTCAATCAAATTTGTTTACAGGAACCTACGCAGGCCTCCTGGTGGAACACATCCTGATCTCGAGCAACCTGGGAATGATTCAGATTTCATATAAGAGTGGAGCGTCCTAGAAGTGTTAATGTTGACTTTTCATGCCTTTCAATATGGTTCTTGTATAAATTTTGCTTATGTAATGCTTTTGTTTAGTTGGTTTAAAAATTGGTATATAAATATATAGTTGTAATAACACAGAGGTGCTTATGCAGTATGCGGTTTTCATTAGCTTACTTGCAAGACGTTATATATAAATGCTGCCCTTTATGTAATATTGCCCATTAATATGTACTTGTGTCATATGGCGCAAATCGTTAAGAAAGTTAAATTTGTTAATGTAATCTACACGCTAATTTCTCAATGAGGGTGGTAAAACTTGATTTTTGACAAATTCAAAAAGAAAACGGTCAAAAAAGAAGTAAGAAATTAACATGATTTGGCTTTTGTATCTATCTTACCCGATTTACCTTTCCAAATGGTAAGGAGACTTGTTCATATCTAACAAACACAATTACATGATCACTTAACTACTTTCATGCTTAAAAGTTAAGGATTGTATATTAGATCTTAGCTCAATCATGTATAAAGATGTACGTACCTTTTGGTTATTTTACACGTTAACTCATTAGGTTATCCGATTTCCCAAATGGTAAATAAAATGGAATAGTTCACAGGGAAATAGAATGGAAATAAGGTCCGGTGAATACTGAAATTGATCAACAAAAACTAATTTTTATTTCAAGAGAAAAGTACTTAAATACACAGTCTTTTCATCTCATATACTGGGTCAGAAATTATTTTAGCTTAATAGACCTAAAAATTGACCGAAATAGTAATCCAAACCCGGCGAAATCAGCGAATTAGACCACTTCACTGAAAATAACTGTAACGTATGACTACATTACCGCCACGTCAGCTTTTTCCAACACTAACTGAAACTGACCCCCTGCCATTAGTGACACCGTCAATTTAAGTTTTGGGTCCCACTTCAAACTGATGGAGCGTCAGAAATCCAACGGACAGTGCCATTGGCGTTAGCTCCGCCTTTTGGATCCGACGGTCAACCAACGAGGTTGATGGTAGTGACCTTAGATTCAAACAATTGAAAGACGTCGCGTGCCACACAAAGTTTGATGGTTACCAAATAATCAGCACATACATCACTTGTACTCTCTTTAGCAAAGCTTCTACATTCATTTTCATCCTATTTTAGATTTCGGTGAAGATCTAGTAGTGGGGCCTTAGATGTGTTAGTTGTCGAATTTTTTATTGACCAGACGCTTTTTTATAATGGTTATAATGTTTTTGTTAGGTTCACCTAAGCTTTTCGGCGAAAAATGCCTACCCTTACAAACATCCTCCATACCAATTCGGTGCACATCCACCCGATCCATTCAATAGCGGTGGATATGGACAAGCAAAATGGATGAGTAGTGGATCAGATATATCGATTAATCCATTATCACCCAAGATACAATACATTTACACATCGACATACATACTATAAACTATTAAAGTGTTATCGAATATAAGGGTTGTGGAAGATACAATTGTGTAAATATTATTCATATATTCGATATCTAATGTATATTTGATTTTTTTTTCTTTCTGATTATTGACTTATAACAAATCAAAATGCAAATATCCATCACAGGGAACAAAAGTTGACTTCCAACCATATAACGAAGTCAAAAATCAGCTATATAACAATAAAAAGTAAAAAGTTGACTTCCAACCATATAACGAAGTCAAAAATCAGCTATATAACAATAAAAAGTAGTTCACAACATGTCTGGTTAGCCAATATACGTAAAGATTACACAGTTACATTTGTCAAAATATATGTTTACCGATAATTATAACAATTTATATTCTATTAATGACAATGGTTATATGTGTTTGTGATTGAATTTTCTTATGTTACGTTATATTTTTATTTGTATAAATAGTATATTGGTTTCATGTCGTACTATGAAATATTTTAACACATAAAAATATCTATGGATATGGATGGTTAAAATCAAGTGATACTAATGTAGATAAGAAAAAAAAATGAATATGAATATAAATATGGAACAAGACAACACCCTATCCATATTAATCCATGTTAGATTAGTTGACTTCAAGCAAAATTATATTTTTATAAAGTAAAATATATTAGTTTTAATTAGTGAACGTATTTTTTTTTAAATATTGTTTTTTTACTACCTGTATTGTACGATGAAAAAATCTCTTTGAACCTTTTTCCACTGTGCTCAACTGCTCATTATCATCCACTCCACGGTTGGCGTCTGAAACCGACCTCGCTTGATTGCGTATATTCATTGATGATACTCGTTCCAAACACAGTAATCAACTAGTATTATACCCGGGCGTTGCCCAGTTATATAACATGCCACTATAATCAAACCACACCATAAAGAAATCATATAATATCATAAAATTGAGTTAGCATCAGAATATACAATTAGAACACACAATTAGAACATACAACTAAAAACAGAATAAAATGCCCTTCACCACAATAACTAATGACATATTTCTAACAGACAACACCATTATGCAAAAATATACTCTGTAAGTTAATAGTGTACCCTGATTCTCTTCACAATATCTACGATCGGTTGTTCCAAATAACTATTGCTAGTGTAGAGTCGCAATGCATGACCATCGAAGTTAATTGTATCATCTTGAAGACCATAGTTTCTACACCAAAAGAAAATGTGAACGTCTAATATTATCCAACAAATTGTGACATTACAAGATGGTATAGAATTAAGAGGGATAGTGTATACCCAATGAGCTCTTTTGTATGGATTGTGACATTATGACATCGTAAGAATTTTAATGGTTTTGACCCATTTGATCCTTTACACCTGTACTTCCTTATTTAAATTTAATTACTCGACCCCATATCTAATAAATAAACCCATGACGCTGATGGAAAAGATAGTGAAGTTCTGTTTGTGTAACCATAGCATTTGCAACTCCAATGCAGATATGATCAATAGTTGCTGAGAAATACGCTCTACTATAGCCCCTAGAACAAACTATAACGATAGTGGGACAAATATATAGTCATATAACTATTAATAAGTGAGAAAGTAATATATTCACCCTAGATCCCAGAATTGTACAAGACAATCCAAATCAACGCAACACCCCATTCTCCATGTTCAGTGCCATAACTCTTGGCAGCTGCGTAATAGAAATAAAAAAATAATAATTCAAATAAATTATTTACGCTGATGTCTGAAATATCTATGCAATTAAATTTCTATGATTATAAAATAACATACGCGTAATGGAAAAGTAAGTTTGCCATACATCACTATCATTGCCCATAATTGAAACCAAAGCGAATAACTGAACAAAAAACTGGGAGTTATGTTTCAGGCTTTCAGCAACACGTGCACATCAATATCTCCATCTAAATATGTTCCCTCGAATGACAGTGTTCAAGCATATTTCGGCTTGAGTGCGGATGAGGGGAATCACCTCTTTACACTGCACTAGTGTCGTAACCCGGATCGAGATAGTTCTCATCGAGAGTGGTAAAGGGTGATCGAATACCCATCTAAGAAGATGGGGTTTAGAGGTAAGAGCCTATGGAGGCTGCACACCATGTGTGTGTAATGTTATGTCCCCTTGCGTGAAGGTCTAGGGTTTGTACCCTTATATATGGGGAGGGGAGCCCAATAGAGAAAAGCCCATGGGCTAGGCTATGTAGAAGCCCAATAGTAGGGGTACACTATAAAGTCCCCCAAGTTTGGTATGATATGTTCATACATGTCATGTCGAACTTATTTGATATGCCATTGCCTGTATCCTGACAAAGGTGCCAACCAAAATGGCTTGCAAACGGTCGGCGAACGTACTTGCGATGTAGTTCGTCAAAAGAAACGCAGGGGATACTTCTTGCAAAGTAATTCTGAAGGGATGACGGATAGTACATCATCACTCCCTCCAGTTCAGTATGATACAAATTGTTCAGTATCATACTTGAACTTGTCATTATGCCGTGACATATTGCCTCATGTTAGCGCTTTGATGGGATAAGGGCTTATCTATGCAACACAACGATATTTATTCATGCCTGTTAACGTTAGTTTCAGCTGGAATCAGATCTTACAGTTTATTCGGACCGAATTTGTTTTGTTTTAAGTCATGACGATTGTACATTCCTAGACTACATTATGGGTTGGTGTGTGACGGAGGTTCACCTCGACTCGACCAATATTCCGGTCGCTTCCAAATGATAATTTGGTGGACCTCTGCCAGCGGGAAGCTAGAAGGCATTCCCTTACGGGGGGAGGCTCGCAGAACGCTCTTGGGCTTAGCTGATTGCATGAAAATCATATGCCATTACGCAGTGCGACGACGCCCAAGGCGGTTTTAATTTCTCGCTCGTCGTTATGAGCGTACGTAAGAGCATGCAAGTGAACTTTTTTGGTTAAGCTAAAGCCTCGAGGGTGGATCAGTATAACACCCCTCTTTCTAATACAACAATATTATATTATTTTAATAGGAATCGTATATTACAAAATACATTTCATTACTTTATATTAAATAATGTACATAAACAGTTTCCGTATTCAGATCACACCAAATTAAAACTGTTTAACAAATACTTAAAACGGGGTATTATATTTTACAAAACAAGGTTTATACAAAACCATATCAGAGTCGCAAGTCGTCAAACTTTCCCTGCCGAAGCATCCACTTCCTGACTACCCACATAGTAAACAAAATCTGCAGGAAGTAATATGAGGGATTAGCACGAAGCTAAGTGAATAGATTTATCACACACAATTCAACTTAGCTTAACTATGAGTTTACACCAAATAATCGTAAACACACATATTTCAATGAGGATCGGTGGCTCTTGGGATATCATAATACCCGGGGATTCCCAAAGAACACTTAACGTCAATCTGTATGGCCAATACAGAATAGACCGATAACTATTGGTTATTAAACTCATACACATGTCTCAAACACAACAAATGA
The DNA here is from genome assembly GCA_963422505.1 of Pseudognaphalium luteoalbum. Lineage (NCBI taxonomy): Eukaryota > Viridiplantae > Streptophyta > Magnoliopsida > Asterales > Asteraceae > Pseudognaphalium > Pseudognaphalium luteoalbum. Next base: position 83,720,431 of record OY730192.1, on the reverse strand, counting down.
ATCAAAACCTATGTAATTCACATAATAACCAAAAGTCCAACTACACGTTGACCTCAATAATCTGATACACATATATTCACATATCACGTAGATTCATAGTCAATAATCAAGACTAAACAGTCTAACACATATCTACGTTTACTTGTTGCAACCAAACAGTTACAACTAAATCAAAAGGTGAGTTCTAAATCCACTCACCGATACCTCTGACGTCTTCACACTCAGGATTCTTATATCACTGAGTCTTAGGTTGATCTGAAATAGAAAATCAAATATAAGTTAGAAATTCGTTCCATAATCATCATCAGAGCATATTTATCAAATCAGGTAATCCCTGAAGTCTAGTCAAACAAAAGTTCATTCAAAATGAAATTAGAAAATCCCGAAATGACGTTTAAAAACTGAAAAATGCCATTTTCGGGCCCTAGATGACCCCGAATGGCCAAAAACTGCCTAGACTCTTAGAATAGAGCCGGGATCATTAGGCCGTTTCCGAGTGACCATGCGAATTTCAATCCAATCCGAGTTAGTGAAATTGTCACCTGTCCGTTACCCCGAAAAGACTTTACGCATTTTCAAAATTTGCGAAATAAAAAGTTGTAAAAAAAATCGGTTCGCATATATCTCAACTCGCAAAGTCAACTCGCTTCGTAGAAACTCGGTTCGCACCGCATTTTCAACTCGCATTGCTAATTATCTCAGTTCGCAGGCCATTTCAGCTCGCTTCGCAGAAACTCGGTTCGCAAAGCAAAACTCAACTTGCAGCATCTCAGTTCGCTTCGCGACATGAGCTCAGTTCGCAGGACGAACTGGGAACTGTGAACTGAGTTCTACAGACCGCAAAAACTACGAATTATCACAAAATCTCATTTTCAGGTATGATTTTAACATAGAAATGGGTCCTATTGAGTTCCTATCATCATATTAACATCAAATAACACTAAATAACAACACAACAAGCATTAATTTGATTCACCCACTCAAAACCCATTTCATATAACTCAAAACTAAACTCACTTTTGTGATGGAGATGAAGGGGATATGATGAAGATGATGATGTTGCTGTTTCGAAATCGAAATCACTGAGCAACTTTGTTATCAACTTTGATTTGGTTTTGATATCGCGTAAAATGTCACGTTTTTACTATAGTATCTCTCTCATTCTGGAACAATTCTTGGCAGTTTGACTCAAAAACATTACAAATCTGTAATATTATGCCAAGATGGGAAAAACAAGGTTGCATGATGAAAATCAAGCAAAACGGGCAGAAAACGAAGATTCCACTCAAGTTTAAAGATTCCAGACACCGGAACGAGGTTTCAAGACAAAAGAGCCCATCACCAACATCTATTTGACCCAAGATGTTCGTTTTCAAATTACGAATCCAACAGAAGAAGAATCAACTAAAACGGGCGAAGAACGAAGATTCTACGCACTCTGGAAGATCCAAACGATTCGTACGACACATCTAAAGTTCAGAGACATACTTTTGGGATTTCTTTTCATCAAAAGCTTCGTTTTTGAATTACGAATCCAACGCAAAAAGAATCAACGCAAACGGACGCGTAACGAAGAAAACACGCACGAATCGAGAAACGCAGCAACCGGCAGCGGACTGGTGTTGCTGGCAGCCAGCCGCCGCCGCCAGCCAGCCAGCCGCCGGCTGCTGGCAGCCAGCCACCGCCGGCTGCCCGTCACCCGCACGGATTGCGCTTTTTGGTACTTCTTCGTACCTGGTGCTAGACCTTTTCCTACTTTTCGTACCTGGTGCCACTACCTTTTTCGCCTTTTGTACCTGGTGCCACTACCTTTACCACCTTTTGCTATCATGAGCTTGGGGGTGCTAACTTGAGCCGAATTTCCTCTATAAAAGGCAGCCCCTAACTCTCATTTCAACACACCAACTCATACACAAACACACACACTCATACTTACACTCTCATTCTTCCATTTTCACTTTCTCACTCTAAAAGTCTCTTATATTTTAGTCTAGGGTTATTGTAATTAATCTACGGATTAACATAGAGGTTAGAGCGAATGTTAGGAGTTTGGAGATTCATCTTTGTACGTGTGAACGAGTTGTCTGTCATAATAATACGCTGCTGCGCATTTATTTCCGGGTGATATCGAAACTTTTATCATACTTGCTTTATTTCATATTTCAATTACGTATTATTGTCTTGTATGTGATTTGTCCATTGCCATGAATTGCGAGTAGTCTATTATTGTGATTGTTGATGATGTAGATAATTATAAGTAAGGATGACGTTATATAATTAAGTGTACGACAATTGTAAACGTGATGTAACGGCCCCTATTCTACAGTTTATCTGATATAGTACTGGAAACGTTTTATACGGAGTACAAATGTATGGAAGTCGATAAACGACCGAAGGTAGTTACATCACTGGAATCAGCTCTGGTTTAACAGTTGGAATTCCGAAAGGATAATACAACTTCACAACTAACTGGTATATCCTACGAAAGTCAACGCACAATAAAATAATGTTTGAAAACACGTTCAGATAAAATAGGAATTAATGATCTTTGTACCGTTAAGACTTTATGAACTTGCGTTTAATTTATGGAGTACCGTTTCTAGTTATCTACGTGACTGCAACCTAATAATTAGGACTTGATCAACCTTAATTATGGTAAGTAGTTATTTGTGCCCATGACATGCAACAAGTAAGACACAGTGAATCCACTCGTTGTACATATTAGGTTTACATTTCCGCATCGCTTTACATTTAGTTAGTTTAGAGTGTCAAATTCACCGTTGATTACTCTTGACCGCATGTCTGATGTAACAAGCAGTCGAACTACCATGTAAAGTACACTGTCCGATTACTGAAAGGCATGGCCTGCATATGAAACACGTTTTTATAAACTACGAATAATCTAGGGATGTATAACTGTTTGAAAAGGAGAACTCAAGTCATAAGTTGAAGTAACCAAACCCTAATACATAAAACAAGACTTAGGAATAAGGACAACATCCTCGTGATTTAAATACTTTAAAACACTAAGCCTTACACAATCAGCGGTCAAAACATATAAAGTTATTAATCTGCGTGCTGATAAAATATTAAACTATTTTAGGGGTTAAGAAAGGTCGGACCTATGAGACGATACGCTACTGATTCATGCACCTCGGCGTTAAGCCAAAATAGGTTGTTTATCTTTCAACTAGATAAGTATTGGAAGTTTGCGTATTGCTCCGATCAGAATCACGATAACCTAGTTCCTAGTGACATACCAATGAGAAATTTAATTGGTAGGGTTCTAGAGTTTACACCTGATAGTTTAAATCATTATATTAGTATTGCCCCTGTTTAATCTGTCATCCTGAAACATTAATTATCAAAATCTCAGCAATCACATGTTTATCTTTATCTGCTTTCCTGTAATTTACTTTTCTGCATTTTAATTACCTGTCTTTAGTTTAAAACCCCCAAACCTACCTAATTTGTTTCATCCTAAATATCTCCTACCGAAAGCACCAGCTTTAATCTCCCACGCGTTTGGATTCATAGAACGATCTTAGGTCATACTTACCGCTTACTAACCAGAGTAGGTAGTACGTATAATTTAAGCCCAGTAAAATATAAATTTTAAAACCCCTGTTGCGCCCGCATCACCATCAGGAATCGCAACGACACTGAACCGACGGTTGTGGGTGCAACAAGTTTTTGGCGCCGCTGCCGGGGAATCACAAACGCACGATTCAAAGCCGCCTTAAGTAGTAATATTTAGGAGATCCTTCCGATTGAAATCTTCTTAGAAATCCTTCGAAAGTTAATTTAAGTAATTAGTATTAATTAAGTATCATTTAGTTAGGATAACTTTAAAAATGACAACTCGAAAATCCAATCCTTACCTCACTTCGATGGATGATACGGAATTCTTTGACTACTTAGAAAAAGAGTTGGGATCTGATTTCTTTTCACCTTCTTCCTCTAAAACTAAGGAAACCTCCGACACCCAAGGAGAATATAGGACCTCACTTCCAATTCCAAAACATTGCTTGGATTTTGATGACACGGACCAGTTACCTGACCTTGCATCATCTCCAGAAGATCACTCGCCAACTTTACACCTACCTGATTTACCAAATTCTTCCCACTTCGATTATTTTCCCGAAGATAATTCTGAAGAAAAACCTCCTAAAACTTGTGACTTAATCACCCTCATTCCTGAAACATCGGTGTATTCTCAAACCACGCCCGATTCTCGGAATTACGGCATCTTTCCATTCATTACACACAACCACCAATACACCATTTACCGAGTGGTGGACAAGGTTCCATCAGTCGAGCCGGAACAACCTTGTTTTGAAGAACGCCACCTCGGTGATTCTTTCAATCCTTCCCGTAGGGTAGATGTCTATAAAGCATTCGTCAGGCAGTTAACCTATGCCGATCTCCCGTATTCTTACGAACAACGAGAAACGATTGCCTCATTAGAAAAACAAGTAGAATTCCTTCTTCGCCTGTCAAGTCATGAATACGAAAGCACTTCCACAAATTTCAGAGACCAAGAACTAAAGTTTATAGCAGATCTAGATCTACTTTTTGAATCATTAGCCGACATGGATTTTCTTTCAACATCTATGATGTTAATCAATCACAGTGTCACCGCAATGATTAACAAACTTGAGTTCTGGGAAGAACAAGATCCGATGATTTCTATCATCATTCCTGGTTCAATTCCTTTCTTTGTTGACCCCGCCTCCTACCTGATCTCAAAATTACGAGACGTTTTTCCTGATTCCACCAAGGAAAGAATCGACACAGTTTTCTTCGCAAAAAGAAAAGACCTTCACGTTAAGCTTACTAGAATCTTTGCCTTTACCAAATACCCTTTCACTCCCGTACAAAAAATCACAATCAGTGAACTTTGTAGGATAGTTAAGTCTACAACCGGAGCCCCTGATTCACAGGAAGAGAACGCGTTTCTGGAAGTCATGAATAAACTCACTCACGAACTTAATTACAAGGATCAAGGTCCACGCGTCGGTTTGTCAAACCCTAAAAAGATAAGGAAAGCGTACAATAAGTTAATTGGTAATCTTATCAATTTAGGATACGAAGAACGAGAAGTCCTCGGATTTGAGAATCGTCATTACTATTTAGTTTATAACACCATTTTGGAACTTTCAAAATGTTTTATGCTGAAAAACGTTCGCTTAAGGGAGCAAGTCTCGACCCTTTCCCTATGGAGGGATCGGAAAGAATCTTAAAACAATTCCTTCCGAAAAAGGTCGAAGCTCGCGACTTTAAATGAGCATATTTTAGTATAAATATAGTAATATAATAAAATTTTGAAAGTTTCCTTTGAAAAAAAAAAAAAAATTTAAATTTTTTGCTTGAAAACACGTACGCGACAACAAGAACATACAACGTTAAGCTTTTAGCCGAAACGTGTACATTCAACAAGTCCACGTCAGACAACTAATTTTAAAACAACCAAAAATAATTTAAGTTTAATATCTCAGGATTACTTTTTAATTGTTCCACAAAAATGTACGCGCTTCTTAAATTGTTTATAACGTAACGAAAGGCTAACAAGTAACTAGTTACAATAAATACGTTTAGGATTTGTAATCATCATTAGTGGGACCTTAGGAATTAATCTAGGGAAGTACTTAGAAGTACATAGGGGACCATGTAAGGAATATGGTACATGGGAGTATGACAAATATTCTCATGGACCACAAGCCTTCCATTTGATCCCATAATTCAAAAATAACATAAAAAACTTTTCTTCTTCTTCCTCCCTCACTCTAAAAACCGGCCACCCTAAACCCACCATGGATCACCACTCAATCTTCACCAACCTCTTTAATTTCATGTCCTTTTGAACTCCTCATTGCATGATATTCTCGATTGTACGTTCGTTTTGAAGCATAACACACTAAAACAAGGTATGATCATAAGAAACCCACTTTGAGCTTAAAGTTTCTCATTTTATGAAGTTACCTAAGTTAGTAACTAGGAATTGCTATTTTTCTTGGTTGAATGCTTAGAAACTACATGCTACTACCACTTACCCATGCTAATTCATACTAGTTTGGACCTTTCAAAAAGATATACTTTAACTTATTGATTAAGTCTAGAATTTAGCTTGATTAAGTGCTAGTTGTTAGATATTTAAGTAATTGTGGTATTTTGAATGATTGCCCCATGTTAATTGTATAATGCGGATAGATTAGGATTAGCAAATTTGACTTTTGAAAGTCAACAAAAAGTTAACTAGCATGCATGATAGTAAATTAAAAATTACTTGAAAACCTTGCTTACTAGGACACTTGTACTTTCTTGACTAGTCAAAATAGGCAAAATAGAATTATTACTAGAAACAAAAGTTTTGAATAAAACCAAACATATGGATGACATAACTTTTTGGTGCATGACCTAGCTTTTTATCTAGTAGGAAAATGCCTAAAAATAATGATTACATGCTTAGGTTATAATTTTGGTATGCGGATAAATTGGAATTATCATCCGAAGTAAAGTTTTGACCTAAAAAGTCAATTTGAAGTATTGCATTTTTTTTTAAATAAATTAATTGCAATTTTTATTCAAAAACCTTACTTCAATTTGAACTTTTAAAAGTCAAAAATATACAATGAGACTATAAACTGTGAAATAATGACGTTTCAAATTTGGCTAAACACCAGACTTTGTAAACAACATTACTTCACAAGTTAAGTTACCGCCATCCCATGACTATATGTTTCTACACATTGATGATTGCCTCACTATTGTTACTTGGGGGCATTTGATATTTACTGTAATCTTTGGACTGTCAAGAATTTAAAGCCCTCATTTCGAATTTTCCATTAGAAAATTCGAGAAGTGCTTTAAATTCTACCTTTCTTAAGACCTATTACTTTAAATTTCTCATGTTCTCAGGTACCATGAAGAAAAAGCTAAAACCAGCACGTCCACTTACAGGATCTCTTGCATACCTTAGTACAACACCAGCATACGACCGGATGGCACGAATATGGAGAGATAAACCTTTCGGCCGTTTTAGATATGTAGATTGGGAAAAGCTACAGATATTGGGGTTCAGGCAGAAATTAGAGAGTCTACTCAGTTACTCAATAGAGGGTCAGCAATTTGAGTCTTTCAAGAGATTGTTCAACATTGACGAACCGGTGTATATGGAGATGATCACCAAGTTCATGACCACCTATACATTCGAGACAGGGAGTAGAGTGGAAGACGGGGTGATCACATTTAGATATATGGGGAGCCTATTCACCTTGTCATTGGCTCATTTTGCACGTCACTTAGATCTCTATACACCAGAAGAGATAGATTCACCCCTGTTTATTGATGGAGCTACCACGATGTCTCTCACGACTACCACCGCAGAGGCATGGAGTCATTGGTCGCCAAAGCCATATTTCTCGGGTATTAAAGCTACCCAGCTCACAGACCCAGTTATGCAGATTTTGCATAAGCTACTGGCTTGTTCGCTCGACGGGAAACATACGTCTAATGGCCGAGTGTCTGAGTTTGATGTTATCATGATGGCATGTATCGTCAATAGGAGAAACATTCAGGTTGCCCATTTAGTTGCCCAGCGGATTTTGGAGGAGAAAGAGTTTGGTGCAAGAAGATCATTCATGGGCCCAGTAATTACTAGGTTGATTAGGAAAATGGGATTGATTAGGACGACGGAGATAGTAAAGTTTAAAAGCCTGCCAGGATGGAGTTCCCAACCAGTAGACTATGATTTTCTGAGGAAAATGGATATACTTAGGATTCTGAAGGATGGTACCGTTTACATCAGGGCACGATCATCAGACCCTGAGAGTATTGACACATTGGTAGCAGGTCTAGTCCTACCCAGGGAGTCCAGAAAGAGGAAACAACCGAAAGAAGCCCGAAGTTCAGACTCTGATTCAGATGAGGGTGCACGAGATTCTGATGTGTCAGTTGCACCGCCACAGCCTACTAGGCCAGGACCTTCTGTCCCTGCCCCAAGAGCCCAGATACCAGCTTATATATACCATTACGGGACACCCCCAGGACCCGATTACTGGTACTGGCTGATGCAGATGCAAGTCAGAAGCTACAGAGCTATGAGGCAGCAGATCGCAGGGATACCAGTGAGCCCACTTCCGGACATTCCATGCGGGATGGGCCGAGCCCCGCCACATTTGTATCCCCCTGCAGCTCCTACTCCAGCACCTCGCCGACATCCAGTCCATGGCCATGGTTTACCACCTCGGACAGCCTCACTCAGGCCACAGGCACCGCAAGCACAGATCCCCCTTCAGAGACAGCAGATTCCCTCAGTCGTCGGCTCAGCTAGAGGACAGATTTCGAGTAGCAGTAGGTTATCTAGAGCCCCTACTCGAGCCACTTTTGTTCAGAGTCATAGGAATCTCAGGAGCACCAGCCCTGCAGCTGCACCGATTGCTCCAGTATCTTCTCACAGACAGACCGATCTATTCAAAGAGCACTCTCAGCAGGGGATACATGAGACTCCACTCTATACCTTTGACATGCCCGCAGGGGAGTTTGTTGATCAGTTGATACATGACGGGATATTCACCATGGGTACACCAGACGCAGAGGATGATAGGGATGCATCAGATAAGGGCACCCACTGTCAGCACGATGACTCTTCATCAGATGAGACATCTCCCATAGCATCTTCGACTGCAGTACCACCAGCCGAGCAATAAATTGCTCCGCCTTCTTACTTCTTTCTATTTTCTACCAAGACGTTATTATTATTATGTGTATTTGATGTACTGTGGATGCATAGACATCACATCTATCCAGTTATTACTTTATCATTTTATTACTTTACTTTTCTTATCAGCAGCTATTACTTGATTGAGTTGAGTGGTTTGTTTGAAAAACTATAGAAGACCTAAGCAAAGGAGGACTGTGGACCACGCAATGAAGAATGCTGAGAGCCATAAGCTACAAGCCACGGACCAGCAGACTTCCAATGAGGCGCCGATAACGTGCACAGCAAAAGCGGTACAACGTTCCAAAACCCTCTACCCGTTTTGATTACCTCATCCGATATTCCAAACACTAAGTGTGGGATAATAAGAACCACACTACACTTATGAAACAATCCAATAATAAGTAGAATCTCTAAGTGTGGGATACTTCAACAAGAGGTACTCAACAAATAGATTCGAACAGTAGGGACAATGTTCCTCTAAGTGTGGGATATACGGCCATCGACCGCAAGTTTTTTCCCCTTGTCCGTAAGTCAAACAATATTTTCGTTTAAAAGCTAAAAATGGATAAAAATTTCAAAATTTTCATATTCAAAAACATCGTTCTTTAGAAATCCTATCTTTTAAAAATATAAATTACAGCAAGGAACGAGTTTTTGACAACAAAACAAAACTGTTTTAGAATAAGATACGGATGAAAAGGGCAACACATGGCCAGGCACCGATATACGTATTCGAATTAGAACTTGCTCTTGTAATGCATTTCGAGATCACACCGATGAGTGTCATACGTACAACCCATCTTGATAACTTCTAAGGAATCCCAAACAACCTTCCACCATCAAACATCCACCCACTCAACACTCACTCTTCACACCCAATCAAAACCTCCTAACATTCATCCCGAACCTACAGAAGTTTCATTTTCCAACGAATTCTCAAAGATATTCCAAGACTTCTGCAGCCTAACACAAAGCCATCGGAGCATTCCCCAAAGGATGAGCATCATCGGTAAAAGGAGCTCCAAGAAATGAAATTCAGCAAAAAGCGTATATCGGAGCGTTCCTCAAAGGATGAACATCATCCGTAAAAGGAGCTCCAGGAAAAAGAAATTCAGCAGAAGCTGCTCAAAAAAAAAAAAAAAGCCCAAGGATCAAGAAAAAAGGCCAAGAAAAGAAAAATTCCAAAGAAAAAGGCTATGTAGTCCTTTCACAATCTGAGAAGTTCCAGAGAAACTCTCTCAAAAAGTTTCGAGAAAATACAAGGAAAACCCTCACACCTTCTTCACACCGAAAACACCCGATTCCTTCCAAGATATCTCGAATGGTTAGTACCGTCCTCATCAAAAGTGATGGAGATTTGATTCTCGATCAAGCCTATGATGAGAATGCTGCATTTGCCTAGTCATAATCATCATGTTGCTCGAAGAAGGTATCAAATTCAATAAACCTTTAGTTTCTGTTACAAAACTCTTTCATAACGGTAACTTTATATCTTTTGGAAAAGGGCATCTCTAAAAACTGATGCAATTAGAATCGTTCCAAAAGCTTTTAAGAATGAGTTTGCTTGAGGACAAGCAAAGTTCTAAGTGTGGGATACTTGATATCGCATAAAAAGTCACGTTTTTACTATAGATATCTCTCTCATTCTGGAACAATTCTTGGCACTTTGACTCAAAAACATTACAAATCTGTAATATTATGCCAAGATGGGAAAAACAAGGTTGCATGATGAAAATCAAGCAAAACGGGCAGAAAACGAAGATTCCACGCACGTTTAAAGATTCCAGACACCGGAACGAGGTTTCAAGACAAAAGAGCCCATCACCAACATCTATTTGACCCAAGATGTTCGTTTTCAAATTACGAATCCAACAGAAGAAGAATCAACTAAAACGGGCGAAGAACGAAGATTCTACGCACTCCGGAAGATCCAAACGATTCGTACGACACATCTAAAGTTCAGAGACATACTTTTGGGATTTCTTTTCATCAAAAGCTTCGTTTTTGAATTACGAATCCAACGCAAAAAGAATCAACGCAAACGGACGCGTAACGAAGAAAACACGCACGAATCGAGAAACGCAGCAACCGGCAACGGACTGGTGCTGCTGGCAGCCAGCCGCCGCCGCCAGCCAGCCAGCCGCCGGCTGCCCGTCACCCGCACGGATTGCGCTTTTTGGTACTTCTTCGTACCTGGTGCTAGACCTTTTCCTACTTTTCGTACCTGGTGCCACTACCTTTTTCGCCTTTTGTACCTGGTGCCACTACCTTTTCCACCTTTTGCTATCATGAGCTTGGGGGTGCTAACTTGAGCCGAATTTCCTCTATAAAAGGCAGCCCCTAACTCTCATTTCAACACACCAACTCATACACAAACACACACACTCATACTTACACTCTCATTCTTCCATTTTCACTTTCTCACTCTAAAAGTCTCTTATATTTTAGTCTAGGGTTATTGTAATTAATCTACGGATTAACATAGAGGTTAGAGCGAACGTTAGGAGTTTGGAGATTCATCTTTGTACGTGTGAACGAGTTGTCTGTCATAATAATATGCTGCTGCGCATTTATTTCCGGGTGATATCGAAACTTTTATTATACTTGCTTTATTTCATATTTCAATTATGTATTATTGTCTTGTATGTGATTTGTCCATTGCCATGAATTGCGAGTAGTCTATTATTGTGATTGTTGATGATGTAGATAATTATAAGTAAGGATGACGTTATATAATTAAGTGTACGACAATTGTAAACGTGATGTAACGGCCCCTATTCTACAGTTTATCTGATATAGTACTGGAAACGTTTTATACGGAGTACAAATGTATGGAAGTCGATAAACGACCGAAGGTAGTTACATCATTGGAATCAGCTCTGGTTTAACAGTTGGAATTCCGAAAGGATAATACAACTTCACAACTAACTGGTATATCCTACGAAAGTCAACGCACAATAAAATAATGTTTGAAAACACGTTCAGATAAAATAGGAATTAATGACCTTTGTACCGTTAAGACTTTATGAACTTGAGTTTTATTTATGGAGTACCCTTTCTAGTTATCCACGTGACTGCAACCTAGTAATTAGGACTTGATCAACCTTAATTATGGTAAGTAGTTATTTGTGCCCATGACATGCAACAAGTAAGACACAGTGAATCCACTCGTTGTACATATTAGGTTTACATTTCCGCATCTCTTTACATTTAGTTAGTTTAGAGTGTCACGTTCACCGTTGATTACTCTTGACCGCATGTCTGATGTAAGAAGCAGTCGAACTACCATGTAAAGTACACTGTCCGATTACTGAAAGGCATGGTCTGCATATGAAACACGTTTTTATAAACTACGAATAATCTAGGGATGTATAACTGTTTGAAAAGGAGAACTCAAGTCATAAGTTGAAGTAACCAAACCCTAATACATAAAACAAGACTTAGGAATAAGGACAACATCCTCGTGATTTAAATACTTTAAAACACTAAGCCTTACACAATCAGCGGTCAAAACATATAAAGTTATTAATCTGCGTGCTGATAAAATATTAAACTATTTTAGGGGTTAAGAAAGGTCGGACCTATGAGACGATACGCTACTGATTCATGCACCTCGGCGTTAAGCCAAAATAGGTTGTTTATCTTTCAACTAGATAAGTATTGGAAGTTTGCGTATTGCTCCGATCAGAATCACGATAACCTAGTTCCTAGTGACATACCAATGGGAAATTTAATTGGTAGGGTTCTAGAGTTTACACCTGATAGTTTAAATCATTATATTAGTATTGCCCCTGTTTAATCTGTCATCCTGAAACATTAATTATCAAAATCTCAGCAATCACATGTTTATCTTTATCTGCTTTCCTGTAATTTACTTTTCTGCATTTTAATTACCTGTCTTTAGTTTAAAACCCCCAAACCTACCTACTTTGTTTCATCCTAAATATCTCCTACCGAAAGCACCAGCTTTAATCTCCCACACGTTTGGATTCATAGAACGATCTTAGGTCATACTTACCGCTTACTAACCAGAGTAGGTAGTACGTATAATTTAAGCCCAGCAAAATATAAATTTTAAAACCCCTGCTGCGCCCGCATCACCATCAGGAATCGCAACAACACTGAACCGCCGGTTGCGGGTGCAACAGGTTTCATGATTTTGAGTGGTTGTTCCAAGGTGAAAAGGAAATGAAAATTTAAGAATATATATGGTATTAAGGTCGGCTCATAACCGACTTTGATACCCAATTGCTTTAATTTTTATACCCGTCCTAAATCTATTGTCTGTAACCTAAAAACCATTTGCGAAAAATAGTATTTTGTTTTACCGTCATCGATATCAATTTAAAACAAGTAATAGTTTGCTATTCACAATAAGTCCTAAGACTTATTTACTTAAGTTTTGCAAGCAAAATAATTAATATCAAGTAATTCCTAAAAACAATTAAATAACTAATTTAAATAAAGGAATTACCAGACCAGGAAAGAGGGTGTTACAAATCTCCCTCCTTAAGAAGATTTCGTCCCCGAAATCTCATCACGACTAAATAATCCAGGATATCTGGATCTCATACTTTCCTCAGTCTCCCAAGTTAGGTTCGAACCTAAACTATGTTTCCATTTCACTAACACCATATGAATCTGTGTCTTTCTAAGTTTAGTCACCTTTCTATCTACAAGTTCAATAGGTTCTTCAACTAACTTCTACAACTGATCAACCTTCAAGTCTTGCAGAGGAAGAATTTGAGACTAATCTTCAACATTGCATTTTCTCAAATAACACACATTAAATGTATCATGAATCCCTACAAGGGTTTCAAATCATTATACATTTTGGTACTCCCGGGATGGACGGATAATCTAGATTTATGAGCTTCAGTCAAAATCATATCCCGAATACTACCAATCAGAGGAATCCACACACGAGACTGAAATGTCTTTAATCCTCTATAATCATCTATTAACAAATATTTTCTTTTCAACATAATTTCAGATTTCAAATTATGATCCAATAAGGCTTCTAACTGAGCAGCTTTTATTTGATCAATTAAATCAGAAGAAACATCTACTTTCATGTAATAAACTCTGTCAAAAGTACCTTTTTGGCTTAGAGCGTCTGCAACTATATTTGCTTTCCCCGGATAGTATCTGATTTCGCAATCATAATATTAAATTAATTCCAACCATCTTCTTTGACGCATATTTAACTCTTTCTGAGAAAACACGTACTGAAGACTTTTATGATCAGTACAAACAATGCATTTAGTACCATATAAATAGTGTCTCCAGATTTTCAAAGCAAACACAACAGCTGCCAGTTCCAAATCATGAGTAGGATAGTTTCTTTCATGCAGTTTCAACTGCCTGGAAGCATAAGCGATAACTCTATCCCGCTGCATAAGAACACAACCCAAACCAGCATATGATGCATCACAATATAGAACAAAGTCATCAGACCCATTAGGTAATGTCAATACACGTGCCTGACATAACAATTGTTTTAGAGTCTGAAAAGCTATTTCTTGTTGCTCTGACCACAGAAATTTCTCATCCTTACGGGTTAATTTAGTCAACGGACCGGCAATTTTAGAAAAGTCCTTAATAAATTTCCGGTAATAACCCGCTAAACCCAGAAAACTCTTGATCTCAGAAGCATTCTTTGGAGCTTTCCAATTCATCACAGCTTCAACTTTGCAAGGATCAACTTTAACACCATCATTACATATTATATGACCCAAAAATTGACCTCCCGAATCCAGAATTCGCATTTTGAAAATTTAGCATATAAGTGTTCTCTTTTCAAAGTTTCCAACACTAACTTCAAATGCATTTCATGTTCTGATTCGGATTTCGAATAAACTAGAATATCATCAATGAAGACAATTACGAACTTGTCGAGAAAAGGTCGACACACACGATTCATCAAATCCATAAACACTGCTGGAGCATTTGTTAGGCCAAATGGCATAACCAGGAATTCATAATGACCATACCTGGTACGAAAAGCAGTCTTAGGAATATCCTGTTCATGAACACGAACCTGATGATAACCCGATCTCAGATCAATTTTAGAATAAACAGAAGATCCCTGCAACTGATCAAACAAATCATCTATTCGAGGCAGAGGATACTTATTCTTTACTGTTCGTTTATTCAATTCCCTATAATCAATACACATTCTGAAAGACCCATCATTCTTTTTTCACAAACAAAACTGGTGCACCCCAAGGTGAAGAACTAGGTCTAATAAACCCTTTATCCAATAACTCCTGTATCTGATTCATCATTTCACGTATTTCTAGGGAGCTTTGGCTACAGGCGATGAGCCAGGAACAAGATCAATATGATATTCAACTTCCATAACCGGTGGTAAACCAGGCAATTCATCGGGAAACACCTCCGGATATTCAGAAACAACCGGAACCTCAGAGATGGACTTCTTTTCTAGTTTGGCATCAATGACATAGGCTAAATAAGACTCACAACCTTTAGACAATGACTTCCTAGCTTTCATCATGGAAATCAGAGGAATATACCCACTATCCCGTTCTCCTTGAGCCACAACGTATGACTCTTCAGAGATTGGGATTCTAATCAGCTTATGGTGGCAATCTATACTTGCTTTAAACTGACTTAACCAATCCATGCCAATTATTACATCAAAACTTGGAATCGGCATTAATAGAAACGAAATTGGAAAAGTCTGACCATCTATCACTATACTAGCTCCAGTCACCGAGGTGATAACAGGAACTAACTTTCCACTAACTATTTCTACTTCAACAGGCTTAGTAATCACAGTAGGGTCAAACACAACTTATCACAGAAACACACAGATATAAAGGAACAATTTGCTCCAGAATCAAATAAAAGACGAGCTGGTACAGAGTTTATATGAGAAGTACCAGTTATGACATCATCTGTGTGGACAGCCTCATCGACTGTCATTTGGAATGCCCTACTTGCTGCTGGCGGAGGATTCTTCCGCTTTTGTCTGGAAGATGATGAACTCCCGACCGAAACCGAACCCTGTTTCCTCGCCTCAGGACACTGTCCAACACGATGCCCTTCTTTCTTACAGTTTCAGCATACAAAATTGGGAAACTTACAATTCTTAAACTCATGACCCAATTCACCACATTTAAAACATTTGTTTGTCTGAATTGTACATGGGCCAGTATGTTTGGATCGACAAGAACTGCACCAGGTAGAACTTCCAGATGAACCACTTTTACTGCCGGATCTCTGACCCTGACGGTTACCTTTCCACCTGGACTTTCCTTTACCCAAGGAATCTGTTCTAGCCCTTGAAAATGAAGAAGAAGTATCTCTAGCTTGAGACTCTCGAAAACCTCTAATATCACTGTCAACCGAGCGTGCAAGAGTAAAAGCTTGGGATAGATTACTAGCTAACCTCACTGTAGTACGGTAATTATGAGGTAAAGTTTCTACAAACTGCTCTATTCTGGTTTTCTCATCGGGAACCCACTGTTGTACAAACCGTAGTTTCTCCGAAAACTGTGTGATTAACTCATCAATGGTCATCTTATCGGTTAATTGAAGATTCAGAAACTTTCTCCTAATGCGTGCCATATCAAAGTCGGAACAATACTGATTACAAACAGCTTGATGGAAATCAGGCCATCGAATACCTTCTTTCTGTTGTTGAGTTAAATGTCCAGTAATCGAGTCCCACCAAACCATGGCTTCGTCTTTTAAACACTAAATAGCATAAAACACTTTGGATTCTTCTTCACAGTGAGTAACATCAAATTTTCACTCCATATCCCTTAACCAATTTAAAGTTACAGACGAATTTGTACTACCTCTAAACTCCGGTGGTTTACTTGCCATGAACGTTTTAAAGGAACACTGTTTATTTGACTGAAAAGGAGGAATATTACCAAACACAGGTATCTGTTGCTCAGAACGTTGCTGAGATGATGCAGTTTCCGTCTGCCTTTTAAATTCTCGGAGATTAATCACCTCATCTTCTAACTGCAAAAGATAATCATCTCTATTCGATTCTTCACGAGCAGGAATAGAAGTACCCTCATGATCATGTCTCTCATTATGAGTACCCGAAGTATGAACATCAATCCTTGAGGCATTATTAGGGTTGGTGGTCGGTTGTTCGTTATCTGCCATATCTGTAATTATCACAACAACTTGAAACTTGTTAATCGTTAGTACCTATCTACTAACAATTTCACATACAATGCTAAATCCCATACCCAAGAATGTTTGACGCAACACACTATAGATTTGGGATTGAACACTTTTCAATGCTCAATTCACCCAAATCTATGCTCTGATACCAACTTATAACACCCCTCTTTCTAATACAACAATATTATATTATTTTAATAGGAAACGTATATTACAAAATACATTTCATTACTTTATATTAAATAATGTACATAAACAGTTTACGTATTCAGATCACACCAAATTAAAACTGTTTAACAAATACTTAAAACGGGGTATTATATTTTACAAAACAAGGTTTATACAAAACCATATCAGAGTCGCAAGTCGTCAAACTTTCCCTGCCGAAGCATCCACTTCCTGACTACCCACATAGTAAACAAAATCTGCAGGAAGTAATATGAGGGATTAGCACGAAGCTAAGTGAATAGATTTATCACACACAATTCAACTTAGCTTAACTATGAGTTTACACCAAATAATCGTAAACACACATATTTCAATGAGGATCGGTGGCTCTTGGGATATCATAATACCCGGGGATTCCCAAAGAACACTTAACGTCAATCTGTATGGCCAATACAGAATAGACCGATAACTATTGGTTATTAAACTCATACACATGTCTCAAACACAACAAATGAATCAAAACCTATGTAATTCACATAATAACCAAAAGTCCAACTACACGTTGACCTCAATAATCTGATACACATATATTCACATATCACGTAGATTCATAGTCAATAATCAAGACTAAACAGTCTAACACATATCTACGTTTACTTGTTGCAACCAAACAGTTACAACTAAATCAAAAGGTGAGTTCTAAATCCACTCACCGATACCTCTGACGTCTTCACACTCAGGATTCTTATATCACTGAGTCTTAGGTTGATCTGAAATAGAAAATCAAATATAAGTTAGAAATTCGTTCCATAATCATCATCAGAGCATATTTATCAAATCAGGTAATCCCTGAAGTCTAGTCAAACAAAAGTTCATTCAAAATGAAATTAGAAAATCCCGAAATGACGTTTAAAAACTGAAAAATGCCATTTTCGGGCCCTAGATGACCCCGAATGGCCAAAAACTGCCTAGACTCTTAGAATAGAGCCGGGATCATTAGGCCGTTTCCGAGTGACCATGCGAATTTCAATCCAATCCGAGTTAGTGAAATTGTCACCTGTCCGTTACCTTGAAAAGACTTTACGCATTTTCAAAATTTGCGAAATAAAAAGTTGTAAAAAAACTCGGTTCGCATATATCTCAACTCGCAAAGTCAACTCGCTTCGCAGAAACTCGGTTCGCACCGCAGTTTCAACTCGCATTGCTAATTATCTCAGTTCGCAGGTCATTTCAGCTCACTTCGCAGAAACTCGGTTCGCAAAGCAAAACTCAACTCGCAGCATCTCAGTTCGCTTCGCGACATGAGCTCAGTTCGCAGGACGAACTGGGAACTGCGAACTGAGTTCTGCAGACCGCAAAAACTACGAATTATCACAAAATCTCATTTCAGGTATGATTTTAACATAGAAATGGGTCCTATTGAGTTCCTATCATCATATTAACATCAAATAACACTAAATAACAACACAACAAGCATTAATTTGATTCACCCACTCAAAACCCATTTCATATAACTCAAAACTAAACTCACTTTTGTGATGGAGATGAAGGGGATATGATGAAGATGATGATGTTGCTGTTTCGAAATCGAAATCACTGAGCAATTTTGTTATCAACTTTGATTTGGTTTCATGATTTTGAGTGGTTGTTCCAAAGTGAAAAGGAAATGAAATTTTAAGAACATATATGGTATTAAGGTCGGCTCATAACCGACTTTGATACCCAATTGCTTTAATTTTTATACCCGTCTTAAATCTATTGTCTGGACCTAAAAACCATTTGCGAAAAATAGTATCTTGTTTTACCGTCATCGATATCAATTTAAAACAAGTAATAGTTTGCTATTCACAATAAGTCCTAAGACTTATTTACTTAAGTTTTGCAAGTAAAATAATTAATATCAAGTAATTCCTAAAAACAATTAAATAACTAATTTAAATAAAGGAATTACCAGACCAGGAAAGAGGGTGTTACAATCAGTTCCCTCGATGCTTCGCGGAGGGTGGATCAGTTCCCTCCGAGCTTAAAAGTCAATAATGCTGTTGTACGGTCATGTATATGGGCTTAACCGACCTTGTTAAATAGTTTTATGGTGCGTAGCCATTTATTACAAGGAAAATACTTCCTTGTGCCAAAAAAAAGTTTGAAGAGATGAGCTTGAAAACTCACTTATTGAATAGATGAGCTGAGAGCTCGTTGCTGATGAGGTGAGCCTAGGGCTTGCCGCTGAAGTCATGAGCCGAGAGCTCGTAGCTGAAAAGGTGAGCTGAGGGCTCGTTGCTGAAGTCATGAGCCGAGAGCTCGTAGCTGAAAAGGTGAGCTGAGGGCTCGTTGCTGAAGTCATGAGCCGAGAGCTCGTAGCTGAAGACGTAAGCTGAGGGCTCAAAACTGATGAGATGAGCTCACTTAAATGGGAGCTGAGAGCTCATAGTTGAAGAGATGAGCTCATTCATTGAAGAGATGAGCAGAGAGCTCATGTCTTAAGAAGTGGGAGCTGAGAGCTCAGACCTGATGAGATGAGCTCACTTAGATGAGAGCTGAGAGCTCATATTTCATGGCGGAACCCGTCGGTGGGGTGAAACCCGGCGGCGGGGCGGAACCCGGTGGCGGGGCGGAACCCGTCGGCGGGGCGGAACCCGGCGGCGGGGCGGAACCTGGCGGCATCGCGGAACGTGCGGGCAGACTCGGCGGCATCGTGGAACCTGGAGGCGGGGCGGAACCCGGGGGCGAAACCCGACGGCATCGCGGAACCCGGAGGCCGGGCGGAATCTGGGGGCGGAACCCGACGGCATCGCGGAACCCGTAGGCGGAACTCGGCAGCATCGCGAAACCCGGACGCGGGGCGGAACCTGTCGGCGGGGCAGAACCCGGGGGCGGAACCCGACGGCATCGCGGAACCCGGAGGCGGGGTGGAACCCAGGGGCGAAACCCGACTCCATCGCGGAACCCGGGGGCGGAACTCAGCGGTATCGCGGAACCCGGAGGCGGGGCGGAACCCGGCGGCGAGGCGAAACCTGTCGGCGGGGCGGAACCCGGGGGTGGAACCCGACGGCATCACGGAACCGGGAGGCGGGGGGGAACCCGGGGGCGGAACCCGACGGCATCGCGGAACCCGGGGGCGGAACTAGGAGGCATCGCGGAACCCGAAGGCAGGGCAGAACCCGGCGGCGGGGCGGAACCTGTCGGCGGGGCGGAACCCGACGGCATCGCGGAACCCGGAGGCGGGGCGGAACTCGACGGCGGAACCCGGGGGCGGAATCCGACAGCATTGTGGAGCCTCGAGGCATAGCGGAACCCGGAGGCATCGCGAAACCTGGCGGCATCGCTGAACCTGACGGCGGAGGCCGATGACACAGCGGAACCCGGTGGCATCGCGAAACCTGGCGGCATCGCTGAGCACGGCGGCGGGGCATCGCGAAACCTGGTATCGCGGAGCCCGACGGCATCGCGGAGCCCGACGGCATCGCGGAGCCCAACGGCGGGGCGGAGCCCGACGGCATCGCGGAGCTCGGGGGCGGGGCGGAACCTGAAGGTGGGCGGAGGTGGAACCCGGAGATGGAGCCGTGCTCGGAATAATGTCAACCCGAAAGCGGAGCTCGGAGTGCAAGTACGAGCCCGGAGCTCCGTTTTGTCTTGGGACGAGCTCGGAGAATGTGTACTATCCCGGATCTCCGTTTCGTTTCGGAACGAGCTCGGATAATGATAATTCCATGTATAAGTGAATAATATACTCCAGATCTCGCTTCCATGTCATGTATTATGTTCTTCCAACGTTGTCGACATCTGCAAATGTGTTGTACTCATGCTTTGGTAAATGTGCCTTCACTTGCATGATGCCATGCATGACGTAACAAATGTATATGCATGATGATGCCATGCATACATACATATTTTCATAAGGTATGTCCTTGGCTTTAAAGCTTGATGATCATGAAGCTCGGCGGGATGAAAGGCATCACAGAGCTCGGTTGGAATTAACTTCAACATTATTAGCTCGGAACACCTGTACCAACCCAGAGTTATGTCAACGAACGTGATCTTGAAGCTCTTCGGAACGAGTACGGAGCTCGGAGTTCTTGGTATTGGTTACGAGATCGGAGCTCGGTTTATATTGACGAACTCGGAACTCGGTTTACACTTGACGAGCCCGGAGCTTGGTTTATACTTGACGAGCCCGGAGGTCAGTTTACATTTGACGAGCTCGGAGCTCAGTTTATACTTGACGAGCTCGGAGCTCGGTTTACATTTGACGAGCCCGGAGCTTGGAGTTATGTCGTGACAAGTTCGATTGTGCACGGAGCTTGAAACTCTTTGTAGCGAATACGCAGCTCAGAGCTCAGAGTGTATCGAAGAAACATGGCCATGATGTAGCCATAATTCAGCTTGGAGATTTGTCATAACAAGCTCAGGTGAAACACGGAGGTATGTTAGTATGAGTGCGGAACGCTGAGCTATCTTGGCGTGAGCTCGGAAAATAGGAAACTCGCGCTCTTGCTTGAAATTATATATTCCGATTTTATTCGTGTCTTTGTAGCTATTTCATCTCAAGAACACATGTATGCAAATCAAAATTGCTAAACGCCTAATTGACTTTTAGCAATTAAATCCTATGTATGAAACAAGAACATACAAAATCATGAAATACTAAAGTAACTCTATTCCAAATCCCTGCTTTGATTTATAGTAAAAGGTTTCAAATAAAAATAAAAGAATTACACATAAAACTTGTAAAATGATTTCAACTATAATTTTATTTACATTTGATGAAAAGGTGGTTCAACTACAAAAAACATGATATTATACACAATCATAGAACAGAATGATGATGAATAAAATGATTTCAAAAAATGACTCAGCACAAAAAAATTACCAGGGTGTGAGAAAACTCACCTTTTTCATCAAGAAGACTTCAGCACCCACAAGGCCACAATCGATTCTTGATTTCGGAACCCTTTACCCAAATCATCGCATAATTTGTTTCCCGCATAAAAGTGGCCGATTTGGTACTCATGGCTTTGGGAGTACGTTATCTGTCTGAAACAATTTAGGATTTATTGATAAGGATTAAGATGGTATAATAGGGAAAGCAATTGACAAGATAATCAGCAGGGATTCTAGGAAAGGAGGAGAAGAAAGCGGAGAAGAAGAGAACGTGGAGTGGAGAGCAGTTGACCTACCGAAAAAAAAAACGACTCGGCGCAAAATACCAGAAAGAAACAATCGAATAAAGGATGGTTGTGATTCAAAGTCAACTGAATCTAAAATAGAAGTCAACGAAAAAAATACCTGCCCATTCAGTTACGTTACGTCTGAGCCATATATATGGCAAATTTTGTGACTGTCCGTACAATAATTTACACAGTTTTTTGTGTACTTTTTTTTTTTGTTTGAAAATGATCGATCATATGTTGTCTGTTCTAATCAATTGAGCTATCTAAGAGGGTGTTATGGGGCTTATTTGAATTGCTTATTTGCTTAATAAGCTTCCTCACTTGTGTTTGGATGAGCTCAATTTATGTGGCTTATTTGCTTATTTGTAAGAGACTCCAAAATAAGCTTAGAAATTTTAGCTTATTTGCTTATAAGCAATGAGCAATAAGCAATAAGCTCAACAAATAAGCTCCCACAATCACCACCTAATACTATAATTTTTATGAGGTTAATCTCATACATTAGTAGATGCTCGTTCCGGACAATTGATACACACCGTTTTATTTTAGTTGATCTAATGCTTTATAATCTATTGAGGTGATTTGAGTTTGTTTGTGTAGTACTGTAATCACTACTTTTGCGTTACATAACAAGTGTCATGATCAGTTTTTAGAGTTCAAGAAATTTTCAAAAAACTATTTGTATGGTAATGAAAATGACACTATTACACAAGTATCATTTATCAATTTTGAGGGAAAAAAGTATTAAAAGTAAAATGGTAAAGCTAATATATTACTTTTGAAAATGGAAATTGATTTTTAGACAAACTACAATGGAAAAGTAGATTATATTGGGACGCATGGAGTATTTGATTACTCTTGTATAGACCCGGCAAGATAAGCCCATTCAGTTAATTCTGCGCGATACTAGACTTCAAGATTGTCTAATGGGTGATTTTGGGCTACTAGCTTGCTCCCCAGCTCCCATCCTCTAGTCACAGTATTTAAGTCTCTCTGTCCTTCGTTCGCCATTTGTTTATGTCATCCGTTCATAACTAAGGAACCAAGTAAGCATGTAATATTTTGCTTTATATATACACATGGGTGGGGTTCAAATCAGAATAAAAATTTGTGTGAGAATTAATGAATCAATCTCAACCACTCATTTTAATCAAATACTCATTTTCACCATCTTTTTTAAAATTAAATATCTTACAAATGACAAGTCGAAAAATTATAAAAATTCAGCGTTTTATCCTCTTCGATTTGCTTTCCCTCAAGGCATACTTTTCGCAAAAAAATGTCATTTTTTGGTGGGTTTAAAAATTAGTAACACATGTGTTAGTGTTGCGTTTAGGGTTTGGGGTTTAAGGTTAAGGGTTTGTTGTTTGGGGTTTCGCCCGAAACTCCAATCCCCAAACCCTAAACCTTAAACCTTAAATGCTTACAAAACACTAAACCATAAAACCTAAACCCTACTAAAACCTAAAACCTAAACTCTGCTAAATCCTAACCGTGAATTATAAACCCTAAACCCTATACCATAACCCTAAAGCCTAACCCTAACCACAAATCAAATATACAACCAATCACTAACACATGTGTTTTTAATTTGTAAACCCATCAAAAAATGAATTTTTTTTTATCAAAAGTATGCCTTGATGGACGACAAATCGAAAATGAGAACACGTTGGATTTTATGGTGCAATTTTCATGATTTTTCGACTTACCGTTTGTGAGATATTTGAATTTCAAAAATGTGGGAAAATGGGTATTTAATTAAAATGAGTGGTTGAAATTGATTCCCTTATTCTCACTCAAAATTGATATACTTATTTGATCTCTACTTAATATACACATACTACTTGATCCAATTGAATGTTGGGAAATTAAAAAAATGCCACATTTTTTTTAGTTATATATTGTTTTGCCCTACCGAAAAAAATTTGACGATATCCCCCTCGAAATCGCAAAAGCAAATTTGCTTTTGCGATCCACTTTTTGCTTTTTACGACCCGATCAACGACCTAGTCCGTTACCGAGGAGGAGCACGCGATCGCAAAAACCAAAAAAAAATTACGTTTTGCTATTTGTGTTTTGCGATGGCAAGGTAACGTGCATCAGGTGGTGAACGAGGAGCAGTAGGCGATCGCAAAAAAATATGGATTTTTGCGTTTTGCGACCGCTTTCGAAAAGGGAAAAAAAAACTTAAAACCCTAAGTAACAATCACCACGGTCATTTGCAACAAATACACCGGCGATCGCAAAAAACTCTTTGCCATCGCAACCAACCACCACCATCATCTCTACCAACCACCCACCATCGCAAAACTCACCCTTCTCCGTCACCATACTTCGCCACTTCCCTCCGTCGCACCCCGTTGCCGTCCCAAACTCACCACCACCCACCGGCGCAACCAACCACCACCGTTATCTAACCACCACTGTAACCAACCCCAAGCCCAAGCGCGAACACCATCAAGCCGAAACCACCTCGGCTTAGCCCCCAAAAAAGTGACTCTTCGAGCCGATTGTCGATCCACGCAAATGTAGGTTCTAATCAGTCCAAACGAGTAAAGTGAGGACCATCTAACCCGTAACGATGTCTGAGTCGCAGGTATTATAGTGCTTTTCAACTATTTATTACGTTTAACTCGAATTTTCATTGTGACATTTTATCGAACACATGGTGTGCAACACAATTTGGTGATTTTGATCGGTACATTATGGATTATACATGAGTTTTATTGTTTTTAAGTATGATTTGTGTGATAATACGTCCATAGATTGGTTTATGTTGATTTTGTTGTATACATAATACATCGTGGTGTAAGCATAAATGATTGAGGGTTTGTAGATTGGTTTATGTTGATTATGTTGATTTTACGAAGATTGGTTTATGTTGATTGAAGCATAAATGATTGATCGAAAATTTTGGCTATTATAATGTTGATTTAATATTGACTTTTATGATTGAGGGTTTGGACAAGTTATTCGTGAAACAAAAATGTGTAATGATGTAGTTGCTTTTTGATCGGCTTTGTTTATTTGATATGGTATGTTCGTAGTGATTTGTAATTGTTAAAAATTGTTTAATTTCTCATAAATTTAAGTAATAGTATTGCATATGTATATGTATATATATCTATGTGCATATGTATATGTATATAGCTAACCGTATATGTATATATATATATATATATGTATATGTATATGTATGTATATATATATTTGTATATATGTATATGTATGTATATGTATATGTATGTATATATATTTGTATATGTGTATATGTATACGTATGTATATGTATATATATAAGTTCCATGATGGTAAGGAAACATTTATTTGCATGATTGATTATTTTGTAGGACATTTTTAATGCAAGATTGACGTTGAAAAGTCAGCTCACTGTTACTGGGCATATCAAGTTGCATTTAACAGCGAACCAAGAAAAGATATTTAGAGACCACTGCTTTGGCCATTGGTTGGATGTGAAGGTTCCGGAAAATGACCCGGGTTTTATGCATCATATGCTTTAATTTCGACGAAAGGAGCGTCCAGGGTTAATGCACCCTCGCGCGGAGGTGGGTGAGTTGTGGTTTAGGGTTGCGGATACGGATGATCATTTTATTCGATTCGGTCGCCGGGAGTTTTGTCTGGTGACGGGTTTACGGTTCGGTCCCAATGAAAATATAGCGGATCATATTCCCAAGGAGGTTCGACGGACGAACCCGCCATTTAGAGAGCGTTTGTTCTCGGATATTGGCAAACGGAGCGTACGTGAATCAGACCTTACGAATAAGTTTCTCGATAAAGGTTTGTATAGTGGGCCGAGGAGTTTGAGCAATGAGGATTGTGTGCGCTTGTGTATGCTCATGTTGATATATAAAGGTTTTTTGAGGAAACAGGGTGTGCATAATATTGAGGATGATCATTTGCATTTAGTTGAGGATTTTGATGTTTGTGATGCGTACCCTTGGGGTAATATTATTTGGGCCAGGACTTATGAGCAGCTGGATAAGGGTTTGGAGACTCGGTTGACTCAAGACGGGATGCAGTACACGTTAAGTGGTTTCGGCTGGGCGTGTAAGGTATCATCATCTTAATTATTAATGTACAAATTATTTCATACTATTGTTTATTTAATCTTATTTAATTTATAATATATTAAAACTTTAATATGCTTGTTTGTCGTTTGCTATTTGTTACAAGGCATGGATTTGGGAAGCTGATATCGCATAAAAAGTCATGTTTTTACTACCGATATCTCTCTCATTCCAGAACGATTCTTAGCATTTTAAACTCAAAAACAATACAAATCAATGATATTATGCCAAGATGGTCAAAACAAGGTTGCACGATAAAAATCAAGCAAAACGGATGAAAAACGAAGATTCCACACACGTTTGAAGATTCAAGGCACCAAAATGAGATTTCAAGACAAAAATGCTCATCATCAACATCCATCTCATCCAAGATGTTCGTTTTCAAATTACGAATCCAACAGAAGAAGAATCAACAAAAACGGATAAAGAATGAAGATTGTACGCCCGCCGGAAGATCTAAATGATTCGTACGCAATATCTGGAGATAGGGGATATATTTTTGGGATATCTTTACATCAAAATCTTTTTGTTTGAATTACAAATCCAACGCAAAAAGAATCAATGCAAACGGACACATAACGAAGAAGATACGCACGAATTAAGCAACGCAGCGAAAAGAGGACGGAATGGGGCGGGTGGCAGCCAGCAGCCGCCGGTCTGGTGGTGGGCGGTGCTGCCTCCCCTCCCCCCATCTCTTTTCCGATTTTCCGTCCTTGCGTGTACCCGGTGTGCCACCTTTCACTACTTTTTCGTACCCGGTGCACCACCTTTCGCTACTTTTTCATACCCGGTCATCAAAATCTTTCATACCCGGCATAATTCTCTCTTTACTTTCTCATTCTATTTTCTTACTTCAAAATTAGTATTAGACTAGTTAGGGAGCTTGTTTAAAGTAGAACGAAAGCTAGGGAACATCTTGTAATCTTTGGTGTACGCTTGGAGTTACGCTTATTAATTCAAGTCTATTCCTTCTCGCATTTTAATCCGGGTTCTTTCTATCATATTCTATCTTAATTAAATATGTATGCTTTAATTATGCTAGAATTAGTTTGTGCCATGATTAGCGAGTAGATTACTTTTGTATTTGTTGTGATGTAGTTAACATATATAATTGTGGGATGACTTTAAATATGTCGTGAAATAATATGACGACCCCTATGACTAGGCACACATGACTAGGCACACATGACTTTAAATTAGTTTAGTAATCCCATAAAGAGCATCGCATGACTAGGCACACAACAACCCAACTTTCGATTCGTGAGGTATCTTGAGCCATATAAAAAGCATTCACTTTTAATGAGTGTGCCGATGTAAGCGTTTAGAATCAGAACTTGCTCCTATTATGCATTTCGAATCCAGATTGGTTTGTGAAAAGGAGATTGAATCACATCATTCTTAAACCTAGCCTATACCCGTACACCCATACACCCAAGAAATGTTACCCCTACTTTCTCAAAAGCATCCCCCAAACTTTAAAACAACGTTGCAAAGATGAAGGAGAGAAATCGCAAGGAGACGACGTCGAAAAAAAAGAAGGGAAAAGATAATTCAAGAAAGAAAAATCCAAAAAAAAAGGAAATCAATAGGAGAAAAAGACTCCTTCCGCAAACACCAAAAATGTGTCAATCCTCCCAAAAATTCCAACTTCAACAGAAGAAACCCACCAAAAACCCAACGAAACCCCCTCTCATTCCACAAACACTCCGCTTCGAAAAGAAAAACCTACATCACTTCCCCTAGAATGATTGTGGCTAGATCGACTTCGCACTAACAAAAAATGTAACGATTTGAATTCTCGATCAAGCCTATGACGATAAATGATACATAACTGGCGTTCTGAGTGATTGATAATATTACAATAGAAAACCCTAAACACTTTGAGTGACCACCTGGAGAGGATCTCCTAGTCATGTATCCAAGATCAAAGATCAAAAGCATGCCCCCAAAGATTACAACCCTGCTTTTTCAAAAAACAAATATTTTATTTTTCAAAACCCCCTTAGTAAAAAGTTCTACCCTAAAATATTTCATTATCTTCTTATTGTTAACCATGTTTGAAATTCGAGTTTGCTTGACGACAAGCAAAGTTCTAAGTGTGGGATACTTGATATCGCGTAAAAAGTCATGTTTTTACTACCGATATCTCTCTCATTCCAGAATGATTCTTGGTATTTTAAACTCAAAAACAATACAAATCAATGATATTATGCCAAGATGGTCAAAACAAGGTTGCACGATAAAAATCAAGCAAAACGGATGAAAAACGAAGATTCCACACACGTTTGAAGATTCAAGGCACCAAAATGATATTTCAAGACAAAAGTGCCCATCATCAACATCCATCTCATCCAAGATGTTCATTTTCAAATTACGAATCCAACAGAAGAAGAATCAACAAAAACGGATAAAGAATGAAGATTCTACGTCCGTCAAAAGATCAAAATGATTCGTACGTAATATCTGGAGATAGGAGACATATGTTTGGGATATCTTTACATCAAAGTATTTGTTTTTAAATTACAAATCTAACGCAAAAAGAATCAATGCAAATGGACGCACAACGAAGAAGATATGCACGAATTAAGCAACGCAGCGAAAAGACGACGGACCGGGGCGGGTGGCAGCCAGCCGCCGCCGGCCAGCCACCAGCCGCCTTTGGCCTGGTGGTGGGCGGCGCCGACTCCCCTCCCTCCGTCTCTTTTCCGCTTTTCCGTCCGTGCGTGTACCCGGTGCGCCACCTTTCGCTACTTTTTCGTACCCGGTGCACCACCTTTCGCTACTTTTCGTACCTGGTGCACCACTTTTCACCCTTTTTCTAATGTGTGCCATGGAATGCTAACATGAGCCACATTTCACCTATAAATAGAGCCCCAAGGCTTCCATTTGAAAATATCCCATATGCATTACGCATAATTCTCTCTTTACTTTCTCATTTTATTTTCTTACTTCAAAATTAGTATTAGGCTACTTAGGGAGCTTGTTTAAAGTAGAACGAAAGCTAGGGAACATCTTGTAATCTTTGGTGTACGCTTGGAGTTACGCTTATTAATTCAAGTCTATTCCTTCTCGCATTTTAATCCGGGTTATTTCTATCCTATTCTATCTTAATTAAATATGTATGCTTTAATTATGCTAGAATTAGTTTGTGCCATGATTAGCGAGTAGATTACTTTTGTATTTGTTGTGATGTAGTTAGCATATATAATTGTGGGATGACTTTAAATATGTCGGGAAATAATATGAAGACCCCTATTCGGCTGTTTACTCGGTATAGTGCTGGAAATGCTCTTAAGCAAAGTACATACGTATGGAAGCCGGTAACGACCGAAGGTAGTTGTATTATGGATCGACATTATAAGATGAAAACTTTATGAACGGACTTATCTTAAGATTTTAAACCTAAAACTTATATTCGCCTTTCGATTAACAAACGTGATTTTAACCCTGTAAAGAGAAGTTGCGAACCTTGATACTTGGTCAATAGTTATATGTGTAAAAACTGTGTTTTTAACTGTAACGTCATGCAAGCATCATAAAATGCAATGCGATTATGTGGACTTGCCATGATGTGATAACCCGAGAATTTCTGTAAATTCCGTACGTTTTAACGCATGCACATTAGGCTAATTCCCTATGTAATCAATGTGAATTTAAATTTATTTCAAATGAAGTCTAGCACAAGCCCATTTTTACATGATTTAATATATTTGCTTTAATGCGCGAAGCGTTCACGTACGTAATTATTACGAATTACACAAACATTCGGTAGAGACCGACACCCACGAACGATTGTGATCAAGCCAAGTATATAACATAAATCTATTTGAATAAAAATAGTAGTCATTATAAAACGGATAGCAAGTTACATATATGTATACGCGTAACCACGTTAACTAACTTTTAAACGCGCGTGTGAACCGAGAGACGCACAACGACAAGTTGAACAATGTAAGTAATCAAACAAACCACTCGTAAATGAACTAATATTAGTAATATCAAATGCTAATAGCCTAATGACCCTAATCTACCTTAAATACCACTAAATCACCTTAAGTACATAATTAGCATCTAATTAATCAAGATTAGCACCTAATGACCTAAATATCTAACACTTAACCACAAAAGGAATACCAAGAGAGGCCCCCCCTTGGAGCCCCTCATTTGGCCGGCCCTCACACCCCTAGGGCCCCCCCTAACCATTTTGTGGAAACAAGCAATCTTACTTACACAATCATACACACCACACCATTCATTCACACCCCATCCTCCTCACATATTCACACACTTTGCTCCCTCCTTCCTTCTTGAAACTCACGGCCAACCTCCACCCTCAACATTCCCATCTTATTTTCCAAGATCACCACCACAAACCCACCACAAACCACCATGAACCACCACCTCAAGCCATCAAAATAACACACTTTAAACACACAAACATCTACAAACACTTACACCATCATACTACCATCAACAAAACAAGTTTAAAACAACATCCAAGTTAGAGAAAACATACTTTCAAGAATCAAGTTCAACCTTGCTTCAAGAACAACAACAACCTTTGTAAGGAAACTTTCCTTAAACTTTTATTTTCTTATATATATGTGTTTATAGTAAGTATGTTCACTTACACTAAAATATATTTTAAAACACTTACTTCATCTTTTAAAAATGTTAACTAGCAAGTTTTATAAAAATAAAGTTTATAAACAAGTCAAGAAACTTTAAAAGTGTAAAATCATACATTATACACTTTAAACTTCTCAAACATGTAATGAACTTTCATTTATGTTGAAATAATTATTTTGAACTAAGAAACACAATAAACTTGTAAAAACATAAACTTTGTAGTTAAAAGTTAGCTAAACACACTTTTGGGTGAAAAATGACAAAGACAAAACTTAAGGGACTAAAAGTGTGAGATCTAACTTTGGAGGACAGAAATGTTAAAAATAATATTAATGATGTATTAACATGTTAAAACATGGATCTAAGTGTTAAAAACCAAACCATTGTGGTTAGAAACCAAGAAAACTAAACTATGAGGTTAAAAGTGGAAAAATGGAAACTAGAAGGACCAAACTTGTTAAAACAGAAAGTTACTGACCTTGAACGTGAAAATCAGTAACTTAAGTGTATTTGAGCTTAAACCATGACTTAGAACAATAATTATATGGTCAAACCCTAATAAACCGAAATCTTGCGCTAGGAATGAAATAAATAAAAGTAAAGGGACTAAACATGTAAAAATGAGAACTCTTGGACCTGGACTGAACATATCAGTAACTTAGACTTAATTTAATGTTAATGATGTTTTAAAACAATAGCCATATGATTAAACCCTACTAAACCGAAACATTATGCAAGAAACGACAAAAATGAAAGTAAAGGGGTTAAAACCGTACAAACCTAAAACCTTGGACCTGGGCTGTTCATATCAGTAACATACACACAAAATAATGTTAAGGATGATTTAGAATAATAATCTTGTGGTTGAACACATACAAACCAAAGTATCATGCTAGATATGGACTAAACACAATTATAGGGACTAAACGCGTACAAACTATACGTTATGGGCTGAGATGATAAAAATCAGTAAGTACACAAATATAAAGTCTAATTTATAGTTTAGTGTATTAAAACCAAAGATTGTATAGTTACAAGTCAACAAACCGGACTTTTGAGCTAAAAATGAGATAATTGAAACTTTAGGGACTAATAGTGAAAAATCAGAAAGTTGGGGACTATGAACTTAATAATATTAACTTAAGTGACCACAAGTTTAAACCATGATAAAAGTTGTCGTGAACCTAAGGCACGCGGTAGAAATCAAGGAAACCAAACATATTAACCGAAAACGACAAAATATAAACTACAAGGACTAAAACTGTCAATTCCAGAAACTTGTGGACTGATGTAAACCTTCTGTAAATCAGGGGACTTTATGATAAAAATATACTTTAGATATCATGATTAATATAAATGCCGAGAAACCGCAAGGACCGATTTATTACAAATTAATGTTACATATATGCTACAAATCAAAAATTAACATATTATATAGTGAATAATAATATGTTGAGGCTTTATTCATAACTTGAACATTGTAACAAAACTATAATTGATCACATCGTGTCGTATACACTCTAAGTGAAGTGAACACTTAGTATAGACGGTCTATTAAAACGTCTACTGTTATTAATTTGACCTTACGCATTTAGGGCATAAAGAGATTTTATTGGGATCAAATACTTAAACTTGATTTGCTAGCACGCTCGGACTCAGGTGAGTTCACAGCCCCATTTTACTGTTTTAATACTTTCAAATGTTGGGGTGGAAAACATATAACTGATTTATGCGATTATTGGAAACTGACTTGTATCTTTATGGGAGCCTAAGTTCACAAGTTGTAGCATATAAGTCCTTTGCTTGCAATGACTATAACCATTAACTAGGTGACTCTAGCCACTAAATATACGGATAGTACTATCGGATTGACATCCCCCACTGATTATCTTAGTTAGTCGCGCTAACTAGCGACATTGTTCGCGACCAGGATCGTATATTTACTTTGTCCAAGGCAACGATTGTTATGTCGTGGTTTGGTTATAGGCTTAGTTTCAGCATATTAACTCATTAGGCCTAGCTAGCCTTTGAGGGATCGCAGTCAGCGTTTCAACATTTAAATAATCGTACAAGAGGCCTTCGATGCCACATATTGAATTACTGATGCATTTTTATCAAACTGATTTACGGTAGAGTCTTAAACCTGTGAATTCACTCAACAATTATGTTGACGTTTTAAATATGTTTTTCAGGGAATTAGCCATGCTGCGAGACCACATGCATTTTGGAACCGTACCTGCCCTGTAACTTAGGATGCCATCTTTTGAACAATGTACTTTTGTGAAACTGTGAAATTTATAACACTGCTTTTGACGCCTCGATAAGGCTGTAATGTTTGTAAAACTTTTAATGGCATCTTAATGTATTAGACGTTCTGCGATAACCATATGCTCCTGTATTATTTATTTGGATCGAGTCACGCCCCTCTTAATACTAATGCTTCCGCTAAACGAAATTACCGATTTTTGGGGTGTGACAGATTTGGTATCAGAGCCATTGGTTATAGCGAACTAGAAGTCTTTAGTGACTTAGAATGTCTTAGAGACCTAGACTATAACCCTAAATACGATCACTCATAACATGCATTGCATCCATACAAACTCAACATATTGTACGAGCCTTACATGTCACCCACTTTTCCTTGTAGCAATATGTCTAGAGAGAGCCCGATTTACATCTATGCCTCGGATGAGGAACCCACTGAGGCCACCTTTGATAGTAGAGCTACTTCTGTACATGAGAGCCCATCTGTCCACATTAGGGCTACTTCTGATGACACTAGTGTTACACCTCCCACAACACCTGTGATGAGACCCGTCACCATACCTACCGTAGGCGAGACCTCACGTAGGCCACTGATGAGGAGAACCCCTAGGAAGGTCATCCGTGATCTACCCACAGGAGTATTAGCACCGCGCGATGAGGCGCCACCTATGATCGACATACCATGTGATGAGCAGTCACAGAGGATGCCGAGACCGACACAGTTTGGCTGGATGCTGTCTATACTGCGGAGGTGGAGATCGCTGGAGGGTCTCCCACCTACCTGTGAGACTGGAGAGTCTTCTCATGCGCCATCTCCCTTGCCCATCACTGGGGAGCCGTTGGAGCTTACAGTCCCCACCCTAGTTGGAGTCTGTCGTACGCTGTTTCAGATTTTGTCCTACCGGGATGATGACATCCACGAGCTACGGAGCGATACGTCCCGCTTGGACGGAGACATGGTGTCCACCTCGAGCGACTGGACTTGGTGGAGAGCCACCGGATGGCGGACATGGAGACTGCAGAGGCCATCAGGGCACGCGTGGATGTACTCGAGGGACGCCTGAGGATGATTGGATTTGCTATTGGAGTATGCATTGTGATGACAGTGCTTAGGACGGCTGTGGGTGTGTATTTCCCCTACTTCCGTTAGACTTATGTATGGCGGGTTGTGCTTACATAGTGTTAGGATTAACTCGACGGGTAGAGATAGACTCGTCACATTTTGTATAACTAGTATGTATGAATGGGTACTAAGCTTAGAACCCCATCCCTTTTGTAAGGAACCTATGTAAAAGCACTTTATGTTATAATATAATGTATCTTTGGAGTACTTGTCATGTTCTTTACATTAGTATTAATTATTATATCTATCTGTCTTTTGTTACGTATGTTAGGATCAAATCATGCCGCCCAAACGTCGGAACACTGTAAATAGTCGTAGGAACTCAGGACCCTCTAATGAAGATAGCATTGAAGAGATTGTGGCTCGAAGGGTAGCCGATGCTATGGCCCAGTACGAGGCAAGCCGTGCACGGGAGAATGTTGTGAACGATAGCGGGACAGGGAGAAATGTTACTGGAGGAAACCGAACCGGGGAACAGACCCATGGGACAGAGACACCCGAGAATGCCCAAAGAGGGTGTTCATACAAGTCATTCCTAGCATGCAAGCCAACCAATTTTCATGGGAATGAAGGCGCCATCGGGGTGATTCATTGGATCGAGAAAATGGAATCTGTGCTAGATATAAGCAACTGTCCACCAGACTGTATGGTTAAGTATGCTGCTTGCACACTGACTGGCAAGGCGTTGACCTGGTGGAACTCTCAAGTGCAAACCCTTGGGAGAGAGGTTGCTAACTCCATTTCTTGGGAAGAGCTGAAATCAATGATGCTAGATGAATTCTATCCCCGAAGCGAACTACAAAAGGTCGAAACCGAACTGTGGGAAATAACAATGAATGGGTCCGACATCACTGCTTACACCACCAGGTTTCAAGAACTAGCTCGTTTGGTACCTCACATGGTTACTCCCGAGTACAAAAGAATAGAGAGGTACATCTGGGGATTGGTACCGCAAATCAGGAGCTTGGTGACGACAACCAAACCGTCCACTTTCAGAAGCGCCGTTAGCCTTGCACAAAGTTTAACGGACGAGGCGGTAAGGATGGGAACTCTGACCAAGAAAGTTAGTTCTAACAAAGGAGAAACTGAAAGAGCTGGGGGAGGAAGTAGTGGAAATGATAAACGAAAGGGGAATGATGGGAGAAATGACCGACAGGGCTTGCAGCACAAACAACCGAGGACCACTAAGGCGTATGTTGCTAATGCGCCAGGACCTAAAGCTTATGCTGGCAACAAGCCAAAGTGTATCAAGTGTGAAAGACACCATGAGGGCATGTGCATCCGTTGTGATAACTGTAAGAAGTGGGGTCACCGTGCACAATTCTGTGGAGGGAGTTCTCAAAACCAGGGCAATAATGAACGAAGAGTGCTCAAATGTTTTGAATGTGGTAACCCAAACCACCTCCGAAACAGTTGCCCTAAACTCCACAACAACAATAACAACAACCGTAACAATGGCAACAACCAACCGGCTCGTGGACGAGCGTTTGTTATTGGAGCACAAGAGGCGCGCCAAGATCCCAACACTGTTACGGGTACGTTCCTTGTAAACAATCAATACGCTTCAGTTCTATTTGATTCGGGTGCCGATTTAAGTTTTGTGTCTTCCGAGTTTAGACCATTACTAGAAATAGAATCCCGTAAGTTAGACATGAAATACTCAGTAGAACTAGCAAATGGTAAACTAATAGAAGCCGAAGAAGTAGTACCGGAATGCACTCTATCTCTCGAGGGTCATTCTTTTAAAATTAATGTATTGCCAATGGACCTAGGAAGCTTTGATATTGTAATTGGAATGGACTGGTTGTCCGAAAATCATGCGGAAATCTTATGCTTTGAAAAGATAGTGCGGGTACCACTGCCGTCAGGCGAAATGCTCATAATTCGAGGAGAGCTGAAAAGAAGCGCCTTGAAGATGGTCAATGGCATAAAAACCCGTAAGTATCTACGAAAGGGATACCAAGCCTTCCTAGCGCATGTTGTGGAGAAGAAAACAGAGGGACGACGCATAGACGACATACCTGTTGTACGTGATTATCCGGGGGTGTTCCCAGAGGATTTGCCTGGACTACCACCCCCAAGACAAGTTGAATTTCGGATAGACCTAGTGCCCGGAGCCGCACCAATAGCGCGCTCTCCCTACCGCCTAGCTCTATCCGAAATGCAAGAATTGTCCACGCAATTGCAAGAACTCTTAGACCTAGGATTCATCCGACCGAGCTTTTCACCTTGGGGAGCTCCGGTGTTATTCGTGAAGAAGAAGGATGGATCCATGAGAATGTGTATCGACTATCGAGAACTAAACAAGGTGACAATCAAAAACCGATACCCTCTACCGCGCATCGATGATTTATTCGATCAACTTCAAGGTTCTAGTTTCTACTCAAAGATTGACTTGCGATCCGGATATCACCAACTGAAGGTACGAGAGGAGGATGTGCCAAAAACCGCATTTAGAACTCGTTACGGCCATTACGAGTTTCTAGTCATGCCTTTTGGATTGACAAACGCTCCTGCAGTGTTCATGGACCTCATGAACAGAGTCTACAAACCTTACCTCGATAAATTCGTTATTGTTTTTATTGATGACATCCTCATATACTCGCAAACAAAGGAAGATCACGAGCAACACCTGAAATTGATCCTTGAACTATTGGAGAATGAGAAATTATACGCAAAATTTTCCAAGTGTGAATTTTGGTTGCGCGAAGTTCAGTTCTTGGGTCATGTAATTAATGGCAAGGGAATTCACGTTGACCCGGCCAAGATTGAGGCGATCAAGAATTGGGAAGCACCGAAAACCCCAACTGAGGTGCGCCAATTCCTTGGGTTGGCTGGCTATTACCGTCGATTTATCGAAAATTTCTCCAAAATAGCCCAGTCACTCACCTCGTTAACACAAAAAGATAAGAAGTTTGAGTGGGGCGAGAAACAAGAATCCGCCTTCCAACTACTAAAGCAAAAACTGTGCACCGCGCCTATCTTGTCACTACCCGAAGGAGTAGACAACTTCATTGTCTACTGTGATGCTTCGCATCAAGGGTTGGGTTGCGTACTAATGCAAAATGACAAGGTCATTGCTTATGCATCCCGTCAATTGAAGGTTCACGAGAAGAACTATACAACGCATGACTTGGAGCTGGGAGCAGTCGTGTTTGCCCTCAAAATCTGGAGACATTACCTATACGGTACAAAGTGTACGATCTTCACCGATCACAAGAGTTTACAACACATTTTTGACCAGAAGGAGCTTAATATGCGACAACGAAGATGGGTCGAATTACTAAACGATTACGACTGTGAAATTAAGTATCACCCGGGCAAAGCTAACGTTGTAGCCGATGCCTTGAGTCGTAAAGAAAGAATTAAGACTATTAGGGTTCGTGCTCTTGGAATGACTATCCACACGAACCTCACTACTCAAATTCGAGACGCACAACAAGTGGCACTAACCGACGAGCGTATAAAGAGTGAATCCCTGAGAGGAATGGAGAAACAGCTAGTACCCAAGGATGATGGGACCTTGTGTTTCGCGGATAGACTTTGGGTTCCACGTGTAGAGGAACTGCGTAAGCTTCTACTCGATGAAGCCCATAAGTCTAATTATTCGATACATCCTGGAGCTGATAAGATGTACCATGATTTGAAGGGATTCTATTGGTGGCCAAACATGAAGGGAGACATTGCCACCTATGTCAGCAAGTGTCTGACGTGTTCAAAAGTCAAGGCCGAGTATCAAAAACCGTCTGGACTTTTGCAACAACCCGAGATGCCACAATGGAAATGGGAGCATATATCCATGGACTTCATCACCAAGCTACCTAAGACATTGTCAGGATATGACACAATATGGGTAATCGTCGATCGTTTGACAAAATCGGCTCATTTCCTACCCATTAAAGAAACTGACAAAATGGAGAAGCTGACTAGAACATATCTCAAGGAGATTGTTTCCAGGCATGGAGTGCCGGTATCCATCATTTCTGATAGGGATAGCCGTTTCACATCGCGTTTCTGGCAAACACTGCAAAAGGCATTAGGTACCCGTATAGACATGAGTACCGCCTACCATCCTCAAACTGATGGTCAAAGTGAAAGAACGATACAAACGCTCGAGGACTTGTTGCGGGCATGTGTGATTGATTTTGGAGGAAATTGGGATACTCATTTACCCCTTGCAGAATTTTCCTACAACAATAGCTATCACACGAGTATTCAAATGGCACCTTTCGAGGCGTTATACGGACGCAAGTGCCGATCGCCACTGTGTTGGGCAGAGTTGAGTGACAAACAAATTTCTGGCCCCGAGATTGTCCAAGAAACGACGGACAAGATATCCCAAGTTCTTAACAGACTGAAAGCGGCACGAGACCGACAGAAAAGCTATGCAGACAACCGTCGAAAACCCCTTGAGTTTCAAGTAGGAGACAAAGTCCTACTCAAGGTGTCACCTTGGAAAGGGGTCATCCGATTTGGGAAACGGGGTAAGTTAAATCCAAGGTACATAGGACCCTTTGAAATCCTAGCACGGGTTGGTCCTGTGGCATACAAGCTTAAACTACCTCAAGAGCTAAGTAACGTCCATGACACCTTTCATGTATGTAACTTGAAGAAGTGCTTATCCGACGAGACTCTAGTTATTCCTCCCGATGAAATCCATGTAGATTCCCGATTAAACTTTGTAGAGGAACCAATTGAAGTGGCGGATCGGAAGATTCAACAGCTTCGACGTAGCCGGATCAAATTGGTCAAGATTCGTTGGAATTCGAAACGAGGGCCAGAGTTTACTTGGGAACGTGAGGATGAGATGCAAAAGAAATACCCTCAACTTTTTGGAGACACGCCAATCACTCACGACACTACTTAAATTTCGGGACGAAATTTCTTTAACGAGGGAAGTATGTGATAACCCGAGAATTTCTGTAAATTCCGTACATTTTAACGCATGCACATTAGGCTAATTCCCTATGTAATCAATGTGAATTTAAATTTATTTCAAATGAAGTCTAGCACAAGCCCATTTTTACATGATTTAATATATTTGCTTTAATGCGCGAAGCGTTCACGTACGTAATTATTACGAATTACACAAACATTCGGTAGAGACCGACACCCATGAACGATTGTGATCAAGCCAAGTATATAACATAAATCTATTTGAATAAAAATAGTAGTCATTATAAAACGGATAGCAAGTTACATATATGTATACGCGTAACCACGTTAACTAACTTTTAAACGCGCGTGTGAACCGAGAGACACACAACGGCAAGTTGAACAATGTAAGTAATCAAACAAACCACTCGTAAATGAACTAATATTAGTAATATCAAATGCTAATAGCCTAATGACCCTAATCTACCTTAAATACCACTAAATCACCTTAAGTACATAATTAGCATCTAATTAATCAAGATTAGCACCTAATGACCTAAATATCTAACACTTAACCACAAAAGGAATACCAAGAGAGGCCCCCCCTTGGAGCCCCTCATTTGGCCGGCCCTCACACCCCTAGGGCCCCCCCTAACCATTTTGTGGAAACAAGCAATCTTACTTACACAATCATACACACCACACCATTCATTCACACCCCATCCTCCTCACATATTCACACACTTTGCTCCCTCCTTCCTTCTTGAAACTCACGGCCAACCTCCACCCTCAACATTCCCATCTTATTTTCCAAGATCACCACCACAAACCCACCACAAACCACCATGAACCACCACCTCAAGCCATCAAAATAACACACTTTAAACACACAAACATCTACAAACACTTACACCATCATACTACCATCAACAAAACAAGTTTAAAACAACATCCAAGTTAGAGAAAACATACTTTCAAGAATCAAGTTCAACCTTGTTTCAAGAACAACAACAACCTTTGTAAGGAAACTTTCCTTAAACTTTTATTTTCTTATATATATGTGTTTATACTAAGTATGTTCACTTACACTAAAATATATTTTAAAACACTTACTTCATCTTTTAAAAATGTTAACTAGCAAGTTTTATAAAAATAAAGTTTATAAACAAGTCAAGAAACTTTAAAAGTGTAAAATCATACATTATACACTTTAAACTTCTCAAACATGTAATGAACTTTCATTTATGTTGAAATAATTATTTTAAACTAAGAAACACAATAAACTTGTAAAAACATAAACTTTGTAGTTAAAAGTTAGCTAAACACACTTTTGGGTGAAAAATGACAAAGACAAAACTTAAGGGACTAAAAGTGTGAGATCTAACTTTGGAGGACAGAAATGTTAAAAATAATATTAATGATGTATTAACATGTTAAAACATGGATCTAAGTGTTAAAAACCAAACCATTGTGGTTAGAAACCAAGAAAACTAAACTATGAGGTTAAAAGTGGAAAAATGGAAACTAGAAGGACCAAACTTGTTAAAACAGAAAGTTACTGACCTTGAACGTGAAAATCAGTAACTTAAGTGTATTTGAGCTTAAACCATGACTTAGAACAATAATTATATGGTCAAACCCTAATAAACCGAAATCTTGCGCTAGGAATGAAATAAATAAAAGTAAAGGGACTAAACATGTAAAAATGAGAACTCTTGGACCTGGACTGAACATATCAGTAACTTAGACTTAATTTAATGTTAATGATGTTTTAAAACAATAGCCATATGATTAAACCCTACTAAACCGAAACATTATGCAAGAAACGACAAAAATGAAAGTAAAGGGGTTAAAACCGTACAAACCTAAAACCTTGGACCTGGGCTGTTCATATCAGTAACATACACACAAAATAATGTTAAGGATGATTTAGAATAATAATCTTGTGGTTGAACACATACAAACCAAAGTATCATGCTAGATATGGACTAAACACAATTATAGGGACTAAACGCGTACAAACTATACGTTATGGGCTGAGATGATAAAAATCAGTAAGTACACAAATATAAAGTTTAATTTATAG
This sequence comes from Pseudognaphalium luteoalbum, assembly GCA_963422505.1. Classification (NCBI taxonomy): domain Eukaryota; kingdom Viridiplantae; phylum Streptophyta; class Magnoliopsida; order Asterales; family Asteraceae; genus Pseudognaphalium; species Pseudognaphalium luteoalbum. The sequence goes on along the minus strand of OY730192.1, from coordinate 83,679,135 downwards.
TTTAGTGTATTAAAACCAAAGATTGTATAGTTACAAGTCAACAAACCGGACTTTTGAGCTAAAAATGAGATAATTGAAACTTTAGGGACTAATAGTGAAAAATCAGAAAGTTGGGGACTATGAACTTAATAATATTAACTTAAGTGACCACAAGTTTAAACCATGATAAAAGTTGTCGTGAACCTAAGGCACGCGGTAGAAATCAAGGAAACCAAACATATTAACCGAAAACGACAAAATATAAACTACAAGGACTAAAACTGTCAATTCCAGAAACTTGTGGACTGATGTAAACCTTCTGTAAATCAGGGGACTTTATGATAAAAATATACTTTAGATATCATGATTAATATAAATGCCGAGAAACCGCAAGGACCGATTTATTACAAATTAATGTTACATATATGCTACAAATCAAAAATTAACATATTATATAGTGAATAATAATATGTTGAGGCTTTATTCATAACTTGAACATTGTAACAAAACTATAATTGATCACATCGTGTCGTATACACTCTAAGTGAAGTGAACACTTAGTATAGACGGTCTATTAAAACGTCTACTGTTATTAATTTGACCTTACGCATTTAGGGCATAAAGAGATTTTATTGGGATCAAATACTTAAACTTGATTTGCTAGCACGCTCGGACTCAGGTGAGTTCACAGCCCCATTTTACTGTTTTAATACTTTCAAATGTTGGGGTGGAAAACATATAACTGATTTATGCGATTATTGGAAACTGACTTGTATCTTTATGGGAGCCTAAGTTCACAAGTTGTAGCATATAAGTCCTTTGCTTGCAATGACTATAACCATTAACTAGGTGACTCTAGCCACTAAATATACGGATAGTACTATCGGATTGACATCCCCCACTGATTATCTTAGTTAGTCGCGCTAACTAGCGACATTGTTCGCGACCAGGATCGTATATTTACTTTGTCCAAGGCAACGATTGTTATGTCGTGGTTTGGTTATAGGCTTAGTTTCAGCATATTAACTCATTAGGCCTAGCTAGCCTTTGAGGGATCGCAGTCAGCGTTTCAACATTTAAATAATCGTACAAGAGGCCTTCGATGCCACATATTGAATTACTGATGCATTTTTATCAAACTGATTTACGGTAGAGTCTTAAACCTGTGAATTCACTCAACAATTATGTTGACGTTTTAAATATGTTTTTCAGGGAATTAGCCATGCTGCGAGACCACATGCATTTTGGAACCGTACCTGCCCTGTAACTTAGGATGCCATCTTTTGAACAATGTACTTTTGTGAAACTGTGAAATTTATAACACTGCTTTTGACGCCTCGATAAGGCTGTAATGTTTGTAAAACTTTTAATGGCATCTTAATGTATTAGACATTCTGCGATAACCATATGCTCCTGTATTATTTATTTGGATCAAGTCACGCCCCTCTTAATACTAATGCTTCCGCTAAATGAAATTACCGATTTTTGGGGTGTGACACATGAGTATTGTACACTTTCGATCACAATGTACTTATCATGTGAACATGGCAAAGCAATTAAATTCACAATGAAAACATCGGTAAACGATTAAATACACTGTGAATCACCATAGCATTTTCCGACATGGTCTAGGTTTAACTCTATGCAAAAGCCGTCAGCATTTTAATTAGCATTTTAATTAGATTAGTTAATTTAGATTAGATTAGAGTAGGTAGGCTACAGGCCAAATAATCATTTACGAAAACCTAGGGATTTGTTGATTGTAATAAGAAAGGCAAGTTTAAAATCTAAGTTACACTGATATCCTTTCCTTAAAATACGAAACCAAAAGTAAGATATGTAAGAAACCTGAACGTTTTTCCCCTGCTTATCATTCTTAAGTTTCATTAATAGGAATTGGCTAATAAGTTCGAACATAAATTCTAAGTTAGTTGTTTAATAGATTTGAAATCTTTATGGTATTAAGAACGGTTAGACTTGCTAATGACCTGCTACTCTATTCTTTCACCCACGAGCGAATACGTTCAATAATACGGGTCACTGACTCCCTCACAGGAGAGTGTGGAGAGTTGAGCAGCGTCTGTCTGATCAGAATCATGACACCTTAGTTCCTCGTGACATATTAGTTGATAACCGACAAATAGGGAACTTATTGGTTATACCACTGGGTATTGAATCTACTAGACATTTCCAATTTAGATAATCGTCCTCCTATAAGAGTCATCATCGCACATTATTAGCTAACAAACTCACAACAAATACTACTTTTATCATCTGATTTATTATTACATTTTATTCGCTTTATTTAGTTTACTTAGTTAACTGAACCAAAACCCTCAACGCACTCTTTTAAAACCTTTACTAGAAAAGAAAGATTGATTGGATCACCTCCGTTTCAATTCAGTTTCTCTTTATGAACGACTCTAGATCATACTTACCATCTACTAGCCTTTGGTTCAGTATTAGTAAGTCATACTTAGATCCCAACAAATATAAATTTAAAATAAACCGATTGCGATCCGTACGTCATCTTCATACGACCGTTCGGGTCACAACAAGTTTTTTCGCACCGTTGCCGGGGAGACTAACTGTCCGATACAGAGGCCCAACCAATCCCAATTCTAGTAAACCCTTAGGTTAAAACATTCTAAAAAAACACAAAAACAAGTATTTACTTTCTTGTCTTTCTTTTCTTTTAGTGTATGACCTGTTCCCCTAGATCTGCACCACTGTTTAATTTCCCTGATCCAGAACTTATAATACGTACCATTCGACGAGAAAAGAAGCAATCCGCACTTAGACAAGCAATGGTTGAACGCATCACTCTCGCTGACAACAGTAAACCCTCTATCGAAGGAAGAGGAGGACCAATTCTCTACCCTGAAATCCCTGGTCAATCTTTCAAGCTTAAACACCGCATCATTCAACTAATCCAAAACCACTGTCAATTCCATGGATTACCCAGTGATGATCCAAACTCTCACCTCGACAAGTTCATATCTCTTTCAAACTCCTACAAACAAAACGGAATTAGACAAGACACAATCCGTTTGTATCTTTTCCCTTATTCACTCACACATCATGCACAAACATGGTTTGAAGGTTTAGAGACCGGCTCTATCCCTTCATGGACTGTGATGGCGATAATGTTTCTAACCAAGTACTTTCCGCCTTCTAAACAAACCAAACTTCGAAATGACATCATGAATTTCTACCAAGCTTTTGATGAGTCATTATACAACGATTCAAAGGAGCCTTGAAGAAATGCCCTAATCACCGACTCGACAAATCTGCGCAATTGTGTACCTTCTATAATGGTTTAGACCCTAACCACCGAACCACCCTCAACGCTGCCGCACAAGGAAGCTTCATGGTAAAGACCGACGAAGAAGGATGGAACCTTATAGATAAAATGACTATGCATCACCACGATTGGAACTCTGGAGATCACTCGACATCTTCAGCACCTCTCGCTGCATCAAATCCAATTCCAGTCGAAGCAATTAAGGTATTAACGGAGAAAATGGACTCACTTGTCAAACAATTTGGAGAACTTAAGAAACAACAGCACCAAGTACACCAAGTGCAAGTCTGTCAACACTGCACCAACTCGCAACCACCTGGTGAATACCAAGTTGAATACGAAGAAGCAGATGGCACCGTCTACTATGCTCAGTTTCCTGCTCGACAACAAAATTTTCCACCCGGTTTCAATCAAAACAACAACCAACCTAGAGGACCTCCATTCCAACCAAGAAACAACCAACCACCATACCAACCCCGATACCCACCTAGATACCCACCTTACCCACAACAATCACAAACTTCTTATAACCAACCCCTCGCACTTTCTGCACCAACTTCCGACACAAACCAAACCCCTGAACAACCTGCAAAGACAAATGCCCCAGCTTCAAGTTCAGATGACGTATTCACCCAATTCATGCAAGGTCAACACCTGCTCAATCAAAAGACGTCCGCTAGACAAGATCAAGCCGACCTCTTTATGAGAAATCAGTTTGCTGTGCTAAAGAATTTGGAAGCTCAGATTGGACAATTGGCACAACGTCTTGATAACAGACCTAGAGGAAGCTTGCCTAGCAACACGGTTCACAACCCACATGTTAAGGAATCAAAACAACTTACTACCACCGAGGAAGTGATATCGCGTAAAAAGTCATGTTTTTACTACCGATATCTCTCATTCCGGAACGATTCTTGGCATTTTAAACTCAAAACTACTACAAATCAATGATATTATGCCAAGATGGTCAAAACAAGGTTGCACGATAAAAATCAAGCAAAACGGGTGAAAAACAAAGATTCCACACACGTTTGAAGATTCAAGGCAACAAAATGAGATTTCAAGAAAAAATTGTCCATCATCAACATCCATCTCACCCAAGATGTTCGTTTTCAAATTACGAATCCAACAGAAGAAGAATCAACAAAAAGGGATAAAGAATGAAGATTCTACGCCCGCCGGAAGATCCAAAAGATTTGTACGCAGTATCTAGAGATAGGAAACATATTTTTGGGATATCTTTACATCAAAGTCTTCGTTTTTGAATTACGAATCCAACGCAAAAAGAATCAACGCAAACGAACGCATAACGAAGAAGATACGCACGAATTAAGCAACGCAACGAAAGACGACGGACCGGGACGGGTGGCAGCCGGCCGCCGCCGGCTGGCGCTGCCTCCTACCCCCGCCTCTTTTGCAATTTTCCGTCCTTGCGTGTACCCGGTGCACCACCTTTCGCTACTTTTTCGTACCCGGTGCACCACCTTTCGCTACTTTTTCGTACCCGGTGCACCACCTTTCGCTACTTTTTCTAATGTGAGCCTAGGGATGCTAATGTGAGCCATATTTTCCCTATAAATAGCAGCCCCTAAGTCTCCTATTAAGACACACTCAAAAATACACTTCTACATTCTAATACACTCTAGAAATTCTCTTATAGTCTAGGATTATTGTAATTAATCTTCGGATTAGTATAGAGACTAGAACGAACGTTAGGAGGTCTGAAGATTCATCTTTGTACGTGTAAACGAGTTGTCAATCATAATAATACGCTGCTACGCATTTAATTCCGGGTGATATCTAAACCTTTATCATACTTGTTTTATTCCATATTTTAAATATGTGTTATTGCATGGTATGTGATATATTTGTTGCCATGAATTTCGAGTAGTTTATTATTGTGGTTGTTGATGATGTAGATAATTATAAGTAAGGATGACATTATATAATTAATGCATGACAATCGTAAAGAGATATGAAGGCCCCTATTCGACTGTTTATCCGATATAGTATTGGAAACGCTTTAAGGAGGAGTACAAATGTATGGAAGTCGGTAAACGACCGAAGGTAGTTATATCTTTGGAATCAGCTCTGGTTTAATAGTTGGAATCCCGAAAGGGTAATACAACTTCACAACTAACTGGTATATCCTACGAAAGTCAAAACACTATAAAATGATGTTCGTGAAATACGTTCAGATAAAATAGGAATTAGTAACCCTTGTAGCGTCAAGACTTTATGAATTTAAATTTAATTTATGGATTACCCTTTCTGGTTATCCACGTGACTGCAACCTAGTAATTAGGACCTGATCAACCTTAATTATGGTAAGTAGTTATCTGTGCCCATGACATGCAATAAGTAAAAGATACATTGAAACCACTCGTTGTATATATTAGGTTTACATTTCTGCACTGCTTTACATTTAGTTAGATAATGTCACTTTCACTGTCAATTACTCTCGACCGCATGTTGATGTGAGAAACTGTGGAACTACTACGTAAAGTACATTGTCTATCATTGAAAGGTATGGTCCGCATATGAATCACGTTTTAACAAATTGCGAATAATCCGGGGATGTATAACTGTTTGAAAAGGAGAGATTTGAATCATAAGTAGAAGTAACTAGAGCTTAAATGAATGATAACAAGATTTCGGAATAAGATTGTAACACCCCCAAATTCGTCGATTTGGATTAGCGGAAGCATTTAGTTAAGTATGGGGAATGCCACAATATACAGTACATGCATACGTATCAGAGCATATGATTACAACAGAACAAATATATTAAGATGCCAAATGTAATAGTTACAAAGTTTACGATTTTTCAAATCGTGCAAATGTGAAAGTTATTAAGTTTACAAAATTAGATTTCATAAATATGACTAAAACAGATTAGTTATATAGAAGAAATCCAGTTGTCAAAAGTTGGCATCCTAGTTTCATCGTGGGTCGCCTAGAATCCGTATGTGCAGGCGGTCCTTACGTGTGCTGCTAATTCCCTGAAAAACATAGTAAAAAGTCAACAACGAGGTTGAGTGAATTCACAGGTTTTATGTTTGCAATAGTTGAATCAAGTTTGTAAGCACAGTTGTTAAAATCAATACGTTCACAAATAGTTATTGCCATAATAGTCAAGTAATTGTTTTGTGGAATGTTATCCAAAATACAGTTCGCGTGGGATGTTACCCAAAATACCGTTTACGTGGGATGTTACCCAAGATACAGTTTACGTGGGATGTTACCCAAAATACAGTTTACGTGGGATGTTACCCAAATACAGTTAAAGTTACCCAAACAGTACCGGTCGTTCTCTGGTCAAAAGACGCACGGGTCGTTCTCCCGTCCAATAAAACAGTTTACCGGTCGTTCTCCGGTCTAGACACGCACGGGTCGTTCTCCCGTCCAAACACTGCTGGTCGTTCTCCAGCAAAATACGCACCGGTCGTTCTCCGGTCCAGAATACGCACGGGTCGTTCTCCCGTCCACTTGGCCAGTCGTTCTCTGGCACTAAAATACGTAGCTGGTCGTTCTCCAGCATTTTTATAAAAGTACCGGTCGTTCTCCGGTATACCAAACAAAGTTTAACACGACATTCGTATAAAAATGTGGTATCATAAATTCCAGTTTTGTGTATGAGTTTAACAGTTCAAGCATTCTAATCGTGTGAGCAAACAAGTATGATAAACAATCATATGAGTAAAAGCAGTTATGGCAATAAGTAAAACAGTTGACTATGTTTTCCACCCCTGTTCAAAAGCAGTTAAAACAGTAAAAGTAGGGGCTGTGAACTCACCTGTTGAGTTAAGTAATGTGCGAGTGCTAGCAAAGCCTAAAGCCCAAGTATAGTCCGAAATCTCCTAACGCCCTAAACGTATGAGATTTGATAAGTATGTGGATGTCTTAGTTTTACCATCCATGCTAGTGTCCACGCAACTAGATTATGTCCAAGTATTCGTTTATCGTTTAGTTTTGTAGTTTTGAAAACATGTACGGCCCGTTGGTCACGGTGTGTAATAATAATTCTCAAAAACATTAATATCATGTTTCGATTCATTTGCATACTCATAAAAATATGTGTTAACCATTCTTACATTGGTTTAATATCATATTAATTAATTATCATCATTTGGTACCCATTTTAAGTAAATTTCAAAGTGCTGAAAAATGTTGACCAAAGTTGACCGCGAGTTGAGATTTCTCGCGAGTCGAGTTGAGATTTCTCGCGAGTCGAGTTGAGATTGCCTCGCGAGTTGAGATTTCTCGCGAGTTGAGATTTCTGCGAGTCGAGTTGAGATTTCTGCGAGTCGAGTTGAGATTTCTGCGAGTCGAGTTGAGATTTCTCGCGAGTCGAGTTGAGATTTCTCGCGAGTCGAGTTGAGATTGAATCTCAACTCGCGAAACTCGTTGTTCGTGATTTTTATGCAATTTTTGACTTTTAAAGCATTTTTAATGGTGTTTTTGGACATAATAAGTTGATATAACACTAATACATGGTATATTAATCATTATAGACATGAAATAACAAAGAAAATAGCAAAATCTAAGAGTTTGCGGGATTGTCGGGTTCTTACAAAGTTGTCGCATGCGAAATCCGAGAAGATGGATGTGTAGGTCTTGTTGTCGTGGTCGTTTTTCTCTAAATGAGTTATGTGATTTGAGGTGTTTTGTGATGTTATTTTAGTGATTTAAGTGGTGGAGGTGTGGTGGTTGTGGTTAGAGAGAAAAGAGAGAGAGTGAGTGGATGAAATGAGGGTGGGGAGGAGGGAAAATGCAGATTTTTGGGGGAGGTTAGGGGGAGGGAATCTCCCAAATTTTAACCCCGCGTTTACGCTCCGTGCGGTGTTCGTTTTCCCCGTTTATTCAATGTTATAATCTTTTAAATGGTAAATATTTAAATACGTTTTTGCTTATATTTTTGGTTGAAATATTTTATGGGAGTAATTTAGTTAGGTTTAATAAAAATTTTAACTTTGTTTCGTTTTAGTTTACAAAGTAAATGTTTATACGTTATGAAATACTTTGTAAATATTATCGTCATAATATTTAATAAACGTTAATGTTATTTAATAATTTCGTTTTATTAAATGATTTTGTTCATCAACAGTCATTTATTTTGTCGTATTTGTTCTGAATGTTTTGTACGCAATTATACTAATTACGAAACATGTAATACTACGCGTATTAACTAGTCGGGCTTTGCTAGACTTACCTCTAAAGTAGTTGTGAATTCACTCAAGTAGGGAATTAACCTAATAATGCAAATGTTTAAAGCTCGTAATTACGTTTAAATTTGCGAGTTGTTACATTCTCCCCTTGTTAGAGAAATCTCGTCCCGAGATTTAAATTCAAGTCGGAACGCCCGTCGCGTATGTTTCCGAAAAGTCATTTTGTTAGAAATAGTAATAGTTTACGTGGCGCTCAAGTGTTGCCATAAGAGTTTTAACAATCAATGTATACTCGCGGTATAGTTCGGTAAGTGGTACGTTTCGAAACATAGTCTAAGTTTGGTCAGCATCAGGTTCGGATCAACATCCGGATAACATAACGTTAGAACGTAATAATGGTTGTTTAAGACGTACCGTACTGATTTAGGGAACCACAGGCGCGTCCCGCGCTCCAATGATGTATGCGCGTCCGCGAGCGTTTGGAACGTTGGCGATGCGGTTGTTATTGTTGTTGAGTTGTGGGTATTGGTTTCGGTAGTGCCCGGGTTCGCCGCATTCAAAACACCCATTGTTCGTTCGAGCGGGAGGGTTGGTTTTACAGTTTTGGGCCAAGTGACCCCAGTTCCGACAGTCTTGGCAAAAGGCGCAATCGCCTGCGTGGTGCTTCCCGCACTTGTCACATTTCGGTTTGTTGCCAAGGTAGGGTTTGGGTCCAGTTGGGGCGGTGGCAACGTAAGCCCGGGAGTTACCCGTAGGTTTCTTGTTCGCTTGATTCTGGTTGTTGTTTCCCTCGTTGATCCATTTCCGTTTCTCTCCCCCGTGACCAACAATCTCAGTACTGCTCGGTTCGTTCCTCCCAGTAGCAGTATTCAACGTGCCAATCAGAATGGCGTCGTCGGTCAGACTCTGAGCCAGGTCAACTGCGCTCCTAAAGGTAGTTGGTTTGGAGGACATAACCATGCCTCTGATCTGTGGGGCCAAACCCCTGATGTATCGTTTGATGCGTTCCTTTTCGGGAGTCACCATGTGGGGCACAAGACGTGCAAGCTCTTGAAATCTAGTTGTATAACCGGTAATGTCAGCGCCGGTCATCTGAATGTTCCAGAGTTCAGTCTCGAGTTTCTGGATCTCGTTGGGAGAGCAAAACTCCTCCATCATCATCTGTTTCAAAGTCTCCCAGGTCATGGAGTAAGCAGCTGGGCGTCCAATAATCTGGACCTGAGCGTTCCACCAGGTTAACGCTTTGTCAGCTAGAGTACAGGTGGCATATTTCACCACGTTGTTGGTAGCGCAGTTGCTAATGTCGAGGACCGATTCCATCTTTTCAATCCAGTGGACTAAGCCAATGGCCCCTTCAGTCCCGGTGAAGGTGTTGGGTTTGCAGGCTTGGAAGGTTTTGTATGAACATCCCTGTTGGTTGTTTGCTGGCGTCTCACTGTTGACGGGGGTGGTACCACTGTTGTGCACCACATTATCACGATTGCGGCTTGCCTCATACTGGGCAATTGCTTCAGCCACACGTCGTTCGATGATCTGTTCGGTAGTTTCGACGACAGGAGGGGTAGGCGCGCGACGACTGTTTCGGGTATTTCTTCGTTTAGGCGGCATGATGACGTTCTGCGATGAAGGAAATGCAGAAGTCAATGCCAATGAAAAAGGATGTGAAGGATAAGGTTCCACATGATTTCAGCTTTCGAGTATTAAGAAAAGTTGTCAAGAATCCCCATCACATATCTCGCGACTATGAAACGCCCATATGTACTTGGTATAATATAATCACGTTGGCCAGGCGTCATTATATGATGCTAAATACATACTTCTTTTCATCAACCACTTAATACGATCAGGTTCTCATGAGATTAGAGTGAGTTTGAACGAATCGAATGTAGTACGGTTCAAATAATGGGTTGCTCGTATCGATGAGTCGTAACGATAGTTAGTCGTATGCAAATGTGTGTATGCATGTGCGTTCTAGCCAAGGCTATAGTCTAGGTCTCTAAGGTCTCTAAGTCACCTAAGAAATCTAGTTCGCTATAACCAATGGCTCTGATACCAATCTGTAACACCCCCAAATTCGTCGATTTGGATTAGCGGAAGCATTTAGTTAAGTATGGGGAATGCCACAATATACAGTACATGCATACGTATTAGAGCATATGATTACAACAGAACAAATATATTAAGATGCCAAATGTAATAGTTACAAAGTTTACGATTTTTCAAATCGTGCAAATGTGAAAGTTATTAAGTTTACAAAATTAGATTTCATAAATATGACTAAAACAGATTAGTTATATAGAAGAAATCCAGTTGTCAAAAGTTGGCATCCTAGTTTCATCGTGGGTCGCCTAGAATCCGTATGTGCAGGCGGTCCTTACGTGTGCTGCTAATTCCCTGAAAAACATAGTAAAAAGTCAACAACGAGGTTGAGTGAATTCACAGGTTTTATGTTTGCAATAGTTGAATCAAGTTTGTAAGCACAGTTGTTAAAATCAATACGTTCACAAATAGTTATTGCCATAATAGTCAAGTAATTGTTTTGTGGAATGTTATCCAAAATACAGTTCGCGTGGGATGTTACCCAAAATACCGTTTACGTGGGATGTTACCCAAGATACAGTTTACGTGGGATGTTACCCAAAATACAGTTTACGTGGGATGTTACCCAAATACAGTTAAAGTTACCCAAACAGTACCGGTCGTTCTCCGGTCAAAAGACGCACGGGTCGTTCTCCCGTCCAATAAAACAGTTTACCGGTCGTTCTCCGGTCTAGACACGCACGGGTCGTTCTCCCGTCCAAACACTGCTGGTCGTTCTCCAGCAAAATACGCACCGGTCGTTCTCCGGTCCAGAATACGCACGGGTCGTTCTCCCGTCCACTTGGCCAGTCGTTCTCTGGCACTAAAATACGTAGCTGGTCGTTCCCAGCATTTTTATAAAAGTACCGGTCGTTCTCCGGTATACCAAACAAAGTTTAACACGACATTCGTATAAAAATGTGGTATCATAAATTCCAGTTTTGTGTATGAGTTTAACAGTTCAAGCATTCTAATCGTGTGAGCAAACAAGTATGATAAACAATCATATGAGTAAAAGCAGTTATGGCAATAAGTAAAACAGTTGACTATGTTTTCCACCCCTGTTCAAAAGCAGTTAAAACAGTAAAAGTAGGGGCTGTGAACTCACCTGTTGAGTTAAGTAATGTGCGAGTGCTAGCAAAGCCTAAAGCCCAAGTATAGTCCGAAATCTCCTAACGCCCTAAACGTATGAGATTTGATAAGTATGTGGATGTCTTAGTTTTACCATCCATGCTAGTGTCCACGCAACTAGATTATGTCCAAGTATTCGTTTATCGTTTAGTTTTGTAGTTTTGAAAACATGTACGGCCCGTTGGTCACGGTGTGTAATAATAATTCTCAAAAACATTAATATCATGTTTCGATTCATTTGCATACTCATAAAAATATGTGTTAACCATTCTTACATTGGTTTAATATCATATTAATTAATTATCATCATTTGGTACCCATTTTAAGTAAATTTCAAAGTGCTGAAAAATGTTGACCAAAGTTGACCGCGAGTTGAGATTTCTCGCGAGTCGAGTTGAGATTTCTCGCGAGTCGAGTTGAGATTGCCTCGCGAGTTGAGATTTCTCGCGAGTTGAGATTTCTGCGAGTCGAGTTGAGATTTCTGCGAGTCGAGTTGAGATTTCTCGCGAGTCGAGTTGAGATTTCTCGCGAGTCGAGTTGAGATTGAATCTCAACTCGCGAAACTCGTTGTTCGTGATTTTTATGCAATTTTTGACTTTTAAAGCATTTTTAATGGTGTTTTTGGACATAATAAGTTGATATAACACTAATACATGGTATATTAATCATTATAGACATGAAATAACAAAGAAAATAGCAAAATCTAAGAGTTTGCGGGATTGTCGGGTTCTTACAAAGTTGTCGCATGCGAAATCCGAGAAGATGGATATGTAGGTCTTGTTGTCGTGGTCGTTTTTCTCTAAATGAGTTATGTGATTTGAGGTGTTTTGTGATGTTATTTTAGTGATTTAAGTGGTGGAGGTGTGGTGGTTGTGGTTAGAGAGAAAAGAGAGAAAAGGGATGGAAGAGAGAGAGTGAGTGGGTGAAATGAGGGTGGGGAGGAGGGAAAATGCAGATTTTTGGGGGGGGGTTAGGGGGAGGGAATCTCCCAAATTTTAACCCCGCGTTTACGCTCCGTGCGGTGTTCGTTTTCCCCGTTTATTCAATGTTATAATCTTTTAAATGGTAAATATTTAAATACGTTTTTGCTTATATTTTTGGTTGAAATATTTTATGGGAGTAATTTAGTTAGGTTTAATAAAAATTTTAACTTTGTTTCGTTTTAGTTTACAAAGTAAATGTTTATACGTTATGAAATACTTTGTAAATATTATCGTCATAATATTTAATAAACGTTAATGTTATTTAATAATTTCGTTTTATTAAATGATTTTGTTCATCAACAGTCATTTATTTTGTCGTATTTGTTCTGAATGTTTTGTACGCAATTATACTAATTACGAAACATGTAATACTACGCGTATTAACTAGTCGGGCTTTGCTAGACTTACCTCTAAAGTAGTTGTGAATTCACTCAAGTAGGGAATTAACCTAATAATGCAAATGTTTAAAGCTCGTAATTACGTTTAAATTTGCGAGTTGTTACATTCTCCCCTTGTTAGAGAAATCTCGTCCCGAGATTTAAATTCAAGTCGGAACGCCCGTCGCGTATGTTTCCGAAAAGTCATTTTGTTAGAAATAGTAATAGTTTACGTGGCGCTCAAGTGTTGCCATAAGAGTTTTAACAATCAATGTATACTCGCGGTATAGTTCGGTAAGTGGTACGTTTCGAAACATAGTCTAAGTTTGGTCAGCATCAGGTTCGGATCAACATCCGGATAACATAACGTTAGAACGTAATAATGGTTGTTTAAGACGTACCGTACTGATTTAGGGAACCACAGGCGCGTCCCGCGCTCCAATGATGTATGCGCGTCCGCGAGCGTTTGGAACGTTGGCGATGCGGTTGTTATTGTTGTTGAGTTGTGGGTATTGGTTTCGGTAGTGCCCGGGTTCGCCGCATTCAAAACACCCATTGTTCGTTCGAGCGGGAGGGTTGGTTTTACAGTTTTGGGCCAAGTGACCCCAGTTCCGACAGTCTTGGCAAAAGGCGCAATCGCCTGCGTGGTGCTTCCCGCACTTGTCACATTTCGGTTTGTTGCCAAGGTAGGGTTTGGGTCCAGTTGGGGCGGTGGCAACGTAAGCCCGGGAGTTACCCGTAGGTTTCTTGTTCGCTTGATTCTGGTTGTTGTTTCCCTCGTTGATCCATTTCCGTTTCTCTCCCCCGTGACCAACAATCTCAGTACTGCTCGGTTCGTTCCTCCCAGTAGCAGTATTCAACGTGCCAATCAGAATGGCGTCGTCGGTCAGACTCTGAGCCAGGTCAACTGCGCTCCTAAAGGTAGTTGGTTTGGAGGACATAACCATGCCTCTGATCTGTGGGGCCAAACCCCTGATGTATCGTTTGATGCGTTCCTTTTCGGGAGTCACCATGTGGGGCACAAGACGTGCAAGCTCTTGAAATCTAGTTGTATAACCGGTAATGTCAGCGCCGGTCATCTGAATGTTCCAGAGTTCAGTCTCGAGTTTCTGGATCTCGTTGGGAGAGCAAAACTCCTCCATCATCATCTGTTTCAAAGTCTCCCAGGTCATGGAGTAAGCAGCTGGGCGTCCAATAATCTGGACCTGAGCGTTCCACCAGGTTAACGCTTTGTCAGCTAGAGTACAGGTGGCATATTTCACCACGTTGTTGGTAGCGCAGTTGCTAATGTCGAGGACCGATTCCATCTTTTCAATCCAGTGGACTAAGCCAATGGCCCCTTCAGTCCCGGTGAAGGTGTTGGGTTTGCAGGCTTGGAAGGTTTTGTATGAACATCCCTGTTGGTTGTTTGCTGGCGTCTCACTGTTGACGGGGGTGGTACCACTGTTGTGCACCACATTATCACGATTGCGGCTTGCCTCATACTGGGCAATTGCTTCAGCCACACGTCGTTCGATGATCTGTTCGGTAGTTTCGACGACAGGAGGGGTAGGCGCGCGACGACTGTTTCGGGTATTTCTTCGTTTAGGCGGCATGATGACGTTCTGCGATGAAGGAAATGCAGAAGTCAATGCCAATGAAAAAGGATGTGAAGGATAAGGTTCCACATGATTTCAGCTTTCGAGTATTAAGAAAAGTTGTCAAGAATCCCCATCACATATCTCGCGACTATGAAACGCCCATATGTACTTGGTATAATATAATCACGTTGGCCAGGCGTCATTATATGATGCTAAATACATACTTCTTTTCATCAACCACTTAATACGATCAGGTTCTCATGAGATTAGAGTGAGTTTGAACGAATCGAATGTAGTACGGTTCAAATAATGGGTTGCTCGTATCGATGAGTCGTAACGATAGTTAGTCGTATGCAAATGTGTGTATGCATGTGCGTTCTAGCCAAGGCTATAGTCTAGGTCTCTAAGGTCTCTAAGTCACCTAAGAAATCTAGTTCGCTATAACCAATGGCTCTGATACCAATCTGTAACACCCCCAAATTCGTCGATTTGGATTAGCGGAAGCATTTAGTTAAGTATGGGGAATGCCACAATATACAGTACATGCATACGTATCAGAGCATATGATTACAACAGAACAAATATATTAAGATGCCAAATGTAATAGTTACAAAGTTTACGATTTTTCAAATCGTGCAAATGTGAAAGTTATTAAGTTTACAAAATTAGATTTCATAAATATGACTAAAACAGATTAGTTATATAGAAGAAATCCAGTTGTCAAAAGTTGGCATCCTAGTTTCATCGTGGGTCGCCTAGAATCCGTATGTGCAGGCGGTCCTTACGTGTGCTGCTAATTCCCTGAAAAACATAGTAAAAAGTCAACAACGAGGTTGAGTGAATTCACAGGTTTTATGTTTGCAATAGTTGAATCAAGTTTGTAAGCACAGTTGTTAAAATCAATACGTTCACAAATAGTTATTGCCATAATAGTCAAGTAATTGTTTTGTGGAATGTTATCCAAAATACAGTTCGCGTGGGATGTTACCCAAAATACCGTTTACGTGGGATGTTACCCAAGATACAGTTTACGTGGGATGTTACCCAAAATACAGTTTACGTGGGATGTTACCCAAATACAGTTAAAGTTACCCAAACAGTACCGGTCGTTCTCCGGTCAAAAGACGCACGGGTCGTTCTCCCGTCCAATAAAACAGTTTACCGGTCGTTCTCCGGTCTAGACACGCACGGGTCGTTCTCCCGTCCAAACACTGCTGGTCGTTCTCCAGCAAAATACGCACCGGTCGTTCTCCGGTCCAGAATACGCACGGGTCGTTCTCCCGTCCACTTGGCCAGTCGTTCTCTGGCACTAAAATACGTAGCTGGTCGTTCTCCAGCATTTTTATAAAAGTACCGGTCGTTCTCCGGTATACCAAACAAAGTTTAACACGACATTCGTATAAAAATGTGGTATCATAAATTCCAGTTTTGTGTATGAGTTTAACAGTTCAAGCATTCTAATCGTGTGAGCAAACAAGTATGATAAACAATCATATGAGTAAAAGCAGTTATGGCAATAAGTAAAACAGTTGACTATGTTTTCCACCCCTGTTCAAAAGCAGTTAAAACAGTAAAAGTAGGGGCTGTGAACTCACCTGTTGAGTTAAGTAATGTGCGAGTGCTAGCAAAGCCTAAAGCCCAAGTATAGTCCGAAATCTCCTAACGCCCTAAACGTATGAGATTTGATAAGTATGTGGATGTCTTAGTTTTACCATCCATGCTGGTGTCCACGCAACTAGATTATGTCCAAGTATTCGTTTATCGTTTAGTTTTGTAGTTTTGAAAACATGTACGGCCCGTTGGTCACGGTGTGTAATAATAATTCTCAAAAACATTAATATCATGTTTCGATTCATTTGCATACTCATAAAAATATGTGTTAACCATTCTTACATTGGTTTAATATCATATTAATTAATTATCATCATTTGGTACCCATTTTAAGTAAATTTCAAAGTGCTGAAAAATGTTGACCAAAGTTGACCGCGAGTTGAGATTTCTCGCGAGTCGAGTTGAGATTTCTCGCGAGTCGAGTTGAGATTGCCTCGCGAGTTGAGATTTCTCGCGAGTTGAGATTTCTGCGAGTCGAGTTGAGATTTCTGCGAGTCGAGTTGAGATTTCTGCGAGTCGAGTTGAGATTTCTCGCGAGTCGAGTTGAGATTTCTCGCGAGTCGAGTTGAGATTGAATCTCAACTCGCGAAACTCGCTGTTCGTGATTTTTATGCAATTTTTGACTTTTAAAGCATTTTTAATGGTGTTTTTGGACATAATAAGTTAATATAACACTAATACATGGTATATTAATCATTATAGACATGAAATAACAAAGAAAATAGCAAAATCTAAGAGTTTGCGGGATTGTCGGGTTCTTACAAAGTTGTCGCATGCGAAATCCGAGAAGATGGATGTGTAGGTCTTGTTGTCGTGGTCGTTTTTCTCTAAATGAGTTATGTGATTTGAGGTGTTTTGTGATGTTATTTTAGTGATTTAAGTGGTGGAGGTGTGGTGGTTGTGGTTAGAGAGAAAAGAGAGAAAAGGGATGGAAGAGAGAGAGTGAGTGGGTGAAATGAGGGTGGGGAGGAGGGAAAATGCAGATTTTTGGGGGGGGTTAGGGGGAGGGAATCTCCCAAATTTTAACCCCGCGTTTACGCTCCGTGCGGTGTTCGTTTTCCCCGTTTATTCAATGTTATAATCTTTTAAATGGTAAATATTTAAATACGTTTTTGCTTATATTTTTGGTTGAAATATTTTATGGGAGTAATTTAGTTAGGTTTAATAAAAATTTTAACTTTGTTTCGTTTTAGTTTACAAAGTAAATGTTTATACGTTATGAAATACTTTGTAAATATTATCGTCATAATATTTAATAAACGTTAATGTTATTTAATAATTTCGTTTTATTAAATGATTTTGTTCATCAACAGTCATTTATTTTGTCGTATTTGTTCTGAATGTTTTGTACGCAATTATACTAATTACGAAACATGTAATACTACGCGTATTAACTAGTCGGGCTTTGCTAGACTTACCTCTAAAGTAGTTGTGAATTCACTCAAGTAGGGAATTAACCTAATAATGCAAATGTTTAAAGCTCGTAATTACGTTTAAATTTGCGAGTTGTTACAAAGATCAAAGTCGTAATGACCTAGAATCTTTAAAACACCAAATCTTATAAATTCGGCAGTCTAAACATACAAAGTTATTAATCTGCATGCTAATAGAACAGTAAACTATCTTAGGAGTTAAGAACGGTCGGACCTATGAGACGATACGCTACTGATTCATGAACCTTGGTATAAAACCAAAATAGGTTGCTTATCTTTCAATTAGATAAGTATTGGAAGTTTGCGTATTGCTCCGATCAGAATCATAATAACCTAGTTCCTAGTGACATGCCAATGGGAAATCGAGTTGGTAGGGTTCTAGAGTTTACGCCTAGTAGTTTGGTTGGCACATTAGTATCACCCCTATTTATTCTGTCATCTTGAAATATTAATTATCGAAATCTCAACAATCACATATTTATCTTTATCTGCTTTCCTGTACTTTACTTTCCTGCATTTTAATTACTTGTCTGTAGTTTAAAACCCCCAAACCTACCTACTTTGTTCCATCCTAGATACTTCCCTACCGAAAGTGCCAACTTTAATTTACCCACACATTTGGATTCATAGAACGATCTTAGGTTATACTTACCGCTTACTAACCAGAGTAGGTAGTACATATAATTTAAGCCCCGCTAATTATAAATTTTAAAACCCCTGTTGACGCCCGATTAGTTACCATCAACGACACCGACACTTTCGGGTGCCATCAAGTTTTTGGCGCCGCTGCCGGGGAATCACAAACGTACAATTTAAAGCCACCTTAAGTAGTAGTATTTAGGAGATCCTTTCGAATGAAACCTTTCCGGGTATCTTTCGGAAGTTAATTTGAGTAATTTAGTATTAATTATTAATTTAGTATTAGTTTAGTTAATTAGGATAGTATTAGTTTAAAATGACAAATCGAAAACCCACTTCTTACCTCATTTCAAAAGACGAACTCACGGCAATGGACGACACGGAATTCTTTGACTACTTAGTAGGAGAAATAGGATCTGATTTCTTTTCACCCTCTTCCTCTAAAGCTAAAGAAACCTCAGAAACCCTAGAAGAATTTAGGACCTCACTTTCTATTCCAAAACATTGCCTGGACTTTGATGACACGGATCAGTTGCCTGACCTGACATCATCCCCATAAGATCACTTTCCAACTTTGCATTCGCCTCAGATACCAAATTCTGTCCACTTCAATAGTCCTCCTGATGAAGATTATGAAGAAAAACCTCACGAAATTATGTGACTTAATCACCCTCATTCCTGAAACGTCAGTGTACGGCAACACTCTGTCAAATTCTCGTAATGACGACATCTTTCCATTCCTTTCACAAGAACATGAATACACCATCTATCGAGTGGTGGATAAAGTTCCATCAGTTGAGCCAGAAAAACCTTGTTCTGAAGAACGCCACCTCGGCACATCCTTTAATCCTTCTCGCAGAATAGATGTTTATAAGGCATTCGCTAGGAAATTAGACTCCTCCGACCTTCCTTTTTCATATGACCAACGAGAAAAGATTTCCAATCTAGACGAACAACTCAATTTCTCATCTCGCCTGTCAAATCATGAATGCGAAAGCAGTTCCACCAATTTCAGAGACCAAGAACTAAAGTTTATAGCAGATTTGGATCTACTTTTTGAATCACTTGCCGACATGGATTTCCATCCAATATCTATGATATTAATCAATCATAATGTTGCTGCAATGATCAATGAACTTGAGTTCTGGGTAGAACGGGACCTGATGATTCCTATCATCATCCGTGGTAAAATTCCATTCTTTGTTGACCCCGCTTCTTACTTGATCTCAAAATTGTGAGACGTTTTTCCTAATTCCACCAAAAGACATGACACCGCTTTCTTTGCTAAACGGAAAGACCTTCACGTTTAGCTTGTTCAAATCTTCGCTTTCACCAAATACCCCTTCACTTCCACACAGAAAGCCCTAATCAGTAAACTCGTAAGAATAGTCAATTCTACAACCGGAGAACCTGATTCGCAAGAAGATAAAGCATTCCTGAAAATCATGGATAAACTCAATCACGATCTAAATTACAAAGATCAAGGACCTCGCGATGGATTGTCAAACACTAAGAAGATAAGAAAGACATATAATAAGTTAATTAGTGATCTTGTCAATTTAGGATATGAAGAAAGAGAAACCCTAGGGGACATAGAGAACAGTCATTATTTAATTTATAACGTCATCTGGGAGCTTTCAAAATGCTTTGTGCCTAAAAACGTTCGTCTAAGGGAACAAATCTCGACCCTTTCTCTACGAAGAGATCAGAACGAATCATAAAACAATTCTTTCCTAAAAGGTCGAGGCTCGCAACTTTAAACGAACTTATTTTTAATAATTTTTGAAAGTTTCTGTTAAAAAAAAAAAGAAAGAAATAATAATATATATATAATAAATAACTTAAGTTTAATATTTTAGGTTAATTATAATCGTACCGCAAAAATGTGCGCGTTCCCTAAATTATTTATAACGTGACAAGAAACCAACAAGTAACAAGTCACAATAAATACACTTAGGATTCGTAATCATTATTAACAAGACATTAGAAGTTAACTTAGATGATTAGCTTAAAAGTACATTAGGGACCATGTAAGGAATATGGTACTTGGAACTAGGACATATATTCCTAGGAGATCATTAAGACTTCCATGCACTCCCATAATTCAAAAGCAAAAACACTTTCTTCCTCCCCTTTAGACCCCCATGGACGGCCACATACACCCCTCCACACCTCCACCCACACCACTATGAACCACCATTAAATCTCCATCAAACTCTATAACTTTGCGTCCTTTTGAACTCCTCGTTGCATATTATTCTCGGTTGTACATTTATTTTGAAGTTTTACGCACTACAATAAAGGTATGATCATGAGAAACCTACTTTGAACTTTGAATATCCTATTTTATGAAATTAGCTAAGTTAGTAACTAGGAATTACTACTTTTCTTGGTTGAATGCTTAGAAATTACATACTACTACCACTTACCCATGCTAATCCACATATGTTTGACTTTATTAAAAGGAAGAACTTTGACCTATTGATTAAGTCTATGATTTTGCATGATTAAGTGTAGTTGTTAAGATTAGTAAATTAAGATTACTTGACAATTCTTGCTCACTAGAATCTTTTACTTGCTTGACTAGTCAAAATAAGCAAAATAACTAGAATCATTATTGTGAAAATATAAGTCTTGAATAAAATCAAACACATGGATGACATAACTCTTATTGCATGACCTAGCTTGTTTACCAATTAGGAAATGATTGAAATAGTTTAGGTCATATTTACATGCATAGGATATAATTTTGGCATACGAAGCTATCATTTGAAGTAAGCATTGAATTGAAAAGTCAACTTGAAGTAATTGCATTCTTAAATCAAATTTTAAACCTTACTTCAACTTGAACTTTTAAAAGTCAAAACCTACTAATTATAAATTATGAAATAATGACATTTCAAATTTGGGTAACACCAAACCTTGTAAATTGCATTACTTCACAATAAAGCTATTGCCATTTCATGACCATATATTTTTCACCTATTAATGATTGCCTTATTATTTGTTTAAACTAATTATTGGTTACTTGGGGACATTTGATATTTACTGTAATCTTTGGACTGTCAAAAATTTAAAGCCCTCATTTCAAATCTTCCATTGGAAATTTCAATAAGTGCTTTAAGTTTTCTCCTTCTTGAGAATCCATTACTTTAAATCTCTCATGTTCTTAGGTACTATGTCGCTGAAGAAGAAAAAACTAAACCCAGCACGACCACTTACAGGATCTCTCGCCTATCTTAGTGCATCACCTGATCACGACCAGATGGCACGCATTTGGAGAGACAAGAAGCTTGGGCGTTTTAGATATGTGGACCGGGAAAAGTTGCAAGTATTAGGATTCAGACAAAGACTAGAGAACCTACTCAGTTATCCAGTTGAGGGTCAGCAGTTCGAGTCCTTCAAGAAACTGTTCAGCATTGATGAACCGGTATACATGGAAATGGTTACCGAGTTCATGACCACATACACATTCAAGACAAGGAGTAGAGTTGGAGATAGTTTGATCACGTTTCAATACATGTGAAGTTCATTCACCTTGTGACTAGCTCAGTTCGCAGAACATTTGGATCTATACACACCTGAGGAGATACATTCCCCACTGTTCACTAATGGAGCCACTACGATATCCATCTCAACCACACCATCCGAGGCATGGAGTAAGTTATCATCAGCAACATATTTCTCGGGAATAAAAGCTACCAAACTCAGAGATCCACTCTTACAAGTCCTACACAAGCTGATAGCTTGTTCATTTGATGGAAAATACATGACAAGCGGTCGAGTTGCCAGATTTGATATTGCTATGTTGACATGCATCCTCAAGAAGAGGAATATTCAGGTTGCCCAGCGGATTCTGGAAGAAAAGGATTTTGGTGCAAAGAGATCATATAGGGGTCCAATAATTACAAGGCTGA
Source organism: Pseudognaphalium luteoalbum (assembly GCA_963422505.1). Taxonomy (NCBI): domain Eukaryota; kingdom Viridiplantae; phylum Streptophyta; class Magnoliopsida; order Asterales; family Asteraceae; genus Pseudognaphalium; species Pseudognaphalium luteoalbum. Next base: position 83,656,934 of record OY730192.1, on the reverse strand, counting down.
TTCACAGAATGGGATTGCTTAAAACGACAGAGGTAGAAAAATTCAAAAGCCTGCCAGTATGGAGTGCCCACCCAATAGATTATGAGTTCCTTAGGAGCATGGATATACTCAAGATTATGAGAGACGGCACCGTTTACATCAGGGCACGATCATCAGACACAGAAAGTATGGATGAATTGGTACCATGTCTAATTTTACCAAGAGAGGGAAGAAAGAGGCATCAACCAAAAGAGCCAAATAACTCAGATTCAGACTCGGATTCAGTCAAAGATAAGGATGATTATGACGACCCAGTTGCACCACCACCAGTAGTGCCACAGCCTACTAGAGTAGGACCTTCCACCCCAGCTCCTAGATCTCAGGTGCCCCCTTACATATACCACTATGGGACACCACCAGGGCCAGACTATTGGTACTGGCTGATGCAGATGCAGGTCCGATGTTATAAGGCTATGAGACAGCAAACAGCAGGGATACCAGTGAGCCCACTTCCTGACTTACCCTGTGGATTGGGCCGAGCAACACCACACTTATATCCCCCTGCAGTTCCTACTCCAGCACCTCACCGACATCCAATTCTTGAACGTGGCCATGGTTTACCACCTCGCACAGTTCCACCTAGGCCACAAGCACCACCAGCACAAGTTCTTATTCAGATACAACATGTTCCTTCTATTGTTGGTTCCGCTAGAGGGCAGTCTTTGAGAGGCAGTAGGATATCCAAAACCCCTACACGAGCCACCATTGTTCAGAGTCACAGGATTCTCAGGAGCACCAGCCCTGCAGATGCACATATTGATCCAGTATCCTCTCATAGACAGATTGATTTATTCAGAAGACACTCCCAACAGAGGACACCTGAGATTCCACATGACAGCTTCGACATGCCCGTAGGGGAATTTGTTGATCATTTGATACAGGATGGAGTATTCACCATAGGTACACCAGATGCAGAGGCTGATCGAGATGCATCAGACAAAGGCACCCACTATCAGCATGATGATTCTTCATCGGATGAGACATCCCCTGGACCTATAGTATCTTCAGCTGCAGTATCACCACCAGCCAAGCAATAGATTGCTCCGCTTTCTCACTCCTTTCTATTTTCTACCAAGACTTTATTATTATCGTGTGTATTTGATGTACTGTGGATACATAGACATCACATCTATCTAGTTATTACTTTATTATGCTATTACTTTACTTTTCTTATTAGCAACTATTACTTGATTAAATTGAGTGGTTTGTTTGAGAAACTATAGAAGACCAAAGCAAGGGGAGCTGTGGACCACACAAAGAAGAATGCCGAGAGCCATAAGCTACAAGCCACGGACCAGCAGACTTCTAACGAGTAACCAACAACATGCACAAAAAAAGCGGTACACCATTGCAAAACCCTCTACCCGTTTAAAGAATTGATTATCTCATCCGATATTCCAAACACTAAGTGTGGGATAATCAAACCCACACTACACTTACGAAACAATCCGAAAATAAGTAGAATCTCTAAGTATGGGATACTTCAAATACGAAACCAAAAGTAAGATACGTAAGAAACCTGAACGTTTTTCCCCTGCTTATCATTCTTAAGTTTCATTAATAGGAATTGGCTAATAAGTTCGAACATAAATTCTAAGTTAGTTGTTTAATAGATTTGAAATCTTTATGGTATTAAGAACGGTTAGACTTGCTAATGACATGCTACTCTATTCCTTCACCCACGTGTGAATACGTTCAATAATACGGGTCACTAACTCCCTCACAGGAGAGTGTGGAGAGTTGAGCAGCGTCTATCTGATCAGAATCATGACACCTTAGTTCCTCGTGACATATTAGTTGATAACCGACAAATAGGGAACTTATTGGTTATACCACTGGGTATTGAATCTACTAGACATTTCCAATTTAGATAATCGTCCTCCTATAAGAGTCATCATCCCACATTATTAGCTAACAAACTCACAACAAATACCACTTTTATGATCTGATTTATTATTACATTTTATTCGCTTTATTTAGTTTACTTAGTTAACTGAACCAAAACCCTCAATGCACTCTTTCAAAACCTTTACTAGAAAAGAAAGATTGATTGGATCACCTCCGTTTCAATTCAGTTTCTCTTTAAGAAGGACTCTAGATCATACTTACTATCTACTAGCCTTTGGTTCAGTATTAGTAAGTCATACTTAGACCCCAGAAAATATAAATTTAAAACAAACCGATTGTGATCCGTACGTCGTCTTCATACGACCATTCGGGTCACAACAAGTTTTTGGCGCCGCCTTCATACGACCAGTCTTCATAACAAGTCTTCATACGTCGTCTTCATACGTCATCTTCATACGACCATTCGGGAGACTAACTGTCCGATACAGAGGCCCAACCAATCCCAATTCTATTAAAACCCTTAGGATAAAACCTTCTAAAAAAACAAAAAAACAAGTATTTACTTTCTTGTCTTTTTTTTTTTTAGTGTATGACCTGTTCCCCTAGATCTGCACCACTGTTTAATTTCCCTGATCCAGAACTTATAATACGTACCATTCGACGAGAAAAGAAGCAATCCGCAGTTAGACAAGCTATGGCTGAACGCATCACTCTCGCTGACAACAGTAAACCCTCTATCGAAGGAAGAGGAGGACCAATTCTCTACCCTGAAACCCCTGGTCAATCTTTCGAGCTTGAACACCACATCATCCAACTAATCCAAAACCACTGTCAATTCCATGGATTACCGAGTGATGATCCAAACACTCACCTCGACAAGTTCATATCTCTTTCAAACTCCTACAAATAAAACGGAATTAGTCAAGACACAATCCGTTTGTATCTTTTCCCTTATTCACTCACACATCATGCGCAAACATGGTTTGAAGGTTTAGAGACCGGCTCTATCCCTTCATGGACTGTGATGGCGACAAAGTTTCTAACCAAGTACTTTCCGCCTTCTAAACAAACCAAACTTCGAAATGACATCATGAATTTCCACCAAGCTTTTGATGAGTCATTATATACCGCATGGGAACGATTCAAAGGAGCCTTGAAGAAATGCCCTAATCACCGACTCGACAAATATGCGCAATTGTGTACCTTCTATAATGGTTTAGACCCTAACCACCGAACCACCCTCGACGCTGCCGCACAAGGAAGCTTCATGGAAAAGACCGACGAAGAAGGATGGAACCTTATAGAAAACATGACTATGCATCACCACGATTGGAACTCTGGAGATCACTCGACATCTTCAGCACCTCTCGCTGCATCAAATCCAATTCCAGTCGAAGCAATTAAGGTATTAAAGGAGAAAATGGACTCACTTGTCAAACAATTTGGAGAACTTAAGAAACAACAACACCAAGTACACCAAGTGAAAGTCTGTCAACACTGCACCAACCCGCAACCACCTGGTGAATACCAATTGAATACGAAGAAGCAGATGGCACCGTCTACTATGCTCAGTTTCCTTCTCGACAACAAAATTTTCCACCCGGTTTCAATCAAAACAACAACCAACCTAGAGGACCTCCATTCCAACCAAGATACAACCAACCACCATACCAACCCCGATACCCACCTTACCCACAACAATCACAACCTTCTTATAACCAACCCCTCGCACTTCCTGCACCAACTTCCGACATAAACCAAACCCCTGAACAACCTGCAAAGACAAATGCCCCAGCTTCAAGTTCAGATGACGCCTTCACCCAATTCATGCAAGGTCAACACCTGCTTAATCAAAAGACGTCCGCTAGACAAATCAAGCCGACCTCTTTATGAGAAATTAGTTGGTTGTGCTAAAGAATTTGGAAGCTCAGATTGGACAATTGGCACAACGTCTTGATAACAGACCCAGAGGAAGCTTGCCTAGCTACTCTATTCCTAGAGGAACTGCTACTCTATTCACCCAATTTATAACCTAGAGGACCTGCTACTCTATTCCTTCACCCACGAGCGAATACGTTCAATAATACGGGTCACTAACTCCCTCACAGGAGAGTGTGGAGAGTTGAGCAGCGTCTGTCTGATCAGAATCATGACACCTTAGTTCCTCGTGAAATATTAGTTGATAACCGAAAAATAGGGAACTTATTGATTATACCACTGGGTATTGAATCTACTAGATATTTCCAATTTAGATAATCGTCCTCCTATAAGAGTCATCATCCCACATTATTAGCTAACGAACTCACAACAAATACTACTTTTATCATCTGATTTATTATTACATTTTATTCGCTTTATTTAGTATACTTAGTTAACTGAACCAAAACCCTCAATGCACTCTTTTAAAACCTTTACTAGAAAAGAAAAATTGATTGGATCACCTCCGTTTCAATTCAGTTTCTCTTTAAGAAGGACTCTAGATCATACTTACTATCTACTAGCATTTGGTTCAGTATTAGTAAGTCATACTTAAACCCCAGCAAATATAAATTTAAAACATACCGATGCGATCTGTACGTCATCTTCATATGACCGTTCGGGTCACAACAAGTTTTTGGTGCCGCTGCCGGGGAGACTAACTGTCCGATACAGAGGCCCAACCAATCCCAATTCTAGTAAACCCTTAGGATAAAACCTTCTAAAAAAACAAAAAAACAAGTATATACTTTCTTGTCTTTTTTTTTTAGTGTATGACTTGTTCCCCTAGATCTGCACCACTGTTTAATTTCCCTGATCCAGAACTTATAATACGTACCATTCGACGAGAAAAGAAGCAATCCGCACTTAGACAAGCAATGGCTGAATGCATCACTCTCGCTGACAACAGTAAACCCTCTATCGAAGGAAGAGGAGGACCAATTCTCTACCCTGAAACCCCTGGTCAATCTTTCGAGCTTTAACACCACATCATCCAACTAATCCAAAACCACTGTCAATTCCTAGGATTACCCAGTGATGATCCAAACTCTCACCTCGACAAGTTCATATCTCTTTCAAACTCCTACAAACAAAACGGAATTAGTCAAGACATAATCCATTTGTATCTTTTTCCTTATTCACTCACACATCATGCGCAAACATGGTTTGAAGGTTTAGAGACCGGCTCTATCCCTTCATGGACTGTGATGGCGACAAAGTTTATAACTAAGTATTTTCCGCCTTCTATACAAACCAAACTTCGAAATGACATCATGAATTTCCACCAAGCTTTTGATGAGTCATTATAGACCGCATGGGAACGATTCAAAGGAGCCTTGAAGAAATGCCCTAATCACCGACTCGACAAATCTGCGCAATTGTGTACCTTCTATAATGGTTTAGACCCTAACCACCAAACCACCCTCGACGCTGCCGCACAAGGAAGCTTCATGGAAAAGACCGACAAAGAAGGATAGAACCTTATAGAAAACATGACTATGCATCACCACGATTGGAACTCTGTAGATCACCCGATATCTTCAACACCTCTCGCTGCATCAAATTCAATTTCAGTCGAAGCAATTAAGGTATTAACGGAGAAAATGGACTCACTTGTCAAACAATTTGGAGAACTTAAGAAACAACAGCACCAAGTACACTAAGTGCAAGTCTGTCAACACTGCACCAACCCACAACCACCTGGTGAATACCAAGTTGAATACGAAGAAGCAGATGGCACCATCTACTATGCTCAGTTTCCTACTCGACAATAAAACTTTCCACCCGGTTTCAATCAAAACAACAACTAACCTAGAGTACCTCCATTCCAACCAAGATACAACCAACCATCATACCAACCCCGATACCCACCTAGATACCCACCTTACCCACAACAATCACAACCTTCTTATAACAAACCCCTCGCACTTCCTGCACCAACTTCCGACACAAACCAAACCCCTGAACAACCTGCAAAGACAAATGCCCCAACTTCAAGTTCAGATGACGCCTTCACCCAATTCATGCAAGGTCAACACCTGCTCAATTAAAAGACGTTCGCCAGACAAGATCAAGCCGACCTCTTTATGAGAAATCAGTTGGCTGTGCTAAAGAATTTGGAAGCTCAGATTGGACAATTGGCACAACGTCTTGATAAGAGACCTAGAGGAAGCTTGCCTAGAAACACGGTTCACAACCCACATGTTGAGGAAGCAAAACAACTTACTACCACCGAGGAAGCATCTACTACACCCCCTACTGCTGTTCCAGTAAAAGAGGAGGAACCAAAGATCAAGATACCAGCTGTGGAAACCACTCCGACCATAAACAAAGAGGTTAGGATCCCTTACCCCACTAGACTTAAAGCCCAACCCAAGAAATTATCATCCTTTAAGCTAGATGGAAAATTCCTTGATACCATGTCTAGAGTTCCTGGTCGTAATAAGTACATTAGGAAATTGCTATCCACTAAGGATAAACTACCCGAAGTAAACAATATTCCCCTTAGTTCTGAAACCTCAGCCCTACTTGAGAATAGCCTTCCCGAAAAACTAGGAGACACCGGAAGATTTACACTCCCTTGTTCTATTTACCAATTCGGAGAAATTAGCGCCTTAGCCGACTTAGGAGCCGGCATTAACCTTATGCCCTACTCCCTGTTTAAGAGGCTGGAACTTGAAAACTTGAAACCCACTAAGATGACCATCCAGCTAGCTGATCAATCTGTTAGATACCCAAAAGGAATAGCTGAGAATGTTCTAGTTCAAGTTAACAAATTTTTCTTTCCAACGGATTTCGTGGTAATGGATATCCATGAGGACATAATTATCCTTGGAAGACCATTCATGAACACAGCTAGAGTAGTAATTGATGTGTATAACCATACGATTGTAATACGATCACATGGTGAAAGCATTACTTACAAGATCGACCAACCGGAATGCACCCCAGAAGAAGAAGAATGTTATGCTATATCAACTGGCAGAATTTGTTACGATGACGAATCAGAACCAAAGGAAGAGCAACATTTCACTCGATCATCAGTTTTCATCTCTGATTCTGAGTATGAACCAGAATAATAGGAAGAATATGAAGAAACAGAAGAAGAAATTGAATCTGAAGACGAAGAACCTGAAGAAGAGGAAGAAGAAACTGAGGAGGAGGAAGAAATCGAAGAAGACGAAGAGGAAGAAATGGAGGAAGATGAAGATCAAGCAGATTCACCACAGATGGCTAAAGTCAAAAGAATACAAGACTGCAAAGACTACACTTCATCAGAAGAATCCTTTGATTATGGAGCCATCCACCAAGAGCTCAGGTCCACTCATCTCAAAAGAATGGGAAACATTCTTGACTCTTATCTCGATCCATCGAAACCCTTTACCAGAGCCTGATTCCGAGACATAGATACTTTTGAAGAAGAACTCCGATCATCACAGCACCCAGAGCTGTATGCTTAACTCCTACAAAGATTTTCTGCATATAAGGCACGTCAACTAGGAAGCTTTGTTGAAGAAAACCTTCAAGACATCATCACGGAAGTCAGGACCATCGAAATCGATAGTACTTAACTTTTCAACAATGCACCCTCAGATGAAGAATTCCACCAATTCCCAGATTTACGAGATGAAGATTCCGACTACAAGTATATTGAATTTGACGGTGATTTTATTGACGTCACTATCGATGAACGCTCTATTCCAAAAACCCCTCTTGCTCCACCAAATTCCCCCATCATCACAGCTAAGAGATTAGAGATTCCGCTCATAGACACTCACCAAGACATGATTGAACTAATTGATGAATACACCGATGTGCGCTTCATTGTAGAGGCTATCAAAGAATCAACCAATGACTATAACAGCGCTCAGAGACACCTGATAAGGCAGATTGAACAAGAATACGATTCATATCTCGCCAATTATGGAGAACCAGTGCCCCAAACTTTGCTCAGACATATCCAAGATTTCTCTGATTCCCTTCAAGAGCAAGTCACCAAAGAAGCTCAACAGCCAGAAAGGCCAGACTACCCAATGGGAGAAGTCGAGTTCTGCAACAACCAAAGGCAAATATACCAAAAAGTATATTATGCCTTAGCCGGATCAGCTTTTCCCTACTCATCAAGTCAGAAGGCTATACTTGCATCAATGAGAACCCATCTTGAAAGAGCTACTGGAAATCCGCAGAATTATGCTGACATAAGAATGGTGGGAGATCTTAGAACCCTCCTAGATCTCATCGAAACTGGAGAACATCTCACGGCTTCGGAAAACTTCAGGATCATCATTCACTCCACTATTGGTCATCACGTCGAACTAATAACTGATGAACTAAATCAAGCAGCATATGATGAAGAAATTCGTGAAGTGCCTAGATTCATTCCGCACCTGTCACAAATCAACTTAGCAACTTATGTTACAACCCGACTGCGTGGAATGTATGAGGAAGAAGACGTAGAAATTGATGCTTACCGCAATGGATACCGCAAAATATTCAGCAAGCTAACCTACATCTTCACTGACTCGGATTTTCCCTTCAACCGTAAACAATATCAACTCATCAGACAAGTATGCCAAGCCACTAGATCCTTCGGAGGAGACCCTTTGGCCAATGATTTTGAAGAAGTAAAAACTGAATTCATGGCTTTAATCACCTCAATAGGCAGAAACCACTCACAGCGTGAAGTTGTTCAAACTCACACCTGCATTCAAATCGACCCTAATGGACCAGTCACAAGGGCAGTTCGATACATCAGCTATGGGATGGCTACAGATTAGCCACTGATCACTTCAAAAGCTTCAGAATGGAATCCACCACTCCACCAACTCTCATTACTGACATGATAGAACAATTTCTGCAATACTTTCCTCCACGATACGCCCTACCTAGGAACCACAGTGACCACTCTAGCACTACGGACACATCCAACATCATCTCAAGAAGAAAGGACTAAGTCGAGCTCTCGACTTTAAAAGAGTGCTTCTCGGGAGGCAACACGTGTCTTTACATTTCTGCAATTTTACTTTCCAAGAAGTGATGAAATCTCAGACTATCTTTCACACTCGGATCATACAAAGCATGCTCCATCCTGCAAGAAAATATCAACACCAGAAGAATAGTATATCCGACGTGTTCACACCTACGAGACCAATCACAAGAAGACTTGATCAAGAATGTACCAAGGAAGACGGAATCCGGCACATGCAACCCAAGGAACACTGCCACCACCAGGGAGTACTTCTATACCATCTCTTTCATTTGTTTAAATATACCATATCCATTATGCTGATCACTAAGTGTGGGATTCAAACCCAAAACACACCGCTAAAAGAATACGTCTTAGATGTTTAAATTACTAAGTGTGGGATTTTCACCCCAGTTAGAGCTTAGATAAACGTCGAGGACGATGTTCCTTTATGTGTGGGATAGCAGTAGTTACATGTAACACCCGCCAAATTAGGACTAGTAATTAGTGTCTAACTCTCTGCTAATACATGTAATTAGTTGGATATATATACGGATATGCGATTTGATTAAATCGTACAAATTTCAAATCGAATGTAATTCGGTTCAAGTAAATACGGACGTTGGTGAACATTTTTATTAAATAATAAAACATTATTTAATAGCACTATTATGCTCAAAATATTATTTCGTACTTATTTCGTATCGTACAAACAAAGTCTACACGATTAAAACATTAAACACACAAACAACCAAAATAAAAGTTAAGTTGTCTTTTATAACACCATAAATTAGTGTTAATGATAAAACATTCGTATTTTAAAACTTATATTTAAACGCGTGTAAAACTATTTAAACGATCGAAAAATGAACATCGCACAGAGCGCGAATACACGGAGTTAAAAAGTGGAGACCCACACTTCGGTGGGCCCCCACCCAAAAACCGGCCAAGGGGAGGGGATACCACCCCCCTCACCCTCACTTTCTCACTTTATACTCTATCTCCCTTTCTCCCTCATTTTCTCTCAAAACAAACCCACCACCACCATCACCTTAAATCACTAAAACGCACCACCAATCGGCCTCAAATCTTCAAGCTCATTTAGGGAAAAACATTTACCACTTCACGATCTACATTTCCATCTTTCCGTATTTTCACGGCGTTAACTTGTAAGTTTCCGACAAAAACTCGAGACCTTTCGATTTCAAGTGTTTTTAAGTTCTAGTTGTTTCTTTAAGATTGAAATGTCCATATAAGGGTTGGGTAAAAGAATCGGACCAAACGGAAACCGAAAAACACGTTTTTGGCTCAAAAATCCGTCAACAGCCTTAAGTGTCGCAACGATGACTGCAGTATAGCGTCACTCCGTGCGTCACTTAAGTGACGCATTGAGTGTCGCTAAAAGCCCTAATCTTGCGTCAGTTGCATAAGTGCCGCATAAAACCCCTTTTTCCCGACACTTACCTCCGTCACTTGTCTAGTGACGCCTAGAACCCTTACCCGACACTTACACCCGACACTAACTTAGTGACGCCTCACTATGCGTCACTTCCATAAGTGACGCCCTCACTCAGATTCTGCCATTTCATGCGTCACTTCCTAAGTGACGCCTAAGCCCCAAGTGACGCTATAAGTGTCGCATGAAACAGAACCAAGAAAATACAGATTTTACTAAGTGTCGAGACCTAAAAATTTAGTACTTGATTTCACCCAAATTCAAGTCCAGATGCGTTTTTTCACCAAAGTAATCTCGACCCCAACCAGGGGACATCCCCTTGGACCCCGCCAGGGGTTGCCACCCCTGGGACCCCGCTAACCAGGGGCGCAGCCCCCGGACTCCCGTCACTTAAAGTTTACAAATACTTTTTAAGTATAACACGTTTCTAAAATCAAAATAATAATGTGAGATTATTACAAACAATCACTAACGGGCCGTACACATTTTCAAACACAGAGACAATCAACCAAATCGTAATCATTTGGACATTCTAGTTGGACAAACAACTACAAGGTAGTCTTATTGGATGCCTTCACATGTTTATAACCATCGCGTGTTGTGGAAACCCTCAGGTTACAAGTCTTTGGACTTCAATTATTGGCTAATCAATCTTAGTTTATTAAGATAAACTCTTCAGGCTCAGGTGAGTCTAATGGCCCCTCTTTTTACTATTTTCAAGGGGTGTGATACATTGCTCTGTTTTTAACACGTGAACGCTAGTACATATTTCAATATACTACATGAGTCATTTTCAACTAATCAAATCAAAGTCCTCCGTCAGTATAGCCTGGTAATACGAAAGTAGCGTGAATATTAGTATATGGTACCATATAGGATTGACCCACCTCGTCCGGGTTAGTCACGCTAACCTCTGCAATGGACGTACTAATATTTGGGAAAACGAGTGTAGATTAGGCACTCGTGGAGGCACCTCGCTCGGAATTCTCTATATGGGACCCGACCCTCGAGTTAAGCTCAGACTATGCGCTCATGGTTGTATACACTATCATTATCATTTGCTGGATGCAAATCAAAATTTAAATCTTGCGGTTCACACACTATTATTTAATATCTAAACCTGTGAGCTCACCTGCGTTAGCTGACCCATTTTGGCATGTATCACAGGTACTCAGCAGTAGATCTGGACTGCCCCTCAGGATGCATATTTGCTCGAGTCTCCATGCAAACTTTAGAGATTTCATTGCATTATTAGATTTTGTATAACTAATTATGTACTTAAATCTGTCATATTATGAACACGAGCTATGTACGGGTTCAAACTGTTGTAAACATTTTAATGTTAATGTATTTTGTTAAAACGACGCATATAGAGTCGTTTGCTATATATCTATGTGCTTTGATTATTGATTAGTAACACCTTTTTTATGCTTCCGCAAAACATTAAATTTGGGGGTGTTACATTACATTACTATAAAATGGATAATGGTATATGCTTGATTCTAAGTCGTTGCTCTTTAAGACCTTGTTTTTCCAAAAAAGTAAACAAAAAAAAAAAAATTCAAAAATTGAATTAAGAATATGTTGAAAATGAAAATTTTAGACGAAGAATGATTTACTTTGAGGAAGAAGGACGAATAAAATACAAATTCTTTTGAAAAATTAGTTTAGTAATCCCATAAAGAGCATCGCATGACTAGTAACACAACAACCCAACTTTTGATTCGTGAGGTATCTTGAGCCATATAAAAAGCATTCACTTTTAATGCTTTACATTTTCGATTCTTGAGTGTGCTGATGTATGCGTTTAGAATCAGAACTTGCTCCTGTTATGCATTTCGAATCCAGATTGGTTAGTGAAAAGGAGATTGAATCACATCATTCTTAAACCCAGCCTATACCCGTACACCCATACACCTAAGAAACGTTATCCCTACTTTCTCAAAAGCATCCCCCAAACTTTAAAACAACGTTCCAAAGATGAAAGGAGAGAAATCGCAAGGAGACGACGTCGAAAAAAAAGAAGGGAAAAGAAAATTCAAGAAAGAAAAATCCGAAAAAAAGGAAATCAATAGGAGAAAAAGACTCCTTCCGCAAACACCAAAAAGGCGTCAATCCTCCCAAAAATTCCAACTTCAACAGAAGAAACCCACCAAAAACCCAACAAAACCCCCTCTCATTCCACAAACACTCCGCTTCGAAAGAAAAACCTACATCACTTCCCCTAGAATGATTGTGGCTAGATCGACTTCGCACTAACCAAAAAGGTAACGATTTGAATTCTCGATCAAGCCTATGACGATAAACGATACATGACTGGTGTTCTAAGTGATTGATAATATTACAATAGAAAACCCTAAACACTTTGAGTGATTTGAGTGACCACTTGGAGAGGATCGCCTAGTCATGTATCCAAGATCAAAGATCAAAAGCATACCCCCAAAGATTACAACCCTGCTTTTTCAAAGAACGAATATTTTATTTTTCAAAACCCCCTTAGTAAAAAGTTCTACCCTAAAATATTTCATTATCTGCTTATTTTTAACCATGTTTGAAATTCGAGTTTGCTTGACGACAAGCAAAGTTCTAAGTGTGGAATACTTGATATCGCGTAAAAAGTTATGTTTTTACTACCGATATCTCTCTCATTCCAGAACGATTCTTAGCATTTTAAACTCAAAAACAATATAAATCAATGATATTATGCCAAGATGGTCAAAACAAGGTTGCACGATAAAAATCAAGCAAAACGGATGAAAAATGAAGATTCCACACACGTTTGAAGATTCAAGGCACCAAAACGAGATTTCAAGACAAAAGTGCCCATCATCAACATCCATCTCATCCAAGATGTTCGTTTTCAAATTACAAATCCAACAGAAGAAGAATCAACAAAAACGGATAAAGAATGAATATTCTACGCCCGCCGGAAGATCCAAATAATTCGTACACAATATCTGGAGATAGGAGACATATTTTTTGGATATCTTTACATCAAAATCCTCATTTTTAAATTACGAATCTAACGCAAAAAGAATAAACGCAAACGGACGCATAAAGAAAAAGATACGCACGAATTAAGCTACGCAGCGAAAAGATGACGGACCGGGGCGGGTGGCAGCCAGCCGCCGCCGGCCTGGTGGTGGGCGGGGCCGCCTCCCCTCCCCCCATCTCTTTTCTTCTTTTCCGTCCTTTCGTGTACCCGGTGCGTCACCTTTCACTACTTTTTCATACCCGGTGCACCACCTTTCGCTACTTTTTCGTACCCGGTGCACCACCTTTCACCCTTTTTCTAATGTGTACCATGGAATGCTAACATGAGCCACATTTCACCTATAAATAGAGCCCCAAGGCTTTCATTTGAAAATGTACGATATGTATTAGGAATAATTCTCTCTTTACTTTCTCATTCTATTTTCTTACTTCAAAATTAGTTAGTTAGGGAGCTTGTTTAAAGTGAAACGAAAGCTAGGGAACATCTTATAATCTTTGGTGTACGCTTGAAGTTACGCTTATTAATTCAAGTCTATTCCTTCTCGCATTTTAATCCGGGTTCTTTCTTTCCTATTCTATCTTAATTAAATATGTATGCTTTAATTATGCTAGAATTAGTTTGTGCCATGATTAGCGAGTAGATTACTTTTGTATTTGTTGTGATGTAGTTAGCATATATAATTGTGGGATGACTTTAAATATGTCGTGAAATGATATGACGACCCCTATTCGGCTGTTTACTCGGTATAGTGCTGGAAATGCTCTTAAGCAAAGTACATACGTATGGAAGCCGGTAACGACCAAAGGTAGTTGTATTATGGATCGACATTATAAGATGGAATCTTTATGAACGGAATTATCTTAAGATTTTAAACCTAAAACTTATATTCGCCTTTCGATTAACAAACGTGATTGTAACCCTGTAAAGAGAAGTCGCGAACCTTGATACTTGGTCAATAGTTATCTGTGTAAAAACTATGTTTTTAACTGTAACGTCATGCAAGTATCATAAAATGCAATGCAATTATGTGGACTTGCCATGAGTATTGTACACTTTCGATCACAATGTACTTATCATGTGAACATGGTGAAGCAATTAAATTCACAATGAAAATATCGGTAAATGATTAAATACACTGTGAATCACCATAGCATTTTCCGACATGGTCTGGGTTTAACTCTATGCAAAAGCCGTCAGCATTTTAATTAGCATTTTAATTAGATTAGTTAATTTAGATTAGATTAGAGTAGGTAGGCTACAGGCTAAATAATCATTTACGAAAACCTAGGGATTTGTTGATTGTAATAAGAAAGGCAAGTTTAAAATCTAAGTTACACTGATATCCTTTCCTTAAAATACGAAACCCAAAGTAAGATACGTAAGAAACCTGAACGTTTTCCCCTGCTTATCATTCTTACGTTTCATTAATAGGAATTGGATAATAAGTTCGAACATAAATTCTAAGTTAGTTGCTTAATAGATTTGAAATCTTTGTGGTATTAAGAACGGTTAGACTTGCTAATGACCTGCTACTCTATTCCTTCACCCACGAGCGAATACGTTCAATAATACGGGTTACTGACTCCCTCACAGGAGAGTGTGGAGAGTTGAGCAGCGTCTGTCTGATCAGAATCATGACACCTTAGTTCCTTATGACATATTAGTTGATAACCGACTAATAGGAAATTTATTGGTTATAACACTGGGTATTGAATCCACTAGACATTTCCAATTTAGATAATCATCCTCCTATAAGAGTCATCATCCCACATTATTAGCTAACGAACTCACAACAAATACTACTTTTATCTTCTGATTTATTATTACATTTTATTCGCTTTATTTAGTTTACTTAGTTAACTGAACCAAAACCCTCAACGCACTCTTTTAAAACCCTTACCAGCAAAGAAAGATTGATTGGATAACCTCCGTTTCAATTCAGTTTCTCTTTAAGAATGACTCTAGGTCATACTTACCATCTACTAGCCTTTGGTTCAGTATTAGTAAGTCATACTTAGACCCCAACAAATATAAATTTAAAACAAACCGATTGCGATCCGTACGTCATCTTCGTACGACCGTTCGGGTCACAACCGAAGCTTTTCATCGTCAGGTAGAGACCATTGCTACAAGGCCTAAGAGAGATCAAATACCACGTGGGATCTACTGGGAGCGCAAAAAGAAGGTTACTGAATTTAAAGAATTCGGTCAATTTTTGCGGATTGCGGTAAGTGATTTTATATATGTGTGTATGTTTATGTGTATGTGGACATAAGTATAGTGTTGATCATTGGGTGATGTTGATGAATATTTAGTCATTTGATAAGCTAAGATATTAGCTGGTGTATCCATTTTACAAAAATGACATTTCCAATTTTTTTTATAAAAATTATTTATTCATTTGCAATTACATATTTTTGTATACATATAGTCATGTATGTATATATGTGTATACATATATGTATATGTATATGTAAATGTAAATATATATATATATATATATATATATATATATATATTTATAATTAGATGTATGTATGTGTATGTAAATGTATATATATATATATATATATATATATTAATAATGTGATGTAAAATTCATGACTCGTTTTATGCAGAAGGATACTACAACAGAGAATCTTCAGAAAATAACTTTGAAGCCGAATAAGCATGAGAAGAAATGCCAGTGGTGGATTGATAGTTGAAAGTACTTTGACGAGGAGTTAGTTCCGGAGAGGCCATCGAAAAAGGCACGGAAGAGTCAAGAGTTGGATGGCGAGCCATCCAATCCCACTCCATCTCATGATGCTGACATGTATGGTGATTGACCCGGTACAGATGTTCGGCAGACTTATCAGTCGACATCAGAGGCGGAGTTGCGCTCCTTACGCGAGAGGGTGGATGGTCAGGCTACGATTATTGAAAGATTGGTTAATCGGGTTGATGCGCAAGACAAGCGGGCGGATGAGCAACACGTGATTATACAAAAGTTATTGAAGCATGTTGGGATGAATGAGACGAATGAGGTATTGATTGTTGATTAACAATTATTATAATGTACGTGACGTTATCATACAATTGTTTCTAACTCATAAATTTTGGATTTTCAGTTTGACGACGATGACCAGGATGGTTTCCATGATGGTTATGTATCTGACACACCACTTACCACTGCGAGAAAGATCTCGGGTCCATTTATGTTGCATCGTAGTATGAGAGAATGACGACGTGGGCCAGTCGTACTCTCACCGTATCTTACACCAACGTATTTTAAAAGGTTTGTGTATTTTATTTTGTGTATGTGTATGTATATGTATATATTATATATTTCATCGACATAATTTAAATTGTTTGTCAGCAGACCTGTGCAGGTGCATGATGAACCACCTGTTGACTTGGGAGCCGATCATGATACTTTTGGTCAAATGGTTGAGCCGGTGGTGGATCGGATTGTTGAGCTGGTGGTTGAGCCGGTGGTGGATCGGGTTGTTGAGCCTGTGGTTGAGTCGGTGGTTGATCCGGTGGTTGAGCCGGTTGTGGATCGGGTGGTTGAGCCGGTGGTGGATCAGGTGGTTGAGTTGGTTGTTGATCGGGTGGTTGAGCCGGTTGTTCTTGTTAAGCGGGGCAAAAAGTTGAAGCGTAGGGCAAGAAAGAAGAATGATGATGATGATGATGAGGATGAGCTACCCGAGGACATATTGATGGACATGGTTTCGATATGTGTGGACGAGACTGGTTACTTGACGACTCCACCCGTTGCTCCACCGGGGACTATCGACCGACCATCCACTCTTCACGATTTATATATGTCTGGTGGTATTGTGCGGTGTATGTTTGTTCGACAAGGCAGGACGTCTATGTGTCTCGATAAAGAATTTTGGGGGCGGTTTATGGAACCTTCGCCGAGGGATACTTAGATAACAGTGTAAGTTGAGATATTTTTCTTATATTTGATAATGTTATATTTATATAATTTAAAAACTATAATGTATTCAATATATTGTTTTCTTATATTTTTATTTTCAGCATATTGACGGTTGGGCGAGGCTACTTTTGTGGTGGAGATACAGGACTTACACACGCCCAACACAGCTTGATAAGCGGTTGAGCTGGACGATTATGCCTGTAGGTTTTATCGGGCTAATAAAGTGTTTAGCAAACTACAAGGAGGATATGAAGCAGAAGAAAATGAAAAATTATAAGTTCTTTAAGGGATTCGCAGACGGGACTCGTGTACCATTTCCTCCTTGGTGGGCGATTGATTTGGTAAGTAATATTTGCATTTAACTATCTGTATAAATGTCTATGTATATGTATATGTATATGTATGTGTATATGTATATGTATAAATGTATATGTATATGTATATGTATATGTATATGTATATGTATATGTATATGTATATGTATATGTATATGTATATGTATATATATATATATGTATATGTATATGTATATGTATATGTATATGTATATGTATATGTATATGTATATGTATATGTATATGTATATGTATATGTATATGTATATGTATATGTATAATATCTACATTTGACTAACATTTTTTTAACATTTACAGGTACTGTTTCCGGTCCTCGTTTGGAACAAAAGCCACTGGATACTACTTGTGCTGGATCTTCGAGATTGGACTGTGGTAGGATACGATAACATGGTGGGCCATTGCCAGGATAAGAGCGTAATCGTATTGTAGAAGAATTGGCTCGTAACATAGTTAGATATTTGGACGCCATAGAGTATTGGAGGCATGCCCATAGAAAAAGGGAACTATGAGATACTACAGAGTTTATGTTAGACTTGTTAGATGATGTGCCTTAGCAGGATGGGGATTTAGGGGATTGTGGAGTATGGGTGTGTAGAAATATGAAGACGCATGTCAATAGACAGGAGAGGAGGGTTAGTGGAGATAGACAGTTGTTCGCTCGGGAATATAGGAAGCGGATGATGGATACCTTCTTCAGGGCACGTTATGAGTGGGAGCCTCTGACACCACCACCACCTCCACCAGGATGATTGAGATTTTGTTAGTCCTATTATGTTGATACGATTGTTTATGTATTATGATGGATACCTTGTTTATGTATTATGTTAAAACGTTTCGCCATGTTAGTATATGATCGAGATGTTCCTTATCTAATTAGTTAGTACATTAGTAATATAGCTATTATTCGTAATATCTTATTATCTTAATTATATGTAACCATACTGCTACAAAGTGACAAATCACACATTTCAAAAGTGCGATAATAATAAGACGTTTAAGTTAACAATTATTAATGACTATTGGGACCTATTTGAGTGGCTTAACAAAGATTTTCGATCTGCTATTTGCGATTTGCGACTGACCTTATCCCTTGTTGATACGATTTTGGCTAAGATTTTCTGACATTTCATGGATTTTTAGAGATTTTCCCGGATAACCTTATCTTTAATGAAATTTACCTTTAAATTGACCTCATAACATCAGTCTGCATTCACATCTCATCATAGTTAGGTTAGTATTTCATAATCAAATTGACCTCGTCATTTATATTTTTGGTAATACAATGCAACTGATTGACCTTAATGTTTTTTTTTGGGGGAACTTCGTTATGATAATAAGTCGTACGAAAAAGGGGTGAAACAAACAATCGCCGATTTTGATGTTAATGCGTTTGATCTCAGTAAATTGTTTTCCTATGTTAAGGAAAATATAAATTTCACTTTTAGTGATGTATACTATTGTGAAGCCGGCAATCTTGAAAATGCCAGTGCTCGTATGCTTATGTCGGATGAAGAATGGAGTACAATAGTAAAACATGCAAAAGAATGTTGTCAATGTATTGAGTTATATCTTGTATACATGGATGAAGAACTCGAGTTGAATTTCGGTGAGTATGAGAGTGATGATAGCAACACACATTACTACCGATGAACGTTACGAGAAGGGAAACACACGTCACCCAAATCACTTTGAGACGTAATGCAAATCTCACTTATCTTGCATATGTTGTTATGTAGGATTTAAATTGTAGTGTGGTGTCTCTTTAAATTGAATGACTATGTTATTGCTTTAGCCGTCATTTGTGTGTTCATTTGTAACACAACCTCTCTTGAAGGTTGATTTGTGTTGTGTAGGATTTAAATTGTAATGTCTTTTTAATTTTAGTGAGTATGTTAATGCTTCAGCGATCTCTTGTCATTTCTGTTGACATTCATGTTGTGATGTGATATATGAAATTTCTTAGTCTAATAATAATTGTGGCAAATCGCGGAAAATCCAGAAAATCACGTGAAATCTTATCCAGAAATGTTAAATTGTGATAAACATGTTAACGTTATCCGGAAATAAAAAATGTTAAAAAGTTGTACAAAAAGGACCCTTTCAAGTTTATGTAAAATCTCGAAATTGGCAAACTCTGTTGATAAGAATGTTGTGTTGTGTTGTATGAAATTTCCAATGCTAATTCAAATGATTAATTTGGGATTTGCAACTTGCGAATCGTGACTTGCGATTTGCGACTAGCGCCCTAGCTTATCCATTATGGTTAAGATTTTGGCTTAGATTTTCTGACAATTGATGGATTTTCCCGTTGGGCCTTATCCATTGTGGATAAACTTTTGGCTAGGGTTTTCTGACCTTTCTTTAGATTTTCCACATTGTTTTGGATAACTTTAGCTTGATTTAATTTCACCTTTAAATACCCACAACAAGAACAGTATTTATTCACAACCTAACCAAAAAAAATATTAACCATTCGTCTTTGAAAAAGAGTCAGGCGGAGGTTCCAAACAATTATAAGGTACAACTTTTGAAACTTCGTAGTTTTTTTTTACTTTGATTATGGAGAAGTTCAAAATTTATATTTGTTATGAAGGTCGTTTTGAATACATTAACAACATGCTGATGTATTTGCCAATAGAATGTAGTAGGGTGCCATTAAAGCTTCCGGTGGCACCGGAAAAGCCAATGACAGCCAAAGTTTTGTTGAAAAACATTTTAAAGAAAATTGGTCTACCACTTGATACACGAGTATGTCTAAAATACAAGGTAGATCAGTATGTGATTGATATAAACGATGATGCTGATGATTTTGGAGATTTTTTGTTCCATGCAATAAACAATGCCCCGATAGAAGTTTACATAGTTGATATTGTCCAAAATGTTTCGGGTAATTGTAGCAATCAACCTAGCAATAGTAGTTCCGGTTTTCAACAACAATTTCAACAACTACACACCAATGAATTCAATCAACAACACCAATATCAGTAATCTCAACAACCCTTTCAACATTTTCCATATCCTTTTCAACCACAATATCAATTTCATTATCATGCTTCTCCTCACAACACATCAAATCACGCATATCCAACATATCAGACCCAATACACATCTTTTAAGGTAGATGAAGAACCCCAAGATGATTCTAAATATCATGAGGATGTTCACTATGAACATACTAATTCAGAATACTACGTGGATGAGCCGGATCTACATCCTGATGATTTTGATCATTATGATGAAGAAAATGTCAATCCACCTAAGAATCCTGACCATCCATTTTGTAATCCCATTGTTACTGATGATGAGGATGAGCCGGATCCAAGAGATACATACGACATACCAATACCACAAAAACCAGCAGAAAAGGATATATTCTGGAATATGCCTTCGCCACTAGGAAACGAAGAAGAGGAAGTTAAACAACGACCAATTACCATGTATGAGGCATCTTGTCGGATTCGAGAGGGCCAAACATTTGAAACTAAAGAGGAATTTCTTCTTCAGTTGCATACAAAGTGTCTCGAAGAAGGTTTTCAGATAAAGCTGAAGAAGTCAGACAAGAAAAGGTACACAACAAAATGTATATTGCATAATTGTGATTGGAACATAAGTGCAGCATGTATCAAAGATTATAACAACTTCCAGGTTAGGAAGTTACATGGAACAATAGCCGTTCTGCGAGCAAGAAAGTGCTCACACTTGTTCTCGTACTCAAATCTTGGCCAATAGCCGTTCTGCGAGCAAGAAAGTGCTTCGTAACATCTTAAAAGAGGCGATGAGTTTGGAATGACGTATATACAGAGGTAAAGAGATCAAACTTGATATGACTGAACGCTTTAAAATCAGCCTTAGATACAACCAAGCATGGAGAGCAAAATGTTACGCTATAGAGTTGTTGCGAGGTACTCCAGCTGAATCGTTTACGAAACTTCCCATCTACCTCCACAACCTAAAGCTACATAACCCGGGGAGCATTACGAATCTCTGTACAGACGAAGAGAATAAATTTGTAATATGCTACATGTCTATAGGTGCATCTGCAAGTAATGATTGTTTGTTTACATCTTATGTTCGTATACGTACATTCATACATAATTTATATATTTTATAATACTACCTTGTAGATACGTTCTTTTGTCAACCATACACGCCCAATTATCATCGTTGATGGTGCCCATTTGAAGGGGGGTTACTTGGGTACCAACTTGATTGCCGTGGCGATGGACGCTAATAACGGCATCTTGCCACTAGCCTATGGAATTGGGGCGGGAGAGACGTCCGACGTTTGGACGTGGTTCTTAGGGAACTTACGTGACGCCATTGAATCTTCTGGTGGGATTGACAACCTGACATTCATCTCTGATAGGGCTCCAGCTATTGCATCCGGCATCTCTGCTATGTTTCCAGATGCATTTCATGCCTTGTGTTGTCGTAATCTGTTGGGAAACTTGAAAAGAAAATCATCCAAAGTCAAGCACTTCGAATGGCATTATTGGAAAATGTGTAAGGCGTATCGTAAGTCAGATTTCGATCACCATTATGGTGCCATTTCTAGACATTTACCAGCTTCTGCTAAGGTTCTTACGGATGTGGGGAAACAAAGATGGTCAAGGCATCATTCAACAAAAACACGATATGCTTACCTCACAACTAACAGTGCGGAGTCCATTAACGCCATGACCAAGCATGCAAGGAAACTCCCATTCACAATGCTTTTGGAGTTTTTTAGATCTTCAATACAACAATGGTATTTCAATCATCGAAACACTGCCGCGGGTGTTACAACACCTGTGACACCATATGTGGAGCACAAGATTAGTAAGAGGGTTGGGAAGTCGCTACGCTGGAAGGTCAACCCATCGACAAATATGATATGTGAGGTGCTTGATGGGAAGAAGAATGAGACAGTTAACTTGGAAGCAAGAACATGCACTTGCATGCAATGGCAATTGTCTGGTTTACCTTGCGGACACGTATCGGCAATGATCCGCTACTTTAAAATTGACACCGTGACCTGCAATACGGAGAGGTATTTCACCAGGGAAACATATCGAGCGGCCTACAGTGAGGCTATAAATCCTTTGCCTCATCCTTCAGAATGGGCCGATCTAGGTAATCTGCAGATTTGCTTACTGCCGATACTTGAGAAACGGCAATCTGGTCGTCCACCTGAGCGTGCACGTATTCCTTCTAAAGGAGAGGAGAAATGTGAATACACAAAACAATGTAGCCGTTGCAAGGAACCTGGCCATAGTCGAATTACTTGTATGGCTCCTTACGATAGAACAGATGAGCAAAGCCGACCAAGAACCACAACAAGATCCAACTCAAGGTCCAAATGAAGATCCAAATCCAGATCGCAAAAGGTAAGTTCTTACCTATATGAATATAAAAAGTAAGATATTATATTGTATTATTAATATCATATTCAAATATTTACTTGCAGAAAACGTCCACAAAATCAACAAAAAGCCATTTCGAGGATGATGTAGCAACGCCGTCTCAACCGACTCAGAGTTATCCAAGTGTTCATTTGAGTCACCCATAAGTTTTTTATAAGGACTAAACCTATGTGATGTACTGCCTTGCAATGTTATTTCTTTTTTTTAAATCGCAAATTTTTATTATCGTGGTTAATTTAGGTCAATAAATTTGGAAGATGTTCACTTTTACTTGTCAACACAATGGTAAAACATCTCATTACAAAAGGATGAACGCTACATAACAAGTAAATGGATACTAAATAAGCAACATAACGATAAAGAAGTTACATAATTTGGCAACCATCCAATTGATTGAAACATACATACGAATTGCAAGATTTGACAGATCACTAATCGAATAACCGTCTTGCACTTGAAGAACCAGTCATAATCTTAGAAATTTCTACTGGCATCATTTGCTCACAATTCGAGAAATGTGACAGATCGTTACGTGTAACATACACCTCAATTTCTCTACCTATTTTTGCGTAGTCAGTAATCTGCTTCAGTTGGTCGACATCATCAGTTATCAATTGTAAACCATCATCTAGATCTTTATCATGCTCTTTAAAGTAACAAAACCACTTCTCCGGAGCCCAATAACCTAGCTCTGACAAAGCGTAATCAAGAAATTTGGTGGAAAATTCATCGACATCTACGCAGTCAATAAACGTCAACAATGTCGCACCCCCAAATTCGTTAATCGTGGTTAGCGAAAGCATTTTTTTAAGTAGGGGTGCCGACGTTAACGTAGGACAATCACGCATATCAGAGCATATGATTATTGCTGAACAGTAAATTAAGATGCCATTTAAGTAAGCATTTGTTACAAAAGCTACAACTCGTCAGAGTCGTAGGAATAGTATTTGCAAGATCCAAAGGTTTGAGTTAAAGTTTCTGACTTTACTCCAGCAAAGTTCTCAAACTGTTGTTTGAGAAGAGACCTCTTGTTCTTCTTTGTATTATCATTACCTCCAAACCTTGTGACTATTGCTTCCATGAGTACCTTAGCATCTACACATTTATCAAATTTCTTTTGATACTCATTGGGAATTGACAAGAGTAATGTACTCAATTCCTTCCATTCAGTGGCTCTTTCTTTTCTCTCAGCATCTGTCTTGGGTGGTGGTCTCTCCAATTTTTCACCATCTGGACCCTTTGGATAATTAGGTCCATTGATAACCACCTCCCACATCATATAATCTGTGAGAAGCATGTACTGCCTTATTCTTGTCTGCCATAACTCAAACTCATCAGGTTTGAGCATAGGAATCTTTGTTGCCTGTATTCCTTCCATCATTTCAGTAGACATCTTAGTATTTGAAGAGAAAGCTGCAAACTTTAATAGAATTCTTCAAGATCAAAGCAATATCTAGCTCTGATACCACTTGTTGATCCCAATCAGGATCTTAATATGTATTACTTTGATTAATTATTAATAAGCTTGCGGAATAGTTTATTAATAACTTGAAGAACTAAACTTATAACATAGAATATTAATCAAAAGCTTCAATATTATTATCAATAATACGAACACACAATTTGTGTTAGGGTTTACAACCTTGAAGCTAATAACTAGAGATTCGTCTACCTACTAGGCTTTTACAGGATCTCTATTTATATCACATAGAGTCCTTTACAGAATCAAACTATTATGGAAATTCTATCTATTCCATATTTCTCTCTAACCGACTTCTAACAGTGGTTGAGCTATACACTAATAGGGGTAGTACTTGTATTACCAACAGTGGTTAAGTACTTGATACAAAATACACTTATACCAACAGTGGCACTGTTAGACTAATTCTAACTGACAGTGGCACTGTCAATACAAAACTAACTAACAGTGGTAGGCTTCTTCTAGCAGTGGCACAAGACTTGTCTTCTGAACAAATCTGGCAGTGGCTCAGGTCTCAACACATTCCTATGTAATCAAGCGTAGGAAAATGTTATTTCCAAAGATGTTCATAATAGTTGGGAGATATAGACGGTGATCCCTCAAAGGTTAGCTGGACCTTATGAGTTATAGTAACGACCCCTAATGCTATAACCAATCCACGACGTTTCACGTTTTTGCCACAGTAACATTTTAAATATACGCTCCTCGTTATGACTGCCGTCGTGCGGTTGGTGCGACCAACAAGTTATAATAGTGGGAGGGATGTCAACTCGATAGTACTATCCATATATCTAGTGGCTAGAGTCACCTATCTAATGGTTATAGGCTGCGTACACTGGGACTTTTGTGCACACAACTACCTCTCGTAAACCTAGGTCCGTACCAAGATTCGTTGTCATGTTCCCAAAATAGTGTGAAAAGTCATTTCGTAAACAGTTCAGGTAATAGTGTGAACGCATTTATAATAATCGTTGTACGCTTGTATCAAAACAGTAAAGTAGTAGCTATGTCCTTCACCCCTGTTAGAGAAAAGTATTGAAAACAGTAAAAGTAGGGGCTGTGAACTCACCTGTAGTTGCTAGTGTCTCTAATGCAATTATGTTTCGAGTCAATAATCCCCTAACGTCCTAAACGTATGAGATTACAAGTGTAAATATGTGGATGTCGTAGTTGACCATCCATGTTAGCGTTCATCAACTAGTTATGCCTAAATAAGTTGTTCAAGTTCGTTTATTAAAACATGTACGACCCGTTGGTGAAAGTTTGTAATACTAATTCATTTAGACATTATTATTAAGTTTGTTTTGTTGTATACCTTTTATTATTACATATCATATGTTGCAAACAGATTATTTAGTTTGTAAGAACCTTAAACCGTTGGTCAAAGTTGGTCAAACTGGTCAAAGGTGGTCAAACCTAGTCAAAGTTGGTCAAACTGGTCAAATATGGTCAAACTTGGTCAAACTTGGTCAAAGTTACCAACTAAATTACCCAAACCCATTTTTGTTACCATTTTCCCAAAAATAGTAAGTTTTTAGAAATCGAGCCACTTTTGTTGACTTGGTCAAACTTACTCGGTTTGACCCGAAATTTTCACCCAACCCATATATCAGTTTATAGAGTCCAAATAAATTGTCGGTTCATGTCGGAGTTCATTAAAAGTGTAGGTTTTACAATAGTTCCAAAACAGTCCCTAGTTATGTTTTCGGCTTTTGTCGGATTGTTTCGCCATAGTTCTTACTAACTTCTGGTCCAAATCAAGCCTCACAAATTTTACCAACTGATCACCATGGTTTCTAGAATAACATATAACTTTTATAGCAACTATAGTGTCCATTTACATAGGTAATTAATTTTGCTAAGGAATCGAACTCGGTTTTCGAAAACATTCAGACCAGGCTCAAAGATCTGGTTATATATAAGAATCCGTACATTTCTGGAAAGAGCCAAAGAAAACCTTTTTGTATATATTTTCAGTACGCAACTTTTAAAAAAAAGTTCGTTATCTAATTCTTCCTAGAACTCAAGATATGGTCGATTTACCAAACTGACTTTTTGAAGACAGATTATGCATGTGTATGTATACTTTATAAAAACGTAATTTATCAAAGATTTTGGACATAATCGAGTTAGATGAACCATATAACATGTAAATAAATATAGATGGAAGTAGAAATGAGTCCTCATAATGATGATTTGAAGATAGAAGGATAGAAATGAGATGAGATGTTCTTGAGCTTCAATTCCTTGCAAAAATCTTTGAAATTGGATGAAGGAAATGGTGGTGGTGTAATGGTGGATTATGGTGGTTTATGGAGATGGAAAAGGGCTGAATATTTCTCTGAGTTTTAAGAGAGAGAGGGGACTAGAGAGAAAATGAGTTTGAGAGTTAGAGTGTGAATGATGCAAATGCATGTATTAGGAGTGGATGGAGGTGAAAATGTCATCATTTGATTTTGCATGGTGTGGGAGTGGTCAAACAAAGGGGTGGCATGTGATGAGAAATCAGCAGATTTCTCATGGGTCCCACACAAGATTTGGTCAAATTTTAATTCCGCAAAGTTACGTTAAGTCCCGTGGTCGTTTACCCGATCGTTTCGACGTTAATTTAGACGTTAAATGTTTAATATGCGCGTTTAAGTAACGATTTAAATTTCGATATTTTTATGTGATATCTTTATTCTAAATACTTGAAA
The DNA here is from genome assembly GCA_963422505.1 of Pseudognaphalium luteoalbum. Lineage (NCBI taxonomy): Eukaryota > Viridiplantae > Streptophyta > Magnoliopsida > Asterales > Asteraceae > Pseudognaphalium > Pseudognaphalium luteoalbum. The sequence continues at coordinate 83,629,794 of OY730192.1, read as the reverse complement.
ACATTTATAAAAAGGTTCCGTTAATTTTTCTGTCTCGAATTGCGCGTTCATTTTACGGAGGTTAAATCGCGTAACGTTTTAATCAGACATTTTTCGTTATCGATTCAAAGTACGATATTTTAAGTAAATGTTTTACTTGAAATAATATATTATAAATTCATAATATATATTTGGGTTCTCATTCGATTGTCGGGCGCGTTCCGCGCGTTTTTGTCGCGTTTGAGTTATTTTATATGATGCGAATGATTCGTTAGATATTATCGGCATAATATTTATAAGTTTTTGAGTTTATTAAATAATTTCGTATTATTTAATATTTTGTTCACCAACGGTCGTGTACTTTTGTCGGGTTCGTTCTGAATGTTTTGTGCGTAATTATAACTAATTACGAATTAAGCAATACTACGCGTATAAATATTTTGAGGGGTGTCACAAACAAACCTTGCGTGTACATTCTTTTTGCGCCCTGAAAATGTCCACCGTGACGAAAAGCAATTGAAAACAACTCAGGAATTTCTGTGTATAGTTCTTCAGTTAATGGTTCTTCATTTGGAGATCGAAATTGCCAAAAATGACCTGATTGAACCATTTTAAAATTTTAATTTCGTATTTTCTAAGAATTCGTGAAAAAATTGACAATGTGTTCCTGCTTGAAGTCACAATATTTATAAATGGCAAAATATAACGAAGATAATGAAAAATCTTATCCAAAATCTTAAATCCCGAAAATTAAAGAAAATCTTATCCAAAAATCTTAAATCCCGAAAATCACGGAAAATCTCATCCAAATATCGAGTTATCCGGAAAAATTGATAAAAAATTAATATGTATATATATATTTTTTATAATTGTGTGTATATGATAAAAAATATATTTCAAAAAATATAATATATATATATATATATATATATATATATATATATATATATATATATAATTTGTTAATATGATATATAGAAAATAATTTGATGTATATATAAATTTTATAAGAATATATTACATAGATATATGATAAAAAATATAGATACATATATTCTTATAAAATTTATATATACATCAAATTATTTTCTATATATCATATTAACAAATTTATATATATATATATATATATATATATATATAGAAAATAATGTACATGTATAAAAAATAATGTATATATATAAAAAATATATGTATATATTGAAAATGTAAAAAATACGACTCACAAATTTGTCTCGGGCAAGGGCAAATCGCAAATTGTAAAACAAGGATTTGCGATTTGCCATGGCTTGTTTTGCTCGACCACGGATCTAAATCACCAGCTATCGCAAATTGTTTAAGCCGGAGGTAAATCGCAAAATGACATTTTGCGATCCAGTGTATTGCTTCTTTTGCTCGACCATCGCAAAATGCTTAGCGCGGAGGTAAATCGCAAATCGCAAAATCTTATTTTGCGCTTTGCGATCTCGGGTATGCTCTGTTAGGGGCCCGGTCATATGAGCGGGGTCGCAAAAAGCAAAAAGTGAATCGCAAAAACAAATTTACTTTTGCGATTTCTAGGGGTATATCGTCAATATTTTTTTTGGGAGGGCAAAACGAAGTAAACTTGAAAAATATTTGGCATTTTTTTTTTAATTTACCTTGAATGTTTCACTTTATTTGCATATAAGAAATCAATTGAAGTATCTCGTCGTTGTTTATCTCCGGTTCGCCACACTCTTCATATATAGACCAAAAGTAACTCAACTCTCAACACCCGATTTGCATTTAATTATACGGAAATTAATTAATTCTTGACTTGAATTCATTTCTACTGAACGGAATTTCGATTTATGCATGTGAAACTTAGATACCCATGTTCTATATTTCGTTAACAACATGTTAATAAACTGTGTAAAACGTTAGTACGTTACTATGATCCAATTAATATTTGGCTTTATATAAGACTTAAAATTGCTATAGCACGAATTGCATTTTTTGCAAAATGATTACGTGTACATTTTGTTGGCTTTAATTACTAGTATCACACAAAATAGATAAATTTTCTTTAAATAAACCGAATTTCATCTATATCCTTCCAAACCTACTTAATTACGTCAATATCCTTCTAAATATCAATATTACATCAATATTCTTTCAAATCTTCAAAATATACATACATACCAAGTGAATAATTTAAGTATAATTAAATGATTAAAATTACTAATAATATATATATATATATATATATATATATATATATATATATATATATATAATTAAGTCTAATAACCTTTTTACCCTTTTTTATTTTCCAAAAAACTGACGATTAATTATTCTTTATGTAACACCCCCAATGGCGGAATCAAGTTTTGGGTTGGTACTAATCAAATATTAACAGCGCAAAAGTATATAGCAAACAACATCTAAATGAGACGTTTTAAAAATAGTTACATTTCAAATATAAAATTGTTTGAAAAATAGTGTTTTCGGTTACAAAAATGTTGTCCCCTAGAGTCCACGCGTTTAGCGGGAGATTCTATTACATAATCATAATATACAAAAGATAATGCTAAGAATCTCCGTTAAATGCAATGTAGAAATCATGCGACTCTAGCTAGTATCCAAGGGAAATCCTACTCCATCTGTGTACCTGAGATACAAAGCTAAAACGGGTCAACCAAAAATGTTGGTGAATCTTACAGGTTTAGTAATAAGTAATCGTTATGAACCACAAGTATGTATAGGTGTTGCTATCAAGCAAAGTAAGTAAATCAGTAAGTTAGCACAGTTGCCATGAGCTCATAAGTTGAAGCTTAACAGTGTGTAAGTATGAATCAATTAAGAATCATATAAAGTACCCCCCCGTGAGTGCTATCCACAACACTCATATGTAACAAATACTAATATGCCTGTTTCTACGGTGAAATCCGTGGTAGCGCTACTACCCCAGGCAGGGATTGTCAGTCCCAAATGGATCCATTTACTAGTAATCGCGCTTAAGTCCATAACTAATAACTTACTATTGGAGGCTTTCAGTGGATACAAGTAACTCATGCAATGTGTGTAAAAAGTAGTGTAATCAGTTCAGTACATTGTGTTCATATGTAAAATAGTTGCTAAGTATCTTACCCCAAGGTAGAAAAACAGTAAAAGTGGGGCTGTAAGACTCATCTGAGTCTAACAAGTATGTTTGGGAAATCAAACAAGTAGAGCGGGTGTAAGTACGTAAGGGTGTCGGGTGTAATCCCGTATGTTGGTTCTCCGAACCCTGCAACCTTCTGGCGTCCGAAACGCACAAGGTTGTAAGTAAACAAGTAAATAAGTTGGTGTCTTAAAAGATTACCCATGCTAGTTGTCCATCAACTAGGAAATGTCAAAGTATTTGTTTTGTATTTCGTTTGTAGTTTGAAAACAAGTATGGCCTGTTGGTGACGGTTTGTAATAATAATACAAAAGTGTTATTATTATATGTATTGTTGTATAAGGTTTCATTATTTGTAAGTGTTCGACACTTAGTGCGAAAAGTATTTACAAGTTCCTGGATGACGGGGGTCCGGGGGCAGGGCCCCTGGTAGCGGGGTCCAAGGGGCAGAGCCCCTGGCTGGGTCCAAGGGGAAGATCCCCTGGCTGGGGTCGAGCTGCCAAGTCAGCTTGGTTTTCACATCGCCCACCATACGCGACTTGTTTAATATAATAATAATAATAATAATAATAATAATAATAATAATAATAAGCAAAAATGAAATTGGATTACATGAACTGTATTTTATCTTGAGCCTTCACTTTGATCAAATTAGGGTAAAGTGTGACAGCCGCCAAATTAAGACTGTAATTAGTGCTTAAACTACTTGAAATTATGTGTACTTAGTTTTGTGTTAATCTAAATATACGTGATATTTTGTGTAATTACATACACGCATACGTGACTTGTTTAAATCGTACATTTATAAACTGGACGAGGTCCGACTTTATTTAATATGGACGTTAGTGATAAAACTTATAAATAATGTAGAATTATCAAAACAAACATTATTTACTATAATATTTTACGATAACATATTATACGAATTTTCGGATATACTTTAACAGAAGAAAGACGTCGATATAATGAACTAAAAAATAGAAGAAAGAATTACATTAGAAAAGAAGGGCTCATAGCCCATAACGACCAATGAATGTTCACTTTCCTAGATCGAAACCCCCGAATGATCGGTGCGGCGGTTAGGCATCCTTCTTCAAATTGAAGGGGAAGGTTAATCCAGGAAAAAGACGTCGATATAATGAACTGGAACATCTCTATCGTAGACATCATGCTCCCCTTGAACATGATCTGATTCCTTTGTTTTCACATCGCCCACCACCAAACAAAAATAATCGCTTTCAATACGCACTTGAATCTTCTATGATAGCTAGAACAGCGGACCCAATCTAGAGTTGCAAGGGGTTAAGACACGACATAAATGGAGGTTCGTAAAAAAACTACAAGAAGAGAATAGATGATCCGATGTTTCCACATTCTTTGCACAAAAATGGAAAAAGGATTGATTGGATCTCCAATCCGTGTTTGCTGAGATTAAATCTAGTAGGTAGTCTATCTTTCAAAAGTCTCCACACAGATATATTAACCTTTTTAGGAACCTCGTCATTCCAACTAGTCTTAAACCCCATCGAGGGGATAATAGCAGCGTCTATATATTGACGTAGCATCTTAACAAGGAAATACGATTGGCCTTGGAAAGACCATACCCACGCATCTTTTGCTTCCATAAAAAAAGCACCATGCAGTAAAGATAACAGGTCATCAAGTTGCTTGCCCTCATGTCCAGTTCTCACATCCCGTCTCCATGACCATACCCATTCATTATTTTAACGTTTTATCCGAACAAGGCATTCTTTATTTACTTCTAGCGCATACAAGCAACGAAACCTGGATAACAGAGCAATCCCATCGATCCTCGCATCCTTCCAAAATCAGATTTTATTACCTTTTCCAAGTCTTAGCGACGCCACATTAACTGGGAGCGGGCTAACTGAGTGTGCCATAAAGAGGGAAGAACAGATTTCGGATAATATCCCATTACCTCTCCCCTTAAAAGTGACTAGGCAATCACTACCATTAATTTCACCCCAAAAAGAACTGATAATGCTCGCCATTGCCATTTATAAAGGAGAGCAAGATTAAGTGCTTCTAAACTACCAATACCAAGACCACCAACCTCTTTAGCAGCCATAGTTGTTTTCCAACTTACCCAAGAAAGCTTTTTGGCACCTATTGATTTACCCTCAAAAAAATCCGCATGAATAGATTCAAGTTGGGTGTTAATAATACGCGATATCTTGAAAAGGGACAAATAATATATACCAACAGATCCTAAAACCAAAGAAACCAAAGTAGATCGACCACCAATCGAAATAAGTTTTGCATTCCAACGGGATAGACATTTCTTGAATTCATTAACAATAGGATCCTAGTCTTTGGCACGAGACATATTTGACCCAATAGGAATACCCAAATATTTGAAAGGTAAAGAAGCCGATCCACATCTCACCAAGCAATCAAAAGAATCCAGTTCAGGTTTTGGAACAACAATCCCATACAGAGAAGATTATTGGATATTTGTGACACCCGCCTAATCATTGTGTTAATACATGTAATTAGGATTAATTATGTGTATCATTATGTGTATTGATATATTTTATATATATGCACACGTACGTGATTTGGTTTAATGGTGCAATTTTATATCGGATGGATTTCGGTACCTTTAAATACGGACGCTGGTGAACAATTTATTAAATAATGTGAAATTATTTAATTAACTCATTTTTAATATATATTATTTGGATAATATATACACAAACGCCTTTTGTATCGTCTAAAGCTAACCCTAAGCGACAGAACGCGCGAAACGCGTCTGACAAACGAAATAAACACAAATTATATTTTTATAATTCATTATTAAGTATTTTGATAAAATACTTCGAGTAAAAATATTACGATTTCACGCGCACGAATAAAACGTTTAGAAACGTTACACGAGTTAAATAAACGTACAATTACGCAACGAACGCGCAAACTGAGACCCGACAACATTTTAATAACTTAAAATAAGTATTTAGAATAATATTTTCATTTAAAAATATCGCAATTTAAATCGTTAACGAAACACCATATTAAAACGTATAATAATAATTAAACGTCTAAACGACCAGGTAAACGAACACCGCATGGAACACGAACTCGGGGAACAAAAATTGGTGAAGTCCACACCTTGTGGACCCACCAAAACTGGCCAAGGGTGGGAGGGATGGCCTCCCATAACCTTTGACCTCTTTCTCTTTTTCTTCAACTACACACCATCACCACCATCATCTTTTCATTCATCATTATCTCACTCTCTCTCTACCCCTATCTCTCTCTCGATTTCTCTCTCTAAAAACCCCGAGAAAATCACCAAAAACCACCACCAAATCACCTTAAAAAGCTTAGCCCATTTGGAGAAAAACGATCACGACAACGAGAGCTACACTTCTATCTTATCAGAATCCTCGCACGACGATTTGTAAGATCCCGACACTTTCGAAAACAGTGACACCGCCAAATTATGACTAGTGATTAGTGCCTAATCAATTGTTAATACATGTAATTAGTTTTGTATTAGGCTAATTAATGTATCGAATTATATATTGATGAATATATACAATTATGCGATTTGATTAAATCGTACGCGACCCAAATCGAATGTAATTCAATTCAATTTATACGGGTGTTGGTGAACAATTTTATTAAATAATGTAATATTATTTAGTACAAACATTATATCCAAAATATTATTTTGATAATATTTCGTAATTAGTTTGTATCGTACAAATAAACGTCCACGCGATTAAAATGTTAAACACACAAACAAACGAAACCATTTAAGTTATTAAGTATTTGGTAAAATACTTCAACTAAAATATTGCATAAACATTCGTATTTTAAAACATATATTTAAACGTATAAAATAATTATTTAACGTTTAAATGATCGGGAAAACGAACATCGCACGGAGCGCAAACGCGGGGATTAAAATTTGGGAGATTCCCCTCTCCCTTCTTCCCAAAAATCTGCCCCTTTCCCCCCATGTCCCCTCACTTTTTCATTTATCATCTCTCTCTCTCTTCCACCTCCTTTCTCTCTTTCTTTCTAACCATAACCACCACACCACCACCACTTAAATCACCAAAATAACACCACCAAACAACATTAAATCATCTAGCTCGTTTGGAAGAAAACGTTCACGGAGTCACGATCTACATTTCCCTCTTTTCGGATTCCTCCGGCGTTAAGTTTGTTACAAGTCTTCGCACATCACTACTCGGCTAATCAACTCAAGTTTATATAAATAAACACTTCAAGACTCAGGTGAGTCTCATAGCCCCTATTTTACTGTTTTACTCAGGGGTGTGATATACTGCTCGTTTTATTTTAACTATATGAACGCAAGTACGAAAACAAACAATTACTATATGAGTTATCTCACTAATCTTTCAAAGCCCTCCCCAGCATAGTTTGGTAATACGTTGTAGCGTGAATATTAGTATATGGTACCATATAGGATTGACCCTCCTTGTCCGGGTTAGCATGCACTAACTGGGTAAACAGATGTACTAATATTTGTTCAGACGAGTGTAGATTAGGCACTCGTGGGAGGCACCTCGATCAGGATACCTTAAATGTGGACCTGACATCTCGAGTTAAGCTCAGACTATGTGCTCATGGCTTTAAAACTTTTATTTTGCTTAATTGCATTTTAAATTCAACTAAGTCTTGCGGTTCATACGATAGATGTGTTGACATACAAACCTATGAGTTCACCAGCGTTTCGCTGACCCATTTTAGCATGTATCACAGGTACTCAGCAGTAGGTTGGACTGCCATTCAGGATATCATTAGCTCAAGTCATCATGCAAAACATTCGGAGATTTAGCTGCATTATTATATTTTGTATAGATTAATTATGTATGTAAATCTCTCAATCCAGGAACTGAGCTAATGTAAACTATATTTTGATGTAAACTTTGATTTTATTAATACAAGTTGTAAAGCGACGCATATAGAGTCGTTCATTATATCTTTGAGCTGTGATTATTGATTAGTCGCGCCCTAACCCGATTTGAGGGTGCGACAGATTGATATCAGAGCCTAAGGTTATAGTGAACTAGGTTGCATTTAGTGGGCCTAGACTATGACCGTTAGGCAGTATTCCTTATTAAGTATGATTAGGTTCAGTGACTGCATTGTATTGGTTTAATTTAGCATAGCCTGATCAACTATGTACAATTAAAAGAATATGATGTGAGATCTGAAAGGAGTCATGACTGAACAGGATACACTAGTTGACTCTGACCTCGAGAGAACCGGGACTCAAACATGTCTGTGTTAGACACTTTAGGCTATTATGTGATATATATATATATATATATATATATATATACACATATACATAGATAGGCCTCTCTCACGCTCAATATCTTAGACTATATTATATATGTATTATTTGATTATAGGCCTCATTCTTTCTAACGCTTTGTCTCAGAATGGCAAACACACCACCCAATTTGTCACTCTCTCATCCATATGGATCACGAAACCCAAGGGTGGCTAGGAGGAACACCAGGTTTCCTCGAGCTAACCCATACCCCACTCACTTCACTTTGTCGGACTTAGCCACTAGGTTGCACCGACACGAGCAACGACTCGATACTATGGATATCGAACTCCAAGAAACCAACGAAAACTGGAGACTCACATCACTCGAACGTATCAATCAAGTCTCTGAAGATCACGAAAATACCGTTAACCGCATGGACACCCTTGACAACCGTCTGGGTGAAACCATCGAAACTATGGAGGTTGTCCACAACCAAGTGATTGGCAACCGAAACAAAATCTCCGTCTTACAATCAAGGATGAATCAGTGCGAGACACGTCTAAGGGAAACCGAGGACGCCCTCCGAATGGTTAGCAGGCTTGCAGAATCTGTGGACCATCTCACCGCACTACTACCACAACTCAATCTACGACAGGATTAGCTTAAGCTAAATCTGTACTTTATCATGCTTTTGTAGGACCTATGTATTTCGACCGGATGTAATAATTCCCGACACTTTTGTAAAGCTTCTAAGTCTGTGACTTTTGAAACTCCTAACTAGAAATTGTCTGTAATCATTCAACTTCGTATTATGAATTGACAATTTCTCCCGTTATTTCTACATTGTGATTTTACCATGTGATGTTCTATATTTCCACTTTTATATATGTTCATCTATCGTGCTTATTATTCTGGTACCACCTCTCATGTACCTTTTATTTCTCTCTTGAAGAAGCATGCCGCCAAAGAAGAAAAGTTACAGTGATGCTGAAATTGCTGCCATCGTTTCCCGAGCTATGGCCGAAGCCCTGGCTACTCGGGATTCACCACAAAACTCCAGGAGGAGTAATGATACTCCAAAAATTACTCATGTCATGAAGCCTTGTTCTTACAAGGATTTTCTTAGCTGCAAACCGCTAAATTTCAAGGGCACGGAAGGTGCCATCGGCCTAATCAGGTGGATCGAAAGGATCGAATCCGTCTTCGGTTTGTGCAACTGCACGGAAGACAGCAAGGTCAAATTCACTGCTTACACCTTTCAAGAAGGTGCACTCACATGGTGGAATACTCATGCCAGTTCTGTGGGCATTGATGTAGCAAACCAACTCCCCTGGGCAGACCTGAAGAAAATGCTAAGGGACGAATATTGCCCCACTGAGGAACTCCACCGGTTGGAGGAAGAATTCTGGCATTTAACTGTTCAAGGCAATGATATCGCTGGTTACACCTCCAAATTCCAGCAACTCGCCCTTCTATGACGGGGTTTGGTAGACACGGACAAAAAACGCATCTAGAAATACATCCGCGGCCTCCCAGTGAACATCCAGGGAAATGTCGCCTCATCCAAGCCAACCACCATCCAAAGTGCTATCCGGCTTGCACATGAACTCATGGCGATGATTGTCAGCCGTGAAGCATCCACCACCCTTTCCAACAACAAACGTAAACCTACTGAACACCACGACCAAACAAACAAGAAACCCAATGCAATCCAAGCTTACACCTCCAACACTGAACCCAAACGCGGGTATACGGGGAACAAACCTTATTGTTCCAAGTGTAACCGCTACCACGAGGGTCAATGCAATATCCCTTGCAACAACTGCAGGAGACACGGGCACTCGACCAAAGATTGCCGAGCTCCCAAATCCAACAACAATACCTCCAACAACAACAACACCAGGCCGCCTAGAGCCTGCTTCGAATGTGGGAACACCGGGCACTTCAGGAATGAATGCCCGAAGCTGAAGAACAACAACAGAAACAACAACAACGCTAGAGGTAGAGCCTTTGTACTCAACTCTAGGGACGCCCGCGAAGACCCAAATGTGGTCTCGGGTATGTTCCTCCTCAACAACTTAACAGCTTCTATTCTATTTGATACTGGTGCCGATAGAAGCTTTATTTCTGATGAATTTTGCCCATTGATTGACATCACCCTTGTTGCTCTAGATGTTAAGTACACTGTAGAACTAGCGAACGGTAAACTCATAGAAACCGATAGTGTGATACCTAATTGTACTTTAAACCTAGCCAACGAAACTTTTTCAATCGATCTTATGCCCGTTGAAATTGGAAGTTTCGACGTCATCATAGGAATGGATTGGTTGTCCAGACACCGAGCCGAAATTGTTTGTTACGATAAGATCGTTCGCATCCCTCTCGCCGCCGGTAGAACTTTGATCATACAGGGGGAGACCGATAGGACGAGACTAAACATCATCTCTTGTTTGAAAACCCCAAAAATTCTAAGAAAATGGTATCCGGTAATCCTCGCACACATCATGGAGAAAAAGTCAGAGGAGAAGCGACTTGAGGATGTGCCCATCGTTCGAAACTTTCCAGAAGTCTTTCCCGAAGAACTGCCTGGTCTGCCACTGCCAATACAGGTCGAGTTCTCAATCGATCTCGTGCCAGGTGCTGCACCCGTGGCTCGAGCACCATACCGATTAGCCCCATCCGAACATCTGGAGCTATCCACCCAGTTACAAGAACTCCTGGATAAAGGATTCATTAGACCGAGTTCTTCACCTTGGGGAGCTCCAGTCTTATTCGTGAAGAAGAAAGACGGTTCCTTCCGAATGTGCATCGACTACCGAGAGTTGAACAAATTGACCGTCAAGAACCGATATCCACTCCCTCGCATCGATGACCTATTTAACCAACTACAAGGGTCGAGCATTTATTCAAAGATCGATCTTCGTTCAAGTTATCATCAACTTCGAGTTCGCGACACCGATATCCCAAAAACTGCTTTCCGAACTCGTTACGGGCATTATGAATTTCAGGTGATGCTTTTTGGTTTAACAAACGCATCGGCTGTATTCATGGATCTTATGAATCGGGTGTGAAACCTTACCTCGATAAGTTTGTCATTGTCTTCAATGAAGACATTCTCATATACTCGCGAAACGAACAAGAACACGCGCAACACCTCAAAACCGTCCTAGAACTACTCAGACACGAGGCCTTATATGCCAAATTCTCCAAGTGTGAGTTATGGATACAATCCATTCAATTCCTTGGACATGTTGTTAATAGTCAAGGAATCCATGTCGATCCATCGAAAATTGAGGCTATCAAGTGCTGGCAAGCACCAACATCTCCATCCGAAGTACGCCGATTCTTGGGTCTTGCTGGGTACTATCGGCGATTCATTGAAAATTTCTCGGAAATAGCCCAACCACTCACAACCCTGACTCAGAAAGACAAAAAGTTCGATTGGACTGACAAACAAGAGTCAGCATTTCAACTTCTGAAACAAAAGCTTTGCAGTGCTCCAATTCTATCCTTACCCGTAGGCACCGATGACTTCATGGTATACTGTGATGCTTCTCATCAAGGTCTCGGTTGCGTGCTGATGCAACGAGATGAAGTTATTGCTTATGCTTCGCGAAAACTCAAAATTCATGAAAAGAACTACACCACCCACGATCTCTAGCTAGGAATTGTCGTCTTTGCCCTCAAAATCTGGAGACATTACCTCTATGGCACTAAGTGCACAATCTTTACCGACCATAAAAGTCTCCAACACATATTCTATCAGAAGGATCTCAACATGAGACAACGCCGGTGGGTCGAATTGCTCACCGACTACGATTGTGAGATCAAGTACCATCCGGGTAAGGCAAATATTGTTGCCGATGCCCTCAGTCAAAAGGAACGAACGAAACCACTTCGAGTCCGAGCCCTCAGTATGACCATTCACAATGATCTAAACATTCAGATTCTCACTGCTTAACTCGAAGCTCTGAAACCCGATAACATCAAAAATGAAGCCTTGTGAGGCATGGATAAACAATTTGAAATCAAACCTAACGGAGTTAGGTACCTCTCTAACCGAATCTGGTTGCCCAGTTTTGGGAACCTGCGAGACTTGGTGATGGATGAAGCTCACAAGTCTAAATACTCTATCCACCCGGGATCCGACAAAATGTATCACGGCATCCAAGAGTTCTATTGGTGGCCGAACATGAAAGCTAAAATCGCCACATACGTCAGCAGGTGCCTTACTTGCTCAAAAGTCAAAGCCGAATATCAAAAACCTTCTGGTTTACTCCAACAGCTCAGCATTCCTGAATGGAAATGGGAACAAATTGCCATGGATTTCATAACCAAACTACCCAAGTCAACGAGCGGATGCGATACCATTTGGGTGATCGTTGATCGTCTCAATAAATCTGCCCACTTCTTGGCAATCAATGAAACCGACAAAATGGAACGCCTCCCACGAATCTACATCAAAGAGGTTGTTTCTCGACACGGTGTTCTAATCTCGATTATCTCCGATAGGGATAGTTGTTTCACATCTCAGTTTTGGCAATCGCTTCAAAAATCATTGGGTACCCTTCTCGATATGAGTACTGCATACCACCCTCAAACCGACGGCCAAAGTGAACGAACAATTCAAACACTGGAAGACATGCTACGAGCTTGCGTAGTTGACTTTGGTGTAAACTGGGAAAAACATCTACCGCTGTGCGAGTTTTCGTACAACAACAGTTATCCCACCAGCATAAAGGCTGCACCCTTTGAGGCACTCTACGGTCGTAAGTGCCACTCACTGATTGGTTGTACCGAAGTTGGAGACAGTCAACTCACTGGTCCTGAGATCATTCACGAAACTACTGAAAAGATCTTCGAGATCCAAAACAAACTCAAGGCCGCACGTGATCGTCAGAAAAGTTATGCTGACATGAGACGCAAACCACTCGAGTTCCAGGTTGGGGATCGAGTGCTACTCAAAGTTTCACCTTGGAAAGGTGTTATCCGATTCGGTAAACGCGGGAAGTTAAATCCCAGATACATTGGACCATTCGAGATCCTCGAGAGGATTGGTTCAGTGGCATATTGATTGTAGCTGCCACCCGAACTCAGCAGCGTGCATCCCACTTTTCACATTTCTAACTTGAATAAATGTCTGTCTGATGAGACACTCATTATTCCACTCGTTGAGATTCGCGTCGATGACAAACTTCACTTCGTTGAAGAACCCGCGGAAATCGTGGACCGTGAGGTCAAACAACTCAAACAAAGTCGTATTCCAATTGTCAAACAACACAAGTATCCTCAGTTATTTGCTGATGCTACTTCAAACACGACTTCAAGTTAAATTTCGGGACGAAATTCTCCTTACAGGGGGAGAATGTGACACCCGCCAAATTAGGACTAGTGATTAGTGCCTAATCAATTGTTATTACATGAAATTAGTTTTGTATTAGGCTAATTAATGTATCGAATTATATATTGATGAATATATACAATTATGCGATTTGATTAAATCGTACGCGACCCAAATCGAATGTAATTCAATTCAATTTATACGGACGTTGGTGAACAATTTTATTAAATAATATAATATTATTTAGTACAAACATTATATCCAAAATATAATTTTGATAATATTTCGTAATTAGTTTGTATCGTACAAATAAACATCCACGCGATTAAAATGTTAAACACACAAACAATCGAAACCATTTAAGTTATTAAGTATTTGGTAAAATACTTCAACTAAAATATTGAATAAACATTTGTATTTTAAAACATATATTTATACGTATAAAATAATTATTTAACGTTTAAACGATCGGGAAAATGAACACCGCACGGAGCGCAAACGCGGGGATTAAAATTTGGGAGATTCCCCTCCCCCTTCTTCCCAAAAATCTGCCCCTTTCCCCCCCATTTCCCCTCACTTTTTAATTTATCATCTCTCTCTTCCACCTCCTTTCTCTCTTTCTCTCTAACCATAACCACCACACCACCCCCCACTTAAATCACCAAAATAACACCACCAAACAACATTAAATCATCTAGCTCGTTTGGAAGAAAACGTTCACGGAGTCATGATCTACATTTCCCTCTTTTCGGATTCCTCCGGCGTTAAGTTTGTTACAAGTCTTCGGACATCACTACTCGGCTAATCAACTCAAGTTTATATAGATAAACACTTCAAGACTCTGGTGAGTCTCATAGCCCCTATTTTACTGTTTTACTCAGGGGTGTGATATACTGCTCATTTTATTTTAACTATATGAACACAAGTACGAAAACAAACGATTACTACATGAGTTATCTCACTAATCTTTCAAAGCCCTCCCCAGCATAGTTTGGTAATACGTTGTTGCGTGAATATTAGTATATGGTACCATATAGGATTGACCCACCCTCCTCGTCCGGGTTAGCATGCACTAACTGGGTAAACGAATATACTAATATTTGTTCAGAAGAGTGTAGATTAGGCACTTGTAACACCCCTCTTTTAATACCAGAATATTATATTATTGTACTCGGAAGCGTATGAATTTAAAACATATTTATAAACTGCACATTAAGATAATGTTCATACACAGTTACATATTCAAAACCTACCAACTTAGAACTGTTTAAAACTACATATGTCGGGGTATTACATATTACAAAACCAGGTTTATAGCAAAACCATATCAGAGTTATAATCTGTCAGACATTCCCTGCGAAAGCATCCTTTCCTGACACCCACATATATGTCAAAAACCTGCAGGAAGTAGGATGAGGGATTAGCACAAAGCTAAGTGAATGAATTCTTCACACACAACTTAACTTAGCTTAACTACCTGTTTGCCCTAAACAACCGTAAACATGTATTACAACTAATCACAATATAGTAATGAGGATCGACGGCTCTGGGAATACCATAATACCCGGGTGGTTCCCAAGAACACTTATCCAACCATATCCGTTTGGCCATAACGGACGAGACCAATAACTAGTGGTTACTATACTCAGACACAGGTTCTATACACACAACAAATGAAGCAAGACCCTGTGTCATTCACACAACAACCAACAAGCCCAACCAACCAGTTCAACCTGTTGACCTCATTAACAACTGATGCCCGAAGGCCACACATAGCACGTTGATTTATAATCAACTATGAATATTAAACACAACAACATATCTACGTTTACTTGTTGCAACCAAATAGTTACAACTAAATCAAATGGTGAGTTCCAATTCCACTCACCGATACCTCGGTCGTTTCCACCCTCAGCTTCTAATCACTGAGTCTTTGGGGTATCTGAAATATCATAACACACACAAGTTAATAACTTGTCATCAATCAATAACTTTAATGAAATTATAATATTATACAATTAATCACACCACTATGAACATATTATCTATTAACCTTACAAACATATCTATGCATTGTGAATATAACACAAAATAAATCTGGTTTAATTATGTTTTAGTCCATACCCGATCGGCTGGCTGATCATAGCCGATCGGATAAACCCTTACACCCCTTTACATTTTTCCTCAGTTCAAGTTCTGTGGTTGTTTTGATCTAATTTAGCCGTTCGGCTAAAAGAAGCCGTTCGGCTCACACACCTATACCCGATCGGCTCAACATGGATAGCCGATCGGCTAACATGTTAATTTCAGTGTTTTTAGTTCAAGGTCAAGTTCTGTAACAGTTTTCAACTAAAATACCCGATCATCTCAATTTAGCCGTTCGGCTACATTACACATACCCGATCGGTTAAGTAACATAGCCGATCGGCTAAGGCTTAAAACTCAGAAAACCTGCAACTTGTTTCTGCTTAACTCAGCTCGAACTCAACTTACAATTCACCACATTTCTGTTATTAAAATCAATATAACAAGGTCTTCAACCTTAAAGGAACAACATAAGTTACCTATCTAACCTCATATACATCAAACAATGCCATATTCATATTAAAATCATAAAACCCATTTAGGTCATTAGCTTAAACTCACTAGCACATTTAAGAACTTGAATTCACAATTAGAATCACCTTAATTCAGCTTGTAAGCATTTATATCATCTTCAAATCATTATATACATTCAAGAAATCAACAATTTCATTAATTTTATATTTATCCTAACTAATGCTTAAGCTCATAAATCAAACACTTACATGAAGGTGATGAGAATGATGATAGCAAGAAGAGAATGAAGTTAGCAAGCTTGTAAGGATTTGATCATTTTAACGGCACTCGTCCTCTTATCTCCTTGTATCACCAAGGTTTCTTCAGTCAATAATGGTAAATGTACCATTTTATCAAAACAAACAATCTCTGCACGATTCTTCGACAACCAGTCCATACCGACTACGATGTCAAAGCTTCCCAACTCAACCGGTAGTAAGTCTATTTTGAAAGGATGACCCTCCAACGTTAGAGTACATCCTGGTACTATTTCTTCTGATTCAATCAACCTACCATCGGCTAGTTCTAAAGTGTACTCGTTGTCTAGTTTACGGGATTTAATGTCTAATAGTGGTCTAAATTCCGTAGACACAAAACTCAAGTCGGCGCCTGAATCAAATAACACAGAGGCATAGTGGTTGTTAATTAGGAACGTACCAGTGACAGTGTTAGGGTCCTGGCGTGCCTCCTGTGCTCCAATGACAAACGCACGACCTCGAGCTGGTTGGTTGTTGGTGTTACCACGGCTGTTGTTGTTCGGGTTTGCATTGCGGTTCTGATTGTTTTGGTTTCCGCGGTTAAGTTTAGGGCACTTGTTTCGGAAGTGACCTTTCTCGCCACATTCGAAACATCCATTAGCTGGTCGATCCCTATTTGTTTGAGTAGTAGGGTTCGATCTACAGTATTGGGCCAGATGCCCCCAGCGTTTGCAATTTCCACAGAAAATACAATCACCATCATGGTGACGTTCACACTTGCCACACTTGGGCTTGTTTCCCAAGTAAGTCTTTTGTTCAGCAGTCGTGGCAAGGTAAGCTTTCGTGGTTCCAATCGGCTTTTTATTCTGCTGACCCTGACGGTCATTCCACTTACGTTTTCCCTTTCCAGCATCAGCACTGCTGGATTCAACCTTTCCCGAAGCAGCTTTCTTAGTAAGGGTTCCCATTCTGATTGCTTCATCTGTCAAGCGCTGTGCTAGTTCTACAGCATTCTTAAAGGTGGCAGGATTAGACGAAGTCACCAAGCTTCTAATCTGTGGCACCAAACCCCAGATATATCTTTCAGTGCGCTTGTACTCAGGTGTGACCATGTGTGGTACAAGGTGTGCCAGTTCTTGAAATCTGGTGGTATATCCTGTGATATCAGGACCAACCATAGTAATATCCCAGAGCTCAGTCTCAATTTTCTGCAGCTCACTGCGGGGACAAAATTCTTCCACAACCATGGTTTTCAAAGTTTCCCAGGTCATCGAGTGGGCGGTTGTGCGTCCAAGTGCTTGAACTTGGCCATTCCACCATGTCAATGCCTTATCAGAAAATGTGCAGGTAGCATACTTTACCATGCAGTCACGAACACAGTTGCTAATATCTAGCACAGACTCCATTTTCTCTATCCAATGAATGATTCCAATAGCACCCTCAGTACCACGAAAGTGGCTTGGTTTGCAAGCTAGGAATGTTTTGTACGAACATCCTCTTTGGGTGCTCTCAGGGTTACCGTCAGATACAACAGGTTCGGTATTTCTGCTACCGCTAACCCTGTCGCTACGGTTTCGGTCAGTATCATACTGAGCAAGTGCTTCAGCAATCCTTCGGTTGACCATTTGTTCAGTTGTCTCATCAACAGCAGGAGGTGGTGAAGGGTTTCTTCGGACGTTTCGGGTATTCCTACGCTTAGACGACATGATTCAGTCCTAATCATACACAAGAAACACTCGTAAGATACCCTAATCAAATCATCACTCATAAAGTATGTGATAAATATAGATATAGTATGATAATCAATCACCAATTGATATCACTCATAGTGTACACAGTGACATAAACTAAACATAAGTTATATATCATATATTAGTCAAAAGGTGTTACATAAGTTTTATACAAGGATGGGATTTACAATAAAGAGAAAATACACCCATCGGATCAAACATGATCTACAAAACGTGATGGATTTAACCTATACATCCATCTAGTCAAAAGTTTTTCCCTTCTACATCATAGCTACAATCCTAATACATCATAGACACCGTCCTAACATGGTGAATCTAATAGAAATATGCTAAAAACATCCCTACAACCATCCTAACAGCTGCCATCAGTACACAAACTCCAACTGCAGAACCTACTATCCCCAGACGTCTCTCTAGCCTAAGTAGACGTGCCCTAGTCGCATCGGCGGACTCTCGATCCATCTCAATGTGTATCTCAGAAGTGGCAAGACGTCCATAGATAGTAAGCACATCGCCGTCCAGTCGAGAGGCATCACTGTGTAACTCTCCGATAGAATCTTGTGTACCATAATGAAATCCAAGAAGAGTACGGACAACTGCAACTACAGTAGGGATAGTGAGCTCGAGAGGCTCCTCAGTCAGATGTAAGGGGGTCGATGAGTGAGATGACTCCCCAGTCTCGAAAGTGGAAGGAATCCTCTCAAGTGTCCTCCAGTGGCGTAGTATACGCGGCATCCAGTCAAGATGCGGAACTCTAGTCCTCTGCAATGACTGCTGATCATAAGGTATCTCTCTCTCCTCAGTCATCGGATTCTTGTCACGAGGTGCCAAGGGTCCTACAGGTGGGGATCTAACGCTCATCCTAGCAGTCCTACACAATCCAGGACTACGTGAAGACTCTCCAAGATGACGAGTCATCATGAAAGTAGATCCTAACATACGAGTAGTGGGATCAGTGGGTGGTGATGGTGGAGTGCCTATGGTGCCATCTGAAGTAGCTCTAGGAAATTGGGTGGGTACACCTCCTCAGAAGGGTCATCACTAGCATAGTCAGGCTCCTCCTCTGACTCTGAGATGTAGATCGGAAACTGCCTAGACATAACTGTGACAAAGGCAATTGTGTGCGTTGTGTTAGACGTATGCAAAGGTATGAATGCATGAGTGTGTTAGCTAAGGCTATAGTCTAGGTCTCTAAGGTTTTTAGTCACTTAAAGAGTTCTAGTTCGCTATAACCAATGGCTCTGATACCAAGTTCTATAACACCCCCAAAATCGGTAATCGTGTTTATTAATGGTTTAGCGGAAGCTTTAGTTAATTAGCGGAAGTATTTGTTTATTAGCGGAAGCATTTTAAGTTTATAGTTTAACAGCGGGGGCCCTGACGTTACAATAGTGCATTCATTGTATCAGAGCATATGATCATACAGGACATATTAATTTAAGATGCCATAAGTTTAAAAGTTATTACAAAAGAGTACGACTTATAAAGTCGTATAAGTAGTGGTGCTGTAGAACAACATAAGTTTACAAAATACAGGTTTATAAAAGAGGGATTTCGTAAGTATAATCAAAGGAATTGGTAATACAAAGGAAATCCAAGTGTCCCAAAAGTGGCATCATAAATAGTCTGGGTTGCCTACGTCCTTTATGCATGCAGAAGTACATGAGTCCTAATTCCCTGAAAAACATAGTAAACCGTCAACATTGAATGTTGAGTGAATTCACAGGTTTAGTATAAATGTAGTTAAACCAAGTTTTGTATAAATCATTCATGTACACAAACATAATGTTTATATGTATAGCAGGAATCACAAGTATTCTTATTAAAGAAAACATTTCCTATTTTACTGTAAGAATGTCATTCTTACTACAATTCAGTCGATGTGTTAGGAAACACAAGTTTAATCATAAACATTTCCTAATAATAGTTGCAGGAAACTCAAGTTTAACAATCAAGTAAACATTTCCATATAAATATCTGTAGGAAACACAGGTTTAACAATCAAGTAAACATTTCCTATAAAAGTTGTTTTATCGGAAAACCAAGTTTAGCCAATCAAGGTAAACGTTTCCTAGAAAGAAATCATGCGTAGGAACACCTGTCCTATTAGTTATCACAGGGAATACCCTTCCCAAATCAAGTTGTAGTTTTGTTGTTTAGTTACGTGGGAAATATAGACTATGATCCCTCTAAGGTGAGCGACACCTTTAAAATTAAAGTAACGACTCCTAGTACTATAACCAAACCACGACTAGTTGATGTTGTTGCCTCAGTAACACGGTAAGTATACACTCCTCGTTATGACTGCCGTCGTGTGGTTGGAATGACCAACGAGTTATATCAGTGGGAGGGTTGTCAAATCGATAGTACTATCTGTATACTCAGTGGCTAGAGTCACCTAGTTAATGGTTATAGGTTGCAAGCACTGGGACTTATGTGTACTACAACTACCTCGCGTAAACCTAGGATCATACCAGGATTCATTGTCTTATTCCCAAAAAGTTGTGAAAACGTTTCATAAAGTTAACAGTTGTTTATAAAGCATAAAGCATTTATACAAATCAGTTTGATATAAAAGCATGTCAAGCAATTATATAAACAAGTAGCATGTAATAGCACATAGTTCTATGTTTTCCACCCCTAGTTTTAAAAGCATTTAAAACAAGTAAAAGGTAGGGGCTGTGAACTCACGTGTAGCAAATCTTCAGCTAGTACAGCTAGTAATATACAGTAGTCCGAACGTGCCTCTCAGATACCTAGACACAATTAAATATACTTTACATAAGTATATGGACTAATCGTTAAGTTGAAATGTTTATAACATTTTAGTTGTTGGTGATATTTGCGTTGAATTAATCGTTGCGTGCAAGTATATATTTACATATACTTATTAGTTGAATATATATATATTCTTATATATATTAATTGTCGTTGTCGTGTATATATATATATATATATATATTGTTTATCGTTGTTGTTTATGTTTTAAAAACATAAGTACATTTGTTATAAAAATAACTTTGTTCAATGCGATTGTCGTAATCCATTTATATAACTATATATAAATTATAATCGTCCATTACATATATAATCCATTTGTCGTGTTACTAATTCTCATTTGTCCCGTTTACTCGTCACTTATATATAATCCGATTTAAGTTTGCATTTTGAAATCTCGTAGCCCGTTGGGCTCGGCCCAATTAGTTTGGCCCAATATCGAAGTCAAGTAGTTCGGCCCAAATATGTGTGGCCCAAAATAATTTGGCCCAATTACGTTTAACAAATCAACTTGGCCCGTTAACAAAATACCATTTTTGACCCACTTTAAGTTCGGCCCGTTTGGCCCAAAAAGTTATATTATTAATTGTCCGTGTCAAAATAATGTCCCGCGGTCGTGTACAATTTTGTCCCAAACTTTGTATCATCTTGTTTTATAACTTTTACAACTTCTTAATATTTGTATTTCGTACGCGTTAATATATTTGTACTACGAAGTATATGTATCGACAGTGTATTGTTTAAACGCATCGAAAAAGTCAGTACACAGACAGCCTAGCCGATCGGGTAAGAGTTTAACAAACCGTTCGGCTTGAAAACACCTTAGCCGATCGGCTAAGTGTGATGAGCCGATCGGCTCATTGAATCCAGCCGATCGGCTGGTTAAAACCAACCGATCGGTTTGGTTCCTAGCCCGTGTTCGTTCCCTGTTCTTGGTCTGTAAATGCATATATGTATAGGTTCGGGTGTTTGATCTCAGTTTTTGTGTACTACTACATCATCATATTATATCATACAATTCTTACAACAACATGTTTACATACATACTAACATTATAAAATCAAAATTAATATGATCAAAGTATGAAATATATATGGTTTTTGAATCTTACAAATATTATAGACGAAGATGATTATGATTCCTGATGATGATGCAAACGAGATGATTGTGATGATAAAGATTATGTGATCATTTTGTTAGTTTTTGTTTGGAGATTATGAAAATGATTTGAAGGTGGATGAAGAGAATGAAGGTGATGTTGGTGTGCTTCTTCTTCCTCTTCCTGCTGCTTCTCTCGAACGCACACACACAGCTCACAGACTTGAAGAAAGTTTGGTGAAGTGAATTATTGGGGATCAAGTGTAGGGAGTATGTATCTGCTCAAATTTTCAAAGGATAGTAAGGTGGTGAATAGAAGGTGGTCGAGCAGATATTTGTTGTGGGTAGGTGTTTAAGTTTTTAACCCGTTAATTCTGTGTACGGGTCCAATTATTTGTACCCCGTGTCCCACTCAATTATTCGTTTGTTTAAATTTTATTTTAAACTTTGTAATTGATAACTACAAAAATGAAATAATTTTACTTAAAATTTATTAATAAAATTATTCGTCGTAGTGGGACTGTACAGTTAAACTGCGTGTCAGATTTCGGTTGAATTTGGAATTTATATTTTGAGGTAATGTTCCAAATACTAAAACAGGAATGGGAAAAAAATACTTTTATTATTCTTTACCTTTAGGTATGTTTTATAATTGTTTATGTTCGTGTATGACGTGCTCGTCACGTTTAATATAAAACGTATAATATCGTATATTATTTCAATAATATAAGTTAATAATATTTGTAATTAATAATTTTTGAATTATTAATTATTTTGTATCACCAACTTTATTGTATTTAGTTTGTCGAGTTTAATACGTTCATTTCGTACGTAATTATATATACATATAACTACGAATTTTATACATCACGTATCACATAGTAAGTTTTACAAACTTAACACATAAAAATCGTTTTGAATTCACTAATCAGGGAATTACTCTAGGTAATGCATGACATTAATTTAGGATTATACCCTAAATAAAGGATTGTCACACAAGTTATGTAGGGTTGTTGCCCTGAAGTATAGTTTTACGTGGGATGTCATCCCAAAATATATTACTGGTCGCTTACCAGTATAAAATAAGTTGCCGGTATGTTTTTCGGTATTTAACAGTTGTAGGATTCGTTCTTCCTAAAAGTATGTGGGAATTTACTTAGACCATAATCCCCTGAAAGGTGAGCTAAACCTCGCAGGTTAAAGTAACGCGACCTAACCCTATAACCAAACCATGACCAGAACTTATGTTGTTTGCCTGAACGGACATTTAAGTATACGCTCCACCGTAGGAGGGTCGTCACGGTAATAGTACTATCCGTATACTCAGTGGCTAGAGTCACCTAGCTAATGGTTACAGTAGCATGTCATGAGGTCTTTTCATGCACACATTCCAAGTCTAGGTCCGTACTAGGATACTTTGTCTAATTCCCAAAATAATAGTGAATATGTAATATCACAAATCAACAGTTGTATAAATGCAATAAATCATTTATAGTTTGATTGCATGTGTTGGCATGCAATTTCTATGTTTAACACCCCTGTGTTTAGAAGCAGAAAACATTTAAAAGTAGGGGCTGTAAACTCACGGTGGTTTGCTCGGTATGAATGCTAGCAGCCGACAGGTGAATGCCCAAGGTATGTCAACCTATGTACAATACATGTATTAACATAAGTACGTTTGACTTGTTTAATCAACTTATGTTAATGGTTTTTTTTATTTGAAGAAATTGTTGACTTCTTAATGATGTAAGTCGTTAAATTTGTTGGTGACGTTGTGTTGAAATATTGTTATTATTTTCCCCATGTCGTATATTTTGTTAAATGTATATACTCGTATGTAGTCGTATGTATACTTGGATGTCATTTGTTCGTGTTGTACATATATATCTTTGTTATACATACATATGTATATAAATATACTTGTCGTATATTATAATTAGTTGAATATATATATATTCTAATATATATTAATTGTCGTTGTCGTGTATATATATATATATATATATACATTATTTATTTATTAATGTCGCGTATATATATATATATATATATATATATAGTTTTTATCGTTGTCGTTTATGTAAAAATATATTTGTTATAAAAGTAAACTCGTTCATTTGTGTGTGTGTGTGTATATATATATATATATATATATATATATATATATATATGTTGTATAGATCCATTTATAATTATATAAATTATAAGTGTTTGTATCTATATAACTTTGTTGTAGTTTTCGCAAATATATATCAAATGACCGTTTGTTTCATTTTACTCGTACCATATATATAAATCGGTTGAAGTTAACGTTTTGAGATTTCGTGACCCTTTGGCTTTGGCCCAAAACATTCGGCCCAATAACAGGGTCCAAGTAATTTAAGTGATCATTAAGTCCGGCCCATTTAGTTAAACGTACGGCCCATCAATTTTAACCGCGAAGTTATTGGTCCAGGCCCAAGTCACAGCCCGGCCCAGCTCACAGCTCAGCCCAGCCGTTTGGCTTGGGCCATCCAGCCGTTCGGCTTGGGTAGCCCAGCCGTTCGGCTGTGAACTGCGGCCCAGTTAATTTCTGCTCGGTTTAATTCATATTTATTCATTGTTTGACCCAATTTAGTAATTAATCCTTTTTGGCCCAAGTGTTTACGTAGTCCATTTCAGTCCAACTCAATATATTTAAAATCTTTAAACTTTCGGCCCAACAGTCCTAACCCATCCGTCCGTTCGGGTAAAAAGTCGCAAACCGTTCGGCTCAAACAAACTAGCCGATCAGCTCAGTTTGTTGAGCCATTCGGCTCACCCATTCCAGTCGTTCGGCTGGCCCAAGCCAACCGATCAGTTTGGTCCGTCCCTGTCATTTTGCATTCTGTTCGTGGTCCGAGTGATATATACATATATCTACATGCTTTGTGTCGGATTTTGGTTCGTTTTTACACATTTCTAATATCATAATGTCATAAACACATTGTATTTAAACTACTTATCATCACATATAATCATACATCCATATGTGTATTTTAAATTTTAAGTTTTGGTTTTCATAAACACATTTCAAGAACAATCACATATAATCATTAAATTGTTGTGTTACATGTATAAATTATGATGTATAAACATGTTAGAATACGAAATTGTAGTGTAGAAATCAAGGAATCGAAAGTTCCTTACAATGAGATGACAATGGTGAAGATGATGATGAGACCGAGAGATGATGATGATAGAACGATGATTATGGTGTTGCTGCTTGTTGCTTCTGATCTTGTTTGAGTTCTTCCAGATCAAAGAAAAAGAAGATGATAGATGATTTTGATGTGGTGTGTGTGTGTAGAAAAGATCACAGAAGGAAATGGGAGGGAGTAAATAAATCAAACGGGTATGGCTCGTATACAGGAGGCTGCCTCTCAATTATTGAGGGTTGGTGCCAATTTTTAGCCCGTTAATTTCGGGTACGGGTATAATTAATACAATATAAAATTTAACATTTTATATTTTTATTCTGCAGATGTCCTCCTGATTCGTTATTTAAATTTAGAATAATGAGATTTTCATTATTTTTGACAAATTTGTACATTGGACTGCGCGTATCCAATAGGGTGCTAAATTTCAGTCGAATTTCGGATTCATATTTTGAGGTAATGTTCCAATTGCTTTCGAATGAATGAGAAAATTTGAACTTTTCTCATTTTGACCTTTGGGTGCATTTATAAAATTGTTTCTGTTCGCTTTATAATACGTTCTATGTTAAACGCATATTTTACTCGTTTTATCTATATGTTACAGATATAATAGTACTCGTAATTAATAATCGAATTATTAATTATTTTAGTCACCAACTTTTGTTATTTATTTTTGTCGGGTTCGTTCCGATACATTTGTACGTAACTTTAAATACTTACGTATTAGTAATACTTTTTGTTTAAAGTACTGGGCTGCTAGGCTTACATCACATCAAAAGTTTTGTTTTGAACTTAATCAGGAAATTAGCGTAAGAATGCACATGCTTAAATGTTAATCAGTAGCTAATTTGGAGAGTTGTCACAGTTTAAACATCCTACACTACAGATGAATGTTTGCTTTCTTTTCAAGATCCCTTAGATTTAATCGAGGAGCACAAATACTTCTGTCAAGGTGTAGACCCTCCTTTGCGATCAAACGTTCATCCCTAGGTTCGTTTCACGGTGTATACTACGTTTTTCAGCAGTTCCACAGCTTTTATATATACCTAGACCATGTTCAGGAAGGGTGACTTCCAGGTATCCATGGTGTCATATGCTTACGACCGGTCCGTAGCTTTCACGCATTTGTACTCCAACATCGGTGTTTTCAGCGCTATACTAAGTACTGGGCCGTTTTACAGCATGTCCACAGCTTCATTCAAAAACACAGATAACTATCTACCGATACTAGGGTTGATCAGATCCTAATACTAAAGTAATAGTCACATGAAAGCTTCGAAAGGGTGGAATGGGTGGTTTAGATCTACCGCTTGAAAAGTTTAACCCGATACATAACATAACAACTTCCAATCACATATTTAATAAAAGATTTATTAAAATCATCCATACTCCTAAATATCTACATTTCAACAATCACAATATTACACTACTCAATAAACATGGCAATAAGTAAAGCACATACCATAATATTACGAATGGATAAATCAGACATAATAACAGTATGAGGGAATAGATATCACCGGATAATAGAGCAGTATAACAAGAGAATAGAACTTGCAATCCTTGAATAAAAGCTTGAACACCAATACTCCTTGATTACAAAAGCTACTCTCTATTCTAATCTACTAGCTACCCACTAACTACTCTCTAACCCTCTAGAGAGAGAAGTTAGAGAGAGAAACTAACTAACTAAGAAAATTACAAGAGTGAGAGTGAATTGTTGAATGAAGAATGGAATGTGTGTTGATTGATATGGAAATGAGGAGGTTAAGCCTCTATTTATAGGGTTCAAGAACTAAATTTACATACAACACCCCTCACCCGTTATTTATACTGAAATACACCCTCAGGCTATGAAATTCGACACCTAAAGAGGCGTATTCGACACCAAATAGGGCGTATTCGGTAGCAAACAGGGCGTATTCGGTAGCAAACAGGGCGTATTCGGTAGCAAACAGGGGGTATACCACCCCTAGAAGGGCGTATACGGCCCTGTAAACGGGGTATATGGCCCCTTTAGGGGGGGGGGGGGTATACGGCCCCTAGAGGGGTGGTGAACCCTGGTCCGTGGTCTTGTGTGCTGGATCGTAAGTCTTGTGTGCTGGATCGTAAGTCTTGTGTGCTGGATCGTACTCGTTTGGCTCTAATTTCTTCGTTCTTGATCCGTTTCTGACGTTCTTTATATCCACGCGTTCGTAATCTCCAGATCTACATTTTAAAATACTTAGTAAGTCCCAGATTGGATATTACGATAAAATAGTGTGTCGAACGAATTATGCCTATTTAAGTGTGTTTTTCGTCCATTTACCGTTGTTTTTGAAATACTTATAAAGTTTTGACCTTTTTAACAAATTAGGGTAAATGTGGACTTTATTGGCATGATTTTGTTAATTAAGTGCTAAATATGAGGTAAAGATGTGCGTAAAACATGACTTTTTACGTCAAATCAGTTTACATGGTATCAGACCTTGGTTTTTTAGATTTGAGTTGCACCTATTGTGCACCTGTTTGTTGTTGTGCTTCTGTTTTGTTCTTGGTCGGTGTCTGTTTCTGTTGCTGTTGTAAACCCGTTGTGCACCTGTTTGTTGTTATGCTGATGTTATATTTTTGGTCTATTGTAGTCATGTTGCTGTTGTGCACCTACTTTTGTTGTATGTCTGTTTCTGTCCCGTTTCTGTCCTTGTACCAGTTCTTATTTTGTTAGTGTCTTATTGATGTTTTGCTATGCTATTGATGCTAATTTTCATTTATGTTCACACATGTGCTTACAGCGTAACAAGGACACAAATAAGCCACCGAGTCTGATCGAAGAATATGCTCGTCTTCGAACGTATAAGGGTGAACTTTGCACGGAGGCAAAAAATAAATATGTAAGTAATTATTTTACTTAGCGTATCAAATAGTATATAACATCCTCATTATATATAACATTGATTATTAATGTTTTGTAACCACATGACTTAATGAAGGAAAAGAGAGATGCCCAAGTTGGATTGTCAAATCCACTAAGCGAAGAAGCAATTATGGAGTCTGTCCTAGGTCCCTGTCGTAGCTGGCAGCGTGGAATAGGACAAAAGTTGCCCCAGTCAGTTCGTTCTTCGAGTTCGGCCTCCCAAACCAGCCAGCGTACGTATACGCAATCTAAGGTTGACGAGATGCTTTCAAAGATGGAGTCTAGATATATGGCTCACACTGCTCCTCTTTTCAAGGCGATGAATATACAACCACCTGTTATTGATGTTGAGGAAGAAGATGACGAGGAAGGAGAAAGCGAGGAAGAAGGTAACGGGGAAGGTGACTATGAAAGTGGTGAGAGTTCGGGCTGATTGATTATGTGTCGTGGCAAAACATTAATTATTTCCTACTATAACTTAGATAACTTTTAAACTTTTAGGATTTCTAGCTACCTAGAACTTGTGTTGAACTAGTATTAGCAATTGGTAATTGTTTGGTAATTGTGTTGAACTATGGTAGAAATAATTTGGTAATGGTGTTGAACTATTGGATTTGGTAATCGTTTCAAATTAGGATTGTTGTTTTTGACGTTGTTGATGTTGTTATTGTTGTTGATGATGTTGTTATTGTTATTGTTGTTGATGCTGTGAGAAAACAGATGCAGGTTCTGTAATGGTGCCCGGAAAAAACTGGGTGGAAAGCAGAATATATAGCAGGTTCTGTAACCCGGTTTGTTTATAGCGACGACAATGTCGTCGCAAATTGTTTTTCATTTTCATTTTAATTAATATTATTAAATAATTAATAAAATATTTTTAAAAACTTGTTGCGACGAAAAAGCGACGACTGCAAAGTCGCAGTAAGTTTTTTATTATTTTTATCTTCTGTGGGACCCACGTTATTTGTCGTCGCCAAAGTCGTCGCAAGAAGTTTTTTTTATTATTTTTATCTTCTATGGTACCTACATTTTTTGTCGTCGCGAAAGACGTCACAATAACCTTTTGGAGACAATGATATAGCGACAGTGCATGGTGACGATTTTGTCATCGCGAAATGAGGTATAGCGACGACAATGGGGCTTATAGCGATGACATTTGTCATCGCGAAAAGCCTTTTTTCTTGTAGTGCCACCCGAGTAAAGATATGACCTCCCATAGGAGGGTCAATTAAGTTACCAGCCGCTATAAACTGATTAAAATTTGAAGTGTTAGAATTAGAGAATACAGACCCAAATCTCTCTCGTTCACATCTAACTGAGTTGAAGTCACCAAAGATACAACAGTTGCCTGGATTTTGGTCCATATACTGGAGAATATTCGCCCAAAGATCGACCTTCCTACTCTCTGCTTGTGGTGCATAAATATTAACCAAAAAACAATGCTCCTCCGTAGCCACCCACATGCCTTCTAATATAATATAGTTTTCTTCAACTACATGTGAAAATTTTGAGAAAACTTCAGGATCCCACATCGATATAAGACCACCAGAATGGCCATTTGCTAACGACTCTACAAAGTTGTATCTATAATTCCCCCATAAACTTCTTACCCGACACACATCCGACACAGATATAAAAGTTTCTTGAAGGCCCAAAAAGTTTATCTTATAACGATTCAACAACTTACAAAGGTTCCATCTCTTACTAACAGACCCGGTACCATAAATGTTCAAAGATAGCATATTCATGGATGACCGTCAAACTCTAGCAAACATCTATCCACCTTTTCCAAACTCTCATTAGACACCTCAATATTGATCCCCATAATCTTACCAACCTCGATGATTTTATTTACATCTACTTTCTCAACCACCACCGTATTACTCACACAAATGGACTCACAAACAGGCTGCTGATCTATAGGACTATGAAATTCGTTTCGATCTCCATCATTATCAGCACTACCAACCTCTTCAAAACCTGGAGGTTTAGATGGTTCAGAAACCGAAACATTCCCTGAATTAGGAATAAACCCAACATTACCCTTGTCACAATTAGCTAATTCCATCCTAATCAAATGATCCAATGAAAAAATATCATCCAACTTAGACTGAGTTGTCATTCAACTCAACCTCTTTACCATTTATCTCAGCAGGACTTATAAAGCTTTCACTATCTTTCTGTTCTAGATTGGAATTATCACGAAAGATCTCAAACTTAATAGAATTATCATGTTTCTTATGATCAGAGTCTGTTGAACTCTTGGTGAAGCTGTCCGAATCATCTGAGAAATTATCATCTAGTACCGTATTATCCTCTTCTGAGAGTTCTTCTGAATAAGAGATGTCAGCCGGATCATAAATGGTAGGAGACCATGTAGCAAATTCCTTTATCCAAACCACAAACTTCTTTCCTTCAAGTAAGGCCTCAGCCTCATCACTGATATGCCTCTTGTTTGGAATAAGAGCACAAACTCTCCCAATAGAGAGATCTTGCACCCAATCATCCGCAAAAAGCATAAATTTCCCCCATTCACCTATGATATCTTGGAATACGTCTTGATGCCAAGCCCCTTTAGGTAATCCAACAATTTCAATCCACGCCATTCTCTCATCAAGAACAAAAAATCTGGACGGAGATTTAAAAATTACAAACCCGGATTGTAGCGCCTTACAAGACAGGAATTTTTCTTCTTCCTCAACATCAGAAAACTTGAAATTAAGCCATCGTCCACCAATATATTTAACACCAGTGTCTATAAAACCCTCCATATTTTACCATTGTTTCACCATAGGTATTGCCTTTGGATCATCAATTTTAGCAAATAGGGAAATATGATTCTCCTCCATGGCATTGTAAACATAAACAGGGACATTAATCACTCATATGGAACACGTACCTTGCATCTCACAATCAGAAAGTTTAGTCTCAGCCCCTTTTACACTGCCCCCTTTAAGGACATCGACGAAAGATTTTTGATAAACATTAGATGTATAATTGATAGGTTTCTTCAAGATCTCTTTAGGGTTGCTTGATGTTCGCAAGCCTCCAACATTAGCATTATATTACTAGTGAAATGGACCTCCTCAGCATACACGTGATAATTTCCAAACCACATTGATCGAAGGTTAGCAATCATACGACCAACATTGCCAACCTTTAGGAATCGAAACCTTCTCCCAGACTTCGTTCATCGATTAGAAAGATAGACATCTACTACCCAACCCCAATCTAGACAGCGTTTCCACATATCTTTGGATGTTAAATCTGGTGGGAAATTAGTGATAAAAATGATGTAGCCCGGTTTTTCAATGCTTGCGTATCCGAATTAGGGTTCTTACCATGAACCTCGTTACTACCATTAATCTTCACGTTATATTGGACATGCTTAGGATTTGTATCGTTCTTCCTTCCTTTCATATTCCATTGCAAGAACTCGTCATCTTCTTCTGGTTGAGTGTGCCGTTGATCGGCTTTGGAAAAGCTAACCCTAGTCGCCATTTTTTTTAATACTTTTGCTTATTACTTTGATCGATTACTTCATGTATGGTTTACAATTTCTATATAAATGAGATGAGATTGTGAAAATCAAAATCAATTTTTATAAACCCATGCATATATATGCATTTCTTTAGTGGATTCCTACAAAGATCCAAATCACTTTTGTCACTATTATTTCAATTCTCCATGTGTAAGTTGCCTAGCCTTGTATTATCACTCAATAACTTGAATACATTGTTTTATAAAATTTGTATTTTTTCGACTAAATAAATTTCCACGAACCTCGGATTTTACGAACATGAATGTTCCATCGATGAACTTTAGAGTCAATATCTCAACAGGGAGTATTAAGCATTTTGATAAGGAAAATAAGGGTAAAAATGTCAAAGCACTACGCCAAAAAAGGCTTTGGTCACACATGCTCGAAATTCAAATCGTCACACATTAGAATATTTACGTGACTGAAGATACAAAAATAGAATTCACGTCATTAGTTGGTCACACATGCACATCAATCATGTGACCATTTTGAAATGTATTTGCCACACCATCAAACATTTATGTTGCTATAGAGAACTGCTGTTTTTTTGATGATTATTTAGTCACGTATGAATTTGGATCGCGTGACAAATGAAGAATAAGTTCGAAGCATTAGTCACGTTACACACATAAAATGTGACAAAACTGCACCACACACTTGAACAGTGTGACCAAATGCCACTATATGGTCACATGAAGTTATAATTTATGTGACTAAATCATGAAGTCGAGTTTGTTACACATAATTTTAGTGTAGCCAAAAACAGTTACATATGGTCACTATATGGTCACACACTTGAACACTGTGACCAAATGTCACTATATGGTCACATAAAGTTATTGTTTATGTGACTAAATCATGAAGTCTATTTTATCGCACATAATTTCAGTGTAGTCAAAAACAAGTACATATGGTCACTATATGGTCACACACTTGAACAGTGTGACCAAATGCCACTATATGATCACATGAAGTTATCGTTTATGTGATTAAGTCATGAAGTCGAGTTTGTCACACATAGTTTCAGTGTAGTCAAAAAAAGGTACATATGGTTACTATATGGTCACACACTTGAACACTGTGACCAAATGTCACTATATGGTCACACACTTGAACACTGTGATCAAATGTCACTATATGGTCACATGAAGTTATTGTTTATGTGACTAAATCATGAAGTTGAGTTTGTCACACATAATTTCAGTGTAGCAAAAAAAATAGGTACATATGGTAACTATATGGTCGTACACTTGAACACTGTAACCAAATGCCACTATATGGTCACATGAAGTAATTGTTTATGTGACTAAGTCATGAAGTCAATTTTGTCACACATAGTTTCAGTGCAGCCAAAAACAGGTACATATGGTCACTATATGGTCACACACTTGAACACTGTGACCAAATGCCACTATATGGTCACATGAAGTAATTGTTTATGTGACTAAGTCATGAAGTCGACTTTGTCACACATAATTTCAGTGTAGCCAAAAACAGGTACATATGGTCACTATATGGTCACACACTTGAATACCGTGACCAAATGCCACTATATGGTCACACACTTGAACACTGTGACCAAATGTCACTATATGATCACATGAAGTAATTGTTTATGTGACTAAGTCATGAAGTCGAGTTTGTCACACATAGTTTCAGTGTAACCAAAAACAGGTACATATGGTCGCTATATGGTCACACACTTGAACACTGTGACCAAATGCCACTATATGGTCACACACTTGAACACTGTGATCAAATGCCACTATATGGTCACATGAAGTAATTGTTTATGTGACTAAATCATATTGTCAAGTTTGTCACACATGATTTCAGTGTAGCCAAAATCCGGTATAAATGGTGACATAACTTATTATGTGCGTGTGTTTTATATAGCCAAAAGCTAGCATTGATAGTTATATAAAAAGTATTTGATTTATAAACAGACCTAACATTTAGCTCACATGGTTAACACGTTTCTTTATAGCTGGATGTGTTGGGATCCAAGTTTGAATCCTACTCTCAGCATTTTTTTGCATATTAAAGTCATTAATGTAAAATTGTTGTTATGCTAAGTATTAATTTTATCCTGAGTTTAATTGTGGTATATGTGATATTAGTAATGTCATATATCATGTATTTCATTAATATTCTTAGGATAATCTCATGTATTCCTAAATGATGAATTAATTTTGTCCTAAGTTTAATAGTGGCACATATGACACTATTAAACTTAGGATAAAATTAATTTATAGAAGTACAACTAATCAAATTAAATTATCGAATAAGTATTTATGTACATTTAGATTATGAAATCAAATGAAAGTAAAAGTGTTACAATGTTATATAAACTAAAACCTTTGTTATATAAATGTCCTTACGAAACTTTAAAAAATTTACTGAAAACTTCAAACTGTCCGCCATTAAATTGATTTCCTCTTTTTTCTTCTAAATGAAACCCTAAAATCTTTTTTCTCCACTCACTTTCTACCCAAACCTCTCACCTAACTTGATTCCACCCACCTTCCCTCCCAACCCGCCTCCACCGTGTTCCGACCCATCCTACTACCTCTAGCTTCACCGCGGCAAGGTAGTTTCTGACCGTCACTACTACCAGTAACCAGTTGTGAATCTTGGTTCGATTATTATTTGACTATGCGGAACAAAGGTATGTAAACCTCACCGTACGTTATTAATTTCGTTTTCTATCAACGTGATTGTCAACTTATGATTAGCTTATATAAATTATTGCTCCCATGTTTATAAAGTTAAAGTTCTGTTTATAAAGCTTGTGTTAAAATTACATATATCTTTGGTAAACACAAATGAAATTGGTATATACTCTGTACATCTTTCAATAACTAGATTAGCGTTAAATATTATATGACTTTGTATATATGGGATTAGTATGAGTTGCCAATTGTTGGGCAAACATTAGGTTGATTATTTGTGAGTTAATTCCCGTTTTGTTATTTATGGCTTTTACATCCTTAATTTGTTTATGTAGGTTAAGATTGCTTTTTAATTTAAGCTTTGATGGTTCAATAACTATTTGCTCTACAAAGTAGTCTGATATTTGGTCATGCACTCATGCCTGTTATTCAATTAGCATAAACTGATGTAATATAGTTTTTTGTCTACTAGTTTATTGTTACTCATCCTAGCATCTTAATGTTAATCCGCAAAATTTAGTTTAGTTATTTGTGCCTTTTTTTTCTTCTGTAAATTCGGTATAGATCTTTAGTTTATACGCTGATTTATGTATTTTGTAATGCTTTTTCGAATTTATGATCATTGCTCTGTGTATTATACACTGTTTGTGTTTGGTTATATTGGGTCAAAGTAATATGTTGCGATTTGCTTTAACAATAAATAACTTTTCCTTTTATTGTTGCAGGCAAGAACCTAGACTTGCATCACTTGTCTGTGGAAGTCACTTCTCATGGTTGGCATTAGGAAGATTGTCATTTGTTTCCCATCGATTCTTGCAAATGGATGATCTGTATGTGGTAACTACATTACAGAAGAAAACGTCAAAGCAAAATGGATACATCAGGGACTACCAAGTGTGATTTTTGACGTGAGTCTTTTATGTTTTATGGACCTTGTCGTTTTCACAGGGAGTACAAATAACATTATTCGCTAGCTTGTAATCTATTTGCTTGAATTGACTTCTAACAATTGTTACAAGTCAGCATCATTTATACTTTATAGAATTTTCAGTCCAATATCTATGTTCTTAGATCAGTGCATGTATGCAAGTCTTTAGAGAATGAAGCTTGATTTCGAGGGCTGTGGTTTAAGCCAGTACTATTATATCAATACTGATAGAATATATAATCTGGTAACCATGTTTTTTTTTTAATTTATAAAAATAATATAGAACCCGGTTTTTGTGAAGAAAACAGCTCTCTTTTGTCGGGGAAAGGGAACCTGTTTGAAACCAGTCTATGGCTTTAAGATCTCCCCTTTTAGTAAACGGTTCTAGAACCGTTCTCTTAAGCCTGCAAAACAGGTCTCTAACCCTTTTTTATGTAGTAGTGACCTGCTGTTGCATCGACGAGTAATAAAGCTATTGTTTTGATTGGAGGTGTTGTCCATTAGAGGGTGCCTCATATTGTGATGATCACTACAGTTGCTGCCCACATGATTATCCCGTTTGCAATGTGCGCTGTGGTACCTGCTCAAAGGTATGCTTTTTTGTTACTTTTTTATGTGTTGTAATGTTTAAATATGAAATGATTGTTGTTACAGAGCAAGAACAGCCCCGGAAGTTAATGCGATCAAGAGGATTCTTGCGACACCAACCAAGTTGAAGAGCAGCAGTGCTTGAGCGTCGAAAAATTGGAATTCTTACGAGGGTGGTCATACCCTCATGAGTTACACACGATTGAAGGTCGAAATCTGATGATACTTTTATTTATCAGATTTTTTATTAGTAAATACTCTACATTAATTTCTGTATCACTACATTTTAATTTTATTTCCTGTTTATTTGAACAAAGTTAATTAAAATGATTTAAAAGGAACTATTAAAGCAGGTGCACCAAAAGAGGTTGGAAAACACGCTAGATTGTAAGATATATGGGATTTAGAAGGATGTTGGATTGTTGCTTACCTTTGATGAAACGGGACAGCCTGTTGGAGAGGGGGGAAATGACTTCAGGTGATTTTAAAACTAATTCATATTTTGGTTTGAATATGTAATTGTTTGATTACATAATGATATCTTGTAATATTGATCCTTTGAGTTGTTAATGGTTCTTGTAGTGTTTATACTCCTTGTTCTAATGGAACCCGATCGACATCATCTTGTGCAAGTCATAGCAGGTAGTAATTATATACATTCATAATAGATCAACCTTAGCCATTCATATTGATTAATTTGCAAGATGCCAATTCATTTTATGAAATTAGTATGAGCATAACACGTAGTTGATAAGGTGATATTGATACGTGAACTTATATATAGCGATGGTATGTATTGGATTTCTTATTCAATTGCAAAACATTGATTGTTTATATATCTTTTATGCAACAGTTCTCAAAGACATCTTTCTAACCTTTATGATAAGTAGATGTTTTGTTACATAACGGAAGAGGAATGTGAGTCATTTCTTACTTTTATTGGTTCATTTACTTTCGGTCTTTGAATGTGTGCCCATTTTGTTATTCATTCTATTTAGTTTGTTTCACTTTCAGATTTAATTTCCTTATTGACTTTCATATTCTTTATTGAAATTTGATCAGTTCCGCTCTAAGAAAATTTTTAGAGGCAAGTAAAACATCTTCAATTATTAGACTGTCGTGATTTGTTTATTCAGTATGTGTGGTGAAATGGGCGGGGGTGGGTTGGTTTAGATTGTGCTGGTTTAGTGGTAATGAGTCGAATACACTAGGATTAAGAGTTCTACATTTTGTATAGGTTTTTATATCACTAATATATTTAATGTGATCATTGTTCTTGTACAGGTAACACCATCAACTTTTGGACAAAAAGCAGGTGATAAGAACAAAACTGTACCAGAAGTATCAAAGAAAAAGTGCAAAGCACCGATTTTCTGTCTAGTGATTCCATGTAAAAGCAAGCGAAGAGCAAATTCAAGAGTCAAAAGTCCTTAAAACTGTGATGTTTAATTAATCTATTTTGATATTTAAGCAATTACTTTCAGATATTATTATGTAAAACAATTCAATTATAGTCCGGGTACATGCAATTAATTATGTTCATTCTAATTTTTATTTGTGGTGTTATTTAATTCAAACTATTACATAAATTATTGATTTGTTATATGTGACTAAAAGATACAGTCACATAATATGGTCACACATTGTGGTCACTGTTTGATTAATTATTTGTGTGACTAAATACTGCAAAATGCCACATAAACATACAATTCAAGTGGCCATTCAGTGAACAATGGTCACACTTATTATCACCTACGACCAGTTGTGGCTTAAATTTACGTGACTAAATCCCAAAATAAAACACTCGTTGTGTAACTAAATGATACAAATGGCCACTTAAAACAAGTTTACTTGACATTACAGAGCATATGGTCACACTTATTATCACCTACGGCCACTTTTGGCTTAATTTTATGTGACCAAATCCCATAATAAATCACTCAACATGTAACTAAATGATACAAAACGCCACACAAACATAAAAATAAAGTGTCCATTGGATGGACAATAGTCACACAAAATACAAGTTTACTTTAAAGAGCATATGGTCACACTTATTAACACTTTTATTCACTTTTGGCTTAAATTTATGTAACCAAATCCCAAAAATAAGACACTCGTTGTGTGACTAAATGTTACAAATAGCCACATAAACATACAATTCAAGTGGCCATTGGATGGACAATAGTCACAAAAAATACACTTTCACTTGATTTTAAAGAGCATATGGTCACACATTTTATGGTTTTGGTTACTCTTTTTAAATGGATACGGCCACTAACCATATAATGTGACCGTATGGACCCCTTTGGTCACGGGACCTTTAGTCACACACACGCTGAAAAAACAAGTGTGACCATATTGTTTTCGTCACACTTTTCGGGTGTGACCAAAGCCAAAATCTGTACTAGTGAAGAACTATTTATTAATTTTTACAAAGATTTAAAGTGAAATGCCCTTAAAAAAAATTTTACACACTTACGCGATCTAAGTTACGAGGCCTGTGAACAAAAACTACAAAGATACACAATCCTACACTTTGAGTAGGATCGCGTATGCATGCCCGACAGATACATGACCAAACTCAAATGTTTAGTCAAATTCGAACGTGCATAACTTTTTACTGGTTAAGAGTCTAGACCTAAAATTTTGCAGGCATCTCCACTATGCCAAAATAAAACTTTACCTTTTTACACTTTTTCAAAATATACGTTTAACGAGAAAATAGACGTTCCACCAATTTATGGTATTTTGGATCATTAAGGTGTACAAGTCAAATCCTAATCCGCTTGGTTTCAGACTTAGGCCTTTTGCCAATATTTTTCACCATACATTTGACATTTAATCTAATGGCAACAAACCATAAGAGTCATCATTACAACAGTTTAAAAGAAAGAGAAGCTTGTCTAACCGAACAACAAGCTCCAATCCATGTTCTCTTTAGGTAACCACAATCTAATCTTTAAGTCCATTGGTTCAACCGAACCAATACCTAGAATATAAACAACTGAAAAGAGTAAGCCAAAGCTTAGTGAGTATACGAGCAGTTAAATGAATAATCTATCACACCTTTTTATATAACACGTATTATTTTATATATGAGTATATGCATATATCAATTGAGCAATTGTAGAAATTCTTCTGAACTCTGCCCCTTAGTATCCCACCTCTTGGGTGATAGCATACTAAGTCATTTGTACCATGCTAATTATCCACAATTAGTCTTACAGCCTGTTCACCAATTAATGACCGCGAATCATATATCATTAATTGGGAACTGTCCATCTACCTCGCGGAAGTAATGGAAAAACCCCGACACAAGTTCATTTGTAATTTCTACAATTCTCAATCCACACAATTCACGTATCCACATAATAAGTCATTTTTTACCGTTAAGGATCTTTAACTATTATACCATGCTAATGTATACAATTAGTAATCAACACAAGCTAATGACCGCAATCATTACTTTCAAACCATAACCATCTAGTTATCTGTATGCTCTATTATAACAATATATAAACATACCTCCATCTGCAACACAATTATATACAAATAACAATTCACCCGATTGTGTAACCCTCTTGCTCAGAAGCAATCCGGATTACACAATCATTACCCATTTAACCCCCATATTACTCACCTTTATTTTTTAGATGAATAAGCAAATAATCATGATGTCTATAAGTACCACATCTTGATTCTTGGGATACCTATCACATAATATATATCATAACAACACATTTAGTTTACAAGATTCACCAAAATCAACTAATTATAATCATCAATCTATCACCCATTGAATAACCCATTGAATAGATTAAATATAGCTCTCATGATAAATCGTATAATTATACTTCTTATTAACTTCTAATCTCTCATGCTTTAGTATCACTTTTAACATAATCTTATAAACCCTTAATCTTTCATTATTTCCATTAATACTTTAAGCATAGTCTTATTCACGTAGAATATCAATAATTCAGTTACAACGAGTTATTCAACTTTAACATACTTTCAAGTGAGTTTGGTGGTTAACCATTCGATTCAATCCTACCTTTAATACTATATATGATTCAAGTGATTTATTATTCAATCTTCACTCGAATTCTAGTCTTACGTTGTGTTTACAACATGCTAGTATCTCAGTCTTAAACTTGGGTGCTAATGACATAGCTAGAACAACCAGGTGCAAAAACGGAATCCTGAACTAATTAGACAAGAAATCGCGTCGCCATAACCCAAAATCGCATCGCGATTTGGTCACTTTCGCGTCGCGAAACTATACTAGCTGCGTCGCCATCCCTAGGTCGTTCACAGACCCTTCATTCCAGATTAAACATACCAACAGCAGGTATCCTCACAAACAGAACAATATTCAGATTGCTAAACATAACTACTACTATCAATTTACCACCATTTTAACATCCTTCTAACTCTAATTTTATACTACATCACTAACCCTATACAATTTCACCATAACCAAATTCCTAGGTTAAGGATAAGAAAGAATAAAACTCACCTTGAATTAAAAAGGAGATGACGATTATAAATGATCTTGAATTAAAGATTGATAGTTTGTTTCTCACGTTTTGTTGCTCCTGCTCTTTCTCCTGCGACTTCATTCAATTTCTTTCTTTGTGTTTCTGGAATAATTTGGAGAGTGTGGGGGTATATATCACACGTACACACATATATAATTATATTAGTTTGGTCCCTTTTAGACCTATTATCTGGAACTAAAACTTATTCGCAATTTCAGCTATTTTATTTTTCTTACAACCTTATTAACTTAAAACAATTATATATTTAATTGTCACAATAATACTTTCAGATTTGGGGTGTTACAGCTACTTATTATCTCATTTACTTTTCTGTCATTTACTTTCTGTCAGTAGTTTAAATAAAACCAAAACCTACCTACCTTGTTTAAAACACCGTCATGTTGCGAACTTATCTTTGGTATATCAAATTCAATTCAATTCGTTTCGATTTTGTACGACACTCGAGTTATACTTGCCATCTTATCCACAAGGTAGGTAGCACGGGTAATTTGAGTCCTGCAAATATAAATTTTAAAACTTGACACATGTTCGTTCCCTCTGTTGCAGTCGGAGCGACGACTCGGGGTACAACCCAACTATAACACCCCTCGTTTCAATATATTATTTAATCATGTATGATATAGGAAGCGTAGGTCAAATGAGTTTTATCAATTCACTTTACATATTATGTATATGTTTAAACTCATACTTTTTCAATGACATTATATATTCAACTGGGTATTA
Source organism: Pseudognaphalium luteoalbum (assembly GCA_963422505.1). NCBI lineage: Eukaryota > Viridiplantae > Streptophyta > Magnoliopsida > Asterales > Asteraceae > Pseudognaphalium > Pseudognaphalium luteoalbum. Next base: position 83,588,567 of record OY730192.1, on the reverse strand, counting down.
TATAAATCAAAACATAACTTTTGGTTATCAATCTAATATCAGAGTCTACGCCTGGTCAAACATTCCATCCAATAAACAAGCTTCTTGCCCGCCCATTGTATCAACACAATAACCTGCAAGAAGTGGGGTGGTGGGGTTAGCATAACGCTAAGTGAGGGAATACATAACCAACAGCCTAACTTAGCATAACAACCTTGTTTACAGCAAATCATCGTAAACAAATAACATCACAATAGATCAATGGTTCTTGGGGAAATCTTCAGCCAAGAATACCAACAGTAAACACATAATATCAATGAGATAACATCTCAATACACAACATATCAATAAGGATCAGTGGCTCTGGAGATATCATAATACCCGGGGATTCTCCCAGAACACTTATCGTCAATCTGTATGGCCAATACAGAATAGACCGATAGTTTGGTACTAATCTCATACGACCTAATTTCCTATTAACGATATGTACAAGGAAATTCCTGTCGTCTTACAATAGTAACCAAACCCAACCAACATGTTGACCTCAATACTGATGCCCGAAGGCCAAATATCAAGTGATCACATATTCACATATTCAATCAAGTCAACATATCAGACTAACCAGTCTATCAACAGTATTATTACTATCAAACCAAATTAATCGTGACAAATCAAAAGCAGTAATAATACGATTACCCGTTGTAACCAAACCTGTTACAACTAAATTACACTGAGGATTAAGATCCACTCACCGACACCTCAGTTGTCCACTCAGTAGTCTAATGTCACTGAGTCTTTCTCCATATCTGAGAATACAATATAAATAACGAGTTAGTAACTCATTTATAATAATCAACTCATGTTAAAGTCGCACAACATGATTCATAATCTCAATTTCAATGAGTTATTACTCAATTCATTATTCACTTAGTCATGATTAATGATCATGATAATCACTTTCCCATTGAATCAAATACGTGATTATTAGCTTACATTACTTTAACACCAATCATGCCAAGGTCATAAATAATCATTTTAATATCATAATTTCATAATTACTTATCAAGTTTATGATCATTATGATCACATCACTTTAGTCATGTTAGACTAACATAATTAGACCTTTAACAAAATTATTAATCTCCAATATCAACAATTCATCAAAAGCTCAATATTAGGTCTAATGAATACTTAGCAATTAAGCTCACACAATCATCTTTAATCATCAAATACTAGCTTATCAAACTCAATTGCATAACTAGTTTACAATTTAACAAATTTCATCAATTCAAGTTAGGGCTTAGCTTATAATCACAATTCAAGTATCAACTAATATTCTAACATGATTACAAGCTTCTCCTCATGAATAATCAACTAAACCCATAACTTAATTCATGATCATATTTTAATTATATCAATTCTAGCTTAGGGTTTCACTTATAATCATGAATTAAACATTAACTAACAACTATACAAGTATTATAAGCTTCAATTTAACATTACTCATCCTAATTTCATCATATACATAAAACCCCATTTCATAGGTTTATGAAAATCAAGAAATCAAGACTTACAAGATGAGTAGAAGGATTAGAGGATGATAATCCATATTCTTGAAGCTTAAATTCGAATTTGGCATCTTCAATTTAATGTTATGAAAGGATTTTAGGAATTGATCTAGGGTTTATATGTTTTTGTATGTACGTACGGTATGTATGTATATAGATAAATGATGAAAATAATAAACCGACTCAAAATATGAGCTTATCATATAATTGCCTAAATTTCTTTCCCCGTAATTATCATTGTCTGGAACTTAAAAACCATTTGCGGGAAACATTGTTTTATTTTACCGTCAACTGAGTTAAATTAAAGAAATTAACAATTTACTTGTCACAATAAATTGTGTGACTCTTTTCCCAATTATTTTCAAATAAACTTCAACTAATTATTTCCTAACACATTAAATAATAATTTAAAGTCAGGAAAATATTATAGAACTACTAGACCCGAGAACTGGATGTTACACCAAACGACGGATAGAGGCACGACAAACACGATTTTTTGGACAAACACATGGACGATTTGGTCAATTCTATCTTTTCATTTTTCTAGAGTTCTTTGTGTCTTAAAAACCATAAGAAATATAAAAAGTGCGTTTAATATAAGGGATTGAGTTTTCATTTTTAAAAATAGGAAATGCAGAAAACCTAAAATCATAGACTTCATTTTCTTAGAAAACTTCCCCAAAAAATAATAACCTGGACAAATTTTCTAATTTTTCAGTTCTCATAAAAAATATTGAAAAAATGGAGTTTTTCATTATTATACGCACCCTAAATATTTGTATGCAACTTTTTTGATTTGTCGACTTGAACATATATATTATATTGCAACTTTCATATATCACAATCTCTTGTCGCAAGGCATACATATAAGCAAGTTCAATGAACGACAACTAGAAACACACACTTTATTAAACTAAAAAACAGAACATATGTAAAAGAACTCGTCAAGCCAATGTCACTTTGTGGTTATAATGGAACTCTTATCTCAAGTGGCGTGGCTTTAATTTGATGTGCTTTATTGATATGATCGAAATCATATACATTAAAATATCAACATTTTAATTTAATGCAAAATAGAAAACTTTTCGTTAAATTACAAATTAGTCATGGGAAAATCATTTAAATGGTCCCATTTTGAACTCGCTACCATTTAAATGCTTAATTAGCATCTTAAACGGGCACATGTCATGTTCATTTTCTCATATTCGAACAAGTATTTGTTATACTTTCTACTATTAGTCCCAACAGCACGTCACTTTGTAAAGTGACGTGATTCGGTTTAGTAATACCATTGGCACACATACATCAGTTGGTTCTTGGTTCTATCCCTTCCTTACGTAGGTTTGGCGACGAGGGAATAGGCACGTCACTTTATTTTAATGTATATTGGTGAATGTGAGATCAAAATATTGAAGTGACACACTTACTGTGATACCGGTGTGTCGATAGTGTGTTAGTTTAGAAAATGTTGAGGTGTCAAAAATGACACAATAGTGATACACCAACCATTAGTCCAGTTGGGTATTGAGGTGGCGTTATGTTTTTGTCTTGCACTACTAATTTTTACCGTTGAACATTGTTAATTGTTGTATTTCCATATTTCCGGTATCAAGCAGGTATAGTGCCACTTTTTACTGTACCAATACTTGTACCGTACCGGTACCATACCACTTCATTTGTACGGTATTTGATACTCACATTATAGGCAAAAAGAAAAGGGGTACCAACCTATTTAGTACGGTACCAATTTTGTACCATGCTCATTCCTATAAACTACCATAAAAAACAGAGATAGCAAGAACAACATAAATATTAAAAATAGTAATATCATATCAATAGTTTACAATAATCTTGGCACTTGCCATGAGCATCCTAGTACAAAATGTGAGTTTGTGTATATTGTCTCTGCCAAGATAAAGAGTTGTGATTACTTGACTCCGTCAATGTATAGGAAGAATATGGGAACGAGATAGCAATATGCGGACAACCATATGGAGTGGGACCGAAAATGTTATTACTCAAAAATTTATTTATTTCTCATTGTCAATAAGAATTTATAACACTCATTAATACTTATATATATATATATCATAATAAACTTTCTAACCCCTTAAATTTTAATTAACCCATCATAAATATAACTTAAGTATAACCAATTAATGCACGTAATTGACAGCCCTTAAAGCTGTCATTAACAATATCATTCTCAAACTATTTACCTATTAATGTAGAAGTTAAAGTTTATAGAACAGTAATAAATTCTTTAACATCAAATCACATAATAAAAAAATGTTGAATTGTGTACGCTATAAAAATATGGAGTATTACAAATTACAAATGGATAAGCCATGGATATAAAGCGGATATATCCAAATTGAGTTGTGTCATGTGAGGAACTTAAGGAACATGGTTTGTTGTGAACTTGTGATCCACCTATGTATTCGTGGCACTAAATGATTGGGTTATTTTTGTGTGGGCCCATCTATAAAACAGATATGTCCTAGGATCCTTGACACGTGCCATCGAGGCTTTCCAACTGATAACCGCAAAAATTCAGAGGCCCCGCATGTTTCAGAAACTACAATATATATCCTTATACTTTCTTGAAGATGAGAGATATGACCAAAAAAATCACTCATGCTTGTGAATGAATTAATGAAATACAAAATAATTGACGTGAGAAAAGCTGGAAAAAGGATGGATGTTATATTCGTGTGGATGTTTCGACTAAATTTTTACTTTATATTTATGATTTTTTTTTTAACGGCAGAGATGTATTAAATAAACCGACTACTAGCAAGGTGCTAAATAGTTAATAGAGTACACTTTTACAAACTCAGAGGATGTACCCCAATTATTAAACTCCTAGAATCCGGATTCAAGCTTCTAAGGTACTAAAAGGGATGGAAAAAACCTGAAGAGTTCAGGAAAAAATCCCCGAATATAGGGGCCGAGCCACCGGTTTTCACCCTATATCGTTTTTGATAGTACCCCAAATGAACCCGGATTTTTGATAACCCCTATTACAGACACAATAAAACGCATATATCTTGAATTTAATTACATAATACAAATCCACATGGGGTAGGATTGTAGACTTAAAATAAGTCAGACCGCTTGCCACTCATATGCGATCTTCAAATGCTTAAAACTTGAACTCGAGCCAACTCTTCCATGTTCCGTCTTTCCATCCAGCTCTATTCTTGACCCAAAGGTAGCCAAGGCTTTCTACTTCATCTTTTAGTCGAAACCAGGAGGGAGTGTCACCATTGAAACAAACTTCATTCCTTGCTTTCCATAAACACCAACATCCCGTAAGTATTATTGCTTGAATGATAGTGTTGTTCTTGCCCAGATCCTTGTCCAGCAAACACAAAAGTTCCCGAACAGAATATGCATAAATAGGAGAAATTTTACATCAAGAGCTTATGAAGCACCACAACAAATTAGCAAATTCACAAGATATTAAAATATGCTCTATCGTTTCTTCATACTGATTGCATAAAGGACAGAGTGAACATTGCACCTGGATGTTTCTTTTTTGCAATGCTGATTTTGTAGGTATGCGATCCATTTCCGCCCGCCAAACAAACAAATTGACTTTTCCCGGAACCAATTTATTCCATTTAAAACTGAACTCTTTAGCACGTGTAAAAGAGTTTAAGATGATGTACCTAGCCGATGCAACAGAAAACTTGCCCGATGTATCCCCATTCCAAATCCAAGCTCCATTTTCCGAAGTTATAAGTTGTGATAGATTATAAGCCAAGAGCTCCTTTTGAACTTTACCAATATTCACCCATGGGCTCGAGTGTCCTTTCTTGAATGGAATCTGTGATGATGTACCCTTATTTGCATGGATAGAACATATTGCTTGCCTCCAAATTGAGTTTGTCTCTTGATGAAATCGCCACCACCATTTTAGAAGTAGACTGATGTTGGTATGTTTAAGTGATCCAATACCAAGTCCGCCTTCATCCTTTGGTGCTATTACTCTTTCCCAGCACACCCAGTTTATTTTGTGTTTGCTATCCGATCCTCCCCATAAGAATTTTCTCCTGATCCTTTCTAAAGTTTCAATGACTTTTGATGGAGCTTTGTACATAGAGAAGTAATACACTGGCAGGCTATCAAGGATTGATTTTATAAGTACTACTCTCCCAGCAAGTGATAATCTTTTTGCCTTCCATGATGACAACCTACTCTTGAAAGTATCGATTACCTCTAACCAATTTTTGCAAAGGTTCATGTTTGCCCCAATTTTTTGCCCAAGATACTCAAAAGGTAGTTGTCCCATTTTACACCTAATCTGTCTAGTAATCAAGGTAATCTTATCATGATCCACATTCAACCTAAAAATGTTGCTTTTGGATAAATTCATTTCCAGCCTCCTGATACTAAATAGAAGCACCTCATGATTATAGTATCAAACTTTTGATGTAACATACACGCAAAAACATAAGTTATCATAGGCTATTGCTATATTGAAGTTAATGGTAAATATAATTATATAATTATGGATCTCTTTGGCTTGTTAAGTGTATATTTTATCTAATTTTATAAATTGTGTTCTTTGTTAGTATTACAAGTAGAAATGAACTCGGATATTGATCTAAATGCAGCTTGTAGGGTTACAATCAACACGTTTAAAAATATTGTACAATAAAAATAACTGCTCCTAGAATTAATATTTAACTGCCACATACAATAAATTTATGCACCTTAACGATACCCTTAAGGATACATTTAGAAGAAAATTCAAAAAACTATCGAAAAAAATGTTATTTATACTCCAAAGTGTAGTGAGCAAAACAGTATAAAACTGAAACTGGTCCTGCACTAGACTGGGACCAGTCCTTAAAAGACTGGATTGGTCCTATGACTGTCTGACAGTCCTAATTCAGTTATACTTTTAGTCAAAATGCTGATTGAAACCAATTTAAACTGGTTAAAAATTGAAACTGCTTTAAAGCTAAAAAAAGACTAAAATGTATTATAAGCTACTTATGTTTATTTATTATTTTTCATTTTTTCACTTATAAAATTTCAATTTTCAAGTAAATTATAATTGATACTTTTTTATTTATTTATTTATAAACTTTCATTTCTTTTCACATCAAAAATTTCAATTGTACACATTTTAATTTCTTCGTACTTCACATTTATTGATTTTTATATTTTACACCATGAAATACGAAGTTATATTATTCGTGAAAAGTTTGTTGTTTAGAACTATAAATAAAATCTCGATTAAAAATTAATAAAAGTTCAAATTGTAAGTATTGACAAAGTTATCGATCATAAGAAAAAAGGACTGAAAATGATTGAAACTGAACTGGTATTGGAATAAAATTTAGGAAAAAACTAAAAAAATGTGAAAAAACTGGATTGAAATTGGACCAATCCCGGATAAGATTGATTTTTAATTTTCCATTAAAAAACTTGAATATTTTAAACTTGACTGAAAACTAGTTTAAACCGATTTTGCTTAGCTCAACTCTAAAGTAACAAATAAAACTTAATGTGTCATCCAAATTTTATAAAAAGATTTAAGACAATAAGGTTACTTTTGGTGATGGCTTACACTTAAGGGACAAAAATACAAAAATTATGCAGAGATGGTCCCCAACTGTCCAAACACATAAAACAACATAAATAGAGTTCGAGGATAACCGACTAACCGTCAATATCACTATGTATTGTTCTATGTATTCGGTTCAAATAGATATATACACATATACATATTTGTCACAACTCTTTCTGAAAGCAATCTCCCTTATGATTTTCTGCATTTTATATTTTCAGAGATGAGAGATGAGATCATTAGAGTATATAAATTTTTCAAAGTATAAATCTATCAATCATATTGTGTCATGTGTACAAAGATAGTGTTCCACATGTACAATACTCATTTACCGCCAACATCAATTATCTCACAAATGACAAATCAAAAAATTATAAAAATTGCACCATATAATTCGTCTTCTCCTCCTCTTCGATTTGCCGTCCCTCGAGGCATACTTTCGACAAGTTCTTTTTTTCTTTTTTGGTGGGTTTCACATTTTAATAACACGTGTGTTAAAGTGTTGCGTTTAGGGTTTGGGGTTTAGGGTTTGAGGTTTGGGGTTTCGGGGAGAAACCCCAAACCTCAAACCTTAACCCCTAAACTCCAAACCCTAAACGCTTTACAAAACGCTAAACCCTAAATCTTTCTAAACCCTAAATCTTTCTAAACCCTAAACCTTGAACCCTTTCAAACCCTAAACCCTTGTAAACCCTAAACCATCAATCATACTAAACCCTAAACACTAAACCCTAATCCTAAATTAAATGTACAAGTATGTAGTAACACACGTGTTAATAATTTATAAAACCCACCTTAAAATAAAAATATATATATCATCGTCGAAAGTATGCCTTGAGGGACGGCAAATCGAAGAGGAGAAAATGACGAATTTAATGGTGCAATTTTCATAATTTTTCGATTTGTCGTTTGTGAGATAATTGATGTTGGGGGTAAATGAGTATTGTAGATGTGGAACATTCTCTTTGTATATTTGGCACAATATAATTGAACTTCCATACTTTAATTAATTCATGTACTTCCTTGAACTTTTTTCTAAAGTTAGCAATTGTGAACGAGGATTTTTAGTAACTTGGGATTCTTTTAGAAGCTTCTATAGAAAAAGATTCTCGTATATTATTTTTTTCAATAATGCTCATCTTTTTCATATTATTATCAAACATAGTTTCTAGTATATAAGAGCTAAAGATTGTGGCTAGAGCTCATAATTATGGTTGAAAATTTTAGTGGATAAGAAATTCTTTTCAGAAGCTACTTAAATTGGCTTCTATTTTAAATTATTATTTTTTCAACAATCCTACTAATTTTATGTTACCAAATTTTACTTTTTATTATTAAAACCAAAATTGCAATCCCTCATAATCCTATAGAATTCTGTTAGTCAAAAATACTTTAGAATTTTAATCTTCTATAATCCCGTAAATACACTTCGCCATATATAGCTAGTATTTGCAATTGTTAGGGAGAATTACAATTTGCAGAGTTAAGTAGTTAATTAATTTTGTGTTGAAAAACAAACTATATATGATAACAAAAAGACCTAATAAATAAAAGTTGTTGGATGTAATATAATCATCATTATTTAATTAACTGAAAACAAGATACGTAGCCAAATGTGTGGGAACCATTTCCTTAATTAACTAATCTGTACTTGCGATTTATATAAATGTTAAAGTAGACCGACCATATTCACACCATCAATGATATTTTATTGTGGAAATATTTATATCCATCAAATCGTCATACATATAAGAAAAATATATCTTGTTAAGTGATTAAAAAGGATTGAACAATTGTAACAAATAATACATACATACATACATATATATATATATATATATATATATATTGGGTAAGGTTCCAATTAGAACACTTCAAAAATAAGAACGGTGAGAACACTTTATAAATGCATAATTAGCCAACAAAATTATTAGATTCACACTCATACATCTCAAATATGTGTAGAAAAATTGATTAGAATAAATGCAAACGTTCAAAAATACACAAAAATCGAAAAAAGATTGATGCACAATTATAGAGATAATCGTGCATCAATCATTTTTTTCGATTTATGTACATTTTTAGAAGTGTGCATTTGTTTTTCTTTGCATATTTGAGATGTATGACTGTGAATCTAATGATTTTTGTTGGCTAGTTGTGCATTTATGAGGTGTTCTCACCGTTCTTATTTTTAAGTGTTCTTATTTGATCCAAACTCTCTCTCTCTCTCTCTCTCTCTCTATATATATATATATATATATATATATATATATATATATATATATATACTTTTTGTTACATGTATAGCGAAGAGATGAAAGAATGAATCACATAATCGTAATATTAATACGGGTTTATGGATTCGATTACTAAAATACTTTTTTCCCCAATATCCCTTACGTACCCATTTAATAACCCAAGTATACAACATACTTTTAAATTATGTATTAATGTTACCAACGTTCATTATAATCTGCTATAGTTTCAAAATGTTGAGGTGTCATTACCACGTTAGCTCATTTAATCCACGTCATATCCACTTTTACACGTGGCTTCCAGGTTATTAACATTTAGAAAAATGCGATAGCAAATGATGACATCGAGACAAGATCTGAAAGTATATTATCGACTTTGGCAGTTTCTCTGGGGCAAGTTTATGAGATCTAAATAGGGAAAATGAGTACGTTGATGACATAAGAACAAAAATGGAGTATGATGGTGTTAATAAATTAGTACATGTGTATTATTAAATTCCATATGATGTTAAACAAAATTAAAAATGTCGATTAATAAAAATGTGACATGCTCAACCGGTTACCGGTTAATAAATGGTGACATTGTAACACCCCGAAATTCAAGAAATTAGTTTTGTACGCGGATATATATTTATTATGAGGTATTGTTAGTTAAATAATGAGTTATAATAGAAAACTTAAATGGTTTCCTAGTTCCAGACTGTAAAATAATAGGAATTAAAATAAAAACACAAATATGAGCGTAGATGGCTTGATGTTTATCTCATTCTATTCTAAAACATTCCAAACACTTCCCAGAGACTTGAAAAAATCACAGGAAACATACCCTCTCACTAAACCTTTAATCTTAATTTCAAATTCAAGAGATTAGTGTCCAAATCATCATCTTCATCATCACCTTCAATCCTTGGTAAGTGTTGATTTCTTCATGTTTAACCTAATTTTTAGGGGTTTCAAGGGTTGGTAAAATTAGTGATTTCAAATACGAAATTAGGGTTTCAAATTATTAGAATTGTTGTTTATTAGTTTTTATAAGCTTAGTAGTAATTATACAACAAGTTAAAAGTGATGAATTAATCATTAGTGTTCTTGAATAATTTCTAGGGTTTTATCAAATCTTTGTGTTATGATGTTAATTAACTAGAAATATGATTAATGATGTTAATTGAATATGAAAATGAAGTTAGTAGTGATTATGAATGGTTAAGAATGTAACTTTGTTTAGTTGTAAAGGAATTAGCTAAACTAATCAAAGTGGGGGAGTAATCACATGTGGTTAATAGTTTAAATTGATAATGTATGTGTTCTAAATATGTTGTATATGATTATGTGTTATGATAGGTGTTAAAGAGTTGGGTTATATATTGTGGTCATACTTTGTAATTCAACAATCAAGAGTTAAGGTGAGTATGTAGGAACTAATTGAGTAATGGTTGTATGTATTTCTGGATTGCTTCCGACAAGAGGATCATACAACCATGTGGTTATTATTTGTAATTATGTGTTTTTAATTGTTAATTGTTAAAGTGCAAGTAAATTGTTGATTCTTAATTGATGAAGTATATGAATGATTGTATGTGTTTTTGGATTGCTTCCGAGCAAGAGGATCATACAATCAATTGAATGAAGAATTGTATCTAGTCTTGTTTCTTATACATGGTATCAATTTCGACGTGATTTGGTGCCATAAAGTCTTGTTTCTTAAGCATGATATCTATTTCGACGTGATTTAGAATCATGAAGTCTTATTTCTAATGAAGTCTTGTTTCATTTTAATTGCGGATTTGTATAATGCTTGTTTCCTACGTGGTGATCTATTGGTATTGAGTAAGATTACATATTGATGTTTAAGTCATTATTGTGTTTAGTGTATATTGTTACGAAGGCTTAGTTAGTTTCTATATGCTCACTAAGCGGTGGTGCTTATTCTTTTCACGTTTTATGTTTTAGGTAAGTTGGGTCAACGAGAAGGGAAAAGTATTATGAAGGATTAGCATGGATAACTAGCAGTAGCAAGTGGCAAGTATCTCTTTTTACTTATCTTTTTGTATGCTACTTGTGTAATTCGCCTATGGTCAAATCTTTTTGTAGTCAAACATAATGCATGTCTTGTTGGTCATCTAGTATGTTGACTTTGAAAGTCACCTTGATGTACATTCGGATATATAAGTGTTTTGGGATAATTTGAACTAGATATGCATATAATTAGTATTGTTGTGTTTAAATGTATGAAATATGTTAAAGTGACAAGTCTTGAGTAATTGGTTAAATGGAAGTCAATATATGTTTAAATATGTTGAAATAGTCAAACATGAGTAGGATGGGGTAGTGTTGTGGTCAAATTGTAGTTATTTGGTTAAATGGGTCAAAGGGTGTATATTTGGGTTAAGAAAACGTTTTTAAGCTATATTTGAATAAGATGACGTCATGGTACTTTTGAATAAGTGCTTTAAGTTTGGTTTAGCATGATAAATAAGTATGCAAAAAGCCTAAGTCAGTTTCTACATGGTTTGTGTTTTGAAGTGTTAAGTAAAAGTAGCGTTTTGGGTCTAAAATGGTCACACGTCCAAAATGGTCATTATTGAGAAATTTGGAAAAATGTCAAAAGGGAAAATTTTATATTGTTATAATGGATGTGCGTGCAAAATTTCAGGTCAAAACTCATAACAAAGTTGTGCTCGTTTGAATTTGGTCAAAAATCCACTTTTGTTGAGTTTCAAATTGCACTGTGGAACGCGATCGAAGAACCTTTGCAGGATCGCTTTCCGAAGGAAAAAATCATCACAGAAGGGTTTTCATGTACATACGCAATCCCACTTCTTACCAGGATCGCGTATCATAGTGTAAAATGGATATTTTGGTTTTAAAAAGTCCGTTTCAGCTATGGAAAGTTATTTAGGATAAAATATACAAATGAGATAGTAATGAGACATTATCGAGAGTGTTATAAACCGAAAAAAATGTTTCTAAAGTTGGGGCGTTTTAGACATCGAGACAAAATTTGAAAGTATGTTGTCAATATTAATAATAAAATATATACGTTGGTGACATTAGGAAAAAAAATGAAAGTATGTTGGTGATTCAGTCTATAAACCCTATTAATATTAATTTTTGGGAATTATCATGTGTGAATACAATCAATTTTATCCTATATTATATAGTGTGTATCCAACTTCATTTTAGTTTATCGCCGTGTGTATCCAATTTCCAAATGTCACTATTATATGTATTTAATGGATACTATTGCTAATGAGACGTATGTATCACGCAATATCCATACAAGTTTACACATTATCACAAATACTAGCTAACATTATAATTTGAATAAACAATATATTACACACTATAGAATTTGAGTTGTATTTTTCACAAACTAATTCGTAATTCTTACATATCAGCTGCATCATATCGTAACAATAAAATTATATTTTTATTATACTATATTATTATTATATTATAAACACTAAATGCTGTAAAAGGGTAGAAAAGGATAAACACAAAACGTGATTAGTTTGTTGTTGTCTATTATTCAAATTATGCAAAAGTTAATGCATATTTGTACATCTAGCTTCAAAGCTTGTACATTGTGACTCCTATAAATAATCAACGGTGGAAACGGTTGCAGTTCCTCCCTCCCTCCTTTCACGTGTTTCTCTTCTCCCTCTAAATTTTTGTTTTCATATTTTCCATCTGTTTTAATTTTCATAAAAGTAATAATAATTAAAAACAATAAATAAATGGAAGGCAAAAAGCAATCAAGTTCATCTTCATTTACTAATGAGCTTTTTGGATCAAAGGAATCATTATCTTCATCATCATCTTCATCTTCTGGTCTTTTTAATTCAATTTTCCCACCTCCTTCAAAGGTAAGTACCAATTTTTTATTTTTATTATCTTTTTTAGTAATTCTAAATTAAGTGGTGATCTTGCTCTGTTGCTCAAGAATTAGTTTGATAAATTTGTTTAGCTATCAGTCAAAGTGATTTTATGAAAGGTTGTGAGTTAAGTTCAGGGTGGATACATGTATATATTCGTTAAAAAATGTGTATATTCATAGTGGATTATATATACAAGTATATATTATTAAACTTGTAATAATATATATTGGTTAAATAATAAAAATGCCATTTAAGTGTATATATAAAGTAAAAAGGGTTATATTACCAGAATTATTAAATACCTTACTACAATATAATATAATGTTCCATCTCAAAATTAATGTATGCATTTACTATAGCTTAATTAATAGTAATATTGACTTAATAACTATAAGTTCACTTATAAATGAATGGAAGTGATGACTTAAATATTGTTATCTTCTTTAAAAGAAAAACCGACATAACTAAGTAATTAATTAATTACCAGTTGGTTAATTGGGGATTGATAATTAGGGAATTTGATAACATCACTAGGCTATGCCTTAAGTTAATTATCTTAGTTGAAATAATAATAATAATAAGTATTATATTTTATATTATTATTATTATTATTATTATTATTATTATTATTATTTTTAAAAAGAAAGTTAGTCGTAGTTAGTTAGATAACGTATGCTGTGGGTGAAATTTGTCAATTTATTAATTTGTCGTTTTTGAGTTGTTCAAGTCAAATGGCAGTTGTGTACCTTGAGTGGAATTTGTTTTGTCATTTTATAGATTAAGCTTTTCTTGAATTAGGGTATCCTTTTGATGTTTGGCATCGATTGATACATGTCTCTTTTTCAATGACAATCTTATCAGTAACATACCCCACATAATATATGTATATCGACATGTATATACATATGACTTCTACTAGGTTTCAACCCACACATATAGCTAAGTAAACATGCTTTTATTGATACATGTATGTTACCGCTAAGCCATATGCTATTTGAATGGTGATTATATTTATTGTTGTATCCAATGCAGGCTTATGGGAAGGACTTTAGCTCTGACTTTACCCAGAAGAACCATGATTATTGTGCAACCAAACCAGGTGATCACTGAATATTCAAGTTGCTATTTTTAAATAATTTTCTAGCTTATTGGATGTAATATTTATTGAAGTAGTTTTATACTCTAAACCACATATTACGCTTAAATAATGCGCGATATGAGTCTAAATATATCACAATTATTAGACACGTTCCAACAAATAGATATGGAACATATGTTTTTTTAGTGTAGACAAATAGCTAATTATTATATGGATTGATTTAATGTCATGAAGTATGCTTCTAATTTGCTTCAATTTTAAGATTTATGTATTTTGATACCTTATAAATTAGCACAGTTGTTGTCTCAGATCCAGAGTTTATAGTAAATTTTGTAAATGTTGAATCTTTATGCAGTGAGAATGTCACCGTTCAGCTGATATACAAACAACCTTAGAAAAAACTAGATGCTTTGTGGGTTTCTATATAGCATATATCTCGATTAAAAATTATTTTCGGTTCAGATACTGTTGACAAATTTGAAGACAAGATCAGTAGGAAGCCAAATATGGATATGAGTCCGTTTTACGATCAGAATACATCACACCCGTGCCACCTCAGCTCGTCGATCTACTATGGTGGGCAAGATATCTACCCCAATCCTCATGCTACCAAGAACACCCCTGGACAGTACTCATCAACAGTAAGTCATTTATCAATAATTAATGTATCGTACACTTTATTTGTACGCGCGCAGTTGTTTAATTAAAACATAAAAAATACTGACATTTTTTTACCAATCTAGTCTAGAATAAGTACGAAAAGTAATCTAGTAGAAAAGGTATCATGTTTTGAACAAGAATGATTATATTAGTTTTAAAAACTAGCAAGACGCTAGCAGATACAGATCACAAGAAATAAACATTCCTGCAAAGCAGCCTAAAAGAACATGACTTGATGCATCAAGTGAACAAAGGAAACCCTAATCAGTGATTTTGAACCTGAGAGTTGCATTTTTATGTCACATATATATTATACTCAGACTGTTTTGTGATTGCGCGCAGCAGTACAATAAAGATGGAGAAGATGACGGACGTGCTTCAAGAGGAAACTGGTGGCAAGGTACGTAGAACAATCTACAACGTATATCGTCATGGAAATTAAGTTGAATATGCCCGATTTCAAATGATGTTTAGATGCAATGCATGCCCACTGATATGTAACTTCTGAACGATATCGGGTTTTTTTTTTCTTTTTCTTTCTTTTCAGGATCACTTTATTACTGAGATCACACCATCTATATATGGCAAACAAACCTCAAACATTAGTAGGTGAGCTATGAATTTTTATTTTTATTTTAGTTTTGTGATTCTTTTTTATGAAAAATAGTGATAGTAAACCGTTAATTACTTGGTATTATGTACGTAAGCTCATCCATCTTACCGATCTGCAGGACATTTTAGAGGTGGCCGGACGAAAAAGATCGATAGCTTGATATAGATAGGAGAAAGTGTGGATGCGTGTAGTTTTTTATTTTGCATAGAATAATGTACTGAATCGAACGAGTGTGTGTGACTGAAACTTGAAGTAAATTAGTTGCCTGTAAATTTATAGCTGAAGTGTTAATTAAAAGTTGTTAGTTGTGTCTCATATATGGGTGGGTGTTTTAGTGCATCTTATATAGTGTTTCAAACCTACTAACCAAACAAGTACTATACTACTATGGATATCATTCCCGGCCATTCTTTAACAACACTCGATCTATATAAGTGATTGAACTACTATGCTTAATTACCTAGTTTTATATATTTAATTAGTATGAACAAATGCGAATTCTTAATACAGGATAAGATTTTAATTACCTTTTATAAAGCTTGCCCAATTCGTTTTACATCATTTTGCAGAACCATATATTCGAATTGATAACGTACTGTAATTAACGTACCACATAATAGTGAGGTGTCTAATTCAAGCATGAGAATCGTCTTTTTGACTTGAAAAATGATTGGTAGACCTAAATTTATATGATTAAATATGAATCTAAAGATGTGATCGGTCGATTTGAAAACTTGATTTAATGAGATTAAAAAAGAGAAAAATTCAATCAATTAGAACCTTAGACCTAGTCTATCCAAGTAGTTCTGTTTAGTATTACTCTTTTAACTAAAAATTAATTAATAGTATATAGTTATGTCTACTTTTTGTACTTATTATTTTAATGACATATAAATGTTATCGCACAGAAAGTAAGTAAAATTGAAGAGCTACAATTTACAAATAGATGTCTTAGCTAGATACATTTCGGATTGTACTTCCAAACTATCCATTAAATATTTGACTTCCCTCCGTACTACAAAGAAATGAGCTTCACATCGTTACTTAAAACAATCCTCTTCACTTTTTCAATGAAAGTGAGCTAGTTTCTATAACGACAAATCACATCGATAAATGCAAATTTATCCAAATACCATCGTACATGAATATATTTTTTCATACGTCTTTAAGCATAAGCACAAATTGAACATCACTATATATATTATACAAATTTAAAGGTTTTTAAAAGGTGTTTCACGAAATGTCGACATTTAAATATTTAAATTTAACGCAACAATATTATGGTATTATAGCACACTAGTCAATGATGTACGTGGACATCTAAAGTAAACGTAAGTAGATTACTCCCTCCATCTTAAATTTATGGTTTTAGCGTTTCTTTTTATGACTTATTTCTCCACTTTCAAAAGTAACACTACAAAAAAAGTGTTGATTTACCACGCATTATTCTTCACGCTGTTGAGACATAGTTTGTGACAACAGATCTAGCTTGAGATATGACTAGTGTAATTGTTATCACGTATGTATATTGGTTTAGATTTGTAGATGAATATTTATTTTGTTATTAATATTCGTTAAATATATTAGTATATTAAAGTGTTAGACGAATATCGAAAATGAAATAAACATTTATAGCGAGTCGAGATCTCAAGTCGCAAGGCATTGCGATGCGAGATGAGATCTGAACTCGCAGAACGCAACAGGTGACAACGAGCCGAGTTGAACTGGGCTTGGGCCTGTGTGCGAGTCGATTCAACTCGCAGGCCCAATGGCTGCGAGTTGAGACGAGACATATATATGTTTTCATTACGTGAAAACTGTAAGAAAAGAAAGGAAAAACTTTTGCCATTCGATTTGTGCAAACCTGCGAACTCAGTAATCCAGAGAAAAACATATTCTAAAGACTAGACTTTGACAGTTTATCGTTTAAAGCTAAATATTAGTTAACCTAAATGCAAACTTATTCATTATAGTAAGATAACAACGTATTAAGGGATTCCACACCTTAATACTACAGATAACGAAGTTATCGATCCTAGAACTAGGGACTTACATTTGGTATCAGAGCTTTAGGGCTAAATACAAGTAAGTTTGGAGTTTTCGCGATCATTGCATTTGCTTTCGGATTGTTTTTACGTGCATTAGTACATATTAACGATCAAAATCATTCTCTGGATGATTTAAGGTTTGTTTACGAACAAAATTTGTAGTTTCAATCGTAAAAATACCAAAAAATTTCGTTTTCGTGGTTTTTCAGCCGTTTCGCGAGTTGAGATTAGGGTTTCAGCTACGTCTATGAACCAAGTTGAACTTGCGAAATGAACCCAATTTTGCGAGTTGAACCAAGTTGCAAATCGAGTTGAACTTGCGAACTGACTCTAGTTTTTCAAGTTGAACCAAGCTGCGAACCGAGACTACTTGCGAACCGAGATCACTTGCGAGTTGACATCTGTTGCAATCCGAACTGAGATTGGCGAACTGAAGTTTGCGAATCGAGCTGAGATTGCGAATTGAACTGAGTTGCGAATCGAGTTTCATCTGAATTCGCAAGAACAGTCTGAATTTTTAAAGATGTCTGATTTAAGTAAAATGATTGAGATGGAACACGTGGTTGGAAAATCTAATGTTCCACCTAAATTGTTAAGACTTGAAGATTACTACAGTTGGAGAGATAGATTTGAATCTTACTGTAGATTCCATGATCTCTCAATCTGGATGTGTATCAAAACTGGATACACTGCACCTACTAAATGTGTTCAAAATGCCACTGTGGTGATTACTTATCAGAATATGTCTGATCAACAAAAGGACTACAAAGCAGAGAATAAAGCCCATTCTTGTATTAAGATGTGTCTTCCTAAAGAGATCAATCATCAGCTGAAATCTTTTCACACTGCTAAAGAGCTCTGGGAAGCTCTTGAGAAAAGAGGTGAAGGTAGTCCACAAGTGAAAGCTGGCAAGAAGAATCTTCTTAAGAAGAAGTTTACAGTGTTTAAAGCTTTGAAGGGAGAAGATCTTGATGCCTATGTTACCCGTTTCTACCATCTACTGAGTGAGCTAGAAAACCATGAGATTACTGTAGAGGAATTAGAGAAAACCGACAAATTTATTGAGGGTTTGCCTTCTAAGTGGGAAATGCATGGTGTGATGCTCAAGGATAATGAAACAAGATATGCTACCATGACCTTAGAGCAGGTTATTGACAAGCTTAAAAGTTATGATTTCACCAAAAAGTCAAGAGATACCGATTCTGATCAGGTTCAGAACCATGGGTTATATCATGGTAAGACAAATCTTTTGACTGCGTCCTCCAGTTCGACCACTGCCTTGTTAGTTGGTGATACTGGTGAAAATGGTGAAATGATAACTGGGGATATGTGTTTTATTTCCTCATCTGGTAGTGAAGCAAAAGGAAAAGGTACTGAGAAGTCACCTCAAGAGCATCAGAAGATGCCTATGAGTGTGAAATCTGTTGAACAACAACTGTCTGTTCTTGCTTCCTTTGTTGCTTCGTATGAGAATTATATTGATTGTAAAATCAACGATACGATTCTCTTTGATGAAGATTATGATCAGGTAGATCCTGATTATCTTGAAGAAATAAATCTCCAGGATCAACTTGCTTTGTTATCAAGAAGAGTTAAGAATTTCTAAAAGAGGACAGGAAGAAAGGTTGTTGGCAACAGATCAGGGTTTGATAAAACCAAGATCAAGTGTTTTAACTGTCAAGGTTATGGACACTTTGCTCGTGAATGCCAAAGACCTAAGGTAGAAACTAATGGAAAACAAGGTTCGGGGAGTACTCTTGCTTCCAAAGCCTTGGTTGTAAAGCAGTTAGATGGCTCTTATGATTGGAAAGCTCAGTATGAAGAAGCTTTGATGGCTGAGATTGATGATCAAGAGAGAACTGCTGATACAATGTCCTACATGCCTACTGATGTAGAACAACGAGTAGAGGTGCCTGAGTCTGAAATGAAAGCAAGTGATGATGATGTGATGTATATGGATTCAACTCAAGAAATGAGTCCAGAAGAGTTTGTGGCACACATGGCTGAAGTTCAAACAGATAAGAAAAAGGTATGTCTTGATATTCTTACTCTTGCTGATATCTGTTATTTAGTTACTGATTTACAATCTCAGATTAGTATGTTAACTGTTTCAAATAGCAATTTGTTGTCCCAATTGAATGTGGATAGAGAATCTTATAAGACTGTTAGATCTGAACTTGACCTAGCCCATATGGATGTGCGAAGATTAATTGATGATAAACAGGCCTTAAAAGATAAGATTAAGTCTGATACTTCTGATAGAAAAGCTCTTAGAGATACCATAAATGAAAAATCAGTTATCATAGATGGTCTCTACATGAACATTAAAGACTTAAATGAAACAGTTGCTTGTAAGGATCAGGAAATAACAAATCTTAATCTGAAGTTTGTTGAGCAAAACCGTAAGCTTGAATCTTATAAAACTATTGAAATGGATAAAATGTTTGATGCTCAACGTAATGTAAATGACAAGACTGGGATATGATACAATGATGTAGCCCCTCCTTTTAATGCCAATTACACTCCTATTCCTGAAGATTCTGAAATGGTTGAGGTTAATCCTGAGGTTGTAGTAACTAATGAGTCTGATAAATCTGAGGCACAGAAGAATGTTGTTAAGAATCTATCATCAAATAATGGTAAGATTTCACCTATCACCAAAATACAATTTGTATCAGGTGGAGTGATAAATGATACTAAGACTGATGATAAGGTTAATAAGGAACAAACACCTGAATCTTTAGTGCCTAAGACTCCAAATGAGAAAGCAAAAGTTAATAAATCATGAAAGTAGATGTCATATTTCAAGTGTCACCAAAAGGGGCACGTAGCTTCTTGTTGTCCAAATAAGAAATTGGAAGCATCACATAAGCTTGTGATTGATGAAAATACACCGACTAACTCTAGTTTGAATGTGGATAGGTTAGATACCAAACCTATGTTAGGTAATAAACTTGTTAATGTTCTTAAAAGAAATGGTAATCATAGTGTCTCCCCACCTAAACCTAAACGGCCATATACTCGAAGTAACAATTCTTCTAATAAGCTTAGGGATATGACACCGTCAAGGTTTAGAACTCAAAGTAGAAATCACAGTCATTATGAGAGAGGTTCTACTTCACAAACACATGAGTTTAATTATAATTATAATAATAGAACTCTTAATTCAGTGCCTAGGAGGTTCTCCTCAAATTCACCTGTTAAGGCTGATCGTCCACAAACTCAAGCATCTTCGAAAGTAACCAAAGCTCATGATGTGAAGAATGGTTATTTTAAAGAGCTTCAGTTTGTTGATGATAAGGGACAAACCAAGACCGTAATGGCTTGGGTCCCTATTGACAACTGATTGTGTTATGTGTTGTGTGCAGGAGCCTACTGTGAACAAGGATAGCTGGTGGTATGTAGACAGTGGATGCTCAAGGCACATGACTGGAGAACGAAGTCTACTAAAGGACTTCAAAGAAGGTTTCAAACAAAAAGTTAATTTTGCAGGAGACAAAGGAGGAGTTATTACGGGAAATGGAAAAGTTTCAAATGGAACTTTGACTCTAGAGGATGTGAATTATGTTGAAGAACTAACACACAACCTAGTGAGTGTTTCCCAAGTCTGCGATAAAGGTCATCCAGTTCATTTTAATAAAAAGGAGGCTTTAGTTTTGAAGCCAGGCTTCACAATTCCTGAAGAATGGATATTGATGAGGGCACCAAGGAAGAAGGACATCTATGCTATAAACATGGGGGTTTCTAACTCTTCAATGGTGTCTACATGTTTATTATCCAAGGCCTCAGAAGCAGATGCATTATTATGGCATAGGAGAATGGCACATCTGAACTGGAGAAAGATGAATTTCATAACCAAAAATGGGTTAGTTCTAGGTGTACCACAAAAACATTTCGAGTCTGAAGATAAGTGTGTTTATTGCATGAAAGGAAAGCAGCACAAGAAACCACACAGATCTAAGACTGAAAAATCAATCTCCTCACCATTTGAATTGCTACATATGGACCTCTTCGGCCCTATAAGCAAGAGAAGTCTAGGTGGCAAATGGTACTGTTTGGTTGTCACAGACGATTATTCTAGATTCTCATGGGTGTTCTTTTTGGGATCTAAGGATGAAACTCCTGGAATTCTAATTGAGTTCTTTGATCTAGTAGAGAATGTCTATAAGACGAGAGTGAAGCGTATTCGTAGTGACAATGGAACAGAATTCAAAAACTCAACGTTGAATATCTATTGCTTAAGCAAAGGAATTATTCATCAATTCAGTGCACCTTATGAACCTCAACAGAATGGTGTAGCTGAAAGGAAGAATAGAACGTTGATAGAAGCTGCTAGAACAATGCTTGCTGATTCAAGGCTTACTGTTATCTTTTGGGCAGAAGCAGTGAATACATCATGTTATGTTCTAAATAGAGTTCTTACGGTCAAAAAGCAGAAAAAGACTTGTTATGAGCTTTTGAACAATAAGAAACCAAACTTAAAAGGACTTGAACCCTTTGGAGTTTCTTGCACTATATTAAAAACTGGTCATCAAGCTAAATTTGGTGAGAAGGCTGACGAAGGATTCTTCCTAGGTTATATGCCTAATTCGCCAAACAAGAGAGTTTTTAATAAAGTTACGGGCCGTTTGGAAGTAGTGTATAACATTGAAGTTACAAGCTACACACCAGATGTGCATAAGGGCTTAGATTGGCAATCTGATTATTCTGATCTTTTTGCATCTTTTAAAGTTCATGTAAGTGATTTTATCAGTGATTCAGAGATTTCTGAACATTTATTGTCTGGAAATGAGGATATTGGCCACACTCCAACATCGAATGATCAATCTTCTACAGTCAAGACAAGTGCTGATCCAAATCAACCATCTACTAGTGGATATCAAAGATCCAAAGTAAATACACCTTTAGATGAGGAAGAGCTGCTGCAAGACTTAGTGGATGATATCATTACTCCACTTAGAGAATTAAGAATATCTTCTGATATTGATAATTCACAGCCATCCAGTGAGGAGGTACCAGATTTGGATAACACACCTGAACCTCATAGTACTCATGATATAGGTACTAATTTGGAGGATGAAATACCGGTTGAACCGGTAACAGTTACTCGGACTAGCAAGAATCATCCACCTGAGAATATCATAGGTGATCCTCAAATACCTATGTTAACTAGAGGACAAGTTAAAGCTAGTATTTCTGATAACCAAGTTCACCCAAGCTTGTATTCTGAAATGAAAGAGACAGAGATTTCTAATCAATGTCTATATTCACGCTTTATCTCACAAGTTGAGCCTAAAAATGTTCAAATGGCTATAAAGGAAAGTTCGTGGGTGGAAGCAATGCAAGAAGAACTATCTCAGTTCTCAAAATTACAAGTATGGGAGTTGGTTGACCTTCCTAAGGGAGAGTATCCAATTGGAACTAGATGGGTATTTAAGTGTAAGAGAGATGATCGGGGTGTCATTACTCGCAATAAAGCTCGTCTAGTGGTTCAAGGGTTTAATCAACAAGAAGGAATAGATTACAACGAAGTGTTTGCACCAGTTGTTAGGCTAGAAGCAATTAGAGTATTCTTAGCATTTGCCTCATTTAAAGGTATAAAAGTTTATCATTTGGATGTTAAGAGTGCCTTTTTGTATGGCAAAGTTGAAGAATTGGTGTATGTTTCACAACCACCAGGGTTTATTGATCCTGACTATCCAGAAAGAGTATATCGATTGAATAAGGCTCTATATGGATTACATCAAGCACCTCGGATGTGGTATGGAACACTATCAACGTATCTACTTGAGAATGGATTCACAAGAGGATCAATTGATAGTACACTTTTTGTAAAGTGGAACAAGAACGACTTTCTACTTGTGCAAGTGTATGTTGATGACATTATCTTTGGATCTTCTGATGAAAAGATGTGTCAAGAATTTGAGAAAGTCATGAGAAAAAGGTTTGAGATGTCTGCAATGGGAGAATTGAACTTCTTCTTAGGATTGCAAGTTGAACAAAAGAAGGATAGATTCTTTATTCATCAATCTAAATATACATATGAGCTATTGGAACGCTTTAAGATGGATGAAAGTAAGGTCTACAATACTCCAATTCAAGTCAATCATAAACTTAGACCAAATACATCGAGTGATAGCGATGTGGATCCAACTCTTTATAGAGCCATGATCGGATCACTAATGTATTTGACTGCCTCTCGGCCTGACATTATGTTTGCTGTTTGTATACGCGCAAGATATTAGGCTAATCCAAAAGAGTCACATATGCAAGCTGTGAAATGGATCTTTCGTTACCTCAAAGGGAAACCGAAGCTGGGACTTTGGTATTCGGCTGATGGAGACTTAGATCTCATAGCTTATACTGATTCGGATTATGGAGGATGCAATCAGAATAGGAAATCTACAACCTGAGGATGTCAATTCGTAGGAGGTAGATTAGTATCCTGGCAGTGCAAGAAGCAAAGCTCAGTAGCCATTTCTACATGTGAAACTAAGTATGTTGCAGCTGGCAGATGTTGTTCTCAAGTACTTTGGATCCAACAGCAACTGCGGGATTATGGGTTAAACATAACCAATACTCCTATGATGATTGATAATGAGTCAACAATGTCGATCACCAACAATCCGATGAAGCACATTAAAACTAAGCACATTGATATTCGACATCATTTTATTAGAGACTGTGCTGAGAAGAATTTGATAAAGTTAGTTAAGGTTCCGTTATTGGATAACTTAGCAGACTTATACACAAAGGCGTTCGACAGAGCAAGATTTGAGACGTTGGTTCAACTAAACGGAATGAGAAATCCAGAGTGATTAGTCTTCCAAGGGTATTTTTGTAATAGTTAGAAGTACATTTTATGTTTTTATTAAAAAAGGGGGGGGGGGCGTATGGCATTCATTTGCTTTTTACCTAAGGGGAATCGCCTCCAATAAAAGAACAACAGTAGTTCTTTTAGAAAAATGTTTAAGTTTTTACTTGCAAAAACTATGGGAGATGATAGTACATTAGGAGAATAAGCTTCACAATAATAAACTTAAGTCCTAAGTATGATGTGTTAATAGGTTCAATTAAAGCTACATTAGAACTACAACGGTTCTATCAGGTATGTATTTATATTTATTTGATTATACACCTATATCCACAAGTTATAATTTGCATGTTTTAAATGACTAGACAGCTTCATTATATGATGTACTGGTAGACAAATTATATAAACATCTCTAAGCATTTAAGAAATTTTAATATACTTGATTGATATCTAGTGTTTCTATTATATGGTGCATGATATAAGTCTTAATTGTTGACTGATAGCATTCACATACACTGTAATTATAAAGCTGTAATATGACAAATAGTAACAATATGGGTATTAACTTAATTACTGGTGACTTTGTTGTACTGAGTACAGACATGAAGCCTTTAACTAAATTGATATTCTCAAATGTATTTTGAATCATGCTAAAAGGGATTCTCAATTGTACTAAGTACAGACATGGAAAACATAGCATCTTCAAAGTATGTTTGATATTTGTCTAAATTCTAAATTCAAGTGTTAGTTCGATAAACCTCTACCTTAAATCTAAAGAAATCAGTGTTATATGTGTTGCTTGAATTCTTCATGTCATATCTTAGAAAACACTTGGTAATATTCATACTCACAATAATGGTGTTGCTTAGATATGTGAGTATAATTTGTTTATGTGGATCATAATATTGGTAATCATCTTGAACTGTCTATAAGAAAATATTCACTTAAAGTGAATAAATATGTTTTTATTAATTATGCTATGTGGATAAAGGTACTTAAGATATAATTTTATAAATATAAATGAATAGATGATAAAATTAGTTGTAATTCTATTGCAATTTATTTGAATTTCATGAGGTATGTATATTAACAATCTACTTAGCCTTTTAATAAATTTAAATAGTTTGTTCTTTCTAATATGATCCCTAAGCAGATAAACTCTTATTCAGTTTATTTATGTACTTTATTTTTCCGACTGATTAATAAAATGGTACTTGATACCACTATTAGTTTATATGTTTCGTACTTAATTTTATTGTATATAAAGTTGTTTTATCTTTCTTTTAAATGAGTGTTACCCTTTGGAATTAAATTAAACTAGTTATCTTATATCCGTGTTGAATAAACGTAACAAATACAAGTGAAAAATAATTTTTATTTTAGACTTGTATGCTATATATGGGTTTTATTTTATACTTAGTATTTAATTCGCATTTTAATTTAATTATGCGAGTTTGACTAGTCAAACCTACGGATCGAGTTTAATCTCTGCGAACCGAGTTAAAACTTGCGAATCGAGTACAGGGTATAAATGTGAAGGTCAAACGAGTCAAACCTTCACCGAACCCATTTCACTTTTGCGAGTTCACTTAGACTTGTGAATCGGCTATACGGCGAAACGAGGCGAAACACAGTGTTCATTTGATTTCGATTTCACGAGTACGGGATGGAGTTTTACAATCCGTAGCTTTTATACAATTTCGTTTTGCGATCATTTTGAGGTATAAACCAATGGATTTCACCGTTTATTTAACTCGAAATCGAAGTTTTTATATAATTAGGGTTTCGGTTTGGAACTTGATTGATTCGCATAGAGTTAGGGCATTAATTAACAAGAATCTTTAGGGTTTATGTTAGTCGAGTCTTATATAGTGAGAATACATCGATTGATCGTGTTTAAATTGACAAAATCATCGATTTTTAGTTTCAACTCGCAGCGGCAGTTTATGCTGCGAGTCGAGTTCTTGACTCAACTCGCAGAACTAGTTTAAGCGAGTTGAGATGAACTTGCGAGATTGACCTTGCGAGTTGAACCTTATTTCGTTGACTTGTTGACTTGCGAACTGAGTAGGTTTGCGAATCGACTTGCGAGTTGAGTTGTGAACTGACTTGAGTTGCGAGTTGACATATATGCGAATCCAGTTGCGAGTTCAGATTGAACTCTGCGAGTTCAAATAATTTTTTCTATTTTTTTAAATTTGCAAATTGCAATTTCACCTTTTAATGTAATAAGTGGCACTTTCAATTACATCTAACTACATCTTACGACTTAAAAAGTTCACTAATATATGTTTCGACGTGAGAATTATATATTAACACGTAATAACATATATTGTATATATACGACTTTGGATTTGATAATTCTTAGTTATATATATTTATTTAATTTATGACTAACATGAAATAAGTTAAATATATTTTATATAAGACTTGAGATAATTATGTAACAAGTTATATATTCTATATTTAGACCTACGATGTTTGATGAATTTTGATTCATAAAACATTATAGTGTAAAATTTAGTTAATGTTGTTAACGTGCATTAATTGTTTTTGTCATTTGTGTGTGTTTTTATACAGATATGGCGTGACAATTTGATAAAGGTCATAATATTCTTGTTGATCTAGATCTTACGGCACGCGGAGCTGTTAAAGTAGCTCAAGTGCTGACATTTTTTGCACGTTCACGCATTAGATATGCGCTTACAGAGTCTCCACAGACCTCTCAGTCAATACTGAACGATTTTTGGACAGATATTCAGTATGATGAGAACGTCAACCCACCGGTTATTCGCGCAACGGTCAATCAACAACCGATTGTGTTTTCTGCATCTGATCTTCGTCAGATTCTACGGCTGGGGACAGTAGACCAAGAAGATGGTCCGACTGAGTACCCTATGGATTTTGTTGAGGGTGCTTTAGGCCGTATGGGGTATATGGGTGAACGAAGAGGACGTCAATTCCTTAAGGCCCTAGTTATTGGGCAATGGAGATTCTTATGGCATGTCATAGTCACAGTTTTTGGACCGAAGAAGGGCGGTTTTGACGAGTTGAGCCCTGCTCTTGTATCGGTCGTGCTGTCACTGGTTTATAATAAAGCATAAAGTTTTTGTGATTATATTTTTGGAGAGCTGGTACGCCAGATATCGGGAACTGTTAGATCAAGATTTTTGATCTACCTGAGGTTCTGCATGCTGATCATCCGTTCTCGGATTGCTGATCTTGTTATCCCTGAGCCCTATTTACGTGTTGATACTATTGCGCTCAGAGGTTATAATGCTATGTTCCAGCAGACTATTCGCCGGGAAGAATATGTCAAGCTTGAGATCCGTGATCTTTTTGGCTATATTCTCGATGTGGGTAATGTTACGCCACCAAATAATGGTTGGTTGGGTGTTGATGATGCATCTCTTATTGTTCCTGAGCCTGCTGCTAATGTGGTTCAACCTGAAGATCTACAAGAGCTCCTTGAGGATGTTTTGATACAGGCTGATCAGGCTGGGGTACAAGTAAACCCAGAGGTTGCTGCACAGGTTGTGCAGGAGGTGCTAGTACAGCATGATGATGCTACTGATCCTGTTTTGCAGGCTATTGAGCATTATGTTGCTCCTACTGAGGTATATTATATAAAAATATAGATACTTAGTTGATAGATTCTATTATTAATCATAAAAGTATAATATAATTATATAATGATATTGATATAGATATTTAGATGATTAGGCAGTATATCTGATCAAAAAATATAAATATGATTATACTCAGGAAGCTGAGACTGCAGACCCAGAGCTTGTAAGACCTGAGGGTGAGCAGGGACAACAAGATAGATCTGAGCTTTTATCTCTGAAGGTAATATATCATATTAATCTTACATATATATCGAACTTGTATGATAGAGCTTTTATGCTAATCATAAATGTTTAATATATTTACTATTCAGGATACTGTTGTTGGTACTTCTGGTGGAAAAGATGGTGAGATTGAATCAGATTCTTC
Organism: Pseudognaphalium luteoalbum; assembly: GCA_963422505.1. NCBI lineage: Eukaryota > Viridiplantae > Streptophyta > Magnoliopsida > Asterales > Asteraceae > Pseudognaphalium > Pseudognaphalium luteoalbum. The sequence goes on along the minus strand of OY730192.1, from coordinate 83,560,073 downwards.
TACTGATTCTGATGATGTCAGACCCATTTCACCTCCAGCTGGACAAATTTTTTATGGTTCACGGTTGATGCCTGATCCGGCTGTGAAGGAAAAATGTAAGGCTAAAGAAGTCGATCCTGACTTCAGTATTCTTGATGAAGGTCCTGAGGTGGCTGAGACCCCTCTGATTACTCAACGCAGAAAGCATTCTAGGACTTTGATTATTCAAGATGGTAAGTTTTATTTAGAGTTAGATACTCTTAACTTGTTGTTTATCAGGAGTTCAACTGAGACAGTTAATTCTGTGACAGTTTCTTGAGATACACCGCAGGTGTATTCTATGACACCGGTGGTTACTGAACCAGTATCTGTACCACCTGAGGTATGAGATAAACATTTAGTACTACAAGTGTTATATATATAATTAGAGATTGAGAGAGAGTTATCTGTAACAATTACTTCTTTATTTGTATCTAACTTTACAGGCTGAGAAAATGCTAGAGTCAACGGAACCAGGAATGGTCTCCCAGACTATTGAGAAGGGAGTTGCTGGATTAGTGCATGATGCACAGTTTCTAACTAACAAAGCTAGTAGATTTGCAGCTAGTCTTCTCACGAAAGCTTTATCTGAAGCCATTCCACCGCTGACACCTGAGTCTCATGTTTCTTCACTCACACCACCTGGACCATCTACTATCTCTGTTACTCCTACGACTGAAGTTGAAAGGATTACATCCTTAGAGTCTAGAGTTAAGGAGTTAGAGAAGCTTACGTTACAAATTCCAGAGTTGGTAGCTCAGAATCTTCTATTTGCATAGCAGATTACTCAACAGAGTACATCTTACAAGACACTGCTGGAGACTCATACCACATTGTTAGATGATTTTACTTCTCAGCGACTGAAGCTTGATTCTTTAGAACGATTAGTGTTAAGAGTGAATTCAGGACAGTCAGCTCAGGAGGAGATAATGGTATATTCAGAGTCTTCCAAAGAAGATGAGCTGAGAAAGAAAAGAGATCAAGACAAAGATGATGATCCCAGTGCACCAAAAGATGGTGAGCCGACTGGTCCTTCAAAGACTAGTGAGCAAGCTAATGTTCAGGGGGAGTCTGGTGTTAATAAGAGTGGAGATGGTGCTGGTACAAGTACTGCGGGTACAAGTGAAGTTGGTATGTAACACCCCCAAATTCGTTGATTGAGTTTAGCGGAATCATTTAGTTAAGTATGGGGAGTGCCACAATACACCGTACACGTATCAGAGCTTATAATTACAACAAAACATAATATATTAAGATGCCAAAAGTAATAGTTACAAAGTTTACGATTCATTGAATCCTATAAGTTGAAAAGTAATTAAGTTACAAAAGTAGATTTCGTAAATATGACTAAACAACTTAGTTATATAAAAGAAATCCAATTGTCAAAAGTTGGCATCCTATTCCTTCAGGGGTCGCCTACGTTCCATGTATGTAGGATGTCTTACATGCAGATAATTCCCTGAAAAACATAGTAAAAGTCAACAATGAGGTTGAGTGAATTCACAGATTTTCTGTTTGCAATAGTTGAATCAAGTTTGTAATCACAGTTGTTGAAACAAATACGTTCACAAATAGTTATTGCCATAATAGTTAAGTAAACGTTTTGTGGAATGTTATCCAAATATAGTTCGGTTGGGATGTTGCCCAAAATACAGTTTGCATGGGATGTTACCCAAAATACAAGTTGCAATACGTTGCTGGTTGTTCTCCAGCGTTTCCAAAACGGTACCGGTTGTTCTCCGGTCAAAAGATGCACGGGTCGTTCTCCCATCCGAACTCGGCCAGTCATTCTCTGGCAATAAATACTGCTGGTCATTCTCCAGCGAAACACAGTATCGGTCGTTCTCCGGTAAAAAGACGCACGGGTCGTTCTCCCGTCCACTTGGCTAGTCGTTCTCAGGCACTAAAATACGTTGCTGGTCGTTCTCCATCGAAACACAGTACCGGTCGTTCTCCGGTCAAAGGACGCACGGGTCGTTCTCCCGTCCACTTGGCTAGTCATTCTCTGGCACTAAAATACGTTGCTGGTCGTTCTCCAGTGTTTACATAAAAGTACCGGTCGTTCTCTGGTTTACCAAACAAGTTTTATCACGTTTATAGTATGAAAAGGTTGTTTCATAAATACCAGTTTTGTTGTAAGAGTTCTATAACACCCCAAGATTTCAACACATATATATATATATATTTTTTATTATCATTTCGGAAGCGTTATCCCATTCAATAAAGTTTATAGCATTTATATAAACTTTAAACCATTACTAAGTATTATACTATTACAACTTAAACATATATAGTTACAAAACAGTTTTTCTATTTGGGTATTACTTCTAAAACATTTTAATCCGCAAAATGATCAGAGTTTCTACCGTCAAACATTTCTTCAAACGATCACTACTTTCCCAAATATCCCAAAAGCTAACCTGCAAAAGTATTGTGGGGGATTAGCACGAAGCTAAGTGAATAAACTAAGTCTTACAATCTAACTTAGCATAACAATCAATTCACAACAATTAACTTCAAGAAACAATCAAATAGAGGATCGGTGGTTCTTGAGGTATCCTCAGTCCGCGGTGATCCTCCAAGAACACTTAATACAGAGATTTTACCGATAGTTTATTGCTATCTTTAATCATTATGGACTAATTCACAACGAATGTTCATCCGGTCCATAAAGATTAACCTATAGCAACTAAACCCAATATAATTGACCTCTATCATTCCAAACTATCATGGAATTAATCACTAGCAATCAAGTAATCCATCAATTAATAAATTCAATCAATCAATCTATTATTAAATCATCAATAAAGCAATCAATAATATAAACTTAAAATTGATGTAACTAACTGTTAACACCAAAATCAAATTGTGAGAATTAGTCCACTCACCGATACCTCAGCAGTTGCAACACTCAGTTTCTTATCACTGAGTCTTTGTTTTTATCTGAAATATCACATAATAACAAATTAGTAACTTGTCATTAACAAAATAGTATTTACAATATTGATAAATCTTACACATAAGTAACCATATAATACATATGTATATGGTATATATTTAAGTTCACAGTTTAACTTAATCATCAAAATACAACAGACAAACGCGATCCGGGTAAATGCTTGTGATCGCGTTCCCCTTAAGAAAAATTTCTGTTACTGAATTACACTGAGCAACGCGATCATGAACAAGAGGCTGGATCGCGTTCGTCCTTTGAAAACTTTCTGTGATTGATTTGCACTTGGCAACGCGATCCAGGTAAATGCTTGGGATCGCGTTCCCAAGAGTAAAATCCGTCCTAAATCATTTATAACTAGTGAACGCGATCCTAGCTAGGGTTTGGGGATCGCGTTGAGCTGTTCTTCAACTCAAGAACAGACCGACTATTGCCCAGCTCGAACCAAAACTCAATTCTTTACCAAAATGACATCAAATTCGAATTTAAAAGCTATCAAAGGCTCAAATAACTTCAAGTAACATCATATCAATATAATTAACAACTTCAATCACTAATTTTCTACCATTTCATTCGTTAACCTAATATCCTTCAATCAAACTATATATATATCAAATGAACACTTCAAATACTTACAATTATAGAAGAAGAAGATGATATACTCTGATATAAGTTCCCCAAATCACAGATTCTTGATAGTTAAGAGATTTCTAGCTTGATTTGGACTTAATTTCATATGACACTTCAAAATTTGTAAGAAAGAAATCACAGGAAGAAGATGAAGGTCGGGTTAAATCCAAACCCAATTTTTATATCACAGTGTAATTATAATACCCGTTCTAACTCTATAGTCTGGAACCTAAATTTCAAATGCGAGAAAATTATTTTATTTTACCGTCATCTAAATTTATTTAAAGTAAACAATATTTCATTAGTCACAACATTACCTGAAACTTATTTTCCTATTAAATTTACAATCAAACACATATAATAACATATACTACTTATAAAAGCTAAAGAAAATACCTGTTTCTCCTAGGCCCGATTTGAGGATGTTACAAGGTCAACAGTTCAAAGTACTCAAATCGTGCGAGTAAACAAGTATGATAAACAATCATGTAAGCAAAAGCAGTTATGGCGATCAATAAAGCAGTTGACTATGTTTTTCACCCCAAGTTGAAAGCGGTAAAACAGTTAAAAGTGGGGCTGTGAACTCACCTGTTGAGTTGAGTATGTTCGAGTGCTAGCAAAGCCTAAAGCCCAAGAAGTCTAGTCGAAATCTCCTAACACCCTAAACGTATGAGAATTAATGAGTACGTGGAGGTCTATGTTTACCATCGATGCTAGTGTTCGTACAACCAAGTTATGTCCAAGTGTTTGTCCGATGTTTATGTTTGAAGTTTTGAAAATGTATACGACTCGTTGGTGATAGTTTGAAATCGACATTTCAATATTATAAGTGTGTTTGTAATGTTTATAAAGTTCGTGTATTGTATCATATGTAAATATTCGTTTCCGGTTAAGTTCGACACTTGATGGGAAAAAGATTTGCAAGTTTTCTGTTTTATGCGTCACTTAAGGGCGTCACTTGCCTTGGGGGTAGCGACACTTAGGAAGTGTCGCATAAAATAGTAGGTTCTGTATTATTAGCGTCACTCGAGGAAGTGACGCATATGGGGCGTCACTTAAACAAGTGACGGGTACAAGTGTCGGGTCAAAATCAGTATTCGAGTATAGGCGTCACTTAGGCGAGTGACACATGGTAGTGACGGGTAGAAGTGTCGGTGTAAGTGTCGGAAAAAGAGGGTTTGTAGCGTCACTTAGCGAAGTGACGCAAAAAGAGGGCTTTATGCGACACTTAGTGCGTCACTTAAGTGACGCGGTACTGTTTTTGGGCCTGATGCGTCACTTAGACTGTTCGTAGATCAGTTTGCAAAAATGAGATTTAAGCTTCGATTTGGACATAATCAGTTGATAAAAACACTAAAACATGACATATTAAGTATTACAAACATGAGATATCAAAGAAATTAATGAGATTTAAGAGTTTGCGGGATTGTCGGGATCTTACAAAGTTGTCGCGAGAGAAATCCGAAAAGATGAAAAGGTAGAGCTCGACTCCATGATCGTTTTTCTCTAAATGAGTGAGGTGATTTATGGAGGTTTGATGATAGTTTTTGGTGGTTTTTGTGATGGTGGTTTGGTTGTTTTTGGGTTGGTGGTTTTGAGAGAGAGGAAAGAGAGGAGATGGTGATGAAATAAAATGAAAAAGAAATGGGTTGGGGTGGGGGTTTGGGCTGACTTTGTCAAAGAGAGGAGAGGGAGTTTTGTCCCAATTTTGTGGTATTTAACCCGTGTTCGTTTACCCGATCGTTAAATGTCAAGGTATTTTTAATTGGTAATTTTTAAATACGTCTTCGAATATATTTTTACTTGAGATATTTTATAAAAATAATTTAATTGAGTTATAATATTTTAACTTTGTTTTGTTTTGGTTTTGAAATAATGTTATACGTTACAAAATACTTTGTAAATATTCTCAACATAATAATAAATAATAACGTTATTTAATATTTCGTTTTATCAAATAATGTTGTTCACCAACAGTCCAACAGTCGTATATTTTTGTCGCGTTGTTTAAATCGTTCTGTACATAATTACAACTAATTATGAATAAGTAATACTACGCGTATTAGCTAGTTGGGCTTTGCTAGACTTACCTCTAAAAGCAGTTGTGAATTCACTCAAAGTTAGGGAAGTAGCCTAAAATGTAAATGTTTCGTGTACGTAGTCGCGTTTAAATTTGCGGGGTGTTGCATGGTAAGATAGCTTAGACTTGTGTAGTTATTTGTATTTTGGATTTAGTTGAATTATGATTGTAAATTATAATTGTAACTGAATAATTGTAACTTAATATTTTTTGGTAATATATTAGGCTTGAGATTATATTTACAAGTTAAATATATTAGAAATTATATAAGTTATATATGATACATAGAATTGTGATCGATAGTCTTCTGACTCATTGTGTAGTCGAGCGGCGAGTTCTAATTAGTTTTGGCGGTCAAATTTCTATGGTAATTTACATATTTTAGACTTGAGAGTTGGTTATAACTGACAAGTTTAATATGTAAAAATTTTAACTAGACAAAGATATATAATTTAAAGATATAATTGAAAGTTAAGTTTTTAGAAAGATAACGGTTCAATTAAGTCTTGGAATTATATAAGTTAATTAATTGTAAGCTTAAATATTTGGTGTTTATACACAAAATATTAGAGTTTAAGTTTAATTAACATTTGTTAAGTGTTTTATAAAAGACTTAAGAAATCTTAGATTGATTCAGGGTAATCAATAAAAGATTTATAAGTTATTAATTGCGTTTATGTTATGGACTAATTACACAAAAGGATTAATAAAGAAATTCTTAGATTGATTCAAGGAAATCAATGAAGGAATTTAGATTGTTAATAGTTATTTGTGTTTATGTTTTCTAGGGATTGTAATGCTTGATCTATCAGATTCGGAAGATGATTTTCTAGATGAGATAGATGAAGACATTAATTATGATTTAGAAGAAGGAGAATTTCAACCACCTGAAGATTGGATTGCTGTTTCAGAGATTGAGCTAGACATGGGTGTAGAGATTTAGATGCAAATATAGATGAACACCATGTGAGCCCATCTAGAACAGAGATTGTGATTGAAGATGAAGAAGGTCCTAAAGTTGTCGATGTAGATGAAGATGTTGATGACTCAACTGATTATGAAGAAGAGATTCTTGATAAGCATAAAGACAATCCAATATTCAGACCTTTAGAGAAAATAAAGAAGAAAAAGGTTGGAGTTTTGGAGGTTGATATCACAGGAAAATGTGAAGCGCGTAGAGGGATTATCGGTTGGTATTTTAACTCTGACCTGAAGCTTTTTACGATTAAAAGGTTTGACGGAGTTGAATATTTTGAGCGAAAGCTTGCAGTCTTTAGTTCTCTACCTAAGTATGAGATTCGAGACTTGGCTATATTATCTTTGAAGAATCCAGATATTGATTTTGTTGGACGATATGTAGAACATATAATCAAGACTGAGGTTCGTTCAGGAAAGTTTGAGAAGATTAAGCCAAGGAATGGAAAAACGATAAAATTACAGGAGAGAAGTCAAAGGACTGGTAGGAGAAGAAGAAAGAAAGTTTATCCAGCTGTCAAGTGTGTTCAGCAGATTCCACTGAAGACAATGCCACAGGATATTCTGGGAAATATGAAAAGTTGGCATGTGGATTCAGAAACTGGAAAAGCTATCATGGTTGAAGCTGATGATGAAGTTGAAGCTGGTGAATGTGAAATTTTCAAAGTCTATGATCATCGTCACCTAATGAATATGTCAAAGAAAGATATATTGAAGTTGAATGAAAATAGAATACTTTGTACTGAAGGATGGGGTGACATAGCACGAGATTATCAAATGATGATTAAGACATGTATGAAGATGAAGATCTATGCAGGTAGTGATATTTACAAATGAAGACCAAAGACAACTTGAAGATAAAGACACTAGAGCTATTGTCAAGGGGGAGTTTGTTGAGACATAGTTTGTGACAACAGATCTAGCTTGAGATATGACTAGTGTAATTGTTATCACGTTTGTATATTGGTTTAGATTTGTAAATGAATATTTGTTTTGTTATTAATATTCGTTAAATATATTAGTATATTAAAGTGTTAGACGAATATCGAAACTGAAATAAACATTTATAGAGAGTCGAGATCTCAAGTCGCAAGGCATTGCGATGCGAGATGAGATCTGAACTCGCAGAACGCAACAGGTGACAACGAGCCGAGTTGAACTGGGATTGGACCTATGTGCGAGTCGAGTCAACTCGCAGGCCCAGTGGCTGCGAGTTGAGACGAGATATATATATGTTTTCATTACATGAAAACTGTAAGAAAAGAAGGGAAAAACTTTTGCCATTCGATTTGTGCAAACCTGCGAACTCAGTAATCCAGAGAAAAACATATTCTAAAGACTTGGCTTTGACGGTTTATCGTTTAAAGCTAAGTATTAGTTAACCTAAATGCAAACTTATTCGTTATAGTAAGATAACAACTTATTAAGGGATTCCGCACTTTAATACTACAGATAACGAAGTTATTGTAACACCCAGTTCTCGGGTCTAGTAGTTCTATAATATTTTTCTGACTTTAAATCATTATTTAATGTGTTAGGAAATATTTAGTTGAAGTTTATTTGAAAATAATTGGGAAAAGAGTTACATAATTTATTGTGACAAGTAAATTGTTAATTGTTTTAATTTAATTCAGTTGACGGTAAAATAAAATAATGTTTCCCCGTAAATGTTTTTAAGTTCCAGGCAATGACAAGTACGGGGAATGAAAATTAACCAATTATATGTTATACTCTATATTGAGTCGGTTTAAACTAAAACTTATCTCCTGTATACATACACATACACGACATACATACATACATACAGGAAGAAACTTTGAATCAATTCAAACAATCATCAAATTGAAGCTCCAGAACTCGAACTCAAGCCTCTTTAATCATCCTAATCAAGGTATAATCTTGTGTTCTTCATTTTCTAAAATCTAGAATTTAGGGGTTTTGGTGTTCTTGATCAAAATCCGAAATTAGGATTTCAAAAGTGTAAATTGAGGTTAGTTAAGCTTCAATAACATGTATTAATCATTCCATCATCATTATAAACATGTTGTAATTGCTAATTCTTGAATTTAATGTAAACCCTAGAAAATGGGTTTTGTGTATTGGATTTAATTAGCATGATTGAAGTGAAATTGAAGCTTGAATAGATGATATATGATGATTGTGGATATTGTTTGATGTAAGACTATGTATAACATTGATTTTTAGCTCGAGTTGTGTAGTTTTTGGGGGTTAGTTAGGCTTGGACAGCAGGGTTTTAAACCTGCAGATCGCAGGAAGTGAAGAATAAGCCGGCGGCTTGATGAGCCAAGCCGGCAGGTTCTATGTTGTGTTGGCAAAACGGCGGCTCAAAGACCCAAGCCAGCGGCTTGAGACCTTAAGTCGGCGGGTCCTAGACCCTCGCCGGTGGCTTCTTTGGCCAGTCCATTCCTACTTGTTAATGTTAATGTTAATTGTATTATTATATGATATAACATTGATAGACCAGTAGTAGTACATGATAATAATTGTGTTGTGAGTTATAATACGTGATTAGGAACTTATAATTGTGATATTAATTGTATTAAGTTCCTAGTATTGTGAATTGATATGAGTTAAGTGTTAATGGTCTTGATTACTAACTTATATTTGATTTGAATTCTCAGATTACGAGAAGACTCAGTGACATTAGACTACTGAGTGGACAACTGAGGTGTCGGTGAGTGGATCTTAATCCTCAGTGTAATTTAGTTGTAACAGGTTTGGTTACAACGGGTAATCGTATTATTACTGCTTTTGGTTTGCCATGATTAATTTGGTTTGATAGTAATAATACTGTTGATAGACTGGTTAGTCTGATATGTTGACTTGATTGAATATGTGAATACGTGATCACTTGATTTTTGGCCTTCGGGCATCAGTATTGAGGTCAACCTATTGGTTGGGTTTGGTTACTATTGTAAGACGACATGAATTTCCTTGTACTTATCGTTAATAGGAAATTAGGTCGTATGAGATTAGTACCAAACTATCGGTCTATTCTGTAGTGGCCTTACAGATTGACGTTAAGTGTTCTTGGAGAATCCCCGGGTATCATGATATCTCAAGAACCACCGATCCTCATTGTATTGAGATGTTATCTCATTGATATTATGTGTTTACTGTTGGTATTCTTGGCTGAAGGTTTCCCCAAGAACCATCGATCTATTGTGATGTTATTTGTTTACAATGATTTGCTGTAAACAAGGTTGTTATGCTAAGTTAGGCTGTTGGTTATGTATTCCCTCACTTAGTTTTGAGCTAATCCCCCACATTAATACTTCTTGCAGGTTAAGGATTTATTCGGGTGGGCAAGAAGTTGGACTGGATGGAATGTTTGACCACTTAGCATCAACTCTGATATACTTTTTTTAAAAAAAATGGAAATAACGAAAGTATATAACACCTCGTGTGGTATTATTGTTGTTGTAGTATTAGGTATCAAGTTTTGAAAAGAAATTTATGTACATTTTATATGATATATGTTTTAATCTACGCTTCCGAGTCAAAAATATTATTTTAATGGTTTAGTGAATAAGGGGTGTTATAAGTTGGTATCAGAGCATGAGTTTGGGGGAATTGTACATTGCAAGATGTTCAATCCCAAACTTAGAATTATGTCAAGTCAAACATTCCAGAGTGTGGGATTAGTGGTGGTATGAGAAAGTGGTTATTAAATGTGTACTAACCTATAACAAGTTGCAAGAGTGTTGTTTTGGTTGCAGAGACGGAGGAACATGAGGAACCATTTGGTATTCTCAATGATTCCTCAATACTCGTGGGCCTATGTATATCAGGTACTTTTCGATAAGCTTGGTGTATTTCAATAAGCTTGAATTATTTACTTTGCTATGATATGAGTGGTAGTAAAGTAAGTTGAGTCAGACTAATATGATTCCCCATTTGTGAGTCATTATGATTATTACTTGTTAATGTGATGATAGGAATATTAATGAGTAATTTTGAATGAACTTGGAATGAGGGAATAAGTGTTGAGCTATGTAGACACATTGTTGACTAAGGTATAATAGTGATTTGTTGGAAATTAAGTGTGCCTACAATATGAATATAAAGTATAAATCAATGAGTGATTATGATTTGATAAGTGCAAAGTGTGAGTATAAATTTTGCTAAGGAATTATTTGATACATGATAGATTTATTTGATATGACTCTATATAGTAAATTTAATGAGATGTTGGTATATCTCCATGGATAGGATTTAGAGTCATGTTGCTGTTTAAACTAAAAGTGTCCATTGATTGGAATGTGTATCTTTGACTAGGAAAAGTCAAAGTTGAAATTGGTAGAGTCAAATTGGTAATTGTTATGTTATAAAGTGATAAATATGGCTAGATGCTTACGTGTTTAACATTGATCATGATTGTGATTGAATTATGATCTATCTACTAAAAGTGGTGTAGTAAGAAAGTCAAAGTGGTCAACCAACTTTTATAATTGTTGACAAGTTTGGAAGAAGTCAAAGTTGAAAACTAGTTGTAATTGGTTTAAACATAATGAATTTTATGTGAAGTTAGTGTTTTAAAGAATAATACGACACCAATAGTGAAAACAGTTTGGTTTGACTTAAAATAGTCAAAGTAATGTGAAATGGGTGTTAGAATAGTGATTATATGGGTTGAAACCCAAATGGGTCGTTAAAGTGCCCAAATGGGTCATTTATTGGTTAAATGGTTAAAACGAGTTGTGATTCGAGTATAACGAATGTTAAAGTTATTTTAAGTCCTACATATACTGGGAAGGTGTGTTGAAAGTGCTAATGTGGTCAATATGGTTGAATTTGGAAAAAGTGTCCAATTGGACCCTTAAACGGGTCAACGAGTTAAAACATGATAGAATGGGTATATGAGGGTGACGAAAGTGCCCACACGTCACAAATGTATGTAGAAACATGTTGGCAAAGGGTGAAAGTCAGAAACCAAGCCATTTGAAATTTGATGTGTCACCAAAATGAGCTAAAATGGTCAAAAATAAGTAGTACGTCCGTTTTCTCGATAAATGTGCATTTTGAAAAAGTGTGAAAATGAAAAGTTGCATTTTGATTATATGAAGGTGCCTGCAAAATTTCAGGACCTAACTCTTTACGGTTTGTGAGATATGCGCGTTTGAAAATCGGAAAATTGCACTAAAGTGTGCTGGTGCAGGGTCTGCAGTGCAGACATAGGGGACCCGGCGGGTTGGGTAGTGGACCCGGCAGCTAGGGGTGCAAACCCGGCGGCTAGGGACCTTAAGACGGCGACTCTTACAGCCCAAATAAGGCCATTTATTTCTGTCGCCCAAATTGCACTGTACCCGGCTGTTAGGGTGTAGGACCCGGCTGCTAGGGGTCTGAAGCCGGCGGCTCCACCCTATGAGCCGGCGGCTTGTGACTCAATTATGTGAAAATTTAAAATTTTAAGTTTTTGGACGTTTGACGTAGAAATTTCCGTTAGAAAATTTTGGTGTCAGAATGAGACGAAATTTACATGTCCACTCGGAAACGGCCCAACGGTCAAAGCTCTTCGCTTTGCCATGAGCCCTGACAGTTTTGGGCAGTTCAGGGTCGTTTGGGGCCTGAAAATGGCATTTTACTGTTTTTTGGACCTTATTTCGGACTTTTGACTTACGTTTTGTATTGGGCTTTTATTTCTTTTAGCCCAGGGATCATTTCTATGACTAAATACAATATAAAAACTTGTTTTAAGAAGTCCACTGATGTTATTGTGTATGAGTTATTTTTAGACGGTTTAATTAACTGCCGAAATATACCAGTAAATGGTATTGTTGATTGTTGCTAACTAGGGTTAGTAAACATTGAGTAAGAAATTATGTGGATCATATATGCGAATTAATTGAAACATGATAAAGAATTTGAATCATGTAGAATAATAGAAAGTGTTGAATTGAGCATTTTAAGAAATTGTAAACCAAGTACATGAGTTTATATTTATGTGATAATTGAACCTGAAATACTCAATTGTAATTCAACTAAATGTGTATAGATTGATGAATATGTGTTAAATAATACATATGATGTTGACAAGATATTGATACTAAATGTAATAAAGGTATTGATTGATATGATTGTGTTAGACATTACACCTAAGCTAATGAGATAATGAAAATGGTATAAATGTCTGAGTTGGTTATACTTACCTGATTACATGATTAGTTCATATTTAAAGTGATAAATGGAAATAGTAACAAGTTAATACTAGGTCATATACTTGCTACAAAGTGTTATTACATGTGTGATGATTGCTGAGTCACCATTGTGATATGAGGAAGAGTAAAGATTAATCACTTTAGAGATTAATGGTATGAAGTGGCCTGAAAATGAAGTGTACCTGACATAATATGACGACGTCTGACCAACATATTTATATTATGCCATTTCACATGGAATTATTGAGGCTACTAAGTACCAGATAAAGTTAAGTAATTTTAAAATAACAGGTTAGAGATATTAACCTGTAATTGAGAAATAGTCAATAATTGACCGAAACAAAAGAGTAGTGAACCACTAAACTATTGTTGTAATGTGGTAGTTATTGTACAAGAAATGTGTATGTGATAAAATGCAACTAGAATGGATTATTATATGAGTTAAACAAGCTAGAGGTCAGTTGATTGCCGATAATAATGTATTGATATTGTTGAATATGTGACTAATGACAACACCTTATGTTGATGTGTTGAAAGAATTATGCTGATGACGCATAGTATCAACTGGTGTTAATTTAGTATCATATTCGATATGATAGGATGCTAATTGATTAAGTAAAAATGGTTTTAACCATAAGATTTGACCTCTACATATTGTTTACTCTTATGTGTTTATGGTTATATGATTTGAATTAAGTTAGAATAAAGAGTTCATATAACCTTGTGATGTTTATAATTACAAGTTGTAAATTAGTAATTACTAGTTGCAAAAGTTGAATCTAATTGTTTCACCACTTAAGGTGATATGTGGATACTAGTTAGTTACTAGTTATGAAATGAATTTGAAATTCATTGTTAAATATGTGTATTGTGGTTTTATAACCACTATTATTGATATTGTTTTATTCTTATTGTTAAGAAAATAACTGTTAAAGATTTTAGCATATTGCTAATTTCTGGTTATCAGAATATTATAAGTATTTATAATTGTTAATGATTCCGGCATGTTGCTAGTTTCTGATTGTAATTGGTTTCGTATTTCACTTGTTAAGTAATTATATATTTTAAAGGGTTTAAATGACGGATTAATGATAAACAATTCATATAAGTAATTACTTTATGAATGAAAATAGGGTTTATGCACAGTATAAGTGCGTGGGAAAAGACAGAAGCATATACAGTTGGATATGTGCATGTGGAAAGAATTGAAAACATGTATTTTAATTATAAGTTGCTCACGGGACTAACGTTTGATATGTGTATTTGTGATTAACTAGTTGAAGATGCTACATTTATAATGGATATTGTATCTTGCGTTAGCAAGCTAAATAAAGTACAAAGCACAACTTATGTGTTTATGTGAATTTAGTGGAAATACACACTGGTGATGTGTAAATCGATGAAATAAAATATATCTTTGTAATCATTTTTGTGCTTATGCGAATATAGATATACATAGTTTACATTATACTCACATGTTGTGTGAGCATATATTGGTTATTAGTTATTTGATTTTGTTACACTATATTGACTAATTGTGATCAGATTTCGAGGATGAAATCTCTTTAAGGGAGAGAGATTTGTAACACCCAGTTCTCGGGTCTAGTAGTTCTATAATATTTTCCTGACTTTAAATCATTATTTAATGTGTTAGGAAATATTTAGTTAAGTTTAGTTGAAAATAATTGGGAAAAGAGTCACATAATTTATTGTGACAAGTAAATTGTTAATTGTTTTAATTTAATTCAGTTGACGGTAAAATAAAGTAATGTTTCCCCGTAAATATTTTTAAGTTCCAGGCAATGACAAGTACGGAGAATGAAAATTAACCAATTATATGTTATACTCTATATTGAGTCGGTTTAAACTAAAACTTATCTCCTGTATACATACACATACACGACATACATACATATAGGAAGAAACTTTGAATCAATTCATACAATCATCAAATTGAAGCTCCAGAACTCGAACTCAAGCCTCTTTAATCATCCTAATCAAGGTATAATGTTGTGTTCTTCATTTTCTAAAATCTAGAATTTAGGGGTTTTGGTGTTCTTGATCAAAATCCGAAATTAGGATTTCAAAAGTGTAATTTGAGGTTAGTTAAGCTTCAATAACATGTATTAATCATTCCATCATCATTATAAACATGTTGTAATTGCTAATTCTTAAATTTAATGTAAACCCTAGAAAATGAGTTTTGTGTATTGGATTTAATTAGCATAATTGAAGTGAAATTGAAGCTTGAATAGATGATATATGATGATTGTAGATATTCTTTGATGTAAGACTATGTATAACATTGATTTTTAGCTCGAGTTGTGTAGTTTTTGGGGGTTAGTTAGGCTTGGACAATAGGGTTTTAAACCTGCAGATCGCAGGAAGTGAAGAACAAGCCGGCGGCTTGATGAGCCAAGCCGGTGGGTTCTATGTTGTGTTGGCAAACCGGCGGGTCAAAGACCCAAGCCAGCGGCTTGAGACATTAAGCCGGCGGGTCGTAGACCCCAGCCGGTGGCTTCTTTGGCCAGTCCATTCCTACTTGTTAATGTTAATTGTATTGTTATATGATATAACATTGATAGACCAGTAGTAGTACATGATAATAATTGTGTTGTGAGTTATAATACGTGATTAGGAACTTATAATTGTGATATCAATTGTATTAAGTTTCTAGTATTGTGAATTGATATGAGTTAAGTGTTAATGGTCTTGATTACTAACTTATATTTGATTTGAATTCTCAGATTACGAGAAGACTCAGTGACATTAGAGTACTGAGTGGACAACTAAGGTGTCGGTGAGTGGATCTTAATCCTCAGTGTAATTTAGTTGTAACAGGTTTGGTTACAACGGGTAATCGTATTATTACTGCTTTTGGTTTGCCATGATTAATTTGGTTTGATAGTAATAATACTGTTGATAGACTGGTTAGTCTGATATGTTGACTTGATTGAATATGTGAATACGTGATCACTTGATTTTTGGCCTTCGGGCATCAGTATTGAGGTCAACCTATTGGTTGGGTTTGGTTACTATTGTAGGACGACAGGAATTTCCTTGTACTTATCGTTAATAGGAAATTAGGTCGTATGAGATTAGTACCAAACTATCGGTCTATTCTGTAGTGGCCTAACAGATTGACGTTAAGTGTTCTTGGAGAATCCCCGGGTATCATGATATCTCAAGAACCACCGATCCTCATTGTATTGAGATGTTATCTCATTGATATTATGTGTTTATTGTTGGTATTCTTGGCTGAAGGTTTCCCCAAGAACCATCGATCTATTGTGATGTTATTTGTTTACAATGATTTGCTGTAAACAAGGTTGTTATGCTAAGTTAGGCTGTTGGTTATGTATTCCCTCACTTAGCTTTGAGCTAATCCCCCACATTAATACTTCTTGCAGGTTAAGGATTTATTCGGGTGGGCAAGAAGTTGGACTGGATGGAATGTTTGACCACTTAGCATCAACTCTGATATACTTTAAAAAAAAAAGGAAATAACGAAAGTATATAACACCTCGTGTGGTATTATTGTTGTTGTAGTATTGGGTATCAAGTTTTGAAAAGAAATTTATGTACATTTTATATGATATATGTTTTAATCTACGCTTCTGAGTCAAAAATATTATTTTAATGGTTTAGTGAATAAGGGGTGTTATAGTTATTGATCCTAGAACTAGGCGTTACACACGCTATTGTAAGTGTCATGAATTTTGTTACGTTTTTCTTCGTGGAAAGATTGTAGACACAAATATTTGAATATATGCTCACTAATAAAAAGCATTAGTGATGTTTTGATTTGAGAAATCACAAATCACTAAATCTGACGCTGGAGTTAAGAAATCACAAATCAGTAAATTTAGTTTTGATTTCACAAAATCAAGGGGTGGTATTTTAACAAATGAAAATCAGTTCCTCTTGCTTAAAGTTGAGTCTCAAAGTAAGCAGATTGAATCTCAAAGGATGCATATTGATTCTCAAAAGAAACAAATTGAATCTCAAAGCATTCAAATTGAATCTCAAAGCAAACAAATGAAAATCATGGATAAAAAATTAATGAGTGTACAGGAGAGCTTCGACTTTTCACAACTGCTTTCAAGGACATGTATGCAAACCCTCATCTAACACGCCAAGACACATCTGGTACATAGTTAATGGCTTGAGTCTTTATGCATAAGTTCAACAATGCTCTTTATGTGAGTTTATTTGTCTTTTTACCTAGCTTTCTTTAGGTGTATCACGTGAAAACTAATTCTATGCAAGACATGCAAGAGGAGCAACACAGTATGGTTTGATTTAGCTAACTTTTTTTATTGGCATGACATATCATGATATTTGGATACACTTTTGCATTCGTAAATCATATGGAATGGACTTATGATATATTATGTTTCATTTTTTATTTTCATTTTCACTTTACGTTTATGATTTATGAGCTTTCCGAGGTAAGGGGATCAACTGGCGAACTAGTCGGTTGGTAACTTTTATGTTTTCATGTTGTTAGAAAGAGTTAAATATGGTCTTATGTAAAAGCATTAGTGATGAAGCCAGTGAGTTTAGGTTGTTTTTCATGATCATGAGTGTACTTAATGGAGGTCAATATGTTCATGCATATCAAAATAGATTTGTTGACTTCTATATTTTCCAGGTATCATAACTGAAGAGGTGATCAAGGACGAATTTTTGGTAAAATTGGTGATGGATTTTATGTAAATACTCATTTTAATGTGTCTGTCTCTCCTCTCTGTTCAAAATAATATGTAGCTTAAATTTGTTGTTGCTACCTTCGGGAAATATATATATATATATATATATATATATATATATATATATATATATATATATATATATATATAATTATATTGTTAAGTTTGCTATTGATTGTTGGGAATGATCTATTATAATTCATTTACTATGATGAGTCACTGGTCGCTGACCAACTAAATTGTAACATCCTCTCCAGTAGCCTGGTAATTTCTAATTTTAAATTGATTATTTAATGGTTTTAGAAATTATATGATATTATTATTTAATTGTGAAACTTAGATAAATAAGTTCCAGAACTTATTGTGAATAGTAAATTGTTACTTGTTTTAATTTACTATAGTTGACAGTATCATCAAAGAAGTTTCTCGCAATTGAATTCTAGGTTCCAGAAAATAGATTAGGACGGGTATAAAATACCCAAATAATTGAAGTCGGGTTATAAGGAGTCGACCTCTTTTTTTGTTGTTTTCCCTAATCTCAGTTACTTCCTTGTAAACCACTATATCATCTCAAGAATTCAAAGCAATTAAGGACATAAACCATAAACAATTTTTGGTGAATTGAAGTAGTGATTATTACAAGAATCTTCATCTCTTCTTGTTATCATTATCCTTATCATCATTGAGTAAGTGTTCTTGAATTTTTATGAGCTTAAGCCTTAGTTAGGTTAAATATAAAATTGATGAATTTGTTGATTTCTTGAATATATATGATGATTGAAAGATGATATTGATGCTCACAAACTGATTTAAAGTGGTTCTAATTGTGAATTCAAGTTCTTAAATGTGATAGTGAGTTTAAGCTAATGACCTAAATGGGTTGTAATGATTTTAGCATGATAATTGAATTAAGTGATGTTCTTTGAGGTATATAGTATTTATAGGTGATGTTGGAGTCTATTGTTGCTGCATAAAATCGAATTAGAAACCTGGACATTAGTATTTTGGTTAAACCCTTCGTGCAGTAGCTGAACTTAGAAGTTGCAGGTTTCTGGGTTTTTACTTGTTAGCCGATCGGCTAACCATCATAGCCGATCGGGTATATGTGTTGTAGCCAAACGGCTAAAATTAGCCAATCGGGTATTATAGTTGAAAAACGTCACAGAACTTGACTTCGAAATAAAAACATTGAAATATTCATGTTAGCCGATCGGCTATACATGTTGAGCCGATCGGGTGTGTTTGGTCAGTTGAATGGCTAAAATGAGCCGATCATGTAAGTTAGAACAAAACCATTACAAAACTTGGGGTTGGAATATAAAGTATGGAAATGGCTATGAAAGCATATCGGCTAGTTTAGTTAGCCGATCGGGTATGGGGCTTTAGCCGATCGGCTAAGGCTAGTACTAGCCAAACGGCTATGACCAAGGTCAGAACCAAATCAGTTTGTGTCTTATATATTCTTTTTCCATGTCTAGATAATTTGGTTGTGATACTTGGATGTTATGTATAATACCATATATTTCAAAGACAATGAACTCTCAGAAAATGAAATAATTACATGTGCAATGTGTTCGTTTACATAAGTATTATTAGTTGATAACAAGTTATTAACTAGAAGCTGAGTGTGGAAATGACAGAGGTATCGATGAGTGGATTTAGAACTCACCCTTCGATTTAGTTATAACTGTCTGGTTGCAACAAGTATACGTAGATTGATTATAAGATTGTTAATCTGTATTATTGATTATGAATCTACGTGATATGTGAATCTATGTGTATCAGAGTATTAAGGTCAACGTGTAGTTGGACTTTTGGTTATTGTGTGAATTACACAGATTTTGATTCATTTGTTGTGTTTGAGACCTGTGTATGAGTTTAATAACCAATAGTTATCGGTCTATTCTGTATTGACCATACAGATTGATGTTAAGTGTTCTTTGGTCCCCGGGTATTATGATATCCCAAGAGCCACCGATCCTCATTGAAAAAGAATGTGTTTACAATTATTTGCTGTAAACAGATTGTTATGCTAAGTTGAATTGTGTGTAATAAATCTATTCACTTAGCTTTGTGCTAATCCCTCCAATTACTTCCTGCAGGATATGTTTTGATTAATAGTGGGTGCAGGAGGTGAATAGTTGTTCAAGGAATGTTTGATTGCGCTTGAAGACTCTGATATGGTTTTGTAATAAACCTTGTTTTGAGAATTTTATAATACCCCATTTTGAGTACCTTTGTATTGTTTTAATGACTTGAAAGTTTAGTACCAATTATGTAAACAGTATATATATATATATATATATATATATTTATATATTAATGTAATGTATTTTTAATTCATGCTTCCGAGTTTAGGAATATAATATTTGATATAGAATGAGGGGTGTTATATAAATGATAACGTACTCGATGAAGGAAATGATTTAATCAGAGCTGCGTTGCTAAAATATTTACTCACTGGTCGCTGTTCACTCTACTCAAGGAAACTGATATGCTGAAGAGGATTAAGACTCAAGTATGTGTGTCACTGACTCCAAGACTAGCAGCGAGAGTTTTACATCATCAATTGAATAAAGACAAAGTCACTGCCCTAATAAAGGCTAGTTGCTGAATATATAAAGTTCAAGTCTTTCTACAAGAGCACGAAAGCTCACAGTGAGTAAGAGGATTATTACATCTTCAGAGACTACACAAATAAAGGTTTATTTACAAGCACAAGTCGCTACTCATATATAAGTCAGCAAGTGTTCCTCGTACTTCAAAATATCTGAGGAATTACGTGGCAACAATTGATTGGTGTTAAGGAAGAAATATTCGTTGTAACAGAATTGGGGACCACAGAATGTCGGTTCACAGAGATAAAGCCAATCAAGCAGCGACACGTGTCATTCTAGATTTGATATCTACGGGATTGTTGGCCTATAAATAGTGCAGTAATGTGAACTTTATTTGTTGTCATTTACGTACGTGTTAATCACTTGTCTGTTCAGTGAGTAGTCCGTCTAAGTACGTATTAGTGACTAGCGAGTGAGCAGTTAGCGTATTTGTCCACTACTGCTCACCTCTTTTGTAATAGTTTAGCTTGAAGTGTTTGATTTGGATTAGCTTTGGCTATTCCATTCCGCAATCTACACTCAGTGAGTTTATGATTAATAAAATTCACAGTTCAACTATTATTACTTCTTTGTGAATTTATATTCCTGCAAATATAATACTCTGCTTTACTTATGTTCTTTAGATAACAATTAAAACCGGAACTAATAACTTAGATAAATTAGAAAAATGGTTTTGATTGTATCCAACCCTCCTTTTACAATTAAACTTTACTTATTCAAATCACTAATCTATAGTGATTAAGGGACATTAAACTGGTATCAGAGCATAGTTGGTTTAATGTAATTAACCTGATCTCGATGGAATCCGTAAAGTACAGTTGTGAGGACTCTGAGTATCAAAAGATGGTCCGACATTTAATCCTTCCAGGATTGAAACCTACTACCAAGCCTCCAACATTTGATCCTTCTAGGATTGAAACCTGGATGTTCCGGATGATGATGATGTTTTTAGATCTAGTTGATGATCGTTTATGTGATAAAATAACCAATGGTCCTTATGTTCCAACCACAATTGTTCCTATTATTGCTGCTACAACAACTATGCCAGCTATACCAGAAATAGATGTGCCCAAATATGAGGAACAATGTTCTGATGAGCATAAAAGGTTGGTACGTCTGGACAAACAAGTTAAAATCTACATAGGCATGTCACTTCCTGATGAAGTGTTTGAATCAATTAGACTCTGTAGGACTGCTAAGGATATGTGGGATACCTTAATGAATATTTATATTGGAGCTCCTGATATTATTCGTTGCAGGAAAGTGAATCTCACTCGACAGTATGAGCTGTTTGCAATGGAACCAAATGAATCTCTTGCCTCTACTTATACCAGATACCAGTCACTAATAAATAAAATAGAAAAGGCTAGTATAGGTAAAGATCATAGGTTTGTTGTTGAAATATTCCTGGAACTTTTGCCAAGAAAAATCTGGGAAACCATTGCTACCTGTACAAGACAGAGGAATGATTATATTACTCTTAATCTAACTGATGTCTATGGTATTCTGCTAAACTGGGAGCAGTCTGAAAAGCAATCTGACCAGAGTGAGCACATTCGTGCAACACTTGGTAGTCAAAAGATTTTGAATGCCCTTGTAGCTGAGATTGAGGAAATTGATCAGAGACAGAAGTCAAAGATTTCCAAACAGAGCTCAAAGTCACTGATAGCTGATGAAGAAGGTGAAAGAGTTGAGGAACAATCAGAGTATGATTATGATGAAGGTTTAGAGAAGCTGGAAAGAGACATGGCAATGATGGTTGCAAATTTAAGAAGAAATACCAGATCAAAGCAATTCCCTGGTGTTCCTACATCTGATAACTTTAAACCAAAAGGTGAATGCTATAAGTGTGGAAGGCCTGGTCATTTTGCTGCTGACTGTAGATGCAAATCTATTACTCCAAACTCAAGCTTTAGAAATGACAAATACAACAAATACAAAGCAAAATACAAGAAGTTAAAAGCAATGTCCAAATCTGGAAAGAAGAAGGGCAAAGGCCTTGTCACTGAAGAAGGTTCCTTCAGCGACTCTGATTCATCCTCATCATCTGATAAAGAAGAAGCTATGATTTGTCTGGATAAGGATTACTGCTTTATGGCTAATGATGCTCCTTTTCATGAAGACATCAAAGAAGTAGCTCATAAATGTTTAGCGTCTTGATGGGATCCTGAAACTCTCTAGAAGGGCATTCTTAGAGAGACTATCTGGTATCTGGATAGCGGTTTTTCCAGACATATGACCGGATGTAAGTCCCTGTTCAGTGACTACAAGGATGAAAAAGGTCCTGATGTAGTGTTTGGTGATAATAAAGTGGTAAAGACAAGAGGTTATGGTGTCTTTACCAATGAGAATGTGATGTTTAAGCGAGTAGCTTATGTAGAGGGACTGAAGCACAATTTATTGAGCATCAGTCAGTTCTGTGACTCCAAAAACAAGGTGCTATTTGATCATGAAGCTGGTGTGGTTTACAACAAGAAAGGAAGTGATGTGTTGGCTGCTAACAGGAAGGGAAATACATATGTGGTCAATATGGACTCAGCTCAGTCAGAGACATGCTTTTATTCCAAAACAGTTTCAGAAGAAAAACTGTTAAGGCATAGATGACTTTCTCATCTGAATCTAAAAGCTATCAATAAATTAAGCAAGAATGGATTAGTCACTAGACTTCCAAAATTGTCTTATGATAAAGATAAGCTTTGTTCAGCATGTGAGAAAGGAAAGCATCGAAACTCATCTTTCAAAAGTAAACAGACATCATTAGTAACCGAATGCTTTTATCTACTCCATATGGATCTGTTTGATCCAATTAATAATCTAAGTCTTGGTGGAAAGAGATATTATTTGGTAATTGTGGATGAATACTACAGATACACTTGGGTTTTCTTTCTCAAAGCCAAAAATGAATCAGCAAGTGAAATTATATCCTTTATTAAGAAAATGGAGAACTTAAATGATAGTTTGGTAAAACATTTAAGAAGTGATAATGGTACTGAATTTAAAAATGTTGACCTGGAAAGTTTCTGTTATTCAAAAGGAATTTCTCAAAACTTCTCAGCACAAAGAACACCCCAACAAAATGGGGTTGCTGAAAGGAGAAACAGAACCTTAGTTGAATCTACCAGGTCAATGCTCATTGTTGCTGGTCTTAAGACCTACTTCTAAGTAGAAGTAGTAAGTTCAGCCCGCTTCACTCAAAATAGGTCATTGATTGTCAAAAGACATGATAAAACAGCATATGAGGTGTTAAAGGGGAGAAAACCAAATATAAGTTTTCTTCATGTTTTTTGCAGTACCTGCTATGTCTTAAACAAAAGGGATCATTTAGGCAAGTTTGATCCAAAAGCCGATGAAGAAATATTTGTTGGTTACTCAATGATCTCTAAGGCTTTTAGAGTCTATAATAAAAAAAGAGAATGCGTTGAAGAATTAATAGATGTTACTTTTGATGAAGCTTATGATGAGTCACTCACTGATCCACAAGATTATGAAACTCTTAATTTTAAAGAATTAACAAAGATGGTTAGTGACTCATCAATAAGCAATAAAGTCAATGATGAGAAATACAAAAATTTCTGATCAGATTCTGAAAAGGAAGATGGTGTACCTGCATATAATTCTAGCTTTACTTATGCTCTGAATAATTCTGGAACATCATCTTTACCTAATCAAAATCAATCATCATCAACTCACTGTCCAAACCAAAGCACACAAAATGATAATACACATTGTTCCAATGCTGATCAGTCTCCAGGACAAACAATGGACAAAACAGTCACTGCTGAACCTCAGCGAATGATTAAATGGACAAAGCATATTGATAATCAATAGATTATTGTTAATCCAAAACCCAAAGTCCAGACTAGATCAACAATTACTAACTTTTGTCTGTTTGTTAGCTTTGTTTCACTGATGGAACCAAAGAAGGTGGATGAAGCACTCACTGATCATAATTGGATATCAATTATGCAAGAACTTGCTCAGTTTGAAAGAAACAAAGTGTGGAAACTAGTGACTAAGCCTGCTGGTAAATCAGTAATTGGAACAAGATGGGTGTTCAGAAATAAAATTGATGTTGATGGTGTTGTGATAAGAAACAAAGCTAGACTGGTTGCACAAGGTTACTATCAGCAAGAAGGCATTGACTATGATGAAACCTTTGCACCAGTTGCTAGACTTGAAGCAATAAGGCTATTTTTAGCTTATGCAGCTCACAAGAAATTCAAAGTATAACAAGTGGATGTGAAAAATGTCTTTCTCAATGGCAAGCTGCAGGAAGAAGTGTATGTCAAGCAGCAACCTGGATTCATTAATCTAAAACATCCTGGTTATGTTTATAAACTAGATAAAGCCCTGTATGGACTAAAACAGGCTCCTAGAGCCTGGTATGATACTCTCTCTGTCTATCTGATAAAATGTGGCTATGTCAGAGGAAAGATTGACAACATATTATTTATTAAAAGAGATAAGATAGATGTCATACTAATTCAAATATATGTTGATGATATCATTTTTGGGTCTACTAACAGTGACATGTGCAAGGAGTTTTCTTATCTCGTGACCAAGAATTATGAGATGAGCATGATGGGTGAATTAACATTTTTCCTTTGTCTGCAAATAAAAAAACCAAAACTGGAATTTTTATAAGTCAAGGAAAATATGTTAAAGATTTATTAAAGAAATTCGAATTCACTAACTGCTCATCCCTTGCTACACTAATGTCACCTACAGTAAAATTACATGCAGATTCTGATTGTAAATCTGTAAAAATCACTGCTTACAGAGGTATGATCGGATCACTGTTGTATCTCACTGCAAGTAGACCAGTGTGACACCCACCAAATTTGGACTAGTATTAGTGCCTAATCATTTCGTTAATACATGTAATTAGTTCTATGTTAGGTTCATATCAGATAATTCCGATACATTTTCATACGGACATTGGTGAACAAAAATATTAAATAATATGAAATTATTTAATAAACTCATTTATCCCCCTTATTATTTTAATAATGTATAAAACGTTAATCGTATCGTATAAAGTTAACCGTACGCAAATAAAACGCACAAAACGTATTCGACAAATCAAATAATCAAAAGTTAAATTTTAATAACTCCAACTAGAGTATTTTAATAAAATACTTCAATTAAAAATATAGGGATTTGAATCAATCACGGAAACGCATTTAATTAAGGTTTCGCGTATAATTATATGTTTAAACGACCGGGGAAATGAACACCGCACGGAGCGTAAATACAGGGAAGGAAAAATGGTGATGCCACACCTTTGTGACCCCACCAACACCGGCCAGGTGAGGGGGCATTAAGCCCTCACCTTTTGTTCACTTTCACACACAAAAAACCACCACTAAATCACCTCAAATTGCAAGAATTATTTGGAGAAAAGCAACCACGACATCGAGCTCTACGATTCCATCTTTTCGGATTTCTCGCGCAACGATTTGTAAGATCCCGATAACTTTTCAAAACTCTCATATTAAGATTATGTTACATGCTAGTTGTTTGTTCATGCTAGATTTGTCCAAATATCAAGTTAAAACATGCTTTCGAAACATTGTCGAAATTTTTTAGCTTTGGTTATCTGTAAGAAAACGACAATTAGAATGACTCTCGACACAAACCGATAATTTTTACAAACTCTACTAACTGTTTTAAAGCTTGTGTAAAAGTTTTGGGTTAAACCGAAGTCGTTTGACCCCAAACCCGACACTCGAAAACACCTCAGTCGGCTATGTCGCATTTGGCTCAGGCCTATTGTGACACAAGGCCTTATATCGCATACAAATTTCATCATCGCATGGTGCGACACAAATAATTATGTTGTAACACTTTCGGATGTCGCATATAGCGACACAACACCTTATGTCGCATTAAATTGCGGACATTGCATAATGCGACACAGACACTTATGTCGCAGTCATGACCTGCAACACAACAGCCTATGTCGCACAACTATTTCGACTCGCAATATTGCGACACAAACACCTATGTCACCATGGGTGTCGCACCCAGTGTCGCACTAATCAACACCTTGACAACACAGATTTTTACTAAGTGTCAAGACACGAAATTTATCACTTAACGATACCCAAATTCAAATTTTAGATGCGTTTTTTATTAAATTTTTATCACATATTTTTACTAAGTGAAAACACAGCTCGACCCCAGCCACGGGCTCTACCCCTTGAACCCCGCCAGGGGTTGCCACTCCTTGGACCCTGCTACCGGGGGCGCTGCCCCCGGACCCATGTCAGCCAGGACTTGAAAATACTTTTCACACTAAGTGTTGAACATTTACTACCACAAAACCTTATACGATGATACTCGTACACGCTATAAATATACTTTGATAAGTATACAACGAAACATAATGATAATAATACTTTGACAATTATTATTACAACCGTCACCAACGACTGTACACATTTTCAAAACACAAACTGATCAATCAAATCTAATCATTTGGACATCACTAGTTGGATGAACAACTAGCATAAGTGATCTTTTAAGATACCTACTCACGTTATAACTACGCGCGTCTTGGACGCCTACAGGTTACAAGTCTTCGAACATCACGTACTTTACCCGCAAAGCTTAAACGCTTCAGACTCAAGTGAGTCTCATGACCCTTATTTTACTATTGTCTCAGGGGTATGATACATTGCTCATTATATTTACAATATGAACACAAGTACGAAACTAAACTTTATATTACATGAGTTTTCACAACTAATCATTTCAAAGTCCTCCACAACATAGTTTGGTAATACTGCTGTAGCGTGAATTCTACTGTATGTTACCATATAGGATTGACAATCCTCGTTCGGGTTAGCACGCACTAACTGGGTAAATGGACGCATTAGTATTTGTTCAGGAGAGTGTAGATTAGGCACTCGTAGGAGGCACCTCGATCAGGTACTTGAATGTGGATCTGACACCTCAAGTTAAGCTCAGACTATGTGCTCATGGCTGTATATTCTCTTTTATTTTGCTGTTGCAACTTAAATACCATTAAAATCTTACGGTTCATGCAATATGTTTTGACATACAAACCTGTGAGCTCACCAGCTTTTAGCTGACCATTTTTAGCATGTATCACAGCTACTCAGTAGTTGGTTGGACTGCCCACACATGATACTTTAGCTCCAGTCATCATGCAAACAAATCAGAGATTTAGCTGCATTATTATATTTTGTATAAATTAATTTTGTGTGTAAATCTCTCATATCAGAACACGAGCTAATGTAAATAGTACTTTTGATATAAATTTTTATTATATCACTACATTTTTGTAAAACGACATATATAGAGTCGTTCATTATGCCTTTGTGTTGTGATTACCGTAATTGCCCCAACCTAAACCGCTTCCGCATCATGATTTGGGGGTGCGACAACCAGACATTATATTTGCTACATGTCACTGTGCTAGGTATCAAGCTAATCCGAAGGAATCACATTTACTCGCTGTCAAAAGAATATTTAGATATCTGAAGGAAACACCAAACCTTGGTCTCTGGTACTCATCGGGTTCTGATTTCTCACTGAAAGAATATTCTGATTCTGATCATGCTGGATGTAAGCTGGATAGAAAGAGTACTTCTGGTAGCTATCAGTTTCTTGGAGAAAAGCTTGTTAGTTGGTCTAGCAAGAAACAAAATTCAGTTTTAACCTCAACTACTGAAGCTAAATATGTCGCTGCTAGTGCTTGTACTGCTCAAATTCTCTGGATGAGAAATCAACTTGCTGACAATGGATTTGACTTCACTGATATACCAATCTATTGTGATAGTCAAAGTGTCATAGCCATTGCAAATAATTTAGTGATGCACTCAAGGAAAAAGCACATTGATGTAAGATATTGTTTCATCAGGGACCATGTGATAAAAGGTGATATTGAACTTCATTTCATTCCAACTGATTATCAACTCGTTGATCTATTTACAAAACCTTTGGATGAGAAGAGATTTAACGAGATTGGCATGTTAAACTTAAATGAATAGATAAATTCTTTGAATTTATTTATTTATTTTTGTTTTATCTTGTAATTGCTTTATATAAAAGGACTCTATCAATTATCACTATAGAAGAACATATTCACTGATCAACTAACTGTCACTGATTCATCAACAAGTTCAGTAATCAGTTAGTCATGTCTTTCTATTATTTTAATTGATAAAGTCAAATGAATATCTGTTATATTGTTAAGTAAAATTAATATTATTCTTTCTATGTTATTTCTAGCTGATCCAATAAGTATTCTAAGTTGTGATTAGATTAGTAAGTTTTAATATACAAAAAGTAATACACATTTTTACCAAAAACATAATTTATATTCATTTTGTTTTTACATAAAATAAAGTGTATCTATCTAAACTTTGACATCAGTGATCTATATCAAAACTGAAACTAAGTCTAAATGACGTAATCAGTATTTTAAGTTGTGATTAAATCAGGAAGATAAAGTTTCAGCGAGATAAATTTTCAAAAATTGTCTTTTTATGATATTTATACTACTTTTCGGTGGTAAATCAAGTAATTGAATATGTATCTTCAGGGACTTTCACTCCCTGAGGTACCATTTAATGGTGATAAATAAATCGACAAACATTCGTTATACTTAATACATTTATATATTTTTTTTGGAATTTGAATTAAATGTATTATGGTACAACGGAAAAGTCGCATTCTGACACTCTCTCTCCTACATCATTGCACTTTTCCGGAGCACCACTCCTATCACCATTAATGCCACCACGTTCCACCATCATCACCCTATACCACTACCACTCACCACCACTATCGTCCACGACGATTCATTTTCCACCACATGATTATCAAGTTGCGTATACTATAAATCAGGGACTTAAACTCATTTTTACCTTTTACGCATACTTGATTTTCAAAATTTTCTCCATTTTTATAAACCCTAATTTTCTCATAAACTGAAAATCAATTCTTTTAAATGGCAAAATCTAAGTTTTTCTTAAACTCATATACACACTCTGCGGATATTAAAGCTCTTCGAGCCTCTGCAGTGAGTGAAGATTGGGTTATCATTGTTCCCAATTATTTGGAAAATCTTACATGTCCCAAAATAGAGTATGCGGAGATACTTACGTTTTTAAATAATCATTTTACTCTCCCTCCTCTTACTTTATCCACTAGTGAGATGAATCCTGAATGGTTGAGTGAGTTCTGGTATACCTGCACTTATTCAGTTGTTCAAGGGATTTCTCAAATCCAGGGTTACATTGATAATGGGGCAACCAAATTACTATCACTGCCAACACCATTTCTGCAATTTTACAACTTCTAGTGCACGATATTTACGAGCCACTGCCTGACGGAGATGCTGCCAAGGGAGGCATCGTCAATCTTACTGAGATTGAGTGCAAACACTCTGTCGATGTCAGTGGTATCCGTAAGTATTTCACTGTTCATAAATCAAATATGGATGGTGTTTGAAATGCTTTGTTTTCAAACTTTATTCAGTGTCGTGGCACTAAATCAGGGAGCTACGATCAATTCAGGACCCTAGAGGCACAAATCAGTTAGTCACTGGTCAACTCTATGAGAGATGACTATGCAAGTGTGATCTTTGACGAACTGGTCAATAAGATCGCTGAGCCTACCAGGGAAAAATATGTGCCCTATCCTAGGTTTCTATCACTGATCTTTAAAGATCAGTTTGAAGCTTATGATAGAGTATCTTTCACTGGATTTGAGCCAACCTTGGTAGGCAGTCAAATATTTTCCAAACCAGCGACCGTGTCTCTTCCAGCTTTTATGAAAACACTGGGGATACTTGCACCCCATCCTATCACTGTTGTACATCCGTTCGTTACTGCCCCCCCTCCCCCCCTCATTAACCACGTCATTGACCACACCCCCAGTGACTACTGTGGTCAAATCACCAATCAAGAAGACCACCACTGCTCAAAAAAGAAAATCCAAATTAGGGTCTCTGACATTAAAGGCTCATGGACATAGAAAAAAGAAGACATCAACGGATGCCAAGAGTGAAGCAGAGACTGTATGTTCAGTCCCTGTGGGCACTCTTGATCAACCCATAACTAACACTGTTTCAGTGGACTCCCGAGAGTCCAGTGACTCTAAGAAGGGAAAAATACAAACAGCTACAATGGCTAAACCCATTGTTAACAGTGATTAGGGTGCATCCCACACCCCTCTATTGAGTCGACCCATCAGCCACTTGTCATCCTCACAAAAGGATGACATTTCATAAAAAGGGCTAGTGGCATCAATGGGTGATAACACACTCATTGCTGATGTCACACCACAGGCTACAGACCCGAGCCAACTCTCATCTACCACTGCATCAGCCGTCAATGTCTCTCCACAGTCACATGGAGAGATACAGGCTGCCATTTCTATTTCCGATGATCCATCAGCTAAAACACAAGCTGATGATGATGAGGAAGCCCAACCAATGGAAAGCTCCACCTCTGAAGATGAAGCACCACCACCACCACCACCACCATACATCCCTGCTACTTCTGATGCTACTACACCCACACCTCCACCACTCACCATTGCTCCACCAGCTACTATTATCACCTCACCAATTCAGGAGTTAGATGAAATGTCTCTCTCCAGTGACAATATATCAATGGTAGCTGGTGATGATCCACTTACTGAGACTGCCATGGGTATAGGGGATCAGGGCACTCAATCTAAACCCCAACCTACACCACCAACTTCACCACTAAAAAAACCATCACCACCAAAGCAACCAACGCCACCAAAACAACCAACTTCACCCACCTCACATGCTGATCAACAAAGAGCTTCATCATCCTCTCCCTCCTCCACTAACAAGTTGCTGATGGAGTACATTTCCTCATCACAACAACAAATTAAGATGCTCACTGAGGATAGGGAAGCACTTAAAGAGCAGGTTACTGATCTCACAAAGGTTGTCAATGCTCTTGCTGATGTATATGACCTTATTCCTCTCTAGAGTGCTGATGTGAGCGAAAATGTAAAACTATTGACTGCAGCTGGTACAAATCACTTTCAACTGATCCAAACCTAATCTGTGACAATCCTCCATTTAGGGTATTAATCCTTCCTTAATTGCATGCATTACCTAGAGTAATTCCCTGATTAGTGAATTCAAAATGATTTTTATGTGTTAAGTTTGTGAAACTTACTATGTGATACGTGATGTATTAGATTCGTAGTTATATGTACATAATTACGTACGAAATGAACGTATTAAACTTGACAAATTAAATACAACAAAGTTGGTGATACAAAATAATTAATGATTCGAAAATTATTAATTACAAATATTATTAACTTATATTATTGAAATGATATACGATATTATATGTTTTATATTAAAAACGTGACGAGCGCGTTATACAAGAACAGAAACAATATAAAACGTACCTAAAGGTCGAAAATAATAAAAGTATTTATTTTTCCGTTCCTGTTTTAGTATTTGGAACGTTACCTTAAAATATAAATTCCAAATTCAACCGAAATCTGGCACGCAGTTTAACCGTACAGTCCCACTATGGCGAATAATTTTATTAATAATTTTAAATAAAATTATTTCATTTTTGTAGTTATCAATTATAAAGTTTAAAATAAAATTTAAACAAATGAATAATTGTGTGGGACACAGGGTACAAATAATTGGACCCGTACACGGAAATAACGGGCTAAAAACTCACACCATACACACACTTGAAAATATCTGTTGACATACCCTATTCCCCTCCATGCTTCTCCTTTGAAAAATTAAACAGATACATACTCCCACACCTACATTTGATCACCAATAATTCAAGTATGTGAGCTGTGTGTGTGTGCGTTCGAGAGAAGCGGCAAGAAGAGGAAGAAGAAGCACACCAACATCACCTTCATTCTCTTCATCCACCTTCAAACCATTTTCATAATCTCCAAACAAAAACTAACAAAATGATCACATAATCTTTATCATCACAATCATCTCGTTTGCATCATCATCAGGAATCATAATCATCTTTGTCTATAATATTTGTAAGATTCAAAAAAACCATATATATTTCATACTTTGATCATATAAATTTTGATTTTATAATGTTAGTATGTATGTAAACATGTTGTAGTAAGAATTGTATGATATAATATGATGACAGTGGTTGTGCCAAAGAAAGGGGGCATGACAGTGGTTGCTAATAAGAAGAATGAGTTAATACCCACGAGGACAGTCACTGGATGGAGAGTCTGTATCGATTACAGGAAGTTGAATGACGCTACGTGAAAGGATCACTTTCCTTTGTCGTTCATCGATCAAATGCTCGAATGCCTAGCAGGAAAAGAATACTACTGTTTCTTAGATGATTTTTCAGGGTACTTCCAAATTCCGATAGATGCAAATGACCAAGACAAGACCACATTTACATGCTCGTTCGGAACTTTCGCTTATCAAAGGATGCCTTTCGGTTTGTGCAATGCACCCGCAACATTTCAAAGGTGCATGATGGCAATTTTTGATGACATGATGGAGGATAGCATGGAGATATTCATGGATGACTTCTTCGTTTTTGGTGATTCCTTTGATAAGTGTTTGGCAAATCTAAAGAAGATGTTGCAAAGGTGTGAGAGTTCGAACCATGTTTTAAACTGGGAAAAGTGTCATTTCATGGTACGAGAAGGAATTGTGTTGGGATATAAGATTTCAAATGTTGATATTGAAGTAGACCAAACCAAAATCGAGGCAATAGCAAAGCTGCCACCCCCAACAAATGTCAAGGAAATACGAAGTTTCTTAGGACATGCTGGGTTCTATAGACGATTCATTAAGGACTTTTCCAAGATAGCTCATCCGATGAACAAACTGTTGGAAAAAGAGGCAAAGTTTGAATTTTCCAAGGAATGTCTTTATGCATTCAATCTTTTGAAAGAGAAGTTAGTATCTGCACCCATCATGATTAGTCCAAATTGGGATCTTCCCTTCGAACTAATATGCGATGCTAGTGATTATGCTGTAGGAGTAGTTTTAGGTCAGAGGGTTGACAAGAAGGTTCAACCTATTTATTACGTGAGCAAGACTTTGACAAATGCACAAGAGAATTACACAACGACTGAGAAGGAATTGCTCGCTGTTGTTTTCGCGTTTGATAAATTTTGTTCTTACTTGATTTTGTCAAAGACGGTAGTGTTTACCAATCATTCAGCGTTGAGATATTTGTTTAGTAAGCAAGATGCGAAGCCAAGGTTGTTGCGATGGATTTTGTTACTGCAAGAGTTTGATATAGAGATTCGAGACAAGAAAGGAGCTGAAAATTTGGCTGCTGACCATTTGTCACGATTAGAAAATCCAGAGCTGGATAAGTTAGATGAATCGGAAATTCAGGATAAATTTCCTGATGAAAGTTTGTTGAAGGCAATTTTGAATGAATTTCCATGGTTCTCCGATATTGCAAACTTCCTAGTTACAAACACTCTTCCGTCTGGATTGGATTTCAACCAAAGAAAGAGATTTTTCTCATCTTTACGATATTACTTCTGGGAAGACGTGTACTTGTTCAGACAGTGTACTGATGGAATAGTCCGAAGGTGTGTAGCTGGAGAGGAATACGACATAATTTTAGAGCACTGTCATTATGGTCCGGATGGAGGACATCATGATCCTAATTATATTGCAAGAAAGGTATTTAAGGCAGGTTTTTACTGGCCAACAGTTTATAAGGACGCATTCAAGTATGTGAAGGAGTGTGATGCCTGTCAACGCACAGGGAGAATTTCTAAGAGAGATGAAATGTTACAAAATCCAATAATGGTAAGTGAGATTTTTGATGTCTGGGGGATAGATTTTATGGGACCATTTCCTCCTAGCAATGGAAATAAATACGTCATTGTGGCTGTGGATTATGTCTCTAAATGGGCTGAAGCAAAGGCACTACCAACAAATGATGCTAGGATAGTGGTGAACTTCTTGAAACAACTATTTTCATGTTTTGGAGCACCGAAAGCTTTAATTAGTGATCGGGGGACGCATTTTACGAATGCACAAATGGAGAAAGTGTTGCGGAAGTATGGAGTCAACCACAAGTTTTCGACTGCTTATCATCCACAAACAAGTGGTCAAGTGGAAGTAACCAATAGGGGATTGAAGCGTATTTTAGAACGTTCAATTGAAGGAAACCCTAAGAATTGGTCGTATAAGTTGAATGATGCGTTATGGGCAGCATGAACAGCTTTTAAATCATCAATTGGAACAACACCTTATCGTCTGGTTTATGGGAAGGCTTGTCACTTGCCATTTGAGTTGGAGCATAAGGCTTACTGGGCTTTAAAGAAATGCAACTTTGATAATAATGCCGCTGGAAAAGAGAGAATGGTGCAGCTAAATGAGTTAGATGAGTTAAGGATGAATGCTTATGATAATTCACGTCTGTTCAAAGAGCGAACAAAGAAGTGGCATGATGCCCGTCTTAAGTCAAATCACACTTTTGAGAAAGGTGATAAGGTTCTATTGTATAGTTCTAGATTACATCTATTTCCAGGAAAGTTGAAGACACGCTGACAAGACCTTTTGTGGTTGAGAAAGTTTACCCTTTTGGTGTTGTTGATCTACAAGGTCATTCTGGAAAAACTTTCAAGGTTAATGGAAGTCGTTTAAAGAGATACTATGCTGATGCAAGGGACTCCAAGCGTGATTTGGAGATGAATTTAAGTTAAGTTATGAAATAAGAGGTCGAGCTTACCGACGTGATAAACAAAAGCGCTTTCCGGAGACAACCCGTTATTTTGTTATTTTGTTTTATTGTTTGCTTGAAAGAATTGAACTTTGTGGGTGTGTTCCCTGGAAACCCTCACGAGACTACAACTCATCCGATCAGGATGCTGAGACGTTTAAAGGCTTGTTGCATACGCTAAATGCAGCCGTGATGCCTACGAAAGTGTGCTGTTGTATTATTTCAGAAGCCGCTCATTAAGCAATTTTCTTCTATATCAGGGTAGTTTTCCTGTTTCACTTCTTTTCTATTCCCAAGTATCATGTTGATTAGTTTGCAATGAGGACATTGCATATTTTTAAAGTGGGGGATGGGGGAAAAGAAGTTTGTTTGTCCTTAAGATATGAATGGTAAATATTGAGTTAAAGGGCATTCTATGTTAGTCATTTTTCAGCCAAATTTTTGATTTTAAAATTTTATTCTGCGTAAAGTTTAGCGAATCTTGTAACATATTTTGGGAGTTCAATGGATGAAATGAATCTAATTTTTAAATATTAGATAGTTCATTATGTGATGTATCGATAGGCAATCTATTTGAAGGTTATAGAGCTATTAAGAAATTTAATACTTAAAATAGGGATTTATCTTAAGAGGATCTTGTCGCATCCCCTAATTCGGGTTGCGGAAGCGAATCGGGTCGGGGCGCGACTAATCAATAATCACAAGCACATAAGATATTAATGAACGACTCTATATGCGTCGTTTACAAAATACATTGATATAACATAAGAGTTTACAAACTGTTTACATTATATTGAGTTCACATGATTACCCTGAGAGATTCTAGTACATTTTCAATTATATAAAATATAGATATGCAAGGAAATCTCTTGATGTTTAATGATTGCATGTGACTCGAGCTAAAGTATCCTGATGGGCAGTCCAACCTACTGCTGAGTACCTGAGATAACATGCTAAAAGGTCAGCTAAAAAGCTGGTGAGCTCACAGGTGTATATGAGTAAATAAGATTTATGAACCACAAGATTTATATAATGATTTGTAATCAAACAAATAATGAATGTACATGCAGCCATTAGTCCATAGTTTGAGCTTAACTGAGGGGTCAGGATCCACATTCAAGGAACTGAGCGAGGTGCCTCCCTATGAGTGCCTAATCAACACTCATACTGAACAAATGATAATGCGTCTGTTTAACAGGTTAGTGCTTGCTAACTCGGACGGGGATTGTCAATCCTATATGGTACCATATACTAACATTCACGCTATAGAAATACTAACAAACTATGTAGTGGAGGGCTTCATGATTAGGTAAAACAAACTCATGCAGTCAATATATCGATGTTTTGTACTTGTGTTCACATGTAAAAGTAAAACGGAGCATGTATTCCCACCCCTGGGTTGAAAACAGTAAAATGAGGAGCTATGAGACTCACCTGAGTTTGATGACTTGCTAAACAAGTAGTAATGATGATACACAAGGTAATGATGTCGTCCCACGACTGTAACCTACCGGGCGTCCTAAACGTGCAAGGTTATAATAATGATTAGATGTCTTATCAGACCGTCTATGCTAGTTGCTCATTCAACTAGTAATGTCCAAATGATTAGTTTTTGGATTGTTTATATTTTGTAAATATGTACGGCCCGTTGGTGAGTTTTTTGTAATAATAGGGTCAAGTATTATTATTGTGCGTTTCATCATTTTGTATACTTATAAAAGTATATACATATGCATTTCCGAAAGTGAGTACTTTTATATATATCCGAAAGTATATATATATATATATATATATATATATATATATATATATATATATATGTCCGAATGTTTGTAGTCCGAAGGTGTCTAGGTCTGAAAGTGTATATCCGATTGTGTTTAAGTCCGAATGTGTATGTGTGTCCAAATGTAGGTTTTAGTCCGAAAGTCAAGGGTCCGAGAGTCTAAGTTCGGATCAGAATTAATCCGTATGCCATGAGTTCAGGTTCGGGAAAGTGGTCAAACGACCACCGTTTGACCCAAAACTTTTACACAATTCCTAATATGTCAAAATAAGTTTATAAAAGTTGTCTTTATATTTCGTGGGTCTCTCGAAGTGCCACTTTCACAAAATGACTAAAATAGTCCTTATGTTTACATTTTCCAGATTTTGGACTCGATATACCACTCGGTTTCACCACATTTCAAGTCGATATAGGTCTCAACAAAAATCATGCATGTTCACCTATGAACCTAGTCCATTTCTGCACTTTATGGTAATTTTATATGTTCATTACTATTTTTAACAAAAATAAACATGAGATGTGGTCAGATTGTGTCCGGAGATGAGTTCAGTCCAAAGATCCACGTTTTTCACCATGATCCGAGAGGATCTGGTCCGAGAGCCAAAAATGAAACTTGTAGCCAGTATCTTAATGAACATTTTTCGTTTAGATGTCAAGAGTTGGTTCTTCCTAGTTTTCAAGATATAGATGATTTCGTGAGGGCTATTTTCTGGTCAGATTTTAAGGTTTAATGTTTGTGTTCTTAAAATTACTTTCAAGCTTATATTTGAACATAATATAGTCACATGAGCTACTAGACATGTAGATCTACTAAAACCACGAAAATCTAGAGAGATAGAGGTGGTGGATCATACAAAAAAAAACGTGTTCTAGAGAGAGAGAAGAGATGGTGCTAGCTTTGCTTCCTCTTGCTCTTTCTTCTTGTGTTTCTCCAAGGAGATGATGATGGATGAAGGTGGTTGGATGGTGGTGGTGTGTGCCGTGAGTGATGGAGAGGGAGAAAGGAAATGGTGTGTGTTTTCTAGTGAGAGAATAGAGAGAGATGGATGGTTTCACAAATGAGAAAATGGATGATGGTGTTGATTATGTTGGTCAAGAGACAAGATCCACCAAAAGGGGATCTTGTTTGGCTGATTTTAATAACAAATGGGAGGCAAGATTGTGTTTAAATCTTATCTCCTAACTTGGTATTATACCCGTGTTCATTTACCCAATCGTTTAAATGTTTAATTATACGTTATACGATTTATACGTGCGTTTAAAATAATGATATAATCTCGATATTTATAGTCAAAGTATTTTATCAAATTACTTAATAATGAGTTATAAAATTATGACTTAAGTTTATTTTGTTAGTCAGGTGTGATTCACGTACTTTTGTCGCGTATAACTTAATCGATACGATACGAAATACTTATGAAATATTATCGAAATAATATTTAGAAAATCACTATGTTTATTAAATAATTTCATATTATTTAATATTTTGAGTTCACCAACGTCCGTATTAATGTATCGGAATTCGGCCGATATAATAACATGCACGATTAAATCTAATCGCGTAAATGCGTATATTTATAAAATACACGTATTGATACATACAATTAGCCTAACATAGAACTAATTACATGTATTACAAAATGATTAGGCGCAAATTCCTAGACCTAATTGGTCGGGTGTCACAGATCTTTAGCAAGGTATAACTTTAGTCCTAATTCTTATATGATAGCGTGTTATAATCCATAATTTTGGGATCCTAATTATCTTCATTTGGGAATATACTAGGTGTTGACTCCTCTGTTGTACGTAAGTACAGACTTGGTTTCCGTCAGTATATTTGATATAAAAAAAATAATAAGAAAGAAAAGAGTACAAAGGACTCGTGAATTGAAAAATCAAAACCAAGTTATGTCGCTCTGTTGTACTAAGGTACAGACCTGTCACCAATGTCTTGGTTTGAAAAATGATTGATTTATTTGGATGTTCATTATTTGGAAAATTGTGACATGTTATTTATATGAGGGTATTTTGCTATTGAGAATCAAGGGTAAAGCCTGCTATAATAATAAAAGTTGAGCTCAATTTCTGAAATTTAGATTGTTTAAGTGGTCAACAATATCGATAATCTGAGTGAATTGTCTTTTATGTCTAATAATAATGTATTAGAAGTTGTTTCCTTTAGAGAGTTTCTTGATTGCTAAGCTTTAAGGTAGAATAGATTTTAAGATAGAATTTGGTTTGTTGGGTGCTGTGTAGTATGTAAGTCCTTTTGCACTTTTGTTTGCCGTTCATATTTAACGTTTTGAGTTTTAGAATCAATAGTCTACTTGAGGACAAGTAGGATTCAAGTGGGGGATGTTTGATGAACGCCAAAATGTACTAAATTATAGTGCTAATTACCCCTTTGTTTATTTAAATTCTTATGCATTTTGTGTGAATAAAATACTCAATTCGTTCATATTTGCATTTAGGAATTATTTGGGCCTTGAATTGGAAAAGAAGCAGAAAACGAGCTAATATTGAAGAAAAGATGCCAACAAGTCGAAATTCTGAAAAGTTGAATTTTGCAATCCATACGGCGTATGGAATTTCCATACGGCGTATAGATCATGTGAGCCGGACTGACTTGAACGCGGGCCTGGACCATGGGCTTTTGCAATCCATACGGCGTATGGAATTTCCATACGGCGTATGGATTGATTCGGCAGAAACCTTATTTAGCCCTAATTACTTCATTTTTAGGGAAATCACCACACTTTTCTTCCAGCCGATTTTCCAAGTCAAAAATCCTAATTTCTGGAGCATTTCGAAGGGAAAAGAACAAGAAGAATTGAAGGTTATCAATTGCTAATTCATTGTTCTCGATTATTCGGTTCGAAACATTTCTTCTTTTCATTTGATTATGATTATGGTTTCGTTTTCATTTCTGATTTTCAGTAACAATATGAGTGGCTAAGTTTTTAATACATTTGTTTAGATGATAATACTCGGATGATGATTTGATTATTGAATTGCAGATTATATTGGATTTTATGAATGTTTTTATATTTACTTGATGATCCATGTTTATTTGTTGATTATTAATGATTACCCAACGTGGTTATTTATTGATTTAAGATTGATTTCTCTATTGATAAATAATTATTGATGATTGTTGATTTTAATTGATAATTGTCACTAAATATATTGAGTTTGATAGGTTGGGATAAATAATTGTTAGTAATCATTGATGAATGTGATAACTATTATTAAGTAGTTATAACTTGTTGATTCAAGTTGCAAAAGTAAATCATATAAACGGTGTAGTTTTAATTCATAATACAATTTGGTGGATAACGTTAAATTGAACTGTTAACGGGTTGAAAACAACTTTATATCTTTCTCGATTGTGTTTAATCAATTAATCTTGTAAGGATAATTGGTTATATTTGTCATATCACAATAAAATCCATATGTTAGCAATTCAATAAAGTGATAATCAGATTTGGAGGAAGGTAATCTAAACAAATGTACTTCTTCTATCAATTGAACTAAAAAATTTTATTTGAGTATTTGTTATTTAATTATTTTCTTTTCATTTAAAAATTTGCTTTTCATAATTGTTGCTAATTGTTCGATCGGAACTGAAACGCCCCCATTATTTACTGCTTACATTATTTGTATCAATTTCCAATTTATCTAATTTGACATCCGTTCCCTGTGCTCGACTCGGACTTATCAAGCTATACTATATTACGACCAGGTATTCTTGCCAGTGTTGTGTATAGTAAGAAGGTATTTCCAATTATAATTTTGACTCTGTTTACACAGCATCAAGAGGATAGAGCGAAAGTGAAAAAAGAATTAATTAACTAGATGGTAAAATTACCATCCTACCCCTCCGCCCAAAATCTGATTTAAATTTATTTTTTTAATTAATAAATGGGGTATTAATATGGACCCTTGATTTGTTAGATCTAATGGCTCACATGCATTCCCCTATTCACACTTTAAATGCTTGTACTCATTTGAACCTTACTATTACATGTTATACGATTGCGTTAGTTGCAAAACAGATTAATGTGTTAGTTAATAGCTAATGATTTTGTGTTGGTGACACAGGCGGATCTACAAGTTTGAAAATCGGTAAAAGAATTATTTGAAGATATTAGTAACATTTTTATAATTTTGTCCCCTCAAAACTATAGAAGGAAATAAAATATTCTTTTTTGTCCCCTTTATTTGAAACCAGCTTAATGGTCAAGGTGTTTGTGAGTCCATAAATGAGCTTCAATAAAATTTAGAAGTTGAAATTAGGTATACCCAATCCTCTGTATTAGACTATAAATTAGGGTTTGTATATGACCCAACCTAATTGTATCAATGGGCTTAGGGTTTCTAGGGTTTCATGTAATCGTTATAAATAGTGAATCAATAAACGTAATACCATACGGGGTTTCTATTATTTAACATGGTATCAGAGCAAGGTTTCTAACCCTCTGAATTACCGCTTCTGCTTTCTTAATCTTTATGCGCCATCGTCGTCTGCCACCTTCCCTCTTCTTCGCGTCCCCGTCCGCGAATCTCATATTCTCCTATTTTCTCCAATATCATCTCCTTGATAATCTCGGGCACATACAACACATTGTTCAATGTGAGATCTTTCTCGGAGGTCATCTTCAAGATCACTTTTCCTTCACCCTTGATTTCAGCGGTAGCCGAGTTTCCCATGAAAAACTTTTCACCACTCTCAACTTCCTTGAATGTGTGAAAGAGACTCTTATTGGAACAAACATGACGTGTAGCCCCGGTATCAACCCACCACCCTTTGGAATCAGTTTCCACAAGGTTCACTTCCAAAATCATCATACTAAGACCAGAAACCATAGCAACTAGTCCCATCACATCATCATCCACCATGTTAGCTTGACGTGAAGAGTCACGTTTTGGCATTTTACAAGCAGCAGCCCTATGACCCGGTTGGTCACAATTATAACAATTTCCTTGGAATTTCTTTTCCACAATTCCACCTTTAGGCCCAAGGTTTGATGCCTTCCCTTTGACCTTATTATCAACCTTTCCATTACCTTTGCCTTTGCCTTTGTTACGGCTCTTAGAAGATTGACCATGCTCAACAACATTAGCTTTAGCAGAATTGGCCGAATAACTATTCTTTTGGGCCAACTTGTTATCCTCCTCAATATGAAGACGAACAACAAGATCTTCAACAGTCATCTCCTTTCGTTTGTGATTCAAATAGTTCTTAAAATCAACCCATCCCGGTGGCAACTATTCAATCATAGCAGCCACCTGAAAAGTTTCACTTGGGGTCATTCCTTCAGCGTGGATGTCGTGAATCATAACTTGAAGTTCTTGGATTTGACTAATAACGGTCTTTAAATCCACCATTTTAAAGTCCAAGAAACGAGCAACCACAAACTTTTTGGTCCCGGCATCTTCGGTTTTGTACTTGCGTTCCAATGACTCCCATAATTCTTTGGCAGTACTGATCTTGCAATAAACATTGTACAATGAATCAACCAAGCCGTTTAGAACATAATTTCGGCACAAGAAATCCGAATGCTTCCAAGCATCTACCGCACTCACAGCTTGAGCATCGGTTTCTCCATCATTAAGTTGGGGAGCGGTTTCAGTCAAGAACCTAGCAAGGTTCAAGGTGGTCAAGTAAAAGAACATCTTTTGTTGCCACCTTTTGAAGTTCAAACCCGTGAACTTCTCGGGTTTTTCAGCATGATTAAGCACCGAGTTAGGCAAATGTGCAATCAACACGGGATTAGTCACAACAGCAGTGGTAACGATCGGTTGAGTATTCATGGGCATGCTCATTGATTGAGTAGTCATCCTGAAATTGCAATACAAAAGAATTAAAGAAATTATCTATATTCTTCTATCAACTGGTAAATGTATACAATCTGTATTAAACGATACGAAGTAGTTTACGTAAAACCATGAACTCCAAATCTCAGAATTATTTATGCAAGTGATTGCTCTAATAATCTGATTTAATAGAAGGAAAAAAATGTTACTTTGTTGCAATAACAGTTTTAAAAACTTGACACAACCAATAAGCTATTGCTATAATATTTTATTTAAGAAGGTAAGTTGACCATCACCACCAATATTAGCCACATGCAGTAACTATGTTTCAAAAACTCGCTTAGTAATTTATACGAAACAAATGAAATAGAATTTATTGATCTCGTTATCTTCGCCTGTTAAGAATCAGAAATAGACTCGCTTACTAGATAGGTCATTAACACAGTCACCTCGAAACAAAACTAGTTTGTATCGAACAGAATATGTTCTGCAAAGATACAATATAAGTTACTTCAATCGTTAACAACACAATCTGGTTGACACGGACAAGTCAGTTACGAACCCGTATGTGTTTCTTCAAAACCAATATGCGTTCCAGAAATGATAGGAAGAAATAATAAATTAACTGACAGATTCGTTTAGAAAAAATTCATTTTAAGATGTAGTTTCCTGTCTGACAAACAAAAGAAAACAATAAAGTGCACGTTATCAAAAAGAATGATAAAGCAAAGATTCGTTAAATAGCCGGAGCTTGTGTTGAACACAATTCCCTTAAAACGAATTCGCGTCCGTTTCCCAGGGTACGACGGCCAAAGCAGCGTACTACCGGAGGTTATATACTTGCCTGAAATTGCAGTAAAGTATGGTGGTTCGTTCGTGAGGGAGAGAGGAAGA
Organism: Pseudognaphalium luteoalbum; assembly: GCA_963422505.1. Lineage (NCBI taxonomy): Eukaryota > Viridiplantae > Streptophyta > Magnoliopsida > Asterales > Asteraceae > Pseudognaphalium > Pseudognaphalium luteoalbum. The sequence goes on along the minus strand of OY730192.1, from coordinate 83,516,682 downwards.
AAACGATTTTGAATTTATGTATCTCTAAATGATAATGATAACACCCTTTATATAGGGCCGAGCATATCATAGTCATATAGAAACCAAATCATTTACTTTGAATCGTAATTAATTTCGTATCAACTTGCAATATATAACGAAATCAAAACCAAGAACTCGTTTGGTATATAGCTGTAATGATTCTGCAAATCATTTCCATAACTGAAACTGTAATGGGTCAAATCGGGTCAAACCAGTGGGTCATGGTTCGGGTCCAAAAAAACTAGATTGCAGCAAAAACCGGCTTGGGCAAGCCCGGGTTTTTTCGAGCTGCATTCGTATCCGCAGGTTGCGCGGGCGCGCAATGGATCAGGAGCCCCGACCCGTTTTTGGCCAAGGATTTGCACCCCCCCCTGCGCGTAGGAGTTGGAGTGTGTATTGGTCATAAGCTTATTGAACAAGCTTAAACACAATACCTTATCAACATCTCAAGTTTTGTATCCCATTTCCTATGTGGGATTACCCACAACACCCATCATTTCAAGTTTCATACACCTTACTTTGAGTCTCGATATCTCATTCATCTCTCGTTAACTTTGGACATTTATACATCGTTTCGAAGCTCTTATCAAGAGCTACATAACCGTATAATTTATTACATATAATTACTATATTAACATATAGATAATTAGGTCCAAAGTTTGGGAAAAATGCATGTTTTATCCCAATTTTTCCAACAATCCTCCACATGAATAGAGATCGATAGAATAACACACACAATCATACTGAAATCTCAACAGTTGAATCTTGCATAGGATAGGTAGGTGTTACCCTTTCAACCTTCCCTTGATATATGTACTTAGTCTCCTAGCTGTCAGTAGACTGTGATGTCTTTGAACTGATATGCTCTTAATGTAGACGACAATACATGTTCACACATGACTCTTCCTGACAATATAAACTCCTCATAGTCGTGTTCTTTATGGTCCTGAACACTAGCCTGGTTCTGCAAGAGTTCTTAGGAAATGCGCCCCAACATTTCCCTTCGAAGCGACCCCACTTCTCTCTCACATAGGTGATTTTCGAAATCATTAAAAGCATTAAGCTTAACCTAACTATCACTGTAAATTTAAGAATGGACTAGGAAGTTCAATAAACTCCCTTTTAATGGGTTAAGTTAATAAAATAACTTCCCCCACAGTGACCTCCCTTCGTTAATACAATTAGGTTATCATCTTATCATCACTACCTATGATTAGCATATCATCTACATAGAGACATATGATGACGTATCCATTAGTTGTGTCTTTCACGTAGACACACTTGTCACATCCATTGATCTTAAAACCATTATCTATCATGACATGATCAAACTTTTGATGCCATTGTTTTGGAGCTTTCTTTAAACCATACAATGATTTAACAAGCTTGCAAACTTTCTTCTTTTGTCCTTGGGCGACAAAACCCTCGGGTTGTTCCATGTAAATCTCCTCATCTAAATCTCCGTTTAGAAAAGCAGTTTTCACATCCATTTGGTGAACTTCCAAATCTCTAATGGCGGCTATAGCAAGTACCATTCTTATGGAAGTTATCCGGGTCACTGGAGAGTAGGTATCAAAATAATCTAGACCTTCTCGTTGTCTATAACCCTTGATCACCAATCTTGCTTTGTATTTATCAATCCAGCCATCCGTATTCATCTTTTTCTTAAAGATCCATTGGTAACCTAGTGGTTTTCATCCCAGAGGAAGATCCACTAGCTCCCATGTATGATTTTGTAAAATAGAATCTATCTCACTTTTGATGGCTTCTTTCCATTGGGGTCCTTCAGAAGAAGTAACAGCCTCTCGATAGGTTTTGGGTTCACTTTCTACCATGAAAGAGACAAAATCAGTACCAAACGATTTCTTAACCCTTGCCCTTTTACTTCTTCTTGGTTCAACATCCTCTTCTTCGGATTGTTCTTGTCTAACTTGACTATCTAGTCTTTCATCATGATTAACCTTGTTAGGTTGTTCATCATGATTAACCACACTAGGTTGTTCATCATGTTTAACCACATAAGGTAGTTCATATGATGTTAGACAAGGAAACACGTTTTGAAAGAACGAGGCATTCCTTGATTCCATAATCGTATTCTTGTGTATATCGGAAATCTTAGATTCATGCACAAGAAATCGATAGGCACTACTATGGTGAGCATATCCAATGAATATACAATCCACAGTCTTTGGTCCAATCTTTACTGTTTAGGTGGTGGAACAACCACCTTGGCTAAACACCCCCACACTTTTAAGTATTTGTAGGAAGGTTTCCTTCCCGTCCATAATTCATATGGGGTTTCATCCTTCTTTTTCTGAGGTATCTTATTCAAAAGATAATTAGCCGAGAGTATAGCTTCTCCCCACATGTTCTGACCGAATCCATAACTTATTAACATGGCATTTATCATTTCTTTCAAGGTACGGTTCTTTCTCTCGGCGATACCATTTTGTTGAGGTGAGTAAGGAGCGGTAAATTCATGTCTAATACCATGTTGCTCGTAAAATTCAGCAAATGGTGACACATATTCACCTCCTCTATCACTTCTAACTACCTTGATTTTCTTATTAAGTTGATTCTCAACTTCATTCTTGTATAACACAAATTTATCGATTGCTTCATCTTTACTTTTAAGTAAATATATGTAACACCCTCAGATTTCGGGCCGCGGAAGCGGTCGGGTCGGGTGTTACCAAATCAAATATCACAAGCACAAAGGTAAATAATGAATGACTCTAAATGAGACATTTGAAAATAGTTATACATTTCCCAAAATAAAAGTGTATACAAGTTGCGAGTTCGCCAAAATAATTTCAATACATAATTTATAATACAAAAGTTATGCAGAGAAATTCAATTGTGAAAACATGCGACTCGAGCTAGCATAATCTTGTAGCAATCCTAATCCTGCTGGGCACCTGAGAACACATGCTAAAACGAGTCAGCTATAAAGCTGGTGAGTTCATAGGATTTATCATTGAAACATAAAGTATATATATCGTGTATGTTTTGAAAGATGGTTTCAAAATCCACGATTTTGATTCGTTTCGTTATGTTGTTGTAATACCAGTGTATATACATCTAACGGGGTATTTCATACCCAATAGTGGTGACGTATACCTAAGTACATAGACAGTGTGGCATACTATGCCTAGATACCTATCAGGTATAATTGAGTCTACAGTCGTGAGGTAATACATGCCTAAGTATGAATCGTGTGATTGTATGACCGCATCATATGTTAACGAGTAATGATGTTACTTATGTTGTATTAAAAAGTGAGGATGCCCCCGTGGCATAATATGTGGCGTCCAGCAAATATTAAAATTGTAGTCCCACAGACTATGATCGAGTAACTAGTGTATTGCATCCAGCAATAGTTAATTGTAGACCCGCAGATCTATGATTGAAATGTTTAGTGTGTTCGTTTGACCAGTTAGTGTAAGCTAACCCAGACCTGATTGAGCTAACGGCCTCGCGCGGAAACTCCACCGACCCGTTAACTTATTGCGGATCACGAGCATAAGCTCGCCCATCCGTGAATGAGTGTGGATCACGAGCATAAGATCGCCCATCCATCGAGTGTATCACTTTACCGCGATATTGTACTTGTGTCCACTTCTCACCGTGGCATCGTTTTGTGCCCACTTTACCGTGGCATCGTTTGGTGCGCACTTCTCACCGTGGCATCGTTCTGTGCCCACTTTACCGTGGCATCGTTTGGTGAGCACTTCTCACCGTGGCATCGTTTCGTGCCTATCTGGCATCGACCGAATTGCTCGCAAGCAAAGTTTGTAATTGAACCGGCAGTACTACGATATGCCCGACTTGAGTAGTTGAGAACCGACAGTACTACGACATGTCCGACTAGTTTGATCGTGTTTGTCAGAGTATATGTATATTAATATACATAAGTAATTTGTATGTAGCACCAAGTGCTCGATATTGAGTACGAATATGTGTATACATATATATATATATATATATATAGATAAGTCAAATCAGACAAACACATGTAACCATGAGTCATGCAACGCATGAGAGTAACGTATTATATCTAAATATGTATATGCAATACTTAAATATTATGTGCTTTGCAATATACCTAGGTATGACTAATCATCACCTAGTTGTTCTGTATTAGTGTAACGAATCTATACTAGCATACGATACCATCGTATACTCCTAGTCTCAGCCTAGCATGTATATGGAAATATTGGGTTGTTGTTTACTTGAGTTCAATTCCAATTTCGACATCCTGAACGTATGTGCAGTCTTAGTTCCTAAAAGAAAACTAATCCTGTATTGGTAGAACTAACCAGTTCTATTGTAGTTAATAAGGTTGTCCCGTGGCAATGAGGTCATTGTATAATAGTGACTTAACCAAGTCAGGTGATGGTGATTGTTAGACAACAATCTAATGGTGTACAATGGTAACCTAACTTGGTTAACAGTGATATTGTTCCACAATAATATATTGGGTGTAATTCCTAAGTATTACACATTCGTATTTCCAAACAATGATATAGAAACGTGTGAATTATAAAAGTTTAGCATTATAATTCAAAAACAGTAATTGAGCATGCGTCTCACCCCGAAAACAGTAAAACAGTTGAAAGAGTGGGGCTATGAAACTCACCTGAGGAGTTAGCGATCCTACGATACGCGCGTCGTCCGATGGGTAACCTCCTAGTATCCTAAACACGTGAGGTTATATGAGTACGAGACAAATCAGTTTGTCTAAGCGAGTTGTGTAAGTATTCATTTGTCGTTCAGGTTTGGAAATCGTGTACGGGGGTTCGGGGGCAGCGCCCCTGGTAGCGGGGTCTAAGGGGTGGCAACCCCTGGCGGGGTCCAAGGGGCAGAGCCCCTGGCTGGGGTCGAGCTTGGAAAATTTTTATTTCTATTACATTGCTTTAGTAAAAAACGCATCCGAAATCCCAATTCTGAATAAAATCAAGTGGTAAAATCTGGTCTCGACACTTAGTGAAAAAAACATAGGTTTTTAAGGTTCTGTGACCTGCGACATTAGGTGCGACGTTGGGTTTGTGTCGCAGTGCGACTGTACTGCGACGTTGGAGTCTACGTCGCTATATGCGACATCAGGGTCTAGTACGACATAAGGGTCGACGTCGCTATATGCGACGTTCGCAATCTCATGCGACAATGTGGCTGACGTCGCATCAGGCAACATCGTGGTGTTTTTGCGACATTGGGTTGCGACGTTGACAACGTCGTAGCACTGTTTTTGGTCCCTGCGAGATCAGGACCTGTTCGAACTATTTTTCACCAAAAACACGATCTAGCCCATTTTTAGGCCGAATCTTGTTGTTATAATGTTAATGCATGTTATATTAAGTGTTTTTAACAAGGAATATCAAGAAAAAGTGAAGAAATCCTTACGATTTGAAGATTCAAGGGTTTGGATGATGATGGTGTTCTTGAAGATGGAGAAGATGAAGATGATGGTGATGGATGCTTGTTGTTGCTCTTGTTGATGTTGATTCCGAAAATAATGTTGATGATGATGATGTTGTTGTTGATTATTGTTGGTTGAGGATAAAAGAAAGAAAAGAGAGAGATAGAGGTATAGATGTGTGTGTTTTGTGTATAATGAAAACAAAGAGGGGAATTGGTGGGGGTTTGGGGTTTGGGGTTTGGCTGACCAAGAGGAGAGGGGAGGGGGTTTTCCCCCACTTCGTCTCCAATTCGCAGTATAAAATACCCGTATATTCATACTCGATTATTATACAAATTTAATATGTTAAATTTATAATTTTGTTCAAACTATTTCGTAAATATTTTAAATGAAAATATTAACTTGAATTAAAAAAATGTAATTTGATCTCAGCTCGTTTCAATTGTGATTATTAAATAATCCTTATCTATTATATAAAAATATATAAAATTTTCAATCACTTGGTTGTAATTGCATATAATAATACAATTATTTAAAGTTTAATATGTTAAATTTATAATTTTGTTCAAACTATTTCGTAAATATTTTAAATGAAAATATTAACTTGAATTAAAAAAATGTAATTTGATCTCAGCTCGTTTCAATTGTGATTATTAAATAATCCTTATCTATTATATAAAAATATATAAAATTTTCAATCACTTGGTTGTAATTGCATATAATAATACAATTATTTAAAGTTTAAATTTGGCGCGAAAATTTGACTTTTTGACCGAGTGTTACAATATACATAACAATATTTCGTGCTATCATCAACAAATGTGATGAAATATTTATTGCCACCTCTTGTTGGAGTTGATTTTAAATCACAAATATCGTGTGAATTATATCAAGTGGTTCGGTTTTTCTTTCAAACGATTGGAATGATGATCTAGTAAGTTTGGATTCAACACATGTTTTACACTTGTAATTTGAGTCAATATGAAACGTTGGCATGCAATTTAATTTAATTAAATGACGAATGGAATTAAAATTAACATGACCAAGACGACTATGCCACATATTAGAAGAAGACTCAAGCATATAAGTAGAACTAGTAGTAGTCTTATTCATTTCACTTTTGATAACCATTACATTGAGTTTAAACATACCATTCAGGGCATAGCCCTTACCAACATAAGTACCATTCTTGGTCAACACGACCTTATCAGACTCAAACACAAGCCTAAAACCAAACTTATTAAGCAACCACCCGGACACAAGATTCTTGCGAATCTTGGGCACATACAACACATTGTTCAATGTAAGCTCTTTCTCGGAGGTCATCTTCAAGATCACTTTTCCTTCACCCTTGATTTCAGCGGTAGCCGAGTTTCCCATGAACAAGTTTTCACCACTCTAAACTTCCTTGAATGTGTGGAAGAGACTCTTATTGGAACAAACATGACATGTAGCCCCGGTATCTACCCACCACCCATTGGAATCAGTTTCCACAAGGTTTACTTCCGAAATCATCATACTAAGATCAGAAACCATAGCAACAAGTCCCATCACATCATCATCCACCATGTTAGCTTGACGTGAAGAGTCATGTTTTGGCATTTTACAAGCAGCAGCCCTATGACCCGGTTGGTCACAATTATAACAATTTCCTTGGAATTTCTTTTTTACAATTCCACCTTTAGGCCCAAGGTTTGATGCCTTCCCTTTGACCTTATTATCAACCTTTCCATTACCTTTGCCTTTGCCTTTGTTACGGCTCTTAGAAGATTGACCATGCTCAACAACATTAGCTTTAGCAGAATTGGCCAAATAACTATTCTTTTGGGCCAACTTGTTATATGTAACACCCCCAAATTTAATGTTTTGCGGAAGCATAATTTGGGTGTTACTAATCAATAATCAAAGCACACAGATATATAGCAAACGACTCTATATGCGTCGTTTTAACAAAATATATTAATATTAAAAGGTTTACAACAGTTTGAACTCGTACATAGATCGTGTTCGTAATATGAGAGATTTAAGTACATAATTAGTTATACAAAATCTAATAATGTAATGAAATCTCTGAAGTTTGCATGAAGACTCGAGCTAAGATACATCCTGATGGGCAGTCCAAATCTACTGCTGAGTACCTGTGATACATGCTAAAATGGGTCAGCTAACGCTGGTGAGCTCACAGGTTTGAGTATCAAATAATATTCTATGAACCGCAAGATTTAAGTATTGATTTGCATCCAGCAAATAAAGTTACAGGTAATGTATACAACCATGAGCGCATAGTCTGAGCTTAACTCGAGGGTCGGGTCCCATATAGAGAATTCCGAGCGAGGTGCCTCCACGAGTGCCTAATCTACACTCGTCTTCCCAAATATTAGTACGTCCGTTTACCCGGTTAGTGCTTGCTAACCCGGACGAGGAGGGTCAATCCTATATGGTACCATATACTAATATTCACGCTACTTTCGTATTACCGGACTATACTGATGGAGGACTTTGATTTGATTAGTTGAAAACAACTCATGTAGTATATTGAAATATGTACTCGCGTTCATGCGTTAAAAAAACATAGCAATGTATCACACCCCTAGTAAAACAGTAAAAAGAGGGGTCATGAGACTCACCTGAGCCTGAAGAGTTTATCTTAATAAACTTAGATTGATTAGCCAAGAATCGAAGTCCAACGACTTGTAACCTGAGGGTGTCCACGACACGCGATGGTTATGACATGATTGAGTATCTCAAAGATCACCTTTGTAGTTGTTTGTTCAACTAGAATGTCCAAATTACCATGATTTGGTTGTTTGTTTAAGTGTTTGAAAATGTGTACGGCCTGTTGGTGATTGTTTGTAATAGTAATCCCACATTATTATTTTGATGATTTTGAAGTGTTATACCTAAAAGTAAGTTCCAATGTGTTTTAGAAGTTGTGTCGCATTCGTGTTTGATGTTATACAAGTTTAACACTTTGTGTGAAAGTTTAGATGTAACACCGTTACTCGTGAACCTAGGGTAAGGGCGAAGCCCGTTAATGACGGGGGTCCGGGGGCAGCCCCCCTGGTAGCGGGGTCCAAGGGGCGGCAGCCCCTGGCGGGGTCCAAGGGGCAGAGCCCCTAGCTGGGGTCGAGCTGCCAGGTCAGCTTGGAAAATTTTTATTTCTACTATATTGCTTTGGTGAAAAACGCACCTGGACTTGAATTTGGGTGAAATGGGGATTCAAATTTGGGCCTCAATACTTAGTGTAAAATTAGTTTGAAACCTTCTGTTTATGCGTCACTTATAGCGTCACTTAGGGGCTTGGGCGACACTTGAGAAGTGTCGCTAAAAATAGTAAATCTGAGCATGTGCGTCACTTAGGGGAAGTGACGCATGGTAGGGCGTCACTAAGGTAAGTGTCGGTATAAGTGTCGGGTATGGGTCTAAGCGTCACTTAAGAAGTGTCGCTAGAAGTGTCGGTTAAGGCTTCTAGGCGTCACTAAACAAGTGACGGATGTAAGTGTCAGGGAAAAGGGGTTTTATGCGACACTTATGCAAGTGACACATGATTAGGGCTTTTAGCGACACTCAATGCGTCACTTAAGTGACGTATGAAGTGACGCTATACTGCACCTTCGTTGCGACACTTAACGCTGTTAACGAATTTTTGAGCCAAAAACGAGTTTTCGGGTTTCCGTTTGGTCTGATTCTCTTACCCAACCCTTATAAGGACATTCTAAGCTTAAAGAAACAACTAAAACTTAAAAACACTTAAAATCGAGAGGTTTTGAGTTTTCATCGAAAACTTACAAGTTAATGAATCAAGATTCCGGAAAGGTAGGAGTGTAGATCGTGACGCGGTGGTTCTTTTCTTCCAAACGAACGAGATGATCCGAGGTGGTTTAGTGGTGTTATTTTGTAGATTATGTTAATGGTGGTTTGGTGGTAAAATGAGAGAAAAGAGAGAAGAGGAGGGAGAAGAATGTGAGAAATGAGGAGGAAGAAAAGGAAGGAGTGGGGTTTTGATGAAAGCCTCACTTTCTCAGCTCCTGTAGTCGCGCTCCGTGCGGTGTTCGTTTATCCAATTGTTTAAACTTTTTAAATAATTTAATACACGTCTAATTGTGGGTTTTTAAGATACGGGTGTTTTATCGATAACACTTAAAAATAGTGTCATAAAATACAATTCAACTTTATTCCGAGTGTTTGCGCGTTTAGTATTTAATCGTGTAAACGTCTATTCATACAATACAGAAGGGTCTATAATATTATCAAAATAATATTTTTGGGTACTATATCGTTATTAAATACTTTTATATTTCATAAAATTGGCCACCAACGTCCGTATTTATTTGAACCGAATCACATTCGATTTGAAACTTGTACAATATACTCAAATCGCGTATTCTTATATATTCAACAATATATAAAATTCGATACATTAATTAGCCTAAAACCAACTAATTACATGTATTAACAACTGATTAGGCACTAATCACTAGTCCTAATTTGGCGGGTGTTACATTATCCTCCTCAATACGAAGACGAACAACAAGATCTTCAACAGTCATCTCCTTTCGTTTGTGATTCAAATAGTTCTTAAAATCAACCCATCCCGGTGGCAACTTTTCAATCATAGCAGCCACCTGAAAAGTTTCACTTGGGGTCATTCCTTCAGCGTGGATGTCGTGAAGCATAACTTGAAGTTCTTGGATTTGACTAATAACGGTCTTTAAATCCACCATTTTAAAGTCCAAGAAACGAGCAACCACAAACTTTTTGGTCCCGGCATCTTCGGTTTTGTACTTGCGTTCCAATGACTCCCATAATTCTTTGGCAGTATTGATCTTGCAATAAACATTGTATAATGAATCAACCAAGCCGTTTAGAACATAATTTCGGCACAAGAAATCCGAATGCTTCCAAGCATCTACCGCACTCACAGCTTGAGCATCGGTTTCTCCATCATTAAGTTGGGGAGCAGTTTCAGTCAAGAACCTAGCAAGGTTCAAGGTGGTCAAGTAAAAGAACATCTTTTGTTGCCACCTTTTGAAGTTCAAACCCGTGAACTTCTCAGGTTTTTCAGCATGATTAAGCACCGAGTTAGGCAAATGTGCAATCAACACGGGATTAGTCACAACAGCAGTGGTAACGATCGGTTGAGTATTCATGGGCATGCTCATTGATTGAGTAGTCATCCTGAAATTGCAATACAAAAGAATTAAAGAAATTATCTATATTCTTCTATCAATTGGTAAATGTATACAATCTGTATTAAACGATACGAAGTAGTTTACGTAAAACCATGAACTCCAAATCTCAGAATTATTTATGCAAGTGATTGCTCTAATAATCTGATTTAATAGAAGGAAAAAAATGTTACTTTGTTGCAATAACAGTTTTAAAAACTTGACACAACCAATAAGCTATTGCTATAATATTTTATTTAAGAAGGTAAGTTGACCATCACCACCAATATTAGCCACATGCAGTAACTATGTTTCAAAAACTCGCTTAGTAATTTATACGAAACAAATGAAATAGAAGTTATTGATCTTGTTATCTTCGCCTGTTAAGAACCAGAAAGAGACTCGCTTACTGGATAGTTCATTAACAGAGTCACCTTGAAACAAAACTAGTTTGTATCGAACAGAATATGTTTTCCAAAGATACAATATAAGTTACTTCAATCGTTAACAACACAATCTGGTTGACACAGACAAGTCAGTTACGAACCCGTATGTGTTTCTTCAAAACCAATATGCGTTCCAGAAACGATAGGAAGAAATAATAAATAAACTAACAGATTCGTTTAGAAAAAATTCGTTTTAAGCTGTAGTTTCCTGACAAACAAAAGAAAACAATAAAGTGCACGTTATCAAAAAGAATGATAAAGCAAAGATTCGTTAAATAGCCGGAGCTTGTGTTGAACACAATTCCCTTAAAACGAATTCGCGTCCGTTTCCCAGGGTACGGCGGCCAAAGCAGCGTACTGCCGGAGGTTATATACTTGCCTGAAATTGCAGTAAAGTGTGGTGGTTCGTTCGTGAGGGAGAGAGGAAGAAAATGATTTTGAATTTATGTATCTCTAAACGATAATGATAACACCCTTTATATAGGGCCGAGCATATCATAGTCATATAGAAACCAAATCATTTCCTTTGAATCGTGATTAATTTCGTATCAACTTGCAATATAAAACGAAATCAAAACCAAGAACTCGTTCGGTGTATAGCTGTAATGATTCTGCAAATCATTTTCATAACTCAAACTGTAATAGGTCAAATCGGTGGGTCAAAGCCCGGGTTTTTTCAAGCTGCATTCGTGTCTGCAGGCGCACAGTGGAGCAGGAGCTCCGGCCCGTTTTTGGCCAAGGATTTATTCGAGCTGTAATGATTTATTATAATGAAAAATATAAATATAGATTAATTCAATTGTCAAAGAGTCTTAAAAGGGATATACATGTCTACATAGAAGAGCAGTACTTGTGATTGTACTTGCTGCAATTTTCTTTTTTAAGTTTTATATAAAACAAGACTCACAAAGAGTAGTTGTGATTAAGTATGAAATGATTAAAAATGCTTAATTTTTTCAAAAAGTAGTCAAATAGAGGTGAAAGTTTTTCCACTTCCACCACTTAAAGTTTTATGGGTTAGCTTTGCTAACTCATAAGTATATGATTAATTAGCCATTCTTCAATCACACTTTCAGATTGAAATCATTTTGGATCAAATCATTTTGTTTGCACAAATGATTTGTTTTTGGTTCATCCATTACCAAGTAAGTGGCCACCAAACATAAAACACCACCAAATCACACTTTAAAAGGAACACAATATTTTAAATACTTCAAAAAATAAAAAAGCAAAGGAATAACACCATTCTTTAGACTTGAATGTTAGAAAAATGATTATATGATTTTATAGTCTTATAGAAATCTATATACCAATAAAATCTTCAACTTTCAAGATATTGTCAAAAGTCACGAAAAGATAATTTGATTAATCAAATAAAATTATTATGGAGGTCTAGAAACGAGCTTAACTTCTCTCATACAAAGCAAAACTTCTCTCATACAAAGCAAGATACAGGTTTTCTTCGTAAAGTAATTTTTGTTTTCCATTCTTTGGATTTCTTCTCAATTCACAAATTTTCACGAAGGATTGGTTTTGGTCTCCATTTGGTCGTAGCTTTTTAGTCAGGTGTTTCTTGTTGCTGATTTTTGTTGTTGCTTAGGTACAGAAAAGGGAGAAGAAATATGATTCAGTATTTTTATTACTATAATTCAACTTTTTATTTCTTGAATTATAATAATAAAAAATGAATCATAGTAATAAAAATATTGAATCATATTGCTTCTTTCTCTTCCCCACCTACATTTTTTCCTTTTTTGATCCCGTTAATATATATATATATATATATATATATATATATATATATATATATATATATATATATATATATATATATATATATATATATATTATGATTAAAAGATAAGATTGTTATACGGTAAAATATGATCCTACATAATCAATAGTGTGAGTGTGTGACCGATGTAACTCTTATATAGGTACAAGTAAAGTAAATAAAATGCGGTACAAACCACAATAGTATCAATACCTCTTATAAAGCATTTCGATTATTGGCTTAAAGTTTAATATTTGGGAGATCGGAAATACCTACTTTGCCCTTCTCAATCTAAAACTATTATGGCAAGTCTTTAAGCTCACTAATCATCCAAAATATCAATACGGTTTTCTCTATTCATGGAAATAATTATATTTATGAAGGAAAGTCAACACTTGTTAAATGCTTTATTTACTTAATGAAGAACACAACTACGATTTGAAGATCTTCAATTACACAGTTACTAAACATTACACTATAAAAATATGGAAAACCTCTATATACTTACGTTGATACCCGTTTTCTATAAATGAAAAAATATATAGAGACTAAACATATAAAACTACACTGTAAACTATAAATTATCTACTTTTTGATGTATGCTTACTTTTAAGCTATCTTTATATATAATCTTTTGGGAAATTAAAAAAAATGTCACTTTTTTTTCAAGTACATATCGTTTTGCCCTCCGAAAAAAGAATTTAACGATATACCCCATGAAATCGCAAAAGCAAATTTGCGATTTGCGATCTCGTGATTTGCTTTTGCGAGCCGTTCACTGACCGAGCCGTGGCCGAGACACCCAGTGCCATCGCAAATCGCAAATTTGCGATTTGCGATTTACCTATGCCCCGAGAAATACTTGCGATCTCCGAGTCGTTTTGCACGTTCCCGAGAATTCAGTGTCATAGCAAATGGCAAATCGCAAATTTGCGATTTGCCATTTGCCAAGGCCTCAAACGCCGTCAGCGACTCGGTTACGTGCAAGAGTCGCAAAAGCAAATGCACTGGTCGCAAAAGCAAAGTTGCGATTTGCGAATGGAAGGGGCATATCGTCAAAAAAAAATTTCGAGAGGCAAAACGATATATACTTGAAAAAAAAGTGACATTTTTTTTAATTTCCCTAATCTTTTTATAATGGATGTTGCTCCTTTTTAATTGTGAGTAACATGAACACAATATTTGTAATGTGTCCATATATAATGACATGCTACATTTTTAGTTGCTCATGTTAATCATAGTTCAAACTAATGTTCCAACATATTGCATATACCATTTTAATACGAAACGTTCGTTGCATTGTGCGAGTAACTTACTAGTAACTTTTTATCTATTTCAAACTAATAAGTGGAAAACAAAACTTGCCATTTATTTACACAACTTAACTAGACAGTCTTTCAAAGGTCAGAGTCAACTCAACCACGACTCAGAACTCAGTATAAAAAACAAGATCTACAAATGCCATCAACTACTTAACTCTTTAAACATCTCCATAGATTCATTTACTCGTATATAAACATAGAATTCAGTTTAAATCGGGTCAAAAGTCAACTGACCCCAACCGACCCATTGGAGGGTGCAAGCCCCATCTTCTGTAATGCTTCTCGGGTCCTTCCTGAAAAGGAGTTTGACCTTACAACTTGACCTGCATAGTGTTTACTTTTCGGGTCAATGGTCAAATAATCAGTCATGACTTTTTTCGGGCCTAATCCAATAGGACTATCGAGTCGTGAAGGTGAGAGGCTGGGAGTGGTTAATGCAGTTCTATAAGGAGTGGTAATGGTGTGGAATGTGTATGGTTTCCCAACAATGGTTTTGGAAACGATGTCACGGTTTGCAATTGATGTGAATTTGTCAGAATGTCGTGTCAAGTCGTCTACATAAAGTAAATCATCAATGCGTGCAGCGATATTGAATGCTAGGCTCTCTAACACTCTTGAGTAACTTTCCAAGATCGATTTTCCAACGTCCTGAAATACGTTAAGCGACTATTGTCAAGAAAGTATAAAAAACGTACAAGAATTTCCAATATTTTACTTAGAATGGTCTAACGACCCACATGGATATATACTCGTTCATTTTAAATCTAAAGTGCTTCAAAGAAAATGAATCTCAAGTGAGCTATGCATAAAACATCTTTGTTGACAATCAGGAAATTTTGGTCATCCTACGTAAGCACATATCCAATTTCTATTGGAAAATGAAGTGTACATAACTACATATACGTTTCTAAAGACCAGTGGTGGACGGTTTGGATTTGTAAGATTAGAAGGGCTTTTTCAGTAACATAATACATGGACAGTGCACGTTACCATCTTTCAAAAGACCGTCAACTGCGTATCCATGATCTTAGGTCAGAATAAGCACTATTAAAACTTATTTATCTTTTTACAAAATACCATTATAAGGATATTTACGTGCAATGTAGTAATAAAAAGTGGACAGATTTGAAGTGTTAAGACCAAATGCACCTCCTTACTGTACACATGTATATATGTTAGACGATACTTGTGAAAAATAACAGCATACTTTCCCAAATTCACTAACTATATCTACAACTTTCAGAAATTACCAAAAGTTGCAACATATTAAGTATTAACATTTCTAACAATCATCACAATATATATCCAATTATAGCCATAAATTACCAATCATAGCAACATATTTCCATTTTATCATCAATAATAGCACACTAATTTGCCTCACGAGATTCACGACTGCTACAGTTGGTTTGAAAGAATACAAGTATGTTGCTATGTTTGATACTCTGAGATCTATATCCAAAACGGCTATAATTCATAAAAGTGTGAGTGTATGTTACTAAATTGAACAAGGGCAAGTTTCAGAAAATGGGAACGAAGTTCATTCCACACATTAAAAGGAATGTAAATTATGCTCATAAAAAGGTAACCAAATGCTGATTTTTATGTTGCTTGTTTGTTAATAAAATCA
This sequence comes from Pseudognaphalium luteoalbum, assembly GCA_963422505.1. Lineage (NCBI taxonomy): Eukaryota > Viridiplantae > Streptophyta > Magnoliopsida > Asterales > Asteraceae > Pseudognaphalium > Pseudognaphalium luteoalbum. The sequence goes on along the minus strand of OY730192.1, from coordinate 83,500,902 downwards.
AAAACTCACTTCATTTTGTAGACAAAACTAAACTTAGTCCTTTTAATGTGCAGAATTAACTTACGTTGAAAAGTTACCTATATTGTGGTTTTTTGGTACTTCCGTTACTTCTTTTTTTTCAAAAATTGCCACTTTACAAATTATCCTACGTGAGTATACATAGATAACTATAGTATATGTCTATGTATGCAATATGTCTATGTATGCAAGAGATGAAGGTATACCTTATTATATTGGATTTTACTCATGTCCAAGGTTGTCTGAGGAAGGGCAGGAAACCTCTGTCTTAAACAAATCAGGAGGGTTTCGGCTCTATCTGCTAGCGTTTCCCTTTTCTCCACATCAGCAACCAATTCCTTAACCTTGTCCCATGAAGACCTAGAAAACGATCTACTCATCATGTTTACAGGTTGCTGCTGCTGCTGCTTTGTGCTGTTTTTCCGTCTCCATATGTAGATTGAGGCTTCCACACGGTTTGCAATCTCAAGAGCTTGATGTTCAGAGGATAAATCAAGGCAGTCCAATAGACACTCAGGTGAAAATTGATCTGATGAAATGTACCGATGAATGAGATCACCTAAGCTACCTTTCGCGTTCTGAAAGCAAATGAAACAAAAATTATAGCAAGTTCAACAAACTTACACATAAAACATCTTTAGATTTGAATTACAGCCAGTTTGTTCGGAAAATATGTTAATGTTGACTTTGAGATCACATTTCAAATATGATATGGATTTTCTCCAAACTCATAAAGCTCTTCTTTAGCTTCTAATTGTAAGACCTTGTTTTTATAATATGGGGTGTCCATAAAAATTGCAATCTTTCTTCTTTTGGAAAGTTAGCAATCTCCTCCGTCATATCACTACATAATTGATGGCTAGCTGATTTGGGGTTGATGATTCATTGATGTTTCCGTTTATTGAAAGGTAACTAAAAATATACAGCAATCACACAACTTTGCCGTGTCCCACAAATATTGTAATGTTTGACTTGACACATGTAATACTATAAGCAGCAACTTCAACCGAGTTATTTATAAATGTGTGGATTGGGATCTGTTGTATCTCAATTCTCAAGTAGAGCAAGTTAAATGTTGAAGCTAAAACATAATGGATCGAGAAACTACAATGAGTTAAAAGTCAACCAAGGTCTGCATCATTTGGGTAAAAAGCAGGGCAACGGTTTTATTTAAAGAATTTGACTATTGCAGGTGAATCATTTGGGTAATCATGAGTCATGACCGCATCCATAGTTATTATTATATAAACTAAAAATAAAATAAATACATGGAAAAGGTGTTAGTGGGTTGACGCGACTAGTCATGTTTCAACTCATACTTAAACATGACCACTTCTGATCTGCTACCCTACACACCCAAACTGTCACCTCTATATTTTTACTATTTATCAAACCTAAAGGTAACCTTCAAAAAAGACAAAGATGGTAAAGGAAAATCAGTAAAACATCAAAATGTTGCAGATTCACTAGACTTAGGAATCATAATTCTTTCTGTAAGTTCTAGAAAAGGGGCTGATAATTAATTGTTTAATTTGTACATTAGATGATACCTTTGGAAGGGCTTCCAAGAATGATTCGGGAACATCCATATCGGCTAAACTTATACTGTTGATAGCCATTGCAGCTTTTAATATCTGATTTGTGGAATCACGTTTATTTTGCAAATGCTTTCGTGCATTCTCACTAAGGCCGCCAGTAGGAACCCGAGGAACCGGCAGCCACCATTTTTCCTTTTGGCGTGAGATCACTTTACCAAAAGATGATGAGTCATCAGTTTCCAAAGCTTGAATGCCTTGGTCAACATACCAGAACTCCATTTTATCAAAGCTGTCCAATATTTCCTATAATGCAGATAAAGTCACTTCATTTCAATTCATGGTCTGTGTTTGACTTTTAGTCAAGTTCTCATTTTTTGTTTCAGTTACATACTCAAAGAAATGATTTAGCGAAATGCTTCCTTATATTTTAACAATCATAACTCTTACATGTTTTTTAACGAGATTTAATTAAATCAGCTAGCGTAGATGTGGTTTTGGATAAGAAAATGATTAGAAAACAAATTGATAAATAAAAATGTAACATATCTCATCTGTTGTTGATAGTTTGTGTTAAAGTGTACTAAATTTAGATGAAAATGTAAAACGTGTGTAAGTATATTCAAATAGAAATCATTGTAATATACCAAGAAAGAAGAGTTAAGAATCTCACGAGAAGCATGTTGTCTAATTTACGCAGAGCTGGAAGGTTAACATAAAGATCAGACCGGGGTCTACTAGTCATCACCTAGAAATTTATATTCAAAAAAATCCCAAACACAATCAATTAAGTCTATCATTAATTACATATAAAATTTCATTAACCATCTCCACCATAAATTTGAACATTAATAAGAGTTAAACAACAAAGTTCACCTCAAGCTTACTTCCATCGGGAAACGTCTGCCAAGAGGGTATCAACTCCACAATGTAATCACTCACACAAAGAAGCCATTCCATTTCTCTTCGCCACATTGATTTCTTTTCAGGACATAGAGGTTCAAGTCTCCATATTTGTCCAAAAAGTGTGGCTGAAATTTTAAGAAACACAATCAATGTTAAAGGTTTTGTAATTGACTGAATTTGCTATACATTTTCTTAGTTTAATTATTTATACTTTGGCTTACCACAAAGATTGGTAACTGCGTTAGAGATAGCTAAAGCCGTACAAACACCATTTCCACAACCGGACATATCTTCCCCAAGCAACAACTTTGAAAATCTTTCTTTCATCATTTCAATCTCTATTGATAACCCACAACCAAACACAAACATAGAAAACATCAAACAGGGAGATAATAACAATACACTTGTAAAAAATGTTTGGATACACGTTTTTAGAGTGATTACCTAACTATTCCATGTATCGATTTCTGGTGTTCCATATTATCAAGGGGTCAACAAAATCAACTTAGTACTAGCTATAAAAAAACTTTTTAGAAGCCTAGAGCAAAACTATTTCTCTAAGAATAAGAATTTGTCAAACATTCAACATTGCCAAAGGCCATCACTTAAACCATCAAGGAGCACCATCTCTTGCAGGCTTGCAGCTCAAGTTTTCTAACAAATATTCATCTAGTTTTGATGATAATCCAAAATACTTACAAACACCTCCCTAAAACATCTATCCAGCACATAGTAAAACCTCAAATCAAGTATAGAATATACTAACAAACAAAAACAACATATTCTACACTATTTTCTGATGCTAAACTACAAATTGATAATAATTTAAAGAAGAAGCAATAAAAATAAAAATAAAGAATTAGTACCTGATAAACCAGTTGAGCTTTGTTTCTCTAAATCATTTTTACCCAAAAGGGGTCGCTCCAAATCTTCAGAATCAACACAATGTGGTACCTCAACCTCATTCTTCTCAATGCTAACATCCATTGAACAAGGTGAAGATAAATCTTTAGTCTCAAACGACGTCGTAAGATCACAACTTGAGCTACAATTTCCACCAAACAGCTCTTCTTCTTCCTCTTCCTCTTCTTGTTCTTCTAAACATGTATCCAAACAACCTCTTAATTCTTTCTTATCATCAGTACAACAAGGTGAATCATTATCATAAGTAGAATTATTGACTACAAGACCAAATCCTTGTAATGCAAGATCCATTCTTTTTCAAAACCCAATTAGAAAACAATAACCAATTGGTGCAATATGAAGTGATTGGTATCTGGGTCTGTTTGATGTTGTCATTTTGTGGATGGGTTTTTGTTATTTATACAAAAAATAGAATGAATTGAAAAAAGGGTTTGTTTGTGTTAAGAGTGTTGCTTGAACAAGGCGCCTGTTATTTGTTTGTTTGGGGGTTGCATTGCATAATTATGATTATGTGTGATGATTTTGAAAATTTTGTTATTAAAGTAATCTCTCACGGGAGCGTGTTAAGGATCCAATAATAATCAATATCAATATCAATATGATAATACGGAGTAATTATTTATGATTAGTAAATGACCATATTACCCTTTGAGTTTTTTTATTTGTTCAGTTTCATCTTATGAAATTACAACAAACAAACTAATCTGCCATGTAAAAACTAAAAAGTATATGTTCAAACTAATGTAGTACTATGTAGTAACCAGTTAAATTTCCAACAATCAGTTCAAATGAGCTTCTCTAACGGTAGTATGTTTCTTTAGTTGGAGAAAAATAGAGAAACATTTGATGCAGTAATTTAGATGATTATATGGTTGATGTGTGTGTACATACACGACTTTGCTTTCTCCTTAGAGAAATCACGAAACGAGGCCCTTTGTGACTATATCAATCAATCGTTCACTTAACTTTAAATGTTGTTAAACAATATATTAATGTTCAAAATAACTTATGGTGAAAGCTTAAAAAATAAAGGATTAACTAGAGGGTAGTATGGTAATCACTCCATTGTAGGTTAAAACAAGGGTGGGCATACTCGTTCTATGCATGCCATGGGTACAACATGATGACGACAACCTAATTTGTCTTCTCATGGCATGTAATTACAAGAATGGGAATCAATTCACTAAGACTTTTAATTTACATTTTGACTTGTTTAATTATATTTGATTACTATATTTATTTTTCATTAGAAGTGTAGAACATAAAGCTAGTTGATAAGCTTTCTGAGTAATAGTCAAAATACTCATCAACATTTGAGTCAAAACGATAAACATTTATTTTTTTATGATTTGTACATATCGAATATTCAGTATTCAGTCTAAGGACTTATAATTTTTTTTCTCGCTAGCTTCTTATTAATAATGTGTCTGTGTAAATAAGTCGTATTCAATATTCAGTCTAAGGACTTATTATTGTTTATTCTCGCTAGCTTATGTATTAATGATGTGTCTATGTAAATAAGTCGTAGATATATAATTAGTATTTGTTTTATGTGCTGAATAAATCGACAAACAAAAATAAAAATTATCAGTTTAACCTTCTACATGAGATAGTTGAAAAGTAACTTACCTAGCTTAATGGTTAAAGTCATGACTTGATATGAAAATTCACAATTTTAATACTTACATCATTAAGCCTTTTATTTTTTGTTAAGTCAGTACAAACTTAGCTAAATGAAAAAAGAAAAAAAATCTCACTTTTTAAAAGCAAAATTAAGAACACCATTACTAATGATTAATTTTGAGTGGTAGGAAAGGAACTACCAAAGATGTGGTCATATACCCAGCTAATAATTATTAGTTGCTCAAAGCTAATTCAATCCCAATGGGAGAACAACACTTTGACGAAAATGAAATTATTTTTATTGTATGTTAAGAAACAATAACGACATTGTAATAATAATGACGATATATAGTGTAATGTACCGTAATTCAAGTACACAAAGAAAGTAATGCAAATTAAATAAAATTACAAAAGTTCGATTACAAGCTTGTATGAGTTACCTCTATGGGATTCGAGTATACAGAACCAAAAAGAAAGGTTAAATTTAAGTTAGGTTTCAAATTCGGCTTAAAATTTACAAATATGATACATAATCAAACACATACATAATTTTAGCCTGTAATAATAACATCAGTATCTGTTAAACTAAACGAATCGGTCATTACACTCAAAAAATTCCATCTAAATACAAGTTGAAACAATTTGTAACTTAGAAATACGAGAATAAGTTATTATATGCAAATCCAAAATCATTTTCACTCGTCAATCTAGTCAATTCATTGCAAAACAAGTAGTGTTCCAAGTAAAAATGACAAACCCTCAATATTGTTTACTTTATTTATATTAACAGCTACATTCACCACTGTATATCAAAATCGTATCATAATCATAATAATCATCATTATAATAATATGCAGGACTCAAAAGTTAAAAGTATATATTTTGTTCATTTTCTCATATGGTATTGGACCTGGACCCTGGCTGCCCGGCCCACTAAAGTCGTACCCCCCTCCACAATCCTCATGATGATTTCTTAGGTTATATGTCTAATGGCTTTCCTCTTAAGGTTGGTTGTTGTTTACATGAGAAATATAATTCCTTGTGGTTTGTAGTGCCGGTAGTTCTAACCATAACTAAACTATGGATGCTTACCTCTCAACAACCATATCATAACATAAATATATCTATATGTCATAATAGTCTTCAAATCTTTTAGTTACACACTCAACAAAAAGAGTTACTCCCTCTCTTCCATGTCAAAGTGTATTGGTTACTATTTTGGATTATCTCAAAAAGATGTCCACTTTCATGTAAAACAAATCAAAATAAACTTTAGTCGTTAGAGATATTATTTGATTGGTGAAAAATATAATTAGTGAAGTCGGAAAGGAGGTAGTATTATTTAAGTTATATAGTAACTTCATATATTTAAATAAATTGTATTTATTTACAAATGTGCATGTTATTACTTATATATACATGGTCTCCCATAAGGCTTCAACATACACATATCATCTAGGTTGAAGGTTCCTCGCATAGCGCTACTCTAAAACCGTTTGATATTTATATATAAGAAAATTATGAAATTGTATGATTTGACCTTCAATGTCTAATTCTTGAAAAAATATCGGTATTATATTTTGATCAATGATCTTGCTCTATCATATCAATTTAGAGTGAATTATGTGAAAATAATTATTGAATATTCACTCTAATTTAAAAACACAAGCCAAAAATCCACGGACCGATAAGAGAATATATGAGGTGAAATCATCCCATCTATTTATTTATATATATAAAACAAAGATTTTTAATTGCCTATTAGAGTGTGTTATTTTAGCTAACGATGATGTGTCATTAATTTACAAATTCTTGAATTAATCTCAATTTCTAAACATGGTACATGGCTTTTCATATATCGACTTATTTAATTTCATGTGATTTTAATTATTAATCTTATTATTATTATTATTATTATTATTATTATTAAAATGGCGATGAAAAATGACTTTCCAAATTGTTGTCCATTAATATGGCTTTCCATATACAATTTGATGTGATTTTAATTATTATTTTAATTTTAATGTGATTTTAATTAATATTATTAATATTATTATTAATTTAATTTAATTTATTAATAATGAATGAATGAAATTCGTTATTTGTCTCCCATGAAGCTTAATACCACCTAAATATGTATCATATTATATTAATAACGATGAAAAATGAACTTACTTATTTTAGCGAATAACCATTGAACATAAAGTAAAATTAAAAATAATAAAATAATATATTCAAAAAGACTGACTCGCAATATTAAGAACATTGTCAGTTAAACAATTTATTTAAGGTTAATAGTGACCGATGGGGTAGTTTATTAATAAGTTTTGTATCATTTGTGACTTTAACATTTTCGGTGGTATATTTGTATGTATAATAATTTGAAATACATCGTTTTCTATATGTTTTAGTCTATAATAATAATAATAATAATAATAATAATAATAATAATAATAATAATAATAATTTTTAAGATTATTGGTAACAAATATACAACTTCAGACAATAATACTAATATTTGACGTGCAATGCACGTGCTTAAAAATAAAGTGTTGTATAACTTATGCGACACGTGTCTTTGTCTTCTATTCTCTTACAAATCCTATGTGTCATTGAAACAGTTTTTATATTTTTTAATTCATTTATACCACATATTTTTAACATGTTATTTCTTTTTGTGAGTAATCAAATCATGTTATTGATGAAAACATCTCATTATAAATGTAAAGTTGAACAACTTCTTTTTGCTATTAATTCGATTTCTAAAATACAGTCTATCTAAATATTAACCAATTTCGTAATTTAATAATAATGACATCTTCATTTCAAAGTGTTTAACAATATATATTATTTGTTAGAGTTTAGTGCAGGGGAATGCATTCAACTTGTGCACGAAGTTTATTGTATGTATCCAACTTTTTATTAGTCTATTGTGTTTATCAATCTTCAATTTTGATTAATTGTGTGTATCGTACTGACGTGGCACCCGTTTTTGATGATGTGTCAACGATGTCTCAAATGACATGGCAAATTATACGTTTGACACGTTATTAAATTAGTCATCGGATACACACAAAAGACCAAAGTTGAAAATTGATACACACAATAGACCAAAAAAAAGTTGGATACATACAATAGACTGCGTGCACAAGTTAGATGCATTCCCCTGCACTAATCCCTATTTGTTATCACACCTCTATTCAAATCCATTGTTTCGTCGGAATAAATTTTGTTTATGAAATAGAGTATGATATTGTCGCACCCCCAAAACACGTGGCAGCGGAAGTAGGAGGTGTCACAAGGGCGCCGACCAAATCAAATATCATCACACAAAGATTACATTGAACGACCTCTAAATGAAACGTTTTAAAATAGTTACATTTCCATAGTTAAAATGTATACATAAGTTTTACAAATCCCATGGAGTTCGCATCCGATATGTAGAATTACATAACTATCGTTACAAAATATAGTAAATGCAATCTAATCCTTGGTTGTTTCAAAATATGAGACTCGAGCTAAATGCTTCCATAAGCATCCTACTGTGGATGATTACATACTACTGTGGATGCTTCCATAAGCATCCTACTGTGGATGGTTACTTGAGAAATACATACTAAAAGTGTCAACATAAAGTTGGTGAGTTCATAGGTTTGTTAAACAGTTGTTAAGATATCGGTATGAAACACAAGATTTAATAATGTTTGAAATCAATCAAATGTGTATACTATTGCCATGAGCTCATAGTTCGAGCTTAACGGGGGTGTCAGGATCACAGTCAAGTGCCTGATCGTGGTTGCCTCCTGCGAGTGCCTAATCACACACTCGTATGAACAAATGCTAATGCGCCCATTCGACTGCAGTCGTGGTATAGCTACTACCCCGGGCGGTGATTGTCAATCCCAAATGGTACCATACACTAACATTCATGCTAAAACAATACTAACGAAATATGATGTGGAGGGCTTTCATGATTAGTGAAACAACTCATGCAATCCGTATATCGAGTTTTGTACTTGTGTTCATAAAAACAGTTGAGTAAAAGCAGTTGTATGTATTCTCACCCCTGGTAATAAAACAGTAAAAAGTGGCTATGAAACTCACCTGAGTTTAGCAAGCAGCTAGCAAATAATCAAATAAGCAAGCAATGAGTGTATCCAACATGCAACCTTCTAATGTCCTAAACTTATAAGGTTGTATGTAAGTAGATGTCTTAAAGACCATCTATGTAAGTGGAGGGTTAATGTCCACTTAAGTCAATAATGTAGGTGGAGGGTTAATGTCCACCTATGGCTAGTTCACTCAACTAGTATGTCCAAGTATGTTTGTTCAAATATGTTTATCAAAAACAAGTACGACTCGTTGGTAAAAGTTTGTAATAATAATTCGTTTAGACATTATTATTAAGTTTGTTTCGTTGTACATTATATATCATGTGTTGCTTACAAATTATTTAGTTCGTAAAAACCTCGAACCGTAGGTCAAAGTTGGTCAACTCATTGGTCAAACCTAGTCAGAGTTGGTCAACTCGTTGGTCAAAGTTATCAACTAAGTCACCCAAACCCATTTTTGTTACCATTTTCCAAAAATAGTAAGTTTGTCGGTTTTAAAAATCGAGCCCCATTTTTGTTGACTTGGCCAACCTACTAGGTTTGACACGAAACTTTTACCCAAACCTTAGATATGTTTAAAAGTCTATAAAAGTCAGTTTTAACACTTATTGCATGTTCGGAAGGTGTCGGTTTTCATAAGTTAATAAAATCAGTCCACTTTTATATTTTTCCAGAAAATGCATCAATTAGCCTAATTTTTATAATAATTAATAATCCGAATTAATTCCCAATAAAAATACTAGTTGTTCCCCCATACGTCATATACTTGCAATAATTTTTCCATTAATTTTAGAGAAGTCTAAGTATTTATAAAAATTACATGTGTCCTCTGAAGTTCAACAGTTGACCAATCTGGACACATGCATGAAGGTTATATTTCTGGGAAAAATCTACAAGGAACCAATAAATATTTTCAACATGAAAGTTGTAGCCAATGAAAGGTGTGAAATTTAGGCAGTGGTTTTAGTTCATTTGGAGATGTGTAGCTCGAGATATGGCCAAAATACTAAGGGTAAAGTTTCTGGATTTCTGGAACAGATTGTCTATGTGTTTTTATACAAATTATTAAAAATACTAAACGAACTCAGAAAAATATGAGGTTTATGGATTTTGAAATCTAACATCTTGAACTTGATTTTAGACTATAAAAACATCTATTTTAATGAAGAAATAAGTTTTATAAAAATCGTGGAAGTGAACAAAACTTTCTGGATAGAAAGCATTTCCCACTTTTGGTTAATTTCAAGTTAAGAGAAATGGTTTTTGAGTAGTATTTAGTTATAATACTTGTTGAATGAACTTATATACATCTAATAAGAGTAATTAGGAGTAAGAATCTTACTTACAATGGTGATTTTGAAGAAGTATGGACAGATTATAGATGAGAAATTCTTGAGGTCTTGTTTTCTTAAATTCCTTTTGTAAAATTATGAAAATTTTGTATGGTGGTGTCAAGGTGGTTTATGGTAATTGTAGGGAGGTGGTTGGGGCTGATTATTCCTGTATTCTTGAGAGAAAGAGAGAGAGTTGAGAGAATTGAGAGAAGAGTTATTTAGTTGAATGATGCAAATGCATGTATTAGGAGTGGATGGAGGTGAAAATGCCATCATTTGATTTTGTATGAAATATGAGAGGGCAAGAGTGGAGGTGGCCAGCCCCCATGGGCCCCCCCACTTGGTGGGTTTTGTGTTTTAAATTTCATTTCCAGACTGTGTTACGTATTTTGGCCGTTTACCCGTTATTCGTGTTAAAACGTTAAATCGCTTAACGTTTATTCGAGTCATTGTTTTTTACTAATGATTTATTTGAGTTATTTTTCCATTGAGTATTAAAATACTTTCTTTTGCCTGATCAAAATATTTATTGACTTTCGTTTGATTTCCGAATTCGAAACGCGCATTTTTACTGCGTTTGTTACGTTTTAAATAAAACGTCTAGGTTTTTCATGTATAATTATATAAAAATAATAATCTATGATAAATAACTTATAAAAATAGATTTAGGTTATTTATAGAAATGTTTTCACCAACGTCGTATATTGTGCCGGACTCTATCCGATCGTTTTGCGTAATCACAGATAAACACATAATCACGTAAGTGTGTATTCAAATATATATGTAATTACAAATATTTAGCATAATACAAACTAAAATACAAGTAATTAGGGTTTCAAGTGGGTTTAACAGTAACTCTAAATCGTCGGATGTCATAGATATAATCAACAGAATATAAAATTCATATCCAATTCAAAATCTCAATAATACCACAAAATATATAAAACATTTTTTTGAGATACAAAACATATCATCTAAAGATATGAAAATATTATCATTTATCCAAGTAAGTTAAGAACATTTTAAACCAATCATTCTATCCTCATTAGTTAGCAACCTTCAGCTTTTCCTTATTAACGGTATATTTTGCAATTACAATTAATAAGGGTTAATATATCGTTATTTCAAGAGTTGAAAGGACAAACATGTTCTTTAAAGATCTTGATTTGCATCAAAGGCAAGAAAGAAGGTACAACACAACCAACATCACTTGAAAAGATGGAATTTTAAATTTAAAATCTCATATCATGGTATTATTTGTATCAATAAAATCGTTTTTAGGGCAAATAAAAGCGGAAATAAATTAGAATTAGTGATTCAGTATAAAAAATTAATAACGGTTCATCTACTCTCCATATCATTGTATTTGAATGGGTTACTCTTTATATACCACAAAAATCCAATTTCATACCACTTTTAAATTAAAAAAATAGAATAGGATACAGAAAAGTACATAATGATAAGAAAAAGTAATGAAAAAAGTACAGAAAAAGTAAAGTAATGATTGTGTTTAAAAATAAAAAAATAGAGAAAAATGGTATGTTTATTAATACCCTTTTGAATTTTGAATACAATGTAATTTTAACATCATCCTCTCCAATATTCCAATCTTCTTCCACAATTATATCACGGACTACGTACGTACTTCTATTAGTATATTACTTTCAACATTTTCTAATTTCAACTTGCAACTCGTCATTTCAGTATCTCCCGATTTTGCAAACAACCAATAGTATGAATAAATGACGATATTCTAGTTCAATACTAATAATCATCGTGGAATTTTTTCATTCTTCTTTGTGTATAATGATTCAGGTACTACTTTCGATCATATCATTTTAACTAATTCGATCACTCATTATATTCGCTCATATTTATACAGTATGATAAATAGATTAGGTTATAATTCAAATTCAGTTTAACTTTTCTACTAAATTCGTATCAATGCTCTAAAATTACCATACAATCATAACTTTGACATTGTTTTAAATTATGTATCTTATTGACTTTCTTTAGTTGTTATTATGTATGTGAAGGAGCACGAAATCATTAAGGTCAATACTGGTTTCTCAATCACCTGGTAGATTTTAAGTTTATTTCTCACATGGTAAACATCGATGTTGCTTGAAATGGGTTTCTCCATCATTATTTATTTTTATGTATGATCATTTTCTTTAATATATATATATAACATAATATCATGGAGCAATTTGATCCCTTGATTAGGCTCCCTAATTAGAGATCGATGACCTAAATTAGTTTGAAATAAGTTGTAACACCCTCAAATTTAATGTTGCGCGGAAGCAAGCTTTGGGTGTTACTAATCAATAATCAAGCACCAAAGTATAGCAAATGACTTCTAAATGAGACGTTTGTAAAATAGTTACATACCATTATAAAATAGGGTTTGAAAACATAATATTTTCGTTACAAAAGTAAGGTCCTCTAGAGTCCGCCTACGTAACGGGAGATTCTGTTACATAACCAAAGTTACAAAAGATAATGCTAAAAAATCTCCATTAATGCAGTTTGGAAATCATGCGACTCTAGCTAGTAATCCTGAAGTAATCCTACTCCGTAGGTGTGCCTGAGAATACATGCTAAAAAGGGTCAACCAAAATTGTTGGTGAATCTTACAGGTTTGTAAGTAAGTAATAGTTTGAACACAAGATTTTTATCAGTTGTGCCCGCAGGCGTAAATCAAGTATCTGCAACCAAGCAAATAATAAGTAAATATGTATATACCGTTGCCATGAGCTCATAGTCGAAGCTTAACCCGCAAATCGGTGGTACAACCAAGTACCGTATAGTGCCCCCGCGAGTGCCCAATCCAAACACTCGTATGAAACAAATAAAAGTCGCCCGTTTATACATAACGGTTCGTGGTAGCGCTACTACCCCGGGCGGGGAGGGTCAGTCCCTAATGCATCCATTAACTAATATTCGCGCTTAAGTCCATAACTAACGAAACTATGATGGAGGGACTTCAGTGGATTAGTAAGTAACTCATGCAAGCCCGTATATGAAAAGTAAGTAATTTAGCACTTGTGTCCAAGAAAACGTAAGCAATGCATCTCACCCCATAAGTAAAACAGTAAAAGTGGGGCTGTAAGACTCACCTGAGTCAGGCAAGCAAGCGTTTAACTTAATAAACATAAAGTCTGAAAGCAGTAGTAATCCGTAGGTTCCGCGAACCCGCAACCTTCTAATGCCCTAAGCATATAAGGTTGTATGTATAAGTGAATGTCTCAAAAGATCATTCATGCTAGTTGTCCACTCAACTAGTTATGTCCAAATAATTTGGTTGTTGGATTGATTAGCTTGAGTTTTGAAAATATGTACGGCCCGTTGGTGATGGTTTGTAATAATAATCCAAAAGTGTTATTATTATATGTTTTGCTGTGATGTATACTTATTAATATATTTGTTGTTGATTGTCCAATTATTGTATCAATGTATAAGGATTGTCGGAATTTTCACTCATGCGACAATAAGGATTAACGGAATTAAGATTTCATGCGACAATAAGGGTTACGAAAATGCTGTTTTATACGATAATAGTTATGCGACAATAAGGATTACGGAAATGCTGTTTTATACGATAATAGTTATGCGACAATAAGGATTCTCGGAGCACTGTTCATGCGACAATAAGGATTGACGGAATTTATCACTTATGTGAAAATGGTATTCACGGATTTCGGTTTATGCGACAATGGCATTGTCGCATATGATTTCAAAGAGGTATTGTCGCATTAATTTTTGTTTTCGTCTAAGTGTTCATCTTCATTGACTTGGTCAAACGGGTTTGGTTTGATTTCGAGTGTTATCAAGTCCGAAATTATGCATCCGAGTCTCACCCTAAAGTCCGAGAGTCAACCCTCAGTCCGACAGTCAATGAAAGTCAATTTTTACTGTTCATCCGTCAATATTTTCACGAAGTTACTGTTCATCCGACAATGTGATTCACGGAGTACTGTTCATCCGACAATGTATTCACGGATTATTTGTGATTTTTATCTAAAATAGTAAACATTATCAAATCATTCTGAAATTTTTACAAAAAGTTCCTACATATGTTATGTACTTCTTGTAATTTTTTTATGACTTTTGAAGGTCGTTTGATATTTTATAAAAATTCACATAGTGTCAATGTTTAGTTTAATCCGAGATTAGACCACTTCTCACAAACCTAATTTTCTGGAGAAATGGGTGTATTTCTGGAAATGAGCCAAAGAAGAACTTTTTGTACATAACAAAATTAACAAGATTTCCCAAGTGGTCTCATACGTTTTTGAGGTCTAGAACTCGATTTATGGTCTCGAGAAATAGGCGGTTTTTACTGCTCGCGGGAACAGTAAACCTATGTTACCGGAGAAAAATGTTTTCGAGTAGCAACCGGAGTCAAAGAGTCACGAGACTAATTTTGTTGGAAAGATAACTTCTTGTACTACATTTTAGGCTTAAGAAACGTCCATTTTGGTGTTGTAATGATTTTTATAAAATTCATGGAAGTGGAAACAGAATCTGGACAGGAAGGTTAACTTCCTGTTTTCGAGTTTTAATTTGTGTTTCGACTTATCTTTTGGACATATAATGGTTGAGTGGCCACTAAAACATGATTATAAACTTAAAAAAAGTATTTTAGAATAGTAGAAAAGTTCTCACAATGGTGTATGAAGAAACAGAGACGGTAGGAGTGATGTACACGCGTAGGCGGTCGTTTTGGTGTCTTTGACTTCGTTTTTCCTTCAAGAATGAGGTGGTGGCCAATGGTGGATCGTGGTGGTGTGTGGTGGTGGATGGAAAATGCAGGGGAGAGAGGGAAGAGAGAAGGAGGAGAGAAATGAGTTGAGAGGGAAATGGGAGATGGAGTGAAGTGTGGGAGTGCAAGAAATCAAGGAGAGGCATGGGTTGCCATACCCTCCCTCCTTGATCAGTTTTAGGGGGGCCCCACAGGAAGATTTTGTCAACTTTTAAATCCCAAAACTTTTCGTTAGGCGCGGTGTCCGTTTACCCGTTCGTTTGATGTTTTAATTAACCGTATAACGTTTCATCTAGTACGTTTTGTTAACAATTTAAAACCCGATATTCTAACTTGAAGTGTAACACCCGCCAATTTAGGACTTTGGATTAGTGCCTAAACTACTTATAATTTCATGTATTTAGTTTTGTATTAATCTAAATATATGAGACTTTTGTGAATTTTCTTACACGCGTACGCGATTCGTTTAAATCGTACACTTACCAAACGGACGAGGTCCGATACAAATTAGATTGGACGTTGGTGACCAAAACTTTTAAATAATGTGGAATTAACCAAACAAACATTATTTGCTTTAATATATTGTGAAAATATATTACACGTATCTAGTATCGTTTAAAACACTCCGAACGCAACGAAGCACGCGAAACCCGCCCAACAAAAGAAAATAAATCAAATCAGATTTTTATAACCCATTATTAAGTATTTTGATAAAATACATCAGTTAAACATATTCGGATATACTTTAACCCATAATGCGAAACGACCTTTAGGCGACTAGCAAACGCAACGCAAATCTAAGAAACGAATCCACGAGCCTAAACCCGCAAGCGGGTCGGCTCAAACCCGCGGACCCGACCCGAGACCCCTTTCCCTTTTCTTCCTTTCCCTTCCTTCACTCACCTCATTTTTCACACACACAACTCCACCAAAAATCCTCTCATCTCTCTCTCTCTACTCATTTTCGTACCTCTCTCTCTCTAAAAACTGAGGAAAGCAGCAACACCACCACCATTAAATCGGCCATCATCATCACAAGGAAGCAAGGAGTATCAAGAACTTCATCTTCATCTCCCCCATCTCCTCCATTTTCGATTTCTTGGTAAGAATACTTAAAAGCCCTTTTAAATTACTTGCAAAGCTATGATTTACATGCTAGAATGTTCGCACAACAAGTTTATGTCCAAAAGTCCACGGAAAACGCTTTAAAAATCGAAACCCATACAAAAATTCACGAACAGCTCGATCTGCGAACTGAGATCCAACTCAGTTCGCAACCCGTATCTGCGAGTCGAGTTTTAGCGAATCGAACTCAACTTGCGAGCTGAGAATTTTGCGAATTGACCTGCGAACCGAACTGACCTGCGAACCGACCTGCGAGTCGGGTTTTGCGAACCGAAACTTACGCTGCGAACCGAATTCAGTTCGCAGCCTACTGCCTTGCGAGCCGAACTCAGTTCGCACCGCAAACTCAGTTCGCAACACATTTTCAGTCCGCAGCCGGACTAGGTCAATTTTCCCGAATTTAAATTCTAGATGCGATTTTTAATAAAACAATGTAGATGCGATTTTCAGTCCGCAGCTCGACCCCAGCCAGGGGCTCTGCCCCTTGGACCCCGCTAGGGGCTGCCGCCCCTAGGACCCCGCTACCAGGGGCGCTGCCCCCGGACCTCCGTCATCCAGGAACTTGTAAATACTTTTCGCAACTAAGTGTCGAACACTTACAAATAATGAAACTTGATACAACAATACATATAATAATAACACTTTTGGATTATGATTACAAACCGTCACCAACGGGCCAAACTTGTTTTCAAAATACAAACGGATTACTAAACGAACACTTGGACATTTTCTAGTTGAGTGGACAACTAGCATGGGTGATCTTTCACGACACCAACTTACTTACTTATTTACTTACAACCTTTGCGTTCCGGACGCCAGAAGGTTGCAAGGTTCGGAGAATCACATACGGGATTACATCCGCTTTACTTACTCGATTTCACATACGTACTTACCAGACTCAGGTGAGTCTTACGGCCCCACTTTTACTGTTTTTATACTTTGGGGTGAGATACTTAGCTATCATTTTACATGTGAACGCAATGTACTGTACTGATTTTACTACTGCTTTTACACGAACTTTGCATGAGTTACTTTTATCCACTGAAATCCTCCTATCACGAGTTGTTAGTTATCGACTTAAGCGCGATTACTAGTAAATGGATCCATTTGGGACTGACAATCCCTGCCTGGGGTGGTAGCGCCACCACGTACTGATTTACACGTAGAAACAGGCATATTAGTATTTGTTACTTATGAGTGTTCGGATAGCACTCACGGGGGTACGTGATGCCGTACTTGACTGTACCATTCACATTAACTGTTAAGCTTCAACTTGTGAGCTCATGGCACTTGTGATGATTTACTGATTTACTTACTTTGTTTGATAGCAACGCCGGTACATACTTGTGGTTCATAACTATTACTTTACTACTAAACCTGTAAGATTCACCAACCTTTTTAGTTGACACTTTTTAGCTTTGTATCTCAGGTACACAGACGGAGTAGGATTCCCTCAGGATACTAGCTAGAGTCGCATGATTTCTACATTGCATTTAACGGAGATTCTAAGCATTATCTTTTGTATTTATTATGATTATGTAATAGAATCCCCCGCTTTACACGCGAACTCTAGGGAACTTCATTTTGTAACCAGAAACGTTATGTTTCAAACATTTTATGTATGGAAATGTAACTATTTTACAAACGTTGCATATAGATGTCGTTTGCTTTACTTTTGTGCTGTGATATTTGATTAGTAGCACCCCAAAGCTTGCTTCCGCTAAACAATGATTTTGGGGGTGTTACATGAAGTAATACTTATTATTACTTAGAAACATTAATAAAAATGTTATTGTGATGTGTCGGTAGTGATTCGCGGAGTCGTGTCACGATTAGTAAATCGTGTGACGGTTAAATTAAACGTTTTTGTTATAGGTTTGAAATATGATACTTCAAATAATTACTTACCATTTAAGATGATATATTTTAATTTATAAAATATATTTTGTCGTTTATTTGATTGTCGGGTGCGTTTTTGCGCGTTTTTGGTCGTTTCTGAGCATTTTATACGATACGAAATGCTTATGAAATAGTATCGAAATAATATTTGGAAATAAGTATGTTTATCAAATAATTTCATATTATTTAATAAATTGCGTTCACCAACGTCCAGTTAAGTCGGAATCCATCCGAGCAAATCGGGTAATATCAATTTATTACGTATGTGTGTATATTCAATATACGTTATATTACAAGCAACTTAGTCCTATTTCAAACTAATCGCAAGTAATTACAAGAAAGCTTAGAGTAAATTAATACGCCTAAGTACGAGTTGTCACATAAGTATAATTAACACCCCTAACTTTTAAATTGTAAATCAAATTAATTAATTTAATTTGATTCATATATTTATTTAATTAAATTAAAATCTGCCATATATTTGATCCAGCTTCCTGGCGATTAAATTATATACGTCGTACAAACTCCAAAACCCAAGTAGACGTATTTATATAAGTAGGCTCTCTTTTAATAATAATTTTAATAGTTTAATGATTTTAATAACATTAATTATCATTAAAATATTGAACTACTTACAAATTAGCTATATAACTGTACTTTTTAAACGGCCGTGTATCACACGGGCTCAAAACCTAGTCTCTCTTATATATTAAAAGAGAGCCTAATCAGCCTAATCAGTTTGTAATTAGATTTTCAGGGTTTAATCATGGCCTTTGATTGCATAGAAACTTTTAATCTCAACCATTAATCACTACTTCTAATTTTCATTTGCACTTATATATTAAAAGAGAGCCTAATTAGCCTAATCAGTTTGTAATCAGATTTCCAGGGTTTAATCATGGCCTTTGAATGCATAGAAACTTTTAATCTCAACCATTAATCACTACTTCTAATTTGATTTGCAAATAAATATCTAAGGTTAATTTTATAATGACTTTTTAGCCCACTATTAATTACTAATTCAAAATTAAAATTAAATTGAACTAACATTAAAATTAAATTAAATTAAAAATTAATAATCCAATTAATACTTACTCTCTATATGGGAATGAAAATTTCAAACTTTTACAATTTCAAAATTTAAAATCGTTATCACCAGAACTATATCTGATTCTTTGGTCAAAGTATTTATTTTGTACAAAAATACAGTTTCTTTGAAAAGATGGAATTTTAAATTTAAAATCTCATATCATGGTATTATTTGTATCAATAAAATCATTTTTAGGGCAAATAAAAGAGGAAATAAATTAGAATTAGTGATTCGGTATAAAAAATTAATAACGCTACTCTCCATATCATTGTATTTGAATGGGTTACTCTTTATATACCACAAAAATCCAATTTCAGACCACTTTTAAATTAAAAAAATAGAATAAAATTTAGAAAAGTACAGAATGATAAGAACAAGTGATAAAAAAGTACATAAATGATTGTGTTTAAAATAAAAAATAGAGAAAAACGGTATGTCTATTAATACCCATTTGAATTTTGAATACAATGTAATTTTAACATCATCCTCCCCAATATTCCATTCTTCTTCCACAATAATATCACGGACTACATACGTACTTCAATTAGTATATTACTTTCAACATTTTCTTAATTCAACTTGCAACTCGTCATTTCAGTATCTCCCGATTTTCTAAACAACCAATAGTATGAATATATGATGATATTCCAGTTCAATACTAATAATCACGGTGGAAATTTTTCATTCTTCTTTGTGTATAATGATTCAGGTACTACTTTCGATCATATCATTTTAACTATTTTGATCACTCATTATATTCACTCATATTTATACAGTATGATAAATAGATTAGTGTTGTGACGCAAAAAGTCATGTTTTTAAGTACAATATTCCACACTTTTTGAGCACATCTTTAGTGAAAATATTCCAATACAATCATTATTTATTAAAATTCATTAAAGTGCTCCAAATACAGGCGTTGCTGCAAAAATCACCAAAAATGTCCTAATAACAAGCAAAACAGAGTAAATGAACAACAACCAATTCTCTCACCCTCATTTATCTTATGATAAACATATTCTAACCATATGATATGTTGTAATAGGTAAAATCGAGACAGGAGAATCAAGAATCATGCAAATCGGATAAAGAACGGAGAAGACAGGGCGGTTACAGACTCCTATAAAGTCATTTCGGCTATGATTAAGTTATATACATCCAATTTCAGTGAGATTAGCACCATTATAAGCGTAACAAAATTACGAAGACACAGGCGAAAGAATCAGGTCAAACGGACGCATAACGAAGGAGATACGGACGTTTTAAGCAATGAACGAAATCAGACGACAGCCGTATACGGCCCCACACACCGTATACGGCCTTTTACACACCGTATACGGCCTTGAGAAAGCCGTATACGGCCCCTGCACCCCCACTTCGAGCTTCGTTTGCTTGTACGTGCTGCTTCACGAGTTGTACGTGTGATTTTGAGCTTTGCCTATAAATAAGGGTACCCCCTCCTCATTCCAACACACCTCTTCATTCTAATCATTTCTCCATTTTCACTTTCTCTCTCACACACTATCTCTCTCTTTTCTCTCTCTCTCTTTTCTTTCTCTCTCTAAAATTAAGGTTAGCATCAGTTAGTTCTCAGTTAATATTTGACTGAAACTAACGGAGGGGCTACTTTTGTAAT
Organism: Pseudognaphalium luteoalbum; assembly: GCA_963422505.1. Classification (NCBI taxonomy): domain Eukaryota; kingdom Viridiplantae; phylum Streptophyta; class Magnoliopsida; order Asterales; family Asteraceae; genus Pseudognaphalium; species Pseudognaphalium luteoalbum. The sequence goes on along the minus strand of OY730192.1, from coordinate 83,479,935 downwards.
ATTGTCAAGGATATTGCGGAAGTTCTGCTTGTACTCTCTCTCTAAATGCTTATTCAATCTACGCTTTAGTAACGGTTACTTCTCTCCTTATCTGTTATAATGATAATTGCTATTGTTGTTATGCTAGATTTAGGATCAGTTATTATGCGTAGTGAGTAGTTTACTTATGTGTTTGTTATGATGTAGTTAGTTTATATATATACGGGGTAATGCTACTTTAAATATACGATTGGGATAATAACATTATGAAATAACGGAGGTAATGTTATACGGCTTTCATATGTATAGCGCCGGAAACATCACTTATGTGTGGAGTACGGAACATGGAAGCTATGAAAGTTATGGGCACAATCCTTTGTGGAATTAATGTTCCCAATTGTATTATAAAATGAAAACCGGTGGTCTATTAACGTTGCATTTATGAATTTCTAAACCAATATCTCCTTTCCTCCAATTAAACGTGGTTAGAACCTTTATGACAAGGAGTCGCGAACCTTGATCAAACGGTCACTACCTATCTATGTTTTCTAAAATTAACAACATGGTCTAAATTGTGTAACTATGGAAATACTATTTAACCGTTCGTATAGTACACCGTGAATCAATCAGGGATTTATTGGTAAAAGTGAGGGCTGGTTTATATCATAGATGGTTGAACTTTAATACAAACTTAGTTAAACTAGTCTAGAGTGACCATAAAGTATGTGATACCGAAAAGACCACAGTAACGGCACTGTACTTCGTATAACGTTGGAAACACCATTGGTGGATTACAAATACGTGGAAGCTAAGGAAATGTCGGTGGTTGAATACTGTATCACATCCTGGTTTGTTTTCAAAGCTGTGGAAATGCTTGATCGCACTGTACACCGTTAGTACGCCCAAGAGTTGGAAAACTGTGGAATGCTTAATTGCACTATACACCGTTAGTACCTCTCAGGTTTGGAAAACTGTGGAAATGCATAATCGCACTGTACACCGTGATGAAAAGCTCTAGAATGAAATATAACCACTAATGTAAAGTTAACAGTCACCAAACCCAGTCTTAATCTTAAATGCCTTGTCTGACTTCATTATCCCCGTAGTGTTAAGAAAGGTCGGAACCCTAGTGGGTATGTTACTCTATCTCATGCGCCCGGGAACTAACATTCCAAGAAGGGTCGTTACTCCGTCACTGGATAACGTTGAAGAGTTGAGCATCCTCCTCCGATCAGACTCAATTTGGCCTAGTACTCAGTGACATACTGGTTGGTCCCCCCCCCCCACCCAATCAGTAGGGTACTAGTGTTTACACTACGAACAATTAAGCTCTGGTAAGACACAGACCTTTAAAAGACGTTTTCATATCAAAATCCTAGCATCACCCCCGCATAAACTAACGAAGTCATAACAAACACATCTCCTCCATACTGATTACATCCATATTTCTTTTTTTTTCATTTATTTACTTTTTATTTAATTACGAACCTAAGTAACAAAAACCCCACTCATAACCTGTTTAAAGACCCATCACTAAATTGAACAATTTGTCTTGACATTTCCGTTTCACAATATGATTAGCTTGAAGAACGACCCTAGGTCATACTGCTGCTATACAAGCCGTAGTAAAGCTTAGGTCCCCAGCTCTATAAATTTAAAACACGCTGTCCGCCGTCCCTGTTGCTGTTGGAACAACGACCAGAGTCAAATCCGACCAACCGATAGGGACAAGACAATTAGGTTTTAATTCAAATTCAGTTTAACTTTTCTACTAAATTCGTATCAATGCTCTAAAATTACCATACAATCATAAATTTGATATTGTTTTAAATTATGTATCTTATTGACTTTCTTTAGTTGTTATTATGTATATGAAGGAGCACGAAATCATTAAGGTCAATACTGGTTTCTCAATCACCTGGTAGATTTCCATTTTATTTCTCACACGGTAAACATCGATGTTGCTTGAAATGGGTTTCTCCATCATTAATTTTATCTTTGAAATTTAATGATCTTGTGGGTTTTTTGTTTGCTGGTTTGCATCACTCATGAAGATTGGGCTGAATTGATATTGTCATATTGGTTATGATTATTAATGTGTTGTTGTTTTGAAGTTTGCAATGCATACAAAATGTTTGTGAGAATGCCATATTGACAAAACTAATCATTATACAATGTAGCGAAGGACGATCTTATTCTTTAGGTAAGTGAACTTGAAGTTTATTTTTGGGGGGTTCCAAGATTAAACAACTGCCAATTGTTTTTGTTTTGTTGCTCCAGAGTGGGTTACTAAGATAAAATGCACGCCAATATTTTTTTATTTGTTTTTATTTATGATCCTTTTCTTTAATATATATATATATATATATATATATATATATATATATATATATATAACAGAATACCATGGAGCAATTTGATCCCTTGATTAGGCTCCCTAATTAGAGATCGATGAACTAAATTAGTTTGAAATAAGTATAATTAACACCCCTAACTTATAAATTAAGTCAAATTAATTAATTTAATTTGATTTATATATTTATTTAATTAAATTAAAATCTGCCATATATTTAATCCAGCTTCCTGGCGATTAAATTATATACGTCGTACAAACTCCAAAACCCTAGAAGACGTATTTATATAATTAGGCTCTCTTTTAATAATAATTTTAATAGTTTAATGATTTTAATAACATTAATTATCATTAAAATATTGGACTACTCACAAATTAGCTATATAACTGTACTTTTTAAACGATCGTGCATCGTACGGGCTAAATACCTAGTCTCTCTTATATATTAAAAGAGAGCCTAATTAGCCTAATCAATTTGAAATTAGATTTCCAGGATTTAATCATGGCCTTTGATTGCATAGAAACTTTTAATCTCAACCATTAATCACTACTTCTAATTTTGATTTGCACTATTATATTAAAAAAGAGCCTAATTAGCATAATCAGTTTGTAATTAGATTTCCAGGGTTTAATCATGGCTTTTGATTGCATAGAAACTTTTAATCTCAACCATTAATCACTACTTCTAATTTTGATTTGCAAATAAATATCAAGGTTAATTATATAATGACTTTTTAGCCCACTACTAATTACAAATTCAAAATTAAAATTAAATTGAACTAACATTAAAATTAAATTAAATTAAAAATTATTAGGGTTTTTTGCCGAAAAATGTATCAATAGTTCAGTTTTTTGCATTTTCGGGTATCAACTAATTTTTTTCCAAAAAATGAACCACTAATTTAAAACTTATCATTTTCGGGTATCGTTACCGGATACCAAAAAACTTATATATTTTTTCCTAAAAATGAATCAATAGTTCTATTTTTTGCATTTTCGGGTATCAATTAATTTTTTTCTAATACCCGAAAATGATCAATTTTAAATTAATAGTTCATTTTTAAAGGAAAAAAAATTAGTCAATACACGAAAATGTAGAAAACAGAACTATTGATGCATTTTTCGGAAAAACCCAATGTGATATGTTGACCGGCAACCGTTTCAAACGGTAACTAATACCCGAAAATGGTTGATTTTAGATTAGTGCTTCATTTAAAAAAAAAAATTAGTTGATACCCGAAAATGCAAAAATAGAACTATTGATGCATTTTTCGACAAAAATCCCAAATTAATAATACCAATTAATAGTTACTCTCTATATGGGAATGAAAATTTCAAACTTTTGCAATTTCAAAATTTAAAATCGTTATCACCAGAACAATATCTGATTCTTTGGTCAAAGTATTTAGTTTGTGCGAAAATACAGTTTCTTTGAAAAGATGGAATTTTATATTTAAAATCTCATATCATGGTATTATTTGTTTTAATAAAATCGTTTTTAGGGCAAATAAAAGCAAAAATAAATTAAAATTAGTAATTCAGTATAAAAAATTAATAATGGTTCATCTACTCTCTATATCATTGTATTTGAATTGGTTACTCTTTATATACCACAAAAATTCAATTTCATACTACTTTTAAATTAAAAAAATAGAATAAAAGACAGAAAACTACAGAAAAGTACATAATGATAAGAAAAAGTAATGAAAAAAGTACAAAAAAAATACAGTAATGATTGTGTTTAAAATAAAAAATAGAGAAAAATGGTATGTTTATTAATACCCATTTGAATTTTGAATACAATGTAATTTTCACATCATACTCCCCAATATTCCAATCTTCTTCCACAACACGGACTATGTACGTACTTCTATTTGTATATTACTTTCAACATTTTCTTGATTCAACTTGCAACTCGTCATTTCAGTAACTTCCGATTTTGCAAACAGCCAATAGTATGAATATATGATGATATTCCAGTTCAATACTAATAATCACAGTGAAATTTTTTCATTCTTCTTTGTGTATAATGATTCAGGTACTACTTTCGATCATATCATTTTAACTATTTCGATCACTCATTATATTCGCTCATATTTATACAGTATGATAAATAGATTAGGTTATAATTCAAATTCAGCTTAACTTTTCTACTAAATTCGTATCAATGCTCTAAAATTACCATACAATCATAACTTTGATATTGTTTTAAATTATGTATCTTATTGAGTTTCTTTAGTTGTTATTATGTATATGAAGGAGCACGAAATCATTAAGGTCAATACTGGTTTCTCAATCACCTGGTAGATTTCCAGTTTATTCCTCACACGGTAAACATCGATGTTGCTTGAAATGGGTTTCTCCATCATTAATTTTATCTTTGAAATCTAATGATCTTGTGGGTTTTTTGTTTGCTGGTTTGCATCACTCATGAAGATTGGGCTGAATTGATATTGTCATATTGGTTATGATTATTAATGTGTTGTTGTTTTGAAGTTTGCAATGCATACAAAGTGTGTGTGAGAATGCCATATTGACAAAACTAATCATTATACAATGTAGCGAAGGACGATCTATTTCTTTAGGTAAGTGAACTTGAAGTTTATATTTGGGGGGTTCCAAGATAAAACAACTGCCAATTGTTTTTGTTTTGTTGCTCCAGAGTGGGTTACTGAAGATAAAATGCACGCCAATATTTTTTTATTTGTTTTTATTTATGATCCTTTTCTTGTGGACTTGCAAGTATATGGCAGTTGATGTGGTTTTTGATGTTAAAAGTATAAAATGTATCGTTGGTTAATGTAGGTTTTAGCATGCTTTACTATTGAATATATTGGTACCATGCTTTTATTCATGTATCATGGTTGATGTTAAAATGCTGATGTGTGCTATTATGTATAATAAAATGTTATATACTTCCCAAAGTGATTATATACTTCTTGATCATTGAAAATGCTTGCATGCTTTATGCGGAGAATGGCTCAATTTTCGACACATATTGGGATAGATGAAGAACGATTGCGTTTATGGCAGCTTGGCCACTATGCTGCTGATCGTTGAAATCGATAGATTTTCGAATGACCTGCGTATATATTCGGTAAGAATTTCCACATTGTTAGCGAACTTTGTTAGGAATATAGTGCATTGAGCTCATTTGATTTATAGTTGTTTAATTGTGATTGGGTGTCAATGATGTATCTTATTGCCAGCCAAACTTCTAGTGGACCTATTTTAAAATAATACTTTCTATGCTTCGTATAGAGTTTTTGGCAGTCTTTACATGATAAAAGTGGCGTTGTGCTTTGTAGCTCATGATAATTTTGCAGAACCGGAAGAAGTGGAGGTATTATTTTTACTTGCCTGGAAAGTTTATCAAGTTTCTAACTAATGGTTTATATCCAGAAACTTGTTATAGCTCCTGTTGAGAAATAGCTTGTCCTTGCATTCAAGGGTAGCCAAAAGATGATAATTGAAGCATTAGAGGTAAATCAGTTATTCTCACATTACTCTTTCTAGATATATATAATATCTGCTGAAATTTCAGTATACGGGACGGTTGTTCACTGATATCTATGGATCTGGATTTGAAACTCTATTGCTTCTCCATCTGGTGTGTTTACTTTTCATTTGAAACTACTCACATTACACCTTGATTTTACTATATTATTGTGAGCTGTAACACGTAATCTAGATCATATATGTTTAACTCATGTTCTTTCATGTTTTTCCTTTTTTTTTATTTGGTTTATAGGGCAGTTTCATACACTCGAAATCTAACTGCATTATCCTTTTGTATTAGAAAAAGGTATGTTGTACTTTCATGTTTATTTAGCAGTATGTATCAAACATTTTGACTATGTAGTTTGAGAAATTAAAAACAAATTTGTAGCAGTTATCGCATTCATCATTGATAAGAGCAACCTAGACAATATAGGGAGGATTTGTACATTGCGTTCATAGTATTATTGAACTTTTGCACTTTCAAGCTGAATTATGGTCAAATAGTATAATGTTCGAATACCTGACAATGATAAGTACTTAGAAAATTAAGAAACAAGATGACTAAAAAAGGAAATTCTCTTGAAAAAGTAAAGATGATTCGTAAAATAGAAATAAAAGGCCTTTCAAGATGGTTTCTGTATTAGATAATCACTTTCGTTTCATCTGGTATAAGATATTTAGGACCATTTATATACAATTTATCGATTATATAGTAATTAGAATTAGTAAATGTTTATCCTAGCACCAAAATCTAATTATTCCGGTATCAAGCTGCAATAATCAGTTCCATATCGCAAGTTCAAACTCTCACATAGCTATGAGTGTCATTTCCAGGCATTCTTCTCCTTTTTTTATAAAAAATATATTACTATTTATTATAAACTTTCTTCTTTAAGACAAACACATGTACATGCTAATCTGGGTAACTTAATTCGGTTGAGGACTCATTCCTGTACAGGTTTTACACTTCTACAGCAAGCATTATCCAATGGTGGTATTATGTTTTCTAAAAAACTGATTTTTGCTATTTGAATTATATCATTAAACTTTCCATATTTTTGTGCAGCGTGTTCTTATCTTGAGAATGATAGAGAAATGGAAGTTACACATTCTGATAGTTGCTGCCATTGAGACCGAGACAATGGTGTGATACTGATCTTGTGCTAGCAGATTTCTTGTGAATGATTATTTGTAATTACTTCAAACTCGTCTCTTTGTGCAGGTTTTTTACAATGTTAATGATCATTCTATCTAATGTGCATGCATTAACGGTAAGTATCTATTTCTTTCTTTCGATTTAACTTATCTCTTCATGGCCTACAATAAGTGAAAGACCTTTGACTACTTTTGGCAACACTTACTATAAATTTGCAGGACAATTATATAAGCTTCGTGGAAGGAAGGGTGCACCAGTTTCACATGGCCCTTCTTCACCAACCACTGTGTTGCAGGTAATATTCGGATACCATGGAGTTGATTTGTAAGATGCAAAATCTACTACTCCGTAATATTGAATTTATTCATGTACCAGTTTTAATTGTTTTGCGTTAAATGGATTGTTGTTGTTGAGAAAAACGGTCTCAAAGATTCCCCAACAACACGGTCAATGAAAACAATAAAGAAATATGAACACAAGAATATACGTGGAAAACTCCAAAACCGGAGAAAAAACCACGGGCCTCCAAAGAGAAAAGATTCTACTATATGAAAAATTATTACAATCACATAGACTAACCTCTTAAGCCACCGCCCAACCAACACTCACACCCCTCAAGAATTTGACTCACACTTTAGACACTTTAAACCAAAGGGAGAAAGAAAGAATCAAATACTTAAGATGTATATTGATTTGGTACATTTTGAAACTAAGACTTATGCCTCCTTTCATAACCAAGGAGTCACCCCCTCCTTTGTTTCATTCACCAATATGGGACAAATACCCTATTTTTATTTTAGCCAAAACCAACAATCTCCACCATAGATAAAATAAAAATAACTTCGTTCCAACATCAGAACCATTGTCTTGACCGACAATCATAATTCGAAGAGAATTATCATACTCCACCATAAAAGAGTATCTCCACTCAGAATAACCCATTCTAAGCATTTCACCTTGGCACATGTCGAAAAAGCTTGCTGAAATTGTTTATGGTGCAACTTCCCCTGTTTGGCTCACCTGGAAGTTCCTCAGCCATCGACATCAATTTCCACCACACACCTTGCATTTTAAGCCAAACCAATGCCCATGTGTAAATACCTGTGGAACCGCTGACAACTATCCCTTTTTCATGATGGCGCGGACACACCATGAGGATGTCATATCTTAATAGAACTCACTATTCTCCGTGAGAACGGAGACATTGTCAGCAGATTTGGAGCTCTTTGCCGAATCCGCTTCACCTGGACAATCCATCTTGACATGCTCAGACTTCCCACACTTCCAGCATATTAGATTTTTCTGGGAGTTCTTTTTCTTCCTATCTTCACTTACCAAAACCGTACCTTCCAATGAAGTCCCGCCCTTACCTTCCAGTCTTTTCTCCTCAGATAGGAGTTTGCTGGTAACGTCTTCAAACTTCAGGATCTCTTTCCCATACATCAGAATAGGTTTCATGTGCTCATAGGAGGATGGTAAAGATAATATAAGTCTTAATGATTTATCTTCATCATCAACCTCAATTCCAATAGCCTCCAGTTCTGAAACGATATTATTAAGAACACTCAGATGATCTGAAATTTTTGTACCTATTTCCATACGTAGAGTATGGAACTGTTCCTTCAGACATAACCGGTTTGAGATGCCTTTGCCTTGGTACAACTGTTCAAGCTTATCCCAAAGCTCCTTTGTCATTGATAACCCATGCACATTTGCAAGAACATTCTTTGAAAGACACAAACGAATAACACTTGCCACTCTCAAATCCATATCATCCCATTCTTCATCATCGATCTTATTGGCCTTGCTAGAATCACCGCTAGAAACAGGGGTTGGTTTCCCCCTCAATACCTTGTGTAACCCGGACTGAATCAACACATCCTTGACCTGAACTTGCCACAAGCCAAAATTGATCCTTCCATCAAATTTTTCTACATCGAACCTCATTGGACTGAACTTTGACATCGTACCTGTATCTTTTAATTTTTTTTTTACCAGTACTGTATACTAGAAAAAATATATTTCCAACCAAGATACCCCAATACGATAAATAAAATTCATTTCTGATGTGGAAGTTCAGACAAAACTGCAATCACAGAGCATACTATGAAATTCTAAAACCGAGACCTCCGCCAAAACCTTGGCTCTGATACCACTTGTTGGGAAAAATGGTCTCAAAGATTCCCCAACAATACAACTAATGAAAACAGTAAAGAAATATGAACACAAGAATATACGTGGAAAACTTCAAAACCGGAGAAAAAATCACGAGCCTTCAAAGAGAAGAGATTCCACTATATGAAAAATTATTACAATCACATAGACTAACCTCTTAAGCCACCGCCCAACCAACACTCACACCCTCCAAGAATTTGACTCACACCTTAGACACTTTAAACCAATAGGAGAAAGAAAGAATCAAATACTTAAGATGTATATTGATTTGGTACATTTTGAAACTAAGGCTTAGGCCTCCTTTTATAACCAATGAGTCACCCCCTCCTTTGTTCCATCCACCAATGTGAGACAAATACCCTATTTTTATTTTAGCCAAAACCAACAGTTGTACCTTCATGTACACAAGAAAGCACTAAACACCTTTTTTTTCTTCTTTTTCTATATCTCTAGGCATTTTTGAAGCATACTGACTTATATAATTGTGTGCTTGGCATACAACTTTAGGATATTGAGTTATGATATAGCTAAGATTTTCTTTTTACGTACTTCAGGAACAATTTCTCACCGCCCTTTAATGTTGGAAGCAAAAAACAAAAGAGATCCGAGGCACATAATTGAGAATATATTCTGTATCATCCTTGTGGATTTACATTCACCATGCAAGTATGTTTATTGTTGATATCTTAGTGCAGAACTTGTGTTTCATATCCCATTTATAGTAAACGGGGTCTTACATACCAATCACTATGTGTCTACTATTATCATTCTACTAACTTATATTGAGATATGGTCGAAACTCACGAACATATGTAATTCGTCTAAAAGATCAACATGTTAAGTATAACACCCCTTGATGGACGCCTAGAGGTCGGTTGCGATCTAACTCGCATCGTTGCGGGCCTTCCTCCGGGCGACCACCAGTGGGTTTTAAAATAGGAGAATTTGCAATTTTTGCCATCGTGGTCTAGACTTTTCGCCGATTTTGCCATTTGAGAATTTTTTCTGCAATTTGTACCCCGTGGTTGTCAATTTCCGCAATTTGTGCCACTCTCGCTAACTTTTGTTAAATCCGCTCGTTAAGTCACGTCATGTGCCACGCACGTGAGGGTATTTTCGTCCATTCCCCTTTTCCTCCTCATTTAAACACACCCCCGTCTTCCTATTCATCAGTTCGCTCTGCAAATCATCTCGACACTCGAGCTCGTTTCGACACTCGAGCTCTGCAAATCATCTTGACACTCGACACTCGAGCTCGTTCTTTCGTCACAATCATGGTGGTGCCAATTTCTTGTAGATGTGGTCGCCAAACAACACTTATCCAGACATCATGGACTGTACGTAACCCAGGCAGAAGGTTCTATGTTTGTTCCAGAAGGGTAAGTTCCCAAATTGTTTTGAAACCCTAATTTCGTACAGATTATTTGAAACCCTAATTTTTCCCCAAATTTTTGAAACCTTAATTTTATGTGTGGGTTATGTAACAGGTCAGTTGTGGGTTCGTTGACTGGTATGATCCACCGATGGGTGACAGAGCAGTCGCTATTATACCCGGATTGTTGAGAGCTAAGAACAAACATGAAGAAACCATTAGAGTCAGAGATCGACAAGTTAAACAATTGAAGGTTCTGTTGGGGATTAGCTGGATAATCTTTGTGGTTTATGTTAAGATGAGGGGCAACATTTGAAAGTCTATGTTGGAATAGTTAGTCAAGTAGACGAATATTGTACTTGATCTAGTCAACTGTGTAGTCGATTTTGAGAATGGTGTAGTCAAGTTTGACATATTTGCTAGTATTTGCTATCATGTAGTTTATTGTTTTCCAGTATGCAATCAACTTTTTGTCAATTTTTCCTGGAATGGTGATCTAGTTTGGTGACTGCTTTTGTAGTCAATTTTTAGCAACTACAAACTACTGCAAACATAAAGCAAACCACAAATATTGTAAAGCACAATAAAGCCAACCACCTTAAACCAAACCACATTAAAGTTCAACTGCATAAAGCATCATTTACTTGAAAGAAAATAGTTAATGTACATAGTAAATGTACCCACAAATCCAACAACCAAAATATTACATTGGGGCAGGTTCACCATTAATAAACAAAGTAGCATTGGCATCACCATTGTATCAAGGTATTTTAAACCTAACAAAAACTACCACTAGTCTAGTTAAAATAGAGTACACATCTAAGGTGATCTTAATAGAAAAAGCATTGTCTTAACCATGGCCTCTACCTTGACCACCACCACCAGCTTTGCCTTGACCACCACCTCTGCCTTGACCAGCACCACCAGCTCTACCTTGACCACGACCTCTGCCTTGGCCACCACATGCTCTACCACCTCTGCCTTGGCCACCACCTGCTCTACCACCTCTGCCTTGCCCACCACCTGCTCTACCACCTCTGCCTTGCCCACCACCACCAGCTCTGCCTTGACCCATTTGACTAGTACCAGGTTGACTTGCACTAAGTTTTGATTTCTTGCTTGGTTGACTTGTAGCAGGAGCACCAGTACAAGTTGTAACATTGTGACCCTTATTTCCACACTTACCACAAGTAACACTCTTCCCAAACCTATTTAACTTTCCCCCATTAACAATTGGTGGTTCGTTTGGACCCCTAGTTCTTTTCTTTTTAGGCCGTCCAACAGGATTATGATGGACAGGTGGTAATAACCTTGTTGGACATTCACTCCTAGGCCATAAGTTTATGCCATTGCAAGGCTCAATTTTGTAAGAATATGCCTCCTTCCAAGTAGCCAATTTGTAGCAAGGGTGGATCCAATCTTCAAGCAATCCAACCTGTACCCCATGCTCTTCCATATTCCACAAACTTGCAACTGCATGTTTGCAGAGAATACCAGTCAATTGCCACCTCCTACATGCACATTCTTTGGCTGCCATATCAACAACAACCTGCTCCTCCCATGGCCCATTACACTGATACTTACTTGCACCATTCCAAGTTACAACAAATTCACTTGCAGCTGTCTTGATGTGTTCAAATATTCTACTTGCTGTTGGGGTTAATGGACCATCACATTTCTCCTGCACCTTCTGAACAGTAACTATCCTCCTCATCAAGTATTCCCTGATGTATTCTAGACATCCTATGATAGGTTGATCTCTACCATCAAGTATCTTACTGTTGAAAGACTCACATAGGTTATTTAGCAAAATATCACAATGTGCCCTTCCTGGAATAATGACACATTCATTAAGAACACTTGACCATGTAGCAAAATTAAGAACACAGATTACTCTTTAAAAAGATTTAAACACTAACCAGTAAAATGAGCCCTTGACCATGTAGCAAGTGGAATCTTTATCAACCAGTCATAAGCTGCTACATCAAACACTTTCAATTCTTCCATTGCATTTTGATACTCCCTCAATGTTGTCTGTGTTGCACATTTCCAGAGTAAGGTCTTGTAGTCAGGTCCTTTGAACTTCTTAACCATGTTCTCATAAATATGTCTCAAGCAGTATCTGTGCTCAGCTACAGGGAATACCTTTGCAATAGCAGCTCCTAGACCCTAATAAGTAATTCAATAAACAATTAAACTTTGTCCATGTAATGATGGTAAAAGGCAAACAAAGTGTTATGTAAAGATACTTACTTTTTGCCTGTCTAAAATGAAAGTAAAATTGCTGTTTCTTCCCAGATCCAAGTCGTGTGCCAGATTAGTCATAAACCATACCCAAGAATTTGTGTTCTCAGACTCTACTATAGCATAAGCAAGTGGGTATATGCCATTGTTAGAGTCTACACTCACTGCACTTAGAACTTGGCCAGGATATGGTCCTTTCATGAAAGCACCATCAAACCCAAGTAGATCCCTTTTTCCAGCCTTGAACCCATTTTTCAAAGCTCCCAAACAAATATATATCCTTTTAAAAACTCTAGTTGGTAATGTGGGGTTGGGTTCAGGTTGTACCTGAAGCTTCACTGTAGTGCCTGGGTTTCTTGCCTGAAGCTCAAGAATATAATCCCTTAAAATGTGGTACTGATCCTGGAAATCACCATTCATCTTCTTTTGTGCCTTTTGTTTAGCTCTGTATACAGTGTTGGTTTTGATGGACAACTTTAACTGTTTGGAAAGCAGATCCTTCATTCCCTTTGCCCTAAGTTCTGGTGTTGATTTCACAAGTTCACCAACCTGTTTTGAGAGAAAAGTAGAGTTGCAACATGATAATTCCCTTGGTTGAATACATCTATGGTTTTCAATAAGTGTTTTCACCACCCAATTACTCTCTCCAACAGGAACAGACACGTGTAAAGTCCAAGGGCAAGTGGGCTTGGCAGGAATATTCTCTGAAATTACCTTTTTACCCTTATCTTTTTCCCCCACAGTTTTTTTTTGCCTTTTACCATCACCATTTTTGTCCTTACTTACTTTAACCTGTTTTGGTGGGGGAATGTACCCTGGAGTTGGGCCACAACAAATTACTCTAAGCCTCTTCTTATCACTCTTATAAGGTCTAATATCTCTCCTTGTTGCAATTGCATGAGATCTTACCAACTCAGTCACCTCCTTCTTAGAATTCAACTTTTGCCCAACATAAAAAGAACATTTTACCATATCTCCCTCATTCCTTGTCTGTGACCTTCTTAAAACCTTAAGCTTTCTCCTCCTTTCCCTATCTGGATGTTCTTCCTCATCCCCACTATCAAAATCATCAAAGTTTAAGCTTAAGAACTCCTCATCTACAACCAATTCACCAACCCCAGGATCTACTCTTCTTTCATCCCTAAACAACTTACACCTAAACTGTGTCATATCCACTTCAATATCATGCAACGCATTCATTTCATCTTCTTGGAAGTCATCCTGTTGACCACCTCCATTCTGTTGACCCTCTCCATCCTCCTGACCACCTCCATTCTCTTGACCCTCTCCATCCTCCTGACCACCTCCATTCTGTTGACCCTCTCCATCCTCCTGACCACCTCCATTCTCTTGACCCTCTCCATCCTCCTGACCACCTCCATCCTCTTGACCATCTCCATCTCCTTGACCCTCTCCATCATTGAAAAATGGGTCATCAAATGGATTCTCAATCTCAACATTTTGAGTACCTATAAATGTATACTCATTCTCAACATTTAATGGATTCTCAGTCTCAACACATTTACCCTTATCAAGGTCTAATATCTCAGTCTCAACACATTTATCCTTATCAAGTAATGGATTCTCAGTATCAACATCTTTACCCTTATCAACAAAAGGATCATATCCATTAACATTATCATCACCTAGAGCAATTCTCTCAACAGTAGACCCCTCTGCATTATCTTTCCATTCTAAAAATAATCTTTTCCTGCGTTTTCTTTGAACTGGCCTTACTTCAACTGGATCATCAGGTAATTGTTCTAAGACAACCCTATTTTGGGTTGGTGATCTAAAATAACTACAAATAGTGGTGATACCATGTTCAATGTATACAAACACTACCCTTGCATTCGCAATTCTAATTTCCCTAATCAGATTCAGTACATCCTCATCGTTTCCCAAAGCCAACAACCCAAAATCTAGGTCACCCCCTGGTTTTTTGAAGTGATAATACACTTTGTCCTCTATGTTGTAACCCAACTTTGCAACCATTTTATCGATTTCATGAACGGAAAAGTAGTCAGAGTTTACCTTATCTACCCACGCTGTGGTTCCACCAACGTATTTTCGGCCAGGAAACTTTGAAAATGCACCACCATGACGCAGCTTAATTGTAAAAAGTGTGTCATGTTCACCTACCAATTTATGTATACTTTATCACAAATCGATGGAACGAAGATGATGATTAAATGCTAAAAAAATGCTAAAAATTTGTGAATTTTATAAACTTCAAAGAACACTTACCGTAAATTTCAAAAAGTACCGTCCTTCCCCATTGATCTAACTCTTCTGTTCTGATCTCCCATCTTGGTTGACCATTCATTGCGTTTGAACGAAGATGATGATACAGAGAATTTTGTTAGTGGGTGGAATACGGGGAACGAGCTCGAGTGTCGAGGTTGTGAGAGAAGTGATTAAATGAGGAAGACGGGGGTGTGTTTAAATGAGGGGGAAAAGGGGAATGGACGAAAATACCCTCACGTGCGTGGCACATGACGTGACTTAACGAGCGGATTTAACAAAAGTTAGCGAGAGTGGCACAAATTGCGGAAATTGACAACCACGGGGTACAAATTGCAGAAAAAATTCTCAAATGGCAAAATCGGCGAAAAGTCTAGACCACGATGGCAAAAATTGCAAATTTCCCTTTAAAATATGGTCGAAACTCACGAACATATGTAATTCGTTTAAGGTTTCATTCGAGCAAACTCATTTTGTTCTCATTTTTTGGGTATCACCTACACTTTTCTCCAGTCGATTCTCTCTCAATAAAAACCCTAATTCCAGAGAGTTTTGAAGGAAGAAAGAAAGAAGACTTGAAGGTTTTTGTTCATTCAATCATTATTTTGACTTTTCAGTTCGAATACATTACTTCTTTTCATTTGATTATGATTATGACTTTGATTTCGATTCTGATTTTCTGTTATAATATGAGTGGCTAAGTTTTTAATACAATTGTTTAGATGATAATACTCAGATGATGATTTGATTATTGAATTGCGGATTTATATTGGATTTTATGAATGTTTACATATTTACTTGATGATCCATGTTTAATTATTGATTATTGATGATAACCTAGCGTGATGATCTATTGATTTATGATTGAGTTCTTTATTGATTGATCATTATTGATGATTGTTAATTTTAATTGATGATTATCACTAAATAGATTGAGTTTGATAGGCTAGGGTTAATTATGATTAATAATTGCTAATGAACGTGATAGCTATTGATTAGTTATAAACTTTGTTGATTCAAGTTGCAAAAGTAAATCATATAAACGGTGTAGTTTTAATTCATAATACGATTTGGTGGATAACGTTAAATTGAACTGTTAACGGGTTGAAAACAACTTTATATCTTTCTTGATTGTGTTTAATCAATTAATCTTTTAAGGGTAATTGGTACAATTGTTATGTCACAATAAAATCCATATATTAGCGATTCAATAAAATGATAATCAGATTCTGAGGAAAGTAATCTAAACAATTGTGTTTCTTTTATCCTTTGAATTAAATATTTTATTTAATTAATTATTTTATCATTTCTTTATTTTCTAATTAAGTTTTATTTAATAAATCAATTCTCATAATTGTTTGCCAATTGTTCGAACGGAACTCAAACGTTCCCCTTTTCTTTTAATTGCTTTAAATAATTGTATAAATTTCCATTTTATTTGAATTGACATCCGTTTCCTGTGTTCGATTCAGACTTATCATACTATACTATTATACGATCAGGTATTCTTGCCTGAGTTGTGTTTTAGCAAGTGAGGTAATTTCCATTTTAAAACTAAAGCCCCGTTTACACACATCACTAACTTCAAGGTTTTTGATTAAATCTTTGAAAATTCTAAGTAAAGCATCAATTTTATCTTGAAAAGCCATTTCTTGTTTGTTAATGTTTACTTGTTCAATCATGAAGTTAGTCAAGGTTTCGTTATAATGTTGTTGAGAGTTGAAGGAAAAATCGAATAGAGTGGAAGGTAAAGTAGACAAAGGTTGAATAGGAGGGGTTTTAATTTGCCACTGAACAAAAGATGTGGAATGAAAGTTTGGTTCAGGGCTTTTGAAAGGTGTTCCAAATTTCCAGTCATGTTGACTAGTCGTCATGGCTGAAGAATTTGGGGTTTTAGTAGAAAAGAGAGTTTTGGAAAGGAAAAGGGTACTGAAAAGGAAAGAGCGAAAAGGGAACTTTCGGATGATATTGATCTTCCAAAAGGATCGCTAAATAACGAAGATAACTAAATTCCTAAATCGGTCGTTGTAGTCTCCGGCAGTGGCGCCAAAAACTTGATAGGCGCCTAGAGGTCGGTTGCGATCTAAATCGCGTCGTTGTGGGCCTTCCTCCGGGCGCGACCACCAGTGGGTTTTAAAATTTATTTTTTGCTGGGCCTAAGTATACTAAAGCTATAGGTGAGTACAGCGATAAGTATGACCTAGGGTCACTCTTCAAACTACAACGGGCATGGGATCCAGTTTTTCAATTATCTTTCGTAATTTAGCTGGGTTTTATCAAGAGTTGATAGGGGTTTTGTTTTGTTTCCCAATTAACTACCTAATTTAAACTAAAATACTAAACTAAGATAAGGTAGGTGTGGTGAGGTGGCTACGAGAACTACAGGTTAAACGCGTGTGTTTACTATGATAGTCATGTATGCTATTTAGGGGTAGTTATTTTGTTTAGGGCCTTAGTTATGATGACAGGTGCAGGATTTAGCATACGTACTCGGAACAATCAATGAGATACAAAGTAATCTACCTACAACCTTTCCATGGCTTCCACGTGTTTGTACTACACCAGAGGTATTTCCAACGCTATACCAGGTACTGACCTGTTTTACGGTATTTCCGTTGCTTCAATTGAAAGGTCCTTGTTGTCTATCCTGGACGGATTATACTTCCTAATGAGCCATAGCTCCTAGCCTATTATCTATCTATCGTAGAGTTTTCCGCAATCAGATAAATAACATGTCACGAAGATAACAGCTATAGAATGTAAACTACACTGGAAGTTGTCCCAAATGTAGAAACCAATTTAACCAACAACCATCCTCGAGTCTTGTTCCCCAATCTCGGACATTTGAGATATCCGAATCATGGCATGAATTGTTGAGTAAACAAAAACATGAACATGGGTTTCCCACCGGAACAAGTTGGGATGGCCGGGTCTAACGGCTAATTAAATTGTTCATTAGTATTTCATATAAATCATCATAACTATTCTATGCATGTTAAACTGGTTCCGATAGCACAAGTGATACTAGCATGCAAACCCTAAAGCAACAATCAAACAAGAACATACAGTAGAGTAGCATATAGGGATCAACTTATTTCATGCAGAGTATCTGGATAAACGTTTAAGTCACAAATGTTCCGAAAGTTCTCTCAAAAACATTTGTTATATGAAATGGATCTAATCTATCTCTAATCCTATGCTCCGTGTCTCCCTTTGGTCTTATTTCAACCAGGAGAACACCGGCCATGTCGAGTTCAACGATCATCAGACACAGAATAATTAGCTGTGTACCATTAGAAGTTGGCCAAGTTCTTAGTAGTAAGTTACTAACCACAACATAAGTTGGATAGATAAACATTGGAGATTCATTTCATAGATTCAAATATATTTCAACAGCATACAGACAGAGTAACGACATGATTAAAGCATAACTACCCTAGCATAACGACTATCATAGCAAACACAGGTCTGTTCAGCTTAGCATGACAATAATTCTAGCAAGCATTTCTAAATAAGCATTGAAACAACACAACATATTTAAAAATAACAAGATAGAGATTTATAATAAAACCTGACAGAGCGTTATTACAAATCTGGCGTAACTGTAGTCTCGGAGCACCTCCATTACAAGTAAGCTATAAATCTACTAGCTTAACTAACCTAATTAACTAACTATTTATTTCTAGAGAGAGAGAGTAGAGAGAGAAAGAGAGAAAACAAGTTGAGAGATGATTTCAAATGGTGAGGAGGTGGTTGTATTTATAGGCATCGCACAACCGTATTCCAACCCCCAAATGCACAACCTTATCGCACAGCCGTATAAAAATCTGATTTTTATTGCCTGAATATGGAATACGGTTGGTTTTGTCCGTATACGGGTGGACTGGAGCAAATACGCGTGGGCACCAACCGTATACGGTTGGACTGGGCCGTATACGGCTGGGCACAAGCCATATACGGTCTACACAGGCTGTATACGGTCTGTGTCCAGCCGTATATGGTCTGGTCCAGCCGTATACGGTCAGGGACAGCCGTATATGGTCTGGGAAAGCCGTATTCGGTCCTCTCGGTTCTTCATTTCTTCGATTTGGCGTAACTTCTTCGTCGTTTATCTGTTTTGAGCGATCTTTATATCCACGCGTTCGTATTTTCCTAACGAAGAAAATGACATAAGTTAGAGGTCATAATTCTTTATGTAGCTCAAAAAGTGCTTGAACGAGTGAACGAGAATGCTCATGATCGTACTCGTTAGATTTATCGTGTTTTTCAACCATTTTAGTTGATTTTTGAAACGTTGTCTATATTTTGTCCCATGTTATGAGTTTTAGCAATATAGTGCTCATTTTGGATAATTTCATCATAATTTGGTCCAAAAAGGTGAGATAATGACACTTAAAAACTTGACTTTTTACGTGTCATCACCCCTAATTTGGTAAATCATTATAATAAGAATTTTCACTCGGAAGCGTAGATTTAAATATATAGTTTATGAATTTATAGTATATAAAATATGTATAAACTTTTTCCTTCAAACATAAGACACCACATTCACAACCATTACAACCATAATAGGACCAAAATGAGGTGTTATATGAATTAAACATCATTATTATCAAAATATATCAGAGTGTAACGCCGGTCAAACATTCCTTCAATCTTAACTTCTTGCCACCCGTTAATAATTCCATAACCTGCAAGAAGTATTTAATGTGGGGGATTAGCTCAACGAGGCGTGAGTGAATAAATCATCAACAACACAACTCAGCATAACAACTCTGTTTACAGACAAGTATAGTAAACACACAATCTCACAGAAATCCATGGTTCTTGGGGAAACCTTCAGCCAAGAACACACAAACATATCAATGAGATAACATCTCAATAACACAACACATCAACAATGAGGATCGGTGGTTCTTGAGATATCATAGTACCCGGGGATTCTCCAAGAACACTTATCGTACATATCCGTATGGTGATAATAGACGAGACCGATAGTTTGGTACTAATCTCATACGACCTAATTTCCTATTAACGATAAGTACAAGGAAATTCATGTCATCTTACAATAGTAACCAAACCCAACCAACATGTTGACCTCAGTACACTGATGCTCGAAGGCCAAATATCAAGTGTTGACATATTCACATACTCAATCAGGTCAACATATCAGATTAAACAATCTATCAACAGTATTATTACTATTAAACCAAAATCATCATGGCAAACCAAGCAGTAACAATACATTTACCCGTTGTAACCAAACCTGATACAACTAAATCACACTGAGGATTATAAATCCACTCACCGAATACCTCAGTCGTCCACTCAGTAGTCTAATGTCAGTGAGTCTTCTCCACATCTGAGAATACAACAGAACAACACAAGTCAGTCACTTATCTCAAATCTATATAACATCATTCCAATTGATTTACACCAACAATTTCAAATTACTCAATTCTTATGAATTAATATTTTAGTAGCTACAACATGATACTTGACTCAATTATTCAATTCCTTGAATATCATTTTATCATGATTACTTATCATAATGATCACCTTTTTAACTTCAAATCAAGTAAGTTATTACTTACTTAAATTCATTTAACACAATTTCTTCCAATATTATGAATAGCCATCATAAACATCGATATTCATAATCAATTATCAAATTATGATCATTAGGATCGCATCATCATTTTAATCTACTTTAATTATCACTAATCAACATGGTTAAACTATTACCAAGGTTATTAACCTCTACCATCAATAATTCATCAAAACACTAATATTTGGTCAAATGAATACTTAGCCAAATAATTTGCAATTTTACTCTTTAATCCTCAATTAAGTGTTCTAACAATTAAGCAATACCCATTTCATCATATTACCCATTATGATCATAATAATCATCATAACTCTTATGAACACTTAATCAATTCACACATTTTATCTTGAATGATATTAATCATCATCATTAATCAACTATACTATCTTCATTAACAACAATTATTCATTTATACATCATTAACTCAAACTTAGGAATCATTATTCATGAATAATCAAGTAAACTCATACTTTAATCATGAACATATATCAATTTTATCAATTCTAAGTTAGAACTTAGCTTATAATTATGATTTACTTATCAACTAACCTTTCTAACATGATTACAACCTTCACTTTATGAATAATCAACTAAAATCATCACTTTATATATAATCATACATGAAATTCTCCAATTCTATGTTAGGGTTTAGTTAAAAATCATGAATTAATCCTTAACTAACATCAATTTAACAAAATCAAGCTTCAATTTCAAGTTAATCATCATAATTTAATCAAATACATAAAACCCACTTTCTAGGTTTATGAAACTCAAGAAATTAGAACTTACAAGATGATGAGAAGGATTAGAGGGTGATAATCCATATTCTTGAAGCTTGAATTCAATCTTGGAAGCTTTAATTTGATATTTCTTCAAGAATTGATAATTACTTAGGGTTTCATGGTAATGATAAGTATGTACGGTTTGTATGTAGGTAGGGAATCAAAGAAATACACAACCGACTTAAAGCCTGTGTAGTTATCATACAATTGTTTAAATTTCATTCCCCGTATTTATCATTGTCTGAAACTTAAAAACCATTTACGGGGAAAAACTATTTTATTTTACCGTCAAATGAATTAAATTAAAACAAGTAATAATTTACTAGTCATGGTAAATTATTCGACTCTTTTTCTCATTTTCAAATAAAATAACGAACCTATTTTCTGACACATTAAATAATAATTCACCGTCAGAAAATATTAAAATACTACCAGACCTGAGGAATGAGTGTTACATTAAGTTTTTTATGGAGTATTTAAACCCTTTGTTCCACATTTATTAGGAAAACACCTGCTTTAGGAAAGCGTATTTTCTCCATCCACCAGGTGTGTCCATATATTTTTAGTTGTCTCAAATAAGTGTTCATTTTCATATTTTAACTAATCGAAAGAGATTTTAATGGGTACATGTATTATATGATTGGTTAAAAGTGTACTTAGTGAAAAATCCTAAAACTATTTGCAAAGTTAAAGTGGATACTTTGACCGGGATGTGAGAAGTAATAGGTACACTGTACTTTTGTGTAAGATGATAGTCTTACACTTGTATCTGCTACCTTATTTTATGACATACTTATAAAATATGGATATGTACTATAGGAACTTTAAATAGGTATGACTTTATACTATTTGAAAGTGGACGATTAAGTTTGAACATTTAAAAACGAACTGTTAGCTATAAATATGAAATAAATGGAGTAATATCTATTAAAACCAAATAAGGGTGTCATCATTGTTCTAGCTGAAACCTTTTTATTATTACTATTATATTATTTTGTGACATACTGCTATGTAAGGTAATTTGGACTCATTTTATATGTGGATAGATGATGTTTTACAAATAAAATGATATCTATAATAGTTGATGTTTTTTAATATGAATAGTTTAAGTTGATGTTTTCCGAAAAATGTTACTCCTCCGTCTCAAAATACATATCTACCTTTCCATTTTAATTTGTCCCAAAATAAATGTCCATT
Organism: Pseudognaphalium luteoalbum; assembly: GCA_963422505.1. Classification (NCBI taxonomy): domain Eukaryota; kingdom Viridiplantae; phylum Streptophyta; class Magnoliopsida; order Asterales; family Asteraceae; genus Pseudognaphalium; species Pseudognaphalium luteoalbum. The sequence continues at coordinate 83,457,324 of OY730192.1, read as the reverse complement.
TCCAAAAATAGCATATTAACTTCACCATTATACCCCAATATTTTTTTCTCAAAGCTGATACTTGAGAGTCTGTACAAAAAAACATGGGTATAACTGTATAAGTGTCATCTTTAATACCAGACAATGTAATTTTTTAAACTTCGTAAAAACTGAAAGTAGACATTCATTTTGGGACGGAGAGAGTAGTTGATAGATAGTTCTTATTTGGTCCATGTGTTCCTATGTGTTTATTAGTTTCAAGGAGAGCTGGTGCAAGAGCTCACCCCAACGATATGCCTATCTTATTTGAGAGAGACTAATGACCCACTGTTTAAATATTCAATGACTTTACAGTATATTTAAATAATTAGATTTTATAATTTTTATCGCATAGAAGTCCGGTAATTCATGGATCCTAAGCAACAAATGTACATGCATTTAATAAAACTATTATATAGTACTTCAATTCGTGTGTTCACATAAACGACAGAATCAATGTATTTTTTTCATTTAATGTTGATTAGTATTTATGTAATTTCGAATATTTCACATTTGTCTAATAAAAAATTTGTACTATTTAATTACACACATAATATTATTTGACATATAATTTAAAATTCAAATTTTTTGGTGTCGGGCCGGTTTGGTCTAGTCGATCAATTGTATCCATCAATGGAAGAATTCGAATGGAGGACAATAAACAGGAGAAAGATCATCCATCACTCAGAAATTACTACTTTTTTCGTTGGGAATTTGCCGGAAAGGTATATCTACGGAAGATTTGAAGGGCACATTCATGAAATATGGCAAAGTGGTCAATCCTTATAGAGCTAGAAAGAAGGATCAAGGAGGTCTAAACTTTGGTTTTGTTAAGTTCACCGGAGTTGAAGATGCTAAGAAGCTAGAAGAATCTTTCGGGAAGATTTGTATGGGAAACAATGTTCTAACAGTCAATGTGGCTAGATTTCAAAGGAAATTCCTACCCCTCAACCTCTTCATCGGAAATCTACGAAGATCAACACCTTCATTCCTGCTCCTTCTTCTGCATGGAACCTTAAAAGTTCTAGGACTTTTGCTAATGTAGTTTCTGGTTCGGCAAACACATCAAAATCCTCTCCGTTGAGAATTATGTTGATACCTTCACTAGAAATAGACAAAACATTATTCAAGTCGTTTCTTTTTGGTGAAGCGCATGATCTGGATACTTTTAAGGCCATTCCAAACCTTCTCAAAGACGCAGGAATAATGTTTGGTAAGGTGTTCTACTATGGTGGCTTGTGTTCATTAATTGGTTTTGATGATGAATTCGATGCTTATGGTTTGCTTAATAATATTGAATGTTGAAAGAAGTGGTTCAATTGGCTAAAAAGAGGAGACTCCGTTAAAAACTGGAAATTTGAAAGAATGATCGATGTAAAAGTTGTTGGGCTCCCCATGCCGTTCCGGTCACTTGAAAACCTACAAAAGATACTTGCTCACCATGGTAGAATTATCGAAATGGGTGACGAGAACGTCTGGAAATACGAAGATTTTTCCTATATAAATGTGTGCATTCCTACTGAATCCAAAACCAAAGTAAACGAAGAGATTATAATAGAACATGGAAACGGCAATCAATTCACGATTGGTGTAGTTGAGGATGTATGTTTCTTCACTCCGTTCGTTAATGACAACTCAGATGATAAGGGAGAGCAGATGGATCTGGAACAAGATAATGAAATCGATGAAAGTGGAAATGAAGAATTTTTTAATTCTGATAGTATAAACTCCACAAAAAGCTCATCGTCTGAATTTGAGAATGGCGAAATCCCACCGGAGTTTGATGATGCAAACATTCCCCCGTCGGACGACATGGTAGTTGAAGAGTCTATTTTCAATAATGACGGTAAAGCAATAAATGATAATAATGATGAGGAGGTTAATGGCACATATATTGGCACTCTTTCCCCTAAGATATCGCATACATTCCCCACATATGGGAAGTTGTTCCAGAACGCTTCGGATCCTGTTGTGGTGGGCGCATGCTCTCCACATGCAAACCCTAATGGATCAGATTCTCAATTTACGCCTTTCTCATTTAATGCCCCTCCCAAGCCCAAAAGTGCCAGGAAAAAATTAGGCCCAGTTTATGCAGATTGGACTGATCCAGTTGGTTTCATAAACAATTCAAGGAAACGCAGGAGATAAATCTCTCCATGTTGGGTGGAATCTAAAGGTGCTTCTTCTTTTCACTCAATTCCCACTGATTCAATTGATCTAAACAAATCAATCAATTCGGTTGAAATTTTGAATGATGATACGTGTGCATCTCATTCTTCCTCATCTCAGGAGTTGGCTAAAACAGTTATGGTAGGTAATGAGGTAGGTTTCCAAGTAAACATAGATGATCCTGTGTTGCTTGAGGTTCTATCAGGTGTGGGTTCTAAATCGATACCTCAATGAATATCCTATCCATAAATATAAGGGGTGTGAGCGAAGCTCACAAAGTAGATTGGATCAGGGATTTGAAAATAAAAAATAAAGTTGATTTTGTTGGTATTCAGGAAACACATTATTCGGATGCCAATAAGATTGACATAGCTGGATGCTGGGGAAACAATGATTTTGGTTCGGAATCAGTCAATGTTGCTGGTAGGTCAGGCGGTATCACAACCATATGGAACAAGTCGATTTTTAATCCAACGGTTTCTCGCAAAGATTGGTCGTATTTGATGATCAGGGGCCATTGTAATGGTTTCATCTGTCCTGTCTTTCTCGTCAATGTATATGCTCCCCATTCATTGATTGAAAAACGGACATTATGGAATGAGTTAAAAACCCTAAGAACTCTTACCAAGGCATTTGGCTAATATTTGGAGATTTTAATGTTGTTCGAAAGTCGGATGAAAGAATCAACTCTGTGTTTTGTAAAGCCTCTGCGAGAGACTTTAATGATTTTATTAACTTGGTCGTTCTGAAGGAATATAACATGGGAGGTATGCGTTTTACATATTTATGTACTTGAAGTCAAAAGCTTAGCAAATTGGACCGAATTTTGGTTTGTCAAAACTTCATAGATGCTCAACCAAATTCGGTTGTATCTGCTCACAATCGCCTCCATTCGGATCACTCCTCTTTAACCCTATGCAATTCGAAAATTGACTTCGGTCCACAGCCTTTTCGATTGTATAATTCGTGGCTATATCGAGATGGTTTCAATGACTTGGTCAAATCGGCATGGGGCAGATTCAAAGGTTTTGGGCACCCAGATCGGCTTCTCTCGGCAAAGCTAAAATTTGTTAAAAAACAAATTAAGAAATGGAGGGAAAAAGAATATGCAAAGGAAAATAAAGAGACTGTGGAGCTTCAAAGAAGGATTGAGGCTTTGGATACTTTGATTGAATCCAGGCAGTTGTCCAATGTCGAACAAACCGAGATGCCGAATGGGAAATCAAAATTATTGGAATTACTTCAATCTCGCAGGTTGGATTTAAAACAACGTGCTAGAATCAAATGGGCGGTGGATGGTGACGAGAATACAACTTTCTTTCACAGCATTCTCAAAAATAGAAACAGAAACAATCGTGTGAATGGATTGTCGATTGATGGTACATGGGTTGAGGATCCTATACGTATCAAGACCGAAGCTCATAGATTTTTCGCCCAGAAATTCCATGAAAAATGGAAGGTACGACCTCTTCTCATAAGTGATCTTTTTTTACCCATTTCTGATTCTTTACGTGATCAAATTGAGTCTCTATTCTCCATTGAGGAGATTAAAGCCTCAATTTGTGCTTGTGGTAGTGAGAAGTCCCCTGGTCCCGACGGATTTACCTTTAAATTCCTGGAATGTCATTATGATACCATAAATCCTGATGTAATGCGTTTCATCAAACAGTTTGAATCTTTGGGTAAGATTTCGAGGGCTAGTAATTCATCCTTTATTTCTCTCGTTCCGAAGGTTAAGGATCCAGTAAACTTAGGAGATTTTCGGCCCATTTCTTTAATTGGATGCATATACAAGATCTTAGCCAAAGCGTTATCTTTTAGATTAAGAGATGTCATTCATAATGTGGTTGATGTATCACAATCAGCTTACGTTAATAATAGGAACATTTTAGAAAGCCCCCTCATTATTAATGAATTGGTCTCTTGGTCTAAAAGAGTTTCGAAAGATATGTTCATGTTTAAGGTTGATTTCGAAAAGGCGTTTGATTCCATTAATTGGAATTACTTAGACACGATCATAATTCAAATGAATTTCAGCGAGAAATGGCGTAAATGGATTCGTGGATGTCTAAACTCATCTTTTGCTTCAGTTTTGATTAACGGATCCCCGACGGATGAATTTCATATTTCAAAAGGTTTGAGACAAGGAGATCCTCTATCTCCTTTCTTGTTTATCATAGCAATGGAAGGCTTGAACGTTGCATTAAAGAAGGCTCAGGACAAAGGAATCTTTCATGGTATTCAAATTGGTCCTAACGGTCCAATCGTCTCTCACTTATTTTATGCGGATGACGCCATTTTTGTTGGGGAAAATTCGAAAACAAATCTGAAAAACCTTGCCCGTATACTTTGTTGTTTTCATGCCTCGTCGGGATTGAAAGTAAACTTTCATAAATCGAAGATGTATGGAGTGGGTGTCTCTGATTTTCAAGTTAAAGAGTTAGCCGATTACCTTGGTTGTATTCCTGATTCGTTCCCATATACATACCTAGGTGTGCCCGTTGGTGCAAATATGAACCTCAAAAAATATTGGGTTCCAATTGTCGATCAGTTCAAATCGAAGTTATCATCTTGGAAAGCAAAGCATCTCTCTTTTGGTGGTCGTCTTACACTCATAAAATCTGTCCTAAATAGTTTGCCTCTCTACTTCTTTTCATTGTTCAAAGCCCCTATATGCGTTCTTGATCGTCTTGAAAAAATTAGACGTCGATTTTTATGGGGTGGGAACGAGCACATGAAAAAAATAAACTGGGTTACTTGGTCGTCTGTTATGGCGCCAAAAAAGAAAGGTGGTTTGGGTGTAGGTTCACTCAAAGAGAGAAATTATGCGCTTCTAATGAAATGGTGGTCGAAACTACGTGACAATAATCGTTACATTTGGAAAGATGTTATTTTGGCATGTCATGGGCTCAAAGGAAAACCAATGCATTACTTTGGTAAATCTAATGTCTCGGGGGTATGGAGTAATATTTGCAAGACTGAGAAAGCAATCAGTGGGCTTGGTTTCCTTTTTGGTGACTTCTTGATGTAGGGTGAAATTAACAAACAAAAATTAAACTTTTTGATTCAAAGAATACCCAAGAATAATATCTTCCAACAAACGTTGATTCTAAATGAATACCGTTACTAGGATAATTCAACTCAATTGTTAACACAATATTGAGAGAAACTTGAACTTTCATACAAAAACATAAATTTCAACTTCCATTCTATTACAACTTAAAATCCTTATAAATGGAAATAAAAGAAGTTTTAACCTATGGAATATCAAAAGTCTAATATTAATGAAAACTTAAAATGCAATTAAACATAGATTAGTTAATAAAAGAAGCTTTAACCTATGTAATATCAAAAGTCTAATATTAATAAAGACTTAGAATGCAATTAAACATAGATTAGTTAATTTTTTTCCAAACTAATCAAAGGTCTTCAATATAATTCCGCATCATTCTCCCCGGGTTAAAGCAACTCGTCCTCGATTCTTGACTGCTTCTTCTACATTTGGAGATAGATTAGTAGCATTAACAACTTAGATGTTAAAATAACATAACCAATGATAATAAGGGTAGTAGTAGACAAATAAAACATTTTCACATTATTGTGAAAAATATTTCTCTCTCTTGAAAAATAAAATGTTTGTTGATTGTTCTTAACATTATCTTGCCACTTTGAAGGTTCATAACAACGTTCCAATAAAGATGAAACAATCAATATCTTCGTGGCACCGTTAAAATCTTTTTCTTTACTAAGAAAAGATTGATTATAATGATGTGTGTAGTCTTCCTCTTCAAATGATAACTTATCAAAGATATTCAATGAAATAACATTTTTACATGTTACTCCATTGTTAATGAAATCACAATTGTCATTTTTGTTGTTGCAACTCGTAAGATATATGTCTTCCATTTCTTCAAAACTAGAAAACCCAAATTTACCATCGAGAATTTTGTTTATAAACAAAATCTCACGTTCATCGGGTTTCTCTAGCTCCTCATAAACATCGTAGATTACCATTTCTAACAGGAATTTCGGCTCTGATACCAACTGATGTAGGGTGAAATAAACAAACAAAATTTAAACTTGTTGATTCAAAGAATACCCAAGAATAATTTCTTCCAACAAACGTTGATTCTAAATGAATACCGTTGCTAGGATAATTCAACTCAATTGTTAACACAATATTGAGAGAACTTGAACTTTCATAAAAAAAACATAAATTTCAACTTCCATTCTATTACAACTTAAAATCCTTATAAAGGGAAATAAAAGAAGTTTTAACCTATGGAATATCAAAAGTCTAATATTAATGAAAACTTAAAATGCAATTAAACATAGATTAGTTAATAAAAGAAGCTTTAACCTATGTAATAATAAAAGTCTAATATTAATAAAGACTTAGAATGCAATTAAACACAGATTAGTTAATTTGTTTCCAAACTAATCAAAGGTCTTCAATATAATTCCGCATCACTTTTTCTCGTTTAAAGCTAGAAGTGGAAACATCCTTCGATTCTGGAAAGATCACTGGATTAATGACACTTCTCTTCAGGTTAAGTTTCCGTTCATTTTTGCGCTGGAAAAACAAAAGAATTGCTGCATCAGTGATCGTATTCGGCCAGATGGTTTTTCCTGGAATTGGTCACATGGTTTTCATAATCCGACATGCATTGATGAATTAAGTTCTATGTTGCATCTGATATCCTCATTTATTCCTTCCGAATCGGATGACACTATGGTTTGTAAAGTCTCTCACGTTGGTTCTTTCACTGTGAGAGATATTAGACACTCAATTGATGAAAAGCTCACCTCAGGCAACAACTTTATCATGCCATGGATAAAGTGGATCCCACTAAAGATAAACTGTTTTGTATGGAAGGCTTGCTTGGATCGAATCCCTGTAGCGAAGGGTCTTGCGGTTAGAGGTATTAACATGGGTTCGTCTCTTTGTAAAATATGTATCTCAGAAATTGAAAGTTCCGTACATGCTCTTATCAAATGTCCAAGGATATCAGATACATGGAGATGGATTTCTAACTGGTGTGGCGTTGCATTTCCTAATGATCTGTCGGTCAAAGATTTATTGATCTTCGCAAAAACATGGGGTAATTGTTCAAAAAAGAGGAAAGTTTTGATTGCTATAATCCAATGCTCGCTATGGTGTATTTGGAAGGCGAGAAATGACTTCGTATTCAACAATATTCATAAGCCGTACGTGGTTATTTCGGGAGATATTGTAGCTTCTTCATTTTTGTGGATTAAGCATAGAGGCAAATGAATTGTAATTGGGAGGATTGGGGTAGATGTCCTTTTTAATTTTATTTCTTATGTTGCTTTGTACTTTGTAATATCTTTCCAACTCTTAGTTTTTTGCTAAGTGTTGATCTTGATATTATTTGCCGTTTTCAAAAAAGATTTTAATCCAAGTACTATACACCATACATGGACTATTCTCGTTACTTTAAGACCAGCTATCACTATCACTTTGGTCATTCTTAATTTCACCGCATATGGCTATGTTTGGCACGCTCATTTTTTGAGCTTATGGGAGCTTATAGCTTATGGTTTTCATAAGCTTCGTTTGGCTAATAAAATTTTAAGTAGCTTATGGTTTCCATAAGCTCCAAAACCATAAGCTACTTGAAGTAGCTTATAGAAGTAACTTGTAGCTTATTGAAGATGAAATTACATAAATACCCTTCAAATAATTATATTCATCTATTAAAATTAATATATTTGTCCTTTTATGTCATTTTATATTCATAAGCTACAAGCTCCAGCTACTCTGCCAAACACAAATATTACCAAAAGCTTCAGCTACAAGCTCCAGCTACAAGCTACCAACTACAAGCTACCAGCTACAAGCTACCAGCTCCAACTACAAGCTACCAGCTCTAGCTACTTGCGCCAAACATACCCTATATCAACGTGACTGTGAGTAAACAAGCATTTATTACAAGGTAAAACAAATAAATTATTTCAATGTAAATATAACACTAATTTAGATTTAATAGAGAAAATACATAACACCTATCGATTAATTTACTTGCATAGAAATCTACGCTAATTATGGTAACAATGTTAAATAAAAAGACACGTTCGAATTATTTCTACTTTTGATAAAATTAAAACACACATATCAATGGATATATAAATTCTGTTTTTTTTTTTTTTTTTTTTTTCATATTAAAATCTAATATAACTTTTGTATTAAAATTGTGCAATAGCTCATAAATTTGCAGGTTATGATCTAGTTAAATATCATAATTCACTCTAATTGTAACATGGAGCTTAATTTACCCTTGATAAAATAATAATCAATCCCATACAGTTCGCTCCAAGAGTCCAAGTTGAACTTGTATGGATCTACGTGGGTGGAGACAAAGTGAGGGCGGTTATATGTAATAATTTTTTATTTACGTCGAGAATAAATTGTTTTATGCTAATGATATATATACAACAAACATTTTAATTTATACACCAACTTTTATGCATGTTGATACAATACTGTACAACACTGTAATACATATACTTAGTGTATGAATAAAAAAGTGTATTGTATATATTAACACCCATTGTTTTAAGGTATTAATGATCTTTTAAAAATCTCACCCCCACAAAACTATATAAAAAAAAATAATAAAATAAAAAAAAAATCACCCTTTACATTTGGATTTTCTAACACCACCCCTACCTTATCTGGGTTGATTTACGTGATTGAAATTAAGAAACCAATATGATCATTAGAGTATAATTGCGAGATTCATAAAACTTTATGTTCCAAAAAGTTATCGAAAAGATCACCATATTATAAACGTTGATCTTAACATAGCTTACACGATACGATTTCTTCTCCATGCATGTTTTGTGTATGATCCGGTCGTATATGGTTGTTGAGTGTCAACCCTTTATTTTTGTCATGGATGATTATAAGTGGTTGGGAATTGGGTACATTAATTAGTTATCGCTATAAACCTTCTGATTGTTAGGAGTGGCGGATCTAGAACTTTACATGGTGTACCGCAAAAATTATTACCTTAAATATAAAGTAAATCAAAAATTCAAATCTAGTGTTTGTGTAAAAATAATAAAATTATAATAATAAATAAAATAAAAAAGGTTCAAAATGCATAAAAAGTGGAACAAATTTTAAACATTTGGGCTATTTCTGTGGGCCTAACTAATTGCATTGGGGTCTGAATATATTAAGGTGGTGATTTGTACGCCAGTACCACAAACTTTTAGTTATGCATCACTAGTTATGTTTTAAATTGTTGTATTGTACAACAGACTTATAAACATTAGTGGTGTATGGTTAAAAGTTGGTGGTGTACAATTAGTGGTGTATGGTTAAAAGTTGATGGTGTACAAATCACCACTACATAAAATTCTACTCCCTCCGTCCCAAAATAAGTGTCTCATGTCAAAATGCACACAGTTTAAGGAAAATCACTATCTATCAATAACATCTTATCTTTACCCACTAAAGTCTTTTCTGATTGGCTGAAAGAGAATCTGGACACTTATTTTGGGACGTCCCAAAATAATAAGTGAGACACTTATTATGGAACGGAGGGAGTACTAATAAACTCACCTCCACGAGTCCAACCACCCCTCCAATGAACGTGATTACTTGGCTTGCAAAAAAAATAAATAATAATAAATAAAAAAATCCGATATCACATCAGATAACATGAAAGTCAAGGCAATACAAATGTAAATGGGATGAAAACAAGGTTATGAAGTATTAATACTAGTACTTCATACATTATTGAAACTACTACTTGATTAAGAAGATCGATCGCGCGATCAGTGCTTGTCTTTGACGATGGTGACCGGACAAGGTGCATTAGTAACCATATAGCTCGTCACACTTCCCAGTATTATTCTGTAATATCACAATGTCGTTAGGATAATTTTAAATGTTTATTAGTAGTAAATGTCATGTATCTTCTAAGTTCTAACCACAACCGTATGGTGATAAACGGGCTATCTGCGAACTTATTAAGAATATGCAGCCAATAGATAACACAAGACTTACTTTTCGAATTACCATTTTAGAGGATAGGGTTAACAATATTTTAATCCTCAAAGTTGTTTTTTTTTTTCATTTTAATCACTCAAGTTTTTTTCCTTCATGATTTAATCCTTCAAGTTTGCATAGACTTATTAGTTTAACATTTCAAAGGGTTAAACCATTAAATTTTTGAAAATTAGATGATTAAAGTAGAAAAACTTTAAAGGGTAAATCATTATAAAAGATAAACTATAGGTATTAAACCATCAAATTTTTGAAGTATAATCAAACTTTAGGTTTAAACCATCATAATGTTGAAACTTTGATGATTAAATCTGGAATAAACTTGAGTGGTTAAAGCAAAAAAATGTGAAACTTTAAGGATTAAATCATTATTAACCCTTAGGATAATACGTCACTGTGTACGTATAAAGTTTTCTTTTTCAAATGTCTCTAGTTGTCTGGTGAAAAATAAATTTGTGTTCTTGAGTTTAAATAATGACATAAAACGAAGCTTCCTTCACTCATATTTTTTAGTTTCACTTATTATCAAGAATAAATTCAAGAACAAAGAGTTGGTGTATGTTTCAAGTGAGTTAACAAAAACTGAGAATAAAAAAAAGTACCTTTGAAGAGCACTCAATCCCCTGCTGCCCATCACCAATGTATCCAACTTCAGATCTTCAATCCCTTCAATCAGTTTCTCTCTTGCATCTCCCCAATACAATTTGGTGACAATTTGGATCTAAAATTTCAAAATAATTATAACATGAATTTTGTTATTGACAGTCTTAACAAATGGTTATCAAGCATCAAAAATGGTATCTTAACTACTAACAACCAATCTATGGAAATCTCATATAAGTCAGATCTAAACATAACAATCACTCTTGAAGATCGCAGTGAGAGTTATCGTTATCATTTTCCTTAAATAGATAAAACCAAGTTACCTTCATAAATATCCTAATGTGCAATATTAAGCTACACTTTTGTTCATTTGCAAGCATCTATAGACAAAAATAAACATCATTCTCCTGTAGTTATAAATCCAAATTAGCAAATTAATTTGCATACTGTAAGAAAAGTCTAACCTAGTAAACAAACTAACTTACTATTTACGTAACATTGATTCACAAACTCAGATCAAAAGCTAATGAAATACATAAGTTACGAATCAGCGATCGAAAGCTTAAATGAATCTAGATAAACAAATAGCTTGAATTCGAAACGGAAAGGAAAAGAAAATTAAAAACCTCTTTTTGTCTAGCTCCGGTATCAAGCATATCAAGAACATCAATATCCGGCTTCACATCGTACTTAGCCATAACTTCCGGCTCACGAAACTCCACCAACGGAATCAAAGCTGATGATCAAATCAAATCAGAATCACAACTAATTACTAAACCAACAAAATAAATAAAAATCCAACAGTTAATAAACGGATCATTGGATCATATATATAGCGCGCTTACGAGAACCAGAAGTAGCCCAAAGTTTGTTCTTGGATTCATCAGCAGAATGATGTTTGATATGAATGATATAAAAAGTATCACCTTTATCACCTAAATTATCAATTGCCCATTGTAAAGCAGCTTTGCTACTACCTGAAAAATCCATTGCTACACCTATCTTCCGATCCTTCACCATTTTTAGTTATGATAGCAAAATTATTAAATTTTGTATGAATTAATGGTTTTGATAAGACTAAAAACTAAAGGAAAAACAGAGTACAAATGAGTTTTTTCTACTTATGTTTTATTGTTCTTTGGTTTTGATACTTTTCTTTGCCTTCTTATTGATGTAAAGTTAGATAGATATGGTGTGATGGTTTTTTATATCATATTATTTACCGATCAAATCTTTATTTATTTAAATAGATATAGTAAATATTTATTTGTGTTCCTGTAATAATAATGGGAGTTGATATATACAACAAATAAATGATTTAATATATATTATGTTATATTTGTACTCTATGTTATAATTACTGTACCGTATGGTGTTTGAATTAATTTTTTTTGTTGTATGGATCACTTTTCATAATAATGGACCGGGCTACAATGATCATTATGATTTTCTTTGATGTTAAACGAGTTTATAATATTTTACACGTTTTGATAATGATAAATCAAAATATCGTATTTTAAAGATATTATTTTGTACATGAAAATGGTACCCAGCTTTTAACTATTTACAATGATTAAAGAAACTGTCATTACCAAAAACCAATCTAAAATCGTAGTCTAGACAAAAAAATAATTTACATTTGCAATTTACTCTAGTCGATGTGCCTTTCTGAAAAAGAAAAAAGAAAAAATAATTACTCTAGTAGATAACTTTGCATTGAATGACCTACTTTTATCTTTAAAAATATGATTTCATGATTAATACTCGGAGGACATAAAAATGCAATTAACTATCACCTTACATTCATAGTATGTATTTAACTATTCGGGTTTCCATTGTATGTAACAAATTGTATGTAATTTCCGGTATTTTTTCCACGTGTCATCTATATAAAGTGCCACGTGTCATCCATACACGTTGACACGTCACCAAATTGCATACAATGGAAAGAAATAAATAGTTTGTTACGCACAATGGAAGCTCGAATAGTTGAGTACACACTATGAATATCAAGTCATAGTTAATTACATTTTTATGTACTTACCCCTTAATACTCGCTACGTTTTGCTACAAGCCTACAAGTATCTAAATTACTATGCTTTAAGTTGTTTCAAACGATGTTCACTTTCATTTTGTAAACAATCAAAAAAGACCTCAATAAGTAGATATGTTATTTAATTCATAAAACGTATACTTATTTACATGATGTGAATAATCAAAGTAGACACTTTAAATAAGACGAATGGAGTATTTTTTTAATAAATATACAAGAATGGCCCCATTTCAAATAGATATCTCTTTAGATAAACAAATATACTCGTATACAAGTTAAAAATACAGAAAATTAAATTTATAAATGATTTCTCTTTATTTATTTATAGTGTGTCTATTATAATAAATTATTGAAACGTATTTGTGAACCTCGTATTATGGGCAGGAATCATATCCAATTATCCATACGGTTTTTTGGGCCGGTGAGATACGTTGTGGTTTTTGACATCGCATTTTATTTTATTTTATTTTTTCAGCTCTTTTGAATTTTTATTTATTTATGTATGCTATTATCTTATCTTATCCTTTTGCTGTAGCTTGTGTATTAACTCCAGGGATGAGCATTAGTACCACAGTCCCAATACTCCAATACAGCACTCATACCGTATCGATCTCGTACCCGTACCGGTACCATACCACTTCAAATGGTACGGTATTCGGTACTTATAAAACTTACTCCCTCCGTCCCAAAATAAGTGTCTCATGTAAAAATGCACGCAGTTTAAGAAAAGTCACTATCTACCAATAACATCTCATCTTTACCCACTAAAGTCTTTTCCGATTGGCTGAAAGGGAATCTGGACACTTATTTTGGGACGTCCCAAAATAGTGAGACACTTATTATGGGACGAAGGGAGTATATTTTAGATGCGGTACTTTCGGTACGGTACCAGTATTTTCCCGGTTTAGTACCACTATATAATTATACAATAATATTGTCTATTAACAAATAAAAACGACTGTTGATAACACATGCTATATATACTGCGACTCATGAGTTTTTAACATTCACAAAACCAAAATTCTAATCATCATCAATTATTAGGATCACAATAAACTACAATCGTCATCATAATATGCAACCACCATCGGCATCATCATCATCATCATCATCATCAACAACAACAACAAAAATAAAGAATATCAAAGTACCTATATCCTTTATACGTAAAGATATAAAATTATATGTTACAATTTACGACACTTTAAGTAAGAGAATCATCCTTTAGGATCATGTTTATTTTATTTGTTTCATATCATAATTGTCAACTTTATTTAAATATATTATAATATAATCAATGTTGTTATTGATAATTTGGTGCTTGATGAAATAATGAGACAATATTGACTATTGGGTACTTTATTTCGAAAACATAAACATGGAGATTTTTTTGTCATTTTTTGGTTTAAGTTACCATACTTGGTCGAGTTTGATATTGAGGTGATTCTATGTTTTTGTGTTGTACCACTTTTACAACCGAATATTGTTCACTTTTGTATTTTTATATTTCCGGTACCAAACAGGTATAGTACCATTTTTTACCATACCGGTACCTGTAACACCCCGCAATTTTGACATAATTATAAACAGTCATTGCACGCATTTATAGGCTAATTCCCTAACTTAGAGTGAATTCACAACACATTGTAGAGGTAAGTCTAGCAGAACCCAACTAATTAATACGCATAGTATTACATATTTCGTAATGGCTATAATTGCGTACAAAACGATTGGAAATAAACGCGACAAAATAAATATAACTGTTGGTGAACAAAACTATTTAATAGTACGAAACTATTTAATAACGTTATTATTTATTAAATATTATGTCGATAATATTTACAAAGTAGTTCGTATCGTGGGAAACATAAATTGAATGGCAAAACATATCCGTAAAACTGAGACAAAACAAAGTTATATTTTATAACTCACCTAAAATATTTGATTTAAAAACGTATTCGAAAACATTTTTAGAATCTATCATTTAAAAATATTACGCAATTATACGATCGGGCGAACGAAAATGGGAACACGCGAAATCGAGACCCAAACGGGTCGGCCTTGACCCGCGGATCCAACCCAAACCGACCCACCCACTTTTCGGGAAAATCACAAAAATGAACCAATCACCACACCCCTTTTAACAAAATAATCCTTTGACCAACCATTTTAACAAACTAATCCATTGACTGGCGCCGGGTCGGCGCCCCTGGCGCCCCACCCTCAAAAGACGTGTTGTGAGTCCCTAATCACTATTTAGTTAGTGATTACGAATCGCTAACAGTCGTTTAATTGTAGAAGGGGGGGTTGAATACAATTAAAACTTTTTCTTTTTCAAATGTGTTAACTGATTAGACAAGTTTTAATTATGATAGGATAATAAGCAACTGAACAAATGCATAAAACTTAACAAGCAGATCAATCACTGAAGCACATCTTGCTGAAAGATAAATTCTATTATTCATAAAATCTATCAATTGTTGATTGCGGAATAGATTAGCCAAGGCTAATCTAAATCAAACAATACAGCTATTACAGACTGTGATGAACAAGTAGTGGACAAACACGCTATTGTTCATTCGCTGGTGATGATCGTATTTTAGACAAACTAGTCACTAACAAACAAGCGACAATACGAACAATCGACACAAATGAAGTACAACATATTACGCTATTTATAGACATCGAGTCCCTTGAAATCCGGATCTAGAAAAACACGCGTTGCTGCTTGATTGGTTAGGAACAATTGATGTGATACATCAAAGTTCCAACATTCTGATATAAACACGTGTTGCTGCTTGATTGGTCAAAAGTAATTGATGTGACATATCATAGTTCCAACATTCTGATATGGGAAAGATCACCTTTTACCTTGAAGCCAATCACTTGCTGCCACGTTAGTTTCTATGATGGACCAAGTTACGAGGAGCACGCGTGGCGCCGTAATGACGTCGAATATGTCAACTCCTTATTAATGCAACATTTAATGCTGCAGTCACTGAAGTAATAGAGGCTCTCCTTACTCACTGCGAACTAACGTGCTCTTTGAAGAGTAACTTAAGCTTCAATACTTGAGTGACTTCTTTTATTCAGCAGAAGGTATAACTTAAGAAGACTTGGAAACTCTCGCTGGTAGATGAGTATCAGCGACACACAAAGTTGAGTCTTTTATCTTAATAGGTTTTTCATCTTCTTGCTGGAGAGATAGGATCAGAGACTAAAACTTTTGTAACAACAGCTTCAACTAAGATCATTTCCGTGAAGTCTTTCAGGGAGAGGATCAGTGACTTTATATCAGCGACTAAAGAGTTGAGATCAGCGACCAGTGACTCAACAATCTCCCCTTAAATGATTGTGATTGAAGCTCTGTGAGAATTCTTGAGTAACGTTTGTTGTAGAGAATTTTTAGTTGTCTGATAGTTGGTTGGTCGTTCAGAGACTTACACTTGTAATCTTTTCTAACAAAATTACTTTCAAGGAAATTTCAAAAGAAAGCATTATATATAAAGGTTTACAGATGCATCTATTACAAGGTAATCTATACTACTTATCTCTCCACTTTTCTTCCTCCTTCACAGTTCCAAGTTCAGCTTCAAGCTCATATTTTTCTTGAGAGGGCAGGTATCTGACTTTTCTTGCTAAAGCTTCATCGAGAATAGCTTTTCTGATCTTTGAGCTCTTTGGAAGTATGCTTGCTGACCTGATCAGGTGAACGAGTTGATTCTGATCAACCTTCTCAAGCTCAGCTTCTCTTTGAAACCTTAGGACACCATTTAAGTCCCTGTATACCAGACCCTTCTCCCCCTCAGTGACCTCATGTCCTTCAATTCTAGACACACCAACAGGGATAGATAGATTTAACCTTGAAGTGCTGGGGATTCGATAGACATTGCTGGTGCCTAACCTATACCTTGGGTTTGATGACTGAACAATCTCTTCACCATGTATGACAATATCTTCTGGCCTGAGAAGTTGCAGTGACACCATCTTTTGAAAAGTCGATCTATCTCCTTCAGAACATCAGCTTTAGCTGCACTTGTAGAGTGGCTGATGGCGAGCCTGATTTCATTCCATTCCTCTCTGTGCAGCTTACATACTTGATCAAGTAGCATAGCCTGAGTGTCTGTACCTCTGTAGATTAGGAGCTGAGGTTGAGATTGATTCTTTGACTTCTTTAAACTAACCTTGGTAATAGGTGCAGGATTTGATCTCCCTGTCATTCGAGCTGCAAATCTTTTTCTGTCTATCTCATCCCATTTTCTGTCCACTGAAGTCTTGCTCACTCCCCCTATCCTTATTGCACTTTTGCTAGCTGATTTCTTTCTTTGCTCTAGCTCACTATCTTCTTCTTCTTCAGCAAGTGCCTTAGCAATCATTGCATCAGTCTCTTCTTGATCTTTCTTTAGTTTAAGCAATCTGGCCCTTTCTTTGGCATCTTCAGCGCTTAATTGCAACTGGTAGGCTCTATCAGCATCTGATTGCTCTTTCAGAAGTCTTTTTCTTTCTTCCTCTCTTAACTCATCCTCAAGTTTTAATTTCAGTATCATTTTAGGAGAGAGACTTTCTGAGGTTGAGTCAGTGGACAAAATAGCGATAGGAGAAGAGTCAGCTGAGGATGTAATGGAAAGAGGAGCAGGGAGGATTGGTAAAGTAGTAGTGGTAGTTGGGGTTTGAGTTGGAGTGGTTGCTGCTGGAGTGGTTTTCTTTGATTGAGGTTCAGATGCAGGAGAGGTGTCACTAGTCCTTTTTCTTTTTAAGATGAGAGATATGGGTTGCTGATCCTCCATATTTGTATCATTATCTCCATCTTCATCATCTGAGCTTTCTCCCTGACCATTCCCATGACCACCTCCCTGACCATCATCATCATTATTATCATCATCATCAGCATCGTGCATGATGGTATCATCTTCCTCATCATCATTTATCTCTCTGTTCATCCACTTCCAGCGAGCAAGTTCAAAACTCACTGAGGTGCCCTCCACCTTGGCTTCCTCATCTACAGCCCATTGATTTACCAATAGATTATAATTTTTGAGTTCTTCAGCATAGAACTCAGGAAACCCATCAACCTTAGCAACTTCATCACCATCAGTTACATCCATATCCAACCATGATAGCTCAGCAACTGCAAGGGCTTCCAAGTTAGGATTATCAGGGATTGGGCGAAGAACATATCCCTTCAGCACTATTTCCTTATGAGCTTTGTTTGTAAGCTGATCAGTCATAGCAATAGGCATGTCAGGATCATCAATAGTGATTTCTTCTTCATCTTCACTCTCCCCCTGACTGGTCTGCACAAACTGATCCACTGCCCTGTTGATCTCTTGAAAATATTCAGTATTCTCTTCTCTTAGGGCAGTGACCTCAGCTCTTGTAGATGCTAGGTGAGAAACCAACTGTGGAAGCACCTTAACAATTTTGTCAGTGTGTTGTAGGTAGCTGGATACAGATGTAGTTAAGGCTTGTTGGCTGGTGGTTAGCTGGGTAATGGCCGTGTCATGAATGATAGAGGTGGAGGCAAGCTCACTGAGTGTAGTGGTTAGGGTTTGCACCTTCTCACTGACTGAGGAGCTCCAAGGTTCAAAGGAGTTGTAGACGTCAGTGAGAGAGGTGACAGCTTTGGTGAGTGTGGAGACAGTGCCAATAAGTGCCTCACGATCTTCAGTGAGCATCTTAATCTGGGATTGGGATGTGGCAATGTACTCCATCAGTAGTTGATTTGAGGTGGAAGTGTGAGGTGGTGGTGAAGTGTGAGTTGATTGGTGTGGTGGAGATGTAGGTCGACTGGAGAAGGAAGTGGGGGAAATCTCCCTGATGGGTGAGGTGGCGATGTTGAATTGGTGAGTTAGTGGAGCAGGTATAGTATCATCAGAAGTGTCCATGGCTGTGGCCTCCTCACCATCAGCTTGTGTTCTAGCTGGTGGGTCATTGGAAACAGAAGAAGCGACCTATATCTCACCATGTGACAGTGGTGAGACATTGACGGCCGGTGCAGTGATAGATAGAGGTTGGCCCGGGTCTGTATCCAGTGGTGTGACATCAACAATGAGTGTCTTATCACCCACTGATGTCACTAGCCCTTTTTCTAAAATGTCATCCTTTCGGGAGGATGACAAGTGGATGATGGGTTGACTCGATAGAAGGGTGTGGGATGCACCCGAATCACTGCTAACAATGGTTTGAGCCATTGCAGCTGTCTGTTGGTTACCCTTTTTAGAATCACTGGACTTTCGGGAGTCCAGCGAAGCAGTGGAAGGTTTGGGTTTATCAAGGGTGCCCGCATGAGCTGAACGTTCAGTCACTGCTTCACTCTTCTTTTGGCTATGTCCCTGATCCTTTAATGTCAGGGACCCTAATTTGGATTTTTTCTTGGGAGCAGTAGGTGGTTTCTTGACTGGTGGTTGACCACTAGTAGTCACTGGGGGTGGGATCAGTGACATGGTCGATGAGATAGCAGGATCGGACGATGGTACCATAGTTACAGGCTGGGGTGCAGGTATCCCCTGATGTTTCATAAAATTTGGCAAAACCGCAGTCGCTGGTTTTGAAAAAATTTGAGATCCAACTAGGGTTCGCGCAAAGCCTTCAAAAGATACCTTATCATAGGCCTCAAACTGATCTTGGAAGATCAGTGACAGAAACCTAGGATATGGAACATATTTAGCCCTAGAAGGCTCAGCGACTCGGTTGACCAACTCAGAGAAGATCACACTTGCATAATCAACTTGTAAAAAGTTGATTAGTGACCAGCTGATCTGGGCTTCCAGGGAGCTAAATTGATCAAAGCTCCCAGTTTTTGTGCCCAAAGATTGAATAAAGTTTGTAAAAATGGCATTCCAAACACCATCCATATGGGATTTGTGCACTGTGGAATACTTGCGAGCACCACTCCCATCAAGAGTGAATTTACACTCGATCCCAGTGAGATCGACTATGCCTCCCTTGGCAACGTCACTCTCAGGGAGTGGTTCGTAAGTATCATGTGCAGGGAGTTTTAAAACTGCACGGATGGTTTGGCTGTGATGAGGATTGGTTGGGTTCCATTATCGATGAAACCCTGGAGTTGTGAAACACCATTAACGACAGAGTGAGTGCAGGTAAACCAGAACTCACTGAGCCATTCAGGGTTCATATCCCCAGGCGATAATGTTAGAGCAGGGAGGATGAAATGGTTGTTTAGAAATTTTATCACCTCCGCATACTCAGGTTTCACACAAGAAACATTTCCCAAATAGTTAGATTTAGGAACTGAGACTATTAGTGTCTCACTGACCGCAGAGGCTCGAAGAGCTTTAATCTCTGTGGTCGGTGTGTAAGAATTGTTGAAAATTTTTGATCGAGCCATGAAACGATTTACGCTTAATTGTTTTAGGGTTTTTAAGAAAATGAGAGAATTTTGGAGAAGAAGATGAAGTTTTGAAAATCAAGTAAGCGTAAAAAGTGAAATGAAACGTCGACTCGCTGTTTAAATAGGTTTGAAGAAATATGAATCGTGTGGTTACAATTGAAGATGCGTGGTCAATGGTGGTGGTGGAAGGTAGACAAATAGGGCAATGATAGTTTAATGGGGCGGCATTAAATACGATGGAAATGACGCGCCGTAAAAGTGTACCTTGTCAGAGAAAAAGGTAACTTTTACGAATATTAATAAAACATTTTTAAGGAATATAAATCGTTACACATTGAATACAGAATGTATTTAATGTATCGAAGTATATGTCGATATAAATGTCATATTAAATGAAATAAACGACAAAAACAAACAAAGAAAAATCACATACATAGGGTATATCATAAAGTAAGATAAATATTATACTTCACATTTGATTTCGCTGATTAAATTACAACTTAGAATACTAATTTAATCAGCTAGAGGAAATGTGAAATATAATATGAACTTAGTTTATGTGAAAAAAAAAAATTTCACAGAAGATCAGCGAGACATTTAAACAGACATGTTTAATCATTTAAGTTCAGCATTCCCAACTCGCTGATAAGAAAGGTAAATCTTTTCTCATCCAAAGGTTTTGTAAAGATATCAGCGAGTTGGTAATCAGTTGGAATGAAATTCAGTTCAATGTCACCTTTCATGACGTGGTCACTGATGAAGTGATATCTGACATCAATGTGCTTTGTCCTTGAATGCATCACAGGATTATTTGCTATGGCTATAGCACTTTGACTGTCACAATAAATTGGAACATTGCAAAAGTCAAAACCATAGTCAGCGAGCTGATTCCTCATCCACAAAATTTGAGCAGTACAAGCCCCAACAACGACATAGTCAGCCTCAACAGTAGAAGTTGAGACTGAATTTTGTTTCTTGCTTGACCAGCTTACAAGCTTTTCTCCAAGAAACTGACAGCTACCAGAGGTACTCTTTCTATCCATCTTGCATCCAGCATGATCAGAATCTGAATATCCCTTCAGCAAGAAATCTGAACCAGATGGGTACCAGAGACCAAGATTTGGTGTACCCTTCAGATACCTAAATATTCTTTTGACAGCGAGCAAGTGGGATTACTTTGGATCAGCTTGATACCTAGCACATAGACATGTAGCAAACATAATGTTTGGTCTACTTGCAGTTAAATACAGCAGTGATCCGATCATTCCTCTGTATGTAGTGATGTTTACAGATTTACCATCAGAGTCAGCATGTAATTTTACTGCATATGACATTGGTGTAGCAAGGGATGAGCAGTTAGTGAATTCAAATTTCTTTAATAAATCTTTAACATACTTTCCTTGATTTATAAAAATACCAGTCTTGGTTTGCTTTATTTGCAGACCAAGGAAAAATGTTAGTTCACCCATCATGCTCATTTCATAACTTTTAGTCATGAAGTCAGAGAATTCCTTGCACAAGTCATTGTTAGTAGACCCAAATATAATATCATCAACATAAATTTGGACCAGTATGACATCTCTCTTATCTCTTTTGATAAATAGAGTACTGTCAATTTTGCCTCTGACATACCTACATTTAGTTAAGAATGCAGAGAGAGTGTCATACCAAGCTCTAGGAGCTTGTTTAAGTCCATATAGAGCTTTTTCCAGCTTATAGACATAACCTGGATGCTTGGGATCAGTGAATCCGGGTGGTTGCTTAACATACACTTCCTCCTGCAGCTTTCCATTCAAGAAGGCACTTTTTACATCCATCTGATATACTTTGAATTTCTTGTGAGCTGCATATGCTAAGAACAACCTGATTGCTTCAAGTCTAGCAACTGGTGCAAAGGTTTCATCGTAGTCAATTCCTTCTTGTTGACAGTAACCTTGTGCAACCAATCTGGCCTTGTTCCTTATTACCACACCATCAGCGTCCATTTTGTTTCTGAACACCCACCTTGTTCCAATCACTGACTTTCCAGCTACTTGAGGAACAAGTTTCCAGACCTTGTTCCTTTCAAACTGAGATAGCTCATCTTGCATGGCAGCTACCCAGTGATGATCAGTGAGTGCTTCATCAATCTTTTTGGGCTCCATCATTGAGACAAAGCTAACAAATAGACAGAAATTAGCAGTAGCTGATCTGGTCTGAACCCTTGAATGTGGATTACCAATAATCAGTTGATTATCAATGTGTTTTGTCCACTTTGTCATACGTTGAGGTGCATCAGTAGCTTGTGTACTTGTTGATGGTATAACTGATGAGTCATGATTAGAGTTGTGAGAGTCATCATTTTGAATATCTTGACTCTGATGATGAGTTGATGTTGATGGAGATTGAGAAGAGTGAGATGGTGTTGCTAATGTATTCACTGTTGATGTAGATCCAAGATTGATATCAGCAACATTATCTTCCTTTTCAGAGTCTGATGAATGAACATCATGCTTGTCATCACTAATTGTATTAAACATGAGATCTTCATAGTCTTTTGGAACAGTGAGTGATTCATCATAAGATTCATCAAATGTAACATCCATTGATTCTTCAATGCATTCTCTCCTTTTATTGTAAACTCTGAAAGCTTTTGAAATGGTTGAATAACCAACAAATATTCCTTCATCAGCTTTTGGATCAAACTTTCCTAAGTAATCTCTTTTGTTCAAGACATAGCATGTGCTGCCCAAAACATGAAGAAAACTTATGTCGGGTTTTCTCCCCCTTAATATTTCATAGGCTGTCTTATCATGTCTTTTGACAATCAGGAACCTATTCTGAGTATAGCAGGCAGTGCTCACTGCTTCAGCCCAGAAGTAGGTCTTAAGACCAGCATCTATGAGCATTGACCGAGCTGATTCAATCAGAGTTCTATTTCTTCTCTCAGCAACACCATTTTGTTGAGGTGTTCTAGGAGCAGAGAAATTTTGAGAAATGCCTTTGGAATCACAAAAGCTTTCCAGATCAACATTTCGAAATTCAGTGCTATTATCACTTCTCAAGTGTTTCACTGAACAATCATTTAAGTTCTCCATCTTTTTGATAAAAGATATGATTTCCTGTGCTGCTTCATTTTTGGCTTTGAGGAAGAATACCCAAGTGTATCTGGAGTATTCATCCACAATTACCAAGCAATACCTTTTACCACAAAGGCTGGGAGAACTCACTGGACCAAATAGATCCATATGAAGCAGATGAAAACATTCAGTTACTGAAGATGTTTGTTTACTCTTGAATGAAGAGCTGTGATGCTTTCCTTTCTCACATGCTGAACATAGTTTGTCTTTCTCGTAAGATAACTTTGGCAGACCATTGACTAGGCCATACTTGCTGAGCTTGCTGATAACTTTGAAGTTCAGATGAGAGAGTCGCTTATGCCATAACCATTTTTCTTCTGAAACGGTTTTGGAATAAAAGCATGTCCCTGATTTTGCTGAGTCCATGTTGACTACATAAGTATTACCTTTTCTTTGAGCAGCCAGGACAACACTACCATTCTTGTTGTAAACAACTCCAGCTTCACGATCAAATAGCACTTTATTTTTGGCATCACAGAACTGACTGATGCTAAGCAAGTTATGCTTTAACCCTTCAACATAAGCTACTCGCTTAAACATCACATTCCCATTTGATAGGACACCATAACCTTTTGTCTTTCCAATCTTGCTATCACCAAACACTACATCAGGACCCTTTTCATCCTGGTAGTCACTGAGCAGGGACTTACATCCGGTTATATATTTGGAACAACCACTGTCCAGATACCAGATAGTCTCTCTAAGAATGCCCTGCATCATGCATAAACAATTAGTTCAATTTATGAACCCATCCTGAGATGGGTTCATAGTGGCCAAGCTTTGGTTTAGGCTTCCACTGGTTTGCATCAATGGTATCTGAATGCTCACTGATTATTTGAGGTTTTGAAGATGATGTAGCTGAACATTCAGATGCCAAATGCTGACACACTAATGGTGGTTGGTTGGATAAAACTTGTGATGATGAACAATCTGATGACACATGCTGTCTACTTCCACATTTGTAGCATTTTTTATTTGTGGATTTAGATTTCTTTGACTTGGTGTGCAGACCTGATGAAGACTTAGAAGTTCTCAGACTTACTACCTCATTTTGCTTCTTTGACTTGAAGTCACTGATGATGAGATCATCAGTGACTGGAGTGTCAGAAGTGAGGTTGCTGATAGATTCTTGATCATCAGTGACAGTTTTGACAAAAGCTGTGCCAGTTGTTGATTCATTGATTTCTAATTTCTTTAATTCATCAATACTTGCAGCAATATCATAACTATCCGTAACCAGTGAGCTTCTCACAAAGTAATTTGGTTTAGGCTCACTGAACACTGACATTGGTTCAAAGACAAATTCTGAGAAAGTTTCATCAGGATTGAATATTTGATCAATTTTGGTTGCATCAGCGAGAGTAGCAGCAGTTTCATAATCACCTCCCAAAATAGCTTTAACTTGTTTTGGGATTTGATTGCTAATGCACTGATTCACTTTTAATGCAGACCTACACCATGACTTCATCACTTCACTGAGTTGTGAAAATTTAGTTTCAAACTTTACTTTCTCTTGAATGCATATTTGATTTGCATGTATTTGTGCATCAAGATCAAGTGTAAGATTTTTTATTTTTAAAAAATTTTCTTCTTGAAGTTGAAGTTTAGATGTTAAGTCACTGATCATACATTCATGTCTTTTCTGAATGTCATGAGCATTTGATAAATCAACTATCAAGGTTTCAAAGATTATATCTTTTTCAGTCGCTGATGCTGATTTAAAACAATGTACCTTGTAGAGAGTTTCTGGATCCCAACCAGATGCTGAACATTTCTGAGCTACTTCTTTGATGTCTTCATGGAAAGCAGCATCGTCAGCCATCAGGCAGTAGTCCTTGTCTAAGCTGATCATAGCTTCTTCCTCATCAGATGATGAAGTTGAGTCAGAGTCGCTGATAGATCCTTCTTCAGCGATAAATCCCTTATTCCTTTTCTTTGACTTGGACATTTCCTTCAGCTCCTTGTACTTTGTTTTGTATTTGTTGTACTTGTCATTTCTGAAGCTAGATTTTTGATCAGCGAAAGAGTTGACAGCTTTGGACCTGCATTCAGCTGCAAAATGACCAGGCTTGCCCCATTTGTAGCAATCACCTTTTGGTTTAGAATCATCATTTGATGATGTACCAGCAGATCTGTTGAATCTACTGTTCTTTCTGAAGTTTGCAACCATCATGGCCATATCTCTTTCCAATTTCTCTAGTCCTTCATCATAGCAGACTTCTGACTGGTCTTCAGCGACACAACCTTCTTCAACTGCAATCAGCGACTTTGAGCTTAACTTGATGAGCTTTGCTTTCTGCTTTTGATCAACTTCATCAAGCTCAGCTACAAGGGCATTCGAAATCTTTTGTCCTCCTAATGCAGCACGAATGTGCTCACTTTGATCAGCAAACTTCTCAGATTGTTCCCAATTCAGTAAAATTCCATAAACTTGTGTTAGATTGAGAAAGTTATAATCATTTCTTTGTCTTATGCATGTTGCAATGGTTCCCCAAACTTTTCTAGGCAGTAGCTCTAGAAACTTTTCAACAATGAATCTCTGGTCCTTTCCTATATTAGCCTTTTCCATTTTATTAATTAAAGCTTGATATCTAGTATAGGTAGAGGCCAGTAACTCATTTGGTTCCATAGCAAACAACTCATATTGACGAGTTAGATTTACTTCTCTACAGCGAATTATGTCAGGAGTTCCAATATAGATGTTTCTAAGAGTATCCCACATATGTTTAGCTGTTGTGCACAATATAATAGACTCAAACACTTCGTCAGGAAGTGCCATGCTTATGTAAATTTTAGCTTGTTTGTCCAGCCTTACCATACGCTTATCCTCATCTGACCATTGTTCCTCCCTTTTAGGCATAACCATTTTAGGTATAGCAGGAGTGGTTGCAGTAGCTGCAACTGAAGGAACAATAGTAGTTGGGGTGTATGGACCATCAATAATTATTGAACAAAGGCGGTCATCGACAAGATCTAAGAACATCATCATCCTGGACATCCAGGTTTCAATTCTAGATGGGTCAAAAGCTGGTGGTTTAGTAGTGGAGCCATTTCCCTTCTGGTACTCAGAGTCGACACAACTGTATTTAACCGATTCCATTGCAGATCTGGTTTAATTATGTTTAAACCAACTCTGCTCTGATACCAATTGTGAGTCCCTAATCACTATTTAGTTAGTGATTATGAATCGCTAACAGTCGTTTAATTGTAGAAGGGGGGGTTGAATATAATTAAAACTTTTTCTTTTTAAAATGTGTTAACTGATTAGACAAGTTTTAATTATGATAGGATAATAAGTAACTGAACAAATGCATAAAACTTAACAAGCAGATCAATCACTGAAGCACATCTTGCTGAAAGATAAATTCTATTATTCATAAAATCTATCAATTGTTGATTGTGGAATAGATTAGCCAAGGCTAATCTAAATCAAACAATACAGCTATTACAGACTGTGATGAACAAGTAGTGGACAAACACGCTACTGTTCATTCGCTGGTGATGATCGTATTTTAGACAAACTAGTCACTAACAAACAAGCGACAATACGAACAATCGACACAAATGAAGTACAACATATTACGCTATTTATAGACATCGAGTCCCTTGAAATCCGGATCTAGAAAAACACGCGTTGCTGCTTGATTGGTTAGGAACAATTGATGTGATACATCAAAGTTCCAACATTCTGATATAAACACGTGTTGCTGCTTGATTGGTCAAAAGTAATTGATGTGACATATCATAGTTCCAACATTCTGATATGGGAAAGATCACCCTTTACCTTGAAGCCAATCACTTGCTGCCACGTTAGTTTCTATGATGGACCAAGTTACGAGGAGCATGCGTGGCACCGTAATGACGTCGAATATGTCAACTCCTTATTAATGCAACATTTAATGCTGCAGTCACTGAAGTAATAGAGGCTCTCCTTACTCACTGCGAACTAACGTGCTCTTTGAAGAGTAACTTAAGCTTCAGTACTTGAGTGACTTCTTTTATTCAGCAGAAGGTATAACTTAAGAAGACTTGGAAACTCTCGCTGGTAGATGAGTATCAGCGACACACAAAGTTGAGTCTTTTATCTTAATAGGTTTTTCATCTTCTTGCTGGAGAGATAGGATCAGAGACTAAAACTTTTGTAACAACAGCTTCAACTAAGATCATTTCCGTGAAGTCTTTCAGGGAGAGGATCAGTGACTTTATATCAGCGACTAAAGAGTTGAGATCAGCGACCAGTGACTCAACACGTGCCATGTGGAAAGATTTATTAATATTTAATATTGGGGCGCTGACGATAATGGTGGGGCGCCGGCGATAATGGTGAGGCGCCGGGGCGCCGGTCGCACATGCTCGGGCGCCTAGCGACAATGGGACAAGCTTTTTCCACGTGGCACGTCTTTTGAGGGTGGGGTGCCAGGGGCGCCGACCCGGCGCCAGTCAATGGATTAGTTTGTTAAAATGCTTGGTCAAAGGATTATTTTGTTAAAAGGGGTGTGGTGATTGAATCATTTTTGTGATTTTCCCCCCACTTTTCCCCCTTTTTACTTCATTTTCTTCATCCTTTCACTCACACCACCACCACCACCACCAACCTTTCTTCCTCCCCTTTTTCTCTCAAATCGGCGAACCGAGATCAGCCCCAAACCCCACGAATTTCGTCATCAAAAACACACCAAATCACGACAATGATTCACAAGGAAACGATCACCATCTCGAGCTTTACATCTTTATATTTTTCGATTTCTATTTCGAGGTAATAAACATCTAAACACTTTTAAAATACTTGTAAAGTTTTTATTTACATGCTAGAACGTTTACCCAGCGAGATTATGTCCAAAAACCGACTTAAATTGCATTTTTAAAGTTTAGAATACGATAAGTTCGTCCTGCGAACTGAGATCTCAGTTCGCAATTCATCCTGCGAACCGAAACTCACCTACCAAAAACTGAACTTGCGAAGTTAAACTGCGAAGCGAACTGACTTGCGAGTTGACCTGCGAACCGACCGCGAGTCGAGACTTGCGAGTTGAGGCTTGCGAGCCGAACCGAGTCGCGAAATGAACTGGCTTGCGAGCCGAACAACTTGCGAGCCGAATTAAACTACGAACCCACTTCCGAGTTGACCTTACGAACTGACATTTTGCGAACCGAAAATTTCAAGCTGAAACTAACGAATTGAAATTTTATATGCGTTTTCATTAAAGCAATATATATATATATATATATAAATACAAATTTTCTAAGCTGACCTTGCAGCTCGACCCCAGCCAGGGGCTCTGCCCCTTGGACCCCGCCAGGGGTTGCCACCCCTTAAACCCCGTTACCAGGGGCACTGCCCCCGGACCCCCGCCATCCAAGTATACAACAATTTGAACATAATAACAATACTTTGAAATTATTATTACAACCGTCACAAACGGCCACACATGTTTTCTAAAACAAACGATTAAACAAACTTTGGACATAACTAGTTGTGTAGACAACTAGCCTAGATGGTCTTGCGAGACATCTACTTATAGTACTATCTCTTGCGTTTAGGACGTTAAGGAGTTTACCCGGGCTTAGGCTTTGCTAGCACTCGAACACATTTAGCTCACCAGGTGAGTTCACAGCCGCATTTTTAACTGTTTTACTGCTTCCAACTTGGGGTGAAAAACATAGACTACTATTATTACTGATTGCCATGACTACACGGTTATATACCTGTTTCACTCGAACGATTAAGAGTACCTTTGAACTATACTGAGGATACTTGTATACTAGAGGTATAAACAAATTATAAAACGCTGATAAGTTTTATAACGAATTGTTATTGATGAAACAACGTTTTCACATTTACAAACTATTACAACTTGAAAACTCGCTGGAGGACAACCAACAACACCTTTTACTAAACTGATTGAGAAGTCCCTACGTCTTGGGCACACGTACAAAGTCTCTACTTCTTGAGCAACTAATGGGTCCTACTGACATGGACCAGACCCTACTGGCATGGGTTAAGGGACACTGACACTCCCTACTATTTGAACCCTACTGACATGGGTACTAGATCCTACTGACATGGATCCATTATACTTATTGAACATGGGACACTGACACTCCCTACTATTGTGGGTAGAATTTTCACTAACCATTCAGGATCCTGGATCAGCTATTATACTAATAACTTGTAAGGACCTTGGATTGCTTTTGGATGATTTACACGCAGGATACTGATCTTACAATCAGGATAAGGAAAGGTATGATCCTGACTTGCTATATTATGTAGGATCCTCAGGTATGACTATATTATCCTTAAGATTATGTTGAAACGGGGATAACAGTTGTGTAACCTAACTGTTGAGATTATTATATCACAACATCCCAATAGGGATATTATTTTATCATTCAGGATCACCAACTTATAGTTATCCCGAATCTGACTAAGTCTGGGATAATAGAATGCATTGGATTTAATACTATCTTATTTATCTTATAATATATGGTTATTATAAGGATCCCAGATATCATATATCTCGGGATCCCTTTGCTACTAATATTTCCGCATGTTTAATGTATTTTGACTAGGTCATACGAGACGTGTGGAGTTAGTTCCGATTTCCTTGGATCGTATACTACTTGAAGAATATTTGAACTACAGAGAAGGGAGTCAACACGTGCTCAATACTCAGTCATATGAACATTGCCACGCTCCACCAAATCTCGGGGATGATCCTGGATATTTCGGGATTATCGTTTTAGGCTCTGTAGTATATAAATGAGTCTTGAATGATCAAATAGAAAAACGAATACTCATTACTTACACTGAAACACACTCTCTGCAACTCGTTAACACCCACACACTTCATCATTTTCACACTTAGATGATCATTCTCATGCTCTTTAGTTTGTAAACCATTTTCATTTAATAAGATAAACATAAGGCAATGATCGATTGATCCTTCCCGAGGTTTTGTGGATCTATCATAGATCAAGGGTTTTCCTCGTACATCAGTGTGTTCTTGCATCTTTCTTTCATTTACTTTACTAAACTTGCGTTCTTGATCACATTTACTACATTATCCCGGAATTATCCCAGATTATATTCATTTTTCTGCATTTATCTTAATTTATTACATATAAACTCATCCTTTACAAAGTCTTTGATCACATATTTAGCAAGGTTTAATCCTAAGTTAATCCATGTTAGCAGAATTACAAGTTTTCATAACAAAGTATAATATTTAATCAATTATCTTGAAATCAAATTCAAACACACTACCTCACTTTACTAATTTGTTCATTGAATTGCATTGTGTAATTTTTTGACCAAAACACCTACTACTCGAACCCTACTGACATGGGTACTGGAACCCTACTGACATGGATCCACCAAACTAATAATAGGATATGTATTTTCCTACAAACAATTAAACTATACTTTGGGCAACATCCCAACCGAACTATATTTGGATAACGTTCCACTGAACTTTACTTAACGGTTATGGCAATAACTATTTAAGAACGCATCGAACTTATCAACCAAACTTACAAACTTAAAACCTGTGAATTCACTCAACCTCGTTGTTGACTTTTACTACGTTTTTCAGAGAATTAGCTGCACGTAAGAACCGCCTGCACATATGGAACTCTAGGCGACCCACGAAGAGTTTAGGATGCCATTTTGAAATAGATGGATTTCTTTTATATAACTAAACTGTTTAGTCATATTTACGAAATCTACTTTTGTAACTTAATTACTTTTTAAGTTATACGATTCGATGAATCGTAAACTTTGTAACTATTACTCTTGGCATCTTAATATACATGTTCGGTTGTAATCATATGCTATGATATGTGTGCATGTACTTTGTATACATCAGCACCCCCTGTAAAACCCTCAAATTTCGGGTTGCAGAAGCGGTCAGGTCGGGTGTTACCAAATCAAATATCACAAGCACAAAGGTACATAATGAACGACTCTAAATGAGACTTTTGAAAATAGTTATACATTTCCAAAATAAAAGTGTATACAAGTTGCAAGTTCGCAAAATAATTTCAATACATAATTTGTAATACAAAAGTTATGCAGAGAAATCCGGATGTTTGAAAATATGTGACTCGAGCTAGCATATCTTGTAGCAATCATAATCCTGCTGGGCACCTGAGAACATATGCTAAAATGAGTCAGCTATAAAGCTGGTGAGTTCATAGGATTGTTAGTTGAAAACATAAAGTATAAATCTTATATGTTTTAAAAATTTGATTCAAAATCCACGATTTTGATTTGTATTGTTTTAGTATTGTAAATTCCATGTGTAATACACCTACCGAGGTATCTCGTACCTAAGTGATTTAGTAGTGTACATAAGTACATTGAGGAAAACGGCAATCCATGCCTTGTTACCTATCAGGTAATGGTATGTCTATGATGATGTCAGGCAATACATGCCTAGATACTAACAAGTGTGTGTATGACATAGTCATATTGAGGGTGTGGCAATGCATGCCTAAGTACAATTTTAGTATGTGTATGACCACGTCATATGGTAACAAGTATTAATATTACTTATTTAGTAGTAAGGTATTAGTGTGTCCCCTGGCATATTGTGTTGCCTCCAGCAACATGAAATTGTAGTCCCGCATAACTATGATTGAGTATTTAAATCAAATACTGAGTTAACGGCCTCGCATGGAAGCTCACCGATCCGTTAACTAATGTGAATCTCGAGTGTAAAACTCGCCGATCCGTGAATGAGTGCGGATCACGAGCATAAGCTCGCCCATCCGTGTGTTTGTGATTTGTATCGCTTTACCGCGATATCGTTTTGTGCCCACTCTAACAGTGGCATCGTTTTGTGCCCACTTTACCATGGCATCGTTTTGTGCCTACTTGGCATCGAATTGATTGATCGCAAGCAATTTATGAGAGTCAGCAGTACCATGACATGCCCGACTTGAGTAATTGAGAGCCGACAGTACTACGACATGTACGACTAGGGTAATTAAGAGCCGGCAGTACCACGACATGCCCGACTATAGTAATTGTGTTTGTATAAGTGTATGTATACCAATATACATATGTAGATCGTAGGTAGCACCAAGTGCTCGAGATAGAGTACGAGTACGTGTGTGTAAGTGTATGTGTGTATATATATATATATATATATATATATATATATATATATATATATAAGTCAATTCTCAAACACAAGTAATAGAGTATAGTGCATGAAAGTAATTTATTGTATCTAAGTATGTATACACACTACTTAGATATAAGGTGTAGCATAGTAAGCCTTGGTATGAATAACTCATCACCTAGTTGTTTCGTATTAGTATAAGAAGTCTATACTAATGTTTGTTACTAACGTATACTCCTAGCCTCAGCCTAGCAAGTATAATGAGGTCTCGGGGAAATGTTCAATTAAGTACAATTTCCATTCTAATACTCATAGTGTGTATTGGCAGTTTTAGTTCCTAAAAGGAAGACTAATCCTGTAAAAGTCTAGCTATCGTCCAGTGTAGGTAGAACTAATCAGTTCTAGTTTATTCGATAAGTTTGTCCCGCAACAATACGGTCAAAGTATAGTGATAACCTAATCAGGTTATAAAATGGTAGTTATTGTTTAAGATCTAGTGAAGTACAATTGTAACCTACCTAGGTTAAGTATTGATATTGTTCTACGACAATATGATGGGTGTAATCCTATGCATTACACATTTCGTATTACATACAGTAAAGTAGATAAGTGTGAATTATATAAGTTTATCATTATAATTCAAAACAGTAGTTGTGCATGTGTCTCACCCCAAAAATAGTAAAACAGTTGAAAGAGTGGGGCTATGAACTCACCTGAGGAGTTAGCGATCCTACGATATGCACGTCATCCGATGGGTAACCTTAAACCTCATAGTGTCCTAAACATGTGAGGTTATATGAGTATGAGACAAATCAGTTTGTCTAAGCGAGTTGTGTAAGTATTTATTTGTCGTTCAGGTTTGGAAACTGTGTACGGGGGTCCGGGGGCAGCGCCCCTGGTAGTGGGGTCCAAGGGGTGGCAACCCCTAGTAGGGTCCAAGGGGCAGAGCCCCTGGCTGGGGTCGAGATGCCAGGTCAGCTTGGAAAATTTTTATTTCTGTTATGTTGCTGTATTGAAAACGCTAAATTTAGGTGGTAAAATTTGAGTCTCGACACTTAGTGAAAAATGAGTTGTAAACATTCTGTTTTTAGCGACACTTATAGCGTCAGTTAGGGGTTTATGCGACACTCAGGAAGTGCCGCATAAAATGGAATATTCTGAAGTGTTAGCGTCATTTGGGGAAGTGACGCATAAGGGGCGACACTTAAGCAAGTGTCGGGTCAAGTGTCGGGTGTTGAATTTGCGTCACTTAGGCAGTGACGCAAAAAGAGGGTTTTATGCGGCACTTAGGCAAGTGACGCAAGATTAGGGTTTTATGCGAAACTTAATGCGTCACTTAAGGAAGTGACGCTATACTGGATCTGGCCGTGCGACACTTACGTCTTTTCGATGATTTTTCCCCCAAAATCAAGATCTAACCTATTGTTGGACCAGATCTTGTTGATATAATGTTAATACATGATATATTAAGTGTTTTTAACAAAAAATAACAAGAAAAAGTGGGTAATTCCTTACGATTTGAAGATCGAAGGTTTGAGGATGATGATGATGGAGAAGATGGAGATGCAAGGATGGAGATGATAAAAATGATGATGATGACGATTTGTTGCTGTTCTTGTTGATGTTATTGTTGTTGATGATGTTAATTGTTGTTGTTGTTGTTGTGTGTTGTTTGGATTTGAGAGAGAAAAGAGATGAGAAAAGATGATGAAGAAGAAGAAATGATAAAAATGAGAAAGGAGTTAGTTTGGATCGGCTTATGTTAGGTGGGGAGTACACTGCCTCCCAAATTGCAGTGTAAAATACCCGTGTTTATTTGCCCGATCGTATAAAAATGTAATATTTTTAATTTATAAAATTCTTTTATATATTTTTGAATATTTTTGTTTTTAATCATTTTATAAAAATAAAATGTTTGGGTTAAAGTTTTATAACTAAATTTCGCACAGTTTCAGATAACTAGAATGCGTTTTTTCAGATTTATTTCCTAGTGATTATGAAATAATCATCTTGCATTACATATATATAATTATATACTAGTAAAATACCCGTGCAATGCGGCGGAATGTTATACATAGAAGACATTGATAGTTGATGACAACTATAGTAGTAGTGACTATAGTGAACCAAGGAAGCAGTGATAATGGGGGGAAAGAATATTTGTACATAACATCTATGACGTAATTTAGAACCTATAAGTTCCAACAAAACAGTGTTCAAGTTTATCGTCTATAAATTTTTTTGAAACACTTTATGTATGAACACTGAAATATTGCATTGTAGATAACATTAAAGAAAACCAATGTAACGATAAATATAATCGTCACGCTAACTGGTTGAATATTGCTTCTAATGTTGCAAATAATCAAAATATCAAATAACATTAAAAATAATACTAAAACATATTTCGAAACATACGAAGATGACAATCATTTACCACCACACTATCAGCTTTAGGCGTCTCTTAAAACCTCTCGATACACGACAGTGGAGGTGTAAACTCCAGTTTCAGTAATTTTCTTGGGAGGCTTTACTAATACTTTTACAGTGGCACGTGATGTCCCTCTAGACAGTGCAACGTAAAGTTGACCATGTGAGAATACCGAGTCTGATAGAAAAACACCGACATTAGGGATAGTTTGACCTTGAGCTTTATTGATTGTCATCGCGAAGCTATGTCGAACAGGACCCTGTTTTCTCTTCAACTTGAATGGGAACATGTCAGCTTCTGGCGGATATAGAGGAATTCTCGACAAAAACACTCTTTTTCCAGCATGCTGACCAACAACAATTTCTGCATCAATGACTTTAGGTAGAAAGGCTTTGCATATCGATCTTGTTCCGTTACATAATCCATATGATGGATTGATATTCTGCAATAGTATAATCGGACATCCAATTTTCAGGCGAAGGGAGTGAGGGGGAAACCACTAACATTTAGGGAGTTTAGAAATTCTATTGGATAGAAGTTGTTCCTATCATCTTCTGCAACGTCAAAACTATAGTAAGTTTTCTCCTCTCCGCAAAATCTATCGATCATCTTATCATTAATATGGTCAACATTATCATTTTTGGTTGACTATATCACTCTGGAAGTTATATAATCCGAAGAATTTGCATTGACTTGCAAAGAAGGAAAGATTGCATTAATCAAAACATCTTTTGATTTAGACTCCTTTGTGTAAGGAATGACCATGTCATCAGGTATGCGAATAAAACTTTCTTCAATGGGCTTTTCATCTCCATCTCCGATGCGTAGAAGAAAATTTGAAAACCATGGATCGGTCCGTGCTCTCATATTTATGGTAAGAGGCATTTTTTTAATGACGGGCCAAAGTGGAGACATTCGCAAGCTGGAGTCAACAATTTGTGCTCTAGTTCCACGTCTTACAACCGGCAACACTTGTCTAAAATCACCCCCCAATACCATTATTTTTCCGCCAAATGGGAGCCGTACTCTTGTAATGTCTTGCATAGTTCGATCAACTGCTTCTACTGCCTGCCTTTTAGCCATAGAAACTTCATCCCATATTATTATTTTGGCAGATTGAAGTAGTTGAGCAGTCCCACTTTGTTTCTTAATGTTGCACATTGAGTTATTATCAAGATTGATAGGGATCTTGAATCGTGAGTGAGCTGTTCGTCCTCCCGGCATGTTGTTTGCCGCAGCACCCGATGAAGTAGTTGCGAGTGCAATATGACCACGGGAACGCACCACTGCAAGCAAAACTTTGTACAAAAATATTTTTCCAGTTCCACCTGGACCATCTATAAAGAACAAACCAGGAGAACTTTCATCGACATGCTTCATGATGCTATCATAAGCGACTTTTTGATCAGAGTTGAGATATTCACGATCACATAAATGATCATCTTCAACTACTATAGAACACTCTTCTTGAACCTCATGATAATATATAGATTCTATATTAATATCCGAGCTTATCTTTGGAAGATCAAAATCATATAGACTCTTACTCATTGATTGGAGAAATACTCTAATGTCTGTTAATACCATATTTTGAACTCGCTCTGCATTGGTGCATTGCCGCCTATAGTCTTCGGAAAGTGAACCATAATGGTCATTCCATAACTTTCGGACATCTCCCGGTTCTTCAAAAATCAAGATTGATGCGAATAGCCTTCTCAATGCACTTGGAAATTGGAAAGTTGAGGCCTCCGTTAAACATTGTGATAAGTTATCATCATTTTCTATCAACCCTCTCTCTAGAGCTGCTTTTCGGAATGTAGAGTATACTACCCCATTGACTGTGTAAAGATCTTCGAAAGATGTAGGTCCTTTAACGTGTGATAAAAGTACACGCAGGTAGTATCGTTCTCCTTCAGCTGGATTTGCCGAAACCAAGCGCCCCCTCATTTCTTGCCCTCTTCGACGATGCCAAAGACGTTTTCCCACATCTCATGTAAATTTCTTTGGAAAGTCTTTGTACAAACATTCCCTCGCAACTTCGTCCACTTTATTCATATAAAAAAAAGCAGTCAACATTGACCGTTAATCTCTCTCCCTGTCAACAATACCATTCATTGTATCGTTTTCTCTGAATCTAACTAACTGCTTATTCGGAAGATGAAGATGTAATGCCATGACGTAAGGTTGGATTTGAGAAAAGGGAAAACCATAGATCCTCACATGGTCTCAGGGGGACAGACATAACGTGCATCTTGAAACCTCTTTATCTCGTTGACGACATTTTCTCCATCAGGATCAATATGGACAACCTGTTTGTCATCTTGCAACGTCATTTTTATCAACTTCAACAATGCCAATTGAAAATGTTACCAAGCATCTTTATCATTTCATTATGAAAAGCTATATAAAAAATTTCAATTATTTAAAATGGACTTTCTGTAACAGTTTTGATAAGCAAAGATTATATAAAGTTGTTTGGACATACCACAATGAAACCCGGATGAGTATTGACATTAGAAGTATTAGCGGCTAGTTGACGGATCATCGGCGGCGTAATTTTGTCATTGACATTGGTGTTTTTGGTGTTGGTGGTGTTGTTATTCATAGTATCAATATTTGTGTGTTAAACTTTTGAAAATATGATGTAACAATTCTATGTAAGTAGTTTATATATAGTGAACACTTCATGTGGTTTTATGGCATGTAATGAAAATTTTAAAGGAGAATATGTAATACAAAAATAACAACATAAATTGATTGAAAAAAAAGGCATTTTATTTACCAAAATCATGTTTACTCATTTTACATTTGAAGTTGACATGGTATTCACATAAATGTGCATATTTAATTGAATGATAATAGTCAGAGACATTGATTACGGTACACTGAATATATTGCTAAATCAAATATTGATTCTAATTGGTTGCATACTTATGTAATCTTACCGTGTGTACAAATGCTTGTAATTTGTATACAGTGAATATATTGCTAAATTAAGAAGCAAATTAATTATGTTGCATTTTCATGTTTTGAGTAGGGGTAGGGGTAGTGTTGTCTTTTCCTTATGTGGAGTACCAAATTAAGACTAAAGAGTGGAAATGCTTTATATGTAATGTAGATATATAAAGTCTTCGAATACTTTGTTATAATTGCGTACTAAGTACGATTAATTGAAGTAAAAATTGGGCGTGAAAGTTGACTTTTTTGACCAGGTGTTACACCCCCACTCGATCTAATGCTTCCGCAAACTTCTGATAGACTTAATTATCGAATTTGGGGGTGTGATAATACCCGTACCGAATCGGTACCAATACCATTTCAATTGGTATGGTATTTGGTACTCATATTATGGCCAAAATGAAAAGCGGTACTAACCGGTTTGGTACGGTACGATACCGGTTCTATACCATGCTCATCCCTAATTTTAACTACCATGTTAAATAATTCTCGATTAACTAGTAGTAACCCGATATCTGATTCAATTTATAGATAATACTAATGTTAAACCCGTGCGATGCACCAACTAACATTATAAAATGTTGTAATATGTGAATCATTTGTCAAAACGGTAAATCAAATTGGGGAAACTTTCAGATTATAAAAGAAACTTTTTTATCGTTATTTGTGATACTTTATAAATTTTAATCCCTAATAATGAAATAATAACAACATTTGTTTCACACGATATATCAATGTAATGGGAATGTTAAAAAAAATATGTATGTTATAAATTGACATTTTCTAACTAAAAATAATTGTATAGTCATTGTGACATTTTCGTCAACTGTTATTATAATATGTTAACCTTGCAACCATCTGATAAACAATGTGTATCATAATAGTATTGTGAAAAATTAATTGTAATAATTACTATAACAATTTATACGTTTTATTGAATATATAATGTGCATTTATAGGTACAAAACATAAATCATTCTACAACAATCAAATATATACCTAGATTATAGATTTGAAAAGTAATATAAAATTAAAAGAAGTACATGTCTTACCATTTGCATACTGAATTATAATTAAGTTGTGTGATCTAAAAAAAATAGAAAAAAAACTCTATAAAAATGATGAACTTGATTTGCTTATCCATAAAGCTTGTATTCAGTTTAATAAATAATGAAAATTGAGTTCCCTTGCTTATACTGTAAGATGATAGTAAAAAATTTCAAATTAACAAAACTTCAATGAAAGATATAATTACATTACAAGCTAGTTCTCATAATCACATGACACAATTTTTAAATTAAAATGGTTATAATTTAATTTTATTAATTACCTTATTAATGAAAATAGTTATAATATAATTTTTAATTGAATATTACCTTATTTTAAATAAAAAGTGTAGGAAAATACACATCATCAAATTTATTTTATATGGTGATGACACATAATTTGTATGATGTGGCATAGGTAAATATTTGACAAATAATTGATGGTCTCCTCCCTTAGTTATAAAGTTAGATAGATATATTAAGTTAAGATGCCCTAATAGAGTAGTGTTGGAGTTAAAGATGTAGATCGTGGTTGGAACCCCAGATTCTCAAGCTACCTGGAAAATTTCTATAAAACATGACTTTAAAAAATTATTTTTTCAATAATCTCTTCAATATTTTTATTGCCAAGCGGGGATAGAGGTTTTAGATTGTTAAGAAATAGAAGTGGAATATACTACAATCCCCTATAATCTTTGTGCTAAACACACTCATAGTCTATCCGTTAAGTTTACATATTTTTAGGATACAAAAGGTCATGTGCTAAAATCCTAAAATTCGAAATATACATGTTTTTCTTTGTTATAGATCACTAGATTCTTTTAGTATTTTAAAAAGAGATTTATTTCAAACATCATTTGTATGATCTTATGATATGTTTGCATACAAAATGATATTTTTTTGGGTGATTGATGTGACACAAAAAGTTATGATTTTAAGTACTATATATCACACTTATTAGGCACATCTTTAGTGAAAACATTCCAAAACAATCATTATTAATTAAAATTCACTAAAGTGCTCCAAATACAGGCGTTGCTGCAAAAATCACCAAAAACGTCCAAATAACGAGCAAAACAGAGCAAATAAACAACAACC
Organism: Pseudognaphalium luteoalbum; assembly: GCA_963422505.1. NCBI lineage: Eukaryota > Viridiplantae > Streptophyta > Magnoliopsida > Asterales > Asteraceae > Pseudognaphalium > Pseudognaphalium luteoalbum. The sequence continues at coordinate 83,417,315 of OY730192.1, read as the reverse complement.
AATTCTCGCACCCTCATTTATCTTATGATAAACATATTCTAACCTTATGATATGTTGTAATAGGTAAAATCGAGATAGGAGAATCAAGAATCATTGAAATCGGATAAAGAACGGAGAAGACATGACGGTTACAGACTCCTATAAAGTCATTTAGGCTATGCTTAATTTATACATATCCAATTTTAGTGATATTAGCACCATTAGAAGCGTAACGAAATAACAAAGACATAGGCGAAAGAATCAGGTCAAACGGACGCATAACGAAGGAGATACAGACGTTTTAAGCAACGAACGAAATCAGACGAAAGCCGTATACGGCCCCACAAACCGTATACGGCCTTGTACACACCGTATACGGCCTTGGGCAAGCCGTATACGGCCCCTGCACCCCCACTTCGTGCTTCGTTTGCTTGTACGTGCTGCTTCACGAGTTGTACATGTGATTTTGAGCTTTGCCTATAAATAGGGAATCCCCTCCTCATTCCAACACACCTCTTCATTCCAATCATTTCTCCATTTTCACTTTCTCTCTCACACATTCTCTCTCTTTCTACTCTCTCTCTCTTTTCTTTCTCTCTCTAAAATTAGGATTAGGTTCAGTTAGTTCTCAGTTAATATTTAACTGAAACAAACGTAGGGGCTACTTTTGTAATAGCATAGGGAATAGTTCAGGAGCTTTTATTGTAATATTGTCAAGGATATTGCGGAAGTTCTGCTTATACTCTCTCTCTAAACGCTTATTCAATCTACGTTTTATTAACGGTTACTTCTTTCCTTATCTGTTATAATGATAATTGCTATTGTTGTTATGCTAGATTTAGGATCTGTTATTATGCGTAGTGAGTAGTTTCCTTGTGTGTTTGTTATGATGTAGTTAGTTTATATTTGTGCGGGGTGATGCTACTTTAAATATATGATTGGGATAATAACATTATGAAATAACGGAGGTAATGTTATACGACTTTCATTTGTATAGCGCCGGAAACATCACTTATGTGTTGAGTACGGAACGTGGAAGCTATGAAAGTCGTGGGCACAATCCATTATGGAAATAATGTTCCCAATTGTATTATAAAATGAAAACCGGTGGTCTATTAACATTGTATATATGAATTTCTAAACCAATATCACCTTTCCTCCAATTAAACGTGGTTAGAACCTTTATGACAAGGAGTCGCGAACCATGATCAAACAGTCACTACCTATCTATGTTTTCTAAAACTAATAACATGGTCTGAATTGTGTAACTGTGGAAATACTATTTAAAACATTTCGTATAGTACACCGTGAATCAATCAGGGATTTATTTGGAAAAGTGAGGGCCGGTTTTTATCATAGATGGTTGAACTTTAATACAAACTTAGTTAAACTAGTCTAGAGTGACCATAAAGTATGTGATACCGGAAAGACCACAGTAATGGCACAGTACTTCGTATAACGTTGAAAACACCATTGGTGGATTACAAATATGTGGAAGCTAAGGAAATGTCAGTGGTTGAAGACTGGATCACATTCTGGTTTGTTTTCAAAGCTGTAGAAATGCTTGATCGCACTGTACACCGTTAGTATGCCCAAGAGCTGGAAAACTGTGGAAATGCTTGATTTCATTGACCGTTAGTACCTCTCAAGTTTGGAAAACTGTGGAAATGCATAATGCCTTGTCTGACTTCGTTGTCCCCATAGTGTTAAGAAAGGTCAGAACCCTAGTGGGTATGCTACTCTATCTCATGCGCCCAGGAACTAACATTCCAAGAAGGGTTGTTACTCCGTCACTGGATAACGTTGAAGAGTTGAGCATCCTCCTACGATCAGACTCAATTTGGCCTAGTACTCAGTGACATGCTGGTTGGTCTTCCCAATCAGTAGGGTACTAGTGTTTACACTACGAACAATTAAGATCACGTAAGACACAAACCTTTAAAAGACGTTTTCATATCAAAACCCTAACATCATCCCCGCATAAGCTAACGAAGTCATAACAAACACATCTCCTCCATACTGATTACATTCCTATTTCTCCTTTTCATTTATTTACTTTTTATTTAATTACGTTAATTTACGGACCTAAGTAACAAAAACCCCACTCAAAACCTGTTTAAAGACCCATCACTAAATTGAACAATTTGTCTTGACATTTCCGTTTCCCAATACGATTAGCTTGAAGAACGATCCTAGGTCATACTGCTGCTATACAAGCCGTAGTAAAGCTTAGGTCCCCAGCTCTATAAATTTAAAACACACTGTCCGCCGTCTCTGTTGCTGTTGGAACGACCGGAGTCAAATCCGACCGACCGATAGGGACACGACATGTTTTTGGCGCTGCTGCCGGGGAGTTAATCGTAAGACTCTGAAGCGTCCCGATGAATTTCCTACTTAGTGATACCCGTAGTTTAGCTTAATTTACTTTTCCTTGATCCAACCAAAAATACTTTCCCATATCCCACAATGGTATTCGACCAGATCATCCGGATCCAAATCTCTCATTTTCGTACCTGATCCTGAGTCAATTATCCGTACCATCCGCAAAGAAAGACGTTCCCATTTTCCAAAAATGTCCGCTCGTGTTACTCTCGCTGATAACACCAAACCAACCATCGAAGGACGAGGAGGACCGATTAGATATCCAGTGATTGACGGAGCTTCTTTTGAACTTAAACACCACATCGTACAACTCATAAAAGATAACTGCCAATTCCACGGTCTACCCCATGACGATCCCAACGCTCATATCGACAAATTCATTCAGGTTTCAAACTCCTACAAGCAGAATGGGGTTGAGCAGGATATCATCCGCTTATACTTGTTCCCCCATTCTCTCGCTTTACATGCTTCTACCTGGTTTGAGGGACTTGAGAGCGGCTCAATCACCTCATGGACCGACATGGGTAATAAGTTTCTCGCTAGATACTTTCCCCCGTCCAAACAAACCCAGGCAAAGAATGACATCACAAACTTCCGACAAGCCCACGATGAATCTATCTACTCAGCATGGGAGCGATTCAAGAGTTTACTGAGGAAATGTCCAAACCACCAAATGACGAAGACTGACAAGGTGTGCACTTTCTACCGAGGTCTTGATCCTAACCATCGCATCAACCTTGACGCCGCTGCTCAATGTAATCTTATGAAGTTAACCGATGATGAAGCATGGAGCCTGATCAAGGATATGGCAATGCACCACCTCGATTGGAAGTCTAATGAGCAATCCTCATCCTTACCCCTTTCCGCCAGCAACACCCGCCAAACTGAAGCTATTAAGTCTCTGAGCGAGCAGATTGAGACTCTGACGAAACAGGTAGCAGATCTGAAGAAACAACCACAACAGATCCACCAAGTTCAGGATTGCCAGAACTGTGCCAACCATCCCGCTGAAGAATACGAGGTTGAGTACGAAGATCCTACCGACGGTTCAGTCCACTATGCCCAGTTTCCTGTCAGACCTCAAAACCCTCCTGGTTTCGCTAGAACTTCACCACCCAGAACTCGAGGAAACCAATATCCTCTACGGAACAACCAACCACCCTTCCAGCCCAGGTTTCAGCCACGGTATCCGACGTACCCACAACAACCACAACTCCCATACAATCAACCACTTCCATTAACCGCCACTGAAGATATCCTGCCTGCTGAACCTGTGAAGACCATCATTCTTGTCACGAGTACTGATGACAACCTCAACAAATTCATCCAAGGTCAAACCGCTTTCAATCAGAAGACTACGACCCGACAAGACCAGACTGATCTATTCCTTCGAAACCAACTCTCGGTCCTAAAATGCCTTGAGAACCAAATCGGTCAGTTAGCCCAACGTCTCGATACTCGACCCCAGGGGACCTTACCAAGCAATACTATTCAGAACCCCCACATCGAGGAAGCCAAAACCTTAAACTCTGATCATTCGACTCCATCTATGACTGCTTCTCCAGAAAGGGAACATTCTCCTGTCCCACCGAAAGTTGAGACCAGATCAATGCCCACGCCGAGTCGTGAGATTAAAATTCCTTTCCCTAACCGCTTAAACAAGAAATACAATGCCAAGTCATTCAAACTTGATGGAAATTTCTTAGACACCGTGTCTAGAATCCCCTCTAGTACGAAATACATCCGAAGAATGCTGGCAACTAAGGACAAGATTCCTGCCATTCCTAAAGTCTCTCTCAACGCCGATTGTTCAGCCGTCATCCATAATGCCTTACCGGAAAAACTAGGAGACACGGGTCGATTCACCTTGTCTTGTTTCATCTATCACTCAGGCACGATACGCTCCTTGGCCAATCTTGGAGCCAGTATCAATCTGATGCCTTACTCACTCTACTCTAGACTAGAACTAGGAACTCTTCAGCCCACTAAAATGAGCGTCCAGCTTGCCGATCAATCAGTCCGATACCCGAGAGGCATTGTTGAGAATGTCATGGTAAAAGTTGATAGGTTTTATTTCCCCACTGACTCTGTAGTGATGGATATACAGGAAGACATTAACATAGCCATTATCCTAGGTAGGCCATTCATGAATACTGCACGTGCTATTATTGATGTATATTCTCAGGTTATCAGTCTACGAGCTCACGGACAGACAATATCATACAAGATTGATCAGACCGACTGTTCACTAATGGAGCATGCAGAGATATACGCAATATCCATGGGTAGAGTTACTTCGGATGATGACACTTCTGATTTAGAACCAGAACCATACTGGCCAGACGAGCACACCTGTCTTATTTCAGCTACTGAAGAGTCAGAATCATAAGACGAGGAAATGGAAGAATCTGAACCAGAGGAAGAAATATAAGAAGAGGAGGAAGATTCAGAACAGGATGAGGAAGAAGAGGAACCACCTGAAACAGAGGAAGAATATGGAAGAAATGGAACTAGAAGAAATGGAAGAATCAGAGGAAGAATAAGAATCAGAGCCCAAGGAAGTATATCAGTTCACACCACCTCATCAGTACCTTCCTGACTCATACTTTCCGACAACAGATATTATGAAGATCGAGAACTTTGAGAACTTCATCCCTCTGTCACATAATGAAGCAGATGAAAACCCGTCGACTGATTACTCTCACGATGCAGAATTTGGTCTCACCATGGAGAAACTCATTGCATCGGCTATTGATCCAACTAAACCTCTCATCTCTCCTTGACTTGATGCTCTGCTGAATATTGAGAAGACTATAGCCCTATCTAAGCAGCATCCAGAGCTTCGAGACAAACTCTTGAGAAAGATTGCGGCCTACAAAGCATCCCGACTTCCCTAAAGGATTCAAACCTTTGACACATCTGTACCTCTAAGTCAGTTCGAGAAGGGAAGTACCTCCGGATCTAGCCATGATTCTGATTCTCAGGAAGAGAAAGACATCGAGATGGACTCCTCTCAGCCGATATCTCAGATTACTGATGACACCTTTCCACATTCTAATACTGTTGAGTTCCCTGATTTCAAGGCTAGGGATACTCCAGCTGAGGAGAGTGACAAGGATGACACCATCTACACTGCTGTTCCAATAGATATTCGGTCTGTCCGACTTCTTGCACCTTCAACTGTTCTCGCTTCTTCTCAAATCCCGACTAGATCCAACCATGAGGAAATGATAAGTGCTATTGAAAAATTCGAAAATGACATACCTATGATAACAAGCATTGTCATTAACTCTACCAATGATTACACTCCACACCAGAGAAACATGATTGAGGAAATCATAACCGAATCTGAAGTCAACGAAGTCGTGAATTCCCAAGATTATAGATTCTTCCACAACAGCCTAAATGCCTTTGCCGAAGACCTCGCTGCTCAGCTGCTACGAGAGCACCACACTACTGGACCAACACCTGAGGAGCTGGAGTTCTTTGAAGACCAAAGACGCATGTACATGAAGATCTATGACACACTGATCAGATCCGCCTTTCCATATTCCGCCGAGAAACATGAGTTCTTAAATTCTTATCGCGGCAATATGTACAATGCTACTGGGAATCCTGATGCAGACATAGACATATGGTTGATGAATGATTTTAGGTGACTTCTAAATTCTATGGCTAGGAATGATCACATCGACGAGACTTCTCCCCATAGGTTCTACATTGACTGCACCATCGAGTACAACGCTCCCAAGATTGTCCATGATCTCGAGTATGTGAGTTCTGATGAAAGAACGCGTGACATCCCTTCTTCCATACTTGAAGGTTCGATGGTTAACATCGCGAACTTCCTCACTGATCGAATCAAGGAAATCTTCGCTAAAGTTCTTAAAGAAGAGCATGGTCAAATATTCAACTATGGATTACGTGAGGTTTATGACATAGTGAACAATACCTTCAAGAACTCCAACCTCACATTTTCCCACTATCAGACCCATCTGATCCAGGGTATTCATGAATCTATCCGAGAACTTGGAGGAAACTCCGGTATTGCAGTCACGAGACTTTGCACCAACAGTTCTATGGATTCATGGACTCACTCAGACAACAACATCCTGAACGAGAGATGATAGAGGCTGATGGATTCTCTTTTGTGGATTCCCGCGGAACCATCTCCAAAGCAGTAAAGGAGATAACTTGGGATCTTCTACACATGAAAAGGGTTACCAAGCAACATCTTCAAAGCTTCCCCATCTTTTCATCAGAGATTCCAAATATCGTCGACATCATCGCTCGCCATTTTCTGAGGATCTACCCACGCAACCCTAGGATTCCACTTCTAAGCACTTCCGGTCCTGGAGGTTCCAGCACCAAGTAATTTGAAGGAAGGCAAAGTCGAGCTCTCAACTATAAAAGCAACGCTTCTCGGGAGGCAACCCGTGCAATAATACGTGTAGAGAAAACAGTGTCAATAAGTGAAGAAAATCTCTGACTATCCTTCACACTTGGTCGCTACCAAAAACATTTAGGAAAAACACTTTCTGATGTTACAACTCATTTACAAACAACCCACCCGTCTCAGAAAATAGGGAATCAAATTGAAAAATGGTAAATCATGTGTTTCGAGCATTTTGAGGTACTTGCATACTACTTTTATATATTATGCTCGAACTCATTTAAAAACACATGTTTTATAAAACTGATTTATAGTAGAAAATATCTTTTCAAATTCCGAGACAATTATTTATCTTTTCATTTGCAAATATTTTGAGTTTGTAAACTGGTACGACCAACGTGTTCACACTTACGAGATTTATTCACAAAAAGGAAATAATTGGATGAAGAAAACCAATAGCAAAACGCTTGAAGCCGAGCCGCTCTTTATGAATACAGAAAAAGATGCCAAGCAACATCTCTTTACAGCAAATTCAGATTCTCAGCTTCATTGCATCTCGCTATCTGGGGAGTGTCTGAAACCTTTACTCTCTTTTGTTTATGATTCTTATTATTATTTGATTTGTTAGTTTGTTAAAGTATTCTATACTCTATCCTAAGCTTATCACTAAGTGTGGGATTCCAGCCCAAAACAAACACTTAAGAAACATTTTCTTGCATGTTCAAAGTCTAAGTGTGGGATCTTTACTTTCAAGTAAATCTCAACTCAAGAGAACATTAGGCACAATGTTCCTCTAAGTGCGGGATAGCAGGTATAGAATACCTTGGTTAGTTTTAATGATTTTTAATGTCCGAAATAGTAAACTTAGAAAATGTTCTTCAAATTTTTCAAAATTTTCAGGAAAATTAAAAAGTATGAGCTAAATCTATTGATTAACTCTACTAATTTTTGAGCCAAAATATCTTTTGAGAGGAGCTAATTTCAAATGTTAGTAATATATTTCGGAATCTAGGAAAAATAAGGTAGAAATTGCTTAAGCAAGAAATAATAATCTGATGGAAGCATGACGAAGCACATACAACCATATTTGCAGTGAGGTATCTTGAGCCTAATAGCATTCATCTTAAATGCTTCACTATTCATTTCTTGTGTGTGCCGATGCATGTATCTCTGAATTAGAATTTGCTCATGACATACGTTTCGAGGCCACATTGGTGTGTACCGTACTTGGTATAGGTGTAATTAGATGAGCTTGAAATTCCCTAGGATTTAACCCCTTTTTACATATCTCTTCAAGCCCAAAACCCTTCTGATACTCATTTTTAGTATCAATGATCCGCCTAGTAAACCCTGTTGAGCCTAAACCTTTCGTTTCATAAAACCCTCAAAAAACCCTACTTCCCAAAATATCCCCAAACTTATCTTAGAATTTCCAAGGTTATGAAGAACATCTTTTAGAATATCCACTTCACTTATCCTACCCTTTCGTGTTCTCCAAAAAAATTGAAGAATCTCTGGTGTGTAAAATTGGCACCGTGAAAAGACTCGAAATGTTCAAGATAAATGATTTTTTGAAAGAATCAAGAAAATTATCCTTGGAAACTCTCTGGCTGATGAAGAAAAGAAAAATAGAAAAGTATAAAAGCAGAAAAAGAAAATAAAAAGAAAGAAAAGAAGAAAAGAAAAGAAAGAAATAGTTTCGCAAGAATAAGCTTGAAGAATATTCCTCACAAGATGATTCTAATGGAAGACGAATAACTACCTCCCTTTCCGTTCTAGAATAAGTTGTTCATAATCTCAGCTGTTTTAAGATAAGCAAATACCCGTACAGCCCAAAATACACCACTATCCATTCCCCTTAACTTTCACAAAACACTACAACCCTCATGAATGTCTTGGGATAATGAGCACCGTCCTCACCTAAGTGGTGGAGATCCGATTCTTTACCAAGCCTATAACGAACAATACTGCATGACTGGCTATTTGAGTGATTTCAATTGTTTTAGATTGATAGGAAACCCGATACACTTTGAGTGAATTGAGTGACTACCTTTTGAGAGATCTCCTAGTCATGAGAACTCCAAGATCATGAGATTTGGATGTTTGCCTAAGAGAATCTTTTCTTGTTTAAGGAAGGATCATCTTATCTTTCCCTATATCCCCGAAACTATAGCTCTTAAAAAATGTTGAGACTCGCTCTAAAAATGTTTTAAAATGTTTTCAAAACTGAGTGTTGCTTGAGGACGAGCAACGTCTAAGTGTGGGATAACTTGATGTGATGCAAAAAGTCATGTTTTTAAGTACAATATTCCACACTTTTTGGGCACATCTTTAGTGAAAACATTCCAAAACAATCATTATTTATTAAAATTCACTAAAGTGCTCCAAATACAGGCGTTGCTGCAAAAATCACCAAAAACGTCCAAATAACGAGCAAAACAGAGCAAATAAACAACAACCAATTCTCGCACCCTCATTTATCTTATGATAAACATATTCTAACCTTATGATAAGTTGTAATAGCTAAAATCGAGACAGGAGAATCAAGAATCATGGAAATCGGATAAAGAACGGAGAAGACAGGATGGTTAGAGACTCCTATAAAGTCATTTCAGCTTTGCTTAAGTTATACACATCCAATTTCAGTGATATTAGCACCATTAGAAGCGTAACGAAATTACAAAGACACAGGCAAAATCAGGTCAAACGGACGCATAACGAAGGAGATACATACATTTTAAGCAACGAACGAAATCAGACGACAGCCGTATACGACCCCACACACCGTATACGGCCTTGAAAAGGCCGTATACATCCTTGTACACACCGTATACGTCCTTGGGCAAGCCGTATACGGCCCCTGCACCCCCACTTCATGCTTCATTTGCTTGTACGTGCTGCTTCGCTACGTGTGATTTTGAGCTTTGCCTATAAATAGGGGATACCCCCTCCTCATTCTAACAAACCTCTTCATTCCAATCATTTCTCCATTTTCACTTTCTCTCTCTTTCTACTCTCTCTCTCTCTCTTTTCTTTCTCTCTCTAAAATTAGGGTTAGGTTCAGTCAGTTCTCAGTTAATATTTAACTGAAACTAGCGGAGGGGCTACTTTTGTAATAGCATAGGGAATAGTTTAGGAGCTTTTATTGTAATATTGTCAAGGATGTTGCGGAAGTTCTGCTTGTACTCTCTCTCTAAACGCTTATTCAAAATCTACGCTTTATTAACGGTTACTTCTTTCCTTATCTGTTATAATGATAATTGCTATTGTTGTTATGCTAGATTTAGGATATGTTATTATGCGTAGTGAGTAGTTTCCTTGTGTGTTTGTTATGATGTAGTTAGTTTATATTTGTGCGGGGTGATGCTACTTTAAATATACGAATGGGATAATAACATTATGAAATAACGGAGGTAATGTTATACGACTTTCATTTGTATAGCCCCAGAAACATCACTTATGTGTGGAGTACGGAACGTGGAAGCTATGAAAGTCGTGGGCACAATCCATTGTGGAAATAATGTTCCCAACTGTATTATAAAATGAAAACCGGTGGTCTATTAACAATGTATTTATGAATTTCTAAACCAATATCGCCTTTCCTCCAATTAAACATGGCTAGAACCTTTATGACAAGGAGTTGCGTATCATGATCAAACGGTCACTACCTATCTATGTTTTCCAAAACTAACAACATGGTCCGAATTGTGTAACTGTGGAAATACTGTTTAAAACCTTTCGTATAGTACACCATGAATCAATCAGGGATTTATTGAGAAAAGTGAGGGCCGGTTTTTATCATAGATGGTTGAACTTTTGTAACACCCGACTTTTCCAACAACATATTTTATAATATATTATCCTTAGGAAGCGAAGTCCCAAACTTTTTACAAAATATTTCAACAACAATTACAAACTTAAATCTTATACTTGCAAATATTTAATTACATATTAACAAAACGGGTGTTACGGAAACCTTTTCAAACATAATTATCAAAAAGTCAGAGTTAGCGCATCAAGTCAAACATCCAGCTAGTCATCATCAACCCGATCTACATCAACTAACCACAATCTGCAAAACATTTAACAACGAGGGGTTAGCTTATTGCTAAGTGAATGGAACCGTAACCGACGGTTCAATCCAATCATAACAAGTCTTACAACTAAATAAACCACAACAAACTAAACACACAAGCACATAAGTACATGAGGATCGGAGGAATAACAACCACAACAATCCTACCGATAGCCTGACTACTACCTTCACAGTATTGGTTAATTCTCAACTATGTGTCTCAAAGTAACCAAGACAGCTACACAGTAGTAGCCAGACCCAACCAACCAACGTTGACCTCTCTCCAAATCATATCAACAACTTGTCACATAAAGCATATCATATGCAATTATGGAAATCAACTGAACAACTTGTACAACCATATCAACCAATATAAATCAACACAATCAACAACTTGAATAACTGAATTTAACATGGAAACTACTACTAATTAAACTATCCTGGTTTACCCGTTGTAACCGAACCCGTTACAACTGAGTTGAACCGAGGACTACGGTAACCACTCACCGATATCTGAACTTCTGAACTCAGTTGTCTAATATCACTGAGTTGCTGCTCGTTTATCTGGAAACACAATAATACCAAGTCAGTAACTCATCACAGCTAATTGATTATTATAAACATACTCTACTAAATAGCATCAACTATTATTTAAATAACACAAGTACACAATTCACAGATTATCAAATTTCTCAAATTAAAACATGCAAACGCGATCCTGGTTGAGAGTGGCTGGATCGCGTTCCACAATACAAAACTTTCTGTTACCAATTTTCACTTACCAACGCGATCTGGACTAAGGAGCTGGATCGCGTTCCCAAGAACAAAATCAATCCGACTCAAGTTTAACACTGACTAACGCGATCCTGATAAAGGAGGCTGGATCGCGTTTCTATGAACAAAACGTACTAAATAAAATAACACATAGCAACGCGATCCGGACTAGGGCTCTGGATCGCGTTCACACGTTTTACATCAGAGGTTCAGACCTGCAACAGTTTCAGCTCGAACCAAAAATCCTTTTCACCAAAATGCTTATGTAATACTCGATTTTAACATGTAAATGACCTCTACCAACATGTATAAACATACAACAACAACAAACAATATCATCTAACACCAAAACTCATACCTTCAACATACAACTACCCAATTTAAATCAAAAGCCTATTTATTCAACTAAAACTTGAAGAACACTATCAAATAACATAATTATTATCATTATATAAACAAAATTATCATCAAAAGACTATCATTTCATAAACCCTAACACCTAAAATTATGAAGAACACTTACCCTAACTGAAGAACAAGATGATGATGATACAAGAATGATGATAATCTGATTTTACTAATCTAAACCTTCCACACAATTTTAATCCCCAAATTCCCTTTGATACTTGTTAGAGAATTTTAGAACAGAATGAAGAGATGAAATGTTAGGTAGAATAAGTCGGTTTCATCACCGCTTCCATTCTTATCTATGTTTATATTATACCCCCACTAACTCTATTGTCTGGAACCTGAAAATACTCGCAAGATAAAATATTTTATTTTACTGTCAACTTTATTTATTTAAAACAAATAATATTTTACTTGTCACAATAAAAACTAAAACTCTTTTACTTGTTTATTTTCAACTGAACTAAATAAAATATTTCTCATTATTAAAATAACCATTTAATTTCAGGTCCAGAAACCGGATGTTACAAATATTCCCCCCTTAGAGGATTTCGTCCCCGAAATCCAATTACACCCAAATAAACTAATCATACACTATTCTTCTATTGTCATACAACTTAATCACATTGCACTACTATTATAACAAAGTAAACATAGAATATACCTGTCGGGTCTTTGTCCAACTCAAGCAACTCTCCCACAGTCATCTGAAATGCTCTACCAGTCGCCGGTGGTATATTCTTTCTCTTCTGCCCAACTGACGCCATTGAACCTGAACCCGAGCTTCCAGCTAAACCCGAACCTTGATTTAATTTCTCCGGACATTGCCCTGCCCGATGTCCTTCCTTCTGACAGTTCCAACACACAAACTGAGGAAAAATGCAATCTCTAATACTGTGCCCCAATGATCCACATTTAATACACCTTAAAGTCTGAGAAGTACATGGACCTGAATGTCTCGACTTACAATTTGCACACCACTGATTACTTCCCACGGAATCCTCACTAAAAACTAATCTCCTATTCGGTCCTTTACTCCCAGAAGAACTACTTTTAGATTGATGCAAGGCCTTATCTTTACTCAATTTATCTGCTGCCCGCAAATCACCATCCACCGACCTAGCTAAAGTAAAAGCCTGGGTCAAAGTATTAGCCAGCCTCACCGACGTCCGATAATCTGGAGGTAAGGTCTTAACAAAATGAGTAATCCTTGTCCTCTCATCCGGAACCCATTGCTGAACAAAACGTAACTTCTCTGTAAATTGGTTAATTAGCTCATCCATAGTCATTTGTTCAGTCAACTGCAAATCCAAAAACTCCTGCCTAATCCTAATCATATCAAACTCTGAACAGAATTGTTTACAAATCTCATTATGAAGATCTACCCAACTGATACTGGATCTCTGCTCTGGTGTCATATGTGCAGTTACAGAATCCCACCAATTCATTGCCTGACCTTTCAACAGTTGCACAGCATATCCCACTTTCAATTCCTCCTCACACTGACACACTTCAAATTTTCGCTCCGTATCCCTCAACCAATTAAGAGTTACTGTACCATCATTACCTCCTTCAAACTCTTTTGGACCACTAGATTTGAATGTCTTAAACGAGCACAACTTTTTCTGTTGCTGAGGTGTTGGAAACTGATAACCAATGTCTCTCTGCTGAACCATCCTAGCTTGTTGTTCTATATATAACTGTTCTATCTTTCTTAACCTTAACACCTCATCCTCTAACTGTAACTGATAATCATCCTGATTTGCATTAGAAGTACCAGTTTGCCCATGATTACCATCATGAGTTTCTGAAGGTGGAACATCATTCCTAGAAACATTGTTGATCGGGTTCTCGTTATCTGTCATTTCTGTACTCAAACAACAAAACTCACAACTTGTTAATCGTTAGTACAACCTATACTAACCAATCAACCCCCCCCCCCCCCCATTCAATAGCTAAACCCCTTACCGGAATGTTTGACTTACACCAACTAGATTTGGGATTGAACATTTACAAATGCCCAATTCACCCAAACCTATGCTCTGATACCAAATTGTAACACCCGACTTTTCCAACAACATATTTTATAATATATTATCCTTAGGAAGCGAAGTCCCAAACTTTTTACAAAATATTTCAACAACAATTACAAACTTAAATCTTATACTTGCAAATATTTAATTACATATTAACAAAATGGGTGTTACGGAAACCTTTTCAAACATAATTATCAAAAAGTCAGAGTTAGCGCATCAAGTCAAACATCCAGCTAGTCATCATCAACCCGATCTACATCAACTAACCACAATCTGCAAAACATTTAACAACGAGGGGTTAGCTTATTGCAAAGTGAATGGAACCGTAACCGACAATCCAATCATAACAAGTCTTACAACTAAATAAACCACAACAAACTAAACACACAAGCACATAAGTACATGAGGATCGGAGGAATAACAACCACAACAATCCTACCGATAGCCTGACTACTACCTTCACAGTATTGGTTAATTCTCAACTATGTGTCTCAAAGTAACCAAGACAGCTACACAGTAGTAGCCAGACCCAACCAACCAACGTTGACCTCACTCCAAATCATATCAACAACTTGTCACATAAAGCATATCATATGCAATTATGGAAATCAACTGAACAACTTGTACAACCATATCAACCAATATCAATCAACACAATCAACAACTTGAATAACTGAATTTAACATGGCAACTACTACTAATTAAACTATCCTAGTTTACCCGTTGTAACCGAACCCGTTACAACTGAGTTGAACCGAGGACTACGGTAACCACTCACCGATATCTGAACTTCTGAACTCAGTTGTCTAATATCACTGAGTTGCTGCTCGTTTATCTGGAAACACAATAATACCAAGTCAGTAACTCATCACAACTAATTGATTATTATAAACATACTCTACTAAATAGCATCAACTATTATTTAAATAACACAAGTACACAATTCACAGATTATCAAATTTCTCAAATTAAAACATGCAAACGCGATCCTGGTTGAGAGTGGCTGGATCGCATTCCACAGTACAAAACTTTCTGTTACCAATTTTCACTTACCAACGCGATCCGGACTAAGGAGCTGGATCGCGTTCCCAAGAACAAAATCAATCCGACTCAAGTTTAACACTGACTAACGTGATCCTGATAAAGGAGGCTGGATCGCGTTTCTATGAACAAAACGTACTAAATAAAATAACACATAGCAACGCGATCCGGACTAGGGCTCTGGATCGCGTTCACACGTTTTACAGCAGAGGTTCAGACCTGCAACAGTTTCAGCTCGAACCAAAAATCCTTTTCACCAAAATGCTTATGTAATACTCGGTTTTAACATGTAAATGACCTCTACCAACATGTATAAACATACAACAACAACAAACAATATCATCTAACACCAAAACTCATACCTTCAACATACAACTACCCAATTTAAATCAAAAGCCTATTTATTCAACTAAAACTTGAAGAACACTATCAAATAACATAATTATTATCATTATATAACCAGAATTATCATCAAAAGACTATCATTTCATAAACCCTAACACCTAAAATTATGAAGAACACTTACCCTAACTGAAGAACAAGATGATGATGATACAAGAATGATGATAATCTGATTTTACTAATCTAAACCTTCCACACAATTTTAATCCCCAAATTCCCTTTGATACTTGTTAGAGAATTTTAAAACAGAATGAAGAGATGAAATGTTAGGTAGAATAAGTCGGTTTCATCACCGCTTCCATTCTTATCTATGTTTATATTATACCCCCACTAACTCTATTGTCTGAAACCTGAAAATACTCGCAAGATAAAATATTTTATTTTACTGTCAACTTTATTTATTTAAAACAAATAATATTTTACTTGTCACAATAAAAACTGAAACTCTTTTACTTGTTTATTTTCAACTGAACCAAATAAAATATTTCTCATTATTAAAATAACCATTTAATTTCAGGTCCAGAAACCGGATGTTACAACATTAATACAAACTTAGTTAAACTAGTCTAGAGTGACCATAAAGTATGTGATACCTGAAAGACCACAGTAACAGCACTGTACTTCGTATAACGTTGGAAACACCATTGGTGGATTACAAATACGTGGAAGCTAAGGAAATGTCAGTGGTTGAAGACTGTATCACATCCTGGTTTGTTTTCAAAGCTGTGGAAATGTGTCGCACCCCCAAATTCGGGTTGCGAAAGCGAATCGGGTTGGGGCGCGACTAATCAATAATCACAGCTCAAAGATATAATGAACGACTCTATATGCGTCGTTTTACAACTTGTATTAATAAAATCAAAGTTTACATCAAAATATAGTTTACATTAGCTCAGTTCCCGGATTGAGAGATTTACATACATAATTAATCTATACAAAATATAATAATGCGGCTAAATCTCTGAATGTTTTGCATGATGACTCAAGCTAATGATTTCTGAATGCAGTCCAACCTACTGCTGAGTACCTGTGATACATGCTAAAATGGGTCAACAAAATGCTGGTGAGCTCACAAGTTTGTATGTCAACACATATTGTATGAACCGCAAGATTTAATTGAATTTAAATTGCAATTAAGCAAAATAAAAGTTTTACAGCCATGAGCACATAGTCTGAGCTTAACTCGAGGTGTCAGGTCCACATTTAAGGAATCCTAATCGAGGTGCCTCCCACGAGTGCCTAATCTACACTCGTCTGAACAAATATTAGTACATCCGTTTACCCAGTTAGTGCATGCTAACCCGGACGAGGAGGGTCAATCCTATATGGTACCATATACTAATATTCACGCTACAACATATTACCAAACTATGCTGAGGAGGGCTTTGAAAGATTAGTGAGATAACTCATGTAGTAATTATTTGTTTTCGTACTTGCGTTCATATAGTTAAAATAAAACGAGCAATGATATCACACCCCTGAGTAAAACAGTAAAATAGGGGCTAGGAGACTCACCTGAGTCTTGAAGTGTTTATCTAAATAAACTTGAGTTGATTAGCCGAGTAATGATGTCCGAAGACTTGTAACTTGAGGGTGTCCACGATACGCGATGGTTATTAATTGATTAGGTATCTTAAAAGACTACCTTTGTAGTTACTTGTCCAACTAGAATGTCCAAATGACTACGATTTGGTTGATTAACTTGAGTTTTGAAAATGTGTACGGCCCGTTGGTGATTTATTTGCAATAATAATCTCACATTATTATTTTGATTTTAGAAAGGTGTTATACTTACAAAGTATTTGTAAACTTTAAGTGACGGGGGTCCGGGGGCAGCGCCCCTGGTTAGCGGGGTCCCAGGGGTGGCAACCCCTGGTGGGGTCCAAGGGGCTGGCCCCTGGTTGGGGTCGAGATGATAAAATTTTAGGTCTCGACACTTAGTAAAATTTGTGTTTTCTTGGTTCTGTTTCATGCGACATAGCGTGCGACATACGGCTTTGTGTCGCTAAGTGCGACATAGTCTGTTGTGTCGCAGATCATGTCTGCGACATAAGGGCTTGTGTTGCTTAGTGCGACATCCGCAATTTAATGCGACGTAAGGCGTTGTGTCGCTATATGCGACGGGAATGAGTTTTGCGACATAGTGTTTTGTGTAGCTATATGCGACGTCCGTAATTTCTGCGACATAACCATTTGTGTCGCTATATGCAACATCCGTGATTAGTGCGACATAGTGGCTTATGTCGCTATATGCGACATAAGGCCCGATTTAGCGACATAAAAGCTTATGTTGCAGGTGGTCTGGAGCCTCTGCAACGTTGGCTGGAAAATGAGCCCAAAAGGTGTTTTCCGGCCTCCGTTTGACTTGAAACTTTTACCCAACCCATATTTGGACATTATGAGCTTAAATAACCCATAAACAAGTAAAAATAATGAAAATCGGAGTGTTTCGGGTTTTGTCGGAAACTTACAAACTTAGCGCCGAATAGAAATCCGAAAAGATGGAAAAGTAGATCGAGACGAGGTGATCGTTTTTCTCTAAAGTAGCTTCAATATTGGAGGTCATTTTATGGTGTTATTTTGAGAATTAAGGTGATGGTTTGTGACGGTGGTGGAGATGGAAGTAAAAGAGAGAGAGAGAGAGAGTTTGTGTGGGTGGGAGTGTAAATGAGGTGAGGGGGTGATGACCCTCACCTTTTGGCTGATTTTTGGTGGGCCCCACTGAGGTGGGTGTCCCAAATTTTTATCTCCTGTATCCGTGCTCCGTGCGGTGTTCATTTTCCCGATCGTTTAATCGTTTAAATAATTATTTAAAATACGAATATTTATTAATGTTTTTGTTGAATTATTTCATCAAATACTTTTACTTGAGTTATAAAATAAAACTTATTCTTTTTTCGATGGTTCGCGCGTTTATTATCTTAATTGCGAAATCCTTGTTTGTACGATACGAATTTGAGTTGAAGTATTATCTAAATAATATTTTGGATAAAATAGGGTTATTAAATAATGTCACATTATTTAATAACATTGTTCAGCAACGTCCGTATTAATTTAATCGAATTACATTCGATTTGAAACTCGTACAATTTAATCAAATCGCATAATTGTATATATTCATCAATATATATTTCGATACATTAATTAGCCTAATACAAAACTAATTACATGTATTAACAATTGATCAGGCACTAATCACTAGTCCTAATTTGGCTGGTGTCACATTCTCCCCCTGTTAGGAGAATTTCATCCCGAAATTTAACTTGAAGTCGTGTTTGAAGTAGCACCAGCAAATAACTGAGGATACTTGAGTCGCATTTGGTCCTCTCGTTCCCAGGTGAATTCCGGCCCACGCCGCGAATTCCACCTGACTTTGACAATGGGAATACGACTTTGTTTGAGTTGTTTGATCTCACGGTCCATGATTTCAGCGGGTTCTTCAAAGAAGTGAAGTTTGTCATCGACGTGAATCTCGTCGAGTGTAATAATGAGTGTCTCATCAGACAGGCATTTCTTCAAGTTAGAAATTTGAAAAGTGGGATGCACGCTGCTGAGTTTAGGTGGCAGCTGCAATCGATATGCCACTGAACCAATCCTCTCGAGGATCTCGAATGGTCCAATGTATCTGGGATTTAACTTCCTGCGTTTACCGAATCGGATAACACCTTTCCAAGGTGAAACTTTGAGTAGCACTCGATCCCCAGCCTGGAACTCGAGTGGTTTGCGTCTCACGTCAGCATAACTTTTCTGATGATCACGTGCGACTTTGAGTTTGTTTTGGATCTCGAAGATCTTTTCAGTAGTTTCGTGAATGATCTCAGGACCAGTGAGTTGACTGTCTCCCACTTCGGTCCAACAAATCGGTGAGCGGCACTTACGACCGTAGAGTGCCTCGAAGGGTGCAGCCTTTATGCTGGTGTGATAACTGTTGTACGAAAACTCGCACAACAGTAGATGTTTTTCCCAGTTCACACCGAAGTCAACTACGCAAGCTCGTAGCATGTCTTCCAGTGTTTGAATCGTTCGTTCACTTTGGCCATCGGTTTGAGGGTGGTATGCGGTACTCATGTCAAGGCGGGTACCCAATGATCGCTGAAGGGATTGCCAAAAGTGAGACGTGAAGCGACTATCCCTATCTGAGATAATCGAGATTGGAACACCGTGTCGAGAAACAATTTATTTGATGTAGATTCGGGAAGGCGTTCCTAATCAGTAGGGTACTAGTGTTTACACTACGAACAATTAAGCTCAGGTAAGACACAAACCTTTAAAAGACGTTTTCATATCAAAACCCTAGCATCACCCCCGCATAAGCTAACGAAGTCATAACAAACACATCTCCTCCATACTAATTACATCCCTATTTCTATTTTTCATTTATTTTCTTTTTATTTAAGCACGTTAATTTACGGGCCTAAGTAACAAAAACCCCACTCAAAACCTGTTTAAAGACCCATCACTAAATTGAACAATTTGACTTGACATTTCTGTTTCCCAATACGATTAGCTTGAAGAACGACCCTAGGTCATACTGTTGCTATACAAGCCGTAGTAAAGCTTAGGTCCCCAGCTCTATAAATTTAAAACACACTGTCTGCCGTCTCTGTTGCTATTGGAACAATGACCGGAGTCAAATCTAATCGACCGATAGGGACGCGACAGTGATTAAAAAGCATAAAATGAGAGTTGGTCCCTAACGCATGAATACAAATTGTAATTTATAGAAGTCTAGCTAGTACTCTTTGTCGTACAAACAAAAATCATTTTTAACACTCTAGTTTAATTAAATTCCAAACATATTGCGAGTTAATATAAATTTAAGGATCGTGATTTGTGTCATTACTGAAAACTTCACACAGTACAATAAACTTGTTGTATATATGTTTATTTCATTACTATCCTTCTATAAATGTCACTTAATGATGAATCTCCTTCTCCTTTCTTTATTATATGAAAACCATAAATATATAGACTTATTAAACTTAATCTCTCTAAAATTAATCTCACCAATCAATAAATTAACATCCCTAATTATTCATCATTGATCCAATCCTCCTTAATTGTCCATGTAGTAAGTACCATTAGGCTTGATTAAGTTACCTAATTACCCCCAATTAAATATAATTCAAAACCACCTACTCATCCATTTAATTAGCAACTCAATCCTTTGACTTATTCATCCTAAAAATCAGGTACTATTAATTCATTTCTAATTAAATTTTAAATTTAAAATCTTAATAATAATTTGCCTATATAGATAAAAAAAGTTCAAGTATGTTTAAAATCCAACGAAGTAAAAAGAAATGGTTGACTACGTCTAAACAATAATTTTGAATTTATAATATAGTAAACTTTCACAAAAAATTTAATCTTTTGTGCATTCATTATACATTTTCAATCATATTACATATATTTTGATAGATAAATAGATAGCTTTTAAAAATACATCTATATTTTAATATTCCATCTATATGATTATTTAATACTCGACTTACAAACATACTCATAATTATACAGTAATTTAATTATCAATAGAGAGTCTAGAAATTTTGCATGTATATGAGAAATTTGAAAATTTGTATTTATACTTTATAGACTATATATTTTATTTGATGATTCTCGGAATTATTGTCTTTAGTAAGAGTGTCGAAATACATTTTTTCTTCGGCAGTCAAATTATTGTCTTTAGTATATATATATTTTATGTTGATTAAAGTCATCAAGTAAAAATATATGATAGTTAAAAGAATTGTCTAAACAAATTATCAATTATCAAGTGGATTTGAAGGCGTATTTCTGTTTTAATTAGTAATTACAATTATATTTGGGTCCAAAGTATTGAAGATTTTAGAATTGTGTTATGTGATACAGTTAAGAAGAAGTGCATATGCATCGCAAGGGGGTTTAAAAATGAATTATATAGTGGGTTTAATGGGGCATGATATCTTGAAGTAGTACAATAGCAAAACATAAGTAGTCTCGTGCTTGTGACATCGGTGATTCGGGTGTTTTTCTCAAGCACACCAGCTAATTAGAAATGTGAAGGGAGGTATGTTTGGGGGACCAATGTTAAAAGTTTGGGGTTAATCAATTATGGCAATGATGTACATGTGTTGTGTAATATGACATTGTTGGGTTAGTCAAATTTGTGAATGGTGGATACACAAGCCATTTACAGAAGGGTGATGATCTGTACACCATCAAAAAATTTCCGTACACCAAAGTGCTTCGTGGTGTTGTACCAACACTAGAAAGCACAGTCGATGGTGTTTGGAGAATTTTGTGTGGTGTATCATGAAGCACAATTGGTAGTATTCGGAGAATATTTAGTGGTGTACATATCATCACCCTTTACAGAGTTTTGCATATATAAAAAGCGTAACTGCACATATATTTTGTAAATGGATGACCACGATATGTATTTTGCTGAGTAATAATAAGCTCTTATTAATTTTCTTGTCTTCTTAAGAACTACATTATAAACATAAATAGTTCTTATTGTTAAAGTGACATTTTTCTCTTGGAGTATCACAGGACTCTCGACAAAGATTGCAATTGTACTTATGTACATATTATAATGTTCATATAGTTTTATTTAGGTTCTCACAAACAATCATTTGTAGGCATAATTCTTACAAACTTGTAAGTCTTTCTCTTAAAGTGATGGGGTCGATATGTTGCCAGTGAGTTTTGTGGCATTGTAAACAAGGAATTAATTTTCAAGATTTATGACTTGAAAACATGATACCTGGTATCGCGTAAAAAGTCATGTTTTTACTACCGATATCTATCTCATTCTTGAACGGTTCTTGGCATTTTAAACTCAAAATCAATACAAATCAATGATATTATGCCAAGATGGTCAAAACAAGGTTGCACGATAAAAATCAAGCAAAACAGATGAAAAATGAAGATTCCACGTACGTTTGAAGATTGAAGGGATCAAAAAAAGATTTCAAGACAAAAGTGCCCATCATCAACATCCATCTCATCCAAGATGTTCATTTTCAAATTACGAATCCAACAGAAGAAGAATCAACAAAAATGGACGAAGAATGAAGGTTCTACGTACGCCGGAAGATCCAAAAGATTCGTACGAGACATCCAAATATGGGAAACATATTTTTGGGATATCTTTACATCAAAGTCTTTGTTTTTGAATTACGAATCCAACGCAAAAAGAATCAACACAAACGGACGCATAATGAAGAAGATATGCACGAATTTTACAACGCAGCGAAAGACGACGGACCGGGACGGGTGGCAGCCAGCCGCCGCCGGCCAGCCACCAGCCGCCGCCGGCCTGCTGGTGGGCGGCGCCGCCCCCCTCCCCCCATCTCGTTTCCGCTTTTTGGTACTTGCGTTTACCCGGTGCGACACCTTTCCATGCTTTTTCGTGCCCGGTGCACCACCTTTCGCTACTTTTTCGTACTCGGTGCACCACCTTTCACTCTTTTTCTAATGTGAGCCTTGGAATGCTAACATGAGCCTCATTTCACTTATAAATAGCAGCCCTAAGGCTTCATTTTCACACTCACCTTCCTAGCTTATTTTCTCACTCTAGAATTAAGCTACAACTTTCCCTCTACATTCTTTCTCTAGATTAGTTTTAACTAGTATGCAAACTAGATTAGTTTTAACTAGTATGCAAACTAGGAATAGAAGGAAAGTGTGTAACGCTTTGTAATCTTCGGAGTACGCTCGGAATTATGTCAATTAATTCAAGTCTATTCTCTCTCGCATTTCATCCTGGTTCTTTCTATCCTTATCTATCTTAATTAATTATGTTTATATTGATTATGCTAGATTTTATGAAGTTATTGCCATGATTAGAGAGTAGTATACTTGTTGTGTTTGCTTGTAATGTAGTTAGTTAATTATGGGATGATTTATAATTCAATATTAAAGATCGGAAGTATTGCTTTGATCGTCTTATTACATGTTCTTGTTTGATTGTTGCCTTAGGATCATCATAGTAGTAAAATATAAACGGTCTTAATTATCGTGAAGTAATATGACGGCCCCTATTCGATTGTTACTCGATATAGTACTTGAAACACTTCAAGGTGGAGTACAAATGTATGGAAGTCGAGGAACGACCGAAGGTAGTCATATCACGAACTAATATATAAAATGAGAAACCTAGTTTAATTAACCTTTCTAAATAGAATTTTAAACTTCAAATTAATCTATCGCCTTTTCACCAATAAACGTGATTACAATACCTTTTTAACGACGTCCAATTAAAAGGTAGTCAGTCATCTGTGTCAATATAATTTGTCAAACATATGAAACTATGTAACCTCAAGGCTACATGGGGATTATCGTAGGACAAGACATGGTCAATCATCCCATAATTAATATTATTATTCTAAATACTTTGTAATATTACCATAACCTAGCTTTCGGTGTGACATGCTAATGAGATTTTAATTAGTAGGGAGTCTAGTGTTTACATACAAGTACTCATGAATGATAATATCTTTCAAAACAATTTCTCCAAATATCATCCCATAGCTTAATTAACGAAGTCGCAGCAAACACTATCTTTATTTATCTGCTTTATCTTTTATTTTTATTTTGCTTTAATTTATTTATTTGCCTAAGTTAATACAAAAACCAAAACTCCCCAACTATTTCATAAACCCTTCAATAGTTTGAAGGCCCTCATCTACCACGCCTTAGTTTCAATTCAGTCGGTTTGAAGAATGACTGTAGGTCATACCTACCACTTTCTCACCCTTAGGATTAGCACTATTAGGGAAAACTTAAGCCCCACAATTACAAATATAAAACACCCACTGATGCCCGCCGCCGGTAGCCGGTGCACCGACAAGATTAAAATCGTTACCGACCACTGGTGGCGCATTAATACCGCATTATAAAAGATTTTTATGTTAAATCCCGTGAACTCGCGGGTTATAAACTAGTATTTACTATTTGAAATTTATTAATATTTTTTATCTAAAAATTTTATCGAGTACAAAATACGTAGATAAATTTTCTTACTTATTATTTTATTATATTTTTTGTACGAAAATGGTATTGTATCACTTTTACCGTACCGATATCAGATTAATTCCGGTATTATCCCGCTTCAAAAGATCTGGTATTCAGTACTCACTTTAAGGTAAAAAAGATAACCGGTACCAACCGGCTCGGTAGGGCTCAATATCGGTTCTATCTCATGCCATTTAAATTTTAAAAGCTTATTGTAAGCCGTCGGTGCCTCGTGTACGTCATAAAATGAAATTGCTAAATATTGCTCGTTTCCTTGACAAAGATGTGACACCCCCAAATTCTGTAATTATGATTATCAGACGATTTGCGGAAGCATTAGATCGAGAGGGGGTGCTGATGTCAACGTCAGACATTCATACATATCAGAGCATATGATTATCGCAAAACATACATATATTAAGATGCCATAAGTATTAGTTTACAAAAGCTTACGATTCATAAGATCGTAGAAGTAGAAAAGTATTTAAAGTTGTACAAAAGAGGATTTCGTAAATATGACTAAAAGATTTTAGTTATACAAAAGAAATCATATAGTTTCAAAAGATGGCATCCTAAAGTCATCGTGGTTCGCCTAGTTCCTTGATGCATGTTGTCTTACTTGTGCAGCTAATTCCCTGAAAAACATAGTAAAACGTCAACAAAAATGTTGAGTGAATTCACAGGTTTTTATGTAAATAGTTCATATTTCCATATTCGTTTGTACATTGTTGATATGTTATTCAAATAGTTTCGTTCATTGAAAAGACGTTCAAGTTTCAGTTTCTATGCCCAAGAGAAGTAGGGTCGTTCAATAGTTCCTATGACCAAGAGAAGTAGGGTCGTTCAATAGTTATGCCCAAGGGAAGTAGGGCCGTTCAATAGTTCCTATGCCCAAGAGAAGTAGGGTCGTTCAATAGTTCCTATGCCCAAGAGAAGTTGGGTCATTCAATAGTTCCTATGCCCAAGAGAAGTAGGGTCGTTCAATAGTTCCTATGCCCAAGAGAAGTTGGGTCGTTCAATAGTTCCTATGCCTATGTTCAGTTCACAAACAGTTCAAGTAATAGCATGATAACATTGTTTCATGATTAATAGTTCACAAGTCCGATTCACCAATGTTCTCAAGTACAGTTCATAAAATTTCATGTATAAAAGCATAAGAGTGATTATATAATATAAATTGCATGTTATAGCAAAACAAGTTCTATGTTTTCCACCCCAAATTTAGAAAAACAGTAAAACAAAAAGTGGGGCTGTGAACTTCCCTTGTGAGCTCGGTATGTGAGTGCTAGCAAAGCTTAAGCCTAAGGTAAGTCTCTAACATCCTAAATGTATGAGATTATAAGTATAAGTAGTTGGCCACTTGCCAAACATGTTACTTGTTCACTCACTGAAAGATCTTTATTATTTGTAAATTCATACGTTTCGTTGGTGATGATTTCGTAATAGTAATTCAAAACTATTATTATTGTGCTCGTTTCGTTGTATACATTATAAAAGTACATATATATAATGTGTACAAGTTATAGCGTATATAGTTTCGTTGTGTTTACATAAATTGACACTTAGTAAAAATAATGTTTTTCAAGTATTAATTTTTATTTTAGTTGTTTGTATATTTTTTATATAACATAAAAGGTGTCGTTTCCGTTATTCGCGTATATTGTAAATTTTCTTTTTAACATATTCTCGTTACTTTAGTTCGATTTTGACCACATGGTATTTATAGAGCCCGTCCTTGACCAAAACTATAACGTTTTTATTAAATCGAACGTTTAGTGTTTTGTGTGTCGGTTTTGTTGACTTTGATCAAACGTGCTCGGTTTAACCCGAAACTTTTAGGAATACCTTAAATATGCTTATTGAGCTCGATAAAATTATCGTTGCATTTTATAGTTGTCCAAAAAGTGTCATTTTCGTTTTTGTCCCAAAACAGTCCCGAAACTCATGTTTCCAGATTTTCGCTTACTTTCGAGCTCGTTCTCGGGGGTCAAAACTTATCGAATGAATCCGAAATGTTTACACAATGTTCCTACATGTTAGCTACTTACTGTATCTTTTTCATGATTTTTAGAAGTGTACAACTCCCTAAGAAAAATCGTGATTAAGGCTATCCAGAAACTCGTTTTTCATGCTAATCTTCACAAATCTGTTCGTAACACAAAATCAGTGTATTTTCAAGAGAAACGTTCTACACGAAAGTTGTTCCTAACATAAGTACGATGATTTTAGCAGTGGTCGCATAAGTTTATTTTACTCCTATGATTTTGTACGATTTTTCTACCGAGGCCACATAATCTGTCTTGAAATCATTTTTAACTAAAGTTAAGCTTTGTTTGATTTTGTTTATGTTTTTGGGTAAGATCTTTCATGAAATGAACTTATAACATATTATAAAGTAAAAATCATGAAATATTAGTGGAGAAGAAGATTTCCTTACAAAAATTTAAGAAAGCGATGGAGGAAGAAGAAGATGATGAAAGTGTTGTTGCTTGCTCCTTGTACCTTTGCAAGTGTTATGGTGAATGAAGATGAAGATGATGATTATGTTAGCTGCTGCTGTTGTTGTTGTTGGGTCGAGACAGAAAGAGAGTAAATAGAGGGAGGTGAATTATTGGTATTTTGTGTAGGTGTTTGTGTATGTGTGTTTAGAGTCAAAATTTCAAGGATATGGGAATGGTGTGGGGGTGGTGGGTTGGCCGATTGTTTGGCCAAAGAAAGCATAGTTGGGAGATTTTGTTGTCACCCAATTATTGTGTTAGTTATTTGGTATTTAACCCGTGTTCATTTACGCGATCATTATATGTTAAAACACGTATTATTTATTTGTTTCGTTAACGTTATTTCGCGTTAATATATTTCGAAGTATTGTTCCAAAAACTTTATTTTGAGTTTACAATTTATAAAAGTTGACTCGTTTGGTTGTCGGGCTCGTTTTGTGTATTTTGTCGCATTTGTTACGTTTATTATAAAATGTATCGTTATGCAATATCGTTTAGCATAATATTTTTGTTTAAATAACTACTATAGTTTTACGTTATTTATAAGTTTTGTATCACCAACGTACATATTTGTTTCGCTGGACTCAATTTCGATAGTTTCACCCGTAGTTATAAATAACTACAAAAATAGTAATACGTCACGTTTGAAAATAGTTGGGCTTTGCTAGAATTATATCATAAAATAGTTGTGAATTCACTTAAGTAGGGAATTAGCCCTAAGTATGCACGTGATTATTGTTCGTAATTATATCAAAAATTGAGGGGTGTCACATTCTCCCCCTGTTAGTGAAATCTCGTCCCAAGATCTAAATCATGTCGTGAGTGTCTAACACGTATGTTTCCGAGTAGTAGTGTTGCCACCATAGTAGCGCTTTTAGATTGTCGTATAAGTTCTCACGGATCAAGTATACTCGTCGTATAGTTTCAATAAGTTATATGTTCAAATAGTATAACTTGAAAGGGTAGTAGAAGTTTACTAAGACGTACTGATGTTAACGTAGGGATTAAGTTGTGTACCCTTTGCTCTAAGAATCTACATGCGTCCAAGAGCTATGGGAGCGTTAACGTCGCGGTTGTTATCGGTTGTTGTAATGGTCAAGATGGTTGACAATTCAAAGTGATTGAGATGTTGTTCTAATCGTGGTCAAATCATTACAGAGTAATTATTTGATAACAGTTGTTAGACTTACTTTTAAACCCTTTGTTGTTTACATATAAACAAGTTGTGTTTAAATTTTTCAACTTTAGTCAAAACAGTGATCCATTCCTATATGTCTGGAAAAATCATTTCAGTGTACGAGTAGTAGTGTTTGTTTGGAAATCAATCTGATGAATAGATAGTAGGAAGCCTTCCAGTATACTTGTTTGTTGAAATAAACATTTCAAAATATAATTTGTAGAAAATAGTTCTATAAAGTTTGTTACGTGTGAGGGATTTGTTTTGAAGGATTGGGTCCGATTACCCCAAGGATTATTAGAGACTCTGTCTCAATTATCATACAATATCACACTACTATGTTTTATTCGCGTAGTACTTAAGAAGGCTCGTTACCCCGATACGTATTGTGTTTTCTGATTGTTCCATCAGTCCATTTAATTGATGAGTTGTCTGTTCCATTCGTTAAATGTCTAGTACGAATTCGTTCGGTTTGTTAGAGAGTAAGAGTTTGTTTGTACAGTGATCAACCAGAATAGAGTGGTTGTTCATATAGCAGTCAATGCCAAAGTAAGGAATGTAAAGAATAAAGTTTCACATTTTTCAGTTTATCGAGCAATGAGAAGAATTAACGGGATTCCCATCGCGTATCTTACGGCTATGAAACGCCCATATGTACTTAGTATAATATAATCACGTTGACTAGGCGTCATTATATAATGCTAAATTCCTTTGGCTTTGCTAGACTTATATCATAAAATAGTTGTGTATTCACTTAAGTAGGAAATTAGCCCTAAGTATGCACGTGATAATTGTTCGTAATTATATCGAAAATTAAGGGGTGTTACAAAAGATGACAACGCACAATTGAGCCTACACGTACTTTAAGATGTTATGTAGGGTTAGGTGAAGAAATTGTTGAACAAACATTTGAGGTGTGTTTGTCTTCCATCACCCTGCTCTAGAGCTGCCGGACTATGGTATATAATTTGAGGATTTAACTAACTAACTTTGCATAATTTGACTGCTTTTTAAGTATCATTTATATTTATATTATATTTGAAATTGCGCACGATACATGTTTTCTTGTATCCCTTTTAAATATCGAACCCAGGTCATCATGATTAAATGATGACAAATGATTTTATAATTACCGCTTTACAATTTTCGTGCAATAAGGGTCTCCGACATAATGCTACAAAGAGTGACATATCATCAGAATGTTGTTATTTTAAATCACTTGGAACAATGTATGGATGTATGTAATGTAATGTTGCATATAATATATTAATCAATGAGTACACATATGAGATGCGTACGTGATTTAACCGGGTATGTTTTTTTTTTATTCTTTTCCTAGCCACCCTCAACTTGTTTACTTTCAAACCTAAAACCTCTTATAAGAATATCGAAAGATTTTGTCACTAGATCATATAGGTTTTATTTCAACAGTTTTGTATCCCATTAAGATCTTATCGAAATTCAGAATATTTATTTAAATCATTAAAAGCTTAATTCAAAATATTTGATTAAAAGTACATAATTCAACATAATTGTGAATTTGTGATTTGCTTAAATATTATCTTCCTCTATGTGCTTTTTGAAACACTTGCCATAATTCTATAATAAAAAAAGAACATACATAAGAGTTTATAACCAAGTTAACTCAATTATGGGCTTAAATGGGCTATGCAATGTCCCCTGAAACTCACAATGTGGTAGCAAAAAACATTGAGCATTTGTTATACAAATACGAAAATGCGGAGTAGAATGTGACTTCGTAAGTATATCATAAGCTTGTATAGTAGGAGAACAAATGGCAAATAAATGGTGTAAATATATCATAAACATGTATAGTAGAAAAATATATTGAATACACAAGTCAACTTTCTAAATGCTTAGGTGTCAAATTATTAGAAGATCATGTGGAAGACAAATGGCAAATAAATGGTGCCAAGATGAAGGTGATAACAAGTGAAGTGTCAATCAATCTCAATGTCGTTGGTCTGTTCATGAAAATTCAAATTATATACAATCTGAATAGCACTCTTATTGTCATAATATAATGGAGTGGGATGATGCATGTTGATGCCCATAGCTGCAAGTAACCATCGTATCCAAACAATTTCACAAGGGATATTCGAATTATGTAGATGACATAGAAGTGGAAATTTTTTTCTTACTCCCCCACGTAATTAGCGAATCACCCAGAAAAACACAAAATCCAGTAGATTTACGATCATTAGAGTTGTCATCCCAATTAGTATCACAATAGGCATGCCACTCTAAAGAATACATAGAAGGAAACAATGATGTTTAAAATACATGAATATACCGTAGAACATCAGTTCAGTGAACTGTAGTAGGGGAAGCGCAAACTGCCTAACAACAAGAACTGCATGAGCAATATCCAGAGGAGTCACTGTATAAAGCAAACTTCCAATAATAGTACGATATAAACTAGCATCTAGCAAAGGAAGACCATCCGAAGGAGTGTGATGCAGAGAATGCTTTCGGCCTTTGACTTAGTCGTTGTTTTCTCGGTTAACATGTGAAGTCAAAATTCGTAACGATTCGAATATTGAAGGGCCATAAACGACAAATTTTAAATGTCATATTTATCATTTATATTTAGTATTTATATAGTTTTAATTATTAATATTTTTTTTGAAAGGCGAATTATTAGTATATTTAATCTTTTGGAAAAGACTTATCTTTTTCTCTAAGTTAGGGTTAGGATCTATATAAATATTCTAGTTGCTAGTAGTTGAAGATGAATTATTGAAAAGAGAGAGTGATTCTCGAGAAGTTCCATTTTAGGGCACCCGTTTAGGGTTTATTGAATTTCCATTCGTTGTATATTGTGTGATTTCTTCGATTCACAAATACCACATCATCATTTGGTATCAGAGCATAGGTTCAGGAGAAGAAATCGCACAATCAAAAGAATCTAATCGAAGAAAATTAAAAATTCCATTCAAATTCGTCATACTTTGTGCAGCTGTGAGAGAATCGACATCACATATTCGTTAACCGTTGGATCATTGTGATTTTTGGATATGTGGTTGAGAACACATAGCCACACAATCTGACCATTAGGATTTTTAATTTGGTTTTTGTACAAGGAGATATAAGTTTCCGAAGTTGTTGTAGATTTCTAGACCGAATATGTTTTGACTTTGGTAATCGTAGATTCGCCTGAAGAGGTAACGATATAACCAACCACCGATAAGCATGTGTGTTGGAGGATGAAGACCCCATAAAAAAATGGAGGAACTTAAGATGGATTCCAATAACGAGCCAACCGTAGAGTCGCCGAATGCAGCAACAGAACTGTGAGTTAGGATCAAGTCCCCGGATGATTTTATCAGATGTTTGAACAAGATGGATCGTGATTCTATTTGGAGGAGCCGTGTTAAGGAAAACTAAGGGGAATTAGAATTCAGAGTTCGAGACTTGGAAAGGCAAGACTCGAGGACGAGTCTTTTCCAAGAGGGGGAGAATGATGCAGAGAGTTCCTTCGGCCTCCAACTCCTTTGACTTAGCATCGTTTCCTCGGTTAACATGTGAAGTCAAACTTTGTAACGATTCGAATATCGAAGGGTCATAAATGAAAATTTTAA
The DNA here is from genome assembly GCA_963422505.1 of Pseudognaphalium luteoalbum. Taxonomy (NCBI): domain Eukaryota; kingdom Viridiplantae; phylum Streptophyta; class Magnoliopsida; order Asterales; family Asteraceae; genus Pseudognaphalium; species Pseudognaphalium luteoalbum. Next base: position 83,385,549 of record OY730192.1, on the reverse strand, counting down.
AATGTCATATTTATCATTTATATTTAGTATTTAGATTGTTTTAATTATTAGTATATTTTATCTTTTGGGAAAAAGATTTATCTTTTCCTCAAGTTAGGGTTAGGATCTATATAAGTATTCTAGTTGTCAGGGTTAATGTTAAGCGAAGATGAATTATCGAAAAGAGAGAGTGATTTTCGAGAAGTCCCATTTTAGGGCACCCGTTTAGGGTTTATTGAATTTCCGTTCGTTGTTTATTGTGTGATTTCTTCCATTCACAAACACTACGTCATTAGAGTGTATTTCGCATTGACCTCAAGAGGAGTATCAACTCATTGAGACATACATGACCTAATAAATCAACAATATACTTTGACAAGGATATAAGTTTCAAGAAAAGATGCAACTTCAATAACCTAAAAGTTACATAGCAACCCCAAATCTTTGTAAGGTCCATTATCTAGGATCGATAACAAGGTTATCAGTAGGTATTCATGTGCGGAATCCCTGAATACAAGTTATACGAAAATCATAAGTGTGTAAACGACAATAACACTAAGTAATCCTCTCATATCGCCTTATATTGATTATAAACTTTGAGTACAATCAACCCTAAGACCATACATAGATTGTGAGTTCATTCGTATCTCTACCAAAAACTAACTGAAACCCCAACGAAAGTAAACATATAAATTACATCAAGTTCACCTTGGCTAGGCTGGGTGAACTTACTTAAGTTCGCTAGCCAAATACATGCATATATGTTCGTTAGATATACAAGTTTGCTACATTACAAACAATTACATATTATATGCTAAGTACAATCTAGAATCCGATTGTCAAATGAGATGTACGAATGGACTCCCCATTGACAATTGCTTCTAGATGTCTTCTTAAAACTCTTATGTAAACTTCACTTGTAGAGGTCACTCCCAACATGTAAAGCTTACTTCACACACAAATCAACAATATAATGATATTATTGACCTTATTGTCTCCAATGGTCAAAGTACATAATCTTCTTCTCATGACGCTTTAGTAGAACATTCTTTGATAAGTTCATTAGGTGTATATAGTCATACACACTTAATATGTCTTGAGGCATTTTCTTTCAACGGAACTTGCTTTAAGCATTTCAGCGGCTTGTACTTCATTTACATCCAATATTTTCCTGTTCTCGGATCTATTATTGTCTTATCAGCAACTCTCTTACCTCATCTTGCCTTCAAACTTTCAAACTTGTTAGATCTTTTTTCTTTTCTTATAAATTTTGCGACATAGCTTGCGAAAGGATCATCTCTCAAGTTGATTATCTACATACGAGCTAATTAAGTCTTTTATTTCACACATCAGTAAAGAATTAAAAACCCTTAAGCTCCTCTTCAGATATTGAAGTCCATCAAATATTTTTATCACGAATAACTTTGAATCACTATTGTAATGCCAACAAATAATTCCGTTTCGCGGTTCTTCCTTTTCAGTAATATCATAAGTCTTAATATAGCGTACTTTCTCCTTTTCAAACTTTCTAAAACATAATTTCTTCATCTCTTCAGCAGTAAGATCTTTGACTTGATCCTATGACTGATCTTCCTTAGAATCTGTATCTACTGCTGTACCATTGTCAGATAAGTCAATAAAATGTTCACCAACCTCATTCTGAACAACTATATCGATCTTTGGCTGATTAAACATCACATTCTCATCAACATCAGCATCAATATCTTTTACAATCTCATCATCAGACTTCCAATCAACAACTTCTGGAGCAAAAAACTCTTCTTCTTCTTCCAATTCTTCATCCGCATCATAACTGTCAGAGATTTCCAATTCATCATCGATTCTAGTTAGCACTTCAATCTACTATGTAGTCTGAGTTGTTTCCTAATTCCTAGTAGCTGCAGTAGTTAACTCCCCCTCAAGTGCAGCAGGCATACCAGATTTTTTTGAGGGACCTGGGAGCTCACTATCCTTTGGTGCATTGGGATCATCACGTTTATCCTCCCTTCTTCTATCTGTCAGATCATCTCCTTTGCATCCTAATATCTCCCCCTGAGCTGGTTGGTTCTTCATCGAATCAGAAATAATTTGTTAGTACTAACAATTTCAAAGTAGTAAAAACCAAGCAGTAGTATTTGATGTAGCAGCAGAAACTATGACTTAGCAGCACAAACATAGCTTATCTTTGTCTTCTAAATAACAAGAGTTTGGCTTTATCATTTATACCATTGACGTCAATCACCGGTCATTGAGTTGGTCGGCAAATACTCACCCAACAATAAGTTGAATAATGTATGTAAAAACATGAATTTTTTATTTTACATCAAAATTCTTAGAAATAATTTAACAACTACGTTTCTTAATTTTTAGAGTTTTATGAATATTTCATATAAATATTTAATTTTTTATCAAATAAAGTTAGGGGTAAGCATTCATACCCGAATCCCGATCCCTGATATTGCGTAAAAAGTCACATTTTTACTATCGATATCTCTCTCATTCTGGAACAATACTTGGAAAATAAACTCAAATAATGTTCAAATCAATGAAACTTTGTCAAGAAGGTCAAAATAGAGTTGCACGAGAAAAATCAAGCAAAACGGACGAAAAACGAAGATTCTACACACGTTTGAAGATTCGAAACATCAAGACAAGATTTAAAGGCAAAAGTACCCATCACTGAGATTTCTCTTATCCAAGATATGCATTTTAAAAATACGAATCTAACAGAAGAAGAATCAACAAAAACGGATGAAGAATGAAGATTCTACGTACGCCGGAAGATTCAAATGATTCGAACGAGACATCCAAAGATCGGAGACATATTTTGGGATTTCTTTTCATGAAAGTCTTCGTTTTTGAAAAACGAATCCAACGCAAACGGACGCATAATGAAGGAGATACGCACGGATCAAGAAACGAGGCGAAAGACGGCGAACCGGGGCGGGGGAGAGGCAGCCGCCTCCGGCCACCACCCCACCGCCACCAGCCACCATGGTGGCAGTGCCAGCAGGCCTGCCCCTGTCTCCCGTGCGCTTTTTCATCCTCGCCCGTACTCGCAGGGTACATGTGCTAGGCCTTTTCCGCAACTCTAGGGTACACATGCTAGACCTTTACGCGCTTTAGGGTACATGTGCTTGCAACTTTCCCACATTTTGCTAACATTGCCTCAAGTTGCTAGAATGCAACAACTTTCCCCTCTAAATAGGGAGCTCATAGTTCATTTGAAGAAAAACCTTTTTCATACACCAATACACCATCACACACCTCAAAATACATTTTCACACATCTTTTCACCTTTCATATCTTTCTCATTTTTATAGTTTTACATTCTAAATTAGTATAAGTTTAGGAAGTGTTATTAGAATAAAATGAAAGCAAGGAACGTGCTTGTAATCTTTGGTGTAAGCTTGGAGTTATTCTTATTAATTCAAGTCTATTCCTTCTCGCGCATTTACATCGGTTATTTAAATCATTATCTATCTTAATTAAATATGTATACTTTAATTATGCTAGAGATAGTTTGTACCATGATTAGCGAGTAGATTACCATTGTATTTGTTGTGATGTAATTAGCATAAATAATTATAGGATGACCTTAAATATGTCGTGAAGTAATATGACGACCCCTATTCGACTGTTTACCTAATAAAGTACTGGAAACGCTGTTATGCGGAGTACAAATGTATGGAAGTCGGTAAATGACCGAAGGTAGTTGTACTATGGATCGACATTATAAAAATGGAAACTTTATGAATGGACTTATCTTGTGATTTTAAACATAAAACTTATATTCGCCTTTTGATTAACAAACGTGATTGTAACCTTGTAAAGAGGAGTCGCGAACCTTAATACTTGCTCAATAATTATCTGTGTCAAAACTACGGTTTAATTGTAACGTAATGCAATCATCATAAAATGCAATGTGATTACGTGGAATTGCCATGAGTATAGTACACCTCCAATCACAATGTACTTATCATGAAAACATTTCGAAATAATTAAATTCACAACGGAAACATCGGTAAACAATTAAATACGTTGTGAACTGCTGTAGTATTTTCCGATATGGTCTGGGTTTAACTTTATGCAAAAGCCGCCAACATTTTCATTAGATTAGTTTAGATTAGATTAGAGTAGGTAGGCTATAGGCTAAATAACCATTTACAAAAACCTAGGGATTTGTTAATTGTATTAAGAAAGGCAAGTTTAAATCCAATTTAAAATGATATATTTCTTTAAACCGTGAAACCTAAAGTGAGGTACGCAAGAAACCTAAACACTTTCCCTCGCTTACCGTGCTTGAGTTTCACTAATAGGAATTAATCAAATAAGTCCAAACATATTTTTTAAGTTAGTTGTTTGCCGGATTTGTAATCTTTATGGTATTAAGAACGGTTAGACTTGTTATGGACTTGCTACTCTGTTCCTTCACCCATGAGCGAATGCGTTCAATAATAAGGGCCACTGACTCCCTCGTAGGAGAGTGTGAAGAGTTGAGCATTGTCTGTCTGATCAGAATCATGATACCCTGGTTCCTCGTGACATATCAGTTGATAACCGATTGATAAGGATCTACGAGTTATACCATAAGCTATCGAATCTAGTAAACATTCCCAATTTAGATAAACGTTTCCTCTGAAAAGCCACCATCCCATATTATGAGCTAATGACATCACAACAAATACTACTTTCCATCATCAGATTTATTATTATCTTTTATTTGCTTTATTTAATCTATTTAGTTGACTGAACCAAAACCCCCAACGCACTTTTATAAAAACCTATACTAGAAAGTAACGATTGATTGGATCACCTCCGTTTCGATTCAGTTTCTCTTTAAGAACGACTCTAGGTCATACTTACCATCTACTAGCCTTTTGTTCAGTAGTAATAAGTCACGCTTAGACCCCAACATTTACAAATTTAAAACACCCACCGATAGGCGTTGTGATCACTCGCGTTTGCGATGGTCGGAACCCCATCAATCCCGTACCTGTACCTTACCGAACCTGTACCGTACCCCATTAAACAGTCTGGTATTCGGAACTCACTTTAGGGCCAAAAAGATAACCGGTTCTGTACCGGTATTTTAGCACTTTTCCCGATTTGGTACCAATTCCAAAATATACATGTTTTTCTTTGTTATGATTCCGTAGGTTCTTTCTATATTTTAGAAATATTTATTTGAAACCTCAATTTTAAAATCATATGATATGATATGTCTATGAATATAAATATGAATTTTTGTGGATAATTAAGAAGTACAAAATAGAGTTAGACGCTCGCGTATGAATAAAATGGTAAAATTATAGAAGTCTAGCTAGTACTCTTTGTTAAACAAAAAATCACGATTCTAGCACCCTAGTTAAATCGAATCCCAAACATATAAAGGTAAATATTATGACTTGTGTCATTACCAAATCACTTAACACGGTATAATAACATCATTGTATATATTTGTTATGCTTCTTCAATATCCATCTATGTCATTTAATGATATTTTTATTTATTTGAGATTCATTAATATTTATCTTCTTTAATTTTTATCGAGTAAAAAATATGTACATAGGTTTACTTATTATTCTGCTATTTTTTGGTACAAAAGCGGTATAGTACCACTTTTACCCGTACCGGTACTGGTACCGTACAGCTTTAAACGGTCCGGTACTTGGTACTCACTTTAGGGTCAAAAAATAGTTTTGCTGAGTTTCATTTCCTTTGTAATTACGCGAACCCAGAGATTTTCCAAGATCGTGTAATTGTGAAGGAAATCACATCAATCCATTTTTATGTCTATTTACGTGATCCTAAGCCCTTGGTTGGATCGCGTAACTTCAAATAAACTGTAATTAGAAAGTTTTAAGTGATATTATGCGATCTGGATATGCATGTAGCTTCGTGTATGCCCTAACAAGTCGCGTTTACGTATATTTTGTGTTATAAACTCTAAATTGAAGTATAAAAAAAGTCCATGTTTTCAGGGCATTTCATTTCATGATCCGTATCAGGTTTCTAATACACCCTTCTTTCAACTTACAACAAAACAATTCCATGATCCAAAACTTTAAGTGTCAAATCATACTTTTTATATTAATAACAAAAGGCGTAGTTTCATATCTAGAGCATGATTCAAAACAGGGCTGGCAATGGGCGAGAAAAAACCCACGACCCGTGGGTACCCGCCCATCGTGGTTTGGTAAAACCGCAAAAATTTCATCCGCGGGTGGGTTATGGGTATGAACTTTAACCGTTGGTGGGTCGCGGGCGGGTGATGGGTATAGACTTTTACCTGCGGGCAAACCTGACCCGCGAACATACAAAACACATTATAGTTATCCTCAAGTGAATTTGTATAACTTATCATATATATATATATATATATATATATATATATATATATGTGTGTGTGTGTGTGTGTGTGTGTGTGTGTATCTAATGATTAATTTATCAGTATATAATGAAACTACAAATACAAAGACTAAATAGCATATTATTAATGTTTTGAATAGAAAATTTATAAAATTCTCAAGAAAAAAATATCAAACAAATTGATGATTATCGAACTAATAGTTCGCATGTCTTAAATTTTAACAATTTAAATCGTTTAAAATTACGATCCCTTGATTTGAACATGTTTTAAAACATTTTTTAGAATGAAATATGTAAAATATTTTGATATTTAATAAAATATTTTTATTATTTAAAACCCGTTGGTTACCCTCGACCCACAGATACCCGTGGGTCATGGGTATGGGTGTAAAAATAAACCTGGTAGTGGGTATCCGCGGGTTCGCGGGTCAAGAAAAACCCACTCAGGTGGGTGATGGGTTTGGCATATCCGTAACCACGACCCGCGGGTGCCATCCCCAATTCAAAAGGGATCATACTTGTTACCGAACAAAGCAACAAGTCTACCATTAGCTTCCAACGGGCTTCTTGCCCAAGTCTCCCCTTGTCCCACTTTTCTCACCTACAACATTTTTCTTAGTAAGTAATGGAAGCAACGAAACATAACATCATCCAAAATTTAAGGATGCTCAACAATCTAACCATGTTAATTCAAAAGAATTAACACATCTACCAAGCTAATTGTGACACCTATCAAAATTAGGACAAGTTTTGTACCTAACTACGATATAATTACAAGTATTTAGTCCTATGTTAGGCTAAATATCCCTGACACTTTGTATATATAAATATACATGTACGCGATTAACTATAATCGTACAAAAACAAACCGGATGGAAATCTGATGGGTCCCGAACAGTCGTATGAAGACGACGTACGGAACGCAGTCGGTTTGTTTTAAATTTATATTTGCTGGGGTCTAAGTATGACTTACTAATACTGAACCAAAGGCTAGTAGATGGTAAGTATGACCTAGGGTCGTTCTTAAAGAGAAACTGAATTGAAACGAAGGTGATCCAATCAATCTTTCTTTTCTAGTAAAGGTTTTAAAAGAGTGTGTTGGGGGTTTTGGTTCAGTTAACTAAGTAAACTAAATAAAGCGAATAAAATGCAATAATAAATCAGATAATAAAAGTAGTATTTGTTGTGAGTTCGTTAGCTAATAATGTGGGATGATGACTCTTATAGGAGGACGATTATCTAAATTGGGAATGTCTAGTGGATTCAATACCCAGTGGTATAACCAATAAATTCCCTATTAGTCGGTTATCAACTAATATGTCACGAGGAACTAAGGTGTCATGATTCTGATCAGACAGACGATGCTTAACTCTTCACACTCTCCTGTGAGGGAGTCAGTGACCCGTATTATTGAATGTATTCGCTCGTGGGTGAAGGAATAGAGTAGCAAGTCATTAGCAAGTCTAACCGTTCTTAATACCAAAAAGATTTCAAATCCATTAAACAACTAACTTAGAATTTATGTTTGGAGTTATTAACCAATTCTTATTAATGAAACTTAAGAATGATAAGCAGGGGAAAACGTTCAGGTTTCTTGCGTATCTTACTTTTGGTTTCGTATTTTAAGGAAAGGATATCAGTGTAACTTAGATTCCAAACTTGCCTTTCTCATTACAATTAACAAATCCCTAGATTTTCGTAAATGGTTATTTAGCCTGTAGCCTACCTACTATAATCTAATCTAAATTAACTAATCTAATTAAAATAGTAATTAAAATGATGACGGCTTTTTGCATAAAGTTAAACCCAGACCATGTCGGAAAATGCTATGGTGATTCACAGTGTATTTAATCATTTACCGATGTTTCCATTGTGAATTTAATTGCTTCGCCATGTTTACATGATAAGTACATTGTGATCGAAAGTGTACAATACTCATGGAAAGTTCTCGTAATCACATTGCATTTTATGATGCTCGCATGATGTTACAGTTAAAAACATAGTTTTTACACAGATAACTATTGACCAAGTATCAAGGTTCGCGACTCCTCTTTACAAGGTTACAATCACGTTTGTTAATCGAAAGGCTAATATAAGTTTTAGGTTTAAAATCATAAGATAAGTCCATTCATAAAGTTTCTGTTTTATAATGTCGATCCATAATACAACTACCTTCGGTCGTTACCGACTTCCATACGTATGTACTTTGCTTAAAAGCATTTCCAGCACTATACCGAGTAAACAGTCGAATAGGGGCCATCATATTATTTCACGACATATTTAAAGTCATCCCACAATTATATATGCTATCTACATCACAACAAACACAATAGTAATCTACTCGCTAATCATGGTACAAACTAATTCTAACATAATTAAAGCAAACATATTTAATTAAGATAGAATAGGATAGAAAGAATCCGGATTAAAATGCGAGAAGGAATAGACTTGAATTAATAAGCGTAACTCCAAGCTCCAAGCGTACACCAAAGATTACATAATGTTCCCTAGCTTTTGTTCTACTTTAAACAAGCTCCCTAACTAGCCTAATACTAATTTTGAAGTAAGAAAATAGAATGAGAAAGTAAAGAGAGAATTATGCCTAATGCATATATGGGACATTTTCAAATGGAAGCCTTGGGGATCTATTTATAGGGAAAATGTGGCTCACGTTAGCATCCCTAGGCTCACATTAGAAAAAGAGTGAAAGGTGGTGCACCGGGTACGGAAAAGTAGCGAAAGGTGGTGCACCGGGTACGGAAAAGTAGCGAAAGGTGGTGCACCGGGTACACGCAAGGACGGAAAAGAGTAAAAGAGACGGGGGGAGGGAGGGCAGCACCGCCCACCACCAGGCCGGTGGCAGATGGTGGCTGGCCGGCGGCGGCTGGCTGCGACCCGTCCCGGTCCGTCGTCTTACGCTGCGTTGCTTAATTCGTGCGTATCTTTTTCGTTATGCGTCCGTTTACGTTGATTCTTTTTGCGTTGGATTTGTAATTCAAAAACGAAGACTTTTATGTAAAGATATCCCAAAATATGTCTCTATCTCCATATATTGCGTACGAATCATTTGGATCTTCCGGCGGGCGTAGAATCTTCATTCTTTATCCGTTTTTGTTGATTCTTCTTCTGTTGGATTCGTAATTTGAAAACGGACATCTTGGATAAGATGGATGTCGATGATGGGCACGTTTGTCTTGAAATCTCATTTTGATGCCTTGAATCTTCAAACGTGTGTGGAATCTTCGTTTTTCATCCGTTTTGCTTGATTTTTATCGTGCGACCTTGTTTTAACCATCTTGGCATAATATCATTGATTTGTATTATTTTTGAGTTTAAAATGCCAAGAATCGTTCTAGAATGAGAAAGATATCGGTAGTAAAAACATGACTTTTTACACGATATCAAGTATCCCACACTTAGAACTTCGTTTGTCCTCAAGTAAACTCGAATTTCAAACATGGTTAAAAATAAGCAGATAATGAAATAATTTAGGGTAGAACTTTTTACTAAGGGGGTTTTGAAAAAAATAAAATATTCGTTCATTGAAAAAGCAGGGTTGTAATCTTTGGGGGCATGCTTTTTGATCTTTGATCTTGGATACATGACTAGGCGATGCTTTCCAGGTGGTCACTCAACTCACTCAAAGTGTTTAGGGTTTCCTATTCTAATATTATCAATCACTTAGAACGCCAGTCATGTATCGTTTATCGTCATAGGCTTGATCGATAATCAAATCGTTACCTTTTTGGTGAGTGCGAAGTCGATCTAGCCACAATCATTCTAGGGGAAGTGATGTAGGGTTTTTCGAAGCGGAGTGTTTATGGAATGAGAGGGGGGTTTGTTGGGTTTTTGATGGGTTTCATTTGTTGAAGTTGGAATTTTTTGGGAGGATTGACGCCTTTTTGGTGTTTGCAGAAGGAGTCTTTTTCTCCTATTGATTTCCTTTTCTTCGGGTTTTTTCTTTCTTGAACTTCTTTTTTTATCGACGTCGTCTCCTTGCGATTTCTCTCCTTTCATCTTTGGAACTTTGTTTTAAAGTGTGGGGGATGCTTTGGATAAAGTAGGGGTAACGTATCTGTTTTTCTTGGGTGTATGGGTGTACGGGTATACGGATGGGTTTAAGAATGATGTGAGTCAATCTCCTTTTCACTAACCAATCTGGATTCGAAATGCATAACAGGAGCAAGTTCTGATTCTAAACGCATACATCAGCACACTAAAGAATCAAAAAAGTGAAGCATTAAAAGTGAATGCTTTTTATATGGCTCAAGATACCTCACGAATCGAAAGTTGGGATGTTGTGTGCCTAGTCATGCGATGCTCTTTATGGGATTACTAAACTCATTTTTCAAAAGAATTTGTATTTTATTCGTCCTTCTTCCTCAAAGTAAATCGTTCTTCGTCTAAAATTTTCATTTTCAACATATTCGTAATTCAATTTTTGAAAATTTTTGTTTACTTTTTTGGAGAAGCATGGTCTTAAAGAGCAACGACTTAGAATCAAGCATATATCATTATCCATTTTATAGTAGTGTAACTACTACTATCCCACACTTAAAGGAACATCATCCTCGATGTTTATCTAAGCTCTAACTGGGGTGAAAATCCCACACTTAGTAATTTAAACATCTAAGACATATTCTTTTAGCGGTGTGTTTTGGGTTTGAATACCACACTTAGTGAAAAGCATAATAGACATGGTATATTTAAACAAATGAAAGAGACGGTATAGAAGTACTCCCCGGTGGTTGCAGTGTCCTTGGGTTGCATGTGCCGGATTCCGTCTTCCTTGGTGCATTCTTGATCAAGTCTTCTTGTGATTGGTCTCGTAGGTGTGAACACGTCGGATATACTATTCTTCTGGTGTTGATATTTTCTTGCAGGATGGAGCATGCTTTGTATGATCCGAGTGTGAAAGATAGTCGAAGATTTCATCATTTCTTGGAAAGTAAAATTGCATAAATGTAAAAACACGGGTTGCCTCCCGAGAAGCGCTCTTTTGAAGTCGAGAGATCGACTTAGTTCTTTCTTCTTCAGATGATGCTGGATGTGTCCGTGGTGCTAGAGTGGTCACTGTGGTTCCTAGGTAGGGCGTATCGTGGAGGAAAGTATTGCAGAAACTGTTCTATCATGTCAGTAATGAGAGTTGGCGGAGTGGTGGATTCCATTCTGAAGCTTTTGAAGTGATCAGTGGCTAATCTATCGAGGATTGCCATCCCATAGCTGATGTATCGAACTGCCCTTGTGACTGGTCTGTTAGGGTCGATTCGAGTGCAGGTGTGAGTTTGAACAATTTCACGCTGTGGGTGGTTTCTGCCTATTGAGGTGATTAAAGCCATGAATTCAGTCTTTACTTCTTCAAAATCATTGGCCAATGGGTCTCCTCCGAAGGATCTAGTGGATTGGCATACTTGTCTGATGAGTTGATATTGTTCGCGGTTGAAGGGAAAATCCGAGTCAGTGAAGACGTAGATTAACTTGCTGAATATTTTGCGGTATCTGTTGCGGTAAGCGTCAATTTCTATGTCTTCTTCCTCATACATTCCATGCAGTTGAGTCGTAACATAAGTTGCTAAGTTGATTTGTGACAGGTGCGGAATGAATCTAGGCACTTCGCGAATTTCTTCATCATATGCTGCTTGATTTAGTTCATCAACTATTAGTTCGACGTGATGACCAATAGTGGAGTGGATGACGATCCTGAAGTATTCTGAAGTTGTGAGATGTTCTCCAGTTTCGATGAGATCTAGAAGGGTTCTAAGATCTCCCACCATTCTTATGTCAGCATAATTCTGCGGATTCCAAGTACCTCTTTCAAGATGGGTTTTCATTGATGCAAGTATAGCCTTCTGACTTGATGAGTAGGGAAAAGCTGATCCGGCTAAGGCACAATATACTTTTTGGTATATTTGCCTTTGGTTGCTGCAGAACTCGACTTCTCCCATTGGGTAGTCTGGCCTTTCTGGCTGTTGAGCTTCTCTGGTGACTTGTTCTTGAAGGGAATCGGAGAACTCTTGGATATGTCTGAGCAAAGTTTGGGGCACTGGTTCTCCATAATTGGCGAGATATGAATCGTATTCTTGTTCAATCTGCCTTATCAGGTGTCTCTGAGTAGTGTTGTAGTCATTGGTTGACTCTTTGATAGCCTCTACAATGATGCGCACATCGGTGTATTCATCAATTAGTTCAATCATATCTTGGTGAGTATCTATGAGCGGAATCTCTAATCTCTCAGCTGTGATGATGGGGGAATTTGGTGGAGCAAGAGGGGTTTTTGGAATAGAGCGTTCATCGATAGTGACGTCAATAAAATCACCGTCAAATTTGACACACTTGTAGTCTGAATCTTTGTCTCATGAATCTGGGAATTGGTGGAATTCTTCATCCGAGGGTGTATTGTTGAAAGGTTGAGTACTATCGATTTCGATGGTTCTGACTTCCGTGATGGTGTCTTGAAGGTTTTCTTCAACGAAGCTTCCTGGTTTTCATGCCTTATATGCAGAAATTCTTTGTAGGAGTTTAGCATATAGGTCTGGGTGCTGTGATGATCGGAGTTCTTCTTCAAAAGTATCTATGTCTCGGAGTCGGGTTCTGGTAAAGGGTTTTGATGGATCGAGATAAGAGTCGAGAATGTTTCCCATTCTTTTGAGATGAGTGGATCTGAGCTCTTGGTGGATGACTCCATAATCAAAGGATTCTTCTGATGAAGTGTAGTCTTTGCAGTCTTGTATTCTTTTGACTTCAGCCATCTATGGTGAATCAGCTTACCTTCATCTTCCTCTTCTTCTTCCTCGATTTCTTCCTCCTCCTCAGTTTCTTCTTCCTCTTCTTCAGGTTCTTCCTCTACTTCTTCATATTCTTCCTCTGCTTCTGGTTCATACTCAGAATCAGAGATGAAAACTGATGATTGAGTGAAATGTTGCTCTTCCTCTGGTTCTGATTCGTCACCGGAATAAATTTTGCCTGTTGATATAGCATAACATTCTTCTTCTTCTGGGGTGCATTCTGGTTGGTCGATCTTGTAAGTAATGCTTTCACCATGTGATCGTAATACAATTGTGTGGTTATACACATCAATTACTGCTCTAGCTGTGTTCATGAATGGTCTTCCAAGGATAATCGGTATGTTTATGTCCTCGTGGATATCCATTACCACGAAATCCGTTGGAAAGAAAAATTTGTTAACTTGAACTAGAACGTTCTCAACTATTCCTTTTGGGTATCTAACAGATTGATCAGCTAGTTGGACGGTCATCTTAGTGGGTTTCAAGTTTTCAAGTTCCAGCCTCTTAAACAGGGAGGAAGGCATAAGGTTAATGCTGGCTCCTAAGTCGGCTAAGGCGCTTATTTCTCCAGATTGGTAAATAGAACAAGGGAGTGTAAATCTACCAGTGTCTCCTAGTTTTTCGGGAAGGCTATTCTGAAGTAGGGCTGAGGTTTCAGAACTAAGGGAAATATTGTTTAGTTCGGGCAGTTTATCCTTAGTGGATAGCAATTTCCTAATGTACTTATTACGACCGGGAACTCTAGACATGGTATCAAGGAATTTTCCATCTAGCTTAAAGGATGATAATTTCTTGGGTTGAGCTTTAAGTCTAGCGGGGTAAGGGATCCTAACCTCTTTGTTTATGATCGGAGTGGTTTCCACAGCTGGTATCTTGATTTTTGGTTCTTCCTCTTTTACTAGAACAACAGCTGGTGGTGTAGTAGATGCTTCCTCGGTGGCAGCAAGTTGCTTTGCTTCCTCAACATGTGGGTTGTGAACCGTGTTGCTAGGCAAGCCTCCTATGGGTCTGTTATCAAGACGTTGTGCCAATTGTCCAATCTGAGCTTCCAAATTCTTTAGCACAACCAGTTGATTTCTCATAAAGAGGTCGACTTGGTCTTGTCTGGCGGATGTCTTTTGGTTGAGCATGTGTTGACCTTGCATGAACTGGGTGAAGGCGTCATCTGAACTTGAAGCTGGGGCATTTGTCTTTGCGGGTTGTTCAGGGGTTTGGTTTGTGTCGGAAGTTGGTGCAGGAAGTGCGAGGGGTTGGTTATAAGAAGGTTGTGATTGTTGTGGGTAAGGTGGGTATCTAGGTGGGTATCGGGGTTGGTATGGTGGTTGGTTATTTCTTGGTTGGAATGGAGGTCCTCTAGGTTTGTTGTTGTTTTGATTGAAGCCGGGTGGAAAATTTTGTTGTCGAGCAGGAAACTGAGCATAGTAGACGGTGCCATCTGCTTCTTCGTATTCAACTTGGTATTCACCAGGTGGTTGCGGGTTGGTGCAGTGTTGACGGACTTGCACTTGGTGTACTTGGTGCTTTTGTTTCTTAAGTTCTCCAAATTGTTTGACAAGTGAGTCCATTTTCTCGGTTAATACCTTAATTGCTTTGACTGAAATTGGATTTGATGCAACGAGAGGTGATGAAGATGTCGAGTGATCTCCAGAGTTCCAATCATGGTGATGCATAGTCATGTTCACTATTAGGTTCCATCCTTCTTCGTCGGTCTTTTCCATGAAGCTTCCTTGTGCGGCAGCGTCGAAGGTGGTTCGGTGGTTAGGGTCTAAACCATTATCGAAGGTACACAATTGTGCGGGTTTGTCGAGTCAGTGATTAGGGAATTTCTTCAAGGCTCCTTTGAATCGTTCCCATGCGGTGTATAATGACTCATCAAAAGCTTGGTGGAAATTCATGATGTCATTTTCCAAGTTTGATTTGTTTAGAAGGCGGAAAGTACTTGGTTAGAAACTTTGTCGCCATCACAATCCATGAAGGGATAGAGCCGGTCTCTAAACCTTCAAACCATGTTTGCGCATGATGTATGAGCGAATAAGGGAAAAGATATAAACGGATTGTGTCTTGACTAATTCCGTTTTGTTTGTAGGAGTTTGAAAGAGATATGAACTTGTGGAGTAGAGAGTTTGGATCATCACTGGGTAATCCATGGAATTGACAGTGGTTTTGGATTAGTTGGATGATGTGGTGCTTAAGCTCGAAAGATTGACCAGGGGTTTCAGGGTAGAGAATTGGTCCTCCTCTTCCTTCGATAGAGGGTTTACTGTTGTCAGCGAGAGTGATGCGTTCAGCCATTGCTTGTCTAAGTGCGGATTGCTTCTTTTCTCGTCGAATGGTGTGTATTATAAGTTCTGGATCAGGGAAATTAAACAGTGGTGAAGATCTAGGGGAACATGTCATACACTAAAAAGGAAAGACAAGAAAGTAAATACTTGTTTTTGTTTTTTTAGAAGGTTTTATCCTAAGGGTCTACTAGAATTGGGATTGGTTGGGCCTCTGTATCGGACAGTTAGTCTCCCCGGCGGCGGCGCCAAAAACTTGATATTTGCTGGGGTCTAAGTATGACTTACTAATACTGAACCAAAGGCTAGTAGATGGTAAGTATGACCTAGAGTCGTTCTTAAAGAGAAACTGAATTGAAACGGAGGTGATCCAATCAATCTTTCTTTTCTAGTAATGGTTTTAAAAGAGTGTGTGGGGGGTTTTGGTTCAGTTAACTAAGTAAACTAAATAAAGCGAATAAAATGTAATAATAAATCAGATAATAAAAGTAGTATTTGTTGTGAGTTCGTTAGCTAATAATGTGGGATGATGACTCTTATAGGAGGACGATTATCTAAATTGGGAATGTCTAGTGGATTCAATACCCAGTGGTATAACCAATAAATTCCCTATTAGTCGGTTATCAACTAATATGTCACGAGGAACTAAGGTGTCATGATTCTGATCAGACAGACGATGCTTAACTCTTCACACTCTCCTGTGAGGGAGTCAGTGACCCGTATTATTGAATGTATTCGCTCGTGGGTGAAGGAATAGAGTAGCAAGTTATTAGCAAGTCTAACCGTTCTTAATACCAAAAAGATTTCAAATCCATTAAATAACTAACTTAGAATTTATGTTTGGAGTTATTAACCAATTCTTATTAATGAAACTTAAGAGAGATAAGCAGGGGAAAACATTCAGGTTTCTTGCGTATCTTACTTTTGGTTTCGTATTTTAAGGAAAGGATATCAGTGTAACTTAGATTCTAAACTTGCCTTTCTCATTACAATTAAAAAATCCCTAGGTTTTCGTAAATGGTTATTTAGCCTGTAGCCTACCTACTCTAATCTAATCTAAATTAACTAATCTAATTAAAATGCTAATTAAAATGCTGACGGCTTTTTGCATAAAATTAAACCCAGACCATGTTGGAAAATGCTATGGTGATTCACGGTGTATTTAATTGTTTACTGATGTTTCCATTGTGAAATTAATTGCTTCGCCATGTTTACATGATAAGTACATTGTGATCGAAAGTGTACAATACTCATTGAAAGTCCACGTAATCACATTGCATTTTATGATGCTCGCATGACGTTACAGTTAAAAACATAGTTTTTACACAGATAACTATTGACCAAGTATCAAGGTTCGCGACTCCTCTTTACAAGGTTACAATCACGTTTGTTAATCGAAAGGCTTAATATAAGTTTTAGGTTTAAAATCATGAGATAAGTCCGTTCATAAAGTTTCCGTTTTATAATGTCGATCCATAATACAACTACCTTCGGTCGTTACCGACTTCCATACGTATGTACTTTGCTTAAAAGTATTTTCAGCACTATACCGAGTAAACAGTCGAATAGGGGCCGTCATATTATTTCACGACATAATTAAAGTCATCCCACAATTATATATGCTAACTACATCACAACAAATACAATAGTAATCTACTCACTAATCATGGCACAAACTAATTCTAGCATAATTAAAGCATACATATTTAATTAAGATAGAATAGGATAGAAAGAACCCGGATTAAAATGCGAGAAGGAATAGAATGAGAAATAATTCTAATTAATAAGCGTAACTCCAAGAGTACACCAAAGATTACAAAATGTTCCCTTGCTTTCATTCTACTTTAAATAAGCTCCCTAACTAGCCTAATACTAATTTTGAAGTAAAAAAATAGAATGAGAAAGTAAAGAGTGAATTATGCCTAATGCATATATGGGACATTTTCAAATGGAAGCCTTGGGGCTCTATTTATAGGGAAAATGTGGCTCACGTTAGCATCCCTAGGCTCATATTCGAAGAAGATTGAAAGGTGGTGCACCGGGTACGAAAAAGTGGCGAAAGGTGGTTCATCGGGTACGGAAAAGTAGCGAAAGGTGGTGCACCGCGTACGGAAAAGTAGCGAAAGGTGGTGCACCGGGTACACGCAAGGACGGAAAAGCGGAAAAGAGACGGGGGGAGGGAGGGCGGCACCGCCCACCACTAGGCCGGCGGCTGCTGGTGGCTGGACGGCGGCGGCTGGCTGTCATCTGTCCCGGTCCGTCGTCTTTCGCTGCGTTGCTTAATTCGTGTGTATCTTCTTCGTTATGCGTCCGTTTGCGTTGATTCTTTTTGCGTTGGATTCGTAATGCAAAAAAAAAGACTTTTATGTAAAGATATCCCAAAAATATGTCTCCTATCTATAGATATTGCGTACGAATCATTTGGATCTTCCGACGGGCGTAGAATCTTCATTATTTATCCGTTTTTGTTGATTCTTCTTCTGTTGGATTCGTAATTTGAAAACGAACATCTTGGATGAGATGGATGTTGATGATGGGCACTTTTTTCTTGAAATCTCATTTTGATGCCTTGAATCTTCAAACGTGTGTGGAATCTTCGTTTTTCATCCGTTTTGCTTGATTTTTATCGTGCAACCTTGTTTTGACCATCTTGGCATAATATCATTGATTTGTATTGTTTTTGAGTTTAAAATGCCAAGAATCGTTCTAGAATGAGAAAGATATCGGTGGTAAAAACATGACTTTTTACGCGATATCAAAATCCAACACTTCTAATACGGACGTTGGTAAATATCTTTTCTAAATAATATGAAAAAAATAAACATTATTTACTTTGGGTGATTTCAGTTATACCTAAAAAGTTATACATTTTGTGTAAAATGTATCGCACGCGACAAAAAATGCGCGAATCATGCCCGACAACCGAACAAAACCCTACAACATTTTAAATAACTTAAAATAAAGTATTTAAAATAATGCTTTCATTAAAAACTTCATGAATTAATTATTAACGAAACATATGTATGGAAACGTTACACGATTTAATAAACGAATAACACAACTAATGGGTAAATGACTACAATACGTAACGCGTAATTTGGGAACAATATTTAAACACCTACGTGGGGTTTGACCCCCCCTGAAAAATCTGCAGCCCCATGCCCCCATGTGAACCCCTCACCTTTCCTTTTATAACTTACACACTCAAAGCTTCATCATTACCATTTCCATCCACTCTTTCACATTTTCACTCTCCATATCTCTCTCTCTCTCTCTCCAAGAACGACCCCTCTCTCTCTCCTTTACTGATTTCCAAATCAAGAACAACCCCCACACCACCATTCAACCACCATTGAGCCACCATCGGCCGCCATGTCGGAAAACAAGAAAACGCAAGGAAACGAGCCCCTTACTCTCTCCTTCTCCTTCTCGGTTGAACAATAGTTGTAAGCACTTCAAAAGTCCTTCATAATACTTTTATTATGTTTATTATCAGGATTATATGCTCATTTAACCATTATATGTCCAAAACATAAGCCGAAATGCATTTTAAAACTCGAAATCCTAAGGTTAACTTTCTGTCCAGATTTTGTAAACTTTATTATTATGAAATGTACTTTCTAAACGTCTCATTTAGAGGTCCTTTGTTGTAACTTTGTGCAATGATTATTGATTAGTCGCACCCCAACTAGATTCGCTTCTGCAAACATGGGGGTGCGACATATTGGTGTCAGAGCCTAAGGTCATAGCGAACTAGGATTGCATTAATGACCTAGACTATAACCGTTAGGTTAGTATCCCTGATTAGGCATGATTGTTTCAGGAATTACATCGTACGAAGTTAATTTAACATAGTTTGATCAACTATGTACAATTAAAGGAAGATGATGTAACGTTTGAAATGGTTGTGATGAACAGGAATACACTAGTTGACTCTGGCTACGCTAGAAACGGGACCAAACTTGCTGCGCTAGACACACTAGGCTACTATATGGTATATATGTATATAAATATAGGCCTCGCTCATAACTACGCTTTCTACAATCACTCCCTTCGATATTTCACTCGACTTTGATAACGAAACAAGAATTTTATCTACAACTGTGAGGACACCCATGATAACCGCTTACTAAGCTATAACGAACAACAACACTACTACGGATAGCCTATCCAAAGAGGACCCACTTGAGGAGGTCCCATCTAAGGATACACCAACGAAACTCACGCCTCATGAAAAATTCATCCCCTAGGCGCATTACAGCTACTTTCTCTGTCACGTACTTTTCCACAACACCTACGCCTTGGAATGCATTTCCAACAACTACATTGATTTCAACTCACGCATAGCTATGTTGCGACTACGATCACTCTGATTTCAACTGGATTAGTATTGCGAGGATGCACTCACAATGACTAAGTCCACAAATTATTTCAACTACGATCAGATCATTATGATCACTACAGCAAGGATTACTTGCAACTACGATAATAACCAACTAAATTTGTCAAAACATTTGTTCACAGTACGATAACTAGTTTCAGACCACTACGATAACTAGCTTTCAAGCTACTTTGACAAACTCACCTTCGGGTTACTATGATAAACTGACCTTCGGGTTACTGCTATAACTAGCTTTTGAGCTACTATGTTTACTGGCCTCTGGCTACTCTGATAACTGGCTTCAGGCCACTACGATAAATAGCTTTCGGGCTACTACGATAACATAATCATGGTTGACTACTTTGAAAACACTACTTGGTCATTTTTAAGACTACTTATAAAACAAAAAACTACGATTCAACTAACCACAATTCTTGAAACGTGGAGAACAGGAAAACATAACTAAGATTTACTTAACAAAGACTAAAACTACGAAAGGCAGAACTATACCTACCACATGCGATACTAAAAACTTCGACCTCAATGGGTATACAGGATCTCCATCTCGTTCAGTGCAAAACTTTGAAATTCATCCAAATTATAACAACTCTTGACACTTCTGTAAACTTCGAAATATGAGATCTTTCGAACTCATACCCTTAATGGCCTCTAACTTTATCATCTCGCTTTATTGATTGTTACTTCATACAATTGTATATTCCTTCTTATATATACACATACCTGTGATAAACACAACCATTGTATTAAATCTCATATACTTTTGTTTCCTCCTTGTCATTAAAGAATCATGCCGCCCAGACGACAGACTCACAGTCAAGTTGAACTTAACAAACTCATTGCCCGAGGAATCGCTGACACATTAGTTGTTCAAAACCTACGAATACGAAGCGAAGACACAACAAACAACACTCCAACCGTCAAGCCCTGTACCTACAAGGAGTTTCTCAACTACAACCCACTAAATTTCTCTGGAACTGAAGGAGCCATTGGCTTATTACGATGATTTGAAAAAATGGAGTCTGTGTTCAGAATCTGTAACTGCCCAGAAGACTACAAGGTCAAGTACTCCATTTGTACCCTTCTGGAAGTTGCTCTAACTTGGTGGAATTGCTATGCTCAAACTGTGGGAATTGATACTACCTATGAACTCCCATGGGAAGATCTCAAGAAAATGATGCGGGACGAGTACTGTCCTCGAGAAGAGTTACAACAACTGGAGGTTTAATTCTGGAACCTCACTATCGAGGGCAACACATCACCGAATACACCACCCAATTTCACCAACTGGCACTCCTTTGCCCAAACATGGTGGATCCTGAATACAAATGAATTGAGAGGTATATCTGGGGACTCCCGGAAAAAATTCAGGAGATGGTTACTGCTTCAAATCCTGGAAAAATTCAGAGTGCCGCTCGTATGGAACACAGTCTGATGGCCCAGGTGGTCCGACGTGGGACACCTGCAACTGGAAACAACAAACGAAAATGGGATGGAATTCCTGAAAACAACACACCAGGGTAGCAACTAGCTAAGAGGCCAGAAACTGTAAAGGCCTACCCTGCCAGATCTGACGAGAAAAGATACAGAGGGAACAAACCCTTTTGCTCTCAATGAAACAGTCATCACGAAGGGCCTTGTGGCGCCCCTCGCAACAAATGCAAAAGCCATGGGCATCAGACTAGGGACTAGACTGTAGGGTAAAACTCACTGTTTAACAACTACTTATTCACGATAGGACTACCATGTAAACGACTACTATGTAACGACTTAACTACGACTCGGACAACTGTTTGACTATAAATGGAACAATGGAACTGTCATAATTTGACTACTATGATAAACTACTAAACAGTCATGGATTGGCTTCCGTTGAACATAACCTAGCACTGTATGATTACTTTCATCTCAACTGATTCATATTGAAAGACGTACTTGCAACGAACCTTTCTTAAACTTCCTACACTTCTCCCCAAACCACGCGACCGAGACTACGATTGAAATTTAAGGATGAAATTTTCCTAACAGGAGGATAATGTGACACCTGCCAAAATTAGGACAAGTTTAGTGCCTAACTATGATATAATTACAAGTATTTAGTCCTATGCTAGGCTAAATATCCCTGACACTTTGTATATTTAAATATACACGTACGCGATTAATTATAATCGTGCAAAAACAAACTGGATGGAAATCCGACACTTCTAATACGGACGTTGGTGAATAAATTTTCTAAATAATATGAAAAAAATAAACATTATTTACTTTGGGTGATTTCAATTATATCTAAAAAGTTATACGTTTTGTGTAAAACGTATCGCACGCGACAAAAAATGCACGAATCGTGCCTAGCAACCGAATGAAACCTGACAACATTTTACATAACTTAAAATAAAGTATTTAAACAATACTTTCATTAAAAAGTTCATGAATTAATTATTAACGAAACATACGTATGGAAACGTTACAAGATTTAATAAACGAATAATACAACTAACACGTAAATTACTACAATACATAACGTGTAATTAAGGAAAAATATCTAAACACCCACATAGGGTGGGACCCCCCCTGAAAAATCTTCAGCCCCATGCCCCCATGTGAACCCCTCACCTTTCCTTTGATTACTTACACACTCAAAGCCTCACCATTCCCATTTCCCTTCACTCTTTCACATTCACACTCTCCATACTCATCTCTCTCTCTCTCTCTCTCTCTCTCCCTCTCTCCAAGAACGACCCTCTCTCTCTCCTTTAATGATTTCCAGGTCAATAACAACCCCCACACACCACCATTCAACCACCATTGAGGCACCATCAGCCGCCGCACCAGAAAACAAGAAAACGCAAGGAAATGAGCCCTTTACTCTCTCCTTCTCCTTCTCGGTTGAACAATAGCTGTGAGCACTTCAAAAATCCTTCATAATACTTTTATTATGTTTATTATCATGATTATAAGCTTATTCAACGATTATATGTCCCAAACATAAGCCGAAAAGCATTTTAAAACTCGAAATCTTGAGGTTAACTTTCTGTCCAGATTTTTGGTTCAAATTCAAAAATTTTAATAAGAATCATTTCTCAATATAAAGTGCCTAATATTATCTCTAAAATTAAGTGCAAGAAGTTTTCTTTCCAAAAAAATTGGTCTCGTGACGTTTCGACTCCCTTTACTAGTCGAAAACATTTTTCTTCGGCGATGTGTAGTTACTGTTCCGCCAGACAGAAACTTTCACCGACTTCTCGAGACTATATCTGGGGCTACACACATCTAAAACACATGAGAATTATACCAAAAACTCAAAAAAATTATTATCTGTAAAAATTTCATCGATAGCCTCGCCTGAAAATACACGAATTTAGCTAGAAATTTCGATAAGTACACTTGTAGCCGGATTGGTCAAAACAGGACCTCATGGGCTATACCATTTTAATTGGCTGACTTCTAAGTATCTAAAAATCGTGTAAAAATTATATAAAATACTTAAGACATGTAAGAACCACCATGATTTTTCTTGGATTGTAATTCGAATGTTTACTTGATTAAAAAGCATGGATAAAACGTGTAATTTTCTGGAAATTTATAACTAGCAGTTTTAACTGAGTTCGCAACATACAAAGGCAGCCATAACTATTAACTAGCAGCCATAACTAGATTGTAACCTATAACTAGCAGCCATAACTATTAACTAGCAGCCATAATAGTTTGTAACCTATAACTAGCACCCATAACTCGTTTGTAACTTATAACTAGCAGTCATAACTATTAACTTGCAGTCATAACGAGTGTCGCTAGTTCTACTAGCAGCAATAACGAGTGTCGCAACCTATAACTAGCAGTCTTAACTATAACAAGCAGTCATAACGAGTGTCGTAACCTATAACTAGCGGTCTTAACTATGACAAGTAGTCATAACGTGTGTCTTAACCTATAACTAGCAGTCTAAACTATAACAAGCAGTCATAATGAGTGTCACAACTTACACTAGTAGTCTTAACTAGTGTAGCTCATCACATGATACTTGAGAACAACTTAACCACCAATTATTGGACTCGTGTAACAACTAAACCTTATACGATATAACTTGTACATGAAATACATATACTTTATAAGTATACAACGAGTCAAACATAGTAATAATACCTTGGGAATTATTATTACAAGTCGTCATCAACGGGCCGTACATGCTTTCAAAACACAAACAACAACCAAATATTTGGATATAACTAGTTGAGTGGACAACTAGCATAGATGGTCTTTTGAGACATCTACTCATATTTTAACCTTGCGCATTTAAGACGCCAGTAGGTTACAGTCATTGAACGACATCATATCGTTTCTTGTAGCAACACTGATACATCAGATGCAGGTGAGTCTCATAGCCCCACTTTTACTGCTTTTTATTGGGTTGAGATTACATGCTCTATTTTTATGAACAAACACAACTTAAAACACTTATACTCATTGCCTGAGTAAAACTACGATTTAGCCTCTAACAAATTTCATAGCTCCGTTAATACTAAGCTTGAACATTATGGATAGATCTATCGGGAAATGACCTTCCGTCGTCCGGGTTAGTCGCTCTAACCACTATACGGGCACATAATATTTCGTAATTGAGTGTAGAGGGATGCACTTACTAGGGGCATCAACCAATGTTTTTAAAACCGAAAACCGGATCGAATCGGAAAGGCCCCCGATTCTGGTTCGACCGGTTTGACTGGTTTGACCGACTGGTTTGACCGTTTATGTGAAACATCTACTTCGTGTATATTTATTATGATTTTCTTTGATTTGCTTTCTGAAATTGTTGACTTAGTGTAGTCTATCACCAAACTTATGGGTTTCCCAATACTTGACTGCTATGAAATGTCAGTGTCTCAACTTGTACTACAAAGAGTCAAAGACTATACCCTCTCTACTTTATCACTATTATATTACTGTACTACTTTATCACTATTATATTATTATTATTATTATTATTATTATTATTATTATTATTATTATTATTATTATTATTATTATTATTATTATTATTAGTATTATTATTATTATTAGTATTATTATTATTATTATTATTATTATGCTCCGTATTTCTAGTACATGAAAATTTAAATATAAGTCTCCAACTCTTTTCATATCACAGTGAGATCATAATATATCACCAACAAAAATTACCATCTCACCTTCAACATGAACATTCATCTATTCCTCTCCTTTCACCATTCTTTCAAACAATTCTTCATACCCTCATCTAAAACTAAAGCATTCTCAAAATATATGTTCCAAACCGTCAAAACTATATACACTAAGAATTTAACAACAATTACAATATGTTATACAAATTAAAAATCTTTAACTCCAAAAATGTAGAATACCATCGGATTTGGCCAGAATAATGGTCGGAGTAAAAGGAAGGTGCGGCGGCGAAGGTGTGTGTTGGCGGAAGTAGGCGGTAGGTAGCTGTATTTGGTCGGAATAATTGTCGGAGAAGAAGGAAGGGGGCGGTGAAGTGTGTGGTGTCTGAAGGGGGCGGCACATGGCCGGATTTGGCCGGAATATTGGTTGGAGAAGAAGGAAAGTAGGCAGCGAAGGTGTCTGGTGGCTTTGTAGAAGAGAGAGAAAGGCTTGTTTTTTTTGTCAATAAAAGATTTAAACACCCGTAATCTTATTATTATAATCATTTTATTTTTAATTTATAAAAAATGAAAAAAGAAAAGAAAATAAGCAAAGATCCGGTTTAATCCGGGTCAGGAAACCGGTTCAACCGGGTTAGACCGGAAACCCGCCCGAGTCATTGACCAGTTAACCTATTGCCAAAACTGGTTCCTATCCAACCGGAATTCATGAAAATAGCGGTTCGACCGGTCGAACCGGTCTGGTCTGACCGGTTTTCAAAACATTAGCACCAACTAGTTAAGCTTCGGACTATGAGCTCAGGGCAATAGTGTACTACTTTAGCAACTGTCACTAGTACAAATTTGGACTTTCGTCACACATGGTCTATTTGAAACAGTCACACATTCCAATATTTATGTGACCAAAGGACCAAAAAAAAACTGGACGTTATTCGTTAGCCACACATGAACTCCAATCGTGTGACCATTCTGAAACGTATTTGCCACACCTTCGAACATTTATGTGGCTAAAGGGAACTGCAATTTTTTTGCATTTCATTTAGTCACACATGAAGTTGGAACGCGTGACAAATCTTGTCACACACTTGAACACTGTGACCAAACGCCACTATATGGTCACATGGAGTAATTGTTTATGTGACTAAAGCATAGAGTCGATTTTGTCAAACATGATTAAAGTGTAGCCAAAGCCAGGTACATATGGTCATATAAGTTATTATGTGACCATATGTTTAGTGTCTGTTAGAATGGCAAAAGGTAATGTATTTAGTCACACTAATTTCTAGCCCGATCATGTGACTATATCGCATTAGAATAGCCAGACCATATCACAAATGTGTATCGAAAGGATGTTTATGGTCACATGTTAGGTGATTATATGTGACCAATATATTCACAACAGTCACATTTTTAGATATTCATGTGACTACTTTTTAAAGCGAAAATTGGCAAAGACGATTATCATTAAATTTGATATTAGTCACATTGAGTGCTGTTTGTGTGGCTATATCATGAGACCTTATTGGTCACATGGAGTAATGGTTTGTGTGACTATAGCATAGAGTCGATTTTGTCACACATGATTTAAGTGTAGCCGAAGCCAGGTACATATGGTCACATAAGTTATTATGTGTGTCTAAAGTTTAGTGTGTGTTAGAAACTTAGAATGGCAAAACGTAATGTGTATAGTCACCTTAATTTCTAGCCCGATCATGTGACTATATGGCATGGTAATAGCCACACCATATTACAAATGTGTATCCAAAAGGATGTTTATGGCCACATTTTGGGTGATTATATATGACCA
Organism: Pseudognaphalium luteoalbum; assembly: GCA_963422505.1. Lineage (NCBI taxonomy): Eukaryota > Viridiplantae > Streptophyta > Magnoliopsida > Asterales > Asteraceae > Pseudognaphalium > Pseudognaphalium luteoalbum. The sequence goes on along the minus strand of OY730192.1, from coordinate 83,358,790 downwards.
ATGTATTCACAACAGTCACGTTGTTAAATATTCTTGTGACTATTTTTTAAAATGAAAATGGGCAAAAACGATTGTCATTAAATATTATATTAGTCACATTCAGTGTTGTTTGTGTGGCTAAATCATGAGACCCTATTGGTCACATGGAGGAATTGTTTATGTGACTAAAGTATAGAGTCGATTTTGTCACACATGATTTAAGGGTAGCCAAAGTCAGGTACATATGGTCACACAAGTTATTATGTGTGTCTAAAGTTTAGTGTGTGTTAGAAACTCAGAATGGCAAAACGTAATGTGTATAGTCACCCTAATTTCTTGCCCGATCATGTGACTATATGGCATGGTAATAGCCACACCATATCACAAATGTGTATCCAATAGGATGTTTATGGCCACATTTTGGGTGATTATATGTGACCAATGTATTCACAACAGTCACGTTGTTAAATATTCTTGTGACTATTTTTTAAAGCTAAAATGGGCAAAAACGATTATCATTAAATTTGATATTAGTCACATTCAATGCTGTTTGTGTGGCTAAATCTAACGTATATTGTTATATTAAAAAGCATTGGAATTCTAACAGATATAACATTTAGCTGCATTGGTTAACGTGTTTCTTTGTAGGTGTATTGGCTGGGACCCAAGTTTGAACCCCACTCTCAGAATGTTTTTTAATATAAATATCATTTTGACCAAAAGGTTTAATGTATGCAAGCAGACTTAGTGGTATGGTCAAATTAAATGGTTATTGTAATATGCCCGTGATTAGTTATTGGTTACGATGTTATATATGACATTTATCCGTAAGTATTTATGTTGTAATTTACAAAGTTAATGCATGTACTAAAAAAAATGGAAGTCATAGAAATTAAGATACAAGTAATCATTCCATAAAATATTCAAAAGGTAATTTACAAGGTTACTGTACTAAAATTAATATAGCTAGTGTTCCAGCATTACATATATGTTGATCACTTGGACTTTGGTATAACAATACCCAAACTCTAGTTGGTTCGAAAGTAATCATCTCGCGATTCATTACCCAAGTCACGTTTATCCACACGTGGCAATATGTTATCATTGTGCGGGTGAATGACCGTGCTAAATTCCTCATCGATTTCATCATATGTATCTCTGTAATTCTTGGGAGGTGCTTTCAGGACAATAGATAAATTCCTAGTTAGCTGGTCTTTCACGTAAAACACTTGTCGTGCTTGTGAGGCTAACACGAATGGATCAACCTTGTGGCCTACATTATTCAGGTCAACCAATGCATAACCAAGATTAGTATCGCGTTGGACCACGCCATCTTTACGGTTAACCCAATCACATTTGAAAAGAGGAAGTTGCCTGAAGCGGTAATCCAGTACCTATATCTCTTGCAAAACCCCATAATAAAATGTGCGTCTGGTGGTTGCAACTTCTTTGGATATGTGAATATCTTCTGTCTCAACACTAACCCCACTGTTTTGGTAAACTCTGCCATCACTACATTTTGTACGAAATGTATAACCATTGATGTTATATGCAGTGTATTTCACTACGCTGGCTCGTGGTCCATATGAGATCCACCTTACGGTTTCGGATACACTGTCTTTGGAGATCGCAAACTCTCTCTCAACCTGCAGAATCTCATTACAAGAATATATATATATATATATATATATATATATATATATATATATATATGTGTGTGTGTGTGTGTGTGTGTGTGTGTGTGTGTGAGCTTGAAATTGAACGAATTAACAAAACACAAATAGTGATAGAAAAAAACAATTGTCCAGCTTTTAGTTTGACTTTATTCTTCAACTCTGACAGTACATACTAACAGGCTTAATAGTAGTAACTTTGGTTAATGAAACTACAGTTAATTAAGTCGATCTCCAATTGGTAAAAACTGGACAATTGTAAGGAGTAAATAATATACGATTAAATAACAATTACCTCTTCGCGTAACCACTTATCAAAAGATTTTACGTGCTCATTCTGCAGCCATGCTTTTCGTTTACCCGGGTTTTGTGTTACCAAAACCTCCTCGTGTCGCCTGAAACAAGGTATTTTGTTATTATATTTGATAGAACATTAACTAAAGTAACGAAATAGCTAGACATGTGTTAGTAATTAATACTTACTCGATATACGGTACAATCTCATCTGTATTCAGTATTACATACAAATGTGCTTTCTGAAAGAGTTCTGCAGAAACTTCAATTGATTTGCCAGCCGACAGTGGCTTTCCGTCCTCGTTTTCATCAATTTCATGTGTATCATTTGGGATACCAATAGTTTTCATGGATTTTTGATATTCTCCGAAAAACTCTATTGTTTCTTCTGCAATAGTCTCCTCAGCAATGCATCCCTCTGGTCTATTTCTGTTTCGCACATGTCCCTTAATAACCTTCATACATCGTTCGAAGGGATACATCCACCGAAAGCATACAGGACCACATAATTTTACCTCCCTAATTAGGTGTACAGTCAAATGGACCATAATATCAAAAAAAGAGGGGGGAAAGAACTTTTCGAGTAGGCACACTTGCATCTTATCTAGTTCCTCTAATATGATCTCTTTGCTACATATAGATTTAAAGAAAAAGCAAAACCTGATAATAGCCTTGTGTGTGGGTTCGTCCATTATCAAACGTATTGCAATGGGCAAAAACTCCTGCATTAGCATGTGATAGTCATGTGATTTAAGGCCGATGAGCTTCCTATCTGTGAGGCTGACTAAACTAGAGAAATTAGAACAATATCCTTGCGGTACCCTCATGTTGTATAACGTCTGACAAAAGATGTCCTTTTCGGCATTCGTTAGCGTGTAACCTGCTGGTGGTATTACTGTTATTTCTCGGTCGTCTTTCCTAACAAACAACTCTGATTTGTCTATTCCCAACTCTTTAAGATCCAATCGAGCATTCTCTCCATCTTTCGTCTTTCCCGGCACATTTAGCAAAGTCCCGACTAGACTCTCACCAACATTCTTTTCTATATGCATGAAATCGATACAATGTTGAACTTCATTGTGCCTCCAATACTTTAGCTTTCGATACCAAATGTTGAATTTCTTCCAATACGCACCATTCTGTTCATTTGATTTGCTTGAAGTACCATCTTCTTTTCCTGATCTTTTCCTCTTCTCCTTTTGGATCTTCCCACCTCTGCCTCTGGCATCTTCTTGGTTTGCTTGTTTTACGCGTCCCCACTTATTTTCAATATGTTTTACCTCGTTGTATATTTGTTCACCGGTCATTGGAATTGGAGCCGTGCCAAATTCTTGATTTCCATTAAACGCCTTCTTTTGCTTTCTGAACGCATGGTTATATGGTAGATATCTTCTGTGACCTACATAGCTATGCTTGGATGACGCAGGAAGTCTAATACAATATGTATCTTTCCCACATACCACACAACCTTTGTATCCACTGGTTGGGCAGCCACATAAAGTACCAAGTGTAGGGTAATCATTTATTGTCCATAACACCACCGCACGTAGATTAAATATTTGCTTTGTGGAAGCATCATATGTATCGACCCCTGTCTCGAATAAGAGTTGCAGATCATCAACCAACGGTTCTAAAAAAACATCGATATCATTTCCCGGGTATCCCGATATCAGTACAGATAGCATGATAAACTTTCTTTTCATACACAACCATGGAGGAAGGTTGTAGATGACAGATAAAACTGGCCACACACTGTGATGCCTATTTCCTCTGTTGACATCAACACCATCAGAAGATATTCCTAGCCTTAGATTCCTTAGATCATTTGCAATTTCGGGGAATTCGTTATCTATGGTTCGCCATGCATGTGAATCTGCCGGGTGACGTAACACACCATCTGTTTTCCTCCTTGTCGCGTGCCATCTTAATTCTTCTGAAATACTTGTTATCTTAAAGAGACGTTGCAGCCTTGGTATTATTGGAAAGTACCACATTACGTTTGCTGGAGTCTTCTCATACACTTTTTTTGTCTTCTTATCCACCTTCCATCTTGATGTCCCACAGGTACGACACACGGTCAATTCCTTGTCCTCTTTCCAGTAAAGAAGGCAATTGTTGATACATACATCTATCTTTTTGTATCCTGATCCCAGCAATTTCAAAATTTTCTTTGCATGATAAGTGTTTTCCGGCAATTCGTTACCATCAGGTAGCATCTTTTTTAACAATCCTAGTAGTTCAGTAAAGAATTGATCTGAACAGCCATACTTACTCTTTAAGTTGAGTAGGTGAACTATGGCTGACAACTTTGTGAAGTCAGGACACCCACTGTAAAGTGGCTTCTCTGCATCTGATAGCAGTTCTAGAAGCTTGGCATGGTCATCCGGATCCTCATCATCAAAATTATCTTTTGTAGCATTAACCATTTCCACTGTTTCACTCGCATGTGTTGGGAGTTCTGCATCAAAATCCATATGGTTGTCACCATATTCTGTTGTAACAATTGGCTCATCCTTCTCTCCATGATAAGTCCATTGTGTGTAGTTTTGATCAATGCCATTGCTGAATAAATGGAAATGCACTTCCTCCGTTTTACGAACTACATGGTTTAAACATTTGGTACATGGACATGGGATTAGAAGATGTGGATTATTACCCTGTGGGTCGATGTTACTCATCTTCTTCAAGTTGTTTACCGCATAATCAATAAATGCTTCTACTCCGTCTCTATAAATTCTGCCCAGCCTGTTTGTTCCCATCCAAAACTTATCCATTACTTAGGGTTTGAAAAATCCAATTAGGTGTGTCGGCGTGTTATGTACTGTAATTGATTAGGGTATGAAATATTTCAGGAAGTGCCTTGATTAATTCAATTAGGGGAATTAATTCGGATCTCATAAATGCAATTAGGGAATCTGAGTTGAGGAGTGCCACTGTTAGGTATTTTACATACCTTCCCACTGTCAGTTATTCTTGACAGTGCCACTGTTAGTTCTATTTTCTAGGGATTGGCACTGCTAACAGTATATAACCTTAAAACACTTCAATTTTTCATTACGCTCTCATCTAACCACTGCAACTACAATTCAAAATACAACCGCCTCTTTTTCTACAATTAATTTGACGATCATGGCTTCTTCTTCTTCATCTGATTTGAACCTTAGTGTTCATGAAGAACACAATATGATCGCTTTTCTAATGAAACCCCCATCTGCACAGAATTTCACTCAAATAGTTGATTTTCTTCGTGCTAGTTATGTTTATCACGCGCTTACAGTATCTCCGAGGGTGTCAAGGGGTCATCTGAATGAATTTTGGAAGAATGCACGGTTAGAAGTGGTTGCTGGTGTAAATCAAGTGGTTTCAAAGGTTCAAGAAACCAAAGTGGTGGTTACTGAGGAAATTTTACGAGATGTTCTTTTACTTGATGATGCCACAGGTATAACTTCCTTGATGATTATACACGTTTTACATTTTTTAAATCACTCTTTAGCCCACAATGGAAATTTTTAATTCATACAATTCTTCATTGCTTGTCATCTAAGAGAACTTCTTACAATGAATTTAGAACACAATTAGCCTATTTTCTTGTGTGTTTGGCTAAGGGTCAGAAATATAATTTTTCCAAATACATACTTGATGGCATGATCAGAAACATCACAAAGGGTAAAAAGGATCTTTTTATAATGTATCCAAGATTTGTGCAACTTGTTTTAAACAAACAAATTACTGATTTGGTTGCACAAAAAGTTGTCATTGGTGTTGGTACTCTCTCTGCTAGAACATTCAAAGAGATGGGTAAAAATATGTAACAACCGCCAATTTAGGACTTTTAGTTTGTGCCTAAATTACTTGAAATCTACGTGTATTTAGTTTTATAATGCTCTAAATAAAGGTAACACTATGGTGTGAATATATGCACACTTACGCGATCTAATTTAAATCGTACACTTATGAACCGGATGAGGTCCGACATTAATAAATGGACGTTGGTGACAAAACTTTATAATAAGGTGGATTTATCCAAACAAACGTGATTTACATTAATATATTGTGAGAATATATTCCAAGTATTTCTTATTGATAAAAACACTCTGTACACGACAAACACGCACGAAGCGCGTGAGTCAAGCGAAAACAATTCAAATTATAATTCTATAACTCGTTATTTAGTGTTGTGATAAAACACTTCAGTTAAAATATTTTGGATATACTTAAACACGAAACACAGAACAACATTTAAACAATCGCGGAATGTAACATAAAGATCTGAACAATGAGTTCACGAGACCGAGACTCAAATGGTTCAACGCACCAAACCCGCGAACCCAACCCACCAAACCCGCAAACCCAACCCTTTTAACCCCTTTCTTCCTCACCTCATCTCATTTACACACACACATCCACCCATTCTTCTCTCATCCCTCTCTACCTTGCATCCTCCTCTCTCTCTCTAAAAAACTGCAAAAATAACACCCTTTTCATCATCATAATCGGTCATCTTCATCATCAAGGGAGCAAGAACATCAAGATCACCACCATCATCTTCTACCTCATCTTCATCTTCTCCATTTTCGATTCTTGGTATGAAACGCTTTAAAACTCGATGTAATTACTTAGAAAGCTTTTATTTACATGCTAGAACGTTTACTCAATGAAGATTTGCCCAAAAACCGACTTGAAAATGCATTTTCATAGATAAGATTTCGAACAGCTCGTTCTGCGAACCGAGATCTGTTCGTCCTGCGAGGCGAACCCAACTGCGAACCGAAAACTGAACTCGCGAACCCAAACTGCGAACCGAACCCACCTACGAGTTGACCTGCGAGTTGACCTGCGAGTCGACCTGCGAGCCGAACCTTGTGTTGCAAACCGAATTCAGTTCGCAGCCTACCACTTGCGAACCCACTTTGTCTTGCGAACCCAACTCGGTTCGCAGCCTACTGCCTTGCGAGCCGAACTCGGCTCTCACCGCGAACTCAATTCGCACCACTATTTCAGTCCATAACCCGACTTGACCAATTTTCCGAATTTAAATCCCAGATACGATTTTAATAAAACGATAAAACGATACCCATAATAATAACACTCTCAAATTATTTTTACAAACCGTCACCAACGGGCCATACTTGTTTTCAAAATACAAACGGTTTACTAAACAAACACTTGGACACGTCCTAGTTGAGTGGATAACTAGCATGGGTGATCTTTTAAGACACCAACTCGTTTACTTGTTTACTTACAACCTTGTGCGTTTCGGACGCCAGAAGGTTGCAGGGTTCTGAGAATCGATACACAGACTTACAACCGCTTTACCTGGTTGATTACACATACGTATTTACTGGACTCAGGTGAGTCTCATAGCCCCACTTTTACTGTTTTACTTACGGGGTGAGATACATTGCTTATTTTCTTGAACACAAGTACGAACTAATCATTTTACTGTACGGGATTGCATGAGTTAATTACTTTTACGGAAGTCTCTCCATCATATATCGTTAGTTATGTACTTAAGCGCGAACAGTAGTTAATGGATCCATTAGGGAAATGACCCTCCCCGCCCGGGGTAGTAGCGCTACCACGAACCGTTCTGTATAAACGGGCGACTATCATTCGTTACTTATGCTTGCTCAACTTCGAGCATGTCACGGGAGCAAATTATTATTTACGGGTTAAGCTTCGATTATGAGCCTCATGACAACGGTATAACTTACTTACTTTACAATTGCGGGATTACAAATACCTGATTTACGCCTGCGGGCTTTACTGAGGAAATCTTGTGTTCAAATACTTACATTATTTACAAACTTGTGAGATTCACCAACATTCATGTTGACCTTTTTAGCTTTGTATCTCAGGTACACAGACGGAGTAGGATTCCCTCAGGATACTAGCTAGAGTCGCATGATTTCTACCTTGCATTTAACGGAGATTCTTAGCATTATCTTTTGTATTTATTATGATTATGTAATAGAATCTCCCGCCTTATACGCGGACTCTAGGGAACTTCATTTTGTAACCAGAAACGATATGTTTCAAACATTTTATGTATGGAAATGTAACTATTTACAAACATTGCATATAGATGTCGTTTGCTTTACTTTTGTGCTGTGATATTTGATTAGTAGCACCCCAAAGCTTGCTTCTGCTAAACAGTGATTTTGGGGGTGTTACAAAATACCAATAAGAAGTTCTCAGGGAAGGAAACAGCATTGTTTCCAACAATGCTTCCTGCTCCTTCCACCACAGATGTAGTACCACCAACTACATCTGAACCACTTGGTGACAGGCCAGCAGAACCAGTTGTGCCTGAACACACACCAAGTGTGGGTAAAAAGAGAAAACAAGGGACCAAACAGCCTACCACATCTAAGCCTAAGAAAAAGAAAGTTAAACAGGCAAGTGAGGCTCCTACTGCTCATTTGTCTCAGTCAAATGTACCACCACAGCAGGTGTCTCAGTCAAATGTACCTACCATTGAATTGGCGAATGTACAACTGACAGAAGCTGTGGATAAAATTTGGGAGAAATTAAAGAAGGAGAAACAGATCAATTGGGCTCAAGATGAGAAAATAGCAGAGCAGGCTGCTAAGATTGATGAGCAACAAAAAGTGATTGAGGATCTCAAAGACAGGCTTGCTGCACTTGAAGCTTTACTGGTTAAGACCACTTTCAAAAAGGGGGAGAATAATGATGATGATGAAGGCAGAAATGATGCAAGCAATGATGAAAAAGTGGTGCAGAATGATGATATGGCTGAGGAGACTGCAAAGGCACCTGAGGTCAATATGGATGATGTGCAGCCTAAGGATGTTGAAAGTGTTGAAAATGTTGATCAACCAAAGAATGTAGATGAAGGTAGTGTTGAAACTGAGAAGGTGGAAGGTGATGGAGATGATGCAGAGGCTGAGGGGGAGTCAAAGGTTAGAACAGAGCCTAAGATGACAATGGGAAGAAAGAAATCAATACCATATGCAAGTGCAAAAGCTAGTAGAATTGAAGAACTTAAAAGGGCTAGGAGTAAACCTACCACTGTTATACCAACTGAACCTACCACTGCTACAACACCCACTACCACGGTTCCAACAGAACCTCAAGCCCCAGCTACCAAAGAACCAGAACTTCAACCTACTGTTATAAATCAACCCACTGTTGATATACCACAACCACCCACTGCTACAAAATCAACCACTGCCAGGAAACCTGAAGGACCATTTAAAATCAATGAACCTAGTAGTGTGCCTAAACCTGATTCCAAGCCACCTATTCAGAGGTCAGTACCTATACAGAAATCTGCATCTGAATCTGATGCAGTAGATGTTTTTCTACCATCTGGAAGAATTGTGAAGATGAGTAGAGAAGCTAGCAGAGTGTATGCAGAAATGAAGTCAAAGGGTTTGAAAGTAGAGGATGACATTATGTATGATGCTTATGTTGAAAAGACCAAGGGTAACCCTCTGCAAGTTGCAATTGATAGGATCAGAAAGAAGGATGCTGAAGAGAAAGAAGCTAAGAGGAAAGCTAATAAACCAACAAGAGGTGAATTGAAAAATCAATTGGTTTGCAAGTTAAGAGGAGTTAGATATTCTACAATGGAGTTGAGGAGAATGACATTAGAGGAATTGCAGGAATTGTGGGATAACAGTCCAATTGTTAATCCTGAGGCAAGAGAAAGAATTGAAAAGAAAAGGAGAGAGGATGAAGAGATACAGAGAAGGCTGAAATTAAGGTATCAACAGATTGATGAGGAGCTTGAACAAAAGAAAATCGAAGCCCAAAAGGCTGAAGAGTTGAGATTAAAAGTTGCAAGTCATAGAAGGTCATTTCAAATGATTCAAGACTCTGATGATCAGATATATGATTTGGATAGAGATGAAGAAATCTTAGAAGAGATGATGGTTGAAAAGAGAGATAGGAATGAAAATACAAATCTTAATGATGAAGATCTCTCAGATATTGTTGAATGGCAAGGAATGTTCATAGAGTCAAACACTGTGTCTTATGAACTCAGAATTAAAAGAAGAAATGGAGATGTGAGTTTTCATAAGTCTATGGGTGATATTTTGAGAAAAGTAAAGAAAATGGATGTGTATGATATGTATAGAGTTGGAATGGAAAAGGATATGAAGCTTGTGAATATTCATATTGAAAGACACGTATGGGAATGGTTAAGAATGATGTTTGAACCAGAACAGTATGGTGAACTAATTTTGGGTATTGAAGCTGTTACTGATTGGAGACATTTTGCTAGAGCAGGAGTTTATTGCATACGACTTAGGAATGGTAAATACATCTATATGTTGGAAGAAAGAGATTATGTTCTGAGCCAATCACTGTTGAAACAGCTAATTGAAAGAAAGTTACTTGTAGCTATCAAAACTGATAAAGGAAAGGATATAATCTATAAAATCATGAATCAGTACAACAAGAGGGTAGAATCAAGCAAGAAAGGGTCCAAATCTTCTAAAGAATCTGAGGCTGAATGAAGAAACTTAATGTAATTAATGATATATGATTACCACTGTTAGTGTGGAAGTGTGGAAGTGCTTACCACTGTTAGTATATTGTGCTAAGTATATTGTAGCCACTGTTAGTGGAAAGCATGGCGTAGCCACTGTTAATGTAATTAATGATATATGATTATATGGCACTAAACGGAAAACGAATTCGATTAACCATAAGTATTCATCATTTTGAACACTTTTATAAACTTTAGTTATCATTAAACACATTTTATAAACTTTGGTAATTCTTGAACACATTGCGTATAGTTATGGTTGATTTACGTACAATTTTTTATCCGAGTTTAAATTGGTAGCATTGAATTGATTATTAATATTTTATTTGATTTTATTATTCAACCTAAAATAAGATTTAGGCGATTTGAGTTATATATATATTTTTTTCGTAAGTTGTTTAGTAAATAATTATGAACTTTAAAGGAATATATCTTTAGACATTTGTCACATATTGTTTAATTATATTGTTCTAATAACAGAAAACTATGCCTCCGAAATCTCTATCCGGATCTGAAAAGCGAAAAAGGATTTACGTCTTCGATAAAAAGTTTTATCGTTTCATTTTTTACGTCTTTAACAGATTCGTCGTACTAAACCAAATGAATTTGATTGAACAGATTCTACGTCTTTAACAGATTTACGTCTTTATGTGACTTTAGCCTAAGTTTAATAGTGAAATGTATGATATATGGCACTACCGGTATCACACATGAGGGTATTTAGGTAATTTCCTTTCCTACCCACCTTTTAAATCCCCTTTCTTCCCCATTCCTTTACATCGTACAGTTGATATTTTCCTCCATTACCATCCCCATTTTATTCCCGCTCATTTTTCTCCCTGTAACATGGCGTCATCATCATCTTCTCAAAATCAAGTTTTGAAACCACAATTTTATTACTGTCATTGCGGAGCCAAGATGTATGTTCGCATATCATGGACTGAGATCAACCCGGCACGCAGATTCGTAAGATGCCCAGATGTTAGTTTTAACCTTATTTTTTAATTGTTGTTGGTATCTGCAATTGATGATGCTATTAGGTTAAATATTGACTCAAAAATGCTTTAATTTTGTTATTTTGTTGTGATTTAGGTTAAAACCAGTTTTTGCACAAGATATCACTTTCTTGATTCGGAGCTTCCAGAGTATTACAGGAAGATTATGTATCAATTAAGAATGGAATGCAAAAACAAGTCCATCAGGAATGAAACGGAAGAAGATTCAGACTCAAAGATGGTGTTGATGAAGATGGTTGAAGAGTTGACTCTCATGAAGTCAAAATTGAAGATGTTTGACCAAGTGTTTGCACTTTTAATTGGTGTTGTAGTGATGTTGTGTGTAGTTATACTTGTTCTTGTTATGAACTAAGTTTCATTTAATGGTGTGATTAAATTTAGGGGTGTTCGTGGACGGTTAACCGGAGACTCGGTTAACCGGAGTCTCGGTTTGTAGTATTTTTGAACATAAACCGAAACTGAAAAAATCGGTTAATCGGAAATCGGTTAACCGTTTTTTCGGTTCGGATAATCGGTTAACCAAATGAACCGTTAATTAATTAATACTTACTTAAAAGGTAATTAATAACACACATATAAATATTTATTTTTGATAATATTTAAAATACTTTGATAATAGAAGTATCAAACGATAACCATATTACTCTTTATAATTGTGTATTTATGTTATACGTACGTAAATCATTTCAATATAATTAGAAACTTAGTAGAAGTAATTACCATATCAAGTCAAAATTTAACTAGTAAATTACATTAAAATGAGTGAAAAAGAAATAAAAATAATTTTATCAAAATAAAAGTGTAAATATTTATATATAAATATAATATGTACACTATATATACATATATTTAAAACTATATATAAAGTTTTTGGTTTTTTCGGTTAACCGTTTATAACGTCCATCACAAAATCATGAACCGAAACTGAAATCGAAAAACCGAAAAAAACTCGGTTCGGTTAAATAAATTATTATATAAATGTAACCTCAACTAATAATAAATAAATTAATCAAAGCAGAATGAACAAAAAACCATTTGTGAAATATTATATGCAAATTATATGTAATTCGTCATTTCGGCATATGTATGTGACATTGCCCTAAGGTTGATCGTCAAATGTACGATATACGGCAGTTGCGGTATCACACACGCCACTATTGAACTTACGGCCGGGTGTTATGTAATTCGTCATTTCGGCATATGTATGTGACATTGCCCTAAGGTTAATAGTCAAATGTACGATATACGGCAGTTGCGGTATCACACACACCACTATTGAACTTAGGGTGTTATGTAATTCGTCATTTCGGCATATGTATGTAACATTGCCCTAAGGTTAATAGTCAACTGTACGATATACGGCAGTTGCGGTATCACAAACGCCACTATTGAACTTAGGGTGTTATGTAATTCGTCATTTCGGCATATGTATGTGACATTGTCCTAAGGTTAATAGTCAAATGTACTATATACGGCAGTAATTGCGGTATCACACACGCCACTATTGAACTTAGGGTGTTATGTAATTCGTCATTTCAGCATATATATGTATGTGACATTGTCCTAAGGTTAATAGTCAAATGTACGATATACGGCATAATTCTACTTATTATAAGTATAAGATTTCATACTTTTGTTTGTGTGTGTATAAATAAAAATAGGTTATTGTTAAATTGTGTACCGATTAAAAATATAATTTATCTTCTTACCATATTTATTTATATAAATACGTTTTTATAACATTTTTATAATATTGTATATAAATATGTTATTGTGAAATTGTGTATATCAAGAGTAAAAATAGTTTATCTTTTTACCACATTTGGTAATTACGTCTACTTATACTAAACCTTAAAGGTTGAATGACATAAATACCCTTAATAATCAATTACCAATATAATAAGAAGGATTTTAATAGTAAGGGTAATTAGGTAATTTACTTAAAGACTTGGAAGTAGGCGCGTGAGCCGTAAACTTTACGAGTAAAATTCAGGCATCATATCAACACCTTCCAATTCCCGGCGTACCAACTTCGAGAGAAACTCAAAACAGAGCATCAACAAATCATCTAAACAAGATATAAACCATGGATTCCCAAAGCTCTAAACGACAGAAACCTGCTATGGAAGATGATCGAACTCTTGCTGACCTTCCGGACGGCGTCGTTAGTCAATTACTGGCCCGTGTCGGGGCTTGCAACGCCAAGCAAGTTTTTAAAATGAGGACTCTGTAAGTCTCCATACCCTAGTTTCTAGTTTGGATTCTCGTGTCAACCTAAGGTTATATTGACGTTTTGTCAGTATAAGCCTTGTATTTTCTGTAATTTTTTAAAAATGTAGCGTAATTATTAATTAGGGCTTGAATTAGGAATATTTAAATTATATTGTGCATGTACAGTATTTAAGAAATCACCTTTTAAGATCAAGGGACTTACATTGTGTTTACGACGTCGTTTACATATATGCATTATAGGTGCAAGACTTTCAGACGTGCAGTTGATTCAGATGAGGTTTATCGCCAGCTGGATGATGATTCCCTCTATCCTCTATTTTCTACGAACTTGCACAAAAATGATGTGCTATCAAAAATGAGGGAGAATCGAAACCCTAACATGCTGTTTAGGGATGGCATGGTAATGTTTATTTTACATTTTATTGAAGTTTTTACTTGTACTCTGTCACATACTAATTTACTTTTCTTAAATGTCTTGATCAGAACAAGTTCTTCTCATTTGGTGATGAGGCTGCTGGAAAGGAGATGATGCAACAAGCATCTAATTTGGGACAACGTGATGCAATGTTTGTGCTTGGGATGCTGGTGATGGGGGAAAGTCAAGAGAGACAGGCAGAGGCCAAGCAACTGTTGACCTCTACCAGTATACGGTTAGCAGGTCTGTGGGATGTGGCCCGGACAGCTAACAAGGTACGTCGATTGTTGGCTGATCCCCGTATCTTATGGCGAGCAAAAAGGGAATACACTAACTGCATTCTTTGTTGTCCTAAGCACAAGGTATTGCACGGGCAGACGTTACGCGATGCCTTGTTTCATAGACGGGCTTGGCTGTTCGATTGTAATGTATGCTTGTTGGATGCTTGCTACATTAACTTTGTATCTACTTTTGGTATTTTTTACTTTTGATTAACTATATATAGTTAGTTATAGATAGATGTATGTCGGATACTTATAAATATGTACTTATTTTTTGTAGTTAAGATAATGATGTGTTATATATATGTGCATTATATGCTTTTGTTAATGGAAGGTCAGGAAAGGAAACAAGATGCTAGGAACCTGTGGGTCATTTCACTTTAGGGTTTAGGGCTAGCGTTTAGGGTTTAACAACATAATATTATATATTTATCATGGGAAAAGTAAATCAATTATATTCATAGCTGAGTTAGTCATTTCGTTGAGGAGCTAACCTAGCAATCCCGGGTTCGAGTCTGCTAACCTACATTTTGTTTTTTTTAGCTCAATATTGTTTGATTTGCTGTTTCCCGCCCTACAATCAGAATTCACTAGTATAAAAACCCGCGCAATGCAGCGGAAATCAATAATAAAGTTATGTGATTCGATAATGTTTTTTTTTCGGAAAAAACATAGTGAAATCGTTTTGAACGCTTTTTTTATTAGCATCCTAGGTCATTATATGTCAATGTATTAGAAAGATATGAATATATAATTGGTAAAAGTACATTACATAGAAAGTAATTTGAAATATATTATGGTATGTATTAATGTACATTAGTGTTATAATTGACAAATTAAAAGTATGGGCATTTAAGTAATGATATCCTTCAATTTAATATTGATTATTCTTTGATTTAAGATTAAATACAGGGGCAATATTGGTATTTCCCATATGATTTAAGGTCAACATACTGAAATGCTTAATAAGGGGTATAGATAATTAACCTTATTCATAATTTTAACTCTAAATATTATTTCATTCATTTTGGAGCCAAATTTTTCACCAAAAAATTTAAACTGACCAATTAGAGCCAAGCAGAAAAATTTGAATTTCAAGTGACCTATTTACATTCAAAAACATCTTAATAAAGAATTTACAACTCTCAATTAATCTCCAACCAAAATATCAAAGAATTTACAACTCTCAATTAATCTCAATTAAAATATATATCATGGATAACGAAGCCGATCATCCTCTAAATAATTATAATGATGACGACCACGATTTAGGATATGAATCGGAGGGTTACGATCATGTACAAGATGATGAAGCTGATGAAAACAACAATATTGCAAATCCCAAAATAGTTCCGCCGAGGGGCATAACAAGATTATTTGCGTTTCGCAACAAGTATGGCAGACCCGGTTCACAAAAGCTCAAGGTAACCTTCGATCAAATGGATCGGCTAATAGGGGACAATAAAGCCTTGTTTTCGAGTTTTTTGGGAGACATTGTTCGTGAGCATATTGGTTTGAAGATTCTATCCTGGAAGAAGGTCGATAAAGAAGAAAGAGATAAACTGTGGGATGAAATCATGGTATTTGTAACCCACTCCATGCTCCCTTGATTAATTTCCTTTATTAATTAAAATTGTTTAAAATACATTATATATGCAACTGGATGTATATATATATATATATATATATAGATTTAACTTGTTAATATTGATCTTGCAACGATATTTTGATGTTGATGAGACACACAGAAAGCTAGTAATGAGTCGTCTTGGTGCCCATCTTAGGAATTTCAGAAGGAAATTGAGGGAATCCTACATACTGCCCAACCTAAACACACCAGCAGTAAATGAAGTCCCAATGAAATATAGTGCATTTGTCCATGCCCCGGAATGGAACTCTTTTGTAGAGTATACGAGCACGGAGGATTACCAGGTTTAGTCAAGTGCATATATATATATATATATATATATATATATATATATATATATATATATATATATATATATATATATATAATTTCAGATTATTATGGTTGCACATTAATGCCATCTAATAATGATTTTGTTCTCTAATTAGAAAAAGTCAGATGCATCAAAAGAGGCGCGCTCCAAGTCAGTTTATCCGCATACCATGGGACGAGGTGGCTACGTACATGTGAAAAATAAATTGGTAATTACATTTACATATATAATGTATGTTTCTATTTTGTACATTTTATGTATCAATTATATATAAGATCAAAGTAAAATACACAGAAAGCTAGTGTACTTTGTTTCTGTTGTCAATTTTATATGCTTACATGTTAATTGGTAATTTGACTAATTTACATGTGTGTTGATTTGATGATTACAAGATCGAAGAAAAAGTAATTGAAGCACATGAAGAAACCCCATGTGGTATATTGTGGTTGAGAGGAAGGCAAAACAAAGCTAGGTTATTTCTAGACGAAATGACTAAAGATAAGGGACAACAACTAGTAAGCATTAATTTGACATGCAAATTTTCCGTTTAAATAGTTCATGTAGTTTACTTTCCATAAATCAATTAACTACTGGCTGTTGGAATCTATAATGCAGATAGACACTCACGAGAAGATCAAAACCGGAACCTTACAGCTTGCTCATGGCAACGATGCAATGACAGAGGTATTTGGAAAGGAAAAGGGAGGGTATGCCAGTGGAGTAGGAAGTGGAGTGACAATCAACAAGTATTTTCATCTTCCAGCAGCTCGAAGCAGAAAAGCAGCAGATGCCGAACAGATGAAATTACTTCAAGTAGAACTTGCAGCTGAGAGACGTGCCCGTGAAGACAAAGACAAAGTTATAGAAACGTTGTCCAACCAGGTGTCAGAAGTGATGGCCAAGTTGACTGCACAAGAGGCGAAAATTAATTCAATGTCAACTCAAAACCTGCCATCGGAGGAAAGACATTTAATTCTTGTATTAATTAAGTAATTATGCTAACATATTATTCATTAATTTATATTGCAGCTAACGGGTATATGTATTTCTTTATATATATTGCAGGTGTCTCCATCAGTGGACGTTAATCCTAAAGCAACCATTGAAACTGCAGATCAGGAGTGCCAAATAAGGACATCAAGTGTGGTTGGAAGTGGGCAGGAAGCTAGTTTTGACAGGCCTAAAGGACTTGCAACTAGCATG
This sequence comes from Pseudognaphalium luteoalbum, assembly GCA_963422505.1. Taxonomy (NCBI): domain Eukaryota; kingdom Viridiplantae; phylum Streptophyta; class Magnoliopsida; order Asterales; family Asteraceae; genus Pseudognaphalium; species Pseudognaphalium luteoalbum. Next base: position 83,341,218 of record OY730192.1, on the reverse strand, counting down.
ATCAACCAAAAAGACAAAATGGTAATTAAGTAATAAAACATTAGAATTACATTGATTTTGCAGTGGCATTGAAGAACTTAAAAGGGCCAAGTCATGTACTCCCACTGCTAGTTCAAGAGTCACCTACACTGCTACTGCAAATTCAAGCTAGTTTTGCCACTGCTAGTTGTATTCAAAGTACAGCTAGTAATTCAAAGCACTGCTAGTTCAAGAGTCACTCCCATTTACAATAATTACTTGTTTGCCTTGTTTTATATAGGAGACTGTTGAAAAAGAAGTTAACAAGTCAGCAAACAGGACGCCTGATTCACGAGAGAACACGGTTGAACCTAACCGGTCGTCCCGATCACAAAATAAACGGTCTCCAACACCACCAATGCTGCAGGTATATATATGTATTTCAGCATGTTGAAACATTATTCAATTAAGTTTCATCTAATTCTGATATTGCATACATATTTATATATATATATATATACATGATATGATGCTGCTGGAAAATATTGAAATCGGTAAATATGATGTACGTGCTATTAATTATTTGTTGAAATATTGGTTTATACAATTCTGAATTTAATTAGAATGCAATTACAGGGTATTTATTGTGAGTTGTACTCTGTGCATATCTGAAATCTTCACCGTTTAAGACAGAGGCTTATTCTTTAGTTATAATTAGTATATATATTTATATTAATCGTCATCATTTCATTTTGTTTAGGTATTCAAGTGTAAAATGTGGAACCTAAAGAAGTCAAACACTATTGCTTTGGGTACCGTACACGTGTCGAGTGGAAAACAGATGCTTCATAGCAAAGTAATCCCAAAGGATTGCTACAAAGTGTCTATTGGTACATCGTTGGTGGATGCAGCTTTTTTACCGGATGTTGGAGACAATGGTGTCAAAACTGCTTTGCAGGCAGTAGGTGGTTTTTATGCATGGCCCAAGGAGCAAGTGGTATTTGAGGAGGAGGTACATACAGTACGTATACGTTTTTAACAACCTATATCTACCTACGTATACATATATAATTCTTCATATATTAATATTGATGTTTGATACATATATATGCGGCTTTTGTCTTTTACAGGTAACCTTACCTACTTCAGGTCAATTGGCGTATGTCGAAAACAAAACTGCACCAGAAGTATCAAAGAAAAGGCGCAACAAATCGGTTTTCGTAACTAGTGATACCGTGCAAAAGCAAGCGAGGATGAAACTCAAGAGTCAAAAGGCCTTGCAACTGTGATCATGTATAATTACTTTATCATTTTGATACATGTATTCGGTTATTATTATCATGTAAAACAATATTCCAATATTAGTTTGGGTACATGTATGGAGTTAATTATGTACATATATATTATTCCAATTTTAATTTGTCGTGTTATATAATATATATATATATATATATATATATATATATATATAATTCCAATTGTCACACGAAATATTGATTTGTTATATGTGACTAAATGATACCAAACGTCACACAAAAAAAAATATTCATGTGGCCATTGGATGAACAACAGTCACACAAAAAACAGGTTCACGTGACTTTAAAGATCATATGGTCACACATATTAACACCTACGGCCACATTTGGTTTAATTATATATATGTGACCAAATCCAAAAATAAAACACTTGTGTGTGTGAATAAATGATACCAAACGTCACGCAGATATAAAATTCGAGTGGCCATTGGATTAACAATAGTCACACAAAATACAGGTTTTACGTGACTTTAAAGATCATATGGTCACACATATTAACACCTATGGCCACATTTGGTTTAATTCTATATATGTGACCAAATCCAAAAATAAAACACTCGTTGTGTGACTAAATGATACCAAACGTCACGCAAACATAAAATTCGAGTGGCCATTAGATTAACAATAGTCACACAAAATACAGGTTTACATGACTTTAAAGATCATATGGTCACACATATTAACAACTATGGCCACATTTGGTTTAATTCTATATATGTGACCAAATCCAAAAATAAAACACTCGTTGTGTGACTAAATGATACCAAACATCACGCAAACATAAAATTCGAGTGGCCATTGGATTAACAATAGTCACATAAAATACAGGTTTACGTGACTTTAAAGATCATATGGTCACACATATTAACAACTATGACCACATTTGGTTTAATTCTATATATGTGACCAAATCCAAAAATAAAACACTCGTTGTGTGACTAAATGATACCAAACGTCACGCAAACATAAAATTCGAGTGGCCATTGGATTAACAATAGTCACACAAAATACAGGTTTACGTGACTTTAAAGATCATATGGTCACACATATTAACACCTATGGCCACATTTGGTTTAATTCTATATATGTGACCAAATCCAAAAATAAAACACTCGTTGTGTGACTAAATGATACCAAACGTCACGCAAACTTAAAATTCGAGTGGTCATTGGATTAACAATAGTCACACAAAATACAGGTTTACGTGACTTTAAAGATCATATGGTCACACATATTAACACCTATGGCCACATTTGGTTTAATTCTATATACGTGACCAAATCCAAAAATAAAACACTCGTTGTGTGACTAAATGATACCAAATGTCACGCAAACATAAAATTCGAGTGGCCATTGGATTAACAATAGTCACACAAAATACAGGTTTACGTGACTTTAAAGATCATATGGTCACACATATTAGCACCTATGGCCACTTTTGGCTTACTTTTGTGTGACCAAATCCCAAAGAAAAGCACTCGTTGTGTGACTAAATGTTACATAACGCCACACCAAGATAGAGTTCACGTGGCCATTGGAGGCACAATAGCCACACAAAATCCACGTTTACTTGGCTTTAAGGAGCATTTGGTCACGCTTATTAACACCTATGGCCACTTTTGGCTTCATTTTATGTGACCATATCTCCAAATTAAAACACTCGTTCTGTGACAACATGTTACATAACGCCACACAAACATAGAATTCAAGTGGCCATTGGATGAACAATAGTCACATATAATACACCTTTACTTGATTTAAAAGAGCATATGGTCACACCTTTTATGGTTTTGGTCACTCTTTTTAAATGGATACCGCCACTAACGATTTAATGTGGTCGTATGCACCCTATGGTCGCGGGAACTTTAGTCACACAGACGTTGAAAAACAAGCGTGACCGTAAGCATATCGTCACGCTTTTCTGGTGTGACCAAAGCCCAAATCTGTACTAGTGTGTGCTACTACGATAACTCTGATACATTGTGTTCAAACAATGATTTTACTATGATTTCAACTATGCAAATCGATGAACTCACCAACATTATCTTACCCTTTTAGCATGTAATTCTCAGGTTTACAGGTGCAGTAGGATGCTTTTGGAAGCACTAGCTCGATTCGCATATTTTACAAATAACGGAGATTATCTTGCATTATTATTTTGCAATAGTGGTTATGCACTAGAAGTTTCAGGCTTAGTTGCGGACTCGCAAATGATATTTTGTAAACTTTATTATTTTATGAAATGTACTTTTGAAACGTCTCATTTAGAGGTCATTAGTTGTAACTTTGTGCAATGATTATTGATTAGTCGTGTCCCAACCCGATTCGCTTCCGCTGTACAAACATGGGGGTGCGACACTAATGATTATGATCATTTCTTGAAAACCATCAAGCTAATGCCAATTAACCATTACTTGGCTTAACATCAAGCTAATGGTAATTAGTCATTAATTACTTGATTCCACGAATATCCATCTCGTTACCTTTGCTTTGGTTATGACAATTACTTGCAAAATTTCTAATTCTTTGATCACCTAGCAGGGTTGTAAAAGTCGGGCGACTTGGCCGACTAGTCACCGACTACTCGGTTTTTGTGAGGGTCACGACTCGACAACATAAAATCGCTCAAACAAGTCAAGTCAACGGTCAACACCAGGTCAACATGGTCAAAGTCGGGTTAAAAGCGTCATGGGTCAGATTTTCGGGTCAAAGTCGGGTCGAAATCGGGATTTTGTTGGGAAATTCGGGCAAGAGGAAGTAAAGATTGATGAGGAAGATAAGATTCGTGAGATGTAAAAGATGATGGGAGAGAAAGAAAAACAAAAAATGAAAAAGTAGATTAAAAAATGAGATAGGAGTAGAAAAAGTCAGTTGAAATCACTTTTTTCAAGAAAAGTACAAAAAAGTTTACATTTTATTCCTTATTTTTTCATACCATATTACATATATTTTCAATTATTATTTCAATTTGTTTTCAAGACTTCTATATTTAGATATTACAAATATATTGTGTATTATTTAGATATAATAAACAACTTTGTTAAGATATACTATAATTTTGAAATATATTGTGTATTATTTGAAATATTATATATTATTTAGATATGTGTACGTTCATGGTTCTCATTTATTTACATATAATTTTAATATTTATTATTTAAATTTAAGAAAGTCAACAAAAGTCAAAATCTGACTAGTCTCCGACTTGGCCGACTAGTCCTAATGAGGTCCTGACCGACTCGACCTCGACTTCTGACTTTTACAACCTTGTCACCTAGCCATGTAAAAACATACACAACAACAACAACAACAACAACCACAACAACAACAACAACAACAACAACAACAACAACAACAACAACGTTATCCAATCTCTTCAAGGGTAGGGTATGGGGGAAGTGGTTTGTAGACAGTCATACATCTATCCAAAGGTAGAGAGACTGTTTCCCGAAAGATCTCTGATACAGTATAATAATAATAATAATAATAATAATAATAATAATAATAATAATAAGGATAGTGATAATAATGAGCATAGTAATATAATAATATTATAAATAATACTAATAATGAACATAATACTAAGAATACCACAGTAACAATAATAGTAGCAGCAGTAGTAGTAATGATGATGATTATGATGATGATGATGATGATGATGATGATGATGATGATAATGATAATGATAATGATAATAGGATTATTATAGGTGGTAGTAGTAAAAATAATTAAAAACATATACAAATACCTACATACCTATTGATATCAATATAGATGTAAAAATCAACAAATCATATACAAATGTAGGTATATACCCAAGAAAAGTAAGGATATAAAATACACACACACACACACATATATATATATATATATATATATAAACCTAAAATATTATATGTATCTATCATAATACTTTATATAACCCCTCTGAGTATGTAACCATTTATCTACCTATAACCCTAATAATCCTAATACAAACACCATAATATTGTCGACCGTAGAATACTTTACACCCTTATATAAATGAATATCTAATAAACTAGAACACCTTACTCTTCTATTTCGATTCCACCTAGATACCCCCTAAATAGCTGTTCAATAATGAATATCTCTATAAAAATTAATTATCTATTAATTCTAAAACCCTTTACTCATCCGTTCTAATTCTCCACAAATTTCTATCAGAGGACATGTCCTCGGTCAAGAGAAGCTCATTCATATCAAGCGTTAGTCTATCCTCCCACTTACAACTAGGTCTAACCCTTCTCCTCGATCAATCGACAGTGAGAGTTTCCACTCTCCTAACTAGCGTTGTGATAGGTCTCTATGAACATGTCCAAACTATCTAAGTCTTCCTTCTCTCAACTTATTTGTGATGCTTGCGACTTCTAAATCTCCCCTAAAAACTTCATTTGGTATCATATCCAACATGGTTTTACCAAATGTCCAACTTAGCATCCTCATTTCCGCGACTTTCATCCTCCTTTCTTGCGCCTTAGTCATCGGCCAACACCTGATCCGTACAACATAGCAGGTCTAATTGCGACCTTATAGAATTTCCCTTTCAGTTTACGGGGAACTTTCTTGTCTGTCGCTTCTCTCCACTTCAACCAGCCCACCTTTATCCGGTGAGTCCCATCCTTGTCGCTCCATCCTGAACTATGTAGCACCGAGCCCAGGTAACTAAAGGACTCCTGTGGATGTAGAAATGTTGGCTCACACACTGGTCGTTGAAATTTCTAATGGCGATGCGAGGCAACAACGGATTTTAAATTTATAAGGCTGGGCCTAAGGTTACTACTATTGCTAATCTAAAGGGCTAGCAGAGGATAAGTATGACCTAGGATCGTTCTTCAAAGCGCGATGTGACACCCGACAAATTAGGACTAGTTATTAGGTCCTAATCACTTGTTAATACATGTAATTGGTGCTGTATTAGGCTAATTGTATGTATCATTATATATATTGTTATATATATACATGTACGCGATTGAATTTAATCGTGCATTTTCATATCGGGCGGATCCCGATACATTAATATGGACGTTGGTGAACACATCTTATTAAATAATACAAAATTATTTAATAACGCTATTGTTTCCTAAATATTATTTTGATAATATTTCATAAGTAATTCGTATTGTATAAAACACTCAACCGTGACCAAACGCACAATTCGTGCCCAACAATCGAAACAAACAAAACTTATATTTTTATATATATCTCATCAAAAAGTATTTTAATGAAATACTTCATTATGATTATCGTAATTTATAGTGATAACAAAAACGTTTAGTTTAAACGTCACGATTATTTAAATCATACAACGACCTCGTAAATCAATACTGGCACCGTACCAAACATTTCAATAAATGTTTCTAAGTAATAATAAGTATTACTTTAAGCTAAAAATATCGAACTTTAATCGTTATTTAAAATACGTATGTATAACGTTAAACGTCTAATTATACGTTCAAACGACCGGGGAAACGAATACCATACGGAGTGCAAACGTGAGAAACCAAATATTGAGACACACACCCTCATGGGTGGGCCCCATGGGCCATTTTTTCAAGCCCCCAAACCACCATCCATGTTTTGTGAATCTATGTTGGATGACTACAAACATCAAACACCTCCATCATTTTACTCCTTCATCACACACCATTTCCTCTCTCTAAGTTAAACTGTCTCCCTCCCTCTCTCACTGAAAATCGTCCATCATCATCATCCACCATCAAACCACCATATTTCACCACCACTTGAGGAGAAGCAAGAAGAAGGAAGCAAGAAGGAGCAACCGAGGCATCTCCATCCCATTTCTACTCTAGATCATCACTCTTCTAAGTAAGAACTCACTTTCTCTCTCTAGAAATACTTGCTTTATGTTTCTTATCATGTTAGTGAGTTCATTTAACAAGAAAATGTCCAAATCTAAACTCAAAACACATTTTTCATACATATATACAAACATCACTTTTCTGTCCAGAAAATGGGTCTCACCATTTCGACTATAACTTGAGTTCTAGAATGAACCAACATATGAATGTTATACCGAAATCTTCATATGAATGTCCTCTACAAAAAGTTCTTGTATGGACTGACTTGAAAACCCACCTATTTTGTTGTAGAAACCGATTTTTGGACTGAGGTCGTTTATCAACCAAATCTGACCGCTTTCCATTTCCATTTTTGTTTAAAATAGTAAATGAAGTTGTGAAGTTACCATAAAGTTCAGAAATAAACTAGACATATAGAAGAATATGTGTGATTTTTGGTTAGACTTGTTTTGGAACAAAAGTCAAATAAAACGAGAGGTTTATCGGGACAAAATCTGGAAAAATATCAACATAACGGCTGTTTTGGTAAGTTTATAAAACCGACACCTCGGGTTAACCCTCACACGCACCGATAACTTTTATAAACTTATTCTACCATTTTAAGGGTTGGGTAAAAGTCTCGGGTCAAACCGAGGTCGTTTGACCACAAAACCGAACCAAGAAAAACCAACAGCTGCTAGTGTCGCATAAGGGGCCAAACCTGATTGCGACACTAAGCTAGTGTCGCATAACCATCCGAGTGTCGCATACTGCGACACTAATGTTAATGTCGCATGAAATCCGTTTGTCACACGTAGCGACACTAGCCCTTGTGTCGCATTAAATTGCAATGTCGCAGGAAGCGACACTAATATTAGTGTCGCTAAATCATTGAATGTCGCATACTGCGACACTAACGGTGTCGCAATAATTTCAATTTCATAATACCATGCGACACTAGTGCCAGTGTCGCAACCTATACCCAGTGTCGCAAACAAACATTAAACTTCACATAATATGCGACACTTGCCATAGTGTCGCCAAAGGTTAGTTAGTGTCGCCTACTAGTGATGCCTTATATGAGATACTTAACCAAGTGACGCTTTGAGTGACGCCTAAATCAGAAACTTCAAAACTAGTTTTCACATTAAGTGTCAAAATCCCACAGCTTCAATACTTACATATGACACAACACACAAAACATATACTTTGACAGTATACAATGGAACAACACATAATAATAATACTTTAAGATTATTGTTACAAAATCCGTCACCAATGGGCCGTACATGTTTTCAAAACTTAAACCTAATCAATCAAACCAAATCATTTGGACATTACTAGTTGAATGGACAACTAGCATAGGTGATCTTTAGAGATACCTACTTATATCCATAACCTTACGCGCTTAGGACGCCCGGTAGGTTACGATCGTTGAGACGACAACATTACTTGTACACCATCATTATTTGCTATTAGCAAACGCATCAGACTTAGGTGAGTCTCATAGCCCCTCATTTTCCTGTTTTCAACCCAGGGGTGGGAATACATGCTGCGTTTTACTTTTACATGTGAACACAAGTACAAAACATCGATATATTGACTGCATGAGTTTGTTTTACCTAATCATGAAGCCCTCCACTACATAGTTTGTTAGTATTGCTATAGCGTGAATGTTAGTGTATGGTACCATATGGGATTGACAATCCCCGTTCGGGGTAGTCGCGCTACCATGACTACGGTCGAACGGACACATTATCATTTGTTCATACTTGTGTAGATTAAGCACATGCAGGAGGCAACCTCGCTCAGGTCCTTTAATGTGGATTCTGACATCCTCAGTTAAGCTCAAACTATGGCCTCATGACAGTAATATACAATCATTATTATATTTGCTTAATTGCAAATCATCATACTTAAATCTTGTGGTTCATAACTCATATTTCATCATTATACAAACCTGTGAGCTCACCAGCTTTTAGCTGACCTTTTAGCATGTATTCTCATGTACACAGCAGTAGTAGGACTGCTCAGGATTAGCTAGCTCGAGTCGCATTCAGATATTAGGAGATTCACATGCATTTTTATATTTTGTACAATTAGATATGCCTTGGAATCTCTAACATTTAGCTTTTGAGCTTTTGTAAACGGTATAACATTTTAAAACTTTTATATTATCAATGTAATGGGTTAAACGATGCATATAGAGTCGTTCACTGTATCTTATGTGCTTTGTTTATTGATTAGTCGCGCCCCGACCCGATTCGCTTCCGCAACCCGAATTTGGGGGTGCGACAGATTGATATCAGAGCCTAAGGTTATAGTGAACTAGGTTGCATTTAGTGGGCCTAGACTATGACCGTTAGGCAGTATTCCCTATTAGGCATGACTGCTTCAGTGATCACATTATACGCATTTAATTTAACATAGCTTGATCAACTATGTACAATTAAATGAATATGGTATGATATTTGAAAGGGGTTATGGCTGAACAGGATACACTACCTGACTCTGACCTCGAGAGAACCGGGACTTAAACATGTCTGTGATTAGACACTCTAGCTTATTATGTGATATGTATATATACATAGATAGGCCTCGTACACGTACTACATCCTAGGCTATATTATATATGGATGATATGAATATAGGCCTGATTCTCTCTAACGCTTTGTCACAGAAAATGGCAAACACTCCTACCATAACCCCACCTACTTCATCACGTTCTCATCAATCAGAATCACGTAACTCGCGGGTAGCAAGGAGGACTAATGGTTCAACTCGAGCTAACCGCTATCCCACTCATGATACCCACAACAACCAAGCCCGTCGACTGGTTGATGCCCGCCGATGGAATTGGTTACCCGACAAACTCGCAACATGGAGAAACGATGAAGAAATAAAACTTTCCAACGAAACCTGGGAATCTTCCAACATGGAAATCTCTCCCTACACTCAAGAACCTGCTCACTTCACTATGCCAGTTTTAGCTGTTAGGTTAAACCGCCACGAGCAACAACTTCGAGATATGGACATGGAATTACAGGAGACGCGAGAACTGGAGACTCACAGCTATGGAGCGTATCAATCAAGTCTCTGAAGATCATGAAAATACCGTTAGTAACATGGACGTTCTTCATGACCAACTGGAGGAAACTACTGAGACCATGGGGATCGTCCATAATCAAGTAATCAATAACTGAAACGAGATCTACGTGTTACAATCAAGGCTAAGTGAATGTGAAACACGCCTGCTGGAAACCGAAGAGGCGCTCAGGGTGGTTAGCAGACTTGCAGAGTCCATTGACCGTCTCACTTCCCTGCTGCCACAACTCATTCTACACCAAGATTAGTGTAGTATCTATCATGTAGCATGTTAAGATATCTATGTAAACTCATTCGACCGGATGTAATATTCCCGACATCTTTTGTAAAACAACTAAGCTTGTAACCTTTTGGAACTCGAATTATCAATCAAAAGTCTACTTCTATTATCTTACTATGATGTTATATACTTACCACATTAATATATACATCCATGGTAACCATCATCCTGGTGCAAATTCTAATGTACCTATTATTTCTTTTCTTAAAGAATCATTCTGCCTAAGAGGAAGAGTTTCACTGATGCTGAGATTGCCGCGCTCATTTTTTGAGGTGTGGCCGAAGCCTTAGCTACAAGAGATTCACCGCGGAACACTCGCAGAAGTGATGAGACTGTGAACAATACCTCTGTCATCAAACCCTGCACATACAAGGACTTTCTGAACTGCAAGCCTCTTCAATTCAAGGGCACGAAAGGTGATATTGGCTTAATTAGATGGATCAAGAAAATGGAGTCCATTTTTCGCATTAGCAACTGTATTGAGGAACACCGAGTCAAGTTTGCCACCTGCACTTTCCTGGAAGGTGCTCTTACCTAGTGGAATTCTTATGCCACATCTGTGAGCATCGATGTTGCATACCAATTCCCTTGGGAGGATCTGAAGAAAATGTTGAGGGACGAGTATTGTCTCAACGAGGAACTCCGGCGCTTGGAAGATGAGTTCTGGCATCTGACGGTTCAGGGAACCGATATCACCAATTATACCATCCGTTTTCAACAGCTTGCTCTTCTCTGCCCATCTATGGTAGACCTAGAACACAAACGTATTGAAAGGTATGTTCGTGGACTCCCGGATAATATTCAGGGGCATGTCACCTCATCCAAACCAGGAACCATTCAGAGTGCCATCCATATGGCCCATGAACTCATGGCTCAGGTTATTCACGGTGAGAGCCCTATTTCATCTTCTGGGAACTCCAGCAGCCAACCAACCTTCAAAAAGTCTGAGACTGTTAAGGCTTACTCTTCTAGGTCTAGGGACAAGGAGGATTACACTGGGAACAAACTTCACTGTTCAAAGTGCAACCGTCATCATGAGGGTCCTTGTGGTACTCCTTGCAACAACTGCAAGAGGTATGGACATTTTTCCAAGGACTGCTGAGCACCCAAGGCCAAAAACAACAACAACAACTCCAATCAATCAAAGGCCTTCTATGAATGCGGCAACACGGGGCACTACAGGAATGACTGCCCGAAGCTAGAGAACAAGAATAGCGGAAACAATGCAAAAGGTAGAGCCTTTGTTCTGAACTCAGGGGAAGCCCGTCAAGACCCCAATGTGGTCTCGGGTAAGTACCTCATCAACAATCTATCTTCTTCTATTCCGTTTGATACTGGTGCCGATAGGAGCTTTATAATTGATGAATTTAGTCCCTTACTTGATTTCACTCCTGTTGCCTTAGAAGCTAAGTACATTGTAGAATTAGCTAATGGCAAACTCATTGAAACTGATAGTGTGATACCTAATTGCACTTTAAAAATCGCCAACGAACTCTTTTCCATTGACCTTATACCCGTCGAGATCGGAATTTTCGACATCATTGTTGGTATGGACTGGTTGTCCAAATAGCGCGCTGAAATCATATGTTTTGAAAAGGTTGTCCGCATTCCCCTCGCCGATGGTAGAACTTTGATCATACAAGGGGAGACCAGTGAGATGAGGATGAACATCATATCGTGCATGAAAACCCGTAAGTACTTGAGAAAGGGTTATCAGGCAATCTTTGCACATGTCGTGGAGAAAAAGTCAGAGGAGAAGCGACTTGAGGATGTGCCAATTGTCCGAGACTTTCCTGAAGTCTTTCCCGAAGACCTACCTGGTCTTCCACCACCGAGGCAAGTCAAATTTTCCATTGACCTCGTGCCCGGTGCAGCGCCGGTGGCACGAGCACCATATCGTTTAGCCCCATCCGAACTTCAGGAGTTATCTACTCAGTTACAAGAACTCCTGGATAAGGGTTTCATTAGACCGAGTTTTTCACCTTGGGGAGCTCCGGTTTTGTTTGTGAAAAAGAAAGATGGTTCATTCAGAATGTGTATCGACTACCGAGAGTTGAAAAAACTAACCGTTAAAAACTGTTATCCACTTCCCCGCATCGATGACCTGTTCGACCAACTTCAGGGGTTGAGTTTCTATTCAAAGATCGACCTTCGGTCAGGTTATCATCAGTTACGAGTTCGCAATGAATATCCCAAAAACCACATTCCGAACTCGCTATGAACACTATGAATTTCAAGTGATGCCCTTTGGTCTAACCAATGCACTGGCGGTATTCATGGACCTTATGAATCGAGTGTATAAACCTTATCTCGATAAGTTTGTCATTGTCTTCATCGATGACATTCTTATCTACTCGCGCAACGAACAAGAACATGCGCAACATCTGAAAACCATCCTAGAACTACTCAAACACGAGGAGTTATTCGCCAAATTTTCTAAGTGTGAGTTCTGGATGCAAACCATTCAATTCCTTGGACACGTGATTGACAGTCAAGGAATTCATGTGGATCCGTCTAAAATCAAGGCTATCAATTGTTGGAAAGCACCCTCAACGCCGACTGAAGTACGGCAATTCCTAGGACTTGCCGGGTACTATCGGCGATTCATTGAGAACTTCTCCAAAATAGCCCAACCTCTCACCTTACTGACTCAGAAGGAAAAGAAGTTCGACTGGACTGATAAGCAAGAGTTGGCATTTCAGCTTCTGAAACAAAAACTTTGCAGCGTACCAATCCTATCCTTACCCGAAGGCATTGATAACTTCGTGGTATACTGCGATGCTTCCCACCAAGGTCTCAGTTGCGTGTTGATGCAACAAGACAAGGTCATCGCTTACGCCTCCCGACAACTAAAAATCCACGAAAAGAACTACACCACACATGATCTCGAACTAGGAGCTGTCGTCTTTGCACTCAAGATCTGGAGACATTATCTCTATGGCAATAAGTGTACAATCTTCACCGATCATAAAATTCTCCAGCACATCTTCGATCAAAAGGATCTCAACATGAGGCAATGTCGCTGGATCGAGTTGCTTACCGACTATGATTGTGAGATCCGTTATCATCAATTCAAGGAAAACGTTGTTGCCGATGCCTTAAACCGAAAGGAACGCACAAAACCACTTCGAGTCCGAGCCCTCAATATTACAATTCACAATTATCTCATCACTCAGATTCTTACCGCTCAACTCGAAGCGCTGAAACCGGAAAACATCAAAAATGAGGCCTTGCGAAACATGGAGATGCAATTCAAAACCAAACCCAATGGGGTCAAATATTTTTCTAACCGAATCTGGTTACCTAGTTTTGGGAACCTTCGAGTCTTGGTGATGGATGAAGCTCACAAATCCAAATTTTCCATACATCCTGGCTCCGATAAAATGTATCATGGCATCAGGGAGATATACTGGTGGCCAAACATGAAAGCTGAAATTGCCACATACGTCAGCAAGTGCCTCACATGCTCAAAAGTCAAAGCTGAATATCAAAAACCTTCCAGTCTGTTACACCAACCGAACATCCCTCAGTGGAAATGGGAGCAGATCACTATGGACTTCATCACCAAACTTCCAAAGACATCGAGCGGTTGCGATACCATTTGGGTGATCGTCGATCGTCTCACCAAGTCTGCTCATTTCCTCGCCATCAAAGAAACCGACAAAATGGAACGCTTCACTTGAATTTATTTGAAAGAAATTGTATCCCGACATGGCGTTCCCACCTCGATCATCTCCGACAGAGATAGTCGCTTCACATCCCGCTTTTGGCAGTCACTACAAAAATCTCTGGGTACTCATCTGGATATGAGTACTGCATACCATCCACAAACCGACAGCCATAGCGAGCGAACTATACAAACATTGGAAGACATACTACGAGCCCGTGTAGTTGATTTCGGTGCAAACTGGGAACATCACTTACCGTTGTGTGAATTCTCATACAACAACAGCTATCATACCAGCATTGGAGCTGCACCCTTTGAGGCACTGTACGGTCGTAAGTGCTGCTCACCTATCTGTTGGACCTAAGTGGGAGACAGCCAACTCACTGGTCCTGAGATCATTCATGAAACTACCGAGAAAATCATTGGTATTCAGCAACGATTGAAAGCCGCTCGTGATCGTCAGAAGAGTTATGCTGACGTGAGACGCAAACATCTCGAGTTCCAAGTTGGGGATCGAGTACTCTTAAAAGTATCGCCTTGGAAAGGCGTCATCCGTTTTGGAAAATGCGGGAAACTGAACCCCAGATACATTGGACCTTTTGAAATCCTTGAAAGGATTAGTCCGGTAGCATATCGATTGCAGCTGCCACCCGAGCTCAGCAGCGTGCATCCCACATTTCACATTTCTAACCTAAGGAAATGTCTGTCTGATGAGACACTTATCATTCCTCTCGACGAAATTCATATCGATGATAAACTTCAGTTTGTCGAGTCACCAGTGGAAATCATGGACCGTGAGGTCAAACAGTTGAAACAAAGTCGTATTCCCATCATCAAAGTTCGATGGAATTCGCGGCGTGGTCTGGAATTCACTTGGGAACGGAAAGACCAAATGCGACTCAAGTACCCACTAACTCCACTCCATCTATGACTCAGAGTTAAATTTCGGGACTAAATTCTCATAACAACGGGAGAATGTGACACCTAACAAATTAGGACTAGTTATTAGGTCCTGATCACTTGTAATACATGTAATTAGTGCTATATTAGGCTAATTGTATGTATCATTATATATATTGTTATATATATACATGTACATGATTGAATTTAATCGTGCATTTTCATATCGGGCGGATTCCGATACATTAATACGGACGTTGGTGAACACATCTTATTAAATAATACGAAATTATTTAATAACGCTATTGTTTCCTAAATATTATTTTGATAATATTTCATAAGTAATTCGTATTGTATAAAACACTCAACCGTGACCAAACGCACAATTCGTGCCCAACAATCGAAACAAACAAAACTTATATTTTTATATATATCTCATCAAAAAGTATTTTGATAAAATACTTCATTATGATTATCGTAATTTATAGCGATAACAAAAACGTTTAGTTTAAACGTCACGATTATTTAAATCATACAACGACCTCGTAAATCGTTACCGGCACCGTACCAAACATTTCAATAAATGTTTCTAAGTAATAATAAGTATTACTTCAAGCTAAAAATATCGAACTTTAATCGTTATTTAAAATACGTACGTATAACGTTAAACGTCTAATTATACGTTCAAACGACCAGGGAAACGAATACCATATGGAGCGCAAACGTGAGAAACCAAATATTGAGACACACACCCTCATGGGTGGGCCCCATGGGCCAGTTTTTCAAGCCCCCAAACCACCATCCATGTTTTGTGGATCTATGTTGGATGACTACAAACATCAAACACCTCCATCATTTTACTCATTCATCACACACCATTTCCTCTCTCTAAGTTAAACTGTCTCCCTCCCTCTCTCACTGAAAATCGTCCATCATCATCATCCACCATCAAACCACCATATTTCACCACCACTTGAGGAGAAGCAAGAAGAAGGAAGCAAGAAGGAGCAACCGAGGCATCACCATCCCATTTCTACTCTAGATCATCACTCTTCTAAGTAAGAACTCACTTTCTCTCTCTAGAAATACTTGCTTTATGTTTCTTATCATGTTAGTGAGTTCATTTAACAAGAAAATGTCCAAATCTAAACTCAAAACACATTTTTCATACATATATACAAACATCACTTTTCTGTCCAGAAAATGGGTCTTACCATTTCGGCTATAACTTGAGTTCTAAAATGAACCAACACATGAATCTTATACCGAAATCTTCGTATGAATGTCCTCTACAAAAGGTTCTTATATGGAGTGACTTGAAAACCGACCTATTTTGTTTTAGAAACAGATTTATGGACTGAGGTCGTTTATCGACTAAATCAGACCGCTTTACATTTCCATTTTTGTTTAAAATAGTAAATTAAGTTTTGAAGTTACCATAAAGTTCAGAAATAAACTAGACATATAGGAGAATATGTGTGATTTTTGGTTAGGCTTGTTTTGGAACAAAACTCAAAGAAAACGAGAGGTTTATCGGGACAAAATCTGGAAAAATATCAACATAAGGGCTGTTTTGGTAAGTTTATAACACCGACACCTCGGGTAAACCCCGACACGAACCGATAATTTTTATAAACTTATTCTACCATTTTAAGGGTTGGGTAAAAGTCTCGGGTCAAACCGAGGTCGTTTGACCACAAAACCGAACCAAGAAAAACCAACAGCTGCTAGTGTCGCATAAGGGGCCAAACCTGATTGCGACACTAAGCTAGTGTCGCATAACCATCCGAGTGTCGCATACTGCGACACTAATGTTAATGTCGCATGAAATCCGTTTGTCACACGTAGCGACACTAGCCCTTGTGTCGCATTAAATTGCAATGTCGCAGGAAGCGACACTAATATTAGTGTCGCTAAATCATTGAATGTCGCATACTGCGACACTAACGGTGTCGCAATAATTTCAATTTCAAAATACCATGCGATACTAGTGCTAGTGTCGCAACCTATACCCAATGTCTTAAACAAACATTAAACTTCACATAATATGCGACACTTGTCATAGTGTCGGCAAAAGTTAATTAGGGTCACCTACTAGTGACGTCGTATATGCGACACTTAACCAAGTGACGCTTTAAGTGACGCCTAAATCAGAAACTTCAAAACTAGTTTCCACACTAAGTGTCGAACTCCCACAACTTCAATACTTGCATACGACACAACACACAAAACATATACTTTGACAGTATACAATGGAACAACACATAATAATAATACTTTAAGATTATTGTTACAAAATCCGTCACCAATGGGCCGTACATGTTTTCAAAACTTAAACCTAATCAATCAAACCAAATCATTTGGACAATACTAGTTGAATGGACAACTAGCATTGGTGATCTTTAGAGATACCTACTTATATCCATAACCTTGCGCGCTTAGGACGCCCGGTAGGTTAAGATCGTTGAGACGACAACATTACTTGTACACCATCATTATTTGCTATTAGCAAACGCATCAGACTTAGGTGAGTCTCATAGCCCCTCATTTTCCTGTTCTCAACCCAGGGATGGGAATATATGCTCCGTTTTACTTTTACATGTGAACACATGTACAAAATATCAATATATTGACTGCATGAGTTTGCTTTACCTAATCATGAAGCCCTCCACTACATAGTTTGTTAGTATTGCTATAGCGTGAATGTTAGTATATGGTACCATATGGGATTGACAATCCCCGTCTAGGGTACTCGCGCTATGATAACACGCAAAAAGTCAAGTTTTTATGTGCTATTATCTCTACTTTTTAGCCTAATTATTGATGAAAACATTTGAAATATACATTTTTATACTAAATTTCATAATGATGGATAAAATATAAACGATGCTTCAAGAATCAACCAAAAAGGCCTAAAAACGAGTAAAATAGAGCATAAACGATCAAAGGATCTTCCGTTCACGTATTTGAGCACAATTTAAGCTATACTTAGAACTATGACCTTTAACTTATGTCATTTTCTTCGTTAGGAAAATACGAACACGAGGATATAAAGATCGCTCAAAACGGATAAACGACGAAGAAGTTACGCCAAATCGAAGAAACGAAGACCCGAAAGGACCGAATACGGCTGTCCTAGACCGTATACGGCTGGACCAGACCGTATACGGCTGGACACAGCCCGTATACGGCCTGTGTAGACCATATACGGCCTGTGCCCAGTCGTATACGGCCCAGTCTAGTTGTATACGGTTGGTGCCCACCCGTATTTGCTCCAGTCCACCCGTATACGGCCAAAACCAACCGTATTCCGTGTTCAGGCAATAAAAATCATATTTTTATACGGTTGTGCATTTGGGGGTTGGAATATGGTTGAAGAATACTGCTGCACGTTTCCTATAAATACAAGGCTTCACCTCAACATTTGAAAATATACACTACACACTCCACACCTCAAAACACACTCTCTCACTACTCTCTCTCTAGATTTAGGTTTTTATTTTAGTACTTAGCGGCTAGTTAGTCACGGTATTAACCGAACGAATAGAGGGGTAATATTGTAATATTGCTTGGAGGATACTCGAAGTTCTGCTTGTATTCTTTCACGCTGTATTCAGCTACACTCTTATTATGGTTATATCTATCCTTTATCTATTGTTATTATGATGATTGTTATTACTGTTATCATGCTAGATTTAGGATTGATTACCATGATTAGTGAGTAGTTATATTGCGTGTTTGCTATGACGTAGTTAGTCGTATTAATTGGGATGATGTCATTATGAGACAACGGAGGTAACGTTATACGGCTTTCATTTGTATAGCGCCGGAAACATCATGAATGTGTGGAGTACGGAACATGGAAGCTATGAAAGTCGTGGGCACAATCCGTTGTTGATTAATGTTAAACAATAGTGCATTGATCCACTTTCTATCTATGATTTTAAACCTCATTTAAACTAAACGCCTTTCAACCAGTAAACGTGATTATGGCCTTAATGATAGGACGTCGCAAACCCTATCCAAAGGAACTTAGTTATTTGTGTCTAAACGAACATGGTCTGTTTTATAAACAGCATAAGCATTGCTTTCTGAAAAGATCACAAAGTATATCGTCGCCTTGGAAGTAATATTTTCTAAATCGAACGTAAAGTACAATGCGGCTATGGAATAATGTTTTCTAAATATGAAGATAAAGTACACCGGAACTGTGGAAATACTATTTTCTTATCTTGAACGCGGAGTACACCATGACTGTGGAAATACTATTTTCTAAATGAACGCAAATATTACTTTGTTAATAAATTAGGGATTTATTGGGACTTTAAAGTAAGGGCTAGTTTATATCATAGATGGATAACTACTGCGCTTAAATACAAACTTAGTTAATAAGTCTAGGGTTCCTTTGCGAAGCAACGTAGGTATCGGCTAAGTACTTGGAAAAGCGGTGGAAACACTTCTAGTTGAGTACAACGTAATACCACGGAAATGTCATCGTTACTTCACGGTGTGGACCAACGGGGTTACCCGTATAAAGCAAAGTGAGTACCGTTAGTCGGCTAAGTACTTGGTTAACCCAGGGAAAGAGCCGCAGTTACTTGTCTTGTACATATTCAGTAATTACATTACTCCTAGACTTTACAAACCCATCGATAGAAAGTGATCAATGCATTCATCAAACATGGTTTTGAACTTAAATGTTTTGTTAAGACTAGAGTATTTTAGTGGGGTTAAGAAAGGTCGGACATCGAGTTGGTTTGTCGCCTTATTCATGCACCCAGGATTAAACTCCATATAAGGGTCACTATACCTTCACCGGTAGTGTTGTGGGTTGGATAAACTACTCCGATCAGAATCACGATAGCCTAGTTACTCAGTGACATACTGATCGAGAAATCTATCAGTAGGGAACTAGTGCTTACTCCACTAATACTTGAAATGAACGAAATACAAACCCTTTAAGACCAGTTTATAACTCACACATCATCCCAGTTAAGAAGGCTACCGAAGTCATGGCAAACACCTCCTCTAGATTATCTACTAACTACCTATATTTTATTTTCGCTTTATATAAATTTTCTGCCTAAGTATAACAAAAACCAAACAAAACCTCCAACTATCTTTTAAAACCATTACTAGTTTGATAGATCGTCTCCTACGTCCAAAATCCATAATACACTGATTCAGAGAACGACCCTAGGTCATACTTATCACTGTACACCCATAGTGATTGAGTATACTTAGGCCCCGTAAATACAAATTTTAAAACCCTCTGGTGGTCGCGCCCAGAGGAAGGCCAGCAATGACGCAAGTCACATCACAACCGACCTCTTGGCGCCCATCAAGTTTTTGGCGCCGCTGCCGGGGAATCATCCGTAAGATCTGAAGACGTTCTAGACGAACTTTTCTCTCTAGTAAATATCCGTAGTTTAGTTTTATTTTCCTTGTTCAGACGAAAATTCCTCACCACAACACACAACGATATTCGACCAGATCATCCGGATCTGAACCTCTCATTTTCATACCCGATCCTGAATCGATTATCCGAACTGCTCGCAAAGAAAAACGCACTCGACAACCGATGTCTGCACGTGTCACGCTCGCCGACAGCACCAAACCATCAATCAAAGGACGAGGTGGACCCATCAACTATCCAGTTATTGACGGTGCGTCTTTCGAACTTAAACATCACATCGTTCAGCTAATCAAGGAATTCTGCCAATTCCATGGTCTGCCCAATGATGATCCCAACGCCCACATAAACCGATTCATCCAAACCACCAACTCTTACAAGCAGAATGGGGTTGATCAGGACATAGTCCGCCTATACCTATTCGCTTACTCACCATGCTTTGAATTGGTTTGAGGGATTAGAGACCAGCTCTATCTCCTCTTGGACGGAAATGGCTACAAGGTTCCTAACTAAGTACTTTCCTCCGGCCAAACAAACCAAATGAAAGAATGACATCATGAACTTCCACCAAGCTCATGATGAATCTATCTATACGGCATGGGAGAGATATAAGAGTCTCCTAAACAAATCCCCTAACCACTTGATAGAGAAAACCAGCCAGCTGTGCACGTTTTATAATGGTCTTGCTCCAAATCATCGCATCACCCTCGACGCTGCTGCCCAAGGTAACTTCATGCAGTTAACTGATGAAGAGGCATGCAACCTGATCGAGAATATGATGATGCACCATCACGATTGGAACTCTGGTGTGCATTCCTCATCATCGACACAGTTGCCACTCCAAACCCGTTCCAGGCTGAAGCTATCAAATCCCTTACGGAGAAGATCGAAACCCTGACAAAGCAGATCGGCCAAATGAAGAAACCATCCCAGCACGTCCATCAAGTTCAGGAATGCCAGAACTGTGCCAACCTTCCTACTGCTGCTTATCAGGTTGAGTACGAGGATCCTGCTGACGGTACAGTTTACTATGCTCAATATCCAGCTCGCCCTCAAAACTCTTCTGGTATCGCTCGAACCTCTCCCCCTAGGACTAGAAACACCCAATACCCACCTAGAAACCAACCACCCTTCCAAATTAACTACCAACCTAGGTACCCACAACAACCCCAACTCACCTATAATCATCCACTGTCATTGACTGCACCTGATGCAACTCAATCGACTGAACTGACTAAAACCCTTGTGCCCATTACTAGTACAGATGACACCCTCACTAAGTTCATCCAAGGCCAACACCAAATCAACCAAAAGACTAGTGCTAGGCAGGACCAAACTGACCTATACCTTAGGAACCAATTGGCCGTTCTCAAAAATCTTGAGGCCCAAATTGGACAACTAACCCAACGTCTTGACTCTAGGCCTCTGGGTAATCTTCCTAGTAACATGGTACAAAACCCTCACGTAGAAGAGGCTAAATAGATGAGTATCACAGACAAGAAGGAGGCATCGGGCCAACATTCCACTACTTCTCCTGTCCCACCGACAGTCGTGATCATGTCTGTCCCTACACCTCAAAGGGAAGTACGAATCCCGTTTCTAGTCCGTCTTAGGAAAGCCTACAAGGCTAACACCTTCCGACTCGATGGAAAGTTCTTGGACACCGTGTCCAGAACCCCTTCCAGTTCAAAAAAATCCTTAAACTCCTGTCGACCAAGGACAAGGTACCCGAAGTACCCAATGTCCCACTGAACGCGGAACGTTCAGCAATCATTAAGAATTCCTTACCTGAGAAATTAGGAGATACCGGACGTTTCACCCTTCCTTGTTCAATCTATCAACCTTATGCCTTATTCATTTTACACCAGACTTGAATTAGGACCCCTTAAGCCTACCAAAATGAGCGTCCAGCTACTATACCAATCCATTAGATATCCTAAGGGAATAGCTGAGAATATCATGGTTAAGGTAGATAAGTTCCTATATCCCACGTACTTTGTAGTGATGGACATTCAGGAGGATGTGCATATCCCTATCATCTTAGGAAGACCGTTCTTGAACACCGCGCGTACTATCATTGATGTTTATTCACAAACTATCAGTCTTAGATCTCATGGAGAGACTACCACCTTCATGATTGATCAGACTGACTAGGCTTTGACTGAGCATGCCGAGATATGTATGATTTCTACAAGCAGAGTTACTTCGGATGATGATTCTGAACCAGACACACGGATGTCTGACGAGGCCATCACAATTACTTCCGACACTGATCGAGTCCCAGACGGTCAGTCAAGGAATCGCTTCCTTGTTGTTGCTGACCTCCCAGTCGGGACCGCGCGATCGGACAGGTGGTTTTATATTTATAGAGCTGGGGACCTAAGTTTACTATGGCTAAGGGTAGTTAGTGACAAGTAATGACTCAGGGTCGTTCTTAAAATCAACCGTATTGTGAAACCAAGCAGTCAAGATGATCGATTCGATTTAGTAGGGTTTGTAAACAAGAGTTTTGATTTTGGGTTTTTACTTAGGTCCTAAATTAAACTAAATAAACAGCAAAATAAAATAATAGGTGATAATCAGTATGGAGAGGAGTGTTTGTTGTGATTTCATTAGCCTAAAGGGGAGATGATGTTTGGGTTTGATATTTTGAAAACGTTCTTTCTATGTATTTGTGTTCTACTGTTTCAAGTACTTTATGGTGTCAACACTAGCACTTTACTATCTGATTCCTCAGATAGCATGTCACTGAGTACTAGGTTGTCATGATTCTAATCAGATCAGGCTGCTCTACCCCCAACACTGTCTGTGAAGACTAGTGACCCTTTTTGGAGTTGACTCCTGGGCGCATGAATAAGGTAACAGACCGATATTTAATTTCTTACCGTTCTTTGATACCATAAAGTATTCTAATTCAAATAGAGCATTTAAGAACTAATTCGGAAAGTGTCTGTTAACTTTTCATCGATGGTTTGTTAGGTTCAGAGCTGGTGGATGACCCAGTGCTGCTCAAAATGTATACACCGACGTCCGTTCCATAGCTTGGGTGTATGGGAACTGTTCCCTAAGGATGATTCCGACACTTACATGAGGTACTAGGACATTTTACGACATTCCATGCCTTGCGCACTAATGCAAGTTAGGGTGTATATACCAACGACCATTCCGTAGCTTCCATGCGTTTGTACTAAACCAGAGGTGGTTCCAGCACTATACTTACTAATAGGTCGTTCTACAGTATTCCACACATGTTGCACATTCAGATCACTCTGAACCCTTTTAAACTCAGTTTGTATTAAAGCGTACCCATCTATGATATAAACCTCAGCCCTCACTTAATATTACCCAATAAATCCCTGATTTATTCACGTTGTACTATACATTTGGTTTAGCGGTATTTCCAAAGCTTTGAAATCAGACCATGCATAGATAGTACAGATAATTAATTACCCTCGGAACAAGGTTCGCGACTCCTTGTCTTTTAGGGTTTTAACCACGTTTATTGGAGGAAAGGTGATAGTTTGATGAAAAGTTTATAATCATAGATGAAAAGTTAAACAGACATAGTTTTCAGTTATATATTTAAGTTAACATCATCCCCCATTATAACGGCTAACTACATCACAACAAACACACAAGCTAACTACTCACTAATCATGGCAACGAATCCTAAATCTAGCATAATAACAATAGCATGCATTATAATAGATAAGGAAAGAGATAACCGTAATAAATGCGTAGTTGGAATATAAGCTGAAAGATTACAACGAGCAGAGCCTCGAATATTACAAAAGCACCCCTCCAAGTATCTTCAACAAATATTACAAAATAGTCCCTCCGTTAGTCCCATTAAATATTAACGAGAAACTAACTACTAACTAACCTAAACTAGAGAGAAAGTGTGTGTGTGTGTGTGTGTGTGTGTTGAATGGTGTGAATGGTGAATGGTGAGAAATGAGGAGGTTTAAGCCTCTATTTATAGGCATCCAAGAATCGATTTTACACTTAACACCCTCAATCCATTTTAACACTGAAATACACCCCCTAGCTATAGAATTCAACACCAAAAGGGGCGTATTCGGTACCAAATAGGGCGTATTCGGTAGCAAATAGGGCGTATCCGGCAGAGTAGAGGGGGTATACCACCCCTACAGGGCGGTATACGGCCCCAAAGAGGGGGTATACAGCCTCTATGGGGGCGTATTCTACCCCTAGAATGTGGTATACGGCCCCTGTAGGGGTGTGTAGCCCGTGGTCGTTACCTTGTGTGTTGGATCGTAAGTCTCATGCACTGGTCGATCTTCGTTTGGCCATAACTTCTTCATTCTTGATCCGTTTTCAGCGTTCTTTATATCCACGTGATCGTAATTACCTGAAGATCATAATGAACTAATCAAAGAATAATTTCAAATGCTAAAAAGTGCTCGTAGAACGTGACCGTATCGTTTATGCTTTGTTTTGTACGTTATTTAGCCATTTTACTTGATTTTTGAAGCAATGCCTTATTTTTAGCCTTAATAATGAATTTTAGTGAAAAAGTATTGATATTGAATGATTTCATCCATTTTGGGGCTAAAAAGGTGGGGATTATGTATGCAAAAATGTGACTTTTTACGTCAAATCAAGTATCCCACACTTAGACATTGCTTGTCCTCAAGCAATACTTCAACTATCCTCACTTTAAAAAGATCTTTTAGGTCCAATTTTTGCAAATTAAAATATTTCTGAAAACAACCATTCTTCATACACGTAACTTGTTTCAGAAAATCGAGACAAATAAGATATTTGTTCCAGAAACAAGAAATGAATATCTTTGGGCATGCTTCTGATTCTCGTGATCTTTGGCATATACATGACTTAGGCACTCTCACCAGGTGGTCACTCAATTCACTCAGAAGTGTATTGGGTTTCCTATCCTTCTAAATAAACGAAATCGCTCAAGAGCCAGTCATGCAGCATTCATCGTCATAAGCTTGATCGAGAATCATATCTCCACCACTTAGGTGAGGACAGTGCTAATTATCCCATGACATTCATCGGGTTGTAGTGTGAAGTGAGGGTTAAAGGGTATGGATAATTGGATGCTTTTGGGTTTAAAGGGGTATGCTTATCTCAGGACTTTTAAACTTATGAAAATTTTCATTTAGATATGCTTTTTAATGAAAACGAAAATGGATAACGGTAAGAAGTAAAGATAGCTGACTTCTATCTTTGAAAACACACGGAATATATATATTTTTTCAGATCGGAGTTTTCGAGAGATTTGAAGCACTTAGCTTTATTTCTATGACATATTTTTGGCTTAGATTTTATTTGCCAAGGAGATTCTAAGAGATTTTTTTTATTTCATTTTTTTTTCTGCCTTTTGATATCCTTTCTTACTTTCATTTTTTCAATCTTTTGACATTTCGAATTTTACTTGGTGTCAATTTTTCACACCTTCAGACTTTCTCGATCTTTTTGAGATTTTGATTTTTGAAACGCACACGAGAAACTTTGAGTAAAACACGAGATTTATGATTTTTGAGTGAAAGCAAAAAGAATATCTAAATAGCATTTTTCAAAAATTTAAATGAATACCAGGAGCAAGTTCTAATTCAGAAATGCATACATCGGCACACACAACAAATGAATAGTGAAGCATTTAAAATGAATGCTTATATAGGCTCAAGATACCTCACTGCAATTAATATGGGTTGTATGTGCTTAGTCATGTGCTGCCCCTAAGATTATCATTTCTTAATTTGAGAAATTCTTCCCTTATTTACACTACTTTCCAAAATAACTTACTCATATTTAAAATGGCTCCTCTTAGAAATATTAAAATTCAAAGAAAAAGCAGAGCTAACTGAATGAGTAGCTATCTACTGTCGAAGTCAAGCTCATGCTTTTCTTTATTTTATGCAAAAAATTTAAAAAAATTAGTCAATTTTTAAAGTGAGGAACATTTTCTGAGTTGCTATTCGGACATAAAAATTTATCTAAGGTATTCTATACCGCTATCCCACACTTAGAGGAACATTGTCCCTAATGTTCTCTTCAGTGGAGATTTTATTGGAAGTAAAATCCCACACTTAGATTTTAAACATATAAGAAAATGTTTCTCAAGTGTTAATTTGGGCTGGAATCCCACAGTTAGTGATAAGCTTAGGATATGGTATAGATTACTTTTATTAATTAACTGTACTCAATAAAGCAAAAAGATAAAAATAGAGAAAGGGTGAAGAAACTCCCCAGATAGTTAAAAGCTGAAGGTCTGAATATGTGCCGATAAGAAAAGTTTTTCTTTTGCAGCAGCTCCATGAGGATTTATTCAGCTTTTAGGGGGATTGCCTTTAAATGAGAACCTTGCATTCCATTTCAACCATCATTTGTGAATCAATCTCTTAAGTGTGAACACGTTGGATATACCTTTTAATTCTCATCTTCATATTTTTGCAATAAAGGAGAATCACTGTCTCAGAATGAAAAGATGTTTTCTATTACAAATCATTTTGTAGAACATATGTTTTTAAACGAGTTTGAGCATAATGCATAAAAGTAGTATGCAAGTACCTCAAATGCTCGAAACATATGAACTAATTTTTTAAAAGTATTTCCTATTTATCTGAGATAAGTGATTTTGCAAAAGATGAGTTTTTTGACTTTAAAATATTTTGAAAATATTTTTGAGGTATATCCAAGTGTGAAGGATATTCGGAGATTTATCTTCACTTATTAACACACAATCAACACACGTTTTATTACTCGGGTTGCCTCCCGAGAAGCGCTGCTTTTAGAGTCGAGAGCTCGACTTTCCTTCCTTCAGAATTAGTGGGTGGTGGAACTTCCAGGGTCAATGGTGCTGGAAGGTGGGACCCTGGAATAGAATCTCAAGAAGTGGCGGGTGATAACCTGAGTGATGTTTGTGATCCTTTCCACATGAAGGGGGAAGCTGTCAAAGTGTTTTTCAGCTACCCTTTGCAAGTGAAGAAGGTCCCAGGTGATATCATCGACTGACTTTGTTATGACTTCGTTGGGATCAAAGATGAGGGTCCCATTGGATCTGACAACCTCACGCTTAGGACGTTCTCTCTTTAAAGAATCCATGAAACCGAAAAAACATAGATGTATGTCTTCATGATTTTTTGGGTTTCTTCTTAGTGTATGGATGGATTCTTAAATACCCTGGAGAAGCTGGTTTTGGTGACTGGAGTACGTGAGGCCAGAATTCCTAAAGATGTTTAAGATTCTGTAGTAGACTTCACGTAAACCGTCATGAAATAGCTGTCTGGGTTCTTCTGGAGGAACAGTACCAAAGATCTCTGAGAGACGTTATGTGATAAAGTTTGCAATGTTGACCATTGTTCCATTTGGGATGGAAGAAGGGATGGCACGCGTTCTTTCATCCAAACTCATGTATTCGAGCCTCTCGATAATCTTGTGGGCATGATGTTCAATGGTGCAGTCGATGTAAAACCTATGTGGTGAGGTATCATCAATATGGTCGTTATCGGCTATGGAATCCATCAATCCTCTAAGGTCATTCATCATCTGAATGTCTATTTCCTCCTCAGGGTTCCCAGATGCATAGTCCAAATTGTACCTGTAAGAATGTAGCAAACTCATTTGTTGGTTAGAATATGGAAATGCGGACCTGATTAGGGATTCATAAACCTTGCCATATATGACTTTTCGTTCCTCAAAGAACTCTAGCTCGTCTGCAGCAGGTGTCTCATCAATATGGTGTTCTTGCAGAAGCTGACTCGCTAGATCTTCGGCGAAGGTATGAATGCGGTTTTGTAGAATTTGAGGACTCCTAGAGTTATTAGCACGATAGACCGTATACTCAGCGTTGATTTCCTCGATTAACTCTCTCTGTCTCAGAGTGTACTCATTAGTCGAGTCTCTAATGACAGCCATGATCATACGAAAATCATCCTCAAATCTTTCGAGAGCACTGATCATCCCTTCATGGGTAGAGACAACCTGAACCTGGATGATCTCGAGAGGAGGATTAGGAATAGCTGGAGATGCACGAAGGTAGATGGAGCGGACATCTATTGGAACTTCTATAAAGATGACATCATCCTCGTCACTATCTATTATTGGAGCGTCCGTGTTCTGAGAATCAGGGAGCTCAACAGTATCGGATGGTGGCTGAGTTGCGTCGATGATTTGTGATATAGGCTGAGAAGAATCCATTTCAATGTCCTTTTCTTCAGGGCAGGAGTGATCAATCGGTTGGCCTTCATCTGAATCGTCATCTGATAGATTGATTGGAATATTTTCAAGCTGCATGATCTCTTCTGTCGGATGCTGAGAATCATGGAAGTATTCGTGATGTGGTGTGGATTGATAAACGTCCTCCTCTTTCTCTTCTACTTCTGGCTCATCCTCTTCTTGCTCCTCTTCAGATTCTTCTATCTCATTGTCTTCTGACTCTGAGTCTTCCATCTCTTCTGTCTCGGATTCAGATTCTTCTGTTGATGAGATGAGACAGGTATGGTCATCGGGTACATATGTGTCTGAAGGACCTGATTCAGATGTATCATCGTCGGATGTGACTCTGCCAGTGGATATGGTGTATATCTCAGCATGCTCTAGACGAGAAGTATCAGCCTGATCAACTTGGAAGGATATAGTCTCCCCGTTGGCTCGAAGGCTTATAGTCTGCGAGTATACATCTATGATAGCGCGGGCAGTGTTCATGAAAGGCCTCCCTAGGATGATTGGTATATTGATATCTTCATGTATATCCATCACAACGAAGTCAGTGGGAAAAAAGAATTTATCAACCTTAACCATTATATTTTTGGCTATTCCTCGTGGATATTGGACCGATTGATCGGCAAGTTGCACGCTTATCTTTGTTGGCTTAAGGTTTCCTAATTCTAATCTGACGTATAGAGAGTAAGGTATGAGATTGATGTTGGCTCCAAGATCGGCCAAGGAGCGAATCACGCCTGACTGATAGATAGAACAGGGCAGTGTAAAACGACCAGTATCTCCTAATTTTTCAGGCAGGTTGCTTACGACAGCTGAACATTCCAGGTTCAGCGGGATAGTAGATACGTCGGGTATCTTATCTTTAGTGGAAAGCATTTGCCTAATGTTCTTGGCACTGGTGGGAATTCTAGACACGGTGTATAAGAATTTAGCATCGAGCTTGAAGGAGTTAACCTTATACCTTTGCTTAAGACGATTAGGGAATGGGATTCTCACTTCTCTAGCAGGAGTGGGTATGGATGGTGTCTCAACTGTCTTCGGGACAGGAGATTCTTTCTTCACCGGAGAAGAAGTATTAGGCTGGCTCGGTGCCACCTTTGGGTCCTTGTAGGTTACTTGTTTAGCCTCTTCCACGTGTGGGTTTTGAATGGTATTGCCTGGAAGGGTTCCTTGGGGTCTAGTGTCAAGACGCTGAGCCAACTGACCGATTTGGTTCTCAAGGTTTTTAAGAACCGAGAGTTGGTTTCTAAGGAACAGGTCAGTTTGGTCTTGTCTGGCGGTGGTTCTCTGATTGAATTGTGTCTGAACCTCGATAAATTTGGTGAGATTATCATCTTGACTAGTGATAGGCACAATGGTATTTGTGGTATCACTAGGTGGGCTGACATCTGGTGCAGTTAAGGATAAGGGTTGGTTGTAGGTGTTGTGTGTAGGTTGGGTATCTTGGTTGGTATTTGGGTTGGAAGGTTGTTTGGGTGTTTCGTGGAGGAAATTGAGTGCCTCGTGTCCTAGGTGGAGAAGTTCGTGCGAAACCAGGCGGATTTTGTGGTCGGGCTGGGAATTATGCGTAGTAGACCGTGCCGTCAGCTGGATCTTCATACTCCACTTGATATTCTTCCGTGGGAAGGTGAGCATAGTTCTGGCAAGCCTGAACTTGGTGGATCTGCTGTGGTTGCTTCTTTAGCTCTCCTAGCTATTTCGTCAACGACTCAATCTGCTTACTCAAGGATTTGATTGTCTCAGGTTGGATTTGGTTGTAGGAGGATAGAGGTAGTGATGAGGATTGCTCATCCGTCTGACAGTCGTGATGGTGCATCGTCATATTCTCGATCAAGTTCCAAGATTCTCCATCTGTGAGTTGCATGAAATTGCCTTGAGAAGCGGCATCAAGGGTGATGCGGTGGTTTGGAACAAGACCATTGTAGAACGTGCATAACTGGGCAATCTTTTCGAGTTGGTGGTTTGGACATTTCTTCAGAAGGATCTTGAATCGTTCCCATTCCGTATAGATAGATTCGTCACAAGCTTGGTGGAAGTTTATGATGTCATTCTTGGACTTGGTTTGTTTGGACGGAGGGAAGTATTTGGTTAGGAATTTGGTAGCTGATATCACGTAAAAAGTCAAGTTTTTACTATAGATATCTCTCTCATTCTGGAACAATTCTTGGCACTTTGACTCAAAAACATTACAAATCTGTAATATTATGCCAAGATGGGAAAAACAAGGTTGCATGATGAAAATCAAGCAAAACGAGCAGAAAACGAAGATTCCACGCACGTTTAAAAATTCCAGACACCGGAATGAGGTTTCAAGACAAAAGAGCCCATCACCAACATCTATTTGACCCAAGATGTTCGTTTTCAAATTACGAATCCAACAGAAGAAGAATCAACTAAAACGGGCGAAGAACGAAGATTCTACGCACTCCGAAAGATCCAAACGATTCGTACGACACATCTAATGTTCAGAGACATATTTTTGGGATTTCTTTTCATCAAAAGCTTCATTTTTGAATTACGAATCCAACGCAAAAAGAATCAACGCAAATGGACGCGTAACGAAGAAAACACGAACGAATCGAGAAACGCAGCAACCGGCAACGGACTGGTGCTGCTGGCAGCCAGCCGCCGCCGCCAGCCAGCCAGCTGCCCATCACCCACACGGATTGCACTTTTTGGTACTTCTTCGTACCTGGTGCTAGACCTTTTCCTACTTTTCGTACCTGGTGCCACTACCTTTTTCGCCTTTTGTACCTGGTGCCACTACCTTTTCCACCTTTTGCTATCATGAGCTTGGGGGTGCTAACTTGAGCCGAATTTCCTCTATAAAAGGCAGCCCCTAAGTCTCATTTCAACACACCAACTCATACAAAAACACACATACTCATACTTACACTCTCATTCTTCCATTTTCACTTTCTCACTGTAAAAGTCTCTTATATTTTAGTCTAGGGTTATTGTAATTAATCTACGGATTAACATAGAGGTTAGAGCGAACGTTAGGAGTTTGGAGATTCATCTTTGTACGTGTGAACGAGTTGTCTGTCATAATAATACGCTGCTGCGCATTTATTTCCGGGTGATATCGAAACCTTTATCATACTTGCTTTATTTCATATTTCAATTATGTATTATTGTCTTGTATGTGATTTGTCCATTTCCATGAATTGCGAGTAGTCTATTATTGTGATTGTTGATGATGTAGATAATTATAAGTAAGGATGACGTTATATAATTAAGTGTACGACAATTGTAAACGTGATGTAACGGCCCCTATTCGACAGTTTATCTGATATAGTACTGGAAACATTTTATACGGAGTACAAATGTATGGAAGTCGATAAACGACCGAAGGTAGTTACATCACTTGAATCAGCTCTGGTTTAACAGTTGGAATTCCGAAATGATAATACAACTTCACAACTAACTGGTATGTCCTACGAAAGTCAACGCACAATAAAATAATGTTCGAAAACACGTTCAGATAAAATAGGAATTAATGACCTTTGTACCGTTAAGACTTTATGAACTTGAGTTAAATTTATGGAGTACCCTTTCTAGTTATCCACGTGACTGCAACCTAGTAATTAGGACTTGATCAACCTTAATTATGGTAAGTAGTTATTTGTGCCCATGACATGCAACAAGTAAGACACAGTGAATCCACTTGTTGTACATATTAGGTTTACATTTCCGCATCGCTTTACATTTAGTTAGTTTAGCGTGTCACATTCACCGTTAATTACTCTTGACCGCATGTCTGATGTAAGAAGCAGTCGAACTACCATGTAAAGTACACTGTCCGATTACTGAAAGGCATGGCCTGCATATGAAACACGTTTTTATAAACTGCGAATAATCTATGGATGTATAACTGTTTGAAAAGGAGAACTCAAGTCATCAGTTGAAGTAACCAAACCCTAATACATAAAACAAGACTTAGGAATAAGGACAACATCCTCGTGATTTAAATACCTTAAAACACTAAGCCTTACACAATCAGCGGTCAAAACATACAAAGCCATTAATCTGCATGCTAATAAAATACTAAATTATTTTAGGGGTTAAGAAAGGTCGGACCTATGAGACGATACGCTACTGATTCATGCACCTCGGCGTTAAGCCAAAATAGGTTGTTTATCTTTCAACTAGATAAGTATTGGAAGTTTGCGTATTGCTCCGATCAGAATCACGATAACCTAGTTCCTAGTGACATACCAATGGGAAATTGAATTGGTAAGGTTCTAGAGTTTACACCTGATAGTTTAAATCATTATATTAGTATTGCCCATGTTTAATCTGTCATCCTGAAACATTAATTATCAAAATCTCAGCAATCACATGTCTATCTTTATTTGCTTTCCTGTAATTTACTTTTCTGCATTTTAATTACATGTGTCTAGTTTAAAACCCCCAAACCTACCTACTTTGTTTCATCCTAAATATCTCCTACCGAAAGCACCAGCTTTAATCTCCCACACATTTGGATTCATAGAACGATCTTAGGTCATACTTACCGCTTACTAACCAGAGTAGGTAGTACGTATAATTTAAGCCCAGCAAAATATAAATTTTAAAACCCCTTCTCCGCCCGCATCACCATCAGGAATCGCAACGACACTGAACCGACGGTTGCGGGTGCAACAAGTTTTTGGCGCCACTGCCGGGGAATCACAAATGCACGATTCAAAGCCGCCTTAAGTAGTAATATTTAGGAGATCCTTCCGATTGAAATCTTCTTAGAAATCCTTCGAAAGTTAATTTAAGTAATTAGTATTAATTAAGTATCATTTAGTTAGGATAACTTTAAAAATGACAACTCGAAAATCCAATTCTTACCTCACTTCCATGGATGATACGGAATTCTTTGACTACTTAGAAAAAGAGTTAGGATCTGATTTCTTTTCACCTTCTTCCTCTAAAACTAAGGAAACCTCCGACACCCAAGGAGAATATAGGACCTTACTTCCAATTCCAAAACATTGCCTGGATTTTGATGACACGGACCAGTTACCTGACCTTGCATCATCTCCAGCAGATCACTCGCCAACTTTACACCTACCTGATTTTCCAAATTCTTCCCACTTCGATTATTTTCCCGAAGATAATTCTGAAGAAAAACCTCCGAAAACTTGTGACTTAATCACCCTCATTCCTGAAACATCGGTGTATTCTCAAACCATGCCCGATTCTCGGAATTACGGCATCTTTCCATTCATTACACACAACCACCAATACACCATTTACCAAGTGGTGGACAAGGTTCCATCAGTCGAGCCGGAACAACCTTGTTTTGAAGAACGCCACCTCGGTGCTTCTTTCAATCCTTCCCGTAGGGTAGATGTATATAAAGCATTCGTCGGGCAGTTAACCTATGCCGATCTCCCGTATTCTTACGAACAACGAGAAACGATTGCCTCATTAGAAAAACAAGTAGAATTCCTTCTTCGCCTGTCAAGTCATGAATACGAAAGCACTTCCACAAATTTCAGAGACCAAGAACTAAAGTTTATAACAGATCTAGATCTACTTTTTGAATCATTCGCCGACATGGATTTTCTTTCAACATCTATGATGTTAATCAATCACAGTGTCACCGCAATGATCAACAAACTTGAGTTCCGGGAGAACAAGATCCGATAATTTCTATCATCATTCTTGGTACAATTCCTTTCTTTGTTGACCCCGCCTCCTACCTGATCTCAAAATTACAAGATGTTTTTCCTGATTCCACCAAGGAAAGAATCGACACAGTTTTCTTCGCAAAAAGAAAAGACCTTCACGTTAAGCTTACTAGAATCTTTGCCTTTACCAAATACCCTTTCACTCCCGTATAAAAATCCACAATCAGTGAACTCTGTAGGATAGTTAAGTCTACAACCGGAGCCCCTGATTCACAGGAAGAGAACGCGTTTCTGGAAGTCATGAATAAACTCACTCACGAACTTAATTACAAGGATCAAGGTCCACGCGTCGATTTGTCAAACCCTAAAAAGATAAGGAGAGCGTACAATAAGTTAATTGGTGATCTTATCAATTTAGGATACGAAGAACGAGAAGTCCTCGGATTTGAGAATCGTCATTACTATTTAGTTTATAACACCATTTTGGAACATTCAAAATGTTTTATGCTGAAAAACGTTCGCTTAAGGGAGCAAGTCTCGACCCTTTCCCTATGGAGGGATCGGAACGAGTCTTAAAACAATTCCTTCCGAAAAAGGTCGAAGCTCGCGACTTTAAATGAGCATATTTCAGTAATATAATAAAATTTTGAAAGTTTTCTTTGAAAAAAAAAAACGTTTTTAAAATTTTTGCTTGAAAACACGTACGCGACAACAAGAACGTACAACGTTAAGCTTTTAGCCGAAACATGTACATTCAATAATTCAACATCAGACAACTAATTTTAAAACAACCAAAAATAATTTAAGGATTGCTTTTAATTGTTCCACAAAAATGTACGCGCATCTTAAATTGTTTATAACGTAACGAAAGACTAACAAGTAACTAGTTACAATAAATACGTTTAGGATTTGTAATCATCATTAGTGGGACCTTAGGAATTAATCTAGGGAAGTACTTAGAAGTACATAGGGGACCATGTAAGGAATATGGTACATGGGAGTATGACAAATATTCTCATGGACCACAAGTCTTCCATTTGATCCCATAATTCAAAAATAACATAAAAAAACTTTTCTTCTTCTTCCTCCCTCACTCTAAAAACCGGCCACCCTTAACCCACCATGGATCACCACTCAATCTTCACCAACCTCTCTAATTTCATGTCCTTTTGAACTCCTCATTGCATGATATTCTCGATTGTACGTTCGTTTTGAAGCATAACACACTAAAACAAGGTATGATCATAAGAAACCCACTTTGAGCTTAAAGTTTCTCATTTTATGAAGTTACCTAAGTTAGTAACTAGGAATTGCTATTTTTCTTGGTTGAATGCTTAGAAACTACATGTTACTACCACTTACCCATGCTAATTCATACTAGTTTGGATCTTTCAAAAAGATATACTTTAACTTATTGATTAAGTCTAGAATTTAGCTTGATTAAGTGCTAGTTGTTAGATATTTAAGTAATTGTGGTATTTTGAATGATTGCCCCATGTTAATTGTATAATGCGGATAGATTAGGATTAGCAAATTTGACTTTTGAAAGTCAACAAAAAGTTAACTAGCATGCATGATGGTAAATTAAAAATTACTTGAAAACCTTGCTTACTAGGACACTTGTACTTTCTTGACTAGTCAAAATAGGCAAGATAGAATTATTACTAGAAACAAAAGTCTTGAATAAAACCAAACACATGGATGACATAACTTTTTGGTGCATGACCTAGCTTGTTATCTAGTAGGAAAATGCCTAAAAATAATGATTACATGCTTAGGTTATAATTTTGGTATGCGGACAAATTGGAATTATCGCCCGAAGTAAAGTTTTGACCTAAAAAGTCAATTTGAAGTATTGCATTTTTTTAAAATAAATTAATTGCAATTTTTATTCAAAAACCTTACTTCAATTTGAACTTTTAAAAGTCAAAAATATACAATGAGACTATAAACTGTGAAATAATGACGTTTCAAATTTGGCTAAACACCAGACTTTGTAAACAACATTACTTCACAAGTTAAGTTACCGCCATCCCATGACTATATGTTTCTACACATTGATGATTGCCTCACTATTGTTACTTGGGGGCATTTGATATTTACTGTAATCTTTGGACTGTCAAGAATTTAAAGCCCTCATTTCGAATTTTCCATTAGCAAATTCGAGAAGTGCTTTAAATTCTACCTTTCTTAAGACCTATTACTTTAAATTTCTCATGTTCTCAGGTACCATGAAGAAAAAGCTAAAACCAGCACGTCCACTTACAGGATCTCTTGCATACCTTAGTACAACACCAGCATACGACCGGATGGCACGAATATGGAGAGATAAACCTTTCGGCCGTTTTAGATATGTAGATTGGGAAAAGCTACAGATATTGGGGTTCAGGCAGAAATTAGAGAGTCTACTCAGTTACTCAATAGAGGGTCAGCAATTTGAGTCTTTCAAGAGATTGTTCAGCATTGACGAACCGGTGTATATGGAGATGATCACCGAGTTCATGACCACCTATACATTCGAGACAGGGAGTAGAGTGGAAGACGGGGTGATCACATTTAGATATATGGGGAGCCTATTCACCTTGTCATTGGCTCATTTTGCACGTCACTTAGATCTCTATACACCAGAAGAGATAGATTCACCCCTGTTTACTGATGGAGCCACCACGATGTCTCTCATGACTACCACCGCAGAGGCATGGAGTCATTGGTCGCCAAAGCCATATTTCTCGGGTATTAAAGCTACCCAGCTCACAGACCCAGTTATGCAGATTTTGCATAAGCTACTGGCTTGTTCGCTCGACGGGAAACATACGTCTAATGGCCGAGTGTCTGAGTTTGATGTTATCATGATGGCATGTATCGTCAATAGGAGAAACATTCAGGTTGCCCATTTAGTTGCCCAGCGGATTTTGGAGAAGAAAGAGTTTGGTGCAAGAAGATCATTCATGGGCCCAGTAATTACTAGGTTGATTAGGAAAATGGGATTGATTAGGACGACGGAGATAGTAAAGTTTAAAAGCCTGCCAGGATGGAGTTTCCAACCAGTAGACTATGATTTTCTGAGGAAAATGGATATACTTAGGATTCTGAAGGATGGTACCGTTTACATCAGGGCACGATCATCAGACCCTGAGAGTATTGACACATTGGTAGCAGGTCTAGTCCTACCCAGGGAGTCCAGAAAGAGGAAACAACCGAAAGAAGCCCGAAGTTCAGACTCTGATTCAGATGAGGGTGCACGAGATTCTGATGTGCCAGTTGCACCGCCACAGCCTACTAGGCCAGGACCTTCTGTCCCTGCCCCTAGAGCCCAGATACCAGCTTATATATACCATTACAGGACACCCCCAGGACCCGATTACTGGTACTGGCTGATGCAGATGCAAGTCAGAAGCTACAGAGCTATGAGGCAGCAGATCGCAGGGATACCAGTGAGCCCACTTCCGGACATTCCATGCGGGATGGGCCGAGCCCCGCCACATTTGTATCCCCCTGCAGCTCCTACTCCAGCACCTCGCCGACATCCAGTCCATGGCCATGGTTTACCACCTCGGACAGCCCCACTCAGGCCACAGGCACCACAAGCACAAATCCCCCTTCAGAGACAGCAGATTCCCTCAGTCGTCAGCTCAGCTAGAGGACAGATTTCGAGTAGCAGTAGGTTATCTAGAGCCCCTACTCGAGCCACTTTTGTTCAGAGTCATAGGACTCTCAGGAGCACCAGCCCTGCAGCTGCACCGATTGCTCCAGTATCTTCTCACAGACAGACCGATCTATTCAGAGAGCACTCTCAGCAGGGGATACATGAGACTCCACTCTATAGCTTTGACATGCCCGCAGGGGAGTTTGTTGATCAATTGATACATGACGGGATATTCACCATGGGTACACCAGACGTAGAGGATGATAGGGATGCATCAGATAAGGGCACCCACTATCAGCACGATGACTCTTCATCAGATAAGACATCTCCCATAGCATCTTCGACTGCAGTACCACCAGCCGAGCAATAGATTGCTCCGCCTTCTTACTTCTTTCTATTTTCTACCAAGACATCTATCCAGTTATTACTTTATCATTTTATTACTTTACTTTTCTTATCAGCAGCTATTACTTGATTGAGTTGAGTGGTTTGTTTGAAAAACTATAGAAGACCTAAGCAAAGGAGGACTGTGGACCACGCAATGAAGAATGCCGAGAGCCATAAGCTACAAGCCACGGACCAGCAGACTTCCAACGAGGTGCCGATAACGTGCACAGCAAAAGCGGTACAACGTTCCAAAACCCTCTACCCGTTTTGATTACCTCATCCGATATTCCAAACACTAAGTGTGGGATAATAAGAACCACACTACACTTACGAAACAATCCAATAATAAGTAGAATCTCTAAGTGTGGGATACTTCAACAAGAGGTACTCAACAAATAGATTCGAGCATTAGGGACAATGTTCCTCTAAGTGTGGGATATACGGCCATCGACCGCATGTTTTTTCCCCTACTCCGTAAGTCAAACAATATTTTCATTTAAAAGCTAAAAATGGATAAAAATTTCAAAATTTTCAGATTCAAAAACATCGTTCTTTAGAAATGCTATCTTTCAAAAATATAAATTACAGCAAGGAACGAGTTTTTGACAACAAAACAAAACTGTTTTAGAATAAGATACGGACGAAAAGGGCAACACATGGCCAGGAACCGATATACGCATTCGAATTAGAACTTGCTCTTGTAATGCATTTCGAGATCACACCGATGAGTGTCATACGTACAACCCATCTTGATAACTTCTAAGGAATCCTAAACAACCTTCCACCATCAAACATCCACCCACTCAACACTCACTCTTCACACCCAATCAAAACCTCCTAACATTCGTCCCGAACCTACAGAAGTTTCATTTTCCAACGAATTCTCAAAGATATTCCAAGACTTCTGCAGCCTAACACAAAGCCATCGGAGCGTTCCCCAAAGGATGAGCATCATCTGTAAAAGGAGCTCCAAGAAATGAAATTCAGCAAAAAGCTTACATCGGATCATTCTCAAAGGATGAGCATCATCCGTAAAAGGAGCTCCAAGAAATGAAATTCAGCAAAAAGCGTATATCGGAGCGTTCCCCAAAGGATGAACATCATCCGTAAAAGGAGCTCCACGAAAAAGAAATTCAGCAGAAGCTGCTCAAAAAAAAAAAAAAAAAAAAAAAAAGCCCAAGGATCAAGAAAAAAGGCCAAGAAAAGAAAAATTCCAAAGAAAAAGGCTATGTAGTCCTTTCAAAATTTGAGAAGTTCCAGAGAAACTCTCTCAAAAAGTTTCGAGAAAATACAAGGAAAACCCTCACACCTTCTTCACACCGAAAACACCCGATTCCTTTCAAGATATCTCGAATGGTTAGTATCGTCCTCATCAAAAGTGATGGAGATTTGATTCTCGATCAAGCCTATGACGAGAATGCTGCATTTGCCTAGTCATAATCATCATGTTGCTCGAAGAAGGTATCAAATTCAATAAACCTTTAGTTTTTGTTACAAAACTCTTTCATAACGGTAACTTTATATCCTTTGGAAAAGGGCATCTCTAAAAACTGATGCAATTAGAATCGTTCCAGAAGCTTTTAAGAATGAGTTTGCTTGAGGACAAGCAAAGTTCTAAGTGTAAGATACTTGATATTGCGTAAAAAGTCACGTTTTTACTATAGATATCTCTCTCATTCTGGAACAATTCTTGGCACTTTGACTCAAAAACATTACAAATCTATAATATTATGCCAATATGGGAAAAACAAGGTTGCATTATGAAAATCAAGCAAAACGGGCAGAAAACGAAGATTCCACGCACGTTTAAAGATTCCAGACACCGGAACGAGGTTTCAAGACAAAAGAGCCCATAACCAACATCTATTTGACCCAAGATGTTCGTTTTCAAATTACGAATCCAACAGAAGAAGAATCAACTAAAACGGGCAAAGAACGAAGATTCTAAGCACTCCGGAAGATCCAAACGATTCATACGACACATCTAAAGTTCAGAGACATATTTTTGGGATTTCTTTTCATCAAAAGCTTCGTTTTTGAATTACGAATCCAACGCAAAAAGAATCAACACAAACGGACGCGTAACGAAGAAAACACGCACGAATCGAGAAACGCAGCAACCGGCAACGGACTGGTGCTGCTGGCAGTCAGCCGCCGCAGCCAGCCAGCCAGCCGCTGGCTGCTGGCAGCCAGCCGCCGCCGGCTGCCCGTCACCCGCACGGATTGCACTTTTTGGTACTTCTTCGTACCTGGTGCTAGACCTTTTCCTACTTTTCGTACCTGGTGCCACTACCTTTTTCGCCTTTTGTACCTGGTGCCACTACCTTTTCCACCTTTTGCTATCATGAGCTTGGGGGTGCTAACTTGAGCCGAATTTCCTCTATAAAAGGCAGCCCCTA
Source organism: Pseudognaphalium luteoalbum (assembly GCA_963422505.1). NCBI lineage: Eukaryota > Viridiplantae > Streptophyta > Magnoliopsida > Asterales > Asteraceae > Pseudognaphalium > Pseudognaphalium luteoalbum. The sequence goes on along the minus strand of OY730192.1, from coordinate 83,300,496 downwards.
ACTCTCATTTCAACACACCAACTCATACAAAAACACACACTCATACTTACACTCTCATTCTTCCATTTTCACTTTCTCACTCTAAAAGTCTCTTATATTTTAGTCTAGGGTTATTGTAATTAATCTACGGATTAACATAGAGGTTAGAGCGAACGTTAGGAGTTTGGAGATTCATCTTTGTACGTGTGAACGAGTTGTCTGTCATAATAATACGCTGCTGCGCATTTATTTCCGGGTGATATCGAAACCTTTATCATACTTGCTTTATTTCATATTTCAATTATGTATTATTGTCTTGTATGTGATTTGTCCATTTCCATGAATTGCGAGTAGTCTATTATTGTGATTGTTGATGATGTAGATAATTATAAGTAAGGATGACGTTATATAATTAAGTGTACGACAATTGTAAACGTGATGTAACGGCCCCTATTCGACAGTTTATCTGATATAGTACTGGAAACATTTTATACGGAGTACAAATGTATGGAAGTCGATAAACGACCGAAGGTAGTTACATCACTTGAATCAGCTCTGGTTTAACAGTTGGAATTCCGAAATGATAATACAACTTCACAACTAACTGGTATGTCCTACGAAAGTCAACGCACAATAAAATAATGTTCGAAAACACGTTCAGATAAAATAGGAATTAATGACCTTTGTACCGTTAAGACTTTATGAACTTGAGTTAAATTTATGGAGTACCCTTTCTAGTTATCCACGTGACTGCAACCTAGTAATTAGGACTTGATCAACCTTAATTATGGTAAGTAGTTATTTGTGCCCATGACATGCAACAAGTAAGACACAGTGAATCCACTTGTTGTACATATTAGGTTTACATTTCCGCATCGCTTTACATTTAGTTAGTTTAGCGTGTCACATTCACCGTTAATTACTCTTGACCGCATGTCTGATGTAAGAAGCAGTCGAACTACCATGTAAAGTACACTGTCCGATTACTGAAAGGCATGGCCTGCATATGAAACACGTTTTTATAAACTGCGAATAATATAGGGATGTATAACTGTTTGAAAAGGAGAACTCAAGTCATCAGTTGAAGTAACCAAACCCTAATACATAAAACAAGACTTAGGAATAAGGACAACACCCTCGTGATTTAAATACCTTAAAACACTAAGCCTTACACAATCAGCGGTCAAAACATACAAAGCCATTAATCTGCATGCTAATAAAATACTAAATTATTTTAGGGGTTAAGAAAGGTCGGACCTATGAGACGATACGCTACTGATTCATGCACCTCGGCGTTAAGCCAAAATAGGTTGTTTATCTTTCAACTAGATAAGTATTGGAAGTTTGCGTATTGCTCCGATCAGAATCACGATAACCTAGTTCCTAGTGACATACCAATGGGAAATTTAATTGGTAGGGTTCTAGAGTTTACACCTGATAGTTTAAATCATTATATTAGTATTGCCCCTATTTAATCTGTCATCCTGAAACATTAATTATCAAAATCTCAGCAATCACATGTCTATCTTTATCTGCTTTCCTGTAATTTACTTTTCTGCATTTTAATTACCTGTCTCTAGTTTAAAACCCCCAAACCTATCTACTTTGTTTCATCCTAAATATCTCCTACCGAAAGCACCAGCTTTAATCTCCCACACGTTTGGATTCATAGAACGATCTTAGGTCACACTTACCGCTTACTAACCAGAGTAGGTAGTACGTATAATTTAAGCCCAGCAAAATATAAATTTTAAAACCCCTGCTGCGCCCGCATCACCATCAGGAATCGCAACGACATTGAACCGACGGTTGCGGGTGCAACAGTAGCCATATCCGTCCATGAGGAGACTGAGCCGGTCTCAAGTCTCTCAAACCATGTCTGGGCATGTAGAGCCAGAGAATAGGGGAACAAGTATAAGCGGACTATATCCTGCTCAACCCCGTTCTGCTTGTAAGAGTTAGAAATCTGAATGAATTTGTCGATGTGGGCGTTGGGGTCATCACGGGGTAAACCGTGGAATTGACAGTTGTCTTTGATGAGTTGAACGATGTGGTGTTTAAGTTCGAAAGATGCGCCTTCGATTACCGGATAGCTGATGGGTCCTCCTCGTCCTTCAATAGACAGTTTGGTGTGGTCAGGGAGAGTGATCCGTGCGGCCATCTGTCGGAAGCGAGAGCGTCTTTCTTTGCGAATCGTGCGGATAATCGACTCGGGATCAGGTGTGAAGATAAGTTGTTCAGTCTTGGACGATCGTCGTTGTGTGTTGTGGGAAGGAATTTTCGGTTGGAACAAGGAAAAGAAAACTACATGTATTTACAGGTGGAACTAAATATAAAAGTACGTCAAGATGCCTAAGAGTCTTACGATTGATTCCCCAGCAGCGGCGCCAAAAACCTGATCGGGTCCCAGACGGTCGGTCAAGGAATCACTTCCTTGTCGTTGCTGACCTCCCAGTCGGGACCGCGCGATCGGACGGGTGGTTTTATATTTATAGAGCTGGGGACCTAAGTTTACTATGGCTAAGGGTAGTTAGCGACAAGTAATGACTCAGGGTCGTCCTTAAGATCAACCGTATTGTGAAACCAAGCAGTCAAGACGATCGATTCAATTTAGTAGGGTTTGTAAACAAGAGTTTTGATTTTGGGTTTTTACTTAGGTCCTAAATTAAACTAAATAAACAGCAAAATAAAATAATAGGTGATAATCAGTATGGAGAGGAGTGTTTGTTGTGATTTCATTAGCCTAAAGGGGAGATGATGTTTGGGTTTGACATTTTGAAAACGTTCTTTCTAAGTATTTATGTTCTACTGTTTTAGGTACTTTATGGTGTCAACACTAACACCCTACTATCTGATTCCTCAGATAGCATGTCACTGAGTACTAGGTTGTCATGATTCAGATCAGATCAGGCTGCTCTACCCCCAACACTATCTGTGAAGACTAGTGACCCTTTTTGGAGTTGACTCCGGGGCGCATGAATAAGGTTACAGACCGATATTTAATTTCTTACCGTTCTTTGAAACCATAAAGTATTCTAATTCAAATAGAGCATTTAAGAACCAATTCGGAAAGCGTCTGTTAACTTTTCATCAATAGTTTGTTAGGTTCAGAGCTGGTGGATGACCCAGTGCTGCTCAAAATATATACACCGACGTCCGTTCCATAGCTTGGGTGTATGGGAACCGTTCCCTAAGGATGATTGCGACACTTACACGAGGTACTAGGACGTTTTACGACATTCCATGCCTTGTGCACTAATGCAAGTTAGGGTGTATATACCGACGACCGTTCCGTAGCTTCCATGCGTTTGTACTAAACCAGAGATGGTTCCAGCACTATACTAACTAATAGGTCGTTTTACGGTATTCCACACATGTTGCACATTCAGGTCACTCTGAACCCTTTTAAACTCAGTTTGTATTAAAGCGTACCCATCTATGATATTAACCCCAGCCCTCACTTAATATTACCCAATAATATTAAAGCGTACCCATCTATGGTATTTCCAAAGCCTCGAAATCAGACCATGCATAGATAGCACAGATAATTAATTACCCTCAGAACAAGGTTCACGACTCCTTGTCTTTTAGGGTTTTAACCACGTTTATTGGAGGAAAGGTGATAGTTTGATGAAAAGTTTATAATCATAGATGAAAAGTTAAACAGACATAGTTTTCAGTTATATATTTAAGTTAACATCAATCCCCATTATAACGGCTAACTACATCACAACAAACACACAAGCTAACTACTCACTAATCATGGCAACGAATCCTAAATCTAGCATAATAACAATAGCATGCATTATAATAGATAAGGAAAGAGATAACCATAATAAATGCGTAGTTGGAATATAAGCTGAAAGATTACAACGAGCAGAGCCTCGAATATTATAAAAGCACCCCTCCAAGTATCTTCAACAAATATTACAAAATAGCCCCTCCGTTAGTCCCATTAAATATTAGCGAGAAACTAACTACTAACTAACCTAAAATAGAGAGAAAGTGTGTGTGTGTGTTGAATGGTGTGAATGGTGAATGGTGAGAAATGAGGAGGTTTAAGCCTCTATTTATAGGCATCCAAGAATCGATTTTACACTTAACACCCTCGATCCATTTTAACACTGAAATACACCCCCTAGCTATAGAATTCGACACCAAAAGGGGCATATTCGGTACCAAATAGGGCGTATTCGGTACCAAATATGGCGTATTCGGTAGCAAATGGGGCGTATCCGGCAGCGTAGAGGGGGTATACCACCCCTACAGGGGGTATACGGCCCCAAAGAGGGGGTATACGGCCTCTATGGGGGCGTATACGGCCCCTAGAGGGTGGTATACGGCCCCTGTAGGGGTGTGTAGCCCGTGGTCGTTGCCTTGTGTGCTAGATCGTAAGTCTCGTACACTGGTCGATCTTCGTGTAACACCCCCAAATTTAATGATTTGCGGAAGCGAGTTTTGGGTGTTACTAATCCGGTAATCATTGCACAAGGTATAGTGAGCACATCAAGCTAGGATCCTGAAGGCCAATCTAATTGAAGTTGTGTACCTGAGAATGCATTACTAAAAGCGTCAACCAAAAGGTTGGTGAATCTCACAGGTTTGTAGTAAGTAAATCAATAGAATACAATATTACTACAACAGTTTCATGAAAACAGTAAAGTAATAAATGTATTTGTACAATTTAAGTAAAGCAGTAAGGGTGATTGTACATATGTAATCAGTCAGTAATCAATCATTGCATAAATGCAATAAGGTAGTAACCCATGGTAGTAAGCAGGTAGTAGTCTGTAATCAATCATTGCAACAATGCAATAGGGTAGTTGATATACATTGCTGTGAGCATCATAGTCGAAGCTTAACAAGTCTGTAATTTGCCCCCGTGAATGCCAATCCAAAAACACTCATATGAAACGAGTAGAAAACACCCATTTATACCTGTATGTTCGTGGTAGTGCGTGCTACCCTGGGCGGGGATTGTCAGTCCCAAATGGATCCATTTACTAAAACTCGCGCTTAAGTCGATAACTAACAACTATGATTAAAGGGACTTCATTGGATTAAGTAAAACCCATGCAATCGATATACCAGTAAATCAGTAAGTAAATCAAGTAAGTAAGTTCGTGTGTTCGAGTAAAACAAGCAATGCATCTCCCCCAAAATAGTAAAACAGTAAAAAGGGGCCGTGAGACTCACCTGTGGGTGCTAGCGTTCCTAACAGCAAATAATATCCAATCCGTAATTCCTCTAACGTCCTAAACGTAAGAGATATATTCATGAGCATTTGACGGTTTCTCAAATCATGCAAATGAAGTGATTGTTTTGTAAGGTTGTGTAAGTCGAAATATTTAATATTTGTTGTTATTCCTTGATTTTGAGAACATTTGTATTCCTCGAGTTGTGTCATTTGTTATGCGTACGTATATTCAAATATATATAAATCGTTTAAGTTTGTTTTATACTTTGAAAAAGTATATTCGTACGAATTTTATCGTCTATATATACATAATCGTCGTGTGTGTGTGTATATATATATATATATATATATATATATATATATATATCTTTATATATATATTTGTTCCTATGTGATTGAGTAAAAAAAATGTAAAAAAAACAACACAGGTCACAGAACTTGAACCTATGACCATTTGCTACTAAATTAAGTCACGCGATTTTACCACTAGACTATATGCCTCACTTGTTTACATATTTCCAAGTTTATATATATGTGTGTATTTGTAACAGGTTTTATTATTTATTTTATTTTTTTTAAAAAAATAGAAATTAAATCAAAAGGTGTCACAGGCGGGGCTCGAACCTGTGACCCTTAGCTTCAAACGTTACACTCAACCACTAGGCTAGGAGTACACTTTGTTTACCATTTACCAAGCTATCTATTTATATTGTGTTGATAATTAAACATAATATTTGGTTTCCTCACAGGCTCACATCGTGACCCCTGGCAACTCGATTTAGCGTAAGACAATAACCATTCACGATCCAGTTTACAAGCTATAAAACGTGATCCAAATCTTTGATCACCATTAGTTTTAATAACACGAATATACGATGATATAAGCTTTAAAACTCGAAATAAATTTAGAGAATGAGGGTTGCTCACGGTGAAGGTGGTGATCGGAGGTGTGGCCAGAGGTGATGATGTCGAAGATGGTTCCAACCCACTACTGCTGCCGAGAGTGGTGTTGTTTTTTGTTGATTCTAACTTGGTGGTGGTGGTGCTCGGTGGTGCTCGGTGGTGCTCTCGGTTGGTGGTGGCTCGGGTGGTGATAGTGAGCCGAGAGTGATAAGGAGATGATGATGATGGTGGTTGCAGTTTGTTGTTGCTGTTTTTCTTGTTGGTGGTGATGATCGAAGATGGTGATGATGGTCGGTGGCGGTGGGTGTTCGGTTGGTGGTGACGCCGAGAAGAGAAAGAGATAGGTAATATGATGATGATAATGATACTAGTCTTCTGTTGTTGCTTCTGCTATCATGTTGTTACTGATCTTGTTAATAATTTAGAGAAATTGAGAGAGATTGAGAAGGTAGATGAGGAAGATAAGGAAATGAAAGTGATACAAAAATGTGGCGTATCCAAGAAGAAGAGGGGGAGCCAGATCCATATTTTTAGGGAAATTATTGTTCCATTGTCTCTATTTAGCAGTACAAAATACCCGCTTTTGTTTACCCGATCGTTATGCAGTATAATATTTTCAAATACTAAATTTCCAAATGTAAAATCGTATATATTTTCAATCCAAGTATTTTATAAAAATACTTTCAACGAGATATAAATTTATATCCTTGTTTCACTTTGAATATACGGATAGTTTTTAGTACATAAAATGTATTTAAATTTCTAACGGAGTAATTAAATATTATTCTCGACAATATTATTTTGTTTGGAATTGTTTTACATCATGTTCGTATTTTAGTTTACGCGTTCTGTCAAATTCGCATATACAAGATTATTAAATAATCTTTTCATGTTATATATATACATTTATATATATATAATACTTGTATACTTTGGTTATTGCGCGTATATAATATGCGGAATAAAGTTTAAATTTGGCGTGAAAATTGGCCCTTTTTGACCGGGTGTCACATTCTCCCCTTGTTAAGAGAATTTCGTCCCGAAATTTTGTTCGTAGCAATTATTGATGTGTCGAAGTATTGGTATGTGCATATCCTAAGAAAGTTTGTGATATTATTCTGAGTGACACACTCGTATATCTAGGGTTGTCTTCCTCCCCTTGTTGAACTATTGCCCTATTGGCGACTAAAAGAATAAAGGGAATTAGTTTCGAGATATTTAACCATTTTGTCTATGAAAGTAGGTATAGTCAGTCACTCGCTAGGGTGTAGCTACACTTCGTACTAGTAGCTTAGGGTATCATGGTAATTTCTATTGTGCTCGTAAAGTCCGTGTTATTCAGAAATGTGATAGAGTGAACTAAACTCTACTGGAATCGCGTAGAAGTCAAGTTGTAGTTTTCTAATCCTAACACATTTTTAGGATTTAGAGCACAGAATGTAGTAACAAATAACAATCTAGGTATAGTAAAGCAAGTAATCACAAAAATAGTTAAGCTGTCTAAGAATGAGAATACCCGCGTCCTTATTCGAGTCCTAGTAGATTTTTCTTTTAGAAGCAAGGATGTCATTGCTGATCATCTAAAATTTGAAATTTTGTATAAAGTTGAGTACTATAAAATAAGTTTACACGGTTATGAAGTTTTTGAGAATTTTATAAAACATCATGTGAGAATTTTTTTTATTTTTAGAAACTATGATGGTGAAAGTCTGTTAAAACTTGTATCGATAAGTAGTTCGGTTGAAACCCTTGTCAATGACAAGGCATTGAAAATTTTGTTTAACAAAATCTGTTGAAAAACAGGAGTTATGAAAAATTTCGAGGTAAAAGCCTGCTGAAATTTGTTGAAACAATTTTTCCTAGGATACACCTAACGGTACAGTGAAGTGAGTTACAAAATGTTATAGGTGCATAGTTAGGTAGACGGTAGTAAGCAAATACAAAGTCCCGTTCCTCATATTAAGGGACACTGGAGTAGCTATATTTATCGGTTACAGTGGTGTAGGTAGTAACATAAGTATCATCGTATAACGCTTATTCATATATCCTCAATATATATAATAGCCTGGAGCGTAATATGTAATCGAGGTCTATGTACGTATATATACCTATATATCCATCTAGTCGTGTTTAGCACAAAACAGTTAGAAGTCCCGGTTCTCTCGTGGTCAGAGTCAGCTAATGCATTCATGTTCAATATAACCCCTTTCAGATCTTACATCATCTATGTTTAATTGTACATAGTTAGCTACGCTATGTTAAATTAAATTCGTATGATGTAATCCCTGAACCAGTCATACCTAATAAAGAATACTGCCTAACGGTCATAGTCTAGGCCCACTACATGCAACCTAGTTCACTATAACCTTAGGCTCTGATACCAATTTGTAACACCCCCAAATTTAATGATTTGCGGAAGCGAGTTTTGGGTGTTACTAATCCGGTAATCATCGCACAAGGTATAGTGAGCACATCAAGCTAGGATCCTGAAGGCCAATCCTATTGAAGTTGTGTACCTGAGAATGCATTACTAAAAGCGTCAACCAAAAGGTTGGTGAATCTCACAGGTTTGTAGTAAGTAAATCAATTGAACACAATATTAGTATAACAGTTTCACGAAAACAGTAAAGTAATAAATGTATTTGTACAATTTAAGTAAAGCAATAAGGGTGATTGTACGTATGTAATGAGTCAGTAATCAATCATTGCATAAATGCAATAAGGTAGTAACCCATGGTAGTAAGCAGATAATAGTATGTAATCAATCATTGCAACAATGCAATAGGGTAGTTGATATACATTGCTGTGAGCATCATAGTCGAAGCTTAACAAGTCTGTAATTTACTAAAACTCGCGCTTAAGTCGATAACTAACAACTATGATTAAAGGGACTTCATTGGATTAAGTAAAACCCATGCAATCGATATACCAGTAAATCAGTAAGTAAATCAAGTAAGTAAGTTCGTGTGTTCGAGTAAAACAAGCAATGCATCTCCCCCAAAATAGTAAAACTGTAAAAAGGGGCCGTGAGACTCACCTGTGGGTGCTAGCGTTCCTAACATCAAATAATATCCAATCCGTAATTCCTCTAACATCCTAAACGTAAGAGATATATTCATGAGCATTTGACGGTTTCTCAAATCATGCAAATGAAGTGATTGTTTTGTAAGGTTGTGTAAGTCGAAATATTTAATATTTGTTGTTGTTCCTTGATTTTGAGAACATTTGTATTCCTCGAGTTGTGTCATTTGTTATGCGTACGTATATTCAAATATATATAAATCGTTTAAGTTTGTTTTATACTTTGAAAAAGTATATTCGTACGAATTTTATCGTCTATATATACATAGAAAAAAATCGTCGTGTGTGTATATATATATATATATATATATATATATATATCTTTATATATATATTTGTTCCTATGTGATTGAGTAAAAAAAAATGTAAAAAAAATAACACAGGTCACAGAACTTGAACCTATGACCATTTGCTACTAAATTAAGTCACGCGATTTTACCACTAGACTATATGCCTCACTTGTTTAAATATTTCCATGTTTATATATATGTGTGTATTTGTAACAGGTTTTATTATTTATTTTTTTATTTTTTTCAAAATAGAAATTAAATCAAAAGGTGTCACAGGCGGGGCTCGACCCTGTGACCCTTAGCTTCAAACGTTACACTCAACCACTAGGCTAGCAGTACACTTTGTTTATCATTTACCAAGCTATCTATTTATATTGTGTTGATAATTAAACATAATATTTGGTTTCCTCACAGGCTCACATCGTGACCCCTGGCAACTCGATTTAGCGTAAGACAATAACCATTCACGATCCAGTTTACAAGCTATAAAACGTGATCCAAATCTTTGATCACCATTAGTTTTAATAACACGAATATACGATGATATAAGCTTTAAAACTCGAAATAAATTTAGAGAATGAGGGTTGCTCACGGTGAAGGTGGTGATCGGAGGTGTGGCCAGAGGTGATGATGTCGACGATGGTTCCAACCCACTGCTGCTGCCGAGAGTGGTGTTGTTTTTTGTTGATTCTAACTTGGTGGTGGTGGTGCTCGGTGGTGCTCGGTGGTGCTCTCGGTTGGTGGTGGCTCGGGTGGTGATAGTGAGCCGAGAGTGATAAGGAGATGATGATGATGGTGGTTGCAGTTTGCTGTTGCTGTTTTTCTTGTTGGTGGTGATGATCGAAGATGGTGATGATGGTCGGTGGCGGTGGGTGTTCGGTTGGTGGTGACGCCGAGAAGAGAAAGAGATAGGTAATATGATGATGATAATGATACTAGTCTTCTGTTGTTGCTTCTGCTATCATGTTGTTACTGATCTTGTTACTGTTATTGCCATGTTTATTGAGTAAGTATGCTATTGCGGTTGTTGAAATGTAGATAGTTAGAAGTAGGGATGATGTTGAATTAATCTTTAAATCTATATAATTGAGGATTCTTATATTTGTTATGTCTAAACTTATCATGTATCTAGACTTAGCTATGGATCACCCTTTCCAGTCCTTCGCGTGACTACTACTTTAGGCTTAGAACCTGATCAACTCTAGGTACAGTAGGAAGTTATCTGTGTTATAGTAAAGAAGTCGTGTATGTCACTGTAATCCGGCTGCAATACTGGGCAATTGCCCCGGAAAGAGCCTTCTGTGCCTACACTGTGGATTACCTAGAGACCCTAGAATATGGCCTAGAAACCAATATAGCTGTGGACATGTACAGTACACCGTCTAGCTACCCCTGTAACTGAAGCTATGGAAACACTTCGATATTGTACACCGTATATGTACCTAGGGATGAAAAGTTGTGGAAACATCATAGTACACCGCAAGTACATCCTTGGTTACATGAATCTGTGGAACTGTCTAAGTGCTATACATCGTGAACGGTTCCTAGGTTAGTACACTGTGGAAGGAGTTTGCATTGTACACCGCTGGTGTTCCTAGGGCTGAATGACTGATTGCAAAGGAGAGGCTAGATCATGACAGAAGTAGTTGAACTAATCAAACTTAAGGAATGAGTCTGGAGATGAAAGTCAAGCCCAGCAGTGGTTCAGGATTCCTAAAACCCCTAGACTCTACAAAACTGATAGTTTAGAATAGCAAGTTAATGATCTGAACATGTTTAGGAAATGGCATTTACATTTAGGTGTTAAGAACGGTAGGAATTACCCGCGTGGTAGTCTGTTACCTTATTCCTGCACCCTTCAAGGGTCACTTGTCCACAAAGACAGTGTGGGGGGTTGAGCAGCCTGTTCGGATCAGAATCACGATAGCCTAGGTCTCATGACATACTAATTCTGGTACATAACTGGAATGAGTAGGGTCCTAGTGTTTACACCCATAATGCATCTGTTTATTAACTAAAAATGTCCCCAATTATCTTTATAATAAGCATCATCCCCGAAACTGATTATTGAGGTTTCAACCGCCGCAATTCTCTATCTGTCTACCTAGCTACCGATTCTTCTCTATCTTATTTACTTTTCCTGTCTTTAGTTAATTAATTAATTAAGTTAGAAAACCCCCAAAACCTACCTATCTGCACAAAACCCATCCTAAAAGCAAAACTCTATCTTTGGCATCACTTCGTTTCAATTCGCTCCGATTTAAGAACGACCTCGAGTTATACTTACTGCTTGCTCACCCTGTGTGATAGGTATTATTTATAAATTGAGTCCCCAGCTCTTTATAAATTTAAAAGTTACCCACCGACGCGCGCTCGGTACTGTCCGGTCAAGTCCCTTGACGACGGGGACGGGCTCTCGCCCCTCACAAGGAGAGAGCTTTAGAAAACCTGACCGTTCGGGCGCCATCAAGTTTTTTGGCGCCGCTGCCGGGGATCGTAGAGCGTTACGATTCTGAAGCCGCCTTAGATAGAATAAGCAATTAGGAGATCCTTTTCGTATAGGTTGTCCTTAACCTATTCGAAAGTTACTTTTCTTATAATAAATTAGCTTAGGTTAAAATAAAATGAAAAATCCAAAAATATCTTTCTACGATTCGCCGCCTTCCTGTCCCATTTCTCTGTCCGCCTCCAAGACGACTGAAGAAATGACGGCTATGGACGATGCTGAGTTCTTCGACCACTTGAACCAGAGTTGAAATCCGACTTTCACTCATCATCGGAAGAAGCCTCCGCTAGCCCAGACGACGATTCTAGAACCTTAGGGAAATTCTTAGATCTTGACTTAGGAACCCATAAATCTCAACAGAAGATCTCAACTTCTGCTTCTAGCATTCCAAGCTATCAGGTTCTACCTGCACCTGAGATTAAATATTCCTTAGAAAATATCCCTAGATTCCCTGATTTTGTCGATAATATTCCTGAAAACACTCAATCCTTTCATTCCTCATCTAATGAAGAACGAATCCCCATAAGGAATGAGGATATTCATGAACATCTTCCAAAATCACCAATTTTTGTCCACCTCGTACCAGAACCTTCGTACACCATCTATCGTGTTGTTGATAAGGAGATACCGAAAGATTCAGATAGTTATGAAATCCGATACGTTGGTTATTCTTTTGACCCTGACAGGAGATTAGGTGTATGTAAGGCATTTGCCTTCCACTTAAATATGTCTGATTCTTCTTACTCAATCGAGCAAAGAAAAACCATCTTAAGGATTGGCGTACTCGTAGGTATTCTCCACTGTCTTCCGATCCAAAAGGAAGATGGTATCTTTACTCGATATCGAGAGCAAGAGCGAAAGCTATTATCAGAAATAGATCGCCTCATGGATCTATTTGCTTGCACCGATTATCCATCAGTTTCACAAACCATCATTAATCGTTATGTTGCAGCAATGATAAAAGAGCTTGAGCTATTAACTTCTAAAGATCCTGCGATCACTCTCGACATTTCTGGAAAAATTCCATTTTTCGTAGATCCCGCCGCTTATATGTTCGCCAAGTTGCAAGAAATATTTCCTGGAGCTGACGACGACAAGATAAAAGCCGTTTTCTTTGCCGAAAGAAAAGATATTCACGTTAAACTCGCTTCGTTGTTCGATCAATCCAAATTCCCTTTTACCATTTCTCAAAGATCTTTAATTTGGGATATCACCATTGCAGTGCAAACTACAAATGGAGATCCCGACTCAAAAGAGGAACTTAGGTTTCAGAGAATTTTAGGAAATCTTCTTCACGATCTTAATAATATAGACCGCGGTATGCGAATAGGAATTTCAAGTAAAAAGAAAGTTAGAAAGGAATTTAATAAGTTTGTTAACAATCTGCTAGAATTAGGCCAGAAAGAATGTAGGATTCTTAGCGAATTCGAAAAATTTTCATTACACCCTACCAAGCTAGTTGATTATGTCGTTAACATTCTAAACTGTGATTTTATTCCTCGCTATACTTCAAGATTGCTTTCGAGCAATCCCCTTTAAATAGATTTGGAACAATAGTCGAGCTACAGACTTGAAACAAGCGCTTTTTGGGAGGCAACTCAAATTTTTAATTAGGTCTTTAAAATAATTTTCTTAGGTTAAAAATAAGTTAGTTTAGTTGATGGTTTAATTTGTTTTAGAAAAAGAAAAAGAAAACCCTTTTAAAATCTTTATCTCCGCAAAATCTGTGCAGTTTCTGAAAACTTGAAAATCTTAAATCAAAATATCTTATAAAGTTTTAAATTGCTTAGATTTTAAAGTCAAAATTTTAAACCAAAAATATTATTTATTTTTATCTAGTTAATTAGTTCTCCTTGCGTTTTAATAAAACAATCTTTTGTTGCGCATAGTCAAATAACGAATTTTAAACTTTTGCTAAAATATTTGGCTAAGGTTTTTAATTACCCAAAATACCTAGTAATTACACTTAAAATGTTATTTATGCACAAATGGTAAAAAGGAGGAGTAAATAAAAGGGGTAAAAAGGAGTCAACCAAAGTCAAAACAACAAAAAAATCATTTTTCCCCCCTCCTTCTCCCTCCTTGCGCCGGCCTCCATCACCCCACCCCAAACCCACCATTTTCCACCATTTTTAACCAAACCAAGCCTCAAATCTTCATCTCTAGGTCATTTTTATGTCCTCTAACATCATTACATCTTCATTAAGGTATGATCCAAGCTTAAAATACCAAAATTCTCTAACTTTATTAACCTAGGGTTTCAAGTTAGTTTTTGATGATTTGTGCTTTACATTGCGAAATTGAGCTTTGATTCTTGCTTAGTGATGATATAGGATGATGTAGGAACTAGCATTACTTCTTAGATTGAAGCAATTTGATGTTTGACTTTGGAGAGTTGACTATATTTGACTTTTGTGACTAGTAGATCCATTTTGACCAATTGATGATTAAATTGCTTATGATAAGTTGTTTGTTGATTGATTAATGCTAAATATGATTAGTATAGCTTATTCATTTGCTTCATTTGTGGTTAAATGTGTAATATGGTTAAGTTAATAAATTAAAGTAAGCATGAAAAGTTGACTTTTGTTGAAACATCACCATTTTGAAATAAAACCTTTGATAAAATGATGTTTTAATTTAAGTGGATGCTAATGCCTTGCTTTGATTTGCTAATGCAAGTTAGTGTTACGATAGATTTGGCAAATGACAAAAAGGAAACATTACTTTGGTAATGTTGACTTTAAAAGTCAAAATGCTTAACTTTTTAGTAATACTAGTAACCATTTTAGTTAAAAAAAAGTCATGGTGGTGTTGTAAAATTGTATCTTTGAAAGTAGTGTCATAATTACTTAAAAGATACAATCAAGCAACACATTTGTCAACTAGAGAAGCTTTGTTGCGATACTTGCATGATATGGTCAATATTTCTATATACTTGTTTAAATATCATGGTTTGTTTGCATGCGGTAATAGGTTATACTTGCCATGATAATTACGTGATTAAGATTTAAATCTTTATCATACATGCTTGTTATGGTTAAATAAGTCTTTGACTTTTCTTGTAGAAATCATTAAGACCTAATAACCTATTATTGTAAACCAAAGTTTCTTGTGGTGATTGAAAATTGAGTTTGGTGGTATTATTAGCTATTACAGGTTTTTGGGACTGCTCATATTCTAAAGCCCACATTTCGAATTTTTATTCAAAATTGAGAATATGATTTAGTCAAATAACTTGTAATTATTCCTGGTAATTCACTATGTTCTTGTTTTCTCTTATTTTTCAGATGACTGATATTCCCCGGTATATCATAAAATCCATTAAGGACCCAGAGAAACGGGAAAGGTATCAGACATGGCTAACACATCAGTTGGGAGAAAATAGGTACCTAGTATGGGAGGATTTGGAGCAAATCGGTTTAAAGGAAGGGTTTGAAAATTTGATAGTATTTAAGGAAGGGAAGCGACATCTGCGCGCATGGAGGAATCTATTTGAGATTAAGGAAAATATTTATCAAGAGTTAGTTGCTGAGTTTATGGTATCCTTCCAGTTCGACAAAATGATTGATAAGCTAAATGATGACCGAATGATTAGATTCAACTTCATGGGAAATCCTCACCACATGTCATTAGCAACCTTCGCCAGACATCTTGAATTATACACTGAGTATCAAGTTACCACTCCTTTCTTCCTGAAGGCAAACACTGAGGTAAAGCAGCGAGACCACACTGCTATTTGGCAAGAATTGACCGGAAATCAGTTCCAGTCCAATGTCAAGGCCACTTCTTTTCTTGATAAGCACTACCAAGTTCTCCACAACCTCATCACTTGCAGCATTCAAGGAAAGAGAAAGACTAAAGGAGCTGTTGGGGGTAAAGGACTTGCAGATCGTCAAGAGCATTATAGAGCAGGAACACATTAATGTTGCTTATTTGGTTGCTGATAGAATCCTTACTGAGTCGGGGTACACCGAGTCAGAGTTTGCATATATGGGAGCAATAATCACTAAGTTAGTTAGGAGAATGGGGCTGTTGACTGAGGAGGTGATTGGTAACCTGACACCAGTGGCAAACAGGGTATCTAAGCCATATGACATTAACTATATGGTTAAGGTTTGGTTGCTAGAGAAAGATGCTGATGGGCAGATAAGATGGAAGGATGGTGATATCATTCAGGGAGTTCGAATGAGACCCCCGAGGAGCAAGAGTGTTAGGTTTGAGTTCGATGACAGCACGGTCCACCGACAGCCTAGGACCACTGTTGCTCATGAGCGAGAGGAAGGAGAGACATCCGCTGCTGAGGCACAAAGTCCACTGATACTGCCTGTTCGAGAGTTTGGTTGGGGAGATCTGGTATCATCCAAGCTCATGTACGGTATATTGGGTATGCTTAACTCACATTACACACAGGACACATATTTAGCTACTGAGTTTGGATTCCCACAACCTACACGTCCTACATGGGTATGCGGCCCACGACCACCCAACTACCACACCATGCCACTACATCCATTTGCCATGATGCCACCCACTACCACCGTTCCCTACACCTCCATACCACCCACATCCTCCACTCACACTGTGCACATGGAGATTCCTCGAGCCCGCCGTAGCAGGACTACTCCTGCGGCTGAGCCGGTTTTCTCTGTGCACACTGCGACACCACATGAGCCGCATATCCCACATATTGGACTGCCATCTTCCCGTACCATGACCCATCCGAGACCAGCTGAGTCAGCCACATCAGACACATCTTCAGAGATAGACTCAACTTAGTCAGGGTTCAGACAAGACATGCAGGTTGATGACCAGGTACCGGTGCAGACTGACTATCTGCCTGATATGACTACTGCTACTATTGTGCCTACTTTTTCAGGATTCACAGGGATGCTTCAGAGCAACCCAGTGCCTTCCGCTGAGCTTCCACCGTACCCGATGCATGGTGCTTCCTTAGGATCATATGAGGTTGCAGAGATGGGACTAGATCCCAACTTCCATTTGTACCCGATCCAGCCACCAACATCCGACAGGCAACGCAGTTCATCTTCAGTATCAGTCTCCCGCAGGTTATCCAGTGGACAGCACTCTGCCTCCCGTCATGCACCTTACAACTCCATGCCACCTCCAGCTCACGGACCACCATCCGACCAGGATCCTTCTCACCCTTGATCTTATCAGATTTTATTTTCAATTGTGTTGGATAACTGTATCACTTATTATTATTATTACTAATATTTGGGATTACTGTATTTGACTGTTGCTGCATGAACTATTTGGGTTCCAACCTGTAATCTGGTTGGACCCATCTATCTATCTTATCTTATCGTTTATCTATCATTTACTTATTTTATGCTTTTCTTAGTTAATTTTTAGATTACTTGCAATAAAAGAGAGCAGTAAATAATATGAAAGTTCCCCGAGAAGAAACCGAGATGATGCACGAATCACACAAAGATCCTGACACAAACTGATTGACCTACACATCCGGATCAGAATCTTCATTCACACATCTCAGTCCTTTCTAGGGGAGTTTTTTTCCATTCCTTAGTGATTTTCTTTCATCATCTATAACTCGCCGTTATGCCATCATGCTTAAATTCTAAAGTGTGGGATTCTAAATCCCACACAAATCAAATCAACTTAGAAATAGGGTTCCAAAATATTTTCAAACTTTAAGTGTGGGATTCCTTCACAAGAATTTTAAACTTAGTTTGAGAACATTAGGGACAATGTTCCTCTAAGTGTGGGATACACGGTATGTTATACCGTATTCTTCGACTTTGATTGCTAGTCCAAAGTATAACTTTCCAAAAATAAGCTTAGCTTCGACAGTGGAGATACCACTCATTCAGTTAGCTTAAAATTTTTCCTAAAAACCTCATTTTTGCTAAAATTTTAGAAAATGTTTTTCAAAATCATAAGCTTAACTTCGACAGTGGAAGTGCCACTCATTCAGTTGGCTTAATTTTTCATACAAACCCATTTTTGCTAAAAAATTTCTGACTCTAAATAATCTTGAGAAAAATAAATTTTTCAGAAATTAATTAAACTGCTTTAGAAAGTAAAATAAGTTAATATACGATTTCCATAAGAATGAAATGTTAATCTAAGAGCATCGCACGGCTAGGCACATACAACCCTATTGCAGTGAGGTATTTGAGCCCAATAAAAGCATTCATCTTTAATGCTTCACTTTTTCATTTGATGTGTGTGCCGATGCATGTGCTTTAAGTTAGAACTTGCTCTTGGTATACGCTTCGAGACCACACCAATGGGCACCGTACGCGGTGAAGGTGCAGTCAAAGGACCTTGACATTCCTTAGGATATAAACCCCTTTCTATCATATCTCTTCAAGCCCAAAACCCTTCCAACACTTACTTTTAGTGTTGATGATCCGCCTAGAAAACCCTGTTGAGCCTTAGCCTATTTGTTTCTTTCAAAACCCAAAAATTTGAACCCACTTATTCCACACCCACCAAAAGTCTTATCTTAGAAATTTTAAACTTGTGGGAAATGTTATTTTAATTATCCTTTTTGTTTTCACTCCAAATCACAAATACTAGTGTTTACTCAAAACTTTCTCGTGTGCATTCCCCTGATAAAAATCAAAAGTTGAAAAAGTTTATAGTGTGAAAAATTGACACCAAGTAAATCCAAAGTCATCAGAAGGATGAAAAAGATGAAAGAAAGAAAAGGATTTCAAAAAGGGCAAAAGAAAGAAACAAAATAAGAAATCCATAGAAAAGCCAAAAAAAAAAAGAAAAAAAATAAATAGAACAAAGCTAAGTGCTTCGAATCTCTCGAAAAATTCTTGTTCTTATAAAAGATATAAACTCCCCCGAGTATTTTCAAAAATATAGAAGTCAAAATAGCTATATTCTTCCCTTGCCATTTATCCGTTTCCGTTTTCATTAAAGAGGTGTTTAAAGTAATGTTTTCCCAAAAAGTTTAAAGTTCTTAAAGATAAGCAAACCCCCCATTCTAAATCAAAAATTCCCAATTATCCATACCACTAAACCCTCACCAACCATTACAACCCGTTTCGAATGTCCTGGGATGATTAGCACCGTCCTCATTGAAGTGGTGGAGATCCGATTCTTGATCAAGCCTATGATGAGAAGCAATGCATGACTGGCTTTATGAGCGATTTTGTTAGATTAGAATGATAGGAAACCTGATACACTCTGAGTGAATTGAGTGACCACCTTTGTGAGATCGCCTAGTCATGTACAATATCCATCGAGAATTGTGAAAGTATGCCAAGGTTGACATTTCAGGATTAAGGGAGGGTTATCTTAATGATGCTTGCTTTCTAAAAAGGTTTTATTGGTCTCTGATTAAATAAAAGTCTCAGGTTATTTCTTGTCAAAACCCAAAAACCGATTTCTTTCAAAACCTTTATAGCAAGTGAGAATTTTTAAGTTTGCTTGAGGAGAAGCAAAAGTCTAAGTGTGGGATATTTGATAACACGTAAAAAGTCATGTTTTTACGTACGTTATCTTCCACATTTTAGGCACAAAGTTAACAAAAACATACTTAAAAGGACATTATTCATAAAGTTTTGTTAACTAAGTCAAAACGGAGTCGATGTTTGAAAAATCACTAAAAATGGCATGAAAAACGTAAGAAACCGGGCAAAACTGCTTTATCACATCACCGTTCACTCATTTCAATGCACTTTAAGCTACGCTCCAAGTTATGACCTCTAACTTATGTCATTCTCTTCGTTAGAAAAATACGAACGCGCGGGTATAAAGAACGCTCAAAACAGATAAACGACGAAGAAGTTACGCCCGAACGAAGAAATGAAGAACCGAAGGGCCAGGATACGGCTGAACACAGCCGTACACGGCTGAGCCAGACCATATACGGCTGGACACAGACCGTATACGGCCTGTGCAGACCGTATACGGCCTGTGCTCAGCCGTATATGGGCCAGCTCAGCCGTATTCACCCTATGCACAGCCGTATACGGTCCAGTTCACCCGTATTCACCCTAGCTCAACCGTATCGTGCGTTTGGGTGATAAAAATCTGATTTTTATTCGCCTTTGCGATACGGTTGTGCGTTTTGAGGTTTGGATACGGTCTACGGATACGGTTGTGCGATCTCTATATATAGGAGCCTCGTTTCATCATTTCAAGACATCTCTCATTCAACACACACATTTCACACTTCAAATCTTCATTTTCTTATATTTTTATATTTTTACTCTCTCTCTAGAATAGTTTAGATAGTTTCTCTCACTAGAGTTTCTCTCTCTAGAGGGAGAGTTAGATAATTAGTTGGTTAGCAGTAGAGAGAGAAGGAAAGCTGGTATTGTAATCACGGTGTAATAAGAAGCATTCTTGGTGCAAGACTCTGCCTTTTCTTTTCAGCTGTTACTCTGCTCAATTTTACTAGTGATATCTTTCTTTTCATACTTATACTATGTCCAAATTATTTCTGCCTATTTTTATAATGTATGTTACTGTTATTGCCATGTTTATTGACTAAGTATGTTGTTGCGGTTGTTGAAATGTAGATAGTTAGAAGTAGGAATGATGTTGAATTAATCTTTAAATCTATATAATTGGGGATTGTTATATTTGTTATGTCTAAACTTATCATGTATCTAGACTTAGCTATGGATCACCCTTTCCGGTCCTTCACGTGACTACTACTTTAGGCTTAGAACCTGATCAACTCTAGGTACAGTAGGAAGTTATCTGTGTTATAGTAAAGAAGCCGTGTATGTCACTGTAATCCGGCTGCAATACTGGGCAATTGCCCCGGAAAGAGCCGTCTGTGCCTACACTGTGGATTACCTAGAGACCCTAGAATATGGCCTAGAAACCAATATAGTTGTGGAAATGTACAGTACACCATCTGGCTACCCCTGTAACTGAAGCTATGGAAACACTTCGATATTGTACACCGTATATGTACCTAGGGATGAAAAGTTGTGAAAACATCATAGTACACCGCAAGTACATCCTTGGTTACATGAATCTGTGGAACTGTCTAAGTGTTGTACATCGTGAACGGTTCCTAGGTTAGTACACTGTGGAAGGAGTTTGCCACTAGTACAGATTTGGGCTTTGGTCACACCAAAAAAGCGTGACGATATGCTTACGATCATGCTTGTTTTTCAATGTGTGTGTGACTAAAGGTCCCGCGACCATAGGGTGCATACGGCCACATTAAATCGTTAGTGGCGGTATCCATTTAAAAAGAGTGACCAAAACCATAAAAGGTGTGACCATATGCTCTTTTAAATCAAGTAAAGGTGTATTATATGTGACTATTGTTCATCCAATGGCCACTTGAATTCTATGTTTGTGTGGCGTTATGTAACATGTTGTCACAGAACGAGTGTTTTAATTTGGAGATATGGTCACATAAAATGAAGCCAAAAGTGGCCATAGGTGTTAATAAGTGTGACCAAATGCTCCTTAAAGCCAAGTAAACGTGGATTTTGTGTGGCTATTGTGCCTCCAATGGCCACGTGAACTCTATCTTTGTGTGGCGTTATGTAACATTTAGTCACACAACGAGTGCTTTTCTTTGGGATTTGGTCACACAAAAGTAAGCCAAAAGTGGCCATAGGTGTTAATATGTGTGACCATATGATCTTTAAAGTCACGTAAACCTGTATTTTGTGTGACTATTGTTAATCCAATGGCCACTCGAATTTTATGTTTGCGTGACGTTTGGTATCATTTAGTCACACAACGAGTGTTTTATTTTTGGATTTGGTCACATATATAGAATTAAACCAAATGTGGCCATAGGTGTTAATATGTGTGACCATATGATCTTTAAAGTCACGTAAACCTGTATTATGTTAGCGCATCATTTAGTCACATATAACAAATCAATATTTCGTGTGACAATTGGAATTATATATATATATAAATATAAATATAAATATATATATATATATATATATATTATATAACACGACAAATTAAAATTGGAATAATATATATGTACATAATTAACTCCATACATGTACCCAAACTAATATTGGAATATTGTTTTACATGATAATAATAACCGAATAAATGTATCAAAATGATAAAGTAATTATACATGATCACAGTTGCAAGGCCTTTTGACTCTTGAGTTTCATCCTCGCTTGCTTTTGCACGGTATCACTAGTTACAAAAACCGATTTGTTGCGCCTTTTCTTTGATACTTCTGGTGCAGTTTTGTTTTCCACATACGCCAATTGACCTGAAGTAGGTGGTGTTACCTGTAAAAGACAAAAGCCGCATATATATGTATCAAACATCAATATTAATATATGAAGAATTATATATGTATACGTAGCTAGATATAGGTTGTTAAAAACGTATACGTACTGTATGTACCTCCTCCTCAAATACCACTTGCTCCTTGGGCCATGCATAAAAACCACCTACTGCCTGCAAAGCAGTTTTGACACCATTGTCTCCAACATCCGGTAAAAAAGCTGCATCCACCAACGATGTACCAACAGACACTTTGTAGCAATCCTTTGGGATTACTTTGCTATGAAGCATCTGTTTTTCACTCGACACGTGTACGGTACCCAAAGCAATAGTGTTTGACTTCTTTAGGTTCCACAGTTTACACTTGAATACCTAAACAAAATGAAATGATGACGATTAATATGAATATATATACTAATTATAACTAAAGCATAAGCCTCTGTCTTAAACGGTGAAGATTTCAGATATGCACAGAGTACAACTCACAATAAATACCCTGTAATTGCATTCTAATTAAATTCAGAATTGTATAAACCAATATTTCAACAAATAATTAATAGCACGTACTTCATATTTACCGATTTCAATATTTTCCAGCAGCATCATATCATGTGTGTGTATACATATATATATATATATATATATATATATATATATATATATATATGTATATGCAATATCAGAATTAGATGAAACTTAATTGAATAATGTTTCAACATGCTGAAATACATATATATACCTGCAGCATTGGTGGTGTTGGAGACCGTTTATTTTGTCATCGGGACGACCGGTTAGGTTCAACCGTGTTCTCTCGTGAATCAGGCGTCCTGTTTGCTGACTTGTTAACTGCTTTCTCAACAGTCTCCTATATAAAACAAGGCAAACAAGTAATTATTGTAAATGGGAGTGACTCTTGAACTAGCAGTGCTTTGAATTACTAGTTGTACTTTGAATACAACTAGCAGTGGCAAAACTAGCTTGATTTTGCAGTAGCAGTGGGAGTGACTCTTGAACTAGCAGTGCTTTGAATTACTAGCTGTACTTTGAATACAACTAGTAGTGGCAAAACTAGCTTGATTTTGCAGTAGCAGTGGGAGTGACTCTTGAACTAGCAGTGGGAGTAGATGACTTGGCCCTTTTAAGTTCTTCAATGCCACTGCAAAATCAATGTAATTCTAATGTTTTATTACTTAATTACCATTTTGTCTTTTTGGTTGATCATGCTAGTTGCAAGTCCTTTAGGCCTGTCAAAAATAGCTTCCTGCCCACTTCCAACCACACTTGATGTCCTTATTTGGCACTCCTGATCTGCAGTTTCAATGGTTGCTTTAGGATTAACGTCCACTGATGGAGACACCTGCAATATATATAAAGAAATACATATATCCCTTAGCTGCAATATAAATTAATGAATAATATGTTAGCATAATTACTTAATTAATACAAGAATTAAATGTCTTTCCTCCGATGGCAGGTTTTGAGTTGACATTGAATTAATTTTCGCCTCTTGTGCAGTCAACTTGGCCATCACTTCTGACACCTGGTTGGACAACGTTTCTATAACTTTGTCTTTGTCTTCACGGGCACGTCTCTCAGCTGCAAGTTCTGCTTGAAGTAATTTCATCTGTTCGGCATCTGCTGCTTTTCTGCTTCGAGCTGCTGGAAGATGAAAATACTTGTTGATTGTCACTCCACTTCCTACTCCTCTGGCATACCCTCCCTTTTCCTTTCCAAATACCTCTGTCATTGCATCGTTACCATGAGCAAGTTGTAAGGTTCCGGTTTTGATCTTCTCGTGAGTGTCTATCTGCATTATAGATTCCAACAGCCAGTAGTTAATTGATTAATGGAAAGTAAACTACATGAACTATTTAAACGGAAATTTTGCATGTCAAATTAATGCTTACTAGTTGTTGTCCCTTATCTTTAGTCATTTCGTCTAGAAATAACCCGGCTTTGTTTTGCCTTCCTCTCAACCACAATATACCACGTGGGGGTTCTTCATGTGCTTCAATTACTTTTTCTTCGATCTTGTAATCATCAAATCAACACACATGTAAATTAGTCAAATTACCAATTAACATGTAAGCATATAAAATTGACAACAGAAACAAAGTACACTAGCTTTCTGTGTATTTTACTTTGATCTTATATATAATTGATACATAAAATGTACAAAATAGAAACATACATTATATATGTAAATGTAATTACCAATTTATTTTTCACATGTACGTAGCCACCTCGTCCCATGGTATGCGGATAAACTGACTTGGAGCGCGCCTCTTTTGATGCATCTGACTTTTTCTAATTAGAGAACAAAATCATTATTAGATGGCATTAATGTGCAAACACAATAATCTGAAAATATATATATATATATATATATATATATATATATATATATATATGTATATATATATATATGCACTCTAATATAAATGACTAAACCTGGTAATCCTCCGTGCTCGTATACTCTACAAAAGAGTTTCATTCCGGGGCATGGACAAATGCACTATATTTCATTGGGACTTCATTTACTGCTGGTGTGTTTAGGTTGGGAAGTATGTAGGATTCCCTCAATTTCCTTCTGAAATTCCTAAGATGGGCACCAAGACGATTCATTACTAGCTTTCAATGTGTCTCATCAAAATATCGCTGCAAGATCAATATTAACAAGTTAAATCTATCTATCTATCTATCTATCTATATATATATATATATATATATATTCATCCAGTTGCATATATAATGTATTGTAAACAATTTTAATTAATAAAGGAAATTAATCAAGGGAGCATGGAGTGGGTTACAAATATCATGATTTCATCCCACAGTTTATCTCTTTCTTCTTTATCGACCTTCTTCCAAGATAGAATCTTCAAACCAATATGCTCACGAACAATGTCTCCCAAAAAACTCGAAAACAAGGCTCTATTGTCCCCTATTAGCCGATCCATTTGATCGAAGGTTACCTTGAGCTTTTGTGAACCGGGTCTGCCATACTTGTTGCGAAACGCAAATAATCTTGTTATGCCCCTCGGCGGAACTATTTTGGGATTTGCATTATTGTCGTTTTCATCGGCTTCATCATCTTGTACATGATCGTAACCCTCCGATTCATATCCTAAATCGTGGTCGTCATCATTATAATTATTTAGAGGATGATCGGCTTCGTTATCCATGATATATACTTTAATTGAGATTAATTGAGAGTTGTAAATTCTTTGATATTTTGGTTGGAGATTAATTGAGAGTTGTAAATTCTTTATTAAGATGTTTTGGAATGTAAATAGGTCACTTGAAATTCAAATTTTTCTGCCTGGCTCTAATTGGTCAGTTTAAATTTTTTGGTGAAAAATTTGGCTCCAAAATGAATGAAATAATATTTAGAGTTAAAATTATGAATAAGGTTAATTATCTATACCCCTTATTAAGCATTTCAGTATGTTGACCTTAAATCATATGGGAAATACCAATATTGCCCCTGTATTTAATCTTAAATCAAAGAATAATCAATATTAAATTGAAGGATATCATTACTTAAATGCCCATACTTTTAATTTGTCAATTATAACACTAATGTACATTAATACATACCAAAATATATTTCAAATTACTTTCTATGTAATGTACTTTTACCAATTATATATTTATATCTTTCTAATACATTGACATATAATGACCTAGGATGCTAATAAAAAAAAGCGTTCAAAACGATTTCACTATGTTTTTTTCGAAAAAAAAACATTATCGAATCACATAACTTTATTATTGATTTCCGCTGCATTGCGCGGGTTTTCATACTAGTGAATTCTGATTGTAGGGGGGGGAAACAGCAAATCAAACAATATTGAGCTAAAACAACAAAATGTAGGTTAGCGGACTCGAACCCGGGATTGCTAGGTTAGCTCCTCAACGAAATGACCAACTCAGCTATGAATATAATTGATTTACTTTTCCCACGATAAATATATAATATTATGTTGTTAAACCCTAAACGCTAGCCCTAAACCCTAAAGTGAAATAACCCACAGGTTCCTAGCATCTTGTTTCCTTTCCTGACCTTCCATTAACAAAAGCATATAATGCACATATATATAACACATCATTAACTTAACTACAAAAAATAAGTACATATTTATAAGTATCCGATATACATCTGTCTATAACTAACTATATATAGTTAATCAAAAGTAAAAAATACCAAAAGTAGATACAAAGTTAATGTAGCAAGCATCCCACAAGCATACATTACAATCGAACAGCCAAGCCCGTCTGTGAAACAAGGCATCGCGTAACGTCTGCCCGTGCAAGACCTTGTGCTTAGGACAACAAAGAATGCAGTTAGTGTATTCCCTTTTTGCTCGCCATAAGATACGGGGATCAGCCAACAATCGACGTACCTTGTTAGCTGTCCGGGCCACATCCCACAGACCTGCTAACCTTGTTCTGGTAGAGGTCAACAGTTGCTTGGCCTCTGCCTGTCTCTCTTGACTTTCCCCCATCACCAGCATCCCAAGCACAAACGTTGCATCACGTTGTCCCAAATTAGATGCCTGTTGCATCATCTCCTTTCCAGCAGCCTCATCACCAAATGAGAAGAACTTGTTCTGATCAAGACATTTAAGAAAAGTAAATTAGTATGTGACAGAGTATAAGTAAAAACTTCAATAAAATGTAAAATAAACATTACCATGCCATCCCTAAACAGCATGTTAGGGTTTCGATTCTCCCTCATTTTTGATAGCACATCATTTTTGTGCAAGTTCGTAGAAAATAGAGGATAGAGGGAATCATCATCCAGCTGGCGATAAACCTCATCTGAATCAACTGCACGTCTGAAGGTCTTGCACCTGTAATGCATATATATAAATGACGTCATAAACACAATGTAAGTACCTTGATCTTAAAAGGTGATTTCTTAAATACTGTACATGCACAATATAATTTAAATATTCCTAAATCAAGCCCTAATTAATAATTGCGCTACATTTTTTTAAAAATTACAGAAAATACAAGGCTTATACTAACAAAACGTCAATATAACCTTAGGTTGAAACGAGAATCCAAACTAGAAACTAGGGTAT
This sequence comes from Pseudognaphalium luteoalbum, assembly GCA_963422505.1. Taxonomy (NCBI): domain Eukaryota; kingdom Viridiplantae; phylum Streptophyta; class Magnoliopsida; order Asterales; family Asteraceae; genus Pseudognaphalium; species Pseudognaphalium luteoalbum. The sequence goes on along the minus strand of OY730192.1, from coordinate 83,273,211 downwards.
GGAGACTTACAGAGTCCTCATTTTAAAAACTTGCTTGGCGTTGCAAGCCCCGACACGGGCCAGTACTTGACTAACGACGCCATCCGGAAGGTCAGCAAGAGTTCGATCATCTTCCATAGCATGTTTCTGTCGTTTACAGCTTTGGGAATCCATGGTTTATATCTTGTTTAGATGATTTGTTGATGCTCTGTTTTGTGTTTCTCTCGAAGTTGGTACGCCGGGAATTGGAAGGTGTTGATCTGATATCTGAATTTTACTCGTAAAGTTTACGGCTCACGCGCCTACTTCCAAGTCTTTAACTAAATTACCTAAATGCCCTTACTATTAATATCCTTCTTATTGTATTGGTAATTGATTATTAAGGGTATTTATGTCATTCAACCTTTAAGGGTTAGTATTAGTAGACGTAATTACCAAATGTGGTAAAAAGATAAACTATTTTTACTCTTGATATACACAATTTCACAATAACATATTTATATACAATATTATAAAAATGTTATAAAAATGTATTTATATAAACAGATATGGTAAGAAGATAAATTATATTTTTAATCGGTACACAATTTAACAATAACCTATTTTTATTTATGCACACACAAACAAAAGTATGAAAATCTTATACTTATAATAAGTAGAATTATGTCGTATATCGTACATTTGACTATTAACCTTAGGACAATTTCACATACATATATATGCTGAAATGACGAATTACATAACACCCTAAGTTCAATAGTGGCGTGTGTGATACCACAACTACTGCCGTATATAGTACATTTGACTATTAACCTTGGGGCAATGTCACATACATATGCCGAAATGACGAATTACATAACACCCGGCCGTAAGTTCAATAGTGGCGTGTGTGGTACCGCAACTGTCGTATATCGTACAGTTGACTATTAACCTTAGGACAATGTCACATACATATGCCGAAATGACGAATTACATAACACCCTAAGTTCAATAGTGGCGTTTGTGATACCGCAACTGCCGTATATCGTACATTTGACTATTAAACTTAGGGCAATGTCACATACATATGCCGAAATGACGAATTACATAACACCCTAAGTTCAATAGTGGCGTGTGTGATACCGCAACTACCGTATATCGTACATTTGACGATTAACCTTAGGGCAATGTCACATACATATGCCGAAATGACGAATTACATATAATTTGCATATAATATTTCACAAATGGTTTTTTGTTCATTCTGCTTTGATTAATTTATTTATTATTAGTTGAGGTTACATTTATATAATAATTTATTTAACCGAACCGAGTTTTTCTCGGTTTTTCGATTCCGGTTTCGGTTCATGATTTTGAGATGGACGTTATAAACGGTTAACCGAAAAAACTGAAAACTTTATATATAGTTTTAAATATATGTATATATAGTGTACAAATTATATTTATATATAAATATTTACACTTTTATTTTGATAAAATTATTTTTATTTCTTTTTCACTCATTGTAATGTAATTTACTAGTTAAATTTTGGCCTAATATGGTAATTACTTCTACTAAGTTTCTAATTATATTGAAATGATTTACGTACGTATAACATAAATACACAATTATAAAGAGTAAAATGGTTATCGTTTGATACTTCTATTATCAAAGTATTTTAAATATAGTGAACATTGAAAAATAAATATTTATATGTGTGTTATTAATTACCTTTTAAGTAAGTATTAATTAATTAACCGTTCATTTGGTTAACCGATTATCCGAACCGAAAAAACGGTTAACCGATTTCCGGTTAACCGATTTTTTCGGTTTCGGTTTAGGTTCAAAAATATTACAAACCGAGACTCCGGTTAACCGTCCACGAACACCCCTAAATTTAATCACACCATTAAATGAAACTTAGTTCATAACAAGAACAAGTATAACTACACACAACATCACTACAACACCAATTAAAAGTGCAAACACTTGGTCAAACATCTTCAATTTTGACTTCATGAGAGTCAACTCTTCAACCATCTTCATCAACACCATCTTTGAGTCTGAATCTTCTTCCGTTTCATTCCTGATGGACTTGTTTTTGCATTCCATTCTTAATTGATACATAATCTTCCTGTAATACTCTGGAAGCTCCAAATCAAGAAAGCGATATCTTGTGCAAAAACTGGTTTTAACCTAAATCACAACAAAATAACAAAATTAAAGCATTTTTGAGTCAATATTTAACCTAATAGCATCATCAATTGCAGATACCAACAACAATTAAAAAATAAGGTTAAAACTAACATCTGAGCATTTTACGAATCTGCGTGCCGGGTTGATCTCAGTCCATGATGTGCGAACATACATCTTGGCTCCGCAATGACAGTAATAAAATTTTGGTTCCAAAACTTGATTTTGAGAAGATGATGATGACGCCATGTTACAGAGAGAAAAATGAGCGGGAATAAAATGGGGATGGTAATGGAGGGAAATATCAACTGTACGATGTAAAGGAATGGGGGAGAAAGGGGATTTAAAAGGTGGGTAGGAAAGGAAATTACCTAAATACCCTCATGTGTGATACCGGTAGTGCCATATATCATACATTTCACTATTAAACTTAGGCTAAAGTCACATAAAGACGTAAATCTGTTAAAGACGTAGAATCTGTTCAATCAAATTCATTTGGTTTAGTACGAAGAATCTGTTAAAGACGTAAAAAATGAAACGATAAAACTTTTTATCGAAGACGTAAATACTTTTTCGCTTTTCAGATCCGGATAGAGATTTCGGAGGCATAGTTTTCTGTTATTAGAACAATATAATTAAACAATATGTGACAAATGTCTAAAGATATATTCCTTTAAAGTTCATAATTATTTACTAAACAACTTACGAAAAAAATATATATATAACTCAAATCGCCTAAATCTTATTTTAGGTTGAATAATAAAATCAAATAAAATATTAATAATCAATTCAATGCTATCAATTTAAACTCGGATAAAAAATTGTACGTAAATCAACCATAACTATACGCAATGTGTTCAAGAATTACCAAAGTTTATAAAATGTGTTTAATGATAACTAAAGTTTATAAAAGTGTTCAAAATGATGAATACTTATGGTTAATCGAATTCGTTTTCCGTTTAGTGCCATATAATCATATATCATTAATTACATTAACAGTGGCTACGCCATGCTTTCCACTAACAGTGGCTACAATATACTTAGCACAATATACTAACAGTAGTAAGCACTTCCACACTTCCACACTAACAGTGGTAATCATATATCATTAATTACATTAAGTTTCTTCATTCAACCTCAGATTCTTTAGAAGATTTGGACCCTTTCTTGCTTGATTCTACCCTTTTGTTGTACTGATTCATGATTTTATAGATTATATCCTTTCCTTTATCAGTTTTGATAGCTACAAGTAACTTTCTATCAATTAGCTGTTTCAACAGTGATTGGCTCAGAACATAATCTCTTTCTTCCAACATATAGATGTATTTACCATTCCTCAGTCGTATGCAATGAACTCCTGCTCTAGCAAAATATCTCCAATCAGTAACAGCTTCAATACCCAAAAATAGTTCACCATACTATTCTGGTTCAAACATCATTCTTAACCATTCCCATACGTGTCTTTCAATATGAATATTCACAAGCTTCATATCCTTTTCCATTCCAACTCTATACATATCATACACATCCATTTTCTTTACTTTTATCAAAATATCACCCATAGACTTATGAAAACTCACATCTCCATTTCTTCTTTTAATTCTGAGTTCATAAGACACAGTGTTTGACTCTATGAACATTCCTTGCCATTCAACAATATCTGAGAGATCTTCATCATTAAGATTTGTATTTTCATTCCTATCTCTCTTTTCAACCATCATCTCTTCTAAGATTTCTTCATCTCTATCCAAATCATATATCTGATCATCAGAGTCTTGAATCATTTGAAATGACCTTCTATGACTTGCAACTTTTAATCTCAACTCTTCAGTCTTTTGGGCTTCGATTTTCTTTTGTTCAAGCTCCTCCTCAATCTGTTGATACCTTAATTTCAGCCTTCTCTGTATCTCTTCATCCTCTCTCCTTTTCTTTTCAATTCTTTCTCTTGCCTCAGGATTAACAATTGGATTGTTATCCCACAATTCCTGCAATTCCTCTAATGTCATTCTCCTCAACTCCATTGTAGAATATCTAACTCCTCTTAACTTGCAAACCAATTGATTTTTCAATTCACCTCTTGTTGGTTTCTTAGCTTTCCTCTTAGCTTCTTTCTCTTCAGCATCCTTCTTTCTGATCCTATCAATTGCAACTTGCAGAGGGTTACCCTTGGTCTTTTCAACATAAGCATCATACATAATGTCATCCTCTACTTTCAAACCCTTTGACTTCATTTCTGCATACACTCTGCTAGCTTCTCTACTCATCTTCACAATTCTTCCAGATGGTAGCAAAACATCTACTGCATCAGATTCAGATGCAGATTTCTGTATAGGTACTGACCTCTGAATAGGTGGCTTGGAATTAGGTTTAGGCACACTACTAGGTTCATTGATTTTAAATGGTCCTTCAGGTTTCCTGGCAGTGGTTGATTTTGTAGCAGTGGGTGGTTGTGGTATATCAACAATGGGTTGATTTATAACAGTCGGTTGAAGTTCTGGTTCTTTGGTAGCAGGGACTTGAGGTTCTGTTGGAACAGTGGTAGTGGGTGTTGTAGCAGTGGTAGGTTCAGTTGGTATAACAGTGGTAGGTTTACTCCTAGCCCTTTTAAGTTCTTCAATTCTACTAGCTTTTGCACTTGCATATGGTATTGATTTCTTTCTTCCCATTGTCATCTTAGGCTCTGTTCTAACCTTCTCAGTTTCAACACTACCTTCATCTACATTCTTTGGTTGATCAACATTTTCAACACTTTCAACATCCTTAGGCTGCATATCATCCATATTGACCTCAGGTGCCTTTGCAGTCTCCTCAGCCATATCATCATTCTGCACCACTTTTTCATCATTGCTTGCATCATTTCTGCCTTCATCATCATCATTATTCTCCCCCTTGTTGAAAGTGGTCTTAACCAGCAAAGCTTCAAGTGCAGCAAGCCTGTCTTTGAGATCCTCAATCACTTTTTGTTGCTCATCAATCTTAGCAGCCTGCTCTGCTATTTTCTCATCTTGAGCCCGATTGATCTGTTTCTCCTTCTTTAATTTCTCCCAAATTTTATCCACAGCTTCTGTCAGTTGTACATTCGCCAATTCAATGGTAGGTACATTTGACTGAGACACCTGCTGTGGTGGTACATTTGACTGAGACAAATGAGCAGTAGGAGCCTCACTTGCCTGTTTAACTTTCTTTTTCTTAGGCTTAGATGTGGTAGGCTGTTTGGTCCCTTGTTTTCTCTTTTTACCCCCACTTGGTGTGTGTTCAGGCACAACTGGTTCTGCTGGCCTGTCACCGAGTGGTTCAGATGTAGTTGGTGGTACTACATCTGTGGTGGAAGGAGCAGGAAGCATTGTTGGAAACAATGATGTTTCCTTCCCTGAGAACTTCTTATTGGTATTTTTACTTATCTCTTTGAATGTTCTAGCAGAGAGAGTACCAACACCAATGACAACTTTTTGTGCAACCAAATCAGTAATTTGTTTGTTTAAAACAAGTTGCACAAATCTTGGATACATTATAAAAAGATCCTTTTTACCCTTTGTGATGTTTCTGATCATGCCATCAAGTATGTATTTGGAAAAATTATATTTCTGACCCTTAGCCAAACACACAAGAAAATAGGCTAATTGTGTTTCAAATTCATTGTAAGAAGTTCTCTTAGATGACAAGCAATGAAGAATTGTATGAATTAAAAATTTCCATTGTGGGCTAAAGAGTGATTTAAAAAATGTAAAACGTGTATAATCACCCTCATACCCCATTAATCTTAAATTATCAAACAATTCTGTGTCATCTAAGGAAGTTATACCTGTAGCATCATCAAGTAAAAGAACATCTCGTAAAATTTCCTCAGTAACCACCACTTTGGTTTCTTGAACCTTTGAAACCACTTGATTTACACCAGCAACCACTTCTAAACGTGCATTCTTCCAGAATTCATTCAGATGACCCCTTGACACCCTCGGAGATACTGTAAGCGCGTGATAAACATAACTAGCACGAAGAAAATCAACTATTTGAGTGAAATTCTGTGCAGATGGGGGTTTCATTAGAAAAGTGATCATATTGTGTTCTTCATGAACACTAAGGGTCAAATCAGATGAAGAAGAAGAAGCCATGATCGTCAAATTAATTGTAGAAGAAGAGGCGGTTGTATTTTGAATTGTAGTTGCAGTGGTTAGATGAGAGCGTAATGAAAAATTGAAGTGTTTTAAGGTTATATACTGTTAGCAGTGCCAATCCCTAGAAAATAGAACTAACAGTGGCACTGTCAAGAATAACTGACAGTGGGAAGATATGTAAAATACCTAACAGTGGCACTCCTCAACTCAGATTCCCTAATTGCATTTATGAGATCCGAATTAATTCCCCTAATTGAATTAATCAAGGCACTTCCTAAAATATTTCATACCCTAATCAATTACAGTACATAACATGTCGACACACCTAATTGGATTTTTCAAACCCTAATTAATGGACAAGTCTTGGATGGGAACAAACAGGCTGGGCAGAATTTATAGAGACGGAGTAGAAGCATTTATTGATTATGCGGTAAACAACTTGAAGAAGATGAGTAACATCGACCCACAGGGTAATAATCCACATCTTCTAATCCCATGTCCATGTACCAAATGTTTAAACCATGTAGTTCGTAAAACGGAGGAAGTGCATTTCCATTTATTCAGCAATGGCATTGATCAAAACTACACACAATGGACTTATCATGAAGAGAAGGATGAGCCAATTGTTACAACAGAATATGGTGACAACCATATGGATTTTGATGCAGAACTCCCAACACATGCGAGTGAAACAGTGGAAATGGTTAATGCTACAAAAGATAATTTTGATGATGAGGATCCGGATGACCATGCCAAGCTTCTAGAACTGCTATCAGATGCAGAGAAGCTACTTTACAGTGGGTGTCCTGACTTCACAAAGTTGTCAGCCATAGTTCACCTACTCACCTTAAAGAGTAAGTATGGCTGTTCAGATCAATTCTTTACTGAACTGCTAGGATTGTTAAAAAAGATGCTACCTGATGGTAACGAATTGCCGGAAAACACTTATCATGCAAAGAAAATTTTGAAATTGCTGGGATCAGGATACAAAAAGATAGATGTATGTATCAACAATTGCCTTCTTTACTGGAAAGAGGACAAGGAATTGACCGTGTGTCGTACCTGTGGGACATCAAGATGGAAGGTGGATAAGAAGACAAAAAAAGTGTATGAGAAGACTCCAGCAAACGTAATGTGGTACTTTCCAATAATACCAAGGCTGCAACGTCTCTTTAAGATAACAAGTATTTCAGAAGAATTAAGATGGCACGCGACAAGGAGGAAAACAGATGGTGTGTTACGTCACCCGGCAGATTCACATGCATGGCGAACCATAGATAACGAATTCCCCGAAATTGCAAATGATCCAAGGAATCTAAGGCTAGGAATATCTGCTGATGGTGTTGATGTCAACAGAGGAAATAGGCATCACAGTGTGTGGCCAGTTTTATCTGTCATCTACAACCTTCCTCCATGGTTGTGTATGAAAAGAAAGTTTATCATGCTATCTGTACTGATATCGGGATACCCGGGAAATGATATCGATGTTTTTTTAGAACCGTTGGTTGATGATCTGCAACTCTTATTCGAGACAGGGGTCGATACATATGATGCTTCCACAAAGCAAATATTTAATCTACGTGCGGTGGTGTTATGGACAATAAATGATTACCCTACACTTGGTACTTTATGTGGCTGCCCAACCAGTGGATACAAAGGTTGTGTGGTATGTGGGAAAGATACATATTGTATTAGACTTCCTGCGTCATCCAAGCATAGCTATGTAGGTCACAGAAGATATCTACCATATAACCATGCGTTCAGAAAGCAAAAGAAGGCGTTTAATGGAAATCAAGAATTTGGCACGGCTCCAATTCCAATGACCGGTGAACAAATATACAACGAGGTAAAACATATTGAAAATAAGTGAGGACGCGTAAAACAAGCAAACCAAGAAGATGCCAGAGGCAGAGGTGGGAAGATCCAAAAGGAGAAGAGGAAAAGATCAGGAAAAGAAGATGGTACTTCAAGCAAATCAAATGAACAGAATGGTGCGTATTGGAAGAAATTCAACATTTGGTATCGAAAGCTAAAGTATTGGAGGCACAATGAAGTTCAACATTGTATCGATTTCATGCATATAGAAAAGAATGTTGGTGAGAGTCTAGTCGGGACTTTGCTAAATGTGCCGGGAAAGACAAAAGATGGAGAGAATGCTCGATTGGATCTTAAAGAGTTGGGAATAGACAAACCAGAGTTGTTTGTTAGGAAAGATGACCGAGAAATAACAGTAATACCACCAGCAGGTTACACGCTAACGAATGCCGAAAAGGACATCTTTTGTCAGACGTTATACAACATGAGGGTACCGCAAGGATATTGTTCTAATTTCTCTAGTTTAGTCAGCCTTACAGATAAGAAGCTCATCGGCCTTAAATCATATGACTATCACATGCTAATGCAGGAGTTTTTGCCCATTGCAATACGTTCGATAATGGACGAACCCACATGCAAGGCTATTATCAGGTTTTTCTTTTTCTTTAAATCTATATGTAGCAAAGAGATCATATTAGAGGAACTAGATAAGATGCAAGAAGAACTTTGTGTCACACTGTGCCTACTCGAAAAGTTCTTTCCCCCCTCTTTTTTGATATTATGGTCCATTTGACTGTACACGTAATTAGGGAGGTAAAATTATGTGGTCCTGTATGCTTTCGGTGGTTGTATCCCTTCGAACGATGTATGAAGGTTATTAAGGGACATGTGCGAAACAGAAATAGACCAGAGGGATGCATTGCTGAGGAGACTATTGCAGAAGAAACAATAGAGTTTTTCGGAGAATATCAAAAATCCATGAAAACTATTGGTATCCCAAATGATACATATGAAACTGATGAAAACGAGGACGGAAAGCCACTGTCGGCTGGAAAATCAAGTGAAGTTTCTGCAGAACTCTTTCAGAAAGCACATTTGTATGTAATACTGAATACAGATGAGATTGTACCGTATATCGAGTAATTATTAAATACTAACACATGTCTAGCTATTTCGTTACTTTAGTTAATGTTCTATCAAATATAATAACAAAATACCTTGTTTCAGGCGACACAAGGAGGTTTTGGTAACACAAAACCCGGGTAAACGAAAAGCATGGCTGCAGAATGAGCACGTTAAATCTTTTGATAAGTGGTTACGCGAAGAGTTAATTGTTATTTAATCGTATATTATTTACTCCTTACAATTGTCCAGTTTTTACCAATTGGAGATCGACTTAATTAACTGTAGTTTCATTAACCAAAGTTACTACTATTAAGCCTGTTAGTATGTACTGTCAGAGTTGAAGAATAAAGTCAAACTAAAAGCTGGACAATTGTTTTTTTCTATCACTATTTGTGTTTTGTTAATTCGTTCAATTTCAAGCTCACATATATATATATATATATATATATATATATATATACTTGTAATGAGATTCTGCAGGTTGAGAGAGAGTTAGCGATCTCCAAAGACAGTGTATCCGAAACCGTAAGGTGGATCTCATATGGACCACGAGCCAGCGTAGTGAAATACAATGCATATAACATCAATGGTTATACATTTCGTACAAAATGTAGTGATGGCAGAGTTTACCAAAACAGTGGGGTTAGTGTTGAGACAGAAGATATTCACATATCCAAAGAAGTTGCAACCACTAGACGCACATTTTATTATGGGGTTTTGCAAGAGATATGGGTACTGGATTACCGCTTCAGACAACTTCCTCTTTTCAAATGTGAATTGGGTTAACCGTAAAGATGGTGCGGTCCAACGCGATACTAATCTTGGTTATACATTGGTTGACCTGAATAATGTAGGCCACAAGGTTGATCCATTCGTGTTAGCCTCACAAGCACGACAAGTGTTTTATGTGAAAGACCAGCTAACTAGGAATTTATCTATTGTCCTGAAAGCACCTCCCAAGAATTACAGAGATACATATGATGAAATCGATGAGGAATTTAGCACGGTCATTCACCCGCACAATGATAACATATTGCCACGTGTGGATAAACGTGACTTGGGTAATGAATCACGAGATGATTACTTTCGAACCAACTAGAGTTTGGGTATTGTTATACCAAAGTCCAAGTGATCAACATATATGTAATGCTGGAACACTAGCTATATTAATTTTAGTACAGTAACCTTGTAAATTACCTTTTGAATATTTTATGGAATGATTACTTGTATCTTAATTTCTATGACTTCCATTTTTTTTAGTACATGCATTAACTTTGTAAATTACAACATAAATACTTACGAATAAATGTCATATATAACATCGTAACCAATAACTAATCACGGGCATATTACAATAACCATTTAATTTGACCATACCACTAAGTCTGCTTGCATACATTAAACCTTTTGGTCAAAATGACATTTATATTAAAAAACATTCTGAGAGTGGGGTTAGAACTTGGGTCCCAGCCAATACACCTACAAAGAAACATGTTAACCAATGCAGCTAAATGTTATATCTGTTAGAATTCCAATGCTTTTTAATATAACAATATACGTTAGATTTAACCACACAAACAGCATTGAATGTGACTAATATCAAATTTAATGATAATCGTTTTTGCCCATTTTAGCTTTAAAAAATAGTCACAAGAATATTTAACAACGTGACTGTTGTGAATACATTGGTCACATATAATCACCCAAAATGTGGCCATAAACATCCTATTGGATACACATTTGTGATATGGTGTGGCTATTACCATGCCATATAGTCACATGATCGGGCAAGAAATTAGGGTGAATATACACATTACGTTTTGCCATTCTGAGTTTCTAACACACACTAAATTTTAGACACACATAATAACTTGTGTGACCATATGTACCTGACTTTGGCTACACTTAAATCATGTGTGACAAAATCGACTCTATACTTTAGTCACATAAACAATTCCTCCATGTGACCAATAGGGTCTCATGATTTAGCCACACAAACAACACTGAATGTGACTAATATAATATTTAATGATAATCGTTTTTGCCCATTTTCGCTTTAAAAAATAGTCACAAGAATATTTAACAACGTGACTGTTGTGAATACATTGGTCACATATAATCACCCAAAATGTGGCCATAAACATCCTTTTGGATACACATTTGTAATATGGTGTAGCTATTACCATGCCATATAGTCACATGATCGGGCTAGAAATTACGGTGACTATACACATTACGTTTTGCCATTCTAAGTTTCTAACACACACTAAACTTTAGACACACATAATAACTTATGTGACCATATGTACCTGGCTTCGGCTACACTTAAATCATGTGTGACAAAATCGACTCTATGCTATAGTCACACAAACCATTACTCCATGTGACCAATAAGGTCTCATGATATAGCCACACAAACAGCACTCAATGTGACTAATATCAAATTTAATGATAATCGTCTTTGCCCATTTTCGCTTTAAAAAATAGTCACATGAATATCTAAAAACGTGACTGTTGTGAATATATTGGTCACATATAATCACCTAACATGTGGCCATAAACATCGTTTCGATACACATCTGTGATATGGTGTGGCTATTCTAATGCGATATAGTCACATGATCGGGCTAGAAATTAGTGTGACTAAACACATTACCTTTTGCCATTCTAACAGACACTAAACATATGGTCACATAATAACTTAGGTGACCACATGTACCTGGCTTTGGCTACACTTTAATCATGTGTGACAAAATCGACTCTATGCTTTAGTCACATAAACAATTACTCCATGTGACCATATAGTGGCGTTTGGTCACAGTGTTCAAGTGTGTGACAAGATTTGTCATGCGTTCCAACTTCATGTGTGACTAAATGAAATGCAAAAAAATTGCAGTTCCCTTTAGCCACATAAATGTTCGAAGGTGTGGCAAATACGTTTCAGAATGGTCACACGATTGGAGTTCATGTGTGGCTAAAGAATAACGTCCAGTTTTTTTTGGCCCTTTGGTCACATAAATATTAGAATGTGTGACCGTTTCAAATAGACCATGTGTGACGAAAGCCCAAATTTGTACTAGTGTGCATTGTACACCGCTGGTGTTCCTAGGGCTGAATGACTGATTGCAAAGGAGAGGCTAGATCATGACAGAAGTAGTTGAACTAATCAAACGTAAGGAATGAGTCTGGAGATGAAAGTCAAGCCCAGCAGTGGTTCAGGATTCTTAAAACCCCTAGACTCTACAAAACTGATAGTTTAGAATAGCAAGTAAATGATCTGAACATGTTTAGGAAATGGCATTTACATTTAGGTGTTAAGAACGGTCGGAATTACCCGCGTGGCAGTCTGTTACCTTATTCCTGCACCCTTCAAGGATCACTTGTCCACAAAGACAGTGGGGGGGGGGGGGGTTGAGCAGCCTGTTCTGATCAGAATCACGATAGCCTAGGTCTCGTGACATACTAATTCTGGTACATAACTGGAATGAGTAGGGTCCTAGTGTTTACACCCATAATGCATCTGTTTATTAACTAAAAATGTCCCCAATTATCTTTATAATAAGTATCATCCCCGCAACTGATTATTGAGGTTTCAACCGCCGTAATTCTCTATCTGTCTACCTAGCTACCGATTCTTCTCTATCTTATTTACTTTTCCTGTCTTTAGTTAATTAATTAATTAAGTTAGAAAACCCCCAAAACCTACCTATTTGCACAAAACCCATCCTAAAAGCAAAACTCTATCTTTGGCATCACTTCGTTTCAATTCGCTCCGATTTAAGAACGACCTCGAGTTATACTTACTGCTTGCTCACCCTGTGTGATAGGTAGTACTTATAAATTGAGTCCCCAGCTCTTTATAAATTTAAAAGTTACCCACCGACGCGCGCTCGGTACTGTCCGGTCAAGTCCCTTGACGACGGGGACGGGCTCTCGCCCCTCACGAGGAGAGAGCTATAGAAAACCTGACCGTTCGGGCGCCGTCAGTGTGTCTCTCCATGAACCATGATGCTTCTATTTATAGCTGAAACCAGTGCACATTAGCCATCCAAGGTGCAAGTTAGCAGGTTTTTGTGGGGTGGTACTTTCCCGGAAAGTGGTGGCACATGTACACTAAAGGCGTGGAAAGTGGTAGCACGTGTACCCTAAAGTTGCGGAAAGTGCTAGCACGTGTACCAGATGAGTACGAGCAAGGACGGAAAAAGGAGGTGGGGAGAAGCAGTGACCGGTCGGCGGCGGCTGGAGGAAGGCCGGAGGCGGCTGGATGGTGGCCGGTGGCGGCTGGCTTCCAGCCGTCCTGAGTCGTTACCCGTTCGCTCGTTTCTCATTTCGCGTGTATCTTCTTCGTTATGCGTCCATTTTCGTCAATTCTTTTTGCGTTGGATTCGGTTTTCAAAAAAAGAAGACTTTGTTGAAAATAAATCCCTAAGATGTGTCTTTGTTCTTTAGATGTCTTGTACGAATCATTTGAATCATTCGACGTATGCAAAATCTTCATTCTTTGTCCGATTTTGTTGATTCTTCTTCTGTTGGATTCGTAATTTGAAAACGAAGATCTTGGATAAGAGAGATCATAGTGATGGGTATATTATCTAAAATCTTGTCTGGATTCATTGAATCTTCAATCGTGCGAAGAATCTTCATTTTTTGTTCGTTTTGCTTGATTTTTCTCGTGCGACTCTATTTTGACCTTCTTGGCAAAATTTCATGGATTTGTATATTATTTAAGTCTATTTTCCAAGTATTGTTCCAGAATGAGAGTGATATCGGTGGTAAAACGTGACTTCTTACGCGATATCAAGTATCCCACACTTAGAATTTTGCTTGTCCTCAAGCAAATCTTTAGTAAAACTGCTTCGAAAGTCTGAAAGGATGCCTTTATATTTTGAAAAACTTTGGTTCCTTCAGGCTGGGTGAAAAGATTTCAAACGGGGTTTAAATCTTTGATGTTTTCCCAAACCGGTTCTAACAAGCTCTCTTTTCAATCTTCATGATGTAAGATATACATGACTGGGGTCCTCACAGGTGGTCACTCAATTCACTCAAGTGTATCGGGTTTCCTAACTTCTAATTCACTCAGGGGCCAGTCATGTAGCTCTTTTTTCGTCATAAGCTTGGTCGAGAATCAAATCTGCAATACTTAAATTGGGACGGGGCTAATTATCCCTAGATATTTGTAAGAGGGTAGAGAGGGCGTACGGAAGAAGGGTTTTGTAGGTGGTTTAATCAGGGGTTTTGATATAGCCAAAGAGTTTGTCTGTGATGACTTATCTTTGACGTTTTAGTGATACCTCTTTTTGATTTCTCTCTCTTTGAGCCTTCTTTTCATAGCCTTTTCTTCTTTTGAAGAACTTTTCCCTTGGCTTTAGATGATCCTTGGGTTTTTAGTTCTTTGGTTTCTTTTGGCAGCTTTGTTTATGCTTTCCTTCGGAGTCCTTTTGTGGATGATATTTTTATCCTTCAGGGATTCCTTCTAAGAATGTGTTTCTTGCAGTAATTCTTCTGACAGAACAGAAACTTAGGCTATGGCCAAGAGATGTAAAGGAAGGATTGGTTTTGAAGTGAGTTTTTGAAACGAAAAGGCTAAGGCTCAACAGGTTTTCTAATCGGACTTCAATGCCGGTATTGGCAGGGTCAGGCTTGAAAACGGGGGTTTTACGAGAGGGTTTTATGTCAAGATCTTCTAATTGCACCTTCGTCACGTATGACGCCCATTTTTGTGGTTTCAAAATGTATTGCTCGAACAAGTTCTAACTTAAAAGGCGTACATCGGCACACTCACAATCGAAAAGTGAAGCATTAAAGATATATGCTTTTATATGGCTCAAGATTCCTCACTTATTTGGGTGGTTTAGTGCCTAGTCATACGATTGCTTGTTTTGAAACTTAGTTTGAAAAAATTTCAGCGAGTTTTACCCGTCATTGTTGATTTCCCAAACCCTTGAACTTTCGCTGACCAGAAATACCCTTTTTGGACTTTCCTTGATTCAAAAAAATTTTTGAAAATTTTGCTGAAAATCTGAGTTTTACTAAAATGATTGATCAAAATTTGATGTTGCACTTCAGTAGTGAATACTATTGTTATCCCACACTTAAAAGAACATTGTCTCTAATGTTCTATTTCTAAGTTAGGTTAATATCACACTTAGATTTTCAAATGAAGGTCAATATTTTCGAAGTCATTCTTTGTTTGTGAGTCATAATCTCACACTTAGAGTTTTACTTAGAATTTTAGTATGTTTAATCAAGCAAAGTAATGTTTAGAAGAGATACTTTCTTATGTTGCGTGCGTATCCACTGGATTTTATGGACAAGATTCAAGTGTGTGAATTCGCTAGAAATTGACCAGCCTCATTAAAATGAACTTGTTCCATAATTCCTACGTCAAGTTTTGCATAATAAACATCCTTCAGGAAACACAAATGTCAATACACGTTAATACTAAACAGAAATAACATAACTAATAATAGCGAATCCATATCAGCCTAGAGTGCCTCCCAATCAGTGAAGTCATCATCTATAAAGATCGTATTTCCAACGATCGATGTAGGTGATGCTGACTCCTCGATGGTATAGACTAGAGATGCAAAGCCATCCTCTAGATCTTGAATCCAAGCATCTACTGCAGCTATCTCCTCCTCTAGTGGGTCTATAAGAGTGGGGTGGTCATGCGCAGTCGTGTTCCAAGGTTGGAATAGGTCCCACGGTGGAATGTGCGGAGCGGGATCATGTCCCATCTGAAAGGGGCACACAGGTATGGAAGGAAAGCCCAGAGCAGTGTGGATCTCAGTGATGGTTGTGTGCTGGACCTCGAGGGCTCTCAGTATGGACCAAGTAACAGTAGGGTCCGTGGTAGTCACCTAATGATTAAAGGTGGGTACTCTGGGGGTCCCTGCGATCTATCCCTCTGATCGGCGAGATGAAGGTAACCTGGCATGGATGGGACGTAAAAGGAATGTCTCTTGAACGTTCACATCCACCAAGTCTTCCAAGATCTCGTCCAACCGAGGGGGCGGTGACTGTGATCCCCTGACGGTCCTCATGCTACTGCCCGGTGATGAACTCCGGGAGTGATACATGGCACATGAGCGTCTCTGACTGGGGGCTTGTACTCTGGCTAACTGCGAACTCATCCTGCAAATTACAAAAGGCCATTGGTCTAAATATAATCATTAGCCCTTTCATAAGGCGAGGTACTACATAAAAAAATGGATTAGATCAAAGACGAAAGTAAGAGAAAAATTAATGCCAAAAATATAAGATAAGCTTGGGATGCCTCCCAAGAGCGCTTTGTTTATCGAGTCTCGTAGCTTGACTCTTTCATACCTGCTATTCTATTAGGGTGATTTGTAGTTATAGACTTCCTCGATTGAGGGAAAGTCTTCTATGTAGTGTTTTAAATGGTGACTGTTTACCTTGAAATTCCCGTCTGGAGCCTCGAGTTCGATGGCACCATAAAGGAGTACTTTAGAGTTTGTGAATGGACCGCTCCATCGTGTTTTGAATTTACCATAAAACTTCTTAAATCGTGAGTTAAAGAGTAGAACTTTATCACCTGGATTGAACCGTGTGGGGCAGAGCTTCGCATAGTGAAGCAATTTGGTTCTTTCCTTGAATTTGTAGGAGCTTTCATAAGCTTGATCTCTTAACTCAGCTAGCTCATTCAGTTGCATTTTTTGTGCGTTCCCGTTATCGTAGGGTCTAAGTTACAGTTCTTTAGCGCCCAGTAAGCTTTGTATTCGAGTTCAATTGGAAGATGACATGCTTTTCCATAAACAAGCCTACAGGGGGTTATTCCTAATGGCGTTTTATAAGCTGTCCGGAATGCCCATAAAGCATCATCTAGCTTATCTGCCCATCTTGATATCGCGTAAAAAGTCACGTTCTTACAACCGATATCTCTCTCATTCTAGAACAATACCTGGCAAATAGACTCAAATAATACGCAAATCTATGAAACTTTGCCAAAGAGATCAAAATAAAGATGCACGAGAAAAATCAAGCAAAGCGGGCAGAAAACGAAGATTCCACGCACGATTAAAGATTCAAGGCATCCGAGACAAGATTTGGGACAAAGTACCCACCACTGAGATCCATCTTATCCAAGAACTCCTTTTTCAAATACGAATCTAACAAAAGAAGAATCAACAAAAATGAACGAAGAATGAAGATTCTGCGTATGCCGGAAGATTCAAACAATTTGTACAAGACATCTAAAGTTCAAATACACATCTCAGGGATTTCGTTTCATCAAAGTCTTCGTTTTTGAAAAACGAATCCAACGCAAAAAGAATCGATGAAAACGGACGCATAACAAAGAAGATACGCATGAAACAAGAAACGAGCAAACGGACGGCGAACTGGGGCGGGCAGCCGCCGGCTGGCAGCCTGGCGCCACCAGCTGGCTGTTGGCCATCCCCTCCCCCTTTTTCCGTCCTTTTGCGTACTCATCTGGTACATGTGCTAGCACTTTCCGCAACTTTAGGGTACATGTGTTAGACCTTTCAGCGCTTTAGAGTACATGTTCTAGACCTTTCATCATCTTTTGCTAACGTGTGCCCCAAGTTGTTAAAGTGCACCAAACTCAAGTATAAACAGGTACATTTGGTTCATTTGAAACACACACCTTCAACACCAAACATCTTACATCTTCCACACCTTGGAAAACACACATATCATACTTCCTTTTCTTTGTAATTTAGTTCTTCCTTTAGATTAGTTAGAATAGCTAATTAATTAGCTAAGGAAGTTTGGTACGGAGGTGCTCCGGGACGTATTTTAGCTACGAGCTATTGTACACCTTTTCAGGTTCTAATCTATCTTCCATATTTAAAATGCTTGTTCTTTATGTTAATAATTTAAATATGTATGCTAGAATTACCATGATTAACTAGATAACTCAATTGTCTGCTATGATAGTCGTTTAGGAAGATTGAAACATGTAATTAAATTGTATGTGATGAGATTGCGGATGACTTATATTATAAATAGATGTAAGAATTAAATCTTTATCGTTTATCTGCCCAACTCATGTTGTGACTAAAACCTTATCCAAAAATGAACGTAGCTAACTCATAGGGTATAGGTCACTTGGTTATACTATGTTAGATTGAATCATTGAACTCAGCATGGCCGGTGTTCTCTAGACAAAAACATATCTAAGAGACACGGAACATGAGAATAGAAGTAGATTAAGATTAAATTCGTATAGGTGTTATTTTTTAGACAAATTTCGGAATATCCTCTACTTAGATAATACTTTTGTATGCTTATATGGAACTGTTGTTTTATCGTCTTATTGCATATTCTTGTTTGATTGTTGCCTTAGGATTATCATAATAGTGAAATACAAATGGCGTTAATTATCGTAAAATAATATGACGGCCCCTATTCGTCTGTTCTTTGATATAGTACTGGAAACACTTATGGCGGAGTACAAATGTATGGAAGTCAAGAACGACCGAAGGTAGTTATATTATGAATCGAAGAACAAACGTATTAACTAGGTTTCTATTTGTATCATAAACCATCCCTGTTTTCTTGCATACTTGAGTAATGTCGATAACTCGTACTAATAAGTGATGACGTATTATCCCGCCACCTATACTAGTTATTCCAACCTATTTCGGCGAGGGTAAACCCTGTTCATAAGATTGTTTATTCAACATACTATGCCATGATTCGGACATCTCTGATGAATGAGATTGGGGAATAGGATTCGAGATTAACTGTCGGATAACACGGACATACATTCGATAGAACTTTTGGTGTATGCTTTAATATATTCTGCAACCCACGTGACACTCTGTTTGCCTGATTGTGGACACCTCCGCGTTAGCCCGATATAAGGATTGTAGTAATAGCTCACATTAATGTACAAACTTATCCTCATTAGAACTCTTCATATTTAACATCACCTAAACCACTTCATAGTATACAATCGCTTTAATTGTTGAACGCCCGATGTAACCTCCACTTTTGGTTTAACTTAATTTAGTCTAACTTAGGATAGAAAACCCCAAACCAAAACCAACCCTCTTAACCCTAGCTAGATACATAAAACTTTCTAAATCCCCTAGCTTTAATTGGTTATGCTTTGAAGAACGATCATCGGTCATACTTATCCTTTGTTAACCCTTAGCAATAATAGTACCCCTAGGCCCAGCCTTATAAATTTAAAACCCACTGTTGCCTCGCATCATAATTGGAAATTTCAACGACCGGTATGGCAGACAACACATCTCTCCTTGTGTTGACCAACTGTTCATTCCAGAATTCTTTTCAGCGCCCGGTTTGTTATTTCTGCTTGCCCATTCGTATGCGGGCGATAGGCCGTAGAGGTTTTGTGGGTAACACCATATTATTGCAATAGTTTCCTAAATTGAGTATTGCAAAAGTGCGTGCCTCGATCGCTGATGATCGCTCGCGGAGTTCCAAACCGACAGAATAGCCATTTTAAGAACTTGGTTATGACTCTTGAGTCATTTGTTAGAAAAGCTTGAGCTTCGGCCCATCTAGATACGTATTCGACAGCTACTAGAATGTATTCCTTTCCGTAAGATTTCGGAAATGGTCCCATGAAGTCCAATCCCCATATGTCAAATATCTCGCATGCTTGGATGTTCGTCAATGGCATTTCATTACACATTGTGATATTTCCAAACCTTTGGCAAATATCGCAACGTTTCACCAAGTCTTGTGCGTCTCTGAAAATGGTGGGCCTGTAGAATCCTGAGTCGTTAACCTTCTTTGCTGTTAAATTAGCTGCATGATGTCCTCCTGTGGGTCCGTGATGGCTTTGGTGGAGGATGTGTTCGGCTTTTTTCCCATCGACACATCTTGTTATAAAATGGTCGGGACAGACCTTGAACAAGTATGGATCATCCCCAAAGTAATGCTTGACGTCGCGGAAGAATTTCTGCCTTCACGATGATGGCATCCCTTTTCTTGTGATTCCTCCAACTACAAAATTGGCAACGTCTGCGAACCAAGGGTCGTCGGTGAATTGTGAACCTTGCATTTGCTCTCCAAAACTCATTAACTGCTCTTCTAGAAATCGATCTTTAATATCTCTTTCTGCAAGTTGTTCCATTGACTGATTTTCAAGTCGGCTTAAATGATCTACAGCGATATTTTATGCTCCCTTCTTATCTTTTATCTCGATGTCAAATTCTTGTAGGAGTAAAATCCATCGTAGCAATTTGGGTTTTGCGTCTTACTTTTTGAAGAGGTATTTTAGAGTTGAATGATCCGTGTATACTACCGTCTTGGATAGTATTAGGTAGGATCGAAATTTGTCAAAGGCAAACAATACGGTTACAAGCTCCTTTTCCGTGGTTGTGTAGTGATATCGCGTAAAAAGTCATGTTTTTACTACTAATTCCCTCTTCTTTAAGACAAATACTTGGCATACAAGCTCAATTATCACATAAATTAGTGTTATATTGTCAAGGAGGTAAAAACACGGAAACACGAGAAAAATCACTAAAAACGGACGAAAAACAAAGATTTCACACACAATTGTAGATTCAAGGCATCCGAGACAAGATTTGAGATAAAGTACCCACCACTAAGATTTCTCTTATCCAAGATATTCGTTTTCAAAATATGAATCTAATAGAAGAATCAACAAAAACGGATGAAGAACGAAGATTCTACGTACACCGGAAGATTCAAAAGATCCGCACGAGACATCTAAAGATTAGAGATACTTTTCAGGGATTTCTTTCCATCAAAGTCTTCGATTTTGAAAAAAGAATCCAACGCAAAAAGAATCGACGAAAACGGACGCATAACGAAGAAGATACGCGTGAATCAAGAAACGAGCAAAAGACGGTGAACCGAGGCGGGTGAAAGGCAGCCGCCGCCGGCCACCTTCTAGAAGCCCCTGGCCACCATGTTGGCGGCGCTGGCCACCCTGCCCCCGTCTCCCGGCCGCTTTTTTGTCCTTGCTCGTCCTCGCCTGGTACACGTGCTAGACTTTTCCGCAACTTTAGGGTTCATGTGCTAGACCTTTCCGCGCTTTAGGCTACATGTGCTACCACCTTTTCTACCTTTTGCTAACATGTGCCCCAAGTTGCTAAAGTGCACCGGATTTCAACTATAAATAGGAGCACCTTGGCTTCATTTCAACACACACTCTTGGAATCACAAAATTCCACTTTCTCACTCTAGATCATTCTAGGATTATTGTAATTAATCTACGGATTAATATAGAGGCTAGAACGAACGCTGAGGATTTGGAGATTAATCTTTGTACGTGCGAAAGAGTTGTCAATCATAATAATACGCTGCTATGCATTTATTTCCTGGTGATATCTCAACCTTTATCCTACTTGTTTATTTCGTATTTTAAATATGCATTATTGCTTGATATGTGATTTACTTGTTGCCATGAATTACGAGTATTTTATTATTGTGATTTTTGATGATGTAGATAATTATAAGTAGGGATGACATTGTATAATTAGTGTACGACAATCGTAAAGTGATATGACGGCCCCTATTCGGCTGTTTATTTGATATAGTACTGGAAACGCGTTCAAGCGGAGTACAAATGTATGAAAGTCGATAAACGACCGACGGTAGTAATATCACTGGAATCAGCTCTGGTTTAACAGTTAGAATTCCAAAAGGATAATACAACTTCATAACTAACTGGTATATCCTACGATAGTCAACACACTATAAAGTAATGTTCGTAAAACACGTTCAGATAGAATAGGAATTAGTAATCTTTGTACTGTTAAGACTTTATGAACTTAAGTTTAATTTATGGAGTACCCTTTTTGGTTATCCACGTGACTGCAACCTAGTAATTAGGACCTAATCAACCTTAATTATGGTAAGTAGTTATCTGTGCCCATGGCATGCAAAAAGTAAGACATAGTGAAACCACTCGTTGTATATATTAGGTTTACAATTCTGCACTGCTTTACATTTAGTTGGTTTAGAGTGTCATTCTCACTGTCAATTACTCTTGACTGCGTATTGGATGTAAGAAGCCGTGGAACTATTATGTAAAGTACATTGTCTAATTACAGAAAGGCATGGTCTGCATATGAAACACGTTTTGATAAACTGCGAATAATCCAGGGATGTATAACTGTTTGAAAAGGAGAAACTTAAGTCGTAAGTCGAAGTAACCAAGCTTTAATAAACAACAACAAGGCTTAGGAATAAGAGTAAAGTCCTAGTGACCTAGAATCCTTAAAACACTAAGTCTTACAAAATCGACGGTCTAAACATACAAAGTTATTAATCTGCATGCTAATATAATAGTAAACTATCTTAGGGGATAAGAACGATTGAACCTATGAGACGATACGTTGTTGATTCATGCACCTCGGTATAAAACCAAGATAGGTTGCTTATCTTTCAACTAGATAAGTATTGGAAGTTTGCGTATTGCTCCAATCAGAATCATGATAACCTAGTTCCTAGTGACATGCCAATGGGAAAATTAGTTGGTAGGGTTCTGGAGTTTACACCTAATAGTTTACTTATTATATTAAGTATTGTCCCTATTTAATCTGTCATCCCGGAATATTAATTATCAAAGTCTCAGCAATCACATATTTATCTTTATCTGCTTTCCTGTATTTTGATTTCCTGCAATTTACTTTCCTGCACTTTAATTATCTATCTTTAGTTTAAAACCCCCAAACCTACCTACTTTGTTCCATCCTAAATACTTCCCTACCGAAAGCACCAACTTTAATCACCCACACGTTTCGATTCATAGAACGATCTTAGGTTATACTTACTGCTTACTAACCAGAGTAGGTAGTATATATAATTTAAGCCCCGCTATATATAAATTTTAAAACTCCTGTTGGCGCCCGATTAGTTACCATCAACTACACCGACGCTTTTGGGTACCATCATGTAGTTTCTTGAGCGTCTGTAAGTGTTTTACTGGCATAGTAGATTGGTCGAAATTGATTATCCTTCCTTTGCCCTAGAACTGCCCCAACTGCGAAATCGCTAGCGTCGCACATGATCTCATATGGTAGACTCCAATCTAGAGCGACCATGATTGGTGCGTTGGTTAGCTCCTTTCTTAGGTAGTTGAAGGCCTTCATACAGTTCTCATCAAACACAAACTTGATGTCTTTTCCTAAAAGGTAGGTGATTGGTCGAGAAATCTTGGAGAAGTCCTTGATAAAACGGCGGTAGAATCCAGCGTGTCCTAGAAAGCTTCGAATAGCCTTAACGTTGGTTGTCGGGGGAAGTTTTGCAATGGTTTTGACTTTTGCTTTGTCTACTTCGATTCTTAACTTTGATATGCGATGTCCTAAAACTATTCATTCCTTCACCATAAAGTGACATTTTTCCCAATTCAAAATGAGATTCAATTCTTCACACTTGGTGAGCATTCTGTCAAGGTTGGATAGACATGATACGAAAGAGTATCCAAAGACCGAGAATTCGTCCATAAAGACTTCCATGCATTGTTCAATCATGACATGAAAAATTGCAACCATGCATCTTTGAAATGTTGCATGTGCGTTGCATAATCCAAATAACATTCGTCGGTATGCAAATGCTCTGTATGGGCATGTGAACGTTATTTTCTCCTGGTCCTTCGGATCGAGCGGGATTTGGAAATACCCGGAGAAACCATCAAGGAAACAGTAGAATTCGTTCCCTGATAATATTTCGAGTATTTGGTCAATAAACGGAAGCAGGATGTGATCCTTGCGAGTTGCTTCGTTTAACTTCCGGTAATCAATGCAAACTATAACATCCCTCATTCTATTTAAGAATATTATATTAATAAACTCGGAAGCATGAATTAAAAATACATTACCTTAATATACAAATATATATATATATATATATTGTTTACATAATTGGTACTAAACTTTCAAGTTATTAAAACATTACAAAGGTGCTCAAAACGGGGTATTATAAAATTCTCAAAACAAGGTTTATTGCAAAACCATATCAGAGTCTTCAAGCGCAGTCAAACATTCCTTGAACAACTATTCACCTCCTGCACCCACTATTAATCAAAATATATCCTGCAGAAAGTAATTGGAGGGATTAGCACAAAGCTAAGTGAATAGATTTATCACACACAATTCAACTTAGCTTAACTATGAGTTTACACCAAAATCGTAAACACACATATTTCAATGAGGATCGGTGGCTCTTGGGATATCATAATACCCGAGGATTCTCCAAGAACACTTAACGTCAATCTGTATGGCCAATACAGAATAGACCGATAACTATTGGTTATTAAACTTATACACAGGTTTCAAACACAACAAATGAATCAAAACCTGTGTAAATCACATAATAACCAAAAAGTCCAACTACACGTTGACCTCAATAACATTGATACACATTGGTTCACATATCACGTAGATTAATAATCAATAATTAAGACTAAACAGTCTAACACATATCTACGTTTACTTGTTGCAACCAAATAGTTACAACTAAATCAAATGGTGAGTTCTAAATCCACTCACCGATACCTCTGTCGTCTCCACACTCAGCTTTTAGTCACTGAGTCTTTGGGGTATCTGAAATACCACAAAACACACAAGTTAATAACTTGTTATCAACGAATAATACTTATGTAAACGAACACATTGCACAAGTAATTATTTCATTTTTCTGAGAGTTTAATGTCTTTGAAATATATGGTATATATATATATATATATATAGCATCCAAGTATCACAACCAAATTATCTAAACATGGAAAAAGAACATATAAGACACAAACTGATTTGGTTCTGACTTTGGTCATAGCCGTTTGGCTATTACTAGCCTTAGCCGATCGGCTAAAGCCCTATAACCGATCGGCTGAATAAGCTAGGTTTATGTTCCAACCCCAAGTTCTGTCATAATTTTGTTCTAATCTAGCCAAACTGCTAAAATGACCCGATCGGTTAGGATACCATACCCGATCGGCTCACCTTGTTTACCCGTTCATCTACCACTAACATTTTTATTCTTTAAATTCCAAGGTTAAGTTCTGTGACGTTTTTAAACTAATATACCCGATTGGCTAATTTTAGCCGTTCGGCTAAGCAACCCATACCCAATCGGCTATAGTGGTTAGCCGATCGGCTATCAAACCAAAACCCAGAAACCTGCAACTTTGTTTCTGCTCAACTCAGTCCCGAATTTTACTTAAAATTCATATAAGTTTAGGTACATAATAGAATTTATGCAGGATTCTAATGCCAATAGCAATTACTAACTTTGTAATACTACTTTTACACATCAATTCCACATTAATCATCATATACACAAAGTATTTACCCTAACTATCTCAAATTACCTAAATGGTAGAGATATATGCAAATACTTACCTTCACAATACAAATCACAAGTTGATAGTGAAGATGATGATGATAAGAAGTAACTCTTGAATCAAAGACTACACAAGTATTGGGTTTATCAAATTGGTTTTAGATTTCTTCAAGGTTTTTGTTAATTTAAGTGAAATGAAGAACATGGGTTTGAAAGAAGGAGTAAGTCAACTCCTTATAAACCGACCCACATATTTGGGTATTTCATACCCGTCTTAAATCTATTGTCTGGAACCTAGAAATCTTTCGCGATAAATATTACTTTATAATACCGTCAATTATAATAATTTAAAACAAGTAATATTTTACTAATCACAATAAGTATAGGGACTTATTTATCTAAGGTTCATAATTAAATAATAATATCAAGTAATTCCTAAAATTAAATAATCAATTTAAATTAAGAAATTACCAGACTACTGGAGAGGATGTTACACAAACCCTCCAACCCGTAACTGTCTAAGTTGGTATAAGCTCATTATCTTCGTTCCTAACGACCGTCATTCCTCCTTTCTTTGAGACGACTTGAACAGGGCTAACCCAAGGTGAGTCGGATATTGGGTAAATCAATCCAGCATCCAAGAGTTTGATAACCTCGTGCTTGACCACGTCCTGAATCTTTGGATTTACCCTTCGCTCCCTTTGCACTGATGGTTTGAAATCGTTCTCCATGAGGATCTTGTGCGTGTAGTAGTTGGGACTAATTCCTTGTATATCAGAAATTTTCCATGCAATAGTCTTTTTGTGTGATTTCAAAACATTGATGAGTTAAGCTTTCTCCTCAGGTTTTAACTCTTTTGATATTATCACTGGGAGTTGTGATGTTCCATGGAGGAAAGCGTATTCGATGTGGGGTGGCAATTCTTTTAATTCAAGGTTCGGCGGTTCTTCAACAGACGGCTTCATTCTAGCTATCTCGTCTCTATTAAGCTTCTCATATTCATCTTGGAATGGTGCCTCGTCTATTTCGGGTTCAGATGTGGAGATTGACGCTATTTCAACCCACTCGGTTTTATTTGAGAATTCGTCCGTCTTTAGCTCGTATTTTTTGACTGATGATGAGGAAACTTCGTCACTTCTGGTGAGAATGATCTCTCCGTCGTCGGTGAAATGGAATTCTTGAAATTGAGCGGATGAAGATTGGTTTATGGTGATTTCAGGGTTTGGAAGTGGTAGTGGTACGGGTTAGTTGGCTAATTGCAGTTCAAATGATGGTGGCTCAACACTCATTCCTTGGAATGAATCTAGGATTTTTTTAATTGAAGGGAGTGGGTTTAATGTGTTGAGTATGGTTTTGTCTCTTTTTAGCCAAGGTAGCGGTGTACCCCGCAGCTTAATGGAACAGTTATTGTTTTGCCATCGGTGAGAGGAAATGTCTTTAGAAACAGGGGAAATAGTAGTTCGTCGGATGTTGTTGGCGAAGTGATTGCGGAATGTAGCCCAGGGTCCTCATTATATAGCTTTCGAACGGTGATTATGGTGTTAGGTATCGGATCCTGGATAGATAATGCTAGTTCTTCATGGAGATGTTCATAAAAAATATCCTGCATGGTATCACACAAACCAAGGTCCTCTTCCAGAGGTTGCTTCATTAATCGATCGACGCTAAAGGTGACCTTCTCTTTCCCAACTCTCAATTTTATAGATTTTTCATTTACGTCAATTACAGCCTTGGCGGTATTTAGGAAAGGTCTGCCAAGGATGAGCGGGATATGGGTGTCTTTTTCTATGTCCATGACAACGAAGTCTACTGGAAAAACGAACTTATCGACTATGATCATGACATCTTAAGCAATTCCTCGAGGGAATTTAACTGATCTATCTGCTAAATGGATGGTCATATGAGTCGGTAATAGGTCATTTAATCCTAATTTCTTATAGAGAGAATAAGGCATAAAATTAACACTAGCACCTAGGTCTGCTAAGGCGTTACTAATTTAAATATCCTGGAGAAAACAGGGTATAGTAAAGCGTCCATTATCGCCTAATTTAGGTGGGAGACCATGTTGTACAATCAAAGAACATTCAGCATCCAAGGGTAAACTTACTATTTGCCTAAGTTTCTCTTTGTTTGAAAGAAGTTCTTTAAAGAATTTGGCACATGAGGGCATTTCTAGTAAAGCATCTAATAATCTAACATTTAAGTGTAGGCTTTTAAACATTTCCAGATATTTACCGAATTGGGCTTCTTGTTTTCCTTTTTAATTCTACCAGGATAAGGTAAACTCGTTCGAGGTACATTATCCGGAGTTTTAGCTGGTGATGGGTCAGGTATAGTGACAGGGATGTCAATTGACACATCACCACTAGGTGTAGGTGTGGGCGAAGAAGGGTTTTTGAGGGTGTTATCATGTGGTGGTGGATCAACTTTGGTTACTTTTCCTCCTCTAGTAACGATTAACACATCATCACTTGGTGGATGAGTGGTGTCACTAGTGATTATCGACGTACTTTCCTTAATAAAACTTAAGTTTTTCAAAATAGATTCCATGTTAGAAATTAATTTGTTTGAAATTTTTATCATTGTGTCAATGTTATCTTGAAATCCAGTTACTCTTTTGTTTATAACGGTTTGTTCAAGCATAAAATATGATAAAAGTTATTTCGAGGAAGGTAAGTGGTTTGTAGGTGAAGAAACAGCCAAAAATTGAGTTAAAGATCCATTTGGTGGGGGGTTGGTCCAATTAGAATAAGGTGTTGACATGATTAGTCAAAAGTGGGTAAACTAAAACTAAGCTAATCCTAAAGGCAAAAAGGTAACTTTTGATTGATGTTGATATCTCAAAAGGATCGCTAAACATTAAAGTTGTTAAACTCCTAAAATCGGTCGCCGACACTTCCCCGGCAGCGGCGCCAAACACTTGTTGGCTCACACACCGGTCGTTGAAATTTCTAATGGTGATGTGAGGCAACAGAGGGTTATAAATTTATAAGGTTGGGACCTAAGGTTACTATTATTGCTAATCTAAAGGGCTAGCAAAGGATAAGTATGACATAGGATCGTTCTTCAAAGCGAGACGAATTGAAACTAGGGGATTTTGAAACTTCTATGTATTTAGCTAGGGATAAGGAGTTGGTTTTGGTTTTGAGTTTTCTATCCTAAATTAAACTAAACTAAACTAAAAGTGGAGGTTACTTCGGGAGTTCAACAATTAAAGCGATTGTCTACTATGACGTGGTTTAGGTGTTGTTAAATATGAAGAGTTCTAATGAGGATAAGTTCGTAAGTTAATGTGAGCCATTACTACAATCCTTCTATCGGGCTAACGCGGAGGTAACCACAATCAGGCAAACAGAATGTCACATGGGTTGCATACACCGAAAGTTCTCTCAGATGTATGTCTGTGTTATGTTTATCTCGAATCCTATTCCCCAATCTTGGTCGTCAGAGATATCCGAATTATGAAATAGTTTGTTGAATAAACAACCTTATGAACGGGATTTACCCTCGCCGGAATAGGTTGGAATAAATGGTCTAAGTGGCCGGATAATACATCATCACTTATTCGTACAAGTTATCAAGATTACTCAAGTGTGCAAAAAAAAGGGATGGTTTATGCTACAAATAGAAACCTAGTTAATATGTTTGTTATTTGATTCATAATATAATTACCTTCGGTCATTCTT
Organism: Pseudognaphalium luteoalbum; assembly: GCA_963422505.1. Classification (NCBI taxonomy): domain Eukaryota; kingdom Viridiplantae; phylum Streptophyta; class Magnoliopsida; order Asterales; family Asteraceae; genus Pseudognaphalium; species Pseudognaphalium luteoalbum. Next base: position 83,244,043 of record OY730192.1, on the reverse strand, counting down.
GAGTTCCATACGTTTGTACTCCGCTATAAGTGTTTCCAGTGCTATATCAAAGAACAGTCGAATAGGGGCCGACATATTATTTCACAATAATTAAGGCCGTTTGTATTTCACTATTATGATAATCCTAAGGCAACAATCAAACAAGAACTCGTAATAAGACGATCAAAACAACAGGTTCCTTATAAGCATACAGAAGTATTATCTAAATCGAGGATATTCCGAAAGTTGTCTCAAAAATATCATCTATACGAATTTAATCTTAATCTACCTCTATTCACATGTTCCGTGTCTCTTAGATCCTATTTTAGTCTAGAGAACACCGTTCATGCCGAGTTTAATGATTCAATCTAACATAGTATACCCTATGAGTTAGCTACGTTCATTTTTGGATAAGGTTTTAGTCACAACATGAGTTGGGTAGATAAACGATAAAGATTTAATTCCTACATCTATTTATAATATAAGCCATCCGCAATCTCAAAACATACAACTTGATCACATATTTAAAACTTTCTAAACGGCTATCATAGCAGACAATTGAGTTTATCTAGTTAATCATGGCAATTCTAGCATGCATATTTAAATTATTAACATAAAGAACAAGCATTTTTAAATATGGAAGATATATTAGAACCTGAAAAGGTGTACAATAACTCGTAGCTAAAATGCATCCCGGAGCACCTCTGTACAAATCTTCCTTAGTTAATTAATTAGCTATTCTAACTAGTCTAAAGGAAGAACTAAATTACAAAGAAAAGAAAATATGTATCTTAGTGTATGATGTGTGTGTGTGTGTTTTCTAAGGTGTGTCTCTCAAATGAACCATGATGCTTCTATTTATAGTTGAAATCCGGTGCACGTTAGCCATCCAAGGTGCAAGTTAGCAGGTTTTCGGGGGGTGGTACTTGCCCGGAAAGTGGTGGCACATGTACCCTAAAGGCGCGGAAAGTGGTAGCACGTGTACCCTAAAGTTGTGGAAAGTGCAAGCACATGTACCAGACGAGTACGAGCAAGAACAGAAAAAGGAGGTGGGGACGAGCGGCGACTGGCCGGCGGCGGATGGAGGGAAACCGGCGGCGGCTAGATGGTGGCCGGAGGCGGCGGGCTTCCAGCCGTCCTGGGTCGTTGCTCGTTCGCTCGTTTCTCGTTTCGCGCGTATCTTCTTTGTTATGCGTCCGTTTTCGTCAATTCTTTTTCCGTTGGATTCGTTTTTCAAAAACGAAGACTTTGATGAAAATAAATCCCAGAGATGTGTCTTTTATCTTTAGATGTCTTGTACAAATCATTTGAATCTTTCGACGTATATAGAATCTTCATTCTTTGTACGTTTTTGCTTATTCTTCTTCTGTTGGATTCGTAATTTGAAAACGAAGATCTTGGATAAGAGAAATCTTAGTGATGGGTACTTTATCTCAAATCTTGTCTGGATGCCTTGAATCTTCAAATGTGCGTAGAATCTTCATTTTTTGTTCGTTTTGCTTGATTTTTCCCGTGCGACTCTATTTTGACCTTCTTGTCAAAGTTTCATGGATTTGTATATTATTTGAGTCTATTTGCCAAGTATTGTTCCAGAATGAGAGAGATATCGGTGGTAAAAACGTGACTTTTTACGCGATATCAAGAATCTGATCTCCAATGCGAATGTCCACTTCATCATGCTGCTCGTCATAGATTACTAACAATTCAACTTAACTCTTAACCATCCTACTTTCGGTTCATAATATAGGTGCTAACTTAATAACAGCAAACTATTCAAACTACATGTTCCATACCCTTAAAACTTCGATTTCACATGTAAATGGATGTTTGATTCATTCTTTCAATTCAATTCATCATCATAACTTTAACATACTTACAAAAATCATCAAACATCCAAAACATATGAAATAAATCTCTTTTACATAATAACATGAGAATAACTTTACTTTTAGTATAATAACAACATATAATATATCTACACCCACTAATTCATCTTTTCTTAAAATTTCAAAGTTAGGGTTCATCATCCATCTCATTAGATTAGATAAATTAGATGAACTAAAAGGTGTTATACTTACCTTAAGATAGAGAATTTGAGGTTTATAGCTTAAATTTCAGTTTCTTCTTCTTTGCCCTTCCTGAATCGCCAAATCCCTCACACCCTTTGTATTTCTTATTTACTATTTTTAGAATGAGAGGGAAGAAACATTAAGCTTTGTTTTTATTTATGTAATTTCATTTCCTCCCCCTATCTATTCTCATTAAACAATTAGAACCCTTCTAACTAATTTATTTGACACACCAAGTCCCACTAACTATTTTCTCATGTACAATCACATTTAAACTTATTACACATTTAATAATTATTATATACTTATGATTAGGCAACAAAACATATATACACTTACGAATTTTAGGAACGTTACAATGATGAAGTATATGATGCATTTAAAAAGTCAGAAGTAAAAGTGGATTAGAAGTGATAATTTTTAACACATACACAAAATCATCAACACCACATTGAATGTCTTTAATAAAAAAATTTCGCAAATTCTATTTTTGTCAATAATAAATTTTCAACTTTGATAATTTGGTTTATGTTACTAATTATGTTTATTTTTTTAATGGTCATGCATCCCACGGGCTCAATGCCTAGTATTTTATATAACATACTACATGTGTATAAATATTTTAAATAATTAATGGAACAAATATCGGTTCGATTATTAACGATTTGATCCTTACCTATAATCCGAATCGAATCGAAATATATCTGTTATTAACGATTCGGTTTTACCATTAGTTCGGTTTTTTTCAATCGACTATTCGATCAAAATTTAATTAATTCGGTTTCTCCGCTCACCCGTAATACTTAGATACACATGTACAATCTGGTTGTTAATTTCTAAATAAAAGAAAATATGCCTAATTATTTCAAGTTATTAGATAAATTGAAAAATTGAGTTACTGTATAAAGAATTTACTATATGTGTACAATAATTTACTTTTTATCGAAGAGCTTACTTCTATGATTGATAACTTTTTGTTAAGAAGTTTTCAAAAATTCAGAGACGACCCTAATTACAAATAAATTCATATTATATTAGATAGGGTCGTCTTTGAGTTTTCGGAGGCTTTGAACAAAAACATAAATGTTTGCCGAAATGAGGCTCTATATCGAACTATAAATCAATTTCTTAATTTTCTGTTGTGCTCTAAAACAACTGTAACATATTTTTCTTTTTTCAATTAACGATCAAATTATATATATATATATATAACATCTACATATATTTATAGATAAGTCTTTTTTCCTATGTGACACATCTCTTCTTTTGACAACTAAGCAATCGTCATACGTGTCGTCATACCCTTCAATTGTCAAATATATGCGCCACGTCATACAAGACTTTAAGTTTAGAAAGTCATTATTATTCCATAAATTTTATTGTATATGTGTGTAAGGTTGATAATTATAAAGAAATATTATTAACTATTATCAAGAAAACTATTTGCATTTCACCACGACTGAATATGCGTTAGAAAGGTCAATCCCTCCCCTACGACAGTATCTTCCCACGAATTAGTAAATTAGACAGTACTTTAGGAATTTGGGGATTTCATGCCCCACGAGTGAGTTGCCAAGTGCCCCCTAGGAAGCCAGTCTACCACAAGATCGACCCTTTAGGAGGAAAGCGAGTTAGCTGGTACGGGCGGACCCAGAAAGAAGAGAGGAGGGTTCACCACCAATCAAGAAAGGAATACGTCCAGTCGCTTCTCGTGGATTTTCATAACCCTGCTGTGCAAAAATGGGATATGCATTTGAAATGGATGTACGAGTTACTTGTATGCATCAAAAACCCCAGGTTCCGCGGGGTAAATGCATTAAAAAGGGACAAATTTTAGCGATCCGACGGTGCCAAGTGGAAGGGCCGTCGCTCAACGGATAAAAGTTACTCTAGGGATAACATGCTGATCTTCCCCAAGAGCTCACATCGACGGGAAGGTTTGGCACCTCGATGTCGGCTCTTCGCCACCTGGGGCTGTAGTATGTTCCAAGGGTTGGTCACTTTTCTTTTTTTGTTATTTTGTAATCTTCATGGTATGATACCTTATAGCTTCACAGTTACAAGTCACGCATCTAACCAGTTCGCGTGGTTCACCGGTTCCACCGATTAGACCCTTAGAGTGATTCAGTCGATACAGAGGTGCGCTTGAAGTGGGGGGTGTGTTGTCCCTATTGGGCTGGGCCCTTCGCCACAACATGGGCGTTCTTCTTAGCAAGAATTATTGTAGTAGGATAATGGCTAGGAGGATTTGAAAGGCATTATGGCATTAAGATTTCCAAGGTTTAGCCAAGGCTTAGCTCAGGACCCCACTACTCGTCGTATTTGGAGAAGTGGCATTTGGAAGTGTTGCTGACTTAACATTTAGGTTTCGGCATAACAAAGCTTGCACTGTCTTTTCGCACTTAGGCACACTACGTGCCATTGGTAATGATTCTACTTTCCCTTTTTTTTACTTCTTTCAAAGGGGAATGAAGACCTTCCTTAGAAGTTGTCGCTCAATCGAAAGGATATAATACATACAAAACCTTAACTTCGCGGACTTTCCGAGGTATAACCTTCACCACGACATTAGTGGCTTAGCTCTTCGCGCTTCCCGCAGGCTTTTTTTATAGGGAGAGAGTCAGGGGGCGGTACGGAAGATTGGTCTTCTCCGCAAAGCTTAGCTTTAGATATCTGTTTCCATCCAATCAAAGACGGAGAGGCGCCTCTAATCTAAAGGCCAAAGAGTGCTCTTTGCGCTACTACGCATCCTTACTCATAGTATAGTGCAAGTTAGGTTTGGGTATAGCAGGACTTGAACCTCCGTCGACAAAAGGATCACCCTAAGATGATCTTGAGAACGAATCAAATCAGATGGTTCTACTTTCTGACTTGCTCCTACGGAACCAAGATCTCGTTACCGAGATATCTTTTTTTGTTTTTTCATTGTTCCCAGGTATTTTTTGGGTAATCTGCTCCCATACTGCAAACAGTCAAATCTGAACTTAACCTTGTCGCTCTTCTTTCTTTCCTCGCGAGCAGGAAGCACACCAGCAGCGTGCGTTGCGTGATTCTACTGTGTGTTTTTTTGCACTTGACTGGGTGGACAGTTGACCGGAAGAGAACTTAGATTCGCCCGGCCAGCTGGCGGGCGGCGTGCTTATCTTGTGTGACAACACTACAGAGCGAGTGGCTCTTCTAGGCGGGCAGCTGTGTGACAATACTACAGAGAACAACACTTATAAATGTATAAAATAAATAGTTCTAATATCTTAATCCTTTGTATAATTTTTTATGATGTGATAGCAAAACAAGATGTCTAACATCTTAAAAGTATAACATATTTAATTTTTGTTGTTTTTTCTTTATTTATAATTTTCTTTTTGCATTTTATGTAATAAAGTAGAAATAATGATAATTATATTAACAAACAAGAATATATAACATCTAATTAAATATTGTTTTTAACTTCATGAGGTAGATACTTTTTAATCATATTTAAATATTCATTTGTTATATTATACATTTATAGTATTCACATACATGAATAAGTTGAGTATGTGAATGGTTACTTATAAGAACAAAATGGATCAAATCGATCAAGATCACAATAAAAAATATAATCAACTCTATCGTCTCATACACGAAGATGAACACTATCATGGAGTATTTTAAATGTCGTTTCATTAAACTTGATTATTATGTTTGTAATAATTTTGAATGCTTATTACTTATAAGAGTTTCAATCTTTGTGTCATTTTCATCTTTTCAATATCTATAAAAGGATTTAATTTGAGTCATGATTTTAATATAAATAAAACTTTCATTTTTAATTTTAGGTTGTATAATTACTATGCTAATATATAATTTATTTTGAAATTCTCATGTATATCTTAACAATCTGTTTTTTTTCCTTCGGAAATTATATGGACATTTCATGCATATTAGTATTTTATAAACTGTTATCATATAAAATTATTATTTTTTAGCCGTTCAACGGACGGGTATAACACTAGTACATATATAAATACACGTATAATTTGAGGCCCTTATAAATTTGGAAGCCTGAGTGATTGACCAACTCCCATTGATATTACAACAAAGATGTGGGTTCTTATAAGAATCCAAAAAAGTAGAGAATGAGAGAACCAATAGCATTATTCAATTTTCTACAAAACTCACTTGTATTTTTACCCCATGGTTAATTATCTCACAAACCGTAATCTGTATATTATAAAAAATTATATATTCGGAACCAATGTCTTTTTTCTTCGATTAGAGATGTTATAAGCTATAATTTCGACAAATATATTTTTTCATTCATTTTTTTTGAATTTTTACAATATATCACATGTGATTTATGATAAAAAAAAAATTAATATTACAATGTAACGATAGAATACAATAACATTACATAACCACCCGTAATCTCGGTGACCCTCTCTCTCTCTTGTCCCCAAGCTATAATTTTTTCCCCACAAAAAAAAAAGAACACCTTAAATTTTCGATACATATCCACTCAATAACTTAATTAATGCCATCCAAAACACTGATTCCTTTTAGGCTTTTACTAGAACTTCCATCACAATGCAAGCCTTAATAATACCTATAAAAGATTCAAATAAGTAAAAGGTAATAACATAAGGGACTTAAATAACATTTGAACAATAGTGTAGGGGTATATATATTTGCAAATTTTCTCTAACAAAGTCCACAGTGTAATAAAACGCCTTAAATTCATCAAACAAATTAACACAAAGGTGGTGGTCATATATTATTCACCCAAATTATATTGTAACGTAAATTGCATCAGCATCATTATATTGTTGAATTCTCTCTCTATACGTTTTTCTAAATCAACTTGAAGAGAACATAATTTCAACATCCACCAACCGTATTACGTATGTATGTATAATTACCACATTGAATTGAATTCTAACAATAGTAATCGTCGGTCGGTCGATCGATCGAGTCATCTCGCTACTTATATAGTACATTGTAATCTTGGTAAGGTTTCATTATTAAATTCGAGTTCTTTTCAATTTTTAAAGTTAGTTCGGTCTCGATCTTAATTAATTTTTCGTTTGGTAAAAGTTGCAGGGTTTGCATGATGAATAATGGAAGTAGTAGTAGTAGTGGTCAACGGGGAGTTGATCAAAGCAATGAGTTATATGTGAATTTGGATAGATGGATTGATGAATCATTTGATCCTCACTATGAAGGAATTAGGGTGAATTCTAGGTATAAAGTTTGATTTGATTATTATTATTATTATTATTATTATTATTATTATTATTATTATTATTATTATTATTATTATTATTATTATTATTATTATTATTATTATTATTATTATTATTATTATTATTATTATTATTATTATATTATTATTATTATTATTATTATTATTATTATTATTATTATTATTATTATTATTATTATTATTATTATTATTATTATTATTATTATTAATTAATTAATTAATTAATTAATTGATTTTATTTGTTTTTTTTATCTATCGTTTTTCAAAGTGTTTGTGGTATTGTTTGAATGAGGGTTTAAGGTTATATGAGTACGGAGTACTAAATAATAAGTAAAATTGATGTATGAATTATTTTGGTTATTTTATTCTCTATATTTTTATGTTTTTTGTTTTTTTTTAATGACCATGTACGAATGATTTTTGTGTGGGTGTGTATGAGAGAGATAATCGACTTCAAAATTAATCTAAATATTATCAATTTTCATTTGTGTGTGTGTGTGTTATATATACATTTACATTTACATAACTTCCCAGGTTTTCATTAACTTAACAGTTTAGTAATTTCTTGTCAAAATTATTATCCTAATTATGGAAAGAGATTTTATTCTTTGGAAAGAAATTTCTCCTAAATAAGTGACAATATTAATTAAATGTATATTAATTAAATAGAATTCAATAGATGGATATACATAGAGATATATATATATATACTCCATGTTTGATGTTTGATCTTCGACGTTTGATCAGTTTGTAAAAATTATCTAGGGTTTTTTTTTTATGAAATCCATTACTTAAACTGGATATAGTTATTTATTTTGAATTTTTTTTATAAACTGTTATTAATCTTATTCTGTAATAAAAATTATTGTTTTAGAAGCAGAACATCGTACATTTATATGCCACTAGGTAAATTTTTTATTTTTCTTTCATGTTTAGTTCTATTTATTTCTTGAAGTTGATTTTGCTTCAATTCTATATATCAATTCTATATATTAGTTTTATGCATTTGCTTTTCATGTTCTACATATCTCACGAAGGATATATTAAAGAACATCATAGGAGGAATTAGATAAACATGGCAGCTAGCATTTGTTGATATCGATTTCACATAAAAACTTTTATATGCAACCATTCACTGTACTTTAAACAGTTGTTAGCTTATTTGAACTGATCTTCATAAATATCATGTTACTTCTACGTTTACTGGTGAAAGAAAGTTTTTAATTTAGAACAAAATCTTATATATTCAATAAGTTTCCCTCTTCATGGACATTCGAGAACGTTTCTTTTTGGCAAGACAGTTTTGTAGGCTTCTATACTGTTAACAAGAGTTACTAAGGCCTTCGTCATACATGTTTGTTAGATCTCTATGAGTTTTTGACGGCTGTCTGTTGTCGTTTTGCTGCAAACATCTTTTACGTTCATCTTATGCCTATTCTTGATGTCGTCACTGGATAACATAAATTTCTTGCATATGCTATTAAGTATTATATTCGTCACATCCACGTGCCTCAATCAGTTCTTTATTGTGAAAAGGATTTATTGGGTACATTATTATATCTATCAGGACTCACGTAATACACGTGCTGGATCTGCTTACGTGTGTGTGCGCACGCGCGTGGCGTTTTAATGCTGTTACTTGTATAAGAAACCTAAGATTAATTGAGAGATTTGATTATAATTTTCAGGAAGGACAATTGTTTGATGTTATCTTGCAAAATTGTGATTCTAGTGACAACTTGATCTAATTAGCTTTTTAGTACTAATGTTTCCTTTTGGTTACTGATACTTCAAGCCAATTCGTATCAGATTCTCTCATTATGATTAAATACTTACGTAAGATAGGTATATATAATACAAGCAAGATCTTAACTTAGAGTTGAAATGTAAGTAACTTAATTCTTATGACCAGAGTGGACACAACGACCATCAATCCAAGTCGTAGCAGTCAACCAGTGAGAAGAACGAATGTGAGAGGACATTCGCCGCTTCAGGTAAGCTGATATTTTTTTTATTCATCAATTAATGTATACCCTTGCTTCATGTAATTTTCTTTAGTAGTTGGTTTGTCGCTTGGTATTGTATGCATTTCTCTTAGTATTGTATGTTTCAGTAACCTATTTTGTTACTATAAGATTACTGTTTACATGGTCTTATGCAGCCACAATATGGAATTTCTCAGGGGACGATGTCTGTCGGCAGCCACAGTAAGTGAACTTTCTGTTGCAGAATAATGTACCGAAATCAGTTCACAGTTGCTAAATTTCATTGAAAACAGTCTTTGTGATAAAAGTGCTTTGTGTTGCAGGTCAAGTCCTAACTGCACAAAGTTCACAGTCGCACAGGACAGCTGATTTTCCACATAATCAACCGTTACTGCAGCAAGTGTTCAAGAACAAGGGTGTTCAGCAGCCAGCAACACATTCCGTAGCAATTCAATCAAACAGTACATTTAGCGGCCAATACAACCAACTTCAGTACCAAATGCCGTCAAACGAACTGCTTCCTGCTACAAGGCCGATACTTAATACGCAAATGGGTAGTATACAAAACAATCAAACTTCGAGGCTACAAATTCTGCACAACCCGAATCAAACACACTTACACTCTCAACAGGGTTTGGGGACTTCGGAAAGTTTATTATTAGGGGGGCTGCAACAAGCAAATGTTGACTTGAAAGGTAACTTCTTAATAAAGATATGTTTTGAGGCTAATTTCCTGTTATGTGATCCAGCATATTCAAAACAAAACCTATACTTGTGGCTGATTATGTTAGTGACTAGTAAATATAAATTGATCTCAAATGGCAGCTCCCGTTGGCTTTGCAAATCCTAGCCAGTTCCCTTCTTCTGCTTCTTGGCGTGAATACGCTTTAAGACAGGTATTTACCCTAGTTTTGAAGCTAATTCTGTTATCCGACCTTCTCATGTGATAAACGTATGCTGATCAATGTGATTTCAGATCTGGAGGATGAAAGAGACCTACCATGCCGAACTGCAAAAAATGCTCCAAAGAGCCGTACAAATCCGCACTCAGGTCTGATAACAGAATCATCATCTTTCACACCATTTATCAGCACACTCAAAGTTTATTCAGTTGTTGATTGTAATCATTTTCTTTGCAGGCAACAAATATAAAGGCAGCACAACAGTACGACCATGTCAAAGAATTTCTGGAAAAGATTATCATTTTCTTAGATATAACTGCAGTTGATTCAATTCCCAAAAATGACCATAAAGTTTACCTGTATATGAATCAAATAGTCAACTACATGAACTATCATATGAAGAAGCATGGTGGAAGCTCTTCTCAGCACCGTGAGTCAGCCGCTAAGCCACCTACAGAACCACAGGTGCAGCCCAGAGTAGCCACGAGGATGCAATACAATCAGCCACCAAATTCAAGTACAGGGTTTGTAGATCTAGAAGCCAACATGCTAACTTTTAATCAAAATTTCCCTTCTAGAAGACGTCAACCACAGTCACAGCCACAACCACCACTACAATTACAACCACAGCCACAAGCACGGTCACAACCACAACAAGCAACAATGCCAAGTTCTGTTGGAAATAGTTCTCTTCAAATGGGTCAAGCCCAAATTCCTGTGAATAATCCACAACAGATTGGTTCGTCCAAAGCTCCACAGGCAATCATTTTGAGCTCAACACAGCAGATTAACTCAAGGCTAAATACCAGCAGTGTTGATGAGTCAAGTTTTCCTACGAGTTGGTTTACAAACTCAACGCCTACTAATTTTACATCTCAGTCGCTTAACTCCCAACCGCCAGCGGCTAATCAAAATCTTAATTTAGAAAAATTGAAGCAGCCAATACATAATGTGAATGCGCTTACTGAGTCAATAGTGGGTCAGACCTTGTCTCCTCTGGGTTCTAGGTTGTTAAACCATGTTCCTTTCTGTCTTCCATCAACTGTAATGCCAACTAGTAGACAGACAGCTTCTTCAAAATTTGATGTCAGTTTGTTGTCACCTCAGTCAATATCCTCTTCACCTTTTTTACATTCGGGATCCTCTACATCTTTTCAATCCTTATTGTCATCCGGTAAGGCTCAAAAGCTTCAAACTTCTGTGGATCCCGCTTGTAAGGAAACAAGCGAAGAACCACAAAGTTCAACAGATCAGCTCCTTCGTTTGATGGAAGTGGTATGTTTGTTCTAATATATGCACTCATTCTTCTTGCTTGTTTACAATTACTATATGATTTGAAAAGACCTTTTTGTTAATATCTAAATAAATTGGTGTACACTGATTATTAAAATGGTTTTGCCATTTTAGGTCAAGTCAATCTCATCAAAAGCAATGGAATCTTCATTAAATGCCATCAACTTAGTAGAGAATTCGATGGATTCAGTTCCCTTTTGTGTACCTGCATATCTGGAAGAAGACGGCGCACAGTCAGAAAGGAAAATAAGACGCAAACTTAATGTGTCATCCGTGTCACTTGATCCGTTAAGTTTTGAGGAATGGCCCCAAATTAAGGTAATTTCATCATCATGATTTAGCTGCCAGTTTTCTCATGTTCTAATTTGACGGAGAATTATATCCAACATAATTAACTTGACAAACAAAGCACAACTACAATCTTTAAAGCCTTTTTTTTACCATGTTCTGATCCCTTGATGTTTCTCATTTTAATCATCTTGAAATTTATGTTGCTGAAACAGAACAAAGGAACAATACTGGGTGAGATCACAGAGATTAACAAGAAGATGTTGCAGACATACTTGAAAGTAGTGTCTGAAGGAGAACCTGCTGACGGGACAATGGTCCGTTGTACATTCAAGAATGTCTGCTTTCCGAATATTCAGATGCCGCACTTTATTGTGAATCTATTTGTGCCAGCAGCTTATCCTGATTTTTCACCAAAAGTCTTCAGCTCGAGCGATACTGAACTGAGGTAAGTAATAATCTAACCTTTCAAAACAAAGATTGACTTGGGACCACAATGTTAAAAAGGGTTTATTGCTTCGTATTGTAATAATGAACTTTATCATAAAATTTATTGTATATACAACCAACTCTCTAAATTACCATTTAGTGTAACAAACTTTCAGTTTTTGATCGATTGAGAAGTTCATCTCATCTTACACCCTATTAAAAATTACAATACCTAATATATTTCTCGCTTGATATAACTCGCAAAATAATTCCACATTATAATTCTCCCCATCTATTCATAATTCTATACTTACTGTTAAGCGTATGGATATACCCTAAAAGTATGCATGATTGATTTACTAATTTATTGTAGTGAGATATATATCGAAGTGTGATATGTATGGAATGTTTTTTTCAATAATGTGGCAGCAGTGAACAATGGAAGAAGCTGTATCAGGAAATGTTGGCTAGATTCAATCTATCACTTCGTGAAGTTCCTGGACCAGTATCGCTTAGAGAAATGGCCAAGAGTTGGGATGCTAGTGCACAGTCCGTAATGACCGAATTTATGCGCAGAATAGGTGCACGGAGTTTCAGTACGCAGAATGGTAACTGGGAAAGTTGTATATCTTTTTCATCTAGCTAGTCCAGAAGCACAACTCGTAGATTTTGTTGTGTGTCTTGTGAATCTTAAATCTGTAATTACTTACACCCCTATGTTTATTGTGTGTGTCGGTTTATGACATCATGAAAAAACTATGTTTTAGTGCAACAAATTGTGAATCTAACTTTCATTAGAAAAAGTTAAAGGATGTCAAGTAAAATAGTGTTTGCAGCAAATGTGTTTTACAGGTTATTTATTTGACTATTTGAACCACTACTTGCTCATGACTACTCAAGTTTTATTAGAAGTTTGTTATGTTTTTATCTATAATATTATTATGCCTGTGATTATCAATTTATCATCGGCAAATCTTGTTTTAACAACATGCACTTTCTGAATTTTAAACACCGCTTGTTCCAATATGTCCTTACTGATATATCATGACCGAAACTGGGAAGGTTGTGCAGCTTGTGCTCACTCTAATGACCGTAATCATGCAACAAAGAGGAGGACAAAACTTAAGCTCAAGATTGTATATCTTGTTTGATAGTATATTGCAAGTCTTGTGGATTCTAGCTACTGTACTTACTCCAATTTTTTGATCATGGTATGCAAGTTGGTTGTTTACCTACCACTTTTACAAATTTTGCCATACCATGAGTAACTTTTATCAAAAAGGAAGAAAGATGAATTGAGCTTATCTTAGTCAGCCTTTAGGAAACAAAATAAAATTGAAATTATTAAAGTTTTAATGGGATTATATGAAATTTTCCATGTTTATTAAACCAATAAAAATCAATTCAAAAATAAAATTATTACTATAATGTAATAATTTTGGATTTATACCATATCAACTAATTGAATAAAAGACAAAAATATATAATAATTCATATACATGGCATCAAACAAGATACCAATAACACTTGCAGCCATTTTGAAACACTCTCAACCACAGGAACCATAAATGATATCAAACAAGCAAGAAAATGTGAGTGATATTAAACCATGGCTATCTGCTCCCTCCCACTAATCAAAATTCTCTTCTTACCTTCTTCTCTACCATCATTCTCCCGCCATTTCTCATCTTCTCTTCACAGCAACCAAATCTTCAGAACATCACCATCCAATTATAAAGCATCAGCATCATATCGGTTCCCGCCTGGTAGACGTTCGATTGAAGAAGATGACGATGATGATTCGGATGGTAATAATAGTAGTAAGTTCACAGAGGCTGTGGCACTATTTAACAGCAGGGATTACCATGGATGCCATGACGTTCTAGAATCAATATGGAACGATTCAGAAGATCCCGTTCGATCCCTTGTCCATGGGATCTTACAGTGTGCTGTAGGTTTCCATCATCTCTTCAATCAGGTAAACACTTCATGCATGCCAGAGAGCGATTATGTGTCACTAATAAGAGGATGTTTGGGATTGCGTTTTTAAAATGGGTTTTGTATTTACAGAATGACATTTGAATTGCGTTCTCTCTAGTATAATGCAGACAGTCATTTTTTTTACCAAACACTTTTTACTAATTATTTACGTTTTGCTATTGCGAAATTCAGTTCAAAATGCAATCCCAAACACCCCCTTAGTCTACTTGACTTTGATGTTATGCTTTTTGTTAATAGAATCATAAAGGTGCAATGATGGAAATGGGAGAGGGTCTATGCAAGTTACGAAAACTGAATTTGGACAATGGACCATTTCATCAATTCGAGAGAGACATGTCTGCAGTTTTGGACTTCATTTACCAAACACAATTAGAGTTTGCTGCCTGTAAGAGACTTGATTAATAAATGCCTTAAAGAAGCTACACATAAACTGCAATATGCCAGGACTAATTAGCTATATATATTAATTTTTGTTCATGTTGATCTAATTAGGTAACGAAGACATGTGTGTTGCTATGGATCAATCAGAGACTTCATACAAACTTCTTGGTGGTTATGGTGCTGGTCAACATTTATATTGGTTAGAAATGGATGGATCTGCAAGCTTATATATAGTGTTTTGCCCTGATAGATCAAATACTTCTGCTGACCAACCAAAGGTCAGACTTCCTATTCTTTACGCTTCTCAAGAACATCTTATGGAGCTAGAGCATATATAGTTGAACATTAATTTGTACAAAGCACCTGTAAGTTTCTTTGTGTAAGCGTATTGTACGTCTAATTTGTCCTCTTTGTATCGAAAAATTATAGGTTGTGATACCAAAACACACCGTACGTACATGTAAACGCTTTTTGAACACCGTTTGTACTTTGTAAAGAGTATGTTAATCCATTTCATACATTCCAATATATACAAGAAAGAAATTATGATGTACTAATATAACCTATCAGTACCGCTATTTTCACAAAACATATTGGCACTGTTATTGCTAGAATCACCAAGATAAAAGTTAATAATTACATGAAACATCATGATAAAACCTAGGGGGGTATACATACCTATACACTTATGACAAGTGACCTATGCACCAAACTCCTCTTTTTGCAGCAATCGATATGCATTGTGCAAAGAGATAGCTTGCATGACTAGACTCACACAGCCTATATTCTTCTATACAGATTATAATTTACACAAGAATGAAATGCAACCTAGGGGTAGAATGGAAAGGATGGCAGAGATTAGCCCTTCGCTTTTCCGAAATACAAATTATCTACAATCTACACCAATAATAGTAGTTTCGGCTATGTATAATGTACAGTTACTTGAAGCTAATAAAATGAAATCAATTAGTACCTGCTTTTTGTTCACGAAATCAACGTTTTTCTTCAAAATTCACAAGAATTTCCTAACCTCTGTTTCAACAAGCACATGCTCTTTTTCTCCTCGAAAGCCTCTGGTAAAAGCTCCTCAAAATATTCCAAGAACAGTGACCATTCATCTTCCTTCATATCCTCAAACGAAACACACACCCCAGTATCTTGAGTATTGTTATGAGCTGCAAAACTCACACTTCTTAGTATTGGTATTCCCGATGGCCCACGACCATCTTTCATATCACTTTCTTGGATCACTCGGGCCAAACGTGCATCACGTAACTCACTCCTTGCTTCTTCCGATGAATATTTCATCATTTTTGGTGGTTTATCAGTTGGTGGATGTGTTGAAACATCCTCATTTGGGGTGAAACTGTCTTCAAATTCCTTGTCAAATGCGAACATTTCATCGAATTCTTTGACTTCATCTGTTCCTTCAGTTGAAATTTCCAAATCTAAATTAGCCTTTGCGTTTACACATATATTCTCCAAAATACTCCAACTTTCTTCACCCCCGATAAACTCCCGTGTCATCATTTCACCCATGTCAGCAAGAAAAAGTCCAGCAGCAGTTGCCCGTTTCAAGAAAATAGTGCAAAGTATAAAAACGCGCACAGAGCACTCTCTGATTAATGGAAGTTCAGTTCTTAGAAGTTCAGCATCTTTAAACGGGTCAAGATTTGAGATATAATCAACTTCTGTTTCTGAAAAGGGCATTGAGGCTTGGGGCCAATGCAGCCATTCAAAATATGGATCATCTAATGACTCGGGTAAACAAAACCCGTGATCAATTGGGACGAGTTCAGCCATCCCAGCAACATAATTCCCATTGAAATTCTTCACAAGCATGTTCCCAGCATGTCTGTCAAGATTTAAGAGCCGAATGTCGAATATGCCAATACGGTGAACCGAACTAACCGAGAACGCAGAAGGGCCCAAGTCCCCTGCATCTGTCTCGTGTTCTACATATCGTTGTATTGATGTGATTTTAAAAGGTGGGTTTGAAGCCAGTCCAGTGTTGTTATTGTTTACGTTAAACGTGACATGGCAGATTTTAACAAGTGCTGATGGAGGAACACCTGCAAAACCACCATGGTCAAGCAAATATGCAGCCAGTTCTCGGTGCCCCGTTTCACCGACCCGAATAGACCTTTTCATCCCGGGTTGACCCAGCATCCGACCCGCAAACCCTTTAGGGTTATTAAACGCAAGTGGTTCTTCATCGGCTGGCTTCACAACCGCGATTGTGCTGCCTTTTCTTGATTGCAAATAGTAGGCCCCACCAAGGCCACTTGAAACGGGTGTGGGTTTGACTCCTGATGCTAATGCAATTGCAACCTCAGCTACAAGAGCATGAACCATTGGAGCTTTACGACCACTAATGATTTGGATTCGTGGATTAGGTGATTCAAATTCTTCTTTCGATGTAGTGGTTAAAGAAAGACATGGGGTGGAATAGCTTTTGTGGAAATTAGGTGTGAGTGTGATGTTGTTGTTATGGGTGAAGTCGTGCATTGTAGGATCGAAATGAGAGTAAGATTGGAGTCTGCATTTTGGAAGTTGGGAAAGTGGTCTAAATCCATGAGGAGGATGATGATGATCAACAACTACAGCCATTCTGGTGAATATGATAATGTTTAGAATGGCTGCAACACATACTAAAATTAAAGAGCAGGTTCTATGAAAATCTTTCAGAGGGTTCGTCTTTCCCTAGGAGATTAGCCATCACATGCCTATCAAACAAAAAAGTAAGAGTGGTTAAAAGCATACAGAGTTTCAATTAACTAGTTCATAAACAAAAAGGCCTAAGTAAACAAAAGGTCGTATATCATGTCAACAGACATAGGGCGTAAGCGTAACCAAACACACGCTGACAGAGAAACTTATAAACGATTCAGAATAGTCTCCAAATTTCCCAATAGAGCTTAATAATGTTGTTGTTCCTGTCACAATACAGTGGATCATACATATCGCAGAACATAGTTTTCTTTCAACAATACCGATTCCATGATTAACAAAATCATATAAAGGTCATCTGAGATTAACGTATAATGCATGCATATAATCCACAAATTAAGCATGTTTTTATCCTCCCCTAATTCACCTAAAATAAAAGCATAAACAACCCATATGTTGCAGCAGAATCTCCTTTTCAAGTTCTTGAACAGATAGAACAAATTTCAAGCCAAAATACATCTGTTAATTTTGATCATTTCTTAAACAAACAAAATATTGTTAGGGAACATCTACAAGTTACTTACTTGACATTGGCCTATACTTTTAGGAGATCTGTATATATGTCAACTACAAGATCCAGGTCGCTAATCTCCGACCACCTATCCATCATTTCAAAACCCGAAATTTCAAATTATCAATTTAAAATTATAATAATGTAATGTATATATTTAGATAACATATATATACGTAAGAACAACAGCTTGATATGACATGATACAATACGATACCATGGTTAATTCCCTCACTCCTCTTTCAAAAGATTGCCACAATTATCTGCAACGCCAAATTCTGCATGTTAGCGCTTTATACGAAGGATATAAGGTTAAGAAAGAGCGGAGATGGGAAAGAGACCCTGAACACTGGTGAGGCATTCAGGGAGAGCGAATCCGCAATTTGGAGAGGCGCGAGAGAGAGTTATCAATTCCGTCACCCAAATCAAATCAAATTCAAATAAAAATATGCATACAAATGTTGATTGTATATGTATAACAGAAGCAGATGAGCCTTTAAGTTTGTTATTGTTGTAGACGAAGAAGAAAGAAAGAAAGAACGAATCCCCCACCCTCCTTTCTCTCTCCTTCCTTTCTTTCATCTGCTTTTATTCCAACACCAAAAACAACAAACATTATTGCATCGCCTTCTTCACCTATAAACAAGGATCAAAATTCTACACAACAATGTTTGTTACAAATACACGTTTACCGTTCGTTTTAACTAGTTACGTATATACCGCATGCATGCATGCATATTATTACACCAGCAGTGTACTGTACTCGCACACAATTGACGATGACTATTATTTTCACACGTTCAATTAGGTTATACTAGAAATTTGTGTGAGAATGAGGGACCAATAATATCATGTCATGTGTGGAAAGAGAATGCTTCACATGTACAAAACTCATTTACCACCAACATCAATTATCTCACAAACGACAAATCGAAAAATCATGAAAATTGCACCATTAAATTCGGCGTTTTCTCCTCTTCGATTTGCCGTCCATCAAGGCATACTTTCGACCAGATTTTTTTTTTCCATTTTTTTGGTGGGTTTCACATTTACTAACACATGTGTTAAAGTGTTGCGTTTAGGGTTTAGGGTTTAGCGGTTAGGGTATAGGGTTTAGGGTTTGAGGTTTGGGGTTTCTCCCAGAAACCCCAAACCTCAAACCCTATACCCTAACCCCTAAACCCTAAACGCTTTATAAAACTCTAAACCCTAAATCATACTAAACCCTAAACCTTAAACCCTACTAAACCCTAAACACTACTAAACCCTAAATCCTGCTAAACCCTAACCCTAACCCTAAACTCTAACCTTAACCCCAAATTAAATGTATAACCAATCACTGACACATGTGTTACTAATTTGTAAGACCCACTAAAAAATGGAAGAAAAAAAAAAGTTATCGAAAGTATGCCTTGATGGACGGCAAATCGAAGAGGAGAAAATGCTGAATTTTATAGTGCAATTTTCATGATTTTTTGACTTACCGTTTGTGGGATATTTAATTTTTAAAAATGTGGAGGAGAGAGAATAAAGTGACACATGACAGAAATCTGTGGGTTCCCCATTCTCACTCACAGTTGGTGTACTCATTTGAACCTTACTCTATACTACTAATCTACTATCTTTATCATTGTTTTCCGCTTAGTGATGATAAAACATGTTTTATTGTTTAATCATCGATTAGCTAGTAACGTCAAAGAATATTGATAATTTATTCCACTAAACCGAAGGAAAAAAAAAGTTGAAGTTTTGATTTTAAATATTAAGTTGTAGTTTGTAACACACTTAGCAAAATGGCACGTTAAAGATTTTAAAAGAGTACGTGAGATGTCGTTATGAGTAGATATTATAATTAATCAATATGGAGTAGTGGAAAGATTGAGATAGCTGATGAATTTTAATGGGTAATTTTGGATCATAAGTATCTTACCTTTTTATACTTTGCTTTTGACGGGATTAAGTATTATTACGTTATTAACTTCTTTCTTAAAAATTATTCAAACATTTTACTAGCTGGTAAAGAAAATAGAAAAGGCTCATCTAGTCATCTAATATGTGATCTGAACCATGACGCGAATGATGATGCAGCAACCACGCAACAGCTGCTATGGTGACATCATCGTAAGCTTCAAACGCTCCCGACCTTCCACAGTGACTGCTCCAAGGGAACTGCATTCTACCCTTTGTAATTGTTAGTTTTACAACCTTACATTTTCAGCCCCTGTTTTCTACTTTTCTTCCATTTTGGACCATTTTGGTTTCCGGGACGTTACTACATATTATTGTTGCAGGAACAGAGGAGAGTTCGTGAGTGGATAACAGTATCCAGTGTCATAAATTTTAGATAAGCACATTGATATGGATTGCCATTTATCCGATAATGCATTCTACAAAACTAATTGACAACATGCTAAGTATCGCAAAAGTTTTTATTCGCCGAGCAAACCAACTAAAAGTTGTATGAACTACGAACAGAATCTTTATTGCTTTCAAACTTCCAAAGAGTTCATATCGATATTCAACTTATAAACATATTAACCATAATGCTTTTATGTGGACGATGATCCATGCCAAAGGTCAATAAAGTTTCCTTTGGCTAAGGGATCATATATAACATTATGTTAAAAGTAATCTTACAGAACTGCTATGCTGGTGATTTTGGAGTCTTGGTTTGGAAGACGAATCTTCTCCTGCTCATTGGCAATTTGCAGTTTTTCTGGAACCACCGACAGATTGGCTACAGCTGGTTGCGCTTCTTCTTCTTGACCGGGATATGATCTTGCACTCCCACGAATAAGTCCTTTAATCATGGTTGTAAGCTCTGAATCCTTCAATAGGGATTCCATGGTCACATGAACACCTAAAGGGATAAAACTTGTAATGTTAAAATTTATTTATTCATCATCCCTACTAGAGTTGGAATAATATAACTTGAATGCATACAACCTACTTTCTCAACAATCTAGATTATTATTGTAATAACAATTTTCATGTAACCATAGTTATTATATAATATATAAATATTTTCAAAAAAAAATGGACAAAAAGTCTTTTGGTGGAACCCGACGCACAGGGGTGGATCTAGAAGGGGCCAGCTGACCCTCGAAAATTTTTAACTTGTGTCAAAATAAAATTATTTCTTAAGGTATTATAGATATTTCATAACTTTTTCCCCTTCAAAATTGTAGAAAATAATAAATAAAAAAAATTGCCCCCTCAATTATTTTATCCTAGCTCGGTAGCTCCACCCCTACCGACGCAGCATACTTTGGCCCGTTACTCAAGCAGCCCATTTTGCCACCTCTACCGGTTGCATCTAAAATTGTTGTTTTCACTTGTTTGGATCTTTACATCTAAAACTGTTGGCTAGTCAAATGTTGTAACCTATGCACGTTATAGTGAAGAAATAATTAGCCATGTTGAGAACCTTAACATATGCATAGAAAGTTAACAAGTCGAACTTTTCAAATGTGATATGTTGAGAAAAATTGACCATGAGAAAAAGAGTCACACTTACGGAATCGCCAATAATGCTTAGGATTTGTAGGATCGTTGATCGTCTCTTCTGCTGCAGGGCGTGTTGTGTATTTTTCTTTTAATGCTAGCAAATCCTGGCCAACAAGAAATAATTTAATATCGGCAACAAGGTAGAGTGAAAATTCTATGTCAAAATCTTCTTGGTCTAAACATTAGTTTAAACTTCAGATGATGAAGAAAGCTTTAGGCATACATTATACCTGTAGAGGGAAAATTGCCCACATTGATGGAGCTTCAACATGCTGACGCAAGACGAAATATGCTATTTCCGGGATACATTGTTTTGGTGGCAAACTGTCAGAACCCACCATAGTTTTGAAAAAAGAACGTCTTCTGTCTTCATCTTCTTCCCACCACGCACGTAATGTAGAACAATCATGGCATGACGGAGCACATACCTACAACAGCGTTAACCACTTTCTGTGATTTACGATATCAAGCACAAAATATATCTGTAATAATGTGTGGCACCGAGTACAAAAAGGAAAGAAAATGTAAATGAAAAACATACGGTCATATAGCCATATTGAGACGGAATACCAAACTCCAAATCTGCCTCACTTGGCATACGTTGAATACGTAAACCTATTAATCCCAATTCCTGCATGACCTGCATTAAGTACATTTCGAAATATATAAGTCTCTTGAGGAATAAAAAGTTCCTATCAAAAGAAAATTGAAGTTGACATACAGGATGAACACAAGAAGGAATTAGGCCTAGATCTTCTCCACATGCTAACATATCAGATGAATTCAAAAGAGCAGGCAAAGTCTTCATGGCATTTTGGCGCCAAAGAGTCTCTTGTCGTTGGAAATAGTAGTCATAATATAATCTCCTAAAAGTATTTTTGCTGTACAGATTTGAAATATATACTTTGTTAACTTGTAAACAGTAAAGAATGAACTTTAGTATGTAACTATTTCATTTAAATCAAGTACCTATTTTCATCCAAATCCTTGAAACTCGATGTATCTTCTAGGTTAAAACGGGGATAAAAACTTCTAGCATCCTCAGGGTCTTTAATAAGCACTATGTTCTGCAAATGAACATTTACAGAATCTTATAAATCCGAACACATAAATCATAAAACAAGAAATTGTACAGAAGGCACTATACTAAGTCCTCTTTCACTACATATATATATTGAAATCTTACCTGTAGAAGATCGAAGAGATCCCGCCTTACTTTATCTTCACTTTCCAACAATAATGACTTCTCAACAAGTGATTTCAGCTTGGCAGCAATCTTTTTCTCAGTGTTGCAATCATCTTTGAACTGCAAAACCGAAGTATGTTACAATAGTATACACAGGTGAACACTTTAGCAGGTCAGACACGTTCTGTGACGGGTCAGAACCAGCAACATTTTCATACAGGATCCGAGACACTTTTTATTCAAACCGTACATATTATTTATAATTATTGGTGTGTTAAAAAATGATAACAAAAATTAATTATTTATCGAGCAAATTGGTTATGAGCTTTTGCAAGACATATCACTTTGGTTAAATTGTATCTCATTTTAACGCTAGTTCATTGAATTTACCCATTTGATTCTTTACAGACAAGGCATAACCTGAATGGACCCATTCATATGTATATGGGTCGAATTTACTACCTCTAGTTTTGGAGGGAAGTAAAATATCATCTTGTAAAAAACTATACTACCTCATAACGATCTTTCTGATATTCGTTCAAGAAATGAGAAGCTACGACTATCCACGAAGGTCCAAATTTTTCCTGAAGCAAAGAAGATAACTTCAATACAAATATGACCCTTCGAATAATAAATCCAATTAAAATAAGCCATATTCAGAAATGAAGGAACCTTTAAGAACTCCTGCAGAATGTATGGTTTGCTCAATCGATCAAAATCCCATATTCCCTCTTTTTCAAGCTCTTCCTATAAATTGAAAATATTTCTTATTTATATCAAAACACACCAATATCAGTCTTACATACAATGGATTAAAAAAATGCATCTTAAATTCACCTGACTAAGAGGTATAGAAGGTCGAAATTTTCCGACTAGCCCTGTCATTGCATGTTCTGGAAGTTCCCAGATTCTAAAGAAACCCAATATGTGATCAATCCTATAGGCTGTGAAATAATTTGCCATCTTCGATCCAGAAATGAATTTAACAAAGTTTCAATTAGTAAGCAAACAAAAAAATAAAAATGAAAAAATCGAATACTTTAAAATCATATAATATAAAGTGAGAAACCTGTGATAAACGAGCACGCCACCATGCATAGTTATCCTTAGACATTTCCTCCCAATTGTAAGTTGGAAAACCCCAATTCTGCCCATTTTTATCAAAATAATCTGGTGGGGCTCCAGTAGAAGTGTTCATGCGGAATAAATTTGGATTTACCCAAGTATCTACACTATTTCTATCCACACCTATTGGAAGATCTCCTTTTAGTACCACTCCTTTTTCTTTTGCATATTCAGCTGATTCTGACAGCTATTTATAACAAAGAAAGCACTAATAGTATCAAGTTTACTCTCACCAACTCACAAAGTACAGATAAAGTAATGCAGAAAACTAGAAAAGAATAAATTTGAACATAATAAGATAATAAAACTTACTTGTAAATGCAAATGGTATTGAATATAATAATGGAAGCATATAATGTCATAATGGAAGCTGTCTTTGGACACGAGCTTTTCAAGCTGAAGAAATTACAGTATAGATGTTGTAATGGTAAGTATATAAACAATACATTTCTATTAAGTAGTAACATTCGATATGCTATTCACAAGCTACTACAAATGTAATCCCATGTGTAACCTTATCTTTTGTAAATTGAGTAAATGTGCCCCAGTTGCTGTGGTCTGAACTTCCAAAGAAATCTCGTAAGAAACAAAAAGCAGCATACGGTTTCAACCATTCCTGGCTCATGCAACAAATACAAATAAACAATATAAAGCTAATTGTCAAGAACTGATATGCAGATAATATAACAGATTTTTACCAGCATCCTCAGAAGGATAATTATTTCAAAAACATGTACCTCATTCTCAGACAAGAACTTCTTGAATGAACTAGAACTTAGTATCAAATCCTTCTCCAAATCAAAAATCTTCTTGGCAATTGAAAGCTTTGTGGCCATTGTAGCCTCATAATCTACATCCTGCTACAAATTAAAATCTAGGAAGTTAATTTTTATGGACCTTTAGTAGACATGATCTAACATCAAAACCACTTGACCACAAAATTTAGAGCAATATTGATCAGCTTCCTAATGAATGTAACTTCAAGAAAGTAAAAACTTAACAAGGACACCGTTAAACTGAAGGGTAATCAGAAAATATTATAAGACATCATTAGTAAAAGGGAGAATGTAAGAGGAATGCACCAACATTACAATAGGCAATCATATTGAAATTCAGGTTCTCAAGCTTAACTGTATAAAATGTGTTGAAAATATTTATTTGCTTAAACTATTTTTCACATTCAAAGATATATATTGCTTAAAATATAGTATTAAATAGCTTAAAAAACTACCTTCCCGTCAAGCTCTTTTTTTGCCTTCTGTATCTCTTGCTGCAGAGACGAATAACAGAGAATAAGGGACATTTTGTTGCTTTAACTAATAAATATTGCTATTACTACAACTTTTTAGATCTATAATTTGATTATTTCTATTTTATTTTAAGTCCACACATCAATCTCATATTTTCCAGAGTAACTCAAGCTCATTAACAATGAACCATACATTGACATCATCTGGTATATTTTCTGAAAGTGCCTGGAGTCTGAGGTATAGCGGGTGCAATGCAAATACCGAAAGAGAGCTGCATGGAAAGGAAAACATTTAGGAAAAATATGAAAAATTCCTCGAGTATACAGAGGACTAAATTGGCAAAGAACAGGAGCCATAAAAATAGTTCCCTTCCTAAACAACATCCTTTGAACATAGGTTATGAGTTTAAAAAAGGATCCTTGCCTGTATGGATATGAATCCCACCACATCTTATGCACAGAAGTATCATTTATTGGCAAAAGCTGGAGTAAATGAAATCCAGAGTCAACAGCCCAGTCAACAACTAATTTCAGATCAAGAAACTCCCCAACTCCTACGTCATCCTCTGATCTTACTGAAAACATCGGTATTGCAACACCAGCACCACGCCATGGCATTTCCTTAATTTAAAGCACATAATATTTAGTACAACACTTTTTTATAATTCTCAAAAAAGAAGTTAAAAAAAAAGTGACTATAGCTATATATTATCTTACTCGCATCATGCCATCTGAAAGAATAAGGTAATTTGGTCCACTAACTGAAATGTCAACTGTTACCTCCCGATTTGAACCATATTCTAGTGAGAAATTTCCGGTCTTCCCATATTTACAATACTTGTATTTTAAAGGAAAAGCACCCTTTGGTACTACACAGTCTCCTTCCCAGACAGATTCACCGGCATAATTAAGTTTCAGTCCATCATGCACTTTCCATCTCCCCAGCTCCCCCAAGCTGCCAATCACGTATATCTATAACAAGAGATGACCCTCATGAAATATACATCTTTAAATAAATCTTTGGATGATGGAAAAGACAATTACCGATGTTCCTTCTGCTATATTCGGGCAGCATATCTTGAATTGGACAGTAACTGAATCTGAAAGCAGTTTTAAACATTTGCAAGACACAGCTATTTACAAAGAATATCCGCACCTTGATGATAATATTTGTTTAAGAAATGACTTTTTGACCTACAAGATCATAATATAGCTGTATAATTGAATAGAACCTTCATGATCCGACTTATTGTGAATTGTGCCAAGTGGTTTCTCAATAGCCAAACTGCTACTCTTGCGGAAGATGACATTCTTGAATGCATTCTTAAAAGGGAGACTGTCACTACCATTCTACATTGAAGTAAAACATCACAATATACGAGTGTCAGTATATGAAGATAATATACTGGCAACAACAAAAATTACTACCATTTTTTAAGAAAGCGTTTACCTGCCAAAGATCATGAATCTCGAAAATCTTTCCATTTTCAACACCTTCCGGAAGCACCAGTTTCCTCTTATTTCCAACTTCCCATCTTAAAATATTTTTTCCATCATCCACTACATAATAACTATACTCACTTTGAAACCCAACCGGAACGGTCAAACTCCCACCCCATATCAGTTGATCGCCTTCATGAAAAGGAGTCAACAGAAGACCTTTCTTCACATTTCCAGAACCAAGAACAGTTTCAGACCCACACACCACTAAACTCTGACCCCATTGAGTATAATAAGGTATCCTGAATCTAGCGATCACTGATACTACAGGCTTGATCTCAGAAAACAGCCCCAAATTCACCATTTTTCCCTAATCTGAAACAATTAATTTACAAAATGATCAACTGCAGCTTCATTATACTGTACCCAGAAATGGAATATGGGCAGTTTCTTACTAACCATACAGAATAATCAAATTTGAATACATTGACTTTACTGTGAAATACAAACAGTAAAGTTTATCACTAGTTCACTGTATTCCAGAACCCATGTGTATTTCCATCAAAGAAACCAAAATACATCAAATTTCACCACACCCATATCATATAGATTTCCAATTAACTAAAAATACATAAATTTAATGAAATGCAATCATACCCAGATAGCAATTATTACAATGATGCAAAATTCACAATGTAGTTCCATCAAATGAGCCAAAATACATCAAATTTCACCACAACCACATCATAAAGATTTCAAATTAAGCATCAGGTAAATAACTATAAGAAAATGGGCACACAAAAAAAAAAATCAAAAACTAATGAATGTTGTACCTTTGCTTAAAATGGGAGTAACTTGGTTTGTAAGTCGATGTGTGAGTGTGGTTGAATATCTCAAAGCCCAAATTTGTGGAAGCAATTGATTAAATTGAATGATATTTTAAAAAATAAAAATAAAGAGAATGGCACGTTCAAGTTGCAATTTTTATTGAAGAAAGAGATAAAAACAACCAAGATGATATTGACAAGAACATGAAAAAGAAGATATTTATGGCAAAAGTGTGGATGTTGTTTTGTGGCTAGATGAAATATGAGAGGTGCTATCACGAGGGAGGATTGGAAAGGTGGGTGTGGGAATTGGGATAATCAAATCAAACTCTATATAAAAGATAAAAAATAATAATAATAATAATAATAAAAAAAATTGCAAATTCAATGAGGTTTTTGGGAGTTTGAGCTCTTTTTGAGACGTGTCTTGCTAAATTTAGGAGACTGTAAATCATGTGTGATAGCCTTTCTATGGCAGGAAGAATCATTATCATCAAAAGTACTTGACAGCCTTCCGATTTACTATTTTTCGGTTTTTAAAGCTCTTGTTAAAGTTATTGAACGCCTAGAATAGATTCGTAGGAAATTTTTATTGGGTGGCACCGAGAGCAAATCAAAAATCAATTGGGTCTGTTGGTCACGCATAATTGCACCAAAGGAGAAGGGCGGTCTTGGGCTTGGTTCGCTTAAGCAGGTAAACATCAGTTTACTCTTGAAGTGGTGGTGGTGTTTCCATCAAGAAACTAATAAAGTGTGGAGTCAGGTGATTAAAGCAATACACGTGAATAAAACATGCTCTTCATTGATTCCATTTAAAAAAGGGATGTCGGGTACTTGGTTAAATATCAGTAAAGTTCAGAAGGACCTAGTGGGTTACAATATTGATGTCTCAAAACTCATTGCAAAGGAGAATACTAAGTGGATTTGGAAGG
The DNA here is from genome assembly GCA_963422505.1 of Pseudognaphalium luteoalbum. NCBI lineage: Eukaryota > Viridiplantae > Streptophyta > Magnoliopsida > Asterales > Asteraceae > Pseudognaphalium > Pseudognaphalium luteoalbum. The sequence goes on along the minus strand of OY730192.1, from coordinate 83,215,967 downwards.
GTGATCCAACCGGATCCTTCTTAGTGGCATCGGCTAGAAGACTCATGACCAAAGCATCGGTCTACGAATACGAATTCCATTATGAATGGTGCAAATGGGTTCCAGGTAAAGTTAACTTATTTTTTTGGAGAGCAGAAATGGATCGGGTTCCCACAAAGGAGGTTTTGGTAAAGCGAAACATTCAGGTCACATTTTCCCTTTGCCCTCTTTGTAATCAATATGAAGAATCCATTTATCACTTACTTGTTTCCTTTGAAATAGCTAATAGGTTGTGGTGCTTTATTAGCTCTTGGTGTAAATTAACACCAATCTTTGCTTTTTCTATTCGAGATCTCTATTACATAGCGGAGAAAGGTAAATGTGGGAATAATCAAATCAATAAGGCGGTTATCCTCACAGCTTGTTGGTGTCTATGGAAAGCGAGGAATGAGGCGTGCTTTAATGGTGTTGTTCCATCTTGGTCGCGAGTTAAGGAAGAGACGCAAAGTTTATCTTATTTTTGGATTAAAGAAAGATCAAGAAGCAAGGCTTTATCCTGGAAAAATTTGTCAATTTAACTTGGGAGTGAACTTAAAGTCTAATTGGGATACTGAAGAAGGTTACAAGATGGGTGCTTAGTGGAAGAACCTGCTCAAAAAAGTTGTGTTTCTGCTTGGTATTACGGCTATGAATTGTACTGGGTCATGATAAAAATGTAGTTCTGTTTTTTAACGGCTGGTGTCTAGATCCATATGGGGTAATATCAAAAACGATATAGGGTGAAAACCAGTGGCGGGGCCCCTATAGTCGGGGATTTTTTCCTGATATTTTTTAGGTTTTTTTCATCCATTTTACTACCCTTGTAGTTCGGATCTAGACTTAGGTTGTCCTAGTTCTATAGGCATTTTATCGATGGTGTGTAAACGATGTAAATTGGTGTTCTACTAGTATCTTGCTAGTAGTAGTTTATAAATATATTATTCCGCCTTTTAAAAAAAAAGAAGTAGCATGGACTATGGATGAGTGGAGTTATTATTTATTATTAATACTACTCCGTATTAATTAGTTATACTAGTCCGAGCGATGCACGGATTTGTTTCAATGTTTTCATACATTTGTTTTGATTATTCTTTGTACTATTTCATTTTTGTATGTTTAGACAGTGAGGAATAAAAAATAGTTAATTAATTAATCATGAATCTTATTTTAGATTTTAATATATATAGTTTGTTAACCATTAGTTAGATAAAATCTTAAGCAATTAACAATCATAACATATGATTATTGTATAACTAAAAAAAAAAAAAGTCCCGGCAAAGTACCAAAGAGCATACATTAGCAAATACTTTGTATTATTAGTACAACCCAGATTGCATCATAGTTGTCCTATAGAAAAGTTCGAAGAAATGCTATATCTTAATTGATGAATGTCTATGTGGATTGAATGTATAGTTAGGTTGAATAATAACGATATCTATTTAATTAATGATGAATAAAAAAAAAGATAAAGAAAAAAGCAAGAGGTGTATCTATTAGATGAGAGATTATAAATAAATAATATACACTATAAGTATACTTATAACTTTATATATATACGTTCACAAATTGTTTCTAGGGTAACTTTTGTAATAAACTATACAATTGTCACTTTTGACAAACTAATCACTACACATATTATTCTCTACTTAAAATTAGCCTCATGATACTACTTAAAATTAGCCTCATGATACTGATGTTATTCAAGACTTAAAAAAAACCATATAATTAAACCATATAATTAAATTTTCACGGAGCTTCTAAAACATAAATTATCATTGTAATGATGATTCAAAATTCATTTCAAAATGATGCGGTAAATGTCTATGTATGAGATGTTTCTTTAGTAGTTGTCCTCTTTATATTACCATAATATAATTTTTATCCTACTTCCTACATTAAAATAAGTTTAGGTACTTAAATAGCTTAGAATACATGTAGTAAATATAGAAAACTTACATTCAATTTGTAAGATTGAGTTAATAATCTACCTCGTTGATTTTTCCACGTATCCATAGTACTATAGTTTTGCAGAGTATTAATTATTACCATCAGGAAAATCAAAATTTTAATGGGCAAAAAAAACTATGTAGTTTTTTTACGTAAAATATAAGAAGATCCAAAAAACTACACATACGAAGTCGTGAGAGACAAACCTAGACCAACTAAGTGATGACACAAAATATATGGTCTTGAGAGTAAATTAACTACAACTATAGATAAAAGAAAGTTAAGAAACTGAGAACATCATATAAGAATCATAAAGTAGATTTTTTGGTTGGCTTCATCAAACTCTATATCGAGAATAGATGTGCATCTGTATCTCGGTTAAAAGTTGAACTATAGTATCCTCCGTTGGATAAATTGTTGAAATCCCTCATCTAATACTCTGAAACTCTTCAAGTGATGCCTTGGACTCCTCGTCTTTAGATAATTCTTCAAAAGAGAATACATAGTATTTAAAGACAACAACTATACTCTAATTTGTAACCGACTAATGCTAATATTCATTGCAAACGAAGACGGATAGTTCAATTTGATTTATTATTGTTATTATTATATGCTTCATGGATGAGCTTATCAAGTGTTATACTAACTTTTAACCCAATCACGAAACATTAAATAAACCAACAATTGCATTGATTTAATTTATGATCTGACGATTTATATTGAATGCGTTTATTGTATACCTATATAGTTAAACGTGATTATGACTTAAATATATCGATGCAGTTAAAATTCCTTAGATCTCTAAAGTTCAAATTATTACATTATTTTATTCGGTTATAAGACATGAATAAATGAACCAATTTGTGATCTCTTGGTTATACTTTTAGTCGAAATTATTGTTGTGATCTCAACATTTATGACCACAATTTATTACATAGAACTCAAATACTATAATAGTTGAGATTGAGATCATTGCTATCATATATATAAGCATATGGAATCAACATTTATGATCACAATTTATTACATGGAACCCAAAAATTATAGGATAGTAGATTTATTACATAGAACTCAAATACTATATTAATTGAGATTAAGATCATTGCTATCATATATAAGCATATGGAATCAACATTTATGATCATAATCTATTACATGGAATTCAAAAATTATAGGATAGTAGATTACGGAGTATATGTTATCCCAATTCCTCTGTAAAGACTTTTTTATGTTGGATAGTAATTAGTAGTAAACATCGTTTAACTATTGTAAGATATATGATATTTTGATCTACTGATCTTTTTAATAATATTTTGTAAAGGTGAATATGATTCTTGACACATAAGCATTAACATAGATGGTAAGATATGACAATATAATATAATTAATAGTCAAAGAGATGGATAATGACTCCGGATAGATGATCTTTAACTTTTTTACTATTTTATTAACTAAGTAATAGATATAATAATTTTATAGTAATTGAGGGTTTTGCAATTTAGTAGAATGCTTTTAAAAATATAAATGATAAATGATTCATTGAAAAAATAAAATAGGGTTTTGCTCAACCGAATATTTTGCCATATTTAAATCCCTTCATTGTATGTAATTTTGAGAGGGGTAGGGGGTGTCACCTCCTCAAGAATTTTCAAATCATTTAATAAGGTAAATTTTAAAAGTATTTATAATATTTTATAGGTTTTGCCCTCAAAAATGAAGAAATAATTAAAAAAAAAGTGCCCCTTAAAAATATAAATTTTAGCTCTGCCCCTAGTTGCATGGACTGGATGAGTGAAGTTATTTATTTATTAATAATAATATTAATTAGTTATTATATGTTATCCCAATTTATGTTGGATAGTAGTAGTAAACATCTTTTAACTATTGTAAGATATGATATTTTGATCTATTTTTAATCTTTTTAGTAAGTTATTATTATTTTAATAATATTAATTAGTCATTATATGTTATCCCAATTTATGTTGGATAGTAGTAGTAAACATCTTTTAACTATTGTAAGATATGATATTTTGATCTATTTTAATCTTTTTAGTAATAATAATTTGTAAAGGTAAATATGATTCTTGACAAATGAGCGTTAACATAGATGGGTAGGTATGACAATGGTTAATTACCGTAAGATGTAATTATTTTTTATTTGACATTTATAGTATGAAAAACGTATTCGGAGTTCCATTGTATAAATTTAACTTTAATTTGTTCCCAACGGGAGTGTCACCTCGTCACTTTCCTGTCAGTTTAGTGATACCATTGGCACCAACCCATCACTTTCCCTCGTCACTTATCCGGCGCTTTGTCGTTTTTTTTTTTTTTTTTTTTTTTTTTTTTTTTTTTGCTTTTCCTTGTGTGTGTGTGTATAATTAAAGATAAATTGGTAAATGTGGGCCCAAAATTTAAAGTCACAGAACTGATGGCAGAGGTTCGTCAGTTTCAGTCAGTTTTGTAAAAAACTTATGTGGCGCATACATGGTGCAAACGTGACACGTCAGTTTCTGTCAGTTTGTATCACTGTTGGGAATGGTCTTAATGACATGAAAACTTGTAATGATATCACGTTATACATCATACAACTGACACATATGTAAAAGTGTCAAAAGTTGCATAAATTAGCCTTGAATAACAAATTTACCACAGACAATGAAAGTCTGAATACCTTATTACATGAATATTAAACGTACATATTAGATTAATTAAGCCTATGACAATATAATCCTGAATCGGAACATGATTATCCACATGATGTGGACCAAGAGCCAGATAACGGTTATCATTAAGATTAACACTTAGGCTGACCAAATTCAACTTCGTATGACCGTCAACTCTTCCAAACGAAAATTCTGAATTAAGGCCATGGTTGTGGGCAGTTTCAACATTTAGGTTCCCTGAGACACCAAGAAGATCAATAAAGGGTATCATTAGAAACAATACATACATATATATACATATGAATAACGCAAAATAAAAATTCGAAACACTAACAATAATCGCTAGTTTGACCCATCCATTCCGCATTTGGAGCCTGAATGGCTAAAGGTTCAGGAGTAGGTAAACGTTCAACAATTGCCAAAGATTCCTATCACAAAATTATAAACAAAATTTTTAACATAACGATAAGAGCATAATATCATAAAAGAAGAAACTTCCTATAATTCTAGTTTCAAAATAACTAAATTTACGATCAAAATGTATACAAGAAAAAAAGGGCCATGCAACTATAATCATGTATGTAGAACATGCATACCTTATTTTAAAAAAAATATATATATAAAAAAAAGAGATAATAAAAACAATAGGGTTAGTAAATAAAGAAGAAGACAACACACCTGAGAAAATGCTTTGAACGAATTCATGATGGTCCAATGTCACAAATATGGAGATTCATCCTATAAATATAAGTAAATAATTAAATATAAATAAAGAGTCACAAGTCTACCTACAAGCCTAGAGCTATAGAAAAACGATAAGTGTCCACATAGCTAAGACACATGTCAAAACATGATAAACTACCATGATTAGGATAAATATATAAATAATAATAATAATAAATCTAACAAATGAAGTGAGGGTATGTCGTTTAGCTATAGTAAAATAAATAATAAATCATAACTTGGGAACAGTAGTAAAATTCATATGCTATACAAATAATACACATATGAATTGGGGACTTAATAGTATATCCATATGAATAAATTAAAACCTTATAATAAAGACACTAATATTATATAAATAAAATATAAACATGGATGATGTCATCAAATGGAATCTTCAGATACATGAATAAGTTCAATTGAAGAATATTGATACATCCCTTTTAGATCGACACATACAACGAATCAGGAAAAAGAAATCTTTTCCTTCCTTATAAATACAACACTTATGAGAAGTGAAAAGGGGCATCTATACATCCTATTTTCTCTGACTCCTTTCAAAATTTCTATATCACATATTTAGGATACATAAATAATGGTGAAATCTTATTGGATATTTCCCCTGTTAGTACAAAGCTCGGCTCTAGTATGAGATATGTGGCGTAAAACTATATACTAGATATATGTTATCAAATTGGGAATCGCCACCCGAGAAATTATTCTTCTTTTATATTTGTCTTCACCTTATTATTTCATTATACTATTACAACTCCCAACGGGAGTGTCACTTGCTCGTCATTTTCCTGTCAGTTTAGTGACACCATTGGCACCAACCCATCACTTTCCCTCGTCACTTATCCGACGCTTTGTCATTTTTTTTTTGGCTTTTCCTTGTGTGTGTGTGTGTATAATTAAAGATAAATTGGTAAATGTGGGCCCAAAGTTTAAAGTCACAGAATCACTGATGGCAGAGGTTCGTCAGTTTCAGTCAGTTTTGTAAAAAAATTATGTGGCGCATACATGGCGTAGACGTGGCACGTCGGTTTCTGTCAGTTTCTATCACTGTTTGGGAATGGTCTTAATGACATGATTACTTGTAATGATATCACGTTATACATCATACAACTGACACATATGTAAAAGTGTCAAAAGTTGCATAAATTAACCTTGAATAACAAATTTACCACACACAATGAAAGTCTGAATACCTTATTATATGAATATTAAACGTACATATTAGATTAATTAAGCCTATGACAATATAATATTCAAAGAGATGGATAATGACTTAACATAGATGATCTTTTAACTATTTTACTATTTTATCAACTAAGTCATAGTTATAATAATACTAATTCAATGACCCGTGATTACACGGGTTTTATTTAGATTAAATTTGTAAAATCAATATATGAATATATACATATTAACAACTATTATATTAGTTGTACCTTATTTTTTGATGAACATAACAATTGGTGTCTAATGTTGAACTGTTGTTGTTATCTTTTGAATTTGTTACTACCAATGTGAAACAGTTTAGCATATATAAAATCCACATTAATTTGTTATGATAGTAATGTAGTTGAATACAAATGACAACGATGGTTAATGTAAGGAAAAAAAAACTACACAATGAACATTTGTTACATACGATGATAGAGAAGAAATGGCAACGTCTTTAATTTTTGATATGGGTAAGTTTTCAAGTACCTTAATAGTTCCTCTGGCTTCTTCATTCAGAAATTCTAGTTTGATTTCCCAAATGCTTTCCATCTCCGCTTTTTTGTTAATCTTCATTTTTACTTCAGCTATTACTTTTTCATAACTTCAGTTATGTATCTTTTGTTACTTCGAAATAGTTTGATGTGGAAGCTACTCAGCTTGTTGAGAGTTTTTGAAATGTAACGTTGGACAAATTGGTAAGACATAGTTAAACTATAGTTTTTTGAAATATATTAATAACTTCAATTAGTTAAATTTTGTATTATTACATTTTGCATACAATTTAGGGCCTGTTTCTTTTTGGATTAATGGGATTAATTGAGGGAAGGGATTATTCGGTCAGAACATTTGTGTGTTTATTTATGCATTAATCAATGAGCCCAACTATATAATGGGATTTCTGACTCACCCCTAAAACCTATGTTGTCCAGATACAACCATCTCTTTCACAATACTACCCTTATTTCTTTACACGTATTTTCCCTCCTTTTTTCTTTCTTTCTTCTTCCCCCTTAACAAAACCAGTTCAAGAAAATAACCCATGTCTCTTTATGCTCATTGTCAAGACCGATAACCACGTCACCAACAATGTTCTTAGGTCGCCGATCTCGTAAGCTACCATCACCTGCTGTCGCCGGTGACATTCTTAAAGGGCGGATTTCAAAAACAACCACCACCACCACCGCTCGACATTCGAAAACTGCAGATCTCGAAAGCTACCACAACTTCCTTAATGGCCGTCACATGCTCGTCCACTGGAATACGATTATGCTATCATATCTTTCAATTACGAAACAAAAACCGAGGAACTCGACACCTTTTTTTAAATCATCGTGAAAATCAATCACGAAATCAAGGACTTGAAAAATGACTTTAGTTACATAATTGATGAATCTACGAGGATTTGTCGAAAAGGTTGAGAGAACAGGGAATTTTTTATAGAATTGATGTGTGATTATTTGGTTGTAACTTGTAACACATGATGATGATGATGGGTATTTTGGACCTGGTGGCGGTGTCTAATGTTAAGACAGACAAATCACCACAGCCTCTTTGTTAATTGTTTGATTTGTCAAAGAGCTATAGTTACTATCATCAACCGTACATTTCTATCCAATAACATTTTCTATTCAAAAAAAGTAAAGAAACAACAAATATATAAATCAGGGGTAAATTTGTCATTTTCATCATTCAGACAGTTTATTCAACATAAAAAGTAAACAACATTAATCATTCACTGATTTCTGCATACAGTTATTCCATACCCATATTGTCATCTATATCCATAACATGACTTATTGAAAAAAAAAAGTAAAAAACCCCTTAGTAATGTATTGAAAGTTTCCACACAGTATTATGTAATAGATGGGTTTATTCATATACATGAACAAATCCATACAAACCATAGATAGATGTCAAGGGCAGATTTGAAACTTGGATAATAGGTCAAATAGAGCTAAAACTCCAAACAAACTGGATAATAATTCTATCGAAAAACCTACATAAATTGACCACTAATTCTTTCATGATTACGGAGCATCAATATCCTCTTGATTCTGGCCTGAATAGATTGACCAAAATTTTATTTCATACCTTGATCAACTTTGTCGCATCACTTTCTGTTCTAAAAGGGATCAAAGGACTCCATACCATCACAAAAATTAATCATTCAAACTGGGGTTTCAAATTTAGACATAGGATCTAAGGACTTCATATCCACCAAATTCATCACACATAAAGATATTGTTTCTACCATATAGTAACAAATAATGACAATAAATAACAAATAATTATCATTTTAGTTCATGAGAGGAGATTATTTTAGTTCATGAGAATGCACAAAAATGGCAACTTCAAGCAAATTTCAAGATGGCTCAGCAATATATTTTTAAGGAAATCGGATCTTCAATGAACAAAAGCAAACCATGGCATAAATCAAGAGTTGTTATTGCTGTTAATAGGCTCTGATTATTCACCATTAGACTTATTGTTTATTTTTCACTAAAAAATATTTCATAGTATGCATATAATTCAAAAAAATCACCACTATATTTTCATTAATTTATTTATAAATATTCTTGAACCTCAATTGATACCTACCTAATCGCCATTGCATATCAATGAACAAAGATAAGTATCAAAATACCTTTAAACATGTATATTTAATAGCTCTATCCACATTTAGCTCTTGTGAAATTCAAACGGAAACATCGACTTATTAAACATGCCTCAAAGTTTCAAAATTGTTCTTATGCTTATCAAGAAACTCTTTTCAACCCACCACTTGCAGTCCATTGAGGTTTATCTTGAAAAAATAGGATCTCACAACTCTGCTATAAACATCAGAGTTTAAAGCCAAATAATCAAACTTCGTATTCAAGTCATCAATCAAAGCAGAAACTTTATTTTAATTTAACGCTAGTTAAATCTTAATCTAATTAACTTTTTTATATTACACATTAAGTTGGAGAACAATAAATCACAACAACTTACTCCTTCTTGGTTGCTGCAGCATCATTGAATCACCAAACTTTATGCCAAATGAAGATATCAGATTCTAAGTCGATAAAGAGAAAAAATTAGAGAATACATACATCTCATTGGCAGGAGTTTTACCCCCATGATATACGAACAGTACAGCTTGCCGATCACGGTACCACACATGTTCTGAATTGCATCCGCAATGCTACTTCTATAAAAGGAAATGCTAAGAAATATATTATATCCTTTAAAAGTGAGGACAAACATATATAACAATTTTTACAAATCTTATACATCTAAAATATCCAAAACAAAAGTGGGTCAAACAGAAACCAAACCATGTGACTTTTATTCTCTCGAACATTTCATCAAACACCTCCCATGCACTTGTATAATGAACCATTTAAATGTCACATCTCCCATGCACTTGGTTCATTGTCAGTTCTGAAACTGATTATAGGAACATGCTTCAACCAAAAGAGGCAAACCCCTTCATACAAAAATCAAATCTTCAACATTAATCACAATATATATGAACAAAATCACCAAAAATGCATAAAGCTATCATTACTAAATACTGCAAATATATCGTTTTACCATTCGAAACTATGGAAAAACGTGCCCATTTGAGTATTTGACACATATGTAAGTACATAATGGAGAATTTTCATGGATTCGTTGCGGCTCACTATCGACAGTCGTTTAAAAATCAATATTAAGTATCGTAATGAGAGAAGAAACATACATTGTATGATGTCATTAAGCCACATAATGATTCAAGCTGCATAACATACAACTTCAACAACTCAATCGGTTGTTGGTTCTCCTTCATTTTCTGCAGCTTCCTGAATCTTTCTTGCAGGAGAGCAATAGAGGATATACCACTGCTACTGCCATTTGCTGCCATCGAGTTACTGCCTTGCCTTCCCATAGAATGAAGAGCCATTACTAATCTTTTCTCTGGGTATTAATAGCCTTAACCCTATACATCATTTGGTTATGTGTCTCTCCTATATATTACTATTAAACAACACATATAACAAATAGGATGTCTATATTTAATGGTATTTTTAAGAGCGAGTCTCCCTTCTTCATATATTAGTACCATATACACATATTAGCAAAGACACACACCATTAAATATTAGTAGTTTACAATTAGATAAATCAATCATTTTAGTCATATTCTTTAGCACTTTGGCCTTATTCCAAATGTAAATAAAATAAAAAGGTATCAAAAAAACTAACCTGGCCGTTTTTATTTTGTGATCATCTTGTTCCCAAACCTTGATTTTAAAGTATGCAACGATTTGTTAGTAAACAAATAATAACATAGATCCCAGCACAAATCCACCAGTTTAATTCATGCTTTCATCCATTCTAAGCTCCTAATCTGCACCCTCGAGTGGATTGATCATTGATGTTTCTAAATCAGTGCCACACAGTGATGAAAAGAAAGGACGAATGATTGAAGACCGAGCATGAAACGATTTGGATTTATTGATCGTCATCTGATTCCAGGTCGGATAGATCCGCGTGCTTTACCTGTGAGAAAAATGATCTGTCTTGAAGGAAGGTGAACTAAAACCCTGGGATTAAAACCACACCATAAGCCTTACAAAACCCAAATAAAACCCTAATACAAATCATTAAGAAGGAAAAAAATGAATTTGAAGATGTAAATTGAAATTGTTATCAATAAGGAAAATCCGGGAGATGAAAGCATAACTACTTGAGAAAGACCTATGATCAGCAATGATAAATCTCAAATGTATGTGTTTTGTGTGGGTTTTGTTTACTTATGTTGCAACATCAATGGAGGTGGAGGTGAATCAATGGAGGTGAAGAGCATTCATATAATGAAAGATGAAGACGACCATGGAGATGATTACTCCGTAATCAAGAGGAGAAATTTAACATTTGAAATCATGGAACCAATGAAAGAGAAGTGGGAGCGCTATTGATCCATTAAAAAAGAAGCGTATGAAGTAAGCTTTAAAGACTCAAGAGAAATATTGATACGACCTATTCGACATGGTCAATCTCCCAAGAAATTAAGAGAAGGGAAACAAAACGTTGGAGCAATTTTCTGATGTATTTCCAAAAACCAAAGTACACTTTAAATACTAAAAAGAAGAACAAATCCACTATCCTAGACTTTAGGATAACTACTTCTAAACATGGATTAAAAACAGGAAACATGATATCTAATGCAGTTGTGGTATAGTCCACTTGTCGCACCCCCAAATTCGGGTTGCGAAAGTGAATCGGGTCGGGGCGCGACTAATCAATAAACAAAAGCACATAAGATAAAGTGAATGACTCTATATGCATCGTTTAAACCATTACATTGGTGATATAAAAGTTTTACAAGGTTATACTGTTTACAAAAGCTCGCAAGCTAAATGTAAGAGATTCTAAGGCATATCTATTTGTACAAAATGTAGAAATGCATGTGAATCTCTTGATATCTGAATGCGACTCGAGCTAGCTAATCCTGAGCAGTCTTACTACTGCTTTGTACCTGAGAATACATGCTAAAAGGTCAGCTAAAAGCTGGTGAGCTCACAGATTTGTATAATGATGAAATATGAGTTATGAATCACAAGATATAAGTATGATGACTTGCAATTAAGCAAATAAAATAGTGATTGTATATTACTGTCATGAGGCTATAGTTTGAGCTTAACTGAGGGTGTTAGGATCCACCTTTAAGGACTTGAGCGAGGTTGCCTCCTGCATGTGCCTAATCTACACACGTATGAACAAATGATAATGCATCCGTTCGATCGCAGTCGTGGTAGCGCGACTACCCCGGATGGGGATTGTCAATCCCATATGGTACCATACACTAACATTCACGCTATAGCAATACTAACAAACTATGTAGTGGAGGGCTTCATGATTAGGTAAAACAAACTTATGCAGTCAATATATCGATGTTTTGTACTTGTGTTCACATGTAAAAGTTAAACGGAGCATGTATTCCCACCCTTGGGTTGAAAACATTAAAATGAGGGGCTATGAGACTCACCTGAGTCTGATGCGTTTGCAATAGCAAATAATGATGGTGTACAAGTAATGCTGTCGTCTCAATGATCGTAACCTGCCGGGCGTCCTAAAACGCGCAAGGTTAGGGATATAAGTAGGTATCTCTAAAGATCACCTATGCTAGTTGTTCATCCAACTAGTTATGTCCAAATACATTGGTTGTTTGATTGATTAGTTTGAGTTTTGAAAATATATACGGTCCGTTGGTGAGTTTCATAATAATGATTATCAAAAACATTATTATTATGTTTGTCTCATTGTATACTTACAAAAGTATATGTGTCATATGTTTCCGAGTTATTCCAAATATTGTATTAAAGTTAAATCAAGTATATTGTGATATTGTCTTGTTTGAAAAGTCGGTTACTATTTATGAGACAATAAGGATTGTCGGGATTTACTATTCATGAGACAATAGCGATCACTATTCATGAGATAATAAGGATTGTCGGGAATTACTATTCATGAGACAATAGCGATTACTATTCATGAGACAATAGCGATTATCGGGAATCACTCTTCATGAGACAATAGCAAGTTACTATTTATGAGACAATAGCGATTATCGAGAATCACTATTCATGAGACAATGGCAAGTTACTATTCATGAGACAATAGCGTTTATGAGACGGTTTTCAAGTATGAAAGTATTAGTTATTGCGACAATGATATTACGACAAACGAGTTTTATACAACAATAGTTATTACGACAATGTGGTTTCATGCGACAATCGAGAAAATACTCAATTATTCGATAATCAATTCCGACAATAAGGTATGCGACAATGGGATATTATCGGACACTGTTCATGCGACAATGAGGTATTGTCGGACACTGTTCATGCGACAATGAGGTATTGTCGGACATTGTTCATGCGACAATGAGGTATTGTCGTAGGTGGGATTTCCGTTTTCGTTTAAGTGTTCGTTTTTGTTGACTTGGTCAAACGTGTTCGGTTCGACCCAAAACTTTTAGAGAAGTCTTAAAATGGTTACGGGAGTTTATAAAAATTATTGGTTCATGTCGAGGTTAACCTGAAGTGTCGGTCCTATGAAAATACCAAAACAACCCTTAGTATTCATTTTTCCAGATTTTGAACTCGATAAACCTCTCGATTTGGACCATTTCTAATCCGAATTATACCTAAGAAAAATTCACACATGTCCTCATATATGTCTAGTTCATTTATGAACTTTATGGTATTTTTATATGTTCATTTACTATTTTTAACAAAAATAAATACGAAGAGTGGTCGGTTTTGGTCCGAAAGTAAGTTCAGTCCAAAGATTGAGATCTACCCAAAAATACGTGAATTTATGGAAGAGGCTAAAGAAGCAATTTTTGTATAGCACATCCATACGGAGATTTCAGTATAAGATTCATGTGTTGATTCATCCTAGAACTCAAGTTATGGCTCCGAGAAGACTGACCAGTTTTCTGTTGACCGAGACATATTCGATACGTCGTCGGAGAAAATTATTTTCGTGTACCAAACGGAGTTGTATTATTATGAAACAATTTTTGTTAGAAACCTTACTTCTTGTACTTCATTTTAGGATTAAGAAACTTCCATTTCATGTTGTAATGATTTTTCTAAAAATCGTGGAAGTAGGAGAACAGATTCATAAATATGTATATACACTTCATAAAAACGTGTTTTAGCCTATGATTTGGACATGATATAGTCATATGAGCTACTAGACATGTTAATATATGTAAATCATGAAAATATAGAGAGAGAAGTTAGGGTTTTACCAAGAAATAAGATGATCTAGAGTGAGAGTTTGGAGAAACGACACTTGCTCCTCTTCTAGCTTCCTTTCCTTGTGTTTACTCCAAGTAAAAGATGGTTGATGATGGTGATAAGGTGGTGGTGGTTTGTGCCGTGAGGGAGGAGAGGAAGAGAGGAAAATAATGTGTTTCTTTTAGTGAGAAGTTAGAGAGAGGGGGCTAGGGAACAAATGAGGGGATTAAGGGATGGCTTGGTGGGTTATGGTCAACAAACAAGATCCCTAAATTGGGGATCTTGTTTGGCCGGTTTGTGGTCAAGGAGAGGGGCAAGGTTTGACCAAATCTTGTCCCTAAACTTGGTATTTACTCCGTGTTTGATTACCCGATCGTTCAAACGTATAATTAGACGTTTAACGTTATACGTATGTATTTTAAATAACGATTAAAATTTCGATATTTTTAACTTGAAGTAATACTTATTATTACTTAGAAACATTTATAAAAATGTTATTGTGATGTGTCGGTAGTGGTTCGCGGAGTCGTGTTACAATTAATAAATCACGTGACGTTTAAATTAAACGTTTTTGTTATCGGTTTGAAATACGATACTTCAAATAAATACTTACCATCCAAAATGATATATTTTAATTTATAAAATATATTTTGACGTTTATTTGATTGTCGGGCGTGTTTTGCGCGTTTTTGATCGTTTCTGAGCATTATATACGATACGAAATGCTTATGAAATATTATCGCAATAATATTTGGAAATAAGTATGTTTATCAAATAATTTCATATTATTTAATAAATTGAGTTCACCAACGTCCGTATTAATGTATCGGGATCTGCCCGATATGAAAATGCACGATTGAACATAATCGCGTACGTGTATATATATCCCAATATATATATATATATATATATATATATATATATATTGATACATACAATTAGCCTAATCTAGCACTAATTACATGTATTTGCAAATGATTAGGAACTAATAACTAGCCCTAATTTGTCGGGTGTCACATTCTCCCCTTGTTAAGAGAATTTCGTCCTGAAATTTAGCTCTAAGTCGTGGATGGAGTGGAGTCCGTGAATAGCTGTGGGTACTTGAGTCGCATTTAGTCTTCCCGTTCCCAAGTGAATTCCGGACCACACCGCGAATTCCATCGGACTTTAACGATGGGAATACGACTTTGTTTCAATTGTTTGACCTCACGGTCCATGATTTCCACTGGTGTCTCGACAAAATGGAGTTTATCATCGATATGAATTTCGTCGAGAGGAATGATAAGTATCTCATCAGACAGACATTTCTTCAGGTTAGAAATGTGAAATATGGGATGCACGCTGCTGAGCTCGGGTGGCAGCTGCAAACGATATGCCACTGGACCAATCCTTTCAAGGATCTCAAAAGGTCCAATGTATATGATGTTCAATTTCCGGCGTTTACCCAAACGGATGACGCCTTTCCAAGGCAAGACTTTCAGGAGTACTGGATCCCCAACCTGGAACTCGAGATGTTTGCGTCTCACGTCAGCATAACTTTTCTGACGATCACGTGCGGCTTTGAGTCTGTTTTGGATTCCAATGATTTTCTCTGTTGTTTCGTGTATGATTTCAGGACCAGTGAGTTGGCTGTCTCCCACTTCGGTTCAACAGACAGGTGATCGGCACTTACGACCGTACAGTGCCTCGAATGGTGCAGCCTTAATGCTGGTATGATAGCTGTTGTTGTACGAAAATTCGCACAAGGGTAGATGGTTTTCCCAGTTTTTACTGAAGTCAACTACGCAAGCTCGTAGCATGTCTTCCAGTGTTTGAATAGTTCGTTCGCTTTGGCCGTCAGTTTATGGATGGTATGCAGTACTCATGTCCAGACGAGTACCCAAAGATTTATGTAGTGACTGCCAAAAGCGGGATGTGAAGCGACTATCTCTGTCGGAGATGATCGAGATGGGAACGCCGTGTTGGGATACAATTTCCTTCAGATAAATTCGCGTGAGGCGTTCCATTTTATCGGTTTCTTTGATGGCTAGGAAATGAGCAGATTTAGTAAGACGATCGACGATCACCCAAATGGTATCGCAACCGCTTGATTTTTTAGGAGTTTGGTGATGAAATCCATGGAGATTTGCTCCAATTTCCATTGAGGGATTTTCGGTTATTGTAGCAAGCCGGAAGGTTTCTGATACTTGGCCTTGACCTTAGAAGAGGTTAAGCATTTACTGTAACACCCTCAAATTTCGGGTTGCGGAAGCGGTCGGGTCGGGTGTTACCAAATTAAATATCACAAGCACAAAGGTATATAAAGAACGACTCTAAATGAGACATTTAAAAATAGTTATACATTCCCAAAATAAAAGTGCATACAAGTTGCGAGTTCGCCAAAATAATTTCAATACATAATTTGTAATACAAAAGTTATGCAGAGAAATCCAATTGTGAAAACATGCGACTCGAGCTAGTTTATCTTGTAGCAATCCTAATCCTGCTGGGCACCTGAGAACACATGCTAAAATGAGTCAGCTATAAAGCTGGTGAGTTCATAGGATTGTTAGTGGATACATAAAGTATAAACCTTTTATGTTTTTAAAAGTAATTCAAAATCTACGATTTTGATATGTATTGTATTAAAGTTGTAACACCAATGTGTATACATCCTACAAGGTATCTCATACCTAAATCGGTTTAGTTGTGCACCTAAGTACATAATGAAATGTGGCAATCCATGCCTAGATACCTATCAGGTAATAGTGAGTCCATAAACGTGAGGCAGTACATGCCTAATAGCTATAGAGTAATGGTATGACCACGTCATATGATAACAAATAATTGTAGTTACACAGAACTATGATTGAGTATATATAGTGCGTTGCATCCAACAACAATTGATTGTAGACCCGCAGATCTATGGTTGATTGTTTAGTGTGTCCGTTTGACCAGTTAGTGTTAGCTAACCCGGACTTATTGCAAATAATTGTAGTTCCGTAGAACTATGATTGAAAATGTTTTGTGTTCCGTAGAGCTATAGTTGAAAATGTTTAGTGTGTCCGTTTGACCAGTTAGCATAAGCTAACCCGGACATGATTGAAAATGGTTTGTGTGTCCGTTTAACCAGTTAGTATAAACTAACCCGGACATGATTGAGTTAACGGCCTCGCGTGGAAACTCCACCGACCCGTTAACTTGTTGCGGATCACGAGCATAAGCTCGCCCATCCGTGATTGTGTGTGGATCACGAGCATAAGCTCGCCCATCCATTGATTTGTATCGCTTTACCGCGATATCGTACTTGTGCCCACTGCAATACCGTGGCATCATTGTGTGCCCAACTGGCATCGACCGAAATGCTCGCAAGCAAAGTATGTAATTGATCCGTCAGTACTACGATATGCCCGACTTGAGTAATTGAGCCAGCAGTACTACAACATGCCTGACTTGTGTGATTGTATTCGTATGCGTGTATGTATACCTATATACATAACTAAATTGTAGATAGCACCAAGTGCTCGAGATGAAGTACAAGCATGTATGTATATATATATATACATACATATATAAGTCGAGTTAACAAATACCTCAGATAGAGTACCATGTAGCACCTGAAATTGATTTATTGTAGCTAAGTATGTATATACAGTACTTAACTATTTTGTTGTGTTGCAATAAGCCTAGGTATGATTAATCATCACCTAGTTGTTTTGGTATTAGTATATGAAATCCATACTAACGTATATTTCTAAGGTATACTCCTAGCCTCATCCTAGCAAGTATATTGAGATCCTCGGTTGTTGTTTACTTGAGTTCAATTCCAATTTAAAAGTCCTGGAATATATATGAGCAGTTTTAGTTCCTAAAAGGAAAACTAATCCTGTAAAAATCTAGTTGTTGTCCAATGTGGGTAGAACTAACTAGTTCTAATGTATTCCATGATATTGTCTCACGACAATATGACCAAAGTATAATTATAACCTAACTAGGTTAAGTAGTGGTTTTGTTCAATAGTATTATTATGGGTGTAATTTTTAAGTATTACACATTTATATTACATAACAGTAATATGATTAAGTGTGAATTATAAAGGTTTATTATTATAATTCGAAAACAATAATTGAGCATGCATCTCAACCCGAAAACAGTAAAATAGTTGAAAGAGTAGGGCTATGAAAGTCACCTGAGGAGTTAGCGATCCTACGATGCGCGTGTCCTCCGATGGGTAACCTCCTAGTGTCCTAAACACGTGAGGTTATATGAGTATCAGACAAATCAGTTTGTCTTAGTGAGTTGTGTAAGTATTCATTTGTCGTTCAGATTTGGAAACCGTGTACGGGGGTTCGGGGGCAGCGCCCCTGGTAGCGGGGTCCAAGGGGTGGCAACCCCTGGCGGGGTCCATGTTGGGATCTGAGCAGAATTGATCAAGTGTTGAAGACTTGCCACTGTTAGAAGGAATGAAGACTAACCACTGCTAGTATATTTGTAGCAGCAGTGCCACTGTCAATGTAATAACACTTAGTGTCTGTAATGGGAACTTACTACCACTGTTGGTGTAAAGTAAGTTACTCCCACTGTTAGTGTTATTTTGAGTCGGTTAAGTTTGTTAGAGATTATTATGGAATAGATATACATTCCATAGAAGTGTAGATTGTATAGGACTCTATGTATTATAAATAGAGATCCTGTAACCTAGTTTAGATAGACAATATCATAGGTTACGATTAGCTTCAAGGTAAAAACCCTAATACAGCCGTGTATTCGTATTATTATTATCGTAATAATATTGAAGCTTTTGGTGATAATTATTTGTGCATGTTATTCAATCTTCTTGATAGTTGTTAATAGTTATTCCGCAACTAATTAACAATTCAATTCAAAGCAACATAATAAAGATCGTTAAGGGATTCACAAGTGGTATCAGAGCAAGTTTTGCTTTGATATTCAAGAAGCTTGAAGATTTAAGTTTTATAAGAAGATAACAGCAATGGCCACAGAGTTAAACGAAGGGGTTCAGGCAACAAAGATTCCAATGCTCAAACCTGATGAGCTTGATCTATGAAAGGTCAGGATCAAACAATATATGCTTCTCACAGATTATCAGATGTGGGAAGTTGTTGTTAATGGTCCTGCTTATAAAGTAGACAATGATGGTGTCAAAGAAAGACCTCCACCAACAACAGAAGCTGAGAGAAAGGTTAGATCAACTGAGTACAAGGCTTTAAGTACTCTACTTCTGTCAATTCCTAATGAATATCAAAGAAGATTCGAAAACTGTGATGATGCTAAAGAATTGATGGAAGCAATACATAAAAGGTTTGGAGGGAATGAGAACACTAAGAAGAATAAAAGATCTATGCTTAAACAACAATTTGAGAACTTTAATTCTGTCAAGTCAGAAAATTTGACTCAAACCTTTGATAGGTTCACTAAACTTGTGGGAGATCTGGAAAACCACAAGGTTAAGATTGATAAGGATGATCTGAACAGAAAGTTCTTAAGGTCATTAGGTGAAGAATAGACCATATACACTGTTGGTCTAAGACAGAGTGCAGATTTAGAAGTTAAATAGTTAGAAGATATCTACAATGACCTAAGAAACTTTGAATCTGAGATAGAAAGCAAGAAGCAGACATCTGGATATAGTCACAATGCAGCCTTTATGTCCATGGGTGGATCAAAGGGTGAATCAAGTCAAAAAAAATCTACCTATTTGTCTGGAGGAGTAGGATCATCTGAGATCAAATCTAATGATCAGGTTCTAGAATATTTCTTTGCTAGTAATATGAACTCTTCACTTACTAATGAAGATCTAGAACAGTTTAATGGAGATGATTTAGAAGAGATGGATATCAAACTATAGATTGCCTTGATAACTCAGAGGGCAAAGAGATTTATGCAGAGAACTGGGAGGAATAACTTTGCATACAAGAGGAATGATGCAAACTGGTTTGATAAGAGCAAAGTTGAGTGTTTCAACTGTCATAAGATGGGACACTTTGCCAGAGAATGCAGGAGTCCCAGGCAAGAGCAGAATGGTAATGGTCAAAGGTCAGGGAGCAGTGGAACTTAATCAAGAAACATACCTGTTCAAGGTGCTTTATCAAATGCTTTGGTCTCAATGGATGGATGCGGATGGGACTGGAGTGATCAAGAAGAACATGTGATGAAGAATCAATGTCTGATGGCCATAGCTGAATCTGACAAAAAGTCAGATGTTCCCTATGAGGTACAAATTAAATTATGTTCTGCTGTATGTGAACAAACTGTTAAACATTATAGGGACCATAATATGAAAGTTTGTGATGAATTAAGGCTGTGGGAAATAAAAAATAAACACACCACTGCAGCTATTGAAAATCTTGAAAAGCAAATCAAAGCACATGAGATTAATGCAACTCAGTTTAAATATGACATTGATTATGCTAAATGGGAAAAAGGTGTGTTGAATGAAAAGGTAGAATTGTTAACTAAGAAACTATCTGAGGTCACATGTGAGAGAGATAGTATTAAGTTATCAGTAGAAAACCTACAATTTGCCCCACAAAATGTACAAAAGTGTATCAACTCTCAAATACATGATAAGCTTAAGACTGGATTGGGATATAATAATGTTCCTCCACCTTATAACAACAACTACTTTCCTTCTAAAACTGATTTAGATTCAAATAAGTTAAAAGAAGGAATGGTAGATGATGTTAAAAGGGTTGATCCAATTAAAAGCATGGAGTGTAATAAAGAGTTTGATAAAGTTGAAATAAGAGAGTGGTGTGAGGAAGATGATCAGAGTGATAGTACATCTGAAAGTTTTGAATCATCTAATTCATCATGTGAAGGTAGCAATAAGGTTACTGGTCTAGTTTCTGAACTAAATGTTGATAAACTAGAAGAGGGTAAAAGGATGTTTCAAGAAAAGGCCAAACAACAGATAGAACAAGTGATCAATACTTATAAGTCTAGAAAGGGTCTAGGATTTGTTAGTAAAACAGTTAAGCAGGAGTCTAAATCTGTGAAAAATTTGAATGATAATTGTATTAACTGTGATTACAAAACAAGACTTTCTTCACCAAAACTTTTTAATAAAACTGCACCAAGAGGCAATCAAAGAAATTGGAACCAAATGGTTTCACAAAGATTGGGGCAGAATTTTCAATTGGTAAAAGAAAAGTCTTGTTATATCTGTGGAAAAACCAATCATCTTCAACATGATTGTTATCACAATCCTAAGAATTTCACCAGGGATGTGAAACCATTATGGACAGCAGCAAACATGATTAATAAAAAAATTTTAAATCAAAAGTTAATCATGTTGCCACTGTCAAGAGGATGAAGAATACGGCTAACAGTGGTACAACTGCAGCCACTGCTACTACTGCTGCAGTGATACCACCAAACAAAGCCAACAGAGGTAAAAAGACTAATACAGTGGGAAGTATTACCACTATTAAGCATGCACCCACTGCTAGTGTTAAAAATTCCAAAAGAATGTTTACACCAAGTATGGCTACCACTGCTAGAGTAATTAACACAAGCCTAAGGGTTACCACTGTTAGGCCAACTCCCACTATTAAGTCTGAAATCAGTTGGATTTGGAAACCAAAGAACACTGTTACATCCAAAGTTTCCAAATCTAACAGTGCATCAAAATCAATTATCTTCTAGAGAGTTGATTTTAATGATGCACATGGGAAACCCAAGACCAAATTGGTTTGGGTTCCCAAGAGAAACTAATTCTCTTTTTGATGTTTGTGCAGGGCAAGCCAAAGAGCTTATGGCATGTTGATAGTGGCTGCTCAAGGCACATGACTGGAGACAAAGGAAAGCTACAGGACTTCAAATCATTTGATGGTGGATATGTAGCATTTGGAAGTAATCCCAAAGGTGGGAAGATTACAGGAAGGAATAGTGCAAAGTGATAAGATAAGTTTTCATGATGTGTATTTTGTGGAACAGTTGAGGTACAATTTGCTAAGTGTGAGTCAAATCACAGATAAAAAGAATCCTTCTATTTTTCTGACACTGAATGCTTTATTCTTTCTGAGAAATTGAGTATTCCTGAGCACATGATTTTAATGAAAATTCCCAGAAAGGATAATGTTTATAAGTGTGACTTAGCAAATATGACACCTCAACCAGAATTAAACTGTCTTATTTCTAAAGCAACTGTTGATGAGTCTGAATTGTGACATAGAAGGATGTGTCATATGAACTACAAAACCATTAACAAACTTGCTAAAAACAAGCTTGTTAGAGGTTTACCTGAAAAGGTGTATTCATGTGATGATCATTGTTTTGCCTGTCAAAAAGGCAAACAACACAAAACTTCTTTTAAGACCAAAATTGTAAATTCTAATCACACACCTCTACACTTATTGCATATGGACTTGTCTGGACCAACCAACATAAGTAGTATGGGTAAGAGATCTTATTGTCTTGTGATCATTGATGACTTCACTAGGTTCACATGGGTTTTCTTTCTTAGAACAAAGGATGAAACAGGAGAAATCCTTAGATCATTCATAACTAAGATGGAAAATCAATTGGATAAAAAGGTTAAGGTCATTAGGAGTGATAATGGAACAGAATTTAAAAATCATGAGATGGATAAGTTATGTGAAGTTAAAGGTATTAAGAGAGAGTTTAGTGCACCTAGAACTCCACAACAAAATGGAGTAGCTGAAAGGAGAAATAGGACACTAATTGAGGCTGCTAGAACTATGCTGTCTGATGCTAAGTTGCCTATGTCTTTCTGGGCAGAAGCTGTTAGCACAGCCTGCTATGTTCAGAATAGGGTATTAGTTGTTAAGCCTCATAACAAGACACCATATGAACTGCTATTTAAGAGAAAACCATTGGTTAGTTTCTTAAAAACTTTTGGGTGTCCTTGTACTCTCTTAAATACCAAAGAACACTTAGGAAAGTTTGAAAGCAAGGCAGATGAAGGTATCTTTGTTGGTTACTCTGTTCGAAGTAAAGCATATAGGGTATTCAATCAAAAGACCAGAGTGATAGAGGAGTCCATGAATATTACCTTTAATGAGAATACTCCAAATCCTATTGGTAAAGGCCCTGAGTCTTTGTTTGATATTGATGCACTTAACACTGCTTTTAGATATACAACTGTAGATTCAAGTGTAGGTACAAGTATAGGCGCTAGTGCAGGTTTAAATGGAGGTACAATTGAAGGTACAATGAATGGAACAGCTGCTGCAGTCACAGGATTACCAGTTGGAAAGAAGACAGATTCTTTGGAATATATTTTATTTCAAATATGGTCTCCTGATCCTCTAGAAGTGTTTGACTCAGCTCCTTCCAAGACATCTCATGGTTCAGATTCAGAAAAGTCTAGTTCACAAGATTCAAATGACAAATCTACACATACTTTTCCGGATGATCCAGATATGCCCCTGTTGTCAGAAAGTGAAGAAGAAGCTGATCCAAAGACAGATGAACAGCTTGAAAGACAACTGAATTTCTCAGGAAGCACAAGGCTTTTAGTGGAATCAATTACAAGAGATGTACAAAGCATCCTGTCGAATTTAGAGGTTAACTTCACTAATTTGGAATCTGAGATACCAGAGTCACCCACATCACATTATCATGTTCATAGGGATCATCCATTAAAAGATCTGATTGGTGACATCAATACTCCAGTTCAAACTAGACAGCAGATTCACATGGATGAAGAGAAACTCCATACCTCTTTATATGTGTGTTTCTTGTCTCAAGTTGAACCAACAAAGGCAGTAGAAGCTCTAAAAGATCCCAGTTGGATTGAAGCAATGCAGGAGGAATTGCTACAGTTTAAGATACAGAATGTGTGGACCTTAGTTGGTCTACCAAAGGGAAAAAGAGCTATTGGCACAAAATGGATCTTTAAGAACAAAAAGGATGAAAGGGGTATTGTAATCAAGAACAAGGAAAGGTTGGTGGCACAGGGGTATACACAGGAAGAAGGTATTGATTATGATGATGTGTTTGCTCCTGTTGCAAGAATAGAAGCAATCAGATTATTCTTGGCATATGCTTCATATCAAGGATTTAAAGTCTATCAAATGGATGTCAAGAGTGCCTTTCTGTATGGGGCAATTGATGATGAAGTTTATGTTTGTCAACCACCTGGATTTGAAGACCCCAAGTATCCAGATAGAGTATGCAGATTGGATAAGGCTCTATATGGCTTGCATCAAGCACCTAGAGCCTGGTATGAAACTTTATCTGTTTACTTATTGGAGAATGGATTTAAAAGAGGTACCATTGACAAAACACTGTTCACCAAGAAGGTTCACAATAATATCTTGTTGGTACAAGTGTATGTTGATGATATCATTTTTGGTTCTACTAATGATACATTGTGCAAGGAGTTTGAGAACTTAATGCATCAGAAGTTCAAGATGAGTTCTATGGGGGAACTTACTTTCTTTTTGGGACTTCAAGTCAAGCAGAGGACTGATGGCATTTTCATCAATCAAAGCAAGTATGTTAAAGACATTCTGGACAGATTTGGTTACACAGATGCTAAAGTAGCTAGCACACCAATGGAGCCACACAAGGAACTACATGCAGATCTTGAGGGGGAGGATGTAGATGTGCATTTATACCGATCTATGATTGGTTCTCTCATGTATCTTACTTCATCTAGACCAGATATCATGTTTGTTATGTGTGTGTGTGCTAGATATCAAGCCAATCCCAAGCAATCACATCTGTATGCAGTAAAAAAGATCTTTAGATATTTAAAGGGTCAACCACAATTGGGCCTTTGGTATCCAAAGAGTTCTTCCTTTGAGCTCAAGGCTTTCACAGATAGTGATTATGGTGGTGAAAATCTGGATAGAAAGTCTACCTCAGGAGGTTGTCAATTTTTGGGAGAGAGATTGATGTCATGGCAGCAAGAAGCAGACCACTGTATCCACTTCCACAGCTGAGGCATAGTATGTTGCTGCATCAAGCTGCTGTGCTCAAGTGCTTTGGATTCAGAATCAAATGCTGGATTATGGTCTGATTTTTCTCAATACTCCTATTTATATTGACAATAATTCTGCAATTAGTATCATTAACAATCCTGTTAAACATTCTAAGACCAAACATATTGAAATTAGATATCACTTTATTAGAGATTGTAATGAAAAGAGATTGATCCAAATCTTTAAACTTCATACTGATAATCAATATGCAGATTTTTTCACCAAAGCTTTTGATGTGGGAAGGTTTACATTTTTGTTTACTAGTATTGGAATGATCAATCTAACTTAACCTATGTTTGGAATTAGAATTGATACTAACAATGGTTTCTTTATAAAGAATAGTGCTTTTTGTTCCAAGTGTTTACCACTATTAGCACTTTTGTGCTTTCAGCTGATACCACTGTTAGAACATTCTAGCCTCTGTCTTTATAAAATTGCCACTGCTTGTACACTTGTATATTATTGCCACTGTTTCTTTGTTTTAGCTAACCACTGTGCAGGTCGCTAGCCACTGTCAGAAGACATTACCACTGCTGGCAACTAACACAGTTTACTTGTTTCGTTTTATTGATGATAAAAAAATAAAAAATAGAAAAAATAAAAATAAAAAAAATTGTTTACTTATAAAGCTAAGTGCTTGGCACTGCTAGTATTAAGTTTTGGTCACCTTGGTTGGTTACCACTGCTAGTATTAGTAGCTGCTGTTAGCTTTATAAGTATTTTCTTGAGCATTTGAAAATTTGTACAAGTGTTTGCCACTGTTAAGGCATTGTTTATATGTTAAGGCATTGTTTATATCTACCCACTGTTAGTTATACTAATCAGTGCCATAGTTAGTTATTTTGTAGCAGCTTGACTCTGTTCTTATAACTAACAGTATATAAATTTTCAACACTTCATTTTTTTTTTCATTACGCTTTCTTCTTTTCCCAAATAACCACTGCGATTAAACTCCAAATCAAACCGTCACTTCTACTACAATCAATTTGACAGTTATGGCTTCTTCTTAACTGATCTTACATTAAGTGTTTATGAAGAACACAATATGATCACTTTTCTGATGAAACCCTCATCGGCGCAAAATTTCACACAAATTGTGGATTTTCTTCGTTCTAGTTATATATTTCATGCGCTTACCATATCTCCAAGGGTTTCAAGGGGTCATTTGACCGAATTCTGGAAGAATGCCAGATTAGAAGTGATTGAGGGAAAAAATCAAGTGGTTTCCACGATTCACGGAACCAAGTTGGTGATATCAGAGGATTCTCTTCGAGAAGTACTTCTTCTTGATGATGATGCAGGTATATCCTCTATTGATGACAAAGATTTGTATACTAATCTTAGATTAATGGGGTATGAGGGTGATTATACACGTTTTACCTTTTTTAAATCACTCTTTAGTCCTCAATGGAAATTTTTAATACATACAATTCTCCACTGCTTGTCATCTAAAAGAACTGCTTTCAACGAATTTGGCACTCAAATTGCCTATGCACTTATGTGTTTGGCTAGGGGTCAAAAATTTAATTTTTCAAAATACATACTTGAAGGCATGATAAGAAATATCACAAAAGGGAAAAAGGATATGTTTATTATGTATCCTAGATTTGTGCAACTTGTTTTAAACAAACAAATCACTGGTTTAGTTGCACAAGAACTTATTATTGGTGTTAGTACTCTTTCTGCTAGAACATTTACAGAGATGAGTAAGAATACCAATAAGAAGTTTTCTGGGAAGGAAACAGCATTGTTTTCTACAATGCTTCCTGCTCCTTCCACCACAGATGTTGTACCACCAACTACATCTGAACCAATTGGTGACAGGCAGTAGTACCAACTGAGTCTGAACACACACCAGTTGGGGGTACCAAAAGAAAACAAGGGAACAAACAACCTACCCACTTACAACCCAAGAAAAAGAAAAGAACACAGGCAAGTGAGGTTCCTGCTGCTCACTTGTCTCAGCCATCAATTTCACCACAGTAAGTGACCCCACAGGAGATGGGTGGTCATTCTGGAAGGGCTGCCACTACTCCTACTAGTCCACTGACAGAGGAGGGCAGTGGTAACATCAATAAGACCCAACCAGAGGCAACTTCTACTGCTGAACCTAAGGGTAATGAAGCAGGTGAAGGTCCCAGTACCAAGACAAAGGGGACTTCTGTTGATCATGCTAGGCATGAGGCAGAAGATGATTTTGTCAATGATTAATCTAGGAGGTCACACTTTGATGATGAGGAGGCTAGTACTTACATTGAATTGATGAATGTACAATTGACAATGGCTGTGGATAAAATTTGGGAGAGATTGATGCAAGAGAAGAAGGTGAATAAAGCTCAAGATGCTAAGTTGGTAGAGCAGGCTGCTAAGATTGTTGAGCAGGAAAAAGAAATTGCTAATCTCAAAGAAAGGCTTGCTGTTATAGAAGCTTTATTGGTGAATGACACTTTCAACAAGGGGGAGAAGAATGCAGAGGATATGTTCAATGATGATGTGTTTATGCATGATAATGAAGATGAGGTTGTAGGTGAAATAGATGGTACATCTAATGCTAACACTGAAGTATTGGAAGATGATATGCAGACTGAGATTGTTGAAAGTGTTATGCAAAAGACTGTGGAGAGGATTGATGGTGAAACAGAAGTGATTATTGATATAGAAGATGGTGAAGAAGTGGTACAACCAGTTGATGATTTGGTGAGTATAGAAACTGAAAAGATGGAAGGTGATGGTGATGATGCAGAGGCAGAGGGGGAGTCAAAGCTAAGATCAGATCCTAAACTTACATATGGTATGAAGAAATCAGTACCATTGTTCAGTATCAAAGCTAAAAAGATGGAAAAGATCAGAAAAGTCAAGTCAAGTAGTCTCACTGCTAAGGTGGCTACCACTGCTAACACTACCTCTGTTCATACAGAATCTACCACTGTTACTACAATTCCACAACCCACTGCTACCACAACTCAACAACCCACTGTTACAACAACTACTACAAACCCACCAACCACCGCTAGAACACCAGAAGTACCTTTTGTCATCAGAGAATCAACTAGATTGGCTAAACCTGAGTCTAAGATTCCAAAGATTGATCCAAAAGACAAAGGCAAGGGTAAATTGGTAGAAAAGCCAAAATCAAAGGTCAAACTGGTACAAAGGAGCATTGAGCATGATCATGAATATGCATTGAGGTTGCAAGCAGAATTGGATGAGCAGGAGAGAGTAAGAACAGAAAAGAAAGCACCTGAGGTACAGAGGTCAGTGTCTACTCAGAGGTCCATTCAAACTCCTACATCTGAAGTTGATGAAGTAGATGTTATGCTTGAAAATGGTCAGATTGTGAAGATGACCAAAGAAGCTAGCAGAGTGTATGCTGAAATGAAAGAAAAGGGGTTGAAAAGAAAAAGAAAGATGATGGTACAACATCTGTGGTGGAAGAAAAGGTTAGAAAAGAAAAAGAAAGATGATGCAGAAATTCATAGAAGATTACAGGAAAGATATGATCTGATTGATGAAGAGCTTTGAGATTGAAGGTTGAAGGAGTTAGGAGATCTTTTGCTAAATTACAGGAGATGGATGATAATGTTTGAGATTTGGATAGGGATGAGGAGATCTTAGAAAAGTTGGTCATAATAAAGCCTGATAGATCAGAAAACATCAATTTGGATGGTGAAGACTACTCTGAAATTATAAAGTGGGAAGCAGTGTTAATAGAGACTGATGCAGTTACTTATGAAATTAGGATTGAAAGGAAAAATGGTGCTGTCAGTTTCCATAAGTCAATGCAAGATATTCTTAAAAGAGTAAACAGGTTTGATGTATATGATATGTATAAGATTTGCTTAGAAAAGGATGTGAAAACTCTTAAAGTTAGTCTTGAAAGGCATGTTTGGGAATGGATACAGATGATGTTTGAGCCTGAGGTATATGGAGAGTTGTTTTTATGTGCTGAAGCAGTAGGCAATTGGAGACATTTTGCTAGGGCAGGTGTGCAGTTTATAGCTCTCAGAAATGGAAGATTTATTTATATGTTGGATGAAAGAGACTATGTTCTTAGTATAGCATTGTTGAAGCAGTTGATTGCAAAGAAATTGCAAGTTGCTGAGAAGACTTCCAAGAGCAAAGATATAGTTTACAGAATAATGAATCAGTACAATAAGAGAGATCAACAAAAATCAAAAGGTTCCAAATCTCCTACAGAAGAATGAAGCTGAATGCAGAAACTTAATGCAATGCAAGATTGATCAAGTTTAGGGGGAGATTGTTGGGATCTGAGCAGAACTGATCAAGTGTTGAAGACTTGCCACTGTTAGAAGGAATGATGACTAGCCACTGCTAGTATATTTGTCTTAGTTCCTAAAAGGAAAACTAATCCTGTAAAAATCTACTTGTTGTCCAATGTGGGTAGAACTAACTAGTTCTAATGTATTCCATGATATTGTCTCGCGACAATATGACCAAAGTATAATTATAACCTAACTAGGTTAAGTAGTGGTTTTGTTCAATAGTATTATTATGGGTGTAATTTCTAAGTTTTACACATTTGTATTACATAACAGTAATATGATTAAGTGTGAATTATAAAGGTTTATTATTATAATTCGAAAACAATAATTGAGCATGCGTCTCACCCCGAAAACAGTAAAACAGTTGAAAGAGTGGGGCTATGAAACTCATCTGAGGAGTTAGCGATCCTACGATGCGCGCGTCGTCCGATGGGTAACCTCCTAGTGTCCTAAACACGTGAGGTTATATGAGTATTAGACAAATCAGTTTGTCTTAGTGAGTTGTGTAAGTATTTATTTGTCGTTCAGGTTTGGAAACCGTGTATGGGGGTCTGGGGGCAGCGCCCCTGGTAGCGGGGTCCAAGGGGTGGCAACCCCTGGCGGGGTCCAAGGGGCAGAGTGCCTGGTTGGGGTTGAGATACCAAGTCAGCTTGGAAAATTTTTATTTCTACTATGTTGCTTTAGTGAAAACGCTCCGAAATTTCATTTCGGAGTAATATTAGGTGGTAAAATTTGAGTTTCGACAGTTAGTGAAAAATGTGTATTTTCTGCTTTAGGCGACACTAGGCAAGTGTCGCTATAGGCGACACTTAAGATTGGCGTTACTTGGGAAGTGACGCTACGGGCGTCACTAAGGGGGCGTCACTAAGGGGGCGTCACTAAAGGCGACACTCAAAGGCGTCACTATTTGCGTCACTAAATGCGACACTAGGTAGCGTCACTAGGATGCGTCACTAATATGCGACACTTACATGTGTCACTTAGGCAAGTGACGCTATACTGCAGGTCTGTGGGCGACACTTGCGACTGTTTGACGGGTTTTCACCCAAAAACGCAATCTAGCCCATTTTTAGGCCGAATCTTGTTGTTATAATGCTAATACATATTATATTAAGTGTTTTTATCAAGAAATAACAAAGAAAAGTGGATGATTTCTTACGATTTGAAGATCGAAGGTTTGAAGATGGTGATGATGAACTTGAGGATGAAGAGGATGAAGATGATGATAAATGCTTGTTGTTGCTCTTGTTCTTGTTGATGATGATGGTGGTGACCGGCGGTGGTGACGGCCGGCGGTGGTGGTGGTTGGTGTAAGTGAAGGGGATGAGGTTGAGAGAGTTTTGGGGTGTGTGTGTGTGTTTTGTGAAATGAAATGAAAGAAAGATGGGAGGTGGAGATGGTTTTATCCATTTCCAGATCCTCACTTTGGGGACTGTGGTCTCCAACCACACTACAGAATATCCGTGTTTTTATACCCGATCTTAATTTAAAATAGTATTTTAAATTCTAAAATTCGTTTATATTAATTTGAAATGTTTTCGAGTTGAAGTATTTTATAAAAATACTATTTTGAAACTAAAATTTAATAGATTGTTTTCGTGCGGTTTTAGATATCTACAATGCATTTTTAATTAAAACGACTTACATTTTTGAACACTTTGTTATAATCGCGTATAAAAGTACAATTATTTGAAGTTTAAATTTGGCGCGAAAATTGACTTTTTGACCAGGTGTTACATTTACCGACATAGGTGGCGATGTCGGCTTTCATGTTAGGCCACCAGTATAGATCTTTGATACCGTGATACATCTTGTCAGATCCAGGATGTATAGAATAGCGAGATTTGTGAGCTTCTTCCATCACCAATTCTCGTAAGTTGCCGAAGTTTGGTAACCATATTCGGTTAGAGAATTGTCGAGTACCATTAGGTTTGATTTTGAACTGTTTGTCCATGCCTCGCAAGGCCTTGTTGGTGATGTTTTCCGGTTTAAGCGCTTCGAGTTGTGCGGTAATGATTTGAATGATAAGGTCGCTGTGAATGGTCATGCTGAGGGCTCGGACTCGAAGAGGTTTTACACGTTCCTTTCGGCTGAGGGCATCGGCAACAACATTTGCCTTGCTAGGATGATAACGGATCTCGCAATCATAATCGATGAGCAACTCGACCCATCGACGTTGCCTCATGTTGAGATCCTTTTGGTCAAAGATATGCTGAAGACTTTTATGATCGGTAAAGAT
This sequence comes from Pseudognaphalium luteoalbum, assembly GCA_963422505.1. Classification (NCBI taxonomy): domain Eukaryota; kingdom Viridiplantae; phylum Streptophyta; class Magnoliopsida; order Asterales; family Asteraceae; genus Pseudognaphalium; species Pseudognaphalium luteoalbum. Next base: position 83,184,138 of record OY730192.1, on the reverse strand, counting down.
TGTACATTTAGTGTCGTACAGATAGTGTCTCCAGATTTGAGTGCGAACACTACGGCCCCCAATTCGAGGTCATGAGTGGTATAATTCTTTTCGTGAACTTTGAGCTATCGGGAGGCGTAGGCAATGACCTTGTCTCGTTGCATCAGCACGCAACCGAGACCTTGATGTGAAGCATCGCAGTATACCACGAAGTCATCGTTGCCTTCGGGTAAGGATAAGATAGGTGCACTGCAAAGCTTTTGTTTAAGAAACTGAAATGCCGACTCTTGTTTATCAGTCCAGTCGAACTTCTTTTCCTTCTGAGTCAGTAAGGTGAGAGGTTGGGCTATTTTGGAGAAGTTCTCAATGAATCGCCAATAGTACCCGGCAAGTCCTAGGAATTGCCGTACTTCGGTCGGCGTTGAGGGTGCTTGCCAGTACTTGATAGCCTCGATTTTAGATGGATCTACATGAATTCCCTGACTGTCAATCACGTGTCCAAGGAATTGAACGGTTTGCATCCAGAATTTACACTTGGAGAATTTGGCGAATAACTCCTCGTTTTTGAGTAGTTCAAGGATGGTTTTCAGATGTTGCGCATGTTCTTGCTCGTTACGCGAGTAAATGAGGATGTCATCGATGAAGACAATGACAAACTTGTCGAGATAAGTTTTGCACACTCGATTCATGAGGTCCATGAATACAGCTGGTGCATTGGTTAGACCAAAGGGCATCACTTGAAATTCGTAGTGTCCATAGCGAGTTCAGAATGCGGTTTTTGGGATATCTTCATCGCGAACTCGTAACTGAGGATAACCTGACCGAAGGTCGATCTTTGAATAGAAACTCGACCCCTGAAGTTAGTCGAACAGGTCATCGATGCGGGGAAACGGATAACGGTTTTTAACGGTTAGTTTGTTCAACTCTCGATAGTCGATACACATTCTGAATGAACCGTCTTTTTTTTCACGAACAAGACCGGAGCTCCCCAAGGTGAAGAACTCGGTCTAATGAAACCCTTATCAAGGAGTTCCTGTAACTGAGTAGATAAATCCTGAAGTTCGGATGGGGCTAAACGATATGGTGCTCGTGCCACCGGCGCCGCACCGGGCACGAGGTCAATAGAAAATTCGACTTGTCGCGGTGGTGGAAGACCAGGTAGGTCTTCGGGAAAGACTTCAGGAAATTCTCGGACAATTGGCACATCCTCGAGTCGCTTCTCCTCCGACTTTTTCTCCACGACATGTGCGAGGATTGCCTGATAACCCTTTTTCAAGTACTTACGGGTTTTCATGCACGATATGATGTTCATCCTTGGCCCACTGGTCTCCCCTTGTATGATCAAAGTTCTACCAGCGGCGAGGGGAATGCGGATGACCTTTTCAAAACAGATGATTTCAGCGCAATGTTTGGACAACCAGTCCATACCAACAATGATGTCGAAACTTCCGATCTCGACCAATGGAAAAGAGTTCGTTGGCGAGGTTTAGAGTGCAATTAGGTATTACACTGTCAGTCTCAATGAGCTTACCGTTAGCTAATTCAACAATGTACTTAACATCTAATGCAACAGGGATGATGTCGAGTAGTGGGTAAAATTCATCACAAATAAAACTCTTATCAGCACCAGTATCAAATTGAACAGAGGCAGTTAGGTTATTGATGAGGAACGTACCCGTGACCACATTTGGGTCTTGACGGGCATCCCCTGAGTTCAGAACAAAAGCTCTACCTTTTGCATTGTTGCCGTTGTTCTTGTTCTTTAGTTTCGGGTAGTCATTCCTGTAGTGCCCCGTGTTGCCGCATTCATAGCAGGCCTTTGATTGATTGGAGTTGTTCTTGTTGTTGGCTTTGGGTGCTCGGCATGCCTTGGAAGAATATCCATACCTCTTGCAGTTGTTGCAAGGAGTACCACAAGGACCCTCATGATGGCGGTTGCACTTGGAACAGTGAGGTTTGTTCCCAGTGTAACCCTTCTTGTCCCCAGACCCAGAAGAGTATGCCTTGACAGTCTCATGCTTTTTGAAGGTTGGTTGGTTGCTGAAGTTTCCAGAAGATTTCCTTTTGTTGTTGGAAGAGGTGGTGGATGCTTCATGGCTGACAATCATCGCCATGAGTTCGTGTGCAAGCCGGATAGCACTTTGGATGGTGGTTGGCTTGGATGAGGCGACATTTCCCTGGATGTTCTCTGGGAGGCCGCGGATGTATTTCTTGATGCGTTTTTCATCCGTGTCTACCAAACCCGGACATAGAAGGGTGAGTTGCTGGAATATTGGTGGTGTAACCAGCGATATCATTGCCTTGAACAGTTAAATGCCAGAATTCTTCCTCCAACCTGTGGAGTTCCTCGGTGGGGCAATATTCGTCCCTTAGCATTTTCTTCAGGTCTGCCCAGGGGAGTTGGTTTGCTACATCAATGCCCACAAAACTGGCATGAGTATTCCACCATGTGAGTGCATCTTCTTGAAAGGTGTAAGCAGCGAATTTGACCTTGCTGTCTTCCGTGCAGTTGCACAAACCGAAGACAGATTCGATCCTTTCGATCCACCTGATTAGACCGATGGCACCTTCCGTGCCCTTGAAATTTAGCGGTTTGCAGCTGAGAAAATCCTTGTAAGAACAAGGCTTGATGACAGGAGTAATTTCTGGAGTATCATTACTCCTCCTGGAGTTTTGTGGTAAATCCCGAGTAGCCAAGGCTTCGGCCACAGCTCGGGAAACGATGACATCAATTTCAGCATCACTGTAACTTTTCTTCTTTGGCGGCATGATTCTTCAAGAGAGAAATAAAAGGTACTTGAGAGGTGTTACCAGAATAATGAGCACGATAGATGTACATATATAAAAGTGGTAATATACAACATCACATGGTAAAATCACGATGTAGAAATAACGGGAGAAATTGTCAATTCATAATACGAAGTTGAATGATTACAGACAATTTCTAGTTAGGAGTTTCAAAAGTCACAGACTTAGAAGTTTTACAAAAGTGCCAGGAATTATTACATCCGGTCGAATTACATAGGTCCTACGAAAGCATGATAAAGTACAGATTTAGCCTAAGATAATCCTATCGTAGATTAAGTTGTGGTAGTAGTGCGGTGTGATGGTCCACAGATTCTGCGAGTCTGCTAACCATTCGGAGGGCGTCCTCGGTTTCCTTAGACGTGTCTTGCACTGATTCAGCCTTGATTGTAGGACGGATATTTCATTTTGGTTGCCAATCACTTGGTTTTGGACAACCTCCATAGTTTCGATGGTTTCACCCAGACGGTTGTCAAGGGTGTCCATGTGGTTGATGGTATTTTCGTGATCTTCGGAGACTTGATTGATACGTTCAAGTGATGTGAGTCTCCAGTTTTCATTGGTTTCTTGGAGTTCGATTTCCATAGTATTAAATCGTCGCTCGTGTCGGTGAAGCCTAGTGGTTAAGTCCGACAAAGTGAAGTGAGTGGGGTATGGGTCAGCTCGAGGCAACCTGGTGTTCCTCCTAGACACCCTTGGGTTTCGCGATCCATACGGATGAGAGCGTGACGAATTGGGTGGTGTGTTTGCCATTATGAGACAAACGTTTAGAAAGAATGAGGCATATATCCATTTAATACATATATAATATAGCCTAAGATATTGAGCGAGAGCGAGGCCTATCTATGTATATATATATATATATATATATATATATATATATATATATCACATAATAGCCTAAAGTGTCTAACACAGACATGTTTGAGTCCCAGTCCTCTCGAGGTCAGAGTCAACTAGTGTATCCTGTTCAGTCATGACTTCTTTCAGATCTCACATCATATTCTTTTAATTGTACATAGTTGATCATGCTATGTTAAATTAAACCAATACAATGCAGTCACTGAACCTAATCATACTTAATGAGGAATACTGCCTAACGGTCATAGTCTAGGCCCACTAAATGCAACCTAGTTCACTATAACCTTAGGCTCTGATACCAATCTGTCGCACCCCCAAATTCGGGTTGTCGAAGCGAATCGGGTCGGGGCGCAACTAATCAATAAACAAAAGCACATAAGATAAAGTGAACGACTCTATATACGTGGTTTAAACCATTACATTGGTGATATAAAAGTTTTACAATATTATACTGTTTACAAAAGCTCGCAAGCTAAATGTAAGAGATTCTAAGGCATATCTATTTGTACAAAATGTAGAAATGCATGTGAATCTCCTGATATCTGAATGTGACTCGATCTAGCTAATCCTGAGCAGTCTTACTACTGATGTGTACCTAAGAATACATGCTAAAAGGTCAGCTAAAAACTGGTGAGCTCACAGGTTTGTATAATGATGAAATATGAGTTATGAACCACAAGATTTAAGTATGATGATTTGCAATTAAGCAAATAAAATAGTGATTGTATATTACTGTCATGAGGCCATAGTTTGAGCTTAACTGAGGGTGTCAGGATCCACCTTTAAGGACCTGAGCGAGGTTGCCTCCTGCATGTGCCTAATCTACACACGTATGAACAAATAATAATGCGTCCGTTCGACCGCAGTCGTGGTAGTGCGACTACCCCGGACGGGGATTGTCAATCCCATATGGTACCATACACTAATAGCAATACTAACAAACTATGTAGTGGAGGGCTTCATGATTAGGTAAAACAAACTCATGCAGTCAATATATCGATGTTTTGTACTTGTATTCACATGTAAAAGTAAAACGGAGCATGTATTCCCACCCCTGGGTTGAAAACAGTAAAATGAGGGGCTATGAGACTCACCTGAGTCTGATGCGTTTGCAATAGAAAATAATGATGGTGTACAAGTAATGCTGTCGTCTCAACGATCGTAACCTGCCGAGCGTCCTAAAACGCGCAAGGTTAGGGATATAAGTAGGTATCTCTAAAGATCACCTATGGTAGTTGTTCATCCAACTAGTTATGTCCAAATACATTGGTTGTTTGATTGATTAGTTTGAGTTTTGAAAATATATACGGTCTGTTGGTGAATTTCGTAATAATGATTATCAAAAGCATTATTATTATGTTTGTCTCATTGTATACTTACAAAAGTATATGTGTCATATGTTTTCGAGTTATTCTGAATATTGTATTGACGTTAAATCAAGTATATTGTGATATTGTCTTGTTTGAAAAGTCGGTTACTATTTATGAGACAATAAGGATTGTCGAGATTTACTATTCGTGAGACAATAGCGATCACTATTCACGAGACAATAAGGATTGTCGGGAATTACTATTCATGAGACAATAGCGATTATCGGGAATCACTCTTCATGAGACAATAGCGATTATCGGGAATCACTCTTCATGAGACAATAGCAAGTTACTATTCATGAGACAATAACGATTATCGGGAATCACTATTCATGAGACAATAGCAAGTTACTATTCATGAGACAATAGCGTTTATGAGACGGTTTTCAAGTATGAAAGTGTTATTTATTGCGACAATGATATTACGACAAACGAGTTTTATACAACAATAGTTATTACGACAATGTGGTTTCATGCGACAATCGAGAAAATACTCAATTATCCGATAATCAATTCTGACAATAAGGTATGCGACAATGGGATATTGTCGGACACTGTTCATGCGACAATGAGGTATTGTCAGACACAGTTCATGCGACAATGAGGTATTGTCGGACACTATTCATGCGACAATGAGGTATTGTCGTAGGTGGGATTTCCGTTTTCGTTTAAGTGTTCATTTTCGTTGACTTGGTCAAACGTGTTCGGTTCGACCCGAAACTTTTAGAGAAGTCTTAAAATGGTTAAGGGAGTTTATAAAAATTATTGGTTCATGTCGAGGTTAACCCGAAGTTTCGATTCTATGAAAATACCAAAACAGCCCTTAGTATTCATTTTTCCAGATTTTGAACTCGATAAACCTCTCGATTTGGACCATTTCTAATCCGATTTATACCTAACCAAAATTTAAACATGTCCTCATATATGTCTAGTTCATTTCTGAACTTTATGGTATTTTTATATGTTAATTTACTATTTTTAACAAAAATAAATACGAAGAGTGGTCGGTTTTGGTCCAAAAGTAAGTTCAGTCCAAAGATTGAGCTCTACCCAAAAATACGTGAATTTCTGGAAGAGGCTAAAGAAGCACTTTTTGTATAGGACATTCATACGGAGATTTCAGTATAAGATTCATGTGTTGATTCATCCTAGAACTCAAGTTATGGCTCCGAGAAGACTGACCAGTTTTCTGTTGACCGAGACATATTCGATACGTCGTCGGAGAAAATTATTTTCGTGTACCAAACGGAGTCGTATTATTACGAAACAATTTTTGTTAGAAACCTTACTTCTTGTACTTCATTTTAGGATTAAGAAACCTCCATTTTCATGTCGTAATGATTTTTCTAAAAATCGTGGAAGTAGGAGAAAAATCTAGATAGATTCATAAATATGTATATACACTTCATAAAAACGTGTTTTAGCCTATGATTTGGACATGATATAGTCATATGAGCTACTATACATGTTAATATATGTAAATCATGAAAATATAGAGAGAGAAGTTAGGGTTTTACCAAGAAGTAAAATGATCTAGAGTGAGAGTTTGGAGAAACGACACTTGCTCCTCTTCTAGCTTCCTTTCCTTGTGTTTACTCCAAGTAAAAGATGGTTGATGATGGTGATAAGGTGGTGGTGGTTTGTGCCGTGAGGGAGGAGAGGAAGAGAGGAAAATAATGTGTTTCTTTTAGTGAGAAGTTAGAGAAAGGGGGCTAGGGAACAAATGAGGGGATTAAGGGATGGCTTGGTGGGTTATGGTCAACAAACAAGATCCCTAAATTGGGGATCTTGTTTGGCCGGTTTGTGGTCAAGGAGAGGGGCAAGGTTTGACCAAATCCTGTCCCTAAACTTGGTATTTACTCCGTGTTTGATTACCCGATCGTTCAAACGTATAATTAGACGTTTAACGTTATACGTACGTATTTTAAATAACGATTAAAATTTTGATATTTTTAACTTGAAGTAATACTTATTATTACTTAGAAACATTTATAAAAATGTTATTGTGATGTGTCGGTAGTGGTTCGCGGAATCGTGTTACGATTAATAAATCGCGTGACGTTTAAATTAAACGTTTTTGTTATCGGTTTGAAATACGATACTTCAAATAAATACTTACCATCCAAAATGATATATTTTAATTTATAAAATATATTTTGACGTTTATTTGATTGTCGGGCGTGTTTTGCGCGTTTTTGATCGTTTCTGAGCATTATATACGATACGAAATGTTGATGCATCTTTGAGTGTCTGTCAGTTGGTCTATTGAGTTGTAATAAGTGTCGTTAGTTACTTAATAGAAATATAGCTTTTGTATAGTGCGACACTCGTGTTTTAGTTTAGGCGACACTTGCCTGAGTGACGCATAGCGACACTTGGTTAAGTGACGCATAGCTACACTTAGGTAAGTGACGCATGAAGGCGGCCACATGCGACACTTCCACAAGTGACGCATGTCGGCTAACTTTTTAGTATAAATACAAACCTACGGGTTTTCGGCTAGGGTTGACGAAACCCTAGCACCATTTGTCGACTAAGCAACCTTGTAATCGTTCCCAAAGAGAAATACAAGCTGATATACACATTTACTTGTTTGAAATACATTTGTTCGGTTTGTGTTTGTTAGCAATATTAGTAATTGATTGATTCCGCCTTTCGATTGCTGTCAATTGACATCTAGGTCCACGTCTAAGGGAACTCTCAACTGGTATCAGAGCCACTAGGTGAATACATTGACGTTTAGATTCGATTTTGGGTTGATTTCGGTTTTGTTCGAATAATTAATTGAGATTACATACGGTTTTTGTTCGAATAATTTAGATTCGATTTTGGGTTGATTTCGGTCAAGATTCTTCATCAACTTTCTTCCCCTGAACCTGAAAATGTACAACCGTCTTCTACTATGAATGAAAATATCTGTTTGGATTATTTTGTTGAGGTTCAAGGTCAGGCAAGACCTATAGCTGTTGATTATTCGTTTGTAGATCTTACATATCTGCAAAATTTAATGAATGATAATACAACGATATCGGAGGAAGAGGAAATGAATGATCCTGTAGCAGAGGATTATTTCTTTGAAGAGAATGATGAAGTTGAGGTTGAGGGGGAGCAATTGCACAGCGATGAATGTTCTGATGATGCTCCCATTATAGAATCGGACTCGTCTGAAGATGAATCGGAAAAAGAGATAAACGAGTCATCAACTTCTACTACAAAGCCGGATATTGTGCTTAAACCGATTATCGAGGTACCGGTTACGTGTAAATGCTACAAGGTTAGAACTGATTACACGGGATTGATTAAGAGTTGGAAATTCGATGAGAACAACTCAGTGTTTATGATAAAGAGGAGTGACGGCATTCAGTACTTCAATATGAAGTTTTACAAAATAAGTACTTTGCCGAAGTGTGAGCTTCAAAGGTTAGCTCAGATACCCTTGATCAACCGGTCACGAGATTCAAGAGCAGATTTCTTTCAGGTGATTATACGTCGTGAGATTAATAGTAAAAAGTACAATTTGATAAAGCCAACGTTGGGTATGAGGTACAAGTTTAAGAAGAAGCTAGATCCGGTTACCCGACAACCTATTGTGAAGATGATCTATCCACCAGCAAAGTGTCTACAGAAGATACCTTTGGAGATCATCCCGTTAGATTTTTTGAATAGGTTGGTGTATTGGGAATATGATGATGTTACGGGTGAAGCTGTGATAGTATTCATTCCAAATTCAGAACCAGCTACAGACCCGGAGTCTTCAAATGCAAATACAGAAAACAATGAGAAAACAGCTTGGGATGCTGTTCAGCCTAAGAAGAGGTCATTATGGGGTCTTAAGAGAAAAATATTTTGCGTTTTTGATCCATTAAGTTTGATCAATCTTTCTGCTCAAGATATGAAAAGATTACATGAAAACAGAATTGAGTTCAAGACGAAAGATAGAGCTGAAGCGTTAAAATTTCAGAAGATCGTGGATATCCGCGTCGCCAATGGAGTACACGCTGGTGGTGTATTTCCAGCTGGCTGGAAGTGAAGACTTGCAGATTTTTGAAGACCAAGCTGAAGACACGGGGGAGTTTGTTGATGCATCTTTGAGTGTCTGTCAGTTGGTCTATTGAGTTGTAATAAGTGTCGTTAGTTACTTAATAGAAATATAGCTTTTGTATAGTGCGACACTCGTGTTTTAGTTTAGGCGACACTTGGTTAAGTGACGCATAGCGACACTTAGGTAAGTGACGCATGAAGGCGGCCACATGCGACACTTCCACAAGTGACGCATGTCGGCTGACTTTTTAGTATAAATACAAACCTACGGGTTTTTGGCTAGGGTTGACGAAACCCTAGCACCATTTGTCGACTAAGCAACCTTGTAATCGTTCCCAAAGAGAAATACAAGCTGATATACACATTTACTTGTTTGAAATACATTTGTTCGGTTTGTGTTTGTTAGCAATATTAGTAATTGATTGATTCCGCCTTTCGATTGCTGTCAATTGACATCTAGGTCCACGTCTAAGGGAACTCTCAACTGGTATCAGAGCCATTAGGTGAATACATTGACGTTTAGATTCGATTTTGGGTTGATTTCGGTTTTGTTCGAATAATTAATTGAGATTACATACGGTTTTGGAGTTGCTAAGGTGTTTTACAGTCAAGATTCTTCATCATCTACAGGTTTCGTCCATTAGGGTTCAAGGAATTTTCGTTTGGTTTACGAAAATTCGACATTTTTAGGGTTTTGGGATTTTTCAGCCGTTTTGCGACACTCGATCCGTCACTTGGACGCGTCACTTATAGCGGCACTACCTAATCCCAAATTAGGGTTTTACCATCACTTAGACGCGTCACTTGAAGCGTCATTTGAGGTTTATACGACACTTAACTTAAGTGTCGTCTACCCTAATACACCGTCACTCAAGTGCGTCACTGTAGCACGTCATTTGAGTGTTAAGCGTCACTTACATTAGTGACGTCTGTTCAATTTTTTCAGCGTCACTTTTACTAGTGACGCCTATTCGATTTAGCACGTCACTCAAGTACGACACTTGAGTGCGTCACTTGCTCGACTGACCGACACTTACTTATAGTGTCATCCGTCACTTTGTACGTCACTCGATAGCGTCACTTTCCAAGTGCCGCTAGTCGCTACGACACTTGAGTGCGTCACTTACCAAGTGACGCCTTTGGTACTAATTAGTTTGCAAGTTCGTGTTTTTGCGTACAATTTCAGGTATATCTTCAATGGCTTCTATTGCTGATAAAGACGATATTAGAGGACTCAGAGATATGTTAAAACAGAATCACGATGTTGGTTCTAATAATAAACCTCCTCTGTTTACAACTGACATGGATTACGCATATTGGCGTGATCGATTTGAACAATACATAAACTTTCACTGTCCGGAGCTCTGGGGTCCACTCACCGAAAAATATGTAGCTCCTCTAGCTGAAGGAATATTTCCTAATATGACTCCGAAAAAGGTCTTGACGGCGCCCAAACGGTCAGTCGGGTTTTCACCCCGTCGTCGGACCGTCCGTCGGAGCGCGCGTCGGTTGAGTTTTAAAATTTATAAAGAGCTGGGGACTCAATTTATAAGTACTACCTATCACACAGGGTGAGTAAGCAGTAAGTATAACTCGAGGTCGTTCTTAAATCGGAGCGAATTGAAACGAAGTGATGCCAAAGATAGAGTTTTGCTTTTAGGATGAGTTTTGTGCAGATAGGTAGGTTTTGGTGGTTTTCTAATTTAATTAACTAACTAATTAAAGACAGGAAAAGTAAATAAGATAGAGTAGAATCGGTAGCTAGGTAGACAGATAGAGAATTGCGGCAGTTGAAACTTCAATAATCAGTTGCGGGGATGATGCTTATTATAAAGATAATTGGGGACATTTTCAGTTAATAAACAGATTCATTATGGGTGTAAACACTAGGACCCTACTCATTCTGGTTAAGTACCAGAATTAGTATGTCACGAGACCTAGGCTATCGTGATTCTGATCAGAACAGGCTGCTCAACCCCCCACACTGTCTTTTTGGACAAGTGACCCTTCAAGGGTGCAGGAATAAGGTAACAGACTGCCACTTGGGTTATTCTGACCGTTCTTAACACCTAAATGTAAATGCCATTTCCTAAATATGTTCAGATTATTAACTTGTTATTCTAAACTATCAGTTTTGTAGAGTCTGGGGGTTTTAAGAACTCCGAACCACTGCTGGGCTTGACTTTCATCTCCAGACTCATTCCTTATGTTTTATTAGTTCAACTACTTCTGTCATGATCTAGCCTCTCCTTTGCAATTAGTCATTCAGCCCTAGGAACACCAGCGGGGTACAATGCATACTCCTTCCACAGTGTACTAACCTAGGAACCGTTTACGATGTACCGCACTTAGATAATTCCACAGATTCGTGTAACCGAGGATGTATTTACGGTGTACTATGATGTTTCCACAGCTTTCCATCCCTAGGTACATATACGGTGTATACTATCGAAGTGTTTCCATAGCTTCAGTTACAGGGGTAGCCAGACGGTGTACTATGCACTTCCACAGCTATATTGGTTTCTAGGCCATATTCTAGGGTTTCTAGGTAATCCACAGTGTCGGCATAGACGGCTTTTTCCGGAGCTTCCACGTTGTACTCCACCAGTGGTGTTTCCAAAGCTATACTCAGTATTTCAGCCGAATTACAGTGACAAACACGGCTTCTTTACTATAACACAGATAACTTCCTACTGTACCTAGAGTTGATCAGGTTCTAAGCCTAAAGTAGTAGTCACGCGAAGGACTGGAAAGGGTGATCCATAGCTAGGTCTAGATGCATGATAAGTTTAGACATAACAAATATAACAATTCCCAATTATATAGATTTAAAGATTAATTCAACATCATCCCTACTTCTAACTATCTACATTTCAACAACCGCAACAGCATACTACTCAATAAACATGGCAATAACAGTAACATATATCATACAAACAGGCAGAAATAATTCGGACATAGTATAAGTATGAAAAGAGACATATCACCAGTAAAATTGAGCAGAGTAACAGCTGAAAAGAAAAGGCAGAGTCTTGCACCAAGAATGCTTCTTATTACACCGTGATTACAATACCAGCTTTTCTCTCTCTCTACTGCTAACCAACTACCTATCTAACTCTCTCTCTCTAGAGAGAGAAACTATCTAAACTATTCTAGAGAGAGACTAAAAATATAAAAATATAAGAAAACGAAGAATTGAAGTATGTGTGATGTCTTGGATTGGATGAAGTGTGAAGTATGTTGAAATGATGAAATGAGGCTAGTATTTATAGAGAACGCACAACCGTATCTGTAGACCGTATCCAAACCACAAAATGCACAACCGTATCGCAAGGGCAAATAAAAATCAGATTTTTATCGCCCAAACACACGATACGGCTGAGTTAGGGTGAATACGGGCAAACTGGACCGTATACGGCTGTGCACAGGGTGAATACGGGCAAACTGGGCCGTATACGGGTGGGCACAGGCCGTATACGGCCTGCACAGACCGTATACGGTCTAGGTCCAGCCGTATACGGCCTGGACCAGCCGTATACGGCCTGGTTCAGCCGTATCCTGGCCTCTCGGTTTCCTGTTTCTTCGTTCGGGCGTAACTTCTTCGTCGTTTATCCGTTTTGAGCGTTCTTTATACCCACGCGTTCGTATTTTCCTAACGAAGAGAATGACATAAGTTAGAGGTCATAACTCGGAGCATAGCGTAAAGTGCATTGAAATGAGTGAACGGTGGTGTGATAAAGCAGTTTTGCCCGGTTTCTTATGTTTTTCATGCCATTTTTAGTGATTTTTCAAACATCGACTCCGTTTTGACGTAGTTAACAAAACTTTATGAATAATGTCCTTTTAAGTATGTTTTTGTTAACTTTGTGCCTAAAATGTGGAAGATAACGTACGTAAAAACATGACTTTTTACGTGTTATCAGGTCTACAGGTCCATGACTCCAGAGGAAAAGAAAGATTATGATATGGAGAAAAAGGCACATGCGGCTATTTGTATGTGCCTATCCAAAGATGTATTACGAATGTTCAAATCACATGAAACCACATATGAGCTTTGGAAGGCAATAGAAACTAGATGTGGTGGAAATCAAAGGTACAAAGCAGCCAAGTTGGAACTCATCAAGAAACAGTATGATCTGTTTGATTCTTTGCCAAATGAGACGACTGCAGGAGTCTTTACTAGATACTCACAACTGGTGAGTGAGTTGACGGAGGGAGGTTACGATTTTCCTCCACTTGAAGTAAACAAGAAACTACTGGATGTCTTGCCTAGCTCTTGGGATGTTAAAGTACAGCTTCTCAAGGAAAGTTAAGAATTAGCTACCATGAAATTGGATGAGCTAATTGGCATTCTTCAAGCTCATGCAATGGAGATGAAGAAGAAAGAATGCAAGACAGGCGGTTTTGTTCAAGACCCGTCCCTATATGGAGGAAAAGTCAACACGGGTAAAGCGTATGGTGGAATGGCGTTTGTTTCTTCTACAAGCTCTCCACTTCAAACTCCTTTGTATTCTACTGGTGCTTCTCATCCAGTATATGCTTCTGGACCCTCCCAGGGGTCACAACAGCAGGTCCCCGTCTCTCCTGTAATTCAAGAGCAGGCTGCTATCTATACAGCCTTTCTAAGCTCTTACAAGGATTTGGTCTCACAACCAAATGCCACTTTGGAATTGGCCAAGGAAGACTATGCTCAACTTGATGATGATGATCTTGAGCAGATGGATCTGAACTGGAACATTGCTATGATATCCAGGCGTATTCAGAAATTCTTGCAACGAACTGGTCGCAAGAGTTTGGAGGGAGATGGCAAAACCAGCTTCGGTTTTGATAAAAGCAAAGTGAAATGTTACAATTGTCAGAATCTGGGACACTTTGCGAGAGAATGTGAGAAGCCTAAGGTTCCTCCGTCTGGTTTCACAAAGCCTGATGCTCCTAGAACTCCGGAGAAGGATCAAGTGAAGCAAGCAACAGCTGATGCACTAGTTGTTTTTGAGCCAACCAATACGGATTGGAGCATATATGCTGAGAACTATCAGCAATGTCTTATGGATCACATCTCGAATGAGGTACGTAATGAACCTGAAGAACCCTTAAACTGTGTATCATGCATTAAGTTAACCGAATCCTTAAGGTGCTTTCAGGTAGACAATGTAGACTTAAGAAGAAAGGTCGAAAAACTTAATGACTCAAACAAATACCTAAAAGCAAATGAACAATTGTATGATAAGAAGATAGAGGCTTATCAACAGGACACACTTAGGTATAAGTCAAAAGTTTTCAGTCAACAGGATGCTATTGATAGCTATCTTGCTGAAATTGACCGTCTGAAAAAGGAACACTCTAATCTTAAAGAAGAATATGACAACTATAAGAGTAAGATTCTAGGTTCCTCCTCGTCTACTGTTGCTTTTAATGAAATTCTTACTAAGCAAAGGACAGATCACAAAACAAAGACGGGACTAGGTTATAATGTAGTCCCGCCTCCTACTGAATACTGTCCTATGCCGGTTAAGGAAGGCACCGAAGAGATTCCGGTTGATTATGCATTGCTATACGGTGTCAAATCTAAGGTTGATAAGGTTAACAAACAGGTGAAGGAGAAAACTAAACGGTCAGAGTACCCTTCACCTCAGTTTGTTAAATCAAAGTGTGAATCTCCTGTTAATGTTGAGGAGATTGTTGAGATTGAGGATATTACCGATGAGGAGTATCCTGAGTTAAAAAAGGTTGAGGTAAAATGTGAAAAGGTGTTAAAGGTTGAACCTACAATTAAAGTTCAACCTAACAAAGAAAAGAATAAGGTTTTAAATACAAAATCTCAAACTTTACAGTCACCTGTAAAGATTCTGCAAAATAAATCTAAATCTGCAAATGATGTTTGTAATAAACCTTCTACGTCAACCACTCAACCGGAACAAGAACATTCTAAGACATGCACAAAATGTGCATGTTCTAGAAATGTTTCTTCAACTCCGGCGGTAAAACCTCAGTTTCAACCAGTTGTTGAAAATAGATCATGCTTTTACTGCAAGAGACAGGGACATCTAATTCGTGATTGTCCCAAACTGTCTCATCAGAATTACGGGAGGGAAATGCCTAGGACTTCTGTTTATCGAAATTCTCTTTCAAGATCTCCTCCTAGGCGTTACTCTGTCTCTCCCAAACCTGCTGCAAAAACAAGTAATGCTGGGCAAAAACCTTTGCCAAAACAAGAGCCCGACATTACTCCAAAGCAAATTTCCAAACCATCTACTGTTTGGAAAATAAAGGAGTCTACTGCAGACTCCAATGTCATCAATAATAACACATTAGATACAAAATCTGATCTGTTTAAAAATAAAGTCTTGTCTGATGTGATTATTGTTGATGACTGTGGTCGACCTAAGTCTGTAAAGGCTTGGGTCACCGTTTCTCACTAATCTCCTACTTTATGTGTTGCAGCAGTCAGAACGCGTTAAAGACAGCGAGTGGTTTGTGGATAGTGGCTGTTCGCGACACATGACGGGCGATGTGTCCCTTTTGACGGATGTTAAACCACATTCTGGAGGGCATGTTGCATTTGCTGGAGATACAGGAGGAACTATTTCTGGAAGAGGTACGCTAACTAACGGGAAGGTTAGCTTCGAAAATGTGAACTACGTGGCTCAATTGACTCACAACTTGCTGAGTGTATCACAAGTATGTGATAAGGATTACACAACAGCGTTCACAAAGACGGAGTGTGTGATTTTGAAGCCGGGTTTCGTTATCCCCGAGGAATGGGTGCTTTTAAGGGCACCAAGGAGAAATGACACCTACATCATGAATATGCGTACTGTGGAGACTAAAGATGAATATACATGTCTCCTTTCGAAGGCTTCAGAAAAGGAATCATTATTGTGGCATCGACGAATGGGACACATCCATTTTCGAAAGATGAATTTCTTGATAAATAATGATTTA
The DNA here is from genome assembly GCA_963422505.1 of Pseudognaphalium luteoalbum. Lineage (NCBI taxonomy): Eukaryota > Viridiplantae > Streptophyta > Magnoliopsida > Asterales > Asteraceae > Pseudognaphalium > Pseudognaphalium luteoalbum. Next base: position 83,168,140 of record OY730192.1, on the reverse strand, counting down.
GTAAATGGAGTCCCTAAACAGTCATTTGCACTAAAAGATGACTGTGTCGCCTGCCATAAAGGGAAACTTCATAAGAAACCTCACAAGCCTAAGTTAGTGAATTCCATTGCGGCACCATTGGAATTATTGCATATGGACCTATTCGGTCCTATTTCAACCAATAGTATTGGTGGAAGATCGTACTGCTTAGTAGTCACCGATGACTACTCACGATTTTCATGGGTGTATTTTCTGGGGGCAAAGAGTGAAACACCAGATATTCTGGTATATCTGTTAGATAAGTTGGCAAATTTATGCAACTTAAAGGTTAAGAGACTGCGAAGTGATAACGGGACTGAATTCAAGAACTCTACTCTTGAGTTATACTGTGCCACAAAAGGCATTGATCATCAGTTCAGTGCCCCTCGAACTCCTCAACAGAACGGAGTTGCTGAGCGTAAAAATAGGACTATTATCGAGACAGCTCGGACTATGCTGGCCGATTCTAAGCTTCCTATAATCTTTTGGGCAGAAGCAGTCAGTACTGCTTGCTATGTTTTGAACCGAGTGCTCACGGTTAAGAAGAAAAATAAGACATGTTATGAACTCTTTAACAACCGTAAGCCCACCTTGCAGTTTCTGGAACCTTTCGGGTGTCCATGTTTGATTATGGTCTCTAAAGATAAAGTCTCGAAGTTTGGAGCTAAAGCAGTTGAAGGAATCTTCCTTGGATATTCCGTTAACTCTCCAAATAAACGAGTCTACATCAAGTCGACTCATCAGGTGGAAGAGCATTTTGAGGTGAAATGCTTACGATACACGGATCCTCCTCAAGGAACGGGTCCGGATTGGCTATTCAATTACAAGGATGTGTTCAACTCATTCGACATACCAGAAGGAACTTCTGATGAGGACGAAATTGTCACTCTACTTCATGGTATTAGTTTGTGTCAGGACACTTCTACCTTAACACCGGCATCCCCACCTATGGCAACACCCACACCATCACCTCCACCACCTACTACTACACCAACACCAATATCTATCACATCCACACCTTCGCCTACGGTTCCACCTTCGGATGTTCCTTCGACTTCAGGAACAACTAATGCGACAGAACATCCAGATGATCCCAACATGCCACCATTAGAGGAAGACGAGGAAGAAGAAGAAATGGTCCATTCTCATCTTTTCTCTAATGAAGATGATACGGAATCTCCTGTGCAACCGGAAAGTTCTACTACTCCTGCAACTAACACTGTTCCTGTCACTGAAGGGGACATGAACAATTTGGAGTTAGTACTTGCACCCGATCGTATCCCTGTCACACGTGTACACAGGGACCACCCCATTGATAACATTATCGGTGATCCTGAAGCTGCTGTTCGAACAAGGCATCAAGTGCAGCAAAATCCAAATCAGGAAATGTTGAATTTGATCGCCCGGATAAATTCCTGTCATTTATCCCAAATTGAACCGAAGAAAGTTGATGAAGCCTTAAAAGATCCATCTTGGGTCGAGGCTATGCAAGAAGAGTTGCAGCAGTTCAACAAGCTACATGTGTGGGACATAGTTCAATTACCCAAAGGTGCTCATTTAACTGGCAGTCGATGGGTGTTTCGCAATAAGATGGATGATAGGGGTATTGTAATTCGGAATAAAGCCCGATTGGTCGTTCAAGGATTTAGTCAGATTGAGGGCTTGGATTATGATGAAGTCTTCGCTCCTGTGGCAAGACTTGAGTCCATTCGGATCTTTCTCTCATTTGCGTCTTACAAAGAGTTTCGCGTTCACCAACTTGATGTCAAGAGCGCATTTTTATATGGGAAAGTGGACACTGATGTCTATGTGAAACAGCCTCCTGGCTCTGAAGACCCTGAGCATCCAGAATACGTCTACAAGTTAAACAAGGCGTTATATGGTCTTCATCAAGCCCCGCGATTATGGTACGAGAAGTTATCTAATCATTTAGTTAAGCATGGATTTGTTCGTGGAAATATCGACAGTACTCTGTTCATTCCCAAAGAACGGACTGGCGATCGAGAGGATATGCTACTTGTGCAGGTGTATGTGGACGACATTATTTTTGGCTCTACAAATGAAGCGATGTGCAAGCACTTTGAGGAAATCATGAAATCTGAGTTTGAGATGAGTGCGATGGGGGAGCTCAAATTCTTTTTAGGTGTACAAGTTGAGCAGTCTCCAAAAGGTATTTATATTCATCAGTCAAAGTATGTCAAAGACATGTTGACTCGATATGATCTGCTCAATTGTAAAACCTATGGGACTCCCATCGAGCTTAATCATAATCTCCGACTTGCTGAGGATGAAGAAGATTGCAAAGAAAAGGACTATCGATCAATGATAGGTTCTTTGATGTACTTGACTGCTTCTCGACCGGATATTGTCTTTGCGGTATCCGTATGCTCTCGCTTTCAAGCCAAACCAAAGGTGTCTCATATGAGGGCTGTAAAGTGAATCTTTGGTTATCTCAAACATAGACCCAATCTTGGTCTATGGTATTCAAATGAGAAATCATTCGCTCTTTCTGCTTATTCGGATTCAGATCATGGCGGCTGCAGCATCGACAAGAAGTCAACCACTGGTGGATGTCAATTCCTAGGATCTCGACTAGTTTCGTGGCAGTGTAAGAAACAGACTACAGTTTCTCTCTCCACTGCGGAAGCTGAGTACGTTGCTGCTGCAAGTTGCTGCTCTCAGGTTCTATAGATACAGCATCAATTGCGTGATTACGGGTTACTTCTTTCTATGACTCCTATTCACATTGATAATACTGCTGCTATATCTATCACGCGCAATCCCGTACAGCACTCTAAGACTAAACACATTGAACTTAGGTTCCACTTTATACAGGATTGCTATGAAAAACACTTGATAGACCTAGTTCAAATAGACACCTTAAAGCAGAATGCCGACCTTTTCACTAAAGCCTTTATGCGTACTCGATTTGACGAACTAATCAACATGATTGGTTTAAGATTCTTTCTTGCTAAAAAGTAATTCGTGACTTGGATTGTTTTTACAGTAAATTTTTTAAAAAAAAATAAAAAAAATAAAATGCAACCAATGCAACTGCCACTCTTTATACTTTCTAGTATTAAAGAAATGCAAGGTTGCTACATTTTAAAATAGACGTTGAAGTTGTGTCTGTAAACAACTTGGGATATGATAGTACATTGGGTGACATGCATAAAAATGGAAATTTAAGGTTTATCTTGGATGTGTCAGTAGATTTATCTGACGTATTGAAAACAGTTTTTATAAACATTGTCTTCATCATACGATATATTAGTAGGCATGGTATGCAAAACTCTTTGAGAAGTCTTAAGAAGCTTAATCAATAACTGTCTATTTCAAGTGGTACACCGTCATTAGATGTATGACAATAGTCTTAATTTCTTACTTATACTAGACATGCTTTCGTGAAAGATGTTTATTTGATATCATTTGGGGGTATATATTGATAGTTTCCTCTGTTATACGTAAGTATAGACCCGGCTTCTATTAATATATACTTTAAACTTAAGCAAACACAAGTCAAAGTACTTGCAAAGTCTTTCAAAATAAGATACCTTACAAGGTCGCCAAAATGGTTTGACCAAGTCTGGTTTTGCTTAAACCTGAATCAAGCTATGTCGCTCTGTTGTACGTAAGTACAGACCTGTCACCGCTGACTTGATTCTTAAAATTGATTTTCTTATATTTCATCTGTAAATGGAAACATGGTCTATGTCTTAAGTTAAGATGTATATCTATGGTGGGAACTACAGCGAAATGCACATACCAATAATAATAAAATACCTCCTAGATGTGAGTATAACATGTTTAAGTGGATAAACATACTAATAATCGTTTTGACATAATTTTTATAAAAAGTGCTTTTAATATGTCAAGTAAATTTAAAGAGGACACATATACTGATGATCGAAATAACACTTACTGTTCCTAATAAATGCATGTTATTCCGATATGATCCCTAACCAGACTATATCAACTCCGTCACCAAAAAGAATGTGTTAATTTTTCTAGTTATAAATTTACATTCTTATTTTCTCTAACTTAGTGTAATTTTAGTTATTATCTAAGTTACAGTTACATTTTCAAATTTGAGTACCGAAATCACAACGCGAAAAATCGATGAAATCGCAATTTTTTCACTAAAAGTGAACTGCGCGTCACTTTCATAAGTGACGCTGCCAGTGACGCATACGATATTGCGTCACTCACTTTAGTGACGCAGTAAGTGCCGGGGTAAGCTTCGCTATAAGTGCCGGGTTGAGTGACGCATACTAGGGTCGGTGTATAAATACCCCTTCCCCACGACACTCAACCTCACCACTTTTCAAATTACTATAGCGTCACTTGCTCTGACACACCGACACTTATACTGTCTCTGCGTCACTTCCCTCTGTGCGTTTTCTTCGATCGACTCGTGCTTTCTGCGGCTTTCTCGTGCATTCCTGTGGTTTTCTCTTGTTCCTCTCATTCAAACGAACCTAGTGGTACTTATTTTAACCTTTTTCTTTTAATATTCATGCTGTAATTTAGATTTAGGGTTACGGTTTCTTTTTGGGTAACTTTGAAATCGATTAAATTGATGTTGGTTTGTTAATGTTTTATGGTTTTAAAACATCCATAGCATTCATTTTTACCATACGCACAAACCCCTTACTTCGATTTTGAAAACCCCCAAATTTAAAATCTGGGTATGAACAGTGACACGATGATCTTCATCGTTGCGTCACTTCGTGCGTCACTTACCTCAAGTGACGCTGTTTGGTAATTTTGAAAGCTTATACCGTCACTTAATAAGTGACGCTTGTTTTTGCGTCACTTCTTAAGTGACTCGTGTAATGACGCATAACCTTATTTTAACTGTTAACACCGTCACTACTTCTAGTGACGCCTCCTATATGCGTCACTACCCCAAGTGACTGTCTAAGTGACGCTTATTCCTATACGTCACTTTAACCGTCACTTCTTAAGTGACTCTTTTAGGATACCGTCACTATGATAACTGTCGCATGTTCTTCACCCGTCACTTTGCAAGTGTCGTATAATTTAAATCACCAAATACAAACGTCACTTACATCAGTGACGCTTGATAGCGTCACTTCCAATAAGTGACGCTATAATTTGATTTTAATTTTAATTACTGTACAATACGACACTCACTAAGTGACGGTAGTGGCCATGCGTCACTTACCATAAGTGACGCCTAAAATCAAACTTCGTTTTCCAACCCTTCTGTGTTCGGGCTAACTCCATAACGCTTTCGGTTATTTTTCTTTGTATTTTAGCTTACAGATGGCTGAGCTACAGAACTATTACCGCCGCACCAACACCCGTCACAACATCACGGCGTTTCTGGAATCAACGCACGCCAATTCGCGCCCTTCAGACCGATGATAGATTTTCTTCGCCGTTCCAGGATTCACTACGCTATCACCGCATCGACTCCGGTTTATATGAACCAAATTGAGGAGTTTTATGATCATGCGGTGATCAGGGTTCAGGGCGATGTTCCCCGTATTGTATCGACAATGTTCGGTGAGGAAATCGAGATCACCGAAAATTCGATTAGACGGGTTCTCCAGTTCACCGACAACTCCACGATGCCCACCATCTTCCCAACTACATTTATCTATGGGGGACTTCAAAGGATGGGTTATCCGGCAAACCAACTTTCCGATTTCAGGAAACAGTACCTCTGCAGGGTATGGAGGTATCTATGTCATATTATTATAGTTTGCTTATCTCCGCGAAAGGGAGGTTATGATGCTGCTAGCCACTTGACGCTATCTCTTATGTTGGCTCTCATCTACAACAAACCGTATAACTTTAGCGGTTATATTTTTGGGAATATGGTTGAGAATATCCGAGCGGGAAAGGATAAATGGCTGCAGTATCCAAGGTTCGTGCAGCTATTGTTGAATGATTTGAACCTTGAGATAGCACCGGATCAGAGGTCTCTTCTTGTACCGACGCCGATGCTTTTGCGAGTCTTAATGACTGCAAGCTCGCGCCGAAGGGCGAGCCGGTTTTGGCTGATCGTGAACTTTTCGGGCACATAGTGAACGAAAACTATGTTGCGCCGCGCGATCACGAATTTTTGGATGATGTCGTGCCTCCGGTCAACGAGGACGACTTGGTTGATACCGATATTGCTCAAGATTTAGAGGATATCGACCGCGTTGCTCGAGTTGAGCCTGATTCTGACGACGGTGGGCCCACTCCTCCTGATTCTGAGGGTGACGTGCCACCTCAATCAGCTTTGGATGGGATTCAATTAGCTGATCCCCAACGCTTTAAGCGTATTTTGCGCCGGATTTCTGCTGGTCGGGTTCATATCCCGAGAAATCCTGGCAAGCGTCCTGCTGGGTCTTCGCCCTCTTACGCCGATTTACCTCTACGTCGACGCCAGCGGACTTCGATTGTTCTTGAGGAGCCTACTCAACAAACTTCTCCTCAGCCTGCCACTAGTTCTATTCAGCAGGTTTTAGCTCAACTGGAGCTTTTATCGAAGCGTTTTGATGATCAACAGGCGATCATTGCAGCTCAAGCTTCACAGATCAAAGATTTAGAGATTAAAGCTGCCACAGTGGACTCTCTCCAGCAACAGATAACGACTATGTCTTCTAGGTTGTTAGAATTGGAGTCAGTCACACTTGTTTCGGGGGAGGATAATCCCAGGGAAATAGAAACAAATGTAACTCCTCCCCCTGAACCTGAAAATGTACAACCGTCTTCTACTATGAATGAAAATATCTGTTTGGATTATTTTGTTGAGGTTCAAGGTCAGGCAAGACCTATAGCTGTTGATTATTCGTTTGTAGATCTTACATATCTGCAAAATTTAATGAATGATAATACAACGATACCGGAGGAAGAGGAAATGAATGATCCTGTAGCAGAGGATTATTTCTTTGAAGAGAATGATGAAGTTGAGGTTGAGGGGGAGCAATTGCACAGCGATGAATGTTATGATGATGCTCCCATTATAGAATAGGACTCGTCTGAAGATGAATCGGAAAAAGAGACAAACGAGTCATCAACTTCTACTACAAAGCCGGATATTGTGCTTAAACCGATTATCGAGGTACCGGTTACGTGTAAATGCTACAAGGTTAGAACTGATTACACGGGATTGATTAAGAGTTGGAAATTCGATGAGAACAACTCAGTGTTTATGATAAAGAGGAGTGACGGCATTCAGTACTTCAATATGAAGTTTTACAAAATAAGTACTTTGCCGAAGTGTGAGCTTCAAAGGTTAGCTCAGATACCCTTGATCAACCGGTCACGAGATTCAAGAGCAGATTTCTTTCAGGTGATTATACGTCGTGAGATTAATAGTAAAAAGTACAATTTGATAAAGCCGACGTTGGGTATGAGGTATAAGTTTAAGAAGAAGCTAGATCCGGTTACCCGACAACCTATTGTGAAGATGATCTATCCACCAGCAAAGTGTCTACAGAAGATACCTTTGGAGATCATCCCGTTAGATTTTTTGAATAGGTTGGTGTATTGGGAATATGATGATGTTACGGGTGAAGCTGTGATAGTATTTATTCCAAATTCAGAACCAGCTACAGACTCGGAGTCTTCTAATGCAGATACGGGAAATAACGAGAAAACAGCTTGGGATGCTGTTCAGCCTAAGAAGAGGTCATTATGGGGTCTTAAGAGGAAAATATTTTGTATTTTTGACCCATTAAGTTTGATCAATCTTTCTGCTCAAGATATGAAAAGATTACATGAAAACAGAATTGAGTTCAAGACGAAAGATAGAGCTGAAGCGTTAAAATTTCAGAAGATCGTGGATATCTGCGTCGCCAATGGAGTACACGCTGGTGGTGTATTTCCAGCTGGCTGGAAGTGAAGACTTGAAGATTTTTGAAGACCAAGCTGAAGACACGGGGGAGTTTGTTGATGCATCTTTGAGTGTCTGTCAGTTGGTCTATTGAGTTGTAATAAGTGTCGTTAGTTACTTAATAGAAATATAGCTTTTGTATAGTGCGACACTCGTGTTTTAGTTTAGGCGACACTTGCCTGAGTGACGCATAGCGACACTTGGTTAAGTGACGCATAGCTACACTTAGGTAAGTGACGCATGAAGGCGGCCACATGCGACACTTCCACAAGTGACGCATGTCGGCTAACTTTTTAGTATAAATACAAACCTACGGGTTTTCGGCTAGGGTTGACGAAACCCTAGCACCATTTGTCGACTAAGCAACCTTGTAATCGTTCCCAAAGAGAAATACAAGCTGATATACACATTTACTTGTTTGAAATACATTTGTTCGGTTTGTGTTTGTTAGCAATATTAGTAATTGATTGATTCCGCCTTTCGATTGCTGTCAATTGACATCTAGGTCCACGTCTAAGGGAACTCTCACGAAATGCTTATGAAATATTATCACAATAATATTTGGAAATAAGTATGTTTATCAAATAATTTCATATTATTTAATAAATTGAGTTCACCAACATCCGTATTAATGTATCAGGATCCGCCCGATATGAAAATGTACGATTGAACATAATCGCGTACGTGTATATATATTTCAATATATATATTGATACATACAATTAGCCTAATCTAGCACTAATTACATGTATTAGCAGATGATTAGGAACTAATAACTAGCCCTAATTTGTCAGGTGTCACACCACTTCTTTCTCCTACGTGCATGCATGGCTTGTACTCTTTCACTTTGACTGAGATCATGGCGACAGTAAAGGTTTTGAATTGAAAAAGTCCTCCTCTTGAATCGATCCTTAACTTTCATATCTGACGGGTCTTCTTTTAGTTCGTATGGGTCGGGTCTGATCTTGGATTTGGATGACTTGACCCGTATCAAATATCATCATACCCATTTCATATTTCCAAGAAAATAAGCGGCCCAAAGCATTTGCATGTTTTGAAACTCGCAACAAAATTAAAGCAAACAAATTTATGTATTATTAAAAAAACTCAAAAATATCATAAAATTCCTTGCACCTCACATCATCATAATTATTGTTTAAGAAGGTGACAAGTCAGCTTTATGACATCAGCATCAACTCCCTTATATTCAATGTTTTGAAAACCAGTTAAACCGGACCGGTTCAACCGGTCAGATCGGATCCGGAAAGAAAACGGTCCATATATAACCGGTTTTTGACTTTATTTTGAAAAAGGTCTGACCACCCGATTTTCCGGTCAAACCCGGTTGAACCGGAACGGGAACCGGAACCAACCGAATTTCTTTATTTTTTAAATTTTTTCTATTATTAAAATATTGCCTTTTTAATTTGGAATCAAGATTGGAAACAAAAGTAAACCCTCATCCCCACCCTCACACCTAACTGTTGATGCATATTAGGTTGTCTGTCAGTTGGTCTATCGAGTTGTAATAAGTGTCGTTAGTCTTATAGTGAAAATATAGTTTTTGTTATATGCGACACTTACGTTTTAGGTTAGGCGTCACTTGCCTTAGTGACGCATAGCGTCACTTAGGTAAGTGACGCATGAAGGCGGCCACATACGACACTTCTACAAGTGACGCATGTCGGCTGACTTTTTGTATAAATACAAACCTACGGGTTTCCGGCTAGGGTTGACAAAACCCTAGCACCATTTGTCGACTAAAACTCTCTGTAATCGTTCCCAATACGTTTAACAAGCTGATATACAAGTTTACTTTGTTGAAATATATTTGTTTCGGTTTGTGTTAGTTAGCATTACATGCAATTGATTGATTCCGCCTTTCAATTGTAGTCAATTGTCATCTAGATCCAACGTCAAGGGCACTCTCACTAACAACAAAAACCAAACCCTAGCTAACCGGATCCGGCCACCTACCGCCGCCTCACGCCACCACCGACGTTTTACTTTCTTCTCCGACAGATATTTCGACCAAACATCAAGGTTAGGGTTTGAGTTGTTGATGATGTGTGCAAGTAAGTGCTTGTTGTTGAAATGCTAGGGTTAAGGTTTAGTATGATTGTAATTGTAAGGGTGGTGGAGGTGATGAGAAAGATAGGGGTTAAGATAATGAAATAATTATAAATAGAATCTCAAGTAATTTGAGTTAAAAATTTTAATTGTTGTGTTCTTAGTTGCATAGGTTAGGGAAAGGGATGTGATTTTTATGTTTTTAATTGTTGTGTTCTTAGTTGCAGAGGTTAGGAATGGGAGGAGTATAGAATTTGATTTTATTTTTTTGTTTGATAGAATTGAAATAGAAGAAAGAAGGATAAGTTTGAATATGTTTCAGTATATGTGTCGATACATGTAAAATATATGGATAAATTATTAAACATAATATATCTTGAAATATAATATATATATTATATGTATATTATGTACTCGTAATATATTATTTAAAAGAAGATGGTGATGTACGATTATATCTTGGGGAAATGGGGATATGTCATGGGGAAATGGAGATGTGGACTCACTTAAAAAGTAAGTTGAATAGATGTTTGTCAGATGAAAAAAGCATAAAGTCAACGACCCTTGTATTTCAAATAATAATAATATTACACTTAATTCAATTTATTCCATACATAATAGCAAACCGGTCCAACCGACCGGTTAAACCGGTCAAACCGATTCGACGGGAACTGGAGCTCACTCTGAGTTGACTAAAAAACCGGTTTTTAAAACATTACTTATATTAGATAGGAAAGATTAAAGTAATTGAGGGTTTTGTAATTTATTTAGTACAATGCTTGTAAGAATATTAATACTTCCCAGAAAAAATAAAACAGGAATATTTATATCCGTTCATTGTATTTCTTTAAGTATGAAATATCTAAATAGAAAATTTGTGGTTTTCTCTGACCTTTACATATGATATGATATGATGATGTCTTGTCCAATGGGGGAAAATGCGGCTCCATATCCATCAAGAAATGTAATTAAACAAAAATCTTTCACCAATTATCATTATCATTATACTTTGTACTATAAATACATAATACATCTTATTTCAAGGATTTGACCTAAAAGAGAGCATTATTTATGAATGCAAATCAAAATATAATTGAACTGACTGATAAACCACATACCAGTCAAGTAAAGACACATTTCCTTAACTAAAACGTGAAGTTCACTGCTAATACACACTTCACAAGCAAGAGAATAGTGGGAATACTAATTCTAGAGATAACCATACTCGTGGCGTTGAATAGATTAGCAACAAAAAGGAGAAGGTGATACATTTGTGGGTTTGTTTTCCCTTCTAACTTCATGAAGGAAACCGTACACAAAACAAGAGCGACCAATGTAATCAAGGGCCCGTCACCTCCGTGACTTTGACCTGATAGCACATCGGCCCCCTCAACGTGTAATTCAAATATTTACAATCACAAAACAACAATTATATATATTTATATATGTCCACTTAGGACTGTGAGAGCACGCCCATCTTTTCGCATACCTTCCTCACTTGCACAGACCTCCAACATCATCGTTTCAGTTGGAAGGAATTATACAAAGCATTTTTCATGTCAAGTGCCCCAAGTTCTAATTTTAGAATAGAACGCCATGACCTCTCATTATTGTTGCAACAAGTGTAATGTGACGACAACTAGAAATGCCGAAAGTGCCCTCAAAGGCACATCCGCACTTGCTGCTGCCAAACATAAACATATCAAACTGGTCACCTACCAGGGAAAGATAAAAAATACACACATGATATGACTTCAATAAATGTCATTATAAACTTACATGATGGTTGCAAAATTGAAGTTGGCGGCGTCATGTCAGGAGGGTCTGCGTCAGAATCACTTCTTGATGGGGGATGAGTATGTGCAAAAACTACATTTGGCAATGGGCTTGATGCAGGGATTGTTTCGGGTACAGGTGGCGGCCGCGAATATGGTGGTGGGGGCGGTAAATGTGTTGGTGGTGGCGGCAATGAATGTGGTGGCGGTGGTGGTAGTCGTAGTGGTGGTGGTGGCGGCCGATGATTTCGTGAAGGTGGTGGAAGAACTGGCTGAGAAACAGGCGGAAATAGAGGAGGGTGTTTATTTGCATTCCTCTTCTTTCTGTTGTAGCCAGAGTGGCAATCCGGTGGCATTGCGTGGTGAATCCTTTGAGGTGCAGGATTGGGAACTGGTAGTGGTGCAGGGGAATGTTTCAACGGTGAAGGTGATTTTGCAGGCGGTAGTTGCGTGTCATGGTGATGGTGGTGGTGGTGGTGGTGATGATGATGGTTATTATGGGGTTGAGGAGGAGGATGAGGCAGTGGAGCTGGAGATGGTGTTGGGGAGCCACCACTGCTAGTGTTATAGAATGATGAAAGACTAACTTGCTTGACCCGCCCAAACTGAGTGTTGTTTAGGCCAAGATTTTTTGTTGGAGAGCCCTTGATGGTTTGAGCTAACTGTTTTGACCTTGCTGTTGATGGTGTCCCGATGACGAGCACAATCGATGACTGCACGGTCGTTTGAGGAGCCACTGTTGAACCTTTGGTGTTTGTCAAGCTAACATGTAAGTTCTGCATTACATAACAACAAGATGACTAAATCACAGTTTAAAGCATATGCCATTAAATTCTTTTTATTTGTATTTATATATTATTTTATAGGTCCTTATCAGCTTATATGTTCTCCCCTTAGCTGTGAAAATTATATACTTTCCATTCAAGTAAATATCGCGGTAAATTTGCTTTCCTTTTCATGGGTGATTATACATAACTAAAAATCGTAATTACCTATTTGCAAGCTAACTGTATATTTTACACTCGCAATGAAAGCGAACATAATAATGACATTTATAGTCTTACAATGGATATCCGGTAGCTAACTAATAGAAGAGTTCCATGTAGAAACAATTATTTATCGTGTTCAAGGATAATTCAGACATAATGCGGCCATTGTCGTGTATGCAGTTAAGAAACATAAATAATACACACATTGGGTCGAAAGTGCCACCAAAAGTATTTATTAGGTAGGACTTTGTCTAATTTGGAGGATGGTACAGAGCCCCAAACAAGTTGGTTGGATTACAAGGATTTTTGGAAAGAGAGAGTGAAAGAAATGAATTGTTGAAAAGGTAGCTAAAAACGTAATTTCACAAACACACCAATTGCTTCTTATAAGCTCACTCACATTCACTTTTGAACTGTTGCCAAGATGATTGAGTAAAACTATAAGTACACATTCACATACTTATGCTGTTATGCATTAATACATACACATGCTTATACAAAGATGCACAGATACTACAAATTCACATACACATGCTTATACAAAGATGCACACATACTATAAATAAGTAATTAAGTAAAAAAGTGTGATACCTCGTATGGACCAAGATGCAGGCCTGATTTAAGCTGGCTTGTCAATTCGCCAAAATGGTCCAGTATTTGTTGAATAGAAAAGTTCAATGTAAAGTTGAACCGTATCTGCACCTTTTGCAATGGATATGCACTCTGGTCAGGAGTCACACTTATTCCTCCAACAAATTTCAGCACCTCAAAAGAAGATGGTTCCCCAAACAGCGACTCGGTCAAACTTAGAGGTGTTTGGTTTAGAACAAGAGATACAAAAGAATCTCTTACTAGACTTTTAGCATATGATGATATCTTAGAATTGTACTCATCGGGATCAACACCAAAAATAACCTTGGTTGTATTTGGTTCGCCAGTATTTTCTGCTGTTATGATTACAACCTGAAGAACAAAATGGTAATTAAATAAGTTGAGAGAATTATACATGTGTGTATTTGTGTGTGTATTCGAGAGAGAGAAAGGAAGCATGCCTTAGTAGTGGGAACTCTTATTTCGTCAAATATATCACCCCCAAGACGTGGAAAATCATCTTGCAGCAAAGACAATGGTTTCTGAACCATAAAAGTCGCTACGATATCATGGCCTATAAAGTGTAAAGTCAATCATTTGACCGAATGTTAGTCAACTTATAAACCACAAGATTAGAGTATTAGATACATCTCAAATTTTAATTGAAGATTAACACTACAGATTAGATGATAGAAGGACGAAAAAAATAAAGGGCAAACGGCAATCTCAGAAAAACATACGACTATAAAGAAGAACACAATTGTCTTAAGTATATATCCTATATAATAGCTGCTATATAGAAAAAAAAATTTACATATTATTTTGTACTGTTTATAGCCAATGGACCACATGCCATGAAGTTAAAAGATCCTCTCCCTCGAGTATAACAAATTAACTATGTTTAAACATTTTGCAAAAACAAGTCAAAGATGGATTCCTTTTTAGAAGCCGTTACAAAAGGGGTCTACAATAGCCACTTGGCAGTCATTCAGAATGTATTAAGCTTCAAACTGGTGTTTTAATGAATGTACTTCATATATCTTATTATAAATATACTTGTGGAGACGAGACATAAGAAACATTTGATACCTATTTCCTTAAGAATAAAGTATAAATGTCATTGGATATGTTAAGTATGTATACTTCATTACACATATAGATTATAATTAATATACTTGTGAAGCATCAACTTATAACAAGGGATAAACATAGTTATACCTTAAGGTAATGCTTTTTCATCACTATATAAGGACTACAAGCCTTTTACAATTTTCAAACACAAAATTATGATGTGAAAAACTTTTAGGGTTCAGATTGAAGTCTACTTTGATCAGGGAAGACTCTACATAACTTATCTATACATTATGGGCTCACTTAACACTTCAAAGAACATTGATTGTCCATGTCGACACCCCAGCAAGTTGTTTGTACAATGTACATACACAACACACACACATTTTATATCCTTGGAGAGAATTTAACTAAGAAAATAGACATCTTACTTAAAAATCAGAGCAGTGTTAAAGATATATGAAGCCATAAATGCACATGTCGGTAGAGATAATAACAAGGAAAGTGACAGAAAGGGTTGCCTATTAAACTAAAACGTAATGTGAATTCACATGAAAAAAGAAGAAGCCATATCAGAAACTAAAAATAATTGAAAGAATGAGCTGTTTGAGAAATGGGAGAATATAATTGTTCATCGATCTCTAGAGAGAAAGCTATAATTATAACATTAAAAAACAAAAACATAATTTATTTATTTTTTGACTGAAAGCTATCATAAAGTTTTAATTAATTAAATAAAGCCCAAAGATTGGCAGAATTATGTAGAGGTGATGATTTGACTAGAAAGAGATAGCATAATTAAGCTTGGTGGACTTCTCTAATATCCTACTGACGAACTTGACCAAATTATAGATTCTTATTTATCACCAAAAAGTTAACCTATGACCTCAAGTGACAAATTAATCTCCTGAACCGTCAAATTTTAATCAAAATAGACAATAACCATATCCTTTTACATTTAGTTACGGGTTAAATAGGAAGTTCAATCTTACTGATTAATACTGAATAAGTCCCATGACTAATGACACTACGTCAGCAAGCAAATTGTTATTAAAGGAGCACTCGTCTGCTAATTTACTAGACTAGGCAACTAATCTACAGGAAAATAAAATTCACATATACAAGACGATTAATGAATTCTCATTTATATAAATGGTGAAGTCCTAGAAACTCTAAAATACAATTTTTGCTATTTTCATGATCACCATGCTCCTACTATGTCAAAGTAACACATCAACCAAACACAAAACTGGAATGTTTGTAAATGTTAGCGTCTTCACACGTTTAAAAAATGGAATCTCCACATCAGATTCTTCACTAATTACCTTCTTCCAATAGCTTTCTATAACTATCTAATTCAAATACACAGCCAACACAAGAAAACCGCAATTACATAATACTTCCAATAAGACAATTCTTACTACTTCTAAATAAGAAATTAAACAAATGGATAGACCAGTAAAACAACAAATGTGGCACATATATTACCCTTTTACGCAAGTTCACAATTAATTCGGTAACTCGCATTCGAACACGTTAATATAAGCTGTAAAAGGTATAAACAAAACAATTTTTTTTTTAAATTACATATAGATCAATTAAATTCAATACTTAAACACAACATAATTACCTAAAAATCTACCAACCCTAAAGTACACAATTCAGATTGGGGATCTACATCTAAAGTGCAACTAAAGTGCAATGCAGAAATACCCAAATGGAAATTGACAAACAAAACATAAAAAGCACCAACCTTTATAAAGAGAATCATCAAGATCTAGATCCCCTTGATCTCCGTGATGAAAAAAAGGGGGTAACCAGAATAAAGCAGAGAGCAAGACAGATAACCCAAGAATCAAAACAAAGATACATCGAAATCGAAACAAACGAGTAATTGAGCCACAGCAGATGGAACAATTAGTAGTATTAGTATCAGATGAAGTTGATGATTGTGAATGAGTAGTAATGGTAGTGGGTAAAGGGTGTTGTTCCCCTTTTCCCATGATTTTAGGGGAATGTGGGTTAAAGAATCAATCTTGATGTTGTGGGTGTTCACCATTGTTGGTGATTTGATTAATTGTTGTTAAAGATTTCATGGCTGCTGAAAGAGAGAGAAGAAGAAGATGGATGGGGGGGTTGGGGATTTTTGATATAGGGTTTGGGTTTGAAGGGATGGATGTTTTGAGTTGGGGGAGAGAGTAAAGAGTTATTATTACTCTACTATTTTACTAGTAATTATAAGTTAGTGTGCGTTTAGATTACTGTTAATGTTAAGGAAAGTGATGGAAGCTTGCTTACAGTGTGTGATGTGTGTAGGAGATTTACTTAAAAAAAGTTATTTTATTTAACGGTTTCTAAAGACTATTATTATCCACATGTACGTGTAATGTCTACGTCTATTACAGTAATATATAATACTCCCTATATTTTCTTTAGTATATCCAAAGCTATATAGGTACCTGTGGATGCACGGCTAGCATTATAAAATGTCGTAATATGAATCACAAATCAAAATGATATATGAAATGGTGAAACTTTCAGATTATAAAAGAATTTTTTTTATCGTTATTAGTAATACTTTATAAATTTTAAGCCCTCAAAAACGAATTAATAAGAGCATATTTTGCTCACAATATATCAATGAAATGGGAAGGTTAAAAAAGATGTGTATGTTATAAATTGACATTTTTCTAGCTAACAAAAATTGTCTAGTCATTGTGACATTTCTGTTTCCTATAGTTATAATATGTTAACCTTGCAACAATTTATAAACGATGTGTACGTTAATAGTCTTGAAAAAAATAAATTGTAAAAATTACTATAATAATTTAGACGTTTTATTGAATAACTAATGTACATATATATGCACAAATATAAATCATTATATAACAATCAAATATATACCTACATTATATAGATTTGAAAAGTAATATAGAATTAATAGAAGTACACGTCTTACCATTCGCATATTGAATTGTAATTAAGTTGTGTGAGATTAAAAAAATAGAAAAAAACTCTAAAAGTAGATGATAACCTTGATGTGCCTATCCATAAAGCTTGTATTCAGTTTACTAAATAATGGAAATTGAATTCCCTTAATCTGTAAGATGATAATAAAAAAATTTCAAATTAACTAAACTTTGATGAAAGATATAATTACATTAAAATTAAGTTCTCATAATTTACTAAAAGTTTATTTATTTATTTTTTAAAAAAGAGAAAGTTAGAGGAATAAGAGTTAAGATTAAGATGAAAAAACTAAAAGATTAAAGTTAGAAGGAAAAAATAGATTAAAGGATGTCATGAGTTTGGACTATAATAAAAGTTATAAGTGTTGTTATATGACACATTATTTTGAATTAAAATAGTATAATTTAATTTTATTAATTTAATTACCTTATTAACTGAAAATAGTTATAATATAAATTTTAATTGAATATTACCTTATTTGGAATAAGGGTGTAGGAAAATCCACATCATCAAGTTTTTTTTATATGATGATGACACATAGGATTTGTATGATATGTCATGTGTATATATTTGACAAATAATTAAGGATCTCCTCCCTTAGTTATAAAAATAGAAGATAGATTGTATGTATATGTATAATGTATAGTATTATAATTTTCATTATATTATATTCAAAAATCATTATCAGCAGTAATAAATCAAATGATACTTGGATGGTAATCCTTAAAGTTTCAACTTTGTAACGTTTTAATCATTCAATTTTTTTATAATGTTTTAATTTTTCAAGTTTCAACTTTTTAACGTTTTAAACATTCAAGTTTTTTCTAATTTTTAACCATTCGAATTTTTTTCTAATGTTTTAATTTTTCTAGTTTGAGTTAACTTATTGGTTCAAGGGTTAAACCATAAACATTTTGAAACTTAGATAATCAAACTGGATAAAATAAATTATAAATGGTAAAATCATCATAAAAGTTAAACTTGAGGAATCAAACTATCACACTTTTAAAGTATAAATAGTAGTGTAGATATCATCGTAAAGGATTAACTACCAAAATTTTGAAACTTGAAAGATTAAATTATGAAGGAAAAAACTTAAAGGGTTAAACGAAATAAAATAAATAACTTTGAAGATTAAAATATTATTAACTGTTTTGTATATACACTTTTTTTTACATTTTTTTGAAGAGTCTGAAAAGATTTTTTTAAAAAGAAAAATAAATGGCTTTATACTTTCCCCCACCCATTTGCAACTAATCGGTTGTTAGTTGTGTGCGATTGGTTGTGAGTTAGGTATCTGGCCACAGGGACGAAGCTTGAACGACTTATTTAGGGGGCCAAAATCATTTGACGAATCGATACTTGAGCATGGAACATTCATATATAATATGCTACACAAGTATAAAATTAACTTTGAAAACTTACTCCTATATTTTAATTAGTATATATAATTAACTGACAAACATGATAAGTTATATATTTGCATAATAAGAATTTCACTTAAAAAAGGTGTTAATGATAGTGCTTAAAGCCTTGTTTAAACCCATGATCAATTTATGAGTATTAAAAATAAAAAAAAAAAGATAACAGTAGGACTCGAACCACTGCTAACTAATGTCTAAAACTTATGTAAGACACCTCAACCAACTTGGAAAACCCAATCTGTTGCAAAGATATCCAAATTATTTATATATATATTACACAACAAACTTGGGTTTTTTTTTTTTTCTTTTTTTTGGGGGGGGGGGGGGGGGGGGTGGGGGTGGGGGGGGGCACAACCCCCTCTATCCCTTGTTAAGCTCCGTCCTTGTCTGGCCACAAGCCGTGTGATCAAGATTGTATTCAAGAAACAAGTTTATAGCACTAACACACTCGTATTTCTTTTAAGACAACACAAACACCCACATTTCCTACACACACACACCACCACCACCTAGGGGTGTTCATAATTATCCGAAACTGGAAAACCGAACCGAATATTGTCGAACCGTAGCGAATTTTAGGTTAACCGAACCGAAATTTTTTTATATTTCGGTTTCGGTTAACCAAACCGGTATAAGTTCGGTTCTTCGGTTTCGGTTTTGGTTCACGATATTGACTCAACCGGTTAACCGAAAAACCGAAAATTTTATTTTGCTATTTTAAATATGTTTTATATATAGATATATGATAATATTACTAAATATTTTCTAATTTATAATGTGATTCTTATAGTTTTGTATTTATGTTAGTATGAATGTTTACTTTTTTGCATTTTTAGTAGTTAAATATTTGATTTCGTGACTAACTTAGTTCAACGTTTATACATTCATGTTTTTGTACCTAATGGAAAAGCTTTATGTTTATTGTTAAAATGATCAACGTGTTGAATTTATAACAAATATTCAACAAATGAGTGTGTATTTGTGTTTTGATACTTATATTTTAAGTGATTGGTAAATGCAACCGGTTAATTTGATTAACCGTATAATCGAACCGGAAAAGTCGGTTAACCGATTACCGGTTAACCGAACTTTTCGATTTCGGTTTAGGTTCAAGAAAATGACGAACTGGGGATCCGGTTAACCGGTCATCGGTTAACCGATCCTCCGGTTAACCGTCCATGAGCACCCCTACCACCACCACTTGCATCTCCAGCTACTCACAACTAGGGTTGTAAAAGTCGGCCAAGTCAACCGGGTACTCAGATCGGAACTCGGGTGTACTCCGTGGCGACTCGGGTTAACTCGGGCTAAAAATTTGGACCGTGTCAGTCAATAGATCAGTATCAATATCAGTCAAATTTGAATTAATCTGTCAAACTTGAGACTACTCTGTCAAAAGTGATTAATCTCTGTTAAAGTTAAATTAGATCAACATTTAAGATGGCATAAAAGTAGGGGATTGATAAATACAACATGGATTTTATTTCATGCAAGAAAACTGCACATTAGAAAGTTGTATAGCATGCATAAATATTATAAACATTGTATGCATCAAAACTTTGTTGTATATATCAACACCCTAAAATTAGGATTGTGAGTTCATTTATAGAGTTATTATTACTCTACTATTTTACTAGTAATTATAAGTTAGTGTGTGTTTAGATTACTGTTAATGTTAAGGAAAGTGATGGAAGCTTGCTTACAGTGTGTGATGTGTGTAGGAGATTAACGGTTTCTAAAGACTATTATTATCCACATGTACGTGTAATGTCTACGTCTATTACAGTAATATATAATACTCCCTATATTTTCTTTAGTATATCCAAAGGTATATAGGTACTAGCGGATGCACGACTAACATTATAAAATATCGTAATATGTGAATCACAAGTCAAAATGATATATGAAATGGTGAAACTTTCAGATTATAAAAGAATTTTTTTTATCGTTATTAGTAATACTTTATAAATTTTAAGCCCTCAAAAACGAATTAATAAGAGCATATTTTGCTCACAATATATCAATGAAATGGGAAGGTTAGAAAAGATGTGTATGTTATAAATTGACATTTTTCTAGATAACAAAAATTGTCTAGTCATTATGACATTTCCGTTTCCTATAGTTATAATATGTTAACCTTGCAACAATTTATAAACAATGTGTACGTTAAGTCTTGGAAAAAATAAATTGTAAAAATTACTATAACAATTTAGACGTTTTATTGAATAACTAATGTACATATATATGCACAAATATAAATCATTATACAACAATCAAATATATACCTACATTATATAGATTTGAAAAGTAATATAGAATTAATAGAAGTACACGTCTTACCATTCGCATACTGAATTGTAATTAAGTCGTGTGAGATTAAAAAAAATAGAAAAAAACTCTTTAAAAAATAAATGATAACCTTGATGTGCCTATCCATAAAGCTTGTATTCAGTTTACTAAATAATAGAAATTGAATTCCCTTAATCTGTAAGATGATAATAAAAAAATTTCAAATTAACTAAACTTTGATGAAAGATATAATTACATTAAAATTAAGTTCTCATAATTTACTAAAAGTTTATTTATTTATTTTTAAAAAAAGAGAAAGTTAGAGGAATAAGAGTTAAGATTAAGATGAAAAAACTAAAAGATTAAAGTTAGAAGGAAAAAATAGATTAAAAGATGTCTTGAGTTTGAATTATAATAAAAGTTATAAGTGTTATTATATGACACATTATTTTGAATTAAAATAGTATAACTTAATTTTATTAATTTAATTACCTTATTAACCGAAAATAGTTATAATATAAATTTTAATTGAATATTACCTTATTTGGAATAAGGGTGTAGGAAAATCCACATCATCAAGTTTTTTTTATATGGTGATGACACATAGGATTTGTATGATGTGTCATGTGTATATATTTGACAAATAATTAAGGGTCTCATCCCTTAGTTATAAAGATAGAAGATAGATTGTATGTATATGTGTCACACCCCCTAATTCGGGTTGCGGAAGTGAATCGGGTCGGGGCGTGACTAATCAATAACCAAAGCACAAGATATATAGTAAACGACTCTAAATGAGACGTTTTGGAAAATACATTACAATACAATGCATTACATGAGTTTTCAAAAGTAATAAGTCATATAGATACATCATTAGTGAGTTCGCAAATTGATTCTAAAGATTTTAGTTACATAATCATAGTACAAAAGATAATGCCAGTAAAATCCTCATAAGTGTATGCATGCGACTCGTACTAGCTTAGCATATAAGTAGATCCTGCTGGGCATCCCTACTCAAGCTGCGTACCTGAGAATGCATCACTAAAAAGGTCAACCAAAAGGTTGGTGAATCTCACAGGTTTATAGTAAGTTACAATTTTGAACACATCAAGTAGTAAAATTAAGTAATGATTGCACGTATGCAATAGTTTCGATATACATTGCCATAAGCACCATAGTTGAAGCTTAACAGTGTAGTGTGAATAGTACATTCAAGTACAATATCACGTACCCCCGTGAGTGCTATCCGAACACTCATATGTAACAAATACTAATATACCTGTTTCTACGGTGTAATCCGTGGTGGCGCTACCACCCCAGGCAGGGATTGTCAGTCCCAAATGGATCCATCTACTAGTAATCGCGCTTAAGTCCATAACTAACAACTTATGATAGGAGGCTTTCAGTGGATAAAAGTAAAACCCATGCAATCGATATACCAGTAAATCAGTAAGTAAATCAAGTAAGTAATTTCATGTGTTCGAGTAAAACAAGCAATGCATCTCCCCCAAAATAGTAAAACAGTAAAAAGGGGCCGTGAGACTCACCTGAGTCTAGTAGTATCAAGCAGTAAATCAAGCAATGAGGTTCTCCGAACCAATAACCTCTAGCGTCCTAAACGCGTAAGGTTAAGTAAGTCAGTGGATATCATTAAGATTATCCATGCTAGTTGTTCACTCAACTAGTTAATGTCCATTAGTCTGTTATTTGTAATTGTTCGTATTTGTAGTCTGTCGTTGTGTAAATATGGCCCGTTGGTGAGTTTCGTAATAATGATTATCAAAAGCATTATTATTATGTTTGTCTCATTGTATACTTACAAAAGTATATGTGTCATATGTTTCCGAGTTATTCCAAATATTGTATTGACGTTAAACAAGTATATTGTGATATTGTCTTGTTTGAAAAGTCGGTTATGCAAAGTTAGTGTTGAACACTATTTATGAGACAATAAGGATTGTCGGGAATTACTATTCATGAGACAATAACATTTTGAGTCGGTTTCAAGTATAAAAGTGTTAGTTTTTGCGATAATGATGCTACGACAATCGAGTTTTATACGACAATAGTGATGCGACAATACGGTTTCGGTTACTGTTCATGCGACAATGGTATTGTCGCAGGTCTAAGATTTCCCGTTTTTGTTTAAGTGTTCGTTTTTGTTGACTAGGTCAAACGTGTTCGGTTTGACCCGAAACTTTTAGGGAAGTCTTAAATATGTTAAATAAACTTTAGAAAATTATCGTTACGTTTTATGGTTGACCCGAAGTGTCGGTTTTGTAAAATGTCTAAAACAGTCCCTAAGTTTAATAGTTCCAGATTTTTACTCAGTTTCGACTCGCGATTTCACCCGTTTCTATTCCGATTCAAGCCTAACCAAAAATCACACATGTTCTCCTAGGTGTGTAGTTCATTTCTACACTTTATGGTACTTTTATATGTTCGTTTACTATTTTAAACGAAAATGGAAATGAAAAGTGCTCAGGTTGAGTCTAAGAACGAGCTCAGTCCATAGATCGGTTCCTACACAAAATTCCGTGGGGATCTGGTCAAAGTGGTAAACATAAAAGTTGTATCCAACATCTTAACGGACATTTTTCGTTTAGACTTTGTAAGTTGATTCTTCCTAGAACTCAAGATATGGTCTCGAGAAGGAGGCGGATGTTCCTGTCCGCCGGAACAGTAACGCGCACCTTAACGGAAATATTATTTTAAAATAGCAAACAAAGTCGAAATGTTATGAAATTGGTGTCGTTGTAAAGCTAACATCAAGAACTACATTTTAGCCTTAATATTCGTTCATTTTTATGTAGAAATCATTTTTATATAATTCATTGAAGTAGATAAAGTTTCTGGACAGTAACCATAGAACAACGATTCGAGTTTTAAAATGTGTTTCAGTTTATATTTTGGACATTTTAGTGTTGAGTGAGAATACTAACATGTATATATACGTTAAGCAAGTAAAACTAATGAGTGATGAAGTTCCTTACAAAGAAAATGATGGAGAGACAAAGAAACTAAGCCGAGAACTCTTTTCCTCGCGTTTTCTTGATTTTCCGAGTTGGTGGTGCTATGATGGTTCAATGGTGGTTGAATGGTGGTGTGTGGTGGTTGTTCTTGGGGCTGGAAATCAGTAAGGGAAAGAGAGAGAGTCGTGATAGAGAGAGAGAGAGACTTAGAGAGAGAGTGGAGATATGATGAATTAGGGTGTGTTTGGTTATTTTAATCAAGGAAATGGAAGCAAGATCCACAATTTGGGAAAGGGGCATGGGGCTGGTCTCATCTGTTTTTGGTGGGCCCCACCCCATGTGGGTGTGTTAAATTGTTCCCCAAGGTTACGTTATGCGTGGTGTTCGTTTACCCGTTCGTTTCGTCGTCCGTTTAAACGTTAAACGTTTTATGTATTAGGTTTCGTTAACGATTTAAGTCACGATATTTTTAGTGAAAGTTTTACTCAAATAATATATTTTAGGTTACTAAAATGTAATTTGGGTTTTCGTTTGGTCGTCGGTTGTGAATTGTTCGTTTATTCTTATCGTGTAACATTTTTAAACGTTATAAATATATACGTGTAATAGTAATATTTTTACCTGAAGTATTTTATCAAAATACTTAGTTTTAAGTTATAAAAATATAACT
Source organism: Pseudognaphalium luteoalbum (assembly GCA_963422505.1). Taxonomy (NCBI): domain Eukaryota; kingdom Viridiplantae; phylum Streptophyta; class Magnoliopsida; order Asterales; family Asteraceae; genus Pseudognaphalium; species Pseudognaphalium luteoalbum. The sequence goes on along the minus strand of OY730192.1, from coordinate 83,143,446 downwards.
TTGATTTATTTCATCGGTTGAGCGCGTTTCGTACGTTTTCATAGCGTTCGGTTACGTTTTAAGCAAAACGTACGTGTTCGTTATATTATAAACATAATATAAAGTAATTATCAATGTTATTAAATAATTTCATATTATTTAATAATAGTTTCACCAACATCCGTATTTGAATTCCTGCGTGATTTATTTATACGCGATTTTTGAATAATTGTTTTGTGTTATATATACATATAATCATATATATAATACTTGTACGCTTTGGTATTTTAAGTATATAATACTTGAAATAAAAGTTTAAATTTGGACCAAATTTTGGGTCATTTTTGACCGGGTGTCACAATATGTATACTGTATAGTATTATAATTTTCATTATTTTATATTTCAAAAATCATTATCAGCAGTAATAAATCAAATGATACTTGGATGGTAATCCTTAAAGTTTCAACTTTGTAACGTTTTAATCATTCAATTTTTTTCTAATGTTTTAATTTTTCTAGTTTGAGTTAACTTATTGGTTCAAGGGTTAAACCATAAACATTTTGAAACTTAGATAATCAAACTCGATAAAATAAATTAGAAATGGTAAAATCATCATAAAAGTTAAACTTGAGGAATCAAACTATCACACTTTTAAAGTATAAATAGTAGTGTAGATATCATCGTAAAGGATTAACCACCAAAATTTTGAAACTTGAAAGATTAAATTATGAGGGGAAAAACTTAAAGGGTTAAAACGAAATAAAATAAAATAAAATAAATAACTTTGAAGATTAAAATATTATTAATTGTTTTGTATATACACTTTTTTTTACATTTTTTTTGAAGAGTCTTAAAAGATTTTTTTTAAAAGAAAAAGAAATGGCTTTATACTTTCTCCCACCCATTTGCAACTAATCGGTTGCTAGTTGTGTGCGATTGGTTGTGAGTTGGGTATCTGGCCACAGGGACGAAGCTTGAACGACTTGTTTAGGGGGCCAAAGTCATTTGACGAATCGATACTTGAGCATGGAACATTCATATATAATGTGCTACACAAGTATAAAATTAACTTTGAAAACTTACTCCTATATTTTAATTAGTATATATAATTAACTGACAAACATGATAAGTTATATATTTGCATAATAAGAATTTCACTTAAAAAAGGTGTTAATGATAGTACTTAAAGCCTTGTTTAAACCCATGATCAATTTATGAGTATTTAAAAAAAAAAAGATAACAGTGGGACTCGAACCACTGCCAACTAATGTCTAAAAGTTATGTAAGACACCTCAACCAACTTTGGAAACCCAATCTGTTGCAAAGATATCCAAATTATTTATATACATATATCACAAAACAAACTTGGGTTTTTGGGGGGGCCACAACCCCCTCTATCCCTTGTTAAGCTCCGTCCTTATCTGGCCACAAGCCGTGTGATCAATATTGTATTCAAGAAACAAGTTTATAGCACTAACACACTTATATTTCTTTTAAGACAACACAAACACCCACATTTCCTATACACACAACACCACCACCTAGGGGTGTTCATAATTATCCGAAACTGGAAAACCGAACCGAATATTGTCGAACCGTAACGAATTTTAGGTTAACCGAACCGATTTTTTTTTATATTTCGGTTTCAGTTAACCGAACCGGTATAAGTTCGGTTCTTCGGTTTCGGTTCACGATATTGACTCAACCGGTTAACCGAAAAACCAAAAATTTTATATTGCTATTTTAAATATGTTTTATATATAGATATATGATAATATTACTAAATATTTTCTAATTTATAATGTGATTCTTATAGTTTTGTATTTATGTTAGTATGAATGTTTACTTTTTTGCGGGTAGTTAAATATTTGATTTCGTGTCAAAATTAGTTCAACGTTTATACATTCATGTTTTGTACCTAATGGAAAAGCTTTATGTTTATTGTTAAAATGATCAACGTGTTGAATTTATAACAAATATTCAACAAATGAGTGTGTATTTGTGTTTTGATATTTATATTTTAAGTGATTGGTAAATACAACCGGTTAATTTGGTTAACCGTATAACCGAACCGGAAAAGCCGGTTAACCGATTACCGGTTAACCGAACTTTTCGATTTAGGTTTAGGTTCAAGAAAATGACGAACCGGGGATCTGGTTAACCGGTCATCGATTAACCGATCCTCCGGTTAACCGTCCATGAGCACCCCTACCACCACCACTTGCATCTCCAGCTACTCACAACTAGGGTTGTAAAAGTCGGCCAAGTCAACCGGGTACTCAGATACTAATCGGGACTCGGGTGTACTCCGTGGCGACTCGGGTTAACTCGGGCTAAAAATTTGGACCGTGTCAGTCAATAGATCAGTACCAATATTAGTCAAATTTGAATTAATCTGTCAAACTTGAGACTACTCTATCAAAAGTGATTAATCTCTGTTAAAGTCAAATTAGATCAACATTTAAGATGGCATAAAAGTAGGGGATTGATAAATACAACATGGGTTTTATTTCATGCAAGAAAACTGCATGCATAAATATTATAAACAGTTGTTGTATGCATCAAACTTTGTTGTATATATCAACACCCTAAAGTTAGGATTGTGAGTTCATTTAAAGTATTTATGTTTATGTTAAGGTATTTATACAATTAAACCATTATATATATGTTTGTGTTGCTATTTAACATTCACACATAATTTTGACATTTTCTATTTTAGTGTACCCTAAGTACTTCTCGCTTTGGCCGGGTATTCCTACAAGATCCGAGTCGACTTTTCTTTGATTAGAAAATTTTACAACCTTGCCCACAACCACTACCGCTCATGACCATTTTTTGCCTTATACCGCCAAACCACAAGGTTATTACCACTGTCACCCACCCCGCCACCACCTTAATCACGAAAATGAAAGCGGAATCGGGGTTCTTTGGAGAGAATTGCACACATATATGGTTAATAATCAAGTAAAAATGAGTTTTACTTAGATAATTTAGCTTTAGTTTTGAATTTCGTTCAAGAATTTCATTAAAACACCTTGCGTGCATGCGGGTTTCAGTTGTTTTGATTATTAGAATGGTTAGTTTAGTTGCTAGGTTTTATTTATTTATGTATTGTTGTGGGTTAATTTTGTGTCAAAAATATATCATTTTTCTCTCTTTTGGCTCGGCCGAGATGTGAGTGACTGTAATTCTCCCAAATTTACTGTTTAGCGGAAGCATAATTTGGGTGTTACTAATCAATAATCAAAGCACACAGATATATAGCAAACGACTCTATATGCGTGGTTTTAAAAAAATATATTAATATTAAAATGGTTACAATAGTTGAAGCCGTACATAGCTCATGTTCGATTAAATGAGAGATTCCAATACATAAATACTTGTACAAAATATACTAATGCAAGGAAATGCTATTGTCTGCATGCTGACTCGAACTATAGTAATCCTGAGGGCAGTCCAAATTGCTGAGTACCTGTGATACATGCTAAAATGGGTCAGCTAACGCTGGTGAGCTCACAGGTTTGAATATCAAATAATATCGTATGAACCGCAAGATTTAAGTACTGATTTGCATCCAACACATAGTCTGAGCTTAACTCGAGGGGTCAGGATCACAATCAGTGCCTGAGCGAGGTGCCTCCACGAGTGCCTAATCAACACTCGTCTGAACAAATATTAGTACATCCGTTTACCCAGTTAGTGCATGCTAACCCGGACGAGGAGGGTCAATCCTATATGGCACCATATACTAATATTCACGTTACAACGTATTATCAAACTATGCTGACGGAGGACTTTGAAATGATTAGTTATGTAAAACTCATGTAGTATATGAAAATGTTTGTACTTGCGTTCACATGTTAAAAAGAGCAATGAATCACACCCCTGAGTAAAAACAGTAAAAGGAGGGGCCATGAGACTCACCTGAGTCTTAAAGCGTTTAATCAATAAACGTGAGTTGATTATCCGATTAGTGATTGTCCGAAGACTCGTAACCTGAGGGTGTCCACGACACGCGATGGTAATAAACATGATTGGGTATCTCAAAGATCACCCTTGTAGTTGTTCATCCAACTAGAATGTCCAAATTACCACGATTTGGTTGATTTGTTTAAGTATTTGAAAATGCGTACGGTCCGTTGGTGATTTGTTTGTAATAATAATCTCATTATTATTATGATTTCGAAGTGTTTATACTTAAAAGTATGTTCGACTGTGTTTTAGAAGTCGTATCGTATAAGTGTTTGAAGTTATACAAGTTTGACACTTAGTATAAAAATATGTGTTTTCAAGGTTCTGATCTGTGCGACACTGGGTGCGACATAAGGCTTTGTGTCGCTAAGTGCAACATAGTCTGTTGTGTCGCAGATCATGACTGCGACATAAGTCGTTGTGTCGCTACATGCGATATCCGCAATTTAATGCGACATAAGGTGTTGTGTCGCTATGTGCGACGGGAATGAGTTCTGCGACATAGTGTTTTGTGTCGCTGTATGCGACATCTGAAAGTGTTGCGAAATAGTCACTTGTGTCGCTATATGCGACATAAGTAAGGGTTTTGCTACATAAGGGCTTGTGTCGCAGGTGGCCTGGAGCATCTGCGACATAACTAGCTGTTGGCCGGAATTTGAGCCAAAAACATGTTTTCCGGTGACCATTTGGTCCGATTCTTTTACCCAACCCATATTTGGACATTTCAAACTTAAATAAACAACAAACAAGAGAAAATAATGGAAATCGGAGTGTTTCGGGATTTGTCGAAAACTTACAAACTTAACGCCGGAGAATTTCAAAAAGATAGAAATGTAGATCGTGACTCCGTGAGCGTTTTTTTTTAACCGAGCTAGACGATTTAATGGTGTTTGATGGTGCTTTTTGGTGGTTTAATGGTGGTGGTGGTGATGGTGATTTTGAAGGGAAAAAGAAAGAGAGAGGGAGAGAGGAGAGTGAAGATGATGATGATGAATTGTGAAGTAGGAAGGGAAATGGGGTAGGGTTTGACCCCCTCACCCTTGGGCCGGTTTTCAGGGGGGCCCCACCAAGGTGTGGGTCTCCAATTTTTACTCTCGGATATTCACGCTCCGTGCGGTGTTCGTTTTCTCGATTGTTTGAACGTTTAAATATTTATTTCACACGTTTTATATACGTTTTAAGATACGAATAACTACTCGATATTTTACTTAAAATATTTCACCAATTACTGTATATTTGAGTCATAAAATACAACTTAGATTTAATTCGATTGTTTGCGCGTTTAACGTTTTTAATTGTGTAGACGTTAATTGTACATTACGGAATAAATACAAAATAGTATCAAAATATTATTTTGAATATTATAATGGTGTTATTAAATAACGTTATATCTTTTAATAACATTGTTCACCAACGTCCGTATTAATTGAATCAAATTACATTCGATTTGAATTGCGTACGATTTAATCAAATCGCATAATTGTATATATTCATCAATATATTTTTCGATACATAAATTAGCTTAACACAGAACTAATTACATGTATTAACAGAGGATTAAATACTTAATTATTAATCTTAATTTGACGGGTGTTACATTCTCCCCCTGTTAGGAGAATTTCATCCCGAAATTTAGCTCAAGGTCGCGTTTGATGTAGAATCAGTGAATAATTGAGGATACTTGAGCCGCATTTGGTATTCCCATTCCCAAGTGAATTCCGGACTACGCCGCGAATTCCACCTGACCTTAACGATCGGAATACGACTCTGTTTGAGTTGTTTGACCTCACGGTCTACGATTTCAGCGGGTTCCTCAACGAAATGGAGTTTGTTATCGACGTGAATCTCATCGAGTGGGATTATAAGTGTCTCATTAGACAGACATTTCTTTAGGTTAGAAATGTGGAAGGTAGGGTGCACGCTGCTGAGTTCGGATGGCAGCTGCAGTCGATATGCCACAGGGCCGATCCTTTCGAGGATCTCAAAAGGCCCAATGTACCTGGGATTTAACTTCCCGCGTTTGCTGAATCGGATTACGCCTTTCCAAGGTGATACTTTCAAGAGTACTCGATCCCCAACCTGAAATTCGAGTGTTTTGCATCTTACGTCAGCATAACTTTTCTGACGATCACGTGTGGCTTTGAGTCGGTTTTGGATTTCAAAAATTTTCTCGGTGGTTTCGTGTATGAGTTCAGGACCAGTGAGTTGACTGTCTCCCACTTCGGTCCAATAGATCGGTGATCGGCACTTACGACCGTGCCTCAAACGGTGCAGCCTTAATGCTGGCGTGATAGCTGTTATTGTAGGAAAATTCGCACAATGGTAGGTGTCTTTCCCAGTTTGCACCGAAATCAACTACTGATTTGACGTAAAAATTCATGTTTTACGCACATCTTTTACCTTATATTTAGCACTTAATTAACAAAATCATGCCAATAAAGTCCACATTTACCACATTTTGTTAAAAAGGTCAAAAGTTTATAAGTATTTCAAAAACAACGGTAAATGGACGAAAAACACACTTAAAAAGGCATAATTCGTTCGACACATGATTTTATCATAAAACTCCGATCTGGGACTTAATAAATATCTTAAAATGTAGGTCTGGAGAATACGAACGCGTGGGTATAAAGATCTTCAAAAACGGATCATGAACGAAGAAGATAGGGCCAAACGAGTCACGATCCAGCACACAAGACTTACGATGCAGCACACAAGACCACGGACCAAGGCTCACCACCCCTCTAGGGGCCGTATACCCCCCTAAAGGTGCCGTATATGCCCTCCTAGAGGCCGTATACCCCCTTTAGGGGTGGTATACCCCCTTCTACGGGTGGTATACCCCCCTGTGGTGCTGGATACGCCCCGTTTGCTACCGAATACGCCCTATTTGCTACCGAATACACCCTATTTGGTGTCGAATACGCCCTCTTTGGTGTCGAATTTCATAGCTTAGGGGTGTATTTCAGTGTTCAAACGGATGCGAGGGTGTTGAGTGTAAATTGTGACTTGGATGCCTATAAATAGAGGCTTCAACCTCCTCATTTCCAATCAACTCACAACAATTCAATTCCATTCAAATCAAACACTTTTCTCTTGTATTTTCATTTCTTAGTTAGTTTCTCTCTCTAACCTCTCTCTAGAGGGTTAGAGAGTAGTTAGGGGGTAGCTAGTAGATTAGAGTAGAGAGTAGCTGTTGTAATCAAGGAGTATTGGTGTTCAGGATTTTATTCAAGGATTTCAAGTTCTATTCTCTTGTTACGCTGCTCTATTATCCGGTGATATCTATTCTCTCATACTGTTATTATGTCTGATTTATCGATGCGTAATATTATGGTATGTGCTTTACTTATTGTCATGTTTATTGAGTAGTGTAATATTGTGATTGTTGAAATGTAGATATTTAGGAGTAGGGATGATGTTAAATTAATCTTTAATTAAATATGTGATTGGAAGTTATTATGTTATGTATCGGGTTAAACTTTTCAAACGGTAGATCTAAACCACCCATTCCACCCTTTCCAAGCTTTCACGTGACTATTACTTTAGGATCTGATCAACCCTAGTATCGGTAGATAGTTATCTGTGTTTTTGTATGAAGCTGTGGACATGCTGTAAAACGGCCCAGTAATTAGTATAGCACTGGAAACACCACTAGTGGAGTACAAATGTGTGGAAGCTACAGACCGATCGTAAGCATATGACACCGTGGATACCTGGAAGTCACCCTTCCTGAACATGGTCTAGGTATATATAAAAGCTGTGGAACTGCTGAAAAACGTAGTATAAACCGTAAAACAAACCTAGGGATGAACGTTTGATCGCAAAGGAGGGTCTACACCTTGACAGAAGTATTTGTGCTCCTCGATTAAAATCTAAGGGATCTTGAAAAGAAAGCAAACATTCAGCTGTAGTGTAGGATGCTTAAACCACTTGATCCAACATAACTGACAGTTTATCATACATTAGCAAGCAATAGTACGACCCTTAATAAAATAAATTATAATTAGGTGTTAAGAAAGGTTAGAAATTAAATATCGGCCTGTTGTCTTATTCATGCGCCCAGGAGTTCACTCCAAGAAGGGTCACTAGTCCTCATCGGACAGTGTTGGGAGACTGAGCAGCATGATCTGATCAGACTCATGATAACCTAGTATTCAGTGACATGCGACTTAGGTTTTCCACTTAAATCGTAGAATACTAGTGTTGACACCAAACCTCTGTTAATTTTATTAAAGGAAAGTCTCCAATCATCTTTTATAATGAACATCATCCCGAAACCTGAATATTGAAACTTCAGCAATCACAATCTCTATCTATCTGCTTACCCTACCCGTAGTTTAGTATTTACTTTTCTGTATCGTAGTTCATTTAGAAAATACCAAAAACAAACCCTACCTGCTCTTTTAAACCCATCATATTAACTTCTATTGTTTAAAGTATTTACTTCATTTCGATTTGCTCCGATTTTAAGAAGGACACCTGAGTCAGACTTACCGCTTGCTACCCTTAACAAGAGTAGTAGGTAGTAATAAAACTTAGGCTTCCCAGCATTATAAATATAAAACCTACTGATCATCCGCCTCCGACTGGAAGGTCCACAACGACAGGGAAGCGATTTCTTGACCGACCGTTGGGGCGCGATCAGGTTTTTGGCGCCGCTGCCGTGGATCGTTGAGCGTTGTGATTTGAAAAACATACCTTTAAGTTAGAAGCCTTTAGGAGAACCTTTCGTTCAAGCCTAACTTGTTCAAAAGTTATTGCTTTCTTAGAATAGTTATTAAAACACAAAAACCATAAAAATATGAAAAATCAAAAACCATCTGATTCGGTTTCTAGCCCCGTCTTACTGTTCTCTTACAAGACAGCAGATGAGATGATGGTAATGGATGATTCTGAATTTCTTGATTTTATGGAAAAAGAATTAGAGGATAACTCTTCTTGTTCTTCATTCCCCGAAGTCAAAGAAATCTTAAACGTCCAAGAAATTGATACCAGGAAAAAACACTTTGACCTAGAAGAAGGGGAATCTCAGCAGAAGATATCAACTTCTGTTACTCACACTTCAAGTAGTCAATTTACCCTTGACCTTGAGATCTCTTCACTTCTGGCCAAATACCCACACTATGTTAGGCCACCTAACCTTCCCAGAGAAGTACCATTCCATACTGAGGTTTACTTTTATCCACCCGTGTTAGGATTAGATAGAAATGAATGCCTTCACTGCTTGGATGAATACTTTGATATGATCTCCCTGACATTTTGAGAACTTATTCACATGATAAGCATCTCTCATGTTCGGAAAATCATACATTCAAATCAGGAACCCTCAACATAGATAAACCATTTCAAAGATGTCCAGTCCAACCTAGGTACACCATAGCTAAAACCGTACTAAGTGGACCACCCACGGATATCATTGAAATCATAGATATTCCACCCGAGACTGAAACCGAACATCATGTCGGAAATTCTTTTAAACCAGATAGGAGGATAGATATTTGTGCCAACTTTCTTAAATACCTTAAAATATTAGACTTCCCCTTTTCGGTTGACCAAAGAAAGACCTTCATGACTATCGATACTTTTCCTCAACCTCGGGCCTCGAATTAATTATTTGGAAAAGTCGAGCCGTTGACTTTAAAATAAAGCGCTTATTGGGAGACAACCCAATTTTAATAAATTAAGTAGTTAATATAGTTTATTTAGGATTTAAAATTTTAAATTTTTTTAATAATCTTCTTTAAAAACGTTCTTTAAAACTTTATCTCAAAAAGTTTAAAGTTTGTTCAATTATTAAACCACAAATTTAATAATTAGCAAATTTTAACAAGTTTTAATGGGATTTAAAATTTTTAAGAACACAAAAATATTCTAAGTTTTTAATAAACCCTTTTTAACCTAATTACCATTTCCTTTCACTAAATTACCACTTGAGGTAAAAAGGTAAAAGTAAAAATGGGTGAGGAGGTTAAAAAGCAAAAAATGAAAACAATTTTTCATTTTCTCCCTCCCCCTTCTCTTTCTTCGGCCGAAACCCCCCCACAACCACCATGCTACCACCAAATTTTCACCATTGTTGAAGGTTTAAGCTCTACATTCTCCATTTTCGTTACTTGTATGCTTCATTAATCATCATTACATCCATTTCAAGGTAAATTTTTAACTTAAAATCTCTAGTTCATGATTTTCCCCAAAAAGTTAGGGTTTCAATTTGAAACTTGAAATTTAGGGCTAAAGATTAGGGCTTTAGGTGTTATTACTTACCATTAAATGTTTGTATGATGATTATTGTTAGTAATCTAGTGATTTCATGTGAGATTGATGAACTTTGATTTTCAAAGTAATGAACATTGACTTTTGTTGACTTTTTAGCTAGAATTGCCTATGTTTGACTTTTGTTGATTAAAATTGCTTATAGTAATGTGTTAAACATAAGTAAAGTAGTTTAAATTAGTTAGCAATTGGTTTAAGATGACTTTCAAGAATTAAAGTAAGCATTTTTATGAGTATTTGTGAAGTATCATTATTTTAATTAAAATCTTTCAAACCAAAATGATACTCGTGCAAATATTGACATCAAATGCTCCCTTGAATTCTTGAAACCTTGCTTTAAAAGATTTAAACGACTAGTTTCAATTTAAAAGAAGCATCATTTTAGTAAATAAAATGCATGAAGCTTTTAAATAGCAAGTCGCATTTTCAAAGGAACCAATATTGTAATTATGTCATTTAAAGATGGAATGTTAAGTTGTTAGTCAATTTCACATCATAAAACACCAATTTTCAAAATTTGACTAACACTTGATATTAATATTATTAATTACATAAAATGGTCAAAGTTTCATCATTAGTTTTCTAAGTTTATGGTAAATTGCAAAGTTTTGATTAAAGTAAGGTAATTACAAGGTTTCTTTAAAATCTTAATGCTTACTTAGTTAAATTCTAATGCATTTTCATTGTTTAAAGCCTTTTTTAGGAATCATTCATAAAATAAAACCTTTTATCCTAGAAAAATGCTTATGACATTTACCATAGCTTAAGAAGCTTATTGGTGATAAATTTGTGGTTTGGTGATTGCGGTTTGGTTAAAAATGTATCTTTCTAGGTTATGGATTATTCGATTTTTTTAGCCTACATTTCGAATTTTTATTTAAAATTTGGGATAACATAGTAAATCCATATATCTATGATCATGATGCACACTAATTGTCTTTTATCTTGATAGCCGAGGTCTGCTTCTGAAGATATCCATCCTACTTTGGAATGCTTGGCCACTTCCGCCAAAAAGAAGAAACTAATTAAGGATTGGATGAACCGGCCATTAGGAAATAACAGATTTATCGTCTGGAGAGATGTAAAGGCACTTGGGTACAAGAGAGAGTTGAGGAAGTTAGTGAAATACAAGATCAATGAAGAGAAAATAGATGCTTGGTACAAGATGTTCGCCCTCAATGAAGACATTTACCGGGAGCTAGTTATCGAATTCATGTTAACCTACAAATTCAACCCTTGCATTTCCAATATTACAGATAAGCGATTAATCAGTTTTAACTATAGAGGGCTGAAGCAGCATGTGTCTTTGGTTGAGTTTGCGGTATTTCTTGGGTTCTACACAGAAGAGCAGACACATTCTCAGATATTCTTTGATAGTTCACGAGGTATTTCATGTAATGAAGACCATGGGCTGATTTGGGACAATCTAACGGGAACTAGTTTTCATTCAAATGTAAAAGCCTCATTGTTCTTCAAAGTTGAGCATCGGCTCCTGCACAAGATACTAGCTGTATCACTGCATGGAAAGAAAGAAACAGGAGGAGCTGTTGGAGGCGTCGATCTCTTTGTGATGAACGCAATGATTAAGAAGAAGAATGTGAATGTAGCTTTCTTAGTAGCCAAGAGGATTCAAAGAGAGACGACATTTGAGATGACAAAGTATATCTATATGGGAGCTTTCATAACCAGGATTTGCAGCCGTATGGGTTTGCTCACAGAGGATCACATGAGTGAGTACACTAGCTCGCCTTATGTTCGATCCCTGCCATTTGATCTAGAGTACTTCCGCACTATATGGTTGATATCTACTGATTCGAGCAGGCAGGCTACCAAACAGGTCATTCCTGGTTATGTTCTGAAGAGGAAGAATAGTAAGAGAGACAAGGATGTTGAGGATGATGAGCCGATTGAGATACCAGATGATGATAGAGATGTTAGAGCACTACAGGAGGATACTAGGGCACCTGGCTTTACATCTAGGGTTCAGTGTGTTGTTGAATGGACTACACCAGTGACTCCACTTTCTCAGTATTGGACTTTTCACGCACTTCAGGTTAGACATGCTCATGACATAAATGTAGCTCGCAGATTTGGATTGCCGATACCAGAGCCACTGATGTATAGATGTGCGACACCACCAGCCACATTTCCACCAGTCACCACCACCTTTGCCCCAGTTACCACCACTATTCCACCATACACCATACCCACCACATCTCGCGATGAGCCAGTATACTCTGTACACACCTCAGCTGCTCCATCTACTTCACGACAGCCATCCCCAGCTACCCATGTCTTATATCTGATTTTTGAGATCCCGAGGCCTGATGATCCAAATGTTTATCGCCCAGTCATGACCACCACTAGTGCTGACGGCCTCACATTCTCAGGATTCTCGGGGATGCTCAACTTCGATGCTATTCTAGAAAATGAGCTAGCAAATCAGAATGACATTAGGAGAGGCCACTTGATATTACTTGAGGAAGCACGCATGACAGCTCAATGCCTACAGGAGTGGGGTTTTGAATCTGTAGATGACTTGCCGACAAATGTCTTGAGGGATATTTTGAGGCAACACAGGCTTATTACATCAGAGACTGTATCAGGAAGAGCCACTAGTGGAGAGCTTTCGGCTGCAGGAAATAACCCTTCCACTTCTGCATTTGATCTTCATGTGACTGATCAGGGGTCTCCTCATCCTTAGACTTTTTCATCTCTAGTACTTTATTATTATTTTTATTATTATTATTATTATTATTATTATTATTATTATTATTATTATTATTATTATTATTATTATTATTATTATTATTATTATTATTATTTTTATTATTATTATTATTATTGGTTTATATTAGCACTAACTATTATGGTGGGATGACTTGTGAACTTGTTTTTATCTTTTGATACTTTTTACCCAGCTTGCTACCTAAGCTGGATGATCTATCTATCTTTATTATTATTATTTTGCTTACGTTTTCTTTGTTTATTTTAGTCGAATAAAATGGTGTTGAATTGATTGTTGAGAATGATGGAAGCAATTCACGACTAGATGACACACATTAAAACGGAAGGCTGTTCTTCGACGGAAGCAAGCTGGAATCTCTAGCGAGCAATTCATCCTTCTTCAGCCAAATCATTTTCATCTCGTGAATCCATGAGGGGAGTTTTTCGTTCTTTTCCGTTGTCTTCCCGAAATATTCATACCATATCCTTTATGCATAATCTCTAAGTGTGGGATTTTATTCCACCATTTTCAAAACACGTTAAAGTGAGCATATCCTATAATCAAGCTCTAAGTGTGGGATCCCCCAAAAGATCTCCGCCTTAGTAGTGAACATTAAGGACAATGTTCCTTTAAGTGTGGGATACACGGTATGTTATACCGTAAAGTTTTCTGACCTCTTATCCTCCAAAGTTAACTTAAAACTCATTTCTCGCTCAAAATCTTTACAAAAAATTTTAAATAAAAACTCCATTTTGTCAAAAATTTCAAAAAATTTTCACTATAAAAAACAGTCTCGCTTCGACAGTAGTCGGACTACTCATTCAGCAGACTAACTTTTGTAAATTTTTTGATTTTTGGTAAGAAAAAAAATACTTTTTAAGGATAATCACTTTTTAAGAATAAATAAATTAGTTTGGAAAGTACGATAAGGCAGAATAAGGATCCCTTAAAAATGAAATGGTCATCTTCGAAGCATCGCATGACTAGGCGCATACACCCTATATTGTTGTGTGAGGAACTTGAGCCTTTAATAAACATTCATTTGTAATGCTTCACCATTCATTTCTGTGTGTGTGTGCTGATGCATGCGTCTTAGAATTAGAACTTGTTCCTGGTATACGCTTCGAGACCATACTAAAGAGTACCGTACGCGGTATAGGTGCAATTAGAGGATCTTGGCATTTATTAAGATTAAACCCATTTTTCTCATATCTCTTCAAGCCTAACCCTGCCGATACTCAATTTTAGTATCGATGATCCGCTTAGTAAACCCTGTTGAGCCTTAACCTTTTTCAGTTCTTAAATACCCAAATATTTTAAAACCCATTCCTTTCCATACCCACCAAAACCTTATCTTAGAATTTTTAAAGTTTTGAAAAATGATATCTAGATATTCTTTTTGCTTTCACTCCAAAAATCACAAAATTCGTGTTTTACTCAAAAACTTCTCGTGTGCGTTTCAGAAATAAAATCTCAAAGGATCGAGAATCCTGCGGTACGAAAAATTGGCACCAAGTAAAATTCGAAATATCAAAAAGTGTGAAAAATGAAAATATGAAAAGATCTTAAAAGGTAGTAAGAAAAAAAAAATCTTTAGAAATTCTTTGGCAAAGAAATTCTATTCAAAAATAAATAAAAAATAAAATAAAAATTATCATCTAAATAAAGCTAAGTGCTTCAAAATCCCCTGAAAACTCTGATCTCTGAAAGATTAAATCTTCTGTGTGTTTTCATAAAGATAGAAGTCAAAAATAGCTATCTTCCTTCCTTACCGTTATCCGTTTCCATTTTCATTAAAAAGCATATCTAAATAAAGTTTTTCATAAAATTTGAAAATTCCTAAGATAAGCATACCCTTTAAGCCTTGAAACAACCCTTTTCATACCCATTTAACCCTCACCCGAACATCACAACCCAACAAAAATGCCTTGGGATAATTAGCACCGTCCTCATTTGGAGTGGTGGAGATGCGATTCTCGACCAAGCCTATGATGATAAGCGCTGCATGAATGGCTTTGAGCAATTTCATTTGTTTAGAATGTTAGAAAACCCGATACACTTCTTGAGTGAATTGAGTGACCACCTGTAAGAATCGCCCAGTCATGTACTTCTACATTTCGAGAGTTGCAAAGTATACTAAAGGGACAACCAGTTCAGTTTTAAGATTTCTTATTCTATTGATGCTTACTTTCTGAAATAATTTACCTATTTTGAGGAGTTGATATCCTTAAGAAATATCTGTTCTCATCAACTGATCCATTTTCTCAAAACCTTGAGCAAAGTGAGATACAGTTTGCTTGAGGATAAGCAAAGTCTAAGTGTGGGATACTTGATTTGACGTAAAAAGTCATGTTTTACGCACATTTTTTACCTCATATTTAGCACTTAATTAACAAAATCATGCCAATAAAGTCCACATTTACCACATTTTGTTAAAAAGGTCAAAACTTTATAAGTATTTCAAAAACAACGGTAAATGGACGAAAAACACACTTAAAAAGGCATAATTCGTTCGACACATGATTTTATCATAAAACTCCGATCTGGGACTTAATAAATATTTTAAAATGTAGGTCTGAAGAATACGAATGCGTGGGTATAAAGATCTTCAAAAACGGATCATGAACGAAGAAGATAGGGCCAAACGAGTCACGATCCAGCACACAAGACTTACGATGCAGCACACAAGACCACGGACCAAGGCTCACCACCCCTCTAGGGGCCGTATAACCCCCTAAAGGTGCCGTATATGCCCTCCTAGAGGCCGTATACCCCCTTTAGGGGTGGTATACCCCCTTCTAGGGGTGGTATACCCCCCTGTGGTGCTGGATACGCCCCGTTTGCTACCGAATACGCCCTATTTGCTACCGAATACACCCTATTTGGTGTTGAAGACGCCCTCTTTGGTGTCGAATTTCATAGCTTAGGGGTGTATTTCAGTGTTCAAACGGATGCGAGGGTGTTGAGTGTAAATTGTGACTTGGATGCCTATAAATAGAGGCTTCAACCTCCTCATTTCCAATCAACTCACAACAATTCAATTCCATTCAAATCAAACACTTTTCTCTTGTATTTTCATTTCTTAGTTAGTTTCTCTCTCTAACCTCTCTCTAGAGGGTTAGAGAGTAGTTAGGGGGTAGCTAGTAGATTAGAGTAGAGAGTAGCTGTTGTAATCAAGGAGTATTGGTGTTCAGGCTTTTATTCAAGGATTTCAAGTTCTATTCTCTTGTTACGCTGCTCTATTATCCGGTGATATCTATTCTCTCATACTGTTATTATGTCTGATTTATCGATGCGTAATATTATGGTATGTGCTTTACTTATTGTCATGTTTATTGAGTAGTGTAATATTGTGATTGTTGAAATGTAGATATTTAGGAGTAGGGATGATGTTAAATTAATCTTTAATTAAATATGTGATTGGAAGTTGTTATGTTATGTATCGGGTTAAACTTTTCAAGCGGTAGATCTAAACCACCCATTCCACCCTTTCCAAGCTTTCACGTGACTATTACTTTAGGATCTGATCAACCCTAGTATCGGTAGATAGTTATCTGTGTTTTTGTATGAAGCTGTGGACATGCTGTAAAACGGCCCAGTACTTAGTATTGCGCTGGAAACACCACTGGTGGAGTACAAATGCGTGGAAGCTATGGACCGGTCGTAAGCATATGACACCGTGGATACCTGGAAGTCACCCTTCCTGAACATGGTCTAGGCATATATAAAAGCTGTGGAACTGCTGAAAAACGTAGTATAAACCGTAAAACAAACCTAGGGATGAACGTTTGATCGCAAAGAAGGGTCTACACCTTGACAAAAGTATTTGTGCTCCTCGATTAAAATATAAGGGATCTTGAAAAAAAGCAAACATTCAGCTGTAGTGTAGGATGCTTAAACCCCTTGATCCAACATAACTGACAGTTTGACATACATTAGCAAGCAATAGTACGACCCTTAATAAACTAAATTAGAATTAGGTGTTAAGAAAGGTCAGAAATTAAATATCGGTCTGTTGCCTTATTCATGCGCCCAGGAGTTCACTCCAAGAAGGGTCACTAGTCCTCATCGGACAGTGTTGGGGGACTGAGCAGCCTGATCTGATCAGACTCATGATAACCTAGTATTCAGTGACATGCGACTTAGGTTTTCCACTTAAATCGTAGAATACTAGTGTTGACACCAAACCTCTGTTAATTTTATTAAAGGAAAGTCTCCAATCATCTTTTATAATGAACATCATCCCGAAACCTGAATATCCAACTTTTGGCAATCATTACAAAAATCTCTCGGTACTCGTCTGGATATGAGTACTGCTTATCACCCGCAAACTGATGGCCAAAGCGAATGAACTATTCAAACACTGGGGGATATGCTACGTGCCTGCGTAGTTGACTTCGGTATTTCTTGGGAAAACCACTTACCATTGTGTGAGTTCTCATACAACAACAGCTACCATACCAGCATTAAGGCTGCACCTTTCGAGGCACTCTACGGACGTAAGTGCCGATCACCTATCTGCTGGACTGAGGTGGGAGATACCCAACTCACTGGTCCAGAAATCATTTATGAAACCACCGAGAAGATCATTGGTATCCAAAACCGGTTGAAAGCCACACGTGATCGTCAGAAAAGTTACGCTGACGTGAGACGCAAATACCTTGAGTTCCAGGT
This sequence comes from Pseudognaphalium luteoalbum, assembly GCA_963422505.1. Taxonomy (NCBI): domain Eukaryota; kingdom Viridiplantae; phylum Streptophyta; class Magnoliopsida; order Asterales; family Asteraceae; genus Pseudognaphalium; species Pseudognaphalium luteoalbum. Next base: position 83,125,816 of record OY730192.1, on the reverse strand, counting down.
TGGGGACAAGGTACTTCTTAAGGTGGCACCGTGGAAAGGTGTCATTCGATTCGGAAAACGAGGAAAACTGAACCCTAGGTACATTGGACCGTTTGAAATTCTTGAGAGAATTGGTCCAGTGGCGTATCGACATCAGCTACCTACCGAACTTAGTAGCGTGCATCCTACCTTTCACATTTCTAACTTGAAGAAATGTCTGTCTGATGAGACACTGATTGTACCGCTCGACAAAATACAAATCGATGATAAACTTCATTTTGTCGAGGAACCTATGGAAATCATGGACCGCGAGGTCAAACAACTAAAACAGAGTCATATTCCCATCGTAAAGGTCAGGTGAAATTCTAGACGTGGTCGTGAATTTACTTGGGAACGGGAAGACCAAATGAAACTGAAATACCCACACCTATTCACAGACTCTAATCATACGACTTGAGCTTAATTTCGGGATAAAATTCTCTTAACAAGGGGAGAATGTGACACCCGCCAAATTCTGACTGTAATTAGTGCGTAAACTACTTGTAATTACGTGTATTTAGTTTTGTATTAATCTAAATATACGTGACATTTCGTGTAATTTCATACACGCGTTCACGATTTGTTAAATCGTACACTTATGAACCGGATCCAACATAACTCCAAGAAGGGTAGGATGCTTAAACCCCTTGATCCAACATAACTGACAGTTTAACATACATTAGTAAGCAATTGTACGACCCTTAATAAAATAAATTAGAATTAGGTGTTAAGAAAGGTCAGAAATTAAATATCGGTTTGTTGCTTTATTCATGCGCCCAGGAGTTCACTCCAAGAAGGGTCACTAGTCCTCATCGGACAGTGTTGGGGAACTGAGCAGCCTGATCTGATCAGACTCATGATAACCTAGTATTCAGTGACATGCGACTTAGGTTTTCCACTTAAATCGTAGAATACTAGTGTTGACACCAAACCACTATTAATTTTATTAAAGGAAAGTCTCCAATCATCTTTTATAATGAACATCATCCCGAAACCTGAATATTAAAACTTCAGCAATCACAATCTCTATCTATCTGCTTACCCTACTCGTAGTTTAGTATTTACTTTTCTGTATCGTAGTTAATTTAGAAAATACCAAAAACAAACCCTACATGCTCTTTTAAACCCATCCTATTAGCTTCTATTGTTTAAAGTATTTACTTCATTTCGATTCGCTCCGATTTTAAGAACGACACCTGAGTCAGACTTACCGCTTGCTATCCTTAACAAGAGTAGTAGGTAGTAATAAAACTTAGGCTTCCCTGCATTATAAATTTAAAACCCACTGATCATCCGCCTCCGACTGGAAGGTCCGCAATGACAGGGAAGCGATTCCTTGACTGACCGTTGGGGCGCGATCAACTACGCAGGCTCGTAGCATGTCTTCCAATGTCTTAATGGTTCGCTCACTTTGGCCATCAGTTTGAGGGTGGTATGTGACACCCGCCAAATTCTGACTGTAATTAGTGCGTAAACTACTTGTAATTACGTGTATTTAGTTTTGCATTAATCTAAATATACGTGACATTTCGTGAAATTTCATACACGCGTTCACGATTTGTTAAATCGTACACTTATGAACCGGACGAGGTCCGACATGTATTTATTATGGACTTTGGTGACAAAGTTAATAAATAACGTGGAATTATCCAAACAAAAATTATTTAGTATAATATATTACGATAATATATTACACAAATTTCTTACTTTCTAAAACACGAACTACACGACGAAACCGCGCGAAACGCACCCCAACGAGCGATTAATAACAAAAAGTATATTTTTATAATTATATAACTTGAAATAAAGTATTTTGATAAAATACTTCGGTTAAAACATTTCGGATATACATTAACATATTTATAAATGTTAAAAAGATTTTCCGATTAAACGACTACGGGAATTAACTGACTACGAGACATAACACGATATTCGGAAACATAAACACGCGAGCCCGAGACCCAAGTTGGGTCGGCCCAAAACCATGAGCCCCACCCAAACCGACCCATGACCCAACCCCTTTTAAACTCATTTCTTTCCTAAATTCTCTTATCTCTCTCAACCTCACCTCCATTCTCTCACTCTAAAAACTGAAATCAGTGACACCACCACCACAAATCGTTCATCATCATCATCATCAAGAACAAGCCCAAGGATCATCATCATCTTCCTCATCTTCTCCATCACCATTTTCATCAAAAAGTAAGGTTTTACTCTCTCTCTCTAGAAGTCGTTTCTCTTTCTAGAAATTACTTAGATATTGTGAATATACATGTTAGAAGCTTTTTATAACATCAAAACGCCCAAAAATCGAACTAAAACTCATTTTAAAGCTAAAAATCGCTGAACAGCCAATTTCGCGATTTGAGATCCAATCTCGGTTCAGTTCGCGGACTCGGTTCGCACTGCGGACTCGGTTCGCAGTGCAATCTCTGTTCGGTTCGCGGACTCGGTTCGCACCGCGGACTCGGTTCGCAGAGCAATCTCGATTCGGTTCACGATCTCGATTTGGTTCGCGATCTCGGTTCGGTTCGCGATCTCGGTTTGGTTCGCGATCAACCCTGGTCAACATTTTTCAGCACTCTATAAAATAATGTAAATGTTTACCAAATAATAATCCTTTGACATTAAAGTCAAAAGAAACCGATATAAAAACTTGATTTCAATAATCAAAGTACTATTACAAACTAAATCTGTCGACACATAATATGTTTCAACAAACGTCACCAACGGGCCATACTTGTTTTCAAACTACAAACAAAATACTAAGACAAACATTTGGACAATTTCTAGTTGAGTGGACAACTATCATGGGTGATCTTTTAAGACACCAACTTAATTACTTGTTACTTACAACCTTGTGCGTTTCGGACGCCAGAAGGTTGCAGGGTTCGGAGAACCAACATACGGGATTACACCCAACACCCTTACGGACTTACATCTGCTCTACTTGTTTGATTTCCCAGACCTACTTGCCAGGCTCAAGTGAGTCTTACAGCCCCACTTTTACTGTTTTACTTACGGGGTGAGATACATTGCTTACTTTTCTTGAACACAAGTACCGAACTACTTATTTTACTATACGGGATTGCATGAGTTACTTACCATTTACTGAAGTCCCTCCATCATACATCGTTAGTTATGGACTTAAGCGTGAACACTAGTTAATGGATCCATTAGGGAAATGAACCTCCCCGCCCGGGGTAGTAGCGCTACCACGAACCGTTCTGTATAAACGGGCGACTATTTTATCGTTACTTACGCTTGCTCAATTTCGAGCATGTCGTGAGGGAAACTTATTACTTACGGGTTAAGCTTCGATTATGAGCCTCATGGCAACGGTATAAACTTACATACATTTGCAGGATTGCAAATACTTGATTTACACCTGTGGGCACCACTGATAAAATCTTGTGTTCAAAACTGATATTACTTACAAACCTGTGAGATTCACCAACATTCGTGTTGACCCTTTTTGCTTTGTATCTCAGGTACGCAGACGGAGTAGTATTACCCCAGGATACTACCTAGAGTCGCATGATTTCTACATTGCATTTAACGGAGATTTTTAGCATTATCTTTTGTATATTTTGATTATGTAATAGAATCTCCCGCTACACGCGCGGACTCTAGGGAAATACATTTTGTAACCGGAAACACTATGTTTTCAAACATTTTTATATAAGGAAATGTAACTATTTACAAACGTCTTATTTAGAGGTTGTTTGCTTGTGATTATGTGTTATGATATGGATTAGTAGCGCCCCGTGTTGACTTCCGCTGCATTATAAATTTGGGGGTGCTACATGGTATGCGGTACTCATATCAAGACAGGTACCCAATGATTTTTGAAGTGATTGCCAAAAGTGAGATGTGAAACGAGCGTCCGTGTCGGAGATAATCAAGGTTGGAACACCGTGTCGAGAAACAATTTCTTTGATGTAGGTTTGTGAGAGGCGTTCCATTTTATCGGTTTCCTTGATCGCCGAGAAATGAGCAGATTTGGTGAGACGATCAACCAAATGGTATCGCAACCGCTCGATGACTTGGGTAGTTTGGTTATGAAATCCATGGCAATTTGTTCCCATTTCCATTCAGGAATGTTGTGCTGTTGAAGTAAACCAGAAGGTTTTTGATGTTCGGTTTTGACTTTCGAGCAAGTAAGACACTTGCTGACAACGTGGCGATTTCGGCTTTCATGTTCGGCCACTAATAGAACTCTTTGATGCCGTGATACATTTTGTCGGATCCTGGATGAATAGAATATTTAGACTTGTGAGCTTCATCCATCACCAAGTCTCGCAAGTTCCCAAAACTTGGCAACCAGATTCGGTTCGAGAAGTACCTAACGCCGTTAGGTTTGATTTTGAATTGTTTATCAATGCCTCGCAAGGCTTCGCTTTTGATGTTTTCAAGTTTCAAAGCTTCGAGTTGAGCGGTGTGAATCTGGATGGTGAGATCATTATGAATGGTCATACTGAGGGCTCGGACTCGAAGTGGTTTAGGCTGTTCTTTTCGAGTGAGAGCATCGACAACAACATTTGCCTTGCCTGGATGATATTTAATCTCGTAATCGTAATCGGTAAGCAACTCGACCAATCAACATTGCCTCATGTTTAGATCCTTTTGCTCGAAGATGTGTTGGAGACTTTTGTGATCGGTGAATACGGTACTTTAGGTACCATAGAGGTAGTGTCTCCAGATTTTGAGGGCAAATACCACGGCCCCTAGCTCAAGGTCGTGAGTCGTGTAGTTCTTCTCGTGAACTTTGAGTTATCGGGAAGCGTAACCAATGACCTTATCTCGTTGCATCAACATGCAACCGAGACCTTGGTGGGAAGCATCGCAGTATACCACGAAGTCGTCAGTGCCTTCGGGTAAAGATAGAATAGGAGCACTGCAAAGCTTGAGTTTTAATAGCTAAAATGCTGACTCTTGCTTATCAGTCCAATTGAACTTCTTTTCCTTTTGAGTCAGTGTCGTGAGTGGTTGGGCTATTTTGGATAAATTTTCGATGAACCGACGATAATACCCTGCCAATCCCAAAAATTGGCGTACCTCGGTTGGAGTAGTTGGCGCTTGCCAGTCTCTGATAGCCTCGATTTTCGATGGATCGACGTGAATTTCTTGACTGTCAATCACGTGTCCAAAGAATTGAACGGTATGCATCCAGAACTCACACTTAGATAATTTAGCGTAAAGCTCCTCGTGCTTAAGTAGTTCTAGGATGGTTTTGAGGTGTTGCGCATGCTCTTGCTCGTTGCGTGAATAGATGAGGCTGTCATCGATAAAGACAATGACAAACTTGTCGAGATAAGGCTTGCACACCCGATTCATGAGATCCATGAATACAGCTGGTGCGTTGGTTAAACCAAAGGGCATCACCTGAAATTCATAATGCCCATAACGGGTTCTGAAAGAGGTTTTTGGGATGTCGGTGTCGCGAACATGTAATTGATGATAACCTGATCGAAAATCGATCTTTAAATAACAACTCGATCCTTGAAGTTGGTCAAACAGGTCATCAATACGAGGAAGTGGATATCGGTTCTTAACGGTCAACTTGTTCAACTCTCGGTAGTCGATACACATTCGGAAAGAACCGTCTTTATTTTTAACAAACAAGATCGGAGCTCCCCAAGGTGAACAACTCGGTCTAATGAATCCTCTATCTAGGAGTTCCTGTAACTGGGTGGACAGTTCCTGAAGTTCGGATGGGGCTAAGCGGTACGGCACCCGGCACGAGATCGATCGAGAACTCAACCTGTCTAGGTGGAGGTAGACCAGGTAGTTCTTATGGAAAGACTTCGGGAAAGTCTCTAACTATTGGCACATCCTCAAGTCGTTTCTCCCCCGAATTTTTCTCCGTGATGTGCACGAGAATTGCAGGATAACCCTTTCTCAGAAATTTTTGGGTTTTCAGAAAAGAGATGATATTTAGTCTCGTCCCACCGGTCTCCCCCTGTATGATCAAGGCCGACGGCGAGAGGAATGCAGACGATTTTGTCGTTACAAACGTTTTCGGCTCGGTTTTTGGACAGCCAGTCCATTCCAACGATGACGTCGAAACTTCCGATTTCAACAGGCATAAGATCGATCGAGAAGATCTCATCGGATAGGTTTAAGGTGCAATTAGGTATCACACTATGGGTTTCAGTGAGTTTATCGTTCGCTAGTTCTACAGTGTACTTAACATCTAGAGCAACAGGTGTGATGTCAAGTAAGTGGCAAAACTCATCAGAAAGAAAGCTTCTATCAGCACCAGTATCAAATAGAATAGAAGCAGTTAAGTTGTTGAGGAGGAACATACCCGTGACCACATTCGGGTCCTGACGGGCGTCCCTAGAGTTGAGTACGAAGGCTCTATTTTTAGCATTGTTGTTGTTGTTGTTGTTGTTGCCCTTGTTCTTCAGTTTTGGGCACTCATTCCTAAAGTGCCCAGGATTTCCGCATTCAAAGTAGGCTCGGGGTAGTCTAGTGTTGTTGTTGGTATTGTTGTTGTTGTTGGGGGATCTACAGTCCTTGGTGAGGTGGCCGTTCCTCTTGCAGTTGGTTCAAAAGGGACCGCAAGGACCTTCATGGTGGCGGGTGCACTTAGAACAGTAGGGCTTGCTCCCGGTGTAACCCCATCTGGTTTCGGTGGTTGAGTTGTAGGCTTTGATGGTGTCAGGTTTCTTGTTTTGGTAGTTGTTGTGGTTGTCGGACCACTTTCTTTTGAGGTGGTTGGAGGAAGAAGTGGGTGGTTCAGGGTCTTCGTTCATGGCTAGGAGCTCATGGGCCAGCCGGATGGCGCCATGAAGAGTGGGTTGGTTTGATGATGCGACGTTTCCCCAGACAGGTTCCGGAAGGCTGCGGATATATTTCTTGATTTTCTCGGGCTCGGTACTCACCATAGCTGGGAGAAGGATGGCAAGTTGTTGGAATCTGGTGGTATATCCAACGATATCAGTCCCCTGCACTTTCAAGTGCCAGAACTCCTCATCCAGCTTATGGAGTTGTTCACTAGGGTAGTACTCATCGGTGAGCATTTTCTTCAAGTCCTCCCAAAGGAGTAGGTAGGCGGTGTCAATACCCACAGACTGGGCATATGAATTCCACCATGAGAGGGCACCGTCTTCGAGGGTGCAGGTCGAGTATTTGACTTTGTCCTCTTCCGCATATTTGCTGATGTGGAAGACGGATTCCATTTTATCAAACCATCTGATCACTCCGATGTCTCCTTCGGTTCCCTTGAAGCTCAAGGGTTTGCAGTTCTGGAAGTCCTTGTACGAGTAGGGTTTGGATTGAGGCCCGTTGGCAGCTGTATCTTCGTTTCCCGAACTGGGATGTCAGGTAGCCATAGCTTGGGACACGCTTTGGGCGATGAGTTGGACGATTTCAGTTTCGCTGAAGGTGAATCACTTCGGTGGCATCTTGCTGAACAAGATCAAGAAAAGACAATGAGATACTTGCGTGAAATTCTGATATATCACAGGAGTATATGATGAAATACACGATGATAGTACAAAGTGATAAGTATATTTCATTTAGATAACCAAGTTGGATGCATGGTACGGGTTTTCAAAAGATTACAAAATATGGGAAGTATAAAAGGTACCGGGAATTGTTACATACGGTTCGAATAGCAAGAGTCCTACATAGATAGATATAGATTACAATATGATAGTCACACTAGTTCTAACGCAAGTTTATCCTTTCCATTAGTGTGACAAGTCGATCTACGGTGATTGCGAGTCTGCTGGTTTGTCAGGCGTTGTCTTCTGCCAAGGCTAGTCGTTGTACTAACATCCTTGAGTATTCTTCGGCCTTTTGTCAGGCGTTGTCACAAGAGTTCGACTTCTACCTCTGAGTCTACTATTTGATCAGGGAGAATGTTCATGTTGCTAACGGTGTTTTCGTGATCTTCAGAGACTTGGTTGATACGCTCTAGCGCTGTGAGTCTCCAATTTTCATTTGTTTCTTACAATGCGACATCCATGGTGCGAAGTCGTTGCCCATGGTGGCTCAGCCTAGCGGCCAAGGCCGGCAAAGTGAAGTGAGTAGGATACGGGCCAACTCGAGGCAACCTGGCGTTCCTCCTAGCTACCCTTGGGTTTTGCGATCCGGATTGAGAGCGTGATGAATTGGTGGTGTGTTTGCCATTCCGAGACAAAGTGTTAGACACAATGAGGCATATATATATATATATATATATATATATATCACACACTAGCCTAAAGTGTCTAACACAGACATGTTTGAGTCCCAGTTCTCTCGAGGTCAGAGTCAACTAGTGTATCCTGTTCGGTCATGACTCCTTTCAGATCTCACATCATATTCTTTTAATTGTACATAGTTGATCAGGCTATGTTAAATTAAACCAATACAATGTAGTCACTGAACCTAATCATACTTATTAAGGAATACTGCCTAACGGTCATAATCTAGGCCCACTAAATGCAACCTAGTTCACTATAACCTTAGGCTCCGATACTAATTTGTAACACCCCCAAATTTACTGTTTAGTGGAAGCATAATTTGGGTGTTACTAATCAATAATCAAAGCACATAGATATATAGCAAACGACTCTATATGCGTCGTTTTAACAAAATATATTAATATTAAAATTGTTACAATAGTTGAAGCCGTATATAGCTCGTGTTCGATTAAATGAGAGATTCCAATACATAAATGTAACACCCCTCTTTTAATACCACAATATTATATTATTTTACTCGGAAGCGTATGAATTTAAAACATATTTATAACTGCTGATTAAGATAATGTACATACACAATTACATACTCCAAAACCTATTAACTTAGAACTGTTTAAAAACTACATATGTCGGGGTATTATCTAATACAAAACCAGGTTTATAGCAAAACCATATCAGAGTCATCATCTGTCAGACATTCTCTGCGAAAGCATCCTTTCCTGACACCCACATATATATCAAAACCTGCAGGAAGTAGGATGAGGGATTAGCACAAAGCTAAGTGAATGAATTCATTACCCACAACCCAACTTAGCATAACCACCTGTTTACTCCAAACAACCGTAAACATGTATTACAACTAATCAACAATATATTAATGAGGATCGGTGGCTCTGGGAATACCATAATACCCGGGTGGTTCCCAAGAACACTTACCCAACCATATCCGTTTGGCCATAACGGACGAGACCGATAACTAGTGGTTACTATACTCAGACACAGGTTCTATACACACAACAAATGAAGCAAGATCCTGTGTCATTCACACAACAACCAACTAGCCCAACCAACCAGTTCAACCTGTTGACCTCATTAACAACTGATGCCCGAAGGCCACACATAGCACGTAGATTTATAATCAACTATGAATATTAAATATAACAACATATCTACGTTTACTTGTTGCAACCAAATAGTTACAACTAAATCAAATGGTGAGTTCCAAATCCACTCACCGATACCTCTGTAGAATCCACACTCAGTTTCTAGTCACTGAGTCTTTGGAGTATCTGAAATATCATTAAACACACAAGTTAATAACTTGTCATCATTCCATAACTTTAATAAAATTATAATGTTATACAATTAATCACACTACTATAAACATATTATTTCTTAACTGTACAAACGTATCTATGCATTGTAAATATATCACAAAATAAAACTGATTTGATCCTGTTTAACCCATACCCGATCGGCTAGAGCTTCATAGCCGATCGGCTAACATAATAAACCCGACACATTTTGTTTCAAAGCAATGTTTTGTAATGATTTTGTACTAGCTTAGCCGTTCGTCTCATTTTAGCCGTTCGGCTTAACTCGCTTACCCGATCGGCTCATTAACATTACCCGATCGGCTATCCCTATTATTTTGCTTCTTTACACGCGAAGGTTAAGTTCTGTGGTCATTTTGGTCTATATTAGCCGTTCGGCTAAAAGAAGCTGTTCAGCTCAAACGTATATACCCGATCGGTTAAGTAACATAGCCGATCGGTTAAGGCTTAAAACTCAGGAAACCTGCAACTTGTTTCTGCTTAACTCAGCTCAAACTCAACTTATGATTCACCACATTTCTGTTCTTAAAATCAATATAACAATGTCTTCAACCTTAAAGGAACAACATAAGTTACCTATCTAACCTCATATACATCAAACAATGCCATATTCATATTCAAATCATAAAACCCATTTAGGTCATTAGCTTAAACTCACTATCACATTTAAGAACTTGAATTCACGATTATAATCACCTTAATTCAGCTTGTAAGTATCTATATCATCTTCAAATCATTATATACATTCAAGAAATCAACAATTTCATCAATTTTATATTCACCCTAACTAATACTTAAGCTCATAAATCAAATACTTACATGAAGGTGACGAGAATGATGATAGCAAGAAGAGAATGAGGATAGCAAGCTTGTAAGGATTCCAATTTCAGTGTTAAGGATTCAAGATCATCAATTTTAGTATGGTTTCTATATGCTAGGTTTTAGAAGAGATGAACACGTTTGGGGAAAGAAGCAGAGAAAAGGGTCGACCTTTTCCTTTTTAGTACCTAAAGTTATTTGGGTATTTTATACCCGTCCTAAATCTATTGTCTGGAACCTGGAATTCTTTTACGAGAAATATTATTTTATAATACTGTCAACTATAGTACCTTAAAACAGGTAACAATTTACTATTCACAATAAGTTCTAGGACTTATTTATATAAGTTTCACAATTAAACAATAATATTAAATAATTTCTAAAACATTTAATTAATCAATTTAAAATTAGAAATTACCAGGTCCGACGAGAGGATGTTAAAATAAATACTTGTACAAAATATACTAATGCAAGGAAATCTCTATTGTCTGTATGCTGAGTCGAGCTATAGTAATCCTGAGGGCAGTCCAAATCTACTGCTGAGTACCTGTGATACATGCTAAAATGGGTCAGCTAACGTTGGTGAGCTCACAGGTTTGAATATCAAATAATATCGTATGAACCGCAAGATTTAAGTACTGATTTGCATCCAACACATAGTCTGAGCTTAACTCGAGGGGTCAGGATCACAATTAGTGCCTGAGCGAGGTGCCTCCACGAGTGCCTAATCAACACTTGTCTGAACAAATATTAGTACATCCGTTTACCCAGTTAGTGCATGCTAACCCGGACGAGGAAGGTCAATCCTATATGGTACCATATACTAATATTCACGCTACAACGTATTACCAAACTATGCTGGTGGAGGACTTTGAAATGATTAGTTGTGTAAAACTCATGTAGTATATGAAAATGTTTGTACTTGCGTTCACATGTTAAAAACGAGCAATGAATCACACCCCTGAGTAAAAACAGTAAAAGGAGGGGCCATGAGACTCACCTGAGTCTTGAAGCGTTTAATCAATAAACGTGAGTTGATTAGCCGATTAGTGATTGTCTGAAGACTCGTAACCTGAGGGTGTCCACGACACGCAATGGTAATAAACATGATTGGGTATCTCAAAGATCACCATTGTAGTTGTTCGTCCAACTAGAATGTCCAAATTACTACGATTTGGTTAATTTGTTTAAGTATTTAAAAATGCGTACTGCCCGTTGGTGATTTGTTTGTAATAATAATCTCATTATTATTATGATTTCGAATTGTTTATACTTAAAAGTATGTTCGACTGTGTTTTAGAAGTCGTATCGTATAAGTGTTTGAAGTTATACAAGTTTGACACTTAGTATAAAAATATGTGTTTTCAAGGTTCTGATTTGTTCGACACTGGGTGCGACATAAGGTTTTGTGTCGCTAAGTGCGACATAGTCTGTTGTGTCGCAGGTCATGACTGCGACATAAGTCGTTGTGTCGCTACATGCGATATCCGCAATTTAATGCGACATAAGGTGTTGTGTCGCTATGTGCGACGGGAATGAGTTCTGCGTCATAGTGTTTTGTGTCGCTGTATGCGACATCCGAAGGTGTTGCGACATAGTCACTTGTGTTGCTATATACGACATAAGTAAGGGTTTTGCGACATAAGGGCTTGTGTCGCAGGTGGCCTGGAGCATCTGCGACATAGCGGGCTGTTGGCCAGAATTTGAGCCAAAAACATGTTTTCCGGCGACCATTTGGTCCGATTCTTTTACCCAACCCATATCTGGATATTTCAAACTTAAATAAACAACAAACAAGTGAAAATAATGGAAATCGGAGTGTTTCGGGATTTGTCGGAAACTTATAAACTTAACGTCGGAGAATTTCAAAAAGATAGAAATGTAGATCGTGACTCCGTGAGTGTTTTCTTCTAACCGAGCTAGACGATTTAATGGTGTTTGATGGTGCTTTTTGGTGGTTTAATGGTGGTGGTGGTGATGGTGATTTTGAAGGGAAAAAGAAAGAGAGAGAGGGAGAGAGGAGAGTGAAGACGATGATGATGAATTGTGAAGTGGGAAGGGAAATGGGGTGGGGTTTGACTCCCTCACCCTTGGGCCGGTTTTCAAGGAGGGGCCCACCAAGGTGTGGGTCTCCAATTTTTACTCCCGGGTATTCGCGCTCCGTGCGGTGTTCGTTTTCTCGATTGTTTGAACGTTTAAATATTTATTTCACGCGTTTTATATACGTTTTAAGATACGAATAACTACTCGATATTTTACTTAAAATATTTCACCAATTACTGTATATTTGAGTCATAAAATACAACTTATATTTAATTCGATTGTTTGCGCGTTTAACGTTTTAAGTTGTGTAGACGTTAATGGTACATTACGGAATAAATACGAAATAGTATCAAAATATTATTTTGAATATTATAATGGTGTTATTAAATAAAGTTATATCTTTAATAACATTGTTCACCAACGTCCGTATTAATTGAATCGAATTACATTCGATTTGAATTGCGTACGATTTAATCAAATCGCATAATTGTATATATTCATCAATATATTTTTCGATACATAAATTAGCCTAACACAGAACTAATTACATGTATTAACAGAGGATTAAATACTTAATTATTAATCCTAATTTGACGGGTGTTACAGTGACGATGACCGAGAAATCTGGCTCCACCAATGTTGTAAACTTGTAACTTTAACTATGTACTACTTTTGTATTAATTACAAAACGTCTCATATAGAGTCATTTGCTATACCTTTGAGCTTGATTACTTAATTAGTCATATCAAAAGATTGCTTCCGCTGAACAGTGAAATCGGGGGTGTGACAACCAGCTTGTAGGCTAGAAGACGTTCCCATTAAGAGAAGCAGTTGTGACTCAATGACGCCTGAACTCGAACTTGAACTCGATTGGTTAGATATAATAGAGGTAATTGTAGGTATTTTTTACTAAGTATACATACATGATTTAATTACAAAATACGCTAAATTATAGATCATGTGAGTGTGGTGGTGTACACCGTGTGTTTTGAGTACGAAAACTTTCATCTTGTGATGCCGCATGATACCATATTAAAGCTACTTCAAACCAAAAGTAGTGTTATTAAGGGATATCATAATATGATATTCTTTTGATATTATTGTTATTGTAGCCGTCTAACTTCTGCCCATTTGGTGAACAACTATGTTGCTACTAAAATCAAACATTTTTCCCTCGAGGGAGTGGTTATTTTCCCGATGAAATCGAGTGTAAGGATCGGGTGAGAGCTAATACTACCATGAGAAATGTGAGAACCAAGTCTTTATTTAATCCATTTAATTAGTGGTGGGATTTTAACTTTATAAGGGCCAAAAGGCACCTCTAAACTCCTACGCTCCGAAATCTCACCCCTACCTAACTTTATTTCTCATTTCTATCTATTCCACTTTTCTTTCTCTCTCAAATATCACCGACGACTCACCCAATTGATTAAATCGCCGACAACCCGTAACACCATCGTAATGTCGAGACTTTCTTGTCCCGGTGTAAATATCAACGAAGAATAAGAAGAAGAAATATCAAAATTGAAGAAAGCATGCGTAATTTAATGGTGTCACTAAGAACCAAGCCACATAAATTGAAGAAACTAAATATAATTTCTTTTTAGTAGGTGCTATTTTAGATCTGGTTATTTATTGAAGTTTTTGAGATTTTACTTTAATGTTTATGGAGTTCTACTTCTACTTTCGTAGTTACAAATAAGTATATAGTGATTCATTTTTATCAATTAGCATTTTTGTGTTTTTTTAAGTTAATTGTTTTTCATTGTGTTTTTTTTAAGTTAATTGTTTTTCATGTTTGTTATTTTAGGTTAATGGTATCTTGTGAATTTTGAAGCTTGTGAACCTTTCAAATTTATGTCATCACATCGTAGGCCCCTATTGCTTCTCTAAAATTTATTAAATTGTAATTGTTTGAAGATATGAAAAAGTGGTTGTATATGTGCTCGAAGTTACATATACTCTAAAATTCGATAGTGATAATACGGATGCATATATAAACGTAGTTGCATTTGCTTATAATCGCTTCTGATTGTCTCTAACCAACTCGGTTTATCATTTTATATGAAATTGCATCCGATTAATCTTAACATTCTTTCCTTTTTACCGGTTTAAGTAACAGATGCAAAACACAATTCCATTTTGCATCTAATTTATTTTTTTGATAAAATAAAAGTTTTGTCTACATCAAATCATAGAGAATGCAAATTTGAATTCAACGATATAATTTGTTTGATATAAATAAATATCTCCCTAAAAGTAATTTTGAATTACAAGATTGGGTATTTAACGACATTTGTGATATAGGAGGTGCTAAGTTCTCACGGTTCTCTTCACTTTCTTGTATATATATGTGACAACCGACACTTAAGAATAGTATTTACCTCTAGCTAGAAGATTATTACATGTATTTAATTCATGATGAGGCTAAGTACTTGTAACAGTTTATATAAACGTACGTAATTATTTATAATTGCGCAAAATAATCGGATGGAACCCGACAATAATACGGACGTTGGTGAATTTTCATAAATAATGTAAACTATTTTATAAATAAATAGTGGTTATTTACATTTATATTATTATGTTATAATAATATGCAAACGATTATACGTTTTATAATAAACGTAATGAACGCAACGAAAATGCGCGAATTGAAGATGACAACCAAACGAAACCCAACGAACATTTTGAAAACATGAGATAAAGTATTTGGAAATAATACTCCAATTAAAAATTAAAGTGTATTTACCGTTAACTAAACGTAATAAAATAACACTTAAACGTTTAAACAAATAACCGTGACTAACGGGTTAACGACCAAAATACTTAACACTAAATTTGGGAAACAAAATTTAAACAGACCATACCCTTGTGGCCCCCCTAAACTTGCCCTCATGACTCCGCCCATACCCCCTCTCCTCCTTTGGTTACTTAATGACACAACCCTCCGCACATACCCCCTAATAATAATAATAATAATAATAATAATAATAATAATAATAATAATAATAATAATAATAATAATAATAATAATAATAATAATAATATTGATAATATTGATAATTTGAGATAACTGTATTTTATTAATAACTAATTGTCACATGTAGTCCATGTAGTAAATGGGTTGACCGATCAGATGGAATATCAGGGAGAACCAAAAGAAAAGAGTAAGTTTATAAAGGCCCATTAATTTAGTGATCGATGATCTTTCTCATGTCCGGTACCAAAATTAAAACCCTCTCGCTATCCTTCTTCATTCACAATTGCGGTGTCTGCAAAACTGAAAGGAGATATTGATGTTCAAAGCAGAGTAAAAGAAACTCGATTCATGACACTTATAAACTTTGTTTGGGTGAGTTTACATCTCTATGATCATGCTAGTTAACTATATACGAAATTGAATATGTTGCTTAGTTACTTCATTACTTGATGAGTATAAATTAGACTATTTAATATATAATATATAACTTCCTGATTTTGGTGGATAACATAATTAGTGAATAGAATTTTATAAACCATGATATTGATAATGATCTCAAATAAGTAGGATGTGTTTATGAATCAAATTTTGGTGAACACATCTTGTCAGATTCATTGTGTGTCCACATAATTAGTTATGCATAGAAAGGTTATAAGTATAGTTTCAAATAGGATCATAAGGGTTGAATAAGTTTACTAATTTTATACTATTAACAGTGATAATAACTATTGTGTTGGAATGGTCAATTATAGGATCAAACGAAGAGTAAGTTGAGTATTAATTAAGCATTTGGATTATCGTTAAGGTACGGATTCTGATCTTATTAATTAAGATTTCTTATATATGATTCGATACAGTTTGCATGTACTCCTTGTCCATTGGCTATGCTTTCGTTTGACTAGTTGTAGGGATTCCATCTTTAATTTATGTTAACCATTGATACAAATTCAGAGTTCTTATTATTCTATGTGATTCGTTGGTTAGCTGTACGGATTCTAATCTTACTTTAAGATCTTGTATGATTCGAAATATGCTATATTTCCTTTAATTAGTTGCATGTATTCTGAATTCGTTTATTTGTTGCCTCTTCCTTAGTTTGGTTAGTTCTGATTCGTTTGCTTCGTTAGTTCTTGATTCATTTTCCTTGTTAGTTCTTAATCCGTTTGTCTCGTAACTAATTTTCTTTGTTAGCTCTTGATTCGGCTGCTTTGTCGTTCTTGATTCAGTTGCCTCAATAGCTCTTTGATTCGTTGGTTCTTTATTCAATTACTTCTTTTGTGCTTGATTTGTTTGCTTCGTTATCACTTGACTCCTTTGCTTCTTTCATTCATTACCTCTTGATTTGTTTGCTTCTTGGTTCATTTGCTTCGTTGGTTGTCGATCTGTTTGCTTCGTCAGCTCTTTGTTCATTTGCTTATTGATTCGTTTAGTTCTTATGCTATGTACGGGGTTCTCATCCTTTGAATAAGATCTTATTTGATTTTGGCATATGTTCAATTTGATATCTATCCTTTATGTAATGATTTCGATATGCTTTGATTCGTATTTATTTGGCCCCATTTATTACCTATGCGATATGATAAGTTGGCTTATGTTAAAACTGTATTAGCTTTTGATTTGGAGATTATTATGTGATATGTACATTTCGGTTCACTGTGATACCCGAGCTATTTCCCTACCTATGGAGTACTGGACCATAGGGGCGTTATTGTGGCACCAATAGCGTCGCGCCACCATGGTGGTGCGATCAGTTCACGACATCTCCTTTTGTTGTGCTCGGGAGTAGCACTTTGGCCATTTTGATTATGATTTGATAGGAGGCGTATGGGTCGACCCTAACTTATATGATATGATATGTTCTGGTGGATGGTTGTGTTGTGCCCACATGCCATTGCACCATTTTCTGGTACATATGGATCGGCCGGTCCTATGTATGTTTGTCTGTATATGTGATATCGCGTAAAAAATCACGTTTTTACTACCGATATCTCTCTCATTCTGGAACAATACTTGACAAATAAGCTCAGATAATGTACAAATCAATGAGACTTTGCCAAGAAGGTCAAAATAAAGTTACACAAGAAAAATCAAGTAAAACGGACGAAAAACAAAGATTCCACACACGTTTGAAGATTCAAGACATCAAGACAAGATTTAAAGGCAAAAGTACCCATCACTGAGATTTCTCTTATCCACGATATTCGTTTTCAAAATACGAATCTAACAGAAGAAGAATCAACAAAAATGGATGAAGAATGAAGATTCTATGTACGCTGTGTTGGCGCTCCGACCGTCGCAAGCGCGAATGATCACAACGCCAATCGGTGGGTGTTTTAAATTTATATTTGTTGGGGTCTAAGTATGACTTACTAATACTGAACCAAGGGCTAGTATGGTAAGTATAACCTAGAGTCATTCTTAAAGAGAAACTGAATTGAAACGGAGGTGATCCAATCAATCGTTACTTTCTATTACAGGTTTTTAGAAGAGTGCGTTGGGAGTTTGGTTCAGTTAACTAAGTAAAGTAAATAAAGTGAATGAAATGTAATAATAAATCAGATAATGGAAAGTAGTATTTGTTGTGAGTTCATTAGCTAATAATATGGGATGATGACTTTCACGGGAAAATGATTAACTAAATTAGAATTGTTTGCAAGATTCAATAACTTATGGTATAACCAATAGATTCCCTATTAGTCGGTTATCAACTAATATGTCACGAGGAACTAAGGTGTCATGATCCTGGCCAGACAGATGATGCTCAACTCTCCACACTCTCATGTGAGGGAGTCAGTGGCCCATATTATTGAACGCATTTGCTCGTGAGCGAAGAAATAAAGTAGCAAGTCCATAACACGTCTAACCGTTCTTAATACCATAAATATTATGAGTCTTGAAAATAACTAACTTAGGGTTTATGTTCGGACTTGTTTACCAATTCCTATTAGTAAAACTTAAGAGGGATAAGCGAGGGAAAACGTTTAGGTTTCTTGCGTATCTTACTTTAGGGTTTTACAGGTTAGGAGAGAGTATCATTTTAGATTGGATTTTAAACTTGCCTTTCTTGATACAATTAAAAAATCCCTAGGTTTTCGTAAATGGTTATTTAGCCTATAGCCTACCTACTCTAATCTAATTTAAACTAATCTATTTGAATGCTGACGGCTTTTTGCAAAAAGTTAAACCCAGACCATGTCAGAAAATGCTATGGTAGTTCACAATGTATTTAATCGTTTACTGATGTTTCAGTTGTGAATTTAATTGCTTCGTGATGTTTACATGATAATTACATTGTGATTGGAAGTGTACTATACTCATGGTAATTCCACATAATCACATTGCTTTTTATGATGCTTGCATGACGTTACAATTAAACCATAGTTTTGACGCAGATAATTATTGACCAAGTATTAAGGTTCGCGACTCCTCTTTACAAGGTTACAATCACGTTTGTTAATCGGAAGGCGAATGTAAGTTTTAGGTTTAAGATCACACGATAAGTCCGTTCATAAAGTTTCCATTTTTTATATCGTCGATCCATAATACAACTACCTTTGGTCGTTTACCGGCTTCCATACGTATGTACTTTGCTTAAAAGCATTTACAGCACTATACCAAGTAAACAGTTGAATAGGGGCCGTCATATTATTTCACAACGTATTTAAAGTCATCCCATAATTATATGTGCTAACTACATCACAACAAATACAATAGTAATCTACTGGCTAATCATGACACAAACTAATTATAGCATAATTAAAGCATACATATTTAATTAAGATAGAATAGGAAAGAAAGAACCCGGATTAGAATGCGAGAAGGAATAGACTTGAATTAATAAGCGTAATACCAAGCGTACACCCAAGATTACAAGATGTTCTTTGCTTTCGTTCTACTCTAAACAAGCTTCCTAACTAGCCTAATACTAATTTTGAAGTTAGAAAGTAGAATGAGAAAGTAAGGAAGTAATATGACTAATGCATATGATGTGTAAAGTGTGTGTTGAAATGAAGCCTCATGCCTCCTATTTATAGGAGAAATCCGGCTCATGTTAGCATCTTGAGGAGCACTTTAGCAAAAGGTAGAAAATGTGGTGCACCAGGTACGTACAATCGCGCAAAGGTGTGGCACCGAGTACGTACAATCGCGTAAAGGTGTGGCACCGGGTACACGAAAGGACCAAAAAGTGGAAACGAGATAGGGGAGGGGAGGCCGGCGCCTCCCACCATGTGGACGGCGGCGGCTGGTGGTTGGCCGGCGGCGGCTGGTTGCCACCCGCCCCGGTTCGCCGTCTTTTGCTACGTTTCTTAATTTGCGCATATTTTCTTCGTTATGCGTCCGTTTTTGTCGATTCTTTTTTCGTTGGATTCGTTTTTCAAAAACAAAGACTTTTATGAAAATTAATCCAAAAGTGAGTTTCCTATCTCCAGATATTGCGTCCGAATCATTTGAATATTCCGACGAGCGTAAAATCTTCATTCTTTATCCGTTTTTGTTGATTCTTCTTCTGTTAGACTCATATTTTGAAAATGAACATCTTGAATAAGATGGATGTTGATGATGGGAATTTTATTCTTAAAATCTTGTTTTGATGCATTGAATCTACAAACGTGCGTGGAATCTACGTTTTTTATCCGTTTTGCTTGATTTTTATCGTGCAACCTTGTTTTGACCTCCTTGGCAGATTCTCATTGATTTGAGTGTTATTTGAGTTCAAATGCCAAGAAGCGTTCCAGAATGAGAGAGATATCGGCAGTAAAAACGTGACTTTTTACGCGATATCACGCCGGAAGATTCAAAGGATTCGTACAAGACATCCAGAGATCAGAGATATATTTTTGGGATTTCTTTTCATCAAAGTCTTCGTTTTTGTAAAATGAATCCAACGCAAAAAGAATCAATGCAAACGGACGTATAACAAAGGAGATACGCACGAATCAAGTAACGAGACGAAAGACGGCGAACCGGGGTGAGCAGGTGGCAGCCACCGCCGGCCACCAGGCTGCCGCCATCAGCCACCATGGTGGCAGCGCCGGCTGGCCACCCCCGTTCCCTGTGTGCTTTTCCGTCCTCGCCCGTACTCGCAGGGTACACGTGCTAGACCTTTTCCGCAACTTCAGGGTACACGTGCTAGACCTTTACGCGCTTTAGGGTACATGTGCTAGCAACTTTTCCACCTTTTGCTAACATGTGCCCTAAGTTTCTAAGATGCACCCATTTTCTCCTATAAATAGGAGCCTCTATGATTCATTTCAAGACACACTCACACACACTCTTACACTCTCATATACACTCCTCGCAAATCTCAATTCTCTTATATTTTTTAGTTTTTCTCATTCTAGAATTATTGTAATTAATCTACGGATTAATATAGGAGCTAGAACGAACGATAGGGATTCGGAGATAAACCTTTGTACGTGTGAAAGAGTTGTCAATCATAATAATACACTGCTACGTATTTATTTCCGGGTGATATCTAAACCTTTATCATACTTGTTTTATTTCGTATTTTAAATATGTATTATTACTTGGTATGTGATTTATTTGTTGCCATGAATTGCGAGTAGTTTATTATTGTGATTGTTGATGATGTAGATAATTATAAGTAGGGATGACATTATATAATTAGTGCACAACAATCGTAAAGTGATATGATGGCCCCTATTCGACTGTTTATTCGATATAGTACTTGAAATGCTTTCGAGCAAAGTATAAATGTATGGAAGTCATAAACGAGCGAAGGTAATCATATCACTGGAATCAGCTCTGATTTAACAGTTCGAATTCCAAAAAGGATAATACAACTTCACAACTAACTGGTATATCCTATGAAAGTCAATACACTGTAAAGTAATGTTCGTAAAATACGTTCAGACAAAATAGGAATTAGTAACCCTTGTATTGTTAAGACCTTATGAACTTAAGTTTAATCTATGGAGTACCCTTTCTGTTTATCCACGTGACTGCAATCTAGTAATTAGGACCTGATCAACCTTAATCATGGTAAGTAGTTATCTGTGCCCATGACATGCAATAAGTAAGACATAATGAAACCACTCGTTATATATATTAGGTTTACAGTTCCGCACTGCTTTACTTTTAATTAGTTTAGAGTGTCATTTTCACAATCAATTACTCTTGACCGCATGTTGGACGTAAGAAGCCGTGGAACTACCATGTAAAGTACACGGTCTAATTACTGAAAGGCATGGTCCGCATATGAAACATGTTTTTAATAAACTGCGAATAATCCAGGGATGTATAACTGTTTGAAAATGAGAGATTTAAGTCATAAGTCGAAGAAACTGGAATCTAAATAATTATAAATAAGACTTAGGAATGAAAGTGAAAGTCCAAGTGACTTAGGATACTTAAACCTCTAGGTCTTATAAAATCGGCGGTTAAACATACAAAGTTATTAATCTGCATGCTAATAGAACAGTGAACTATCTTAGGGGTTTAGAATGGTCGAACCTATGAGACGATACGCCACTGATTCATACACCTCGGTATAAAACCAAAATAGGTTGCTTATCTCTTAACCAGATAGGTATTGGAAGTTGGCGTATTGCTCCAATCAGAATCATGATAACCTAGTTCCTAGTGACATACCAATGGGAAATTTAGTTGGTAGAGTTCTAGAGTTTACACCTAATAGTTTACTTATTATATTAAGTTTTGTCCCTATTTAGTCTGTCATCCTGAAACATTAACTATCAAAATCTCAGCAATTACATATTTATCTTTATCTGCTTTCTTGTATTATAATTTCCTGCAATTTACTTTCCTGCACTTTAGTTATTTGTCTTTAGTTTAAAAACCCCCAAACCTACCTACTTTGTCCCATCCTAAATACTTCCCTACCGAAAGCACCAGCTTTAATCACCCAAACGCTTCGATTCATAGAACGATCTTAGGTTATACTTACCGCTTACTAACAAGAGTAGGTAGTACATATAATTTAAGCCCCGCTATTTATAAATTTTAAAACCCCTATTGGCGCCCGATTAGTTACCATCAACGACACCAACGCTTCGAGCGGCATCAATATGATATGTTATGTTTGAGCTCACTGGGTATCTCTATATGATATGATTCGCTTGGATATTCATTTCATTTCGGTATCTCATTTGACATTGATTGTACACTATATAATCTGATTCATTTGGTTTGATATATGTCTTATTCTATATAATCTGATTTATTTATTGGTGACTAGGTTTGTTGCATGTTCGGTTCGTTCATATACGTATATTGTTATCATTATTGTTTACATGTTTTATCCATTCACTGGGCATTTGGCTCAGCCGTGT
This sequence comes from Pseudognaphalium luteoalbum, assembly GCA_963422505.1. NCBI lineage: Eukaryota > Viridiplantae > Streptophyta > Magnoliopsida > Asterales > Asteraceae > Pseudognaphalium > Pseudognaphalium luteoalbum. Next base: position 83,103,108 of record OY730192.1, on the reverse strand, counting down.
TTCTTTTTCCACGGCAGGTAACCAGGTATAGCTTGATGATAAGTGAAGTATGCTTAGAATTTGAGACTTGAAGGCCATTAGAGACCAAGTGAAGATTAGCATTTTCCTTTAGGTATATATATATATATATATATATATATATATATATATATATATATGCTTTGTATCATTTTGACATTCCGTCCCTTCAGGGATGGGGTGTTACATTTGATAAAAACAAGCTTAGAAACGTTTTAAAACAACAAATATACTCAAAAGTACAAAAACCTAGCTTTTGGGACAGAAAACACTTTCGACTTCAACGAGTGATTTTGTGCTCAAAACACAACCAAATATGTCGAATCAAAAGGCAAAAATTAAGTTAAAGAATTTTCTTTCATTTCCAACTGGTTTCATAATTTTTGGGCAACATTTGATACCTCAAAACTATTTTTGAAGTTGATGTGTCAGATCTGCCTTTGAAGATAGATTTTTGACCTAACTTCAAGAGATCATAACTCGATGTACATCGATCAAAATAACATGAGGCTTTTCCTAAAAGTCTCAAATTAGAGCTTCGTAACTAGTATAATCTCATTTCGTGAAGTGGTGTATAACTTATGCAATAATTAAATCTTATGACACATAGACAGATTTGTTGCTGTTGAACACAGTGGACATTTTATATTTTTGAACCCCTTAAATTAATCAAAAAATATACAATTTACATTTTTATAAAGCTAAAATATGTGCGATTGTTGGGTAAAAATATCGTAATTTATCTTGAAGGTTTGATTGGTCAAAACGAGCTCACAAAAGAGGGTATTTTGGTAAATATCTGCCCTGAATCTGTTAGCGTTCCCGCGCTTAAAAATGAGCACTTTCGATTTTGCCAAAAATTATAAAACATACTTTTTACGAGTACTAAAATATTGAGATTTGTTGTGTAAAAGTTTCGGGTCAAAACGAGTAAGTTTGACCAAGTCAACAGAAACGAGACCTAATACGATAAACGTTGGACCGAATTATTAAACACAAAAGTAAAACGACACATTTACGTTTACATTTAGACAAAAACGAAAACCATCAGACCTTGAGTGTCACAAAAAGGAATCCAAATGTCGCAACTAGCGACACTCAACCGAGTGTCGCAACCTTTCAAATTCTCGCAACCTGCGGCACTAATCCAAGTGCCGCAATGATGTGCGTGAAGTATATGCAAATAAATTTATAACAAGTTTTCAATCAAAGAAATACTAAATAATACTTTATTACACAATTCAAGCAAGAATAACATGTTTGTATAATATAGCTTTTACAAGTAAGTCCAGGTATCGAACACAAGGAACATGTTTATTAAAATAATTAAATTATTCCACAATCAATATTACAATTATAATTATTAACATATAATATTATAGATAAGGGGGTACGTTTTAATTCCGTATGAATATATATTTATATTTATTTTTGATACCAAACTATGATATACAAGATAGTTAAAGTAATTAAAGAATTATCAAAGCTGAATAAGGTAGATAGAAGATATATTTTATCTAGATTAGCTAAGTTGTATTCAAATTCTCCTATATGTTATCTTTGTCAGCTAATTGATCTATGTTGAAATATAAAAGTAGATAAAGGCCTTGGTCCATCTCAATACCCTAAGATTAAGTTCTTCAACGTATATTAAGGTTAACTAACTTCGAGGTCTCGAATGTTATTATCTAATCAATTATAGTTTAATCCAGTAATGACTATAATCTATCACCAAGTTCTCATTTATCTAGGTATAATCAAAATATAAACCTAAATTATTATGTCAATTCACACAAGAGTTCTCTATATAGCATGAATATCATAATCATATAATCGATATAGACATAACCTTAATAACATTCATATAAACAATTAACATAAACATATACTCAAATAATCATACAAACATCATTCATTTAAAAAAATATGTTAAAGAAATAATCAATAATCATTGATAATATAAACAAGATTCCAAATACAAATAAACAATCATTTATCAAGTATAAGGACTTAGAATACAAACCAGAGATATTGAATTACCCTTTGTTAGGTTAGAAGGTCTTCAATCCCTAGCCTCCTAGCCTCCAAATTCGACTTAAAGTCGTTTCTTAACCCTAATAATCGACTTTTACCTCTAAAATTCGTATATCCCTTAACCTAAACCGTGGCCTCTATTTATAATTTTCAAAATCGTCAGTTCAACCGTCGGTTAGAGCTTCCAACCGCCGGTTGGAGTCTTTCTCTCCAAGCTAACTTTCGCGTCTGGAACCGCCTTAGCGATATAATATTCAACCGCCGGTTGGACATCCCAACCCCCGGTTGAGCCTTGTTTCCAGAATATTCCAAATTCGATCAGGGCCTCTTTCTTGGGCTTCTTTTCTTCAAATACGATTTTAAACTCTTTTCTTGGCCCAATATTCAATAAAATGGTTTAAGTCTTCATGTTTGGGTCTTCTTTTCTTCAAGTCTTCATTTTCTTCGAGTTTTTATTCATTTTAGCTCCTTTTTTGTTCCTTTTCTTTAATCCTCGTATTTTATACCTAAATTGCAAATATGAAAGAATTAAGTACCAAAATCCATAGAAATGCACTAAAAGTATATATAAATATAGGGATAATAAGTATATAAATATCATATCATTTGATGTTATCAAATATCCCCGCACTTAAGTTCTTCTTGTCCTCAAGTAGAATAACTTAATAAAAATTGATAAGCATCAAACTAATATTTAAAAATCAGAATACGTAAATTAAAAATCTGTTTCGTAAATAAAAAATTTTAAAAATTTAATTAACATGGATAACTATAATGTACAAATAAAAACTATTATTAATTGTGTAACATATAGCTCATGAATGATTACTAATATGATTATCCACTTTAAACAATCTATACTCATATTTCTGAATACATCCTTTATTATTAGTATGTATATTACTTTATAATTTCCATATATGATATACTCTTAAACTTATTTATACAATTTTATATATATATTCCAAATAAGTATATGAAATCCATTTTTAAGAATCAAGACATTGGTGACAGGTCTGCATAACATGCAACAAAGCGATATAACTTGATTCAGGTAAAGCAATTTTATTTTTAATCAAACCAGTGGTGACAGATCTGTACAATCGTACAACAAAGCGACATAGTATGATTTTTATTTTAATTTATTTCTGAAAGATTTTTCTTTCTTTTTGGTTTATTTAAGAATACTAATTAGAGACCAGGTTTGTACTTACGTACAACAGAGGAAACAATTAGTAAACTCCCAAATGTTTTCACATAAGTATAAAGACATATAAAATTATTGTATAATAAACCAAAGAATTAAGACTTTTATGTCATACATCATATTATGTATCATAAAATAATATACAAATTATTTATTAATTTATTAGAATTCAGAAATCTTTATATAAATTGCCTATTAATACATCATATCATGTAACTATATATGATTTTATTATTAAGTTGCTTACGTTATATGTATAAGATAGTTAATCCACACTAAAGTCTAAACTTTTAAATATAAAACAAAAAAATTTAATAAAATAATTCCAACTATTAAATACCTAGTTATTTACTTAAAAATTTAAAATTTATGAAATTTTGGAAGACAAATAAAAACTTAAATAACGATTAAAGAAATTTGCTTTCCTTACGAACCCCATCCCCACACTTAATGTATACAATATCCTTATTGTATATTAATGATAATCATAGTGAGTAAGGGAAAAGAAAAAGAAAAATAGAACGAAAAACTCACATGACTTGTCGAAAAATACTTCTTCATCGGCTAGTAGAAAATATCTTGATTGTCTCCTTGTCTTGTTAAAAAATTAATATACAACATCCACACTTTCGTAGTTAATCACGATTGCATTTAGCATATGCAATAAGCCTTTAAACCCCTCGGTATCTCGAGTGGACGAGTTATAGTCTCGTGAGGGTTTCCAGGGAACACACCCACAAAGTTCAACCTAAAACCTCAAAACAAAAAAAAGAAAAACATAACATCTAATTTAGTAAATGGCATGCTTTTCCATAAATCAACCGAAAAGGTGTACAACCTAGTGGGGTTTTATATGCAGTTCTAAAAGCCCATAACGCGTCATCTAATTTAGTAGACCAATCCTGACGATTAGCTCCTACAGACCTTTCCAAAATACGTTTTAAAGCGCGATTGGTGTTTTCTACTTGACCACTCGTTTGTGGATGATAAGGAGTAGCAAACCGATGATAAACCCCATATCGTGATAATACTCTTTCCAGTTGAGCATTACAAAAATGAGTTCCTCTATCACTAATCAAAGCCTTCGGTGTTCCAAATCTAGAAAATAAGCATTTTAAAAATCGAACAACAACCCTAGCATCATTTGTAGGTAATGCCTTTGCTTCTGCCCATTGTGAAACATAATCAACCGCAACTAAAATATATTTATTTCCTTTACTTGACGGAAATGGTCCCATAAAATATATCCCCCATACATCAAAGATTTCACAAACCTGAATAGATTGCTGTGGCATTTCGTCTCGTTTAGGAATATTTCTTGACCTTTAACAAGCATCACAATTCTTTACAAATTCCTGAGAATCTTTAAAAATAGTTGGCCAATAAAATCCACCATCAAACACTTTCTTAACCGTAGAATTTGCTCCAAGATGTCCTCCTATTGGTCCCTTATGACAATGCTCTAAAATTTCTTGACTCTCTTTTTCTGTAACACATCGTCTAATAATACTATAACATCCTGTTTCTGGGCCTGGAAATAAACGATTATTTTAATAAAGGGAAAATAGTTTATTTGGTTTATTTGAAAATAAACAAGTAAAAGAGTCTCAGGTTTTATTGTGATTAATAAAATAATACTTGTTTTAAATAAAAAAGAGTTGACAGTAAAATAAATTATTTTGTATCGCGGGTATTTTCGGGTTCCAGACAATAGAATTAGAGGGGATAAAATAAACACAGATAAAATTTGGGGCGGTGGGGATTAAGCTGACATTTTTACCAAACTCTTTCTCTATCTTCTTGTTCTTCATTTTGTTATAAGAAATTCTCTCTAACAATTATCAAGAAATCAAAAGAAATTGTGTTTGAATCCATTATAGTTTATCATCATCATCATCTTTCTGAGTTTGTTTCAAAGTTGTAAGTGTTTTTCATAATTTATACACATATCATAATTTTAGGTGTTAGGGTTTATGAAATATGTGTAGTTGATGTTGAATGATAGCCTTTTGATGATAATTCTGGTTATATAATGATTATAATCATGTTATTTGATTGTGTTCTTCAAGTTTTAGTTGAATAAGTAGGGTTTTGATTTAAATTGGGTAGTTGCATGATGCCGGTATGAGTTTAGGTGTTAGATGATATTGTTTGTTGTTGTTATATGTTTATACATGTTGGTAGAGGTCATTTACATGTTAAAATCGAGTATTACATCTGCATTTTGTCGAAATTGATTTTTGGTTCGAGCTGAACTTGTTGCAGGTCTGAACCTCTGCTATAAAACGTGGGAACGCGATCCTGAACCTTAGTCCGGATCGCGTTGCTATGTGTTATTCTATCTTTATACGTTTTGTTCTTTGGAGCGCGATCCAACCTTAGTTCCCGGATCGCGTTGCTCAGTGTATTTTGTTATCAGAATGTTTTTCAAAAGGGGAACGCGATCCAGCTCCTCTAGTCAGGATCGTGTTTGTCAGTATGATTTTGGTGATTATGATAATTTGTGAACTTGTGTACTTGCTATGATTAGTGGTATCATTAATATATAGTACTTATAGGTTGGATACAATATTTATAAGTAAAGTTATGATCATTTATAAATGAGTTTCTAATTTATGTTTCGGGTTATGTTCTCAGATTTACAGAAGACTCAGTAATATTAGACCACCGAGTAGAGAACCAGGAATATCGGTGAGTGGTTACTGTAGTCCTCGGTTCAACTCAGTTGTAACAGGTTCGGTTACAACGGGTAAACCGGGATAGTTCAGGATATATTATGTTATTGTTGTTTGGTTTATATTGCAACATTGATTAGTTGATTGGTAGTTGTTATATTATGTTATTGTTGTTTGGTTGATCTTGTAATAGTGGTTGTTGATTGTTGGTTGTTTAATTGGTTGACTATGTGGTTGATTCAGATGTCAACGTTGGTTGGTTGGGTCTGGTTACTACTGTGTAGCTGTCTTGGTTACTTTGATACACATAGTTGAGAACTAACCAATTCTGTGAAGGTAGTAATCAGGCTATCGGTAGATCACTATGAATGGCATACAGTGATCGTGGTTACTGAGAATAGCATACAGTAACCGCCGATCCTCTTGACGATACGTGCTTATGTGTTTACTTGTTGTGGTTTATTAGTTGTAAGACTTGTTGCTTGTAGGTTGAACTGTCGGTTACAGTTTCATTCACTTAGCGTGAGCTAATCCCCTCGTTGTTGAATCTTTTGCAGATTTTGGTTAGCTTTTGATGTAGTTCGGGTTGTAGATGAAGTATTGGGGTGTTTGACTATGCTGGCGCAATCTCTGATCTTTTGGATTGTTATGTTTGGAAAAGTTTTAGTAACACCCGTTTTGGTTACATGTAATGTAATTTAATATTCACAAGATGTCTTTTGATATATATATATATATATATATATATATATATGTAAGTATGATAAGTTGGTTTGTAAATGTGGTTCAAATGTTTTGGGGCTTGCGCTTCCTATTGTGAATATATTATAAAATATGTTTGTAGAAATGTTGGGTGTTACAAATACCATCTGCACAGGATTTGAATAAAAATGGATCTTCCAAAAAATAATGCTTTAAATCAGAAAAGAATCATTTTTTCTTCTTATAATCCATTCTAGCAGGTAAAATCTTGGTTACTAAATAATTAGCGTAATTAGCAAATCATGGTAATTCTGAAATATCTTCTGCTGCCATTAATTGTTCATCGGGGAATGTATCTTTAATTTTTGATTCATCTAACGCTTCTAATTCCGGATTTTCCAATCGTGACAAGTGATCTGCTGCTAAATTTTCAGCTCCTTTCTTATCTTTGATCTCTATATCAAATTCTTGCAATAACAGAATCCATCGCAACAAACGAGGGCGCGCATCCTATTTATTGAATAACTACTTTAAAGCAGAATGGTTAGTAAAAAAATAGTTTTAGATAAAATTAAATAAGAACAAAATTTATCAAACGCGAAAACCACTGCTAATAGTTCCTTTTCCGTAGTTGTGTAGTTTTCTTGCGCATCTGTAAGAGCTTTGCTGGCATAATAAATTGGTCGAAAATTCTTATCCACTCGTTGACCCAGCACAGCTCCAACAGCATAATCACTTGCGTCACACATTAACTCAAATGGTAGATTCCAATCTGGTCCTGTCATAATTAGTGCAGATGCTAATTTTTCTTTTAAAATATTGAATGCTTTTATGCAAGCTTCATCAAAAATAAATTCAAAATCTTTTTCCAACAATTTATTCATAGGTCTTGCTATTTTTGAAAAATCTTGGATAAAACTTTTATAAAACCCAGCATGACCTAGAAAACTCCTAATACCCTTAACATTTGATGGAGGTTGTAACTTAGAAATTGCTTCTATTTTCGCTTGATCGAACTCAATCCCTACCTTAGAGATTTTATGTCCTAATACTATTCATTCTTTAACCATAAAATGACACTTTTCCCAATTGAGCACTAAATTGGATTTTTCACATCTCTCCGGTACCTTTTCAAGATTTGCTAACCATTCTTCAAACGAATCACCAAATACTGAAAAGTCATTTATAAATATTTCCATAAAATCTTCTACCATGTCATGAAATATAGCTATCATACACCGCTGAAATGTTGTTTGTGCATTGCATAATCCATATGGCATTCTTCTGTACGCGAAAGTTCCAAACGGATAAGTAAAAGTAGTCTTATCTTGATCTTCTGCCATGATTGGTATCTGAAAATATCCTGAAAATCCATCTAAGAAACAATAAAATTCCTTACCTGCTAATCTTTCTATCATTTGGTCAATAAAAGGTAACGAAAAATGATCCTTCCTAGTCGCATCATTTAGTTTGCGATAATCAATACAAACTCTCCAACCTGTAACCGTTCTTGTTGGTATTAATTCGTTTTTCTCATTTAGTACAACGGTCATTCCTCCTTTCTTAGGTACCACATGAATTGGGCTTACCCATGGGCTATCTGAAATGGGGTAAATTAATTTTGCATCCAAAATCTTAATAATTTCTTTTCTTACCACATCTTTCACCTTAGGGTCCAGTCTACGAAGAGGTTGTACTACAGGTTTGTAATCAGATTCCATCAATATTTTATGATTACGGTAAGATGGACTGATGCCCTTTATATCTATAATCTTCCATGCAATCGCCCTCTTATGCTCCTTTAAAACTTTTATCAAACTTGCTTTTTCTTCTCCTGTCAATCTCGAAGATATTATGACCGGTAATTCGGATGTACCTTGTAAATATGCATATTCCAAATGAGATGGCAATTCTTTCAATTCCAATTGAGGTGCTTCTTCATAAGATGTTTTGATTTCTAGAACTTCAGAACGTAAACGCAGAATTCCATAAACTGAGCACAATTTTCCATCACTATTTTCTTCAGTTTCTTGAATTGGAATTTCACTAATGGGGTAAATTAATCTTGCATCCAAAAGCTTAATAATTTCTTTTCTTACCACATCTTTCACCTTAGGGTCCAGTCTACGAAGAGGTTGTACTACAGGTTTGTAATCAGATTCCATTAATATTTTATGAGTACAGTAAGATTAACTGATGCCCTTTATATTTGTAATCTTCCATGCAATCGCCCTCTTATGCTCCTTTAAAACTTTTATCAAACTTGCTTTTTCTTCTCCTGTCAATCTCGAAGATATTATGACCGGTAATTCGGATGTACCTTGTAAATATGCATATTCCAAATGAGATGGCAATTCTTTCAATTCCAATTAGGTGCTTCTTCATAAGATGTTTTGATTTCTAGAACTTCAGAACATAAACGCGGAATTCCATAAACTGAGCACAATTTTCCTTCGCTATTTTCTTCAGTTTCTTGAATTGGAATTTCACTAATAACTTCTTTACCATCATCTGACTTATCAACAACCTCAATTTGCTTTTCATATTCCGTAATAGTTAATTCTGTATTGAAAACTTCTTTCCATTCTTGTAATATTCCTGCTTCTAACAGATCCCGCATAACAGTGCTATCCATATAATCGAAAGAATTTAAATAATAACTCGTATCATCTACATAATCAGGGTATTTCATAGAATCATTTACATTAAAAACTATTTTCTCGTTTCCGGCTCTCATAGTGATTTGTCTATTGAAAACATCAATTAAAGCGTGGGTAGTAGCTAAAAATAGTCTTCCTAGAATAATATGCACTCTAGGGTCTTCTACCATATCTAATATGACAAAATCACATGGGAAAACGAATTTATCAACCCTAATTAACACATTTTCTATCATGCCCTTAGGGTATTGCACTGACCTATCAGCTAGTTCAATACACATCCGAATAGGTGTTCGTTCTCCAAGGTCTAAACGTTTATATAAAGTGTATGACATTAACGAAATACTAGCTCCTAAATTAGCTAACGCATTATTAATAGTCATGTTACCAATTTCACAAGGTATAGTAATACTCCCTGGATCATTAATTTTTTTTGGTATCTTATTCTGCATTATTGCTGAACATCTTGCATTCATTGTTACTTTCGGCACGTTGTCCAGTTTACTCTTGTTGATCAGCAATTATTTAAGATATTTGGCATATTTAGACATCTGCTTAATAGCTTCCACAAATGGTATATTAATATGCAATTGCTTCAGATTCTCCAAAAACTTATGGTATTGTTCTTCATCCCTTCCTTTTATAAGGGCAGCTGGATATGGCGGTGGAGGTGTATAATCTTTGAATATAGGTTTCTATTTAGTTGGTTCATCAATCTTCTCCACTTCTACTTCTTTTAAATTGTCATCCTGCTCAGATTCAACATTTTTATTAGGAACAAAAGGAAGGCTTGGATTCTTACCACTTCTCGTAACTACTGCTTTTGCATGTTCTCTTGGATTTATCTCTTAAAGTTCCTGTAAATCTCTCTTGTAGTAATTTAGCAATTTGATGAACAGACCCTTCAATTTGCTTCATAGAAGCTTCATGATTACGCATTTTCGTATTTGACTCATCCATCCTTTTATTGCTATCATCAAACTTCTTTAGTATGGAATCTAACTTATCATGCATAGATGAATTTTGTCCTGATTTCACATAGAATCCCGGTGCTGCTTGTTGATATTGCTGGTTTCCACCTTGATTAGTCCTAAAATTTACCGCTTGTCGGTAATTTGGATTTCCTTGATAATCTCCATACATTACTTCTTCAGTTTGTATATCCACATCTGAGTTTGGACATTCATTTTTTAAATGGTTTCCTCTACAAATTTCACATCCAATCCGAATAGCATGAACTTGTTCATTAACCTTCTTAATATCTCTCCCTAAACTTTCAAGTTTAGCTGTAATATCTGCAAGTCCTTCACTATTGTCGCACCCCCAAATTCGGGTTGCGGAAGCGAATCGGATCGGGGCGCGACTAATCAATATACACAGCACAAAAGATATAATGAACGACCACTACATGCGTCATTTTACATTGATATTGATAAAACAAAAGTTTACATCAAAATATTGTTTACATTAGCCCAGTTTGAAATTGAGAGATTTAAGTACATAATTAACCTATACAAAATATAATAATGCAGCTAAATCTCTGATTGGTTGCATGCTGACTCGAGCTAATAGTTCTTGATTGAGCTGTCCAACCTACTGCTGGTCACCTGTGATACATGCTAAAATGGGTCAGCGAAACGCTGGTGAGCTCACAGGTTTGTATGTCGACGCATATTTGTATGAACCGCAAGATTTTATAATATAATTGAATTTAAAATGCAATTAAGCAAAATAAAAGTTATACAGCCATGAGCACATAGTCTGAGCTTAACTTGAGTGTCAGGTCCAATTAAGGAAACCTAACTGAGTTGCCTCCTACGAGTGCCTAATCTACACTCGTCTTCCCAAATGCTAATACGTCCGTTTGACCAGTTAGTGCGTGCTAACCCGGACGAGGATTGTCAATCCTATATGATATCATATACTAACATTCACGCTACAGATGTATTACCAGACTATGTTATGGAGGGCTTTAGTGATTAGTTGAAACAACTCATGTAGTATTTGATTGATTGGTACTTGCGTTCAACTTGTAAAATAAAACGAGCAATAATAACACACCCCTGATTTAAAAGCAGTAAAATGGGGCCATGAGACTCACCTGAGCCTTGAGCGGTGGATTGATTAGCGGTGGATTGATGTCCGAAGACTTGTAACCTGAGGGTGTCCAAGACACACAATGGTTATAACATGCGTAGGCATCTCGAAAGACTGCCCTTGTAATTGTTCATCCAACTTAGAATGTCCAAATTACCGCGATTTGGTTGTTTGTTTAAGTCTTTGAAAATGTGTACGGCCCGTTGGTGCTTGTTTGTAACAATAATCCCACATTATTATTTTGATGGTTTTGAAGTGCTATACCCAAAACTAAGTTCCAATGTGTTTTAGAAGTTGTGTCGTATTCGTGTTTGATGTCATACAAGTTTAACACTTTGTGTGAAAGTTTAGATGTAACACCGTTACTTGTGAACCTAGGGTAAGGGCGAAGCCCGTTAATGACGGGGGTCCGGGGGCAGCGCCCCTGGTAGCGGGGTCCAAGGGGCGGCAGCCCCTGGCGGGGTCCAAGGGGCAGAGCCCCTGGCTTCGAATTTGGGTGAAAAACGCATCTGGAAAACGCATCTGGATTCGAATTTGGGTGAAATCGAGTGGTAAAATTTTAGGTCTTGACACTTAATAAAATCTGTGATTTCTTGGATCTGTTTCATGCGACACTGGGCTAGTGTCGTTACCTGCGACACTAGTTAGTGCGACACTAGGGTCTGTGTCGCTATATGCGACACTAGCTTGATTCTTGCGACACTAAGGCTTGTGTCGCTATTCCTGCGACATTACGATTTATGCGACACTAAGCATAGTGTCGCTGTATGTGACATTACAGATTCATGCGACATTAGGTGTAGTGTCGCTATCCTGCGACATTAGGGTTTATGCGACACTAAGCATAGTGTCGCTATATGCGACACTAATCAATTTCTGCGACATTAAGCCTAGTGTCGCAGGTGGCCTGGAGCCTCTGCGACACGGCGGACTGTTGGCCGGAAAATGGCCCAAAAAGGTGTTTTCCGGCCTCCGGTTGACCTGAGACTTTTACCCAACTCATATTTGGACATTTTAAGCTTAAAGAAACCATAAACACGTAAAAATAAGTGAAATCGATGAATTTCGAGAGTTCGCTGGAAACTTACGAAGTGTTGAATGGAAATTCCGAAAAGATAGAGTTGTAGATCGTTGCGTGGTGGTCGTTTTTCTCCAAAAGCTCCAAGTGATTTGAGGTGGTTTTGTGGTGTTATTTAGTGATTTAAGGTGGATGGTGGTGGTTTGGTTTTTAGAGAGAAAAGAAGAGAGGAGAAAGAGAGAGATAAGTGAGAAATGATGGTAAAAAGGGGGGAAAGATGGCTGATTTTAGGGGGTTTGGGGAGGGAATCTCCCAAAACTTTTAATCTCCGCATTTGCGCTCCGTGCGGTGTTCGTTTTCCCGATCGTTTAAACGTTAAATGTTTATTTTATACGTTTAAATATACGTTTTAAAATACGAATAATTACCCAATATTTTTGTTGAAGTATTTTACCAAATACTTAATGGTTGCGTTATAAAATATAACTTTAACTTGTTTCGATTTGTTTGCGCGTTTAATAATCTAATCGTGTAGTCCTTGTTTGTACGATACGAATTTGAATTGAAATATTATCTAAATAATATTTTGGATATAATTGCGTTATTAAATAATATTATATTATTTAATAAAATTGTTCACCAACGTCCATATTAATTGAATCGAATTGCATTCGATTTGAAAATTGCACGATTTAATCAAATCGCATAATTGTATATATTAAACAATATATATATTGATACATTAATTAGCCTAACACAGAACTAATTACATGTATTACACTTGATTAGGCACTAATTACTAGTCCTAATTTGACGGGTGTCACAACTATCTTCAGATGCTCTTTTTCTTACTGATGAACCATCATCCCACAGCTGTGAATGTTTTGCTAATTCTTCTATTCCAGCCCTCGCTACTGCAGGAGTCTTTTTAGGAACTGGACCTTGTGCATCCAATTGTTGATGTGTTGCTCTATCAACTCCTTTATAGAAAACTGTAATCTCCTGTTGCACATTCAAATCATGTTATGGACATTTATGTAGCATTTCCTTGTATCTCTCCCAAGCTTGATACAATGATTCATCTGCTTTCTGCTTAAATTTTCTTATCTCATCGATCATTTTTGAGGTCTTCGAAGGAGTACAGTACATTTTAAGAAATTTTGTTCGAAGATCTTCCCACGTTGTAATAGATCCGGCTGGTTCATTATTAGTCCATCTTTTAGCTCCATCCTTTAGTGTCAAAGGAAATACTCGTAGCATAACCTGATCTCTTGAAACGTCAGGAATATTAAACATATCAGCAATTTCCAAAATTTTCTCAACATGTTCATTTGCATCATCCTTATCCTCTCCTCTAAAAGGATTTTCTCTGAGCTCCTTAAGAAATTGCCCTTTCAATTCAAATTCTACTTCTCTAGCTATAGCCGGCCTAACCACTCCCGATCGAGGATCTCCACGAGTCTGAATCGTGTAATCTTCAAACGTCATGTTAGCTATGTCTGCCATGTCTATTGTCTTTTTGTGATCTTATTCAGAATCACTAGGATATCTTGTAGGTGCTCTAGAAGGTACTTTATTATCACCAAATTCTGAACCCGAGTAATACCCATATTCACCCGTGTTGACAAGACTGTTATGAAATTTTATCGTCTTCTTCCTTAGATGAAATCCGTTGTTCAGGTGAATTAGATGGCGCGTATGACAATCTTCTTCTTGATTGAAATTCTCTTTCTGGTTCGTCAAATGGACTTAGTGGATCCGGATGAAGTGTCTGGGTCATATAACCATCTGTAAACAGTAAAAGAAAGCTTCAGTAGTACTAGTAAAATAAAAATCAAACTTAAGTGTTAATGAATAGTTAGTTAATGCAATGTTAGTTAGAATCAGGTTAATGTAAACTTTTCTCAATAAATTAATAATAAAACACATTCAAAATTAAATAACTGCAAAAGAATACCCAACCCAACTATAATGCAAATTAGTTAATGTCGCACCCCCAAATTATGATGCGGAAGAGGGTCAGTTCGGGGCGCGACTAATCAATAAACAAAGCACATAAGATTAAGTGAACGACTCTATATGCGTCGTTTACAAATACATTGATATTATAAAAGTCTTACATTGTTATAATATAGTTTACAAAAGCTCGTAAGCCAAATGACAGAGATTCTAGGGCATATCTAATTATACAAAATATAGAAATGCAAGGAAATAACCTGATATCTGTATGCGACTCGAGCTAATGGGCATCCTGAGTGAGCAGACCTACTGCTGTTGTGAACCTGAGAATACACGCTAAAATGGTCAGCTAAAAGCTGGTGAGCTCACAGGTTTAATGATAAAGTGTACTGTATGAACCGTAAGATTTAAGTATGATAATTTGTAATTAAACAAATTAGTAAATGATAAATGATGTATATAACTGCCATGAGCACATAGTCTGAGCTTAACTGAGGTGTCAGGATCACAATCAAGTGCCTGAGCGAGGGTGCCTCTATGCGTGTGCCTAATCAACACACGTATGAACAAATGATAATGCGTCCGTTTGACCAGTCAGTGCGTGCTGACCCGGACGGGGATTGTCAGTCCCATATGGTACCATACACTAACATTCACGCTACAAAAGTATTACCAAACTATGCTAGAGGACTTAAAACGATTAGAGAAAACAACTCATGCAATCTATAGTGATATTTTGATACTTGCGCTCACATGTAAAACAAAACAAGCATTTATTCTCACCCCTGGATTAAAAAACACAGTAAAATGAGGGGCTATGAGACTCACCTGAGTCTGATGCGTTTATCTCAATAAACGTGCATTGCTTAGCCAAGTAATGATATCCGAAGACTGTAACCTGAGGGCGTCCAAGACACGCGTTGGTTAATACGTAAGTATGTATCTCAAAAGATCACCTATGCAAGTTGATCACACAAGTAGTAATGTCCAAATAATTTAGTTTGATTGATTAGGTTTGAGTTTTGAAAACATGTACGGCCCATTGGTGACGGTTTGTAATAACAATTTCAAAGTGTTTTTATACGTTTCATTGTATTGTATACTTATCAAAGTATATGTATTACTTGTACGAATATCATCGTATGATGTTTGGTTATTGTAAGTATTCAAAACTTAGTTAAAACTGCTAGTTATAAGTTGTGACACTAGTTAAAACTGCTTTTGTAAGTTACGACGTCAGTTATGACTGCTAGTCACTGGTTATGGCTGCTAGTTACAAGTTGCGACACTCGTTATTGCTGCCGTTGCAAGTGTGACACTCGTTATTGCTGCCTTTGTAAGTGTGATACTCGTTATTGCTGCCTTTGTAAATGTGACACTCGTTATTGTTGCCTTTGTAAGTGTGACACTCGTTATTGCTGCCTTTGTAACTCGTTATTGCTGCTAGTTCGTTTGACAGATTTCTAACGTTTTTCGTGGCTCGTTTGACCAAGTAAATTTCCAAATCAAGTTCCAAAATTTTTACACAATGTTCCCACATATCTAATATACTTCCTTTAAATTTTTCATGACTCTTGGAGGTCGTTTGATATTTTTTTAAAATTCACAAAGTATCACCGTTCAGTTTGGTCCGAATTTTAAACCTTTGTTCACAAATCAAATTTTCTGAAAGAATTGGTGTATATTTAGAACGAGCCAAAGCAGAACTTTTTGTAGACAACATCCATACAAATATTTCGGTATATGATTCATGCATTTATTCAACTTAGAACTCAAGTTATGGCTCCAAGAAGGAGGTGCAACTTTCTGTCTCCAGAAGGCAGAAAGTATATGTCGTCGGAGAAAATTATTTTCGGGTACTAAACAGAGTTGGAATGTTATGAAACAATTTTTGTTAGAAAGCTTACTTCTTGTACTTCATTTTACGCTGAAGAAACGTCCATTTTCATATTGAAATGATTTTTCTAAAAATCGTGGAAGTAGGAGCAAAATCTGGACAGATTTATATACTTATATATATATGCTTTGTAAGAACGTTTTTCAAAGTTTATTTTGGACATTATAAAGTTGTATGAGCTAGATAACAAGTATATAAACATAATATAAGTACTTATAGAAAGTGTCGGGATCCTTACAATGATCGTATGAAGAATCCGAAAAGATAGAATCGTAGCTCGCGTCGTCGTGAACACTTTTGCTTCAATCGTCTTTGTGATTCGAGATGGTTTAATGGTAGATTATGGTGGTGGTGATGGCTGGTTTTGGAGCAGAATTTTAGAGAGGGAAAGTGAGGGAGAGAGGGTTGGTTGGAGAGAGAGGAAGTGGTTGGAAGAATGAGTGATTCATGGATCTTGTTTGTGGCTTAAGGTCAACAAACACATTCCCTAATTTGGGGGAGGTGTTGGGCCGGCTTGGTGGGTCCACCAAGGTGTGGGCTTCACCAAGTTTGATCCTCAAATTCACGCTCCATGCGGTATTCGTTTACTCGGTCGTTTAAACGTTTAATTAGACGCGTATGGATGTATTTTATCAAAATACTTTGTTTTGAGTCATAAGGATATAACTTGAGGTTATTTCATTTGTCGGACACGTTTCGCACGTTTAATTCGTGTCGGTTACGTTTTAAATAAAATGTATATTGTTTCATGTACTATTAATAAATAATAATAGAATGTAAATAACTACTATTTAATTATCAAATAGGTTTATGTTATTTATTTAAAAGTTTCACCAACGTCCGTAATAATATGTATCGGAAACCATCCGATATGAAAATGCACGATTTAAACAAATCGCGCACGTGTATATATTTCACAAAGTATATATAATGATACATACAATTAGCCTAACATAGAACTAATTTCATGTATTAACAAAGTGATTAGGAACTAATAACTAGCCCTAATTTATCGGGTGTCACGGTTAATATTACATACAAAATTATGTTAAATTCGTTTATACGTTCAGTCAAAAAGTCCTCGGTAGCTCCAATGGTTGTACACAAAAGCGGAGAAATAGGTCAGCGCTAAGCTTATTAAAAACCTACCTCTTTCGAGAAGCACCTACTTCTTAATGGGAGCAGGGTTTAACTCTCCTTATACCTTTGTTTTTGTTAGTACTTTTAATGGGTGAGCCGATTTTTCGATTGACTAATAATGTACAAAAATTTACAGTTTTACAGGGAAAAATTAAAGATTTTAAATTACCGCTCCCCGGCAGCGGCGCTAAAAAATTGATGTGCGTGAAGTATATGCAAATAAATTCATAACAAGTTTTAAATCAAAGAAATACTAAATAATATTTTATCACACAATTCAGGCAAGAATAACCTGTTCATATAATATAGCTTTTACAAGTAAGTTCAGGTATCGAATACAGGGAACGTGTTTATTAAAATAATTAATCTATTCCACAATCAATATTACAATTACAATTATTTACATATAATATTACAGATAAGGGGGTACGTTTTAATTATGTATGAATATATATTTATATTTACTTTTGATACCGAACTAGGATATACAAGATAATTAAAGTAATTAAAGAATTATCTAAGCTGAATAAGGTAGATAGAAGATATATTTTATCCAGACTAGCTAAGTTCTATTCAAATTCTTCTATATGTTTATCTTTGTCAGCTAATTGATCTATGTTGAAATATAATAGTAGATAAAGGCCTTGGTCCAGCTCAATACCCTAAGATTAAGCTCTTCAATGTATATTAAGGTTAATTAACTTCGAGGTCTCGAATGTTATTATCTAATCAATTATAGTTTAATCCAGTAATGACTATAACCTATCACCAAGTTCTCGTTTATCTAGGTATAAATAAAACATAAACCTAAATTATTAAGTCAATTCACACAAGAGTTCTCTATATAGCATGAATATCATAATCATATAATCGATATAGACATAACCATAATAACATTCATAGAAACAATTAACATATATACTCAAATAATCATATAAATGTCATTCATTTAAACAAATATATTAAAGAAATAATCAATAATCATTGATAATATAAACAAGATTCCAAATACAAGTAAACAGTCATTTATCAAGTAAAAGGACTTAGTATACAGACCAAAGATATTGAATTACCCTTCGTTAGGTTTGAAGGTCTTCAATCCCTAGCCTCTTAGCCTCCAAATTCGACTTAAAGTCATTCCTTAACCCTAATAATCGACATTTACCTCTAAACTTCGTATATCCCTTAACCAAAACCGTGACCTCTATTTATAGTTTTCAAAACCGCCAGTCCAACCGCCAGTTGGAGCTTCCAACCGTCGGTTGGAGTCTTTCTCTCCAAGCCAACTTCCGTGTCTAGAACCGCCTTAGAATCAATGTTTTGAAAATCGGAAATTGAATCGGACCGGAATCCTTCAATTTCCGGTCGAACCGGTTGGACCGGTCCGGTTCAACCGTCCCAAAATCGGGTCAAAATCATTTTTTTTTAAAAAAAAAAAAAATCAAAAACCGGTCGGATCGGTCTGGTTCCTGGTTGAACCGCCCGGTTTTGACCGAACCGTCCGGTTCGTTGACCGGTCAACTCTTGGTCAAAACCGGTTTTCAACCGGCCGGAAAATCTTAAAAATTCGGTCGAACCGGTTGGACCGGTCCGGTTCAACCGGTTTTCAAAACATTGCTTAGAATATAATATTCAACCGCCGGTTGAGCCTTGTTTCCAGAATATTCCAACTTCGGGTTGGGCTTCTTTTCTTCAAATACGATTTTAAACTCTTTTCTTGGCCCAGTCTTCAATAATATGGTTTAAGTCTTCATGTTGGGTCTTCTTTTCTTCTAGTCTTCATTTTCTTCGAGTTTTTATTCATTTTAGCTCCTTTTTCATTCCTTTTCTTTAATCCTTGTATTTTATACCTAAATTGCATATATAAAAGAATTAAGTACCAAAATCCATAGAAATGCACTAAAAGTATATATAAATATAGGGATAATAAGTATATAAATATGATATTATTTGATGTTATCATGCAACATTTCCGATTATCGCAACAAGCGGCACTAACCCGAGTGCCACAACATATTCGAATGTCGCAGTATGCGACACTAACCTTAGGGTCGCAACTATTCACGAAATCACAACTAGCGGCACTAACCTGAGTGCCGCAACATCTTTAAATGTCGCAATATGCGACACTGACTTGAGTGTCGCAACATATCCGAAATTCATAACTTAGCGACACCGACCTCAGTGTCGCAATAACTTTGAGTGTCGCACTTAGTGTCGTAGCACACAATCTGATTGAAAACAAATTGTTACAACACATCCGATTCGACACCACATCGAATAACTATATACGAGACAACTCGAAAATAGTTAACATATACTTTTACAAAGTATACAATGAATCGAACATAATAATAATATTATTGAGAGTTATTATTATAAAACGTCACCAACGGGCCGTACACATTTTCGAAAGTATTAAACATTTGAACATACTAGTCGAGTGAACAACTAGCATAAGTGGACCCTTAACCCTCCACTAACATATAACCTTACACGTTTAGGGCGCCAAGAGGTTACATATTTGGACAACAACTTGCTTCTGGAAACCGCTAACTTACAAGACTCAGGTGAGTCTTATAGCCTCACTTTTACTGTTTTTACCTTGGGGGTGAGAATACATTGCTCTGATTTTCATGAACACAAGTACAGTAAACACTTACACGGATTGCATGGGTAATACTCTAATCCACTAAAGTCCTCTCATATCATAGTTCGTTAATTACAATTACTTAAGTGTGAGTATTAGTGAATAAATCTAATGGGGATTGACACCCCCGTCCGGGGTAGTTGCGCTATTACGACTGCTTTGTCGAACAGAGGCATTAATATTTTTTCCCAACAAGTATTCTGGATTAGGCACTCGTAGAGGCACCAACAAAGGTTAAGCTTCGAACTATGAGCTCATGACAATTGTGTACATTATTTTTGCATTCGTACAATGCATTGGAAATCTTGTGGTTAAAACTTACAATTTTAACTATTTAAACATATGATCTCACCAACATTATTGTTGACCTTTTTAACGTGTATTTCTCAGGTCCGCAGATGCCGT
This sequence comes from Pseudognaphalium luteoalbum, assembly GCA_963422505.1. Taxonomy (NCBI): domain Eukaryota; kingdom Viridiplantae; phylum Streptophyta; class Magnoliopsida; order Asterales; family Asteraceae; genus Pseudognaphalium; species Pseudognaphalium luteoalbum. Next base: position 83,082,646 of record OY730192.1, on the reverse strand, counting down.
AGGATTGCTTTTGGGGAAGCAATAGTTAGAGTCACATGATTTACAAACGGAGATTTTCTTGCATTACTACATTTTGTAAAATTAGTTATGTATTAGAATCTTCTTATTTAGATGTGAACTCTAGGGTAAACCATTGTATTGTACAAGATATTTATAATCAATGTATTTCTAAAATGTATTTTTAAAATGACACATATAGAGGTCGTTTGTTGTAACTTTATGTGATGATTTCGGATTAGTCGCGCCCCATCGTGTTTCCGCCGCAAGGGGGTGCGACAATATATGTATGTGTGTGTGTGAATATAACTAGTAATACAGCGTATTCAGATTAAGTTATAGTCAAAAGAGACTTAACTACAAATTTTCACAAAGTTAACTAGGTATGGATAATAATTTAAGAATGACTACGATAGAAAAGTTAACTGTCTTTATTCAATGAACCTACAAATTACAAGGTACATCAATTACCATATATGTCAATATTTATTGCGACCCACCAAAATGCTAGTGTAACTGATAGGAACATTAATATAGGTGGATTAAGTTCCTCGGGTGGAAGAAACATTAACCCGGTGATGGAAGTTATTGTTAACACACTAACATAAATTTTGACGGAAGGAAGCGTCTTCAATATCGTTAAAGCAAGGTGAAGTATATGAAGTAGAGATGAATAAATGGTGTGTGAAATAAAGAGGAGTGTTAATCACCTATTTATATACAAATATATAGCCATTAGATTAATGTTCATAGCTATTAAATTACATTTGATACTATTACAATTTTTTTTTTTTAGAGTGTCACATTATCACCACTAAATCAATACATAACCTTTTATAAAAAAAATAATATACACTCATTCTAAGTCAAAACACTTCATCAACGTACTAATACACACACATATGAATCACCACGGAAATGATCAAACTATATAATAAAAAGTTATAAAACTGTAAGGTGGGAATTAACCACGCCAGCTTTCTTTCTTTCTTTAGAATATCACGCCGCATTGTATGGTTTCGGTGCTAGTTATATGTATAAAATTTCGTCATTATCTTAAAACTAAACTCAACAATGTTTAAAGTCAGAATTGCCTTTAAAATTTTCATTAAATATCTCAATCTTTTCAAATATACCATTAGAAACTCTAACATTTACTAGGAAGTAAATGAAAAACACTATTAAATGAATAGTAACAATTGAATAGAATATAATATTTAGATATGATATAATATGAATAAAAAAATTAGTTATTTTGTGTGAGATTTTGGATTTCATTCATTTATTTCTTTTTTTTCTTCTTTTTTTTACAATGTAGGCCAAGTGACCAAGTTACAAAAATAAAATCAATTATTAACAACTAAATATATGTTGGAAAATTAAGTTGTTAAAATATTTAGATAGGATATAATATGAATAAAAAAATAGTTATATTGTGTGAGATTTTGGATTTAATTAATCTATTTCTTTTTTTTTCCTTCTCTTTTTTACAATGTAGGCCAAGTGACCAAGTTACAAAACTAAAATCAATTATTAACAATTGAATATATGTTGGAAAATCAAGTTGTTAACAATAAAATTTATTGTTGTAAGTTTGTAAGAATTGAAGTATCCTATATTCACGAGGAGGTGAATTAGAGTTTACTATTAAAAGGATGGTGAAAAAAAAATTCACCAAAGTTATTCAAATAATTACAAAAATTGTTTTAGCTCATGATGTTTAGTGTCTTACAAAAATATAAATTGCTATACGTTATTTATAGTTCTAATTATATTTTTCATAAATTGTTTATACTTTATCTAAATTACTTTCGAACGTCTTCTTTGAATTAACCAGTTAACTCAATATGACAAAAAGAAAATTTTATATGATTTTTATTTAATGCTAAGTTTTCTTTTTGTTTGATCATTATTTACATTTTTTTTAATAAAACGACAAATCACTTGATCACAACTTACACCATTAGCTTTGTGTAAATAAATGATTAAGTCATGATTATGTTTTATAAGGGAGACATATAAAATAATTAGTTTGACAACCAGTCGATTTTCAAAATAACATTCTAATGTGATTAGGCAAAGTAACAAAAGAAAATTAAGTTAGTACTTTTTTTATCAAATGAGAAAGTGCAAAACAACGGGATTGATGGTTGCACCGTGTGATACACGATATGAAACATAAAAACTTTCGTGCACGTTTAGCTTCATAAATTATCACGAGCTATGACTTCTTAAATAGTGATGAATTTCAAGGTTGGCGTCTAACTGGCTTGAATACGCTATCATAGATGGAATCGACTTCCACGCGGAGCATTTTATCTTTCAACCTCAGACATTAAATTATTACTCTAACTTTCATGCATGTATGCATAAGTTTCACTCTGCTTCTCAAAATTTAAGTATATTATTATGATATATATGAACGGTGGATGGTTCATGAGGTATGGTCGTATGATTGACGGTAAATGGTAGCTAGGTGACTTTGAAAGTGTGTAGTACAAGATTACAAGTTGTCATAGAGTGAGAGGTGCGTGGAGTGAGCTAGGAAATATGTATAAGTATGTACACTCTTTCACATTAATTAAAACTATGTACACTCTTTCACTTTAACAACTCAAAACGATACATGACTATGTATAAGTATACTAATAAAAACAAATTTAAGTTTATAAATTAATATGTTGACGCTTATATTTTAATGTTTGTGCATTGATTTAGTTTATTCAATCTATCAATTTCAATATAAGATATAAGTTTGACGTTAACATTATCATACAGTAATTAATTGTAAGATTCACGTTTGATAATTGGTATTTAAGTATATACATTTTGATATGTTATTTCTCATATTCACCACACGCATTAATATATTCATCTAAAATTTATTAATCTTTCCGTTCCGTCGCAATGCACGGGTAAAAACAACTTGGGTGTTTTACTCTACCCTTCAAAACTAAAACTAAAATATAAATTACCATTGAGGATATTTTATTTTGTGTTTGTAAATTGCATACATTTTACCTTACATAAGTATTCAAACACCTGATCAATTAATGTATTTCTTTTAATCTTTTAACTCGACTCAATATAACTAAAACATATCGATGTGCTTTATTTAGTACTAAGTGTCGTTTTATTTGATCACTATTTACATTTTTTTTATTATTAAGAAAATCTTGACAACATATATATTAATAGTTGGATTGTGAGATGCACGATATGGAATAGAATATTTTTGTACATATTTAGCCTCATATTGGTGTAAGTAGTTTTATATGTTAAAAAAACTAAAACCTCTTACATATTAAATAAACAATTAGCCTACATGTATGAGGTTCACTTTGCTTCTCCAAATTTAATTACTCCGTATATTACAATGCATATGAACAATGAAAAGATTATTATCAAGATTAATCATTTTATTTCATACTTGGAATTATAATAAATTTATATAGTTAATCTTCTTTATAAAATTTTTAATTTTTCAAATTCCGCCGCAACGCGCGGGTATAAATATGCTTGTTGATATATATTATCTAAAGAAAATAATCCGTAATGTTTGAAAAGCACAAATTGATAGGTAATGTTAGTGTTAATAGAGGGATCATATATGTAAATCTCTCATATATCTATTCATAACAATCCCTCATATTATATTGCACATTTATTTTTAATTTTTAACATATTATTTCAATTAATCTTTTATATAGAGAACAATTCATTAGATACTTAAATATTGAAATTGAGCTTTTAGCATTGTTGTTATGTTAGTACCCAAACCTGAACCCGATAATGTGTTTAGGGTCGGGTTTAATTGGGTTTCTAAAGTTATCGAGTTAGCTTCACCCGAACCCGATAACCCGATAATATTTAGGGTTAAGTTGACATTATTATCGAGTTATCGGGTCAACTTGATAATAACATGACATAATAGAAAAATAAAAGCCCACTAGTCTATGTCCATATACCATACATGTAAAGTTAAGCCTATTTTTATTCTATTTTTACATAGCAATCCATATTCTTTATTAAACCTACATTAGTGCCCTCGATTGAACAATTTCTCATCTTTGATTAATTATCTTAAAAAACAGTACGTCTTTTGTATTTATTTTTACTACCTTTTGTTGTGTGATTTTACAGTTTGATTATTGTTGTTACAACATCTGTAGAAATAATCATTGAAAGAGAACGATTATGTATTTTCTAATCTAATGAAGGGTTCTGGTAAGACTTGATGTATGTATCCATCGAATGAAATCCGTCGATTATTTTATATACTTATATTATATATGTGGCTATGTGATACTAGGTGTTATTTGGGTCAATTTAAATATGTAGTCTGTAATATATTTGTCGAAGGGAAGAAAAATGCATAATACGAGGAAAAATTACATGCAACCGAATAAATACGCTAACCCGATCTGATTGAACCCAAACCCGAGTACCTGATTTCTTATATAGGGTCAAGTTAGGGCCTAGGGGTTACATTTTTTAAACCTTCAACTCAACCCGAATGAACCCGAAACCCGACCCTATACGAATATACGCCCTAACTGGGACCACTGATAATTAAAAATGAAAAAAAATTAAGATTAAAAATTGAAAAACCCATATTCAGATATTATAAGAAAACCCCCCTCATTTCTTTTCTTTCCAAAGTGACACCTGAGAAAACACTCAACAAATCAAGATTATATCACTGTCTGTGTATTTTCTAGGGTTTTTGCTTCATTGATAGCGTATAATGGCCATAAACACTGTATTATCAGACGAAGAAGGTGCTATTATCTTCATTATTTATTCAATTTACACACATTCACTTTGAATTATACTTGTATATTTTGTATGTTTACTGAATATTTGTTGTGTTATTGAATGTTTCTTTAAGGGTTCTAGGGTTCTATGTTTTTCCCCAATTATGATATAATAGTTGCTGTGTTAGTATGAGATGTAAATAGCTTATGTCGAATTGTTTAATTGATTAGAAGGAGGAGAAAATGAGTATGAGAACGATGGTCCTATAGCGGAGGATGTCGATGAAGATGATCAGGATGGACAGGACGAGGATAGGGCGGATAGTGATGTGGACAGGCAAAGGAAGAAGAAAAGAAAGAAAAGGTAAATTCTGTTTTAAGATTTTGTAGGTTTCGTTGTTAAGTTGTGGTTGGGATACGTACCTTTATAACTTGTGCTGCATTATCTTAAAGAGACTTGGAGACGAACTGTGTTCAAGATAATGTTGGCTCTCGACATCCAAAAGTTGTAAGACTCATGCTCCACTTTGTTATTTTCACTTCATGATGTAGATTGGTTCTTGAACATCTAGTTCATATTTTCTCGACTTTTTAATGTTTTCCATGAAAAATCTGTCAGGAGAGTAAAAAGTTTGAAGTACCAAAGAAAGCAAGGACTTTATATATTTGGGGGAATAAGTATACTTTACTTTATGATGATGAGGGTACGTTATTTTAATATAACTATTAAATTCACAAGTTAAGCTCATCATTTACTGATATGTACCAACTGCTATTGTGAGCTATTCTCATAAACTGAACTTTCATATCAACGTGAAGAGGAAGAAGATAGTGACACTAGTGAAACAGAAGATGAAATGGATGATTCCATTGTTGATGAACCAACAAGGTGCATCTTGCTGTCTAATCATATGTTTATGGTTTCTTTTGGTGGTCGTTGTTAACACTCGACATTTAGTGCAGGAGGAGGAAAGTTAACAAGAAAAAATCCAGGCAGGCCCCAGGAATCTCCTCTACTCCAATACAGGAGGCTCATGAACTCTCGAGGCAACGCAAATTAGGGCTGGAAAGGATTAGGAGGTTAGAAGAAGAAGAAGTTGAACCGATTATTATTTCTGAGAAGTGTGTGACTGAGAACGGTGATCGTATACGGGAGATAGATATTCCAGAAAGAATGCAGGTGATGATCCGAACATGGTGTAATCCCGTTGTTTTCTTTATGTGTACGTTTTGTGTATTGATTAGCATGCAAGTTGTGTTAGTAGATCTCTGAGGAAAGCACTGGTCCACCTCCAGCAGATAAAAGGAGTATAGATGAGGAGAGTAACTGGATTCTTTATCAACTTTGGCATGAGCGGGCGGTAGTTAAAGAAGATATCGTTAGGTTTTTGGAATTTATGCATGTTCATAAGTTAGATGTACGTTGCCATTCTTACCTTCTTACCTATATGCTAAACCACAAGTTCTTGCATTTTTCTCATTAAGTTGTGTGGAACTTATAACGTCTTTGTTATCAGGTACCATTTATTGCTATGTATAGGAAGGAGGAGTGCAAGAGCCTTTTTAGGGATGAAGGGGATGAAAATAACCCTGAAAAAGAACCCATGATGAGGTGGCATAAGGTACTTGAATGTCTGTGTATTGCTCCTTTTTGATTTACTACAGTTCATCTAGTATAACTTTGGTTGGAGCTACTTTGCAGGTACTCTGGCAAATCTTGGAGTTAGACAAAAAGTGGTTACTGCTACAAAAACGGAAAAGTGCTCTACAGTCATATTACAACAAGCGCTTTGAAGAAGAACGAAACATATATAACGAAACACGCCTTCATCTGAATCAGAAACTCTTCAGGTCAATTACTAAGTCTCTCAAAGTAGCTGAGTCGGAAAGAGAAACTGATGACGTGGACTCAAAATTTAACCTGCACTACCCCCCTGGTGATGTTGGCGTGGATGAACAATATAGCATCTGTAGTAAATCTGGACCTTGGGAGGTTGCTAGCAAATTTGGCTGTAGCTCTGAAGAGTTTGGAATGCGTATAATGTTTTCTGGACAGGTTAGTTTATTCCTCATTTTATCTTCCGCTTTGCACTACATGATGAACCCCCTGATCCCAATGCTTTCGTTCTGCAGCGGGGGATTGAGATAAAAGATCTAATGGAAACACCAGAAGAGGTGGCCTCAAGATTTACTTGTGCAATGTTTGAAACTCCTCAGGCTGTCCTCCGAGGCGCTAGGCATATGGTATTTTTTTGATATATGCCCTTTTCTGCTTTCTTTCATATTTTTTCCTTTAGAAAGGTAGTTATTATATGATTTTGTCACATGTTATAGGCGGCAGTTGAGATTAGCTATGAGCCATGGGTAAGGAAACACGTTCGTAGCATCTTCATGGGTAACGCGGTGGTGTCTACTAGGCCTATTGCTGATGGAAATGTGTCCATAGATTTGCATCATCAATTTTCTGGGATCAAATGGTTGAAGAACAAGCCATTGACAAGATTTGATGATGCACAGTGGCTTCTTATTCAGAAGGCTGAAGAGGAGAAACTCATCCAAGTGTCTGTAAAGCTTCCAGCATCTACACATAATAAATTATTTAATGATGCTCGAAAATTTTATATTAGTGCGAGGGTGAGTAAATCAGCTCAATTGTGGAATGAACAAAGATGGCAGATTATAAAAGACGCATTTGATGGTTTGCTTTTACCTTCAATGGCAAAAGAGGCACGAGCCTTGTTGACTAGTAGAGCAAAAAACTGGTTACTTACGGAATATGGAAGACTATTATGGGACAAAGTCACTGTAGCACCTTATCAGAAAATGCAACATGATATCAGATCTTTATATGATTTTAAATCTGCACCAAGAGTTATGGCATGCTGCTGGGGCCCAGGGAAGCCTGCGACAACATTTGTGATGTTGGATCCATGTGGAGAAGTTCTTGATGTGCTTTATGCTGGTTTTTTAACCATACGTGGTCAAAGTGAAAATGACCAGCAACGGAAAAAGCATGATCAACAACGTCTCACTAGGTTCATGACAGATCACCAGCCTAATGTTGTTGTTCTTGGAGCTGTTAATAAGTCTTGTACTAGGCTCGTGGAAAATATTTATGAGGTAAACATTTTTCTTAATCATTGTCTTGTTTTGTCTCAAGTCTTTACTATACACTGTGTGCAAATAAATTTGCCTATTTTATCATATTATTATATTATTATCAGAGCATTTTCAGTATACTTGAATATGGTCCAAGAGATGTCAGGCGTAAAATGGATGATACAAGTGTTGTATACGCTGATGAGACTCTCCCACACTTGTATGAAAATTCTTGTATATCCTCTGACCAGCTTCAACCACAATCTGGTAATTAACTTTATATTTTGGCTGGATGTTCAATCTTGTAGGAGGGGAAGGTAGGGTGGTTGGGTAATGGATCAACATGGGTGCAGGTTGAGACGGTCCGGGTTGGGCTGGGTTGACCCACACTGGCTTTCTTTCTGATTCTTTTATGCAATTAATAATCTTGATTACAAAAAGGATATAATTTAAACTACAATCTATGTATTCGAATTTGGAGTTTGTATGCGTTAATGTAATAGATATGCTTTGGGATATTTTCAAAGCATTTGACACTTTGCACCTTTTAGCTAATATTGTTTACTTGACCTGTTTGAGACAAAACACAATCCAAATCGACCTGCTGTTTACTAAATGGGTTGAAGTTGCTTCCTCTAGCATATTGGAATTGTTAAATGTAAGTTCATGATATTTTCAGGCATTGTTAGGCGTGCTGTGGCACTTGGACGTTATCTTCAAAATCCATTGGCAATGGTTGCTACCTTATGTGGACCTGCGAAGGAGATATTATCCTGGAAACTTAGTCCCTTAGAAAGCTTTTTAACTTCTGATGAGAAATATGGCATGGTTGAACAAAGTTATGGTAGATGCCACTAACCAAGTAGGTCTTGATGTAAATTTAGCCATAAGCCACGAATGGTTATTTGCTCCTCTGCAGTTCATTTCTGGGCTTGGGCCTAGAAAAGCTGCTTCCCTGCAAAGATCCTTAGTTAGAGCTAGCTCAATATACACTCGTAAGGATCTGTTGACCCATGGACTAGGCAAAAAGGTGTTTGTAAATGCAGTCGGATTCTTATGTGTTCGGCGGAGTGGAAACGCAGCTAGCAGTGGTCAATACATTGACTTATTGGATGATACAAGAATCCACCCTGAATCGTATGGTCTTGCGCAGGAGTTGGCTAAAGATATTTACACTGTAGATGCAGGAGATGATGTAAATGAGGATGAAGATTTGCCTGAAATGGCAATAAAGCATGTGAGAGAAAATCCTCAATTATTGAAGAGACTTATTGTTGATGCATATGCAAGATCAAAGAAACGTGAGAATAAAAAAGACACTTAACCATACACGATTGGAGTTGATACAAGGTTTTCAAGACTGGCGAAAACCGTATGCTCGACCAAAATTCAATGAAGAGTTATATATGCTTTATGGGGAAACAGAGGAAACACTTTCCAAGGGGAAAATTGTCCAAGCAACTGTTCGTAGTGTTCAACCTCAACGAGCGGTATGTGTTCTTAAGTCAGGGTTGGTTTGTATGCTCAGTAATAAAGACCACAGTGATGAGAGGGAAAATGATTTGACTGAGAGGTTTTATAAAGGTGATGTTTTAACCTGCATGATAAAGTCCATTAAGTATGGGAGGCATCCGGTCTTCTTAAGCTGTAGAGATAGTGATTTAAGAAGTGCCCGGTCTCAACACTATAAAACCAAAGATCCATATTATCACAAAGACCCTGACAATTCAGAAACTGATGATCCACATTATGTGGGAGTGGGACCGCCAATTCGCAGTCCCGCACCTGGTGGTCCTGATTGCTTGGTTAGTGGTTCAAGTGACAGCGATGGTGACTGGAGAGGGTCGTCTCAACTACCCTTGTTAAAGACAGATATCATTACTAAGGGCACGGTAAAGTTAATTTGTTACTTGCATATTATATATCTAGTTGTAGCCCCGATCTATCATATTATCTACACCCATTGGTTTTTGTCATTGTTGTGTGGTCTGAAGTTGACCCTCAGGAAGCCCATTCCATTTTAAAACTACGTAAAAATATCTTGTTTTGGTTTAAAATCTTGAACAAGGCATCCTATACTATATGTTATTTAATCAATTTAACAACCGTGATAAAATGATCATCATTTATCAGGAAAATACAACTTATGACACAAATATACAAACACAATTGGCTTCCTTACATAAGAATAAACAGTGGAAGTAAAAATTTCCCAAAGGAATAAGCCAACTGGTATAGGTCCCTCGGATTGGAAACATTTATGTAAAAGGTTTGCAAGTGAGGCTTTTCAGGTTAGACTCACTTCTTTATCTGAATAAAAAATATTGCCTGATGACAGACATACTAATAATACAAGGGATGACTTTAAGAAACATATATCTCAAATAGAAACAGTTTCGGTTATATCCACCTAGAAATCATGCATTATGCTGTTCATCATGTCACAGTAGACCTATTAGCCTAAGTTCCTTACGCTATTATATTGCTCGTTATTCTGAAACCATTACTTCATAAGATCAAAGTTAATATACTCCAGCTTTTTGCCAACAAGCTTACCTGATCCAATGAAGAAAGCCAAAAGCAGCTTTCCGGTTGACCAAAAAATTGGATACAGATGGTCTTTAAACAACAATAATGAAACAGTTAATGGTAACAAATTCTGTAATCCCCTGATTAGTAGCAGCAAATCCATTTAATACACTTAGTAGTGATCCACTTGACACTTTTCAATTGTTTGTCTTCTTTGACAGTCTGACCTTAAGTAACTTATATAAACAGTAACATCAATCAATTAAATAAATTTAACCTAACTGTGCTGTATGGTGTGAAACGAAATAGACATTTCCAGTTTGCAATCTATATATAGTCCTAATTTGTATTAACTAATTATAAGTTTTGATCTACAGAATGAATTAAGGAGTGAGGAAGCTGCTACCTCAGGGCGTTCTGCTTCAACCAAAGATACCATAAGAGATTTACAAAGGCAATTGGAATTAGCAAGAGAAAGATCGAAAAGCTTAGAAGCAGAAGTTCATGAAATTAAAGAGAAGCAGACTAAATTCGAGGAGGTGCAAAACAAGAGAACGGAATTCATGATGGAAAAATTGTCAGTTCTATCTACCTTGCAATCTCCTTTAGAAAATCTACAAATGCAACTGGAATTGGAAAGAGAAAGATCTAAAAGTTTAGAAGCAGAAGTTCATGAAATTAAAGAGAAGCAGACTAAATTCGAGGAGGTGCAAAACAAGAGAACGGAATTCGTGATGGAAAAATTGTCACTTCTATCTAACTTGCAATCTCAAGTAAATGTGAGTTGACATGTTATATGTCATTTATATAATTAAAAAACTGTCATTTTAGTGATCAATATGATATTCTTCTTTTTTCTTTTTCCTTTTTTTTTCTTTTGTATTTCTCAGTGATTCATTTGAGGGGGAATTTGTGCTATGAAGAAGTTTTGATGGGAACATTGATGGGAGCACAATTCGAGATTGCTTCAAAGAGACAATGATGCCGAATCATCCACTGAATCCTATGTTTCATCCTAGTTTATTTGATGTTCTTTTTGATTTGTGGTTATGGCAGGTGACTTCATTGATAATTAGTTGACTAATTAGTTTAGGTATGTTATTGGTTTTATTTTGGGTCCATGAATCTTACCTTTAGTGAATCTCATCTGCAACCCATAAAGCATTCGTATTACATGCTTACAAACCTACAATTAGAAGATTGGAAATGTCAATTTCCCTTCATTAACTCAACTATTGTGGCAATTTCATTAAAATATTACTCAATCAGTGTAAAATGGAAAGTATACAATATTCTTACACAAAACACTTTTTTATTACCATCAATAATTAATAAATCGAATATATTTAATTTAATGATTATTATTAAAAGAAAATTAGAATTTATTAGACAATTAATATTCAATCAAGGGAAAGGTTATTGTAAGATCACTTATTATTATAATAATTGTAGGAATGACTTTTTTCACTTTTAAATTCAATGTATGTACATGTTTTGAAAAAAAAGTTATGCTAAAATTATTAAAATTTTATCCTCTTTAATATTAGATTAATGAAAAAAATAAAAAAAAATATATGATACACAAATTAAAGTTGTGTATCACAGCCTTTTATGTCTGATACTGTGATACACAAAAAAAAATATGATGTTTATCACAATTTTTTTTTAAAAAAATTCTCATAGTAAAGAACACACAATTCTAAGAATTTTATATATATTTTTCATCAAAAACATAATTTAAACTTAACGTTTAAAGTAAAAATGTTTGTTCCTACCGTTCCCACCATTATAAGTGTTCTTATTTGAACCTTGCCTATTCAAAAATTATATATATAACACCGGTAGAGATATATTGTCTTGTATTAAAGTATTTTAATATGAAATTATACATTAAGTTTTGACTTTCTTATTCACAAGATCACTCCCAACCCTGAAAAAAACTGAATGAAACCGACTGAGCCACGTCAGCGTCACATCAGCTTTTTCAAAAGCTAAATGAAACTGTATGATGGACCACTCCCATCTATGCTCCGTCACTTCATATTTCTAGGACCCGCATTTACCAATTTACCTTTAATATATTCACACAAAAAAAAAAAAAAAAAAGATAAAAAAAAAAATACACACGTCAGTTTGGTGACGAGATTAACCAACGAGCCTCACCGACGAGGTGGTAACATTGGTGTCGGTCTCGTCACTTCCAACCGACGGGAAGTGACGAGTAGCGATGTTAGTGGTCTAATAGAATGCATCTTTTCTAAAATACAATAATTTTCTTTTGTCACGTAAATTTAATAATCGTGTTTCGATGAAATTTTATTACTTAAAAAGTGAATTATGTCTAAAAAAATCTTTTGTTATCCGTGTGTTGTAATTATAAGGTATTCTCACAAAATTAAACAATTTTTTAAAAACTTTATGTAATTCAAGCATCAATAAACTTTATATGATATATTAGTAAAATTTTTTTTTTGGTAAAAGGTAAAATTTTACCCGGTAAATATATTCCCAAAAGCATTGAAGTACAATGGATGTGAGTGAGTCCCACATCTCAACCCGTTACATAGGCGATAAAGACTACATAACAAGGACATAACCACTACTCACTAGCTTATAACAAAGCACTCTACTACTAAACACATAACAACCACACTGCTAAACACAGTAGTGACCAATTACATTTAAAATAACAAATAAATGTAAATAACTACGTTCAAGAACGACATCCATAGTGAAACGCCTTAGTCTTCAATTATCTTCATTAGGTGACCTGCAAACGCAACACCAAACTTCCAAGTTGCAACAACAGCATACACGTCTAAAGTGGTATTGTCAACCTGCCCTACTAACACAAAGGATGGCAAAAGGTCCAGGATATAACCAATACAACCCGTCGACAAGGAGGAACCTGCCCTACCAACATAGAGATGGCAAAAGGTCCAAGCACACTCCAAACGACTAAACCAACCACAAACCACAAGAAACCATATCCATAGTGAATGACTCAATCTTCCAATATCAACATGAAAACTCCACGAATACATCACCAACTTCCAAGCTGCAATAGCAGCAAACACATTGAAAATCATATCGCTAACCTACCCTACCAACACGAGCGATGGCAAAAGGTCCAAGAATACCAATACAACCCTCCGACAAGAAGCACCTGCCCTACCATCAAAATGATGGCAAAAGGTCTAGCACACCCCAAATAGCCAATCAACTTAAGAATAGCATGAGCCCAAATTGAACCCATACATAACCAAGCTGCATAATCCCCCATCACGAAGGTAGATACATCAACGGAAGTTGATATGAAACACATCAAAGGGACGTGAAACAACTAACACAAACGTTCCATTGATTAACAAAGATCGACCAGGAAAATAGGACGATCGTATTTCCCCCCCCCCCCCCCCCCCCCCCCCACCCCCACCAAATGTAAACACTTAGTCGACCCTCAAACCAACCAATTGTAATAACCAATCAAAATCAACTCCAAAGTAAACCCAAACTCTCAAACCAATAACTCCAGCAAAAGCAAACCCTAGTCACGTCCAACAACAATCGACCCTTTGTCCAAATACAAACAACATCTAGGTGTAATATGTTTAAATCTAACAGATAACCAATTGTCGCAGGGATTGTAAATAAGAGCCGCTAATTAGGCAAACCCTAATCTGGTCGGAATACGGCCAAACACAAGCACCTCAAACACAAACCCTGCACTCGGCCAAGTCTGATCGTGTAGCTTAAATAAATCTGTAATGAAGTATCAAATAATCGCCACACAATCAATCATGAAAGCAAATCGTTTGATGAAAATATGTTGCAACTCAAACCCAAGCAAAACCCTAGCCGTATAGGGCAAAACCATAAAGGCAATTAGAGAAAACTAGAAATCGAATCAAGCTTATAATGTTGTACAATCAAACGATGTGAGAATCTGGTCGTAATAAGCAACGATTAAGAAAAAACTAGAGTAATATATCAGATCAAACCCGCAAGAAAATGATCAATCAATCCAAACCCTAAGAGTTGAATCAGAATCGACCAGAATCAATATTAATTCGAAACAAATTTGAAACGAAATCAACATATGTTTGGCGAGATCATCCACACATCAAGATATGCGAATGAAAGAAACCCTAAAAACGAATTGTAAAAACCCTAGAAATCGGCCAAAAGTTAACCAGAAATCATCAATAGATCGATCTGTTCAAGCAAGAAATCAAAGGACTTAAAGATTGAAACAAATTAATCCGTAACAACTTGGCTAACTCAGCAGAAATCAATAAGATTCCAAAAATCGAATAAGGGTTTCGTGAAGGAAAAAATCGCCAAAAACCTAGAGAGAAAAGGGGGGAGTATCAGAATTTTACTAAATGATCCGGAACTATCAGAATCGGTAAATCGAATCGGGACCGGACAAGAAGCGAACCAACCTGAAGCACAACGGTCCAGTTCTCAGTTCTATGTTTTAGCTTTAATGGTTTGCGGTCCGGTTCGGTCCTGGAACCGGAAAAACGGTTCGAACTGCCAAATCCGTCTATATAGGAAAAGAGAATTATATACTTGATATGTGTATCTTAAAATATCAACGTAAATTAAGTTATATTATTAGATTTATTAAAATTGTAATATTAATTATAAGTATATACACTATGTCTTTTTATCTTTTATACTCTATACACTCAAAAAATTTAGCTTACAATTTATTTATCTTCTTCGCTGTCCACACACAAGTAACAATTTAGTTACTTTTGCACATTTCTCCGAGCATAATTTTTGATAATTTGTTAACACTTGATCCATTCAGTATTTTTTTTGGAAACATGATCTACTATATTCATTTGTAATTTACATAATACATATTTGTTTGAAAAAACCGTAGATGCGTCCACTTTATGTTTGAATTGCAACAACATTTTAGTTCTGATTATTTTGCGATTGTATGTTTTTTTTATTCCTTAAGTCTTATATTCAATATGATAACTACACGTTTTTACACATCTTATTCTTTATAACATATATGCATGTATATTATTTGGTTCGCGATTTTGAACCAAAACCGTAAAAACCGAACCAACCAGACCGGATCAGAACCGAATTACATGGTGCGGTTCATGATTCTTGATATTTTATTTAGTGGTTCGCGGTCCGGTGTGGTTCTGCACCTAGTACACCCCTAAGTTAAGAGCACCGGTAGTTAAAAATTGTATCTATACTTCACGTTAAGGTTAACTAATCTATAGCCATAATCTTTTTAAATCGAAATCTTTATTTAATTTATCTATTTTCTACTTAAATGATATTTGATTAAATAATCAAATAAGAAAATATTGTTTAAGTATAATTTTTGTTACTATAGAGTCAAAAACTTAAACTAGTTAGCAAGTGAAATGCTGATACTATACACTAGAATTTAACTACTGTAAAATGATAAAGCATGGTAGGAAGTGTTTGGAAACTAATTAAAATTTTGTCATTTCCAAAGTCAATTATCATTTACGAAAGGGTATATGGTACGAATGATAAATGTACTTTACTTTTTGTACCAATGTCACCAATGAACAGGTTTTATTACTAATATCAGCAACAAAGTTTTTCGCTTTTTTGCCAATATCACAAAAGAACTTATTTTATTACGAATGTTGACGATGAACTTGCTAAAAAAATTTCAAGGTCACCAAAATACATTTTTATAATGCGCTACGTTTTGAATTTGCTAATGTGGTGTTGCCATGTCATTTTATTTATGTGACCAGACTTCCACGTAAACTAAATTTGTACATGTATGGTTAACTTCATCTTCTCCGATCGATTAACATGTCATTTTTGGTTACTTCTACGGTAACCACCACTTAATCCGGCAAATCTAAACGCAATTGCTACATTTTTTCCAAATTGTAACCGAAAATTACATGTTAGTCGAACGGAGAAGATGAAGTTAACCATACGTGTTCATGTCTAACTTACGTGGAAGCCTGTTCACATAAATGAAATGACATGACAACACCACATAAGCAAATTCAAAACGTAGCTCGTTAAAAAAAAGTACGAAGGTGACCTCGAAACATTTTTAACAAGTTCGTTATCGACGTTGGTAATAAAATAAGTTCGTTAGTGTCATTGGGACAAAAAGTAAACGTTTGTTATCATAAAGCTGTTCATTTCTGACATTTGAACAAAAAGTAAAGTACGTTGGCGATTCATACCATAAACTCTTTGCAAAATCATAATTTAGTCAAATGAGGGGTATATTTAATAGCACCCTTTTTTCACACACAACATGAAACTTTAAGTTATATTTCTACTAATTTCTTATCAAATACATATTAGTCAAAAAATTTGGCGTTGATACCGAATAAATAGAACATTAGTGTTTATATAATATAAACAATTTTAGGTTGTTAATGCAAATAGAAAGATTAGGAATCATAACGCTGATCATATATTTATAAAATAATCAACTTCAAATTCCTAATCTATCGCTATCCATATATAGATATGATATGTCACATGAAACTTTAACGACTATATATGACGATGAGTATGGCTTAAATGTACGTTTATGATTACCCATCTTTTGACCTTGACCTTGAGTTGTGGGAGAAATCTATCGGGGGAGGATGAAAGGAGAGACTATGGGAGTGGTACGCCATTAGATCCTTTTTTTGTGTTGACAGCTATACCTTGTGCACCTAGCTTAAATAGCTTGTATGCGATTCTTGATGTTTGTTTCAACTCTCGATTTCTTGTTGAGTCATTGCTACAATTATGTATTGTCTACAACTACAAGTAGGGATTTCCGTAGTTTGTCTTTTGGGTGATGTTTTTGGCTATAATGGTCCTTTTGTTTAGTATTTATCATTTTTTATATGCAAACTGTGAAATGTTATTTTTTTTAGTAAATAGTCATGATGTGTATGCAAAATGTTATAGGTATTTTGTGTAGCATGTATATGCAGTCCTTTTGTACTTTCGCGTATGTAGACTGTCTGACTGTGTATGCAAGCAAACTGTTATTTTGTTATATGTTAAACCTTTGTTATGTGTTTTCCTTTAGTTCCTCTTTGACTTTATTGTTTGTAGGTACAAATATGGTGGAAGAGATGGGTGAGCGACATGAAACGTAACAAAGAGAGATGGAAGTGATAAAATGAAACACCCCAACACTTGTTTGTATATATATTTTAGTTTAAGTAAAGATTTTATTTCTGGTATTAAAATCGCGTCGCAATTGATCTATAATCGCGACGCAACTTTAAGATAATCACCTAGTGTTTTGTTATAAATCGCGTGGCAATTCTATGTGAATTGCGCCGCAACCAGTATGATTTCATACCTGTACAAACAATTTATAATTCCGAACTTCAGTCCTGCATAACTCAAACTCGACAACAATCTGGGACATGACACTTCACAGAAACCTTTATAACAACACTATCAATGTGTCCCAATGCAAAACTTATCGAAAACACACTTTGACAAGAGAATCAAACCGAATTCTTTAATGAGACTATTATAAACCAATTTAACACTTTGGTAAAAACCGATTTAAGACTTGTGTTATAACCAACAAGTAATTATAAACATAGTTCAAAACTGTAACACCCAGTTTTCGGGTCTGGAATTAAATAGTATTTTAATATGTTTTAAAATAGTTGTTTTGAAAATAAACAAGTAAAAGAGCCTCAGGTTTTATTGTGACTAGTAAAATATTACTTGTTTTAAATTATTAAAGTTGACAGTAAAATAAATTATTTTGCTTCGCGGGTATTTTCGGGTTCCAGACAATAGGTTCAGAAGGGGATAAAATTTATACAAATAAAAATGGGAACGGTGGGAATAAACCGACTCACTTTTGTAACCTAACTTCTTTATTTCTTCAAACTCATTTTTGGTTCCTAACAATCTTAAACAAATGATTAAATCAATTTGGCTAGTGATTACTTGTGATTTAGATTAGTTCATCTTCATCATCATAAGTTCTTTCTTCTCTACTTGTAAGTATGTTTATTGTGTTCTTTGACTAAATTGGGTATGTTGAAAAGTTGTTGATTTCTGGAGTTATACATGAAATTGAAATTGGATATTGTTATAAGATGATTGATTGATGTTTCTATGATTCTTATGTGCAAAGTTGTTAATGATTCTTCTAAGTTTAGATTAAAGAAAGTTAGGGTTTTATCATATGAATTAGTGATTTGATAATTGGAGCATAAAAAGTGTTTGTTTGGTGTTAGTGATGCTACTATATGTTTGTGGTTCATTTTTGTTGGTTAAAAGCAAAGTTGAGACCTAAGTTTGAAGTTTTAGGTGTTAGAAATTCATAGTTTGGGTATGCTGGTTTGCTGTTACTGCTGCTGTAAATGATGAACAAGCCGGCGGGTCATCACCCCCAGCCGGCGGGTTCTGTGTTTGGGTTGGAAACCGGCGGGTTGTTACCCCAAACCGGCGGCTTCTGTAGGCTTTAATACTCAATAAAGTTCTATTGTCACAAATGTTAATTCACCCGGTGGGTGAGCACGGGGACCCGGTTGTTAAGAGGAGAACCCGGCGGGTTGTAGAACCTAGCCGGTGGTTCTTTGGGTTTTTACAGCAAATCAGACTTTTGATATTTAGTTCAAATTTAATTATTCTGTTACATGATCATATGATATGATAATATGGATTAGAGATTGGTGTTAATTATGATTAACATGGATATTGGTTATGGATTATTACTGACTTGTATTAATTGTTGTATCTCAGATAAGCGGGCGGCAACTCAGTAATATAAGACCACTGAGTTTGAAGCTAGGACTATCGGTGAGTGGTTACTGTAATCCTCAGTTCAACTCAGTTGTAACGGGTTCGGTTACAACGAGTAAACCGGGATAGTTTTGGATATATTAAGTTATGTTATTGTTGTTTGATTATATTGTGCTATTGATTAGTTGATTTGTAGTTGCTGATTGTTGTTGGTTGTTGATTGTTGGTTGCTAATTGGTTGACTATGTGGTTGATTCAGAGGTCAACGTTGGTTGGTTGGGCTTGAGTACTACTGTGTTGTTGTTTGAGTCATTCGATATATATAGTTGAGGATGTACTTATGTCAGTGAAGGTAGTACTCAAGCTATCGGTAGGTTTCTGTGATGGTATACCAGGAACCTCCGATCCTCTTGACGATACGTGCTTACGTGTTTACTTGTTGCGGTTTATTAGTTGTAAGACTTGTTACTTGTGGGTTGAACTGTTGGTTACAGTTCCATTCACTTAGCGTGAGCTAATCCCCCCGTTGTTGAATCTTTTGCAGATTTTGGTTAGTTATGGTTCGGGTTGTAGATGACTGACTGGATGTTTGACTTGATGCGCTAACTCTGATTCTGTGATTGATATGGTTTTGGAAAGTTTAGTAACACCCGTTTTGGTAATATGTAATGTAATTAAATATTTAGAAGATTCTCTTTTGATATATATATATATATATATATATATATATATTTGTAAGTATAATATGTTGGTTTGTAAATATTGTTCAAATGTTTTGGGGACTTACGCTTCCTATTGTAAATATATTATAAAATATGTTGTGTAAAATGTCCGGTGTTACAGAAACATCATACCCTTTACTTCCATTTCTACATTTCATACCCAAGACTTCGACATGGTACTAGTATTACAACCAAATTACATGACCTAACAATATTTACATACGATCAAAGTACCAACAAACCAAGTCAAGACCCACAACAAGCTTTAGTGTCAAAACCACATATGACATAGTTTCACAAAAGATTTGGGGTTATCAGCTTCAAGAGCATGATTTAAAAAAAATAGCTAGTTACCCAAAATAGCAACTTCTACCTCTAGCTCCCAATGAGCTTCTTACCCAAATCTCTCCTCGACCCACTTGGTTCACCTACAATATTTAAAATACAACAGTAAGCACAATGCTTAGTAACTAACGGAGCCAATCATATGTCATTATTTCTATTAGCTAAGGATCCTTAACTTTATACCATTCTAATTGTATACTACTCCCTCCGTCCCAAAATGATTGTCACCAAACAAGAAACACACATTCTAAGAAAAGTGCATTTATTGCCGTTGACTGCCAATAAGATTTCAACTTTACAATTTTATTTTGATTTGTTGATTTTGGAAATGGGCAATAATTTTGGGACAAACATAAATAGAAAGGTGGACAAACAATTTGGGATGGAGGGAGTATTAGCAATCACCACAAGTCAATGACCACAATCATTACTTGCAAATCATCCAGCTAACGACAGTCAATCATTCCTGGAAACCATGATCATATATCCGAATACTTACCTTGCAAAGACTTAAATGATTCACTTGTAATTCTTCCAACTTCTTTATTACGTAATCACATAGGCACGTAAACACGTATTACAAACAATACCACTTATTATAAATTCATCATATTACTTTTATCTTAATTTCATTGGTATTAGATTCATCTATATCAGTTATAATTTCATCATGTACACATAATTATTGATTCTATTAATCATCAAACATCACAATCATTACCAACAATATAATACCTTTCTTTTAGAACCAACACTCATATGCATATTTATAGTTATACATTTTTACCACTTTCTTTCTTTTGATAATAATTTCAGTAATCATATTATGATTACTAACATGCATAAATTACTTGTTCATCATTTATTCATGAACATATTCATCTTTACTAGGCTTAGGTTATAACAATTTCAAAACCCTAATTGAATTCATCATAAAAGCTTCATAATATGATTAATTAACATGTGTAAAACATCTATACACTAATAATCTACTTATTTAACAATTATTAGAACTTAGGGTTCATAAGACTTTAAACCCTAATCTGATTTACAAGACAATTAATTAACCATACCTTGTATCTAACTAGGGAAGTAATTAGGTGAAACAACCCCAAAAATTTAGAACATTTTTTTTTGTCCCATAAGTATGATATAATTTATTAACTTATTAACTTTGCCAAGATAATTGGTGTGAAGACTAGTCTTAAAACATATGTGAAACAGATGGGTATACTAGAACAAGCTTGTTCTAGTACTAAAACAAGGTTGTTCTAGTACTAATACTAAAACAAGGTTGTTTTAGTTCTTTTTCAGATTTCTTCAACTTACAACACCAAGTACCAAATTATTCCTGCACCTTTACACAACATTTAACAAATTCAACTTGACCAAATCCGTAAATGGTCTAAATATCATTAACACTCTTTTAATAATCATTTTCACCGAATTTAAATACACCAATTGGGTCAAATTCAAACCAAAAACTCAATTTAACCACCTTGCATCTCACAAATTTTCTGGCTTATATTAACTTAGAAAACGACGACAAAAGACTCTCTATCATGGTTTTGACTCATTATAGCATTTCAACCATTAGGTGGCCCAATTGGACACCAAATTAACCCATTAAAAAAATCAACATCAGTAAGCAATATATTACTACCAATGCACTCAATCTAGCACAAACTTGACCCATTTTGACACTTAACCTCTGGGTGACCCATTTGGGCACTATAACGACCCGTTTGGGTCTTAACCCATATTAACACTACTCCATGACCATTTTTACATCATGTTGACTAATTTAAGTCAAACTAAGCTTATACTATCAATGACACCTCAATTTAACCTTTAAACATCTATAAACCATATTACCATTTCATTAGTCATAATTATTCAAGATCAGCAAATCAAAACCGTCAACAAGTATACAGGTACCCGTTGACTACATTGACCTTTGACTTCCAACATTACTTTATATTGACTTTAACAACTAGGCCTATATTTACATCATCAAGTGTCAAAACATAGTTTTAAATGAACAAAAAGGGGTGTATGCATATCATGAGCATGATCTAGAGATTTAACTTGTTATCGACTAAGCAACAAGCACCACCATTAGCTCCCCATAGGCTTCTTGCCCAAATCCCTTTCCATACCACTTGGTTCACCTAAAAACATGAAAACATAATAGAGTAAGCATATAACTTAGTAAGCAATGGGCTATCAATGATAATCAATATTAATTCACAATATACTTATATTAAGGATCCATAATATAACATGCTAATTCCCGCAAGAATTAACATCTTCGGGGTTACACCCCGTTATATAAAATCACAAGATCACCAAGTAATTACCATATCCATTACCGGTCCTTCCAAGTAAATGAATATATAATCACAAAATCACCAAGTAAATGCCATATCCAATACCGGTCCTTCCAAGTAAATGGAATATGCATTACTTAGAATATTATAGCATCATCCATTTACTTACCTTGCGATAGCCCACTAGTATAATCACTTGTAACAACACCTTGATCACGTTTATCACCTAATCATATAATCACGTAGCCAAGTATCAATTATACATTTAATCTCACTTATCATATCAAGTAAGTGTAAGTTTCATAACATTCATGATTTCACCATAATTTCATACACTTTACATGTGATTGATCATAAGTGGGTATTTATCAAATTTCTCATCAATTTCATCTACCAACACCAAGAGTATCACTTCTTGGTTCATAATCTCTTACAATACATATCAACTACCCATTTATACCAATCATCATATACATAATCATACTCATAAGTATTCAATTTCTCATAACCACATGATTATAAGTTCATTTAACCAAACTACCATCATTTACATATTGAACACACATAATTAAGTGTATGACACATGATTAAATCTTTTATTCATTGAATTAAACACTTAGGGTTTCATAACACTTAAAACCTAACACAAATTAAGCAAGAAAAAGAGTGTTAATCATACCTCAATCACCCTAATTAGAAGTTAAAAGCCTTAGAAGTGAAAACCCTATCTTTAATTTGGTTGATCTTCCTCTTTGTTCTTCTTAAGAATCGTCACACACAAGCTCAGTATCGTGTTTTCTATTTTAATATTTTGAGTATAATGTAGAATGATACAGAAGAAATGTTTTTATACTGCATAATTCATTTTAACCCCTCTACTTTTCACACTTGTCATATTTAGTCTATCCACTAACTTTTTCATTAATACACAAGTCCTATGGACATAAAATCCTTTACACAGTTAGTCCTATTAACCTAACGGTTAAAATAATATAAATTATAGTTTTAAACTTACAGAAATTGCGGCGTTAGATTAGGAGCTCAATATGATGCTTTCTAACTTAATAATGAAGAAGATGACTTCAAATTTCCGAAAATCACCACCCGGTAGAGCTATGTTCGCGTTTTAGCTGATTTTTGGTGTTAAAACAAAATTAGAAGCTTGTAGAGTTTTTAACCCATTTTCTGGAAATTCAACACATCGCATCGCGATTTCTTACAAATCGCGTCGGATTCTTTCTTTAAATCACGTCGCGATTATACCCTAATTATGTAGCGATTTCCAGTTTTCCAGCAATTTTTCCTAACATTACCTATTTAGGTCCATATTATACAATACTAACTTACCAAAACTTAATCTGTGAATTTAGGTTCTTATACTCGCAACACTTTCTAAAACACATTCTTTAAATTAATATACACATACATATATATACAAAAAAATTTCAGATAATATAATAGATGTATTTATATACACATATATATATACACACACACACATAGACAAACAATATAATACATATATTTATATATACATGAAACTGACACTCAAATTTAATCATTTTAAGGTAGGGAGGCTTAATTTCAAGGGTGTCATCGGTTGGTGCTACGATCGGTCCTCCTCGTTCCTCTAGCAGTGGTTTGTTTGATGAGGCGAGTGTGATACGGTTCATGATAACTTGTAGGGTAGAAATTAGGGTTTCGGAAAGGAAAGCTAATTTTAATTTAAACTAATTAGCCTAATTAATCAAAGGATAGAGCAAATAACTTCCGGATGATTTTGATCTTCCGAAAGGATTACTAAGTAACTAAGATAACCAAATTCCTAAAATCGGTCGTTGTAGTCCCTGGCAGCGGCGCCAAAAACTTGTCGCGACCCCAGCGGTCGGTCGGATTTTACTCCGGTCGTTGAACCGTCCGGCAAGGGCACACGGCAGTGGGTTTTATATTTATTATGCTGGGTATCCTAAGTTTTGATACAACCTAAAGACCTAAAGGGCAGTAAGCGGTACGTATGACTCATTTGTCGTTCTCCAAACTACAACGGGCATGGTATCTTAGGAGGATTAATTATCTTTTGTAATTTAGCTGGGATTTTTAAACTTTTCAATAGGTTGATTTGGTTTTTCTAATCTAATTACTGAAATTAAAGACTAAATTAAAGATGGGGTTGTATGGAGAACGCAAAGAAATCAGGATAAGGAATATGTTTGCTGTGATTTCAACAATGTTATTGGGTGGATAGTTATGAGGGATAAGGCTACTAGATGCAATGACTAATCCGGGGAGGTCATGAAAGCTTAATTGGTAATAAAGTATTATGCCTACGGCCTTTACTCGGATTCCACGTATTTGTACTACACCAGTGGTGGTTCCAACGCTATACCGGATACTCAGACGTTTTACAGCTTTTCCATTATCCCAATTAGGGTTTCAGATTACTCACTAGATATTCCTATATTTCTTAATGAGCTACAACTACGATCCTATTATATACCTAACGTAGAGTTTTCCGCAATCAGATACATAATATGTCACATGGATAGCAGTTATAGAGTGTCCAGTACATCGGAAGTTCTCCCAAATGCACAGACCATTTCAACTAACGACTATCCTCTAATCCGGGTCCCCATTTTTAGACATCTAGAAGACGTCTGTATCATGGCATGAATCGTTCGTTGAACAATAACATGAACAGGGTTTAACCCGCAGAACCGGTTGGGATAATCTGTCTAGCGGTCAGTTGAATCGTTCATCATTAATCATACGCGAATGGAAAGTCCAATCGTGGGTCTAAAAGAAAGACCGAATCTGATATTGCGCCAGCAAGTGATCCAAAGGAAGTAGTGTGCTTTTACTGCAACACAAAGGGGCACTGGAAACGTAGCTGCCCGAAATACCTGAAGGACCTTGAAGTTGGAAAGGTCGAAAAGAGTGTTCACTCAGGTATATTCATGATCGAACTCCATAATACTACAACTTCTAATTCGTGGGTTCTAGATACTGGGTGTGGTACTCACATTTGCACTGTATTGCAGGGTCTAAAGGAAAGTAGGAAGTTCAAGAATGGAGAGCTCAACCTAATCATGGGAAACAAAGGAATCACGCATGTTATCGAGATTGGAAAGTATGAGCTCGTGCTGAAGTCTGGAGTTAGGATAGATTTGAATAATTGTTGTTATTCATCAGAAATGACTAGAAACATAATTTCATTTTACGCTTTGTTTAAGGATGGTTATCGGTTTTCATTTGATAATGAGAATGGTGATATTTTGGTTTATTTAAATAATTGTTTTATTTTTAAAGCTTCTCCTTACAATGGCATATATGAAAATGTTGAATGTATCAGCAATGTGATTTTAAATGTTAATTCATCTAATGAGCTTGATAAATCCAAATTGTGACATTATCATCTTGGGCATGTAAACAAGAAACGCATCGGTCAACTCCAAAAGGATGGAGTGTTGCGGATGATGTATGCGAATCTTGCTTATAGGGCAAGATGACTAAATCACCATTCACCGGATCTTATGAAAGAGGTGAAGGACTATTGGACTTGGTACACACAGATGTATGTGGACCATTCCGATGTGCCACAAAAGATGGAAATTGGTACTATGTTACATTTACTGATGACTATAGTAGATTTAGACATGTTTATCTAATTAAGCATAAATCAGATACTTTTGAGATATTCAAAAGATATCAATGTAAAGTAGAGAATCAATTGGGCAGAAAGATAAAGGTACTCCGATCCGATAGGGGAGGAGAATACCTTAGTATCGAGTTTCTCGATCATCTTAAAGACTGTGGAATAGTTTCACAATTAACTCCTCCAAGAATGCCACAGCTTAATGGTGTTGCTGAGAGGAGAAATAGAACCTTGTTGGACATGGTTCGGTCTATGATGAGTCGGGCTACACTTCCAATAAGTTTTTGGGGTTATGCATTAGAAACAGCCGCTCACATCTTAAATCTTTTACCCACCAAGAAGGTTTCAAATACACCTTATGAGATGTGGACGGGAAAACATCCTTCTCTTGGTCACATCAAAATTTGGGGTTGTGAAGTTTTCTTTAGACGAGAAACTCAGGACAAACTTGACTCCAGATCTGAAAAGTGTCTTTTCGTCACTTATCCACAAGAGTCATTTGGATATCTATTCTACAGACCGACAGATAATGTGGTCTTTGTAGCTCGAAGAGATTGTTCCTTGAGGGAGAAATGATATCTAAAGAGGACAGTCGGAGTAAGATTGATCTTGAAGAAATTCGAGAGTCGACCGATGAAGAACCTATAGTAAACATTGACGTTGAACAAGAGGTGGAAACACCTGTTGAACCTGAAGACATATCCTTACCCGCTCACAGAACAAGTAGTAGAGTTAGCAGGCCTCCTCATTTCTATGGTTTCCATATTGAAGAAGAGGATAAAATTAGTGATGGTACACTAAATGACTTAGATGAGCCAGCTAACTACAAGGAAGCGATGGCAGGCCCTAAGGCTGCTAAGTGAAAGGAAGCTATGAAAAGTGAAACTCAGTCTATGTATGACAACCAAGTTTAGATATTGGTTGACACTACACCCGGTCTTAAGATGGTGGGTTGTAAGTGGATCTTCAAGAAGAAGACATACATGGTTGGGAAGGTACACACTTATAAAGCTAGGTTGGTAGCGAAGGGCTATACTCAAACCCATGGGATTGATTATGAGGAAACCTTCTCAATAGTAGCTGCATTTCATGATTATGAAATTTGGCAGATGGATGTCAAAACCGCTTTCCTTAACGGGAAACTGACAGAGGATGTGTTCATGGCACAGCCGGAAAGTTTTGAAAATGTAAAGTATCCTAATAGAGTGCGTAAGCTTCAAAAGGCTATTTATGGACTTAAACAAGCCTCTCGTAGCTGGAATCTTTGCTTCCATGAGAAAGTCATAGAGTTTAGATTTTCTAGAAGCGAAGAAGAGTCCTGTATATATGTCAAATTCAGTGGAAGTGTTGTAGTCTTCCTAGTATTATATGTGGATGATATACTACTCATAGGAAATGATATCCCAACTTTACAAGGTGTAAAAGATTGGTTGGGAAATGTTTCGCTATGAAAGACTTGAGAGATGCAGCATATATTCTTGGTATAAAGATTTACAGAGATAGGTCATAGCATCTCATAGGACTTAGCCAGGACACGTACTTAAATAATTTTTTGAAAAGATTAAAAATGGAGAACTCTAAGAAAAGGAATTTGCCCTTACATCATGGAATAAAGATTAGCAAGGATCTTTGTCTGAAATCTAAGGATGAATCGGACAGAATGAGTTGAATCCCATATGCTTCAGCAATAGGATCGATCATGTATGCCATGACGTGTACAAGGCCTGATGTCTCATTTGCTATGAGCTTAGTGAGTCGATGATGTGACCCAAAAAGTCAAGTTTTTAAGGACTTATTTCCGCACTTTTTAGACTATTCTTCGGTGAAAACATTTTAAAACCATCATTATTTACCAAAATTCACCAAGATAGTCTAGATACAGACGTTGCTACAAAAATCAGTTAAAACGTCCAAATAACACGCAAACCGAGGCAAAAACAATCACCTTAAATATTCCGTTCTTAATATTCTTATATAAATAGATCTTAATTTATATTTTATGATTCTATAAGAAAATCCAAGACCAGAGGTGAAAGAATCAGAAGAAGGATGAAAGACGGAGAAGATATGCAGTCTGGAAGCTCGCCGATCATCATTTGGAACACGCAAAATTCAAACACTTCCAAATTTGGCAAAATTAGTGTCATTAGAAACGTAATGGAAAAACGAATCCAACGGCGCAAGAATCAAGCAAAACGGGCTTAAAACGAAGAAGATACGGACGAACCAAGTAACCGAGAAGTCAACAGAGGACAAACGGAGCACCAAACCCCCTCCCCCTAGGTACCGTATACGGTACCCTAGGTGATATATACGGAACTAGAGGTGCCGTTTGGTGCCTTGGTTTTCTAGCAAATGGTACCCAGGGTACCATTTGACCCACTGTGTGTGATGCTTTGGGGCTTGTTCTTGATGTTTAAAGGCTTGTACCTTTCTTCCACCACTTCTCCTATAAATAACCAACTCATTTTATCATTTCCACACACCTCATTCTCATTCTATCTCTCTCTCTAGCTTAGTTTCTCTCTCTAGAAATAAGCTAGTAGGTTATAGTTTAGAGTAGAAGCTTCTAATAGCTTTTCTACGGAGATACTCTAAGACTTCAGATTTGTGAAAATTTGTCTGTATTACTCTCTTATTCAGGTTTAATACAATCTCTCGTATTTCTTCTTAATATCATGTTATCTTATTATGCATGCTTAGGAATGAATGCTAGAATTATGCTAGGCTAAACAAATCACCGTTTGTTGTGATGTATGCAATGTTAGGATAGTTATGATTTAATTTGCCATGTTGTTACTCTGCCTGTATGAATTTAAATTGTTTGTGAACATATAAGCTGAGCCTCTGCCCGTTTATCTATCCAACTTATGTTGTGTTTTGTATCATCCTCCCTAGAACCTAGCCAATTGCTAGAAGTAGGATTACCAACTATTCTGTGTATGATGATCAATGAACTCAACATGGTCGTTGTACCCTTGATTGAAACATATCCGAGGGACGTGAAGCATAAGAGTAGAGATAGATTAGGTTCATGTTTGTTTGTTGTGTATCTTTGGGACAACTTCCGGGATACTCATGATTTAATCTTTAGGTTAGCTAATGTGATGCTAGTGTTCCGTCCTATTGCATGTTCTTGTTTGATTGTTGCTTAGGTACTGCATGCTAGACATACTTAACCACTACTACTGCCCTGCTGATTAAATTTTCATGAATGTAATAAACATAATACAGGTAGGTTAACATGCATGTAATAGCTGTAATGATTGTCTTTGCTTTCCAATTTGACCTCTTTCTTTTCTTTGCATTTGACCAATTACCAACACATGAGATGTTAAGCTATAGGAGACATCATCCTTTTTGATTCCTTGCTCAGCGGTTTGCAATAAATTATGGAGTTCCATTAGTGAGCCTTCTCTCTCATTCATATTACATTCGCAATATGATATTACAAACTGATTGTAGATAGCTGGCAGACAGGACTAAATTATGGAAATGGAAAACTCTGTGTCAAACATCATATTCAATGATTCCAACCTATCAAAGTACCCTTTCATCTCCAAGATGAAAGAACATATAGATGCTCCAGGTTTGGGTTTGCAAGCCATGAGTGACTTAACCACATCAAGGTGTTCTTTGCTTTCCTTTGCCTGAAACATTTCCTTAAGCTGTTGGTTCATTTCATAAGCCCAAGTATTCTCAAAAGTCTTTTGCAATTTAGGGCTTATGTACGATGCCATGATACAAGACACTTTATTCGCATCATCATAATGTTTCTGATGAGCCTCAATCTCCTCTTGGGTTGAATTTTCATCAATAGTGGGAATCTGATCATCGAGAACATACTCCTTGTTCTCGTACCTTAAGGTAAACCTTAGGTTACGCATCCAGTCCATATAGTTTGGACCGGTCAGTCTTTCCCTCCCAAGAATTGAGAGTAGTGAGAAGTTTGAGTTGTGTGCGGGATTGGGGACGGGTGGATTATTACCATTTGTAGAAGACATCTATAAGATAAACAGTTTTAGTTAGTTTGAATATTCCTTAATTAATTACCCAATTACAAAATTAAGTCTAGGATCCATATTTTAGATTCGTTTTATGAAATGGTTTGCCGTAATCATATTGCGAATTTATTTTATGTAGACAATGCCTTTGTCAATTTCATTCTCTATGAAACTCCTAGTTCTTTTGAGATTCATTGATTCTTATCAACGGCATGTTAATCTCGGATATGCTCATCTACTATTCATGACCGGTATGCTGAGGATCATGAACAAGACGGTGAACTTAACCATGCAAAACCCGCATGGCCACCCAGCCCGAGTATGCTCGAGAATCTCAAGTCCCACTTCACCTCTCAGTATGCTCTCACATTAATGTGCCGGTAAACCACACATGCTCCATTAACAGACCATATGAGAGATGTGCGGTTTTCATGGGTTAGCATACTATTCACGTTTTTAGTGTCTATAACGGGATTTTGTTTTAATGCTTTTAGGTAATACTTTTGATCTTGACATCATCCTATCAAAAGTCCTCGGTAGCTCCATTGAACGCACAAAGAAGTGGAGAAGCAGTTCAGCGCGAAGCCTATTAAAAGCCTGACTTTTTTAGGGAAGCAGAGCGACCCGCCTTTTACCTCTCTTATACTTTATTCACTATGGGTGAGCCGATTTATCAATTGACTAATGATGTATTTAATTTTAATGATACATATACTTATAACTCATAATATATGTAAAGTCCCTCTTAATTTTTGAGGTTTGCGGTTCTATTTTAAAATATTTTAAAATTTAAGGGTATACTTTAAAATAATTCAAAATATAGGGTCTAAAGTGTAAATTCTTTTTACCAGTTTAGACAGTCTATTTCCAATTTATCTTTACCTACATACTATTGCAAATAATTAAATGCTAGTATTTATTAAGCTAAGGCTGTGATACCACTGTTGGGTTTTCTATTCCCTGACTAGATTAATATACGCACGGAATTATAACAAAATTAATCTAAGGCAATTAGGAAACTAAACCCTAAGGGATCTTAACTTGAATAAATAAAAGGAATAAAACAAATAGATAAAGAGGAAGATACTAACCTTTGAGAAAACCAATTATTCACACGCAGATGATCCTGCAGAGCTTCCTTACTTGGAGGCGAGTGCCCAAACAAGAACACCTCTAATGGCTCACACCCAAGAACTAAGAGAAATTCCCAAACTTCCTAGGGTCCCGACTCTAAGTGGTGTAAACTTTCACAAGGAGTAGGAATGAGAAATAGAGAAAGAATTAAACTCTATTCAATTCTGGGATACACTTGAAAGCTTAGGGTAGACCCCTATTATAGGGAAGAGGAAGGCCCAGGGTTACATCCCCTGGCCGATATGGGACAAGTTCTCAGAAATTCTAACCGGTGGTGTGATTGTGTTTCCAGAATATTCTCAAATTCGTTCCACCGCCTTAAACCCTTTGGACTCTAGCCGCATGTTGAACCTTCCAACCGGCGGTTGGATCCGTGCTTCCAGAATCTTCTTTTAGTTTCTAATTAACATCCAATTAATAAACTAATCATAATATTAATTCCAATTAATATTATCTCTCTATGTATTTCTCTTTGTTCATTGAGGGCGACCCAAAAAGGACTCTACTTTTAATGATATACTTACCAATTAGTTATGAACTTGGACACTATTCCAACAAATGATGGTTGTATGCTATGTAAGTTAAACTATCGGTTAAGTAGAGTTAAGGGGTTTAAGCATCTGGGAGCATAGCCGGCATCCTTGCTTTCTTTTCAAAAATGCATATTGTATCTTATTAAGTGCTAATACTTCCGTCATGACTTAGACCCTCCTTTGCCATCGGTCATTCATCACTAAGTATGTGTGCAGTATATAGTGCTTTTATGTTCCACGGTACTCTAACCCTAGGTATATCTACGGTGTTTTAAAGATCGTATAAGTCTTTACATGACTTTATAACCAGAGGTAGTTTAACGGTGTACTACAGCATTTTCATGGTTTGGGCAAGACCTAGACCCGTGTCTGGAAGGGTGACTTCCAGGTAATCCACGGTGAGATAGACCATCGGCATTTCCTCGGCTTCCATACATTTGTACTACACCAGTGGTGGTTTTAGTACTATACCGAGTATTCTAACATTTTATGGCGATCCCACAGCTTCACACAGTACAGGAGATAACTATATATTCATAATTAGGTTGATTAGATCCTATCCTAAGTCAACAGTCACGTGAGAGACCGGAAAGGGTGATTACTTAAGTCTATATTCAGGATAAGCTTAAAACATGTACACATCATAACAACTTCCAATCATATATAATATTAATCAAACATCATCCCTAAACCTAACATTTAAATTACAACAATCACATATTAATCTACGTAATCATCATGGCAACAATCACAAATCGTACTGAAATAACAATCATATCAAACATTCTAACAGTAAGAGAGAGAAAGATAGTAATACGAGATTAGTAGAGTAATACAGAGGATTACAACGTTCTGAACTTGATTACATAGACATTACCAAGCTACAAAACTTCCTCTAGCTCGAACCACTACTTATTTCTCTCTAGTTCTCTAGAGAGCGAAACTAGAGAGATAAACTACTCTAAGCTGAATTAACTACAAAACTAGAAAGAGACAAGGAACAAGTCTCAAAGTGCGACTAGGGAATCACAAACACAAGGGGAGGGGGGGGGGGCAAAAGCCAATGGGGTGCCAAATATCAAGGCAAAATCTCAACATTTGGGAGGCCTAATGCCGTATACGGCCCTGTAGGTGCCGTATATGGCACCTGCAGGGGGGTCAAGGGCCAATTATTCTTGCTTGATCCGTGCTCCTGTTTCGTTGCTTGTTTTGCCCGTATCTTCTTCGTTTGGAGTTCGATTTGCTTGATTTTTGCACCGTTGGATTTGTATTTCCGTTATGCTTTTAATGACACTCAAAGTTGGAAGTGTATAGCTTTTGTGTGTTCCGGAATACGATCGTTTGTACACCAAGAACTCGATCTTCTTCGTTCTTCACCCATTTTCCATGATTCTTGAATCACCAGTCTTGTATTTTCCTATGGAATCATAAGATATGAATTAAGATTTGTCTCCATAGGGTGAGCAATATTGAGTAGAAACCGGAGTGGTGTTTGATAACATTGAATAATGTTATATTTATATTAATGATATTTACTATTTTTTATTATATTTATATTGCATTTTTTTGATAATAGATACTAATTTGGTTAATATTTGCAATTAGGTATATAAATGAGCTGGGACAAAGAAAATGTATAAGAAATGAAGAAAGTTATGCAAATAACTGAGTTCGAGAAGTTAAATGGATTGCGAAAGAAAAATAATTAGATTGTATATTTATTGGAGTTTACGAGTTGGACCAAATAATTATTTGGGCTAAATACTAAATATAATATAACATAGTAATCTAATAGTATTTCTAAAACTATTGTAAGTTAGTAGTAGTAATAACCTAATAAAGATAATCATAATAATATTAATAAGTAGTAAGTATAATAATAATAAAATAATGAGGATTATGTTGTTACAGGATTCACGTGGCATTTCAATTGAGAATCAAATATCAAGCATGGAATTAAAAATCGTGGGCTCCACTTCAAAGTCAAAGAAGCAAAGAGTCAAGTCAAAAGCTAAAATGGATACGGCTGGCAACATTCAAGAGTCGGTGGAGGTTATCTTGTTGTTTACGCCACTTTTCATCCATACGCCGGATCAAAATCTATACGGCGTATGGATTTGGTCTCCAGAAAATATAAATTGCAGCCTTTGCCTACGAATTTGAGGAGACTTTTTCATATATTAAAATTAGGGTTACGAATTTTCTCTGCATTTTTGAGGGCTTTTCATACTTTTGAAGATCTTTCATTCATCTTAATCATTCAGCCACTACGGATCATCATTTAATTATTGTAATCATTCGTTTACTCTTTTATTTCAATACAATTATGGTTGCGGTGATTTCAATTATTATATGTGTTTATTTTAACGTGATTATGCGTAGCTAAATTTTTAAACACTTGCTTGGATGAATTAGCTAATGATTAGGGGTGTAATCATTTGATGTTTATATTGAATTAAATTGTGTTTAATCGAGAACCTTACGTATTTAGGTTTAATTAATAGTTCTACTTTATTTGGTGAATGGATAAGTGATTATAGCGAATGTTTATCACTTAGGTATTCATTATCAATTGTTTGTCTATGAATAATTGAACTTTGATTGTGGACACAGATAAGGAATAAATTAGACGATTAAACAAAAATGTGTAAGTTAGTGATTTTGGCGAATGTCTTTCACTAGATTAAATTGTAATTAGTAAATTAGACTTAAGGTGTAGGAAAAGTGGACACTAATCCTAGCTTAATAAGATTTACATTTAATACGCAAATAAACTAGTTTTAATTATACACCCTGAAGTCATTAGTAAAATAATCCAAGTAAGTGTCGTTTTTATTATCTGAAAGTTAAAGAATCAATTTTGACTCTTCCTGAGTCCACTTAGTTTAATTAAATTAGTTGTTGAGCAAAGTGACAATTCGGTCACACAAAACCCCCATTTAATTACTTGTTTAAATTAATTGCATATAAATTATAATTCTTAAATACATAATCCCCGTGGAACGATCTTGGACTTACTGTAGCTATACTATACACGATAGGGTAGACTTACCTCAGTTGTGTAATAGCTAAGTGTCCGTATTTCTTTGTTTATTTTATAACTAGATTTTACACATCAGTGTTATTTGCTTGTTTTGCTTGATAATTGAACGTTTTTATTGATTTTTATTGCAACGCCTATAAATGGACCACCTCGGTGATTTTTGATAATAAATGAATGTTTTGAAATGTTTTTACCAAGATTAAGTCCAAAAAGTTCAGAATTATGTACGTAACAACATGACTTTTTACGTTACATCATATGCTTATCATGAACTTTAGAAGTTAATTATTATCTATGAATATTTTTAAATGATATTTACTCCTAGCACTCGTTTTTGCATGATGATAAGTTACCGACAATTGTTTCTACCCATAGTTATGTTTATGATTGTTTCAGAAAACTACAACCAATATGGGCAAATGATTCAAACAGAATCAAACCTACTAATCAAATCGTGAATCAGTGGACAGTTCACAAGAAGCTAACTCCATTATTTAGGTTTTTTGTTGCATCCCTTTCTTTTGATCCGTCCATAGAATATGTAGCCTTTGTTTTCTCGTGTAAGTTGCTTATTTTGAGACAAACTAAAATCGAAAGGTAGATACCTTTCTTGGGTGGGAGGGAATAATTAGTTGCCCAAAGCCCCTAGTTGTTAGGCTCATCTACCATATTTGTTTTTTTTATTGTTTTTATTTTTCTACGAGCAAGTGTGGTTTTGCTCAAAGTGTTGCTAAAAGTCAATACTGTCGCCCTGTAACTTCTTCAAACATTGTCGCTTTTGGATGAATGTCGCCTTCAACCTGCAAGTAGTGTCGCTTTTTATGCTGTAAACCCAGATTTTCCAAAAATCAAAATTCACCACCTAATTCAAGGAATTTCACATTTTTTCAACTCAAAATCAAAAACAAAAACAATGTTCGACCTTAATTCACTTCCAATTGCACAATTCGATATCCAAATCAGTCCAAACAGTTTCTCTTGATTCATACATCAATTCTGATGTCAACTTCACGCGATATCTGATTCAAATTACCTCTAATCTTGAGATATAGCTCTGACACAACTTGATAGTCCCGTTGCGATTGATCTTTAGGTTCGAATCAACACAATACACATGCGGAATCCGTATAATGTGTTTAAAACGTGAATGTAATCTAAAACGAGAGCGAGTAAATAAAAGATATGATCTTTTGTTGATTTAAAAATAAAGTATACAATATCAACTTAACAACACTCACTCTCAATCTCAATTTCAACATCTCACTCTAAAAGCTTACTTGAAAAGCTTTAACCACACTAATGACTTTATCAATCTTTATATACTCATACAAATGAGACTAATCGCGCCCCAACGATCGGTCAAGGAATCGCTTCCCTGTCGTTGCGGACCTTCCAGTCAGAGGCGGGCGATCAGTGGGTTTTAAATTTATAATGCTGGGAAGCCTAAGTTTTATTACTACCTACTGCTATATTATTAAGGGTAGTAAGCGGTAAGTCTGACTCTGGTGTTGTTCTTAAAATCGGAGCGAATCGAAATGAAGTAAATACTTTAAACAATAGAATCTAATAAGATGGTTTTAAAAGAGTAGGTAGGGTTTGTTTTTTGTATTTTCTAATTTAACTACAATACAGAAAAGTAAATAATAAACTACGGATAGGGTAAGCAGATAGATAGAGATTGTGATTGCTGAAGTTTCAATATTCAGGTTTCAGGATGATGTTCATTATAAAAGATGATTGGAGACTTTCCTTT
This sequence comes from Pseudognaphalium luteoalbum, assembly GCA_963422505.1. Lineage (NCBI taxonomy): Eukaryota > Viridiplantae > Streptophyta > Magnoliopsida > Asterales > Asteraceae > Pseudognaphalium > Pseudognaphalium luteoalbum. Next base: position 83,045,991 of record OY730192.1, on the reverse strand, counting down.
AATAAAATTAACAGAGGTTTGGTGTCAACACTAGTATCCTACGATTTAAGTGGAAAACCTAAGTCGCATGTCACTGAATACTAGGTTATCATGAGTCTGATCAGATTAGGTTGCTCAGTCCCCCAACACTGTCCGATGAGGACTAGTGACCCGTCTTGGAGTTAACTCCTGGGTGAATGAATAAGGCAAGAAACCGATATTTAATTTATGACCTTTCTTAACACCTAATTCTAATTGATTTTATTAAGGATCGTACTATTGCTTGCTAATGTATGTTAAGCTGTCAGTTATGTTGGATCAAGGGGTTTAAGCATCCTACACTACAGCTGAATGTTTGCTTTCTTTTCAAGACCCCTTATATTTAATCGAGGAGCACAAATACTTCTGTCAAGGTGTAGACCCTCCTTTGCGATCAAACGTTCATCCATAGGTTCGTTTCACGGTGTATACTACATTTTTCAGCAGTTCCACAACTTTTATATATACCTAGACCATGTTCAGGTAGGGTGACTTCCAGGTATCCACGGTGTCATATGCTTACGACCGGTCCGTAGCTTCCACGCATTTGTACTCCACCAGCGGTGTTTCCAGTGCTATACTAAGTACTGGAGCGTTTTACAGTATGTCCACAGCTTCATACAAAAACACAGATAACTATCTGATAACTATCTACCAATACTAGGGTTGATCAGATCCTAATACTAAAGTAATAGTCACGTGAAAGCTTGGAAAGGGTGGAATGGGTGGTTTAGATCTACCGCTTGAAAAGTTTAACCCGATACATTAACAACTTCCAATCACATATTTAATTAAAGATTAATTTAACATCATCCCTACTCTTAAAATCTACATTTCAACAATCACAATATTACACTACTCAATAAACATGACAATAAGTAAAGCACATACTATAATATTACGCATGGATAAATCAGACATAATAATAGTATGAGGGAATAGATATCACCGGATAATAGAGTAGCGTAACAAGAGAATAGAACTTGTAATCCTTGAATAAAAGCTTGAACACCAGTACTCCTTGATTACAAAAGCTAATCTCTACTCTAATCTACTAGCTGCCCTCTAACTACTCTCTAACCCTCTAGAGAGAGAAGTTAGAGAGAGAAACTAACTAACTAAGAAAATTACAAGAGTGAGAGTGAATTGTTGAATGAAGAATGGAATGTGTGAGTTGATTTGGAAATGAGGAGGTTAGGCCTCTATTTATAGACTTCAAGAACTAAATTTACATACAGCACCCCTCACCCGTTATTCACTGAAATACACCCTCGAGTTATGAAATTCGACACCTAAAGGGGCATATTCAACACCAAATAGGGCATATTCGGTAGCAAATAGGGCGTATCCAGCACCAAAGAGGGGGTATACCACCCCTTAGAGGCGGTATACGACCGCTATAGGGGCGTATACGGCCTCTACAGGGGCGTATACGGCCCCTGTGGGGGTGGTGTACCCTGGGTCATGGTCTTGTGTGCTGGATCGTAAGTCTTGTGTGCTGGCTCGTACTCGTTTGGCTCTAACTTCTTCGTTCTTGATCCGTTTCTGACGTTCTTTATATCCACACGTTCGTAATTTCCAGACCTACATTTTAAGATACTTATTAAGTCCCAGATCGGAGTTTTACGATAAAATAGCGTGTCGAACGAATTATGCCTATTTAAGTGTGTTTTTCATCCATTTACCATTGTTTTTGAACAACTTATAAATTTTGACCTTTTTAACAAAATGTGATAAATGTGGACTTTATTGGCATGATTTTGTTAATTAAGTACTAAATATGAGGCAAAAGATGTGCGTAAAACATGACTTTTTACGTCAAATCAAATATCCCACACTTAGACTTTGCTTGTCCTCAAGCAAACCGTATCTCACTTCGCTCAAGGTTTTGAGAAAATGGATCAGTTGATGAGAATAGATATTTCCTAAGGACATCAACTCTTCAAAATAGGTAAATTATTTCAGAAAGTAAGTATCAAATAGAATAAGAAATATTAAAACTGAACTGGCTGTCCCTTTAGCATACTTTGTAACTCTTGAAATGTAGAAGTACATGACTGGGCGATCCTCACAGGTGGTCACTCAATTCACTCAAGAACTGTATCGGGTTTCCTAACATTCTAACCAAACGAAATCGCTCAAAGCCAGTCATGCAACGCTTATCATCATAGGCTTGGTCGAGAATCGCATCTCCACCACTCCAAATGAGGACGGTGCTAATTATCCCAAGGCATTTTTGTTGGGTTGTAATGTTCGGGTGAGGGTTAAATGGGTATGAAAAAGGGTTGTTTCAAGGTTTAAAGAGTATGCTTATCTTAGGAATTTTCAAATTTTATGAAAACTTTATTTAGATATGCTTTTTAATGAAAATGGAAACGGATAATGGTAAGGAAGGAAGATAGCTATTTTGACTTCTATCTTCTTGAAAACACACGAAAGATTTATGTCTTTCAGATATCAGAGTTTTCGGGAGATTTTGAAGCACTTAGCTTTATTTAGATGATAAATTTGTGTTTAGAATTTCTTTGCCAAAGAATTTTCTAAGGATTTTTTTTCTTTCTTACTACCTTTAGAGATCCTTTCATATTTCATTTTTTCAGACTTTTTGATATTTCGAATTTTACTTGGTGCCAATTTTTCGCACCGCAAGATTCTCGATCTTTTGAGATTTGATTTTCGAAACGTACGCGAGAAGTTTTTGAGTAAAACGAGAATTTTGTGATTTTTAGAGTGAAAGCAAAAAGAATATCTAGATATCATTTTTCAAAAATATAAAAAATTCTAAGATAAGGTTTTGGTGGGTATGGAAAGGAATGAGTTTTAAAATATTTGGGTATTTAAGAATTGAAAAGGTTAAGGCTCAACAGGGTTTACTAAGCGGATCATCGATACTAAAATTGAGTATCGGCAGGGTTAGGCTTGAAGAGATATGAGAAAAATGGGTTTTAATCCTAATAAATGCGAAGATACTCTAATCGCACCTATACCGCGTACTGTACTCTTTGGTATGGTCTCGAAGCGTATACTAGGAACAAGTTCTAATTCTAAGACGCATGCATCGGCACACACACAGAAATGAATGGTGAAGCATTAAAAATGAATGCTTATTAAAGGCTCAAGTTCCTCACACAACAATATAGGGTGTATGCGCCTAGTCATGCGATGCTTCAAAGATGACCATTTCATTTTTAAAGGATCCTTATTCTTCCTTATCGTACTTTCCAAAGTAATTTATTTATTCTTAAAAAGTGATTATCCTTAAAAAGTATTTTTCTTACCAAAAGATCTAAAAATTTACAAAAGTCAGTCTGCTGAATGAGTAGTCTGACTACTGTCGAAGCGAGACTGTTTTTTATAGCGAAACATTTTGAAATTTTTGACAAAATGGAGTTTTGATTTTAAATTTTTTTGTAAAAATTTGAGCAAGAAATGAGTTTCAAGTTAACTTTGGAGGACAAAAGGTCAGAAAACTTTACGGTATAACATACTGTGTATCCCACACTTAAAGGAACATTGTCCCTAATGTTCACTACTAAGGAGGAGATCTTTTGGGGGATCCCACACTTAGAGTTTGATTATAGGATATGCTCACTTTATTGTGTTTTGAAAATGGTGGAATAAAATCCCACACTTAGATATTAGGCATAAAGGATATGGTATGAATATTTCGAGAAGACAACGGAAAAGAACAAAAAACTCCCCTCATGGATTCACGAGATGAAAATGATTTGGCTGAAGAAGGATGAATTGCTCGCTAGAGATTCCAGCTTGCTTCTGTCTAAGAACAGCTTTCTGGTTTAGTGCATGTCATCTAGTCGTGAATTGTTTCCATCATTCTCATCAATCAATTCAATCACATTTTATTCTACTAAATAAACAAAGAAAATGTAAGCATAATAAAGATAGATAGATCATCCAGCTAAGTAGCAAGCTGGGTAAAAAGTACCAAAAGATCAAAACAAGTGCACAAGTCATCCCACCATAATAGTTAGTGCTAATACAAGCCAATAATAATAATAATAATAAAGTACTGGAGATGAGAAAGTCTAAGGACGAGGAGACCCCTGATCAGTCACATGAAGATCAAATGCAGAAGTCGAAGGTTCATTTCCTGCAGCCGAAAGCTCTCCACTTGTGGCTCATCCTGATACAGTCTCTGATGTAATAAGCCTGTGTTGCCTCAAAACATCCCTCAAGACATTTGTCAGCAAGTCATTTACATATTCAAAACCCCACTCTTGTAGGCATTGAGCTGTCATGCGTGCTTCCTCAAGTAATATCAAGTAACCTCTCATAATGTCATTCTCATTTGGAAGCTCATTTTCTGGAATAGCATTAAAGTTGAGCATCCCTGAGAATCCTGAGAATGTAAGGTCATCAGCACTAGTGGTGGGCATGATTGGGCGATAAACATTTGGATCATCAGGCCTCGGGATCTCATAAATTGGAGATAAGACATGGGTAGCTGGGGATGGCTGTCGTGAAGTGGATGGAGCAACTGAGGTGTGTACAGAGTATACTGGCTCATGGCGAGATGTGGTGGGTATGGTGTATGGTGGAATAGTGGTGGTAACTGGGGCAATGGTAGTGGTGACTGGTGGAAATGTAGTTGGTGGTGTCGCGCATCTATACATCAGTGGCTCTGGTATCGGCAATCCAAATCTGTGAGCTACATTTATGTCATGGCATGTCTAACCTGAAGTGTGTGAAAAGTCCAATACTGAGAAAGTAGAGTCACTGGTGTAGTCCAGTCAACAACACTCTGAACCCTAGATGTAGAGCCAGATGCCCTAGTAGCCTCCTGCGGTGCTCTAACATCTCTATCATCATCTGGTATCTCAATTGGCTCATCATCCTCAACATCCCTGTCTCTCTTACTACTCTTCCTCTTCAGAACACAACCAGGAATGGCATGTTTGGTAGCTCTCCAGAATGCCTGCCCGCTCGAATCAGTAGATATCAACCACATAGTGCGAAAGTACTCTAGATCAAATGGCATGGATCGAACATAAGGGGAGCTAGTGTACTCGCTCATGTGATCTTCTGTGAGCAAACCCATACGGCTACAAATCCTGGTTATGAAAGCTCCCATATAGATATACTTTGTCATCTCAAATGTCGTCTCTCTTTGAATCCTCTCGGCTACTAAGAAAGCTACATTCACATTCTTCTTCTTAATCATTGCGTTCATCACAAAGAGATCGTCAACTCCAACAGCTCCTCCTGTTTCTTTCTTTCCATGCAGTGATACAGCTAGTAGCTTGTGCAGGAGTCGATGCTCAACTTTGAAGAATGCGGAGGCTTTTACATTTGAATGAAAACTAGTTTCCGTTAGATTGTCCCAAATCAGCCCATGGTCTTCATTACATGAAACACCCCGTGAACTATCGAAGAATATCTGAGAATGTGTTTGCTCCTCCGTGTAGAACCCAAGAAATACCGCAAACTCAGCCAAAGATACATGCTGCTTCACCCCTCTATAGTTAAAGTTGATTAATCGCTTATCTGTAATATTGGAGATGCAAGGGTTGAATTTGTAGGTCAACATGAATTCGATAACTAGCTCTCGGTAAATGTCTTCATTGAGGGCGAACATCTTGTACCAAACATCCATTTTCTCATCATTGATCTTGTATTTCACTAACTTCCTCAACTCTCTCTTGTACCCAAGTGCCTTTACATCTCTCCAGATGATAAATCTGTTCTTTCCTAATGGCCGGTTCATCCAATCCTTAATTAGTTTCTTCTTTTTGGCGGAAGTGGCCAAGTATTCCAAAGTAGGATGGATATCTTCAGAAGCATACTTCATTTGTCAAGATAAAAGACAATTAGTGCGCATCATGATAATAGATATATGGATTTATTATGTTATCCCAAATTTTAAATAAAAATTGGAAATATAGGCTTTAAAAAATCGAATAATCCATAACCTAGAAAGATACATTCTTAACCAAACCGCAATCACCAAACCACAAATTTATCACCAATAAGTTTCTTAATCTATGGTAAATGTTATAAGCATTTTTCTAGGACAAAAGGTCTTATTTTATGAATGATTCCTAGAAAAGGCTTTTAGTAATTAACTAAGTAAGCATTAAGATTTTAAAGAAACCTTGTAATTACCTTACTTTAATCAAAACTTTGCAATTTACCATAAACTTAGAAAACTAGTGATGAAACTTTGACCATTTTATGTATTTAAAAATATTAATATTAAGTGTTAGTCAAATTTTGAAAATTGATGCTTTATGATGTGAAATTGACTAACAACTTAACATTCTATAACTATAATATTGGTTCCTTAGAAATATGACTTGCTATTCGAAAGTCTCAAACACTTTATTAACTAAAATGATACAACTTTCATATTGCAACTAGTCATTTTAATATTTTAAAGCAAGGTTTCAAGAATTCAAGTGAGCATTTGATGTCAATATTTGCACGAGTATCATTTTGGTTTGAAAGATTTTAATTAAAATAATGATACTTCACAAATACTCATAAAAATGTTTACTGTAATTCTTGAAAGTCATCTAAACCAATTGCTAACTAATTTAGGCTACTTTACTTATGTTTAACACATCACTATAAGCAATTTTAATCAACAAAAGTTAAATATAGGCAATTCTAGCTAAAAAAAATCAACAAAAAGTCAAAGTTCATTACTTTGAAAATCAAAGTTCACCAATCCCTCATGAAATTACTAGATTACTATCAATAATCATCATACAAACATTCAATAGCAAGTAATAACACCTAAAGCCCTAATCTTTATCCCTAAATATCAAGATTCAAATTGAAACCCTAACTTTTGGGTAAAATCATGAACTAGAGATTTTAAGTTAGAAATTTACCTTAAAAATGATGCAATGATGATAAATGAAGCATACAAGTAATGAAAATGAAGAATGTAGAGCTTGAAATCTTCAAAAATGGTGGAAATTTGGTGGTGGCATGGTGGTGGGGTGGTGTTCGGCCGAAGAAGAGAAGGGAGAGGAGGGAGATGAGTGAAAATGTTTTCATTTTTGCCTTTTAACCTCCTTTCCCTTTTTTAATTTTTACCCCAAGTGGTAATTTAGTGAAAGAAAATGGTAATTAGGTTAAAAAGGATTTAAAAACTTAGAAATTAATTTTGTGTTCTAAAAATTTTAATCTCATTAAAATTTGCTAATTATTAAATTTGTGATTTAATAAGTGAACAAACTTTAAACTTTTTGTGATAAATGATGAGATAAAATTATAAAGAACGTTTTTAAAATTTTAAATCCTAAATAAACTAAAAATTTGAATAAATCCTAAAATTGGGTTGCCTCCCAATAAGCGCTTTGTTTTAAAGTCAACGGCTCGACTTTTCCAAATAATTAATTCGGGGCCCGAGGCTGAGGAAAAGTATAACGAGGAATAAATGAAAATCGTAGAACTTTAGTGATATGATAAATTAGGTCTGCAGAGTTTAAGAAAAATAATTCAAATTCATTTAGAAAACTTCTCTCCTCCTATCCTAATTTTATAAGTGCATTAACGAAATTATTAAATTCCCGTTTAACTTTCTTGAGATTTGAAATTCCATCTCGTGGTCCGTCGTCTAAGAAGTTAAGATCATGAAGTAATTTATCCAATATTTTCAAAAATTCCTTTTCTTCTTTTGAATCAGGATTTCCGGTAGTAACGTGAACTGGTACCGATAATTCTTTAAAAAGTAATTTTTGTTGAAGCGTGAAAGGAAATTTCGATTTTTGAAATAACTGAGTTAGCTTAATGTGAATTTCTTTCCGTTTTTCACAGAAAGATTTCTCAATAGCCTCCTCAGTTGCATTTGAAAAAATTTCTATTAGTTTATTGATTAAATAGACGGTAGGATCGACAAAGAATGGTATTTTCCTAGGGAGTAAGATTGGAATTATAGGGTCACACTTTATCCAAAATTCAAGCTCACTAATCAGATCTGAAATATACTGATTAATCCGTGTTGATGAAACAGGATGGTAATCAGTATTAGCAAGTAACTTCATTAACAGGTCTAGGTCTGATATTAATAGTAGCTCATCTTTTCTAGTGTAATTAGCGCGAAGTCCTAAAATTCTGTTATCGATAGTCACGAAGGTCTTTCTTTGGTCAACCGAAATGGGGATGTATGATATTTTAAGGTATTTAAGAAAGTTGGCACAAATATCCATCCTCCTATCTGGTTTAAAAGAATTTCCGACATGACGCTCGGTTTCAGTCTCGGGTGGAATATCTATGATTTCAATGATGTATGTGGGTGGTCTACTTAGTACACTCTTAGCTATGGTGCACTTAGGTTAGACTGGACATCTTTGAAATGGTTCATCTATGTAGGGGGTTCCTGATTTGAATGTATGATTTTCCGAACATGAGAGATGCTTATCTTGTGAATAAGTTCTCAAAATGTTGAGAGATCATATTCAAAGTATTCATCCAAGCAGTGAAGGCGTTCATTTCTATTTTATCCTAACATGGGTGGATAAAAATAAACCTCAGTGCCGAATGGTACTTCTTTGGGAAGGTCAGGTGGCCTAACATAGTGTGGGTATTTGGCCAGAAGTGAAGAGATCTCAGGGTCAACGGTAAATTGACTACTTGAAGTGTGAGTAACAGAAGTTGATATCTTCTGCTGAGATTCCTCTACTTCTAGGTCAAAGTGTTTTTGCCTGATATCAATTTCTTGGACGTTTAAGATTTTCTTGACTTTGGGGTATGAAGAACAAGAAAAGTTATCCTCTAATTCTTTTTCCATAAAATCAAAAAAATCAGAATCATCCATTGCCATCATCTCATCTGCTGTCTTGTAAGAGAACAGAGAGACGGGGCTAGAAACCGAATCAGATGGTTTTTGATTTTTCATATTTTTGTGGTTTTTGTGTTTTAATTACTAAACTATTCTAAGAAAGCAGTAACTTTCGAACAAGTTAGGCTTGAACGAGAGGTTCTCCTAAGGGCTTCTAACTTAAAGGTATGGTTTTCAAATCACAACGCTTGACGATCCCCGGCAGCGGTGCTAAAAACCTGATCGCGCCCCAACGGTCGGTCAAAGAATCGCTTCCCTGTCGTTGCGGACCTTCCAGTCGGAGGCGGGCGATCAGTGGGTTTTAAATTTATAATGCTGGAAAGCCTAAGTTTTATTACTACCTACTACTCTTGTTAAGGATAGTAAGCGGTAAGTCTGACTCAGGCATCGTTCTTAAAATCGGAGCGAATCGAAATGAAGTAAATACTTTAAACAATAGAAGCTAATAGGATGGGTTTAAAAGAGCTGGTAGGGTTTGTTTTTGGTATTTTCTAAATTAACTACAATACAGAAAAGTAAATACTAAACTACGGATAGGGTAAGCAGATAGATAGAGATTGTGATTGCTGTAGTTTCAATATTCAGGTTTCAGGATGATGTTCATTATAAAATATGATTGGAGACTTTCCTTTAATAAAATTAACAGAGGTTTGGTGTCAACACTAGTATCCTACGATTTAAGTGGAAAACCTAAGTCACATGTCACTGAATACTAGGTTATCATGAGTCTGATCAGATCAGGCTGCTCAGTCCCCCAACACTGTCCGATGAGGACTAGTGACCCATCTTGGAGTTAACTCCTGGGCTCATGAATAAGGCAACATACCGATATTTAATTTCTGACCTTTCTTAACACCTAATTCTAATTGATTTTATTAAGGGTTGTACTATTTCTTGCAAATGTATGTTAAACTGTCAGTTATGTTGGATCAAGGGGTTTAAGCATCCTACACTACAACGGAATGTTTGCTTTCTTTTCAAGATCCCTTATATTTGATCGAGGAGCACAAATACTTCTGTCAAGGTGTAGACCCTCCTTCGCGATCAAACGTTCATCCGTAGGTTCGTTTCACGGTGTATACTACATTTTTCAGCAGTTCCACAACTTTTATATATACCTAGACCATGTTCAGGTAGGGTGACTTTCAGGTATCCACGGTGTCATATGCATATGACCGGTCCGTAGCTTCCACGCATTTGTACTCCACCAGCGGTGTTTCCAGCACAATACTAAATACTGGGCCATTTTATAGCATGTCCACAGCTTCATACAAAAACACAGATAACTATCTACCGATACTAGGGTTGATCAGATCCTAATACTAAAGTAATAGTCACGTGAAAGCTTGGAAAGGGTGGAATGGGTGGTTTAGATCTACCGCTTGAAAAGTTTAACCCGATACATAACATAACAACTTCCAATCACATATTTAATTAAAGATTAATTTAACATCATCCCTACTCCTAAAAATCAACATTTCAACAATCACAATATTACACTACTCAATAAACATGGCAATAAGTAAACAGATACCATAATATTACGCATGGATAAATCAGACATAATAATAGTATGACGGAATAGATATCACCTGATAAAAGAGCAGCGTAACAAGAGAATAGAACTTGCAATCCTTGAATAAAAGCTTGAACACCAATACTCCTAGATTACAAAAGCTAATCTCTACTCTAATCTACTAGCTACCCTCTAACTACTCTCTAACCCTCTAGAGAGAGAAGTTAGGGAGAGAAACTAACTAACTAAGAAAATTACAAGAGTGAGAGTGAATTGTTGAATGAAGAATGGAATGTGTGAGTTGATATGGAAATGAGGAGGTTAAGCCTCTATTTATAGGCATCAAGAACTTAATTTACATACAGCACCCCTCACCCGTTATTTACACTGAAATATACCCTCGAGCTATGAAATTCGACACCTAAAGGGGCGTATTCGACACCAAATAGGGCATATTCGGTAGTAAATAGGGCGTATTCGGTAGCAAATAAGACGTATTCAGCACCAAAGAGGGGGTATACCACCCCTTATAGGGGGTATACGGCCTCTATAGGGGCATATACGGCCTCTACAGGGGTGTATACGGCCCCTAGAGGGTGGTATTCGGCCCCTGTGGGGGTGGTGTACCTTGGTTCGTGGTCTTGTGTGCTGGTTCGTACTCGTTTGGCTCTAACTTCTTCGTTCTTGATCCGTTTCTGACGTTCTTTATATCTACGCGTTCGTAATCTCCAGACCTACATTTTAAGATACTTATTATGTCCCAGATCAGAGTTTTACGATAAAATAGCGTGTCAAACGAGTTATGCCTATTTGAGTGTGTTTTTTGTCCATTTACCGTTGTTTTTGAAATACTTATAAAGTTTTGACCTTTTTAACAAAATGTGATAAATGTGAACTTTATTGGCATGATTTTGTTAATTAAGTACTAAATATGAGGTAAAAGATGTGCGTAAAATATGACTTTTTACGTCAAATCAGAGACACTATAAGAGAGACACTAGTAAAAGAGACACTAGAAGTGTCTCTTTTGTACCGTAGGCGATGGTATAAGTGTTGCTAGAAGCACAAGAGTGTTGCTAATCTAATCACAATCAAGAAAAGTTTTCTATACAAGCCCTTATCACACAAGTATGTATCAAGAGTTTGGAATGCAGACAAGTATGACTTATAGGCTAACCTGTGGCTGGATTCAACTTTATACCAAAATGGTTTAGAAAAGAGGACACCATTTTACGTTTGAACTTATCCAAAATGGTAGCAGACCCAAAGAAAAGTTTTATTGTATGAACATATCATCTTATATATCCCTAAAGACTTATTTTTTTGTATGATATCTTGAAAACGGTATTTATTGATTTCAGGTTTATCTAGGGACCCTTATTATTTTACGTGCACTATCACTACAACTATGTTAAATATATTAGCTATACTAATTCACTGTAATTTCACTTGATTTAGTTGGCATAACCAAGTTAGGAATGGTTGTAACACCTTTTGTTTAATTGGTTTGCAGGTTATTCCATCTAAGTTTACAGGCCGGCTAAGGAATTATCATGAAATAATCGCTATAGATTATCAAGAAAAACGTTGGAAAAAGAGAATCAGGCACTCAATATGACTTGCCCGTATAGTCGGATTGTGTGATCTCATCAAACTAAACGGATTAAAGAAAAGAGATAGATTTCTATGTGAGTTTGTTAAATTTGAGAATAGGTTGCTTGTCGGGAACTTTAGAAGGTAATTATTATTTATGAATATTTTTAAATGATATGTGCTCCTAGCACTCATTTTTCCATAATTTTAACTTACCGTCAATTGTTTCTACCCCTAGTTGTGTTTATTATTGTTTCAAAAGACTACAGCCAATATGGGCAAATGATTTTGACAGAATTACACCTATTGATCAAACCGTGAATCAGTGGGGCAGTTCACAGGAAGCTAAGTCCAGTATTCAGGTTTTTTATTACATCACTTTCTTTTGATCTGTCCATAGAAAATGTAGCCTTTGTTTTCTCGTGTAATTTTTTTTTTTTGACAAACTAAAATTGAAAGATTGACACATATTTTAGGATGGAGGAAGTAATTAGTTTCCCAAAGGCCCTAGTTGTTAGGCTTGTCTACCACATTTGTTTTTTACGAGCAAGTGTGGTTTTGCTCAAAGTGTGGTTTAAAGTCAATACTGTCGTCTTATAACTTCTTCAAACATTGTCGCTTTTGGACGAGTGTCACCTTCAACCTACAAGTAGTGTCGCTTTTTACGCTATAAACCCAGATTTTCCAAAAATCAAAATTCACCATCGAATTCAATGAATTTCATATTTTTTTCAACTCAAAATCAACAACAAAAACAATGTTCGGCCTTAATTCAATCCAAATTGCACAATTCGATGTTCAAATCGGTCAAATTAACTTTCGGTTCATTCGTACTTCAATTCCGATGTCAATGTAACGCAATTTCCGATTCAAATCACCTCTAATCTTGAGATACATCTATGATACCACTTGATAGTCCTGTTGCGATTGATCTTTAGGTTCGAATCAACACAATACACATACAGAATCGGTATAATGTATTTAAAACGTGAATATAACCAAAAAATAGAGTGAGTAAATAAAAGATATGATCGTTTTTTGATTTGTCAAAAAAGTATACAATATCAGCTTAACAACACTCTCTCTCAATCTCAAGATCTCACTCTAAAAGCTTACTTGAAAAGCTTTAACCACTCTAATGACTCTATCGATATTTATATTCTCATACAAAAGAGACACTATAAAAGAGACATTAGTAAAAGAGACACTAGCAGTGTCTCTTTTGCAATCTAGGTGACAATACTAGTGTCGCTAGTCTAATCACTATCAAGCTATGTTTTCTATACAAGCCCTTGTCACACAAGTATGTATCAATAGTTGGGAATGCTGACCAGTACGACTTACAGGCTAACCCATGGCTAGAGATAGTTTTATACCAAAATGGTTTAGAAAAGAGGATGCCATTTTACGTTTGAACTTATCCAAAATGGTAGCAGACCCAACGAAAAGTTTTATCGTCTAAACATATCATCTTATATATCCCTAAAGACTTATTTTATTGTATGATTTCTTGAAAATGGTATTTATTGATTTAAGGTTTATCTCGGGCTCCTTATTATTTTATGTGCATTATCACTGCAACTATGTTAGATAAATTTGCTATAGTAATTCACTATAAATATTTCATTTGATAAAGTTGGCATACTATGTTATGAATAGTTGTAACACCTTTTATTTTATTATTTTGCAAGTTATTCCATCTAAGTTTGTAGGCCGACAAAGGAATTATGATGAAATAATCACAATAGATGATCAAGAAAAACATTGGAAAAAGATATTCCATCTAAGTTTATAGGCTAACCCGTGGCTGGAGTCAATTTTATACCAAAATGGTTTAGAAAAGAGGACACCATTTACGTTTAAACTTATCCAAAATGTTAGTAGACCCAAAGCAAAGTTTTATTGTCTAAACATATCATCTTATATATCCCAAAAGGCTTATTTTTTTGTATGTTTTTTTGAAAATGGTATTTATTGATTTCAGGTTTATCAATGGCTCCTTGTTATTTTATGTGCAATATCACAACAACTATGTTAAATAAATTTGCTTTAGTAATTCATTGAAACTATTTCATTTGATATAGTTGGCATAATTAAGTTATGAAGAGTTGTAACACCTTTTGTTTAATTATTTTGCAGGTTATTTTATCTAAGTTTACAGGCCCTATAGGAATTATGATGAAATAATCACAATAGATGATTAAGAAAAATGTTGGAAAAAGAGAATCACGCACTCAATGTGGTTTGTCCGTATAGTCGGATTGTGTGATCTCATCAAACAAAACGGATTAAAGAAAGGAAATAGATTTTTTATTTGAGTTTCTTGAATTTGAGAATAGGACGCTTGTCATGAACTTTAGAAAGTAATTATTATCTATGAATATTTTTAAATGATATGTGCTCCTAGCACTCATTTTTTGCATAATGATAAGTTACCGTCAATTATTTCTACCCGTAGTTGTGTTTATTAATGTTTCAGAAGACTACAGCCAATATGGGTAAATGATTTAGACAGAATCACGCCTACTAGTTAAGCTGTGAATCAGCAAGGCAGTTCACAAGAAGCTAAGTCCAATATTGAGGTTTTTTTTATTGCATCCCTTTCTTTTGATCTGCCCGTAAAATATGCAGCCTTTGTTTTCTCGTGTATGTTATTTATTTTGGGACAAACTAAAATGGAAAGGTAGACACCTATTTTGGGATGAAGAGAGTAATTAGTTGCCAAAAGGCCCTAGTTGTTAGGCTTCTCAACCACATTTTTTTTTTGGTTTTTATTATGAGCATGTGTCGTTTTGTTCAATGTGTCCTAAAAGTCATTATTGTCGCTCTTTAACTGTTTTCAAACATTGTCGCTTGTGGACGAGTATCGCCTTCAACCTGCAAGTAGTGTCGCTTTTTACGCAAAAAATCCAGAATTTCCAAGAATCAAAATTCACCATTGAATCAATGAGCTTCACGTTTTTTCAACTCAAAATCAACAAAAGAAACAATGTTTGGCCTTAATTCAACCCCAATTGCAGAATTCGATGTCCAAATCAGTCCAAACAGCTTTCAGTTCATTCGTACTTTAATTTCGACAGCAATTTCACACGATTTCCGATTCAAAAACCTCTAATCTTGAGATATAGCTCTGATACTACTTGATAGTCCCATTGCGATCGATCTTTAGGTTCGAATCAACACAATGCATTGGAATCGGTATAATGTGTTTAAAACGTGAATGTAATCGAAAACGAGAGCGAGTAAATAAATGATATGATCATTTGTTGATTTGTCAATAAAGTATACAATATCATCTTAACAACACTCTCTCTCAATCTCAAGATCTCACTCTAAAATCATACTTGAAAAGCTTTAACCACACTAATGACTTTATCAAAATTTATATACTCATACAAATGAGACACTATAAAAGAGACACTAGTAAAAGAGACACTAGCAGTGTCTCTTTTGTACTGTAGGTGACAGTACTAGTGTCGCTAGTCTAATCACTATCAAGCAAAGTATTCTATACAAGCCCTTGTCAATCAAGTATGTATCAATAGTTGGGAATGCAGACGAGTACGACGTGACTTATAGGCTAACCCGTGGCTGGAGTCAATTTCATACCAAAATGGTTTAGAAAAGAGCACACCATTTACGTTTGAACTTATGCAAAATGTTAGTAGACCCAAAGCAAAGTTTTATCGTCTAAACATATCATCTTATATATTCCAAAAGACTTATTTTTTGTATGATTTTTTGAAAATGGTATTTATTGATTTCAGGTTTATCAATGGCTCCTTGTTATTTTATGTGCAATATCACAACAACTATGTTAAATAAATTTGCTTTTGTAATTCATTGAAAATATTTCATTTGATATAGTTGGCATAAGTAAGTTATGAGTAGTTGTAACACCTTTTGTTTAATTATTTTGCAGGTTATTTTATCTAAGTTTACAGGCCCTATAGGAATTATGATGAAATAATCACAATAGATGATTAAGAAAAATGTTGGGAAAAGAGAATCACGCACTCAATGTGGTTTGTCCGTATAGTCGGATTGTGTGATCTCATCAAACAAAACGGATTAAAGAAAGGAGATAGATTTTTTATTTGAGTTTCTTGAATTTGAGAATAGGAGGCTTGTGATGAACTTTAGAAAGTAATTATTATCTATGAATATTTTTAAATGATATGTGCTCCTAGCACTCATTTTTTGCATAATGATAAGTTACCGTCAATTATTTCTACCTGTAGTTGTGTTTATTATTGTTTCAGAAGACTACAGCCAATATGGGCAAATGATTTAGACAGAATCACACCTACTGATTAGAGATGCACAAAGCCCGGGCCGGGCCGGGCTTAGACCGGGCCTAAACAAGTCCGGGCTTTTTCGATTTAAAAAAGCCCGGGCCTAAAAAAGCCCGGGCCTTAACAAAAAAACTAGGCCTACTAAGGCCCGAACGGGCTAAACGGGCTTAGCCCGGGCTTTTAAAAGCCCGGACCGGGCTTTTTCGGGCTTTTTTTTAATTTTATTTTTGTTTATTACTAATTATTTATTACATTTTTAGTACTACATAACTACTAATTTTGTATCCATTGGGGTAAAATGATGAGTTATTGTACGTTGTATTTTATAATATACAACTATAATGTATAAGATATTATCGTAATAGTTTAAGAATCTATCGATAAAATGAATATATACTCGTATACGTACTTAATGAATTGAAAACTTTGCATATTCATAAGATATAAGTTACATAATATATGAAAGATAATTTTTGTAAAACAAGATATATGTTATATACATATTATATAAGTAAAAACTCAAATATGAATATTAAAAACATATAAAATAATATAGGATCGGGCTTTTTTCATGAAAAAGCCCGGGCTTTATCTAAAAAAAAACCCGGGCTTTCGGGCTTTGGGCTTTTTTCGGGCTTTTTCGGGCTTTGGGCTTAGCCCGCCTGGCACGGGCCCGGACCGGACCGGGCTTTCATGAATAATTTCAGGCCCCTTTGGGACTTTCGGGCCGGGCCAGGCCGGGCTTTGGGCCGGGCTTTTTCAGGCCGGGCTTTTTCGGGCTATTTCGGGCTTTTTCTTGGCCCGGGCTCGGGCTAAAGCCCATCTGTGCACCTCTACTATTTATTAAGCTGTGAATCAGCAGGGCAGTTCATAAGAAGCTAAGTCCAATATTGAGGTTTTTTTATTGCATCCCTTTCTTTTGATCTGCCCGTAAAATATGCAGCCTTTGTTTTCTCGTGTTTGTTATTTATTTTGGGACAAACTAAAATGGAAAGGTAGACACCTATTTTGGGATGAAGAGAGTAATTAGTTGCCAAAAGGCCCTAGTTTTTAGTCTTCTCAACCGCATTTTTTTTGGTTTTTTTTACGAGCATGTGTCGTTTTGTTCAATGTGTCCTTGATATCGCGTAAAAAGTCACATTTTTACCACCGATATCTCTCTCATTCTGGAGCAATACTTAGCATTTGGACTCAAATAACGCAAAAATCATTGATAAAATGCTAAGAAGATCAAAACAAGGTTGCACGAGCAAAATCAAGTAAAACGGCTAAAAAATGAAGATTCCACGCACGTTTGAAGACTCTAGACATCAAAACGAGATTTCATAATAAAAGAGCCCATCACCAACATCTATTTGACCCAAGATGTTCGTTTTCAAATTACGAATCCAACAGAAGAAGAATCAACAAAAACGGACGAAGAATGAAGATTCTACGTACACCAGAAGATCCAAATGATTCGTACGGCACATCTAGAGATCAGAGACATATTTTTAGGATTTCTTTTCATCAAAAGCTTCGTTTTTGAATTACGAATCCAACACAAAAAGAATCAACGCAAACGGGCGCATAACGAAGAAAACACGCACGAATCGAGAAACGAAGCAACGGGCAGCGAACCGGTGCGGGGGGGTGCCAGCCGCCGCCGGCCACCACCCCACCGCCGCCGGCTGCCAGTAGGCCGCCGCCGGCTACCTGTCACCCGCACGGATTGTGCTTTTTTGTCCTTTTTCGTACCCGGTGCTAGACCTTTACATGCTTTTCGTACCTGGTGCCACTACCTTTTTCACCTTTTCGTACTTTGTGCCACTACCTTTTTCAGCTTTTGCTAATGTGTGCTTCCATTTGCTAAAATGCACCAAAACTCCTCTATAAATAGAGGCATGGGGCTCATTTGAAAAACACACCTCAACACACTTAAGAATACCAACACATTTGGTTACACCTACTTGTATTTTCTTTTCTTTTATTCTTCCTAGTTAATTAGGCTAGCTAATTAACTAGCCGAGGAAGATTTGTACGGAGGTGCTCCGGGACGCATATTTTAGCTACGAGTTATTGTACTTCTTTCCAGGTGTTAATCTATCTTTCATATTTAATATGTTTGTCCTTTCTTTAATAAATTTAAATATGTATGCTAGAATTGCCATGATTAGCTAAATAACTCACTTGTCTACTATGATAGTCGTTTAGAAAGTATCGAATATGTGACTATGTGGTATGTTGTGAGATTGCGGATGGTTTATATTACAAATGGATATAGGAATTAAATCTTTATCGTTTATCTACCCAACTCATGTTATGACTAAAACTTTATCCAAAAATGAACGTAGCTAACTCATAGGATACAGGTCACTTAGTTATACTATGTTAGATTGAATCATTAAGCTCGGCATGGCCGGTGTTCTCTAGACCAAAATAGGATCCAAGAGACACGGAACATGGGAGTAGAGGTAGATTAAGATTAGATTCATATAGACGATATTTTTGAGACAACTTTCGGAACACCCTCAACTTAGATAATACTTTTGTATGCTTAAATTAAACTGTTGCCTTGATCGTCTTATTGCATGTTCTTGTTTGATTGTTGCCTCAGGATCATCATAATAGTAAATTTTAAACGGCATTAATCATCGTGAAATAATATGACGGCCCTTATTCGACTGTTCTTTGATATAGTACTGGAAACGCTTACGGCGGAGTACAAATGTATGGTAGTCAGAACAACCGAAGGTAGTTGTATTATGAATCGAATAACAAACGTATTACCTAGGTCTCTATTTGTAACACAAATCATCCCTGTCTTGTAGCATCCCTAAGTAATGTTGATAACTCGTACGAATAAGTGATGACACGTTATCCGACCGTCTAGACCAGTTAGCCCAACCTATTCCGGTGAGGATAACCCTTGTTCATAAGATTGTTTATTCAACAAACTATTCCATGATTCGGGCATCTCTGACGACCGAGATTGGGGAATAGGATTCGAGGTTAACTGTTGGATAGTGTGGGTGTACATTTGAGAGAACTTTCGGTGTACACTTTAATATATTGTGCAATCCCCGTGACATTCTATTTGCCTGTTTGTGGACACCTCCGCGTCAGCCCGATAGAAGGATTGTAGAATAGCTCACATCAACTTACGGACTTATCCTCATTAGAACTTTCCATATTTAACCACTTCTAAACCACGTTATAGTAGACAATCGCTTTATTTGCTGAACGCCCGAAGTAACCTCCACCTTTTAATTCAGTCCAGTTTAAATTAGGATAAGAAAACCCAAAACCAAAACCAACTCTTTCAACCCCAGCTGAACACATAAAAGCTTCTAAACCCCCTAGTTTCAATTTGTCACGCTTTGAAGAACGATCCTAAGTTATACTTGTCTTGTGCTAGCATAATAAGTAACCCTAGGCCCCAGCCTTATAAATTAAAAACCCACTGCTGTGTCACGTCACCATTAGAAATCTCAACGACCGGTGCGCAACACAACAGTCCTAAAAGTCATTATTGTCGCTCTTTAACTGTCTTCAAACATTGTCGCTTTTGGACGAGTATCGCCTTTAACCTGCAAGTAGTGTCGCTTTTTACGCTGAAAACCCAAAATTTCCAAGAATCAAAATTCACCATTGAATCAAAGAGCTTCACATTTTTTCAACTCAAAATCAACAACAGAAACAATGTTTGGCCTTAACTGCAAGTAGTGTCGCTTTTTACGCTGAAAACCCAGAATTTCTAAGAATCAAAATTCACCATTGATGTTGGTGCAAGTTGTCTAGAGCTTGATTTATTAATTGTTTTGTAAATTTGTCTAAGTGTTTTAGTGTTGCGACAATAACAATTCCGTGATTAGTTTATTGTCGGTTGTAATGGTTACTCCGACAATAGTATTGTCGGAGTTGACCAGGTCAAAGTACTTAAGTATTGTCGCACATAGGATTGAAGTTAGTCTATAAATAGGCTTTTGTTAGTTCATTTGAACTCAGTCTTTTGTAACTATTCACACAGTTTTCTCTCTGTGTTTTCGTGAAATACAAAAGAAATTTTGATTGAATACTTCTTGTTTTTTAATTCATATATTGTTGTATATCTTGTATTCCGCACAAGGTGTACAAGTTCTAATTGCGATTCGTGATCCACGACACTACAAAGTGGTATCAGAGCCGTACGAATAGAATTAGAACTGTTTGATTGAATTAGAGATTGATTTTGAGGTATTTGATTGATTAGAAGGACTCAGAAGATTCAGTTTGAGCATTCAGTTGTGGTTTGACACTATTTGATTGATTTGGACGAATTACGATATCTTTTGATTTCAATTTGCTTCGGATTTGAAGAGCTTTATTAAAATCAGAAGAAGATTATTGCTGTACGTGATTCTGTGATCATAATTCATCTGAATTTTATTTGATTCTCTTATTTTGATCTTTTGATTGATTACGTACTTATCATCAAATTGTACGGATTCATAAATTTGACGATAAAAGATCAAATTGAGTAGATACGAGTATCAGAAATTGAATTCCGAGCTCAATGATACAAATTTTAGCAAAAACGAGCTAAAATTGAAGATTTTACAACACTTTTTCTTATCTGGAAATTTCATGCGTGAATAAGTAATTCTGACAATAGTGATAACCATTTTCTCCGTGATTGCATTTGCGTGAATAGTGATCCGACAATAAGCTATTGTCGCATGAACAGTAGTTGATTATTAACGGACTTATGTGATTAGTGATCCGACAATAAACTATTGTCGCATGAATAGTAGTTGATTATTGACGGACTTGTATTCTCGGATTCTCATTGATGGACACTCATTGACGGACTTATTGTGTTAGTGTCGTATAAACAGTGTTTGGTATTAACGGAGTATTTGTTATTGACGGAGTGTTTGTTATTGACGGAGTGTTATTCACAGACAGTTGGTATTGACGGAGCATTGATTAGATTCTGTTATTCTCGGAGTGTTTTGTTATTCTTGAAAGCTATTATTCTCGGATTCTCTTATTCTCGGACGTTGGTATTCTAGGATTTTTCAAAGTGTTTACAATGGCTCATGTGAATTGGCAAGCTATGATGAAGAATGAACAAGAGACTGGAACTACAACTAAACCACCAAAGTTCTTATGTCAAAATGATTATGAAGATTGGCGGTATCGGTTTGAGTCGTTTATTGCTCTATATGTTCCGGATCTAATGATTCCTATCTTGGAGCAATACATTCATCCTAGAGCTGAAGGAATTTATAGGGATAATAATCCTCCTCACAAGTCACTCAAAATGATGACTTCTAATGAAAGGAAAGAACATGATCGAGACAAGAAAGCTAAGTCGGTTATATCTATGAGTCTTCCTAGTGATGTTCTTGCTGGATGGAAAGATTTGAATACGGCATATGAGATCTATAAGCAATGGAGAAACGTTTTGCTGGTAACGACAAGTTGAAGAAAAGTAAACGTGACTTGTTAAAGAAACAATGGGATGTATTCACATGAATGCCAATGAATCTTTTAATGACTTAATTGTCCGATATTCCCAGTTAATCAGTGAGATCAAAAGACATGGTTTGATTTTGGAACGTCTTGAAATCAATGAGAAATTGATTGAAGCTTTACCTTCAAGGTCGGATATTAAGGCTAACATTTTGATGGAAGATGAATCATTGGGTGAATATGCATATGAAGACTTGATCAACAAGTTGCAAGTATATGATGTTTCTTTACAGAAAAAGGAGACTGGAAAAATGATGCAATATTCTCAATTCGGTTCCAAGAAAACTTCAGAAACAACAGCATTGTTCTCTGGTTCAGAGACATTCAATGGTGAGAATTCTGGTGGAGCCACAGGTGGATATTCTGGTTATGGATTTTATGGATCTGGAAGTGCTTCAGCTACCAGTCATCAACAACAAAATTCCAACCAACATGTTTCAAAGATTACCGAAGATCATGCAAATGTTGTCACAGCTTTTCTTTCATCATATGAAGCATTTATTTCTGGAAAGGTTGGTAATGTAGACTTAACAGAAGAGGATTACGATCAGTTACATCCTGACGATCTTGAAGAAATGGACCTCCAATGGAATCTTGCTATGTTAACAAGAAAAGTTAAAAAGTTTCTTCAAAGAACTGGAAAAAGCAAGTTGGGGGGTAAACCAGGATTTGATAAATCGAAGGTTCGGTGTTACAACTGTCAGAATTTAGGACACTTTGCTCGGGAATGTGAGAAAAGCAAAGCACCTACATCTGGTTTCACCAAGTCTTCTACATCCAAAACTTATTCTTCTTCTGCTCAACCACAATCTTCTGGAAAAGATACATCTCCTGCACCCATAACATCAACACTAATTTCAACAGCAGATGAATTCTATGATTGGAGTGCGCATGTGGAGGAATACTCTCATAACCAAGCTTTCATGGCAAATGTCTCTGAGGTTGATTCTTCTCCATTTGAACAAATTTGTTCAAAATGTACTGACTTGAGTGATCAACTCAGTCTTTACAAAACTCAAAATCAACAGTTTTTAACTGACATTGAATTGATTAAAAATCAAAATAAGGAGTTGGTGGAAAACAACAAACTTTCAAATAAACGTTTTGAGTCAACTGATGTTGAGACTCATGATTTGAAAGCTAAAATTATAAATCAGCAATCCATCATAAACAGTTATTTGGTTGAGATGGATTTACTTAAATAAGAAAAATATGAAGCTAATTCTAAAATTTTAGATCTTGAAAGACAATTGTTGAATGTTTCTACATCAGCAGTGGTTTTTGATGAAATTATCCATAAACAGCATTTAGATACCAAATCTAAATCTGGTATTGGATATCAAAATGATTTAAATGCAAAAACCAAAGCATCAAAAGCAGATTCTAATGCTGGAATTGGATATCATTTTGTTCCACCACCAAAATCTTATTTTCAATTTCCAGTTAAAGATGAATCTGATTCCGAGTTTGTGTATGGGAAGGGAAAAGTTGATGATTCAAAACCTCAAGATGAAACAACTAAAAAGGTTTCTTCTAATGAGAGTTCTGAATCACCACATGAAAACAATTCACCAGATTCTTCTCATCATCCTTCAAAAATGAAGAACAATGATTGTGATGATTGTGAAAAGAATAAGAAGTGTGTTTTGAACCAAAATAATAAAGAAAAATCTAAAGCTTGTGAAATTCCAAAACAAGTTACCAAGATTTTGAAAAGAACTTCTTCTCCAAACAAATCACAATCATCTTCTTCATCAACAAAAGGTCAATATCATGCTTTTAAATCTGAATTTTCAAAATGTGAAGCTTCTACTAGTAAGAGCTCATATTCTAAATGTGATGCTTCTACAAGTAAAACTTCATATCATGGTTCTCATAAAAGTTTTCATTCTCGAAGAAAGTATGAAACACGAAGTTGTTTCTATTGTGGAATTCGTGGACATCTTTTGAATGATTGTCATAAACTTGCTAGAAAACGTTCGAGAGAACATTTGAAGCAAGATAAATTTTCAAAGAACAAAAATGTTTCACAATCACTTCACGAAAATCCACAAAAACCGATAATCAATACTTTTGTTTCTTCCAAGAAGAAATCATCATCTTATGATGCGTCAATTAATCATTCAAAAGATTTCAAAAAGGATTTCAAAGAAATTGACGTTTTCATCCTAGATGAAATCACTGGACGACCCAAAGCCTCCAAGGCCTCCATTAGCAACTAATTGTTTCCATCAAATGTCTTGTAGTCATCCCGAGTTATCGATAATGTGTGGTACATTGATAGTGGCTGCTCAAGACATATGACCGGGAATCTCTCCTTACTTGAAGATGTTAAAATCAAAAATGGAGGGTTTGTTGCTTTTGCGGGAGATAAAGGAGGAATGATTTCAGGCGAAGGAACTGTTACGAATGGTGAAATAAGTTTTGACAAAGTGAATTATGTTGAACAACTTCAACATAATTTACTTAGTGTTTCACAAGTGTGTGACAAAAAGCTGTCAACATGGTTCAATGATGAAGAATGTTTGATTCTCAAACCAGGATTTGTTGTGCCAGAAGAATGGATTCTTATGAGGGCTCCTAGGGTTAAAGACATGTATATCCTAGATATGCATTCAATAACTCCTACAATGGAGCATACTTGTTTGTTGTCAAAAGCATCAGAGGACTCAGTTTTATGGCACAGAAGGATGGGTCATATCAACTTTTAGAAAATGAACTATTTAGTCAAACATGATTTAGTGATTGGAGTTCCTAAACAAACTTTTTCACTAAATGATCATTGTATTTCCTGTAAAAAAGGAAAACAAACTAAAAAGTCTCATAAACCTAAGTTGGTGAATTCAATTAACACTCCATTGGAACTTCTCCATATGGATTTGTTTGGACCAGTTAGTGTGAGGAGTATTGGTGGTAAATCCTATTGCTTGGTAATCACTGATGATTACTCAAGATTTTCATGGGTTTACTTTCTAAGTACCAAAGATGAGACGACTGAGAAAATTAAGTATCTAATTTTACGATTGGAGACTTTATTTTCGTTGAAAGTAAAAAGATTACGAAGTAATAATGGAACGAAATTTAAGAACTACATCATGGAAATGTTCTGTCTTCAACATGGTATTTCACAACAATTCAGTGCTTCTCGAACTCCACAGCAAAATGGAGTTGCTGAAAGAAAGAACAAAACATTGATCGAAGCTGCAAGAACTATGCTTTCGGATGCAAAATTACCAACAACTTTTTGGGCAGAAGCAGTTAATACGGCTTGTTTCGTGTTAAATGGAGTTCTTGTGGTCAAAGACAAGAAGAAAACGAGCTATGAGTTACTGAATAATCGGAAGCCGAATATTCACTTTCTGGAACCTTTTGGATGCCCATGTATATTGATGAAAACTAAGGATCATCTTTCAAAATTTGATGAGAAATCTGAATCTGGTTTTTTCATAGGTTACTCAGCAAATTCACAAAACAAAAGAGTTTATAACACGAAATCACATCGAATAGAAGAATGCTATGAGGTTGAATTTTTATGGTATTCTTCTCCATCCGATGGGATCGGTCCAGAATGGTTATTTGACTATGACTCATTCTTTAATTCTCTTGCTTCTTTTCATCATGATGTGTCATCTCCTGTTAAGGATTCTGATGATTTTGTTATTCCGGTTCTTTCTTCTCCTGCTGAGCCACTTCTAACTCCTGTCCCACCAGTATCTACTTCTAATCTTTCTTCTCCACAATCAACTGAAGAATCTATTGCTCATGAACCTTCTCAACCTATGACAAATGATGAAGTTGACACAACTTCAAATCCTGATGATACTGAAGATTTTCATGAACCTTCTACTGAACTAGAAGATTCAACTCATTATGATTCTAGTGATGAAGTAGTAAGTAATCCTGAGGATTCACATTTAGGAACCAACTTGAATGTGGAATCTGTTCCTACTTTGCGGGTTAATTCTGAGCATAAACATCCACTCACAAATGTGATTGGAGATGTTTCTGATGGGATTAAAACTCGACATCAACACAAGTCTTCTACTTGTTTCTTATCACAGATTGAACCAAAGAATGTTCAGATAGCTTTGTTAGACTCTTCTTGGGTTCAAGCAATGCAAGAAGAATTGCAACAGTTTGTAAAATTGCAAGTTTGGACATTGGTGAAACCTCCCAAGGATATTCATCCAATTGGCACGCGTTGGGTTTTCAGAAATAAGAAAGATGATCGAGGAATTGTGGTTCTTAATAAAGCAAGATTAGTGGTTCAAGGATTCACTCAAATTGAAGGTTTGGATTATGACGAAGTTTTTCTCCGGTTGCTAGACTTGAATCCATTCGGATTTTTCTAGCATATGCTTCTTTCATGAATTTCAAAGTGTATCAGTTAGATGTCAAATGTGCATTTTTGTATGGGAAAGTGCGTGAAGAAGTGTTTGTCAAATAACCACCAGGTTTTGAAGATCCTAAACTCCCAAATTATGTGTTTAGGTTGGATAAAGCTTTATATGGGTTACATCAAGCTCCTCGAGCTTGGTATGAGACTTTATCTCAACATGTTCTCGCTAATGGGTTTTTGAGGGGTCAAATTGATAGTACACTCTTCATTCGGAAAACAAAAGGAAATTTGCTACTCGTTCAAGTATACATGGATGACATTATATTCGGGTCTATGAATGATAGTTTGTGCAAAGAATTTGAGCATATCATGAAGTCTAAGTTTGAAATGAGTTCAATGGGGGAAATGTCTATCTTTCTAGGTTTGCAAGTTTAGCAACTAGACAAGGGCATATTCATACATCAAACAAAGTATGTTCATGACATCTTAAAGAAATTTACGATGTTGGATGCCAAATCTATTTCAACTCCTATTGATCTTGTTGAAAAAATTGGACCTGCTCTTGATGACTCAACAACCGATCAAAAGGAATATCGGTCAATGATTGGTTCTCTCATGTACTTAACTGCTTCAAGACCTGATATTATGTTTGTTGTGTCTATTTGTTCACGGTATTAAGCAAATCCCAAAGTCTCACATTTGAGGGCCGTACAGAGAATCTTTAGATATTTGAAGGGTAAGCCTGATCTAGGCATCTGGTACTCGAATAATGGAGACTTTACACTTTCAGCATACTCTGATTCTGACTATGGCGGATGTGGTATTGACTTCAAATCAACATCAGGCGGATGTCAATTATTGGGAGATCATCTTGTGACCTGGCAATGCAAGAAACAAAACACAGTTTCTACCTCTACTGCGGAGGCATAATATATTGCTGCTGCCAGTTGTTGTTCGCAAATCCTCTGGATTCAACAACAACTTCGAGATTATGGTTTACTTCTTACCAAAACTCCTTTGCATATTGATAATACTGCAGCCATAAGTATCATACGTAATCCCGTTCAGCACTCAAAAACTAAACATATTGAAATACGTTTTCACTTCATCCGGGATTGCTATGAGAAAAACTTGATCATTTTGGTTCATGTTGACACATTGAAACAAAGAGCTGATTTGTTTACCAAAGCCTTTTCAAAACCACATTTTGAGGAACTCATTTCGATGCTCGGCATGAAACATTTGGATCAAATTAAGTACACTTTGGATCTTTAAGATTTTATTTTTTGTTTGTTGTTTGCTTGTTTTTTTGTTATAAAAATAAAAATCCAAAAACATTTAAAAAATTAAAAATCGGGGGAGATTTTGTGTAAAAAGTTGGAAATGATAGTACATTGGGAAATGTATTAATAAAAAATACGTAAAAGAAATGATAAGTACTATATTTGATGTGTTAATAGGTTTACATAGCATTTTTAAACCAAATTTTCTACTAATTAATTTTATATGTGATATATTGGTAGGCATTTTTGCATTTAAAATATCTAGTCTAAGAAATGTTAACCATATATGCATATTATTTTACATAATCCAAAATATTAATATATGAAAATCAAAGGTTATCAAAATGATAATGAATGTCTTAAATTTTGGAGGAATAGTATATTATGATTCATGATTTAGGGTCTTAATATTATGATATCTGGGGAAATATATTGACTATTTGTTGTACTGAGTACAGACCTTAGTTGGTATATTTTTATAAACGGACGTTCAAATATTCCAAAGTTTCATATATCAAATCAAAATAAATTCTATCACTCTGTTATACGATGTATAGACCCGTGATACAGTTTATAAGTCCAACCCGAGGTATGACATATGTGACTAAGTGTCATTCCAACATATGTGTGTACTTCTAAAGATATCATCATATTCTCACTCTTTATATGAAAATACTAATATATTATGAACTTAAAAGTATATTTCTATTTAGATTATATAAAGTAATATGCATGCTAATAATAAGAGAATTAAAGATATTTAAATGCAAGAGTATTTAAGAGAACAATAATACTAATAATCACATGTAGAATGATTCTTAGAAAGCATGTTTTATTAATGCTAAGTAGATTTAAAGAGGTCAAAAATACTAACAATCAAAATAGACTTTCATTTCTAAACAATAAAAATAAATACATTTATTTATCCCAATATGATCCCAACTCATGAGAATTACCCCAACAAAAATATTTTGCTTTTATTCTGTTAGTTTGTAAATATCTAGTTTAAAGATTTTTCAATTTTTCAAACTTTTAGTTTTAAATAGTTTAGCATTTTATCCAAAGTAAATTTGATTTGATTAAAATGTTTCATTAAAAGTTATTGTTGGATTTATATATGTTGTTGGATTTTATTCACGGATATCTTTTTATTCACGGATAAATAAATAAAAAATGAGTGTATAAGTATTTCAAAATTTGAAATTTTTACACACTCTTTCATTTTTATCCGACAAAAACATTTTATTCCGACAATATATATATCCGACAATACGCTGCCAGTTGATTTTCTCTCTGATTACTTTCTGTGTGCTACGTTTCATTTGATTTTGTTTCGATAGAATTGAACGCCTTCTCATTCCGCATCGATTGGTATAATTTTCCCTCTTTATCTCCTTGTAAATAAGCTTTAATCGTTGTTTTTGTGCAAAAAATACTGTTCATAAACAGTACCCTAGGAATCGTCCGACAATAACCATTGTCGGTGAACAGTGAATTAGGGTTTTGATGCGTGAATAGCTTATTCATGCATGAACAGTGTTCCGTGAATATGACTTTATGGACTTTGACTTGTTTGACTACTTGTTACGACAATCCATTATTATCGCATGAACAGTACTTATTCACGCATGAATAGTACTACGACAATGTTATTCACGGATATCTCTGTGTGTATATTCTTTTAAAATAACTATTGTCATATAAAATTGTGATTGTCGCATGAATAGTGCTCAAGTTATTATTGTCGCATGCTTTCAACACTTAGAACATTTTCAGATTTTTGAAACTTGAGTTTTTTTCAAAGTATGTTTAGGTTCTTTGCTTAACATATACTTTGTGCAGCTTGTATTTATATATCATGGCAGAACCCGATCCTATTGCTGCAGCACAACCAGATGTGGTTAGGAGGGCAGTAATTTTTGAGAAACGTCACAATGCAACAACTTATTTACTTGAGGCACCGAATAAACCTGAAACCAGGAAATTCTTTCCCATGATTAGGTTTTTATTAAGATTAAGGATTTCTCATGCTTTGACAGTCCAAGTGGAAAATATCTATGAAGATCATATGACTGATTTCTGGATAACTGCTGAATATCACACGGATGTTCAACCTGCTTGTATCACAACCACGGTTGATGGAAGACCACTTGTAATCACTGAGGAATTGATTAGACATACTTTGCAATTAGGTGATGATGTCAATGCTTTAAATAATATTCCAAAAAATATTATTGATGATTATCTTCAACAAATGGGTTGTACAAAAGGACCACGAGATGTTCAAATTATGAAGAATCATTTTTGCCCACATTGGAAATTTCTGGCTCATACTTTAATTGGTTGTATCTCTCCAAGAAAAGCTGGATTTGATGCAATGAGTTACCACTTAGCTGGTTTAATGACAGCTTTGGTACTCAACATTCCATATAATTTTTCAAGATATATTTTGAGAATTTGGTTGGGAACATCAACGAAGATAGATTTTTCATGTACCCACGATTCCTCCAGCTGATTTTTGATCAACATATTCAAGGAATTACATACCATGGAGAGATTTTGCATTATACTCCAATTCCAAAAAGAGTGTTTGCTGATTGTAATAGTTATCGTGGTAAACCTACACCACCAACTGTTGATCTCTTTGGGCATATTATTGATGAAGAATTTCTTCCACCTCAGATAGACATTCAAATGGAATCAGATGATGATAGTGAGGAAGTTTCAACAAAATCTAATAGTTCATGAGATTGATGATGTTGTTCAACAAAATCTTGATCATCTTGTTGAGATTGAATCATCTAGTTCTGAGGATGAGGAACCTATTCGTCCTAA
Organism: Pseudognaphalium luteoalbum; assembly: GCA_963422505.1. Classification (NCBI taxonomy): domain Eukaryota; kingdom Viridiplantae; phylum Streptophyta; class Magnoliopsida; order Asterales; family Asteraceae; genus Pseudognaphalium; species Pseudognaphalium luteoalbum. Next base: position 83,015,807 of record OY730192.1, on the reverse strand, counting down.
GACTATTGAAGAATCCTTAGCTTCTCATAGGCTGACTGAAGAAAATATCGAGAAGGAAAGACAAGATTTGAGACAACAAAGAGAAGAGGCTCAGGATCCTGAATATATCCCTGAGCCTAGACCTACTCAAAGAAGGAAACTGATTGTAAATAGAACTTTTTCTACTGAAACTGGATCTTCTTCTTCTTCATTTCCAGTGACTTCTTCAGCAATGTCTTCTTCTGAATCTTTACCTGTATCTTCTTCAGCATTGCATTCTTCTGTCTCTCTGCCTATGTCTTCATCAGCAATTTCTTCTTCTTTATCAATGCCTGTTACTTCTTCTGAACCTGGTATTTCTACTTCTATTCCTATTCCTTCATCAATACCTGTTTATTCATCTTCTGCAGCTGCTGGAACTTCATCTACCACAACTACTCCTACTATGAGTATGACAGCTCTTGATGCTTCTCTTCAACGAGCCGTGACTCCTTTATTGACTCTGGTGGATAAGTTGAGAGATGATTTATTTCATGCTTTGCAACGAATTGGCACTCAGGATGTTCTTATTGCCAACCAAGGTCAACAAATTACTTCTCATACTTTAAGGATTGAATCACTTGAACAAGAGATCTTTCTTCTGAAAGAAAAATTAGGTGATCAGGGTGAGAATGTGCATGAAGTTGTTGATGTTGATGATGATCAAGGAAATGTTGGGTTAAATGATCAAGGTAATGAAGGATTTCATGATGATGTTGAAGAAAATGTTGGAAGATCTAGTGATTCTGATGATGCTGATGGAAATAATGGCAGTGATTCTGATAATTCTGGTGAAAATGATGGTAATGGTGATCAGCCAAATTTTTCTCAAGCAATGGTACTGATGGTTCAAAATGATGATATAGAAGAACCCGTGTATGTTGAACAAATTAGTTCTGTTCCTGCTATGGTTTTGACTCCTGAACCAAGTTTTGAAAATATGGAATTTGATGATCTTGGTGAAGAAGATTTAAATGCTTTATATCTTGGAAATTTGTTTGATGATCTTGGTGAATCTTCTATGTTTGAGATTAGAGAATCTTCACGCAGATTTGATAAAAAAGAGTTATCAGATAGTGTTGAAGAAGAAGAGATTTTATGTCCTACTCCTTTGAATGTTATCATTGAAAATTTGGTTCCTTTTGTGGAGTTGTGTAATAATGGAGAATATGATTTTGATGAGTTTGATGATCCGATATTTCCTCCAAGGTTTGAGCCAGATTTTGATGATGTTCATGTTGAAGACTGGGAAGATTCTGAAGATGAACTTCACCCAGAAAAAGTTCAGTCTGATATGTGTGCTCAAGAAGGATTTTGGGTTGATTCAGACGAAGAAAAAGAACCTGAACAAAAACTTCCATGGTGGTTTTCCAAACAACCTGAGCCTGAGAAAATAAAGACTAGAAATTTCTTTAAAATTCCAAGACATGAGTGTGTGGGAAGGATTATTCGATGGAAGTATGATAATGATAACAAAGTGTTTATCATCAAGAGAACGGATGGGCTTCAATACTTTCATCTAACTTTTAAAGCACTTGAAAAACTTCCAAAGTGTGAAGTCAATCATATCGCTTCAATTGACATTATCAATCATTCTAAAAATGGTCTGGTGAATTGGATGACTGAAGTACTATCTGGTGAGTGCAATAAAGGTAAATCCATGTGGGTCAAAGAGACGTTTCCAAAGAGAACTGTGCATTACTTCGACATTGAACCTATCTCCAATCAACCACGAGTGATTACTACTTATCCATGGGTAAAATGTCTAAGAAAAATTCCACTTGAAAAACTTCCAATTAATTTTTGGAAATTCGTTAGCTATTGGAAGTATAATGGGAACACGGAAGAAGAAGAAATTGGATGTTATGACAGAGATAACAAGGGAGAAATTATATGGAATCGAGAAACGATTGTGTATGTGTTCGATCCCTTGAGTTTGATAAATCTCTCAAAAGATGATCTGGAAGTTCTACTAGTGAATCCGATTATCTATGATGATGCATTTGATGATGAAGCCATGGCCTTGAAGTTCCAACGAGTTGTTGAAATATGATGTGCTCAAGGTGTTCATGCTGGTTGCAATCTGCCTGGATATACATAAAGCTCAAGTTTCAAGATATCAAGCATTATCCAAGGGGAGTTTGTTGGTGCAAGTTGTCTAAAGCTTGATTTATTAATTGTTTTGTAAATCTGTCTAAGTGTTTTAGTGTTGCGACAATAACAATTCCGTGATTAGTTTATTGTCGGTTGTAATGGTTACTCCGACAATAGTATTGTCGGAGTTGACCGGGTCAAAGTACTTAAGTATTGTCGCACATAGGATTGAAGTTAGTCCATAAATAGGCTTTTGTTAGTTCATTTGAACTAAGTCTTTTGTAACTATTCACACAATTTTCTCTCTGTGTTTTCGTGAAATACAAAAGCAATTTTGATTGAATACTTCTTGTTCTTTAATTCATATATTGTTGTATATCTTGTATTCCGCACAAGGTGTACAAGTTCTAGTTGCGATTCGTGATCCACGACACTACAATTGAATCAATGAGCTTCACGTTTTTTTAACTCAAAATCAACAACGAGACAATGTTTGGCCTTAATTCAACCCCGATTGCAGAATTCGATGTCCAAATCAGTCCAAACAGCTTTCAGTTCATTCGTACTTTAATTTCGACATCAATTTCACGCGATTTCCGATTCAAAAACCTCTAATCTTGAGATATAGCTCTGATACAACTTGATAGTCCCATTGCGATCGATCTTTAGGTTCGAATCAACACAATGCATTGGAATCGGTATAATGTGTTTAAAACGTGAATGTAATCGAAAACTTGAGCGAGTAAATAAAAGATATGATCATTTGTTGATTTGTCAATAAAGTATACAATATCATCTTAACAACACTCTCTCTCAATCTCAAGATCTCACTCTAAAATCATAATTGAAAAGCTTTAACCACACTAATGACTTTATCAAAATTTATATACTCATACAAATGAGACACTATAAAAGAGACACTAGTAAAAGAGACACTAGCAGTGTCTCTTTTGTACTATAGGTGGGAGTACTAGTGTCGCTAGTCTAATCACTATCAAGCAAAGTTTTCTATACAAGCCCTTGTCACACAAGTATGTATCAATAGTTGGGAATGCTGACGAGTACGACTTACAGGCTAACCCATGGCTAGAGACAGTTTTATACCAAAATGGTTTAGAAAAGAGGATGCCATTTTACGTTTGAACTTATCCAAAATGGTAGCTGATGGCACCCAAAAGCGTCAGTGTCGTTGATGGTAACTAATCGGGCGCCAACAGGGGTTTTAAAATTTATATTTAGCGGGGCTTAAATTATATGTACTACCTACTCTGCTTAGTAAGCTGTAAGTATAACCTTAGATCATTCTATGAATCCATACATGTGGGCAATTAAAGTTGGCACTTTCGGTAGGGAAGTATCTAGGATGGAACAAAGTAGGTAGGTTTGGGGATTTTAAACTAAAGACAAGTAATTAAAATACAGGAAATTAAAGTACAGGAAAGCAGATAAAGATAAAGATGTGATTGCTGAGATTTCGATAATTAGTGTTTCGGGATGACAGACTAAATAGGGACAAAACTTAATATAGCAAGTAAACTATTAGGTGTAAACTCTAGAACCCTACCAACTAAATTTCCCATTGGCATGTCACTAGGAACTAGGTTATTATGATTTTGATCGGAGCAATACGCCAACTTCCAATACCTATCTGGTTGAGAGATAAGCAACCTATTTTGGTTTTATACCGAGGTGCATGAATCAGTGGCGTATCGTCTCACATGTCCGACCGTTCTTAACCCCTAAGATAGTATACTGTTCTATTAGCATGCAGATTAATAACTTTGTATGTTTAGACCGCCGATTTTATAAGACCTAGAGGTTTAAATATCCTAAGTCACTTGGACTTTCACTTTCATTCCTAAGTCTTATTTATAATTATTAGATTCCGGTTTCTTCGACTTATGACTTAAATCTCTCCTTTTCAAACAGTTATAGATCCCTGGATTATTCGCAGTTTGTTAAAAACGTGTTTCATATGCAGACCATGCCTTTTAGTAATTGACAGTGAAAGTGACACTCTAAACTAATTAAAAGTAAAGAAATGCGGAAATGTAAACCTAATATATACAACGAGTGATTTCACTGTGTCTTACTTATTGCATGTCATAGGCATAGATAACTACTTACCATAATTAAGGTTGATCGTGTCCTAATTACTAGGTTGTAGTCACGTGGATAACCAGAAAGGGTACTCCATAGAAAAGTCTCAATAGTACATGGGTTATTAATTCCTATTTTGTCTGAACGTATTTTACAAACATTAGTTTGTAGTGCATTAACTTTCGAAGGATACACCAGTTAGTTGTGAAGTTGTATTATCCTTTTGGAATTCCAACTTTTAAACCAGAGCTGATTCCAGTGATATGACTACCTTCGGTCGTTTATGACTTCCATACATTTGTACTTTGCTCGAAAGCATTTCCAGTACAATATCGAATAAACAGTTGAATAGGGGCCATCATATCACTTTACGATCGTCGTGTACTAATTATATAATGTCATCCCTACTTATAATTATCTACATCATCAACAATCACAATAATAAACTACTCGCAATTCATGGCAACAAATATATCACATACCAAGCAATAACACATATTTAAAATATGGAATAAAACAGGTATGATAAAGGTTTAAATATCAACCGGAAATAAATACGCAGCAGCGTATTATTATGATTGACAACTCGTTTACACGTACAAAAATGAATCTTCAAACCTCCTAACGTTCATTCTAGCCTCTATACTAATCCGAAGATTAGTTACAATAATCCTAGACTATAAGAGAATTTCTAGAATGAGAAAGTGGAAATGGAAAAGGAGTATGTAAGTGTATTAGAATGTAGGAGTGTATTTTGAGTGTGTGTTCAAATGAGGTTTAGGGGCTGATATGTGTAAGTGAAAAGTGGCTCACGTTAGCATCCCTAGGCTCACATTAGAAAAATAGCGAAAGGTGGTGCACCGGGTACGAAAAAGTAGCGAAAGGTGGTGCACCGGGTACACGCAAGGATGGAAAAGCACAAAAGATATGGGGGTAGGGGAGGCGGCGCCGCCCACCACCAGGCCGGTGGCGGCTGGTGGCTGGCTGCCACCCGCCCCAGTCCATCGTCTTTTGTTGCGTTGCTTAAATCGCGCGTATCTTCTTTGCTATGCGTCCGTTTGCGTTGATTCTTTTTGCGTTGGATTTGTAATTCAAAAAAAAGACTTTGGTATAAAGATATCCCAAAAATATGTTTCCTATCTCCAGATATTGCGTACGAATCATTTGGATCTTCCGGCGGGCGTAGAATCTTCATTCTTTATCCGTTTTTGTTGATTCTTCTTCTGTTGGATTCGTAATTTGAAAACGAACATCTTGGGTGAGATGGATGTTGATGATGGGCACTTTTGTCTTGAAATATCATTTTGATGCCTTGAATCTTCAAACGTGTGTGGAATCTTCGTTTTACACCCGTTTTGCTTGATTTTTATCGTGCAACCTTGTTTTGACCATCTTGGCATAATATCATTGATTTGTATTGATTTTTAGTTTAAAATGCCAAGAATCATTATAGAATGAGAGAGATATCGGTAGTAAAAACATGACTTTTTACGCGATATCATGTATCCCACACTTAGAACTTTGCTTGTCCTCAAGCAAACTTATCCTTAAAAAGCTTCTGGAAGGATTCTAATTGCGTTAGTTTTCAGAGACACTATTTCCAAAGAATATAAAGTTACAGTTATGAAAGAGTTTTTACCGGAAACGAAGGGTTTATAGAATTTGATACCTTCTTCGAGCAACATATATGATGATCATGACTAGGCCATCCTCATAAGTGGGTCACTCAAATCACTCAAGTGTTTAGGGTTTCCTACTTACTAGTGTCAATCACTCAGATAGCTTGTCATGCAGCATTCTCGTCATAGGCTTGATCGAGAATCAAATCTCCATCACTCTTGATGAGGACGGTACTAACCTTTCGAGATATCTTGGAAGGAATCAAATTGTTTCATTTGAAGAAAGTGTGAGGGTTTTCCTTGTATTTTCTCGAAACTTTTCTTGAGAGAGTTTCTTTGGAATTTCTCAGATTTTGAAAGGACTACATAGCCTTTTTCTTCCTTTTGGAATTTTTCTTTTCTTGGCCCTTTTCTTGGTTGTGTTGGCATAATCTTTTTGATTTCTTTTTCTTTTGTTTTCTTTTCCTATGCCGACCCTACCGATATATTTTATGGCCTTGTTTTAGGTTGCAAAAGTCTTGGGAAATCAAGAGTGTCTTTAAGAGTCTGTAGGTTCGGGACGAATACTAGGAGCTTTTGATTGGGTGTGAAGAATGAATGTTGAGTGGGTGGATGTTTGATGGTGGAAGGGTGTTTGGATTCCTTAGAAGTTATCAAGATGGGTTGTACCTATGCCATGTATGGCACTCATCGATGTGATCTCGAAATGCATTACAAGAGCAAGTTCTAATTCAAATGCATGGCGCACACATGAAACGAAAAGTGAAGCATTTTAGAGATGAATGCTAATGATGGGCTCAATCCTCACGAATCAAATGTTTTGGTCAATGTGTTCCTAGCCATGTGTTGCCTTTTTCGTCCGTATCTTATTCTAAAACAATTTTTTTTCGTTGTCAAAACTCGTTTCTTGCTGTAATTTATAATTTTGAAAGATAGTATTTCTAAAGAACGATGTTTTTGAATCTAAAATTTTTGAAATTTTATCTATTTTTAGCCTTTTAATGAAAATATTGTTTGACTTACGGACAAGAGGTAAAAACTTGGTAAAAACTTGCGGTTGAAGGCCGTATATCCCACACTTAGAGGAACATTGTCCCTAATGTTCGAATCTATTTGTTGAGTACCTCTTGTTGAAGTATCCCACACTTAGAGATTCTACTTATTTTTGGATTGTTTCATAAGTGTAGTGTGGTTTTGATGATCCCACACTTAGTTTTTTGGAATATCGGATGAGATAATCAATTCTTTAAATGGGTAGAGGATTTTGGAACGGTGTACACCTTTTGCTATACACGTTGTTGGTTACTCGTTAGAAGTCTGCTGGTCCGCGGCTTGTAGCTTATGGCTCTCGGCATTCTTCATCGTGTGGTCCACAGCTTCCCTTTCTTTGGTCTTGTATAGATAGTTTCTCAAACAAACCACTCAATTCAATCAAGTAATAGCTGCTGATAAGAAAAGTAAAGTAATAGCATAATAAAGTAATAACTGGATAGATGTGATGTCTATGCATCCACAGTACATCAATTACACACAATAATAAGGTTTTGATAGAAAATAGAAAGAAGTTAGAAAGCGGAGCAATCTATTGCTCGGCTGGTGGTGATACTGCAGCTGAAGATACTATAGGTCCAGGAGATGTCTCATCCGATGAAGAATCATCATGCTGATAGTGGGTGCCTTTGTCTGATGCATCTCGATCAACCTCTGCATCTGGTGTACCTATGGTGAATACTCCATCCTGTATCAAATGATCAACAAATTCCCTTGCAGGTATGTCAAAGCTGTCAAGTGGAATCTCAGGTGTCCTCTGCTGAGAGTGTCCTCTGAATAAATCAGTATGTCTATGAGAGGATATTGGATCAATCAGTGCAGCTGCAGGGCTGGTGCTCCTGAGAATCCTGTGACTCTGAACAATGGTGGCTCGTGTAGGGACTTTAGATATCCTACTGCCCCTCGAAGTCTGCCCTTTAGCCGAACCGACAACAGAAGGAACATGCTGTCTTTGAATAGGAACCAGTGCTGGTGGTGCTTGTGGCCTAGGTGGAACTGTGCGAGGTGGTAAACCATGGCCACGGTCAAGAACTGGATGTCGGTGAGGTGCTGGAGTAGGAACTGCAGGGGGATATAAGTGTGGTGGTGCTCGGCCCAATCCACAGGGTAAGTCAGGAAGTGGGCTCACTGGTATCCTTGTTGTTTGTTGTCTCATGGCCTTATAACATCGGACCTGCATCTGCATTAGCCAGTACCAATAGTCTAGCCCTGGTGGTGTCCCATAATGGTATATGTAAGGGGGCACCTGAGATCTAGGGGTGGAAGGTCCTGCTCTAGTAGGCTATGGCACTATTGGTGGTGGTGCAACTGGGTCGTCATAATCATCCTTATCTTTGTATGAATCTGAGTTATTTGGCTCTTTTGGTTGATGCCTCTTTCTTCCCTCTCTTGGTAAAATTAGACCTGGTACCAATTCATCCATACTTTCCGTGTCTGATGATCATGCCCTGATGTAATGGTGCCATCTCTCATAATCTTGAGTATATCCATGCTCCTAAGGAATTCATAATCTATCGGGTGGGCACTCCATACATTGTAGGCTTTTGAATTTTTCAACCTCTGTCGTCTTAAGCAATCCCATTCTGCAAATCAGTCTTGTAATTATTGGACCCATATATGATCTCTTTGCACCAAAATCCTTTTCTTCCAGAATCCTCTGGGCAACTAAATGGGCAACCTGAACATTCCTCTTCTCGAGGATGCATGTCATCATAGCAATATCAAATCTGGCAACTCGACCGCTTGTCGTGTATTTTCCATCAAAAGAACAAGCTATTGGCTTGTGTAGGATTTGTAAGACTGGATCTCTGAGTCTGGTAGCTTTTATACCCGAGAAATATCTTGCTGATGATCACTTAATCCATGCCTCGGATGGTGTGGTCGAGATGGATATCGAAGTGGCTCCATTAGTGAACAGAGGGGAATGTATCTCCTCAGGTGTGTATAGATCCAAATGTTGTGCGAACTGAGCCAGTGACAAGGTGAATGAACTTCCCATGTATCGAAACGTGATCAAACTGTCTCCAACTCTACTCCTTTTCTTAAATGTGTATGTGGTCATGAACTCGGTAACCATTTCCATGTATACCGGTTCATCAATGCTGAACAGTTTCTTGAAGGACTCGAACTGCTGACCCTCAACTGGATAACTGAGTAGGTTCTCTAGTCTTTGTCTGAATCCCAATACTTGTAACTTTTCCCAGTCCACGTATCTAAAACGCCCGAACTTCTTGTTTCTCCAAATGCGTGCCATCTGGTCGTGATCAGGTGATGCACTAAGATAGGCGAGAGATCCTGTAAGTGGTCGTGCTGGGTTTAGTTTTTTCTTCTTCGGCGACATAGTACCTGAGAACATGAGAGATTTAAAGTAATGGATTCTCAAAAGGAGAAAAGTTAAAGCACTTATTGAAATTTCCAATGGAAGATTTGAAATGAGGGCTTTAAATTTTTGACAGTCCAAAGATTACAGTAAATATCAAATGTCCCCAAGTGACCAATAATCAATTTAAACAAATAATAAGGTAATCATTAATATGTGAAAAATATATAGTCCTGAAATGGCAATAGGTTTATTGTGAAGTAATGTAATTTACAAAGTTTGGTGTTACCCAATTTTGAAATGTCATTATTTTTTAATTTATAATTATCGGTAGGTTTTGACTTTTTAGGTCAAAGCTTACTTCAAATGATAACTTCATATGCCAAAATTATATCCTATGCATACGACCCAAACTATTTCAAGCATTTCCCAATTGGTAAACAAGATAGGTCATGCAATAAGAGTTGTGTCATCCATGTGTTTGATTTTATTCAAGACTTTTATTTTCACAATAATGATTTTCTAGTTATTTTGCCTACTTTGACTAGTCAAGCAAGTACAAGATTCTAGTGAGCAAGAATTGTCAAGTGATCTTAATTTACCATTCTATTCAAGCAAGCTAGCTAATCTTTTGTAGACTTTCAAAGTCAACTTGCTAATCCTAATTCATTCGCATTGTGCAATTAACATAAAGTAATCATTCAAATCACCATGATCATGTAAATACCTAACAACTACACTTAATCAAGCAAAATTACAGACTAAATTAATAGGTCAAAATTCATCCTTTTAACAAAGTCAAACATGTGTGAATTAGCATGGGAAAGTGGTAGTAGTATGTAATTTCTAAGCATTCAACCAAGAAAAGTAGTAATTCCTAGTTACTAACTTAGCAAATTTCATAAAATAGGATATTCAAAGTTTAAAGTAGGTTTCTCATGATCATACCTTTAGTGTAGTGCGTAAAACTTCAAAACAAATGTACAACCGAGAATAATATGCAACGAGGAATTCAAAAGGACACAAAATTGAGTTTGATGGAGATTTAATGGTGGTTCATGATGGTGTGGGTTTAGTGTGGAGGGGTGGAGGTGTGGCCGGCCATGGGGATCAAAGGGGAGGAAGAAAGTGTTTTTGTTTTTGAATTATGGGAGTGCATGGAAGTCTTAATGGTCCCCTAGGAATATATGTCCTAGTTCCAAGTACCATATTCCTTACATGGTCCCTAATGTACTTTTGAGCTAATAATCTAAGTTAACGTCTAATCTCTTGTTAATAATGATTACGAATCCTAAGAGTATTTATTGTGACTTGTTACTTGTTAGTTTCTTGTCACATTATAAATAATTTAGGAAATGCGCACCTTTTTGCGGGACGATTATAATCAACCTAAAATATTGAACTTAAGTTATTTATTATTATATATATATATATATATTATTTTTTTTTAACAGAAACTTTCAAAAATAAGTTCGTTTAAATTTGTGAGCCTCGACCTTTTAAGAAAGAATTGTTTTATGATTCGTTCCGATCTCTCCGTAGGGAAATGGTCGAGATTTGTTCCCTTAGACGAATGTTTTAGGCACAAAGCATTTTGAAAGTTTCCAGATGACGTTATAAACTAAATAATGACTATTCTCTATGTCCCCTAGGGTTTCTCTTTCTTCATATCCTAAATTAACAAGATCACTAATTAACTTATTATATGCCTTTCTTATCTTCTTAGGGTTTGACAATCCGTCGCGAGGTCCTTGATCTTTGTAATTTAGATCGTGATTGAGTTTATCCATGGTTTCCAGGAATGCTTTATCTTCTTGCGAATCAGTTTCTCCGGTTGTAGAATTGACTATTCTTACGAATTTACTGATTAGGGCTTTTTGTGTGGAAGTGAAGGGGTATTTGGTGAAAGCGAAGATTTGAACAAGCTTAACACGAAGGTCTTTCCGTTTAGCGAAGAAAGCGGTGTCATGTATTTTGGTGGAATCAGGAAAAACGTCTCGCAATTTTGAGATCAAGTAAGAAGCGGGGACAATAAAGAATGGAATTTTACCAGGGATGACGATAGGAATCATCGGGTCCCATTCTACCCAGAACTCAAGTTCATTGATCATTACAGCAACATTATGATTGATTAATCTCATAGACATTGGATGGAAATCCATGTTGGCAAGTGATTCAAAAAGTAGATCCAAATCTGCTATAAACTTTAGTTCTTGGTCTATGAAATTGGTGGAAGTGCTTTCGCATTCATGATTTGACAGGCGAGATGAGAAATTGAGTTGTTCGTCAAGATTGGTAATCTTTTCCCGTTGGTCATATGAAAAAGGAAAGTCAGAGGAGTCTAATTTCCTAACGAATGCCCTATAAACATCTATTATGCGAGAAGGATTAAAGGATGCTCCGAGGTGGCGTTCTTCAGAACAAGGGTTTTCTGGCTCAACTGATGGAACTTTATCCACCACTCGATAGATGGTGTATTTGTGTTCATGTGAAAGGAATGGAAAGATACCGTCATTACGAGAATTTGACAGAGTGTTGCCATACACTGACGTTTCAGGAATGAGGGTGATTAAGTCACATAATTTCGGAGGTTTTTCTTCATAATCTTCTTCAGAAGGACTATCGAAGTGGATAGAATTTGGTATTTGAGGCGAATGCAAAGTTGGAAAGTGATCTTCTGGAGATGATGCCAGGTCAGGCAACTGATCCGTGTCATCAAAGTCCAGGCAATGTTTTGGAATAGAAAGTGAGGTCCTAAATTCTTCTAGGGTTTCAGAGGTTTCTTTAGCTTTAGAAGAAGAGGGTGAAAAGAAATCAGATCCTATTTCTCCTACTAAGTACTCAAAGAATTCCGTATCGTCCATTACCGTCAGTTCGTCTTTTGAAATGAGATAAGAAGTGGGTTTTTGAGTTGTCATTTTAAACTAAAACTATCCTAATTAACTAAACTAATACTAAATTAATAATTAATACTAAATTACTCAAATTAACTTCCGAAAGATACCTAGAAAGGTTTCGTTTGGAAGGATCTCCTAAATACTACTACTTAAGGTGGCTTTAAATTGTACTTTTGTGATTCCCCGGCAGTGGCGCCAAAAACTTGATGGCACCCGAAGCATCGATGTCGTTGATGGTAACTAATCGGGCACCAACAGGGGTTTAAAAATTTATATTTAGCGGGGCTTAAATTATATGTACTACCTACTCTGGTTAGTAAGCGGTAAGTATAACCTAAGATCGTTCTATGAATCCAAATGTGCGGGCAATTAAAGTTGGCACTTTCGGTAGGGAAGTATCTAGGATGGAACAAAGTAGGTAGGTTTGGGGGTTTTAAACTAAAGACAAGTAATTAAAATGCAGGAAATTAAAGTACAGGAAAGTAGATAAAGATAAAGATGTGATTGTTGAGATTTCGATAATTAGTGTTTCGGGATGATAGACTAAATAGGGACAAAACTTAATATAGTAAGTAAACTATTAGGTGTAAACTCTAGAACCCTACCAACTAAATTTCCCATTGGCATGTCACTAGGAACTAGGTTATTATGATTTTGATCGGAGCAATACGCCAACTTCCAAAACCTATCTGGTTGAGAGATAAGCAACCTATTTTGGTTTTATACCGAGGTGCATGAATCAGTGGCGTATCGTCTCACATGTCCGACCGTTCTTAACCCCTAAGATAGTATACTGTTCTATTAGCATGCAGATTAATAACTTTGTATGTTTAGACCGCCGATTTTATAAGACCTAGAGGTTTAAATATCCTAAGTCACTTGGACTTTCACTTTCATTCCTAAGTCTTATTTATACATTCCTGGATTATTCGCAGTTTGTTAAAAACGTATTTCATATGCAGACCATGCCTTTTAGTAATTAGACCGTGTACTTTACATTGTAATTCCACGGCTTCTTACATCCAACATGCGGTCAAGAGTAATTGACAGTGAAAGTGACACTCTAAACTAATTAAAAGTAAAGTAGTGCCGAAATGTAAACCTAATATATACAACGAGTGGTTTCACTGTGTCTTACTTATTGCATGTCATAGGCACAGATAACTACTTACCATAATTAAGGTTGATCAGGTCCTAATTACTAGGTTGTAGTCACATGGATAACCAGAAAGGGTACTCCATAGATTAAACTTAAGTTCATAAGGTCTCAATAGTACATGGGTTATTAATTCCTATTTTGCCTGAACGTATTTTACGAACATTAGTTTGTAGTGCATTAACTTTCGAAGGATACACCAGTTAGTTGTGAAGTTGTATTATCCTTTTGGAATTCCAAATTTTAAACCAGAGCTGATTCCAGTGATATGACTACCTTCGGTTGTTTATGACTTCCATACATTTGTACTTTGCTCAAAAGCATTTCCAGTACAATATCGAATAAACAGTCGAATAGGGGCCATCATATCACTTTACGATCGTCGTGTACTAATTATGTAATGTCATCCCTACTTATAATTATCTACATCATCAACAATCACAATAATAAACTACTCGCAATTCATGGCAACAAATATATCACATACCAAGCAATAACACATATTTAAAATATGGAATATAACAGGTATGATAAAGGTTTAAATATCACCCGTAAATAAATGCGCAACAGCGTATTATTATGATTGACAACTCGTTTACACGTACAAAGATGAATCTTCAAACCTCCTAACGTTCGTTCTAGCATCTTGATAACTGTGTAAAAGTAGTATTTTTATATAGTAATTTGTCCCAAATCCTATGTGTTTTTATTGAAAATTATTTAGTTTAGATATTAATTTCGTTCATATTGGTAATTAACAGTGGAGATGAAGGATCTGAGGAAAAGAGACGGAAAACAGTCAATAATCGAGTTAAATGATACATTATTTGAGAATAAAGTGAAGTCGGATGATTAAAAGAAGAAAAAGGCAAAAATCGACTGAAAATTCAATCCATACGCCGTATGGATGTCCATACGCCGTATGGATTGAGGCGGAGGAAGTCCAGGTCACGCGGACTTGGGCTGGGCTTGTTTTCCATCCATACGCCCTATGGATGTCCATAGGCTTCTCAACCACATTTTTTTATTGGTTTTTATTACGATCATGTGTCGTTTTGTTCAATGTGTCCTAAAAGTCATTATTGTCGCTCTTTAACTGTCTTCAAACATTGTCGCTTTTGGACGAGTATCGCCTTCAACCTGCAAGTAGTGTAGCTTTTTACGCTGAAAACCCAGAATTTCCAAAAATTTAAATTCACCATTGAATCAATGAGCTTCACGTTTTTTCATCTCAAAATCAACAACAGAAACAATGTTTGGCCTTAATTTAACCCCAATTGCAAAATTTGATGTCCAAATCAGTCCAAACAGCATTCAGTTCATTCGTACTTTAATTTCGACATCACTTTCACTCGATTTCCGATTCAAACACCTCTAATCTTGAGATATAGCTCTGATACAACTTGATAGTCCCGTTGCGATTGATCTTTAGGTTCGAATCAACACAATGCATGTGGAATCGGTATAATGTGTTTAAAATGTGAATGTAATCGAAAACGAGAGTGAGTAAATAAAAGATATGAACATTTGTTGATTTGTCAATAAAGTATACAATATCATCTTAACAACACTCTCTCTCAATCTCAAGATCTCACTCTAAAATCATACTTGAAAAGCTTTAACCACACTAATGACTTTATCAAAATTTATATACTCATACAAATGAGACACTATAAAAGAGACACTAGTAAAAGAGACACTAGCAGTGTCTCTTTTGTACTATAGGTGGCAGTACTAGTGTCGCTAGTCTAATAACTATCAAGCAAAGTTTTCTATACAAGCCCTTGTCACACAAGTATGTATCAATAGTTGGGAATGCAGACGAGTACAACGTGACTTATAGGCTAACCCGTGGCTGGAGTCGATTTTATACCAAATTGGATTAGAAAAGAGGACACCATTTACGTTTGAACTTATCCAAAATGTTAGTAGACCCTGTTGGTACATCTAAATGTGTCTGTCAGTTGGTCTCAGTCTGTATTAATGTCGATATTGTAATTATGTATTAAACAGTTTTTAGATTTCGGTTAACTACAATTTTGTGGTCTTGCGACACAAGCATTGTGTCGCAGTGTCTTTACATGCGACACAAGAATTGTGTCGCAGAGTCACTGTATGCGACACAAACATTGTGTCGCAGAAGCATTCTATGTGACACAAGGCTTGTGTCGCAGAATGTCTGGATCAGACTACATATAGTGCTCATCAGCCTGTATTTTAAAGTAGAGACTACACACACATAACACTACTGTTCAGAAAGAAAAACTTCTTTGTAGTGTTATTTTGCTCTTTGTGTGCTTTGTCAAAGTGTATGTATTGTTACTAGTTGATATTATATATACATACATCTTTGTGTTGTGGTCATTTACTTGCTTGAATCTTGCATATCTTGTTGTGTTTAATTTCCGCATTTACATACAAGCAAACTACTCGATTTGGTCCGAATATACGGAACCTACAATTGGTATCAGAGCCACATACTCTTGAGTTGTGGTTTCGAGTTAGTTTATGCAAGATTTTAGTGTAACTAGTCATTTTTTTTATTTTTGTGTTCTTGGTGTTCTTGGTCAAAAAGGCTCCCATTTTGCATAGTTTGGTTATTAATCTTCAAAGTTTTGTGTTAGTCAAACTTTGAATTTTAGTTAGTCAAAAGTTAGTCTTTGTTTCCTTAAAATATTGGGGTTTTGTGACTGATTAGGGGGTGATAGGAAATAGGGTTTATTAGTTTATAATTTGTGTTGAAAGTTGAAATTTTTGTGGGCTCTAGGCTGTCTGCACGCGTGATTTTGCGACACAAGTACTGTGTCGTATCCACTGTTCATATGACACAACCATACGACATTAACTTGTCTGCGACATATAGTGTGACATAACTTGCGACATAAGCTTACGACATAATCTCTTTTGACCTTAACTGGTCTGCGACACAAGTTGCGACATAACCTACGACATTACGGTTGTGTCGCATTTTTGTCTTCTGTCGGATTAAGTTCTGCGACACAACGTCTGTGTCGTATTGATCTTCTGCGACACAACCATTGTGTCGCATTTTTCCTGACTTAGACAAAAATTCAGCTTGTTTGTTGGATACCTACTAACTTTTCTTGCAGATTTTCAACATGTCTCTTCAAAGTGTTGATGCAGTTCTACAACATAATGCTACAATCGATCGTGCAAATAAACCTCCTTATTTTGCACCAGGGATGGAATATCGAGCTTGGAAACAACGTTTTATATCTTTTGTTTTATTCACTGATCCTGTCATGGAATTGGCTCTTCTTGAAAGATATGTTGCACCTGTTGCTCTTGGAGAACACATGGGCGTTCCTCCACCCAAACCCATTCGTTCATACACTCCCGAAGAACGAAAAGCATGGGAAATTGAACGCAAGACTCATTCTGCTATTACTATGTCACTCCCAACTGACGTTCTGGATATGTTTCCACAAACAATCGCTTATGATCTTTGGATTGCAATTGAGAAGAGATTTAGTGGCAATTCAGAGTTCATCGAGAGCAAACTGGAATTAGTCAAAACTCAGTTTGATTATTTCTATATCCAGAAGAATGAGACTGTCAGAGACATGCTTTGCAGATTTACACGTACTGTAAATGAACTGCAAGCTGGAGGATATAATCTAAAAAATTCTGAGCTTAACAAAAAGGCTTTAGCTGCTCTTCCTCCAAGTTGGGAAACGCGAGTTCTGCTGTTGGAAAATGATCCTAAGACAATGCAATTGTCTTTGGATGATCTTGTTGGAAAGCTTGAAGCTGGTGCTTTGGATATTCAAAAGAAGGAAACAAGATCCACTGCTCGTACATCAGAATCAAGTAATAGTGGAATCGCTTTCATCTCATCTGAGGCTAATTCTCAGAGATCTTCTTCTTACAGTAATCCTGCTGTAGGAACATTTTCAGCCCTCCCAATTTATACTGCTTCTTCAAGTAAACCTTGTTCATCATCGTCTGTTCCTTCTTCAGCTACCACAGATGAGCATGCTGCAATGTTCACTGCTTTTCTGTCATCTTATGAAGACTTTCTCTCTAAGAGAGTCAGTACCTTAGAACTGACTGATGAAGATTTCAATCAGGTTGATCCAGATGAGTTAGAAAGAATAGACATTAGATGGAATATGGCTATGCTCACTCGCAGAGCCAAGAACTATCTAAGAAGAACTGGAAAGAGATCTCTTGAAGATGCTGCTGACCGAACACCAATGGGATTCGACAAAAGCAAAATCAAATGCTATAAGTGTCAGAATCTTGGACACTTTGCCCGAGAATGTGAGAAAGGTCGATAGCCTGCCACTGGTTTCACAAAGCCATCTGTTACTCCAAAACAGATTGAGAATACTACTGCTAAGGCTGCATTATTGATTGAAGATGGTGATGCTTATGATTTCTCTGCACATGAAGCTCAAGAGCAATGCTTCATGGCCATCAACAATGAGGTACAATTTGCATCATTTTCTTGTGATTCTTGTATTAGTTTAACTGGTAAAGTAAATGGGCTTATGGAACATAATAACAACTTGAAGTTTGATATCTTGAACTTGATGGAGGCAAACAAAGTTTTGAAAAATAATGAGAAACATTTTGAAAGTAACATTAATCAATTTATAGAAGATAAAAAGGAGCTAAAAGCTCTAATTTTCAGTAATCAAGATGAAATTGACAGTTACTTAAAGATGATTGCTCATTTAAAAGGGGAATTGGCTGCCTCCCAAGCCGAAGTTGTTGATTACAAACGAAAACTCAAGAATATCAACACTTCATCCATGGTCTTTACTGAGATTCTGCAGACGGGTAGGTCTAATGCTAAAGATAAGTCCGGTTTGGGTTATCATAATCAACCGCCTCCGTCTTTAGATGTAAATTTGTGTAGACCGTCTAAGGATGAAATTAAAGATTTTGCGCCTACTACTTTAGTAGATACAAAGCCTGTTGAACTGGCAGTTAATGAACTTGTTATTAAGCAAGTAGAGATGCCTGTAGTTGAATCTGTTAGTTTACCTGTTGTTAAGCTGCCTGAATTTTATCAAGCTAACATAGAGGTCAGACATGATAGAAAGAAAACTAAGATAATCAAGGCTAAACCAGTGAAGCCTTTTGAACCTGTTAAGTTTGCACCCTCAGGAACTGTCAAGTTTACCCCCTTTGGTAGTTTTCAGCCTGCTCCTTTACAAACTATTGAAGAAGAGGTTGAGATTGAGGATATTCCTTGTAAGTGTGTGTCTCAATGTGAAAAGAAAAATATTAAGCCCGAACATCACATTATTATTTCTGAGTTAACTGATGAAACTTTTCAAAGAAATGCTAAGACTCAGGCTAAACTTAAAGGAAAAGGTTTAAAGAATACTAATGACAAATCAATCGAGAATTCTGTTAAATCTTCTGTTTCACATTCTGAGACATCCACTTCCACATGCTCACATAAGTTGTCTATTTCACCTCAATTTCTAGGCTGTAACGACCGAACCTTTAAGGAAAGACGATCATGTTTCTACTGCAAGAAACAAGGTCACCTGATTAATCAATGCCCATTGCTTTTAAGAAAGAAGTTTGCAAAAGGTGTTCCCAAAATTTCTATTTACAGAAATTCAACTGTTAAATCACTTTCAAAGAAGGGTTCACTTGCTCAAACTTCTATCCCGAAAGTTAATGCTGCTAGGCCCAGTAAACCACTGGTTAAACAGCCTAACATTGTTAACAAGCAACCCAATACTGTTCCTGTGAAAGTTTGGAGACCTAAAGAGTCATCAAATGTCTCATCATCAAGTAATACTGCATCAGAAAATACATCGGATCTCTTGAAAAACAAAGTTTTAGCTGATGTAGTTATTATTGATGAGGTTTCTGGAGTACCCAAGTCTCTAAAGGCCTGGGTCTCCATTTCTACCTAACCTTTTCCCTATGTTGTGCTGTAGCAGTCAGGACATGTACAAAGAAGCAAATGGTACGTGGATAGTGGCTGCTCACGGCACATGACTGGTGACATGTCTCTTCTGTCAAATGTTAAACCATATCGCGGAGGACATGTTGCTTTTGCGGGAGATACAAGTGGTAACATAACTGGTCAGGGTACTCTTTCTAACGGGCAAGTGACTTTTGATAAAGTGAATTACGTCGAGGAACTGCAACACAATTTGATCAGTGTTTCTCAAGTCTGCGACAAGAAGTTCACTACCGCATTTACAGATGTTGAATGCTTAATTTTGAAGCCGGGATTTGTCATTCCCGAGGAATGGGTGTTGCTGAGAGCACCCCGTGTACGCAACTCGTACATTTTGGATATGCAAACTGTGGTTACCAAGGAGCATACTTGTTTGCTATCAAAAGCATCTTCTAAAGATTCACTGCTTTGGCACAGACGAATGGGACATATTCATTTTCGCAGAATGAATTATCTTATTAATAATGATCTTGTGTTAGGTGTGCCTAAAAGGTCATTTGTAATAGATGATGAATGCGTTTCCTGTCTCAAAGGGAAACAACACAAGAAGTTCCATAAGTCTAAGCTGGTGAACTCCATTGAAACTCCTTTGGAGTTGCTTCACATGGACTTGTTCGGTCCTATGAATAAGAAAAGTATTGGAGGAAAATCATACTGTCTGGTGGTTACTGATGATTACTCAAGGTTTTCCTGGGTATATTTCTTGGCGGGAAAGGATGAAATGCCTGATACTTTAACCTACTTGTTCGACAGACTGGAAAATCTGTGTAATGAAAATTAAGAAACTTCGCAGCGATAATGGAACAGAATTCAAGAACAGAACCTTGGAAATGTATTGTCTTCGAAAGGGAATCTTTCATCAGTTTAGTGCTGCTCGTACTCCTCAGCAAAATGGAGTAGCCGAACGAAAGAATAGGACAATCATTGAGACAGCAAGAACCATGTTGTCTGACGCGCATCTGCCTACTACGTTTTGGGCAGAAGCTGTTAACACTGCTTGCTATGTGTTAAATCGGGTCTCCATGGTTAAAAAGCGAAACAAAACATGTTATGAATTGCTGAATAATCGCAAACCAAACTTGAAGTTTCTTGAGCCTTTCGGGTGTCCTTGCACCATCTTAATTACCAAGGACTCTGTAGGCAAATTTGATGAAAAGGCGGTCGATGGTCTATTTTTGGGATACTCTGTGAACTCGCCAAATAAAAGAGTTTTCAACAAGTCTACTGGGAGAATAGAAGAACACTTTGAAGAAAGGTTTATGAAATATACTGATTCTCCAAAAGGTAAGGGTCCGGAATCCTTGTTTGAGTATGATAAGTTGGTGGACTCATTTAATCTTCCAAAATTTAGTGAAGAAGATCAGGTGGTGTCCTTACTTCATGGCTTGGATCTTTCTTCCGACGACCTAGTTCCCAAGCCTAGAGTGATACCACCTGAGAATATTGTCAATGACGATATTCCCTTCGATGTCGACCAAGAGGCTTCTGAATCTAATCCTCAAACGGAAACTGATATTGTCTTACCGATTGACGATGAGAATGTTGCCACTGATAGCTCAGTTGCAATTGAAAATTCTGAAGATATTCCTTCGAATTTGGATCAGATCATTGTGCCTGATCAGATCCCTCAGCTTAGAATTCATTCTTCTCACCCCACTGAAAATATCATCGGTGAGATTAAACAGGGAGTTGTAACCAGGAGGCAACTTGCTGCTAATGAAGTCCGTGAAGAATCTTCATCTGCCTCTTTTGCCTTTGTTGAAGAAAATATGGAAGAATGCTTCCTATCTCAGCATGAACCAAAGAAGATAACCGAAGCTTTGAAAGATCCATACTGGGTTGAGGCTATGCAGGAAGAATTGAATCAATTCAAAAAGCTTGATGTCTGGAGTTTAGTTCCTTTACCCAAAGATGTCGATCCAATTGGAACTCGCTGGGTATATCGTGTGAAAAAGGATGACAGAGGCGTAGTTATTCGGAATAAGGCACGGTTGGTGGTTCAAGGTTTTACTCAGATCGAGGGTTTGGACTATGACGATGTGTTTGCTCCAGTTGCAAGATTGGAATCCATTCACATCTTTCTGGCTTACGCGACATTTAAAGGTTTTCGGGTTTATCAACTCGATGTCAAGAGCGCATTTCTGTATGGAGAGGTTCTGAAGGATGTGTATGTCATGCAACCTCCTGGTTTTGAAGATCCAAATCATCCTGATTATGTTTGCAAGTTAGGCAAAGCTTTATATGGTCTTCATCAAGCTCCTAGAGCTTGGTACGCGAGGTTGGCAAATCATCTAACGAAAAATGGCTTTTCACGAGGCCAAATTGATAGCACTCTCTTCATAAAAAGGGCTGGAAAGGATTTGTTACTGGTACAGGTTTACGTGGATGACATCATTTTTGGTTCAACAAATGATTCTTTGTGCATAGATTTCGAGAAGATCATGAAGTCCGAGTTTGAAATGAGTGCCATGGGAGAACTTAAATTCTTTCTCGGTGTACAGGTTGAGCAGTCTGATAAAGGTCTCTACATTCATCAGTCCAAATATGTCAATGACATGTTGACTCGGTATGAGCTCCATGACTGTAAACCATATGGTACTCCTATCGAAACAGATCACAAACTCGGGCCAGCTGAACACGAAGAAGACTGCAAGGAGCGAGATTATCGTTCTATGATAGGATCACTGATGTATCTTACTGCATCCAGACCAGACATTGTGTTTGCTGTGTCTATCTGTTCCAGATATCAAGCAAAGCCCAAGGTTTCTCACATGAGGGCCATGAAGCGAATTTTTGGTTAACTCAAGTATAGACCATCACTTGGTCTATGGTACTCAAATGAGAAAAACTTCGCTCTCACTGCCTTTTCTGATTCTGATTATGGTGGCTGCAATTCGGATAAGAAGTCAACTACAGGAGGGTGCCAATATCTCGGTTCTCGATTGGTGTCTCCGCAGTGTAAAAAGCAAACCACAGTCTCCACCTCAACAGCGGAAGCTGAATACATTGCTGCTGCAAGCTGTTGTTCCCAGATTCTGTGGATTCAACATCAATTGCGTGATTATGGGTTACTTCTTACCTTGACTCCTATTCGTATTGATAATACTGCTGCTATATCTATTATTCGCAATCCCGTTCAACACTCTAAGACCAAACATATAGAGATTAGGTTTCACTTCATACGAGATTGCTATGAGAAACACTTAATTGACCTCATTCATGTAGACACCCTTAAGCAAAAGTCCGACTTATTCACGAAAGCATTTTCGCGTGCTCGTTTTGATGAATTAGTAGCAATGATAGGGATGATTTCCCTTGATATCAAGAAATGATTTGTGACTTGATTTTTGAACATTTTATTTGCTTTCCTCCATAAAAAGAAAAAAAAAAAAAAAAAAATCGCAACTGCCACTCTTTATACTTTTTAGTATATAAGAAATGCAATGATTGCTACATCTTTAAAATGGACGTTGAAGTTGTGTCTGTAAACAACTTGGGATATGATAGTACATCGGGTAACATGCACAAAATGGAATATTAAGCTTTATTTTTTATGTGTCAGTAGGTTTATCTGACATATTTAGAACCGCTTTTGTAAAAATTATCTTCATCATATGATGTATTGGTAGGCATGATACACACCGGTCTATAGGTTATTAAGAAGTAACTTAAATACATGTTTATGATCTTGTGGTGAACACTTGATGATATACGTCTTTATGTCTTAATTCCTTAGCACAGCTTGACATATTTCCATCTCTGGAATGTTTTATGTGAAATCATTTGGGAGTTTATGCTGATTGTTTCCCTTGTAGTACGTAAGTACTAAACTGGATTCCGTTGGTATATACTTTGGTTTAAGCAAATCCAAGTCAAAGCATTTAGAAATCTTAAAGATGCTGAATAAGGTCGCCGTTTGGGAAACTCCAAGTTCGGTTTGACCGCGTTCATTTTTGCTTAAACTTAACATCAAGAATACACTAAACAAGGTCGCCGTTTGGGAAACTCCAAGTTCGGCTTGACTGCGATTGGTCTTGATAAACCTGAATCATGCTTTGTTACTTTGTTGTACTCTGGTAAAGACCTGTTAACATTGCATCGATTCTTAAAAATGATCGTCATCTAGTCCTTCTAATTATGGAAACTATGCTCAATGTCTGGGTTACAGGAATATATCTATAGTGGGAACCACAGTGAAATATTCACACTAACAATAATAGGTTAGCCCACAGATACGGATGTAACATGCTTAGGTGGACAAACAATATCAATAATCATCTTGATATAATTTTTCCAAAAGATGTTTTAAATATGCCACGTAAACTTAAAGTGGACTAATATACTGATGATCGAAATAACTCTTTCTATTCCTAATAATTGCATGTTAATTTGATATGATCCCTAACCAGAATATCTCAACTACATCACCAAAAAGATTTTATAGTTATTACGCTTTTAGTTGACCTTGTGTCTTTATTCTTTTTTTATTTTTTATTTTTAGTTTTATCTTTTTAATATTGTTTAGATTGTATTTTTCTCTTTTATTTTAATTTTTATTTAAGTCACAAATCATCTTCATTCTAAAATCAAAATCAAAAATCGAATTCTAAATCAAATTTTATGTCGTTAAAATCTGCTTTGTTTTCTGTGCGACACAAACATTGTGTCGTATTCCATTTATACGACACAAGAATTGTGTCGTACATTGTGTCGTATCCCTTCTATACGACACAACAGTTGTGTCGTATATTATGTCGTATGCATGTCGGGGTTAACTATTCACAACATGCGACATAATCATTTACGTTTCCAAAACTTTTCACGACACAAACAATACGACACAAAGGCGATTTTGCGACACAATCGATTTTCGTTCGGATTCGTTTTTTCGAGGAATTTTCACTGGGATTCATTGCTCGATTCGTGTTCCTCATCTCGTTGCGCATCTTTAGGTATGATTATCTCGTTTTTTCACCGTCTAGTTTGTCGTAGATTTGATCGTATCCGTTTGGTTTTTAGGGTTCGTGTTTAAAATCAAAATTAATTAGGGTTTAGGGGTTTCTAGGGTTAGATAGGTGTATATTGTTGCTCCCCTACTGTTTACGAACCCTAGGGTATGATTAGTTTTCGAAAACCCCAAATTTTTTTATTTTTATCAAAATCTAATCTGGGTTGGTTTGGTGTTCGTCAATGCGACATAACATGCGACACAGTCGTTGTGTCGCATAGATCAATAGTTTTATGTCGTACTGATCTCATCTGCTTATGTCGTATTTGTATATGACACAACATACGACACATTACTTGTGTCGCATCTCTCTATACGACACAACATACGACACAAGCTCTATGTCGCATCTGAGATTAATTTCTCAAATAATGCTAAATGCAAGGGAAACTCTGTCCGTGTGACACGTGTCATGCGACACAAGCCTTGTGTCGTAGTGCCTTTCTACGACACAATCCTTGTGTCGTAGTGCTCCTGTGCGACACAACTGTTGTGTCGCAGACTTTTTGTAAAAAAAAAAAAAAAAAAAAAAAAAAAACAAAACAAAACACGATTTATTTCTTTTGTTCTAACGCTAACGCATTTCGAGTTTTGTTGTATTTTTATTATTTCTTGTAGAAATGGCTGACCAGCAACCTGCTCAGGCTGTTCAACCCGCAGAGGTTGATGTCACCAAATATTTCTGGGAACCGCGACACAATATCGTGGCATTTATGAACACTACGGTTGAGACTTCACGACCGTATCGTCCGATGATAGCTTTTCTTCGCCGCTCCAGAATCCACAAAGCTATCACTGCTGACACTCGGATTTTGAGAAATCATATTACCGAGTTTTGGGACAATGCTGTCGTCAACAAAGACGAACCTGATACACGTCTTTTTTCTACTGTCTGTGGGCATCAGGTTATATTTTCTGAGCAACTTATTCGGGATTTCTTCGAGTTCGGGGACAACTCGGATATGGTTATTCAGTTTGCTGCTGCTGCTATTGCTCAAGGGATGCGATCGATTGGATATCAGGATATTCCAGTTGACCAGTACAATAAGACCTACATGAAAAAGGTCTGGCGGTATCTGGCTCACATTGTCATTGTTTGTTTATCCAGTCGCAGGGCAGGTCTGGAAGGGATGAGCTACTTGACTGCCTCTGCTATTCTCGCACTGATCTACAACAAACCCTATAACTTTTCGAGTTATATCTTCAGGGGTTTCGTCGACAATGCTTTGGATACCAAGGATAAATGGGCTGTGTATCCTCGGTTTACTCAATTGCTGCTAAATCACTTGCATCCTGATCTTCCAGTGATTACATCTTTTACCTTCAAGTAGACCCCGATGAACACCAGGATCTACACCACTTGTACCACTTTTGCCAGGCAGGGTCAGGCACCGGAAAGGGAGGTTGCCTTGTTCGGACATATTATGGACCCTGCATATGTTGGTCCTCCTGGTGAGCAGTTCAATGCTCCAGCTCCTCAGCTTCCAGTTCAACCTCCTCCGGTTCAGCCTCCTGTTCAATCACCTCCAATTCAACCACCACCGGTTCAGCAACCACCGGTTCAACCAGATCCTGTGGATCAGGAGTTTGTGGATCTCGATCGTGAAATTGATGCCTATCAGCCACCTTCTCCACCTCCTGAATCCTCCGGCCGAGGTAAAAGGCCTCGAGATTCTTCTGATACTGGTATTCTAGATTCTCTGGCCAGACGCTCTCGCACCTCTACATCTACATCTTCTGAGCTCCCCAGAACCGACACACCGATCACTCCTCATCCGGCTGTCATTCAAGAGCTCCTACAGCGACTTGATAAAATGCAGCATGATATGGAAGCTCAATCGACAGTGTTTGAAGCTCAGGATGCCAGAATCTCTCGCCTGGAGAAAGAGAACGAAGAGCTAAAGTCAAAGATTCTGCTACTGGAAACCCAAGCTATTGCTTCGGGGGAGACGAGCCAACCAACTTTAGAAACAACACCTAGGGTTTTCCGCCGAGGGCGAAGAAAATGTAAATCCTGATAATGTAACTGATTCCACGATTAATGAAACTCCTTTGGTTTTGGATTATATTCTTGAGCTACCAGGGCAACCGAAACCGTTAGCTGTAGATTACACTTATTGTAATTTGACATACTTTCAAGCTGCGGTTAATGAAGACTGTGTTGTGCCTGAAGAGCCTTTTGACTTCGAGGCTGCTACCAATGATGATGACATTGATGTTGAGCAAGAAGAGCTAGATCCAGATGAAGAATTTGTCGATCAGCCAGCTCATCCACAGGAAGGTATTGTTGTATCTGATTCTTCAGACGATGAGTCAGGGCCTGCGTTCAATTATGCACCAGGATCTTCTTCAGGATCCACTTCTCAGGCACCTCCTGCTCAAGAATCGTTTGAACCTGCTGGACCATCTCAAGATTTGCCTGTCCCTGTTTGTGAATCTACAAGGGTAAACTATAATGACATCTTCCCACAGGATACACCCGAGTACGTTCCTTCTGACAAAGAAATGTCCATCAGGGATAACTGGTTTCCCAAAGGAACAAATCCTGAACCTGTTCCTGTTACCTGCAAGAAATACAAGGTTGGCGGTGATTATACCGGTCTCATAAAAAGTTGGAAGGTGAGCAAAGGAAGATTCATGATCAAAAGACGTGATGGTATTCAGTACTTTCATCGATCGTTGAAGAAACTGAGCACGCTGCCTAAGCATGACATTGTTCGTCTTTCTCAACTTCAGTTGATCAATCCTCACAAAGATGGAATTGCAAATGCAATTCAAAAGATCATGCATGCAGAAATTTGATCGAAGAAATATCATTATGTCAAACCGGTACTGGGCACAAGGTTTACATTCAAGAAAAAGCTTGATCCAAAGACAAATCAGCCAATCGTCAGAAATCACTATCCTCCTGCTAATTGTCTTCATGAAATCTCGCTGGAATCTGTTCCCTTCAATCTTCTGAAACGTTTTCACTACTGGGAACTGGATGCTCACACCGGCGAAGCCGTTCTTGTCTATGTGCCGGATTCAGTGCCTCAAACTGGATCTACTTCATTATGAGGTTTACCGAAAGCAGAATTCAGAATATTTGACCCAATGAGCCTGATAAATTTGTCAAAGGATGATATGAAGAAGCTGTTCGATAGTCGCATTCGCTACAACCCTGACAACGAGTTCAACACGATTTTGGCGAAGCGATTTCAGAAAATTGTCGATATATGCTTCACTTTTGGTGTACACGCTGGAGGAAACTTTCCACCCGGATGGGTTTGAAGACTGAAGCAAATTGAAGAAATTTTTGAAGACCAAGCTGAAGACACGGGGGAGTTTGTTGGTACATCTAAATGTGTCTGTCAGTTGGTCTCAGTCTGTATTAATGTCGATATTGTAATTATGTATTAAACAGTTTTTAGATTTCGGTTAACTACAACTTTGTGGTCTTGCGACACAAGCATTGTGTCGCAGTGTCTTTACATGCGACACAAGAATTGTGTCGCAGAGTCACTGTATGCGACACAAACATTGTGTCGCAGAAGCATTCTATGCGACACAAGGCTTGTGTCGCAGAATGTCTGGATCAGACTATATATAGTGCTCATCAGCCTGTATTTTAAAGTAGAGACTACACACACATAACACTACTGTTCAGAAAGAAAAACTTCTTTGTAGTGTTATTTTGCTCTTTGTGTGCTTTGTCAAAGTGTATGTATTGTTACTAGTTGATATTATATATACATACATCTTTGTGTTGTGGTCATTTACTTGCTTGAATCTTGCATATCTTGTTGTGTTTAATTTCCGCATTTACATACAAGCAAACTACTCGATTTGGTCCGAATATACGGAACCTACAGACCCAAAGCAAAGTTTTATCATCTAAACATATCATCTTATATATCCCAAAAGACTTATTTTTTTGTATGATTTTTTGAAAATGGTATTTATTGATTTCAGGTTTATCAATGGCCCTTGTTATTTTATGTGCAATATCACAACAACTATGTTAAATAAATTTGCTTTAGTAATTCATTGAAACTATTTCATTTGATATAGTTGGCATAACTAAGTTATGAATAGTTGTAACACCTTTTGTTTAACTATTTTGCAGGTTATTTTATCTAAGTTTACTGGCCCTATAGGAATTATGATGAAATAATCACAATAGATGATTAAGAAAAATGTTGGAAAAAGAGAATCACGCACTCAATGTGGTTTGTCTGTATAGTCGGATTGTGTGATCTCATCAAACAAAACCGATTAAAGAAAGGAGATAGATTTTTTATTTGAGTTTCTTGAATTTGAGAATAGGACGCTTGTCATGAACTTTAGAAAGAAATTATTATCTCTAAATATTTTTAAATGATATGTGCTCTTAGCACTCGTTTTTTGCATAATGATAAGTTACCGTCAATTATTTCTACCCGTAGTTGGGTTTATTATTGTTTCAGAAGACTATAGCCAATATAGGCAAATGATTTAGACAGAATCACACCTACTGATTAAGCTGTGAATCAGCAGGGCGGTTCACAAGAAGCTAAGTCCAATATTGAGGTTTTTATATTGCATCGCTTTCTTTTGATCTGCCCGTAAAATATGCAGCCTTTGTTTTCTTGTGTATGTTATTTATTTTGGGATAAACTAAAATGGAAAGGTAGACAGCTATTTTGGGATGAAGAGAGTAATTAGTTGCCAAAAGGCCCTAGTTGTTAGGCTTCTCAACCACATTTTTTTTTTGGTTTTTATTACGATCATGTGTCGTTTTGTTCAATGTGTCCTAAAAGTCATTATTGTCGCTCTTTAACTGTCTTCAAACATTGTCGCTTTTGGACGAGTATCACCTTCAACCTGCAAGTAGTGTCGCTTTTTACGCTGAAAACCCAGAATTTCCAAAAATTTAAATTCACCATTGAATCAATGAGCTTCACGTTTTTTCAACTCAAAATCAACAACATAAACAATGTTTGGCCTTAATTCAACCCCAATTGCAAAATTCGATGTCCAAATCAGTCCAAACAGCATTCAGTTCATTCGTACTTTAATTTCGACATCACTTTCACTCGATTTCCGATTCAAACACCTCTAATCTTGAGATATAGCTCTGATACAACTTGATAGTCCCGTTGCGATTGATCTTTAGGTTCGAATCAACACAATGCATGTGGAATCGGTATAATGTGTTTAAAATGTGAATGTAATCGAAAACGAGAGTGAGTAAATAAAAGATATGAACATTTGTTGATTTGTCAATAAAGTATACAATATCATCTTAACAACACTCTCTCTCAATCTCAAGATCTCACTCTAAACTCATACTTGAAAAGCTTTAACCACACTAATGACTTTATCAAAATTTATATACTCATACAAATGAGACACTATAAAAGAGACACTAGTAAAAGAGACACTAGCAGTGTCTCTTTTGTACTATAGGTGGCAGTACTAGTGTCGCTAGTCTAATAACTATCAAGCAAAGTTTTCTATACAAGCCCTTGTCACACAAGTATGTATCAATAGTTGGGAATGCAGACGAGTACAATGTGACTTATAGGCTAACCCGTGGCTAGAGTCAATTTTATACCAAATTGGTTTAGAAAAGAGGACACCATTTACGTTTGAACTTATCCAAAATGTTAGTAGACCCAAAGCAAAGTTTTATCGTCTAAACATATCATCTTATATATCCCAAAAGACTTATTTTTTTGTATGATTTTTTGAAAATGGTATTTATTGATTTCAGGTTTATCAATGGCTCCTTGTTATTTTATGTGCAATATCACAACAACTATGTTAAATAAATTTGCTTTAGTAATTCATTGAAACTATTTCATTTGATATAGTTGGCATAACTAAGTTATGAATAGTTGTAACACCTTTTGTTTAACTATTTTGCAGGTTATTTTATCTAAGTTTACTGGCCCTATAGGAATTATGATGAAATAATCACAATAGATGATTTAGAAAAATGTTGGAAAAAGAGAATCACGCACTCAATGTGGTTTGTCCGTATAGTCGGATTGTGTGATCTCATCAAACAAAACCGATTAAAGAAAGGAGATAGATTTTTTATTTGAGTTTCTTGAATTTGAGAATAGGACGCTTGTCATGAACTTTAGAAAGAAATTATTATCTCTAAATATTTTTAAATGATATGTGCTCCTAGCACTCGTTTTTTGCATAATGATAAGTTACCGTCAATTATTTCTACCCGTAGTTGTGTTTATTATTGTTTCAGAAGACTATAGCCAATATGGGCAAATGATTTAGACAGAATCACACCTACTGATTAAGCTGTGAATCAGCAGGGCGGTTCACAAGAAGCTAAGTCCAATATTGAGATTTTTATATTGCATCCCTTTCTTTTGATCTGCCCGTAAAATATGCAGCCTTTGTTTTCTCGTGTATGTTATTTATTTTGGGACAAACTAAAATGGAAAGGTAGACACCTATTTTGGGATGAAGAGAGTAATTAGTGGCCAAAAGGCCCTAGTTGTTAGGCTTCTCAACCACATTTTTTTTTGGTTTTTATTACGATCATGTGTCGTTTTGTTCAATGTGTCCTAAAAGTCATTATTGTCGCTCTTATACTGTTTTCAAACATTGTCGCTTTTGGACGAGTATCGCCTTCAACCTGCAAGTAGTGTCGCTTTTTACGCTGAAAACCCAGAATTTCCAAAAATTTAAATTCACCATTGAATCAATGAGCTTCACGTTTTTTCAACTCAAAATCAATAACAGAAACAATGTTTGGCCTTAATTCAACCCCAATTGCAAAATTCGATGTCCAAATCAGTCCATACAGCATTCAGTTCATTCGTACTTTAATTTCGACATCACTTTCACTCGATTTCCGATTCAAACACCTCTAATCTTGAGATATAGCCCTGATACAACTTGATAGTCCCGTTGCGATTGATCTTTAGGTTCGAATCAACACAATGCATGTGGAATCGGTATAATGTGTTTAAAATGTGAATGTAATCGAAAACGAGAGTGAGTAAATAAAAGATATGATCATTTGTTGATTTGTCAATAAAGTATACAATATCATCTTAACAACACTCTCTCTCAATCTCAAGATCTCACTCTAAAATCATACTTGAAAAGCTTTAACCACACTAATGACTTTATCAAAATTTATATACTCATACAAATGAGACACTATAAAAGAGACACTAGCAGTGTCTCTTTTGTACTATAGGTGGCAGTACTAGTGTCGCTAGTCTAATAACTATCAAGAAAATTTTTTATACAAGCCCTTGTCACACAAGTATGTATCAATAGTTGGGAATGCAGACGAGTACAACGTGACTTATAGGCTAACCCGTGGCTGGAGTCAATTTTATACCAAATTGGTTTAGAAAAGAGGACACCATTTACGTTTGAACTTATACAAAATGTTAGTAGACCCAAAGCAAAGTTTTATCGTCTAAACATATCATCTTATATATCCCAAAAGACTTATTTTTTTGTATGATTTTTTGAAAATGGTATTTATTGATTTCAGGTTTATCAATGGCTCCTTGTTATTTTATGTGCAATATCACAACAACTATGTTAAATAAATTTGCTTTAGTAATTCATTGAAACTATTTCATTTGATATAGTTGGCATAACTAAGTTACGAATAGTTGTAACACCTTTTGTTTAACTATTTTGCAGGTTATTTTATCTAAGTTTACTGGCCCTATAGGAATTATGATGAAATAATCACAATAGATGATTAAGAAAAATGTTGGAAAAAGGAATCACGCACTCAATGTGGTTTGTCCGTATAGTCGGATTGTGTGATCTCATCAAACAAAACCGATTAAAGAAAGGAGATAGATTTTTTATTTGAGTTTCTTGAATTTGACAATAGGACGCTTGTCATGAACTTTAGAAAGAAATTATTATCTCTAAATATTTTTAAATGATATGTGCTCCTAGCACTCGTTTTTTGCATAATGATAAGTTACCGTCAATTATTTCTACCCATAGTTGTGTTTATTATTGTTTCAGAAGACTATAGCCAATATGGGCAAATGATTTAGATAGAATCACACCTACTGATTAAGCTGTGAATCAGCAGGGCGGTTCACAAGAAGCTAAGTCTAATATTGAGGTTTTTATATTGCATCCCTTCTTTTGATCTGCCCGTAAAATATGCAGCCTTTGTTTTCTCGTGTATGTTATTTATTTTGGGACAAACTAAAATGGAAAGGTAGACACCTATTTTGGGATGAAGAGAGTAATTAGTTGCCAAAAGGCCCTAGTTGTTAGGCTTCTCAACCACATTTTTTTTTTGGTTTTTATTACGATCATGTGTCGTTTTGTTCAATGTGTCCTAAAAGTCATTATTGTCGCTCTTTAACTGTCTTCAAACATTGTCGCTTTTGGACGAGTATCGCCTTCAACCTGCAAGTAGTGTCGCTTTTTACGCTGAAAACCCAGAATTTCCAAAAATCTAAATTCACCATTGAATCAATGAGCTTCACGTTTTTTCAACTAAAAATCAACAACAGAAACAATGTTTGGCCTTAATTCAACCCCAATTGGCAAATTCGATGTCCAAATCAGTCCAAACAGCATTCAGTTCATTCGTACTTTAATTTCGACATCACTTTCACTCGATTTCCGATTCAAACACCTCTAATCTTGAGATATAGCTCTGATACAACTTGATAGTCCCGTTACGATTGATCTTTAGGTTCGAATCAACACAATGCATGTGGAATCGGTATAATGTGTTTAAAATGTGAATGTAATCGAAAACGAGAGTGAGTAAATAAAAGATATGATCATTTGTTGATTTGTCAATAAAGTATACAATATCATCTTAACAACACTCTCTCTCAATCTCAAGATCTCACTCTAAAATCATACTTGAAAAGCTTTAACCACACTAATGACTTTATCAAAATTTATATACTCATACAAATGAGACACTATAAAAGAGACACTAGCAGTGTCTCTTTTGTACTATAGGTGGCAGTACTAGTGTCGCTAGTCTAATAACTATCAAGAAATTTTTTTATACAAGCCCTTGTCACACAAGTATGTATCAATAGTTGGGAATGCAGACGAGTACAACGTGACTTATAGGCTAACCCGTGGCTGGAGTCAATTTTATACCAAATTGGTTTAGAAAAGAGGACACCATTTACGTTTGAACTTATACAAAATGTTAGTAGACCCAAAGCAAAGTTTTATCGTCTAAACATATCATCTTATATATCCCAAAAGACTTATTTTTTTGTATGATTTTTTGAAAATGGTATTTATTGATTTCAGGTTTATCAATGGCTCCTTGTTATTTTATGTGCAATATCACAACAACTATGTTAAATAAATTTGCTTTAGTAATTCATTGAAACTATTTCATTTGATATAGTTGGCATAACTAAGTTACGAATAGTTGTAACACCTTTTGTTTAACTATTTTGCAGGTTATTTTATCTAAGTTTACTGGCCCTATAGGAATTATGATGAAATAATCACAATAGATGATTAAGAAAAATGTTGGAAAAAGGAATCACGCACTCAATGTGGTTTGTCCGTATAGTCGGATTGTGTGATCTCATCAAACAAAACCGATTAAAGAAAGGAGATAGATTTTTTATTTGAGTTTCTTGAATTTGAGAATAGGAAGCTTGTCATGAACTTTAGAAAGAAATTATTATCTCTAAATATTTTTAAATGATATGTGCTCCTAGCACTCGTTTTTTGCATAATGATAAGTTACCGTCAATTATTTCTACCCGTAGTTGTGTTTATTATTGTTTCAGAAGACTATAGCCAATATGGGCAAATGATTTAGATAGAATCACACCTACTGATTAAGCTGTGAATCAGCAGGGCGGTTCACAAGAAGCTAAGTCCAATATTGAGATTTTTATATTGCATCCCTTCTTTTGATCTTCCCGTAAAATATGCAGCCTTTGTTTTCTCGTGTATGTTATTTATTTTGGGACAAACTAAAATGGAAAGGTAGACACCTATTTTGGGATGAAGAGAGTAATTAGTTGCCAAAAGGCCCTAGTTGTTAGGCTTCTCAACCACATTTTTTTTTGGTTTTTATTACGATCATGTGTCGTTTTGTTCAATGTGTCCTAAAAGTCATTATTGTCGCTCTTTAACTGTCTTCAAACATTGTCGCTTTTGGACGAGTATCGCCTTCAACCTGCAAGTAGTGTCGCTTTTTACGCTGAAAACCCAGAATTTCCAAAAATCTAAATTCACCATTGAATCAATGAGCTTCACGTTTTTTCAACTAAAAATCGACAACAGAAACAATGTTTGGCCTTAATTCAACCCCAATTGCAAAATTCGATGTCCAAATCAGTCCAAACAGCATTCAGTTCATTCGTACTTTAATTTCGACATCACTTTCACTCGATTTCCGATTCAAACACCTCTAATCTTGAGATATAGCTCTGATACAACTTGATAGTCCCGTTGCGATTGATCTTTAGGTTCGAATCAACACAATGCATGTGGAATCGGTATAATGTGTTTAAAATGTGAATGTAATCGAAAACGAGAGTGAGTAAATAAAAGATATGATCATTTGTTGATTTGTCAATAAAGTATACAATATCATCTTAACAACACTCTCTCTCAATCTCAAGATCTCACTCTAAAATCATACTTGAAAAGCTTTAACCACACTAATGACTTTATCAAAATTATATACTCATACAAATGAGACACTATAAAAGAGACACTAGTAAAAGAGACACTAGCAGTGTCTCTTTTGTACTATAGGTGGCAGTACTAGTGTCGCTAGTCTAATAACTATCAAGCAAAGTTTTCTAAACAAGCCCTTGTCACACAAGTATGTATCAATAGTTGGGAATGCAGACGAGTACAATGTGACTTATAGGCTAACCCGTGGCTGGAGTCAATTTTATACCAAATTGGTTTAGAAAAGAGGACACCATTTACGTTTGAACTTATCCAAAATGTTAGTAGACCCAAAGCAAAGTTTTATCGTCTAAACATATCATCTTATATATCCCAAAAGACTTATTTTTTGTATGATTTTTTGAAAATGGAATTTATTGATTTCAGGTTTATCAATGGCTCCTTGTTATTTTATGTGCAATATCACAACAACTATGTTAAATAAATTTGCTTTAGTAATTCATTGAAACTATTTCATTTGATATAGTTGGCATAAC
This sequence comes from Pseudognaphalium luteoalbum, assembly GCA_963422505.1. Classification (NCBI taxonomy): domain Eukaryota; kingdom Viridiplantae; phylum Streptophyta; class Magnoliopsida; order Asterales; family Asteraceae; genus Pseudognaphalium; species Pseudognaphalium luteoalbum. The sequence continues at coordinate 82,980,433 of OY730192.1, read as the reverse complement.
TAAGTTATGAATAGTTGTAACACCTTTTGTTTAACTATTTTGCAGGTTATTTTATCTAAGTTTACTGGCCCTATAGGAATTATGATGAAATAATCACAATAGATGATTAAGAAAAATGTTGGAAAAAGAGAATCACGCACTCAATGTGGTTTGTCCGTATAGGCGGATTGTGTGATCTCATCAAACAAAACCGATTAAAGAAAGGAGATAGATTTTTTATTTGAGTTTCTTGAATTTGAGAATAGGACGCTTGTCATGAACTTTAGAAAGAAATTATTATCTCTAAATATTTTTAAATGATATGTGCTCCTAGCATTCGTTTTTTGCATAATGATAAGTTACGGTCAATTATTTCTACCCGTAGTTGTGTTTGTTGAGTCATATTAGTGTGTCTGTCAGTTGGTCTTGAGTCTGTAATAGCTTAGATTAGAAAATAGATTATTTTCTGTTTTGGACGACACTTGTCTAATGTCACATTCAGGCGACACTTGGTAAGTGTCGCACTAGGGTTATGATCTGCGACACTTAGCAAGTATCGCAGGATCGATCTGTTTTTATATATAGAGTCATCACGGCTCATTGCAAAGGTTGGACAAAACCTATGCACAACTTGTCGACTAAAACATCTGTAAACAAGCTAGTATTCATTGGTAATTGAAATACAAAGCATTCTTATTCAATATCTCATTGTATTGATTTAGATTTCATGCTTGTTACTTCAATTGTGTGATTCCGCCACACAATTGATTCAAGTGATCTGTTCTAGATCCTAGGTTAAGGGACAACAAAGTGGTATCAGAGCCGTTGGGCTGTTTGTGACAGATTTGATCAAGTTTCGAGTTTGTTTCGGTTGAAATCGGGAAATTACTAGCTTATTTTTATTGATTAAAGAGTGTTTGGTCTTCAAATTCTTGTTATTAACGTGTTTTTGCAGGTCTTGTTCATCTGGGAAAGAGAATTTTCGTTAGGTTTATGAAAATTCGGTTTTTAGGGTTTTGGGTTTGTTGCTGCGCGTTTCTGCGACACTCGTTGCGACACTTCTAGCGACACTTTTCTCAGTGTCGCCTCTAGGGTTTTGCAACACTATCTTGCGACACTTCAAGCGACACTTACCTCAGTGTCGCCTTAAGAGTTTAGCGACACTTACTGCAACAGTAACTCCTGTTTAGCTAGCGACACTTGCTAGCGACACTTCTTTGTGACACTTACTTTTAGTGTCGCCTGTGGTTTAATTTTACACTCTCTGCGACACTTGTCTTAGTGTCGCTTGTTAGATTGCAACACTTCCTTAGTGTCGCTTAAACATTTTAAATCAGATTTTTTTTTTATAAAAAAAAGGGGTTAATTTACAATGTCGATGCAAGCTTTTGCTCAAATGCTTAAAACCAGTAATGAAGCTGGTAGTACAAATAAGGCTCCAATTTTTACAGCTAATACAAATTATGTTGAATGGAGACAAAAATTTAAAGCTTTTATTTCTTATAATGAACCAAATATGATGATTCCTTTGCTTGAAAGGTATGAACATCCGAGGCAAGAGGGGGTATTTGAGGGAATCGCACCTCCTAAGTCTATTCGTGTGTTGAATGCGGATGAAAAGAAATCTTGGGATATGGAAAGGAAAGTCCATTCAGCTCTTGTTATGAGCTTATCTTCTGATGTACTCAAAATGTTTAAACATCATGACATCGCATATGATATGTGGCAGGCCCTGGAAAGAAGATGCGGTGGTAGTGATAAATATAAGAAAAGTAGGCTGGAGTTGGTCAAACGACAATATGAGTTGTTTGATATGTTAGAAAATGAATCCTTAAATGGTTTGTTTATTCGTTATTCACATCTAGTGAGTGAGCTGTCTGACGGGGGAGTGAAAATGCGGTAGAGGATATTAACAAGAAATTGTTAAGTGCGTTACCAAAGAAATGGAATCATCGTGTGATGATGATGGAGGAAGACGAAGGCGTGATGTCTATGTCTCTAGATGATTTCATTGGACGATTGCAAGCATATGCACTAGATATGCAAAGGAAAGAAACAAAATCTAGTGCTCATATTCAAGATCCAAGCATTTATGGGAGTAAATCTTCATCTCCAGGGATTGCTCTTTTGTCTGGAGGAGGTTTGTCATCCGCCACTAAAACTTCAACTGCAAGTGGTGGTGCCTCCAGTGGATCATATATTTTTTCAGCTGGATCACTTTCATCATCTGGTGGATCCAAGGCTAATCAAGCTTCTCCAGCTACTGAGGAGAATGCTTCTGTATTTCAAGCATTTTTGAGTGCTTATGACTGTTTTCTATCCCAGAAAACTAGTTCCATTGATTTAACTGATGAGGATTTTGACCAAATAAAGCCTGATGATCTCGAGAGAATGGATATTAGATGGAACTTTGCTATGTTGACTAGGAGAACAAAGAGATATTTGCGAAAAACTGGAAAAAAGAACTTGGATGATGATAGTGATTCGGGTTTGGGCTTTGATAAGAGCAAGGTTAAATGCTACAAGTCTCACAATCTTGGACACTTTGCTAGAGAATGTGAGAAGTCTAAACAACCTGCTTCTGGTCTTTCAAAGCCATCTGCTTCAAAGAAGTCAACTGCTAAGGATGCTGATAAGCTTGAGGAATCTATCAATGAAGCTCTTCTCCTTACTAATGATGAATATCACAACTGGAGTGATACAGATGAGAACATTCATAACACAGCTCTTATGGCAGAAATTTCAAATGAGGTACCAATTGATGAACCTCTTTCTTGTGTTAATTGTATCAAATTAACTGGTAAAATTAACAGATACTCTGAGGATAATGCTCGCCTATATTCTGATTTATCGAGTAATTAATTTCTCTTTAAAAATGTACAATTAAATATTTTAGATAATTATTTAAAGTTTAAACGAACGAGAAAACGAACACCGCCCGAAACGCGAATGCACGGAGTTAAAAAGTGGAGACCCACACCCGGGTGGGCCCCCACCGAATCTGCCCAAAAAAGGGGGGGGGGAACCCCTCCCCACCCTCATTCTCATCCATCACTCTCTCTCTACTCCTTTTCTTCCTTTTTTTCTCTCCAACCAAACCACCACCACCACTTCATTAAAATCACCAAAAAGCACCATTAAACGTCCTCAAAATTCAAGGCTCATTTGAAGAAAAACGTTCACCTCATCACGATCTACAACGCTATCTTTTCGGAATCTTGATTCACCACTTTGTAAGTTTCCGACAAAATCTCGAAACCTTTCGATTTAAAGTTTTTTTAAGTTTTAGTTGTTTCTTTAAGCTTAGAATGTCCTTATAAGGGTTGGGTAAAAGAATCAGACCAAACGGAAACCCGAAAACTCGTTTTTGGCTCAAAAATTCGTTAACAGCCTTAAGTGTCGCAACGAAGGTGCAGTATAGCGTCACTTCATGCGTCACTTAAGTGACGCATTGAGTGTCGCTAAAAGCCCTAATCATGCGTCACTTGTAGAAGTGCCGCATAAAACCCCTTTTTCTCGACACTTACCTCCGTCACTTGTTTAGTGACGCCTAGAAGCCTTAACCGACACTCATACCCGACACTAATGGAGTAACGCCACCTTATGCGTCACTTACCTAAGTGACGCCCTAAACTCAGAATTTCCAATTTTATGCGACACTTCCTAAGTGTCGCCCAAGCTACCTTAGTGATGCCTCACTATGCGTCACTTCCCTTAGTGACGCCCTCACTCAGATTCTGCCATTTCATGCGTCACTTCCTAAGTGACGCCTAAGCCCCAAGTGACGCTATAAGTGACGCATAAAACAGAAGGTTTCAAACTAATTTTACACTAAGTATTGAGGCCCAAATTTGACGCCCCATTTCACCCAAATTCAAGTCCAGATGCATTTTTCACCAAAGCAATATAATAGAAATAAAAAATTTCCAAGCTCGACCCCAGCCAGGGGCTCTGCCCCTTGGACCCCGCCAGGGGCTGCCGCCCCTTGGACCCCGCTACCAGGGGCGCTGCCCCCGGACCCCCGTCATTAACGGGCTTCGCCCTTACCCTAGGTTCACAAGTAACGGTGTTACATCTAAACTTTCACACAAAGTGTTAAACTTGTATAACATCAAACACGAATGCGACACAACTTCTAAAACACATTGGAACTTACTTTTAGGTATAACACTTCAAAATCATCAAAATAATAATGTGGGATTATTATTACAAACAATCACCAACGGTGTAACACCCGCCAAATTAGGACTTTTGATTTGTGCCTAACTACTTGTACTTTCATGTATTTAGTTTTGTATTAATCTAAGTATATGAGGCTTTCGTGAAAATTACTTACACGCGTACGCGATTCGTCTAAATCATACACTGCCCAAATGGACGAGGTCCTATACAATTTAGATTGGACGTTGGTGACAAAAACTTTTAAATAATTTGGAATTAACCAAACAAACAATATTAGCTTTAATATATTGTGGGAAATATATTACACATATCTAGTATCGTTTAAAACACTCCGAACGCGACGAGAGCACCCGAAACGCGTCTAGCAACAAAAAATAATTCAAGATTATAATTTTATAACTCATCATTAAGAATTTGGATAAAAATACTTTGGCTAAAAATATTTCAGATACACTTTAACATATAACGCGAAAAAACGTTTAAACAACTACGGGATTCAACCGACAACGACTCGTGAGATAAAATTTGGTAACACAAACCCGCGAGCCGGAGACCCGAGTTGGGTCGGCTCAGACCCGCGAACCCAGCCTCCCCCCCCCCCCCCACCGACTCATGACCCATCACTTTAAACCCCATTCTTTCACCACTTCCACCTCATTTACACCAAAACACACACTTACACCTATTTTCTCTCATCTCTCTCCCTACTAAATCTCTATATCTCCCTTTAAAAACTGAGATAACAAGAACATCATCATCAAAATCGTCATCATCGTCAAGACACAAGCAAGGGGATCATCATCATTATCATCATCATCATCACCTCCTTTGATTTTCGATTTGTTGGTAAGAAGCTTTAAAAACTCTTTTAAATTACTTAGGAAGCTTTTATTTACATGATAGAACGTTTACTCAACAAAGATTTGCCCAAAAATCGACTTGAAAATGCATTCTCATAGATAAGTGTTCGAACAGCTCGTTCTGCGAACCGAGATCTGTTCGTCCTGCGAGGCGAACCCAACTGCGAACCGAAAACTGAACTCCCAAACCCAAACTGCGAACCGAACCCACCTGCGAGTTGACTTGCGAGTTGACTTGCGAGTCGACCTGCGAGTTAACCTGCGAGTTGACCTGCGAGTCGACCTGCGAGCCGAACCTTGAGTTGCGAACCGAATTCAGTTCGCAGCCTACCACTTGCGAACCCACTTTGTCTTGCGAACCCAACTCGGTTCGCAGCCTACTGCCTTGCGAGCCAAACTCGGCTCGCATCGCGAACTCAATTCGCACCGCTATTTCAGTCCATAACCCGACTTGACCAATTTTCTGAATTTAAATACCAGATACGATTTTAATAAAACGATGCACATAATAATAACACTCTCGGATTATTTTACAAACCGTCACTAACGGGCCATACTTGTTTTCAAAATACAAACGGTTTACTAAACAAACACTTGGGCACGTCCTAGTTGAGTGGACAACTAGCATGGGTGATCTTTTAAGACACCAACTCGTTTACTTATTACTTACAACCTTGTGCGTTTCGGACGCCAGAAGGTTGCAGGATTCTGAGAATCGATACACAGACTTACAACCGCTTTACCTGGTTGATTACACATACGTATTTACTGGACTCAGGTGAGTCTCATAGCCCCACTTTTACTGTTTTACTTACGGGGTGAGATACATTGCTTATTTTCTTGAACACAAGTACGAACTACTCATTTTACTGTACGGGATTGCATGAGTTAATTACTTTTACGGAAGTCTCTCCATCATATATCGTTAGTTATGTACTTAAGCGCGAACACTAGTTAATGGATCCATTAGGGAAATGACCCTCCCCGCCCGGGGTAGTAGCGCTACCACGAACCGTTCTGTATAAACGGGCGACTATCATTCGTTACTTATGATTGCTCAATTTCGAGCATGTCACGGGAGCAAATTATTATTTACGGGTTAAGCTTCGATTATGAGCCTCATGGCAACGGTATAACTTACTTACTTTACAATTGCGGGATTACAATACCTGATTTACGCCTGCGGGCTTTACTGATGAAATCTTGTGTTCAAATACTTACATTATTTACAAACCTGTGAGATTCACCAACATTCGTGTTGACCTTTTTAGCTTTGTATCTCAGGTACACAGACGGAGTAGGATTCCCTCAGGATACTAGCTAGAGTCGCATGATTTCTACCTTGCATTTAACGGAGATTCTTAGCATTATCTTTTGTATTTATTATGATTATGTAATAGAATCTCCCGCCTTATACGCGGACTCTAGGGAACTTCATTTTGTAACCAGAAATGATATGTTTCAAACATTTTATGTATGGAAATGTAACTATTTACAAACGTTGCATATAGATGTCGTTTGCTTATTTTTGTGCTGTGATATTTGATTAGTAGCACCCCAAAGCTTGCTTCCGCTAAATAGTGATTTTGGGGGTGTTACAGATTGGTATCAGAGACTAAGGTTATAGCAAACTAGGTTGCATTTAGTGGGCCTAGACTATGACCGTTAGGCAGTATTTCCTCATTAGGTATGACTGGTTCGGGAATCACATCATACGACGTTAATTTAACATAGCCTGATCAACTATGTACAATTAAGGAAAGATGATGTGAAGCCTGAAAGGAGTTATATTGAACAGGAATACACTAGTTAACTCTGACCACGAGAGAAATGGAACCGATACTTGTTTGTGCTAGACACACTAGGCTATATTATATGCTATATATATAAGTAGGCCTCATTCTTTCTAACACTTTGTCTCAGAATGGCAAACACACCACCAAGTTCGTCACGCTCTTATCCGCATGGAACACGAAACCCAAGGGTGGCTAGGAGGGACGCCCGTTCGCCTCGCACCAGCCCATATCCCATTCACCTCACTCTACCGGACTTAGCCGCTAGGGTGCACCATCACGACCAACGACTCCATGAAATGGATATCGAACTCCAAGAAACTCGCGAGAACTGGAGACTCACAGCAATGGAGCGAATCGAGCAAGTCTCCGAAGATCACAATCACACTGTTACCACCATGAACACTCTTCAGAATCAGGTGGAGACACAGTCGAAACCATGGAGATTGTCCACAACCAAGTGATTGGCAACCGAAACGAAATCTCTGTCCTACAATCAAGACTCCATCAGTGCGAGACACGTCTAAGGGAAACCGAGGATGCCCTCCGAACGGCCAATAGACTCGCATAATCTGTGGACCGCCTCAACGCACTGCTGCCACAACTCAATCTACGCCGGAATTAGCTTAGGCTGAATCTGTATTCTATTATGCTTTCGTAGGACCTATTTAATTCGACCGGATGAAACAATTCCCGGCATCTTTTGTACTCATTATATTATGTAACCCTCTAGAACTCATGCCTTGTATCTAATCTAACTATCTAATGAAATATGGTTATCACGTCAATCTGTTCTCGTATATTCGATAATATACCCATGAGATATATCATAAATTCGTACAAATCTATTATTTCCCTTTTTCTTGTTCTCCTTGTTCAGCATCATGCCTCCCCGACGCCAGGTCACCCTCAGCGAAACGGAAATAGCGGATCTAATTGCCCGCAGTGTGGCCCAAGCCTTGGCTACCCGGACACCTATTCCTAGTAGCGAAGATACAGCTACCAATGGGCCACAACCCAAACCCTGCTCTTACAAAGACTTTCAGAACTGCAAACCCTTGAGCTTTGCAGGTACCGAAGGAGCAATCGGTCTAGTACGCTGGATCGAGAAAATTGAATCTGTATTCCTTATTTGCAACTGCACAGAGGGAGACAAGGTCAAGTTCTCCGCCAGTACATTTTCTGACACCGCTCTCACCTGGTGGAACACCTATGCCCAGAATGTGGGTATTGCAAATGCTTACAAACTCTCATGGGATGAGTTAAAGCAAATGTTGAGGGGCGAGTATTGCCCCAGAGATGAATTGAAGCAGCTGGAGGTAGAGTTCTGGAACCACAAAATGCAGGGTGATGACATCACGGGTTACACCAACCGTTTTCACCAACTGGCACTTCTGTGCCCATCCATGGTCGATCCCGAGTATAAGAGGATCGAGAAATACATAGATGGGCTCCCCGACAAACTTCAAGACCTGGTGACTTCATACTATTCAGAGCGCCATTCGTATGGCTCACGAACTAACGGCCAACTCTGTCCGCCGTGGCACAACTTCAACCCCAACAACAAACAACAAGCGTAAGTGGGAAGGAAGTCCTAATTCCTCCAACCAAACCTTCAACAAAAAGCCTGAGTCTATTAAGGCTTATTCCTCGGGATCTACAGAGAGGAGAGGGTACATCGGGAACAAACCTTACTGTTCCAAATGCAACCACCATCATGACGGTTCCTGCCCTTGTACTAATTGCAAAAAGTTCGGGCACTTAGCCAAGGATTGCCGAGCCAACATCCCTACCCCCAACACTAACACGCCGAAGACTTGCTTTGGGTGCGGAAATCCAGGGCATTTCAAGAGCGACTGCCCCAAGCTGAAAAACAACAACAAGAACAACAACAACGCTCGAGGAAGAGCTTTTGTGCTGAAATCAGGGGAAGCCCGTCAAGACCCTAATGTGGTCACGGGTACGTTCCTTCTCAACAATTTAACTGCCACTGTCCTATTTGATACTGGTGCTGATAAGAGCTTTATGTCTGATAAGTTTTATCCACTACTTGACACTACACCTATAGCCTTAGATTCTAAGTACACAGTAGAATTGGCAAACGGAAAACTTATTGAGGCCAACAGTGTGATACCTAATTGCACTATAAATTTAGCTAATGAGCTCTTCTCCATTGATTTGATACCCATCGAGATCGGCAGCTTTGACATCATCATCGGTATGGATTGGTTATCCAAGCATCGAGCCGAAATAGTTTGTTTTGAGAAAATCGTCCGAATCCCTCTCGTCACCGGTGGAACTTTAGTCATACAAGGGGAGACCGGCGGGACGAGCCTAAACATCATTTCTTGCATGCAAACCCGAAAATACTTGAGAAAAGGGTACCAAACGATCCTCGCACATGTTATGGAGAAAAAGTCAGAGGAGAAGCGACTGGAGGATGTGCCTATTGTTCGGGATTTCCCAGAAGTCTTTCCTGAAGACTTGCCTGGCCTCCCACCACCGAGACAAGTCGAATTTTCTATTGATCTTGTGCCCGGTGCAACACCGGTGGCACGAGCACCTTACCGACTAGCCCCATCCGAGCTTCAGGAGTTGTCTACTCAGTTACAGGAACTCCTGGACAAGGGATTCATTCGACCAAGTTCCTCACCTTGGGGAGCTCCGGTCTTATTCGTGAAAAAGAAAGATGGTTCTTTCCGCATGTGCATCGACTATCGTGAACTTAACAAGTTAACTGTCAAAAACCGTTACCCACTTCCTCGCATTGATGACCTGTTTGACCAACTTCAGGGGTCGAGTTTTTATTCTAAGATCGACCTCCGATCGGGTTATCATCAACTTCGAGTTCGAGACTCCGACATCCCAAAAACAGCTTTCAGAACCCGCTATGGACATTACGAATTTCAAGTGATGCCTTTTGGCTTAACCAATGCACCGGCTGTATTCATGGACCTTATGAATCGGGTGTGCAAACCCTATCTAGATAAGTTTGTCATCGTGTTCATTGACGACATCTTGATCTACTCTCGCAACGAAACCGAACATGGCCAACACCTGAAAACCATCTTGGAATTACTCAGACACGAGGAGTTATACGCCAAGTTCTCCAAGTGTGAGTTCTGGATGCGAACAGTACAATTCCTAGGGCATGTCGTTGACAGTCAAGGGATACATGTTGATCCAGCCAAGATCGAGGCCATTAAGTGCTGGGAAGCACCAACCACACCAACCGAGGTACGACAATTCTTAGGTCTCGCCGGATACTATCGACGATTCATTGAGAATTTCTCCAAAATAGCCTTACCCTTAACCTCACTGACTCAGAAAGACAAGAAATTCGATTGGACCAACAAACTAGAGTCAGCCTTCCAATTACTGAAACACAAACTCAGCAGTGCGCCAATCTTGTCCCTACCCGAAGGCACCGATGACTTCGTGGTTTACTGCGACGCCTCACACCAAGGACTTGGTTGCGTGCTAATGCAACGGGAGAAAGTCATTGCCTATGCCTCACGACAACTGAAGATTCATGAGAAAAACTATATGACACACGACCTAGAATTAGGTGCCGTGGTATTCGCGCTAAAAATCTGGAGACATTACCTTTACGGTACGAAAAGTACCATCTTTACCGATCACAAAAGCCTCCAACACATATTCGATCAAAAGGATCTAAACATGAGGCAACGTCATTGGGTCGAGTTACTTAGTGACTACGACTGTGAAATCAAATACCATCCAGGCAAGGTGAACGTAGTTGCCGATGCCTTGAGCCGAAAAGAACGAGTGAAACCCCTTCGGGTCCGAGCCCTCAGTATTACCATCCGCAACGATCTCGTCACCCAGGTTCTTGCCGCTCAACTCGAAGCACTCAAACCTGAAAACGTCATCGATGAAGCCCTGCGAGGCATGGATAAACAATTTGAAATCAAACCTGATGGAACTCGGTACTTCTCTAGCCGGGTATGGATACCCAAATTCGGAAACTTACGAGATTTGGTGATGACTGAAGCTCACAAATCTCGATATCCTATACATCCTGGTTCTAAAAGGATGTATCACGACATCAAAGGATTGTATTGGTGGCCTAACATGAAAGCTGACATCGCCGTGTACGTCAGTAAATGCCTAACTTGTTCCAAGGTCAAGGCCGAACACCAAAGACCCTCAGGATTGCTCCAACAACCTGAAATCCCTCAAGGGAAATGGGAGCAACTTTCCATGGACTTTATTACCAAACTACCGAAAACTTCGAGCGGTTGCGATACCATTTGGGTGATTGTAGACCGTCTCACGAAATCTGCCAATTTCCTAGCCATCAAGGAAACTGATAAGATGAAGCGTTTGGCTCGCATCTACATCAAAGAAATTGTTTCACGACACAGTGTACCTATCTCGATCATCTCGGATAGGGACAGTCGTTTTACTTCTAACTTTTGGCAATCACTACAAAAATCTCTCGGTACTCGTTTGGATATGAGTACTGCATATCATCCGCAAACTAACGGCCAAAGCGAACGAACTATTCAAACACTGGAGGACATGCTACGCGCCTGCGTAGTTGACTTCGGTAAAAACTGGGAAGATCACTTGCCTTTATGCGAATTCTCTTACAACAACAGTTACCATACTAGCATCAAGGCCGCACCTTTTGAGGCACTCTACGGACGTAAGTGCCGATCACCTATCTGCTGGACTGAAGTGGGGGATACCCAACTCACTGGTCCAGAAATCATTCACGAAACCACCGAGAAAATCGTTAGTATCCAAAACCGGCTGAAGGCCCCACGTGATCGTCAGAAAAGTTACGCTGACGTGAGACGCAAACACCTTGAGTTCCAGGTTGGGGACAAGGTACTTCTTAAGGTAGCACCATGGAAAGGTGTTATTCGATTCGGAAAACGAGGAAAACTGAACCCTAGGTACATTGGACCATTTGAAATTCTCGAGAGGATTGGTCCAGTGGCGTATCGACTACAGCTACCTACCGAACTTAGTAGCGTGCATCCTACCTTTCACATTTCTAACTTGAAGAAATGTCTGTCTGATGAGACACTGATTGTGCCACTTGACGAAATACAAATCGATGATAAACTTCACTTTGTCGAGGAACCCGCGGAAATAATGGACCGTGAGGTCAAGCGTTTAAAACAGAGTCGTATTCCCATTGTCAAGGTCAGGTGGAATTCGAGGCACGGCCCTAAATTCACTTGGGAACGAGAAGACCAAATGCGACTGAAGTACCCACATTTGTTCACAAATCCGGCTCACACCACAACTTTGAGCTAATTTCGGGACGAAATTCTCTTAACAAGGGGAGAATGTAACACCCGCCAAATTAGCACTTTTGATTTATGCCTAACTACTTGTACTTTCATGTATTTAGTTTTATATTAATCTAAGTATATGAGGCTTTCGTGAAAATTACTTACACGCGTACGCGATTCGTCTAAATCATACACTGCCCAAATGGACGAGGTCCTATACAATTTAGATTGGACGTTGGTGACAAAAACTTTTAAATAATTTGGAATTAACCAAACAAACAATATTAGCTTTAATATATTGTGGGAAATATATTACACATATCTAGTATCGTTTAAAACACTCCGAACGCGACGAGAGCACCCGAAACGCGTCTAGCAACAAAAAATAATTCAAGATTATAATTTTATAACTCATCATTAAGAATTTGGATAAAAATACTTTGGCTAAAAATATTTCAGATACACTTTAACATATAACGCGAAAAAACGTTTAAACAACTACGGGATTCAACCGACAACGACTCGTGAGATAAAATTTGGTAACACAAACCCGCGAGCCGGAGACCCGAGTTGGGTCGGCTCAGACCCGCGAACCCAGCCTCCCCCCCCCCCCCCCACCGACTCATGACCCATCACTTTAAACCCCATTCTTTCACCACTTCCACCTCATTTACACCAAAACACACACTTACACCTATTTTCTCTCATCTCTCTCCCTACTAAATCTCTATATCTCCCTTTAAAAACTGAGATAACAAGAACATCATCATCAAAATCGTCATCATCGTCAAGACACAAGCAAGGGGATCATCATCATTATCATCATCATCATCACCTCCTTTGATTTTCGATTTGTTGGTAAGAAGCTTTAAAAACTCTTTTAAATTACTTAGGAAGCTTTTATTTACATGATAGAACGTTTACTCAACAAAGATTTGCCCAAAAATCGACTTGAAAATGCATTCTCATAGATAAGTGTTCGAACAGCTCGTTCTGCGAACCGAGATCTGTTCGTCCTACGAGGCGAACCCAACTGCGAACCGAAAACTGAACTCCCAAACCCAAACTGCGAACCGAACCCACCTGCGAGTTGACTTGCGAGTTGACTTGCGAGTCGACCTGCGAGTTAACCTGCGAGTTGACCTGCGAGTCGACCTGCGAGCCGAACCTTGAGTTGCGAACCGAATTCAGTTCGCAGCCTACCACTTGCGAACCCACTTTGTCTTGCGAACCCAACTCGGTTCGCAGCCTACTGCCTTGCGAGCCAAACTCGGCTCGCATCGCGAACTCAATTCGCACCGCTATTTCAGTCCATAACCCGACTTGACCAATTTTCCGAATTTAAATCCCAGATACGATTTTAATAAAACGATGCACATAATAATAACACTCTCGGATTATTTTACAAACCGTCACTAACGGGCCATACTTGTTTTCAAAATACAAACGGTTTACTAAACAAACACTTGGGCACGTCCTAGTTGAGTGGACAACTAGCATGGGTGATCTTTTAAGACACCAACTCGTTTATTTATTACTTACAACCTTGTGCGTTTCAGATGCCAGAAGGTTGCAGGATTCTGAGAATCGATACACAGACTTACAACCGCTTTACCTGGTTGATTACACATACGTATTTACTGGACTCAGGTGAGTCTCATAGCCCCACTTTTACTGTTTTACTTACGGGGTGAGATACATTGCTTATTTTCTTGAACACAAGTACGAACTACTCATTTTACTATACGGGATTGCATGAGTTAATTACTTTTACGGAAGTCTCTCCATCATATATCGTTAGTTATGTACTTAAGCACGAACACTAGTTAATGGATCCATTAGGGAAATGACCCTCCCCGCCCGGGGTAGTAGCGGTACCACGAACCGTTCTGTAGAAACGGGCGACTATCATTTGTTACTTATGCTTGCTCAATTTCGAGCATGTCACGGGAGCAAATTATTATTTACGGGTTAAGAATCGATTATGAGCCTCATGGAAACGGTATAACTTACTTACTTTACAATTGCGGGATTACAATACCTGATTTACGCATGCGGGCTTTACTGATGAAATCTTGTGTTCACATACTTACATTATTTACAAACCTGTGAGATTCACCAACATTCGTGTTGACCTTTTTAGCTTTGTATCTCAGGTACACAGACGGAGTAGGATTCCCTCAAGATACTAGCTAGAGTCGCATGATTTCTACCTTGCATTTAACGGAGATTCTTAGCATTATCTTTTGTATTTATTATGATTATGTAATAGAATCTCCCGCCTTATACGCGGACTCTAGGGAACTTCATTTTGTAACCAGAAACGATATGTTTCAAACATTTTATGTATGGAAATGTAACTATGTATGGAAATGTAACTATTTACAAATGTTGCATATAGATGTCGTTTGCTTTACTTTTGTGCTGTGATATTTGATTAGTAGCACCCCAAAGCTTGCTTCCGCTAAACAGTAATTTTGGGGGTGTTACAAACGGGCCGTATACATTTTCGAACACTTAAACAAACAACCAAATCATGGTAATTTGGACATTCTAGTTGAACAAACAACTACAAGGGTGATCTTTGAGATACTCAATCATGTCATAACCATCGCGTGTCGTGGACACCCTCAGGTTACAAGTCGTTGGACTTCGATTCTTGGCTAATCAATCTAAGTTTAATAAGATAAACTCTTCAGGCTCAGGTGAGTCTCATGGCCCCTCTTTTTACTGTTTTACTAGGGGTGTGATACATTGCTCTGTTTTTAACGCATGAACGCGAGTACATATTTCAATATACTACATGAGTTGTTTTCAACTAATCAAATCAAAGTCCTCCGTCAGTATAGTCTAGTAATACGAAAGTAGCGTGAATATTAGTATATGGTACCATATAGGATTGACCCTCCTCGTCTGGGTTAGCAAGCACTAACCGGGTAAACGGACGTACTAATATTTGGGAAGACGAGTGTAGATTAGGCACTCGTGGAGGCACCTCGCTCGGAATTCTCTATATGGGACCCGACCCTCGAGTTAAGCTCAGACTATGCGCTCATGGTTGTATACATTATCTGTAACTTTATTTGCTGGATGCAAATCAATACTTAAATCTTGCGGTTCATAGAATATTATTTGATACTCAAACCTGTGAGCTCACCAGCGTTAGCTGACCCATTTTAGCATGTATCACAGGTACTCAGCAGTAGATTTGGACTGCCCATCAGGATGCATCTTAGCTCGAGTCTTCATGCAAACTTCAGAGATTTCATTGCATTATTAGATTTTGTATAACTAATTATGTACTTAAATCTCTCATATTACGAACACGAGCTATGTATGTGTTCAAACTGTTGTAAACCTTTTGATATTAATATATTTTGTTAAAACGACGCATATAGAGTCGTTTACTATATATCTGTGTGCTTTGATTATTGATTAGTAACACCCAAAGTATGATTCCGCGAATCATTAAATTTGGGGGTGTTACAGACACGTATGTCCTTGACATGAGTACTGTGTCAACTACAACATCTGAACATACATGTCTATTGTCCAAAGCTACTCCAAAGGATTCCCTTCTATGGCACAGGCGAATGGGACACATAAACTTTCGCAAGATGAACTATCTTGTAAAAAATGAGCTTGTTACTGGTGTGCCTAAACTCACATTTTGTTTCGATGATAACTGCGTCTTCTGTCTCAAAGGAAAACAACACAAGCAGTCCCATAAGTCGAAGAAGGTGAATTCCAATGTATCACCCCTAGAACTATTGCACATGGATTTATTTGGGCCGGTTAATAAGAAGAGTATGGGAGGAAGTAATTATTGCTTGGTAGTCACCGATGACTACTCTCGTTTGTCTTGGGTTTACTTCATTTCTACAAAGGATGAAGTCCCCGAGATCTTAATATATCTGTTTGACAAGTTAGAAAACTTGTGTGGAAAGAGAATCAAGAGGATTAGAAGTGATAATGGAACGGAATTCAAGAACAAAACAATTGAGATGTACTATTTAAGGAAGGGTATTCATCATCTGTTCAGCTCTGCTTATACACCTCAACAGAATGGTGTCGTTGAACGCAAGAACAGGACTCTCATTGAAGCTGTGCGTACTATGCTATCCGACTCTAAGCTTCCAATCACTTTTTGGGCAGAGGCGATAAATACCGCGTGTTTTGTTTTAAATAGGGTTTTGACGATTAAAAAGGAAAACAAAACATGCTATGAGCTGTTTAACAACCGTAAACCAAACTTACAATTTCTAGAGCCCTTTGGATGTCCTTGCACCATTATGTCACGAACTCAAAAGGACAAGTTTGGTGAAAAATCAATGGATGGAATATTCTTGGGATATTCTGTGAATTCTCCTAACAAGAGAGTTTACAATTTATCCACAAAGCGTATTGAGGAGCATTATGAAGTCAAGTGTTTACGCTATACGGCTCCTCCCGTAGGCAAAGGACCAGAAAATCTGTTCCAGTATGATAGTTTCTTTGACTCATTCAATATTCCAACACCTGAGAATGTTGATGATGAAGAAACTATTGTCACTCTTCTACATGGTTTGGATATTAATGTAGATCACACTCCATCTGCACCACCTGTCCAACCTAATACATCTTCCACCTCTGCATCAACACCATCAGTTGATGCACCAATTCTAACAATAGATCCTCCATCACCTCAACCGTTAGATATGGCTAGTCCTTCTGAGGATGATGATGAAGCCAATTATCCTCCATCCGAGAAAAATGCTACTGAAGGAGATCTTAATAATTTGGAATTAGTTATTGTGCCTAACTCAATTCCACAGACTCGGATTCATAAAACTTACCCCACTGATAATATCATTGGTGAGTTAAGTAAAGGTGTTCAAACTAGACATCAATTGGCCGTGACCGACACGTCTGCTTCAACTTCTGAAGCACCTCCTACAGCCTCCTTGGAATGTCTTGTAACTGAGATGGAAGAATGTTTTCTATCTCAAGTTGAACCAAAGAAAACAGCTCATGCGTTAAAGGATCCGCATTGGGTCGAAGCGATGCAAGAAGAACTGCATCAATTTAAGAAGCTGAAAGTTTGGGAATTAGTTCCTCTACCCAAGGGTGTCCATGCAATTGGAACTCGTTGGGTATATCGTGTGAAGAAGGATGACCGCGGTGTAGTGGTTAGGAATAAGGCGCGATTAGTAGTTCAAGGATTTACACAAATTGAAGGATTGGACTACGATGAAGTATTCGCCCCTGTAGCTAGATTGGAATCTATTCGCATATTTTTGGCTTATGCTTCATTTAAAGGTATTCGGGTTTATCAACTAGACGTAAAGAGTGCATTTCTTTATGGACAAGTTGTGGAGGAAGTCTATGTCAGGCAACCTCCTGGATTTGAAGACTCGGTACATCCGGATTATGTCTGCAAGTTAGACAAGGCTTTGTATGGTCTTCACCAAGCACCACGAGCATGGTACGAGAGGCTGTCTACACATCTACTCAAGCATGGATTTTCAAGAGGACAGATTGACAGCACCCTTTTTACAAAAAGGTCCAAAAACGATTTGTTACTTGTGCAGGTATATGTGGATGACATCATCTTTGGCTCTACAAGTAATGCTCTCTGCAAGGAATTTGAGCAACTTATGAAGTCTGAGTTTGAGATGAGTTCAATGGGAGAACTCACATTCTTTCTAGGTGTCCAAGTTGAACAATCTGCCAAAGGCATTTATATCCATCAGTCAAAATATGTCTATGACATGTTGACTAGGTATAATTTACATGATTGTAAGACTTATGGCACCCCCATTGAGGTATCTCACAAACTTGGACCAGCTGAGGAAGATGATGAGTGTAACGAGAAGGACTATCGTTCAATGATAGGTTCTCTCATGTACCTTACTGCTTCAAGACCAGATATTATTTTTGCTGTTTCTTTGTGTTCCAGGTACCAATCTCATCCGAAGGTTTCTCATATGAAGGCAGTTCAGCGGATTTTTGGGTATCTCAAATATAGACCCACTCTTGGTCTATGGTACTCAAATGAAGACGACTTCACTCTGACTGCGTATTCAGATTCAGATTATGGCGGATGCAACAAGGATAAGAAGTCCACATCTGGTGGATGTCAGTTTCTTGGACCGCGCTTAGTGTCATGGCAGTGTAAAAAGCAGACAACCGTTTCAACCTCCACAGCGGAGGCAGAATATATTGCTGCTGCCAGCTGTTGTTCACAGGTTCTGTGGATTCAGCATCAACTTCGCGATTATGGTTTCATCTTAACTCTTACTCCTATACGTATAGATAACACTGCAGCCATATCTATCACACGCAATCCCGTACAGCACTATAAAACAAAACATATAGAGATTAGATTTCACTTTATACGGGATTGCTATGAGAAACACCTTATTGACCTTATCCAAATAGAAACACTTAAGCAAAAGGCTGACTTGTTTACTAAGGCCTTTTCCCATTCTCGTTTTGATGAATTAGTTTCTATGCTTGGCTTACGATTTTTTAAATCGTTACAGTGACGTTGATTTTACTTGTAATATTAGTTAATTTTAAAAAAAAAATTCTCGCAAGAGCCACACTTTATACTTATTAGTATTAAAGTAATGCATTCTTGCTACATCTAAAAACAGACGTTGGGTTGTGTCTGTAAACAACTTGGGATATGATAGTACATTAAGTATCATTCATGAAATGCAAATGTTCCCTGTTATATCTGATGTATCAGTAGGTTTATCTAATGTATTTATCATAAATTTTTTAACACACAGCTTTATCATATGATATGTTCATAGGCAACTCTCTATTGGTTCTCTGAGATATTAAGCAGTAACATCAACTACCTGTTAATTTTTTTTTTGTAGTAAACATCATATGACGTACGACTGTGTGTCTTCATTCCTATATTTAATATGGACAATTTTTGTATTCTGAAGTTTTATATCAACTTATTTGGGGGATATAGTATTGGTTTCCTTTGTTGTACGTCGGTACAGACCTGGTCTCTGGTATTATATCTTAAAATTAAACAACCGCAAGTTCATCAGACTTGCAAAATCTTAGAGCTTCAAATAAAAATATATCCTTAAGTCAAGTTAAGTCGCTTTGTTGTACGGAAGTACAGACCTGTCACCAATGACTTGACGAAAAATGATTTTGTTTAAACCTGAATCAAGTTAAGTCGCTCTGTTGTACGTAAGTACAGACCTGTCACCAATGTCTTGATTCTTAAAAATAATTTTCATATAATTTTTCTTAATATAAAAATTAACCATATCTAGATGTTAGGGGTATGTCATATGTGTGAACTGCAAAAGATTGAACATATTAACAATAAAAGGTTATTTCAGATGAATGAAGGTTAGTTGTTTAAGTGGATAATGATATGAATAATCATCTTGAACTGTGTGTTATTAAATTTATTTTAAATATGTTATGTAAATTTAAAGAGGACAAGTATACTGATAATTGGAATAACAGCAAATATATGCAAATTAATGTATGATGACTTGATATGATCCCTAACCAGACCCAAAATAATCCCGTCACCAAAAATAGTGTATTTGTTTTGAATTCCTAGTTAAGTTGTAATTATTTTAATATATTTTTTTTACTTAAAGTCTAATGTCACTGAATAGCCAAAACCGAATTGCGAAAGAATTTGAAAATGTTTAGGAATTTTCAAAATTTTGAGTCTGCGACACTCAGTGACACTCACTGAGTGTCGCATCGAGTGTCGCATCGAGTGTCGCCTATAGTATGGAGTATATAAATGTCACCCTGCGACATTTATTATCACGTTTGCTTTGCGACACTCACAAAAATCTTGCGACACTCGCTCTCGTTTAAGCGACACTCGATCTGTATCGATTTTTGCTGTGGATTTCTCATCGTTTTTGGAATTCTTCCTTCGATTTCTTTTCTTCTAGTTTATACGCACCTAAAGGTACAAATCTTTCTTCATGTCATGACATATTTAGCTCTAATCAATCTAGGGTTCATACGGTTTTTTAGGGTTTTCGAATCTTTCATGATCTAGGCTAGATAGAAGTTAGTTAGGTGTTACTTTCATGTGCCTGATAACCGATATACATGTATCTATCAAGTTTTTAACCTGACTCGGCCTAATTTTGAAGTTGATTAAAAATTTGAATTCTGGGTTTATGGTTTCTGGGTTTATATTCATCTTTGCGACACTCGCAGCGACACTCGCCATAAGTGTCGCAACTTGGTAATTCGAATACCAACTGTGACACTCAACTTGAGTGTCGCCTTACTGCCATGCGACACTTGAATAAGTGTCGCCTTTAAAGGAACATCAATTGGTTGCGACACTTGATTAAGTGTCGCCTTGTCTTTTGCTACACTTAACTTGAGTGTCGCCTACAGTAGTCTTTAAGTGTCGCTGGTCTGTTGCGACACTTCTTTAAGTGTCGCCTTAGCATTCTATTGTTTGTTGCGACACTTCTGTAAGTGTCGCCTTATATATTGTGTGCACTTATGCGACACTCCACTGAGTGTCGCCTCTGGATTTGTAATGCTGCGACACTTACCTTAAGTGTCGCATGGTAATTTTTAAGGCTTCTGAGCGACACTCACCCAAGTGTCTCTACTTCAATTAGCGACACTACTGAAGTGTCGCCCAAAAGTAATTTTGAAAGAACGGTTTATACTTTATTTGTACTAACGGTATTACTTTTCTTTGTGTATTATCTATGTTTTATTTTTGTGCAGATGGCAAACATAGCTATTTATGCTCACCCCACACAGCCACGACATAATGTGGTGGCTTTTCTAGATGATACGCACGCCAACTCGATTCCTTTTCATCCTATGATCCAGTTTTTGCGTATAACAGCTTCGTGTCCAATCTACCTGAATCAAATCGAGGAATTCTACGCAAATACTGTCATTAACACAGAAGGCGAGGATCGAAGGATTTTCTCATCTGTTTTTGGTCATCGTATCGAGATTACGGAGGATACGGTACGAGAAGTGTTGGGATTTGATTACAATTATGAGTCTCCAACTCAGTTTGAGAACAGTTTTATTGCTAGAGGTCTTCAGCGTATGGGTTATCCAGCGATTCCTCCAGACCAGTATAGAAAGAAACATTTGAGCAGAGTCTAGAGGTACTTGGCACACATTATCATTGTGTGCCTCTCGCCAAGGAAGGCGGGATTCGATGGGATGAGTTATGGAACGATTTCTATGATGCTGGGTTTGGTTTACAACAAACCTTTCAACTACTCTGGATACATCTTTGGGCATCTAGTGGAGAATCTACAAGCTGGCGACAACAAGTGGTTTATGTATCCACACTTCTTGCAGCTGATCCTGAATTCCCTGAATCTAGGGATTCAGCCTGACCCAAGGTCGATTCTGACCTTGACTCCGATGCTAGTTAGGGTATTTGGGGATTGTGCAAACCCCCAAAGGGTCAGGCAGTTCTGCCTGATGTTTCGTTATTCGGCCACGTGATTAATGAAGAATATGTGGCTCCGCCGGATAATGGGTTTCTGGATATTGCAGCTCCACCACCGCAAGTTGATGAAGCGGTTTTGGAAGAAGTTTTAGTGGATATCGAGAATTTTCCAACTTCTCCTGCTGCTGCTGCTGTTACCACCTCCGCTGCTGATAAGGGCAAGCGGATTCGGGATTCTTCAGACACAGAATCCGATGACGTTCCTCTACAACGTCGTCAACGAATCTCGACTGCTGCTTCTGATGAACTTCAGCCACAGCCGGAATTTTTGAAGAAACTGATGGATGATATGGCACAAATGAACCAGATGCTTCAAGATCAACAGGCTCTCATTCAGGTTCAAACGTCAAGACTTTTGAAGTTAGAGTCCACGGCTGCTCGTGTACCGGATCTTGAGCGTCGTGTGATAGAGTTGGAATCTCTGGCTGTGGTTCCGGGGGAGTTAGATCCTGAAACCACAGGCCATGATAATGTAAATGTAATCAATGATTCTGAGATTAATGAAAATATTAATTTGGATTACTTTGCGTCGTCAGCTCACGTACCTGGCCAACCAGTACCATTAAATGTAGACTACTCGCATGCTAATCTTGAATATCTACAAAGTCTGGTATTTGGAACAACTGTTGAAAATGAGGGTCCAAACATGTTTGATAATGATGTACAATTTGAACCTGATGTGGTTTCTGATGAA
This sequence comes from Pseudognaphalium luteoalbum, assembly GCA_963422505.1. Classification (NCBI taxonomy): domain Eukaryota; kingdom Viridiplantae; phylum Streptophyta; class Magnoliopsida; order Asterales; family Asteraceae; genus Pseudognaphalium; species Pseudognaphalium luteoalbum. The sequence goes on along the minus strand of OY730192.1, from coordinate 82,958,165 downwards.
GATGAGTTCGAGGATAATCCATATGAGGAGGTAGAATCAGATGATGATACCGTTCCTGCTGCTTCTTCTGCAGCTTCTGCAGAACCATCTTCTCATTCTGCTGGTACTTCAACATACACTGCTCAACCTAGAAAGTATCCAGAATGGATTTTGCCTCCAACGCCCGAGTTGAAAAGATGCCGAGCATATTTTCTTCGTGGAGACTTATCTGGGCTTATAAAAAGTTGGAAATTCGATGCTGATTTTGGATTGTTTGTCATCAAAAGGAAAGATGGCATTCAATATTTTAAGGCAAGGCTAGATCATTTAACTACGTTAACTAAGGTTGATCTAAATCGACTAGCTCAATTGAATATGATAAATCCCACTGATAATCGAGAAGCTGAATTCTTTCAGCAAATACTGCGTCGAGAAATAAATATGAAGAAATTTAAATGGATTCGACCAGTAATGGGAATTAGATTTTCAAATAAGAAGAAGTTGGACCCGAGGACGCGCCAACCCATATACGGTTATCATTATCCTCCAACCAAGAATCTTACCCAAGTGCCATTTGAAAAGTTACCATTTGATGTGCTGGGAAAATTTAGGTTCTGGTGGTATGACACAGTTACTGGTGAGGCGGTTATTGAATATTTTTCTCAAAAGGGACCGGGATGTGATGCTAAAGAATGGAAACATGTTACTCGCTACACTCTTAGAGTTTTTGATCCTCTTAGCCTGATTAACATGTCAAAGGATGATCTTCAAGATCTTCACAGTAATAGATTGCAATTTGATATGATCGATCAAGAAGATGCTGTGAAGTTTCAGAGAGTTGTGGATCTCTGCATTGCTAAGGGAATTCATGCTGGTGGGAATCTCCCGACAGACTGGATCTGATATTGAAGATATTTTAAAAGACCAAGCTGAAGACACGGGGGAGTTTGTTGAGTCATATTAGTGTGTCTGTCAGTTGGTCTTGAGTCTGTAATAGCTTAGATTAGAAAATAGATTATTTTCTGTTTTGGGCGACACTTGTCTAGTGTCACATTCAGGCGACACTTGGTAAGTGTCGCACTAGGGTTATGATCTGCGACACTTAGCAAGTGTCGCAGAATCGATCTGTTTGTATATATAGAGTCATCACGGTTCATTGCAAAGGTTGGACAAAACCTATGCACAACTTGTCGACTAAAACACCTGTAAACAAGCTAGTATTCATTGGTAATTGAAATACAGAGCATTCTTATTCAATATCACATTGTATTGATTTAGATTTCATGCGTGTTACTTCAATTGTGTGATTCCGCCACACAATTGATTCAAGTGATCTGTTCTAGATCCTAGGTTAAGGGATAACAGTGTTTATTATTGTTTTAGAAGACTATAGCCAATATGGGCAAATCATTTCGATAGAATAACACCTACTGATTAAGCTATGAATCAGTAGGGCGGTTCACAAGAAGCTAAGTCCAATATTGAGGTTTTTATATTGCATCCCTTTCTTTTGATCTGCCCGTAAAATATGCAGCCTTTGTTTTCTCGTGTATGTTATTTATTTTGGGACAAACTAAAATGGAAAGGTAGCACCTATTTTGGGATGAAGAGAGTAATTAGTTGCCAAAAGGCCCTAGTTGTTAGGCTTCTCAACCACATTTTTTTTTTGGTTTTTATTACGATCATGTGTCGTTTTGTTCAATGTGTCCTAAAAGTCATTATTGTCGCTCTTTAACTGTCTTCAAACATTGTCGCTTTTGGACGAGTATCGCCTTCAACCTGCAAGTAGTGTCGCTTTTTACGCTGAAAACCCAGAATTTCCAAAAATTTAAATTCACCATTGAATCAATGAGCTTCACGTTTTTTCAACTCAAAATCAACAACAGAAACAATGTTTGGCCTTAATTCAACCCCAATTGCAAAATTCGATGTCCAAATAAGTCCAAACAGCATTCAGTTCATTCGTACTTTAATTTCGACAACAATTTCACTCGATTTCCGATTCAAACACCTCTAATCTTGAGATATAGCTCTGATACAACTTGATAGTCCCGTTGCGATTGATCTTTAGGTTCGAATCAACACAATGCATGTGGAATCGGTATAATGTGTTTAAAATGTGAATGTAATCGAAAATGAGAGCGAGTAAATAAAAGATATGATCATTTGTTGATTTGTCAATAAAGTATACAATATCATCTTAACAACACTCTCTCTCAATCTCAAGATCTCACTCTAAAGTCATACTTGAAAAGCTTTAACCACACTAATGACTTTATAAAAATTTATATACTCATACAAATGAGACACTATAAAAGAGACACTAGTAAAAGAGACACTAGCAGTGTCTCTTTTGTACCATAGGTGGCAGTACTAGTGTCGCAAGTCTAATAACTATCAAGCAAAGTTTTCAATACAAGCCCTTGTCACACAAGTATGTATCAATAGTTGGGAATGCAGACGAGTATGACGTGCCTTATAGGCTAACCCATGGCTGGAGTCAATTTTATACCAAATTCGTTTAGAAAAGAGGACACCATTTACGTTGGAACTTATCCAAAATGTTAGTAGACCCAAAGAAAAGTTTTATCGTCTAAACATATCTTCTTATATATCCCAAAAGACTTATTTTTTTGTATTATTTTTTGAAAATGGTATTTATTGATTTTTGGTTTATCAATGGCTCCTTGTTATTTTATGTGCAATATCACAACAACTATGTTAAATAAATTTGCTTTAGTAATTCATTGAAACTATTTCATTTGATATAGTTGGCATAACTAAGTTATGAATAGTTGTAACACCTTTTGTTTAACTATTTTGCAGGTTATTTTATCTAAGTTTACTGGCCCTATAGGAATTATGATGAAACAATCACAATAGATGATTAAGAAAATGTTGGGAAAAGAGAATCACGCACTCAACGTGGTTTGTCCGTATAGTCGGATTGTGTGATCTCATCAAACAAAACGGATTAAAGAAAGGAGATAGATTTTTTATTTGAGTTTCTTGAATTTGAGAATAGGACGCTTGTCATGAACTTTAGAAAGAAATTCTTATCTCTAAATATTTTTAAATGATATGTGCTCCTAGCACTCGTTTTTTGCATAATGATAAGTTATCGTCAATTATTTCTACCCGTAGTTGTGTTTATTATTGTTTCAGAAGACTATAGCCAATATGGGCAAATGATTTAGACAGAATCACACCTACTGATTAAGCTGTGAATCAGCAGGGCGGTTCACAAGAAGCTAAGTCCAATATTAAAGTTTTTATATTGCATCCCTTTCTTTTGATATGCCCGTAAATTAAGCAGCCTTTGTTTTCTCGTGTATGTTATTTATTTTGGGACAAACTAAAATGGAAAGGTAGACACCTATTTTGGGATGAAGAGAGTAATTAGTTGCCAAAAGGCCCTAGTTGTTAGGCTTCTCAACCACATTTTTTTTGGTTTTTATTAGGATCATGTGTCGTTTTGTTCAATGTGTCCTAAAAGTCATTTATGTCGCTCTTTAACTGTCTTCAAACATTGTCGCTTTTGGACGAGTATCGCCTTCAACCTGCAAGTAGTGTCGCTTTTTACGCTGAAAACCCAGAATTTCCAAAAATTTAAATTCACCATTGAATCAATGAGCTTCACGTTTATTCAACTCAAAATCAACAACAGAAACAATGTTTGGCCTTAATTCAACCCCAATTGCAAAATTCGATGTCCAAATCAGTCCAAACAGCATTCAGTTCATTCGTATTTTAATTTCGACATCAATTTCACTCGATTTCCCATTCAAACACCTCTAATCTTGAGAAATAGCTCTGATACAAGTTGATAGTCCCGTTGCGATTGATCTTTAGTTTCGAATCAACACAATGCATGTGGAATCGGTATAATGTGTTTAAAATGTTAATGTAATCGAAAACGAGAGCGAGTAAATAAAAGATATGATCATTTGTTGATTTGTCAATAAAGTATACAATATCATCTTAAAAACACTCTCTCTCAATCTCAAGATCTCACTCTAAAATCATACTTGAAAAGCTTTAATCACACTAATGACTTTATCAAAATTTATATACTCATACAAATGAGACACTATAAAAGACACACTAGCAGTGTCTCTTTTGTACTATAGGTGGCAGTACTAGTGTCGCTAGTCTAATCACTATCAAGCAAAGTTTTCTATACAAACCCTTGTCACACAAGTATGTATCAATAGTTGGGAATGCAGATGAGTACGACGTGACTTATAGGCTAACCCGTGGCTGGAGTCAATTTTTTACCAAAATGGTTTAGAAAAGAGGACACCATTTACGTTTAACTTATCCAAAATGTTAGTAGACCCAAAGAAAAGTTTTATCGTCTAAACATATCTTCTTATATATCCCAAAAGACTTATTTTTTTGTATTATTTTTTGAAAATGGTATTTATTGATTTTTGGTTTATCAATGGCTCCTTGTTATTTTATGTGCAATATCACAACAACTACGTTAAATAAATTTGCTTTAGTAATTCTTTGAAACTATTTCATTTGATATAGTTGGCATAACTAAGTTATGAATAGTTGTAACACCTTTTGTTTAATTATTTTGCAGGTTATTTTATCTAAGTTTACTGGCCCTATAGGAATTATGATGAAATAATCACAATAGATGATTATGAAAAATGTTGGAAAAAGAGAATCACGCACGCAATGTGGTTTGTCCGTATAGTCGGATTGTGTGATCTCATCAAACAAAACGGATTAAAGAAAGGAGATAGATTTTTTATTTGAGTTTCTTGAATTTGAGAATAGGACGCTTGTCATGAACTTTAGAAAGAATTTATTATCTCTAAATATTTTTAAATGATATGTGCTCCTAGCACTCGTTTTTTGCATAATGATAAGTTACCGTCAATTATTTCTACCCGTAGTTGTGTTTATTATTGTTTCAGAAGACTATAGCCAATATGGGCAAATGATTTAGACAGAATCACACCTACTGATTAAGCTGTGAATAGGGCGGTTCACAAGAAGTTAAGTCCAATATTGAGGTTTTTATATTGCATCCCTTTCTTTTGATCTGTCCGTAAAATATGCAGCCTTTGTTTTCTCGTGTATGTTATTTATTTTTGGACAAACTAAAATGGAAAGGTAGACACCAATTTTGGGATGAAGAGAGTAATTAGTTGCCAAAAGGCCCTAGTTGTTAGGCTTCTCAACCACATTTTTTTTTTTGGTTTTTATTACGATCATGTGTCGTTTTGTTCAATGTGTCCTAAAAGTCATTATTGTCGCTCTTTAACTGTCTTCAAACATTGTCGCTTTTGGACGAGTATCGCCTTCAACCTGCAAGTAGTGTCGCTTTTTACGCTGAAAACACAGAATTTCCAAAATTTTAAATTCACCATTGAATCACTGAGCTTCACGTTTTTTCAACTCAAAATCAACAATATAAACAATGTTTGGCCTTAATTCAACCCCAATAGCAAAATTCGATGTCCAAATCAGTACAAACAGCATTCAGTTCATTCGTACTTTAATTTCGACATCAATTTCACTCGATTTCCGATTCAAACACCTCTAATCTTGAGATATAGCTCTGATACAACTTGATAGTCCCGTTGCGATTGATCTTTGGTTTCGAATCAACACAATGCATGTGGAATCGGTATAATGTGTTTAAAATGTGAATGTAATCGAAAACGAGAGCGAGTAAATAAAAGATATGATCATTTGTTGATTTGTCAATAAAGTATACAATATCATCTTAACAACACTCTCTCTCAATCTCAAGATCTCACTCTAAAATCATACTTGAAAAGCTTTAACCACACTAATGACTTTATCAAAATTTATATACTCATACAAACGAGACACTATAAAAGAGACACTAGTAAAAGAGATACTAGCAGTGTCTCTTTTGTACTGTAGGTGACAGTACTAGTGTCGCTAGTCTAATCACTATCAAGCAAAGTTTTCTATACAAGCCCTTGTCACACAAGTATGTATCAATAGATGGGAATGCAGACGAGTACGACGTGACTTATAGGCTAACCCGTGGTTGGAATCAATTTTATACCAAAATGGTTTAGAAAAGAGGACACCATTTACGTTTGAACTTATCCAAAATGTTAGTAGACCCAAAGCAAAGTTTTATCGTCTAAACATATCATCTTATATATCCCAAAAGACTTATTTTTTTGTATGATTTTTTGAAAATGGTATTTATTGATTTCAGGTTTATTAATGGCTCCTTGTTATTTTATGTGCAATATCACAACAACTATGTTAAATAAATTTGCTTTAGTAATCCATTGAAACTATTTCATTTGATATAGTTGGCATAACTAAGTTATGAATAGTTGTAACACCTTTTGTTTAATTATTTTGCAGGTTATTTTATCTAAGTTTACAGGCCCAATAGGAATTATGATGAAATAATTACAATAGATGATTAAGAAAAATGTTGGAAAAAGAGAATCACGCACTCAATGTGGTTTGTCCGTATAGTCGGATTGTGTGATCTCATCAAACAAAACGGATTAAAGAAAGGAGATAGATTTTTTATTTGAGTTTCTTGAATTTGAGAATAGGACGCTTGTCATGAACTTTAGAAAGAAATTATTATCTCTAAATATTTTTAAATGATATGTGCTCCTAGCACTCGTTTTTTGCATAATGATAAGTTACCGTCAATTATTTCTACCCGTAGTTGTGTTTATTATTGTTTCAGAAGACTATAGCCAATATGGGCAAATGATTTAGACAGAATCACACCTACTGATTAAGCTGTGAATCAGCAGGGCGGTTCACAAGAAGCTAAGTCCAATATTAAAGTTTTTATATTGCATCCCTTTCTTTTGATATGCCCGTAAATTAAGCAGCCTTTGTTTTCTCATGTATGTTATTTATTTTGGGACAAACTAAAATGGAAAGGTAGACACCTATTTTGGGATGAAGAGAGTAATTAGTTGCCAAAAGGCCCTAGTTGTTAGGCTTCTTAACCACATTTTTTTTGGTTTTTATTAGGATCATGTGTCGTTTTGTTCAATGTGTCCTAAAAGTCATTTATGTCGCTCTTTAACTGTCTTCAAACATTGTCGCTTTTGGACGAGTATCACCTTCAACCTGCAAGTAGTGTCGCTTTTTACGCTGAAAACCCAGAATTTCCAATAATCAAAATTCACCATTGAATCAATGAGCTTCACGTTTTTTCAACTCAAAATCAACAACAGAAACAATGTTTGGCCTTAATTCAACCCCAATTGCAGAATTCGATGTCCAAATCAGTCCAAACAGCTTTCAGTTCATTCGTACTTTAATTTCGACATCAATTTCACGCGATTTCCGATTCAAACACCTCTAATCTTGAGATATAGCTCTGATACAAGTTGATAGTCCCGTTGTGATTGATCTTTAGGTTCGAATCTACAAAATGCATGTGGAATCGGTATAATGTGTTTAAAACGTGAATGTAATCGAAAACGAGAGCGAGTAAATAAAAGATATGATCATTTGTTGATTTGTCAATAAAGTATACAATATCATCTTAACAACACTCTCTCTCGATCTCAAGATCTCACTCTAAAATCATACTTGAAAAGCTTTAACCACACTAATGACTTTATCAAAATTTATATACTCATACAAACGAGACACTATAAAAGAGACACTAGTAAAAGAGACACTAGCAGTGTCTCTTTTGTACTGTAGGTGACAATACTAGTGTCGCTAGTCTAATCACTATCAAGCAAATTTTTCTATATAAGCCCTTGTCACACAAGTATGTATCAATAGTTGGGAATGCAGACGAGTACGACGTGACTTATAGGCTAACCCGTGGCTGGAGTCAATTTTATACCAAAATGGTTTAGAAAAGAGGACACCATTTACGTTTGAACTTATCCAAAATGTTAGTAGACCCAAAGAAAAGTTTTATCGTCTAAACATATCATCTTATATATCCCAAAAGACTTATTTTTTTGTATGATTTTTTGAAAATGGTATTTATTGATTTCAGGTTTATTAATGGCTCCTTGTTATTTTATGTGCAATATCACAACAACTATGTTAAATAAATTTGCTTTAGTAATTCATTGAAACTATTTCATTTGATATAGTTGGCATAACTAAGTTATGAATAGTTGTAACACCTTTTGTTTAATTATTTTGCAGGTTATTTTATCTAAGTTTACAGGCCCAATAGGAATTATGATGAAATAATTACAATAGATGATTAACAAAAATGTTGGAAAAAGAGAATCACGCACTCAATGTGGTTTGTCCGTATAGTCGGATTGTGTGATCTCATTAAACAAAATGGATTAAAGAAAGGAGATAGATTTTTTATTTGAGTTTCTTGAATTTGAGAATAGGACGCTTGTCATGAACTTTAGAAAGAATTTATTATCTCTAAATATTTTTAAATGATATGTGCTCCTAGCACTCGTTTTTTGCATAATGATAAGTTACCGTCAATTATTTCTACCCGTAGTTGTGTTTATTATTGTTTCAGAAGACTATAGCCAATATGGGCAAATGATTTAGACAGAATCACACCTACTGATTAAGCTGTGAATCAGCAGGGCGGTTCACAAGAAACTAAGTCCAATATTAAAGTTTTTATATTGCATCCCTTTCTTTTGATATGCCCGTAAATTAAGCAGCCTTTGTTTTCTCGTGTATGTTATTTATTTTGGAACAAACTAAAATGGAAAGGTAGACACCTATTTTGGGATGAAGAGAGTAATTAGTTGCCAAAAGGCCCTAGTTGTTAGGCTTCTCAACCACATTTTTTTGGGTTTTTATTAGGATCATGTGTCGTTTTGTTCAATGTGTCCTAAAAGTCATTTATGTCGCTCTTTAACTGTCTTCAAACATTGTCGCTTTTGGACGAGTATCGCCTTCAACCTGCAAGTAGTGTCGCTTTTTACGCTGAAAACCCAGAATTTCCAATAATCAAAATTCACCATTGAATCAATGAGCTTCACGTTTTTTCAACTCAAAATCAACAACAGAAACAATGTTGGGCCTTAATTCAACCCCAATTAAAGAATTCGATGTCCAAATCAGTCCAAACAGCTTTCAATTCATTCGTACTTTAATTTCGACATCAATTTCACGCGATTTCCGATTCAAACACCTCTAATCTTGAGATATAGCTCTGATACAACTTGATTGTCCCGTTGCGATTGATCTTTAGGTTCGAATCAACACAATGCATGTGGAATCGGTATAATGTGTTTAAAACGTGAATGTAATCGAAAACGAGAGCGAGTAAATAAAAGATATGATCATTTGTTGATTTGTCAATAAAGTATACAATATCATCTTAACAACACTCTCTCTCGATCTCAAGATATCACTCTAAAATCATACTTGAAAAGCTTTAACCACACTAATGACTTTATCAAAATTTATACACTCATAAAAATGAGACACTATAAAAGAGACACTAGTAAAACAGACACTAGCAGTGTCTCTTTTGTACTGTAGGTGACAGTACTAGTGTCGCTAGTCTAATCACTATCAAGCAAATTTTTCTATACAAGCCCTTGTCACACAAGTATGTATCAATAGTTGGGAATGCAGACGAGTACGACATGACTTATAGGCTAACCCGTGGCTGGAGTCAATTTTATACCAAAATGGTTTAGAAAAGAGGACACCATTTACGTTTGAACTTATCCAAAATGTTAGTAGACCCAAAGCAAATTTTTATTGTCTAAACATATCATCTTATATATCCCAAAAGACTTATTTTTTTGTATGATTTTTTGAAAATGGTATTTATTGATTTCAGGTTTATCAATGGCTCCTTGTTATTTTATGTGCAATATCACAACAACTATGTTAAATAAATTTTCTTTTGTAATTCATTGAAACTATTTCATTTGATATAGTTGGCATAACTAAGTTATGAATAGTTGTAACACCTTTTGTTTAACTATTTTGCAGGTTATTTTATCTAAGTTTACTGGCCCTATAGGAATTATGATGAAATAATCACAATAGATGATTAAGAAAAATGTTGGAAAAAGAGAATCACGCACTCAATGTGGTTTTTCCGTATAGTCGGATTGTGTGACCTCATCAAACAAAACGGATTAGAGAAAGGAGATAGATTTTTTATTTGAGTTTCTTGAATTTGAGAATAGGACGCTTGTCATGAACTATAGAAAGAAATTATTATCTCTAAATATTTTTAAATGATATGTGCTCCTAGCACTCGTTTTTTGCATAATGATAAGTTACCGTCAATTATTTCTACCCGTAGTTGTGTTTATTATTGTTTCAGAAGACTATAGCCAATATGGGCAAATGATTTAGACAGAATCACACCTACTGATTAAGCTGTGAATCAGCAGGGCGGTTCACAAGAAGCTAAGTCCAATATTAAAGTTTTTATATTGCATCCCTTTCTTTTGATCTGCCCGTAAATTATGCAGCCTTTGTTTTCTCGTGTATGTTATTTATTTTGGGACAAACTAAAATGGAAAGGTAGACACCTATTTTGGGATGAAGAAAGTAATTAGTTGCGAAAAGGCCCTAGTTGTTAGGCTTCTCAACCACATTTTTTTTGGTTTTTATTAGGATCATGTGTCGTTTTGTTCAATGTGTCCTAAAAGTCATTTATGTCGCTCTTTAACTGTCTTCAAACATTGTCGCTTTTGGACGAGTATCGCCTTCAACCTGCAAGTAGTGTCGCTTTTTACGCTGAAAACCCAGAATTTCCAATAATCAAAATTCACCATTGAATCAATGAGCTTCACGTTTTTTCAACTCAAAATCAACAACAGAAACAAGGTTGGGCCTTAATTCAACCCCAATTAAAGAATTCGATGTCCAAATCAGTCCAAACAGCTTTCAATTCATTCGTACTTTAATTTCGACATCAATTTCACGCGATTTCCGATTCAAACACCTCTAATCTTGAGATATAGCTCTGATACAACTTGATAGTCCCGTTGCGATTGATCTTTAGGTTCGAATCAACACAATGCATGTGGAATCGGTATAATGTGTTTAAAACGTGAATGTAATCGAAAACGAGAGCGAGTAAATAAAAGATATGATCATTTGTTGATTTGTCAATAAAGTATACAATATCATCTTAACAACACTCTCTCTCGATCTCAAGATATCACTCTAAAATCATACTTGAAAAGCTTTAACCACACTAATGACTTTATCAAAATTTATACACTCATAAAAATGAGACACTATAAAAGAGACACTAGTAAAACAGACACTAGCAGTGTCTCTTTTGTACTGTAGGTGACAGTACTAGTGTCGCTAGTCTAATCACTATCAAGCAAATTTTTCTATACAAGCCCTTGTCACACAAGTATGTATCAATAGTTGGGAATGCAGACGAGTACGACATGACTTATAGGCTAACCCGTGGCTGGAGTCAATTTTATACCAAAATGGTTTAGAAAAGAGGATACCATTTACGTTTGAACTTATCCAAAATGTTAGTAGACCCAAAGCAAAGTTTTATTGTCTAAACATATCATCTTATATATCCCAAAAGACTTATTTTTTTGTATGATTTTTTGAAAATGGTATTTATTGATTTCAGGTTTATCAATGGCTCCTTGTTATTTTATGTGCAATATCACAACAACTATGTTAAATAAATTTTCTTTTGTAATTCATTGAAACTATTTCATTTGATATAGTTGGCATAACTAAGTTATGAATAGTTGTAACACCTTTTGTTTAACTATTTTGCAGGTTATTTTATCTAAGTTTACTGGCCCTATAGGAATTATGATGAAATAATCACAATAGATGATTAAGAAAAATGTTGGAAAAAGAGAATCACGCACTCAATGTGGTTTTTCCGTATAGTCGGATTGTGTGACCTCATCAAACAAAACGGATTAGAGAAAGGAGATAGATTTTTTATTTGAGTTTCTTGAATTTGAGAATAGGACGCTTGTCATGAACTATAGAAAGAAATTATTATCTCTAAATATTTTTAAATGATATGTGCTCCTAGCACTCGTTTTTTGCATAATGATAAGTTACCGTCAATTATTTCTACCCGTAGTTGTGTTTATTATTGTTTCAGAAGACTATAGCCAATATGGGCAAATGATTTAGACAGAATCACACCTACTGATTAAGCTGTGAATCAGCAGGGCGGTTCACAAGAAGCTAAGTCCAATATTAAAGTTTTTATATTGCATCCCTTTCTTTTGATCTGCCCGTAAATTATGCAGCCTTTGTTTTCTCGTGTATGTTATTTATTTTGGGACAAACTAAAATGGAAAGGTAGACACCTATTTTGGGATGAAGAAAGTAATTAGTTGCGAAAAGGCCCTAGTAGTTAGGCTTCTCAACCACATTTTTTTTGGTTTTTATTAGGATCATGTGTCGTTTTGTTCAATGTGTCCTAAAAGTCATTTATGTCGCTCTTTAACTGTCTTCAAACATTGTCGCTTTTGGACGAGTATCGCCTTCAACCTGCAAGTAGTGTCGCTTTTTACGCTGAAAACCCAGAATTTCCAATAATCAAAATTCACCATTGAATCAATGAGCTTCACGTTTTTTCAACTCAAAATCAACAACAGAAACAAGGTTGGGCCTTAATTCAACCCCAATTAAAGAATTCGATGTCCAAATCAGTCCAAACAGCTTTCAATTCATTCGTACTTTAATTTCGACATCAATTTCACGCGATTTCCGATTCAAACACCTCTAATCTTGAGATATAGCTCTGATACAACTTGATAGTCCCGTTGCGATTGATCTTTAGGTTCGAATCAACACAATGCATGTGGAATCGGTATAATGTGTTTAAAACGTGAATGTAATCGAAAACGAGAGCGAGTAAATAAAAGATATGATCATTTGTTGATTTGTCAATAAAGTATACAATATCATCTTAACAACACTCTCTCTCGATCTCAAGATATCACTCTAAAATCATACTTGAAAAGCTTTAACCACACTAATGACTTTATCAAAATTTATACACTCATAAAAATGAGACACTATAAAAGAGACACTAGTAAAACAGACACTAGCAGTGTCTCTTTTGTACTGTAGGTGACAGTACTAGTGTCGCTAGTCTAATCACTATCAAGCAAATTTTTCTATACAAGCCCTTGTCACACAAGTATGTATCAATAGTTGGGAATGCAGACGAGTACGACGTGACTTATAGGCTAACCCGTGGCTGGAGTCAATTTTATACCAAAATGGTTTAGAAAAGAGGACACCATTTACGTTTGAACTTATCCAAAATGTTAGTAGACCCAAAGCAAAGTTTTATCGTCTAAACATATCATCTTATATATCCCAAAAGACTTATTTTTTTGTATGATTTTTTGAAAATGGTATTTATTGATTTCAGGTTTATCAATGGCTCCTTGTTATTTTATGTGCAATATCACAACAACTATGTTAAATAAATTTTCTTTTGTAATTCATTGAAACTATTTCATTTGATATAGTTGGCATAACTAAGTTATGAATAGTTGTAACACCTTTTGTTTAACTATTTTGCAGGTTATTTTATCTAAGTTTACTGGCCCTATAGGAATTATGATGAAATAATCACAATAGATGATTAAGAAAAATGTTGGAAAAAGAGAATCACGCACTCAATGTGGTTTTTCCGTATAGTCGGATTGTGTGACCTCATCAAACAAAACGGATTAGAGAAAGGAGATAGATTTTTTATTTGAGTTTCTTGAATTTGAGAATAGGACGCTTGTCATGAACTATAGAAAGAAATTATTATCTCTAAATATTTTTAAATGATATGTGCTCCTAGTACTCGTTTTTTGCATAATGATAAGTTACCGTCAATTATTTCTACCCGTAGTTGTGTTTATTATTGTTTCAGAAGACTATAGCCAATATGGGCAAATGATTTAGACAGAATCACACCTACTGATTAAGCTGTGAATCAGCAGGGCGGTTCACAAGAAGCTAAGTCCAATATTAAAGTTTTTATATTGCATCCCTTTCTTTTGATCTGCCCGTAAATTATGCAGCCTTTGTTTTCTCGTGTATGTTATTTATTTTGGGACAAACTAAAATGGAAAGGTAGACACCTATTTTGGGATGAAGAAAGTAATTAGTTGCGAAAAGGCCCTAGTTGTAAGGCTTCTCAACCACATTTTTTTTTGGTTTTTATTAGGATCATGTGTCGTGTTGTTCAATGTGTCCTAAAAGTCATTTATGTCGCTCTTTAACTATCTTCAAACATTGTCGCTTTTGGACGAGTATCGCCTTCAACCTGCAAGTAGTGTCGCTTTTTACGCTGAAAACCCAGAATTTCCAAGAATCAAAATTCACCATTGAATCAATGAGCTTCACGTTTTTTCAACTCCAAATCAACAACAGAAACAATGTTTGGCCTTAATTCAACCCCAATTGCAGAATTCGATGTCCAAATCAGTCCAATTAGCTTTCAGTTCATCCGTACTTTAATTTCGACATCAATTTCACGCGATTTCCGATTCAAACACCTCTAATCTTGAGATATAGCTCTGATACAAGTTGATAGTCCCGTTGCGATTAATCTTTAGGTTCGAATCAACACAATGCATGTGGAATTGGTATAATGTGTTTAAAACGTGAATGTAATCGAAAACGAGAGCGAGTAAATAAAAGATATGATCATTTGTTGATTTGTCAATAAAGTATACAATATCATCTTAACAACACTCTCTCTCAATCTCAAGATCTCACTCTAAAATCATACTTGAAAAGCTTTAACCACACTAATGACTTTATCAAAATTTATATACTCATACAAACGAGACACTATAAAAGAGACACTAGTAAAAGAGACACTAGCAGTGTCTCTTTTGTACTGTAGGTGACAGTACTAGTGTCGCTAGTCTAATCACTATCAAGCAAAGTTTTCTATACAAGCCCTTTTCACACAAGTATGTATCAATAGTTGGGAATGCAGATGAGTACGACGTGACTTATAGGCTAACCCGTGGCTGGAGTCAATATTATACCAAAATGGTTTAGAAAAGAGGACACCATTTACGTTTGAACTTATCCAAAATGTTAGTAGACCCAAAGCAAAGTTTTATCGTCTAAACATATCATCTTATATATCCCAAAAGACTTATTTTTTTGTATGATTTTTTGAAAATGGTATTTATTGATTTCAGGTTTATCAATGGCTCCTTGTTATTTTATGTGCAATATCACAACAACTATGTTAAATAAATTTGCTTTAGTAATTCATTGAAACTATTTCATTTGATATAGTTGGCATAACTAAGTTATGAATAGTTGTAACACCTTTTGTTTAACTATTTTGCAGGTTATTTTATCTAAGTTTACTGGCCCTATAGGAATTATGATGAAATAATCACAATAGATGATTAAGAAAAATGTTGGAAAAAGAGAATCACGCACTCAATGTGGTTTTTCTGTATAGTCGGATTGCGTGATCTCATCAAACAAAACGGATTAGAGAAAGGAGATAGATTTTTTATTTGAGTTTCTTGAATTTGAGAATAGGACGCTTGTCATGAACTTTAGAAAGAAATTCTTATCTCTAAATATTTTTAAATGATATGTGCTCCTAGCACTCGTTTTTTGCATAATGATAAGTTACCGTCAATTATTTCTACCCGTAGTTGTGTTTATTATTGTTTCAGAAGACTATAGCCAATATGGGCAAATGATTTAGACAGAATCACACCTACTGATTAAGCTGTGAATCAGCAGGGCGGTTCACAAGAAGCTAAGTCCAATATTAAAGTTTTTATATTGCATCCCTTTCTTTTGATCTGCCCGTAAATTAAGCAGCCTTTGTTTTCTCGTGTATGTTATTTATTTTGGGACAAACTAAAATGGAAAGGTAGACACCTATTTTGGGATGAAGAGAGTAATTAGTTGCCAAAAGGCTCTAGTTGTTAGGCTTCTCATCAAACAAAATGGATTAAAGAAAGGAGATAGATTTTTTACGATGAAAACCCAGAATTTCCAAGAATCAAAATTCACCATTGAATCAATGAGCTTCACGTTTGTTCAACTCAAAATCAACAACAAAAACAATGTTTGGCCTTAACTCAACCCCAATTGCAGAATTCGATGTCCAAATCAATCCAAACAGCTTTCAGTTCATTCGTACTTTAATTTCGACATCAATTTCACGCGATTTCCAATTCAAACACCTCTAATCTTGAGATATAGCTCTGATACAACTTGATAGTCCCGTTGCGATTGATCTTTAGGTTCGAATCAACACAATGCATGTGGAATCGGTATAATGTGTTTAAAACGTGAATGTAATCGAAAACGAGAGCAAGTAAATAAAAGATATGATCATTTGTTGATTTATCAATAAAGTATACAATATCATCTTAACAACACTCTCTCTCGATCTCAAGATCTCACTCTAAAATCATACTTGAAAAGCTTTAACCACACTAATGACTTTATCAAAATGGTTGGGAATGCAGATGAGTACGACGTGACTTATAGGCTAACCCGTGGCTGGAGTCAATATTATACCAAAATGGTTTAGAAAAGAGGACACCATTTATGTTTGAACTTATCCAAAATGTTAGTAGACCCAAAGCAATGTTTTATCGTCTAAACATATCATCTTATATATCCCAAAAGACTTATTTTTTTGTATGATTTTTTGAAAATGGTATTTATTGATTTCATGTTTATTAATGGCTCCTTGTTATTTTATGTGCAATATCACAACAACTATGTTAAATAAATTTGCTTTAGTAATTCATTGAAACTATTTCATTTGATATAGTTGGCATAACTAAGTTATGAATAGTTGTAACACCTTTTATTTAATTATTTTGCAGATTATTTTATCTAAGTTTACATGCCCAATAGGAATTATGATGAATAATCACAATAGATGATTAAGAAAAATGTTGGCAAAAGAGAATCACGCACTCAATGTGGTTTGTCCGTATAGTCGGATTGTGTGATCTCATCAAACAAAACGGATTAAAGAAAGGAGATATATTTTTAATTTGAGTTTCTTGAATTTGAGAATAGGACGCTTGTCATGAACTTTAGAAAGAAATTATTTTCTCTAAATATTTTTAAATGATATGTGCTCCTAGCACTCGTTTTTTGCATAATGATAAGTTACCGTCAATTATTTCTACCCCGTAGTTGTGTTTATTATTGTTTCAGAAGACTATAGCCAATATGGGCAAATGATTTAGACAGAATCACACCTACTGATTAAGCTGTGAATCAGCAGGCGGTTCACAAGAAGCTAAGTCCAATATTAAAGTTTTTATATTGCATCCCTTTCTTTTGATATGCCTGTAAATTAAGCAGCCTTTGTTTTCTCGTGTATGTTATTTATTTTGGGACAAACTAAAATGGAAAGGTAGACACCTATTTTGGGATGAAGAGAGTAATTAGTTGCCAAAAGGCCCTAGTTGTTAGGCTTCTCAACCACATTTTTTTGGTTTTTATTAGGATCATGTGTCGTTTTGTTCAATGTGTCCTAAAAGTCATTTATGTCGCTCTTTAACTATCTTCAAACATTGTCGCTTTTGGACGAGTATCGCCTTCAACCTGCAAGTAGTGTCGCTTTTTACGCTGAAAACCCAGAATTTCCAAGAATCAAAATTCACCATTGAATCAATGAGCTTCACGTTTTTTCAACTCAAAATCAACAACAGAAACAATGTTTGGCCTTAATTCAACCCCAATTGCAGAATTCGATGTCCAAATCAGTCCCAACAGCTTTCAGTTCATCCGTACTTTAATTTCGACATCAATTTCACGCGATTTCCGATTCAAACACCTCTAATCTTGAGATATAGCTCTGATACAAGTTGATAGTCCCGTTGCGATTGATCTTTAGGTTCGAATCAACACAATGCATGTGGAATCGGTATAATGTGTTTAAAACGTGAATGTAATCGAAAACGAGAGCGAGTAAATAAAAGATATGATCATTTGTTGATTTGTCAATAAAGTATACAATATCATCTTAACAACACTCTCTCTCGATCTCAAGATCTCACTCTAAAATCATACTTGAAAACCTTTAACCACACTAATGACTTTATCAAAATTTATATACTCATACAAACGAGACACTATAAAAGAGACACTAGTAAAAGAGACACTAGCAGTGTCTCTTTTGTACTGTAGGTGACAGTACTAGTGTCGCTAGTCTAATCACTATCAAGCAAAGTTTTCTATACAAGCCCTTGTCACACAAGTATGTATCAATAGTTGGGAAAGCAGACGAGTACGACGTGACTTATAGGCTAACCCGTGGCTGGAGTCAATTTTATACCAAAATGGTTTAGAAAAGAGGACACCATTTACGTTTGATTGTGTGATCTCATCAAACAAAACGGATTAAAGAAAGGAGATAGATTTTTTATTTGAGTTTCTTGAATTTGAGAATAGGACGCTTGATATCGCGTAAAAAGTCATATTTTTACTACCGATATCTCTCTCATTCTAGAATGATTCTTGGCATTTTAAACTCAAAAACAATACAAATCAAATATAAAATCAAGGTTGCACAATAAAAATCAAGCAAAACGGATGAAAAATGAAGATTCCACACACGTTTGAAGATTCAAGACATCAAAACGAGATTTCAAGACAAAGGTGCCCATCATCAACATCTACCTCACCCAAGATATTCATTTTCAAATTACGAATCCAACAGAAAAAGAATCAAGAAAAACGGATAAAGAATGAAGATTTTACGCCCACCGGAAAATCCAAATAATCTGTACGCAATATCTGGAGATAAGAGACATATTTTAGGGATATCTTTACATCAAAGTCTTCGTTTTTGAATTACGAATCCAACGCAAAAAGAATCAACGCAAATGGGCGCATAACGAAGAAGATACGCACAAACTAAGCAACGCAGCGAAAGACAACATACCGGGATGGGCGGCAGCCCGCCGCCGCCGGCCAGCAGCCAGCCGCCGCTGATCTTCTGGTGGGCGGTTCCGGCCTCCCTCCCCCCATCTCTTTTCCACTTTTTCGTCGTTGCGTGTACCCGGTGCACCACCTTTCGCTACTTTTCCATACCCGGTGCACCACCTTTCGCCACATTTTCGTACCCGGTGCACCACCTTTCACTCTTTTTCTAATGTGAGCCTAGGGATGCTAATGTGAGCCATATTTTCCCTATAAATACAGCCCCTAGGCTTCCATTTGAAGATGTCCCATATGCATTAGGCATAATTCTCTCTTTACTTTCTCATTCTATTTTCTTACTTCAAAATTAGTGTTAGGCTAGTTAAGGAGCTTGTTTAAAGTAGAACGAAAGCTAGGGAACATTTTGTAATCTTTGGTGTACGATTGGAGTTACACTTATTAATTCAAGTCTATTCCTTCTCACATTTTAATCCGGGTTCTTTCTGTCCTATTCTATCTTAATTAAATATGTATGTTTTAATTATGCTAGAATTAGTTTGTGCCATGATTAGCGAGTAGATTACTATTGTATTTGTTGTGATGTAGTTAGCATATATAATTGTGGGATGACTTTAAATACGTCGTGAAATAATATGACGGCCCCTCTTCGACTGTTTACTCGGTATAGTGCTGGAAATGCTTTTAAGCAGAGTACATACGTATGGAAGCCGATAACGACCGAAGGTAGTTGTATTATGGATCGACATTATAAAACGGAAACTTTATGAATGGACTTATCCTATGATTTTAAACCTAAAACTTATATTCGCCTTTCGATTAACTAACGTGATTGTAACCCTGTAAAGAGGAGTCGCGAACCTTGATACTTGGTCAATAGTTATCTGTGTAAAAACTATGTTTTTAACTGTAACGTCATGCAAGCATCATAAAATGCAATGTGATTACGTGGACTTGCCATGAGTATTGTACACTTTCGATCACAATGTACTTATCACGTGAACATGGCGAACCAGTTAAATTCACAATGGAAACATCGGTAAACGATTAAATACACTGTGAATCACCATAGCATTTTCCAACATGGTCTAGGTTTAACTTTATGCAAAAAGCCGTCAGCATTTTAATTAGCATTTTAATTAGATTAGTTAATTAAGATTAGATTAGAGTAGGTAGGCTACAAGCTAAATAACCATTTACGAAAATCTAGGGATTTGTTAATTGTAATGAGAAAGGCAAGTTTGGGATCTAAGTTACACTGATATCCTTTCCTTAAAATATGAAACCAAAAGTAAGATACGCAAGAACCTTGAACGTTTTCCCCTGTTTATCATCCTTAAGTTTCATTAATAGGAATTGATTAATAAGTCCGAACATAAATTCTAAGTTAATCGTTTAATGGATTTGAAATCTTTATGGTATTAAGAACGGTCATATTTGTAATGACCTGCTACTCTATTCCTTCGCCCACGAGCGAATACGTTCAATAATATGGGTCACTGCCTCCCTCATAGGAAAGTGTGGAGAGTTGAGCATCGTCTGTCTGATCAGAATCATGACACCTTAGTTCCTCGTGACATATTAGTTGATAACCGACTAATAGGGAACTTATTGGTTATACCACTGGGTGATGAATCCATTAAACATTTCCAATTTAGATAATCATTTCCCCATAAGAGTCATCATCCCACATTATTAGCTAACGAACTCACAACAAATACTACTTTTATTATCTGATTTATTATTACACTTTTATTCGCTTTATTTAGTTTACTTAGTTAACTGAAACAAAACCCACAACACACTCTTTTAAAACCTTTACTACAAAAGAAAGATTGATTGGATCACCTCCGTTTCAATTCAGTTTCTCTTTAAGAACGACTCTAGTTCATACTTACCATCTACTAGCCTTTGATTCAGTATTAGTAAGTCATACTTAGAACCCAGCAAATATAAATTTAAAAAAAAACCGATTGCGATCCGTACGTCATCTTCATACGACCGTTCGAGCAGCACATCAACGCTTGTCATGAACTTTGGAAAGAAATTATTATCTATGAATATTTTTAAATGATATGTGCTCCTAGCACTCGGTTTTTGCATAATGATAAGATACCGTCAATATTTCTACCCGTAGTTGTGTTTATTATTGTTTCAGAAGACTACAACCAATATGGGCAAATGATTTAGATAGACTCACACCTACTGATTAAGTTGTGAATCAGCAGGGCAGTTCACAAGAAGCTAAGTCCAATATTGAGGTTTTAATATTGCATCCCTTTCTTTTGATCTGCCCGTAAAATATGCAGACTTTGTTTTCTCGTGTATGTTATTTATTTTGGGACAAACTAAAATGGAAAGGTAGACACCTATTTTGGGATGAAGAGAGTAATTAGTTGCCAAAAGGCCCTAGTTGTTAGGCTTCTCAACCACGTTTTTTTTTTGTTTTTATTACGATCATGTGTCGTTTTGTTCAATGTGTCCTAAAAGTCATTATTGTCGCTCTTTAACTGTCTTCAAACATTGTCGCTTTTGGACGAGTATCGCCTTCAACCTACAAGTTGTGTCGCTTTTTACGCTGAAAACCCAGAATTACCAAAACTTAAAATTCACCATTGAATCAATGAGCTTCACGTTTTTTCAACTCAAAATCAACAACAGAAACAATGTTTGGCCTTAATTCAACCCCAATTGCAGAATTCGATGTCCAAATCAATCCAAACAGCTTTCAGTTCATCCGTACTTTAATTTTGACATCAATTTCACGTGATTTCCGATTCAAACACCTCTAATCTTGAGATATAGCTCTGATACAAGTTGATAGTCCCGTTGCGATTGATCTTTAGGTTCGAATCAACACAATGCATGTGGAATCGGTATAATGTGTTTAAAACGTGAATGTAATCGAAAATGAGAGCGAGTAAATAAAAGATATGATCATTTGTTGATTTATCAATAAAGTATACAATATCATCTTAACAACACTCTCTCTCGATCTCAAGATCTCACTCTAAAATCATACTTGAAAAGCTTTAACCACACTAATGACTTTATCAAAATTTATATACTCATACAAACGAGACACTATAAAAGAGACACTAGTAAAAGAGACACTAGCAGTGTCTCTTTTGTACTGTAGGTGACAGTACTAGTGTCGCTAGTCTAATCACTATCAAGCAAAGTTTTCTATACAAGCCCTTGTCACACAAGTATGTATCAATAGTTGGGAATGCAGACGAGTACGACGTGACTTATAGGCTAACCCGTGGCTGGAGTCAATTTTATACCAAAATGGTTTAGAAAAGAGGACACCATTTACGTTTGAACTTATCCAAAATGTTAGTAGACCCAAAGCAAAGTTTTATCGTCTAAACATATCATCTTATATATCCCAAAAGACTTATTTTTTTGTATGATTTTTTGAAAATGTTATTTATTGATTTCAGGGTTATCAATGGCTCCTTGTTATTTTATGTGCAATATCACAACAACTATGTTAAATAAATTTGCTTTAGTGATTCATTGAAACTATTTCATTTGATATAGTTGGCATAACTAAGTTATGAATAGTTGTAACACCTTTTGTTTAATTATTTTGCAGGTTAATTTATCTAAGTTTACGGTCCCTATAGGAATTATGATGAAATAATCACTATAGATGAATAAGAAAAATGTTGGAAAAAGAGAATCAAGCACTCAATGTGGTTTGTCCGTATAATCGGATTGTGTGATCTCATCAAACAAAATGGATTAAAGAAAGGAGATAGATTTTTTATTTGAGTTTCTTGAATTTGAGAATAGGACGCTTGTCATGATCTTTAGAAAGTAATTATTATCTATGAATATTTTTAAATGATATGTGCTCCTAGCACTCTTTTTTGCATAATGATAAGTTACCGTCAATTATTTCTACCCGTAGTTGTGTTTATTATTGTTTTAGAAGACTACAGCCAATATGGGCAAATGATTTAGACAGACTCACACCTACTGATTAAGCTGTGAATCAGCAGGGCAGTTCACAAGAAGCTAAGTCCAATATTGAGGTTTTTATATTGCATCCCTTTCTTTTGGTCTACCCGTAAAATATGCAGCCTTTGTTTTCTCGTGTATGTTATTTATTTTGGGACAAACTAAAATGGAAAGGTAGACACCTATTTTGGGATGAAGAGAGTAATTAGTTGCCAAAAGGCCCTAGTTGTTAGGCTTCTCAACCACATTTTTTTTGGTTTTTATTACGATCATGTGTTGTTTTGTACAATGTGTCCTAAAAGTCATAATTGTCTCTCTTTAACTGTCTTCAAACATTGTCGCTATTGTACGAGTATCGCCTTCAACCTGCAAGTAGTGTCGCTTTTTACGCTGAAAACCCAGAATTACCAAAACTTAAAATTCACCATTGAATCAATGAGCTTCACGTTTTTTCAACTCAAAATCAACAACAGAAACAATGTTTGGCCTTAATTCAACCCCAATTGCAGAATTCGATGTCCAAATCAATCCAAACAGCTTTCAGTTCATCCGTACTTTAATTTTGACATCAATTTCACGTGATTTCCGATTCAAACACCTCTAATCTTGAGATATAGCTCTGATACAAGTTGATAGTCCCGTTGCGATTGATCTTTAGGTTCGAATCAACACAATGCATGTGGAATCGGTATAATGTGTTTAAAACGTGAATGTAATCAACAACGAGAGATAGTAAATAAGAGATATGATCATTTGTTGATTTGTCAATAAAGTATACAATATCATCTTAACAACACTCTCTCTCGATCTCAAGATCTCACTCTAAAATCATACTTGAAAAGCTTTAACCACACTAATGACTTTATCAAAATTTATACACTCATAAAAATGAGACACTATAAAAGAGACACTAGTAAAGAAGACACTAGCAGTGTCTCTTTTGTACTGTAGGTGATAGTACTAGTGTCGCTAGTCTAATCACTATCAAGCAAAGTTTTCTATACAAGCCCTTGTCACACAAGTATGTATCAATAGTTGGGAATGCAGACGAGTACGACGTGACTTATAGGCTAACCTGTGGCTGGAGTCAATTTTATACCAAAATGGTTTAGAAAAGAGGACACCATTTACGTTTGAACTTATCCAAAATGTTAGTAGACCCAAAGCAAAGTTTTATCGTCTAAACATATCATCTTATATATCCCAAAAGACTTATTTTTTTGTATGATTTTTTGAAAATGTTATTTATTGATTTCAGGGTTATCAATGGCTCCTTGTTATTTTATGTGCAATATCACAACAACTATGTTAAATAAATTTGCTTTAGTGATTCATTGAAACTATTTCATTTGATATAGTTGGCATAACTAAGTTATGAATAGTTGTAACACCTTTTGTTTAATTATTTTGCAGGTTAATTTATCTAAGTTTACGGTCCCTATAGGAATTATGATGAAATAATCACTATAGATGAATAAGAAAAATGTTGGAAAAAGAGAATCAAGCACTCAATGTGGTTTGTCCGTATAATCGGATTGTGTGATCTCATCAAACAAAATGGATTAAAGAAAGGAGATAGATTTTTTATTTGAGTTTCTTGAATTTGAGAATAGGACGCTTGTCATGATCTTTAGAAAGTAATTATTATCTATGAATATTTTTAAATGATATGTGCTCCTAGCACTCTTTTTTGCATAATGATAAGTTACCGTCAATTATTTCTACCCGTAGTTGTGTTTATTATTGTTTTAGAAGACTACAGCCAATATGGGCAAATGATTTAGACAGACTCACACCTACTGATTAAGCTGTGAATCAGCAGGGCAGTTCACAAGAAGCTAAGTCCAATATTGAGGTTTTTATATTGCATCCCTTTCTTTTGGTCTACCCGTAAAATATGCAGCCTTTGTTTTCTCGTGTATGTTATTTATTTTGGGACAAACTAAAATGGAAAGGTAGACACCTATTTTGGGATGAAGAGAGTAATTAGTTGCCAAAAGGCCCTAGTTGTTAGGCTTCTCAACCACATTTTTTTTGGTTTTTATTACGATCATGTGTTGTTTTGTACAATGTGTCCTAAAAGTCATAATTGTCTCTCTTTAACTGTCTTCAAACATTGTCGCTATTGTACGAGTATCGCCTTCAACCTGCAAGTAGTGTCGCTTTTTACGCTGAAAACCCAGAATTACCAAAACTTAAAATTCACCATTGAATCAATGAGCTTCACGTTTTTTCAACTCAAAATCAACAACAGAAACAATGTTTGGCCTTAATTCAACCCCAATTGCAGAATTCGATGTCCAAATCAATCCAAACAGCTTTCAGTTCATCCGTACTTTAATTTTGACATCAATTTCACGTGATTTCCGATTCAAACACCTCTAATCTTGAGATATAGCTCTGATACAAGTTGATAGTCCCGTTGCGATTGATCTTTAGGTTCGAATCAACACAATGCATGTGGAATCGGTATAATGTGTTTAAAACGTGAATGTAATCAACAACGAGAGATAGTAAATAAGAGATATGATCATTTGTTGATTTGTCAATAAAGTATACAATATCATCTTAACAACACTCTCTCTCGATCTCAAGATCTCACTCTAAAATCATACTTGAAAAGCTTTAACCACACTAATGACTTTATCAAAATTTATACACTCATAAAAATGAGACACTATAAAAGAGACACTAGTAAAGAAGACACTAGCAGTGTCTCTTTTGTACTGTAGGTGATAGTACTAGTGTCGCTAGTCTAATCACTATCAAGCAAAGTTTTCTATACAAGCCCTTGTCACACAAGTATGTATCAATAGTTGGGAATGCAGACGAGTACGACGTGACTTATAGGCTAACCTGTGGCTGGAGTCAATTTTATACCAAAATGGTTTAGAAAAGAGGACACCATTTACGTTTGAACTTATCCAAAATGTTAGTAGACCCAAAGCAAAGTTTTATCGTCTAAACATATCATCTTATATATCCCAAAAGACTTATTTTTTTGTATGATTTTTTGAAAATGTTATTTATTGATTTCAGGGTTATCAATGGCTCCTTGTTATTTTATGTGCAATATCACAACAACTATGTTAAATAAATTTGCTTTAGTGATTCATTGAAACTATTTCATTTGATATAGTTGGCATAACTAAGTTATGAATAGTTGTAACACCTTTTGTTTAATTATTTTGCAAGTTAATTTATCTAAGTTTACGGTCCCTATAGGAATTATGATGAAATAATCACTATAGATGAATAAGAAAAATGTTGGAAAAAGAGAATCAAGCACTCAATGTGGTTTGTCCGTATAATCGGATTGTGTGATCTCATCAAACAAAATGGATTAAAGAAAGGAGATAGATTTTTTATTTGAGTTTCTTGAATTTGAGAATAGGACGCTTGTCATGATCTTTAGAAAGTAATTATTATCTATGAATATTTTTAAATGATATGTGCTCCTAGCACTCTTTTTTGCATAATGATAAGTTACCGTCAATTATTTCTACCCGTAGTTGTGTTTATTATTGTTTTAGAAGACTACAGCCAATATGGGCAAATGATTTAGACAGACTCACACCTACTGATTAAGCTGTGAATCAGCAGGGCAGTTCACAAGAAGCTAAGTCCAATATTGAGGTTTTTATATTGCATCCCTTTCTTTTGGTCTACCCGTAAAATATGCAGCCTTTGTTTTCTCGTGTATGTTATTTATTTTGGGACAAACTAAAATGGAAAGGTAGACACCTATTTTGGGATGAAGAGAGTAATTAGTTGCCAAAAGGCCCTAGTTGTTAGGCTTCTCAACCACATTTTTTTTTGTTTTTATTACGATCATGTGTTGTTTTGTACAATGTGTCCTAAAAGTCATAATTGTCTCTCTTTAACTATCTTCAAACATTGTCGCTATTGTACGAGTATCGCCTTCAACCTGCAAGTAGTGTCGCTTTTTACGCTGAAAACCCAGAATTACCAAAACTTAAAA
This sequence comes from Pseudognaphalium luteoalbum, assembly GCA_963422505.1. Lineage (NCBI taxonomy): Eukaryota > Viridiplantae > Streptophyta > Magnoliopsida > Asterales > Asteraceae > Pseudognaphalium > Pseudognaphalium luteoalbum. Next base: position 82,931,368 of record OY730192.1, on the reverse strand, counting down.
TTCACCATTGAATCAATGAGCTTCACGTTTTTTCAACTCAAAATCAACAACAGAAACAATGTTTGGCCTTAATTCAACCCAATTGCAGAATTCGATGTCCAAATCAATCCAAACAGCTTTCAGTTCATTCGTACTTTAATTTCGACATCAATTTCACGCGATTTCCGATTCAAACACCTCTAATCTTGAGATATAGCTCTGATACAACTTGATAGTCCCGTTGCGATTGATCTTTAGATTCGAATCGACACAATGCATGTGGAATCGGTATAATGTGTTTAAAATGTGAATGTAATCGAAAATGAGAGCGAGTAAATAAAAGATATGATCATTTGTTGATTTGTCAATAAAGTATAGAATATCATCTTAACAACACTCTCTCTCAATCTCAAGATCTCACTCTAAAATCATACTTGAAAAGCTTGAACCACACTAATGACTTTATCAAAATTTATACACTCATAAAAATGAGACACTAGTAAAGAAGAAACTAGCAGTGTCTCTTTTGTACTGTAGGTGACAGTACTAGTGTCACTTGTCTAATCACTATCAAGCAAAGTTTTCTATACAAGCCCTTGTCACACAAGTATGTATCAATAGTTGGGAATGCAGACGATTACGACGTGACTTATAGGCTAACCCGTGGCTGGAGTCAATATTATACCAAAATGGTTTAGAAAATAGGACACCATTTACGTTTGAACTTATCCAAAATGTTAGTAGACCCAAAGCAAAGTTTTATCGTCTAAACATATCATCTTATATATCCCAAAAGACTTATTTTTTTGTATGATTTTTTGAAAATGGTATTTATTGATTTCAGGTTTATCAATGGCTCCTTGTTATTTTATGTGCAATATCACAACAACTATGTTAAATAAATTTGCTTTAGTGATTCATTGAAACTATTTCATTTGATATAGTTGGCATAACTAAGTTATGAATAGTTGTAACACCTTTTGTTTAATTATTTTGCAGGTTAATTTATCTAAGTTTACGGTCCCTATAGGAATTATGATGAAATAATCACTATAGATGAATAAGTAAAATGTTGGAAAAAGAGAATCAAGCACTCAATGTGGTTTGTCCGTATAATCGGATTGTGTGATCTCATCAAACAAAATGGATTAAAGAAAGGAGATAGATTTTTTATTTGAGTTTCTTGAATTTTAGAATAGGACGCTTGTCATGATCTTTAGAAAGTAATTATTATCTATGAATATTTTTAAATGATATGTGCTCCTAGCACTCTTTTTTGCATAATGATAAGTTACCGTCAATTATTTCTACCCGTAGTTGTGTTTATTATTGTTTTAGAAGACTACAGTCAATATGGGCAAATGATTTAGACAGAATCACACCTACTGATTAAGCTGTGAATCAGCAGGGCAGTTCACAAGAAGCTAAGTCCAATATTGAGGTTTTTGTATTGCATCCCTTTCTTTTGGTCTACCCGTAAAATATGCAGCCTTTGTTTTCTCGTGTATGTTATTTATTTTGGGACAAACTAAAATGGAAAGGTAGACACCTATTTTGGGATGAAGAGAGTAATTAGTTGCCAAAAGGCCCTAGTTGTTAGGCTTCTTAACCACATTTTTTTCGGTTTTTATTACGATCATGTGTTGTTTTGTACAATGTGTCCTAAAAGTCATAATTGTCTCTCTTTAACTGTCTTCAAACATTGTCGCTTTTGGACGAGTATCACCTTCAACCTGCAAGTTGTGTCGCTTTTTACGCTGAAAACCCAGAATTACCAAAACTTAAAATTCACCATTGAATCAATGAGCTTCACGTTTTTTCAACTCAAAATCAACAACAGAAACAATGTTTGGCCTTAACTCAACCCCAATTGCAGAATTCGATGTCCAAATCAATCCAAACAGCTTTCAGTTCATCCGTACTTTAATTTCGACATCAATTTCACGTGATTTCCGATTCAAACACCTCTAATCTTGAGATATAGCTCTGATACAAGTTGATAGTCCCGTTGCGATTGATCTTTAGGTTCGAATCAACACAATGCATGTGGAATCGGTATAATGTGTTTAAAACGTGAATGTAATCGAAAATGAGAGCGAGTAAATAAAAGATATGATCATTTGTTGATTTATCAATAAAGTATACAATATCATCTTAACAACACTCTCTCTCGATCTCAAGATCTCACTCTAAAATCATACTTGAAAAGCTTTAACCACACTAATGACTTTATCAAAATTTATATACTCATACAAACGAGACACTATAAAAGAGACACTAGTAAAAGAGACACTAGCAGTGTCTCTTTTGTACTGTAGGTGACAGTACTAGTGTCGCTAGTCTAATAACTATCAAGCAAAGTTTTCTATACAAGCCCTTGTCACACAAGTATGTATCAATAGTTGGGAATGCAGACGAGTACGACGTGACTTATAGGCTAACCCGTGGCTGGAGTCAATTTTATACCAAAATGGTTTAGAAAAGAGGACACCATTTACGTTTGAACTTATCCAAAATGTTAGTAGACCCAAAGCAAAGTTTTATCGTCTAAACATATCATCTTATATATCCCAAAAGACTTATTTTTTTGTATGATTTTTTGAAAATGTTATTTATTGATTTCAGGGTTATCAATGGCTCCTTGTTATTTTATGTGCAATATCACAACAACTATGTTAAATAAATTTGCTTTAGTGATTCATTGAAACTATTTCATTTGATATAGTTGGCATAACTAAGTTATGAATAGTTGTAACACCTTTTGTTTAATTATTTTGTAGGTTAATTTATCTAAGTTTACGGTCCCTATAGGAATTATGATGAAATAATCACTATAGATGAATAAGAAAAATGTTGGAAAAAGAGAATCAAGCACTCAATGTGGTTTGTCCGTATAATCGGATTGTGTGATCTCATCAAACAAAATGGATTAAAGAAAGGAGATAGATTTTTTATTTGAGTTTCTTGAATTTGAGAATAGGACGCTTGTCATGATCTTTAGAAAGTAATTATTATCTATGAATATTTTTAAATGATATGTGCTCCTAGCACTCTTTTTTGCATAATGATAAGTTACCGTCAATTATTTCTACCCGTAGTTGTGTTTATTATTGTTTTAGAAGACTACAGCCAATATGGGCAAATGATTTAGACAGACTCACACCTACTGATTAAGCTGTGAATCAGCAGGGCAGTTCACAAGAAGCTAAGTCCAATATTGAGGTTTTTATATTGCATCCCTTTCTTTTGGTCTACCCGTAAAATATGCAGCCTTTGTTTTCTCGTGTATGTTATTTATTTTGGGACAAACTAAAATGGAAAGGTAGACACCTATTTTGGGATGAAGAGAGTAATTAGTTGCCAAAAGGCCCTAGTTGTTAGGCTTCTCAACCACATTTTTTTTTGTTTTTATTACGATCATGTGTTGTTTTGTACAATGTGTCCTAAAAGTCATAATTGTCTCTCTTTAACTGTCTTCAAACATTGTCGCTATTGTACGAGTATCGCCTTCAACCTGCAAGTAGTGTCGCTTTTTACGCTGAAAACCCAGAATTACCAAAACTTAAAATTCACCATTGAATCAATGAGCTTCACGTTTTTTCAACTCAAAATCAACAACAGAAATAATGTTTGGCCTTAATTCAACCCAATTGCAGAATTCGATGTCCAAATCAATCCAAACAGCTTTCAGTTCATTCGTACTTTAATTTCGACATCAATTTCACGCGATTTCCGATTCAAACACCTCTAATCTTGAGATATAGCTCTGATACAACTTGATAGTCCCGTTGCGATTGATCTTTAGATTCGAATCGACACAATGCATGTGGAATCGGTATAATGTGTTTAAAATGTGAATGTAATCGAAAATGAGAGCGAGTAAATAAAAGATATGATCATTTGTTGATTTGTCAATAAAGTATAGAATATCATCTTAACAACACTCTCTCTCAATCTCAAGATCTCACTCTAAAATCATACTTGAAAAGCTTTAACCACACTAATGACTTTATCAAAATTTATACACTCATAAAAATGAGACACTAGTAAAGAAGACACTAGCAGTGTCTCTTTTGTACTGTAGGTGACAGTACTAGTGTCACTTGTCTAATCACTATCAAGCAAAGTTTTCTATACAAGCCCTTGTCACACAAGTATGTATCAATAGTTGGGAATGCAGACGATTACGACGTGACTTATAGGCTAACCCGTGGCTGGAGTCAATATTATACCAAAATGGTTTAGAAAATAGGACACCATTTACGTTTGAACTTATCCAAAATGTTAGTAGACCCAAAGCAAAGTTTTATCGTCTAAACATATCATCTTATATATCCCAAAAGACTTATTTTTTTGTATGATTTTTTGAAAATGGTATTTATTGATTTCAGGTTTATCAATGGCTCCTTGTTATTTTATGTGCAATATCACAACAACTATGTTAAATAAATTTGCTTTAGTGATTCATTGAAACTATTTCATTTGATATAGTTGGCATAACTAAGTTATGAATAGTTGTAACACCTTTTGTTTAATTATTTTGCAGGTTAATTTATCTAAGTTTACGGTCCCTATAGGAATTATGATGAAATAATCACTATCGATGAATAAGTAAAATGTTGGAAAAAGAGAATCAAGCACTCAATGTGGTTTGTCCGTATAATCGGATTGTGTGATCTCATCAAATAAAATGGATTAAAGAAAGGAGATAGATTTTTTATTTGAGTTTCTTGAATTTGAGAATAGGACGCTTGTCATGATCTTTAGAAAGTAATTATTATCTATGAATATTTTTAAATGATATGTGCTCCTAGCACTCTTTTTTGCATAATGATAAGTTACCGTCAATTATTTCTACCCGTAGTTGTGTTTATTATTGTTTTAGAAGACTACAGCCAATATGGGCAAATGATTTAGACAGAATCACACCTACTGATTAAGCTGTGAATCAGCAGGGCAGTTCACAAGAAGCTAAGTCCAATATTGAGGTTTTTGTATTGCATCCCTTTCTTTTGGTCTACCCGTAAAATATGCAGCCTTTGTTTTCTCGTGTATGTTATTTATTTTGGGACAAACTAAAATGGAAAGGTAGACACCTATTTTGGGATGAAGAGAGTAATTAGTTGCCAAAAGGCCCTAGTTGTTAGGCTTCTTAACCACATTTTTTCGGTTTTTATTACGATCATGTGTTGTTTTGTACAATGTGTCCTAAAAGTCATAATTGTCTCTCTTTAACTGTCTTCAAACATTGTCGCTTTTGGACGAGTATCACCTTCAACCTACAAGTTGTGTCGCTTTTTACGCTGAAAACCCAGAATTACCAAAACTTAAAATTCACCATTGAATCAATGAGCTTCACGTTTTTTCAACTCAAAATCAACAACAGAAACAATGTTTGGCCTTAACTCAACCCCAATTGCAGAATTCGATGTCCAAATCAATCCAAACAGCTTTCAGTTCATTCGTACTTTAATTTCGACATCAATTTCACGTGATTTCCGATTCAAACACCTCTAATCTTGAGATATAGCTCTGATACAACTTGATAGTCCCGTTGCGATTGATCTTTAGGTTCGAATCAACACAATGCATGTGGAATCGGTATAATGTGTTTAAAACGTGAATGTAATCGAAAATGAGAGCGAGTAAATAAAAGATATGATCATTTGTTGATTTGTCAATAAAGTATACAATATCATCTTAACAACACTCTCTCTCGATCTCAAGATCTCACTCTAAAATCATACTTGAAAAGCTTTAACCACACTAATGACTTTATCAAAATTTATACACTCATAAAAATGAGACACTATAAAAGAGACACTAGTAAAGAAGACACTAGCAGTGTCTCTTTTGTACTGTAGGTGATAGTACTAGTGTCGCTAGTCTAATCACTATCAAGCAAAGTTTTCTATACAAGCCCTTGTCACACAAGTATGTATCAATAGTTGGGAATGCAGACGAGTACGACGTGACTTATAGGCTAACCTGTGGCTGGAGTCAATTTTATACCAAAATGGTTTAGAAAAGAGGACACCATTTACGTTTGAACTTATCCAAAATGTTAGTAGACCCAAAGCAAAGTTTTATCGTCTAAACATATCATCTTATATATCCCAAAAGACTTATTTTTTTGTATGATTTTTTGAAAATGTTATTTATTGATTTCAGGGTTATCAATGGCTCCTTGTTATTTTATGTGCAATATCACAACAACTATGTTAAATAAATTTGCTTTAGTGATTCATTGAAACTATTTCATTTGATATAGTTGGCATAACTAAGTTATGAATAGTTGTAACACCTTTTGTTTAATTATTTTGCAGGTTAATTTATCTAAGTTTACGGTCCCTATAGGAATTATGATGAAATAATCACTATAGATGAATAAGAAAAATGTTGGAAAAAGAGAATCAAGCACTCAATGTGGTTTGTCCGTATAATCGGATTGTGTGATCTCATCAAACAAAATGGATTAAAGAAAGGAGATAGATTTTTTATTTGAGTTTCTTGAATTTGAGAATAGGACGCTTGTCATGATCTTTAGAAAGTAATTATTATCTATGAATATTTTTAAATGATATGTGCTCCTAGCACTCTTTTTTGCATAATGATAAGTTACCGTCAATTATTTCTACCCGTAGTTGTGTTTATTATTGTTTTAGAAGACTACAGCCAATATGGGCAAATGATTTAGACAGACTCACACCTACTGATTAAGCTGTGAATCAGCAGGGCAGTTCACAAGAAGCTAAGTCCAATATTGAGGTTTTTATATTGCATCCCTTTCTTTTGGTCTACCCGTAAAATATGCAGCCTTTGTTTTCTCGTGTATGTTATTTATTTTGGGACAAACTAAAATGGAAAGGTAGACACCTATTTTGGGATGAAGAGAGTAATTAGTTGCCAAAAGGCCCTAGTTGTTAGGCTTCTCAACCACATTTTTTTTGGTTTTTATTACGATCATGTGTTGTTTTGTACAATGTGTCCTAAAAGTCATAATTGTCTCTCTTTAACTGTCTTCAAACATTGTCGCTATTGTACGAGTATCGCCTTCAACCTGCAAGTAGTGTCGCTTTTTACGCTGAAAACCCAGAATTACCAAAACTTAAAATTCACCATTGAATCAATGAGCTTCACGTTTTTTCAACTCAAAATCAACAACAGAAACAATGTTTGGCCTTAATTCAACCCCAATTGCAGAATTCGATGTCCAAATCAATCCAAACAGCTTTCAGTTCATCCGTACTTTAATTTTGACATCAATTTCACGTGATTTCCGATTCAAACACCTCTAATCTTGAGATATAGCTCTGATACAAGTTGATAGTCCCGTTGCGATTGATCTTTAGGTTCGAATCGACACAATGCATGTGGAATCGGTGTAATGTGTTTAAAACGTGAATGTAATCAACAACGAGAGATAGTAAATAAGAGATATGATCATTTGTTGATTTGTCAATAAAGTATACAATATCATCTTAACAACACTCTCTCTCGATCTCAAGATCTCACTCTAAAATCATACTTGAAAAGCTTTAACCACACTAATGACTTTATCAAAATTTATACACTCATAAAAATGAGACACTATAAAAGAGACACTAGTAAAGAAGACACTAGCAGTGTCTCTTTTGTACTGTAGGTGATAGTACTAGTGTCGCTAGTCTAATCACTATCAAGCAAAGTTTTCTATACAAGCCCTTGTCACACAAGTATGTATCAATAGTTGGGAATGCAGACGAGTACGACGTGACTTATAGGCTAACCTGTGGCTGGAGTCAATTTTATACCAAAATGGTTTAGAAAAGAGGACACCATTTACGTTTGAACTTATCCAAAATGTTAGTAGACCCAAAGCAAAGTTTTATCGTCTAAACATATCATCTTATATATCCCAAAAGACTTATTTTTTTGTATGATTTTTTGAAAATGGTATTTATTGATTTCAGGTTTATCAATGGCTCCTTGTTATTTTATGTGCAATATCACAACAACTATGTTAAATAAATTTGCTTTAGTAATTCATTGATATAGTTGGCATAACTAAGTTATGAATAGTGGTAACACCTTTTGTTTAATTATTTTGCAGGTTAATTTATCTACGTTTACAGGCCCTATAGGAATTATGATGAAATAATCACAATAGATGATTAAGAAAAATGTTGGAAAAGAGAATCATGCACTCAATGTGGTTTGTCCGTATTGTCGGATTGTGTGATCTAATCAAACAAAACGGATTAAAGAAAGGAGATAGATTTTTTATTTTAGTTTCTTGAATTTGAGAATAGGACGCTTGTCATGAACTTTAGAAAGTAATTATTATCTATGAATATTTTTAAATGATCTGTGCTCCTTGCACTTGTTTTTTGCATAATGATAAGTTACCGTCAATTATTTCTACCCGTAGTTGTGTTTATTATTGTTTCAGAAGTCTACAACCAATATGGGCAAATGATTTAGACAGAATCACACCGACTGATTAAGCTGTGAACAGCAGGGCAGTTCACAAGAAGCTAAGTCCAATATTGAGGTTTTTATATTGCATCCCTTTCTTTTGATATGCCCGTAAAATATGCAGCCTTTGTTTTCTCGTGTATGTTATTTATTTTGGGACAAACTAAAATGGAAAGGTAGACACCAATTTTGGGATGAAGAGAGTAATTAGTTGCCAAAAGGCCCTAGTTGTTAGGCTATTCAACCACATTTTTTTTGGTTTTTATTACGATCATGTGTTGTTTTGTACAATGTGTCCTAAAAGTCATAATTGTCTCTCTTTAAATGTCTTCAAACATTGTCGCTATTGGACGAGTATCGCCTTCAACCTGCAAGTAGTGTCGCTTTTTACAATGAAAACCCAGAATTTCCAAAAATCAAAATTTACCATTAAATCAATGAGCTTCACGTTTTTTCAACTCAAAATCAACAACAGAAACATTGTTTGGCCTTAATTCAACCCCAATTGCAGAATTCAATGTCCAAATCAGTCCAAACAGCTTTCAGTTCATTCGTACTTTAATTTCGACATCAATTTCACGCGATTTCTGATTCAAACACCTCTAATCTTGAGATATAGCTCTGATACAACTTTATAGTCCCGTTGCGATTTATCTTTAGGTTCGAATCAACACAATGCGTGTGGAATCGGTATAATGTGTTTAAAACGTGAATGTAATCGAAAACGAGAGCGAGTAAATAAAAGATATGATCATTTGTTGATTTGTCAATAAAGTATACAATATCATCTTAACAACACTCTCTCTCAATCTCAAGATCTCACTCTAAAATCATACTTGAAAAGCTTTAACCACACTAATGACTTTATCAAAATTTATATACTCATACAAACGAGACACTATAAAAGAGACACTAGTAAAAGAGACACTAGCAGTGTCTCTTTTGAACTGTAGGTGACAGTACTAGTGTCGCTAGTCTAATCACTATCAAGCAAAGTTTTCTATACAAGCCCTTGTCATACAAGTATGTATCAATAGTTGGGAATGTAGACGAGTACAACGTGACTTATAGGCTAACCCGTGGCTGGAGTCAATTTTATACCAAAATGGTTTAGAATAGAGGACACCATTTACGTTTGAACTTATCCAAAATGTTAGTAGACCCAAAGCAAAGTTTTATCGTCTAAACATATCATCTTATATATTCCAAAAGACTTATTTTTTTGTATGATTTTTTGAAAATGGTATTTATTGATTTCAGGTTTATCAATGGCTCCTTGTTATTTTATGTGCAATATCACAACAACTATGTTAAATAAATTTGCTTTAGTAATTCATTGATATAGTTGGCATAACTAAGTTATGAATAGTGGTAACACCTTTTGTTTAATTATTTTGCAGGTTAATTTATCTAAGTTTACAGGCCCTATAGGAATTATGATGAAATAATCACAATAGATGATTAAGAAAAATGTTGGAAAAAGAGAATCACGCACTCAATGTGGTTTGTCCGGATAGTCGGATTGTGTGATCTCATCAAACAAAACGGATTAAAGAAAGGAGATAGATTTTTTATTTTAGTTTCTTGAATTTGAGAATAGGATGCTTGTCATGAACTTTAGAAAGTAATTATTATCTATGAATATTTTTAAATGATATGTGCTCCTTGCACTCATTTTTTGCATAATGATAAGTTACCGTCAAATATTTCTACCCGTAGTTGTGTTTATTATTGTTTCAGAAGTCTACAACCAATATGGGCAAATGATTTAGACAGAATCACACCTACTGATTAAGCTGTGAATCAGCAGGGCAGTTCACAAGAAGCTAAGTCCAATATTGAGGTTTTTATATTGCATCCCTTTCTTTTGATCTGCCCGTAAAATATGCAGCCTTTGTTTTCTGGTGTATGTTATTTATTTTGGGACAAACTAAAATGGAAAGGTAGACACCTATTTTGGGATGAAGAGAGTAATTAGTTGCCAAAAGGCCCTAGTTGTTAGGCTTCTCAACCACATTTTTTTTTTGTTTTTATTACGATCATGTGTCGTTTTGTTCAATGTGTCCTAAAAGTCATTATTGTCGCTCTTTAACTGTCTTCAAACATTGTTGCTTTTGGACGAGTATCGCCTTCAACCTGCAAGTAGTGTCGCTTTTTACAATGAAAACCCAGAATTTCCAAAAATCAAAATTCACCATTGAATCAATGAGCTTCACATTTTTTCAACTCAAAATCAACAACATAAACAATGTTTGGCCTTAATTCAACCCCAATTGCAGAATTCGATGTCCAAATCAGTCCAAACAGCTTTCAGTTCATTCGTACTTTAATTTCGACATCAATTTCACGCGATTGCTGATTCAAACACCTCTAATCTTGAGATATAGCTCTGATACAACTTTATAGTCCCGTTGCGATTCATCTTTAGGTTCGAATCAACACAATGCATGTGGAATCGGTATAATGTGTTTAAAATGTAAATGTAATCGAAAACGAGAGCGAGTAAATAAAAGATATGATCATTTGTTGATTTGTCAATAAAGTATACAATATCATCTTAACAACACTCTCTCTCAATCTCAAGATCTCACTCTAAAATCATACTTGAAAAGCTTTAACCACACTAATGACTTTATCAAAATTTATATACTCATACAAACGAGACACTATAAAAGAGACACTAGTAAAAGAGACACTAGCAGTGTCTCTTTTGTACTGTAGGTGACAGTACTAGTGTCGCTAGTCTAATCACTATCAAGCAAAGTTTTCTATACAAGCCCTTGTCACACAAGTATGTATCAATAGTTGGGAATGCAGACGAGTACGACGTGACTTATAGGCTAACGCGTGGCTGGAATCAATTTTATACCAAAATGGTTTAGAAAAGAGGACACCATTTACGTTTGAACTTATCCAAAATGTTAGTAGACCCAAAGCAAAGTTTTATCGTCTAAACATATCATCTTATATATCCAAAAAGACTTATTTTTTTGTATGATTTTTTGAAAATGGTATTTATTGATTTCAGGTTTATCAATGGCTCCTTGTTATTTTATGTGCAATATCACAACAACTATGTTAAATAAATTTGCTTTAGTAATTCATTGAAACTATTTCATTTGATATAGTTGGCATAACTAAGTTATGAATAGTTGTAACACCTTTTGTTTAACTCTTTTGCAGGTTATTTTATCTAAGTTTACTGGCCCTATCGGAATTATGATGAAATAATCACAATAGATGATTAAGAAAAATGTTGGAAAAAGAGAATCACGCACTCAATGTGGTTTGTCCGTATAGTCGGATTGTGTGATCTCATCAAACAAAACGGATTAAGGAAACAAGATAGATTTTTTATTTGAGTTACTTGAATTTGAGAATAGGACGCTTGTCATGAACTTTAGAAAGTAATTATTATCTATGAATATTTTTAAATAATATGTGCTCCTAGCACTCATTTTTTTGCATGATGATAAGTTACCGTCAATTATTTCTACCCGTAGTTGTGTTTATTATTGTTTCTATAGACTAAAGCCAATATGGGCAAATGATTTAGACAGAATCACACCTACTGATTAAGCTGTGAATCAGCAGGGCAGTTCACAAGAAGCTAAGTCCAATATTGTGGTTTTTATATTGCATCCCTTTCTTTTGATCTGCCCGTAAAATATGCAGCCTTTGTTTTCTCATGTATGTTATTTATTTTGGGACAAACTAAAATGGAAAGGTAGACACATATTTTGGGATGAAAAGAGTAATTAGTTGCCAAAAGGACCTAGTTTTTAGGCTTCTCAACCACATTTTTTTTTGGTTTTTATTACGATCATGTGTCGTTTTGTTCAATGTGTCCTAAAAGTCATTTATGTCGCTCTTTAACTGTCTTCAAACATTGTCGCTTTTGGACGAGTATCGCCTTTAACCTGCAAGTAGTGTCGCTTTTTACGATGAAAACCCAGAATTTCCAAGAATCAAAATTCACCATTGAATCAATGAGCTTCACGTTTTTTCAACTCAAAATCAATAACAGAAATAATGTTTGGCTTTAACTCAACCCCAATTGCAGAATTCAATGTCCAAATCAGTCCAAACAGCTTTCAGTTCATCCGTAATTTAATTTCGACATCAATTTCACGCGATTTCCGATTCAAACACCTCTAATCTTGAAATATAGCTCTGATACAAGTTGATAGTCCCGTTGCGATTGATCTTTAGGTTCGAATCAACACAATGCATGTGGAATCCGTATAATATGTTTAAAACATGAATGTAATCGAAAACGAGAGCGAGTAAATAAAAGATATGATCATTTGTTGATTTGTCAATAAAGTATAGAATATCATCTTAACGACACTCTCTCTCAATCTCAAGATCTCACTCTAAAATCATACTTGAAAAGCTTTAACCACACTAATGAATTAATCAAAATTTATATACTCATACAAATGAGACACTAGAAAAGAGACACTAGTAAAAGAGACACTAGCAGTGTCTCTTTTGTATTATAGGTGACAGTACTAGTGTCGCTAGTCTAATCACTATCAAGCAAAGTTTTCTATACAAGCCTTTGTCATACAAGTATGTATCAATAGATGGGAATGTAGACGAGTACAACGTGACTTATAGGCTAACCTGTGGCTGGAGTCAATTTTATACCAAAATGGTTTAGAAAAGAGGACACCATTTACGTTTGAACTAATCCAAAATGTTAGTAGACCCAAAGCAAAGTTTTATCGTCTAAACATATCATCTTATATATCCCAAAAGACTTATTTTTTTGTATGATTTTTTGAAAATGGTATTTATTGATTTCAGGTTTATCAATGGCTCCTTATTATTTAATGTGCAATATCACAACAACTTTGTTAAATAAATTTGCTTTAGTAATTCATTGAAACTATTTCATTTGATATAGTTGGCATAACTAAGTTATGAATAGTTGTGACACCTTTTGTTTAACTATTTTGCAGGTTATTTTATCTAAGTTTACTGGCCCTATCGGAATTATGATGAAATAATCACAATAGATGATTAAGAAAAATGTTGGAAAAAGAGAATCACGCACTCAATGTGGTTTCTCCGTATAGTCGGATTGTGTGATCTCATCAAACAAAACGGATTAAGTAAATGAGATAGATTTTTTATATGAGTTTCTTGAATTTGAGAATAGGACGCTTGTCATGAACTTTAGAAAGTAATTATTATCTATGAATATTTTTAAATGATATGTGCTCCTAGCACTCATTTCTTTGCATAATGATAAGTTACCGTCAATTATTTCTACCCGTAGTTGTGTTTATTATTGTTTCTATAGACTACAGCCAATATGGGCAAATGATTTGGACAGAATCACACCTACTGATTAAGCTGTGAATCAGCAGGGCAGTTCACAAGAAGCTAAGTCCAATATTGGGGTTTTTATATTGCATCCCTTTCTTTTGATCTGCCCGTAAAATATGCAGCCTTTGTTTTCTCGTGTATGTTATTTATTTTGGGACAAACTAAAATGGAAAGAGAGACACCTATTTTGGGATGAAGAGAGTAATTAGTTGCCAAAAGGACCTAGTTTTTAGGCTTCTCAACCACATTTTTTTTTGGTTTTTATTACGATCATGTGTCATTTTGTTCAATGTGTCCTAAAAGTCATTATTGTCGCTATTTAACTGTCTTCAAACATTGTCGCTTTTGGACGAGTATCGCCTTCAACCAGCAAGTAGTGTCGCTTTTTACGCTGAAAACCCAGAATTTCCAAGAATCAAAATTCACCATTGAATCAATGAGTTTCACATTTTTTCAACTCAAAATCAACAACAGAAACAATGTTTGGCCTTAATACAACCACAATTGCAGAATTCGATGTCCAAATCAGTCCAAACAGCTTTCAGTTCATTCGTACTTTTAATTTCGACATCAATTTCACGCGATTTCCGATTCAAACACCTCTAATCTTGAGATATAGCTCTGATACAACTTGATAGTCCCGTTGCGATTGATCTTTAGGTTCGAATCAACACAATGCATGTGGAATCGGTATAATGTGTTTAAAACGTGAATGTAATCAACAACGAGAGATAGTAAATAAGAGATATGATCATTTGTTGATTTGTCAATAAAGTATAGAATATCATCTTAACAACACTCTCTCTCAATCTCAAGATCTCACTCTAAAATCATACTTGAAAAGCTTTAACCACACTAATGACTTTATCAAAATTTATATACTCATACAAATGAGACACTATAAAAGAGACACTGGCAGTGTCTCTTTTGTACTGTAGGTGACAGTACTAGTGTCGCTAGTCTAACCACTATCAAGCAAAGTTTTCTATACAAGCCCTTGTCATACAAGTATGTATCAATAGTTGGGAATGCAGACAAGTACGACGTGACTTATAGGCTAACCCGTGGCTGGAGTCAATTTTATACCAAATTGGTTTAGAAAAGAGGACACCATCTACGTTTGAACTTATCCAAAATGTTAGTAGCCCCAAAGCAAAGTTTTATCGTCTAAACATATCATCTTATATATCCCAAAAGACTTATTTTGTTGTATGATTTTTTGAAAATGGTATTTATTGATTTCAGGTTTATCAATGGCTCCTTGTTATTTTATGTGCAATATCACAACAACTATGTTAAATAAATTTGCTTTAGTAATTCATTGAAACTATTACGTTTGATATAGTTGGCATAACTAAGTTATGAATAGTTGTAACTCCTTTTGTTTAATTATTTTGCAGGTTATTTTATCTAAGTTTACAGGCCCTATAGGAATTATGATGAAACAATCACAATAGATGATTAAGAAAAATGTTGGAAAAAGAGAATCACGCACTCAATGTGGTTTGTCCGTAGTCCGATTGTGTGATCTCATCAAACAAAACGGATTAAAGAAAGGAGATAGATTTTTTATATGAGTTTCTTGAATTTGAGAATAGGACGCTTGTCATGATCTTTAGAAAGTAAATATTATCTATGAATATTTTTAAATGATATGTGCTCGTAGCACCTGTTTTTTGCATAATGATAAGTTACCGTGAATTATTTCTACCCGTAGTTGTGTTTATTATTGTTTTAGAACATTACAACCAATATGGTCAAATGATTTAGACAGAATCACACCTACAGATTAAGCTGTGAATCAGCAGGGCAGTTCACAAGAAGCTAAGTCCAATATTGAGGTTTTTATATTGCATCCCTTTCTTTTAATCTGCCCGTAAAATATGCAGCCTTTGTTTTCTCGTGTATGTTATTTATTTTGGGAAAAACTAAAATGGAAAGGTAGACACCTATTTTGGGATGAAGAGAGTAATTAGTTGCCAAAAGGCCCTAGTTGTTAGGCTTCTCAACCACATTTTTTTTTGTTTTTATTACGATCATTTGTCGTTTTGTTCAATGTGTCCTAATAGTCATTTATGTCGCTCTTTAACTGTCTTCAAACATTGTCGCTTTTGGACGAGTATCGCCTTCAACCTGCAAGTAGTGTCGCTTTTTACGATGAAAACCCAGAATTTCCAAGAATCAAAATTCACCATTGAATCAATGAGCTTCACGTTTTTTCAACTCAAAATCAAGAATAGAAACAATGTTTGGCTTTAATTCAACCCCAATTGCAGAATTCGATGTCCAAATCAGTCCAAACAGCTTTCAGTTCATTCGTTCTTTAATTTCGACATCAATTTCACGCGATTTCCGATTCAAACACCTCTAATCTTGAGATATAGCTCTGATACAACTTGATAGTCCCGTTGCGATTGATCTTTAGGTTCGAATCAACATAATGCATGTGGAATCGGTATAATGTGTTTAAAACGTGAATGTAATCGAAAACTAGAGATAGTAAATAAAAGATATGATCATTTGTTGATTTGTCAATAAAGTATACAATATCATCTTAACAACACTCTCTCTCAATCTCAAGATCTCACTCTAAAATCATACTTGAAAAGCTTTAACCACACTAATGACTTTATCAAAATTTATATACTCATACAAATGAGACAATATAAAAGAGACACTAGCAGTGTCTCTTTTGTACTGTAGGTGACAGTACTAGTGTCGCTAGTCTAATCACTATCAAGCAAAGTTTTCTATATAAGCCCTTTTCACACAAGTATGTATCAATAGTTGGGAATGCAGACGAGTACGACGTGACTTATAGGCTAACCCGTGGCTGGAGTCAATTTTATACCACATTGGTTTAGAAAAGAGGACACCATTTACGTTTGAACTTATCCAAAATGTAAGTAGCCCCGAAGCAAAGTTTTATCGTCTAAACATATCATCTTATATATCCCAAAAGACTTATTTTTTTGTATGATTTTTTTAAAATTGTATTTATTGATTTCAGGTTTATCAATGGCTCCTTGTTATTTTTATGTGCAATATCTCAACAACTATGTTAACTAAATTTGCTTTAGTAATTCATTGAAACTATTTCATTTAATATAGTTGGCATAACTAAGTTATGAATAGTTGTAACACCTTTTGTTTAAATATTTTGCAGGTTATTTTATCTAAGTTTACAGGCCCTATAGGAATTATGATGAAATAATCATAATAGATGATTAAGAAAAATGTTGGAAAAAGAGAATCACGCACTCAATGTGGTTTGCCCGTAGTCGGATTGTGTGATCTCATCAAACAAAACGGATTAAAGAAAGGAGATAGATTTTTTATTTGAGTTTCTTTAATTTGAGAATAGGACGCTTGTCATGAACTTTAGAAAGTAATTATTATCTATGAATATTTTTAAATGATATGTGCTCCTAGCACTCGTTTTTTGCATAATGATAAGTTACCGTCAATTATTTCTACCCGTAGTTGTGTTTATTATTGTTTCAGAAGACTACAACCAATATGGGCAAATGATTTAGACAGAATCACACCAACTGATTAAGCTGTGAATCAGCAGGGCAGTTCACAAGAAGCTAAGTCCAATATTGAGGTTTTTATATTGCATCCCTTTCTTTTGATCTGCCCATGAAATATGCAGCCTTTATTTTCTCGTGTATGTTATTTATTTTGGGACAAACTAAAATGGAAAGGTAGACATCTATTTTGGGATGAAGAGAGTAATTAGTTGCCAAAAGGCCCTAGTTGTTAGGCTTCTCAACCACATTTTTTTTTTGGTTTTTATTACGATCATGTGTCATTTTGTTTAATGTGTCCTAAAAGTCATTATTGTCGCTCTTTAACTGTCTTCAAACATTGTCGCTTTTGGACGAGTATCGCCTTCAACCTGCAAGTAGTGTCGCTTTTTACGCTGAAAACCCAGAATTTCAAAGAATCAAAATTCATCATTGAATCAAAGAGCTTCATGTTTTTTTAACTCAAAATCAACAACAGAAACAATGTTTGGCCTTAATTCAACCCTAATTGCAGAATTCGATGTCCAAATCAGTCCAAACAGCTTTCAGTTCATTCGTACTTTAATTTCGACATCAATTTCACGCGATTTCCGAGTCAAACACCTCTAATTTTGAGATATAGCTCTGATACAACTTGATAGTCCCGTTGCGATTGATCTTTAGGTTCGAATCAACCCAATGCATGTGGAATCGGTATAAAGTGTTTAAACCGTGAATGTAATCGAAAACGAGAGCGAGTAAATAAAAGATGTGATCAGTTGTTGATTTGTCAATAAAGTATACAATATCATCTTAACAACACTCTCTCTCAATCTCATGATCTCACTCTAAAATCATACTTGAAAAGCTTTAACCACACTAATGACTTTATCAAAATTTATATACTCATACAAATGAGACACTATAAAAGAGACACTAGCAGTGTCTCTTTTGTACTGTAGGTGACATTAGTAGTGTCGCTAGTCTAATCACCATCAAGCAAAGTTTTCTATAGAAGCCCTTGTCACACAAGTATGTATCAATAGTTGGGAATGCAGACGAGTATGACTTACAGGCTAACCCGTGACATAAGTCAATTTTATACCAAAATGGTTTAGAAAAGAGGACGCCTTTTAACGTTTGAGCTTATCCAAAATGGTAGCTGACCCAAAGCAAAGTTTTATCGTATGAACATATCATATCATATATCCCTAAATACTTAATTTTTTGTATGATTTCTTGAAAATGGTACTTATTGATTTCTTTTTTATCTAGGGCTCCTTATTATTTTACGTGCACTATCACTACAAGTATGTTAAATAAATTTGCTATAGTAATTCACTATAAATATTTCATTTGACATAGTTGGCATAACCAAGTTATGAATGGTTGTAACACCTTTTGTTTAATTGTTTTGCAGGTTATTCCATCTAAGTTTACAGGCCGGCTAAGGAATTATGATGAAATAATCACAATATAAATGATCAAGAAAAAACGTTTGAAAGAGAGAATCAGGCACTCGATGTGGCTTGCCCGTACAGTCGGATTGTGTGATCTCATTTTTTTTTTCAAAATCATATTGGCAACAGAAGTACGATAATTGGTGGGAACAACTGTTCGTAAAACTTCAGATTGTGGAAAATCCGTGGAAAAGAATTTGATGAAAATATGTGGAAAAGAAGTCGAAAATCTGCGGGAAACTCCAATCGTTAAAAATTCGTGGGAAACTTTGGGGATATGATTTGACGCAAAAAGTCACATTTTTGTGCACCTTTTCAAGCCCATTTTGGTTCAAATCTTTTAATAAACATCAAATAATTAATGTTTTATGCTAAAAATGTAAAATGAACCAAAACTTAGACTTCCTTTCGAAAAATCACTTACAATGCTCAAATAACGAACAAATCAGAGCTAAAACGATCCACTTGCGATTCTGACATATAATTAAGCTAAACTGGCCTAATTTGTGTCATATTGATCTTCAGGAAAATACGAAACCATGGGCGTGAGAATCGTTCGAATCTGAGAAGTAACGAAGAAGTTAGAGCCAACCGAAGATCACAAGAACTATGACCAGTGCACAAGACTTACAATCCAGCACACAAGAACAAGACCCAGGGTACACCACCCCCTTAGGGGCCGTATACCACCCCTTGAGGGCTGTATACGCCCCCTTTAGGGCCGTATACCCCCTCTAAGGGGTGGTATACCCCCTTTTTAGGGTGGTATACCCCCTCTTGGGTGTTGCATACGCCCTGTTTGCTACCGAATACGCCCTATTTGCTACCGAATACGCCCTATTTGGTGTCGAATATGCCCGTGTAGGTGTCGAATTTCATAGCTCGAGGGTGTATTTTAGTGTAAAATATGGGTGAGGGGTGTTGTATGTAAATTTAGTTCTTGAAGTCTATAAATAGAGACTTAACCTCCTCATTTCCATATCCCTCATCCATCACTCATCCATCACATTCCACTCTCACACTTTCTCTCTCTAGAATAGTATTAGTAGTTAATTACCTAGTAGGAGTAGAGTAGCAAGCTTACGAGCTTTGTACGGAGTCGCTCCGAGACTACGATTGCGTAGATTTGTTGTAACGCCTAACAGGTTCTATTATATTTTCCTTTCTTGTTATTTTTAAATATATTGTGCTATTGTCATGATTATTTAAGAATGCATGCTATGATAATTGCTATGTTAGGCTAAACAAATATGTGTTTGCTATTATAAATGTTATGCTAAGGTACTTATGCTTTAAACAATGTTGTTACTCTGCTGGTATGAAATTAGGATATGTTTGAACTTATGAATTAATTCTCTAATGTTTTATTTATCCAAATTATGCTGTGGTTTGAAACCTATTGATATAATCTGGCCAATTGTAGAAATAGGTCCCTCAACTATTCTGTGTCTGAATGATTCGATGAACTCGGCATGGCCGCTGTTCTCCAGATTGAAATAAATCATAGGAGACATGGAGCATAGGATTAGAGTTAAATTAGAATTAATTCCATATATCGGATGCTTTTGAGAGAACTTTCAGAGCATCCGTGACTTAAACATTCATCCAGAAACTTTGCCTGAAACAAACTGATATTTATCCATGTTACACTACTGCATGTTCTTGTTTGATTGTTGCTCTAGGGTTTACATGCTAGTATTTGTTTGTCTATTGCGGTTGTTGGGTTTATGATTAGGTTTTCAAACATAGAATAATTACATACAACAGTTTAACATGCTAGAATAATTACAATGATCTGTATGAAATAATGTCGAACAATTTAACCGATCGTTAGACAGACTTTCCCAACTTATTCCGCGGGGTCACTCATGTTCACTTTATTGTTTATTCAACAATTCGTGCCACGAGACGGACGTCTCAGACGACCGAGACTGGGGAATAGGATTCGAGGTTAGTTGTCGGTTAAATTGGTACTACATTCGGGAGAACATACGGTGTAGCTTACACTCCATATCTGTTATCCATGTGACATGTTATTTATTTGATTGTGGACAACTCTACGTTAGATAAGTAATAGGATAGAAGTAATGGTAATGGCCCATTAGGACATATACAGTAATGATACAGGATCACTGGGCGAGGCATCGAAAATACCGTAAAACGGCTCAGTACTTAGCATAGCACTGGAACCACCTCTGGTGAAGTACAAATGCGTGGAAGCCACGAAAAGGCCGTAGGTACAATACTATGTTGAACATCATTCAGAGACCCCAAATCAGCACTGCTAGGGGACTACAACGTCCGATTTTAGGAATTTAGTTATCTTAGTTATTTAGTGATCCTTTCGGAAGATCAATATCATTTGAAAGTTCCTTTTCTATCCTTAGGTTAATTTTATCTTTTTCCGTCTTTAGATTAGTTTAAACCCTTCCTTTCCAAAACCCTACTTTCTACCAACAAGCTATGTCGAACTGTATCACTCTCGCCTCATCAATTAAGCCATTGCTAGAAGGACGAGGAGGACCGATCGTAGAACCAACCGACGAAACCCTTTAAATTAAGCCTCACTACATTAAAATGCTAAAATTTGAGTGTCAGTTTCATGGTCTTTCGATTGAAAATCCAAACGCCCATCTCAACAAATTCATCAATCTTTCCGACTCTTTCACACAAATAGGAACCAATAGAGACCTTCTACGCCTCCATTTGTTTCCCTATTCTTTATCCTCTCTAGCTTTAACATGGTTTTATGAATTCGAACCCAATTCGATTCATACATGGGAGGAGATGGCTACTAAGTTTCTAGCTAAGTACTTCCATCCTTCCCTGCAAACCAAGCTTAATAACGATATCACTAACTTCCATCAAGGAGTTAATGAATCATTAAGCATTGCTTGGGAACGATACAAGAAGTTAATTGGAAGATGTCAGAACCATCAGTTGGATGAAATGAATCTGGTCTGTACATTCTACAACAGTTTGAATCCTCAACACAAACAAACCCTCAACGCTGCTTCATCCGGAATTTCATGCTACATACCTCTGACGAAGCTTGGAAATTGATCGAGACGATTGCGACACATTAGCATAACTTGGAGTCAGATGAATCTACTTCAGAAGGAAGGTGTGCTTCTAACCAAACCTTAGACAAATTAAGATCTCAACTCGATTCTATCACTCAAATTGTCAAGGATTTGCAAGAATCTTCAAACCCTAAGCTAAAGAAGCTACCTCAAAAGTTCCTCTCAAGCCGAAGGGCCAACGAAGAAATTCTTACCACCAGTGGAAACCCTGATCACTCTCTTCATTCAAAACCTTTCATTCAGCGGTTTACCACACAACCCACTTCTCAATCTTTAAATCTCTCTACTCCTTCCTCATTGACTTCTCGTCTAAACAACGAAAATTTCAAAAACTTCATTGTTGAACAAAATAATATTAATAGAAAAATTGTTGATTTTCAAAACCAAATTGATTATTTGACTAGAATTTCAAACGATTTGATTAAAAACATGGAGGATAACGTTAAAAAGTTGTTTTTAAAAGTTGAGGAGAAGCAAAGGGAAGAAGCAATCTACAACTTTGTCTATCACTCATCCTATGAGCATGATGACATCCTTGTGGTCACTAGAGGAGGAAAAGAGACTAAAAATGAGAAATCCATAGATATTCCTACAACTAAACCTTCTGCTTCTCTGCCTATTGATTCAATTCAAGTTATCAACCCCGTCACTTCTCCTGAACCAGAACCTTCTAAAGCCCCAGAAGATATTAGACCCACGCGTATACCTTTCCCTGGTAGGCTTAAGAAAGAGAAACAAGAAGCTCAATTTGGAAAATATCTAGAAATGTTCAAAAGCTTACACTTAAATGTTAGACGTTTAGATGCTTTAGTTGAAATGCCTAGTTGTGCCAAATTCTTTAAGGAACTCTCATCCAACAAAGAAAAACTTAGACAAATAGTTAACTTACCCTTAGATGCAGAATGTTCATTAATTATGCAACAAGGAATCCCCCCAAAGCTAGGAGACACTGGCCGTTTCACTATTCCTTGTTATCTTCAGGATGTTCAAATAAGTAACGCCTTAGCTGACTTAGGAGCTAGTGTAAACCTTTTGCCATACTCTCTTTTTAGGAAATTAGGATTAAGCGAACTATTACCAACTCGAATGACCATCCAGTTAGCCGATAGATCAGTTAAACTCCCTCGAGGAATTGCTGAAGATATTATGGTCCGTGTTGATAAATTCGTCTTTCCTGTTGATTTTGTCGTTATGGATATTGAAGAAGACGCCCATGTTTCACTCATCATGGCAGACCTTTCCTAAACACTGCCAAGGCCGTCATTGACGTTAATGAAAAATCTTTAAAACTTCGAGTTGGAACTGAGGAAGTCACCTTCAATGTTGATAAACTAATGAAACATCCTATGGGAGAAGATCTTGGTCTTGTAGATTCTTTGCAGGAAATAGTTGAAGAACATTTGGAGGAAATTCTCACGGTAAGCAGCATCAACCCCAACACCATCATCACAACAAGGAAACTGTGTGAAGAAGGCACGGGAGTATGCTCTGCTCTCTCAGATTCTTCCACCACATCAAGAGAAGTTCTATGTCCTTTAAAGAATTCCAACCCGCAGTTCAAAACTATTATGACTGCTCCGCTTGGGCAAGGCACACCAGTCACTCTTCTAAGAAGGAACCCGACTCCTGAAGTACATGATTCATTTTTCTCAAGGGAAGAAGTTCGAGGGATGCTCAAGGAAATGGAATCAATGTTTTCACCACCTAAACCACAAAGATCAAATCCAGAAATCACCATAAGCAATTCTTCATCAGCTCAATCTCAGAAGTTTGCACTCACTGAAGACAACGATATCATCATCACTGGAGAAAATGCAACTTCCACATCATCAACTGTCAAATACGAGCTGAGGAAGGATGCATTCTCTGATAAAATAGAATGGGTTGAAATAGCTTCAGCCAACACATCAGATTCACCTCTTGAAGAGTCAGACTTCCAAACAGAGTTTGATGAACTCAAGAGAGATGAAATTGCAAGAACGAAGCCTTCCACTGAAGAACCGCCAGAATTGGAACTGAAGGAACTTCCCTCTCATCTAGAATATGCTTTTATCGAAGGAAATTCACACTTACCAGTTATCATATCCAAAGATCTGAAGCCTGAGGAAAAAGCCAAGCTCATCCAAGTGCTTAAGTCACATAAAAAGGCAATTTCTTGGAAAATCTTTGACATACAAGGGATCAGTCCAAGCTACTGCACACACAAGATTTTAATGGAAAACGACTTTAAGTCGTCAGTTCAGAGACAGAGGAGAGTCAACCCGAAGATTCAAGACGTGGTCAAAAAGGAGGTTATCAAACTTCTTGATGCTGGCCTGATATACCCTATTTCTGATTCCCCATGGGTTAACCCCGTACAGGTTGTTCTGAAGAAAGGAGGTATGACGGTGATTACTAATGAACATAATGAACTTATCCCAATAAGGACCATCACCGGTTGGAGGGTCTGCATTGACTATCGCAAACTAAACGAAGCCACCCGCAAAGATCATTTCCCTCTTCCGTTTATTGATCAAATGCTTGAGAGATTGTCAGGAAATGAGTTCTATTGTTTCCTTGATGGATTCTCTGGCTATTTTCAAATACCTCTCGATCCGAAGGACCAAGAAAAGACAACATTCACATGTCCTTATGGAACATTCGCCTACCAACATATGCCTTTTGGGCTATGCAATGCACCTGCAACTTTCCAGAGATGCATGGTGGAAATTTTCCATGACATGATTGAACAGTGTATGGAGGTATTCATGAATGATTTCTCAGTCTTCGGAGACTCCTTCACATCTTGTCTTTCCAACCTAGACAGGATGCTAGCTCGATGCGAAGAATCAAACCTCGTTCTGAATTGGGAAAAATGTCACTTCATGGTGAAGGAAGGAATAGTGTTAGGACATCGGATATCTAAAGCAGGAATTGAAGTCGATAAAGCTAAAGTTGATACTATCTCGAAACTTCCAGCACCTACTTCTGTGAAAGCCATCCAAAGTTTTCTAGGTCACGCCGGATTCTACCGTCGCTTTATTAAGGATTTCTTTAAGATTTCTCGACCTATGACTCAGCTTCTCGAAAAAGATACTCCATTTGACTTTACAGATGACTGTCTTAAAGCTTTTAACTACTTGAAGGAACAGCTCGTACATGCACCGATCATGGTTGCCCCCGATTGGAGTTTTCCGTTTGAAATCATGTGCGACGCCAATGATTTTGCAGTTGGAGCTGTACTAGGACAACGGAAGGAGAGACACTTTCAACCGATTTACTATGCCAGCAAACTGTCACAGACGCTCAAGAAAACTATACAACCACTGAGAAGGAGCTGCTAGCGGTAGTATTTGCTTTTGATAAATTTCGTTCCTATCTTATTTTGTCCAAAACTATTGTCTATACAAATCATTCAGCTCTTAAGTATCTCTTCAAAAAGCAAGAGCTAAGCCAAGATTGCTGCGCTGGATTCTGTTTCTACAAGAATTCAACATAGAATACAGAGATAAAAAGGGAGCAGAAAACGTTGTAGCAGATCACCTCAGCCGATTAGAAAATCCAGAATTGGAGAAACTTGAAGAAAGAGACATTCAAGACCAGTTTCCAGATAAACAACTCATGAACATCGGAAAGTACCCCCAGGGACCTCAATCATCATATGATCCCTGGTATGCTGATATTGCCAACTTCCTAGTGGGAGGAATTGTCCAGAAAGGAATGTCAACTTCTCGAAGACGAAAGTTCTTTCGCGACTCAAAGAATTATTTTTGGGACGATCCTTTCCTCTTTAAGGTCTGTCCCGATCACATCATTAGAAGATGCGTCAACGGGAAAGAAGCCGAACATATCCTCTACCACAGCCACCATGGACCAACTAGAGGCCACTATGGAGCTAACAAGACCGCACGGAAAGTGTACGATGCCGGCTTTTATTGGCCAACCATTTTTAAAGATTCTTACAACTTGGTGAGACGCTGCGATGCTTGCCAACGATTTGGTAACATGTCCGCACGCAATGAAATGCCACTTAACAACATCCAAGCTTGTGAAGTCTTCGACATTTGGGGATTAGATTTTATGGGACCTTCCCTAAATCTAACAGTAAAGAATACATTCTGGTTGCTGTTGATTACGTTTCCAGGTGGGCCGAAGCGCAAGCTCTCCTAACAAACGACGCCAAGGTCATCACTAAGTTTCTCAAATAACTATCTTGTCGATTTGGAACTCCACGAGCCATAATCAGTGATCACGGCACACATTTCTGCAATATTCACCTAATGAAAACATTGCAACATTACGGCGTCACTCATAAAACTTCAACAGCTTATCACCCACAAATCAATGGGCAAGTTGAAGTGACAAATAGGGCTTTGAAACGAATCTTAGAACGAACGATGCTCAGTCATGGAGAAAAATGGTCCGATAAATTAGATGATGCGTTGTGGGCATTCAGAACAGCATATAAAACACCGTTAGGAACCACACCATATCGTCTGGTTAATGGTAAGGTATGTCATCTACCGATAGAGTTGGAATATAAAGCATACTGGGCACTGAAGAAATGTAATATGGACATTCCCACCATAAGATCCCATAGGAGAATGCAACTTAATGAACTAGCTGAGTTAAGAGATAAGGCGTACGATAGCTCCCTGGAATACAAAGAACGAACCACGATGTTCCACGATGCAAGACTCAAGCTAACAAAGTTTAAACCAGGGGATAAAGTACTTCTCTTTAACTCACGCTTTAGGAAGTTCTCTGGAAAATTCAAAGTCAGGTGGAGCGGACCATTTATAGTCTCAAAGGTATTTTCCTTTGGAGCAGTTGAACTCGAAGCCCCGGAAGGTAACTTTAAAGTTAATGGTCAACGCTTGAAACATTACATTGAGGACTTCCCCATTAATGAGGAAGTCTACATTTTCGAGCCACCTTGAATTATTCCCAGGTATCAAGAGTCAAGCTAGTGACTCTCTGTTAAATAAGCGCTCTTGGGAGGCACCCCAAGGTTATCTTAGAATAATTTTTTTTTTCTTTTATTTTTTATTTCTTAAAGTTTATCTAGTATTATCATTCCTAACTAAATAATGTTGGATAGCTACTTATCTGACAGCCTTTGAAATTTACAAATCTGAGATAAGTCTTCATTATTAAATATGCAAATGCAGAAGTCCTGATGACACTTACAAATTAAAATCTTTTACAATCATCAGTCCTTTTCGCATTTGTATATTATTATAAACTTGAATGTTACCTGTTTTGTTTATGTTTTTCAGATGAATCCAGCAGAAACTAGTAAGGAGAGCAAGAAGTGAAAGAAAACCCATAGAGGCAAGAAAAAGAAGAAGACTGTTGTTCAGGATGAGAGTATGATTGATGTGCTGACTACTCCGGGGGAGCATTTAAGTCCTGTTGCACCACAGTCTGCCCCATCATCTGGGACGATCCCGACCTTGGATTATGGGATCACTACTGTTGACCCAGCAGCTGCTTGGGCGCTCTTTAAGACATTTTCCATTCATCATGATTCAATGGCTAAGATCCATGAGGCATTCGGTTTACCGAGACTTCAGGACATCCCTTACAGACTAGGGTCTGGTCCGAGAGCCTCTCGTCCACCATAGTCATTCTTCCCTCCTGCACCTAGCACTACTGATGCTCCAGCTCAAGATCCGGGTCCTTCGAGTTCACACGTTGATCCGGCTGAGATGCTTGCAGCTGCTAGCAGACTTGATGTACCATCATCTTCTTCTGTCCCCCAAGATGTTGCCGTTGCTGCCCTTTACCATGTTGCTGTTGCTGAGTTCGATCCTGATATGGATGATCTTCTAGATGATTAGTTTATCTTTACTTTATTATAGCTTATCTACTTTAATTATGTCTATCATACTACTATTCTGTGAGACCTGGTGTTTATGACTCTATTTATGGCTATTTGCAGAACTCAGTATTCGTAGGAATGGATGATCTTAAAAGAAGTCTGGTCCAACCAAACTCCAGCAAATCACCTGCACCACTCCTCCACAAATCTGGTCCTACATCCAGTACCCATCAATCGTAGGGAAGTACCTGTCTAGTTCTTATGATCTTTATTATGATAATTTATGCTCACACCCACTTAAAACTCTAAGTGTGGGATTAACACCCAATAATTAGAAAACTTGAAATTTATAATTGACTTAATGCAAAACCCTAAGTGTGGGATTCCCCTTACTTAGTGTAGAAAACTTTGAGGACAATGTTTATTTTTAAGTGTGGGATAGCAGTATACTCTTCGCTCACTTGTTTAGATCAAAAATTTTCAAAAATAGTCCTCAGTAAATAAATAGACCCGTACTTTGTCCAAAATTTTTAAAAATTTTCGCTATAAAAACAGTCTTGCTTCGACAGTAGTCGGACTACTCATTCAGCAGACTGAATTTTTCAAAGGTTTTTGAGTCAATAAGTTAAGAAAGAAGTACAGATTTTTTGAAAGTATTCAAAAGTCGGTAAAAAGAGGTCGGAACATGTCAGACTCTAACTAATTCTAAAATGAAAGTCTAAGAGGGGCATCGCGTGACTGGGCACATACAACCTATATTTGCGGTGAGGTAACTTGAGCCTAATATAAGCATTCATTTTTAATGCTTCACTTTCATTTGTTGTGTGTGACCGGTGCATGCATTCGGAATTAGAACTTGCTCCTGGTATGCATTTCGAGACCATATTGACAGGTGCCACACGTGGCATAGGTGCAATTAAATGACCTAGACATTTACTTAGGATAAAACCCATTTTTGTCATATCTCTTCAAGCCTAACCCTGCCGATACTCATTTTCAGTATCGATGATCCGCCTAGAAAACCCTGTTGAGCCTTAACCTTTTCGTTTCTTATAAACCCAAATTTTTAAACCCACTCACTTTCATACCCACCAAAACCTTATCTTGGAATTTTTAAATTTATTGCAAAATGCTATTTAAAATATTCTTTTTACTTTCCCTCAAATTTCACAAATTTCGTGTTTACTTAAAACTTCTCGCGTGCGTTCCATAATCAATATTCAAAAATCGAGAGTCGTATGGTGCGAAAAATTGGCATCAAGTAAATTCGAAATTGTCAAAAGGATTGAAAAATAAAAAGATCTCAAAATGGGTGGAAAGAATATAAAAATCTCTTAGAAATTCTTTGGCAAAGAAGTTCTAAGCCAAAAAAAAAAAAAATTGTGTATGAGAAATAAAGCTAAGTGCTTCAAATCTCTCAAAAACTCCGATTCCTAAAATATAAACCTTCATTGCGTTCTTGAGGATAGAAGTCCATATAGCTATCTTCTTCCCTTATTGATTATCCGTTTCCGTTTTCATTAAAAGGTGTATCTAAATAAAAAAATTCAAAAAGTTTAAAGATCCTAAGATAAACAAAACCCTTTAAAAACCTACTGTCCATACCCTTTCAACCCGCAATTCACATTACAACCCTCTTAAATGTCTGGTGATAATTAGTGTCGTCCCTGTCTAAGTGGTGGAGATTTGATTCTCGATCAAGCCTATGATGATGAATGCTGCATGACTGGTATATGAGCGATTTCATTTGTTTAGAATGATAGGAAACCCGATACACTTTGAGTGAATTGAGTGACCACCTGGTGAGATCGCCCAGTCATGTATATTCCAAGATCGCGAGAATTGAAAGCATGCCTAAGATAATCATTTTATAAATTCTTTAGACACGACATGGGAGCATCTCTCTTTTCTGTGCCGGAACAATATTTTTT
Source organism: Pseudognaphalium luteoalbum (assembly GCA_963422505.1). Lineage (NCBI taxonomy): Eukaryota > Viridiplantae > Streptophyta > Magnoliopsida > Asterales > Asteraceae > Pseudognaphalium > Pseudognaphalium luteoalbum. The sequence continues at coordinate 82,901,809 of OY730192.1, read as the reverse complement.
TTAAGTCCGTGCCTTTTTCTTTTCTTAAAGACTCACTCATAAAATGATTTTTCTCAAAAAAATTAAAGTTTTTGGCAAATGACGGTTTGGAGTTTGCTTGAGGACAAGCAAGCAAAAGTCACGTTTTTATGCACCTTTTCAAGCCCATTTTGGTTCAAATCTTTTAATAAACATCAAATAATTAATGTTTTATGCTAAAAATGTAAAATGAACCAAAACTTAGACTTCCTTTCGAAAATCACTTAGAATGCTCAAATAACGAACAAATCAGAGCTAAAATGATCCACTTGCAATTCTAACATATAATTAAGCTAAACTGGCCTAATTTGTGTCATATTGATCTTCAGGAAAATATGAAACCATGGGCGTGAGAATCGTTCGAATCTGACAAGTAACGAAGAAGTTAGAGCCAACCGAAGATCAGAAGAACTATGACCAGTGCACAAGACTTACAATCCAGCACACAAGAACAAGACCCAGGGTACACCACCCCCTTAGGGACCGTATACCACCCCTAGAGGGCCGTATACGCCCCCTTTAGGGCCGTATACCCCCTCTAAGGGGTGGTATACCCCCCTTTTAGGGTGGTATACCCCCTCTTTGGTGTTGGATACGCCCTGTTTGCTACCGAATACGCCCTATTTGCTACCGAATACGCCCTATTTGGTGTCGAATAGGCCCCTGTAGGTTTCGAATTTCATAGCTCGAGGGTGTATTTCAGTGTAAAATATGGGTGAGGGGTGTTGTATGTAAATTTAGTTCTTGAAGTCTATAAATAGAGGCTTAACCTCCTAATTTCCATTTCCCTCATCCATCCCTCATCCATCACTCATCCATCACTCATCCATCACATTCCACTCTCACACTTTCTCTCTCTAGAATAGTATTAGTAGTTAATTACCTAGTAGGAGTAGAGTAGCAAGCTTATGAGCTTTGTACGGAGTCGCTCCAAGACTACGATTGCGTAGATTTGTTGTAACGCCTAACAGGTTCTATTATATTATCCTTTCTTGTTATTTTTAAATATGTTGTGCTATTGTCATGATTATTTAAGAATGCATGCTATGATTATTTAAAATGTTGTTTATCATCAAAATGGTCTCTTGAAAATCCATTGAAAACTTATTGGTTGTTGAAAAGTTCGTGGGAATATTATTTTCCACACCCCATTTAAGGACAAACATTTTTCATGAAAAATTCATGGGAAATTGTTGTTTTCCATGAATTTACCGTGGATTCTTCTGTTGAAATTCGTCATGTTTCTAATAGTGAATCATACCAGGTGCACTTTTGAAATCATCGCTGCTATTATACTGAAAGTTGTTGGTCAAAGCTTCGAGTTTGAAGAACTTTCAACGGTAATGTGAGATCATCTACATAAACTATTCTTTCTTGGTTTGTATATGCACCTTACAAGACACATATGGACTTTGTTTAAGAATGATACTTTAAACAATTTTGTAACTAAACTATTTATTTATGCATTCTATTATGCAAAAGATTATAATGCTAAATCATTTATAATGTGGGATTTCACATAGTATTCCAATATATTTTGTGATTAGGGATTAACAATTGACCTTAAAGTGCTAGGTTGTGCACCAGCTCCACTGAAGTGAATGTATATTGATTATGAGTTGGGTGCTTTAGCCATTCAGCCATGGATGCTTAGGCCGGTCATAGTGATTGACCGATTCTAGTTCAAATGGAAGACCTTGACTCGAGTAAAGATAAATCATATGAAATCCAACTCTATACAATGATTGATACAATAATCAATTCCTAATGCATAAAACCTAGCTCGAAACAAACATGTGCCAATCATTGAGTGTAAGTTAGACAATTTGACATAGTTTGTTGATTAGTAGATTAAGCACTAATAGAAATAGGAGGTGTTTTGGAGGAGGGTGAACATTTTTTTGAATCATAAGTACGTGGCGTAACCGGAGTATCCGTGACCATTTTGACCATTTTTAACCATTTCCGTGACCACCTCCATGATGTTTTCATACTGACGTTCAAACATGAGACCTCTTATTAAGACATTAGGAAGCCTATCTATTACTAAGTTATATCATGAGTGATTCCCATGTATATGTGAAGACAACATGCAACAATATAAAATTGCAACCTCTATTAACTAATTTGTTCTACCAAGTCTTGTCTAGATCAACTTCAGAATTTGTGATCATTTCAAGAAGCATGGATTAAGTGTCATATCGACCTTAAAAAACAAATTAACTATTTATGTTGAAACGCGTGTAGCCTAATTGATTTTCAGACTGATGACCATTTAGAAAGCATCACGTTCTCTTCACAGACGAGGAGAAAACTAGTTTATTTGAAATATATTACTTGATGCTATTAGATAAGTTGGTGACTACCGTGTAAGCAGGCTGATACGTGAGCTTGATATACCTTTTATATGATATGTTGTAGACAGTGGATTATGGTCGTTAGATATCAACATTTTGAAAATCATAAGTAATATAAAATCATTACAATAGTATTTTAACAAGAGATGTATATATTCTAACATAATATAAACTATAATTATTTGAAAAAACTATTACATATGATATAAGAAACACATATAGGCTATTATCAATCTAAAAAAATTCAATTAGTCAATTAGGTCCATTTATTTTAATTAATTTTTAAAAATCAGCCCCTAATACTTAACAATATAATATACATTGTACTACTATTTGATGAATTATTTGTTATTTTATAGGTTATCATTTTCTCGCCATTATCATAAATTTTATACATAGTAACTATTTGATGAATATTATGACCTGTGTTCAGGTTATCATTTTCTCACCATTCTCATAAATAAATATAGGTAGTAACTATGTGATGAATATTATATCCTTCGTGTGAACATGGGTTTAGAAACTAGTTTACAACAATTTATGATTTTAGTTGTAATTGAAATTATTTGAAAACTGACTTTGACATTTTTTTGGCACACCAATGGCAAAAAATAAAGTCATCAAACCAAACATGAAATTCAACTATACCACAGCTTTACAAACAAGTCGACAATCATGTAATAAAATCAAAAAGTAAAAATCTATATTGGGGAGGGTTATTGTATAATCATTCCTTAAATTAGGAACCGTAAGAACGACCTTTTTTCACTTTTAATTTCAACATATTTACACGTTTTGCAAAAAAAATAAGAATACCAAGATTATTAAAACACTATCCTCTTTAATATTAGATATATTTAAAAAATATATATATATGATATGAAAATTAAAGTTGTGTATCACAACTTTTATCTCTACGTACCTATAATTAATGCATATCACATTCTCTTCCTTAATACTTAAAAACTAAATATAATAACTAATCAAACTACAAACTAAATTTAAATATCTTCTTTCACATTTGTTACTATATGTTTTTCACCTAAAATATATCAAGTATCGACATATATAATTTAATAATGACTAATCCGTTGTTTTTTTTATTCATTAGTTTATAAATATTTTTCCGCAGCATTGCTCGAGCAGATGCTAGTGTGTAAAAAATGTTATACACATTTAATTTTTTTTTTTATGATGTATCACATATTTTTTATAATTTCTAATCTCATATTCAAGAACTTAAAATTCAAATAAATTTGGTATAATTTTTTTATCAAAAAAAATAACTAATTTTAAAGTTAAAAATAAAAATAACGAACCTTCCATATATATATATATATATATATATATATATATATATATATATATAGGATTAGGATTCATAGAGAAGAAAACTAAGTGGGAGAAAGAAGTGAAGAATTTATGACCACTAGATCATTTAATCAATGGTGAGATCACTTAATGGTATAATTGTAATTATTAAATACTAATTTTGAAATTAGAGGGGCAGATTTGTACATTCATTTGGTCAAGATAAAATCAGCAACCTACTATTTTTGAAAAAAAAACTGCCATATTGCAGTCCCTATTTTTTCTCCTATAAGTTTGGTAATGTTTATTTTCCCCTATACTTCTTTTAACCTTTTAATTAGTGTACGTGGATCATTATCTAAAACTTTAACTTAGACAATAATGCAATATTAAGTTGTGATTCAGAAATCCAATTTTTTAGGATCATTATTTACTTAACTCGTCATTGGTTGTACATTAATATAATAAATTTGATCATATCAATAAATGTTGAATCATAGTGTGAATTATACTTAAAAAGTTAAAACATGTTGAATTATAGTTATAAATCGTAATTACCTTTTTTAATGAATCAAATGTGTATTTATGAATCATTCTTATTTATTTGTGAATCGGAAGTTGATAATAATTTAAAAGTCATAAAGATTTACAGTCGTGAATCGTAATGGTGTGTTGATTAATCATATATTATAGCTCGCTTAAATTATTATTATCAAAAGCAAGAAGTTCAATGATTATGAAGTTAAATATGTATAGGTTTACCATCTACATGATATGTTATATAGATATATGTGAATATTTGTGAAAATTCTTTTGCTGAATCATTATGATAAATAAGGTGAATCAGAGTTGTGAAAATGTAAATCACTATGAAAAGATATTGTTGAATCGTCAACAGTATGATATATTAGTGAATCATTATATAATAAATCAATCAAAGTCTCTTAACATGAGATAATTTAATGAATCATCATTTTAAATTTGTGAATCAAATTATTATTAATTAGTTAATCAATGTAACATTAACCAAACTGTGTATAAAATACTAACAGCACCACAACAAAATTTTGAATCATCATCAAAACATATGATTAAACTTTTTGCAAGTCGAAAGAATTAAATTAAAAGGAAATAAAATCAAACGAATGACATTCTACATATCAATAAAATTATCTTTCAATAATTTCTAAGAAATAAATTTCTCATTGGTAAACGACTCCCAAATTTATTAAAGAAAAAAAAATGTCTCACCTTCTAGAAATATAAATATAAATATCCACCCACCAAAGACCTATGAATGATCAAATAATAACATATAAGAACCTACATGCAATGATTTGAAAAAATAGATTCATGTTTTTCATTTTGGATAGGATGAATTCTTAGAATTTGAACGCGCATACGAAAAAGAAAATCATGAAATTAATACTCCTTAAATCACGTAAGCACTTGTAACTGCCTTAATTATTACGGAGTATAATTTATTTAATTAATATAATTGTGTAAATTTCCCATGTTGCCCCTTGATGACATGTTAAAACAATTGGCTATAATTCCTTCTTTCTTTTCTCTCATATTTTTTTTTACATATATATATATATATATATATATATATATATATATATATATATATATATATATATATATACTATCTTAAAATAAAAAAATAAGGAGTCAACAAGATTATTATTATTATTGAAATTGAAATAAAATAAAATAAAAACGAGGAAGCAAAAACTTCTATCTACTTATCTTTATTATTTACAAAACTGGAGTTAAGGATGCCTAATTATGCCTACTAGATCAAAACCCGCGGATTCGCGGGGCTACCACAAAATTTTAATACAAAATTATATTATAATCAAATGCACTAAATTCTATTGTTCATGTCTAAGATATGTAAGCAAAACTATATAAGAAAGAGCCTCACTGGACACGGGGTTCAAGACAATAAAATCAAATTTAATAATAAGTAAAATCATTGAATATGAAGTGATCCAATTATGCCCGTGAAGATTTTATATTTGTAATACCTTTTTGAAAACTTCAATATTCCATAATAATCATGGAACAACCAATTGCCAAATATTAGTATCTATAGCTCTAAGATCTTTAGCCACCCGAAACTCAGTAGTTGTTACCATCCTTGGATCTAGAATGTGCTTAAGTTCAGTCATGGTTAAATTGAATTAATTCACAAATGTCATCTTTGTTGCGATAGAATAAACATCACTTATTGAAAATGTTAGATAGTAACAATTTTGAATTTTACATACAAGTTACAATCAGCATATGAGAATTATAGATGTCAGATCCAAAAGCAAGATTTTGTTAAGGGGGTCAAACTTGTTAAATCAACTATCACTGATGAAAACAAAGAAAGTTACCAAAAATATATTTTAAATGCGTAAAACACCCTAAATGATTATATTTCAAGTATCTGATTATTATTAACACATAGAAATTTTTTGCAACCAAATGACACTGTTTATATGTATTTAAGATACATATATAATTAGATTTGGACACTTTTACAGCTAATACAATACATGTTTTGACCCATTACACTATCTGCCCATTTTGTTGCATCTAAGTTATGACTGGCGAAGATAAATCAACTTTTCCTTCATATTTTAAGGGTTAGTTGAAGTGCCCATACATTTAAATACACGGATAAGCTCACAAGATCATACGGATAAGGTTAAAGCAATGCAAACCTTTTTGAATGGTGTGTCACCTCCTTGCTTGTTGCCTAGCATCATCATAGGAGCAACCCAAAAGAAGGGAATGTCATGTCCAATTTGAGAAACAAAACTTGGGTGCAACATCTTTAAATCTTGGGTGTCATCTGGCCTTTACCTATACTTCAAATGTATAGATCTTTTAAGAGAAATTACTCAAGCACCTACAGATTCTGTTAAAGAGAAATTACTAAGAGAATGGGTCAAAGGTCAAAATGCTGATATTCAATATTCAATATAGCTAACAGTTCATGAATAGCTAATATTCAATATCTTACCCACTTGACCATTATTAGACAAAAATGCTGACAAAAGGTTTTCAGGCTATATTAGTCACAATGATATGTTCAACGCGTACTAAAATACCCATTTAAAAATGAACTCGCTTTGAGCCGTTATCCAAGGTACCACCCCTTGTACAACCTCTAATTCTTATTGTGGTGTTTATTAACAACTTAAGTAACTCCAAATTATGAAGAAAAAAACTAAACTTGATCTTATTCATCATTCATTCAATCAACAAATTAAGGGCAAAACTAAAAATAAAATTTTATAGTAAGATAGTTCATAAAAATTTATACTATCAATTGCCTTATACTATAACCAACTTTAAGTTTTTCAATTTTGGTAATAGTTCATTTCGCATTTGTGTCAGGTTGATTACGATTATATGTACTATGTTTACCGGTTCCTCATATCTATGTAACCACCAATGTTTAGCCAACATAAAGATTTGAAAATAGATGCCTAGCTTTTCATAAATTTAGCCTTTTTCAGTTCAAATCAAAGTTCATAAAGGCACAATTAGATACCTTTTCAGTGGTTATAAGAAGCACATAAAGTCTTTAAACTTAAGAAGAAGAACATCACGAAACCAGTCAAGATTGAGAGTCGATTCAGCTGTTATCTGTTGCATACGTTCTAGAATTTCATTTATTGTTAGACGTAATTGTCCAATTGAAAATTCATACCTTCTCACATGTCATAGGTTAAAAGTTGATTCAGTGAAACATGTTTCTGAAAATTTTCATACCTAGAGGTTTTATCATTATACAGTAGTTGCAAACTTCCATTAGAGTCTGCTAAGTTATCCTTAATGCTCTAGCAGGATTCTTTTCCTAGAATAGAAAATCAAAGGGGAGATATCATTAGTGATGTAGAATATCCAAGCTCAATAGTAAGTAATCCTTATAGGCAAAGGATAGACATAGTCCAGAATTCTTATAAAAGCATACAAAATTCAATTAATTCTTATATGCATTACTTAATGAAGCACCAAAGGTGCAATATTTTCAATCTCTTTGGTTATACTACCAGTCTAGTTATTCTAATTTAAATATTCAATTATTAAACATACAAAATGAGTTAAAACAAAGTACGAAGACATTAACTTTTATATTGTGACTTACCAAGCGGAGCCCGACGGGTAGCTGGTGGCTGCTCCAACATGTAACTTATTTTTTTTTTAACTTCTTGACGTCATCTGTCACCAAAGTCAAAAATAATATCCAACTAACCTTAGTTTAATATTATATACTTCACTTTCAACCAATTCGATACATTTCAAAGTCATGAGCTTCCAATAAAAAAACACATCTAGCAATCCAATATCCTCTACAGCACCAATAAAATTGGCACTCTGTCAATCAACAAACAAATGACACTTATCTTGGACCAACAGATAAAGGTCGAACTAATGCACGCACAATACACATTCAAAAAGACCAAAAATTTAATATTCAAGTAGGGGGCCATACGTACACCTCCAAAAGGAAATATGAAAAGTACCAAACCTTAACAGTTAAATTGTGATCTAAGGAGATTTGGGTCTTCAAATCTCGAGGCACAATTACCATAGTTGGATTGCTAGTATGTAAATAGCTTACCTTGCAAGTATTTCATACAATATATTAAAATAAATAAAACATGACTATAGAAGTGGAATCCTGCGTGAACTTTACTACATCAAGAGACATATACATTTATCATTTTCCATCAATCTGGACAAGTGAAATATGCAACAGCTAATATAAGCTCCCTGTTGATAAAATAAATCACTACACTACAATAACCAATTTCTAATAATAAATCTTACATCAGAATAGACTCGATGAATTCTTCAATGGCATTTAATCGAACAACTTGTTTTCATAAATAAATAAAAAACTGAAAAGGATCAAAATTAAATGATGAAAATATATGTTGTTATTGGAGCAAAAATAAAATGAAAGTTGAGAATGGAAGCTAATATAAACAATTCAACAATGCGTAGTGCATATATGTAATGAAAAACTAAAGAATGAGTTCGAAATCGAAACCAAAGGAATTGATGAATGGTTGGACAACCATGATGTGTATATACGTCAAACATACCTCGTGAAGTAGAAACAAAGTTTGATTTCAAATTTCAATAAACTCATGTTATCTGGAAATTTGGAATACATCCACAATCAAGAATCCAAAAAAAAAAACAACAACAATACAAACCTAGAATTAGAAATCAACTAACAAATACTGAAGTAGATATTCATTCACGTAATGGCCGATTGAAATCAAAATCGAATCCTATATTATCGAATTCAAAACCCGTATAAATCTAAATTGACGTAAGTTTTGCTTCAATATCAATTAAAAAGAATATAATTTTAATTTTGAAATGAATAATAGGAATTAATATTTTTAATTCTCAAGTAAATTTAAAAATCGTACAAGTATAGGCGTAAGAAATTTGAATTTTGAACATTTAATTTAATTTGAATGTTGTTTAATCAAATCTTTAATTTTGGTCTACGCAATTAATTTGAAAATTAATTGGAATTAGATGGCATTAAATTATTTATAAATAGAAAATTGAATTCAAATTTAAATTTAACTTGAAAATTAATTCTCATCAGAATTTGAATGAAAGTAAAAACGGGTTTATGAGTATTTATTAGATAATCACATTTGAACCATTTAATTAAGGGTATTAGTGTAATTGAATAATAAACATAGGTATTTATTGGCTAATCACATTTGAGTCATTTAATTCTAATTTGATTAGCTAATATGCTCCTCTTATAATATATAAGAGAGAAGAGAGATGTGGCTCCAATCAAATGCCGTCATATGTACAAAAATCTGATGTGTCGAGTTCACAATTTCTCAGATTTTTGAAAACATATCATCATAGCTTAGTTGTAAGTTTTAAATAAAGATTCCAATATTAATGCTACATTAATTGCTTTTTAATTGTTTCATTGTTGATTATAATTTCTAAAGTTGAACGTCATCACACTTTAAATGACATACCGAATATCTTCAATTTCACATTTAAATTAATCAACAGATTTAGTAAGTTTCGTTAATTTGGCAATAATAATGTCAATCCTATTAAAAAATTGTTTTAAACTGTGTAAATGATTTGCAAAGATGTTTCATTAACTATCAAAGGATCATATAAAGTTCATATCATTCTGTTTTATCGTTTCAGTATTTGTGAAATCGGTATCGTTGATTCAACAGATTAATCTTATATCATTATCTTTCGTATTATATCATTATCTTTCGTATTTTGATCATCGTCACTTAGTTGTGTATCGTAGTTTGGTTTTTGATGGTGTTCTGATTTGAATATGGATTTCTAATGCTTGGTATACGCAAGAAATCTAATGTCAATTGTTTTTGCAGTTAAAATCCGTAAGTATTATACACCATGTTCGATGTAATGAGAAATGAAATTAGCATACGTTATCGACGATCTACTTTCGTTTTTGTTGTAGCTTCTCTGATCACAAGACTCAAGTTTCAATTTATTTTTTGTGTGCCAAAACACATTAAGAACAATTATGTGAGTGCTTAATTTGTTGGGACGTTCTTTCGACCACTTAAATACTTACAGGTAAATGAGTAATTACTTGAAAGGTTTACAAATGCATCTTCGGTAATGTTTATAAGTTCTAATACACTCTCTCATATTGCACTTACACATAATGTGATTTGTGATAAATATGACAAAATAAATGTTTTTTATGGCTTTCATGTATGACCAGAAGTGCGAGTAGCTTTATCTAGGCTTCTTTTATAAGTTTCCTTTTGAAAACATCTATATACTATACATCCATGTATCATAGAACATCAATTACAAATTTGATGGAACTATTACAAGGGTAGTTCTTATAGTCTGTGAGTGATCCAGGTTGTAACTCTTTTTTTAGTTGCTTTAGTTTCATTTAAAATCATTATACTATGTATCTTACTTTCAGCAGCCATGATCTCTTGAGGTCATTTTGAAGAAAACTATTGTCTGACTTTTTTACCCTCCTTTCTAGCTTCATACAACCAATAGTTTTAATGGGTTATATAATGTTTAGGTTGTTCAACTTCAATTCAATCCTTTTAGATATAAGAATATATCATTTTGCATAAATTTTAAAACATAGGGTTAAATGCAATTTTCATCCCTGTGGTCCACACATTTAGCCAATGTCGTCCTTTAACTTTTTTTCTCTATTTTTTTGTCCCTGTGGTCTCTTTTTTTGCCGCGCTCGTCCCTCCGTCACTTTTTTGTTAAAAAGCCCCATTAAGCGGTATCACGTGCCACTCACGTGAGGGGTATTTATGTAAAATTGCTTTTCACCTTTGTTTATAACCATCATCAGTCCATCGTTTTCACATAAACCCTTATTTCTTCGACACTCTCGCTCTCTTTCTCCCTCAATTGCGTGTGGTCGAAAAATATGGTTCTTTGTGGTTGTGGAAAACCTTCCATGATTCGAACTTCATGGACCTCTCGCAATCCAGGTAGAAGATATTATTGTTGTTCTCAAAGTGTAAGTGTCTTAAAACCTAAAACCCTAAATTGTTTCAGATTTCTGTCTCAAACCCTAATTAATTTTTTGGGTTAATGTTTGTTTCTCAACTACAGGTAGCAAACTGTGGTTTCATTGATTGGTTTGATCCACCTATGTGCGAAAGATCAGTCAACATCATACCCGGTTTACTGAGAGCGCGGAACGAACTCGAAGAAACCCTAAGGGCTACCCAACAAGAATGCTTAAAGTGGAAGATGATACTGATTTGTACTTGGCTAATTTTTGTTGTGTATTTCTTTCTTTGGAAGATGGTAGATGGTGATGAACTCTGATGTAGTAGTGATGCAGTAGTTTTTGGTTAGGTTGCTTTTGGCTATGTAAAAGTTCATAGTTGACGAATTTTGACTTTGTGTGGCATGTGGCATGTCAACTTCGTCTACTTTGGTTAGACAAAGTGAATAAAATTTGCCTTTAGTATGGAAGCACAATAGTATTTTGTTCATTTTGTTATCATGTATTAGCAGTACATAAATGAAAAATCAGTAACCAAATATGGAATTGACCAAAAACTGGAAAAATGGTAACCTTATAAATGCAGATACAAGTGCAACAACCAAAATAAATGGCAATACAATTTCAACAATAAAAGTAAATGCACATACAAGTGCAACAACCAAAAATAAATGGCAATGCAATTTCAACAACCAAACTAAATGCACATACAAATGCAACAACCAAAATAATCACCTGCAAATCTAGAAATTTTGCTAAACTATTCAATACAACACTGCCATATACATTGATAACCCACAAAAAGGTAATTTTAAAACTAAAAGCAAGTTGCATTCATTAAGCCATAAACATTCACCAACATGTTGTCATACACATACCCTAATAAAACTTGCAGTGTTAAAACCACTACACTGTTACCAAAAGACTTTGACTAACATTGTCCAAACAAAAGAAACCACTACCAAATTACTTAGCTAAATTACATGTAATTAGCAAACTAGAACCAACCCCCAAAAGCTTTCTTGCCACCTCTGCCTTGACTTTTTCCTCTGCCTTGAACACTGTCACACCCCGCTAAAGCGGAAACACGAGATGTAACAGTACCGGGTAACAATGCATAAGATATAGAAGCAACACCATACATAATTTGTATAAAGTGTTACAAGTTCAACCCATAGTTTCAAAAGAGATTACACCAAGTTCCAAAAAGTTTCCAAAAGATAATCATAATTCAAAATAAAGCAAACGCATATGAGTATGCCTCCATGCAAAAGTACTCCTAGAATGCACCTTACTGTCGTTCACCTGAAAAGCATGATAAAACAAAATGGTCAACTATGGTCATAGTTGGTGAGTTCACAGGTTTAATGTCACAAACAATTGAACTAAAAGTTTTGTTCATAAGAGACATAAATAAAAATGATTGGTTGTAAGAGTTGCGAATATGAAAGGTAATATACAAGAGTGTTAATGCAATTGAGGCCACTACTAAACCGATTCAACTGACACATACCCCAAGCTCCATGTTCTATCGCTAACATGAGTAAGGTGATACTATGCACTCACAACCAGTGTGAGTGAGGAGTAGTTTCCCCCTAAATAGCGCTATCCATAAATATCAACGGTTCGTCTGGCTCTCGGATGAGTTAATAGGTAGTGTAAACTGTATTTCCGGGGACTTTAGCACGATAGTACTCAAGCATAACAATAGTATATACCAATTTGCATAAATAGTATAGCAAAAGTTCAACAAGTTCATAAAGAGTACAACCAATTTAGTTAAAGTTCGAGATCATGCTTTTCACCCCAAAATAATAAACAAGTAAAAAGGGGCTGTGAAAACTCACAATTGAGCGTAAGAGTAAACGATGAATGTAGCGCGCGTACTTGTCGGGTATGACTCCTATCCAAGACCTATGAACACGAGGTTTCTAATTAGTTTCTTGGTAAATTAGGTTTGATAGGATTGCTTAGTTAAATATTTAGATTACAAAGTGCCAAAATGATTTGTTTGCTTTGAAGTTTGTTAATGTCCAATAATCGCGTTGAGTATAATAATGAATATACAAGTATATAATGTCTCGCAATTATTTATGTCCAAATTTCATAGTGTTTTGAGTGTTGGAACTTTGGTTCCTCCCAAATTATGATTAACAACACACAAATCGATAAATACATCATAAGACACCCGAACCCCTTTTGATTATCATTCATTCCAAAAATAGTAAGTTTCCCGTTTTCGAAATCGAGACCGATTATTGTTGACTTGGTCAAACCTTCTCGGTTTGACCCGAGACTTTTACCCAATCCTTAAACATGTTTATAAGTCATAAAAAATTAGTCTTTCTCAAAATAGCAAGTCCGTAAGTGTCAGCTTCCAACTTTTACCAAAATCAGTCCATAATCTTTATTCCAGAAATCTTACACCTGTTTGTTGAATTTATTAAAAATACTTCTGGTCCAAATTCAAATAAGGGAAAAATCACAGATGTTATAAAATATATTATCTACTTTGTGTAATTTTTACAGAACCAATAGAGAAGTCCAAGTATTTTTAGATTTTACTTTTATCTTCTGGAGTCGGATTTAAACACATGCATGAAATCATTGTTTATGAGCAAAATGTACATGAAATCAATAAAAATGGTTGTGTGGCGACATGGGGGCGTAAAAAGGATGGGCGAACAGCCCAACCCTTGGAACATACTACAACCCCAGGTGGCGAAGAGCCGACATCGAGGGGATTCTTGAAAGTTGTAGCCAATAAAATTTGTAAACTTTTGGCATTGGTTTCAAGTCATTTGGAGTTGTAATGCTCCAGTTATGATTAAAACATTGAGAGAAAAGTTTCTGACCTAACCTAACAGCTTATACATCTTTATTCACAAAAATTATTAAAAATATCAAATGAACTCGTATGAACATGAGGCTTATATGGTTGGAAAGCTTATTTCTATAAATTTGACTATAAAAAAGTCCATTTTCATGAAGAAATGATTTTTATAAAAATCGTTGAAGTAGATGAAACTTTCTGGACAGCAACTAAACATGCCTCAAAATGATGTTTTCTTCGAAATGAAAAATATTAAGCATTAAATAGAAGTGGTTCTTGATTCTTTTGACCTTTAATCCACTCTCTAACACATGCATGGTGTTGGATTACATCCCAGATGTGTTAGAAATGATTTTTAGCATAAAAAGAAAGACATACACAAAGATGAACAAGATCTAACAAGATTACAAGCAATAACACAATTTTTCATTTGATTTTCGGTTTGATCATGGGTTACTCTTTATTTTAACACATAAGGATGTGAAAAGAGATAACCTACAAATATCAAGCTTTGCATGAGGATTTTAGCCATGGAAAAGGCATAAAATCTGAATTTTTATGAAGAAATATACAAGAAAAATGAATATAACAAGTGTGGATGGTGTAGACTACCTTGAAGGGTTTACTTTGATAGATTAACACCTTCAAACTCTTGGATTAACCTTGTATATTTGCTGGATTTGTAGAGAGAGTTGAGAGAATTCTTGTGTGTGTTTTTAGAGAGAGAAAGGTGAGAAAGGTGAATGTGTGAGTTTTGAAAAATGAAATAATAATGAGGAGTGTAGGGAAATGAAGTGATTTTGAATGGGGAAAGGGGATGAACGAATTTTAAAGGATCTAGGGGTCATTTCCTCTAAAAAAAAATTATAAATATAAAGTTTAAAAGATGTATTAAGTTTGTATTTAAGATGTGTAAGTATATTGTATTGTATAAGGTTTATTTTGTAATGTTTTGGTGATTAATATTTGAGTTATAAAAGTTTATATTCTTTAGTTTATAAAAGTGCTTTATTTTTTAATTGAATTGATTACAATAGGTATTAGAGTGTTAATTTGTTATATTTGAGTTTCATTTACCGATTTACGGAATTTTAACAAATCTTGAATTTGAAATTTAATAGATATATTTGTGACAAGTATGGGATTTAGATTTTATATTTCTAATTTCTTGAATTAAATTAATAGACATCTAATTTGTCTAAGTTTGATATTCACAAATTATTTATCCGATTAAATTTTACGTTGTCGAGTCACGGGAATTTCGGTTTTGCAAATTGTTAAGGATTTTGTTAAAGCATAAGGAGATAAATTTTCTTTGTTTAATTTGGCACTTAGTAACCTAATTTAACATGTCTAAAAGAACTTATGGTTCACTAAGCAACCTCTAAGTCGTTATGTGGCTTTAGTAAACCTAAGGAGTCATAACCTTAAGTTTCACTAGGATTGAAGGAATGCTGTAAATTTAAGATTCGAGTGCGGAAATGACCTGAGATTTTGACGGATGTCACAAACACCCCTTCCTTGACTAGCACCTCTGCCTTGAACACCCCTTCCTTGACTTGCACCAATGCCTTGAACACCCCTTCCTTGACTTGCTCCTCTACCCTACCAATTGATCCTCTAGCCCTTCCAATAGGTTGAGTTGCAGAACCCCTACCCATACGTGGAGGTTGACTTGCAGAACCCCTGCCCATACCTGTTTGAGTTGCAGAACCCCCACCCCTACCAACTGTTTGGCTAAATGATCCTCTACCCCTTCCAATAGGTTGACTTGCAAAACCACCTCTACCCCTACCAAATGTTTGGGTTTTCTTTGGTTGATTATTAGGATCATGCTTGTTCTTGGGTTTTTTCTTTGGTTGACTATTAGGATCAGGTTGACCCTTGCATGATAGAACATTGTGTCCTCTATTACCACACCTACCTCACTTAATGCTCTTACCTTTCCTACTTAATTTACCACCAAAAACCATTGGAACTTGTTCACTTGCACTTCTGGATCTTTTCTTTCTTGGCCTTCCAATAGGTGTATGGTGTATTGGAGGTAATAGTTTTGTGGGACACTCATTTTTTGGCCACATTGCCATGCCACAAGTGGGTTGAATCTTATAAGAGTAACTTTCCCTCCAAGTTTCTAAGCTATAGCATGGATGAACCCAATCCTCTAATAAGCCCTATGTCTACCCTATTGATTGACATATTCCACAAACTTGCAACTGCATGCTTGCAAGGGATACCAGTTAATTCCCATCTCCTGCATGCACATTCCTTTTTTGCCATATCTACAACACACTGATCTTCATATGGCCCATTACATTGATACTTATCATCTCCATTCCATAACACAATAATACCACCTGCTGCCCTTTTAATGCTTTCAAATATCATGGTAGCTGTAGGTGTAAGAGGACCATTAGTAGATTCAATCACCTATTGAACAATGACTATTCTCTTCATCAAGTACTCGATCCCTAATATATTCTAAACATGTTATGATGGGTTTATCCCTTCCATCAACCAACTTGCTATTAAAGGACTCACACATGTTATTTACCAAAATATCACAATGTGCCCTTCCTGTAAATTTAAAAACAACAATTCAATACCTAAACTAAAATAAAATTCATATAACAGATAATAAGAGGACTTACCAGAAAAGTGTGCCCTTGCCCAGTGGTGTAATGGGACATCTGTCAACCATTCATGTGCAGTTGAATCAAATAGCCTCAATTCTTCCATTGTTTGATCAAACTCCCTCACATTTGTCTTAGTAGCAGCCTTCCAAATGAATTCCTTGTACTCAGGTCCTTTGAATTTTTTCAACATATTTTCATACAAATGTCAGCTGCTGGAAAAACCTTATCAAGAGCAATACCCTAACAAATGCAGTTATGAACAATATTTTCATTTGCAATTACAAAATAAACAACTAAATATGAATAGTACCAGTTTTAGATAATATAAGCAAGTAAATGTTTTCATACCTTTTGCCTATCTTATATGAAAGTAAAGTTACTATTGCTTTCCAATTCAAGATCATCTCTTAGACAAGTCAAAAACCAGGTCCAAGAGTCAATTGTTTCAGCCTCAACCAAAGCATAAGTAAGTGGGTAAACACCATTATTTGAGTCCTTTCATGAAGGCACCATCCACTCCTAATATCTCTCTTTTACAAGCCTCGAACCCCCTTTTTAATGCTCCCAAGATACATATATATTTTTAAAGACTCTGGTTTCTTAATGTGGGTTTGGTTCAGAATGTACCTCAAGCTTCACTGTTGTGTTTGGATTTCTTAGTTGAAACTCCAGAATGTAATCCCTTAACATATGATACTGGTTCTTAAAGTCACCATTCATCTTCTTTGTTGCTTTCTCCTTGGCTCTATATATTGTGTTCTGCTTGATTCCCAGTTTGGGTTTTTTTTATATGAGATCTTTGATTCCCTTAGCTTTAATAACTGGGGTTACAGAGATGAGTTCACTAACATGCTTTGTTAAATATGTAGAGTTGCAACAAGATAGTTGATGGTGTTCCAACCGTCGCAAACGCGAATGATCACAACGCCAATCGGTGGGTGTTTTAAATTTATAATTGTTGGGGTCTAAGTATGACTTACTAATACTGAACCAAGGGCTAGTAGATGGTAAGTATGACCTAGAGTCGTTCTTAAAGAGAAACTAAATTGAAACGGAGGTGATCCAATCAATCGTTACTTTCTAGTACAGATTTTAAAAGAGTGCGTTGGGAGTTTAACTAAGTAAAGTAAATAAAGCGAATAATAAATCAGATAATGGAAAGTAGTATTTGTTGTGAGTTCATTAGCTAATAATATGGGATGATGACTTTCATGGGAAAAATGATTAACTAAATTACAATTGTTTGCAAGATTCAATAACTTATGGTATAACCAATAGATTCCCTATTATCAGGTTTTCAACTAATATGTCACAAGGAACTAAGGTGTCATGATTCTGGTCAGAAAAACGATGCTCAACTCTCCACACTCTCCTGTGAGGGAGTCAGTGGCCCATGTTATTGAATGCATGCTCGTGGGCGAAGGAACAGAGTAGCAAGTCCATAACACACCTAACCGTTCTTAATACCATAAAGATTATGAGTCTTATAAACAACTAACTTAGGGTTTATGTTCGGACTTGTTTACCAATTCCTATTAGTAAAACTTAAGAGTGATAATCGAGGGAAAACGTTTAAGTTTCTTGCGTATCTTTCTTTAAGGTTTTACCGGTTAGGAAAGAGTATCAGTTTAGATTGGATTTTAAACTTGCCTTTCTTGATATAATTAACAAATTTCTAGGTTTTCGTAAATGGTTATTTAGCCTATAGCCTACCTACTCTAATCTAATTTAAACTAATCTAATTAAAATGCTGACGGTTTTTTGCAGAAAATTAAACCCAGACCATGTCAGAAAATGCTATGGTAGTTCACAATGTATTTAATCGTTTACCGATGTTTCCATTGTGAATTTAATTGCTTCGTGATGTTTACATGATAATTACATTGTGATTGGAAGTGTACTATACTCATGGTAATTCCACGTAATCACATTGCTTTTTATGATGCTTGCATGACGTTACAATTAAACCATAGTTTTGACGCAGATAATTATTGACCAAGTATTAAGGTTCGCGACTCCTCTTTACAAGGTTACAATCACGTTTGTTAATCGAAAGGTGAATGTAAGTTTCAGGTTTAAGATCACACGATATGTCCGTTCATAAAGTTTCCTTTTTTATAACGTCGATCTATAATACAACTACCTTTAGTCGTTTACCGGCTTCCATACGTATGTACTTTGCTTAAAAGCATTTCCAGCACTATACCAAGTAAACAGTTGAATAGGGGCCGTCATATTATTTCACGACGTATTTCAAGTCATCCCATAATTATATGTGCTAACTACATCACAACAAATACAATAGTAATCTACTCGCTAATCATGGCACAAACTAATTCTAGCATAATTAAAGCATACATATTTAATTAAGATAGAATAGGAAAGAAAGAACCCGGATTAGAATGCGAGAAGGAATAGACTTGAATTAATAAGCGTAATTCCAAGCGTACACCCAAGATTACAAGATGTTTCTTGCTTTTGTTCTACTCTAAACAAGCTTCCTAACTAGCATAATACTAATTTTGAAGTATGAAAATAGAATGAGAAAGTAAGGAAGTAATATGACTAATGCATATGATGTGTAAAGTGTGTGTTGAAATGAAGCCTCATGCCTCCTATTTATAGGAGAAATCTGGCTCATGTTAGCATCTTGAGGAGGACATTAGCAAAAGGTAGAAAAGGTGGTGCACCAAATACGTACAATCGCGCAAAGGTGTGGCACCGGGTACGTACAATCGCGTAAAGGTGTGGCACCGGGTACACGAAAGGACCAAAAAGCAGAAACGAGATGGGGGAGGGGAGGTCGGCGCCGCCCACCATGTGGCCGACGGCGACTGGCTGCCACCCGCCCCGGTTCACCGTCTTTTGCTGCGTTTCTTAATTCGCGTGTGTTTTCTTCGTTATGCGTCCATTTTTGTCGATTCTTTTTTCGTTGGATTCGTTTTCAAAAACGAAAACTTTGATGAAAAGTAATCCCAAAAATGAGTTTCCTATCTCCAGTAATTGCGTACGAATCATTTGAATCTTCTGGCGGGCGTACAATCTTCATTCTTTATCCGTTTCTGTTGATTCTTCTTCTGTTAGACTCGTATTTTGAAAACGAACATCTTGGATAAGATGGATGTTGATGATGGGCACTTTAGTCATAAAATCTTGTTTTGATGCCTTGAATCTTCAAACGTGCGTGGAATCTTCGTTTTTCATCCGTTTTGCTTGATTTTTATAGTGCAACCTTGTTTTGACCTCCGTGGCAGATTCTCATTGATTTGAGTGTTATTTTAGTTCAAATGCCAAGAATCGTTCCAGAATGAGAGAGATATCGGTAGTAAAAACGTGACTTTTTACGCGATATCAAGTATCCCACACTTAGAACTTTGCTTGTCCTCAAGTAAACTCGAGCTTCAACATGGTTAAAGATAAGCAGATATGAAATATTTTGAGGCGGAACTTTTTACTAAAGGGGGGTTTTGGAAAAATGAAATATTTGCTCTTTGAAAAACAAGGTTGTAATCTTTTGGAGCATGCTTTCGATATTTGATCTTGGATACATGACTAGGCGATCCTCTCAAGGTGGTCACTCCAATCACTCAAAGTGTTTAGGGTTTCCTATTCTAGTATTATCAATCACTCTGAACGCCAGTCATGTATCGTTTATCGTCAAATGCTTGATCGAGGATCAAATCGTTACCTTTTTGGTGAGCGTGAAGTCGATCTAGCCACAATCATTCTAAGGGGAGTGATGTAGGGTTTTTGGGTAAAGGGGGTTTTGTTGGTTTGTCATTGGTTTCTTTTCGGTGGAATTTTTGGGAGGATTGACGCCCTTTTCTTTTGGTGTTTGCAGAAGGAGTTTTTTTCTCCAATTGATTTTCTTTTCTTTGAATTTTCTTTCTTTGGTTTTCTTCTTTGACGTCATATCTTTGTAGCTTCTTTTCTTTCATCATTGGGGCTTACTATGAAGTTTGAGGGATGCTTTCGAGAAGGTAGAGATAACGTGTTTATTTATGGGTATATGGATGGGTTTAAGAATGAAGTGATTCGATCTCCTCTTTACTCACCAATCCGGATTTGAGATGCATCACAGGAGCAAGTTCTGATTCTAAACGCATACATCGGTACACTCAAGAATCGAAAATGTGAAGCATTAAAAGTGAATGCTCTTCATATAGCTCAAGATACCTCACGAATCGAAAGTTGGTTTGTTGTGTGCCTAGTCATGCGATGCTCTTTATGGGATTACTAAACTAAGTTTTCAAAGGAATTCATATTTCATTTATCCTTCTTCTCCAATGTAAATCATTCTTCGTCTAAAATTTTTCATTTTCAACATATTTTTAACTCAATTTTGAAAAGAAAAAAAAATTCGAGTTACTTTTCTGAGAAGCAGGGTCTAAGGAGCAATGATTTTAGAATCAAGCATATACCATTATTCATTTCACAGTAGTGCAACTACTGCTATCCCACACTTAAAGGAACATCGTCCTCGATGTTATTCTAAGCTCTGTCTGGGTTGAAAATCCCACACTTAGGAGTTGAAACATCTAAGACATATTCTTTTAGCGGTGTTTATTGGGTTTGAATCCCACACTTAGTGATAAGCATAGTGGATATGGTATATTTATAACGAGTGAAAGAGACGGTATAGAAGTACTCCCCGGTAGTTGCAGTATTCCTTTGCTTACATCTGTCGGACTTCATCTTCATAGGTGCATTTTTTTTATCAAGTCGTCTTGTGATTGGTCTCGTAGATGTGAACACGTCGGATATACAATTCTTCGGGTGTTGATACTTTCTTGCAGGCTAGGGCATGTATGATCCGTGTGTGAAAGATAGTCGGAGATTTCATCACTTCTTGAAAAGTAAAATTTGCAGAAATTTTAAAAAAAAACGGGTTACCTCCCAAGAAGCGCTCTTTTAAAGTCGAGAGCTCGACTTAGTCCTTTCTTCTTCAGATGATGCTGGATGTGTCCCTAGTGCTGGAGTGGTCACTGTGGATTCTAGGTAGGGCGTATCTTGGAGGAAAGTATTGGAGGAATTGCCTGTCATGTCGGCAATCAGAGTTGGTGGGTTGGTGGATTCCATTCTGAAGCTTTTGAAGTGGTCAGTGGCCAATCTGTCGAGGATTGCCATCCCGTAGCTGATGTATCTAACTGACCGTGTAACTGGTCTGTTAGGGTCTTCTGGTGCAGGTGTAAGTTCGGACAACCTCACGCTGGGGGTGGTTTCGACCTATCGAGGCGATTAAAGCCATAAATTCAGTTCTTACTTCTTCAAAGTCACTAGCCAAAGGATCTCCTCCAAAGGATCTTGTTGCTTGGCATACTTGTCTGATGATTTGGTGTTGTTCACGGTTGAAGGGAATATCCAAGTCTGTGAAGATGTAGATTAACTTGCTGAATATTTTGCGATATCCATTTCGGTAAACGTCAAGTTCTACGTCTTCTTCTTGGTACATTCCGCGCAGTCAAGTCGTCACATAGGTTGTTAGGTTGATTTGCGACATGTGTGGAATGAATCTTGGTACCTCACAAGTTTCTTCTTCATATGCTGACTCATTCAGCTCATCAATTATCAGTTCAACGTGATGACCAATGGTGGAGTGAATGACGATCCTGTAATTTTCCGAGGCTGTGAGATGTTCTCCAGTTTCGATGAGATCTAGAAGGGTTCTAAGATCTCCCACCATTCTAATGTCGGCATAATTTCGTGGGTTACCAGTAGCTCTTTCAAGATTGGTTCTCATTGATGCAAATATAGCCTTCTGACTAGAAGAGTAGGGAAAAGCAGATCCGGCCAAGGCACAATACACTTTTTGGTATATTTGCCTTTTGGTTGCTGTAGAACTCGACTTCACCCATCGGGTAGTGGGGTCTTTCTGGCTGTTGAGCTTCTCTGGTGATTTGTGCTTGAAGGGAATCGGAGAATTCTTGAATATATCTTCGAAAAGCGTGAGGTTCTGGTTCTCCATAATTTGCGAGGTATGAATCGTATTCTCGTTCGATTTCCCTTATCAGGTGCCTTTGAGCGGTGGTGTAGTCATTGGTTGATTCTCTAATAGCTTCTACGATGATGCGAACATCGTCATTTTCATCAATCAAGTCAATCATCTCTTGGTGGGTATCTATGAGAGGGATTTCCAATATCTCGGTTGTGGTGATGGGAGAATTTGCTGGAGCGGGGGGAATAGAGCGTTCGTTGAGAGTGACGTCGATACAATCGTCATCATACTCGATTTCTTCTTCAGAATCTTCATCACGGGAATCTGGAAATTGGTGGAATTCTTCATCTGAGGGAGCGTTATTGAAAGGTTGAGAACTGTCAACTTCGATGGTCCTAATTTCCGTGGTTGTTTCTTGAAGGTTTGCTTCATAAAAGCCACACTTTTGCCTTGCCTTATATGCAGCAATTTTTTGATAGAGTGTAGTATATAAGTCTGGGTGCTTTGATGATCAGAGTTCTTCTTCAAACGTATCTATATCTCGGGGTCGGATTCGGGTGAAAGGTTTTGATGGGTCGAGATAAGAGTCAAGAATGTTTCCCATTCTTCAGATATGAGTGAACTTTAGTTCTTGACGGAGGGTTTCATAATCAACGGATTCTTCTGATGAAGAGTAATCTTCGCAGTTTTGTATCCTCTTAACTTCAGCCATTTCTGGCGAGTCAACATGATCTTCATCGTCCTCCATTTCTTCGTTCATTTCTTCCTTTTCCTCAGTCTCTTCTTCTTCCTCTTCCTCAGGTTCTTCGTCTTCAGATTCAACTTCTTCCTCTGCTTCTTGAAATTCTTCTTCCTCTTCTGGTTCATACTCAGAATCAGAGATAAAAACTAACGATCGGGTGAAAGGTTGTTCTTCTTCGGGCTCTGATTCATCATTATAGGTAATTCTGCCTGTTGATATAGCGTAACATTCTTCTTGTTCTGGGGTACATTCTGGTTGGTCGATCTTGTAAGTGATGCTTTCACCGTGTGAGCGTAAAATAATCATGTGGTTGTACACATCGATCACTGCTCGGGCTGTGTTCATGAATGGTCTTCCAAGGATAATCGGGATGTTTATGTCCTCGTGGATGTCCATTTCCACGAAATCCGTTAGAAAGAAGAATTTGTCAACTTGAACTAGGACATTCTTAACTATTCCTTTTGGGTATCTAACGGATTGGTCAGCTAGTTGGACGGTCATCTTAGTGGGTTTTAAGTTTTCAAGCTCTAGCCTCTTAAACAGTGAGTAGGGCATGAGGTTAATGCTAGCTCCTAGGTCGGCTAAGGTGCTTATTTCTCCGGATTGGTAAATAGAACAGTGGAGTGTAAATCTACTGGTGTCTCCTAGTTTTTCGGGAAGGCTATTCTTAAGTAGGGCTGAGGTTTCAGAACTAAGGGGAATGTTATTTACTTCGAGCAGTTTATCCTTAGTGGATAGCAGTTTCCTAATGTATTTATTACGACCAGGAACTCTAGACATGGTATCAAGGAATTTTCCGTCTAACTTAAAAGATGATAATTTCTTAGGTTGGACCTTAAGTCTAGCGGGGTAAGGGATTCTAACCTCCTTGTTCATGGTTGAAGTGGTTTCCACAGCCGGTGTCTTGACCTTTTGTTCTTCCTTTACTGGGACAGCAGCAGGTGGTGGAGTGGTTGCTTCCTTGGTGGTGGTAACTTGCTTTGCCTCCTTAACATGTGGGTTGTGGACCATGTTGCTAGGCAGACTTCCTCTGGGTCTGTTCTCAAGACGTTGTGCCAATTGTCCAATTTGAGCTTCCAAGTTCTTCAGTATGGCTAATTGATTTCTCATGAAGAGATCGGCTTGGTCTTGCCTAGCGGATGTTTTTTGGTTGAGCATATGTTGGCCTTGCATAAATTGGGTAAAGGCGTCTTCTGAACTTGAAGCTGGGGCATTTGTCTTGTTGGGTTGTTCAGTAGTTTGGTTTGTGTCGGAAGTGGGTCCAGGAAGTGCGAGGGGTTGGTTGTAGGCAAGTTGTTGTTGTTGTGGGTAAGGTGGGTATCTAGGTGGGTATCAGGGTTGGAAAGGTTGGTTGTTTCTTTGTGGGAATGGAGGTCCTTTAGGTTGGTTGTTGTTTTGGTTGAAACTGGGTGGAGAATTCTGTGGTCGAGCGGGGTATTGAGCATAGTAAACGGTGCCATCCATCTCTTCATATTCAACTTGATATTCACCGGGTGGTTGCGAGTTGGTGCAGTTTTGACAGGCTTGCACTTGGTGTACTTGATGCTGTTGTTTCTTAAGTTCTCTGAACTGTTTGACAAGTGTGTCCATCTTTTCTGTTAATACCTTAATTGCTTCGACTGGAATAGAATTGATGCAGCGAGAGGTGTTGAAGATGTTGAGTGATCTCCAGAGTTCCAATCATGGTGATGCATAGTCATATTTTCTATAAGTGTTGAACCGTAGGATCTAAACTTGATTCGAAATCGGTCACTTTGCGGAAACAAGCAATCGATATAAACAACAAAGTAATTGATACGAGTAATTAAGAACACGTATAGAATAAGCTTGAAGATAAAAGTTTGTAATATTAGCTTGTATTACCAAACTCTCTCAGATGAACTCTCTCTCTCTAAACAATGTCTATTACCTGTGAAAGTCTCTCTCTTGCCTTTTTTTAATCAAGTGAACTAAGTGTGTATTTATAGATACATACACACTTCACATACGACAATAACATGCATGCGACAATACCATGCATGCGACAATATAAACATATGCACATGCAAGGCTATGTACGAGAGTCAATTTGAGAAAGTCAAATAGTCAACCATAGTCAACCACAATCTAGCTAAATATTTTATCCAAGCAATTGTCAGAAATGTTAGAACGTTATGTTCTAACAAACTCCCCCTTGACAATAGCTTGGATAAGTCTTCAATTATTCAGTATACAAGCTTGTTGTCACAAATTGTTAGAACATTTAATGTTCCAACAAACTCCCCCTTGACAATAGCTTGTATAAATCTTCAACTTTAGCTTTGACTAATGAGCTTGATGAGAGAAATTATCTTCTGAAGAGAGAGAGAAATATCTTCGAGCATCCATCCTTCATAAAATCTGACTGTTCCTTATTCTGATAAGCATCGGAATATTTACTCCCCTTGAACAGTAGATTTTATCTCCTTGGACCTGTATCAATCAAGTAGCAACCACTTTAGGAACCCATTTGAGCATGGTTCCAATAGGCTTAGACAGCCCTGACAACCATCTATAAGTTGTGTCTACGTAATCCAAGGATATCGAATTCCACCTAGAAATGAAACACGGTGTTACATATCTAAATTGTTGTCGTGGAATCGATCATGAAGGAGTTAGCCTTTGGGAGAAAGGAACAAAATCTTTTGGTTGTTTTAACACCTTACGATTACATTGTGATGGTGTTAATGCAAACATCTGTGCACGTGTGTATGCACAAGACTTTTTTTGTCTTGATTCTGATGAAGGTCGTATCGGTTCTGAAGCTCTTTTTGTCTTCTTTTGATGTCTTGAAACCGATTTGTTGACATGCTCAACCTTTACCGAATCACAACAATCAACATTTGTATGAACAAATGTTCTTGTTGATTGCGATTTCATAGAATACTTCTTATTCTTTTGCAAAGAATAATTAGTAAACTATGAAATCTTTTTCTCACACAAAGATTTACTTGCGTAAACCTTATTCAAAACCTTTGCAGGTTGTACAACCTTTTCAGGTTGTATTGTGGAGTGAGAGTTTCGAGAGAGTTGTTGTTGAAGATCTTGAATAGTTCTCAAAGCTAGATCATGATCTTCTTGTAGCTTGATTAGACCGATTTGTTGATTCTCAAGTTCAAGAATCCGTTCTTCCATTAGCAGAATCTTTGAACGCATTTCTTCACGTTCAGTTTTCATCATCATCACTTGAGATTGCAAGACTTTAAGCTCATCTTCTTTCTTTATTGATTCCTCATTAATTCTATCATCAGAATTCAACAATTTCAACTTTTCTTGTCCTCCAAACCTTCTTGACAAAGCAACCCATAAATCATAAGAAGTTTCGGCTTTTGAGAATGCACCAAACACATCTTTCGGTAAACAAATTTTAATTGTCAAACTCCTTGCGTTCCTTTTTCATCCATTAGTTTCAGCAATTTAAACGGAGCAACAGCTATGAACTTCCCTTCTGCTCTTGGTCTTTCATACCGCTCAGTAATGGAGATTCACAAATTAGAATTACTGAACGCAATAAATTCTTCAAATCTAGTCTTCCAACTAGTGTAATCATTATACCTTTGCAGGTTGTACAACCTTTTTAGGTTGTATTGTGGAGTGAGAGTCTCGAGAGAGTTGCTGTGGAAGATCTTGAATAGTTCTCAAAGCAAGATCATGATCTTCTTGTAGCTTGATTAGGCCGATTTGTTGATTCTCAAGTTCAAGAATCCGTTCTTCCATTAGCAGAATCTTTGAACGCATTTCTTCACGTTCAGTTTTCATCTTCATCACTTGAGATTGCAAGACTTTAAGCTCATCTTCTTTCTTTATTGATTCCTCATTAATTCTATCATCAGAATTCAACAATTTCAACTTTTCTTGTCCTCCAAACCTTCTTGACAAAGCAACCCATAAATCATAAGAAGTTTCGGCTTTTGAGAATGCACCAAACACATCTTTCGGTAAACAACTTTTAATTGTTTCAAAGGCTGTCTTGTCTCTGTCAAACTCCTTGCGTTCCTTTTTCATCCATTAGTTTCAGCGATTTAAATGTAGCAACAGCTATGAACTTCCCTTCTGCTCTTGGTCTTTCATACCGCTTAGTAATGGAGATCCACAAATTAGAATTACTGAACGCAATAAATTCTTCAAATCTAGTCTTCCAACTAGTGTAATCATTATTACAGAAGAATCTTGGAGGTAGAAAATTAAAATTTTCGTCCATCTCAAAATTTGAAAAAACCATTTTAAAACAATTTTGGTCCAAGGACAAGTACTGAAGCAGAATGTACAACCCGTCAATGCACAAGAAAAAAAATAATCCTTTTGAACCTTGACCTGTCACTTGACCTAGTTCATTTACTTTGATCCCCCTCTTTTGAATCTTGTATCATGCACCTTGTACACACTTCACAACTCAAGTTACAACTATTTTTGACCTCTTGTTCCTTGTACCATTTTCATAACACAAAGTATAAGCAAATAAACTCCCATTTTAATTGACCCTTTTATTGACCTCCTTCTTTTAACTTCTTGAACCCTATTCTTCTTTGAACTATTAACCCTTGTACAACCTTTGAAGCACAGAATACAACAAAGAACAAAACACGTTTACTTCTGTTTACCTTCTTCTTCAAACGTGCAACCTAAACAAGCCTGCAACTTTAATATTCTTCTTCTAATCGTTATTATTTTTTTTAAATCAGAAAAACACCAAGCAACAATATCCGAGAATAGGAAATTCCGTGAATAAAAATTGATGCAAGTTTCAGGCTCCGAGAATCAACAATCCAAGAATAGCCAAAACACGCCTAAACAATTGTCGCAACTGACTTTTATCATAAATTGTCGGAATATGAATTCTCGCAACAATTATAGATCACGCAAATCACGCAACTTCTGAATATGCTTAAAAATGATCAAAATGATGAAGAATCACTTATAAGTTGATCGGAAATGATTCAGAGTTCTAGAACCGGCTTCAAACAATCGAAGAATTTGTAAGAACACTACTAATTTTGTTAAACGTCATTCGTTCCGTACAACAAACGGCAACCGATTTGATCCGGTCAATAAACTGCAAATTAACTCATCGAATTGATGAATTAATCCTCGTAATACAACTACCAACTCTCATAAGAACTGAATCAATCAAAATTCAGTTGAAACGCTTCCGAAACAAAGCCGATACAATCCGTAATTTTTCAAAACTTTCCGAAACGTATCGAAATTCTTCGAACAGCTTCAAGATGATGAAATGATCTTAGAATGTAATGAATCAAGTGAAATTAGATCAATCGCACACCTGAAACTTGATCCGAAGCTAATACGTAGCTATAATCTCAATCGAAACTCGAACAATACTCGCCGTAAAACCTTTCGAACCATGTAACCGGCTCTGATACCAATTGTTGAACCCTAGGATCTAAACTTGATTCGAAATCGATCACTTTGCGGAAACAAGCAATCGATATAAACAACAAAGTAATTGATACGAGTAATCAAGAACACGTATAGAATAAGCTTGAAGATAAAAGTTTGTAATATTAGCTTGTATTACCAAACTCTCTCAGATGAACTCTCTCTCTCTCTCTAAACAATGTCTATTACCTGTGAAAGTCTCTCTCTTGCCTTTTTTTAATCAAGTGAACTAAGTGTGTATTTATAGATACATACACACTTCACATACGACAATAACATGCATGCGACAATACCATGCATGCGACAATATAAACATATGCACATGCAAGGCTATGTACGAGAGTCAATTTGAGAAAGTCAAATAGTCAACCATAGTCAACCACAATCTAGCTAAATATTTTATCCAAGCAATTGTCACAAATGTTATAACGTTATGTTCTAACAATAAGGTCTCATCCTTCTTCATCTGTCTTCGTCATAAAGCTTCCTTGTGCGGCAGCGTCGAGGGTGGTTCGGTGGTTAGGGTCTAAACCATTATAGAAGGTACACAATTATGCAGATTTGTCAAGTCGGTGATTAGGGCAATTCTTCAGTGCTCCTTTGAATCGTTCCTATGCGGTGTATAATGACTCATCAAAATCTTGGTGGAAGTTCATGATGTCATTTTGGAGTTTGGTTTGTTTAGAGGGCGGAAAGTACTTGGTTAGAAACTTTGTTGCCATTACCGTCCATGAAGGGATAGAGATGGTTTCTAAACCTTCAAACCATGTTTGTGCATGATGTGTGAGCGAATAAGGGAAAAGATACAAACGGATTGTATCTTGGCTAACTCCACTTTGTTTGTAGGAGTTTGAAAGAGATATGAACTTGTCGAGGTGAGAGTTTGGATCATCAATTGGTAATCCATAGAATTGACAGTGGTTTTGGATTAGTTGGATGATGTAGTGCTTAAGCTCGAATGATTGTCCTGGGGTTTTTGGGTAGAGAATTGGGTCTCCTCTTCCTTCAATAGAGGGCTTACTGTTGTCAGCAAGAGTGATGCGATCAGCCATTGCTTGTCTAATTGCAGATTGCTTCTTTTCTCGTCGAATAGTGTGTATTATAAGTTCTGGATCAGGAAAGTTAAAAAGCAGTGCAGATTAAGGGGAACAGGTCATACATTAACTAAAAACAGACAATAAAGAAAATATTTTGTGTTTTTAAGGTTTTATCCTAAGGGTATACCAGAAAATAGGATTGGTTGGGCCTCTGTATTGGACAGTTAGTCTCCCCAGCAACGGCGCCAAAAACTTGATGGTGTTCCAACCGTCGCAAACGCGAATGATCACAACGCCAATCGGTGGGTGTTTTAAATTTATAATTGTTGGAGTCTAAGTATGACTTACTAATACTGAACCAAGGGCTATTAGATGGTAAGTATGACCTAGAGTCATTCTTAAAGAGAAACTAAATTGAAACGGAGGTGATCCAATCAATCGTTACTTTCTAGTACAGGTTTTTAAAAGAGTGCGTTGGGAGTTTAACTAAGTAAAGTAAATAAAGCGAATAATAAATCAGATAATGGAAAGTAGTATTTGTTGTGAGTTCATTAGCTAATAATATGGGATGAAGAATTTCATGGGAAAAATGATTAACTAAATTAGAATTGTTTGCAAGATTCAATAACTTATGGTATAACCAATAGATTCCCTATTATCAGGTTTTCAACTAATATGTCACAAGGAACTAAGGTGTCATGATTCTGGTCAGACAAACGATGCTCAACTCTCCACACTCTCCTGTGAGGGAGTCAGTGGCCCATGTTATTGAATGCATGCTCGTGGGCGAAGGAACAGAGTAGCAAGTCCATAACACACCTAACCGTTCTTAATACCATAAAGATTATGAGTCTTATAAACAACTAACTTAGGGTTTATGTTCGGACTTGTTTACCAATTCCTATTAGTAAAACTTAAGAGTGATAATCGAGGGAAAACGTTTAGGTTTCTTGCGTATCTTTCTTTAAGGTTTTACCGGTTAGGAAAGAGTATCAGTTTAGATTGGATTTTAAACTTGCCTTTCTTGATATAATTAACAAATTTCTAGGTTTTCGTAAATGGTTATTTAGTCTATAGCCTACCTACTCTAATCTAATTTAAACAAATCTAATTAAAATGCTGACGGTTTTTTGCAGAAAGTTAAACCCAGACCATGTCAGAAAATGCTATGGTAGTTCACAATGTATTTAATCGTTTACCGATGTTTCCGTTGTGAATTTAATTGCTTCGTGATGTTTACATGATAATTACATTGTGATTGGAAGTGTACTATACTCATGGTAATTCCACGTAATCACGTTGCTTTTTATGATGCTTGCATGACGTTACAATTAAACCATAGTTTTGACGTAGATAATTATTGACCAAGTATTAAGGTTCGCGACTCCTCTTTACAAGGTTACAATCACGTTTGTTAATCGAAAGGTGAATGTAAGTTTTAGGTTTAAGATCACACGATAAGTCCGTTCATAAAGTTTCCATTTTTATAACGTCGATCTATAATACAACTACCTTCAGTCATTTACCGGCTTCCATACGTATGTACTTTGCTTAAAAGCATTTCCAGCACTATACCAAGTAAACAGTTGAATAGGGGCCGTCATATTATTTCACGACGTATTTCAAGTCATCTCATAATTATATGTGTAACACTCGCCAATTTAGGACTTTTAATTAGTGCCTAAACTACTTGTAATTTCATGTATTTAGTTTTGTATTAATCTAAATATATGAGACTTTTGTGAAATTACTTACACGCGTACGCGATTCGTTTAAATCGTACACTTACCAAACGGACGAGGTCCGATACAAATTAGATTGGACGTTGGTGACAAAAACTTTTAATTAATGTGGAATTAATCAAACAAACATTATTTGCTTTAATATATTGTGAAAATATATTACACGTATCTACTATCGTTTAAAACACTCCGAACGCGACGAGAGCACACGAAACGCGCCTAACAACAAGTTATATTTTTATAACTCATTATTAAGTATTTTGATAAAATACTTCGGCTAAGAATATTTCGGATACACTTTAACATATAACGCGAAACAACATTTAAACAACTACGGGATTTAACCGACAACGACTCGTGATATAAAATTCGGAAACACAAACCCGCGAGCCGAGACCCAAATGGGTCGACTCAAACCCGCGGACCCAAACTCAAACCGACCTATGACCCACCCCTTTTAAAACCCCTTTTGTTTCCTTTTTTTCTTATTTACACAAAACACACATACATACACTCTCTTCTCTCCTTCTCACTCTCAAATTGCAGCCCCAAACCACCCCAAAAACGTCACCCAAAAACTCATCATCTTGCGGAGTTGATTCAGGGAGAAACAATCACCATCTCGAGTTCTCCATCTTCACCTTCTCCATTTTCGATTTCGTGGTAAGGGACTTCAAAACTCTTTTAAATTACTTGTAAAGCTTAGATTTACATGCTAGAACATTTACCCAACCAGATTATGTCCAAAAACCAAGATAAATTGCATTTTAAAACTTGAATTGCACAAACAGCCCCGTCTGCAAACTAAGATGCGTCTCAGCTCGCAGATCGAGTTGCGAACCGAGATTTACCTACCAAAAACTGAACTCGCGAACCCAAACTGCGAACCGAACCCACTTGCGAGTTGACTTGCGAGTTGACCTGCGAGTTGACTTGCGAACTGAACCTTGTGCTGCGAACCGAACTCAGTTCGCAGCCTGCCACTTGCGAACCCACTTTGTCTTGCGAATCCAAACTCAGTTCGCACCGCGAACTCAGTTCGCAACACATTTTCAGTCCGCAGCTGGACTAGCTCGACCCCAGCCAGGGGCTCTGCCCCTTGGACCCCGCCAGGGGCTGCCGCCCCTTGGACCCCGCTACCAGGGGCGCTGCCCCCGGACCCCCGTCATCCAGGAACTTGTAAATACTTTTCGCAACTAAGTGTCGAACACTTACAAATAATGAAACTTGATACAACAATACATATAATAATAACACATTTGGATTATTATTACAACCCGTCACCAACGGGCCATACTTGTTTTCAAAATACGAACGGATTACTAAACGAACACTTGGGCATTTCCTAGTTGAGTGGACAACTAGCATGGGTGATCTTTCACGACACCAACTTACTTACTTATTTACTTACAACCTTGTGCGTTTCGGACGCCAGAAGGTTGCAGGGTTCGGAGAAACACATACGGAATTACATTCGCTTTACTTACTCGATTTCACATACGTACTTACTAGACTCAGGTGAGTCTTACAGCCCCACTTTTACTGTTTTTATACTTTGGGGTGAGATACTTAGCTACCATTTTACATGTGAACGCAATGTACTGTACTGATTTTACTACTGCTTTTACAAGAACTTTGCATGAGTTACTTTTATCCACTGAAATCCTTCTATCATAAGTTGTTAGTTATGGACTTAAGCGCGATTACTAGTAAATGGATCCATTTGGGACTAACAATCTCTGCCTGGGGTGGTAGCGCCACCACGTACTGATTTACACGTAGAAACATGCATATTAGTATTTGTTACATATGAGTGTGCGGATAGCACTCATGGGGGTACGTGATATATTCACATTACACGGTTAAGCTTCAACTTATGAGCTCATGGCAACTGTGCGTACATACTGATTTACTTACTTTGCTTGATAGCAACGCTGGTACATACTTGTGGTTCATAAACGATTACCTTACTACTAAACCTGTGAGATTTACCAACCTTTTTGGTTGACACTTTTTAGCTTTGTATCTCAGGTACACAGACGGAGTAGGATTATCCCTGGACCCTAGCTAGAGTCGCATGATTTCTACCTTGCATCTAACGGAGATTCTTAGCATTATCTTTTGTATATTATGATCATGTAATAGAATCTCCCGCTACACGCGTGGACTCTAGGGAACTACATTTTGTAACTGAAAACACTATGTTTTCAAACTTTGTATTTATGAAATGTAACTATTTTTCAAACGTTGCATATAGATGTTGTTTGCTTTATCTTTGTGATGTTGATATTTGATTAGTAGCATCCCAAAGCTTGCTTCCGCTAAACACATAATTTGGGGGTGTTACAATATGTACTAACTACATCACAACAAATACAATAGTAATCTACTCGCTAATCATGGCACAAACTAATTCTAGCATAATTAAAGCATACATATTTAATTAAGATAGAATAGGAAAGAAAGAACCCGGATTAGAATGCGAGAAGGAATAGACTTGAATTAATAAGCGTAATTCCAAGCGTACACCCAAGATTACAAGATGTTTCCTGCTTTCGTTCTACTCTAAACAAGCTTCCTAACTAGCATAATACTAATTTTGAAGTAAGAAAATAGGATGAGAAAGTAACGAAGTAATATGACTAATGCATATGATGTGTAAAGTGTGTGTTGAAATGAAGCCTCATGCCTCCTATTTATAGGAGAAATCCGGTTCATGTTAGCATCTTGAGGAGCACTTTAGCAAAAGGTAGAAAAGGTGGTGCACCAGGTACGTACAATCGCGCAAAGGTGTGGCACCGGGTACGTACAATCGCGTAAAGGTGTGGCACCGGGTACACGAAAGGACCAAAAAGCGGAAACGAGACGGGGGAGGGGAGGCTGGCGCCGCCCACCATGTGGCCGACGGCGGCTGGCTGCCACCCGCCCCGGTTCACCGTCTTTTGCTGCATTTCTTAATTCGCGTGTGTTTTCTTCGTTATGCGTCCGTTTTCATCGATTCTTTTTTTGTTGGATTCGTTTTTCAAAAACGAAGACTTTGATGAAAAGTAATCCCAAAAATGAGTTTCCTATCTCTAGATATTGCGTACGAATCATTTGAATCTTCTGGCGGGCGTAGAATCTTCATTCTTTATCCGTTTCTGTTGATATTTCTTCTGTTAGACTCGTATTTTGAAAACGAACATTTTGAATAAGATGGATGTTGATGATGGGCACTTTAGTCTTAAAATCTTGTTTTGATGCCTTGAATCTTCAAACGTGCGTGGAATCTTCGTTTTTCATCCGTTTTGCTTGATTTTTATAGTGCAACCTTGTTTTAACCTCCGTGGCAGAGTCTCATTGATTTGAGTGTTATTTTAGTTCAAATGCCAAGAATCGTTCCAGAATGAGAGAGATATCGGTAGTAAAAACGTGACTTTTTACGCAATATCAATAGTTCTCTCACCCACAAACATTTATGGTCTTCATTAAGTGTCTTCACCGACCACATTTCATCACCTTCACTTTTTGATACCTGTAGAGTCCATGGAAAAATGGGTTTGTCAGGAATCTTTCCTTCTGAAATTACCTCTTTACCCTTACTAATTTTATTTGCCTTTGAATTACTGTCTTTACTTGTACCATCAACACTTACTTCTTTTTCTTGACTTGTAACTTCACCATTTACCTTTTTTGCATTTGTCTCTTTTTCCTTTACAGGTGGCATATAACCTGAACATGGTCCAAAACACTTTGCTCTCACCCTTTCAAGATCATTTTTAACTGGCCTCAAATCTCTTCTAGTTTCAATTGCATGCCTTTCTCACCAATTCAGTCACTTCTTTCTTTGTGTAGAATTTTTGGCCAACATAGAAAGGGCTTTTTACCATGTCACCTCCCATAGCCTGTTTTTCCC
This sequence comes from Pseudognaphalium luteoalbum, assembly GCA_963422505.1. Lineage (NCBI taxonomy): Eukaryota > Viridiplantae > Streptophyta > Magnoliopsida > Asterales > Asteraceae > Pseudognaphalium > Pseudognaphalium luteoalbum. Next base: position 82,866,342 of record OY730192.1, on the reverse strand, counting down.
TTCTTATGAGCTTGAGTTTCCTTCTTCTATCCCTATCTGGTTGGTCTGAATCATCTCCACTTTCAAACTCATCAAAGTTAAAACCCAACACCTCTTCATTCATAACAAGATCAGCAAGTTGAGGATCCACTGTCTTACTTCCTGTATCACTTCTATTTAAGTTACACTTAAACTTTGACATATCAACCTCCACATCATGAATTTGGTTCAACTCATCTTCCTGGAAATCATTGTCAACATTATACCCATTGTCATTAGCATTTCCATTATCACTCTCACTATTTCCCTTATCAGTCTTACCATTATCACCTTCACTATTACTCTCATCAGTCTCACCATTATCACCTTCACTATTTCTCTCATCAGTCTCACCATTACCCAAATCAGCAAAAAATATGTCATCAAATGGGTTATTATTTGAATCATCATCTAAATCAACAACCTGTGTACCTGTTTTATCAACAACATTATCTTTTTGGACAATATTTGTATCACTTAAAATCTCTACCACTTTTAATCCTTCCCCTGTTTTCTTAACATTTTCTTCATGATTTTCATTTTGTATACTACATTCAACATTATCTGTCCATCCTAAAGGTAACTTCTTTCTTGGTTTTGGATTTCTTTTCACAACCTTAACATCTTCTAGATCATCGTCTAGTTCTTCAATAACAACCTTACTTTGTTCAGGTGATCTCCAATAATTGTAAACAGCCATGTTCAATGTACACAAACAACACCCGAACATTTCCTAAACACCTAATCATATTCAATACATCTTTATCATTTCCAAGTGCTAGCAAACCATAATCTAAGTCACATTCAGGTTTTTTGAAATGATAATACACTTTATCCCTTACATTATAACCTAATAGGGTTACCATTTTATCTATTTCATGAACAGAAAAGAAGTCAGAATCTACCGAATCCACGAAAGTAGTCGTTCCACTAGCGTACTTTCTCCCTGGATACGTGGACAGGGCACCACCATGATGAAGCTTTATAGTGAAAAGGTTCGGTTATCTCGCTGCAAAATCAAAATGACATTGTTATAAACTTTAACTTGATTGCTCGATACGAATCAAAATCAAAAGGGTAAATTAAATGAAAAATTATACAGTACCGTACCGTATGCATTTGAAAGTTTCGCCTTCTTCCGTTCGTCTAATACTTTAACCCTTATTTTCCATCTGGGGCGAGCTTCCATCATGCAAGAAATTGATGATGTTTTAGCGAATTTTGGATTAGATGACGTTGTTATAGAGATTAGATGAAAGTGATCGATTGTGTGTAATGTGTGTTTGGTGTAGATGGAGGTGAAACTAATGAGTCAGATTAGATGTAAATGAGAGGGAAAAGCAATTTTACGGAAATACCCCTCACGTGAGTGGCATGTGATACCACTTAACGGGGCTTTTTAACAAAAAAGTGACCGAGGGATGAGCGTGGCAAAAAACGAGACCGCAGGGACAAAAATATAGAGAAAAAAAGTTAAAGGACGAAATTGGCTAAATGTGTAAATCACAGGGACGAAAATTGCATTTAACCTTAAAACATATGATATCTATGTGTATATATTATTATTTTATTAATACTACCGTGGATCGCACGGGTTATAGCACTAGTTTTTAAAAAATATAAATGGATCTACAACAGAAGTTACCATTTACGACATCAACCCAACGCCTAAAAAACCTGTCAAAATAATTTACCAAATTTTCACCGATACGAGAAATTGATGCCGGTGATTTCATCATCAAAAATCAAATCATCAAAAATTCTATATATAAAAAGCTAAATTCGATCGAAATTCACACTCCGTATAATCAAATCTCTCAACGACGCCGATTCCACAAACTCACTCACAGATTTATCTGGATACATATATATATATATATATATATATCGTTGCTAGGGTTTCGTTTCCCCAAACGCAACATTATATCACTCTCGGTATATCTAGGTTTTTTGCCTCATCGATAACGTAATGGCCGGAAATACGGTATTGTCAGACGAAGAAGGTGCGATTATCTTCATTTTATATTCTACTAACGCGCATTCTCTTTGATTTACTTGTTTATTTCCTTTTTTTTTATGCTCGGTGATTGATTATGTTACTATTTCATGTATGTTTAGATGAGATTGAAGTTGAGGAAGACGAGAGGGAAGAGCCTGAAGGTGATGCAGTTGATCCGGAAGAACGTGACGATGAAGACGACGAAGAAGACGGTATGGATTTTTGTTTAATTGGTTTGTATAATGAATATGAATATTTGTTATGTTATTGATTATTTTGAAAGTTTTTTTTAGGGTTTTTTAGTTGACTCTATGTTTTTCCCCAATTATTATAAGAATTACATAGTGTTCTAGTATCTGCAAAGTTCTATTTGTGTATTTTAATTTGCAGGATTAGAGATATGCATATTGTAATAGTGGAGTTGAGTATGTGATGTAAGTAGTTATACTTTTATGTGCTAACGATGATTTGGTATTGTTTGGTTTATTTGATTAGAAGAAGGAGAAGATGAGTATGAGAAAGATGGATTTATAGTGGACGATGTCGATGAAGATGATCAGGATGGAGAGGATGAGGATAGGGCGGATAGTGAAGAGGAGAGGCAACGGAAGAAGAAAAGAAAGAAAAGGTAAATTTGTGTTTAAGATATTCTTTTGTTGTTAATGTGTGGTTGGGTTCCCTAGATAACTTGTGGTGTGTCAATCAGAGAATCGGAGAAGAACTACGTTCTCGATGAGGATGACTATGAGCTACTTCAAGATAATGTGGGATTTCGACGTCCAAAAATTGTAAGTCTCATGCTCTACATTGTTATTTTCACCTAATAATCTAGATGGTGCATATTTTTTCAACTTATTAGAGCTTTCCTTGAAAAATGTGTTAGGAGAGTAAAAAGTTCAAAAGACTAAAGAAAGCAAGGGCTGATGCTGACGAAGGGCAGTCTGGGTTTTCTGATGAGGAGGAATTTGACGGAACTGGGAAGAGTGGGCGAAGCGCAGAGGATAAGATCAAGCGTAGTTTATTTGATGATGATGAGGGTACTATTTTATTATTACTATTTTTAAATTCATATATCAAGCTCGTCATTTATTGATTATGTACAATGTGCTACAGTGACCTATTCTCATAAACTTTAAATTTCATATAACTTATAGGTCCTCCTTTAGAGGATATTGCTGAAGATGATCAGCGTGAAGATGAAGAAGATGGTGACATTGGTGAAGATGATGAAATGGCGGACTTCATTGTAGATGAAGAGGAGGTTGATGAACACGGAGAACCAACAAGGTGCGTCTTGCTGTTCAATTACATGTTTATAGCTTTTTTTTGGGTGATTCATTGTTTATACTTGACGTGTAATGCAGGAGGAGGAAGGTTAACAAGAAAAAATCCAGGCAGGCCCCAGGGGTCTCCTCTACTGCAATGCAGGAGGCTCATGACATATTTGGTGATGTAGATGAGCTGTTGAGGCAACGGAAATTAGGGTTGGAAAGGATTAGCAGGTATGATGATTCTGGTGAATGGAAGGAAAGGAGGTTAGAGGATGAATTTGAACCGATTATCCTTTCTGAGAAGTACATGACTGAGAACGATGATCGTATTCGGGAGATAGATATTCCAGAAAGAATGCAGGTGATGATACATAAATAGTGCTGTTTTTTCTGTATGCACTTCCTATGTATTGATTAGCAAGCTGTGTTTGTAGATCTCTGAGGAAAGCACTGGTCCACCTCCAACCGATGCAATGAGTATAGATGAGGAGAGTAACTGGATTCTCAATCAACTTGGGCATGAGCAGGCATTACTTAAAAAGGATATCGTTAGGTTTTTGGAACTTATGCACGTTCAGAAGTTAGATGTATGTTCCGGTTTTTACCTTCGTACTTCTATGCTAAACCACAATATCTTGCATCTTTCTCATTAACTTGTGGAACTTATATCGTCTTTGGTATCAGGTGCCATTTATTGCTATGTACAGGAAGGAGGAGTGCCGGAGCCTTTTTATGGCCCTAGAGTCACCAGATGACGAGGTGGATCAAAATAAACCTGAAAAGAAACCCACGATGAGGTGGCACAAGGTAACTAAATATATACATACTTGTGTGTATATATATATATATATATATATATATATATATATATATGTAGTCAAAAGTTCAAATGAGAACCACAAAAGGTACAGAACTGCGATAACTTGTAAATTATAGGGATTTTCACATGTTTAATGATTCAATCACGTGTGAACATTGTTTTAGATTAAGGTTAAAAGAAAAATAGTTTGATAAAACCTCAATATAACCTTTAAAATCATATTTATATTGTTCGTTCACATGTGCACATTTGATTTGTGAACACTTCATATATATTATAATTTAACATGCATTTTTGGGTTTTTTACTTTTGTTTGACAATAATATGAACATTAAATATCGTTTATATGTAATTTGTTGCGTTTAAATGTATAAAAACCATGTACTACATTCAATCACGTGTGAACGTATCGTTTATATAGACATATACGTTCATAACTTTAGTTGGAGCTACTTCACAGGTACTTTGGGCTATCTTGGAGTTAGACAGAAAGTGGTTACTGCTACAAAAACGGAAAAGCGCTCTACAGTTGTACTACAACAAGCGCTTTGAAGAAGAACGAAGTATCTACGATGAAACACGCCTTCATTTGAATCAGAAGTTATTTGATTCAGCTACAAAGTCCCTCAAAGTTGCTGAGTCAGAAAGAGAAATTGATGATGTGGATTCAAAATTTAACCTGCACTTTCCCCCTGGTGATGTTGGTATAGATGAAGGACAGTTCAAGAGACCCAAAAGGAAATCACAGTATAGCATTTGTAGTAAATCTGGACTTTGGGAGGTTGCTAGCAAATTTGGCTATAGCTCTGAAGAGTTTGGATTGCTGATTTCTCTTGAACAAATGGTTAGTTAATTTCTCATTTTTACATCCCACTTTGCACAATATGATAGACCACTGATGCTGATGCTTTCGTTATGCAGAGGAGGGATGAATTGGAAGATGCAAAGGAAACCCCAGAAGAGGTGGCCTCAAGATTTACTTGTGCAATGTTTGAAAATCCTCAGGCTGTCCTGAGAGGCGCTAGGCACATGGTATCTTAATATGTTCCCTTTCCTCTTTGTCCGGTTCCATTTTTAAGTAGTGTTTATATGATTTTGCCGACTTGTTATAGGCGGCAGTTGAGATTAGCTGTGAGCCATGTGTAAGGAGACACGTTCGTAGCATCTTCATGGATAATGCAGTGGTATCCACGAGTCCAACTGCTGATGGCAATGCATCCATAGATTTACATCATCAATTTGCAGGGATCAAATGGTTGAAGGACAAGCCTTTGACAAGATTTAATGATGCTCAGTGGCTTCTTATTCAAAAGGCTGAAGAGGAGAAACTTATTCAAGTGTCTGTAAAGCTTCCTGCATCTGTCCATAATAAATTGATTGATGATGCTCATGAATATTATCTTAGTGAGGGTGTGAGTAAATCAGCTCAACTGTGGAATGAACAAAGGAAGCAGATTATAAAAGACGCCTTTGATGGTTTGCTTTTACCTTCAATGGCAAAAGAGGCACGGGCCTTGTTGACTAGTAGAGCAAAAAACTGGTTACTTATGGAGTATGGAAGACTATTATGGGACAAAGTGTCTGTAGGAACTTATCAAAAGAAGGAACAAAATGTTAATGCTTCAGATGATTATGAAGCTGTACCAAGAGTGATGGCATGCTGTTGGGGCCCAGGGAAGCCTGCAACTACATTTGTGATGTTGGATTCATTTGGAGAAGTTCTTGATGTGCTTTATGCTGGTTCTTTAAGCATACGTGGTCAAAGTGAAAATGATCAACAACGGAAAAAGCTTGATCAACAACGTCTTGTTAAGTTCATGACGGATCACCAGCCTAATGTTGTTGTTCTTGGAGCTGTTAATCTGTCTTGTACTAGGCTCAAGGAGGATATTTATGAGGTAAAATATTTTTCTTAATCGTTGTCTTGTTTTGTCTCAAGTCTTAACTATACACTGTGCAAATAAATTTGCCTATTTTATAATATTATTATTTTATTATCAGATCATTTTCAAGATATTTGAAGATAACCCAAGAGATGTCGGGCATGAAATGGATGGTATAAGTATTGTATACGCTGATGAGACTCTCCCACACATGTATGAAAATTCTCGTATATCCTCTGACCAGCTTCAACCACAATCTGGTAATTAACTTTATATTTTGGCTTGATGGTCAATCTTGTAGGAGTGGCAAGGTGGGCTGGTTGGGTAATGGATCGACATGGTTGCAGGTTGAGGCGGTCTGGGTTGACCATACTGGCTTTCTTTCTGATTCTTTTATGCAATTAATTATCTTGATTACAAAAAGGATATAATTTAAACCACAATTTATGTCTTTGAATTTGGAGTTTGTATGCGTTAAGGTAATAGATATGCTTTGGGATATTTTCAAACCATTTTGACACTTTGCTTCTTTTAGCTAATATTGTTTACTTGACCTGTTTGAGACAAATCACAATCCAAATCAACCTGCTGTTTACTAAATGGGTTGAAGTTGCTTCCTCTAGCATATTGGAATTGTTAAATGTAAGTTCATGATATTTTCAGGCATTGTTAGGCGTGCTGTGGCACTTGGACGTTATCTTCAAAATCCATTGGCAATGGTTGCTACCTTATGTGGACCTGCGAAGGAGATATTATCCTGGAAACTTAGTCCCTTAGAAAGCTTTTTAACTTCTGATGAGAAATATGGCATGGTTGAACAAGTTATGGTAGATGTCACTAACCAAATTGGTCTTGATGTAAATTTAGCCATAAGCCACGAATGGTTATTTGCTCCTCTGCAGTTCATTTCTGGGCTTGGGCCTAGAAAAGCTGCTTCCCTGCAAAGATCCTTAGTTAGAGCTAGCTCAATATATACTCGTAAGGATCTGTTGACCCATGGACTAGGCAAAAAGGTGTTTGTAAATGCAGTTGGGTTCTTACGTGTTCGGCGGAGTGGAAATGCTGCTAGCAGTAGTCAATTCATTGACTTATTGGATGATACAAGAATCCACCCTGAATCGTATGGTCTTGCGCAGGAGTTGGCTAAAGATATTTACACTGCAGATGCAGCAGATGATGTAAACGATGATGAAGATTTGCTTGAAATGGCAATAGAGCATGTGAGAGAAAACCCTCAAGACTTGAAGAGACTTGATGTTGATAAGTATGCAAGATCAAAGAAACGTGAGAATAAAAAAGACACTCTTAACCATACACGATTGGAGTTGATACAAGGTTTTCAAGACTGGCGAAAAATGTATGCTGAACCAAATGCAGATGAAGAGTTTTATATGCTTTCTGGGGAAACAGAGGAAACACTTTCCGAGGGAAAAATTGTCCAAGCAACCGTTCGTAGGGTTCAACCTCAACGAGCAGTATGTGTTCTTGAGTCAGGGGTGTCTGGTATACTTGGTAAAGAAGACTATAGTGATGACCGGAGGGACAATGATTTGACTGAGAGGTTGAATGAAGGTGATATCCTAACTTGCATGATAAAGTCGATTCAGAAAAATAGGCATCAGGTTTTCTTAAGCTGTAGGGATAGTGATTTCAGAAGTGACCGGTCTCAAAACTATAAAACCTTAGATCCCTATTATTACGAAGACCGTGAAAATTCAGAAACTGAAAAAGAAAAAGCTCGTAAAGCTAAAGAATTGGCGAAGAAGCATTTCAAGTCAAGGATGATTGTTCATCCTCGCTTTCAGAATATCACAGCTGATGAAGCAATGGAGGTGTGTTTGTACGTAGAGTCGTATACAATAATATAATCGTTATTTTTTGCTAATAAAAGTGTATTTACTCTTTTTCTGTTTTGTTTAAACAGATGCTGTCTGTTAAGGAACCTGGTGAGAGTATAGTCCGTCCTAGCTCTCGTGGGCCTTCGTACTTAACTTTGACGCTCAAAATCTATGACAATGTTTACGCTCACAAAGACATTATTGAAGGCGGAAAGGAGAACAAGGACATTACAAGTATGCTGCGTCTTGGAAAAACACTAAAAATTGGAGATGATGTATTTGAAGATCTGGATGAGGTCAGTCTCACATTTTTATAGTTTATTTGTAGATTAACCGTACAATTTTGACCAATATCATTTGAACACCTCTAGTTCGCACTTGCTCTTTACTTTGAAAGCCCTTTATGAAATACAGAACACGTCTAGACCTTCTGCTAAAGTTGAATTATCTACAAGTGATCACCACATATAAAAACTTTATAATTACAAATCCTTTTGGGAATGCTCTTATATATGCCAACCATGTTTACTATTGCAGGTAATGGATCGTTACGTTGATCCATTAGTAACTCACTTAAAGACAATGCTTGCTTACCGTAAGTTTAAAGATGGGGGAAAAGCTGAAGTTGATGAAAGCTTAAGGAAAGAAAAAACCGAGAATCCATCAAGAATAGTGTATGCTTTTGGTATATCTCATGAGCATCCAGGCACGTTTATCTTAACATACATAAGGAGTTCAAATCCACATCATGAGTATATTGGATTGTATCCTAAGGGTTTTAAATTCCGCAAGAAGATGTTTGAGGAAATTGACAGACTTGTGGCATATTTTCAAAGACACATTGATGATCCACATGAAGCTGGACCATCAATCCGGTCAGTTGCAGCCATGGTGCCAATGCGCAGCCCCGCACCTGGTGGTTCTGGTGGATGGGGTGGTGGTTCCAACAGTGCTGGTGGCTGGAGAGGGTCATCTGGAGATCGTGAACGAACATCAACTCCAAGCTCTAGAACTGGTGAGTCTAAACGATGGTTCATGTATATATAATGTACAACTATAGAGTAATAATTGATTTTGGTTTGAATAAATGTTAAATATATTGCAGGAAGAAGTGACTACCGTAATGGTGGTGTCCATGATTCGGGGCTGCCAAGGTCTTATGGTGGTCGTGGGCGTGGCAGAGGACGAGGGTCGTACAACCATCACAGAGGAACAGAAGGCGGAAATGATAGGTCTAAGGATGTTGAAGATGAGGGGAGGGATAGGTCCTGGAGTGACGATCGTGGTGGTGGTGGTGGTAATGGCAGTAAGAGAGTGCAATCGCAATCAGGAGATAGTAGTGCAGGGTGGGCTAGTGGGTGGTAGTTTGGATACGAAACTGTGTACTTAGATATCTATTGTTACATTTTACTTTGTTGTGATCTTATAGTAAAATTTTTGTTCGGGCTTGTTTTTCCTTGGTGCTTTTTCATGCTAGAAATTCAAAATGCCAGGTAGGAAGATGCTTGGTTTTACAAAATAAACTTATTCTGTTACTGCGTTTAGTTGTGGATAATCCAAGACAAAATATTCAATTACTACTTTTTTTTATGAAATTATATATTCGATCCTTCCGTCCTTTCAACATATATTTTTGGGAATGACCACTAAATAGTAAATACAACTTTTTATCAATTAAATACTCTCTCTTATCAATAATTTATTATTTCTTTTTTGGATGTTCTAAATTAATTGTTCATATTTAAAAGTAGAATGATATGTTACCTCCGTCCTAAAATTATTGTTCATCTTTCCTTTTTGGAACATCTTAAAATAATTGTCCACTTCTCATTTCAACCAATAAGAAGAGAGTTTAGTGGGTGCAGTTCTATTTGAGTGGTTGAAAATTGTTGTGGTCCCACTTTTATTAAACTGTGTGTTTTTTGTTGGTGGGCAATAATTTCGGAACGAAGGGAGTAATTAATAAATCTTCCCTCCGTTCCAATTTTATTGTCTCCAGATAGAAAACATGCAGTGTAAGAAAAACATTACTATCGCTCTTACTTTTTGATAACAAGACAATTTTACCCTTTGCTTTTTACCTACATTTTTGTCTTACATATATAAATTAGAAGCAAAAATGAACTTTATCTTATTATTCTTTTCTATTTATGAAAGTGGACGATTAAATTGGGATATCCCAAAAAGGAATACTGGACAATAAATACGGGACGGAGGGAGTATTAAACTCCTATTTGTATGTCATAAAAAGGTAGATAAAAAGTAAGTGTATGCTTTATTAAACCGAAGATGGATATTTATCTGAGGCGATTTAAAATAACAATATGGACACTCTTAGTTGGACGGGGAAGTATTGTTTAGATTGGAACCCTAGTTTACAAGTTAAGGTTATTGGGATTTGGATCTCATGCCAGCTTCGATATAAAAGGTCTATCTTCCTTAGAGCCTAATATAATTAATATCAATAATTCACTTTATCTTAAGAGTGTGAGAAAGAAGATGATTTCTTATGCCGAAGCTAACATGAAAAAAACGCAATCCATATAGTGCTCTTATAATGTACAATTGTATGGAGTCTGGGATTTGGTTTACGAAATAGTGTTTCTTGGCTATGAAATTTTGAATTATTTTGATCGTCAAATGGGTAAATTCATAATTTGAAAATAAAGTGAATATCACTTTTACTGATGTTCAAAAAGATCTACATCTGAAAATCATGCCATAAAAGAATTTAAATTGTCAAAAAAGTTCAATTAAATATTTAAATATGTAATTAATGTTTCATTTTTTCTCTTTCAATTTTAGCTTTTGTGGGGTTTAAATATCAAATATTCAATTAATACGTGACATTTTGACCTAGAAATCATACGATACAAACATTAATTTTATTTTTTCAGTGTTTAAACCCGAATTTTATATTGATTATTTAATCCTTTTATGACACGGTTTCAAAATGTTTAATCATTTTATGGGCATGATTTTAAAATAATAAATTCTTTTATGAGACGTTTTTAGAAATGAAACAATAATTTACCCTAAATTGAACTTCTCTGATAACTTAAATCCTTTTATGACACGGTTTTAATATGTACGTTCTTTTTTGACATCGATAAAACTCATATTACCCTTATTATTAAACACTGACAAGTTTGTTATCTTTTTGGATCATTTGTTCTGCTAAAGGGTTTTTAAGGTAATTGTATTATGTGTGTAAATCGTAAAATGGAGTAATAAATCTGAGAATTATTTGTAACATTAAATAGAAGTAATAAATTTTATAAAAAATAGTGTCTCATAAAACTACATTTATTAGGATAAATCTTTATTTGGGTTTGTTAATCATAATCATAAAATATATTTATACTAGCTTTTACGCGCGTGCGATGCACGATCATTTATAAAATACAGTTATATGTTTGTTTGTAAGTAGTCAATTGAATTAGAGTTATTAACTTACAAATGCTCAATTATCATTAAAAATAAAAATAATTAATAACATAATTCTTACTTTTAACTTTTTAGATGAATCATATAGTTTGACGTAAGTAAAACTTGGACTAAAAACGGATTTTGAAGAATTATAATGACATGAGACAAAGATTGTCATTGGCTTGAATTAATGGTCATTAGGAAACACTACGAACGAATAACTTAAAAGATATTTGTTTGTCGGGAGGACATATTAATATCCGTGGGATCCAAGTTGCAATAAAAGTAATGTTAATTCATAGTTATATCAAAGTGTTTACTTAATTATTTGTTGTGATGTGCACCGGTCGTTGGGATTTCTAATAGTGATGCAAGACAACAGTGGGTTTTAAATTTATAGAGCTGGGACCTAGGGTTACTATTATGCTAATCAAAGGGCTAGCAAATGACAAGTATGACCTAGGATCGTTCTTCAAAGCGCGGCAAATTGAAGCTAGGGGATTTAGAAACTTTTATGTATTTAGCTAGGGAGAACAGAGTTGGTTTTTGTTTTGGTTTTAGATTTTCTACTCTAAATTAAATTAAGATAAACTAAAAGGTGAAGGTTACTTCGGTCGTTCAGCAATTAAAGCGATTGTCTACTATGAAGCGGCTTAGGAGTTGTTGAATATGTAGAGTTCTAATTGGGATAAGTTCGTAAGTTAATGTGAGCTATTACTGTAGTCCTTCTATTGGGCTAACGCGGAAGTGTCTACAATCAGGCAAATAGAATGTCACTTGGGTTGCAGAATATATTAAAGCATATACCGAAAGTTCTCTCAAATGTATACCCATATTATCTGACAGTTAATCTCGAATCCTATTCCCCAATATCGGTCATCAAAGATGTCCGAATCATGGCATAGTTTGTTGAATAAATAATCTCATGAACGAGGTTTTACCCTCACCGGAATAGGTTGGACTAACTGGTCTAGGCGGTCGGATAATATGTCATCACCTATTCGTACGAATTATCAACATTACTCAGGTATGCAAGAATACAGGGCTGGTTTGTATTACAAATGGAAACTTAAGTAACACGTTTGTTATTCGATTCATAATACAACTACCTTCGGTCATTCTCGACTTCCATACATTTGTACTCCGCCGTAGGCGTTTCCAGTACTATATCAGAGAACAGTCGAATAGGGGCCATCATATTACGTCACGATATTTAATGCCGTATGTATTTCACTATTATGATAATCCTAAGGCAACAATCAAACAATAACATGCAATAAGACGATCAAAGCAACAGTTCAATATAAGCATGCAAAGGTATTATTTAAGTCGAGGATATTCCGAAAGTTGTCTCAAAAATATCATCTATATGAATTTAATCTTAATCTACCTCTATTCCCATATTCCGTGTCTCTTGGATCCTATTTTGATCTAGAGAACACCGACCATGCCGAGCTCAATGATTCAATCTAACATAGTATAACTAAGTGACCTATATCCTATGAGTTAGCTACGTTCATTTTTGGATAAGGTTATAGTCACAACATGAGTTGGGAAGATAAACGACAAAGATTTAATTCCTACATCTATTTGTAATATAAACCATCCGCAATCTCATAACATACAACACAATTACATATTAAAACTTTCTAAACGACTATCATAGTAGACAATTGAGTTATCTAGTTAATCATCGCAATTCTAGCATGCATATTTAAATTTATAAAATAAGGAACAAACATAATTAAATATGAAAGATAGATTAAAACCTGAAAAAGGCGTACAATAACTCGTAGCTACAAATGCGTTCCGGAGCACCTCCGTACAAGTCTTCTTAGATCAGTTAATTAGCTAGTCTAATTAACTAAGGAAGAATTGCAACTTATGTTACAAAGAAAGAAAGAGTGAAAGTGTGTGTTTTCCAAGGTATAGAAGGTGTGGTGTGTCTTTCAAATGAATCAAAGCCCTCTTATTTATAGGTGAAATCCGGCTCACGTTAGCATCTTGAGGAGCACTCTAGCAAAAGATGGAAAAGGTGGTGCACCAGGTACGTACAATCGCGCAAAAGTGTGGCACCGGGTACGTATAATCGCGTAAAGGTGTGGCACCGGGTACACGCAAGGACCAAAAAGCGGAAATGGAACGGGGGACAGGCGGCAGGAGCCGCCCACCAGCTGGCCAGCGACGGCTGGTGGCTGGCCAGCGGCTGGTGGCTGCCACCCGCCCCGGTTCGCCGTCTTTCGTTCCGTTTCTTAGTTTGTGCGTATTTTCCTCGTTATGTGTCCGTTTGCGTTGATTCTTTTTGTGTTGGATTCGTAATTCAAAAATGAAGATTTTGATATAAAGAAATCCCCGAGATGAGTTTCCTATCTCTAGATATTGCGTACGAATCATTTGAATCTTTCGGCGGGCGTAGAATCTTCATTCTTTATCCGTTTTTGTGGGCTCTTTTGTCTTTAAATCTTGTTTTGAGGTCTTGAATCTTCAAACGTGTGTGGAATCTTCGTTTCTCGTCCATTTTGCTTTATTTTTCTCGTGCAACCTTATTTTGACCTTCTTGGCAGATTCTCATTGATTTGAGTGTTATTTGAGTGCAACTGCCAAGAATCGTTCCAGAATGAGAGAGATATCGGTAGTAAAAACGTGACTTTTTACGCGATATCATTATTGTAGACTAAACTTTTTTAAAAAATAGCAATTTAAATAACATTAAGTTTTGAACCTTTTGACCCATGTATAGTGTTATTTAATTAAAATAAATATTTTTATGAAGTTATTTAAGGCAACAATGATGTGATGAAGTGTATTTTTTTGATAAAGGTGAAACGTTATTATTCAACAAGAAACATATTACCTTTGTGAAACGCCCTAAAACTCAGATTTTTTTTTTATATAATACTGAAAACACACTACATTAGATCCCATGCATTATTACTAATTAGTATAAACCAACACAAATCTTATACAACTCAATTACATAAGCTGAAACGAAAGTCATCAAATATTTCATAGTACCCACTGGGTAAACAACATAGCAGCTGGGTACACGGTTTTAGCCTAAGTTCTGATTAAAAGTGTACACTAGTACCTGTCGGGTACTAGTCCTACCCACCGGGTAGTCAAGGAAATGCAGCAACACCTGCACAGACTCAAAACTGCACAACCAATTCCTTTCCTTTACCTTTAAGCTAGTGACATACTCATTACTCGGCTAACATCAAGTTAATGAGATAATCACCACTTTTCTCACAAAGTAACACTTATACACATACCAATTAAGCACAATTAGAAAGTTTAACACAACAACTAATTTAAGCAATTAATATAAATAAACAAATATAAACAAACAAAAATAAATAATTAACTTCTTCCTTGGTTGTGCAAACCTCTAGCCCGCAAGCTAGCCGGTACCTACACAACCGAATCACCTATTTAACACCCGTATCATTCATCACAATTTCTTAGATGATGATTTCACTACCGAAAGCCCTCCATGTCTTTAACACCTACATAATTCATACATAACACATAACGACATATTTAGACACTAATGATTATTAACTTTAATCATATTCAATCCCTCCCCTACTTTAATTACACTTGGTTTAATTCATTAAGTAACCACACTAAAACCACTTTACTTTAACTAATTATAAGCTTTCATTACTTAAACTCTTACTTCATAGTATTCACCATAACTTCACATCTCATAATCATTCTACTAACAACTTTCCTACTTTAATTAATGTTCTATCATCATAATTGTACTCTATTAACACCATTTATTTCATAATTTCATCAAGATTTAGCATGAACCCTAGAATCACCCATCATAACATTCATCACTTTCATTATGTTATATGATTACCCATAATCATGAAAACAGTAACTATCATCAATTCATTAAATTTCTAACTTCAATTTCGGATTAAAACCCTTATTTATACAAAACCCATCAAAAACCCAAAACTAGGTTAAAACCATGAAAGAATTCAACTTACATGAGATTAGGGATGATCAAGAGCTGATGATTCTAATTTCTCTAGCTTCAATTTGGAAGAATGAAACTGAATTTTTTCTAGAATGGTTCCTGCGATTTTGTTTTTGGACATGGAAAAGTCCTGGAGGTTTGAAGAATGAAAATTGGATAAATACATAAAACTCAGTAAGTACTACTTAAGTTGGCTTATTTAATTATTCCCTTTAAACTCTATTGTCTGGAACCAGGAAACCATTTGCGTATTCTATTATTTTGTATCATTTAAAACTATAACACTTTAAATAAATATATCCCCGTGCACTAAAATAAAACCTTTATATTTTTGGGGTGTTACAACTCTCACACACTTATTTCATTCGTGTGCTCACGAATGGCACTCGTACTATTCAGTCTTAACACTATCTCTACTCATGCACAAACACTTAGTCATACTTAAATGTGACACCCGACCAATTAGGGCTTGTGTTAGTGCCTAATCATTGTACTTATACATGTAATTAGTTATATTTAGGGCTAATTATGTGTATCACTATGTGTATTGATATATGTTTATATATATATATATATACACACGTATGCGAATTGTTTAAATCGTACATTTCACTATCGGATGAATTCTGACACATTATAAATGTGGACGTTGGTGAACAAAATGTTAAATAATGTGAAATTATTTAATAAACTCAAAAATCTCTAAATATTATGTATATAATATTTAACATGTAAAACGTAACGTAT
The DNA here is from genome assembly GCA_963422505.1 of Pseudognaphalium luteoalbum. NCBI lineage: Eukaryota > Viridiplantae > Streptophyta > Magnoliopsida > Asterales > Asteraceae > Pseudognaphalium > Pseudognaphalium luteoalbum. The sequence continues at coordinate 82,850,346 of OY730192.1, read as the reverse complement.
AAAGTATCATAAACGCGATGAAAATGCGCGAAACGCGCCCGACAACCAAATGAAAGCCAAAATATATTTTATAAGTTTAAAATATATCATTTCGAGTAAAACTTTCATTTAAAATATCGTATTTTAAACCGATAACAAAAACGTGCAAAAATACCGTTACGTGATTTAACCTCCGTAAAACGAACGTGCAAATCGAGGCCGATAATTTAATGAAACATTTTTATAAATGTTTTCAAGTAGTAACATTAAATATTTCAAGTAAAAATATCGAGACTTAAATCGTTAGTTAAAACGCGCGTATTAAACGTTTAACGTCTAAATAAACGTCGAAACGGGCGAGGAAACGAACACCGCACGGAGCGTAACTTAGGGGCACAAGATTTAGCACCCACATGGGGTGGGACCCCCACAAAATCTGCAGATTTTGTGAACCCCTCCCCTTTGGTTACTTGCTTGACTCAAAAATCCACCTCACACTCCTCATTTCATCATTCACTTTCATTTTCAATTTTCACACACCACCTCTTCTCCTCTCTCTCCCTCCTCCACGAATTTCATCATCATCATCACCAAAACTCAGTCATTTTTATCATCAAGAATCACCATCTATCATCCTTCATCAAGAACAAAAAGAAGAAACAAGGATCAAGGCTCAAATCATCATCTTCTTCATCATCTTCAACTTTTCTTCATCATTTCTTGGTATGAAAGACCACTCCCTCTCTTTAATCTGATTGCATATCACTTATTTAGATGTTTTATTGTTCCATTAGCTTGATTAGGTCCAAATGAGATGACAAAAATCGTTTTTACATAACATATTTTAACATGCACAAATCTGCCCAGAAAAATTTGTCAGAAACCGAGTTCGGTTCTTACGTTGAATTTTCTACCTATCTAGATGGACTCTATAATTACCGGAAAAATTCATTTTAACAAATAGACACATAGGAGAACAACTGGTAAAAATTGTGGACTCTAATTCGAATCATAACTAGTTAAGAAAAATTGGCGAAGTGAACCGACAAAACCGAAAACCCTCTTTGTGGACTGATTTTGCAATATTTTTAAAACCGACACCTCGGAATGACTCCGACACGAACGAAAAATTTCTGGAGACTCTATGAACTAATCTAAGGCTTCCCTAAAAATTTCAGGCCAAACCGAGCCCGTTTGACCATGTTACCAAAGCAAAAACACAACTGTTGACCTTGCGGGTTGACTTTGACTTGCGAACTGAAGTCTTGCGAGTTGACTTTGACCTGCGAACTGAAGTCTTGCGAGTTGAGTTAGACCTGCGAACTGAAGTCTTGCGAGTTGAGTTTGACCTGCGAACTGAAGTCTTGCGAGTTGAGTTTGACCTGCGAACTGAAGTCTTGCGAGTTGAGTTAGACTTGCGAACTGAAGTCTTGCGAGTTGAGTTTGACCTGCGAACTGAAGTCTTGCGAGTTGAGTTTGACCTGCGAACTGAAGTCTTGCGTGTTGAGTTTGACTTGCGAACTGAAGACTTGCGAGTTGATTTTGACTTGCGAACTGAAGACTTGCGAGTTGACATTGACTTATGAGTTGACTTTGCAAGTTGACTTTTTGACTTTGCGAGTTGACATTTCAAGATTGACTTTTTGACCTTGAGAGTTGACTTTTTGACCCTTAGTTAATTTCCAGAAAATCACATTTTAGACTCTGGATTACGGGCCTTAATACCTTCGGACATATATATACATATATTAAAGCAATAAACACCTACAAAGATCAAACCTTTATGATATAGAATCATACATGAAACTCATATGCTTCGAGAAGTATACAACACTATGAACATAATAATAATACTTTGAATTATTATTACATAACCACACCAACAGGCCGTACATGCTTTCAAAACTCAAACAAAACAATCAAACATTTGGACATAACTAATTGATGGACAACTAACATAGATGGTCTGTTGAGACATCTACTCACTCATATGACCTTGCGCGTTTTGAACGCCCAGCAGGTTACAGTCTGCGGACACTCATTTGGTACAACATCATACTTGCTTGCTTTGCAAACACTCTAAGACTCAGGTGAGTCTCATAGCCCCTCATTTTACTATTTTTAACCCAGGGGTGGGAATACATGCTCAGTTTTCATTTACATTTGAACGCAAGTACAAAACACGATGTAACACCCCCAAATTTAATATTGCGCGGAAGCAAGCTTTGGGTGTTACTAATCAATAATTAAGCACCAAAGTATAGCAAACAACTTCTAAATGAGACGTTTGTAAAATAGTTACATACCATTATAAAATAGAGTTTGAAAACATAATGTTTTCGTTACAAAAGTAAGGTCCCCTAGAGTCCGCGTACGTAACGGGAGATTCTATTACATAACCATAGTTACAAAAGATAATGCTAAAGAATCTCCGTTAAATGCAGTTTGGAAATCATGCGACTCTAGCTAGAAATCTTGGAGTAATCCTACTCCGTACGTGTACCTGAGAATACATGCTAAAAAGGGTCAACACGAATGTTGGTGAATCTCACAGGTTTGTAAGTAAGTAATAGTTTGAACACAGGATTTTTATCAGTTGTGCCCGTAGGCGTAAATCAAGTATCTGCAACCAAGCAAATAATAAGTAAATATGTATATACCGTTGCCATGAGCTCATAGTCGAAGCTTAACCCGTAAATCAGTGGTACAACCAAGTACCGTATAGTGCCCCCGCGAGTGCCCAATCCAAACACTCGTATGAAACAAATAAAAGTCGCCCGTTTATACATAACGGTTCGTGGTAGCGCTACTACCCCGGGCGGGGAGGGTCAGTCCCTAATGGATCCATTAACTAATATTCGCGCTTAAGTCCATAACTAACGAAACTATGATGGAGGGACTTCAGTGGATTAGTAAGTAACTCATGCAAGCCCGTATATGAAAGTAAGTAGTTTAAGCACTTGTGTTCAAGAAAAAATGTAAGCAATGTATCTCACCCCGTAAGTAAAACAGTAAAAATGGGGCTGTAAGACTCACCTGAGTCAAGCAAGCAAGCGTTTAACTTAATAAACGTAAAGTCCGAAAGCAGTAGTAATCCGTAGGTTTCACGAACCCGCAACCTTCTAATGCCCTAAGCATATAAGGTTGTATGTATAAGTGAATGTCTCAAAAGATCATTCATGCTAGTTGTCCACTCAACTAGTTATGTCCAAATACATTTGGTTTGTGTTTGAAAGTGTGTACGACCCGTTGGTGATACGTTTAGTTTTATTTGTAAATGTTCCGTAAGGTTTTCTTATGGTTATACATAAGTGTTTGTTTGGAGAATAATATATATATATATATATATATATATATATATATATATATATATATATATATATATATATATATCCGTGAATGTTGCATCCGACAATAGTCTTTCGAAAAGTATATATATTTATTCCGTGAATATTTATTCGACAACAGGAGTCTTATTCAAGTGTTTTATTTATCCGACAATAGCAAGTTGGATCCGTGAATAAGAAGTCACGGATATATTTTTATCCGACAATAGGTAATCACGAATACTACACATGCGTCAATATGTATTCTCGGAGTTTTTATTTATACGATAATAGTTATGCGACAATAAGGATTCACGGAGTAATGTTCATGCGACAAAAATTTCACGAATTTACTGTTCATGCGACAATGTGATTCACTGAGCACTTGTTCATCCGACAATGTATTCACTGAGCACTGTTCATCCGACAATGTATTCACGGAATACTTGTGATTTTTATTTAAAATAGTAAACGTTATCAAATCGTTCTGAAATTTTTACACATAGTTCCTACATATGTTATGTACTTTCTGTAAATTTTTTTATGATTTTTGGAGGTCGTTTGATATTTTATAAAAATTCACAAAGTGGCAGTGTCCAGTTTAATCCGAGATTAGACCACTTCTCACAAATCAAATTTTCTGGAGAAATGAGGGCATTTATGGAATGAGCCAAAGAAGAACTTTTTGTATATAACAAAATTACCAAGATTTCCCAAGTGGTCTCATACGTTTTTGAGGTCTAGAACTCAAGATATGGTCTCAAGAAGGAGGTCATTGTCGGAGGTCATTGTCGGATTTTTACTATTGTCGGACCTATATTTTACCCGTGTTATAACATAAATTTGGTCAAGTAAAACTTAACTAATCGTTATGAAATTTGTACACAAGATTCCCCTATGTCTTAGCTTTCCAAAACGTATTTTTGCATCGATTTTAACTAAGCACAACTCGAGATATAATTTTACAAAGTGAAAGTGGTCCAACAGCTCTTCTAGTTGACATATGTGTACCAATCTGGTCATATCTAAAGTTTTATAAAACTTCACAAAACGTTCCAGTATGATTTGGAAAGCTAACAAAATTTTTAATCTTTTCCCATTGGTCTAAATTTCTAATTCGTTTCATAGCCCAAGATCTACTCATTTTGATTTGGTCAAGGTTCTGGTCAGATTCATCAGATTCGCTATGTACTTTTATTTCAGTAACTAAAAATAGCAAATGAACTTCAATTTTTGTGAGGCTTACATATTATGAAAGTAGACTTCTTATAATTGATTTTAGGCTCAAGAAACGTCCATTTTAGTGTTGTAATGATTTTTATAAAATTCGGGGAAGTGGAAATAGAATCTGGACAGGAAGGTTAACTTCCTGTTTTCGAGTTTTAATTTGTGTTTCGACTTATCTTTTGGACATTAGCTAGTTGAATAAGCAACATAACATGTTAATACATGAGTTATAAGTAAAATACAAGAGTTTTGAAGTCTCACAATGGTGTATGAAGGAATGGAGATGGTAGAAGTGTTGTACACGCGTATACGGTCGTTTTGGTGTCTTCGGCTTCGTTTTTCCTTCAAGAATGAGGTGGTGGCCGATGGTGGATGGTGGTGGTATTATGGTGGTGGCTGGAATTCGTGGGAGAGGGGAAAGGGAGAGAGGAGAGGAGTGTAGATAGAGTTTGGATGAAAGATTAGAAAGAGTGTGAGTGTAGTTGAAAGAGTATGGTGGTGATGGTGATGATTTAAGTCAACAAGAACAAGGGAAATGGCATGGCTCTCATGCCTCATTTCCAGCAGAAAACAGGGGGGTCCCACCCCCACATGGTGATTAAATCTTGCCCCCAAAGTTGTGTTAAGCCTCGTGTTCGTTTACCCGATTGTTTTGCGTTTTAATTAATCGTATAACGTTTTATTCAATACGTTTTGATAACGATTTAAAATACAGTATTTTTAATAAAAGTTTTACTCAAATAATATATTCTAAGTTATTAAAATGTAATTCGGTCGTTGGTCGGTTGTCGGTTGTGGTTTAGACGTTCGTTTACATTGTGTAACGTTTTTAAATGTTTTAACTGTACGCGTGCAATTGCGATATTTCTAACCGAAGTATTTTATCAAAGTACTTATTATGAAGTTATAAAAATATAACTTAAGTTTATTTCATGTGTCGGACGCGTTTCGTGTATTTTCGTCGTGTACAGAGAGTTTTATACAATATTAAATACGTGTAATATATTCTCGCAATCTATTTAGATAAATAATGTTTGTTTTGGATATTTCCACATTACTTTAACAGTTTATCACCAACGTCCATAGTAAATAGTGTCGGACCTCGTCCGGTTCAAATGTGTATGATTTAAACAAATCATATAACGTGTATGTAATTACACAGAAAGTTACATATATTTAGATTAATATAATACTAAATACATGTAATTACAAGTAGTTAGGCACTAATTAAAGTCCTAAATTAGCGGGTGTTACACACGATATATTGACTGCATGAGTTTGCTCTACTAATCATGAAGTCCTCTATCACATAGTTTGTTAATATGGATTTAGCGTGAATGTTAGTGTATGGTACCATATGGGATTGACAATCCCCGTCCGGGGTAGTCGCGCTACCACGACTGCGGTCGAACGGACGCATTATCATTTGTATATACGAGTGTAGATTAGGCACTCGCAGGGAGGCACGCACGATCGGGCACTTAATTGTGATTCCTGACACCTCTGTTAAGCTCGAACTATGGGCTCATGGCAGTAATATACATATTTTTATGATTGATTTCATACATAACTATATCTTGCGGTTCATACATTATTTTTACTATCAAACCTGTGAGCTCACCAGCTTTTAGCTGACCCTTTTAGCATGTATTCTCAGGTACTCAGCAGCTGTAGGCTTGCACTCAGGAATTAGCTTAGCTCGAGTCAGCATGCAAACATCAGAGATTTTATTGCATTAATATATTTTGTATAAGTATTTATGCTAGGAAATCTCTCCTATTCAGAACACGAGCTAATGTATTTGGTACAACTGATGTAAACTTTTATGGAATTAATGTATTTTGTTAAAACGACGCATATAGAGTCGTTCATTATATATCTTTGTGCTTGATTACCTTGATTAGTCGCACCCAAAGTATGCTTCCGCTAATCACGAATTTGGGGGTGCGACATTAAAACACTTCACTTAATTCACTGATCATACATAAACACATATATCACTCAATTCTACTTAAACTCACTATCATTATTCTTTAACATCATAATTGGTTTCACATAATAAGTGAAATACATATCACTATATACCAATCTATTACTCTTACTCCCTCTATTATCTCTTCTAATCATAATATCAAACACATAGTTCACATAGCTTAAACACCTCTAAGCTTATACTCTATCCCCTCCCCCACAATCACACTAAATCAATCACACTAAATCACTCTGATATTTGATAATCTCAACAATTCCATGTGATATGGCATAATATAACTACGTTGATTAGGCGTAGTGATATTATGTCATACACACTTCCTTCTGAGACCATCTCATATCATCAAATTCCAATGTGATTCCCACACAAACACATAACGCACAACTCAATTAACAGTTAACACACAATAAATAACAATTTAACAATTAACACATAATCAAAAACTACTTCACTACTTATCTACCTTAATTGCACACACAACTACAACAATTAACTCCACATATATACTTACTCTTACCTCTGTCAATCCATCTCTGTATTTCAATATCAATTTATATCACATAATCAAATTAGTTCAAATAAATCACATTAACTATTAAACATAATCATAATCATCATAACAAGTCAAACATCACATAATGGTTTAAGTTTAAGCAATCCTATCATGGATCACCTAACTCTCTTAAACCATTGCTCTGATACTAACTTGAAACGCCCCAAAACTCAGAATTTTTTTTTGTAACACTGAAAACACACTACATTAGGTCCCATGCATTATTACTAATTAGTATAAACCAACGCAAATCTTATATGACTCAATTACATAAGCTGAAACAAAAGTCATCAAAAATTTCATAGTACCCGCCGAGTAAACAACATAGTATCCGAGTACACGGTTTTAGCCCAAGTTCTGGTCAAAAGTGTACACTAGTACCCGCCGGGTACTAGTCCTACCCGCCGGGTAGTCAAGGAAATGCAGCAACACCTGCACATACTCAAAACTGCACAACCCATTATAAATACAAATTTCGACACGCATAACTTTTAACTCGTTTAATGTTTTGACCTGAAATTTTGTACGCATCTTTAATATGATAAAATGAAACTTTCTATTTTTACACTTTTTCAAAAATCACAAAAATGACAAATCTGGACGTGTCACCAATTTAGTGCCATTTCGGCCACTTTGGTGAACACATCATATACCAAACCACATGGTCTCTAACTTAACCCCTTGGCATACTTACTTGACACTTGAAAACAAACTTAAAGAACACATTTGACCATTGATTCACTTTTATTTAAGGTCTAAACGATTCTTTTCACACACAACCACATACTTGACCCATTTTGACAATCTCGACCCGTTTAACCAAAACAACCACTTTTAAACCAATCCATCACCCAAACCATACCTGTTTGACTATTTCAACTCTGTTGACTACGGGTCAACTTTACAATTGACCAACCAATCACGTTCGACACTTAATCACATTTTACCACTTTACCCACAACACAACCAATCATATAACTTCCTACTCTTCAAAACCACATTAACTAGACACCATATCTCAGTTTGACTTTCAAAGTCAACTACTATACATTGACTAACATATTAAATTCCAAAACTCTTTGTTTGGGCGATTTACACAATTGAATATCAAAACAACAGTTTTAAAGAGAATGAAGCATACTCTAACCACAAGCATGCTCCATATCCACGTCAAACTTCGCATAAACCTTCTATCCACATGTCGCTAGCAAAACATCAACCTACAACATAAACACTGAAACGGGTAAGCACAATTGTTTAGTGAGTACACATGCAATTAAACAAGTAATCCACATATCAACACTTGACACATATCAACGCAATTACATAAGCACAAAATCACTGAGCTCTGAACACTGAACACTATGTTAACCGCAGTTAACTCTCTGATCACCAATGAATCTTATCACTTGATCATTCAACATAATATAACCAACAACAATCATAAAACTATTTAACAACGACTTTCAACCTAACATATAAACTTTAAATAGACACGTAAGAAACAAGACGTATAACAAGCAACTTCCACTTGATTGTATGATCCTCTAGCTCGGAAGCTATCTGGAAACACAGACAATCGAATCATATACTATTCATCACAATTCACAACCAATTCTTTTCCTTTACCTTTAAGCTAGTGACATACTTATTACTCAGCTAACATCAAGCTAATGGGATAATCATCACTTTTCTCACCAAGTAACACTTAAACACATAACAATTAAGCACAATTAGAAAGTTTAACACAACAACTAATTTAAGCAATTAATATAAATAAACAAATATAAACAAACAAACATAAACAATTAACTCCTTCCTTGGTTGTGCGAACCTTTAGCCTGCAAGCTAGCCGGTACCTACACAACCGAATCACCTGTTTAACCCACATATCACTCACCACAATTTCTTAGATGATGATTTCACCACCGAAAGCCCTCCATGTCTTTAACACCTACATAATTCATACATAATACATAACGACACATTTAGACACTAATGATTATTAACTTTAATCATATTCAATCCCTCCCCTACTTTAACTACACTTGGTTTAATTTTTTAAGTAACCACACTAAAACCACTTTATTTTAACTAATTATAAGCTTTCATTACTTAAACTCTTACTTCATAGTATTCACCATAACTTCACATCTCATAATCATTCTACTAACAACTTTCCTACTTTAATTCATGTTAAATCATCATAATTGTACTCTATTAACACCATTAATAACATCTTTAAGCTTATTTCATAATTTCATCAAGATTTAGCATGAACCCTATAATCACCCATCATAACATTCATCACTTTCATTATGTTTTATGATTACCCATAATCATGAAAACAGTAACTATCATCAATTCATTAAATTTCTAACTTCAATTTCGAATTAAAACCCTTATTTATACAAAACCCATCAAAAACCCAAAACTAGGTTAAAACCATGAATAGAATTCAACTTACATGAGATTAGGGATGATCAAGAGGTGATGATTCTAATTTCTCTAGCTTCAATTTGGAAGAATGAAACTGAATTTTTTCTAGAATGGTTCCTGCGATTTTGTTTTTGGACATGGAAAAGTTCTGGAGGTTTGAAGAATGAAAACTGAATAAATACATAAAACTCAGTACGTACTACTTAAGTCGGCTTATTTAATTATTCCGTTTAAACTCTATTGTCTGGAACTAAGAAACCATTTGCGTATTCTATTATTTCGTATCATTTAAAACTATAACACTTTAAATAAATATATCCACATGCACTAAAATAAAACCTTTATATTTTTTAGGTGTTACACTTTGCCCATACAAATCTCACAAAAAAATGAACTAAAATCTAGTAAATGTTAACCAGATTCAATGCTATAAATGTTAAACACAAAATCGTTAATATTCATCGCAATGAATATTAATTGACATTTATTGTGATGAACATTAAAATTAAAAATATTTTTCAAATAATGTGATGCTTTAATATTCATCGTAATATTTGTTAGTTAATATTCATCAAGGTGAATGTTAATAATTTATTTAATAAATATTCATCAACTAATGTTATGATTAAAAAATAAAAAATAAAATTCATTTGTTAATATATTCTTTATAGCATCGATTTTAATTGCTATTTATTGGTAAAAATATTTTTGTGTTGACGTTTTGATTGATATTTGTAGGATGCTTCACGATAAATATTAACGCTTAAAAAAACATTTCCCTCTTGATCACTACCCCCACACACACACACACAGATATATATATATATATATATATATATATATATAGATATATATATATATAATCAGTTTATTAGTACATGGTTATAAAATCAAGTTAAACATAGGGTAGAACTTTGAGCAATTGGTTTAGACTTTAGAGTATGTAATTAATTTATCGTATTTACGAGTAAGGTTATAATAATTACAATGTTATTTATTGAGAATGAAAGAATCAATAAAAATGCGTCACATGTCACAAAACTCATCTTCCATACATTTTTAAAAATTATATATATCACAAATGGTAAGTCAAAAAAATTATAAAAGTTGCACCATAAAAATTAGCGTTTGTTTTTCTCATCGATTAGACATCCCACAACGTGTATTTTTGACGGCTTTTTTTCATTCGTTTCCAGTGAGTTTTGTAAACAACTATTACACGTGATACCAACAACTATTACATGTGATACTAATATTGTATAATTTATAAAATCCACAAAAAAAATCATCGAAAGTATACCGATTAGAAAACAACACTAATTTTTTTAGGCAATTTTTATGATCTTTCGACTTAGTAATTGTGAGATATTTCACTTTTATTTTGAGATACAGATTACAAACTTTCATAAAATTATCAAAGATATATTTATAAGTTGTCGGAATATATTAATTTGACCATTCTTCTTTGATTGCATGCCTTATATCTTAATCAATTCAAGTTAATCTAGTTTCAATAATTTGAAATGCGGGAGTGATCTTATAGGGGCAATCTAGTCATTCTGTAGTTGATTTTAAAATTTTAATAGAAACAGTCAATCTAGTCATTATGTAAGCAATATGAAGAGTCAACCGAACATCTACTAATTTCTTGCGAATATGCTAATATGATTTGGTGTTTCATAAGCTCTTGGTGCAAAATTGCACCTATTTTTGTATTCTCTGCTCGAGATATTATTTGCTATAAGGAGAAAGGGATCGGGGAATTCAATGAAGTGGTTCATGCAATTCTATTAACTGCATGCTGGTGTATTTGGAAAGCACGAAATGATGTCTGTTTCAAAGGAGTTGATCCATCATGGCATAGGATAAAAGATGATGTGTTATCCTATAGTTACCTTTGGATAAAAAATAGAGCAGATTGGAAGCATCTGACTTGGGAACAATGGCTTAAATTCAAAATACAAGATAGAAGTTTGAAGAATGCTGGAAAAAAGTGATTAAGCTGAGGACATGATTCTGGCGCATTACACAGAGGCTTTATGTATTTATTCACGTTGCTTGATTATGTAATATTCATATGTAGGTTGTATTATAGATATACCCGGGTTCTGGATCCATTTGGGGGGCTTCCAAAAACGAATTAAGGTGAAAACCGGTGGCGCGACCCTTATTTTCGAGGATTTTTTCCTGGTCTTTTTTCCAGGTTTTTTCTATCTCTTTTAGCTTCCTCTCAGTTTGGATCTAGAGTTTGGATATATTAGTAGCATGGGTGATTTATATGGTGTATGTATATTTGTACATTTGCGGCTTCTAGCATCTTGCTAGTGGTCGGTTAATAATATTCTGCCTTTAAAAAAAAAAAAGAGTATTGTGAATCTGTTTTCAACAGGTTTTTTTGGGATCATACCAGAATCCATAAGCAACCTAAACCGTTTGGTATTCTTGGAGCTTAGTCAATCCTTCTTCTCGGGACGCATTCCAAGTTCACTCTCTAACTTGACACAACTCACTCACTTGGCAAGTCTGTCAAAACTCGTGAGTTTGGATCTTAGTGATAACGATTTCGAGAAGGGATATGATTACGGCTGGATTGGCAAATTGACCAACCTTGATGAGCTGTATCCAAACCGTGTCAACATACACCATGAATGTCTACCCTCTTGCAATCTTAACAAAACTTCATGTTGTCTCATTGAAAGGAAAATTTATCTCTGGTCATATTCCATCTTCGTTTATGAACCTCACCCAACTAACTAATGTATATCTTACAGATAATCAATTGCATGGACCCATTTCAACTGCATTTTCTCGCTTCAGTAGGCTAAAAATTAAGTCTTGCTCTGAATGGCAACAATTTTAGCGGTGAGGTGCACCTAGACACATTCGTAGGACTCAACACACTCGAAAATTTGTATCTACAGGGAATATCATTTGTCACCACCAACAACTATACCGATGGCACCCTACCAAAACCGAAAGAATTAGGTCTGGAATCATGCAACTTGAAGGAATTCCCTGCCTTCCTGCGCTTCCAAAATAAATTGACGAGCTTAATTCTTGATGGCAATAAAATTGGTGGTCTCATACCTTCGTGGATTTTAAATAATAGTCTAGAAACAATGTTGTTCATCAGGCTTTCTAACAACCTTATCACTGGATTTCATCGACATCCTCATTTTCTCCCTTGGGTTTGTTTGGAACTATTTGTCATTGACCATAATCAGCTATGTGGGCGACTCCCAATTCCTCCAAAGACCACAGTTTTTTATTCTGTCTCAAACAATAACATAATAGGAGAGATACCACCATTGATATGTCAAGCAGAATCCCTTCAACTGCTAGATTTGTCTTCTAACAGCAAGACTGGAACACTTCCTACATGTTTAGGCAACTTAAGTAAGTCACTGGTGTATTGTGATCTCTCTAAATAAATTACATGGCACAATGCTGAATACCTATACGCATGAAAGCCAGTTAAAGATGCTGGATTTGAGTGAAAATCAATTTTTGGGTCGGTTACCGAAATCATTAGCAAACGTTACCAAGTTGGCGGTTCTTAATATTGGAGGCAATTCTTTTGATGGGGTCTTCCCATTTTGGTTAGGAACTCTTACCGAGCTGCAAGTGCTTATCTTGAGGTCTAATAGATTTACCGGTACAATTCAGGATCTGTCAACTATTAGCTCTGAGTTTCCCAAGTTACGGATTTTAGACCTTTCTAATAATGGCTATAGTGGTCAACTACCTGAGAAATACTTCCAGATTTGGAAGTCAATGAAATCTGTTTACGCTGGCAAATCATCTACTATGGGATTCGAGATTCCTTTTGAATCATATTAACCCTATGAGGTTCCATACTTGATGATGTTAACAAACAAAGGTGTCAAAACAGAATACCTGAAGATTCTAAACGTATTTACTGCAATTGACCTCTCTTTTAACAGTTTTGAAGGAGAGATCCCACAATCACTTGCGGATCTTTAAGGCCTTGAATCACTTAAGCTTTCCAACAACCATCTTACGGGTTATCTGTCACCATCATTGGGGAACCTAAAGAATCTTGAATCTTTGGATCTCTACCATAACGAGCTATCAGGAGAAATTCCTCAAGAGTTGTTACAACCTGGCTTCCTTGCCATATTGAACGTGTCATTCAATCATCTTGAAGGGTGCATACCAACTGGGAAACAGTTTAATACTTTTGAAAACAGCTCTTACATGGGTAATCTTGGACTGTGTGGACCACCGTTATCCAATAATTGTCAAGGTGTAATGACATCAACACTTCCAGAAACAAGCAATGAGTATAATTGTCAAGGTGTAATGACATCTACAATTCCAGAAACAAGCAATGAGTATGAGTCTCTCTTGCCGTATGACATAGTCGACTGGGTTGTCATATTCTCAGGCTTTGGAAGTGGGTTGGTAATTGGAATTCTTTTCAGGAATTTTCTATAAGGAAGGTATCGCGATTGGTTCATTGAGCAATTTAGGATGAGGAAGACCATATGGGTAAGGACAATCGGCAACAAAAGGAGAAACTAACGTTTAGAAGATGAATAATAATGCCATTCTCTTGCTTCCATGAAATTTTCAGTTTTAAATCATGTTATCTAAGTACATGTGAACTTGGCTTGCTTGACAACGGATATTTATGTACCATAAGTGTTTTATTTAGCTATACTAATAGTGTACCTATTATATTTTAGCATAATTAAGAGAAGTTTAACCAGCAAGATCAGTAAACATAAATAGCAGAATACTTACAAAAAGGGTGTTTGGATTTACCAAGTCTGGCTCATTTAGCCACATCTACAGCTACAACCAATCGAGCTTAGCCTAAACGAGTCAATTCCTATCTAGCTCGAGCTCGGCTCAACTCGTTGAAAGCCTTAGCCACCTCTATTCATCTCCATTATTTTAATCATCATCAATGAGGCCGCAACTAGATGATGAAGGCTTTATGACAGCCAAAGAGAAAAAGATGGTTCAAGACCAATAAAACTTGTTGCTGCCGACATTCACAGTTTGCAGCCCATATAAATATAGTCACTCATTGTATGCATGGTTCGTACCTTGTAGATAATACTAAACTAAAAAACCCTTACACTGCAGAACTCGACCAGATTTAAATAATCATGGAATCACTTGGAAAGATTATTATGAAGGTTACCGTTGCATTCTGAAAGTAGCAAATAAAAATGCTAACAATTCGAACAGTCACAGGGGATACAGGGTGGTAAAACAAACTTGGGTCAAGCTTATACACGAAAAAGTTACTAATGTCCAGTCAAATATAGCTGTCAGATACAGTCCACAGATTAAACAACAATCTCATTGATCTCAACATAGAAGAATAGTAGCAGAAGAAACTGATTACTCCTAGTTTGTAAGTTCCATAATGGCAGATACTATATCTCCATCTGCAGCCTTTAAAGCCTTGACAGCCTTTGGTCTTGAAACCCCTGCTTGTGTCATCACCAGTTCAATATCTTTAGGCTCCACTCCGGTCTCATCAACATCTTCATCATCCTGAGCCACGGCTGTTGCCTCAGGCTTTGAAACCACATTACTAAGGTTAGGTGCTTTGAATTGCTCTGCTGCCTGACTCTGCAATTGTAAGCTCAGATCCTCAATCTTCGCCTCACCAAATATCACATACGTATCTGAAGCAGGGGACTTGAAAACATCGGGCTTTGAAATCACAAACAACATCTGTAACACAATAACACTAAGCATCAACAACCAAGTAATCATTTTTAACAGATCATTTAAGTACATAGAAAGAAGATACTGCTCAAAAGTTAGAACTTACATTCTTGCTCTTTTTGATAGTAACACGGCTGACTCCGGTAATAGGCTTCATCCCAAGCTTTAACATAGCCTTCCGACTCTTTTTCTCACTTCTGCTTTGCTTAGACCTACCACTTGCATCTACCTGGCCTGCTTACATAAACAAATCATGTGTTTATGGGATAATGGGTTGATGTTGGTTAAATAGATACAGCATTAAACTTGGTTTATACCATCATCATGATCCACAATAAAAACAATGATCCACATGAAAAAGCTTATATTATGATTCCTCACATGATCGTTGGTGCTAAAGCATCTTACACATTGAGTAATATGAAAACAAAATTAGATTCTACTTCTCATGATGCAGTAGTGTTCAGTAGTTTTAGAAATTGGATAAAAAAAATCCTTTTCGCAAACAGTTTACCTTACTAAGCTATTTGATACCATAATACTCACCTCAAAATTCGATCACTTATTCTAAAATAAGCAAAACACAGTGAGCCAAAATGAGTTGCAAGTCATTCTAAAGCGGGCATCATGGTGGCAAATAGATGACTTGAATTATATATGAAACAGAAAAAAAGGTTCCAAACTCTAAAATTATAGAAAACCATTGCATACGTTTTTTGTAACTGTAAGAGTAGCCCACATTCAACCTTATTTGAAATCCCAGTTCAATTTCGACTAATGAATCACACATATGCAAACAGGAGATTTCCCACAAATAGTTTACTCATTAACCTAATTGACACCATAGTACTCACCTCAAAAATCGATCTCTTATATTTAAAGTAAGCAAAACAATGTGGTCCAATATGATTATCAAGTCATTTTAAAGTGGATGTCATGGTGGCAAACAGATAATTTGACTTGAATTATATGTAAAACAGAAAAAAGGTTCCGATCTCTAAAAGTAAAGAAAACCATTGCATACCGTTTATGTAACTTTAGGAGTAGCCTACATTCTTCCATATATCAAATCAATGGATGAATCAAAATATATTTCAATTTCGACTAATGAATAACGCATGCTCAAACAGTAGAGTTTAGACTATACATTTATGCACACAGTTTAAATAACATAAGTCTCACCTTCATCATCGTCTTCATCTATGTCATCATCATCTTCTTCATCATCATCATCATCTTCAATCAGGGGTTTCTCATTCTAAAACAATATCATCCAATCATCAAAAACATTACCCATATATCATGATTTCACATCTCTAACTCCCATCATTATTTAAACAAATACTAAATAAATGCTCTTCAAAAAC
Source organism: Pseudognaphalium luteoalbum (assembly GCA_963422505.1). Lineage (NCBI taxonomy): Eukaryota > Viridiplantae > Streptophyta > Magnoliopsida > Asterales > Asteraceae > Pseudognaphalium > Pseudognaphalium luteoalbum. Next base: position 82,833,753 of record OY730192.1, on the reverse strand, counting down.
ACCAGATAAGAAAAATAGGGGTCAAGTATGAATCTTTGCAAACTAAAGTCAAACAAACAAAATAAATACTTATGAATCAATATATACGTACATATTATAAGTCATGAATAAAGTAAATATTTGCAAGCATCATCAACATGAAGTTACATAGGTAGCAAAAATCTATATTATTTTGATTTTGTCAACATGAAGAAAAAATAAAAAGTTTGTGGGAATAGAAAAGGAAAGAGATGTTACTCCATTTTCTTGTTGTTGTAAATGGGCAGCCAGGATTTCTTCTGGTGTTAGAGCAGCAGCAGCAGCAGCAGCCGCCATGGAGTTTAGAGGAAGGGATTTGCCGAAACAAAGGAGAAAATGCAAAACCCTAAACACCCCTTTATTTTGGAAAGGAAAGGAAAAAAAAAAACCCGAGAACTTATTGGGAAGGTTGTGTAAAAAATGTCATGAAAGGTTATTTAGATGTGTTTAAAAAGTACATGTATTGAACCCCTCAGATTTTTCATGGTCTTATTTCTTTCTTTAAGCAACAGATTTTTATATGACATTAAAAACAAACCTAAAAAGTGTTTGTTGATGCTTAAAATTTATTTTTAAGAACTGTGTGACGGTGTCCAATAAGGAGTGTTCATGGACGGTTAAACGGAGGATCGGTTAACCGGATCTCCAGTTCATCATTTTCTTGAACCTAAACTGAAACTGAAAAGTTCGGTTAACCAACCGATAATCGGTTAACCGACTTTTCCGGTTCGGTTATACGGTTAACCAAATTAACCGACTTTTTTTAGATTGATGGTCTGAATCTCATGAATAAGAATGATTTAGGATTACAATAATGATTTTTAGATTACAATAACGATTTTCCAAGTTTTCTATATATATATTTTGTTGGTTGTAGTTTCTTATTACTTGATAAGAGTTGGTTGATGTTTACAGTTTCTTCTACGGTACACACGAATTGATTCATATCTATCGTATATTAATATCTTGGCTTTTTCTCTTTAGTAATTTGTAAACTAACTAAATCGAGTAACCATGTTGAAATTTGATTTATTGCAAAAAGAAGCTGAATCCGTTGCACCAGTGTAGTATGACTTGCCAAAATCACCCAGTTGTGGAAATAGAATAATGTCAGCAAATGGATGTATTGTGATTGATATGGGGATAACTGAATTGCAGATACGGAAAGCAAGTGTAGAAGGGTCATGCAGTAAATATCAAAGTGTATGTCAAGAAAACAAAGTGGTAATTGGGGTAGCATTTGGATTGGGGACTTTCATGATGGTTTGATAAATATAGTAATATACAGGGCAAGACTTTGTATCAAATTACGTGTAGTGAAATGTCCAATGAATTGCAAAAAAGGGCAGCCTTGACTGGTTTTAGACAAAATGGTCATTTATGCAATTTTGAAAACTGTGGTAGGAAGATTTTATAGTTAATTTCATATTTGATATTAAGATTGTGGGAGCAAGGATTGATTATTTCTTTGGATAATACAAGACAGGGAAATGACGCAACAAAGCTATATGAGTTGAATCACATTTGGGCAAGTGAAAAGCTGGGTTGACCCACCTGGGTATATGGAAGTTATGAAGCTGCAAAAATGTGTTTGTTTGGATTATGATTTATCAAATTCACCATTTGAGTATATGTCATCATGTGGTATTCAAGAATACATTAGGCAATGTGTGACGGCTAAGGATCATGAAGATCTAAGGGTATTCATGTTGACAGGTTCAAGCAAGGAAAGACACAAAGTATATTGACATTAAGATTGGGAAAGACTTTCACTTTGTTTAGTGAAAGTGCATTTTTGCATATGTACTTGGATGATATTGGTACTAATGGATGTATAGGATAGATATCAGATATTTGTATATATAATTTCAGGTATACCTAAAATAATCATGTAAGTAACGTTTCTATTTTTATAAATTAAAATCAAGTAATAAACGACAATGTAGCAAGATACGTGTCTATAGAAGATATCTAATATAGTAAAACAATAAGAAAACATTATTCGTAAATATTATTTACTAGCCCGTAAATTTTGCGGGTTATGATCTAGTTATCTACTTTGAAAGGAAAAGAAAAAAAAAACCCCGAGAACTTATTGGGAAGGTTGTGTAAAAAATGTCATGAAAGGTTATTTAGATGTGTTTAAAAAGTACATGTATTGAACCCCTCAGATTTCTCATGGTCTTATTTCTTTCTTTAAGCAACAGATTTTTATATGACATTAAAAATAAACCTAAAAAGTGTTTATTAATGCTTAAAATTTATTTTTAAGAACTGTGTGACGGTGTTCAAGAAGGGGTGTTCATGGACGGTTAAACGGAGGATCGGTTAACCGGATCCCCAGTTCATCATTTTTTTGAACCTAAATCAAAACTGAAAAGTTCGGTTAACCAACCGGTAATCGGTTAACCGACTTTTCCGGTTCGGTTATGCGGTTAACCAAATTAACCGGCTTTTTTTAAAAATCATTTAGAAATATAAATATCAAAACACAAATACACACTCATTGATGAATATTTGTTATAAATTATGTATGTTAATTATTCTAACAATAAACATAAACTTTTTTAATTAGGTATAAAACATGAATGTATAAACGCCGAACCAAGTTAGTCATGAAACTAAATATTTAACTACTAAAAATGCGGAAATGTGAACATTCGTACCAACATAAATAAAAAATATAATAACCGCATTCTAAATTAGAAGATATTTAGTAATATTATCATATATCTATATATAAATACATATTTTAAATAGAAATTTTAAATTTTCAGTTAACCGGTTGTGGTAATATCGTGAACCGAAATCGAAATCGAAGAACCTAAAAAGTACTGGTTCGATTAACCGAAACTGATGAGTAAAAAGATTTCGGTTCGTTTAACCTAAAATTCGGTACAGTTCAACAATATTCGGTTCGGTTTCCTGGTTTCGGATAATCATGAACACCCCTAGTGTCCATGTGAAATAGTATTATGGAGAAAGTGGTGTTGAAATCAATGGTGAATGTAGAAAGGAACATCTGTCACCGGTGACAGATTCTGGACTAGAAATCACGTGGTTCCTTATTACTTTTCTCGGATAATAAAGAAACTAGTCGATATCGGACCCATCAAGTTGGACTGGGTCGGGTCAGGTATCATAGATTAAGTAATAGTATTAGAGACAATGGAAATTATTCCCACAAGATTTTCTATAGTTAAAGTTAATAACCGTAATACCTAAACTACTTATAAAGAATTTTTTTTTTTATTTCTTAAATACTTAAAACTCTATATATGCACAATGTACAATCACAAAGATCATACACAATTCAAAATCTAAAATAGTCTTATGTTATTTCTAATTAATTATATAGTCAAATGAATTGCATTCTATTTTCAAAATTGTATAAATCAATATCTCAGCAATTGATCACTTTTTTTTACTGATTTTAAATACGTTCCCGTCATATCGTGCGGATTGCTAGCTAGTTTCACTGCAATACACTAACACAATCATTTTTAAGTCGATCACCAAGTTTTGATTCTCAACAATTTTTATTTACTTTATTGACAAAAATGCATATTCCATATTTCTCATGTTCCACTAAACACTGATTATTACACTAGTACCTAGATTATTGCATCACATTTACAAGAAAGTAAGGATGATAAAAATAATAGTCATCCTTGTATTTTACTCGTATGTATATGTACTAGGAATAGAAAAATCTGATTATTTATTGATTTAACAAAAAATCTAAGGGACTCTATGTAAAACATGAAATGTAAAGAAGAAAAGAGAAAAGTTATACTCGTAGAGAGATTCGAACAGCTGACATACTATTTCAAAAAAGCAGAAGACAAAATGTTCATGACCAACCTGATTTCATTTTAAGGTAGTTTCACCATTCAAGTATAAGGTGGTTTCTACAAAAATGGCAACCTAATTACTACAAACATTTGAAAGCCAATGTGGTTCAAGGGGCCTACATTGTAACACCCTAGATCCGCCCTTGGCTGTCACTAATTTTTTTTGCTGTCACTATTTTTTTTAATTATAATATTTTATAAATTTTGACATCTCAAAACTAAACAACTTACCACAATTTTCTTTTTTTACCACCCTGATTGATAAATCATAGCTACATTCCTGATTGAAACTGTGCTTAAAAAAATCTTCTAATATTGAAGTATAATCCCACTAAAGTTAGGATAATGTGCCTGTTCCACAGAAACTCAACTCTATCTATATATACTACTTATTTTATTCTATGTATTATCTGTATTTATAACTACTTATAAAGCATCTTCATATGTTGAGTTTTAACATCTTAATTTTTTTTGACTAATTTATCCTTATCACACTAATAGATGAATACTACTTCAAATAGGAAAGTCTTTTTTTCTTCTTCAAATATTAGTTCTTTCTACTTTAGTAAATTATGTGTTTATAATAGATTCATATATTTTGATTATCATGTAATGATTAATGTTATGTTATTTGACGAAAATAGTATTATACATAATGAAAACTTATTAAGTAATTGCAACCATCGCATTGCTCGGGCAATATGCTAGTTTAAATAAATTATATGAAGTTTCAAGAAAACCTACTTTCTAATTTTATATATCCTTATCCTTATGATTTACAAATCACTCAACAACTTCATTACTTAATCCAAGGGCGGAGGTAGAGGGGGGCATAGGGGCAGCTGCCCTCCCAAGAATTCTCAAATCATGTAAAAAATAATTTTTTTAAGAGTATTTGTGATATTTCAGAAGTTTTGCCCCTCAAAACATGAACAATTAATTTTAATTCTTTTTACCCCCTAATTTTAAATCCTAACTCCGTCTGAATCATGATTAATACAATGCATTAACATAAATAAAAATAAAATAAAAAATGAAATCATGATGGAATTTTATGCGTCACACTTGATATTATATACATACTTCTTTCAAGTGGTACACGAAAATCAACTAGTACGCGAGTCAAATCGGGAAATCAATTACAACGGATATGATGCTAACAAAAACGTGTTACAATAACGCTTTTTCCTTCTACTAATCTATACTATATAATAAAGGATTTGAGTCATAGTCTTAAAAAAGAGTAATAACAAAAGACTATTCTATCCTTTTAGTCTCATTCAATTTTGAGATACTTAAATTAAATGCATTTTATTATACAAGTTAATAACTTATAATCATTTTTCGGTTACAAGTGTAACCCCATAAATATTTATCATTTTTCATAACTTATTTGACATATTAATAAATAATTAATGTATATTAAGATTCTTTTAATATAAGTATTAATGAAAATTCGTATATTATTTACGAATTATAAAGAATTTGTTACTAAATTTTAGATTATAAAAAAAAGAGATACTTAAAGTTTTGTTATATGCTTTAAATATGATTCAACGCTTAAACATTTAATTAAGTGAATCCAAGTAATTATAAAAGTTAATACATCAATACTATAAAAAGGATTTGACCATTTGCAATGTCAAATGCATAACTGCAAACATTTTATAGCTATATTAGATATTTGTATCTTAATTATATTTATAATCTCCCTCCACAGGTAAACTTGACAGAAAAACCTCCTATGTTTAACCATTTTATTTTAATTTTATTTAACTTTCATATTATAAATAGGGTTTGCAATGTGTGTCGAGTTAGGTTTGCAGATCAAAATTTTCACAATCTAAATCTGAAAATAATTTGATAAACAGGTTAATGGGTCAAAAGTAACCAACCTGCATTAATTGTGTTAGTTAGCATTAATTCAGTTGACGGGTTGAGACTTGAGAATACAATTCTTCCGCATTTATTTCCGTGTAAAATTTAAAGTTGTGACGAGAATTACCACTGAGAAGTATAGTTATACAAATTGGTATATCATTATAGTTTTACTTTTTACTCAAATACGAGTAATATATTTTATCGCCGCTGCATTGCGCGGGCAAAGTGCTAGTATATTTAAATTTAATGGATTGAAGATAGATGGAGTATTTAACATACTTCACAATAGATAACGCATACAATTTTTTTCTTTTAAAAGTACCATAAAAATAAATATTTAAGATCTAAATGTAAGATATAATGCATATAACTTATTTTCTTTTATTATTAATTAAAGACTAACAATCATAATATTTAGTACAGTTGACTTTAATTAAAGTATTGATATATACAACATACATTTTAATTTACACATCAAGTAAATACATTACAGTGTTATACAATACTACATCAATATGCATAAAAGTTGATGTATAAATTAAAATGTTTATTGTACAAATCACTAACCCTTTAATTACCTTGTATTATGTATTTTATATATAGAAATAAAATAAAATATAATCCTTGGAATAATGTGAGCCATATATATATATATATATATATATATATATATATATATATATATATATATATATATATATATTTTAGATGTGATACAAAAGCAACTCACCATAGCAGTATTGTTAACCCCCTTGGTGTTGGTAGAAACGGCGTTGATCTCTTCCCTGGCGGTATCTTTTACGGCAACATCTATCTTGTCGTTGGTAATCAAGACTTCCCTAGTAGTTGAAATCGGAATCTCAACATGTGACACCTCTTCTCCCTGTATCAAAACCTCAAAAAATAAGTACTACTACTCAAAAACTCTATAAATATTTATGTTATCTGTAGGCGCTACCAGTTAACCCAAGTCACTATGAAACGTAACCTGGCCGGATTCATCACTGATCCAAACATCAATCACAACACGATAACATTTTGTTCAAGTCGAAAATCTACGTGTAATCTTTGAAATCTATACTTAGAGTAAGGTCCAAATGAGTTTCCAACCTTGAGTGAACGAGGGAATCAACAGATTTCTGTCATGTCACTTTATATTCTCTCCTCCACATTTTAAAAAATTAAATATCTCACTAACGGTAAGTCGAAAAATCATGAAAATTGTACCATAAAATTCAACGTTTTCTCCTCTTCGATTTGTCGTCCCTCAAGCATACTTTCGACAACTATTTTTTTCTTCTATTTTTTGATGGGTTTTACAAATTAGTAACACATATGTTAGTGATTGGTTATACATTTAATTAGTGGTTAAGGTTAGGGTTTAGTAGGGTTTAGGGTTTAGCAGGGTTTAACATAGTTTAGAGTTTAGCAGGGTTTAGGATTTAGGTTTAGGGGTTAGGGATTTTGGGGCGAAACCCCAAACCCTAAACCCTAACCCCTAAACCTCAAACCCTAAACGCAACACCTTAACACATGTGTTAGTAAATGTGAAACCCACCAAAAAAGATGGAAAAAAAACTCGTCGAAAGTATGCCTTGAAGGACGGCAAATCGAAGAGTAGAAAACGTTGAATTTATTGGTGCAATTTTCATAATTTTTCGATTTGTCGTTTGTGAGATAATTGATGTTGGGGGTAAATGAGTTTTGTACATGTAAACATTCTATTTGTAAACATGACATGATATCATTGATTTGCTCATTATCACACAAATTACTATTTTCATTTGAACTCCACCCTCTATACTTATTCCTGATCCTGACCATTCCTAATTTCAATTCCAAGTCGCCACCTATTTACTTTCAATCCCAAATTTAAAGTTATGACTTACAACAATATACTTGTTATGATTAGCGACCCTAGACTGAACCACAAAACCCTTAAAGAAAAAACCCCTTATATCATGTATTGTTCAGTTACTTAAAATGAAATAATCTGATTAAGTCATTAATATGTTGTGATTAAGAATAAAGGTTAAATACTCCTTTGTATTCAAATATCTTATATTATCAATTCTTTAACAATAGAATTACTTTAATACTGTAGTTAGTATGCAATAATCATTTTGTACCTTTGCATTTATAGGAATCTTATGTGAATAGTAATTTGAGATTGAAATTAAGTTATCAATTATCAACTCTTAATGATCACTATTATCTTATTAGTTGTACACACAAAAGAATAAGAAAAAAAGAGCTTCCTCTTTTAAACGATGACTGAGATAAAGGTTTTGCTAACGTGTGCCCGTAGCACACGTTAACGAGCATTTAATGAACTTGTAATTTTCTTAACTATCAGATTTTGCATTTAATACTCATTAATTCAATCTAATAATCACCTTTTATCATACATATATTAATTACAAATTCTGATATATAAGAAAATTATAAGTTCATTAAATGCATCTTAACGTGTGCCATAAGGGCACACGTTAGTAAAACTATATGCATTATAAATAGTACTAAGGGATGATTTGATTACCTTTGTATTCGTATCATCTATAAAATATAGACATTAAAAATATATAAAACGTTGGAATAATGTTTGGCAAAAATATTTTTAAATTAGATACAAAAGCAACTAACCGTGGTAGTAATGTTACCAAACCCCTTAGGGCTGGTAGAAACTGAAGTGGTACCAACGACGTTAACCTCTTCCCCGATGGTATCGTTGACGGCAACATTTAACATTTCGTCACTAATCAAATCTTTACTTTTAGTCGGAATCGGCATATCAACATTTGACACCACCCCTCCCTGTATCAAAAACTCCAAAAATAAACATTCTATTACCGGTTATAAATCTGATCAAGCCTAACCTGGATTCATCATTGATCCAAACATCAATCAAAACAGGATAACATTTTGTTCCAATATATAATCTACCTACCTGTAATCTCAATGCCTTTTCGAGTTCTTCAACGACCCGAGCCATAGTAGGACGTTCTTGAGGATTTTCAGTTATGCACTGGCTTGCAATTTTCGCGTAAGTTTCAAGTGACTCGTTTGTCATATCTTTCTGCATATCACGGTGCACGATTTTGCGTAGTTTATTCTGCTCCATCTTCTTTGGTACCAATTCAGTCACATGTCGTTCCAGAAAATCATCAGTATCTACTAACTCCGTTACACCACACAACACTTCAAGCAACATTTCACCAAACGAATACACGTCTGATTCCATGCTCACTTCTTTCTTTTGTGATTTTCCAGGAACTATTTTGGACAACCCAAAACTCGACACCTTCGCTTCAAATCTTGATGAATTCGGTTTTGATGAATTCAATAGGATCTTTGAAGGTTTGATGTTACCATGAACAATACCAGGTGTTGAGTCAACGCCTGTATGTAAATAACCAAGTCCACGAGCAGCGTCCAAACAGATCTCTAGACGCTGGATCGTGGTAAGACGTTTTCTCATCTTATCCGCTAGATTTCCACTCGCTACATACTCGTAAACGAGTGTGATCTCGTTGCTCTTCTCGTCACAAAAGCCGAGAAGAGCAACTAGATTCCGATGTTGCCGGAATCTAGAAATTGTTATAATCTCATCTAACAATTTTTGTTTAATGTTAGCTAGATTCGTGATGTTCAACTGTTTCAATGCCACTTTTTGATTATCATATTCGCCTTCGAACACACTTCCATAGCCTTGAGCTTCTAGTTTGTTACCAAATTTGATCTTCTCAAACGGAATTCGAAGGTGATCGAGTCCGTCTAAGTTTTCGGACATGATTCTAGTTTTCAGATTGTTGGAAGAATTAAGATTTGTTAGAAGTTGTAGTTGAACAAAATTGGGGGAAACAGAGAAGTATTGGACGCGAAACAGGGGAATTAAATATAGAGAGAGAGATGGTGAATGTGAATGGTGATTTAAAACAGGTATTAAAAAATTGTGATGAAACAGAGAAAAGTTTAAATATAATAATGAATGAAGCTGCTAGAAAAACTGGAACCACGAGGCAACAATTAATGAAACATGTTGAAGGTGTGGGTGTAACTTATTTGTATAATTAAATGGAAGAATGGATCAGGGAAGCGAGGAGTTTTGAGTAGTAGGGTGCGCAAATGTGACATTACTTCAAATTAGGTATATATTTATATTTAATTTTATGCATTTCTTACGCTAATTCACTACAAAAAAATAAACTAAACCATTGATGTGAGATAAGTCTAACGAGCTCAAAACTTTTAGACAAAAACTATTACGAAATTTATAATTATTATAATTATAAATTAATTATGCAAAACATTATCGGAAGAAATCCGACAAAATAAATACGATAGTTGGTGATACAAGTTTAGAAAAAACGCGAAAATATTTTTGAATAATTATTTATTTAAAAATATTATGCGAACAGTCAGAAGTAATAATAAAACGTAAATTATAATACGTTTTATACAAAATGTCCCATACGCGACAATAATATACTCCCTCCGTCCCAAATCTATTGTCCCCTTGTTGACTTTGGAGTCTTTCTTTGACAACTTTGACCTTAAATATTTTTATTTGTGTTATATAATACTTGATGCAAATTATACCAATAAAAATACATTCAAAATCCAATCAATTCATATATTTTGCATCAAATATTATATAACACAAACAAAAATATTGAAGGTCAAAGTTGAAAGAGAAAGACTCCAAAGTCAACAAGAGGACAATAGATTTGAGACGGAGGGAGTACAAAACAAATTCGACAACCAAAATAATAAAAATTATTTTTATTATTTCAACTTAGTATTTGGAAATATACTATATAATAAATATTTTGAATAATTGAGTGGGACATGGAGTACAAATAATTGGACCCGTATCCAAAATTAACGGGGTAATATACCACACTAACACTGCACTTAAAATATCTGATCGACATTTTCTGTATACCCCCATGCCTCCATTTGAAAAACAAAAACCTGGATACAATAATATATACTCCCTCCTTCAATCTTAGTATCACACACAACACCTAACTATAATAATGCAACACACCCACCTTTCTTCTTCTCTGTGATATCGACACCGCAGAAGCAACAAAGAGAAGCAGCAGTAGCAGAGGTTGGGTTCTTCCTCTTCACCACCTTCATCATCTTCTTCATCATAATCATCATCATCAAACCATATCATCATCATCATCACAACCGTATCATCATCACCATCGGACCATCATCATCATCATCCTTGTAAGGAACATTCCATCTTTAGTTTCTTACTCAAATTTGATACATATATGGTGTTAACATAACATAATATATGCATCTAATATGATAATTTGATGGATTGATGGATTAAATTCTTGGAATAAATTTTGAGAGAAAATAAACCCATGAACACAAAAATTTGGTACACATGAAATTGTTGTAATGATAATATTTTGTTGATGTTATAATTTCTATGATTGTAAATACATGATGATTGAGAAATATTGAACATTCAAAACGAATTTAACCAATTTATAGGTATAATATGAAATCTTGATTGAGATATAGAACCACGAACAGAGCCTCGGACTGAAAACAACCAACCCGATCGACTGGATATTGTTAGCCGATCGGCTTAATACAATAGCCGAACGGCTAGGATAAGTGAGCCGTACGGCTCAGCAGAAGTAACCGAACGGCTAAAACAAACTAAATGAACGACTTGCCATTGCCATTCATGCTAACTTACTAACTTTAGACATTTCTATTTATAGAAAGGATATTAATGCATAAGTAATTAAAGAACATTAATTATATATATATATATATATATATATATATATATATATATATATACCACGAAAAATAATACGGGTATAAATATATTATTACGATAATTTTTGGAACGATAACAATCAGTTGTTACACAAATGGAGTATATTTGGAACGGATAAAAACATTTTGATACAAACTATATATATATATATAACAAACTATGTATATATATACACGCCGAAGAATTATATATATTGTAAGTCCCTAGTTCTGGGATCGATAACTTCGTTATCTATAGTATTAAGGTGCGGAATCCCTCAATACACGTTATCTTACTATTATAACGAATAAGTTCGCGTTTATATTAACTAATACTTTGTTTTATCCGTAAACCGTCAAAGCCTAGCTGTTAGTAGTAATAAGTTTTCTCTGGATTGTTTGAATTCGCAGGTTACTCAATCGAATGCCAAAAAGTTTTGATTTTCTAAATCGAAATCCATATTTATATTGCAGCTCAGCTCGCAGCCGCTGGGCCTGCAAGTTGACTCAACTCGCAACCAAGCCCATTATTTTGCTCGGCTCGCAGACAGCCTTGCGAGCCCAGATCTCACTTCGCAGTCCATGACTTGCGACTTGAGATCTCGATTCGCACAACATCTTTTTAGTTCGTTTTCGATATTTGACTAATACTTTAACACAATAATATATATTTTATAAATATTAATAACAAAACTAAACATCATATTATTTACAAATCGAAACCAATGTACAATCATGATAACAATTACACCAGTCTTATTTTCGTGCTAGATCTGTTGTCACAAAATATGTCTCAACAGACTCCCCCTTTACAATATCTCTAGCGTCTTTATCTTCAAGTTGTCTTCGATCTTTACTTGTAAATTTTGCTTCCTGCGTGTATCTTCATTTTAATGCAAGTCTTAACCATCATTTGATAATCTCGTGCTATGTCACCCCATCCATCAGTACAAAGATTCTATTCTCGTTCATTTTCAATAAATCTTTCTTTGACATATTCATTAGATGATGATGACTTTGAAGATCTCACGTTCACCACCTTCAACTTCATCATCAGCTTCAACCATGACAGCTTCTCCAGTCTCTGAATCCACGTGCCTACTTTTCATATTTCCCAGAATATCCTGTGACATTGTCTTCAGTGGAATCTTCTGAACACACTTGACAGCTGGATAAACTTTCTTTCTCCTTCTTCTTCCAGTCCTTTGACTTCTCTCCTTTAGTTTGATAGTCTATCCATTCATTGGCTTAATCTTTTCAAACTTCCCTGATCGAACCTCAGTCTTGATAACATGTTGTACATAATTTCCAACAAAATCATCACTTGAGTTCTTGAGTGGTAATCTATCCAAGTCTCTAATCTCATATCTTGGTATAGAACTGAACACTGCAAGCTTTCACTCAAAATATTGAACTCCATCAAACCTTTTGATAGCAAACAACTTCAAATCAGAGTCAAAGTACTAACCAATAATCCCTCTACGCGCTTCGCGTTTACCAGTAATGTCAACCTCAGATACTCCAATCTTCTTCTTTTTCTTTTTCTCCAAAGGTTTACATTGGATTGTTCTTTAGTTTATCCGGAATATCTTCTTCATCAGAATCGTTGAGTCATCGATATTTTCATCTACATCGACAATTGTTGGACCTTGTTCATTTTCAATCACAACCTCTGTTCTAGATGGGCTCACATGGTGTTCATCTATATTTGCATTTGGATCTACACCCATGTCTTGCACTATCTCTGAAACAACAGTCTAATCTTCAGGTGGTTGAAACTCTCCTTCTTCCAAATCATAATCAATGTCTACATCTATCTCATCAAGAAAATCATCTTCTGAATCTGATAGATCAAGCATTTCAATTCCTAGAGAAACACAAACACAAATAAATATTAATAACCTTAATTCCTTCATTGATTTCCCTGAATCAATGTAAGAATTTCTTTATTAATCCTTTTGTGTAATTAGTCCATAATATAAACGTAATATATAACTTATATATCTTTTATTGATTATCCTGAATCAATCTAAAATTTGTTAAGTCTTTTATAAAACACTTAACAAATATTAATCAAATTTAAACTCTAACACATTGTGAATAATCACCAAACATCTAAGTTTATAATTAATTAACTTATATAATTTTCAAGACTTAATTGAACTGTTATATATTCAAAACCTAACTTTCAATTATATCCTTAAATTATATATCATTTGTCTAGTTATAAAATCATTACATAATTAACTTGTAAGTTTTACAAACTCCTAAAATGCATATGTTATTATAGATATTTTGACCGCCGATATAAATCGGAACACGCCGCACGACTACTCAATGAGTCGGAAGTCTTTCGTTCACTATTCTACTCAACATATATTAATCATATATAACCTCAATAATTTCTAACATATTTAACCTGTAATAATAATCTCAAGCCAAATATATTACAAAATAATATTAAGTTACAATTATTTAGCATAAATTATTACAAATACTACTTAATACTAAGCTATCTTACCAGCTTCAGTATCAACCTGTACCGTCTTATCTGCACTTATACCAACACCCAAACCACTCACCCCAGCACCAGCAGACTCCCCCTAAAGCGTAGTCTGCTGACCAGTCATCGAAGGACCATCCAACTCATCATCCCGCAGAGCTGTAGGATCATCGTCTGTATCTTCTCTTCTCTTCTCTTCTCTTCTCTTCTTCGCTAGTTCATCACCTCTACAGAACTCATCTAGTATCACCACTCCTCCTTGAGATGGCTTGTCCTTTCGCATATCAGCAACTAGACGATCAAGTCTATCAATCTCTCTCTTTTTAACAGCAGCATCAGCAAGCAATTTTGTGTTGGTGTTTAACAACAACTGATATGATTTTACCCATTTAGTAAACTACTGTGCAAGACTGAGTAATTGAGAAGATAATGTGGTGGTAGTTGCCTCGATCTTTCGAACCCTAGACTCTAAGGATAAAATCCTTTCAGTATCAGTCATAGGTGGAGTAGTAGAAGTAGTAGTGGTTGTGGTAGATGGCAAAGAAATAGAAGGAATAGGTGGAGTAAGATGCTCAGCTACCGCAGAGGCTATGTCATGAACACGCCTAGCAGCATCTCTTGCTGACTTTGTTGTCCGATGAGTTCCTGGACGAACAATAGCCGCAACCAACTCTGCCAATTTAGTTTAGACAAAACAAATCAGTAATTGTTACAGAGAAGTCTGTCTCAATCTATGACTTTAATTAAAAGTAAAAAATTGTAACCTAACTTGTATCTCATACCTCAGTAGGTAGGTTCAGATACTGGCTCAGTCACCTGATGTGACACCATCTCATCCTGTGGTCTATCCCGAGCAACTGTTACAGATACATATGTCTTAGTTTATAACTCTTGATTAACTAACAAGATAAAAATGTCTAACTATTAGTAAACTAACCGAGACCAATAGTCAATTGTCTGGTAGAGGCTCTAGCCCTTTTTCGGCTCCGAGTTTCCAAGAACTCTTCTTCCTCCTCAAGATCCTCGTCTAACACAGTAAAATCAGGATCTAAATCATTAACCTTTCATTTTCCTTTTAAAGTTGGATCCTTGATATGCTGAGATCTATAAAGAATCATACCAGCAGGAGGTGAAATTGGTCGGACATCATCAGAATCAGAATCTGATGCAGTCTCACCATCACGTCCACCAGAAGGACCAGCATCGATATCCTATATATTAAACATGTTAAACATTTATGATTAGCATAACGCTTTGTCATACAAGTTCTATATGCTAATAATTTATAATACCTTAGAAGGTATAACCTCAGGCGTAGAACCTTCAGGTCTAGTAACCTCTAGTTCTGTATCCACCAGTTCCTAATTACAATAACTTTATGATTAGCTTAAAGCTCTATCATCTAAGTTTCTATATCACCAGTTTATTAACTATAAAGAATATAATGTATATAATACATACATGAGTAGGAGCAATAAACTGATCTATCTCCCTCAAAACTGGATCTCGTGCGTTGTCATTATGACCTAGCATATCCTGTACCAACTGTGCAGCAATCTCTGGGTTCACCTGTTCCCCAGTCCTATCAGCCTGTTCCAGAACCTCCTCAAGGAGCTTTTGTGGATCTTCAGGTTGAACCACATTAGCTATAGGTTTCGGAAGCGGTCCAACACCAGCAGCAACATCCAGCCAAGCATTATTTGGCGGCGTCTCATACAAAGGATCAATAATAAAGCCAAAGAGATCACGAACCTCCGACTTGACGTACTCTTCCCTTCGGATGGTCTGCAAGAACATAGCGTGTATCCTTTGAGCGTAATAGTATCTACACGTAAATGTGGCCCAGGGATAACGAGATCCGGAAGATGATGATGGATAATCATCATACAGAACCTCGGGTAGATCAAAGATCTCGATATAACAGCCCCTGATATCTGATGTATGAGCTTACCAAAAAGATAATCCGAGAAACTGTATGGTTTATAAACCAGGGACAGTATAGCCGATAATAGAGCATGGCTTAACTCATCAAATCCGCCCTTCTTCGGACAAAAAATCATGACTATAACATGCCACAATCGCCAATAACGAGAGCCTTCAAGAACTGCCGTCCTCGTCTTTGACCGGTATATCCCATACTGTCGCACCCCAAAACACGTGGCAGCGGAAGTAGGAGGTGTCATGGGGGCGCCGACCAAATCAAATATCACAACACAAAAATTAAAGCAAACGACCTCTATATGAGACGTTTGAAAAATAGTTACATTACAATAATTCAAATGCTTACAAAAGTTATAGGAGTTCGCATGACAAAAGTAGAATTACATAACTATGATTCTAAAATATAGTAAATGCAATCTAGTTCCTTGATGTTTGAAAATAATGCGACTCGAGCTACACTATCCATAAGCTTCCTATTGCGACGGGTTACCTGAGAAATACATACTAAAAGGTCAACATAAAGTTGGTGAGTTCATAGGTTTGTTAAGTAATCAGTTGCTAAAATGATCCACAAGATTTCACAAGTTTTGCATCATTCGTTAATAATAAGTAAAAGTATCGTTAGCCAACGACAAGTAAAAGTATTGCATACAGCAATATAAGTATACCATTTGCATGAGTCTCATAGTCAAACTTAACGTTGTTTGCCTCCGGTAAGTGTACTAATTCGATACACTTCTAAATCACAAGTAATACTGCGCCCGTGGGTTGGCTAGCGCGACTAGCCCGGATGAGGTTTGTCAAACCCTGATGGTACCACCCAATAATACTCACGCACAAATTTTAATGACTATGATAAGTAGAGGACTTTAGTGGATTATTCAAGTCTCATGCAATCCGTACAAAAAGTTATTTCCAGTACTTGTGATCATAAAACAGTTTATAAAACAGTTGTATGTATTCTCACCCCAGTGAAAAACAGTAAAAAGGGGCTATGAAACTCACAAGAGTTGAGCAGGTAGCAAGCAATATCAAATATTAGCAAGTAGTGGGTGTTCTCGTTCCCGTGTGCAACCTCCTAACGCCCTAAACGTATGAGGTTGTATAAGTAGATGTCTCAAAAGACCATCTATAGCGATTGTATAAGTGGGGGTTAATGTCCACTTAAGCCAATCGGGTAGGTGGGGGTTTTATGTCCACCTAAAGATAGTTCATCAACTTGTATGTCCAAATAGTAGTTCAAGTTCGTTTATCGAAAACGTGTACGACCCGTTGGTGAAAGTTTGTAATAATAATTCTTTAAGACATTATTAATTTGTTTGTGTCATTGTATACGTATTGTTATAGTATGTATCCTGTGTGGTTATAAGTTACTCATGTTCGATACTTAGTGAAAAACAAGTTCCATACATTCTGTCATTAGCGACACTAGTAGCGACACTAGTGTCAGTGTCGCAGGTTATGCGACACTAGGGTAAATGTCGCAGTGTATGCGAGTGTCGCAGGTTATGCGATACTAGTGTCAGTGTCGCAGTGCGTGTCGCAAGTTATGCGACATTAAGTCTTATGTCGCAGGTTCAAATCGATTTTCAAATAAGTAGCGACACTAATAGCGACACTTCGGTAGTGTCGCAGGTATTGTCGCAGGTCATGCGACACTAGCGTCTGGCCAGATTTTCCATTTTTAGCCCAAGTGTAACCAAGTGTCGGTTTTTCATTCGGGAAACTTTCCAAAATTAGTTTTTGGTCCAAGTTGCTAATTAAGTCATCCAAACCCATTTTTATTACCATTTTCCAAATATAGTAAGTTTTTTTCGAAAACGAGCCACTTTTGTTGACTTGGTCAAACTTACTCGGTTTGACCCAAAACTTTCACCCAACCCAAATATCAGTTTATAGGGTCTAAATATGATGTCGGTTCATGCCGGAGTTCACCAAAAGTGTCAGTTTTTATAAAATTCCTAAATCTTCAAGATTTTACATTTTCGACTTTTTGTCAGTTTATTTCACCAAGTGTTTTACCAATTTCTGGTACAAGTCAAGTCTCACAATTTTTATCAACTGATCTACTATGTGTGTAGTGTCTAACTTATGTTTTCCAAGAGTTTTAAGTCCCATAATCATAGAGAAACAAAATAATTAGTCATGCATAGTCTAGATTCTGATTTTACCCAGGTCAGTCTCACAAATCGTCCAATAGAGAAAAACGTGTACGTTTCTGGAAAAAGTGTAAAACACAAAAGTTGTAGATCTTTTCAATACGCAAAATTAAAAAAGAATGCATCTTCTAACTCCTCCTAGAACTCCGGATATGGTCATTTTACTAGACTGTTCTTTTGTTGACAGATTATACATCTTTTAGGAATAAATTATAAAAACGTATTTTGGTAAGGAATTTGGACATAATCTTTTTGATGGAGCTGAATAACATCATAATCAGTAACATGAAAGTAAAATTAATGAAAGTTCTTGAGAATCCTTACAAGGAAATGATGAAGAACAAGTGATGATGAAGAAGATGATGTTCTTGAGCTTGAAAAACCCTAGCAAATGGTGGTGGTTGTTAGTGGTGGTTCATGGTAGTTTATGGTGGTGTGAAGGTGGATAATGGGCTGAGATTTCCAGAGATTTAAGTGAGAGAGAAAAGGTAGTGAGAAGGTGGAGAAATCTTTGAGTGAAAGTGTTTGAGTGTCAAAATGGAAATGGGACTTGCATGACTAATGTTTGGAGGTTGTAAGTAAAAGAAATAATTGATTTTTGCATGAAATCTAAGTGGGGGAGGGGGTGGCTGGTCGTTCTCATGGGCCCCACCAAGGGCATTATGGTCATTTTTCATTCCTAGCTTAATTTGTTGCGTTTTACGTTCGGTTACCCGATTGTTTAGACGTTTATATATACGTTAAACGTTTAATACGCGTTTTTAAGTAACGATTTAAATTTCGTCATTTTCAATTGAAGTATTTATTCTAAATACTTGAAAAACATTTATAAAAATGTTTCGTTAAGTTGTCGGTCTCGATTTGCGTGCACATTTTACGGAGGTTTAATCGCGTAGCGTTTTAAATAGACGTTTTTCTTTGACAACTATTATACGATGTTTTCAATAATAATTTCATACAAAATAATATATTCTAAATTATTAAAATATATTTTGACTTTCGTTCGATTGTCGGGCGCGTTCCGCGCGTTTCTGTTGCGTTTGAGACGTTTTAATCGAAACGTCTAGGTTTTTCGGGTATTATTATATTAAAATAATAATATATGATAAATAACTTCTAAAAATAGATTTAAGTTATTTATAGAAAAAGTTTTCACCAACGTCGTATATTATGTCAGACTCCGTCCGGTTGTTTTGCACAATTTTACCAAATTGTGTAAGCGTAATTACAATTAATTACGGAGGTGTATATTCAAATAAAATATACAAGTAGTTACAAGTAATTACAAGTATTAGCCTAAAACTAAATTAAACACACGTAATTAGGGTTTCTAGAGGGTTAATCAGTAACCCTAAATTGTCGGGTGTCACACATACGGTTTAGAGCATCCTCTATAAAGTCCATTGAATACTCTGTGGGACCATCTTCCTGATCAATAGTACCCAAGTGTAAAATCTGACCTAAGTCAGATGCAGCGAAAGCAACCGGTCAATTGTTGACCGTTGTGCGTATGACAGGAGGGTTGACGGTCTCGTCGTACTGAATACCTTCCCAGAAGTCATTCAGTATCGTCTGAGAGATCGGTGACAACTCTGTAATGGCATATCGTATACGTGATCGTGCCAAAAACGTAAGCACATGAGCGACTTTATCCGCTCCCCGTGCTCCGAGATCTAGGTCGACAAGAATGTTATGACCTTTATCGAATTGTCGTGCCATCTGTAAAAACATAAATGTCATAAACAGTTAGTAAACGTTAAGATCATATAATAAACTTTAAACTATAATGTTTTGTGAATCACAATGATCACCTAACATCTTAATTCTTAATTTAATACATTGCAAATATATATGGGTGGGGTTCAAATGAGAATAGAAATTTGTGTGAGAATGAGAGAATCAATAATATCAAGCCATGTGTACAAAGAGAATGTTCACATGTACAAAACTCATTTACCCCCAACATCAATTATTTCGCAAACGACAAATCGAAAAATTATGAAAATTGCACCATTAAATTCAGCGTTTCATCCTCTTCGATTTGCCATCCCTCAAGGCATACTTTCGACGAGTTTTTTTTTTTTCTATTTTTTTGGTGGGTTTCACATTTACTAACACATGTGTTAAAGTGTTGCGTTTAGGGTTTAGGGTTTGGGGTTTAGGGGTTAGGGTTTGGGGTTTAGGGATTGAGGTTTGGGGTTTCGGGGAGAAACCCCAAACCTCAAACCCTAAACCCCAAACTATAAACCCTAAACGCTTTAAGAAATTTTTACAAGTTGAGAACGTAACACTCGAGAACAACAGCTGCCAGCTGCAACATACTCAGCTTTACAAGTTTAAATGGCCACTGAGCTTTGCTTCTTGCACTGCCAAGATACTAATCTACCTCCTAAGAATTGACATCCTCCGATTGTAGACTTCCTATTCTGATTGCATCCTCCATAATCCGAATCAGTATAAGCTACGAAATCGAAGTCTCCATCAGTTGGATACCAAAGTCCCAGCTTCGGTTTCCCTTTTAGGTAACGAAAGATTCATTCAACAACCTGCATATGTGACTCTTTCAGATTCGCCTGATATCTCACGCAAATATAAACTGCAAACATAATGTCAGGTCTAGATGCAGTCAAATAGGGGTGTTCATCGATTTGGTTTTTGATTTCCTCGGTTTATTCGGTTCGGGTTGTTCGGTTTTGAAATTTTTCTGAGGAAAACCAAAAACCGAACCGAAAACCGAATTCACATTTGAGACCGAACCGAAACCGAACCGAAAACCAAATTTGAATTTTGTTCGGTTTCGGTTAAAACCGAAAAACCGAAAATTTAATATTTTTTTATTTTTTTCTAAATTAATCGGTTTCGACTTGTAATTTTTCGTGTGTTAGGATTTCACTAAAGTTGAAAGTGAAAAACATGAAGTTAATTTAATGTTTAAATGTAGATATACTTGTTTAGAAAATTTAAATATCACACATACACTACATATATTAATAATTTAATGTATTATTTATTAAAATTCGGTTTTGAATTCGGTTTTCGGTAGGATCCACATCCTGATCACTCGATGTATCAGGACCAAGTCCATGATTTACTGGAATAGGAGCATGATAAATTCTACTTTCATCCATCTTAAATCTCTTCAATAATTCAGCAGTATATTTAGATTGATGAATATAGAACCCATCCTTCTTTTGGTCAACTTGTAACCCTAAGAAGAAATTCAACTCTCCCATTGTAGACATCTCGAACCTTTTTCTCATGACTTTCTGGAATTCTTGACACATCTTTTCGTCAGAAGACCCAAAAATAATGTCATCAACGTATACTTGAACAAGCAGTAAGTCATTCTTTTTCCACCTAACAAAAAGTGTACTATCAATTGAACCTCTTGTAAATCCATTCTCAAGTAGGTACTTTGATAACGTCTCATACCATGCCCTAGGTGCTTGATGTAATCCATATAGGGCCTTATTCAAATGATATACTCTATCTGGATAATCTGGATCAACAAATCCTGGTGGTTGAGAGACATACACCAATTCTTGTACTTTGCCAAACAAAAAGGCACTCTTAACATCCAACTGATACACTTTAATTTCTTTGTAAGTTGCAAATGCTAAGAATAACTGATATCGAGTAAAAAGTCATGTTTTTACTACCGATATCTCTCTCATTCTGGAACGATTCTTAGTATTTTAAACTCAAAACCACTACAAATCAATGATATTATGCCAAGATGGTCAAAACAAAGTTCTACGATAAAAATCAAGCAAAACGGGTGAAAAACGAAGATTCCACACACGTTTAAAGATTCAAGGCATCAAAATGAGATTTCAAGACAAAAGTGCCCATCATCAACATCCATCTCACCCAAGATGTTCATTTACAAACTACGAATCCAATAGAAGAAAAATCAACAAAAACGGATAAAGAATGAAGATTCTACGCTCGCCGGAAGATCCAAATGATTCATACGCAATATCTGAAGATAGGGAATATATTTTTGGGATATCTTTACATCAAAGTCTTCATTTTTGAATTACGAATCCAACGCAAAAAGAATCAACGCAAACGGACGCATAACGAAGAAGATACGTAGGAATTAAGCAACGCAACGAAAGACGACGGACCGGGGCGGGTGGCAGCCGGCCGCCGCCGGCCAACAGCCAGCCGCCGCCGGCCAGCAGCCAGGCGGCGCCCCCTACCCCCGTGTCTTTTGCACTTTTCCGTCCTTGCGTGTACCAGGTGCACCACCTTTCGCTACTTTTTCGTACCCGGTGCACCACCTTTCGCTACTTTTTCGTACCCGGTGCACCACCTTTCGCTACTTTTTCTAATGTGAGACTAGGGATGCTAATGTGAGCCATATTTTCCCTATAAATATCATCCCCTAAGTCTCATTTTAGCACACACTCAAAATACACTTCTACATTCTAATACACTCACACACTCATTTTCCATTTCCACTTTCTCACTCTAGAAATTCTCTTATAGTCTAGGATTATTGTAATTAATCTTCGAATTAGTATAGAGGCTAGAACGAACGTTAGGAGCTTTAAAGATTCATCTTTGTACGTGTAAACGAGTTGTCAATCCTAATAATACGCTGCTACGCATTTAATTCCGGGTGATATCTAAACCTTTATCATACTTGTTTTATTCCATATTTTAAATATGTTTTATTGTTTGGTATGTGATATATTTGTTGCCATGAGTTGCGAGTAGTTTATTATTGTGGTTGTTGATGATGTAGATAATTATAAGTAAGGATGACATTATATAATTAATGCACGACAATCGTAAAGAGATATGACGGCCCCTATTCGACTGTTTATCCGATATAGTACTGGAAACGCTTATAGGCGGAGTACAAATGTATGGAAGTCGGTAAATGACCGAAGGTAGTTATATCTCTGGAATCAGCTCTGGTTTAATAGTTGGAATCCCGAAGGGGTAATACAACTTCACAACTAACTGGTATATCCTACGAAGGTCAAAATACTATAAAATGATGTTCGTGAAATACGTTCAGATAAAATAGGAATTAGTAACCCTTGTAGCGTCAAGACTTTATGAATTCAAGTTTAATTTATGGATTACCCTTTCTGGTTATCCACGTCACTGCAACCTAGTAATTAGGACCTGATCAACTTTAATTATGGTAAGTAGTTATCTGTGCCCATGACATGCAATAAGTAAGAACATTGAAACCACTCGTTGTATATATTAGGTTTACATTTCTGCACTGCTTTACATTTAGTTAGATAGAGTGTCACTTTCACTGTCAATTACTCTCGACCGCATGTTGATGTGAGAAACCGTGGAACTACTACGTAAAGTACACTGTCTATCATTGAAAGGCATGGTCCGCATATGAAACACGTTTTAACAAACTGCGAATAATCCGGGGATGTATAACTGTTTGAAAAGGAGAGATTTGAATCATAAGTCGAAATAACTAGAGCTTAAATGAATGATAACAAGATTTCGGAATAAGATCAAAAGTCGTAATGACCTAGAATCTTCAAAACACCAAATCTTATAAAATCGGCGGTCTAAACATACAAAGTTATTAATCTGCATGCTAATAGAACAGTAAACTACCTTAGGAGTTAAGAACGGTCGGACCTATGAGACGATACGCTACTGATTCATGAACCTCAGTATAGAACCAAAATAGGTTGCTTATCTTTCAACTAGATAAGTATTGGAAGTTTGCGTATTGCTCCGATCAGAATCATGATAACCTAGTTCCTAGTGACATGCCAATGGCAAATTGAGTTGGTAGGGTTCTAGAGTTTACGCCTAGTATTTTGGTTGCCACATTAGTATCATCCCTATTTATTCTGTCATCCCGAAATATTAATTATCGAAATCTCAACAATCACATATTTATCTTACTTTAATTTCCTGCATTTTAATTACTTGTCTTTAACCCCCAAACCTACCTACTTTGTTCCATCCTAGATACTTCCCTACCGAAAGTGCCAACTTTAATTTACCCACACATTTGGATTCATAGAACGATCTTAGGTTATACTTACCGCTTACTAACCAGAGTAGGTAGTACATATAATTTATGCCCCGCTAATTATAAATTTTAAAACCCATGTTGGCGCCCGATTAGTTACCATCAACGACACCGATGCTTTCGGGTGCCATCAATAACCTTATTGCTTCAAGCCTAGCAACTGGTGTAAACACTTCGTTATAATCTATTCCTTCTTCTTGATTAAAACCTTGGACCACTATACGAGCTTTATTGCGAGTTACGATTCCCCGATCGTCTTTCTTGCACTTAAAAACCCATCTAGTTCCTATTAGATATTCTCCCTTAGGTAGGTCAATCAACTCCCATACTTGTAATTTAGAGAACTGTGAAAGTTCTTCTTGCATAGCTTTGACCCGCGAGCTTTCTTTTAGTGCCATTTGCACATTTTTAGGCTCAGTTTGTGAGATAAAGCATGAATATATCTCTGTCTCCTATACATTGATTAGGAATCCCTGTCTCTTTCATAGCAGTATACAAGCTTTCTAACTCTTTAAATGTACTAGCTTTCGATTGAGTCCTAGTTTGAACATGAGTATTAATATCACCGATGATGTTTTCAACGGGATGATTCTTACTCGTTCTAGTAACCGGTATAGGGTCAACTATTAACTCATCTCCTAAGTTAGTACCAATCTCTTCTAATGGAGACATATCTTCTGAACGAGCTGAAGACATCCTTAAGTGTTTCAAAGGAAGAAGTATATCTTCAAACTTTGTTTGAAGATCATCCTCTGTATCTTCTGTTTCTTGAGACTTATCCCTTGAAATTTTTTAGGACCCACTAGAAGAAGCTTCACTTGAGTCAACAACTGTTCTGATTCCAGAATTCAGAACACTCGATGTTGGAGTGGTGCCATTATCCACGTCTCCAGACAATAAATGTTCATGTATCTCTGAATCACCAACATAGTCACTAATAGTAACTTTAAATGATGCAAAAAGATAAGAATAATCAAATTGCCAATCTAAGCCCTTATGGACATCATGTATGTAACTCATAACTTCAATGTTATAAACTACTTCCAACCGTCCAGTGACTTTATTGAAAACCTTATGTTTGGTGAATTTGGCATATAACCTAGGAAGAATCCTTCGTCAGCCTTCTCACCAAATTTAGCTTGATTTCCAGTTTTCAATATTGTGCATGAAACACCAAAAGGCTCAAAGCCTTTCAAGTTATGTTTCTTATTGTTCAGAAGCTCATAACAAGTCTTGTTATGCTTCTTAACCGTAAGAACTCTATTAAGAACATGACATGCTGTATTCACTGCTTCTGCCCAAAAGTTGACAAGAGGCTTTGAATCTGCAAGCATTGTTCAAGCAGCTTCAATCAACGTTCGATTTTTCCTTTCAGCGACACCATTCTATTGAGGTTCATAAGGTGCACTAAATTGATGTTGTATCCCTTTGCTTAGACAATAGATATTTAATGTTGAGTTCTTAAATTCTGTTCCGTTATCACTACGAATACGCTTTACTCTCGTTTTGTAGACATTCTCTACTAGATCTAGAAACTCCAACAAAATGCCAAGAGTTTCATCCTTAGATCCCAAAAAGAATACCCACGAGAATCTAGAGTTGTCATCTGTGACAACTAAACAGTACCATTTTCCACCTAGACTTCTCTTGCTTATTGGGCCAAAGAGATCCATGTGTAGCAATTCAAATGGCAAGGAAATTGAGTTTTCAGTCTTAGATCTGTGTGGTTTCTTATGCCGCTTTCCTTTCATACAAGGAACACACTTATCTTCAGACTCGAAACGTTTCTGTGGTACACCCAGAACTAACCCATTTTTGGTTATGTAATTCATCTTACGAAAGTTCAGATGTGCCATTTTCCTATGCCATAATAAAGCGTCTACTTCAGAGGCCTTGGATAATAAGCATATCAACACCATTGAAGAATTAGGAACACCCATGTTGATAGAATAGATGTCCTTCTTCCTTGGTGCCCTCATCAATATTCATTCTTCGAGAATCATAAAGCCCAGCTTCAGGATTAAAGCTTCATTTTCATTAAAATGAATTGGATGACCTCTATCACAGACTTGGGAAACACTCACTAGGTTGTGAGTTAGTTCTTCAACATAATTCACATCCTCTATAGTCAAAGTTCTATTTGAAACTTTTCCTTTTTCCGTAATTACTCCTCCTTTATCTCCAGCAAAATTAACTTTTTGCTTGAGACCTTCATTGAAGTCCTTCAGTAGACTTCGTTCTCCTGTCATGTGTCTTGAGCATCCACTGTCTATGTACCACCATCTATCCTTGTTCACAATCTGTTCCTGCACATGACAATTTGTACATAGTTAGTTTTCAAGAGGGACCCAAGCCATTACGGTCTTGGTTTGTCCCTTATCAACAACAATCTGAACTTCCTTAAAGTAACCATAACTATTCCCATCGGGACTCTTGGTAACTTTCACAGGAGTTTGAGGTTGTTGATGATCAGTAGTCTTAGGCCTTTGAGGAGAGTGAGTAGAAAACCTCCTAGGCACATAACTTGGTCCTTGTGCACGTGAGGTAGAACCACTTTCAAACTGACTGTGGTTTATACTGGGAGTCCTAAACCTCGAAGGTGTCCTATCTCTAGGCTTATAGAAACTATTATCATTTTGAGTATAAGGCCTTTTAGGTTTATGTGGAGAGACACTATGAGTACCATCTCTCTTCAGAATGTTTACATGTTTACTACCTAATCCCGATTTTGGAGCCTAACCTGTCTACAATTGAACTAGAGTTGATCGGTGCTTCTCATTATTCACTGACTTATGTGATGCTTCTAACTTCTTGTTAGGACAACATGAAGCTACATGTCCCTTTTGGTGACATTTGAAGCAAGACATCTGTTTTCGTGACTTACCAACTTTTGTATTCTCCGTCTTAGTCTCAGGCACTAAAGGATCATGAGTTTGTTCCTTATTAATCTCAGCATCTGTCTTGATATCATTCATCATTCCACTCGATACAAACTGTACTTTAGTGAAAGGAATCTTCTTACCATTATGAGATGAAGGATTCTTAATAACATCCTTCTGTGCCTCTGACTGTTCAGACTCATTAGTTATCTTTATCTCAGGATTTGCTTTAGTAATCTCAATGTCTATAGGAGTCTTAGTGTAATTTGAATTGAATGGAGGAGGTACATCATTGTAACCTAGACCATTCTTATCCTTTACACTACGTTGAGCATCAAGCATTTTATCCATCTCAGATGTTCTATAGTTTCTATCTTACGATTTTGCTCTACTAGCTTTAACTTATACTCAGCTAACTCCTTATCTTTATTAGCAATTGTTTGATTTAAGTCCTTCAAATTCAAATAAAGACCATCTATGATTATAGATTTCTCATTAATGGTATCTCTAATTGCAGTTTTATCAGAAATATCAGACTTAATGTTATCTTTTAAGGCCTGTTATTCTCTCCTAACCTACGCACATCAAGCTTAGCCAGTTAAAGGTCGGTGATGCGTCACCAGCGGTCGGTAAGGATTTTACCCTTGTCGTTGCACCGGATACTGGCGACGGTGATCAATGGGTGTTTTAAATTTGTATTTACGGGGCCTAAGTTTTCCCCAACAATGCTAATCCTAAGGGTGAGCAAGTGGTAGGTATGACCTAGAGTCGTTCTTCAAACCGACTGAATTGAAACTAAGGCGTGGCAGATGAGGGCTTTCAAACTAGTGAAGGGTTTATAAAATATAGGGGGAGTTTTGGTTTTTCTATTAAATAACTTAGGCAAGTAAATAAATAAAAGTGAAATTAAAATAAAAGATAAAGCAGATAAGATAAAGATAGTCTTTGCTGAGACTTCGTTAATTAAGTTATGGGATGATATTTGGAGAAACTGTTTTGAAAGATATTAGTTAATTATCATTCTTGAATACTTGTATGTAAACACTAGATTCCCTACTAATTAAAATCCCATTAGCATGTCACACCGGGAGCTAGGTTATGGTAACATTACGAAGCATTTAGAATAATAAGCAAAATCTTAATTATGGTTTAATAATACTTTCATATGAACGGGAACAAAATCTTAAGGTACTAGACATAACCGAATCATATAACGATTCCTCGTCATCCTAACAAATTCGTATATTTAAAAAATTCATTTATGACTTTAAACCAACTCTTTCTTAAGACTACCCAATAAATCCCCTAATTATTCACAGCGTTCGTCACTTTAATTGATTCCACCGCTTCAAACCTTGGCCATGTCTTGTCCTACGATAATCCCCCATGTAGCCTTGCGGTTCCATAGTTTCATACCTTTGACAAATTATATTGACACAGATGAATGACTACCTTTTAATTGGACGTCGTTAAAAAGGTGTTGTAAGCACGTTTAGAAACGTTAATTAAACTAGGTTTCTCATTTAATTGGACAAATTATATTGACACAGATGACTGACTACCTTTTAATTTGAAGTTTAAGAGTCTGTTTAGAAACGTTAATTAAACTAGGTTTCTCATTTTATTATATTAGTTCGTAATATTAGTTACATTCGGTCGTTACACAGCTTCCACGTATTTGTACTACACTTAAAGTATTTCCAACGCTATACTACATAATAGTCGAATAGGGGCCATCATATTACTTCGTAATATTGTACCGTTTTGTCGTATGACTACCTTTGGTCGTTCCTTGACTTCCATACATTTGTACTCCACCCTGAAGTGTTTCCAGTACTATACCGAAGAACAGTCGAATAGGGGCCATCATATTACTTTTAAAATTAATTATCAATCATCCCATATTTAACTAACTACATCGCAAGCAAACACAACAAGTATACTACTCTCTAATCATGGCAATAACTAAATCTATTATAATTAATATAAACGTAATTAATTAAGATATATAAGGATAGAAAGAACTGGGATTAAATGCGAGAGAGAATAGACTTGAATTAATTGACACAATTCCGAGCGTACTTCGAAGATTACAAAGCGTTCCATACTTTCCTTCTATTCTAAACAAGCTCCTAAACTAGCCTAAAACTATTTTAGAGTAAGAAAATAGAGAGAGAAAGTAGAACTAATAAATATGTAGAAGTATTGTTCTAAGAATGGTGTGTAAGGTGTGGTGTGTGTTGAAATGAACCATGAGGCCTCTATTTATACTTGAAATCCGGTGCATGTTAGCCATCCAAGGTGCATGTTAGCATGTTTTTGGGGGGTGGTCCTTTCCCAAAAAGTGATGGCACATGTACCTTAAAGGCGCGGAAAGTGATAGCACGTGTACCCTAAAGTTTCAGAAAGTGCTAGCACCTGTACTAAAAAAGTACGTGAAAGGACAGAAAAAGGGGGAGGGGATGGGTGGCTGCCAGCCAGAGGCGCCTGGCTGCCAGCCTGCGGCGTCCTGGCGGCCGTCCGTCCCGGTTCACCGTTCGTTTGTTCGTTTCTTGTTTCACGCGTATCTTCTTCGTTATGCGTCCGTTTTCGTCGATTCTTTTTGCGTTGGACTCGTTTTTCAAAAATGAAGACTTTGAGGAAAAGAAATCCCTGAGATGTGTCGTTGAACTTTAGATGTCTTGTACGAATCGTTTGAATCTTTCGGTGTATGCAGAATCTTTATTCTTTGTCCGTTTTTGCTGATTCTTCCTCTGTTAGATTCGTAATTTGAATACGAAGATCTTGGGTAAGAAAAATCTCAGTGATGGGTACTTTTTCTCAAATCTTGTCTCAGAATCCTTGAATCTTCAATCGTGCGCAGAATCTTCCGTTTTAGTTCGTTTTGCTTGATTTTTCCCGTGCAACTCTATTTTGACCTTCTTGGCAAAATTTCATTGATTTGAATATTATTTGAGTCTATTTTCCAGAATGAGAGAGATATCGGTAGTAAAAATGTGACTTTTTACGCGATATCAGTCGGATACTACAGTCTTACTAGATTCGGTCAGCATGCTAACTTGAGAAGATAGGTTTTTATTTGCTACAGTTAAAACACTAACCTGTGACTACAAATCAGTAACTAAATAACAGACATCAGCAAGAGTAAGAATATCAATACATACCCTTTTCTTGTCTGTTTGAATTTCAGCCATGCGTGTTACCAAGTCATCTGGACTCATGTCTTCAGTTGAATCCATGTACAACACGTCTTCATCACTTGCTTTCACTTGAAGTTCTAGCACCTCTACTTCAACATCAGTAGGAATATAGGATGTGGAATCAACAATTTTCTCTTGATCGTCAATTTCAGCCATGAGAGTTTCCTCTGACCGAGCCTTCCAATCATAAGACCCATCTAAGTGCTTTACCACTAAGGCTTTGGAAGCTAGAGAACTTCCCGAACCTTGTTTCCCATTGCTAGTTTCAACCTTCGGTCTTTGACACTCACGAGCGAAGTGTACATAACCCTGACAGTTGAAACACTTGATCTTGGTCTTATCAAACCTTGATCTGTTCCCAACTACCTTTCTACCAGTCCTCTACAAGAAATTCTTAACTCTCCTAGACAACATAGCAAATTGATCCTGGAGATCTATTTCTTCAAGATAATCAGGGTCTATCTGATCATAGTCTTCATCAAACAAAATGGGATCATTGATTTTACCCTGAATACAGTTCTCATAAGAAGCAACAAAGGAAGCAAGAACAGACAATTGTTGTTCAGCAGATTTTACACTCATAGGCATCTTCTGATGCTCTTGAGGTAACTTCTCAGATGATTTTTCTTTAGCTTCACTACCAGATGGTGTAAGAAAGCACATGTCCTCAGTTATCATTTCACCTGCCGTACCAGTATCACCAACTAATAAAGTTGTGGTCAAACTGGATGATGCAGTCGAGAGACTTGATTTTCTATGATATAACCCAGGATTCTAAACCTGATCAGAATCTGTATCTCTCAATTTCTTGGTGAAATCATACCCTCTGAGCTTGTCAATTACCTGCTCTAAGGTCATTTTCGCATATCTTTCCTCATTATCTTTTAGCATAACACCATGCATTTCCCATTTAGAAAGCAAACCCTCAATGAACTTGTCGGTTTTCTCTTCTTCAGTAACAGTAATCCCATGACTCTCAAGTTCACTTAGTAGATGGTAGTAACGTGTGACATAGGCATAAAGATCTTCTCCCTTTAAAGCTTTAAACATAATAAACTGCTTTTTGAGAAGATTCTTCTTGCCGGCTCTCATCTGTGGACTGCCTTCACATCTTTTCTCAAGTGCTTCCTAGAGCGCTTTCGCAGTATGAAAAGATTTCAGCTGATGATTGATTGATATCGCGTAAAAAGTCACGTTTTTACTACCGATATCTCTCTCATTCTGGAACAATACTTGGCAAATAAACTCAGATAATGTACAAATCAATGAAATTTTGCCAAGACGGTCAAAATGAAGTTGCACGAGAAAAATCAAGCAAAACAGATGAAAAACGAAGATTCCACATGCAATTGAAGATTCAAGGCATCCGAAACAAAATTTAGAGAAAAATTACTCATCACCAAGATCCATTTCATCCAAGATATTCGATTTCAAAATACGAATCCGACAGAAGAAGAATAAAAAAAAACGGATGAAGAATTAAGATTCTACGTACACCGGAAGATTCAAATGGTTCGTACGAGACATCTAAAGATCATAGATACATTTAAGGGATTTCTTTTCATCAAAGTCTTTGTTTTTGAAAAACGAATCCAACGCAAAAAGAATTGACGAAAACGGAAGCATAACAAAGAAGATACGCGAATTAAGAAACGAAGCGAAAGACGGCGAACCGGAGTGAGAGCATGGCAGCCGCCGCCGACAGCAGGAGTGGCGGTGCCGGCTGCACTCCCCCCATCCCCCGGCTGCTTTTTCGTACTTTCTTGTACTCGCATGGTACACGTGTTAGACCTTTTCCGCAACTTTAGGGTACACGTGCTAGACTATTCACGCTTTACGGTACATGTGCTAGCAACTTTACCACCTTTTGCTAACATGTGCTCCTAGTTGCTAAAGTACACCAAATTTCAAGTATAAATAGGTGCCTTTGGTTCATTTGAAAGACACACCACACACCATTCTTATCACACCTTTGTTACACCTTCCTAGCTTCTTTTCTCTCACTCTAGAAATAAGCTTTAACTTTCTCACTCTACATTCTTTCTCTAGATTGGTTTTAACTAGTAATTAAACTAGTTTAGGAGTTTGATTAGGAATAGAAGGAAAGTGCAGAATGCATTGTAATCTTCAATGTACGCTCATACGCTCGGAGTGAGAGCATGGCAGCCGTCGCCGACAGCAGGGGTGGCGGCGCCGGCTGCACTCCCCCCATCCCCCGGTCGCTTTTTCGTACTTGCTCGTACTCTCCTGGTACACATGTTAGACCTTTTCCGCAACTTTAGGGTACACGTGCTAGACCTTTTCACGCTTTACGGTACATGTGCTAGCAACTTTACCACCTTTTGCTAACATGTGCTCCTAGTTGCTAAAGTACACCAAATTTCAAGTATAAATAGGTGCCTTGGGTTCATTTGAAAGACACACTACACACCATTCTTATCACACCTTTCATACACCTTCCTAGCTTCTTTTCTCTCACTCTAGAAATAAGCTCTAACTTTCTCACTTTACATTCTTTCTCTAGATTAGTTTTAACTAGTAATTAAACTAGTTTAGGAGTTTGATTAGGAATATAAGGAAAGTGCAGAATGCGTTGTAATCTTCAGTGTACGCTCGGAATTGTGTCAATTAATTCAAGTCTATTCTCTCTCGCATTTAATTCTGGTTCTTTCTATCCTTATCTATCTTAATTAATTACGTTTTTATTGATTATTCTAGATTTAGTTATTGCCATTATTAGAGAGTAGTATACTTGTTGTATTTGCTTGCGATGTAGTTAGTAAATTATGGGATGATTTATAATAAAATATTAAAGATCGGTAGTATTACTTTGATCGTCTTATTGCATGTTCTTGTTTGATTGTTGCCTTAAGATCATCATAGTAGTAAAATATAAACGGTCTTAATTATCGTAAAGTAATATGACGACCCCTATTCGACTGTTACTTGATATAGTACTGGAAACACTTCAAGGTGGAGTACAAATGTATGGAAGTCGAGGAACGACCGAAGGTAGTCATACTACGAAACGGTATAATGTTACGAAGTAATATGACGACCCCTATTCGACTGTTACTCGATATAGTACTGGAAACACTTCAAGGTGGAGTACAATTATATGGAAGTCGAGTAACGACCGAAGGTAGTTATATTACGGACTAATATATAAAATGACAAACGTAGTTTAATTAATCTTTCTAAATAGACTTTAATTTTTTTAATTAATCTAATCGCATTTCCACCAATAAACGTGATTACAACACCTTTTTAATGACGTCCAATTAAAAGGTAGTCACTCATCTGTGTCAATATAATTTGTCAAAGGTATGAAACTATGGAACCGCAAGGCTACATGAGGGATTATCGTAGGAAAAAACATGGCCAAGGTTTGAAGCGATGGAACCACTTTAAGTGAGGAACGCTGTGGATAACTAGAAGATTTATTGGGTAGTCTTAAGCAAGGGCTGGTATAAAGTCATAAATGAACTTTTTAAATATACGAATCTGTTAGGATGACGAGGAATCGTTATATGATTCAGTTTTGTTTAGTACGTTTAGATTTTGTTCACGTTCATATGAAAGTAATATTAAACCATAATTAAGATTTTGCTTATTATTCTAAATACTTTGGAATGTGAACATAACCTAGCTCCCGGTGTGACATGTTAATGGAACTTTAATTAGTAGGGAATCTAGTGTTTACATACAAGTATTCAAGAATGATTATTTACTAATATCTTCCAAAACAGTTTCTCCAAATATCATCCCATAACTTAATTAACAAAGTCTCAGCAAACACTACCTTTATCTTATCTGCTTTATCTTTGATTTTAATTTTGACCGACTGGTCGAACAGAGACGAAAGTCGGCCATAGTGATCCGGGAGTCCCGTGTGGAAGGGCTCTCGCTCAACGGATCAAAGGTACGCCGGGGATAACAGGCTGATGACTCCCAAGAGATCTTATCGATGGATTTTAATTTTATTTACTTACCTAAGTTAGTTAATATAAAATCCAAAACTTCCCCACTATTTTATAAACCCTTCACTAGTTTGAAAGCCCTCATCTGCCACGCCTTAGTTTTAATTCAGTCGGTTTGAAGAATGACTCTAGGTCATACCTACCACTTGCTCACCCTTAGGATTAGCATTGTTAGGGAAAACTTAAGCCCCGCAAATACAAATTTAAAACACCCACTGATCACTGTCGCCAGTAGCCGGTGCAACAACAAGGGTAAAATCCTTACCGACCGCTGGTGACGCATCAAGTTTTTGGCGCCGCTACCGGGGAACCAACTGTACGATCCATAGGCGTCATGATGAACTTACTCGCTAGTGAACCTTTAGGATGAACTCTTCTCCTTAGACCCCTACGTCGTTCAATATTTTTCCTTCCTTTTACCACTTTTACAAATTACGTTATCCCTATCCACTCAACTAGTCAACCACCTGCCAATGAGACTATGACA
The DNA here is from genome assembly GCA_963422505.1 of Pseudognaphalium luteoalbum. Taxonomy (NCBI): domain Eukaryota; kingdom Viridiplantae; phylum Streptophyta; class Magnoliopsida; order Asterales; family Asteraceae; genus Pseudognaphalium; species Pseudognaphalium luteoalbum. The sequence continues at coordinate 82,799,027 of OY730192.1, read as the reverse complement.
GCTACACGTATAACTCTCGTTGAAGACTCTAAACCTTTGATTGAAGGTTGAGGAGGACCAATTGTCTATCTGAAAATTGGTAGAGGATCATTCGAGTTAAAGCCACACATTGTCTAGTTAGTCCAAAACCTCTGTCAATTCTATGGCCTACTAAATGATGATCCAACTCGCACCTTGACAAATTCATTTCCTTATCCAACTCCTTTAAGCTGATTGGGGTTAATCAGGACATAGTCTATCTATACCTATTTCCCTATTCACTCACTCTCAATGCAAAAACCTGGTTTGAGGATGTCGCACCTCCAAAACACGTGGCAACGGAAGTAGGAGAGGTGTCATGGGGGCGCCGACCAATTTAAATATCACAACACAAAGAATAAAGCAAACGACCTCTATATGAGACGTTTGAAAAATAGTTACATTACAATAATTCAAATGGTTACAAAAGTTATAGGAGTTCACATAAAAAAGTAGAATTACATAACTATACCTACAAAATATTGTAATGCAATCTAGTTCCTTGATGATTTGAAAACCATGTGACTCGAGCTAAGCTTATCCTTATGTTTCCTACTGCGGCGGGTTACCTGAGAAATACATACTAAATGGTCAACATAAAGTTGGTGAATTCATAGGTTGGTAAGCAAACAGTTATAAGTATGATCCACAAGATTTCCAAAATTGTATCATTCATCAATGATAAGTAAAAGTATTGCATATTGCAATATAAGTATACCACTTGCAGGAGTCTCATAGTTCGAGCTTAACGTTGTTTACCTCCGGTAAGTGTACTAATCTGATACACTTCTAATTCACAAATAATATTGCGCTTGTGCGTTGGCTAGCGCGACTAGCCCGGACAAGGTTCGTCAAACCCTGATAATACTATGCAATAATATTCACGTACATATTAACGAACTATGATGGGTAGAGGGCTTTAGTGGATTATCATAAGGTCTCATGCAATCCGTATGAAAAGTTGTTGTCAGTATTTGTGATCATAAAAGCAGTTTATATAAAACAGTTGTATGTATTCTCACCCCAGTGAAAAACAGTAAAAAGGGGCTATGAAACTCACCAGGGTTTAGCAGGTAGCAAACAATAATCAAATAGCACGTAGTGGGTGTTCTCGAATCATGTGCAACCTCCTAACACCCTAAGCGTATGAGGTTTTAAGTAGATATCTCAAAAGACCATCTATAGCAATTGTATAAGTGGGGGTTAATGTCCACTTATACCAATTGTGTAGGTGGAGGGTTAATGTCCACCTAAAGCTAGTTCACTCAACTACTATGTTCAATTAAGTTGTTAAAAGCTTGTATGGCCCGTTGGTGAAAGTTTGTAATAATAATTCTTCAAGACATTATTATTAAGTTTGTTTCATTATACACATTGTAATAGTATGTATCATGTGTGGTTATAAGTTGTTACCCAAGTTCAATACTTAGTAAAAATCAAAATTCATGTTTTTTGTCTTTAGCGACACTAGTAGTGACACTAGGGTCAGTGTCGCAGTGTATGCGACATTCGGGTTAGTGTCGCAAAAAGTTGCGACATTGGGTTTAGTGTCGCTGAGTATGCAACACTCGTACAAGTGTCGCAAAGGTTGCGACATTGGGTTTAGTGTCGCAGGTTCAAATCAATTTCGATTAGGCAGCGACACTTAGGTAATGTTGCAGGTCATGCGACACTAAGGGTCTGGTCAGCTTTCAAATTTTAATCCAAATGTTCTAAGTGTCGGTTTTTCGGTCGGGAGTATTTTAAGTCTCGTTTTTGGTCAAAGTTACTAAATAAGTTAACCCAACCCATTTGCTTACAAGTTTTGCCAAAAGTAGCAAGTTTATCGTTTTTCGAAACCGAGTCTCGTTTTTGTTGACTTGGTCAAATCTTCTCGGTTTGACCTAAAACTTTCATCCAAACCTTATTGATATCGCGTAAAAAGTCACGTTTTTACCACCGATATCTCTCTCATTATGGAATAATACTTGGCAAATAAACTCAAATAATGTTCAAAATAATGAAACTTTGTCAAGAAGGTCAAAACAGAGCTGTACGAGAAAAATCAAGCAAAACAGACGAAAAACGAAGATTTCACACACGTTTGAAGATTCAAGATATCGAGACAAGATTTAAAGGCAAAAGTTCCCATCACTGAGATTTCTCTTATCCAAGATGGTGTTTTTTTTAAAATACGAATCTAATAGAAGAAGAATCAACAAAAACGGATGAAGAATGAAGATTCTACGTACGCCGGAAGATTCAAACGATTCGAACGAGACATCCAAGGATCAGAGACATATTTTTGGGATTTCTTTTCATCAAAGTCTTCGTTTTTGAAAAAAAAATACAACGCAAAAAGAATCAACGCAAACGGACACATAACGAAGGAGATACGCACGAATCAAGAAACGAGATGAAAAACAACGAACCGGGGCGGGGGAGAGGCAGCCACCGCCGGCCACCATGGTGGCGGCGCCGGCTGGCCTTTCCCTGTCTCCCGTGTGCTTTTTCGTCCTCGTTCGTACTCGCAGGGTACACGTGCTAGACCTTTTCCGCAGCTTTAGGGTACACGTGCTAGACCTTTACGCGCTTTAGGGTACATGTGCTAGCAACTTTCCCACCTTTTGCTAACATGAGCCCCAAGTTTCTAGAATGCACCAAGTTTCCATTATAAATAGGGAACCCATGGTTCATTTGAAGACACACCTTTACACCTTTCCTACACCATCACAAACCTTTCTTAAATACTTTCTCACTTTGTTATTTCTTTCATAATTTGTTAGATTTACTTTCTCATTCTATTGGACTAGTTTAGAAAACTTGTTTAGAATAGAACGAAAGCAAGGAACGTGCTTGTAATCTTTGGTGTAAGGTTGGAGTTATTCTTATTTATTCAAGTCTATTCCTTCTCGCGCATTTATATCGGTTATTTCTATCCTTATCTATCTTAATTAAATATGTATACTTTAATTATTCTAGAGATAGTTTGTGCCATGATTAGCGAGTAGATTACTATTGTATTTGTTGTGATGTAATTAGCATAAATAATTATGGGATGATCTTAAATATGTCGTGAAGTAATATGATGGCCCCTATTCGACTGTTTACCTGATATAGTACTGAAAACACTGTTAAGCGGAGTACAAATGTATGGATAATGGTAAATGACCAAAAGTAGTTGTATTATGGATCGACATTATAAAAATGGAAACTTTATGAACGGACTTATCTTGTGGTTTTAAACATAAAACTTATATTCGCCTTTCGATTAGCAAACGTGATTGTAACCTTGTAAAGAGGAGTCACGAACCTTAATACTTGGTCAATAATTATCTGTGTCAAAACTACGGTTTAATTGTAACGTCATGTGATGAAAGCCAAAATGTGTTATTTTATAGTATTATTTATCCCTTGTTTTAATAAAATTCTTATGCATTTTATGTGAATACGATACTTAATTCGTTCATATTTGCATTTAGGAGATTTATTGGAGCTTGGATAAAAAGGAAGCAGAAATCGAGCTATTATTAAAGAAAAATATGAAGATTTGAAGCTAAGACGTTTGGCTGGATCGAAAGTTGAAAAAGTTGTAAATTTCATTCCATACGGCGGATGGATTAATCCATCCGCCGTATGGATTGGTTGAGCCAAGTTGGATCAGACGCGGCATCAGACTATGGGCTTTAGCATTCATTTAGCGGATGGATTAATCCATCTGGCGGATGGATCGATTCGGCAGAAATCCTAAATACCCTCATTTGCTTTCATTTGAGGGTTATCACCCCATTTTTCTTCACAGCCGATTTTCAACCATCAAAACCCTAATTCTGGAGCATTTTGAGGAGAAAGAAGCAAGTAGAATTGAATGTTATCAATTGCTAATTCATTATCTTCGGTTTTTCGGTCCGAATTTGTTATACGTTTTCATTTGATTATGAGTTCTATTACATTTTCGTTTCTGATTTTCTGTAATAACATGAGTGGCTAAATTATTATTGCATTTGTTTAGATGATGATACTTAGATGATGATTTGATTATTGAATTGCGTATTATATTGGATTTTATGAATGTTTATGTGTTTACTTGATGATCCATGTTTATTTATCGATTATTGATGATTACCTAACGTGATGATCTATTGATTTATGATTGAGTTCTTTATTGATAGATGATTATTGATGATTGTTGATTTTTATTGTGAATTATCACTAGATATATTGAGTTGATAGGTTAGGATCAATAATGGTTAATATTTGGTGATGAATGTGATAACTATTTATTAGTTATAAACTTTGTTGATTCAAGTTGCAAAAGTAAATCATATAAACGGTGTAGGTCTAATTTGTAACACAATTTGGTGGATAACGTTAAATTGAACTGTTAACGTGTTGAAACAACTTTATATCTTTCTTAATTGTGTTTAATCAATTAATCTTGTAAGGATAATTGGTAATATGTGTCATATCACAATAAAATCCATATGTTAGCAATTCAATAAAGAGATAGTTTGTATCATGAATAGCGAGTAGATTACTATTGTATTTGTTGTGATGTAATTAGCATAAATAATTATGAAATGATCTTAAATATGTCGTGAGGTAATATGATGACCCCTATTCGACTGTTTACCTGATATAGTACTGGAAACGCTGTTAAGCGGAGTACAAATGTATGGAAGTCGGTAAACGACCGAAGGTAGTTATATTATGGATCAACATTATAAAAATGGAAACTTTATGAACGGACTTATCTTGTGGTTTTAAACATAAAACTTATATTCGCCTTTCGATTAGCAAACGTGATTGTAACCTTGTAAAGAGGAGTCACTAACCTTAATACTTGGTCAATAATTATCTGTGTCAAAACTATGATTTAATTGTAACATCATGCAATCATCATAAAATGCAATGTGATTACGTGGAATTGCCATGAGTATAGTACACCTCCAATCACAATGTACTTATCATGAAAACATTGCGAAAACCTAGGGATTTGTTAATTGTATTGAGAAAGGCAAGTTTAAAATCCAATTTAAAACGATATATTTCCTTAAACCATAAAACCTAAAGTAAGGTACGCAAGAAACCTAAACACTTTCCCTCGCTTACCATGCTTGAGTTTCAATAATAGGAATTAATCAAATAAGTCCGAACATATTTTCTAAGTTAGTTGTTTGTCGGATTTGTAGTCCTTGTGGTATTAAGAACGGTTAGACTTGTTATGGACTTACTACTCTTTTCCTTTGCCCATGAGCGAACGCGTTCAATAATAAGGGCCACTGACTCCCTCACAGGAGAGTATGGAGAGTATGGAGAGTTGAGTATTGTCTGTCCGATCAGAATCATGATACCCTAGTTTCTCGTGACATATCAGTTGATAACCGACTGATAAGGATCTACGGTTTATACCATAAGCTATCGAATCTAGTAAACATTTCCAATATAGATAAACGTTTTCTCTAAGAAGTCATCATCCCATATTATGAGCTAATGAAATCACAACAAATACTACTTTCCATCATCTGATTTATTATTACCTTTTATTCGCTTTATTTAGTATACTGAACCAAAACCCCCAACGCACTTTTATAAAAACCTATACTAGAAAGTAACGATTGATTGGATCACCTCCGTTTCGATTCAGTTTCTCTTTAAGAACGACTCTAGGTCATACTTACCAACTACTAGCCTTTGGTTCAGTAGTAATAAGTCACACTTAGACCCCTACATTTACAAATTTAAAACACCCACCGATAGGCGTTGTGATCATTCGCGTTTGCGACGGTCGGAACACCCATCAAGTTTTTGGCGCCGTTGCCAGGGAGACTAACTGTCTGTTACAGAGGCCCAACCAATCCTGTTTTCTAGTATACTCTTAGGATAAAACCTTATAAAAAAAAAAAAAAAAAAAAAAAAACAAAACATTTTCTTATTTGTTTTCCTTTAGTGCATGACATATTCCCCTACATCTGCACCATTTTTTAACTTTCCTCATCCAGAACTTATAATACGCACTATTCAACGAGAAAAGAAGCAATCCGCATTCAGAAAAGCAATGGCTGATCACATCACTCTCGCTGACAACAGTAAGCCCTCTATTGAAGGAAGAGGAGGCCCAATTCTTTACCCAGAAACCCCAGGACAATCGTTCGAGCTTAAACACCACATCATCCAACTAATCCAAAACCACTGTCAATTCCATGGATTACCAAGTGATGATCCAAACTCTCACCTCGACAAGTTCATATCTCTTTCAAACTCCTACAAACAAAATGGTGTTAGCGAAGATATAATCCGCTTGTATCTTTTTCCTTATTCGCTCACACATCATGCACAAACATGGTTTGAAGGTTTAGAAACCGGCTCTATTCCTTCATGGACGGTGATGGCGACAAAGTTTCTGACCAAGTACTTTCCGCCCTCTAAACAAACCAACTCCGAAATGACATCATGAACTTTAACCAAGCTTTTGATGAGTCATTATACACCGCATGGAAACGATTCAAAGGAGCACTGAAGAAATGCCCTAATCACCGGCTCGACAAATCTGCACAATTGTGTACCTTCTATAATGGTTTAGACCCTAACCACCAAACCACCCTCGATGCTGCCGCGCAAGGAAGCTTTATGACGAAGATGGACGAAGAAGGATGGAACCTTATAGAAAACATGACTATGCATCACCATGATTGGAACTCTGGAGATCACTCATCATCTTTAGCACCTCTCGCTACATCGAATCCAATTCCAGTTGAAGCAATTAAGGTATTAACGGAGAAGATGGACACACTTGTCAAACAGTTCGGAGAACTTAAGAAACAACAACACCAAGTACACCAAGTGCAATCCTGTCAAAACTGCACCAACTCGCAACCACCCGGTGAATATCAAGTTGAATATGAAGAGACATATGGCACCATTTACTATGCCCAATATCCCGCCCGACCATAGAATTTTCCACCCGGTTTCAACCAAAACAAAAACCAACCTAGAGGACCTCCATTCCCACAAAGAAACAACCAACCTTTCCAACCCCGATACCCACCTAGATACCCACCTTACCCACAACAACAACAACTTGCCTACAACCAACCCCTTGCACTTCCTGGACACACTTCCGACACAAACCAAACCACTGAGCAACCCAACAAGACAAATGCCCCAGCTTCAAGTTCAGAAGATGCCTTCACTCAGTTCATGCAAGGCCAACACATACTCAACCAAAAGACATTCGCTAGGCAAGATCAAGCCGATCTCTTCATGAGAAATCAATTGGCCGTACTGAAGAACTTGGAAGCTCAAATTGGACAATTGGAACAACATCTTGAGAATAGACCAAGAGGAAGTTTACCTAGAAACACAGTTCACAACCCACATGTTGAGGAGGCAAATCAAGTTACCATCACCAAGGAAGCAGCCACACCACCCCCTGCTGCTGTACCAGTCAAGGAAGAACCAGAGATCAAGATACCAGCTGTGGAAACCACCCTGACCCTGAACAAGGAGGTCAGAATCCCTTACCCCGCTAGACTTTAGGTCCAACCTAAGAAATTATCATCCTTTAAGTTAGACAGAAAATTCCTCGATACTATATCTAGAGTTCCTGGTCGTAATAAATATATTAGAAAATTGTTGTCCACTAAGGATAAACTACCCGAAGTAAACAACATTCCCCTTTGTCCTGAAAGCTCAGCCCTACTTAAAAATAGCCTTCCTAAAAAACTAGGAGACACCGGTAGATTTACACTCCCTTGTTCTATTTACCAATCCGGAGATATAAGCGCCTTAGCCGACCTAGGAGCTAGCATTAACCTCATGCCCTACTCCCTGTTTAAAAAGGTTAGAACTTGAAAATTTAAAACCCACTAAGATGACTGTCCAGCTAGCTGACCAATCCATTAGATACCCAAAAGGAATAGCTGAAAATGTCTTAGTTCAAGTTGATTATGAATCCGTCGGTCAATACTTCAGATCCACTCATCTCAAGAGAATGGAAACCATGCTCAACTCTCATCTCGACCCTTCGAAACCATTCAACCGAACCCGACTCCGAGATATAGATACAATTGAAGAAGAGTTCCGATCCTCAAGCCAATCGGAAATATATGACAAGCTCTTATAAAGAATCTTTGCGTATAAGGAAAGTCAAACGAACGGCTTTGTGGAAGAAAACCTCAAGATTCAGCCACGGAAGTCTGGACCATTGAAATCGATAGCTCCCAACCTTTCAATAACGCAGCCTCAGATGAAGAATTCCACCAATTTCTAGATTCCCGTGATAAAGATTTTGAAGAAGAAATTGAGTATGACGATGATTGTATCGACGTCACTCTCGACGAACACTCTATTCCCCCTGCTCCAGCAAGTTCTCCTATCTCCACAACCGAGATATTGGAAATCCCTCTCTTAGATACCCACCAAGAGATGATTGACTTGATTGATGAAAATGACGATGTTCGCATCATTGTAGAAGCTATCAGATAATCAACCAATGACTACTCAACCGCTCAAAGGCACCTGATAAGGGAAATTGAACGAGAATATGATTCATACCTTCCCAATTATGATCGCAAGAACCTCGCGCTTTACTCAGATCTATCCAAGAACTATCAGATTCCTTCAAGCTCAACTCATAAGAGAAGCTCAACAGCTAGAAAGACCACACTACCCGATGGGAGAATTTGAGTTCTACAGCAACTAGATGCAAATATACCAAAAAGTATATTGTGCCCTAGCCGGATCAGCTTTCCCCTACTCATCGAGTCAGAAGGCTACACTAGCATCAATGAGAATCCATCTGGAAAGAGCTACTGGAAACCCACGGAATTATGCTGATCTCAGAATGGTTGGAGATCTTAGAACCCTTGTAGATCTCATCGAAACAGGAGAACACCTCATAGCTTCAGAGAATTTCAGAATCATCATTCATTCCACTATTGGTCATCATGATGAGCTGATAATTGATGAACTAAATGACTCAGTATATGAAGAAGAAGTTCGTGAAGTACCAAGATTCATTCCGCACTTATCGCAAATCAACTTAGCAACATATGTGATGACTCGATTACGCGGAATGTATACTAAAGAAGATGTAGAACTTGATGTCTATCGCAACGGATACAATGAAATATTCAGCAAGCTAATCTATGTTTTCACGGACTCGGATTTCTCCTTCAACCGTGAGCAACATCAACTCATCAGACAAGTATGCCAAGCAACCAGATCATTTGGAGGAGACCCTTTGGCTAGTGACTTTGAAGAAGTGAAAACTCAGTTCATGGTCCTAATCGCTTCAATAGGCCGAAACTACCCCCAGCGTGAGATTGTTCGAACTTACACCTGCACAAGAGTTGACCCTAATGGACCAGTCACACGGTCAGTTAGATACATCAGCTACGGGATGGCAATCCTCGATCGATTAGCCACTGATCACTTTAAAAGCTTCAGGATGGAATCCACTAATCCACCAACCCTAATTGCTGACATGATAGAGCAATTCCTTCGGTACTTTCCTCCACGTTACAGCTTACCTAGAAGCCACGGTAACAACTCCAGCACCTGGGACGCATCCAACATCATCATCTGAAGAAAAGGACTAAGTCGAGCTCTCGACTTTAAAAGAGCGCTTCTTGGGAGGCAACCCATGTTTTACATTTCTGCAAATTTTACTTTCCAAGAAGTGATGAAATCTCTGACTATCTTCCACACTCGGATATGCAAAGAATACCTCCTCTTTCAAGGAAGTAGCGGCATCCAACATATCTTATATCCGACGTGTTCACACCTACGAGACAAATCACAAGAAGACTTGATCAAGAATGACCCCAGCAAGACAAAGTTCGGCACACACGTACCAAGGAAAACTGCATCCACTAGGGAGTACCTCTCTACCAATCTTTTTCCTTCGTTATAAGCATACCATATCCATTATGCTTACCACTAAGTGTGGGATTCAAACCCAACACACACCGCTAAAAGAATACGTCTTAGATGTTTCAATTCTTAAGTATTCGATTTTACCCCAACAAGAGCTTAGAATAACATCGAGGACGATGTTCCTTTAAGTGTGGGATAGCAGTAGTTAAACTACTGTAAAATGGATAATGGTATATGCTTGATTCTAAGCTCGTTGCTCTTTAGACCATCCTTCTCCAATAAGTAAACAAAAATTTTCAAAATTGAGTTAAAAATATGTTGAAAATGAAAAAAAAAATTAGACAAAGAATGATTTACTTTGGGGAAGAAGGATAAATTAAATATGAATTCCTTTGAAAAGTTAGTTTAGTAATCTCATAAAGAGCATCGCATGACTAGGCACACAACAAACCAACTTTCGATTCGTGAGGTATCTTGAGCCATATAAAGCATTTATTTTTAATGCTTCACTTTTTCGATTCTTGAGTGTGCCGATGTATGCGTTTAGAATCAGAAGTTGCTCCTGTTATGCATTTCGAATCCGAATTGGTGAATGAAAAGGAGATTGAATCACATCATTCTTGAACCCATCCATATACCCAACAAATGAAAATACGTTATCCTTACTCTCCCAAAAACATCCCTCAAACTTCATAGAAAGTTTCAAAGATAAAAGAAGAGAAGCTACATGGATATGACTTCGAAAAAAAATATAATAAAAAAAAGAATTCGAAGAAAAGAAAGTCAAATGGAGAAAAAGACTCCTACCAAAAGTCATGAGAAAAGAGCGTCAATCCCCCCAAAGATTCCAGCTTTCCTCTTCACAAAAATAAATAAATATAAACTTATGAAAAACCTACACAAACCCCTCTCATACCACCAACACTTCACTCCAAAAACCCTACACCACTTCTCCTAGAATAATTGTGGCTAGATCAACTTCGCACTCACTTAAAAGGTAACGATTTGATTCTCGATCAAGCCTATGATGATAAACGATACATGACTGGCATTCTGAGTGATTGATAAAATTAGAATAGGAAACCCTAAACACTTTGAGTGATTGGAGTGACCACCGTGAGAGGATCGCCTAGTCATGTATCCAAGATCAAAGATCAAAAGTATGCTCCCAAAGATTACAACGCCACTTTTTCAAAAGCACAAATATTTTATTTTTCCAAAACCCCCGTAGTAAAAAGTACCACCTCAAAATATTTCATTATCTACTTATTTCTAACCATGCTTGATATTCGAGTTTGCTTGAGGACAAGCAAAGTTCTAAGTGTGGGATACTTGATATCGTGTAAAAAGTCACATTTTTACCACCGATATCTCTATCATTCTGGAACAATACTTTTCAAATAAACTCAAATAATGTTCAAAACAATGAAACTTTGTCAAGAAGGTCAAAACAGAGCTGCACGAGAAAAATCAAGCAAAACGGACGAAAAACGAAGATTCCACACACGTTTGAAGATTCAAGACATCGAGACAAGATTTAAAGGAAAAAGTTCCCATAACTGATATTTCTCTTATCCAAGATGTTCGCTTTCAAAATACGAATCTAACAGAAGAAGAATCAACAAAAACAGATGAAGAATGAAGATTCTACGTATGCCGGAAGATTCAAACGATTCGAATGAGACATCCAAGGATACGAGACATATTTTTGGGATTTCTTTTCATCAAAGTCTTTGTTTTTGAATAAGGAATCCAACGCAAAAAGAATCAACGCAAACGGATGCATAACGAAGGAGATACGCACGAATCAAGAAACGAGACGAAAGACGGCGAACCGGGGCGGGGGAGAGGCAGCCGCCGCCGGCCACCACCCCACCGCCGCCGGCCACCATGGTGGCGGTGCCGGATGGCCTGTCCCCGTATCCCATGCAATTTTTTGTCCTCGCCCGTACTCGCAGGGTACACGTGCTAGACCTTTTCCGCAACTTTAGGGTACACGTGCTAGACCTTTACGCGTTTTAGGGTACATGTGCTAGCAACTTTCCCATCTTTTGCTAACATGTGCCCCAAGTTTATAGAATACACCAATTTTACCCTATAAATAGAGAGCCCATGGTTCATTTGAAGACACACCTTTACAGCTTTCCTACACCATCACACACCTTTCTTAAATACTTTCTCAATTTGTTATTTCTTTCATAATTTGTTAGATTTACTTTCTCATTCTATTGAGCTATTTTAGAAAACTTGTTTAGAATAGAATGAAAGCAAGGAACGTGGTTGTAATCTTTGGTGTAAGGTTGGAGTTATTCTTATTAATTCAAGTCTATTCCTTCTCGCGCATTTATATCGGTTATTTCTATCCTTATCTATCTTAATTAAATATGTATACTTTAATTATTCTAGAGATAGTTTGTGCCATGATTAGCGAGTAGATTACTATTGTATTTGTTGTGATGTAATTAGCATAAATAATTATGGGATGATCTTAAATATGTCGTGAAGTAATATGATGGCCCCTATTCGACTGTTTACCTGATATAGTACTGAAAACACTGTTAAGCGGAGTACAAATGTATGGATAATGGTAAATGACCAAAAGTAGTTGTATTATGGATCGACATTATAAAAATGGAAACTTTATGAACGGACTTATCTTGTGGTTTTAAACATAAAACTTATATTCGCCTTTCGATTAGCAAACGTGATTGTAACCTTGTAAAGAGGAGTCACGAACCTTAATACTTGGTCAATAATTATCTGTGTCAAAACTACGGTTTAATTGTAACGTCATGTGATGAAAGCCAAAATGTGTTATTTTATAGTATTATTTATCCCTTGTTTTAATAAAATTCTTATGCATTTTATGTGAATACGATACTTAATTCGTTCATATTTGCATTTAGGAGATTTATTGGAGCTTGGATAAAAAGGAAGCAGAAATCGAGCTATTATTAAAGAAAAATATGAAGATTTGAAGCTAAGACGTTTGGCTGGATCGAAAGTTGAAAAAGTTGTAAATTTCATTCCATACGGCGGATGGATTAATCCATCCGCCGTATGGATTGGTTGAGCCAAGTTGGATCAGACGCGGCATCAGACTATGGGCTTTAGCATTCATTTAGCGGATGGATTAATCCATCTGGCGGATGGATCGATTCGGCAGAAATCCTAAATACCCTCATTTGCTTTCATTTGAGGGTTATCACCCCATTTTTCTTCACAGCCGATTTTCAACCATCAAAACCCTAATTCTGGAGCATTTTGAGGAGAAAGAAGCAAGTAGAATTGAATGTTATCAATTGCTAATTCATTATCTTCGGTTTTTCGGTCCGAATTTGTTATACGTTTTCATTTGATTATGAGTTCTATTACATTTTCGTTTCTGATTTTCTGTAATAACATGAGTGGCTAAATTATTATTGCATTTGTTTAGATGATGATACTTAGATGATGATTTGATTATTGAATTGCGTATTATATTGGATTTTATGAATGTTTATGTGTTTACTTGATGATCCATGTTTATTTATCGATTATTGATGATTACCTAACGTGATGATCTATTGATTTATGATTGAGTTCTTTATTGATAGATGATTATTGATGATTGTTGATTTTTATTGTGAATTATCACTAGATATATTGAGTTGATAGGTTAGGATCAATAATGGTTAATATTTGGTGATGAATGTGATAACTATTTATTAGTTATAAACTTTGTTGATTCAAGTTGCAAAAGTAAATCATATAAACGGTGTAGGTCTAATTTGTAACACAATTTGGTGGATAACGTTAAATTGAACTGTTAACGTGTTGAAACAACTTTATATCTTTCTTAATTGTGTTTAATCAATTAATCTTGTAAGGATAATTGGTAATATGTGTCATATCACAATAAAATCCATATGTTAGCAATTCAATAAAGTGATAATCGGATTCTGAGGAAAGTAATCTAAACAAATGCATTTCTTTTATCAATTTGAATTAAGTATTTTATTTGATTAATTATTTTATCATTTCTTTCTTTTTAATTAATTTTTAATATAAAAATCACTTTTCATAATTGTTAGTCAATTGTTCATCCGGAACTAAAACGTCCCCCCCATTATATACTGTTTTTATTTGTAACAATTTCCAATTTATTTAATATTGACATCCGTTCCTTGTGTTCGACTCGGACTTATCGATCTATACTATATTACGACCAGGTATTCTTGCCTGTGTTGTGTATAGTAAGCAGGTATTTTTATTTATAAAACTTAACTCTGTTTACACAGCAACAAGTTTTTGGCACCGCTGCCGGGGAGCGGTTTAATTTGATTCAATAATTTGGAAATTGTTTAGTTGTTTAATTGTCTAGTTGTGATTTACCTTTAGTTTGTCGGTTTTAAGGTGTGCTTTTGTTTAAAATTCTGTCTGTTCATACTCTTTCTTTTAACTAAAGTCGGGATATTTAGTATTACGTTGTTTTACCTAAGTAACATGTTCTACTGACTTGGTAAGTTTAATTGCATGACTTTTATGACCCGAACATCGGATCCCAACCCTGCCGTTCCGTTTGAAGAACTTGAACGCACGTTTCATCAAAGATTACGCACGTATTCCGCACCGCCCCATTCGCCAATAATCAACCCATTCCCGAACGAAGAGGACGAGATATTAGATTGCAATCTTCACACGCCACTGGCTTCCAATTACAATTCGGATTTTGAGGACGAACACGAAGAGTATCTCGAAAGACCACCAACCGAGTATCCAAGCGATCAATCGGAACCAGATCTCGACATGGCGGATGACATTGCCAACATGACTCTAGAGCAGTACTCAAGCTGTATGCGCACTGATCTTGGGCCTGGAGTAGTGAGGCCCGCCATTGCGCGAGAACTGGAGTTCGAAATCAAGAGACAATTCCTCAAGGAGCTTAGAGAGAACCCTTTCCTAGGCGAAGAAAAGGAAGATACTAACGAGCACGTCGAGAAGATCCTGGAAATCGTCGATATGTTCAACGTTTCCAACGTTACGCGCGATCAGGTCATGCTCCGAGTGTTCCCAATAACACTAAAGGGAGCCTCTAAGAGATGGATTTCAAACGAACCAGCTGGATCCATCACCACGTAGGAAGATCTGCGCACGAAATTCTTGAAGATGTATTGCCCACCATCCAAAACATCGAAGATGATCGACGAGATTAGGAATTTCAAGCAAGATATTGACGAGTCACTTCACCAAGCGTGGGAAAGATACAAGGATTTGATGCATAGGTGCCCACATCATGACCTAAATGATCAACAAATCGTGATGGTATTCTACAAAGGAGTGGATCGTGCCACAAGACAGCAATTGGATGCTCAAGGATCTCTACCGAAGAAGATTCCAAGAGACGCTTTAGAGACAATTCGTGACCAAGCAAAACATTCTCAGCTTTGGGACGATGGAACCAGTAGGAGAAAAAGGTCGGTTAGCAATGAGGATGGACTCGCCGCCATCACTGCTAAGCTTGACAGCATGGGAAGAGATATAAAGAAGGTAACCGAGACTGTTCACAATTTAAGGAATTTCACCACTACCCTAGCATCATTTGTAGGTCGCGCTTTTGCTACGGCCCACTTCGAAACATAATCCACAGCTATAATGATGTATTTATTTCCATGGCTAAGTGGAAATGGGCCCATAAAATCTATTCCCCAGACATGAAAAATCGCACTAACCATGATTGGATTTTGCAGCATCTCATCTCTTTTAGAAATTCTCCCAGTGCGTTGACAGGCATCACACTCCTTCACATACTCGAATGCGTCCTTGTTAACTGTTGGCCAATAGAAACCTGCCTCAAACACCTTTCGCGCGGTATAATTAGGACCATGATGTCCTCTAGCCGGACCATCATGACAATGCCTTAAAATTCTGGTACATTCTTCTCCAGCTACGCACCTCCGAACAATTCCATCAGAACATTCTCTAAACAAGTACGGGTCTTCCCAGAAATAATGACGTAAAGATGAGAAAAATCTCTTTCTTTGGTTGAAATCCATTCCAGATGGGAGAGTGTTTGTAACTAGAAAGTTTGCATAATCAGCGAACCATGAAAATTCATTCAAAATTGCCTTCATCAAACTTTCATCAGGAAATTTATCCTGAATTTCTGATTCATGTAACTTATCCAGTTCTGGATTCTCTAATCTTGATAAATGATCGGCAACCAGATTTTCAGCTCCCTTCTTATCGCGAATCTCGATATCGAACTCTTGAAACAACTAAATCCATTACAGCAACGGTGGCTTCGCATCTTGCTTGCTAAACAAATATCTTAATGCTGAATGATCGGTAAACACCACTGTTTTTGACAAAACCAAGTAAGAGCGAAAATTTTCAAACGCAAAAACAACAACGAGAAATTCCTTCTCAGTCGTAGTGTAATTCTCCTGTGCGTTTGTCAAAGTCTTGCTTGCGTAATAAATCGGTTGAAACTTCTTATCAACCCGCTGACCTAATACTGCCCCAACTGCATAATCGCTGGCATCACACATCAATTTAAATGGAAGATTCCAATTTGGACTAATCATGATAGGTGCAGATACTAGCTTTTCC
This sequence comes from Pseudognaphalium luteoalbum, assembly GCA_963422505.1. Lineage (NCBI taxonomy): Eukaryota > Viridiplantae > Streptophyta > Magnoliopsida > Asterales > Asteraceae > Pseudognaphalium > Pseudognaphalium luteoalbum. The sequence goes on along the minus strand of OY730192.1, from coordinate 82,782,560 downwards.
TTTAACAGATTGAATGCGTCTTGACATTCCTTAGAAAACTCAAACTTAGCTTCCTTCTCCAGTAACTTGTTCATCGGACGTGCTATCTTTGAAAAATCCTTAATGAATCGTCTGTAGAACCCAACATGTCCTATGAAACTTCGTATTCCCTTGACATTTGTTGGGGGGTGGCAGCTTTGCTATTGCCTCAATTTTGGCTTGGTCTACTTCAATCCCAACACTTGAAATCTTGTGTCCTGATACGATTCCTTCACGTACCATAAAATGGAACTTCTCCCAATTTAGAACAAGATTCGAACTCTCGCACCTTTGCAACATCTTTTTCAAATTTTCTAAACGCTTGTCAAAAGAATTTCCGAAAATGGAGAAATCATCCATGAATATCTCCATGCTATCCTCCACCATGTCATCAAAAATCGCCATCATGCACCGCTGAAATGTTGCGGGTGCATTGCACAAACCGAAAGGCATTCTCTGATAAGCAAAAGTTCCAAATGGGCATGTGAACGTGGTCTTGTCTTGATCATGTGCATCTATCGGAATTTGGAAGTAACCAGAAAACCCGTCTAAAAAGCAATAGTATACTTTTCCGGCTAAACGTTCGAGAATTTGATCGATGAACGGCAAAGGAAAGTGATCCTTGCGCGTAGCATCATTCAACTTCCTATAATCGATACAGACTCTCCATCCGGTGACAGTTCTCGTGGGGATTAATTCATTCTTCTCATTAGCAACCACTGTCATACCTTCCTTCTTTGGCACAACATGTATGGGGCTTATCCAGGGGCTATCGGAAATTGGGTAAATTAACCCAGAGTCAAACAACTTAATGATCTCCTTCCTTACCACATCAGTCACTTTAGGATTTAAACGCCTCAACGGTTGCATCACTGGTTTGAAGTCAGATTCCATGAGGATCTTGTGCGTGCAGTAAGAGGTTCTTATTCCCTTGATATCACTAATCGTCCCAGCGATAGCATGCTTGTGCTCCTTAAGAACCTTCAATAAACTTTCTTTCTCGTTGGCTGACAACTGAGATGAAATAATTACCGGTAGGTCCGACTTTCCTTGCAAGTACGCATATTCCAAATGGGTCGGTAAATCCTTCAATTCTAACTTTGGTGGTTCTTCGAATGAAGATTTAACCATCGACACCTCTTCCCTTGAACAAGGAATACCATACATAGTAATTCGTGTCTCCGTGATGATCGACATTCCATTTTCCAAAATGGACTTTTTACTCTCCTTCATTTTGACTCCCTCAGTCTCTAATTCATCTTCGCATGTTTTCTGACTCTCTTCCTCGAGCAATTTATTGAGCTCCTCAATCTCTAGAATAGCTTCAAGACTTCCTGTCCAACCTTCGAAAATCATTGGATCAATATCTTCATCTTCCATGAGACTTTGTAGAAATTCCTCATCATCTGTCATTTCCTTGGCACTCACAAAGTAATAGGTATCATCTACTGACGCAGGGTATTGCATTGATTTGTTAACATCAAACACTACTTCTTCATCGCCAACCCTTAATGTGATCCTTCGGTCAAAAACATCAATCAATGCCCTTGAAGTGGCTAGAAAAGGTCTTCCCAAAATGATAGGTACCTTTGAATCTTCTACCATGTCAAGAATCACAAAATCGCATGGGAAAACAAACTTATCCACCTTAACCAAAACATTCTCGATCACACCCTTAGGATATTGAATGGAACGATCCGCTAACTCAATGCACATTCTGATTGGTTTAGGCTCTCCTAACTTGAGTCTAACATACATAGTGTAAGGCATTATCGATATGCTTGCTCCCAAGTCAGCCAGCGCATTAGTGATGTCTAAACTTCCAATAAGTCAAGGAAGGGTAATACTCCCAGGGTCTTTCATCTTCGGTGGTAGTTTATTTTGCATCACCGCTGAGCATCTCTCGTTCATTGTTACCGTGGTTGCCTCCATTAGCTTGCTCTTGTTGGTCAACAGTTCTTTCAAGTATTTTGCATATTTAGGCATTTGCGCAATGGCCTCCACAAACGGAATGTTGATGTGAAGTTGCTTCAAGTTCTCAAGAAACTGGTGATAATGAGCTTCATCCTTTCCTCTTCTCAAGGCCGCTGGATAAGGTGGTGGCGGCGCATGATCCTTAGCATATTGCTTATCCTTAGCAGTTTGATCAGCTTTCATGTCCTCCATAGGAATTTTAACAACTTCCACTTCCTTCTCCTTTTTCGACGAAAGTTCAGATACAGGATTCTTACCAAAATAAGGGTCTTCATGAACTTTTCCACTTCTGGTGGTAACCGCTTTAGCTTGATCTCGTGGATTGGTTTCGGTGAATCCTGGTAGGGTTCTTGGAAATCTCTCTTGGAGAACCTTAGCTATGTTTGAAACTGTTCCCTCAATTTGCTTTAGTGCGGCACCTTGATTTCGTACTAACGCTTCAGTAGTGTCCATCCGTTGGCCAAAACTAGCAATAAATTGCTCGTTAGTAGTCAAAAACTTCCCCATCATTTCCTGCAAATTAGTTTTCTTCTCGGGAAAAGGTGCCGTGGGTTGTTCTTTAGAGTAGAAACCTGGCTGAGTCTGGCGGAATTGGCGACCTCCTTCTTGATATGGTCTTCGGAAAAAGGTCCCACCGCCTTGGTGGTAGTTTCCTTGAGCTTCGCCAAACTTGACTTCTTCTTTCGCTTCTCCAGATTCAATTTCAGGGCAATCTTTGACTAGATACGTTCCTCCACAGTTATCATCATGCAATCATCATAAAATGCAATGTGATTACGTGGAATTTCCATGAGTATAGTACACCTCCAATCACAATGTACTTATCATGAAAACATTGTGAAACAATTAAATTCACAACGGAAACATCGGTAAACGATTAAATACGTTGTGAACTACTGTAGTACTTTCCGATATGGTCTGGGTTTAACTTTATGCAAAAGCCGCCAACATTTTAATTAGATTAGTTTAGATTAGATTAGAGTAGGTAGGCTATATGCTAAATAATCATTCACGAAAACCTAGGGATTTGTTAATTGTATTGAGAAAGGTAAGTTTAAAATCCAATTTAAAACGATATATTTCCTTAAACCATAAAACCTAAAGTAAGGTACGCAAGAAACCTAAACACTTTCCCTCGCTTACCATGCTTGAGTTTCATTAATAGGAATTAACCAAATAAGTCCGAACATATTTTCTAAGTTAGTTGTTTGCCGGATTTGTAGTCCTTGTGGTATTAAGAACGGTTAGACTTGTTATGGACTTGTTACTCTTTTCCTTCACCCATGAGCGAACGCGTTCAATAATAAGGGCCACTGACTCCCTCGCAGGAGAGTGTGGAGAGTTGAGCATTGTCTGTCCGATCAGAATCATGATACCCTAGTTCTTCATGACATATCAGTTGATAACCGAATGATAAGGATCTACGGGTTATACCATAAGCTATCGAATCCAGTAAACATTTTCTATTTAGATAAACGTTTTCTCTAAGAAGTCATCATCCCATATATGAGCTAATGAAATCACAACAAATACTACTTACCATCATCTGATTTATTATTACCTTTTATTCGCTTTATTTAGTTAACTGAACCAAAACCCCCAACGCACTTTTATAAAAACCTATACTAGAAAGTAACAATTGATTGGATCACCTCCGTTTCAATTCAGTTTCTCTTTAAGAATGACTCTAGGTCATACTTACCATCTACTAGCCTTTGGTTCAGTAGTAATAAGTCACACTTAGACCCCTGCATTTACAAATTAAAAACACCCACCGATAGGCGTTGCGATCACTCGCGTTTATGACGGTCAGAACACCCATCACTTATATGTGTTTATGGACCATATAAAGTTAGTTTGTCCATTTATAGCAAGCTCGCAAGTGTCGGTTTTTAAAGTATTACTAAAATCAGTCCACTATCTCATTTTCCAGAAAATGCACTAGTTAGTCGAATTTTTATAAAATTGAAAATTCCGAATAAACTTCCAAGAAAAATACCAGTTATTCCCCTACATATTGACCACTTTCATTAATTTTTCCATGAATTTTAGAGTAGTTTTAGCATTTATCAAAATTGCATGTGTCCTCTGAGGTCCAACAGTTGACTAATCTGGACACATGCATGAAGATCGAGTTTTTGGGCAAAATCTACAACTTTTCATGAAAAAGCTATCAGTATAACTTTTATATCTAACAAAAGTTTTAAAATTCTGGCTGTGGTTTCAAGTTATTTGGAGTTGTGTAGCTCAAGATATGGTCAAAACTATATGAACAAAGTTTTTGACTTTTCAGAATAGATTGTATATGTGTTTTTATATAAATTATTAAAAATAGTTAACAAGCTCAGAAAAATATGAGGTTTGTGGGATTGGAAAGATTATTTCTTGAAATTAAGTTTTGACAATAAAAACGTCAATTTTCATGGAGATATAATTTTTATAAAAATCGTGGAAGTGGACACATCTTTCTGGACAGAAAGTATATCTCACACTTTGTTAAGTTTCAAGTTAGGAAAAGTGGTTTTTGTATAATTTCTTGTTATAATACTTGTTGAGTGAAATTATTATGATGTTATAAGAGTAAAATGAAGTAGAAATGATCCTCATAATGGTGTTTTTGAAGAACCTTGGACAGATATGCAATGTTTGTTGCGTGAAACCTTGAAATCTTGAAAAATCTTGTAAAATGGTGTAGTATTTGAGTGGTGGTGCTATGATGGTTCTTCGTGGTTTGTAGGTGGATTGTGATGGTTGTTGGAGATGATTTTACTTCAGTATTTAGAGAGAGAAAGGATCGGAAATGGAAAGGAAATGATAGAGAGAAATTGAGGGTGGAGTGTAAGTGTGAAATGGTGTCAAATGATGAGATTCATTTGCACGGAAGATTAATGAGGAAAGGGTGGGGTGGCACATGGGCCCCCCGGCCCACCTGATGCAAGGAATAATAGACTTACATCACGATATCTTTTTCTTCCTCATGGGTCCCCCATGGTGAGTGGTGAGTTTTTAAATCTCAATCTCAGACTGTGTTATGTTCAGTGTTCGTTCGTTCGTTTAATCGTTAAGTTGCGTAACGTTTTCTTTCATCGTTTTAATTCACGATATAATTGGGATTATTTTTCATTGAAGTATTTTTAAAATTACTTAAATTTGAGTGGTCAAAATATTAATTAGGGTTTCATTTGGTTGTCGGATTCAGTTTGCGCGTTTTCACCGCGTTTGTTACATTTTATACAAAACGTCTAGGTTTTTCGTGTATTATTATTTCAAAATAATAATATATGATAAATAACTTCTAAAAATAGATTTAAGTTATTTATAGAAAGGTTTTCACCAACGTCGTATAAATAGGCGGACTCAGTCCGGTTGTTTCGCGCGATTACAGATAAACACATAATCACGTAAGTGTATATTAAAATATACAAGTAATTACAGATATTTAGCCTAATACAAACTATATACAAGTAATTAAAGTCTCAAAATAATTTTAACAGTAACCCCTAATCGTCGGTTCTCACAGAGGAACTAGAAATCAACTCTATAACTTCTTGGGTAGAATTAGCAATCAAATTTTTGGCCAAATATTTCCCCCCATCAAAACAAGCCATGTTTAGGACCAACATCATAAACTTCCGCCAAGTTCATGATGAATCAATCTACGATGCATGGAATCGCTTTAAGGGATTGCTTAAGAAATGTCCAATTCATCGATTTGAGCGTTCAGACCAATTGCGCATTTTCTACAATGGTCTCTTCCCACATCACCGTCCTTTACTTGATACCGCCTCTCGAGGCAGTTTCATGAACTGTACGACCAATGAAGCTTGGAGCCTTATTGAGGAAAAATGACAATGCACAACCATGATTGGAATAGTGAAAATCACCCCTTAATAGTGAATCCACCTACTACAATCGGGAATGAGGCTATCCAAACCCTCACTCAGCAAGTGGCAGACCTAACCAAGGAGATTAAGGAATTGAAAAGTCAACAACAACAAGTCTGTCAAGTTCAAACCTGCCTTAATTGTGCTAATCTGAACCACTCAGCCCAAATTCCTCACTCTCATCTAACTCCGCCTAATACTAACGCTTCCTTTAACCCACCTAGGAATAGCCCACTAACTTACCAACCCGAACTGTCAAAGCCCTCTTCCTCACAAATCTCTAGTTTTGACGACACCCTGATACAAGTCATTCAAGGAATCTCGGCAAGACAAGACCAATATGATCTCATCGTAAGAGATCAACTGACTTTGTTAAAAGCTTTCAAACCCTAATTAGGACAATTAGCACAACGTATTAACGCTAAACCTCAGGATAGTCCAACTAGTTGCCATAAGGATGTTTCCCATATTCAAGACTCTCAGATAGTACATAGCTGTTGCACTGCGCACCGGTCGTTGGAATCTGTAATGGCGACGCAGCACAGCAGTGGGTGTTTTTAATTTATAAGGCTGGGACCTAGGGTTTCTTATTATGCTTGCACAAGATAAGTATGACCTAGGATCGTTCTTCAAAGTGCGACAAATTGAAACTAGGGGGTTTAGAGGCTTTTATGTGTTCAGCTGGTGTGGAAAGAGTTGGTTTTGGTTTTGGGTTTTCTTATCCTAATTTAAACTAGACTGAATTAAAAGGTGGAGGTTACTTCGGGCGTTCAGCAATTAAAGCGATTGTCTACTTTGACGTCGTTTAGAAGTGGTTAAATATGGAAAGTTCTAATGAGGATAAGTTCGTAAGTTGATGTGAGCTATTCTACAATCCTTCTATTAGGCTGACGCAAAGGTGTCCACAATCAGGAAAATAGAATGTCACGTGGATTGCACAATATATTAAAGTGTACACCGAAAGTTCTCTCAAATGTACACCCACATTATCCAACAGTTAACCTCGAATCCTATTCCCCAATCTCGGTCGTCAGAGATGCCCGAATCATGGCATAGTTTTGTTGAATAAACAATCTTATGAACGAGGGTTATCCTCACCGGAATAGGTTGGGCTAACTGGTCTAAACGGTCGGATAATATGTCATCACTTATTCATATGAGTTATCATAATTACTTGGGGATGTTACAATACAGGGATGATTTGTGTTACAATTGGAGACCTAAGTAATACGTTTGCTATTCGATTCATAATACAACTACCTTCGGTCGTTCTGACTTCCATACATTTGTACTCCGCCGTAATCGTTTCCAGTACTATATCAAAGAACAGTCGAATAGGGGCCGTCATATTACTTCACGATGATTTATGCCATTTAAATTTTACTATTATGATGATCCTAAGGCAACAATCAAACAAGAACATGCAATAAGACAATCAAGGTAACAATTTAATTTAAGCATGCAAAGCTATTTTCTAAGTTGATGATATTCCGAAAGTTGTCTCAAAAATATCGTCTACATGAATTTAATCTTAATCTACCTCTACTCCCATGTTCCGTGTCTCTTGGATCCTATTTTGGTCTAGAGAACACCGGCCATGCCGAGCTCAATGATTCAATCTAACATAGTATAACTAAGTGACCTGTATCCTATGAGTTAGCTACGTTCATTTTGGATAAAGTTTTAGTCATAACATGAGTTGGGCAGATAAACGATAAAGATTTAATTCCTATATCCATTTGTAATATAAACCATCCGCAATCTCAAAACATACCACATAGTCACATATTTAATACTTTTCTAAACGACTATCATAGCTGACAATTGAGTTATTTAGCTAATCACGGCAATTCTAGCATATATATTTAAATTTATTAAAGAAAGGACAAACATATTAAATATGAAAGATAGATTGACACCTGGAAAGAAGTACAATAACTCGTAGCTAAAATATGCGTCCCGAAGCACCTCCGTACAAATCTTCCTTAGCTAGTTAATTAGCTAGCCTAATTAACTAGGAAGAATAAAAGAAAAGAAAATACAAATGTGTTGGTATTTTTAAGTGTTTCTTGGTGTTTCCAAGTTCTAAGGTGTGTGTTTTCAAATGAGCCCATGCCTCTATTTATAGAGGAGCTTTGGTGCATTTTAGCCAAAGGAAGCATACATTAGCAAAAGGTGGAAAAGGTAGTAGCACCAGGTACAAAAGGCGAAAAAGGTAGTGGCACCAGGTACGAAAAGTAGGAAAAGGTCTAGCACCGGGTATGAAAAAGTACCAAAAAGTGCAATCCGTGCGGGTGGCGGGCAGCAGCCGGCGGCTGGCTGCCAGCCGGCGGCGGCTGGCTGCCAGTGGCACCAGTCTGCTGCCGGTTGCTGTGTTTCTCGATTCGTGCGTGTTTTCTTCGTTATGCGTCCGTTTGTGTTGATTATTTTTGCATTGGATTCGTAATTCAAAAATGAATCTTTTGATGAAAATAAATCCCAAAAATATATCTCTGAACTTTAGATGCGTCGTACGAATCGTTTGGATCTTCCGGAGTGCGTGGAATCTTCGTTTTTTGGCCTTTTTGCCTGATTTTTCTCGTGCAACTTTGTTTTGATCTTCTTAGCATTTTATCAATGATTTTTGCCTTATTTGATTCCAAATTCTAAATATTGCTCCAGAATGAGAGAGATATCGGTGGTAAAAACGTGACTTTTTACGCGATATCAAGTATCCCACACTTAGAGTTTTGCTTGTCCTCAAGCAAATCTTCATAAAATTGTGATGAAAGGTGTCTTGTATTCCGGAGAACTTTGATTCCTTCAAGTTTGGTAAAAAGATTTCGGACGAGGTTCCATCCTTTGATGGTTTCCAAAACCTTTGGTTCTAACAAGCTTTCTTTTCAATCTTCATAATGTAAGATATACATGACTGGGCCCTCACAGGTGGTCACTCAATTCACTCAAATGTATCGGGTTTCCTAATTTCTAATTCACTCAGGGGCCAGTCATGTAGCTCTTCCGTTGTCATAAGCTTGATCGAGAATCAAATCTACAATACTTAAATGGGGACGGTGCTAATTATCCCCAGATATTCGTAGGATGGTGGAAGTGGTGTATATGGGTGAAGGGTTTTGTAGGTGGTTTATTTGAGGGTTTAGTATAGCCTAAGAGTTGTTTATGATGACTTATCTTTGGTGCTTAGTAGTGCTCCTTTCTGGATTTTTCTCTTTGAGAGCCTTCTTTTGTATCTTTTCCTTTCAAGTTTTCTTTTGATGAATATTCCCTTGGCTTTAAATGATCCTTGGGCTTTTAGGTTCCTTCTGACAGCTTTGCTGAATTTTCTTTTTCTTGGAGCTCCTTTTACGGATGGTGTTCATCCTTTGGGGAACGCTCCATACTTCTTTGCTGGATTTCTTTTTCTTGGAGCTCCTTTTACGGATGATGTTCATCCTTTGGGGAACGCTCCATACTTCTTTGCTGGATTTCTTTTTCTTGGAGCTCCTTTTACGGATGGTGTTCATCCTTTGGGGAACGCTCCATACTTTTGATAATAATTCTTCTGTCAGCACAAAAACTTAGGCTATGGCCAAAAGATGAAAGAAGGGAGTGAAGTTTTTTGAAAAGGCTAAGGCTCAACATGTTTTCCGCTGAAGGTGAGCACTGGTTGGGTTTGAAAGTGAGGGTTTTATGAGAGGGTTCTTATCCTAGGGAATGTCGAGGTTTTCTGATTGCACCTTCGTCACGTATGACGCCCATTTTTGTAATCTCGAAATGTATTCCTTGAACAAGTTCTGATTCTAGAGATTATACATCGGCACACTCACAATTGAAAAGTGAAGCATTAAAGATGAATGCTTTTATATGGCTCAAGATTCCTCACTCATTTTGGGTAGTTTTGTGCCTAGTCATGCGATCGCTTGTTTTGAAACTTGGTTTGAAAGTTTATCAAAGAGTTTTGCTTGTCATATTTGTTTTACCAAACCTTTTGAACTTTTGTTGACTAGAAATACCTACCCTTTTTGATTCAAAAATTTTGAAAATTTTGCTGAAAATATGAGTTTTGCTAAAAAGTTTGATCAAAAGTTTATGTTGCAATACAGTAGTTAATCCTAATGCTATCCCACACTTAAAAGAACATTGTCCCTAATGTTCTATTTCTAAGTTAGGTTAATCCCACACTTAGATTTTTGAATACGGGTCAATATTTTCGAAGTCATTCTCTATTTGCGAGTTGTAATCCCACACTTAGAGTTTTACTTAGAATTTTAGCGTGTTAGATCAAGCAAAATAAGGTTAGAAGAGATACTTCCTTGTGCTGTGTGAGTTGCCATTTGATTTTATGGACCAGGCTCAAGTGTTTGAATTTGCTGGAAATGGACCAGGCTCATTAAAAGTGAACTTGTTCCACAAATTCTACTTTGAATTCTGCATAGTACACATCCTTCAGAAAACACAAGTGTTAATACAAGTTAATATTAAACATAAAATAACTAATAAAAGCTAATCCATGTCAGGATAGAGCGACTCCCAATCGGTGAAGTCATCATCCATAAAGATCGTGTTTTCCACGATCGATGTAGGAGATGCTGACTCCTCGATGGTGTAGACAGGAGATGCCATGCCATCCTCTGGATCCTGAATCCAAGCGTCTAGGGCAGCAGTCTCCTCCTCAAGTGAGTCCATGAAAGTGGGGTGGTCCTGCGCAGTCAATCTCCAAGGTGGGAATAAGTCCCACGGTGGAATGTGCGGAGCGGGATCAGGTCCCATCTGAAAGGGGCACACAGGTGTGGAGGTAAGGCCCAGAGCAGTATGGATCTCAGAGATGGCGGTGTGCTGGACCTCGAGGGCTCTCAGTATAGACCAAGTGACAGCAGGATCTGCAGTACTAACCCCATACTCAAACGTGGGTACTCTGGAGGTTCCTGCGGTCTGTCCTGCTGGTCGGTGAGATGAAGGTAACCTGGAATGGATGGGACGTAACAGGAATGACTCCTGAACGTACACCTCCACCGAGTCTGCCGATATCTCATCCAACCTAGGAGGTGGTGACTGGGATCCTCTGACAGTCCTCATGCTACTACACGGTGATGAACTCCGGGAGTGATGCATGGCACGCGAGCGTCTCTGACTGGGGGCTCGTGCTCTGTCTGACTGCGAACTCATCCTGCAAAATACAAAAGGTTAATGGTCTGAGATTATTAGTCTTTTGTAAGGCGAGGTACTGCATAAAAATTGGATTAGTTTAAATATAACAGTAAAGGAAAATTAATGCTGAAAATGTAAGATAGGCTTGGGATGCCTCCCAAGAGCGCTTTGTTTATCGAGTCTCGTAGCTTGACTCTTTTATACCCATTTTTCTATTAGGGTGGTTCGTAGCTATAGACTTCCTCATTTGAGGGAAAGTCTTCTACGTAGTGTTTCAATCGGTGACCGTTTACCTTGAAATTTCCGTCTGGAGATTCGAGTTTGATGGCACCATAGGGAAATACTTTAGAGATTGTGAAGGGGCCACTCCATCGTGTTTTGAATTTACCAGAAAATTTCTTAAATCGGGAGTTAAAGAGTAGAACTTTATCACCTGGATTGAAGCGTGTGGGGTGGAGCTTTGAATCATGGATTAACTTGGTTCTTTCCTTAAATTTGTAGGAACTTTCGTAAGCTTGATCCCTCAACTCTGCTAGTTCATTTAGCTGCATTCTCCGGTGAGTTCCTGTTATCGTAGGATCTAAACGACAGTTCTTCAGTGCCCAGTAAGCTTTGTATTCTAGTTCAATCGGGAGATGACATGCCTTTTCATAAACGAGCCTATAGGGAGTTGTTCCTAATGGCGTTTTATAAGCTGTCCGAAATGCCCATAAAGCATCGTCTAGCTTGTCTACCCATCTTTCCTTGTGTTGACCAATTGTTCGTTCCAAGATCCTTTTCAGTGCACGGTTTGTAATCTCTGCTTGTCCATTCGTCTGCGGGTGATAGGCCGTAGAGGTTTTGTGTGTAACCCCATATTGTTGCAATAGTTTCATAAACTGAGTATTGCAAAAGTGCGTGCCTCTATCGCTGATGATTGCTCGAGGTGTTCTAAACCGACAGAATAACTGCTTTAAGAACTTGGTTACGACCCTTGAATCATTTGTTGGAAAGGCTTGGGCTTCGGCCCATCTTGATACGTAATCGACAACTACTAGAATGTATTCTTTTCCGTAAGATTTCGGAAATGGTCCCATGAAGTCTAATCCCCATATGTCAAATATTTCACATGCTTGGATATTCGTTAACGGCATTTCGTTACGCATTGTGATATTTCCAAACCTTTGGCAAATATCGCAGCGTTTCACCAAGTCTTGTGCGTCTCTGAAAATGGTAGGCCAGTAGAATCCTGAGTCGTAGACTTTCTTTGCTGTCAGGTTAGCTGCATGATGTCCTCCGGTAGGTCCGTGATGGCTTTGGTGGAGTATATGTTCGGCTTCTTTCCCATCGACACATCTTCTTACTATTTGGTCGGGATAGACCTTGAACAAATATGGATCATCCCAAAAGTAATATTTGACGTCGCGAAAGAACTTTTGCCTCTGCGATGAGATCATTCCTTTTCTTGCGATCCCTCCAACTACAAAATTGGCAATGTCCGCGAACCAAGGATCGTCAGTGAATTGCGAACCTTGTTCTCCTAAACTCATTAACTGCTCTTCTGGAAATCGATCTTTAATATCTCTCTCTGCAAGTTGTTCCATTGACGGATTTTCAAGTCGACTTAAATGATCTTCGGCGACGTTTTCTCCTCCTTTCTTATCCTTTATTTCTATGTCGAACTCTTGTAGGAGTAAAATCCATCGTAACAATCTAGGCTTTGCGTCTTGCTTTTTGAAGAGGTATTTTAGAGCTGAGTGATCCGTATATACTATTGTTTTGGACAATATCAGGTAGGATCTGAATTTGTCAAAGGCAAATACTACGGCTAGCAGCTCCTTTTCTGTGGTTGTATAGTTTTCCTGAGCATCTGTAAGTGTTTTGCTAGCGTAATAGATTGGTCGAAAATGATTATCCTTCCTTTGACCTAGAACTGCCCCAACTGCGAAGTCACTAGCATCGCACATGATTTCAAATGGTAGGTTCCAATCTGGAGCGACCATGATTGGTGCATTTGTAAGCTCCTTCTTCAGGTAATTGAAAGCCTTCATGCAGTTCTCGTCAAACACAAACTTGATGTCTTTTCCTAGAAGGTGGGTGATAGGTCGAGAAATCTTAGAGAAGTCCTTGATAAATCGGCGGTAGAACCCAGCATGTCCTAGAAAGCTTCTAATGGACTTGATGTTGGTTGGTGGTGGAAGTTTGGCGATGGTTTCGACCTTTGCTTTGTCTACTTCAATTCCGGACTTGGATATTCGATGTCCTAAAACTATTCCTTCCTTCACCATAAAGTGACACTTTTCCCAATTTAACACGAGGTTTGATTCTTCACACTTGGTGAGCATTCTATCGAGGTTGGACAGACATGATGCGAAGGAGTCTCCAAAGACAGAGAAATCATCCATAAAGACTTCCATGCATTGTTCAATCATGTCGTGGAAAATTGCAACCATGCATCTCTGAAATGTTGCAGGTGCGTTGCATAATCCAAACGGCATTCTTCGGTATGCGAATGTTCCGTAGGGACATGTGAATGTCATCTTCTCTTGGTCCTTCGGATCGAGCGGGATTTGGAAATACCCAGAAAAACCATCGAGGAAACAGTAGAATTCGTTTCCTGATAATCTTTCGAGCATTTGGTCAATAAACGGAAGCGGGAAGTGATCTTTGCGAGTTGCTTCATTTAACTTCCGATAATCGATGCAGACCCTCCAACCGGTAACTGTCCGAGTTGGTATAAGCTCATTTTCTTCGTTTGTAATGACCGTCATTCCTCCCTTCTTTGGTACTACTTGAACAGGGCTAACCCAAGGTGAGTCGGATATTGGGTAGATCAATCCAGCATCTAAGAGTTTGATAACCTCTTGTTTGACCACGTCCTGGATCTTAGGGTTTACCCTTCTCTGCCTTTGTACTGATGGTTTGAAATCGTTTTCCATGAGAATCTTGTGTGTGCAGTAGTTTGGACTGATTCCTTGTATGTCGGAAATTTTCCATGCAATTGCCTTGTGTGATTTCAGAACATCAATGAGTTGAGCTTTCTCCTCGGGTTTTAACTCTTTTGATATTATCACCGGGAGTTGTGATGTTCCATGGAGGTAAGCGTACTCAAGGTGAGGTGGTAGTTCTTTTAATTCTAGGTTTGGTGGTTCTTCGATAGACGGCTTCATTCTAGCTATTTCGTCTCTATTCAGCTTCTCGTATTCAGCTTGGAATGGTGCTTCATCTGCCTCAGGCTCAGATGTGGAGATTGACGCTATTTCAACCCATTCGGTTTTATTTGAGAATTCGGCTGTCTTTAGCTCGTACTTGTTGACTGACGATGAGGAAAGTTCATCATTTGTGGTGATGATGATCTCTCCGTCGTTAGTGAATTGGAATTCTTGAAATTGAGCGGATGAAGACTGGCTTATGGTGATTTCAGGGTTTGAAAACGGTAGTAATTCGGGTTGATTGGCTAATTGTAGTTCAAACGATGGTGGCTCAGCACTCATTTCTTTGAATGAATCCAAGATCTCTCTGATGGAGGGAAATGGGTTTGGTTCATTGAATATGGGTTTATCTCTCGTTAGCCAAGGTATCGGTGTACCGCATCCTAATGGAACAACGATTGTTTTGCCATCGATGTAAGGAGACTTCTTTTCAAACAGCGGAAATAGTAGTTCGTTGGATGTTGTTGGCGAAGCAATTGCAGAATGTAGCCCAGGGTCCTCATTACACAATTTTTGAACGGTGATTATAGTGTTGGGTATCGGATCCTGGCTGGATAGTGCTAGTACTTCGTGGAGATGCTCATCAAAAATATCCTGCATGGTATCACACAAACCAAGGTCCTCTTCCAGAGGTTGCTTCATTAATCGATCGACATTAAAGGTGACTTCCTCTTTCCCAACTCTTAATTTTAAAGATTTTTCGTTAACATCAATTACAGCCTTGGCAATATTTAGGAATGGTCTGCCTAGGATGAGCGGGATATGGGTGTCTTCTTCTATGTCCATGACAATAAAGTCTACTGGAAAAACGAACTTATCGACTTTGACCATGACATCTTCAGCAATTCCTCGAGGGAGTTTTACTGATCTGTCAGCTAATTGGATGGTCATACGAGTAGGTAATAGGTCATCTAATCCTAATTTCTTGTAAAGGGAATAAGGCATAAGATTAACACTAGCACCTAGGTCTGCTAAGGCGTTACTAATTTGAATTCCTTGGAGAAAACAGGGTATAGTAAAACGTCCAGTATCGCCTAATTTAGGTGGGAGACCACGTTGTACAATTAACGAACATTCAGCATTCAAGGGTAAACTAACTATTTGCCTAAGTTTTTCTTTGTTTGAAAGGAGTTCTTTAAAGAATTTAGCACACGAGGGCATTTCTACTAAAGCATCTAATAATCTAACGTTTAAGTGTAGGCTTTTAAATATTTCCATATACCGAATTGGGCTTCTTGCTTTTCCTTTTTAAGTCTACCAGGATAAGGTATTCTCGTTCGAGGTACATTATCTGGAGTTTTGGCTGGTGATGGGTCAGGTATTATGACAGGGATGTCAATTGACACATTTTCACTAGGTGTAGGCGTGGGCAAAGAAGTGTTTTCGGGGGTGTTATCTGGTGGCGTCGGATCAACTTTGGTCACTTTTCCTCCTCTAGTTACGATTAACAGATCATCACTTGGTGGATGAGTGGTGTCATTCGTGATTACCGACGTACTTTCCTCAATAAAACTTAAGTTTTTCAAAATGGACTTCATGTTAGAGATTAATTTTTCTGAAATTTTTATCATGGCGTCAATGTTATCATGAAATCCGGTTACTCTTTTATTTATAACGTTTTGTTCAAACATAAATTCTGACAAAGATCGTTTTGAGGAAGGTAAGTGGTTTGTAGGTGAAGAAACAGTTAAAAGTTGGGCCAAAGACTCATTTGGTGTGAGGTTGGTCCAATCAAAGTGTGTTGTCATAATTAATTAAAAAGCGGTTACTAAAATAAAACTAATCCTAAGGGCAAAAAGGTAACTTTTGATTGATGTTAATCTTTCAAAAGGATCGCTTAAATACTAAAGTTACTAAATCCTAAAATCGGTTACCGACGCTCCCCGGCAGCGGCGCCAAAAACTTATTGCGCTGCGCACCGGTCGTTGGAATCTTTAATGGCGACGCAGCACAACAGTGGGTGTTTTTAATTTATAAGGCTGGGGCCTAGGGTTACTTATTATGCTAGCACAAGATAAGTATGACCTAGGATCGTTCTTCAAAGCGCGACAAATTGAAACTAGGGGGTTTAGAGGCTTTTATGTGTTCAGCTGGTGTGGAAAGAGTTGGTTTTGGTTTTGGGTTTTCTTATCCTAATTTAAACTAGACTGAATTAAAAGGTGGAGGTTACTTCGGGCGTTCAGCAATTAAAGCGATTGTCTACTTTGACGTCGTTTAGAAGTGGTTAAATATGGAAAGTTCTAATGAGGATAAGTTCGTAAGTTGATGTGAGCTATTCTACAATCCTTCTATCAGGCTGACGCAAAGGTGTCCATAATCAGGAAAATAGAACGTCACGTGGATTGCACAATATATTAAAGTGTACACCGAAAGTTCTCTCAAATGTACACCCACATTATCCAACAGTTAACCTCGAATCCTATTCCCCAATCTCGGTCGTCAGAGATGCCCGAATCATGGCATAGTTTGTTGAATAAACAATCTTATGAACGAGGGTTATCCTCACCGGAATAGGTTGGGCTAACTGGTCTAAACGGTCGGATAATATGTCATCACTTATTCGTACGAGTTATCATCATTACTTGGGGATGTTACAAAACAGGGATGATTTGTGTTACACATGGAGACCTAAGTAATACATTTGCTATTCGATTCATAATACAACTACCTTCGGTCGTTCTGACTTCCATACGTTTATACTCCGCCGTAAGCGTTTCCAGTACTATATCAAAGAACAGTCGAATAGGGGCCGTCATATTACTTCACGATGATTTATGCCATTTAAATTTTACTATTATGATGATCCTAAGGCAACAATCAAATAAGAACATGCAATAAGACAATCAAGGTAACAATTTAATTTAAGCATGCAAAGCTATTTTCTAAGTTGATGATATTCCGAAAGTTGTCTCAAAAATATCGTCTACATGAATTTAATCTTAATCTACCTCTACTCCCATGTTCCGTGTCTCTTGGATCCTATTTTGGTCTAGAGAACACCGGCCATGCCGAGCTCAATGATTCAATCTAACATAGTATAACTAAGTGACCTGTATCCTATGAGTTAGCTACGTTCATTTTGGATAAAGTTTTAGTCATAACATGAGTTGGGCAGATAAACGATAAAGATCTAATTCCTATATCCATTTGTAATATAAACCATCCGCAATCTCAAAACATACCACATAGTCACATATTTAATACTTTTCTAAACGACTATCATAGCAGACAATTGAGTTATTTAGCTAATCATGGCAATTCTAGCATACATATTTAAATTTATTAAAGAAAGGACAAACATATTAAATATGAAAGATAGATTGACACTTGGAAAGAAGTACAATAATTCGTAGCTAAAATATGCGTCCCGGAGCACCTCCGTACAAATCTTCCTTAGCTAGTTAATTAGCTAGCCTAATTAACTAGGAAGAATAAAAGAAAAGAAAATACAAATGTGTTGGTATTTTTAAGTGTTTCTTGGTGTTTTCAAGTTCTAAGGTGTGTGTTTTCAAATGAGCCCATGTCTCTATTTATAGAGGAGCTTTGGTGCATTTTAGCCAAAGGAAGCACACATTAGCAAAAGGTGGAAAAGGTAGTAGCACCAGGTACAAAAGGCGAAAAAGGTAGTGGCACCAGGTACGAAAAGTAGGAAAATGTCTAGCACCGGGTATGAAAAAGTACCAAAAAGTGCAATCCGTGCGTGTGGCATGCAGCAGCCGGCGGCTGGCTGCCAGCCGCCGGCGGCTGGATGGCTGGCGGCGGCGGCTGGCTGCCAGTGGCACCAGTCTGCTGCCGGTTGCTGCGTTTCTCGATTCATGCGTGTTTTCTTCGTTACGCGTCCGTTTGTGTTGATTATTTTTGCATTGGATTCGTAATTCAAAAATGAATCTTTTGATGAAAATAAATCCCAAAAATATGTCTCTGAACTTTAGATGTCTCGTACGAATCGTTTGGATCTTCCGGAGTGCGTAGAATCTTCGTTTTTCGTCCGTTTCAGTTGATTCTTGGGTCAGATAGATGTTGGTGATGGGCTCTTTTATCTTGAAATCTCATTTTGATGTCTTGGATCTTCAAACATGCGTGGAATCTTCGTTTTTCGGCCTTTTTGCCTGATTTTTCTCGTGCAACCTTGTTTTGATCTTCTTAGCATTTTATCAATGATTTTTGCCTTATTTGAGTCCAAATTCTAAATATTGCTCCAGAATGAGAGAGATATCGGTGGTAAAAACGTGACTTTTTACACGATATCAATAGCCTACCCTCGGTTTCTTCTCCGGTGAAGGAACCACCTATTGTCCCGTCGACAATAGATTTAGAGTTTACACCAAATAGGAAAGTAAACATTCCATTTCCGGCTTGTCTTAAACAACGACCCGACAAGCTTAAGTCTTTTAAGCTTGATAGGAAATTCCTAGATATCGCATCTGAAGTTCGTTCCAAAAAGTACTTCAAAAGGCTTCTTACAACCAAGGATAAGGTACCCGAAGTACACAATGTTCCGCTGAATGAGGAATGTTCAGCTATCTTGAAAAATATCATTCTAGAAAAACTCGGAGACACCGGACATTTTACTCTCCCCTGTTCGATCTACAATTCAGGCATCATCTGTTCTCTTACCGATTTAGGAGCTAGCGTTAACCTTATGCCATACTCGTTTTTCAAGAGGCTTGAGTTAGAAAATCTTCGACCTACCGAAATGACCATACAGCTTGCCGACCACTTTGTCAAACACCCTAGGAGAATAGCTGAAAATGTTTTAGTTAGGATTGACAAATTTCTTTACCCAGCAGATTTTGTAATAATGGATATGCTGGAAGACGTACACATCCCAATCATACTAGGAAGACCTTTCATGAATACGGCCAAGACAATCATCAACGTCTTTGCACAAACTATCAGTTTGCAGTCTCAGGGAGAAACCATCACTTTCCATATCGACAATCCTAAAAGTGGAGACCAAGCCGATATGTACATAATCTCCATGAACAAGACCACAGAGGACAAACAACTACAAAGTCAATAAGTGAAAGGAAATCTAGCAAGGAACTGGCAATCACGCCATATTTTCCGATTGACCTCCGACGAATAGGACAAAAGATGAAAATGCATTAGCAAACAAACCAACGATGGAAGAAATAATCGGAAAGAGTAAGATAGAAGAAGAAAACAGAAGAAGCAGACCGCCAACTATTCTATTTACCCCTGAAGAAATGGCGGGAAGTAACCACGACCATCCTACGAGAAGAGAAACACTGGAGGAATATTCCAAAGGCACAAGATACCAACCGCAAACCATCATAGATCACAAAGTGCTCGATGAATTGATCCAAAGATTTGACAAAGCAGTAGGAGGAATAAGCGGCATAGTCAACATGCTTGCTCTTTCCCCTGATGAATTGCAATTCTGTCAACAACGGAAACGGACTTACGCTAGGATTTACAATGCCCTTACAAGATAGAACATCCCATTTACCTCAACGCAATGGGAGATGTTAGGATCCATTAGAGCGCATATGAAAGAGACTACTGGACATCCGAGCAGTCGTGCTGATATCTTGACAATGAATGACCTCACATCATTTCTTGACTTGCTAAATAGAGAAGATCACCTTAGTTCCAAAGAAAGCGGATATATGGTTATCAACTCCACTATTGAAAAGCAAGTTGAGTTATTGATTGAAGAACTTAGTGATCTTGTTTGGGAGGAATCAAGGTGCGAACGACCTTTTAGGGCCACACATGAATCACCACTTGATATCGCTACTTTTGTTACGATCCATCTACGGGAGATTCAACGACGGAAAAGTAACTCCAGAATAAAGTTCCTATTCTACTCAGGATGCAAGGAGATACTTCGTCAACTTATTCTAGTTTTCTCAGAATCTGACTTTCCATTCAACAACCATCAGCACCGGCAAAAAAAGGACCTGTGCACGTCCATCAGAAGATTCAATGGAGACCCCAAGACCGAGAATTATGAAGACATAAAACTGCAACTATTGGCGTTTGTATGCTCTCTCTGGCAAAACCCAACGCCCGGAAAGGTTGTTAAGACAAACACAACAACCATGACCGGCTCTAATGGACCTGTCACTAAAGCAGTTGAATACATCACCTTCGGACTTCACGGACTTGCGAGGACAACTTCAGAGCATCTTTTGAACTACAAGGCAGAATCGAGAAATAGTCCACTTGAATTGATTACGACAATAATCAATCATTTCATAATAATATATCCATCTCGATATACTTTTCCGCAACCTAGGGCCCACAACGTCAACATAGTGGATCCCATGGATGCATCAATCTCCATATAGCTAGGAGAAAAGAAGTCGAGCTCTCGACTTTAAAAGAGTGCTTCTCGGGAGGCAACCCGTGTTTTACATTTCCGCAATTTTACATTCCAAGAAGTGATGAAGTCTCCGACTATCTTTCACACTTGGATATAAGAAGAAGTTTTAAGAACTGTCCGACACAACAAGTTTTCAACGTCGGAAATAAAGAAAGTATATCCAACGTGTTCATACCTACGAGACCAATCACAAGAAGACTTGATCAAGAGTGAACCCAACAAGTTGAAGTTCAGAAAATGCATACCATAGAACACTGCAACTACTAGGGAGTACTTCTATACCAATCTCTTTCTTTCGTTATAAATATACCATATCCACTATGCTTATCACTAAGTATGGGATTCAAACCCAACACACACTGCTAAAAGAATACGTCTTAGATGTTTTAAATTCTAAGTGTGGGATCTTTACCCCAGTCAGAACTTAGAACAACATCGAGGATGATGTTCCTTTAAGTGTGGGATAACAGTAGCATACACTACTGTAAAATGGATAATGGTATATGCTTGATTCTAAACTCGCTGCTCTTTAGACCATTCTTCTCCAAAAAGTAACTCGAAATTTATACACATTTTTTTAAAATTGAGTTAAACATATGTTGAAAATGAAAATTTTAAAAAAGAATGATTTACTTCGTGGAAGAAGGATAAATAAAATATGAATTCCTTTGGAAAATTAGTTTAGTAATCCCATAAAGAGCATCGCATGACTAGGCACACAACAAACCAACTTTCGATTCGTGAGGTATCTTGAGCCATAATAAGTATTCACTTTTAATGCTTTACTTCTTCAATTCTCGAGTGTGCCAATGTATGCGTTTAGAATCAGAACTTGCTCCTGTTATGCATTTTGAATCCGAACTTGTGAGTAAAAAGGGGATCGAATCACATCATTCTTAAACCCATCCATACACCCAAAAAATTAAATATGTTATCCCTACCCTCTCAAAAGCATCCCTCAAACTTCATAGAAAGGTCCAAAGATGAAAGAAGAGAAGCTACAAGGATATGACGTCAAAAAAAAATCAGAAGAAAAGAAAACTCAAATGGAGAAAAAGACTCCTTCCAAAAATCATAAGAAAAGGGCGTCAATCCTCTTAAAAATTCCAGCTTTCCTCTTCACCAAAAAGAAACCCGAGAAAAATCAACATAACCCCCTCTCATATCACCAACACTCCACTCTAAAAACCTTACATCACTCCTCCTAGAATGATTGTGGCTAGATTGACTTCGCTCTCACCTAAAAGGTAACGATTTCATTCTTGATCAAGCCTACGATGATAAACGATACATGACTGGCGTTCTGAGTGATTGATAATATTAGAATAGGAAACCCTAAACACTTTGAGTGATTGGAGTGACCACCTTGAGAGGATCGCCTAGTCATGTATCCAAGATTAAAGATCAAAAGCATGCTCCCAAAGATTACAACCCTACCTTTTCAAAAGCATGAATATTTTATTTTTTCAAAACCCCCTCAATAAAAAGTTCCGCCTTAAAATATTTCATTATTTACTTATCTTTAACCATGCGTGAAATTCGAGTTTGCTTGAGGACAAGCAAAGTTCTAAGTGTGAGATACTTGATATCGCGTAAAAAGTCACATTTTTACTACCGATATCTCTCTCATTCTGTAACAATACTTGGCAAATAAACTCAGATAATCTACAAATTAATGAAACTTTGCCAAGACGGTCAAAATGAAGTTGCACGAGAAAAATCAAGCAAAACGGACAAAAACGAAGATTCCACATGCAATTGAAGATTCACGGCATCCGAAACAAGATTTAGAGACAAAGTACCCATCACTAAGATCCATTTCATCCAATATGTTCGTTTTCAAAATACGAATCCAACAGAAGAAGAATCAGCAAAATCGGATGAAGAATGAAGATTCTACACACACCGGAAGATTCAAATGATTCGTATGAGACATCTAAAGATCATAGATACATTTCAGGGATTTCTTTTCATCAAAGTCTTTGTTTTTGAAAAAAGAATCCAACGCAAAAAGAATTGACAAAAACGGACGCATAACAAAGAAGATACGCTCGAATTAAGAAACGAAGCGAAAGATGGCAAACCGGGGCGGGAGCATGGCAGCCGCAGTCGTCCACCATGCAGCCGCCGCCGGAAGCAGGGGTGGAGGCGCCGGCTGCACTCCCCCCGTCCCCCGGCCACTTTTTCATCCTTGCTCGTACTCGCTTGGTACACGTGTTAGACCTTTTCCGCAACTTTAGGGTACACGTGCTAGACCTTTTCACGCTTTAGGGTACATGTGCTAGAAACTTTACTATCTTTTGCTAACATGTGCTCCTAGTTGCTAAAGTGCACCAAATTTCAAGTATAAATAGGTGCCTTTGGTTCATTTGAAAGACACACCATACACCATTCTTATCACACCTTTCTTACACCAACCTAGCTTATTTTCTCTCACTCTAGAAATAAGCTCCAAATTTCTCACTCTACATTCTTTCTCTAGATTAGTTTTAACTAGTATTTAAACTAGTTTAGGAGTTTGATTAGGAATAGAAGGAAAGTGCAGAATGCGTTGTAATCTTCAGTGTACGCTCGGAATTGTGTCAATTTCTTCAAGTCTATTCTCTCTCGCATTTAATTCTGGTTCTTTCTTTCCTTATCTATCTTAATTAATTACGTTTATATTGATTATATTAGATTTAGTTATTGTTGTGATTATAGAGTAGTATACTTGTTGTGTTTGCTTGCGATGTAGTTAGTAATTATGGGATGATTTATAATTAAATATTAAAGATCGGTAGTATTGCTTTGATCGTCTTATTGCATGTTCTTGTTTGATTGTTGCCTTAGGCTCATCATAGTAGTAAAATATAAACGGTCTTAATTATCGTAAAGTAATATGACGGCCCCTATTCGACTGTTACTCGATATAGTACTGGAAACACTTCAAGGTGGAGTATAAATGTATGGAAGTCGAGGAATGACCGAAGCTAGTCATACTACGAAACGGTATAATGTTACAAAGTAATATGACGGCCCCTATTCGACTGTTACTCGATATAGTACTAGAAACACTTCAAGGTGGAGTACAAATTTATGGAAGTCGAGTAACGACCGAAGGTAGTTATATTACGGACTAATATAAAAAATGAGAAACCTAGTTTAATTAATCTTTCTAAATAGACTTTTAAACTTTTAATTAATCTAATTGCCTTTCCACCAATAAACGTGATTACAACACCTTTTTAACGACGTCCAATTAAAAGGTAGTCAGTCATCTGTGCTAATATAATTTGTCAAAGGTATGAAACTATGGAACCGCAAGGCTACATGGGGGATTAGCGTAGGACAAGACATGGCTAACGTTTGAAGTGGCGGAACCACTTTAAGTGAGGAACGATGTGGATAATTAGGGGATTTATTGGGTAGTCTTAAGCAAGGACTGATTTAACGTCATAAATGAACTTTTTAAATATACGAATCTGTTAGGATGAAGAGGAATCATTATATGATTCACTTTTGTCTAGTACCTTTAGATTTTGTTCCCGTTCATATGAAAGTATTATTAAACCATAATTAAGATTTTGCTTATTATTCTAAATACATTGGAATGTTACCATAACCTAGCTCCCGGTGTGACATGCTAATGGAACTTTAATTAGTAGGGAATCTAGTGTTTACATACAAGTATTCAAGAATGATAATTTACTAATATCTTCCAAAACATTTTCTCCTAATATCATCCCATAACTTAATTAACGAAGTCTCAACAAACACTACCTTTATCTTATCTTCTTTATCTTTTATTTTAATCTCTCTTTAATTTATTTACTTACCTAAGTTAGTTAATAGAAAAACCAAAACTCCCCCACTATTTTATAAACCCTTCACTAGTTTGAAAGCCCTCATCTGCCATGCCTTAGTTTCAATTCAGTCGGTTTGAAGAACGAATTTAGGTCATACCTACCACTTGCTCACCCTTAGGATTAGCATTGTTAGGGAAAACTTAGGCCCCACAAATACAAATTTAAAACACCCACTGATCGCCGACGCCAGTAGCCGGTGCAACGACAAGGGTAAAATCCTTACCGACCGCTGGTGACGCATCATTGATCACCTTAGGAAGACTCATTTTAATTGAAGAATGAGCTTTATTTTCAATCTCAAAGTCTTTCTTTTGCTGATCATTCATTAGATGATAGGCAACAACCACAACATAATTTTCAATAGTGGCAGTAGGTGCAGTGTATCCATCTTTGATATACATCCAGATAGACAGATCATGGAATCTACAGTAAGATTCAAATCTATCCTTCTAACTATAGTATTCTTCAAGTCTTAACAATTTAGGTGAAACATTAAATTTTCCAACCTCGTGTTCCATCTTGATCATTTTACTTAAATCAGACATCGTAACAGTTGGAAATATCAGACTGTTTTTGCGAGTTCAATTCTCAATTCGCAAGATTCAACTTGCTTTGCATATCATAGCTCGATTTGAAAAGCTCAATTCGCCAATCTCAGTTTGGATCGCAGTAGATGTCAGTTCGCAAGAGATCTCAGTTCGCAGCTCAGTTCGACTCGCAGAACTCAGTTCGGTTTGCAAGTTCAACTCGGTTCGCAGATGTAGCTGAAACCCTAATCTCAGTTCGCGAAACGGATGAAAAACTTGAAAAACGAAAATTTTAGGTACTTTTACGATTAAAACTGAAAATTTCGACCGTAAACCAACCCAGAAACGTCCAGAGAGTGATTTTTATCGTAAATATGTACTCAATGCACACAAAAAATGATCCGAAATCAATATTGATTATCACAAAAACCTCAAACTTACTCGTATTTAGCCCGAAAGCTCTGATACCAATTGTATGTCCCTAGTTCTGGGATCGATAACTTCGTTATCTATAGTATTAAGGTGGTGAATCCCTCAATACACGTTATATTACTATTATAACGAATAAGTTCGCATTTATATTAACTAATACTTTGCTTTATCCGTAAACCGTCAAAGCCTAGCCGTTAGTAGTAATAAGTTTTCTCTGGATTGTTTAAATTCGGAGGTTACTCTATCGAATGCGAAAAAATTCTGATTTTCTAAATCGAAATCCATATTTATATCGCAGCTCAACTCGCAGCCGCAGGGCCTGTGAGTTGACTCGACTCGCAACCAAGCCCGTTATCTAGCTCGGCTCGCAGACAGCCTTGCGAGCCCAGATCTCACTTCACAGTCCATGACTTGCGACTTGAGATCTCGATTCGCGCAACATATTTTTAGTTCGTTTTTGATATTTTTCTAATACTTTAACACAATAATATATTTTACAAATATTAATAACAAAACTAAACATCATATTATTTACAAATCGAAACCAATGTACAATCGTGATAACAATTACACCAGTCCTATTTTCAAGCTAGATCTGTTGTCACAAAACATGTCTCAACATATATGGATATATATATATATATATATATATATATATATCAACAAATAAGTACATGTGTATATATACTTACACGCTTCGAATGAGTCGATGATATATATAATTTGGGAAACATATTATTTATTCTAAACACCGATCATCAACGACTTGTACAATTTAAGAAATTAACCATTTCTTCAAAACAAATAAACTGCTAACATAATTTGATAACAATAAAAGTACTTATGTCAATACACTTATTTTGTAGAGGTTGACCTAATTTGGGCGCGCTATTCATCCGCTAGCTATCACGTCACTACTACTACTACTATTGTGAGTTCACAACCCCTCCTTTAAATGTTTTATGCTTTTGAAATCAGGGGTGATAAATATAGAAATTTCATGCTAACATATGCAACAAAATCATATAATTGCTTTACTGCTTTTATACAACTGTTTGATTATTGAAATCACATTTTCACACTATTTTGGGGAACTAGACAACAAATCCTAGTACGGACCCAGACTTACAACGTAGTGCATAAAAGTCCTTATGGCTACAGACTATAACTTAGCTAGGTGACTCTAGCCACGGAGTATACGAATAGTACTATCGTCGTGATGACCCTCCCACAGTTTCGGAGAATATACTTATAGGTCCTATTTGGCATCCAACTATTGCTGGTCGTGGTTTGGTTATAGGGTTAGGTCGCGTTACTTTAACTTGTCAGGTTTAGCTCACCTTTCGAGGGATCACGGTCTAAGTCTTCCCACAGAACTTATTAGGAAGTATTTTTCCTATAAACTACTACTTTGTAAATGTTGATCCTTAGTTGGATTGACCTGTGTTTCCTACTAGCAATTGTTTAGGAAATATTATTCTTAATTGATTAACCTGTGTTTCCTATAAACTATTACTTTAGGAAATGTTTCTCTTAATTGATAAACATGTGTTTCCTACAAAACAAACAACTATTATTATTAGGAAATGTTTTCCCTTAATCGGTTAAACTTGTGTTTCCTACACTACAACTAATTAACGATGTATAAACAACTTGGTTTATTACACTACATACAAACCTATGAATTCACTCAACAATCATGTTGACGTTTTCTCTATGTTTTTCAAGGAATTAGTAGCGTAAGTAAGATCTGCATGCATTCAGGATGGACCACCCTCTAAGCCATAGGATGCCACCTATTTTGGGACACATAAGATTTCCTTTATATAATCACAAGTCATTGTGGTCATATTTATGAAATCCACTTTTGCGTTAAGTATTTATATAACATACTATTTTAAACTCTACTACTACTGTTACAACTTTCTAAGTTGTAACCTTTTGTAAAACTTATTAACTATTGGCATCTTAATATATTCCATTATGTAATAACCATATGCTCTATGAATGTACGTATATTCGTTTGTTTACTGCTCGCGCCCCGCCACGTCACTAGCTTCCGCAACTTAATTAGAACTAATTGTAATTATGTTTGGAGGGGTGTGACAAACTTGGTATCAGAGCCATTGGTTATAGCGAACTAGAAGTCTTTAAGTGACCTAAACCTTAGAGATCCAGACTATAGCCTTTGCTAGAACATTCATGCGTTCATGCATACATACCTTTGCATACATATAACATATGAATGACATGTTACACGCGATTTCTTTTGTCTCAGCATGTCGAGACAATACCCGATTCACGTGATCGACTCTTATGAGGACCCATCTGAGGGTGACTATGAGAGTGACGCTATTTCAGTCCACGAGGACCCACCGATTTACCTCAGAGAGACTTCAGATGATAGTACCATTGATACACCCCCTACACCACTGACAGTGCCCGTGACCACACCTGCCACAGCACCTACTGCGGAAACACTCATCAGTTCGCAGAGACTTCACGCGGACGGGTGATGAAGAGGACACCGAGGATGTGTGTCCGAGACTTTCCCATTGGACCCCTAGCGCCGAGGGACAAGGTGCCGATGACCGAGCAGGAGATACCTTGTGATGAGCCACCACCGAAGAGGCTCCGACCTGCTCATTTGGATTGGATGCCTCCCATCCTGAGACGATGGAGATCACTTGAGGGTATCCCATCTACTTATGAGACTCTAGAGCTCACTGTCCCTACTTTGGTAGTTGTGATCCGTACTATCTTTGGATTGCATTATGGTACCTGGGGTTATATCAGGGAGTTGCAGAGTGACACATCCCATATGGATGGGGATGTAGCCTCTATTAATGGACGTCTAGGTTCTGTAGAGACTCACGTAGATGTTGACCGCGAGTCAGCTGATGCTACCCGTGCATTGTGGATATGCTAGAGAGACGTGCGACGGTATCAGGGATTGTGGTTGGGGTTAGTTTGATGATGACGGGTTTTGATGACGGCAGTGGGATTGTATTTACCTTATTTCCACTAGGTTTATGTATGGCGGGCTGTGCCTACTTAGTATTAGGCTAACTACTATTGACGGATGTGTATATGTATAGGAAATCCATCACATTTTGTATAGCACTACCAATAGATGAGTATATAGGTGATCCCATCCCATTTTGTACTAAACTTTTGTATAACCGATGTAACTTATGATATAATATAGGGTATGTTTAGTTTACTTCTCGTGTTCTTTATAGTTGATATCAACTAGTGTAGCTTATTTATATGTAATTACGTGTGTTAGGATGAAAACCAACCAAGTATCTCTTGTGATCACTTCTAGTACTCCTTGAAGCATATTACATCTCGATCGTAAATTCTTATCTAGAATTTATTTGAACCTAATCGTGTTAAATGGTAATGAAAAGAAGTATGTATCTAGCATCATATAATGATGCCTGGCCAACGTGATTATATTATACTAAGTGCATATGGACGTTTTAAAGTCATATGATACGTAATGGGGATAACGTAAACGCTTCATACCATTCATTAACTAAACAATGTGAAACCGTGTTCTTCACATTCACTATCTTGGCATTGACTTCTATGTTTTATTCATCGCAGAACGAAATCATGCCACCCAAGCGACGAACTACTAGGAATAGTCAATGAAACACCACTCCACCTAACAATGAGGAAACCACTTAACAGATTATTGTGCAACGAGTAGCAGAAGGCATTGCTCAGTATGAGGTAAGCCGCAATCACGATAATGTGGTAAATAGTAGTGGGACTACCCCTGTTAATGGTGAGACACCTGTGAATACTCGACGAGGGTGTTCATACAAGACGTTTCTGGCTTGTAAGCCAAGTACCTTCCGTGGCACCGAGGGTGCTATTGGTATTATTCGTTGGATAGAAAAGATGGAGTCAGTGTTGGACATCAGTGACTGTTTACCTGACAGTATGGTGAAGTATGCCACTTGTACCTTAGCTGACAAGGCGCTAACATGGTGGAACAGTAAACTCCAATCTCTTGGAAGGGAAACTCTCACTCCCTATCATGGGGAGTCCTGAAGAATATGATGTTGGAAGAGTTCTGTCCCCGTAGTGAGATGCAGAAAGTTGAAACCGACTTATGGAACATCAAGATGATTGGTGCTGATGTCACTGGGTACATCACTAAGTTTTAGGAACTAGCACGGCTAGTGCTGCATATGGTGACACCCGAGTATAAACGCATTGAGCGTTATATTTGGGGATTGGCACCACAGATTAGTAGTTTAGTTACGTCATCGAACCCTGATTCATTCATGAGCGCTGTTACTCTAGTGCAGAGATTGACCGATGAGGCGGTCAGGATGGGGACACTTACTAAGAAAGCTGTCTCGGGAAAAGGTGAACCGAACAGTACTGAAGCTGGTAGTTCTGTAAAAGGAAAATGAAAGTGGAATGACCGTTAGGGTCAATCAAACAAGAAAAGTTCTGGAATCCCAAAGGCGTATGCAACCACCACTACTGAGTCAAAGCCATACCTGGGTAGTAAACCCAAATGTGATAAATGCAATCGAAACCACGAGGGTGGGTGTGGGTATTGTGGAAACTATAAAGTATAGGGGCACAAAACCTAGGATTGTAGAACCAACCCTCCCCTACGAGTAAACAACGAGCGCCAGAACCAGGGGTGTTTCGAATGCGGTGACCTAAGGCATTTCCAAACCGATGCCCCAAACTCAACAATCAGAACCACAACAACACCAACAACCGTGGTAACAACAATCGAGCCAACAACAATAATCATCCGGTTCAGGGAAGGGCATTCGTAATCAGAGCACAGGAGGCACGCCCGGACCCTAACACCGTGACTGGTACATATCTCGTAAAGAACCATTATGCTTCTGTGTTAATTGATTCGGGTGCCGATTTAAGTTTTGTGTCTACTGAGTTTAGACCACTATTAGAACTTGAATCCCGTAAGCTAGATAACAAATACACTATAGAACTAGCTGATGGGGAGTTGATCGAGTCAGGAGAAATAGTACCGGGATGTACCTTAGAGTTAGAAGGTCATCTCTTCGAAATAGATTTGCTACCTGTTAAGTTAGGAAGTTTTGACATCGTAGTCGGTATGGATTGGTTGTCGAAGAACCACGCTTAGATTGTCTATTTTGAAAAGTTAGTACGCATACCACTACCGACAGGAGAAATATTGGTAATACAAGGGGAGAAGAGAAAAAGTGTCGTGAAAGTGATTAATTGCATGAAAGCCAGTAAGTATCTACGCAAAGGATATCAAGCATTTCTGGCACACGTTGTTGAAAAGAAACCCGAGGAGCAGAGCATAGATGATATACCTATTGTACGTGACTATCCGGGAGTGTTTCCTGACGAATTACCAGGATTGCCACCTCCATGACAAGTCGAATTTCATATCGATCTGGTGCCTGAAGCTGCACCAATTGCACACGCACCTTATCGTGTAGCTCCCTCGGAGATGCAGGAGCTATCTACACAGTTACAAGAACTCCTAGACTTAGGATTCATCCGTCTGAGCTTTTCATCTTGGGGTGCTCCGGTCTTGTTTGTCAAGAAGAAGGATGGATCTAAGCGGATGTGTATCGATTACTAAGAACTGAACAAAATAACTATCAAGAACCGATATCCGTTACCACGTATTGATGATCTGTTTGATAAACTGCAAGGATCGAGCTTTTACTCAAAAATTGATCTACGATCTGGTTACCACCAACTAAAGGTTCAGGATAAGGATATACCAAAAACTGCATTCAGAACTCGTTACGGTCACTACGAGTTTCAAGTCATGCCTTTTGGTTTGACAAACGCACCAGCAGTATTCATGGATCTCATGAATAGAGTTTGCAAACCCTATCTTGAAAAATTCTTCATCATTTTCATTGATGACATTTCGATTTATTCACGAACAAAAGAGGATCACAAACTACATCTGAAACTTATCCTCGAACTATTTGTTAAAGAGAAGTTGTATGCAAAGTTCTCTAAGTGCAAATTTTGGATGCGAGAAGTTCATTTCCTTGGTCATGTGATAAATGACAAGGGAATTCACGTGGACCCATCCAAAATTGAAGCAATTAAAAATTGGGAAGCACCAAAGACCCCAACCGAAGTACAACAATTTCTTGGTCTGGCGGGCTATTACCGTCTATTCGTCGTGAAATTTTTAGAAAATAGCCTTGCCCCTCACCACTTTAACTAAAAAAGATAAGAAATTTGATTTGGGCGAGAAACAAGAGACCACTTTCCAGTTGCTGAGACAGAAACTGAGCAGTGCACCCATCCTATCACTACCTAAAGGAGTAGAGAATTTTGTTGTCTACTGCGATGCTTCGCATTTGGGATTGGGTTGCGTATTGAAGCAAAATGACAAGCTAATTGCATACGCATCACGCGTCAACTGAAAATGCACGAGGAAAACTATACAACTCATGACTTGGAGTTGGGAGTAGTTGTTTTTGCACATAAGATTTGGAGACACTACCTATACGGTACAAAGTATACAATCTTCACTGATCGTGGTATGGTTATAGGGTTAGGTCGCGTTACTTTAACTCGTCAGGTTTAGCTCACCTTTTGAGGGATCACGGTCTAAGTCTTCCCACAGAACTTATTAGGAAGTATTTTTCCTATAAACTATTACTTTGGAAATGTTGATCCTTATTTGGATTGACCTGTGTTTCCTACTAGCAATTGTTTAGGAAATATTATTCTTAATTGATTAACCCGTGTTTCCTATAAACTATTACTTTAGGAAATGTTTCTCTTAATTGATAAACCTGTGTTTCCTACGAAACAAACAACTATTACTATTAGGACATGTTTTCCCTTAATCGGTTAAACTTTTGTTTCCTACACTACAACTAATTAACGATGTATAAACAACTTGGTTTATTACACTACATACAAACCTGTGAATTTACTCAACAATCATGTTGACGTTTTCTCTATGTTTTTCAAGGAATTAGCAGCGTAAGTAAGATCTGCATGCATTCAGGACGGACCAGCCTCGAAGCCATATGATGCCACTTATTTTGGGACACATAGGATTTCCTTTATATAACCACAAGTCATTGTGGTCATATTTATGAAATCCACTTTTGCGTTAAGTATTTATATAACATACTTTTTCAAACTCTACTACTACTACTGTTACAACTTTCTAAGTTGGAACCTTTTGTAAAACTTATTAACTATTGGCATCTTAATATATTCTGTTCTGCACTAACCATATGCTCTGTGAATGTACATATATTCGTTTGTTTACTGCTCGTGCCCCGCCACGTCACTAGCTTCCGCAACCTAATTAGAACTAATCGTAATTATGTTTGGTAGGGTGTGACAGTAACTCCATCTCCACTATTCATTTTATGGGAAGTGTTGAGGAGCAGGGTGTGACAGTTGCTCCATCTCTCTCTCTCTCTCTCTCTCTCTCAACACAAAACACCAAAAAACATCTCTTCCACTCACCTTTCACCACCACCACCAGCACCATTTTTCATCATCGTCGTCACCACCACTACTTATCACCACTGCCATGACCACTACCTTTCACCACCGCTACCTCCTTCTCTGACCACCTCCTTCTCTGGCCACCACTATCTTTGACGCCACGTTCTCCACCCCGCCACCACCACCAACACCTTCACAGTCCACTTTTCACCACCACCACCACCGTCACCGTCACTTTTTGCCTTCACCGCCACCTTCACCACTACCGTTCACCATCACCTTCATCTTCACTTTCACCATCCACCTTTACAACCACCTTCACCATCCACCACCACCGTCCACTTTCACCGCCACCAAAACCTTCACCTTGACCGTCATCGTCCACCACCACTTTCATCATCCATATCTGAATATGTAGATGTAGATCTACTTTTCAGATCTAGATCTGAAGAAAGTAGAACTATATCTACTTTTTCAGATCTAGATCTAAAAAGTAGATATGAACAACGTTACTGCATTTTACATGTAGGTTACTGCATTTCAAATTTACTTCTAAAATAGTAGATCTAGAAAAAATCACTGCGTTTTTTGTTTATTCTACTGCATTTTACGTTTTTAGCATTTTTATGCAGTTTAGTTTGTTTACTGCTTTTTAGGGTTTTTCATTGCATTTTACGTTTTTTCAACATTTTTAATCACTTTAATTTATTTATTGCATTTTCTTTTGTTCACTGCATTTTAACATTTTTTCACTGCATTTTATTTTTTTCGGGATCTTGCATATTTTCAGGCTTTTTGAATAATTTTTTTTTTAATTTTTTAAATAAATGTTGGGCTATTTTTCGAGTAGGTCCCTTAATTTTTTGAAATTGCAAAAAATTCCCTGATGGAGGGGGGGACACGTGTCAATTTTTTGTTGGCTTAAAACCTACCTTTTCTACCCCTCTTAAAGGGGCTACTCCTTTGAACCACACCCATTAAATAGAATAGATGTATTTTTATTACTACTCAAAGTAAGTACACTATAAATGAACTAATAGATGCGAAAATAAAATAATCGGTCACAGTTATAAGATTTTATTACTACTAATTTTGTAATTAACTCCTCTTTCAATGTGAAAAAAATAATACATCCGTTTTAAAATTATTGTTCAGTTTTGACTTTTTTGTTCAACTTTGACCTTAAATATTTTTGTTTGTGTTATATAATACTTGATGCAAAATATATATTATTGGATTGGGTTTTTTTGGTCCTTTTTGACTAAATAAATATGTAACTACTTAACACAATTAATTGTAGAGGGGGGGGGGGGGGGGAATGAATACAATTTTTCAAGTTTAAAGTAATTTTTATTGATTGAATCAAAATAATACTTTACAACAATTACTTGCAGAAGAGAAAAGACACACTAATCTAAATAATTGTTGCTTGATGACAGATTTAAATTTAACAAGTAACTCAGCCTGAGGAGCTGATGACTATCAGTGATCTCAACACAAGTTTTGGCACAAAGATCGCTGACTAGCAGGAGTGGCTGCTATAGATCAAAGGTTATATTTAATGCAGTTCAAGGTGTATTTAATACGGTTGTTGATTTGAGTATTCATAGGCATAAATCCTCAACATTATCTTAGAGATAATATGTTTAACCGTTTGAATAATCTTCAAAGATTTGATAGGTATCGTTGGAAAATATCAAATCTTTAATGACTTATTCATAGGGAAGGTGTTTTAAATATACTAATACATTTTTACAGTAAAAGTATGGTACTTTTCTGTAATGAAGTTTTGTTGACTTCGTGTATTATTGTACACCGGTTATACGGCTATTATCCACCTTGTAGAATACGCCTTCTAAAGTGCACATGTATCTATCAGACCCATGCGCTTACGCATGGAATAGTTGCTGGAGTAGTTAGAATAACCATTGATCATCCACTTCAATCAGAAATCTTCTATCTATATCTTTGGTCTTTGACTTCAGATGTAGGTGTCAGTGTCTTCTAGCATCTATGGATAACTTGCCAAGTCTTCAAGGTACGATCAGTGTTAAAGAGAAGTTGATGAAAGCTTGCAAGTTATAAGGGACACTGCTACACATGCAGCGAGACCACAAAGGTAAGGGACGTTAAGTATATATCAGCGTCCAAAAACTAATTTTGTCATACATAAATTATAGAGGTAGGGTCAGTGACCCAACAATCTCCCCCTATTTATTTATGACAGAACAAGTTTTCTACTTGCTATATATTGATAAGACTTTACATATTATGCATAAATAAATAGCAGAAAGTAGATAACTTTGATTTTATATCATAATCAAAAGTTTTACAAAAGAGACACTATGACATTACATTTTCATATTCTTGCTTGATTTTTACATATGAGTTAGTAGTGTCGTGAGCCATTCTCAGTCTTAGTTCCTCATCGATTAGCTTCAGAAATTCTTCATCAGCGTTGCTTGATCTCCCTATGAATCTAACAGCCGCAAGATGCTCTGTCTTGGCAATGGAGATTTCAGAGGCCCTTTGAAAGCTTTGATTAGTGATGGGATCCATGTAGAACATTCCAAATTCAGGACTCCTAATCACTCTTCCGGGCATAAAATGAACACCAGCAGGAAGAATATGGTTTGTTCCTTCACAGTCAGGTAGAAAGCTCATCTTTTGAAGCATCTTTGTTTGTTTCAGCCTATCTTCTTTGGTTGATTTCTTGGTGATTTTTCTGCTAGAGCTGGTGGAGGTACCTTTGAGCTCAACTTGAGGATGAGAGAGAGGTAGTTTCAAGGTATTTTCAGCTTCGTTTAAGTCGGCAAAGATTTTATCTAGAAGCTGTAGCAAGACTTGCTTGTAAGAAGTGGAGCTGTTTTGAATGCAGGTATAGATCTCACAGATTTCAGAGAAGCCCAAGGTCGTCTTTAACTTTGATAAGGTAACAATGTCGATTGTGTTCTTATCTTCTCTTAATAGTTCAAAGTTGTTTCTTGCTCGCTGAGTTTTAAAGAACCTTGGGACAACTTTGACAATCTTCTGTGGAAATCTTCTGAAGGAGATGAACTTCTGAATGAACTTTATTTGTTCATTCTTATCTTTAAGATTTTGTGTTCCCTGTTTCAGTACATGTTCTTGAATTTTTAGAGCATTAGTGCCCTTCTTTTTAGCTTCAGATTCCACTCCAGTCTTCAGCTCAGAAATCAGTTTTTCAGTTTCAACAGCTTTTTCTCTTTCTAGCTGCTTTGCTTTTTCTTGAAGATAAGTGATAAGCATCAAATATATAGTATATTTTATAGTAATTTATCCCTATATTTATATATATTTTAGTGCATTTATATGATTTTAGATACTTATTTTGTTAATATTTGCATAGATGTATTTTAAAGTGAAGATTGAAGAAAAGGAACGAAAATAAGGCAAAGATTGAAGAAAAAGAAGATTAAATGAAGACTCGAAGAAAATGTAGCTTAACCCTTGAAGAAATGAAGAAGATGGCTCAAAAGTGGAGTGATAACATCAATTAAGTGTTTTAAATGAAGCTTGGATGAAAGAAGCGGAAATTAGATCAAAAGCTGAAGAAAAGTATAAATGCTGAATTTTCTGCGCGCTGTTAGTATTTTGACCATAACTATCTCATACGGAGTCCAAATGAGTTGATTCAATTTGGAAAATTTAGCTAACACATAGGGCTACAACATATAAAAATTGAAGATTATTTGGATAAAACCTCAACCGCCGGTTGAGCCTTTCAACCGGCGGTTGGATCAAAAATCTGGAATATTCGAAGAACGATGTATTGTACTTGGAGACAAAGTAACCAACCGCCGATTGGACTTCCAACCGCCGCTTGGGACCAATTTTCAGCTATTATAAATAGAAAATACCTTCCAGCTTCGAAATATAACCCAATAACCTTAATAATTCGTATATTACGAATTAATAACCCCAAATTCGACTAGAAACACTTTCTAGGGGTTTTAGGAGCAATTTAGAGTCGCAGGTTCGCAAGGGTTTGTCTATGATCAAGCGTACGGAGCGTGGTTCACAGTTTTGGTTTGCGTATCTTATTCTTTATTTAATTTTGAATGTGTTTTATTATTGAATATTGATTATGATTATGTTTAACTTAATTATGAACTAATATTTATTGTATTTGCTTAGATTTATATTATTGTTGGAACTATATTATTGAATATTATTATGCAAGAATTATGTGTTATATTATGTTAATGATCATAATTAACTGATTTATAGATAAACTGCAATAATCTTTTGGGTTTTTAAATTAAGTGATTATGTTTCATTAAAAGTTAAGTAGCATTTGTAATTCAACCGACCCTGGAATTATATCAATAATATGTTGATAGGTCTTAATAAATAGTGATACTTACATAACCTTTGATGGTATTGCTATATGAAAATTGTCATAACCTTTGAGGTTTTCTACATTAGTAAATCACAATAATAATAACCAACAATAAATAATCTAAGTAAATACATATTTATCTCTAATTGTTTACTATCCTTAGTTAATTGTTTTCTATTGAATTGGTTATAATTTAGTATTCTTAAATACGTTTATACAGAACTAAAACGTATCCCCCTTATCTGTATATTGTATATTTCAATTGAATTATAAATTCTATTTTATTTATAACCACCATTCCCAGTGTTCGACTCGGACTTACTTAAAAGTTATATTATACGAACGGGTTATTCTTGCCTGGCTTGTGTGATAGTTAATTTAGTATTTCTAATTATTTAAAACTTGTTATTTTGTACTCTATTCACACGACATCAAGTTTTTGGCGCCACTGCCGGGGAGTGGTTGCGTTTATTTAATTTGGAATTTATAGTTTTTCTTTCTTTTATTTTTATACTGTAAAAATTTCTGTACATTGCAAAACCAATAGAAATATCGGCTCACCCATTGAGAATACTGACAAAAACAAAGGTATAAGGAGAGTAAAGCCCTACCTCATTGATTTATCATATAAGAGGTAAGGTGCTTCTCGAAAGAGATAGGTTTTTAATACGCTTCCCGCTGACCTATTTCTCCACTTTTGTGTACAATTAATGGAGCTACCGAGATCTGTTGACTAGCTTTGTAAAAGAATTTTTATTGGAATATTTTTTTAGTTAGATTTTATTTTATTTTCTACTCTTTTTCTTTTATTTTGACAGGTATGTACCACCGTAGGAATAATATTCCTGTGATTTATCCAAATGCGAGAAACTATCATATGAATGAAGATATGATGACTATTGATGAAGAGGAGGATATGCATCGAGCTTGTGATAGGATAGAGGCATTAATTTCGAAAGCTATTCAAGATATTGAAATTTCAATGAAGCGTAAAAAAGAATTTTGGAATAAAGATCCAACTGTAAAGGATATGGAAAGCGACAAGGTGGAAAATTTTGACAAATCCGGAGATGAAGGATGTGAACCTAATGTAAATTTGGAAGAGATAATGAGTCGGATGTCGACTTCAAATATGCGAATGAAAAAAAACGAAGCAATTCTAGCAAGTCAAAGTGATTCCATTCAACAAATTGCGAAATTGTTAAAAGAAATAGAAGGCACACTTGAAGAGAATCTTAGCAAAATCGAGATTGAAGGACACGAGACAAATGAAAAACCAAATTTCAACAATTATACACCTTCACCTTCTTACCCACAAGCCTTAACGGAAGAAATTATTAAAAAATACACACCTCCGCCTCCTTATCCAGCTGCTTTGAATAGAGATTATAATGAAGTAAAAGGATCAAATTTTCCAAATCTTAAGAAAGATAAAGCTAAAAGTTTATCTCGACCAGTGATTGTGAACACTACGCAATCTATGGAGATCTCAAGTGAAAAAGTGGAAGATACCGAAACTATTGGCCACAGTCAAGGAGATTTCATTCAACAACTTGAGGGGATGGACAATACAATTGATAAGTATCCTCAATCCTCTAACTCTGTATTTTCTAATGAAATTTTTAGTGAAATTAAACAGGAAGAAGATATGGAGGTAGATTGGTTGCCTTTTCCAAGATTTGACCATTATGATTCTGATGAGGAATCATTTTCGTTACCTAATTGTAATGAAGAGGTTAACCTTGATTTAGAAAACCATGATGGGGTTATGACAGAAGAAGAATTAATAGTCGCTATGGATCCAGCTATTGATGAAACTTCATCATTACATCCAGAGGTTGAACAATTAGAGGAAAATGATCAAGCAATGGTAAGGACTGGAGAAGAAACAGAAAACAAAACTTGCGGTAATCAGATAGCAACTGGACCAGTTGAAACTCAAATGGTGGTTGAGTTGATGCGACCAACGGTTGAAGTATCTTTAAGTACAAGTACATTGTTTTACCAATATGAAGATCCTTTTTGGCAATTCGATCGGAAAACAAGTTTCTCACAATTTTTGGAAAATCATGGAGCATCTCTGAAAGGATATTTACCTGCCATAAACGATAAGTATCTCAGTACTTTACTTTTATTAAACTTACATTTATTAAATATTTATAGATATTACCATCCATGCTTACTTTTAAGTGTGGGGAAAGTCACTAGATTTTTAGGTAAGTAAGGTTGGAGTCAAGCTAGTGACTCGAACAAAAACAAGTGCTTCTCGGGAGGCAACCCGTGTTTGTATATTTTGTATAATTTTTAGGTAGATTTAGATTTAGTTTTAGTATTAGTAGATTTTACTTTATTTTTAGTTTTTACTTTTAGTTTGTTATTAACGATAGGTTGAAGGAACTATAATCACTAGAAACGTTGCTACTAGAAACGTTGCTACGTAAATTAAAATTAAAAAGGAATACTTAAATAAATTATGATAAAGGTCGTTGTATTCAAAAAATCGCTGCTAGCAACCAACCGGCAACTGACATAGTTAACCGACGGTTGGCCACTTTTTCAATTAAAAACTAATGGCAGCAAGATTACCACACTTTTTATAAAAAACTAAGAAAACTTTGGGTATGTCTTTTTACGAAATTGTCATATTTAGTTTCTGAGAAATTTATTATTAGAGTTCACTTAATGATATTGTTTCTCTTAAAATTGATTCTAATATTTGCAATTTTTGTTTACAGATTCAGATTAGGTGATAAATGAAAAACTTTGGGGTTTTAATCTATAACTTATTTATGTTAATATGTATGGTAAACATAGTTTTATAATAAGTTAAGATCTTCATTTTTATTAACCCTAGTGGAAAATT
The DNA here is from genome assembly GCA_963422505.1 of Pseudognaphalium luteoalbum. Classification (NCBI taxonomy): domain Eukaryota; kingdom Viridiplantae; phylum Streptophyta; class Magnoliopsida; order Asterales; family Asteraceae; genus Pseudognaphalium; species Pseudognaphalium luteoalbum. The sequence goes on along the minus strand of OY730192.1, from coordinate 82,742,514 downwards.
AAAATTTTAAATTTAGAAATTGGAGCTATATTGCATATACTTTTATTTAAGACTCCTGCCAGTAATTGAATAAGGAAATCGATGGTTGTAGGTACCCAACTAGCGGTTGAATACTTTTTGGCTTTATTAGGAGATAAATTAATGAATAGTAGTAGTTTCATAAGTCTTTAGTGCTACACTAGCCCAAAGGAAATTAGAAAAATTATTAGTAGCGTGTGGTTATGTGTTACTTTCCTATCTTTAGCTTTTTCATTTTAACTTTAGTTTTTATTTTTATTATTATTATTATTATTATTTTTATAACTTATATATATATTTGGTACGTTTAATTTGTTTGCCTGTTTATTTTTAGAATATTTTTGCCACTTTTCGAAGCTGGTGTATGATATAGTACAGCTGAACAATGCATTGAAATTTTTGGAAATTTAATAAGTTTATCTTATTAATTATGAACTTTGTGGGTGTGTTCCCTGGAAACCCTCACGAGACTATAACTCGTCCACTTGGGATACCGAGGGGTTTAAAGGCTTATTGCATATGCTAAATGCAATCGTGATTAACTACGAAAGTGTGGATGTTGTATATTTTTGAATAAAGATCGCGGAAATCAATACGTTGAACTACAAATAGAAAAGATGAACCATTAAGCCGATTCAGATAACGATAGTCGCTTCTACGTCAGGGGAGTTTTTCTGTTCTACTTTTTCTTTTCCTTACTCACTTTTGTTTATCAATTTTTATACAATGAGGGCATTGTATAATTTAAGTGTGGGGATAGGGTTCGTAAGAAAAAGAATTTATTTAATTAATTATTTAAGTTTCTATTGTTCTTAAATTTTATTAAAAATTTAAAATTTTTAAGTGAATAACTAAGTATTTATTAGTTAGAATACTTTTGATTAAAAGTTTTGTTTTGTAATTAAAAGTTTAGACTTGAATGTGGATTAACTGTTTTGTATATATAACGTAAGCTACTTAATAATAAGTGATATATAGATACATGATATGACGTACTAATAGGCAATCTATATGAAGATTTCTGGATTTTAAGAAATTAATAAAAATAATTGTATATTATTTTATGGTACATAATATGATGTATGACATAAAAGTCTTAATTCTTGTATTTATCATGCGATAATTTTATATATCTTTATACTTATGTGAAGACATTTGAGAGTTTACTAATTGTTTCCTCTGTTGTACGTAAGTACAGACCTGGTCTCTAATTAGTATTCTTAAATAAAGCAAAAGAAAGAAAAATCTTTCAAATAAAATCAAAATAAAAATCAGACTATGTCGCTTTGTTGTACGTTTGTACAGACCTGTCACCGCTGGTTTGATTTAAAAATTGCTTTACCTGAATCAAGTTATGTCGCTTTGTTGCATGTCAATGCAGACCTGTCACCAATGTCTTGATTCTTAAAAATGGATTTCATATATTTATGAGGAATATAAAAGAAAATTGCATGATTAAATTTAAGAGTATATCATATATGGAAATCATAAGTAAAATACATACTAACAATAAAGGTGTATTCATAAGTATAAATATAGATTGTTTAGAGTAGACAAATATATCAGTAATCATTCATGAGCTATATATGTCCGAATAATAATAATTTTTATTTGTACATTATAGTTATCCATGTTAATTAAATTGTTTAAAGTTTTAAAGTATGAAACAGATTTTTAAGTTAAGTATTTTGATTATTAATTATTAGTTTGATGCTTATTTTTAAATTTTATTCAGTACTCTACTTGAGGACAAGCAGAACTTAAGTGTGGAGATATTTGATAAGCATCAAATATATAGTATATTTTATAGTAATTTATCCCTATATTTATATACATTTTAGTGCATTTATATGATTTTAGATACTTATTTTGTTAATATTTGCATAGATGTATTTTAAAGTGAAGATTGAAGAAAAGGAACGAAAATAAGGCAAAGATTGAAGAAAAAGAAGATTAAATGAAGACTCGAAGAAAATGTAGCTTAACCCTTGAAGAAATGAAGAAGATGGCTCAAAAGTGGAGTGATAACATCAATTAAGTGTTTTAAATGAAGCTTGGATGAAAGAAGCGGAAATTAGATCAAAAGCTGAAGAAAAGTATAAATGCTGAATTTTCTGCGCGCTGTTAGTATTTTGACCATAACTATCTCATACGGAGTCCAAATGAGTTGATTCAATTTGGAAAATTTAGCTAACACATAGGGCTACAACATATAAAAATTGAAGATTATTTGGATAAAACCTCAACCGCCGGTTGAGCCTTTCAACCGGCGGTTGGATCAAAAATCTGGAATATTCGAAGAACGATGTATTGTACTTGGAGACAAAGTAACCAACCGCCGATTGGACTTCCAACCGCCGCTTGGGACCAATTTTCAGCTATTATAAATAGAAAATACCTTCCAGCTTCGAAATATAATCCAATAACCTTAATAATTCGTATATTACGAATTAATAACCCCAAATTCGACTAGAAACACTTTCTAGGGGTTTTAGGAGCAATTTAGAGTCGCAGGTTCGCAAGGGTTTGTCTATGATCAAGCGTACGGAGCGTGGTTCACAGTTTTGGTTTGCGTATCTTATTCTTTATTTAATTTTGAATGTGTTTTATTATTGAATATTGATTATGATTATGTTTAACTTAATTATGAACTAATATTTATTGTATTTGCTTAGATTTATATTATTGTTGGAACTATATTATTGAATATTATTATGCAAGAATTATGTGTTATATTATGTTAATGATCATAATTAACTGATTTATAGATAAACTGCAATAATCTTTTGGGTTTTTAAATTAAGTGATTATGTTTCATTAAAAGTTAAGTAGCATTTGTAATTCAACCGACCCTGGAATTATATCAATAATATGTTGATAGGTCTTAATAAATAGTGATACTTACATAACCTTTGATGGTATTGCTATATGAAAATTGTCATAACCTTTGAGGTTTTCTACATTAGTAAATCACAATAATAATAACCAACAATAAATAATCTAAGTAAATACATATTTATCTTTAATTGTTTACTATCCTTAGTTAATTGTTTTCTATTGAATTGGTTATAATTTAGTATTCTTAAATACCTTCATACGGAACTAAAACGTATCCCCCTTATCTGTATATTGTATATTTCAATTGAATTATAAATTCTATTTTATTTATTACCACCATTCCCAGTGTTCGACTCGGACTTACTTAAAAGCTATATTATATGAACGGGTTATTCTTGCCTGGCTTGTGTGATAGTTAATTTAGTATTTCCAATTATTTAAAACTTGTTATTTTGTACTCTATTCACACGACATCAATAAGCAACCTGAATGTCTTCTAGTGGAAGGTTTACCTTCTTAGTTGTTTTCTTTAGTCTTTCTTCCTCTTCCATCATCTCATTAGAGCTCGAGCTTTCCATTCTAATCTTCTTTCCCTTCTGATTGATAATATCATCATCATCGAATCCTTCATCATCCTCATCAGATCCTTCATCATCCTCATCCATGATTAAGTTTCTATTTCTTCGACTGGATGACTGGACTAGATGTGAGCTTGTTGTTGCAGTGTCAGATGAAGGCTTTACAGAGATTGAAGGATAAGAATCAGCTTTATCAGCTCCTGTGGTTAGCTCAGGTTGAGCATCTTCAACACCAATTTTACTAGGTTCATCTTCTTTAGTGTGTTCCCCTTCAGCTGGTGACGAGGAGGTTTCTGCTGCATTTTTCAAGTGCTCCCCTCAACTTTTTCTCCCCCTCAGCTGATGGAGGAGCAGCGCAAGCAGCGGGAATCTTGGAGATCAATTCAGAGACCATTTTCTTGAGAACTCTTTTCAGTGCCTCTAGATGTTCCCCAAGATGTTTGAAGGCAGCCATGGTAGCAAGCTGAAATCCCCTAACATCACTAAGCACTTCTCGATCATCAATGGTGAATCGAGTGTCATTCAATGTTTGCTTGACTTATGCCTCAAATGAAGTGACACTAGAGATGATGGATTCAACCTTGGAGGGAACAGGATTAACAGCAGAGGTCATTTAGTCAACCTTGTATGCAAGATCTCTAAGCTGTGTTACCAGGTTGGAAAGGAGCAGTCCTTGTAGCTTTTTCAGTTCACTCACATACTTAGTGGTGGATTTGAATGATGAAATGATGGGGGCACTGAGTGATTTTACTTCATTGTGAAGCATTGAGAGTTCAGTAGTGAGTGATACAACTTTTTGATTTACCTCAGTGAAGGACTTTTCAGTGGCCATCATTTGATTTTCTTGTATGGATGCCAATTGGTTGAGCTTTTTCAAAATCTGGTCAAGACCACTATCAGTTAGTGGAATTGAGTGATGAGGTGGTGTGTTGCGGCGTGATGGTTGTGATGGAGAAGGTGAAAGCTGTGTAGATATATATACAAAAGGTGAAACAGTTCTAAAGTGATCATAGGTGATGTTGGTTACCTGATAATCAGAGTCAGAGCCTGCTTCTGATTGAGTCCCGTGCACAATATCATCGGGAAATGTATCTTCTGTCTCAGTTGCTGATCCAGAGAGGTCACTGATGTTGACAATATCTTCGAAAAATACAGTGGTGACTTCAGTGGGCAACATACCATAGTGAGAGAGCCCTTCTAAGTAGAGATTTGCAGCATCAGTTTCCTCTTGGTCTGGAGGGGATATATCCATAATCACCTCAGATGACACACCAGCGGCAGATATTTCTTTTGGTGCCTTGGAGCGTGATCGTCAAGGAATGTGGGAAAGGACCGATGCTGAAAGATTAGGTACCGTAATCTCTTCAGGTTCGGGTACTTGAATGGCTGTAGGTTCTGGTTCCACAATCTCTTCAGTTGATTTTGAAGGTTCAACGGGTTCTGCAGGCTGCCTATGCTCTTCAGCTTCATCTTCTGATGCCGGTATGCGAGCAAGCATCACTGCTGGAATGGTAGAAGCTACAGCTTGGTTATCATCAGGTTCCGTAAACGCTGATTTGTTCATATAGACAGATTTGCCAATCTTCCAGACAAGAAGAGTGATTTGACGTAAAAAGTCATGTTTTACGCACATCTTTTACCTCATATTTAGCACTTAATTAACAAAATCATGCCAATAAAGTCCACATTTACCACATTATATTAAAAAGGTCAAAACTTTATAAGTATTTCAAAAACAACGGTAAATGGATGAAAAACACACTTAAAAAGGCATAATTCATTCAACACGCTATTTCATCGTAAACCTCCGATCTAGGACTTAATAAGTATCTTAAAATGTAGGTCTGGAGAATACGAACGCGTAGATATAAAGATCGTCAGAAATGGATCAAGAACGAAGAAGATAGGTCCAAACGAGTTACGATCCATCACACAAAACTTACGATCCAGCACACGAGACCACGACCCAAGGTTCACCACCCCTTCAGGGGCCGTATACCCCCTCTACAGGGCTGTATACGCCCTTCTAGGGGTGGTATACCCCCTTCTAGGGGCGGTATACCCCCTCTATGGTGCTGGATACACCCCATTTGCTATCGAATACACGCTATTTGCTACCGAATAGGCCCATTTTGGTATTGAATACGCCCCTTTTGGTGTCGATTTCATAGCTCGGGGGTGTTTTCAGTGTTAAATGGAAGCAAGGGTGTTGAGTGTAAAATTGTAACTTGTAAGCCTATAAATAGAGGCCTTCACCTCCTCATTTCTCATCAATTGAAATCCATTCAAATCAATCACAACACAACACATTTCTCTTGTATTTTCATTTCTTAGTTAGTTTCTCTCTCTAACTTCTCTCTCTAGAGGGTTAGAGAGTAGTTAGTAGGTAGCTAGTAGATTAGAGTAGAGATTAGCTTTTGTAATCAATGAGTATTGGTTTTCAAGCTTTTATTCAAGGATTGCTAGTTCTATTCTCTTGTTACGCTGCTCTATTATCCGGTGATATCTATTCCCTCATACTGTTATTATGTCTGATTTATCCATGCGTAATATTATGGTATGTGCTTTACGTATTGCCATGTTTATTGAGTAGTGTAATATTATGATTGTTGAAATGTAGATATTTAGGAGTAGGGATGATGTTAAATTAATATTCGATTAAGAATGTGATTGGAAATTGTTATGTTATGTATCGGGTTAAACTTTTCAAACGGTAGATCTAAACCACCCATTCCACCCTTTCCAAGCTTTTGCGTGACTATTACTTTAGTATTAGGACCTGATCAACCCTAGTATCGGTAGATAGTTATCTGTGTTTTTGTATGAAGTTGTGGACATGCTGTAAAACGGCCCAGTACTTAGTTTAGTGCTGTAAACACCGCTGGTGGAGTACAAATGTGTGGAAGCTATGGACCGGTCGTGAGCATAAGACACCATGGATACCTGGAAGTCACCCTTCCTGAACATGGTCTAGGTATATATAAAAGCTATCGAACTGCTAAAAAACGTAGTATACACCATGAAACGAACCTAGGGATGAACGTTTGATTGCAAAGGAGGGTCTACACCTTGACAGAAGTATCTGTGCTCCTCAATTAAATCTAAGGGATCTTGAAAAGAAAGAAAACATTCAGCTATAGTGTAGGATGCTTAAACCCCTTGATCCAACATAACTGACAGTTTAACATACATTAGCAAGCAATAGTACGACCCTTAATAAAATCAATTAGAATTAGGTGTTAAGAAAGGTCAGAAATTAAATATTGGTCTGTTGCCTTATTCATGCACCCAGGAGTTAACTCCAAGACGGGTCACTAGTCCCCATCGGACAGTGTTGGGGGACTGAGCAGCCGGATCTGATCAGACTCATGATAACCTAGTATTCGGTGACATGCGACTTAGGTTTTCCACTTAAATCGTAGGATGCTAGTGTTGACACCAAACCTCTGTTAATTTTATTAAAGGAAAGTCTCCAATCATCTTTTATAATGAACATCATTCTGAAACCTGAATATTGAAACTTCAGCAATCACAATCTCTATCTATCTGCGTACCCTATCCGTAGTTTAGTATTTACTTTTCTGTATTGTAGTTAATTTAGAAAATACCAAAAACAAACCCTACATGCTCTTTTAAACCCATCCTATTAGCTTCTATTATTTAAGGTATTCACTTCATTTCGAGTTGCTCCAATTTTAAGAACGACACCTGAGTTAGACTTACCGCTTACTACACTAAATACTCTTAGCGCAGTAGGTAGTAATAAAACGTACGCTTCCCAGCATTATAAATTTAAAACCCACTTATCACCCGCCTCCGACTGGAAGGTCCGCAACGACAGGGAAGCGATTCCTTGACTGACCGTTGGGGCGTGATAAAAGAGTAGCGCCAACTCCATAAGACTCTCCAGCTGGATTCTTACCATATGCTCCTTCCATGATTCTTTTATTGACCAAGGATAGAAATCTTGGATAAGGAACAGGCTGTATCTCTTATTTTGGCCACTACTCTAGCATTCATATCATCAAAGAGTAGCTTTGCAAAATCAATATTGCTACACGTAATGAGGGCATGAACAATCTGACGCTGATTGGCATTTGCTTGGTCATGAGAGCCCACATTTGTTCCCAAACACTGAATAATGGCAAAGAATAGGTTCCATTCTCCACTCATTCTGCTTCGAACAACTTTCGCATCAGCACCTCTATGATCATAGTCAATTAGATTGACTACCCTTTTGGATGCAGTAGCACTGATAGTTCTGCCCAAGTTACTTCCCTTTCTGTAACTCTTCTGTAATTTAGACCCAGGGCTGCCCTAAATCGGCCGAGCTGAAAGAATATCTCCGTATTTCCCTGATTCATAGTACCCTTAAAACCTTCATAGTGATCTTCGCCTGTGCCATCTGTCCACCGAAGAGTACACCAGAGCTCATAATGATAAGGAATGTACATTGGTTTAGGATCTCTGGTTATTGCCTTGGAGATAGGAGAAAAGATTAGGCAATTAACAATATCCTCATAGTCTTGAATGCCATGAGGAATATCAAAATTAGCAATATAGTTGCTAGGCTTAATTGCAATTGAACTAGGTTCAAACTTCACTTGCGGAGCTTTGAGCGCTTTAACTTTAGCGCTTGGCACAAATGGAATCCCATCCGTGGGTGAAGATTTGGCACGAGGCATGTTTGAGTTGAATTTGTGAAATTAGGGTTTTTGGAGAGAATTAGGGAGTAAGATATTTGGGGGTGATGAGGATAAATGGAAACGGAATGGATTTTTATATGTTTTTTGGGGTGGTTTGATTGGTTAAGAAAGTGGGAGAGAGAAAATGAGGAGAGAGGAAAAAGTGGGCTGATGGACTGCTCACGTCTTTTCAAAAGATATTTTTCGTTTTCAAAATTTTTAATTTAAAGAATTTTATTTTAAATGAAGTAATATATATGAAATAATATTACTTCAATTTTATTTAGCGATAAATGAAAACAAGTACTAAAAGAGGCTCAAAAGTTATTCTCGCTGATAAATCAGTTGGAGATAACTTAACAGCCTTTTAATGATACTTTGTTTCCCTTGATCATAAAAAAACAAAAGATTCTTTTTCAATGAAAAGATATTTATTTAAAAAAAAGTAATATACATGAAATAATATTACTTCGATTTTGTTTAACGATTAAGTAAAACAAGTAAAAGAAGAGGCTCGAAAGTTATTCTCGCTGATAAATCAGTTGGAGATAACTTAACAGCCTTTCAATGATACTTTGTCTTCCTTGATCGTTTTTGAAAAAGATAGGTTGTAGATCAGCTTTGAAAGGCCACTGATAAGGTCAGTGACCCCTTTTTTTTTAAACCTCCCCTGAGTCAGAGAACGTCATGTCTTGAGGATAGTATCGTTCTTCAAGTCCTGCTTTAAAACGAGCAGCAGAGGAGTAGCTTGTAGGTCCATCAGCAGTGGGATTAAGTTTTCTTTTAATCCACGGTGATGCAGTTTTCTTAGCTCGCTTCACAACTTTCTTCCAATTGCTGACTCTATCCTTAACACGAGTAGAAATAGAACGCTTGGCAATCCTTCGTTGTGTTTCTATGTCTCTACATCTGTGCATTAGCTCCCAGTTTCATTGATTCAACTGAGTAACTTGTTCTTGCAAGGTTTCGTATGCATGAGAATTTTTATGATGTTCGAATATTGCTCCAACTTCATCAAATAGTCTGACATCTCCAAATTCGTCCATACTAATGAATTCAGGATGAGGTTCCTCCTGAATTTAATGTTCTAGAGTGGTTGAATTGGATTGGTATTCCATTCTTTTCTTTGAGAGTTGTGAGAGTAAAGATATGATACTCGTTGTGCAAAAACTCATGCCCTTTTAAAGAACAAGATGTGCAGAGAACATTTTGAAAATTGTGAACTAAAAGACGTATCTCTGTGAAAAACTGTTTTTCTAAAAAGATGTGACTAATTTGTTTCAAAACTAAAGTAATTATAAAATATGATAATTTGAGAAGAGGACAAAATGTTCACAGTGAAAGAGAAAAGAAGTTTACTGTACGACACTGATTAAGAGGTGATTTTGAAAAAGAAGTGCATAAACTTATTATGCATTCAACATGCCAAGCTTGCTGATTAAGAAGTTGAACCTAGTTTCATCCAGAGGTTTGGTGAAGATATCAGCGAGCTGATGTTCAGCTGGAATAAAATGGAGTTCCACATCACCTTTCATCACATGATCTCTAATAAAGTGATATCTTACATCGATGTGCTTGGTTCTTGAATGATGAACAAGATTATTTGTAATGGCTATTGCACTTTGATTGTTACAGAGAATAGGTATCTTCTTCAGTACAATACCATAATCAGCTAGCTGATTTTTCATCCAGAGAACCTGAGCAGTGCAATGACCAACAGCAATGTATTCAACTTCAGCTGTGGAAGTTGAGACAGAATGTTGTTTCTTGCTGGACCAGCTGATCAATTTCCCTCCAAGAAGTTGACATCCTCCTGAGGTACTTTTTCTATCAATCTTACAACCCGCATGATCAAAATCTGAAAAACCAATTAGCTTAAACCTTGAGCCTCTAGGATACCAAAGACCAAGGTTGGGAGTACCCTTTAGGTACCTGAAGATTTTTTTCACAGCGATCAGATGTGATTCTTTAGGGTTTGCTTGATAGTGAGCACAGAGACAAGTAGAAAACATAATATCAGTTCTACTTCCAGTGAGATAGAGAAGAGATCCAATCATTCCTCGATACATGGTAACATCCACTTATTTTCCATCAGTGTTAGCGTCCAGTTTAACAGAAGGAGCCATTGGAGTTTTCATGATTGAGCAATTTTCAAAGTTGTATTTTAAAAGGAGATCCTTTATATATCTACTTTGATTTATGAAAATTAAGAAAAAGTTTAGTTCACCCATCATGCTCATCTCATATCTTTAAAAAGGGAGTTATATGTTTCAGCAATTTTCAAAGTTGTATTTTAAAAGGAGCTCGGCATGGCCGGTGTTCTCTAAACCAAAATAGGATCCAAGAGACACGGAATATGGGAATAAGGTAGATTAAGATTAAATTCATATAGATGATATTTTTGAGACAACTTTCGGAATATCCTCGACTTAAATAATACCTTTGCATGCTTATATTGAACTGTTGCTTTGATCGTCTTATTGCATGTTCTTGTTTGATTGTTGCCTTAGGATCATCATAATAGTGAAATACAGATGGAATTAAATATCATGAAGTAATATGATGGCCCCTATTCGACTGTTCTCTGATATAGTACTGGAAACGCCTACGGCGGAATACAAATGTATGGAAGTCAAGAACGACCGAAGGTAGTTACATTATGAATCGAATAACAAACGTGTTAGTTAAGTTTCCATTTGTAGTACAAGCCATCCCTGTATTCTTGCATACCCGAGTAATGTGGATAATTCGTACGAATAAGTGATGACACATTATCCGACCGCCTAGACTAGTTAGTCCAACCTATTCTGGTGAGGGTAAACCTTGTTCATAAGATTGTTTATTCAACAAACTATGCCATGATTCAGACATCTCTGACGACCGAGATTGGGGAATAGGATTCGAGATTAACTGTCGGATAATATGGGTATACATTTGAGAGAACTTTCGGTGTATGCTTCAATATATGTTGCAACCCACATGACATTCTATTTGCCTGATTGTGGACACCTCCGTGTTAGCCCGATAGAAGGATTGCAGTAATAGCTCACATTAACTTACGAACTTATCCCTATTAGAACTCTCCATATTCAACAACTCCTAAACCGCTTCATAATAGACAATCGCTTTAATTGTTGAACGCCCGAAGTAACCTCCACCTTTTAGTTTATTTTAATTTAATTTATAATGAAAATCCAAAACCAAAACCAACTCTTTTCTCCCTAGCTAAATACATAAAAGTTTCTAAATCCCCTAGCTTCAATTTGCCGCGCTTTGAAGAACGATCCTAGGTCATACTTGTCCTTTGCTAGCCCTTTGATTAGCATAATAGTAACCCTAGGCCCCAGCCTTACAAATTTAAAACCCACTGTTGTCTCGCATCACCATTAGAAATTCCAACGACCGGTGTGCAGCACAACAAGTCTTTGGCGCTGCTGCCAGGGAGCGTCAACAACCGATTTTAGGAATTTAGCAACTTTAGTGTTTAGCGATCCTTTTGAGAGATCAACATCGATCAAAAGTTACTTGTTTACCTTTAGAATTAGTTTAGATTTAGTTTAACCACTTTTCAACCAATCATGTCAACACCCTATTATGACTCAACTATCCCCACACCAAATGAATCTTTAACCCAACTTTTGGCCGTTTCCTCACCTACATACCACTTACCTTCCTCAAAAAAAATATTTATCAGATTTTATGTTCGAACAAAATGTTTTAAACAAAAGAGTAACCGGATTTCAAGATAACATTGACGCAATGATAAAAATTTCAGAAAAAATAATCTCTAACATGGAAACTATTTTGAAAAACTTAAGTTTTATTGAGGAAAGTACGTCGGTAATAACTAATGACACCACCCATCCACCAAGTGATGATATGTTAATCGTGACTAGATGAGGAAAAGTAACCAAAGTTGATCCACCACCGCCCGATAACACCCCCGAAAACACTTCCTTGCCAATACCTACATCTAGTGAAATGTGTGACATCCCTGTCACAACATCTGACCCATTCAAAACTCCAGATAATGTACCTAACACGAGAACACCTTATCCTGGTAGACTAAAGAAGGAAAAGCAAGAATCCCAATTCAGTAAATATCTAGAAATATTTAAAAGCCTACACTTAAACGTTAGATTAATAGATGCTTTAGTAGAAATTCCCTCGTGTGCCAAATTCTTTAAAGAGCTCCTTTCAAACAAAGAAAAACTTAGGCAAATAGTTAGTTTACCCTTGAATGTTGAATGTTCTTTAATTGTACAACATGGTCTCCCACCTAAATTAGGCGATACTGGATGCTTTACTATACCCTGTTTTCTCCAAGGAATTCAAATTAGTAACGCCTTAGTAGACCTAGGTGCTAGTGTTAATCTTATGCCTTATTCCCTCTATAAGAAATTAGGACTAGATGACCTATTGCCTACTCGTATCACCATCCAATTAGCTGACAGATCAGTTAAGCTCCCTCGAGGAATTGCTAAAGATGTCATGGTTAAAGTCGATAAGTTCGTTTTTCTAGTAGACTTTATTGTCATGGACATAGAGGAAGAAAACCATATCCCGCTCATCCTAGGCAGACCATTTCTACATACTGCCAAGGCCGTTATTGACGTTAACAAAAATCTTTAAAACTGAGAGTTGGGAAAGAGGAGGTCACCTTTAATGTCAATCGATTAATGAAGCAACCTCTGGAAGAGGACCTTGGTTTGTGTGATACCATGCAGGATATTTTTGATGAACATCTCCACGAAGTACTAGCACTATCTAGCCAGGATCCGATACCCAACACCATAATCACCGTTCGGAAGCTATATAACGAGTACCCTGGGCTACAATCCGCAATCACTTCACCAACAACATCCGACGAACTACTGTTTCCCCTGTTTGAGAAGAAATCTCCTCGCACTGATAGCAAAATAATCGTTGTTCCATTAGGATGTGGTACACCGATACCTTGGCTAAAAAGAGATAAACCCATATTCAACGGACCAAACCCATTTCCTTCAATTGAAGAAATTCTAGATTCATTCAAGGGAATGAGTGTTGAACCACCGCCATTTGAGCCTCAATTAACCAACCAACCCGAACCACTACCATTTCCAAACCCTGAAATCACCATAAACCAATCCTTACCCACTCAATTTCAAGAATTCCAATTCACCGACAATGGAGAGATCATCCTCACCAGAGATGATGAAGTTTCCTCATCATCAGTCAACAAATACGAGCTAAATATAGAAGAATTCTCAAATAAAACCGAGTGGGTTGAAATAGCATCAATCTCCACATCTGAACCCGAGATAGACGAATCGCCATTCCAAGCTGAATATGAGAAACTGAATAGAGACGAGATAGCTAGAATGAAGTTGTCTGTTGAAGAACCACCAAACCACGAATTAAAAGAATTACCACCCCACCTTGAGTACGCTTACCTCCATGGAACATCACAACTCCCGGTGATGATATCAAAAGAATTAAAACCAGAGGAGAAAGCTCAACACATCGATGTTCTGAAATCGCACAAGAAGTCAATTGCATGGAAATTTTTTGATATACAAGGAATCAGTCCTAACTATTCCACACACAAGATACTCATGGAAAACGATTTCAATCCATCTGTACAAAAGGCAGAGGAGGGTAAATCCTAAGACTCCGGACGTGGTTAAGCAAGAGGTTATCAAACTCTTGGATGCTGGATTCATTTACCCAATATCCGACTCACATTGGGTTAGCCCTGTTCAAGTCATCCCGAAGAAAGGAGGAATGATGGTCATTACAAACGAAGAAAATGAACATATACCAACACGGACAGTTACCGGTTGGAGAGTTTGCATTGATTACCGGAAGTTAAACGAAGAAACTCGTAAGGATCACTTCCCGCTTCCATTTATTGACCAAATGCTCGAAAGGCTATCAGGGAACGAATACTATTATTTCCTTGACGGTTTTTCCGGGTATTTCCAAATCCCGCTCGATCCGAAAGACCAGGAGAAAACAACGTTCACATGCCCATACGGAACATTTGCATACCGATGAATGCCGTTCGGATTATGTAACGCAGCTGCAACATTTCAGAGATGCATGGTTGCAATTTTCCATGACATGATTGAACAATGCATGGAAGTCTTTATGGATGATTTTTTGGTCTTTGGAGACTCTTTTGCATCATGTTTATCTAACCTCGATAGAATGCTCGCAAAGTGTGAAGAATCAAATCTCGTCTTGAATTGGGAGAAATGTCACTTTATTGTGATAGAAGGAATAGTTTTAGCACATCGAATATCAAAGTCAGGAATCGAAGTAGACAAAGCAAAAGTCAAAACCATTGCCAAATTACCACCACCAACCAACTTTAAGGCCATTCGAAGCTTTCTAGGACACGCTGGGTTCTACTGCCGTTTTATCAAGGATTTTTCCAAGATATCGTGACCCATCACCCACCTTCTAGGAAAAGACATCAAGTTCATCCTTGATGAGAACTGCATGAAAGCTTTCAATTACCTGAAAAATGAGCTAACTAATGCACCAATCATGGTCGCTCCAGATTGGGGTCTACCATTTGAGATCATGTGCGACGCTAGTGATTTCGCAGTTGGGGCAGTTCTAGGTCAAAGGAAGGACAATAACTTTCGACCAATCTACTACGCCAGCAAAACACTCACAGACGCTCAAGAGAACTACACAACCACCGAGAAGGAGCTCCTAGCTGTAGTGTTTGCCTTTGACAAATTTAGATCCTACCTGATACTATCCAAAACGATAGTATACACGGATCACCCAGCTCTGAAATACCTCTTCAAAAAGCAAGAAACAAAGCCCAGATTGTTACGATGGATTCTACTCCTACAAGAATTCAACATCGAAATAAAAGATAAGAAAGGAGCAGAAATTGTCACCGCAGATCATTTAAGTCGACTTGAAAACCCATCAATGGAACAACTTGCAGAAAGAGATATTAAAGATCAATTTTCAGAGGAGCAGTTAATGAGTTTAGGGGAACAAATGCAAGGTTCGCAATTCATCGAAGATCCTTGCCAATTTCATAGTTGGAGGGATCACAAGAAAGGGGATGATATCATCGTGAAGATAAAAATTCTTCCGCGACGTCAAACATTATTTTTGGGATGATCCATATTTGTTCAAAGTTCGTCCCGATCAAATTGTGAGAAGATGTGTCGATCGGAAACAAACCGAACATATACTCCATCAAAGCCATCACGGACCTACCGGAGGACATCACGCAGCCAATTTGATAGCAAAGAAAGTTTACGACTCAGGATTCTATTGGCCTACTATTTTTAGAGATGCACAAGACTTGGTAAAACGCTGCGATATTTGCCAAAGATTTGGAAATATCACAACGCGTAATGAAATGCCGTTAACAAATATCCAAGCATGTGAAATATTTGACATACGGGGATTAGATTTCATGGGACCATTTCCAAAATCATAAGGAAAAGAATACATTCTAGTAGCTGTCGACTACGTATCCAGATGGGCCGAAGCTCAAGCCTTTCCAACAAATGACTCAAGGGTCATAACCAAGTTCTTAAAACAGTTATTCTATCGGTTTGGAACCCCTCAAGCGATCATCAGTGATAGAGGCACGCACATTTGAAATACGCAGTTTATGAAATTATTGCAACAATACGGTGTTTTTTTTGGGTAAAGGGTTTTCACCCGGTGAATATATTACTCCAAAAAATAAGCATTTAAGAACAAAGGGTGTAAGTGAGTCTCACACCACTGCCCGTTACATAGGCTAAAGAACACTACATAACTAGGCTCAACCACTACCAACACACAAAGACAGCCTACTAACAAAGCTACCTATATGAGTATGACATGCCGGTGTTACCCACAAGACGTCTACGGCTTACCACCCATAGACAAATGGGCAAGCAGAAATTACAAACCGGTCACTAAAAAGGATCTTGGAACGAACAGTTGGTCAGCACAAGGAGAGATGGGTAGATAAGCTAGACGATGCTTTATGGGCATTCCGAACAGCTTATAAAACACCATTAGGAACAACCCCCTATAGGCTCGTTTATGGAAAAGCATGTCATCTCCCGATTGAACTCGAATACAAAGCTTACTGGGCGCTGAAAAACTGCAGCTTAGATCCGACAATAATGGGAACACACCGGAAAATGCAACTGAACAAGCTAGCAGAGTTAAGAGATCAAGCTTATAAAAGCTCTGATAAACGCCAAAATATACTAAATTATTGTACTAATTACCCCTTTGTTAGATAGGTTTCTAATGCATTTTGTATGAATAAGATACTTATTTCGTTCGTATTTGCATTTAGGAGTTTAATCAGAGCTTGGATAAAAAAGAAACAGAAAACGAGCTTATTGCGAAGAAAAGTTGCTAAAAGAATATAGCATTGGAAAAGAGAAGATTGGATCGGGGTAAAAGATGATCGAATGGTGAAGAAGTCTGGAAATTCATTCCATACGCCGTATGGAAATCCATACGCCGTATGGAATGAGGCGGTGGAGGCCCAAGTCACGCGATGCTGGGCCAGGCTTATTTTTCATCCATACGCCGTATGGATCACTTTTCCAGAAACTATATAAACTCGTTTTTAAACCCTAAAGAGGAGAAGATTCGGCTAGGGTTTATTTCTTCCGACTCCAGACGTGTATTTTCGACTTCTTGGAGCATTCGGGAAGCATGAGAAACTATGGTTGAAGATTATTCATATCAGTTTCAAGTGATTCGTCTTTCGGTTTGCATTTACTTCGTTTAATTCGATTACAATGATGTTTTTGATGTTGAATGATCTGGTTTATGCTTATTTGATGATGAATTGATACTTAGGTAGTTGTGTAGTAAATGAACCTTGGATAATGATTGTTGAACGATTATATTTGCACGTTTAATAAGTTGTTTGATTGAAGATTGTTATGTTATCCGTAGAACCTTGATTGTTGGTGGTTGTTAGTTACTACTTAACGTGGTTGATAATGTCATTGAGATTGAGTTCCTTTGATGTTATTAACTATTGCTGATTATGAATTTAGGTTTATAGTCATTGCTAAACATGTTGAGTCTGATAGGTTAAGATAATAGTAACTAATTAATCTAAAATGAGCAAGCTAATAAGAGATTATTAGTAGGTATTGTTGAGTCATACCGTGAGGATTAATCATAACAAGTCGTGAATACTTAATGCATAATCTAGGGAAACACACACAATAGAGCACCATCCTTATGACGTCGGATCGATGTTTAATGTGGGACTCTAGGTTATAGAATTTAGTTAGACCCGGAACGTTGGCTAATTTGCATTTAACTTTGGCTCTTTGATTAGTATCTAAGTTAAGTTAATAGAAATCACAATTAGACAATTAACGTGCAATGAATCAGGATTTATGAATCTGAGTGGAGTTATTTACACAATTACTTGTTCCTTCCTATTGTTTCCTCTTTATTATTATAATTAAGTGTTTTATTTATTTTATTTATTATTTCAATTAATATGTTCGTACGGAACTAAAACGTACCCTCTATTTTACTGCTTTATCAATAATTCCAATTTAACTGAATAACATCATTCATGTGTTCCTGTGTTCGACCTGGACTTACCATAGCTATATTATTTCGATCGGGTGTTCTTTCCTGGTTGTGTGATAGTAGTGATTGGTATATCCTGTACTTTATAAATAATAAAACTAGACGCTTTCACACGCATCAAGTTTTTGGCGCCGCTGCCGGGGAACACTTAACCGGTTGGATTATTGTTCTGCCGGAGAACGGGTGCTTATTCGATTAAGTTGGAAACTAAAAACAAAAACAAAAAAATTAAAAAATGTTAAAGGAAAAAAAGGGTTTTTCGTTAATCACGCACAATTTTATGGGCTCGATTTGCTAAACAAATATTTTTGTCTTGTCTAGAAGTTGTGATGATTAATGATGTAATTTTGCTGTATATAATTGTTTATTAGTTAATTCTATGTATATGCATGTAGTATAGTTTAATTTTTAATGGAGCGAAATTTTTGAATTTTGTTTGCATAGACATTGAACCGGCAGTTGTGCGCACCAGCTGGCGGTTTGAAAGTTGTTTTTGCAAAAGAAAATTTTGTTTTCTGCTCTGTTTGTATATAGTATGGTTTGTTAATATGTAGTTTTAACTTTTAGTTGTTTTATATTTTGTTTTCTTGTTCTACTTTTTGTTTTCTTGTTTTTGAATACAGTTTTGAACTTTGTGGGTGTGTTCCCTGGAAACCCTCAGGAGACTATAACTTGTTCACTCGGGATACCGAGGGGTTATAAGGCTTGTTGCATATGCTAAATGCAACCGTGATGCCTACGGAAGTGTGTTGTTGTATATTTTCATAATCAGGTCAAGAAAGCATTTTTCTTCAAGATCAGGGGAGTTTTCTGTTCACTTCTTTTCTATTCCCTATTTTACGATTCCTTGTTTTGCAATGAGGACATTGCTTTATTTTAAGTGGGGGATGGGGGAAAAGAAGTATGTTTGTCCCGTGTTATAAATCAATATTGGTAGACTTTAGAACTTTGTTTTTAAGGCATTTTTAGGGAACATAGATAGAAGGCATTCTATGTTAGTCATTTTTCAACCCAAATTTTTGTTTTAAAAATGTATTCTCTTTAAGTTTAGAAAATCTTGTAACAAATTTAGGAAATTCAAAGGATAATTTGAACTTAAATTTTAAAATATTAGATAGTTCATCATGTGATATATCGATAGGCAATCTATGTATTAGTTGTTGAGCTATTAAATAAAATTTATGCAATAAGTTGGCGATATTCCGAGAGGAACTTTAGCAATGTATGACTTTAGTCTTAATTCTTATATATGATAGCGTGTGATATGCCATAATTTTGGAGGGGATATACTGGGTGTTGTTTCCTCTGTTGTACGTAAGTACAGACCTGGTCTCCGTTAGTATATCTAATGAAAAAGAGCAAAAGAGTTTAACAACTCCTGAAAATGTAGTCAAATTATGTCGCTTTGTTGTACTAAGGTACAGACCTGCCACCAATGGTTTGACTAAAAAGTTATTATGCTAAACCAAGGTCAAGTTATGTCGCTCTGTTGTGTTGAGGCACAGACCTGTCACCAATGTCTTGACTTGAAAAATGATTGTTTAATTGGATATCCATAATATGTGCAATATTAAGATGTTATATATATAAGGGTATTTTGCTATTGGGAATCAAGGGTAAAGCTGCTAGAATAATAATAATATAAGCTCAATTTCTGAAATATAGATTGTTTAGGTGGACAACAATATCGATAATCCTTGTGAGTTGTCTTTTATGCCTAATAATAGTATATGAGGAAATTGATTTCCTAGAAGAGTTTCTTGATTGCTAAATTTAAGGTAGAATTATTTTTAAGAATAAATATTGGTTTGTGAAATGCTAACTTGTATGTAAGTCCCAACGCGCCCTTGTTTTCCTCCTAAATTTGTCGTTATAAGTTTTAAATCTATAGTCTACTTGAGGACAAGTAGAATTCAAGTGGGGGATGTTTGATAAACGTTAAAATGTACTAAATTATACTACTAATTACCCCTTTGTTAGATAGGTTTCTAATGCATTTTGTATGAATAAGATACTTATTTCGTTCATATTTGCATTTAGGAGTTTAATCGGAGCTTGGATCAAAAAGAAACAGAAAACGAGCTTATTGCGAAGAAAAGTTGCTAAAAGAATATAGCATTGGAAAAGAGAAGATTGGATCGGGGTAAAAGATGATCGAATGGTGAAGAAGTCTGGAAATTCATTCCATACGCCGTATGGAAATCCATACGCCGTATGGAATGAGGCGGTGGAGGCCCAAGTCACGCGATGCTGGGCCGGGCTTATTTTTCATCCATACGCCGTATGGATCACTTTTCCAGAAACTATATAAACTCGTTTTTAAACCCTAAAGAGGAGAAGATTCGGCTAGGGTTTATTTCTTCCGACTCCAGACGTGTATTTTCGACTTCTTGGAGCATTCGGGAAGCATGAGAAACTATGGTTGAAGATTATTCATATCAGTTTCAAGTGATTCGTCTTTCGGTTTGCATTTACTTCGTTTAATTCGATTACAATGATGTTTTTGATATTGAATGATCTGGTTTATGCTTATTTGATGATGAATTGATACTTAGGTAGTTGTGTAGTAATTGAACCTTGGATAATGATTGTTGAACGATTATATTTGCACGTTTAATAAGTTGTTTGATTGAAGATTGTTATGTTATCCGTAGAACCTTGATTGTTGGTGGTTGTTAGTTACTACTTAACGTGGTTGATAATGTCATTGAGATTGAGTTCCTTTGATGTTATTAACTATTGCTGATTATGAATTTAGGTTTATAGTCATTGCTAAACATGTTGAGTCTGATAGGTTAAGATAATAGTAACTAATTAATCTAAAATGAGCAAGCTAATAAGAGATTATTAGTAGGTATTGTTGAGTCATACCGTGAGGATTAATCATAACAAGTCGTGAATACTTAATGCATAATCTAGGGAAACACACACAATAGAGCACCATCCTTATGACGTCGGATCGATGTTTAATGTGGGACTCTAGGTTATAGAATTTAGTTAGACCCGGAACGTTGGCTAATTTGCATTTAACTTTGGCTCTTTGATTAGTATCTAAGTTAAGTTAATAGAAATCACAATTAGACAATTAACGTGCAATGAATCAGGATTTATGAATCTGAGTGGAGTTATTTACACAATTACTTGTTCCTTCCTATTGTTTCCTCTTTATTATTATAATTAAGTGTTTTATTTATTTTATTTATTATTTCAATTAATATGTTCGTACGGAACTAAAACGTACCCTCTATTTTACTGCTTTATCAATAATTCCAATTTAACTGAATAACATCATTCATGTGTTCCTGTGTTCGACCTGGACTTACCATAGCTATATTATTCCGATCGGGTATTCTTGCCTGGTTGTGTGATAGTAGTGATTGGTATATATATCCTGTACTTTATAAATAATAAAACTAGACGCTTTCACACGCATCAAGCTCCTACAAATTCAAAGAAAGAACTAAGTTTCTCCATGATTCAAAGCTCCGCCGTACACGCTTTAATCCAGGTGATAAAGTTCTACTCTTTAACTCCCAATTTAAGAAGTTTTCTGGTAAATTCAAAACGCGGTGGGGTGGTCCATTCACAATCTCTAAAGTATTTCCTTATGGTGCTATCGAACTCGAGGCCCCAGACGGGAATTTCAAAGTAAACGGTCACCGTTTAAAACACTACGTAGAAGAATTTCCCACGACCGAGGAAGTCTATAACTATGAACCACCCTAATAGAATAGTAGGTATGAATGAGTCAAGCTACGAGACTCGATAAATAAAGCGCTCTTGGGAGGCATCCCAAGCCTATCTTATCTTTTCCGCATTAATTTTTCTTTTGTTTTTGATCTAATCCATTGTTATGCAGTAGCTCTTTTAAAAGGCTGACGATTATGTTTAGACCATTAACCTTTTGTATTTTTCAGGATGATTTCGCATATAGCTAGAGCACGAGCCCCCTGTCAAAGACGCTCACGTGCCATGTATCACTCCCGGAGTTCATCACCGGGTAGTAGCATGAGGACCATCAGGGGATCACAGTCACCGCCCCCTCGATTGGAGGAGACCTTGGCAGACTTGGTAGAGGTGAACGTTCAGGAGACATTCCTTTTACCTTCCATCCATGTCAGGTTACCTTCATCTCACCAATCCGAGGGACAGATCGCAGGGACCTCCAAAGTACCCACCTTTCATCATGGGGTGACTACCGCGGACCCTGTTGTCACTTGGTCGATACTGAGAGCCCTCGAGGTCCAGCACCCTGCCATCGCTGAGATCCACACTACTTTGGTCCTTCCTTCTACACCTGTGTGCCTTTTTCAGATGGGACCTGATCCCGCTCCGCACATTCCACCATGGGACCTATTCCTACCTTGGAATCTGACTGCGTAGGACCACCCCACTATTATGGACCCACTAGAGGAGGAGATCGCCGCAGTAGATGCTTGGATTCAGGATCTAGAGGATGGCACCACATCTCCAGTCTATACCATCGTGGAGTCAGCATCTCCTACATCGGTCGTGGAAAACACGATCTTTATGGATGATGACTTCACCGATTGGGAGGCACTCTATGCTGATATGGATTAGTTATTATTAGTTATGTTATTTCTGTTTGGTATTAACA
This sequence comes from Pseudognaphalium luteoalbum, assembly GCA_963422505.1. Taxonomy (NCBI): domain Eukaryota; kingdom Viridiplantae; phylum Streptophyta; class Magnoliopsida; order Asterales; family Asteraceae; genus Pseudognaphalium; species Pseudognaphalium luteoalbum. Next base: position 82,720,189 of record OY730192.1, on the reverse strand, counting down.
TGTATTGACATTTATGTTTCCTGAAGGATATTTATTATGCAGAACTTGACGTGGAATTTATGGAACAAGTTCATTTCTAATGAGCCTGGTCCATTTCCAGCAATTTCACAAACTTGAACCTGGTCCATAAAATCTAGTGGCAACGCACGCAACATAAGGAAGTATCTCTTCTAACCCTAATTTGCTTGATTAACACACTAAAACTCTAAGTAAAACTCTAAAGTGTGAGATTATGACTCACAAACAAAGAATGACTTCAAAAATATTGACCCTCATTCAAAAATCTAAGTGTGGGATTAACCTAACTTAGAAATAGAATATTAGGGACAATGTTCTTTTAAGTATGGAATAACAGTAGTATTCACTACTGTAGTGCAACATAAAATTTTGATAATAGTAGTATAAGCAAACTCAGATTTTCAGCAAAAGTTTTCAACAAAATTTTCAAATTTTTGGAAGTCAAATTTTTGAAAGTCTAAAAAGGGTATTTCTGGTCAACGAAAATCCAAGGAGTGGGAAATCGACAATAATGGGTAAAACTCTTTGAAAAAATTTCAAACTAAGTTTCAAAATAGCGATCGCATGACTAGGCATTAAACCACCTAAACAAGTGAGGAATCTTGAGCCATATAAAAGCATTTATCTTTAATGCTTCACCTTTTTATTGAGAGTGTGCCGATGTATGCCTTTTAAGTTAGAACTTGCTCGAGCAATACATTTCGAAACTACAAAGATGGGCATCATCGTGACGAAGGTGCAATTAGAGGATCTCGACATTTCCTAGGATAAAACCCTCTCATAAAAAACCCTGTTTTCAAGCCTAACCCAACCAATGTTCACTTTCAGCATTGAAGATCAAGTAGAAAATGTGTTGAGCCTTAGCCTTTTCATTTCAAAAACTCACTTCAAGAAACAAACCCTTCCTTTACATCTCTTGGCCTTAGCCTAAGTTTCTGTTATTCAAGAAGAATTACTACAACAAACACATTGAAACCCCCGAAGGATAAAAATAACATCCAAAAAGAGAAGGGGAACTCCAAGGAAAAACATAATTCAGCAAAAACAAAGCTGCCAGGAGGAACCAAGGAACTAAAAGACCCAAGGATCATTTAATGCTAAGGGGAAGGTTCCTCAAAATGAAAACATGAAAAGAAGGCTCTCAAAGAGAGAAATCCAAAAAGAGGTATCACTAAAACGTCAAAGATAAGTCATCACAGAAAAACTCTTAGGCTATATCAAAACCTCACTAAACCACTGAAGTGCTGCCCGAACGGTCGTATGAAGACCACGTACGGAGCGCAATCGGTTTATTTTAAATTTATATTTGTTGGGGTCTAAGTTGACTTACTAATACTGAACCAAAGGCTAGTAGATGGTAAGTATGACCTAGAGTCGTTCTTAAAGAGAAACTTAATTGAAACGGAGGTGATCCAATCAATCTTTCTTTTCTAGTAAAGGTTTTAAAAGAGTGCGTTGGGGGTTTTGGTTCAGTTAACTAAGTAAACTAAATAAAGCGAATAAAAGTGTAATAATAAATCAGATAATAAAAGTAGTATTTGTTGTGAGTTCGTTAGCTAATAATGTGGGATGATGACTCTTATGGGAGAACGATTATATAAACTGGAAATGTTTAGTGGATTCAACACCCAGTGGTATAACCAATAAGTTCCCTATTAGTCGGTTATCAACTAATATGTCACGAGGAACTAAGGTGTCATGATTCTATTCAGACAGACGATGCTCAACTGTCCACACTCTCCTGTAAGGGAGTCAGTGACCCGTATTATTGAACGTATTCGCTCGTGGGCGAAGGAATAGAGTAGCAGGTCATTACAAATCTGACCGTTCTTAATACCATAAAGATTTCAAATCCATTAAACAATTAACTTAGAATTTATGTTCGGACTTATTAACCAATTCCTATTAATGAAACTTAAGGATGATAAACAAGGGAAAACATTCAAGGTTCTTGTGTACGTTACTTTTGGTTTCATATTTTAAGGAAAGGATATCAGTGTAACTTAGATTCCAAACTTGCCTTTCTCATTACAATTAACAAATCCCTAGGTTTTCATAAATGATTATTTAGCCTATAGTCTACCTACTCTAATCTAATCTAAATTAACTAATCTAATTAAAATGCTAATTAAAATGCTGACGGCTTTTTGCATAAAGTTAAACCCAGACCATGTCGGAAAATGCTATGGTGATTCACAGTGTATTTAATCGTTTACTGATGTTTCCATTGTGAATTTAATTGCTTCACCATGTTCACATGATAAGTACATTGTGATCGAAAGTGTACAATACTCATGGCAGGTCCACGAAATCACATTGCATTTTATGATGCTTGCATGACGTTACAGTTAAAAACATAGTTTTTACACAGATAACTATTGACCAAGTATCAAGGTTCGTGACTCCTCTTTACAGGGTTACAATCACGTTTGTTAATTGAAAGGCGAATATAAGTTTTAGGTTTAAAATCATAGGATAAGTCCATTCATAAAGTTTCCATTTGTAATGTCGATCCATAATATAACTACCTTCGGTCGTTACCGGCTTCCATACGTATGTACTTTGCTTAAAAGCATTTCCAGCACTATACCGAGTAAACAGTCGAATAGGGGCCGTCATATTATTTCACGACATATTTAAAGTCATCCCACAATTATATATGCTAACTACATCACAACAAACACAATAGTAATCTACTCGTTAATCATGGCACAAACTAATTCTAGCATACTTAAAGCATACATATTTAATTAAGATAGAATAGGATAGAAAGAACCTGGATTAAAAATGCGAGAAGGAATAGACTTGAATTAATAAGCATAACTCCAAGCGTACACCAAAGATTACAAAATGTTCCCTAGCTTTCGTTCTACTTTAAACAAACTCCTTAACTAGCCAAACACTAATTTTGAAGTAAGAAAATAGAATGAGAAAGTAAAGAGAGAATTATGCCTAATGCATATGGGACATCTTCAAATGGAAGCCTTGGGGCTATATTTATAGGGAAAATGTGGCTCACATTAGCATCCCTAGGCTCACATTAGAAAAAGAGTGAAAGGTGGTGCACCGGGTACGAAAAAGTAGCGAAAGGTGGTGCACCGGGTACGGAAAAGTAGCGAAAGGTGGTGCACCAGGTACATGCAAGGATGAAAAAGAGGAAAAGAGATGGGGGGAGGGAGGCCGGCGCCGCCCACCACCAGGCCGGCGACGGCTGGCTGCCACCCGCCCCGGTCCATCGTCTTTCGCTGCGTTGCTTAATTCGTACGTATCTTCTTCGTTATGCGTCCGTTTGCGTTGATTCTTTTTGCGTTGGATTTGTAATTAAAAAACGAAGACTTTTTTTTAAATATATCCCAAAAATATGTCTCCTATGTCCAGATATTGCGTACGGATCATTTGGATCTTTTGGCGGGCATAGAATCTTCATTCTTTATCCGTTTTTGTTGATTCTTCTTCTGTTGGATTCGTAATTTGAAAATGAACATCTTGGGTGAGATGGATGTTGATGATGGGCACTTTTGTCTTGAAATCTCATTTTGATGCGTTGAATCTTCAAACGTGTGTGGAATCTTCGTTTTTTCATCCGTTTTGCTTGATTTTTATCATACAACCTTGTTTTGACCATCTTGGCATAATATCATTGATTTTTATTGGTTTTGAGTTTAAAATGCCAAGAATCTTTCTAGAATGAGAGAGATATCGGTAGTAAAAACATGACTTTTTACGCGATATCAAGTATCCTACACTTAGAACTTTGCTTGTCTTCAAGCAAACTCGAATTTCAAACATGGTTAAAATAAGCAGATAATGAAATATTTTAGGGTAGAACTTTTTACTAAGGGGGTTTTTGAAAAATAAAATATTTGTTCTTTGAAAAAGCAGGGTTGTAATCTTTGAGAGCATGCTTTTGATCTTTGATCTTGGATACATGACTAGGCGATCCTCTCTAGGTGGTCACTCAAATCACTCAAAGTGTTTAGGGTTTCCTATTCTAATATTATCAATCACTCAGAACACCAGTCATGTATCGTTTATCATCATAGGCTTGATCGAGAATCAAATCGTTACCTTTTGGTGAGTGCGAAGTCGATGTAGCCACAATCATTCTAGGGGAAGTGATGTAGGGTTTTTAGAAGCGGAGTGTTTGTGGAATGAGAGGGGGTTTTGATGGGTTTCTTTTGTTGAAGTTGGAATTTTTGGGAGGATTGACGCGCGGAAGGAGTCTTTTTCTCCTATTGATTTCCTTTTCTTCGGATTTTTCTTTCTTGAATTTTCTTTTCTCTTTTTTTTCGACGTCATCTCCTTGCGATTTCTCTTTGTTCATCTTTGGAACTTTGTTTAAAAGTTTGGGGGATGGTTTTGAGAAAGTAAGGGTAACGTATCTATTTTTCTTGGAAGTATGGGTGTACGGGTATATGGATGGGTTTAAGAATGATGTGATTCAATCTCCTTTTTACTAACCAATTTGGATTCGAAATGCATAACAGGAGCAAGTTCTGATTCTAAACGCATACATCGGCACACTCAAGAATTGAAGAAGTGAAGCATTAAAAGGGAATGCTTTTTATATGGCTCAAGATACCTCACGAATCGAAAGTTGGGTTGTTGTGTGCCTAGTCATACGATGCTCTTTATGGGATTACTAAACTAATTTTCCAAAGGAATTTGTATTTTATTTATCCTTCTTCCCCAAGGTAAATCATTCTTTGTCTAAAATTTTTCATTTTCAACATATTTTTAACTTAATTTTGAAAAATTTTGTTTACTTATTGGAGAAGGATGGTCTAAAGAGCAACGACTTAGAATTTAGCATATACCATTATCCATTTTACAGTAGTGTAACTACTGCTATCCCACACTCAAAGGAACATCGTCCTTGATGTTTATCTAAGCTCTAACTGGGGTGAATCCTACACTTAGGAATTTAAACATCTAAGATGTATTCTTTTAGGGGTGTGTTTTGGGTTTGAATCCCACACTTAGTGATAAGCATAATGGATATGGTATATTTAAACAAATGAAAGAGACGATATAGAAGTACTCCCCGGTGGTTGCAGTGTTCCTTCGGTTGCATGTGCCGGATTCCGTCTTCCTTGGTGCATTCTTGATCAAGTCTTTTGTGATTGGTCTCGTAGGTGTGAACACGTCGGATATACTATTCTTCTGGTGTTGATATTTTCTTGCAGGCTGGGGCATGCTTTGTATGATCCGAGTGTGAAAGATAGACATAGATTTCATCACTTCTTGGAAAGTAAAATTGCAGAAATGTAAACACACGGGTTGCCTCCCGAGAAGCGCTCTTTTAAAGTCGAGAGCTCGACTTAGTCCTTTCTTCTTCAGATGATGCTGGATGTGTCCGTGGTGCTAGAGTGGTCACTGTGGTTCCTAGGTAGGGCGTATCGTGGAGGAAAGTATCGCATAAACTGTTCTATCATGTCAGTAATGAGAGTTGGTGAGTGGTGGATTCCATTCTGAAGCTTTTGAAGTGATCAGTGGCTAATCTGTCGAGGATTGCCATCCCATAGCTGATGTATCGAACTGCCCTTGTGACTGGTCCGTTAGGGTCGATTCGAGTGCAGGTGTGAGTTTGAACAATTTCACGCTGTGGGTGGTTCCTGCCTATTGAGGTTATTAAAGCCATATATTGAGTCCTTACTTCTTCAAAATCACTGGCCAATGGGTCTCCTCCAAAGGATCTAGTGGCTTGGCATACTTTTCTGATGAGTTGATGTTGGTCGCGGTTGAAGGGAAAATCCGAGTCAATGAAGACGTAGATTAACTTGCTGAATATTTCACGGTATCCGTTGCGATAAGCGTCAATTTTTATGTCTTCTTCCTCATACATTCCACGCAGTCGAGTCGTAACATAAGTTGCTAAGTTGATTTGTGATAGGTGCGGAATGAATCTAGGCACTTCACGAATTTCTTCATCATATGCTGCTTGATTCAGTTCATCAATTATTAGTTCCACGTGATGACCAATAGTGGAGTGAATGACGATCCTGAAGTTTTCTGAAGTTGTGAGATGTTCTCCAGTTTCGATGAGATCTAGAAGGGTTCTAAGATCTCTCACCATTCTTATGTCACCATAATTCTGCGGATTTCCAGTAGCTCTTTCAAAATGGGTTCTCATTGATGCAAGTATAGCCTTCTGACTTGATGAGTAGGGAAATGCTAATCCGGCTAGGGCACAATATACTTTTTGGTATATTTGCCTTTGGTTGCTGCAGAACTCGACTTCTCCGATTGGGTAGTCTGGCATTTCTGGCTGTTGAGCTTCTCTGGTGACTTGTTCTTGAAGGGAATCGGAGAACTCTTGGATATGTCTGAGCAAAGTTTGGGGCACTAGTTCTCCATAATTGGCGAGATATGAATCGTATTCTCATTCAATCTGCCTTTTCAAGTGTCTCTGAGCGGTGTTGTAGTCATTGGTTGACTCTTTGATAGCCTCTACAATGATGCGCACATCGGTGTATTCATCAATTAGTTCGATCATGTCTTGGTGAGTATCTATGAGCGGAATCTCTAATCTCTCAGCTGTGATGATGAGGGAATTTGGTGGAGCAAGAGGGGTTTTTGGAATAGAGCGTTCATCGATAGTGACGTCAATAAAATCTCCGTCAAATTCGACACTCTTGTAGTCGGAATCTTCGTCTCGTGAATCTGGGATATGGTGGAATTCTTCAGCTGAGGGTGCATTGTTGAAAGGTTGAGTACTATCGATTTCGATGGTTCTAACTTCCGTGATGGTGTCTTGAAGGTTTTCTTCAACAAAGCTTTATGGTTGTCGTGACTTATATGCCGAAATTCTTTGTAGGAGTTTAGCATACAGGTCTGGGTGCTGTGATGTTCGGAGTTCTTCTTCAAAAGTATCTATGTCTCGGAGTCGGGTTCTGGTAAAGGGTTTCGATGGATCGAGATAAGAGTCAAGAATGTTTCCCATTCTTTTGAGATGAGTGGATCTGAGCTCTTGGTGGATGGCTCCATAATCAAAGGATTCTTCTGATGAAGTGTAGTCTTTGCAGTCCTGTATTCTTTTGACTTCAGCCATCTGTGGTGAATCAGCTTGACCTTCATCTTCCTCCATTTCTTCCTCTTCTTCCTCTTCGATTTCTTCCTCCTCCTCAGTTTCGTCTTCCTTTTCTTCAGGTTCTTCGTATTCAGTTTCAATTTCTTCCTCTGCTTCTTCGTATTCTTCCTCTGCTTCTGGTTCATACTCAGAATCAGAGATGAAAACTGATGATTGAGTAAAATGTTGCTCTTCCTCTGGTTCTGATTCGTCATCGAAACAAATTCTGCCTGTTGATATAGCATAGCATTCTTCTTCTTCTGGAGTGCATTCCGGTTGGTCGATCTTGTAAGTAATGCTTTCACCATGTGATCGTAATACAATCGTGTGGTTATACACATCAATTACTGCTCTAGCTGTGTTCATGAATGGTCTTCCAAGGATAATCGGGATGTTTATGTCTTCGTGGATATCCATTACCACGAAATCCATCGGAAAGAAAAATTTGTTAACTTGAACTAGAACGTTCTCAGCTATTCATTTTGGGTATCTAACAGATTGATCAGCTAGTTGGACAGTCATCTTAGTGGGTTTCAAGTTTTCAAGTTCCAGCCTCTTAAACAGGGAGTAGGGCATAAGGTTAATGTTGGCTCCTAAGTCGGATAAGGCGCTTATTTCTCCGGATTGGTAAATAGAACAAGGGAGTGTAAATCTACCGGTGTCTCCTAGTTTTTCGGGAAGGCTATTCTTAAGTAGGGCTGAGGTTTCAGAACTAAGGGGAATATTGTTTACTTTGGGCAGTTTATCCTTAGTGGATAGCAATTTCCTAATGTACTTATTTCGACCGAGAACTCTAGACATGGTATCAAGGAATTTTCCATCTAGCTTAAAGGATGATAATTTCTTGGGTGGAGCTTTAAGTCTGGCGGGGTAAAGGATCCTAACCTCTTTATTTATGGTCAGAGTGGTTTCCACAGCTGGTATCTTGATTTTTGGTTCTTTCTCTTTTACTGGAACAGCAGCTGGTGGTATAGTAGATGCTTCCTTGGTGGTAGTAAGTTGCTTTGCTTCCTCAACATGTGGGTTGTGAACCGTGTTGCTAAGCAAGCTTCCTCTGGGTCTGTTATCAAGACGTTGTGCCATTTGTCCAATCTGAGCTTCCAAATTCTTTAGCACTGCCAGTTGATTTCTCATAAAGAGGTCGGCTTGATCTTGTCTGGAGGACGTCTTTTGGTTGAGCAGGTGTTGACCTTGCATGAACTAGGTGAAGGCGTCATCTGAACTTGAAGTTGGGGCATTTGTCTTTGCATGTTGTTCAGGGGTTTGGTTTGAGTCTGAAGTTGGTGCAGGAAGTGCGAGGGGTTGGTTATAAGAAGGTTGTGATTGTTGTGGGTAAGGTGGGTATCTAGGTGGGTATCGGGGTTGGTATGGTGGTTGGTTGTTTCTTGGTTGGAATGGAGGTCCTCTAGGTTGGTTGTTTCTTTGATTGAAACCGGGTGGAAAATTTTGTTGTCGAGTAGGAAACTGAGCATAGTAGACGGTGCCATCTGCTTCTTCGTATTCAACTTGGTATTCACCACGTGGTTGTGGGTTGGTGCAGTGTTGACAGACTTGCACTTGGTGTACTTGGTGTTGTTGCTTCTTAAGTTCTCCAAACTGTTTGACAAGTGAGTCCATTTTCTCCGTTAATACCTTAATTGCTTTGACTGGAATTGGATTTGATGCGGCGAGAGGTGCTGAAGATGTTGAGTGATCTCCAGAGTTCCAATCGTGGTGATGCATAGTCATGTTCTCTATAAGGTTCCATCCTTCTTCGTCGATCTTTTCCATGAAGCTTCCTTGTGCGGCAGCGTCGAGGGTGGTTCAGTGGTTAGGGTCTAAACCATTATAGAAGGTACACAATTGTGCAGATTTGTCGAGTCGGTGATTAGGGCATTTTTTCAAGGCTCCTTTGAATCGTTCTCATGCAGTGTATAATGACTCATCAAAAGCTTGGTGGAAATTCATGATGTCATTTCGAAGTTTGGTTTGTTTAGAAGGCGGAAAGTACTTGGTTAGAAACTTTGTTGCCATCACAGTCCATGAAGGGATAGAGCCGGTCTCTAAACCTTCAAACCATGTTTGCGCATGATGTGTGAGCGAATAAGGGAAAAGGTACAAACGGATTGTGTCTTGACTAATTCCGTTTTGTTTGTAGGAGTTTGAAAGAGATATGAACTTGTCGAGGTGAGAGTTTAGATCATCATTGGGTAATCCATCGAATTGACAGTGGTTTTGGATTCGTTGGATGATGTGGTTCTTAAGCTCGAAAGATTGACCAAGGGTTTCAAGGTAGAGAATTGGTCCTCCTCTTCCTTCGATAGAGGGTTTACTGTTGTCAGCGAGAGTGATGCGTTCAGCCATTGCTTGTCTTAGTGCGGATTGCTTCTTTTCTCGTCGAATTGTACGTATTATAAGTTCTGGATCAGGGAAATTGTTGATCCCAGTCAGGATCTTAATATGTATTACTTTGATTAATTATTAATAAGCTTGCGGAATAGTTTATTAATAACTTGAAGAACTAAACTTATAACACAGAATATTAATCAAAAGCTTCAATATTATTATCAATAATACGAACACACAATTTGTGTTAGGGTTTACAACCTTGAAGCTAATAACTAGAGATTCGTCTTCCTCCTAGGGTTTTACAGGATCTCTATTTATATCACATAGAGTCCTTTACAGAATCAAACTATTATGGAAATTCTATCTATTCCATATTTCTCTCTAACCGACTTCTAACAGTGGTTAAGCTATACACTAACAGGGGTAGTACTTGTATTACCAACAGTGGTTAAGTACTTGATACAAAATACACTTATACCAACAGTGGCACTGTTAGACTAATTCTAACTGACAGTGGTAGACTTCTTCTAGCAGTGGCACAAGACTTGTCTTCTGAGCAAATCTGGCAGTGGCTCAGGTCTCAACAATCTCTCCCTAAACTTGATCATTCTCACTAATGAGTCAAGTTTCTTCATCTTTCTTTTTATCCTTAGGAGCTTGATTCTGTTTTCTCATTTTCTCCTCCTCTCTTAATCTTTCCAACTCCATTCTTTTATGAAACTGATTGAACACCATATATAAAGCATTGAATGCACCTTCTGAGATCACTGTAGTTCTTAGTTGAGATGCAAGCACATTTCTTAAAATCTGAGTCCCCAAAACATATTGTCTTTCATCAAGCATGTAAATTGTGACTCCATCTCTGAACAAAATCATATGAACTCCAGCTCTAACAAAGTGTCTCCAGGTATTCACCAGCTCAATACAGTTTAAGAACAAATTTGTGAATGGTTCAGGCTCAAACAACATATTTAAACATCTTCCCAAATCTCTTTCCATTATCACCAGTGAAGCCTGCCTGTTTCTTTGACTGTTCAGCTCATACAAATCTAAAACCTATTTACATTTTTCAGCACATCAGCTACAGATGTCAAATATTGCTAATTTCCATCCTCTCTGACAATCTTTATCTGTTCTTTAACAACATCAGCAACCTTTGATTTCTGTCCTTCCCATTCAACTATTCTTGATGATCTATCATGATTAATATGAATATTTTCTTTACTGTCCTTCACCTCTTTAATATATTTTCTCAATTCTGCTGCATCCTTTTCTAAATCAGGAACTACATTGTCACAAGCAAGAACTCCATCCCATCTAATCTTTAGATTCCTATCAGAAAGCCTTTTTAATTCTCTCTCTTCAGCTTCTACTTTCTCTTGCTCTTCCTTTTCAATTCTATCTTGTTCCTCTTTTCTTACCTGCTCAGCAATCTTCTTTCTATCCTCAGACAACTTTTTCTCAATGAATTTGTCTTGCAAGAGCTTCTTTTCAAAATCCATCTTTCCTTCATTCTGATGTCTAGCATAAGCTTTCTCCAACCTCTCTAAATCCCATCCTTCTAGTATACTTCTTGGTGCATATCTACCACCAAGAATTCTGACCAATTCCTTTTTCCTTTGAGCAGCAGTTAATGGTTTATTTCTTTTCTTTTCAAGCTCTGCTTGTCTTTTCCTTCTTGCCTTTTCTTCATTTGCTTGTTTTAGCTTTGCAAACCCTGGATCCAAATCATCATTACCATCCTTTTTGTTGATCATTTCATGAATCTTCTGTGCAGATAACCCTTTACCAATTACAACCATATCATTGAGCATCTTTGCAGCCTTCTGAGATAGGGTTACCACACTCATATCTTCCAGTACAATATCAACATCAGGACCTTCTAGTCTCTTTAATTCAACTGCCATTCTTAGCATTCTCTCATCATGCTCCTCCTGAGCTCTCCTGGCCTCATCCAAATCAATTTGAGACTCTACTACCTTCTTAATTTTTCTTTCTTCTTTTAGTTTTCCCTTACCTTTGTCCTTAGCATCAATCTTTGGAAGGTTAGACTTAGGTTTGGGTGATGATGAGGGTTCTTCAATAATAACAGGAGGTAGAATAGATCTTGGTGTAGTGGTGATAACAGTGGTTGTTGTGACAGTGGTGGGAATATTTGAAGTATTGACAGGGGTTGATGTAACAGTGGTTAACTCTGTGATAACAGGTGTAGGTAGTATAACAGTGGTTGCTGCTGAAGTACCAACAGGGGTAGATACCTCAACAGTGGTAGAAACCAAACTGCTAACAGTGGTTATAGGTTGAGTTATAACAGTATTTTTCTTGACAGAGGAAGACTTTCTGAATGGAATTGATTTCTTTCTATTATAATTTTTCACTCTTACCTCCTCTTCAGCTGCAGATTTGGACTCTAAACACTCCCCCTCAACCTCTACATTTCCACCTTCTATTTCTGTTTCAACAGATTTATCAATCACCATCCTATCACTGAAGCTTACTCTTTTGCCCATGTCAATATTTTCTCCCATAACATCCCAGAAATACAGATTAGCCACAGCCTCAAAAGGTAATCCTTTGTTCAATGGAAACACATTCAAAGCTGGACCTCTTTGTGCATTATCCTCTGCAACATTCTGACTTGCTTGCACATTTTCACCCACATACACCACCATGCTTCTATCAATCTCAGTATTTACCACTTCCTCACCCAAGCCTTCATTAACCACATAATCTGTCACATTCAATTCATCCTCAACATTTTCTATAATCTCAGATGTATCCATGAAGCTAATACCACCAGCACCTCCATCATTATCATCATGATTCCCATCAGAACCATCATTACCATCATCCTTATCTTCAGGCACATTATCTTTCTCTTGATCCTTTTCTTTTCTCTCCCCCTTGCCTGAAGATTTTTGTAATTCTGCAGCAGGCTTTAAGACCTGTAACACAACATCTTCTACCACTGCCAATCTGGTTTTCAAATCATTGATTTCCTCCTGCTGCTGCTTAATCAATACATCCTGGGCAGCCAACTTGAGTTGTTGCTCCCTTCTCAACTCCCTTTCCCTCTCAAATTTTGTCCATATCAGCCTGACATCATGTACCAAATCATCAATCGTTAATTCTTGAGTTATATGACTAGTCTCATCAACATTGGAGTGTGACCTCCTAGATGAATCATTGACTACATCTGTCACTTGCCCTGCAAGATGTTCAGATGCCCCTTGATTCGTGGTACTGGGACCTTCATTTGACTCATTACCCATAAGTTCATCAAACAAAGTTGCCTCTGGTTGAGTCTGATTGATGTTACCACTGTCCTGTCCTGCCAGTGGGCTAGAAACAGTAGTGGCAGCCCTTCCAGAATGAACATTTTCATCAAGTATGTTCACCTGTTGTGATTGCTCATTTGACTGAGACTGTGGAGAAACAGGAATCTCCATAGCCTGTTTAGTTTTCTTGGATCGCTTGGTTTTGATTTGGGTAGGCTGTTGGTTCCCTTGTTTTCTTTTTGTGCCACCTCCTGATGTGTGTTCAGAACAAACTGGTGTTGTTGTCCTGTCATCATTTGGTCCAAGTGGTGTTGGTAATACACCACCAGTGGCAGAAGGAGCAACTAACATTGTAGAAAACAATGCAATTTCCTTCTTAGAAAAGGTGTTTTGATATTGATACATGGCTCTAATAGTTTTCAAAGATAAAGTAGAACTAACTATTACACTTTTATCCGCTGGCAAATTTGACAATTGCTTATTCAACAAAAGTTGAACAAATCTAGGGTACATAATAAATGTATCACCCTTTACATTTTTGATCATATTATCTAAGATAAACCTAGACATATTAAATTTAAGACCCTTTGCCAAGCAGATTATAGGATATGCAATACTAGAACTAAATTCATTAAAACTAGTCCTCTTTTGAGATAAACATACCAGAAAGGTATGAATGTAGAACTTCCATTGAGGACAGAACCATGACTTCAAGAATGTATATTCAGACCTTGCTTTTCCAGCACCTTCATAACCCATATCTTTTATTCCTTGAAATAGATCCTCTCTTGACAATTCTAGAACTCCTCCTTCATCATCAAACTGCAGAAGTTCTCTAAGAACAATCTCAGTCACCATTACTCTGTTGCCTTTGACAGTGGAATGAATGTGAGTAATGCCATTAACATTCCCTTCCTTTGCATTCTTCCAGAATTCTTGAATATGTGATCTGACCAATCTTGGAGCGATAGTAAGAGCATATGTGACCGGACAGTTACTCAAGAAATCAATAATCGGATGAAAATACTCATCTGCGACTTCTTTGTCCAAGAAAGCCCTCATGTTGTGTTCAGAATGAACACTCAACGTAGAATTACCAGAATCAGATGAAGATGATGATGCCATGAATGAAATTGATGAAAGAAAGAAGAAAGGTTTACAATGATGAAACACAAACGAGAGCGTTTATTAAAGAGTTTTGAGAATTTTGAAAGCGTAAATGAAAAAGTGAAGTGTTTGGATACTTATGTGATGACAGTGCCAAGCCCTAGTAAATAGAACTAACAGTGGCACTGTCAGATATGCACCAACAGAGGCACAACGAACACTTAAGCCCAACAGGGGTACCTCACTTTATCAAATTCAACCATTTATAATCCTCGATATTAAACTAAGAAAAACAACTAGCAGGGGTTAAACTACACAAACATACAGCAGAGGTTGAAAATATATTGACAGTGGCATACGTAAACTAACAGTGGAACCAACTGTTATCATGATGAAGGTAACAGTGGCAACACTTGACCCTGTCACACACAAGATACTTCACCTCTGTTAGTATCAAATCCTGACCAAAACACTAAGTGAGATTGATCATACCAATATTAGATATCAAAAATGTAAACCTTCCTACATCAAATGATTTGGTAAACAGATCTGCAAGTTGATTATCAGTATGAATTTTGAAAATATGAATCAATCGTTTATCATAACAATCTCTTATAAAATGATATCTGATTTCAATGTGTTTGGTTTTTGAATGCTTAACAGGATTTTGTATGATACTAATAGCAGATGTATTATCAATGTAAATAGGAGTGTTCATGAAAGTCAAACCATAGTCCATCATTTGATTCTGAATCCAGAGCACCTGTGCACAACAACTGGATGCTGCAACATACTCTGCTTCTGCTGTAGATGTAGAAACTGTGGTCTGCTTCTTGCATTGCCATGACACTAGCCTACTTCCAAGAAATTGACATCCTCCACTGGTTGATTTTCTATCCATGTTTTCACCACCATAGTCACTATCTGTGAAAGCCTTCAGCTCAAAGTCTGATCCTTTAGCATACCAAAGTCCCAAATCTGGTTGACCTTTCAAGTATCTAAAGATCCTTTTCACAGCATACATGTGTGACTGCTTTGGATTGGTTTGATACCTAGCACAAAGACATACTGCAAACATAATATCAGGTCTAGATGAAGTTAAATACATCAAAGAACCAATCATTGACCTGTACAGGTGCACATCTACTTCCTCCCCCTCAGGATCAGAATTAAGATGTTTGTGTGCCTCATGGGAGTGCTAGCTATCTTTACATCTTTATAACCAAATTTATTCAAAATATCCTTCACATACTTCCCTTGGTTAATAAAGATTCCATCTGGCTTCTGCTTAACCTGCAATCCTAAAAAGAAAGTGAGTTCTCCCATTGAACTCATGTTAAACTTCTGATGCATTAGCTCTTCAAAGTCTTTACACAGTGAATCACTTGTAGATCCAAAAATAATATCATCTACATAGACCTGTACCAGCAAAATATCTTTCTGAATCCTCTTGATAAACAGAGTCTTGTCAATAGTACCTCTCTTGAATCCATTATTGAGAAGATACTCAGATAGAGTATCATACCAAGCTCTTGGTGCTTGATGTAAACCATACAAAGTTTTCTTCAATCTGCACACTCTATCTGGATATGTTGGATCTTCAAACCCTGGAGGTTGGCATACATACACCTCATCATCAATTAGACCATGAAGAAAAGCACTCTTCACATCCATTTGATAAACCTTGAAACCCTGATAAGATGCATAAGCTAAAAACAATCTAATAGCTTCTATCCTAGCAACAGGAGCAAAAACATCATCATAATCAATTCCTTCTTCCTGTGTATACCCCTGTGCTACCAACCTGGCTTTATTCTTGATGACAATCCCTCTCTCATCTCTCTTGTTCTTAAAAATCCACTTGGTGCCTATAGCTCTCTTTCCTTTTGGTAAATCAACCAAATCCCATACATCCTGCAACTTGAATTGTACCAATTCTTCTTGCATGGCTTCAATCCAGCTGGAATCTTTGAGAGCTTCCACTGCTTTCTTTGGTTCCATCTGAGAAAGAAAACAAACATATAAAGAAGTATGTAAATCTTCTTCTCTTATCTTTGACTGCTGTCTGGTCAAAACATGTGAACCAATATCACCAATGACCAAATCCAAGGAATGATCTTTATGAACCAGATACTTAGATGTGGATGTATCAAACAATTCTCTTTCCAAATTAGGACCCACAAGATTATCCATTTCTGATTCTGAAAAAGAATCTCTTTCCTTTCTATCTTTTGAAAGCTTTGGAGTTGTTTCAGAATCTGACAAAGAAGTTCTTTCCAAAACTTGAAATGGTGGACTTTGTTCATAGTTCTTTGGTGATCTCTGCTCTTCATCTGATAATCCAGGTATCTCTAATTCACTTTCTGAATCTTCATGTGAACCCCTTAAACCATGTGTACCCTTATCTGAATCATCCTTTGCAAATGATCCATTTGTTTCTGGAGTTAATCCATCAGTTTCTGTGTGATCCTGGTGAAAGACTGCTGGTGGATCTGGAGACCAAATTGGAAATAATACATACTCCAAGGTATCCTTTGTAGGCTGACTTGAGCTGCTATCTCCATTTGCATCATCACCTGCACTTGTACCCGTACTAGAAGACAAATCTGGATATCTAAAAGCATGGGTTAGTGCATCAATATCAAACAATACTTCTGGACCTTTTCCTTCTACATTTGGTGTATTTTCATTAAAGGTCACATTCATGGTCTCCTCTATGATCCTAGTCCTTTTATTAAACACTCTATAAGCCTTGCTTTGAATAGAGTATCCAACAAAGACAGCCTCATCTACCTTACTTTGAAACTTACCTAGGTGATCTCTGGTATTTAAGACAGTACAAGGACATCCAAATGGTTTTAAAAAGCTAACCAAAGGTTTTCTCTTAAAGAATAACGCATAGGGTGTCTTGTTATGAGGTTTGACTATCAAAATCCTATTCAAAACATAACAAGCAGTGCTGACTGCCTCTGCCCAAAAGGACATTGGAAGTTTAGCATCTGCTAGCATGCTTCTAGCAGCCTCAATTAATGTCCTATTCCTCCTTTCAGCTACTCCATTTTGTTGTGGAGTCCTAGGAGCACTAAACTGTCTTTCTATACCTTTCTCCTCACAGAACTTATTCATCTCATGATTTTTAAATTCTGTCCCATTATCACACCTGATGATCTTAACCTTTTGATTAGTTGAATTTTCAATCCTAGTTATGAAGAATCTAAGTGTTTCACCTGTCTCATCCTTGGTTCTAAGAAAGAATACCCAACTCATTCTAGAATAGTCATCAGTTATCACCAAACAGTAAGATTTTTTCCCTTGACTAGCTACATTGGTAGGGCCAAACAAGTCCATATGTAACAGGTGTAAGGGAGTGGTATTTGTATTCACAAGCTTGGTCTTATAAGAAGTCTTGTGTTGCTTGCCTTTGAGACAAGCTACACAGTGGTCACTACATTCAAATAACTTTTCAGGTAAGCCTCTCACTAGCCTATTCCTAACCAGTTTATTCACGGTCTTGAAATTCAAGTGACACATCCTCCTATACCATAATTCAGATTCAGAAACAGTAGCTTTAGATATAAGACAGTTAACATTTTGAGATTCCATTTTGTTTAAATCACTACAGTATACATTATTCTTTCTTGGAACTCTCATTAAAATTATATCTTCAGGTATTTTGAGTTTTTCAGAAAGTATAATGCATTCTGTGTCAGTGAAATAAACAGGATTTTGCTTATCTGTGATTTGACTCACACTTAGCAAATTATATCTCAATTGTTCAACATAATAAACATCATTGAAAGTGAGCTTACTGCTTTTTACCTTGCCTTTACCTGTGATTTTTCCTCCTTTAGGATTACTGCCAAATGCCACATCTCCTCCATTAAAAGCTTTAAAATCTTGCAGTTTCTCCCTATCTCCAGTCATGTGCCTTGAGCATCCTGAATCAATATGCCATAAGCTTGGCTTGCCCTGCACATATAAAAAGAGAAATAATTAGTTTCTCTTGGGAACCCAAACCAATCTGGCTTTGGGTTTCCCTTGAGCATTTTTGACATCAACCCTCTTAAAGGTGATTGATCTCAATGCTTCATTGATTTTGGACACTTTTGATGTAGATGCATTCTTATGTCTCCAAAAACAATCTGTTTTAGACCTGACAGGGGTTAATGGTCTGACAGTGGTCACCTTCAAATTCGTATTTATTACCCTGGCAGTGGTAGCTTTACTTGGTATAAACATTTTTTGCAAATGTTTAATACCAGCAGAGGTACCATGCCTGACAGTGGTCAAACCCTCCCCTGTTCTTGTCTTGCCTCTGTTAGCTTCTGACAGTGGCACTGTTGCAGTATTAACAGTGGCTGCAGCATTGCCTCTGTTAGGCTGATTTCTCAACACTTGTCCTGTACCACAGTTCCTATTATTTTTAGGATTATGGTAACAGTCCTGTTGAAGATGATTATACTTACCATAAATAAAACATGATTTTCTTTTCACACATTCAAACCCATTACCCAGCCTCTGTGACACCAATTGATTCCAATTCCTTTGATTCCCTCTAGGTGTAGGTTTGATTATTTTCTTTGCAGGATTTTTATCATGTTTGCTAGCACACTTAACACATTCAGCCGTTTTATTAAACTCATGATTAACTTTGTTATTCACATAACCTAGACCAGTTCTAAATTTGTTAGTCCTATTCACTTGTTCAAGCTGCACCTTAGCTTTCTCCATGAACAACTTCTTGCCTTCTTCTAGTTTATCACTCTTAAGTTCTGAAACTAGACCAGTACTAGACTTAACACATCCATCCATAGAATTACCACTAGATGAACTATCACTATCACTCTCATCTTCCTCAGTCCAATCAGATATTTCCACTTTATCAAAATTTATATTATCAGCACAATTAACTACTGGATCTACCTTTTTAACCTCCTCAGACACACCTACCTTAAGTTTTTCTAAATCAAAATCAATTTTAGATGGGAAGTAAGTATGATTATAAGGTGGGGGTACAACATTAAGATTGTAACCTAATCCAGTTTTCAATTTATCATGAATCTGAGACTTGATTAAGTTTTGAACACCTTTTGAGGCATTTTCCAATTCATCAACTTTCAATTTTATGGATTCTTTATCAGAAATTGCCTCAGCCAACTTGGCACTTAGCATATCAACTTTTGTTTGTAAAGCTTTCTTTTCCCAGTTCAGATATTTAATATCTAAGTGAAATTGTGATTCATTCTTTTCAAAAGCCTTAATTTGTTTTTCAAGATTTTCAATAGCTAAGGTTGCATGTTGACTTTTAACTTCAAAAGCTTTCAACTCATTGCACACAACAACATTATGATCCCTGTAAAATTTAACCATTTTCTTACATTCAGGTGAACATAATTTAACTTGTACCTCATGTGGAATGTCTGAAGGTTCTGGTTCTTCTGTGACAGCCATCAAAGCTTGATTCTTTACCACAAGCTCTTCTTGATCACTCCAGTCAAATCCTCCCATTCCATCTTGTGCTACCAATGAGTCTGAGGTGGTGTTCTGTACAGGTACCAATCTTCTTTTAGGACCAGAATTATTTCTCATTATTTCATTAACTGTATTCTGTGATCCTCCATCCTGTGTGTTCCTGCATTCTCTTGCAAAGTGACCCAACTTGTGGCAGTTGAAACACTCCACTTTGCTTTTGTCAAACCCAGCTACACCATCTCTCTTGAATGTGAAGTTTCTGTTACCAGATCTCTGCATAAACCTTTTTGCTCTTATGGTGATCATAGCCATTTGCCATCTCAAATCCATCTCCTCAAGGTCCTCTTCACTGACCTGCTCTAAATCTTCTGTAGTTAATGATGAATTCACATGGCTAGCAAAGAATGCTTCTAGTACATTATCATTAGCACCAGATGTGCTACTACTTCCAGCTTCACCAACAGACACAAAAGCAGTATTATTGGAACTACCAGTGGACTGTTTTATAGCCAAAACCTCAGGCTCAAAGTTTCTCAGATCATTGTACAGATCCTCAATTTCCTTCTGATCAAGGTCTGCACTTTGTCTTAGTCCCACAGTGTACATGTTCCATTCTGTACCAAGTGATCTTAAAAATTTTCTATTAAGATCATCCTTGTCTATCTTAACATTGTGATTTTCAAGATCTCCTACCAGCTTCTGAAACCTATCAAAGGTTTGAGTTAAAGTTTCTGACTTTATTCCAGCAAAGTTCTCAAACTATTGTTTGAGAAGAGACCTCTTGTTCTTCTTTGTATTATCATTTCCTCCAAACCTTGTGACTATTGCTTCCATGAGTACCTTAGCATCTACACATTTATCAAATTTCTTTTGATACTCATTGGGAATTGACAAGAGTAATGTACTCAATGCCTTCCATTCAGTGGCTCTTTCCTTTCTCTCAGCATCTGTCTTGGGTGGTGGTCTCTCCAATTTTTCACCATCTGGACCCTTTGGATAATTAGGTCCATTGATAACCACCTCCCACATCATATAATCTGTGAGAAGCATGTACTGCCTTATTCTTGTCTGCCATAACTCAAACTCATCAGGTTTGAGCATAGGAATCTTTGTTGCCTGTATTCCTTCCATTGTTTCAGTAGACATCTTGGTGTTTGAAGAGAAAGCTGCAAACTTCAATAGAATTCTTCAAGATCAAAGCAATATCTAGCTCTGATACCACTTGTTGATCCCAGTCAGGATCTTAATATGTATTACTTTGATTAATTATTAATAAGCTTGCGGAATAGTTTATTAATAACTTGAAGAACTAAACTTATAACACAGAATATTAATCAAAAGCTTCAATATTATTATCAATAATACGAACACACAATTTGTGTTAGGGTTTACAACCTTGAAGCTAATAACTAGAGATTCGTCTTCCTCCTAGGGTTTTACAGGATCTCTATTTATATCACATAGAGTCCTTTACAGAATCAAACTATTATGGAAATTCTATCTATTCCATATTTCTCTCTAACCGACTTCTAACAGTGGTTAAGCTATACACTAACAGGGGTAGTACTTGTATTACCAACAGTGGTTAAGTACTTGATACAAAATACACTTATACCAACAGTGGCACTGCTAGACTAATTCTAACTGACAGTGGTAGACTTCTTCTAGCAGCGGCACAAGACTTGTCTTCTGAGCAAATCTGGCAGTGGCTCAGGTCTCAACAGAAATTAAACAGTGGTGCAGATCTAGGGGAACAGGTCATACACTAAAAAGGAAAGACAAGAAAGTAAATACTTGTTTTTGTGTTTTTTTAGAAGGTTTTATCCTAAGGGTTTACTAGAATTGGGATTGGTTGGGCCTTTGTATCGGACAGTTAGTCTCCCCGGCAGCGGCGCCAAAAACTTGATGTGCTGCCTAAACGGTCGTATGAAAACGATGTACGGATCGCAATCGGTTTGTTTTAAATTTATATTTGCTGGGGTCTAAGTATGACTTACTAATACTGAACCAAAGGCTAGTAGATGGTAAGTATGACCTAGAGTCGTTCTTAAAGAGAAACTGAATTGAAACGGAGGTGATCCAATCAATCTTTCTTTTCTAGTAAAGGTTTTAAAAGAGTGCGTTGGGGGTTTTGGTTCAGTTAACTAAGTAAACTAAATAAAGCGAATAAAAGTGTAATAATAAATCAGATAATAAAAGTAGTATTTGTTGTGAGTTCGTTAGCTAATAATGTGGGATGATGACTCTTATGGGAGAACGATTATATAAACTAGAAATGTCTAGTGGATTCAACACCCAGTGGTATAACCAATAAGTTTCCTATTAGTCGGTTATCAACTAATATGTCACGAGGAACTAAGGTGTCATGATTCTGATCAGACAGACGATGCTCAACTGCCACACTCTCCTGTGAGGGAGTCAGTGACCCGTATTATTGAACGTATTCGCTCGTGGGCGAAGGAATAGAGTAGCAGATCATTAGCAAGTCTAACCGTTCTTAATACCATAAAGATTTCAAATCCATTAAACAACTAACTTAGAATTTATGTTCGGACTTATTAGCCAATTCCTATTAATGAAACTTAAGAATGATAAGCAGGGGAAAACGTTCAGGTTTCTTACGTATCTTACTTTTGGTTTCGTATTTTAAGGAAAGAATATCAATGTAACTTAGATTCCAAACTTGCCTTTCTCATTATAATTAACAAATCCCTAGGTTTTCATAAATGATTATTTAGCCTATAGTCTACCTACTCTAATCTAATCTAAATTAACTAATCTAATTAAAATGCTAATTAAAATGCTGACGGCTTTTTGCATAAAGTTAAACCCAGACCATGTCGGAAAATGCTATGGTGATTCACAGTGTATTTAATCGTTTACTGATGTTTCCATTGTGAATTTAATTGCTTCACCATGTTCACATGATAAGTACATTGTGATCGAAAGTGTACAATACTCATGGCAGGTCCACGTAATCACATTGCATTTTATGATGCTTGCATGACGTTACAGTTAAAAACATAGTTTTTACAAAGATAACTATTGACCAAGTATCAAGGTTCGCCATTATAAAACGGCCGAAGTATTGTACACTTTCGATCACAAGGTTCGCCATTAAAAACTATGTTTTTAACTGTAACATCATGCAAGCATCATAAAATCCAATGTGATTACGTGGACTTGCCATGAGTATTGTACACTTTCGATCACAATGTACTTATCATGTGAACATGGCGAAGCAATTAAATTCACAATGGAAACATCGGTAAACTATTAAATACACTGTGAATCACCATAGCATTTTGCGACCTGGTCTGGGTTTAACTTTATGCAAAAAGCCGTCAGCATTTTAATTAGCATTTTAATTAGATTAGTTAATTTAGATTATATTATAATAGGTAGGCTACAAACTAAATAACCATTTAAGAAAACCTAGGGATTTATTAATTGTAATGAGAAAGGCAAGTTTGGAATCTAGGTTACACTGATATCCTTTCCTTAAAATACGAAACCAAAAGTAAGATACGCAAGAACCTTGAACGTTTTCCCCTGTTTATCATCCTTAAGTTTCATTAATAGGAATTGGTTAATAAGTCCGAACATAAATTCTAAGTTAATTGTTTAATGGATTTGAAACCTTTATGGTATTAAGAACGGTCAGATTTGTAATGACCTGCTACTCTATTCCTTTGCCCACGAGCGAATACATTCAATATTACGGGTCACTGACTCCCTCACAGGAGAGTGTGGAGAGTTGAGCATCGTCTGTCTGATCAGAATCATGACACCTTAGTTCCTCGTGATATATTAGTTGATAACCAACTAACAGGGAACTTATTTGTTATACCACTGGGTGCTGAATCCACTAAACAATCCCAATTTAGATAATTGTTTTCCCATAAGAGTCATCATCCCACATTATTAGCTAACGAACTCACAACAAATACTACTTTTATTATTTGATTTATTATTACACTTTTATTCTCTTTATTTAGTTTACTTAGTTAATTGAACCAAAACCCCCAACGCACTCTTTTAAAACCTTACTAGAAAAGAAAGATTGATTGGATCACCTCCGTTTCAATTCAGTTTCTCTTTAAGAACGACTCTAGGTCATACTTACCATCTACAAGCCTTTGGTTCAGTATTAGTAAGTCATACTTAGACCCCAGCAAATATAAATTTAAAACAAACTGATTGCGATCCGTACGTCATCTTCATACGACCGTTCGGGAGCACATCAAGTTTTTGGCACCGTTGTCGGGGAGACTAACTGTCCGATACATAGGCCCAACCAATCCCAATTCTAGTAAACCCTTAGGATAAAACCTTCTAAAAAAACACAAAAATAAGTATTTACTTTCTTGTCTTTCCTTTTTAGTGTATGACGTGTTCCCCTAGATCTGCACCACTATTTAATTTCCCTGATCCAGAACTTATAATACGTACCATTCGACGAGAAAAGAAGCAATCTGCATTAAAACAAGCAATGGCTGAACGCATTACTCTCGCTGACAACAGTAAACCCTCTATCGAAGGAAGAGGAGGACCAATTCTCTACCCTGAAACCCCTGGTCAATCTTTCGAGCTTAAGAACCACATCATCCAACTAATCCAAAACCATTGTCAATTCCATGGATTACCCAATGATGATCCAAACTCTCACCTCGACAAGTTCATATCTCTTTCAAACTCCTACAAACAAAACGGAATTAGTCAAGACACAATCCGTTTGTACCTTTTCCCTTATTCGCTCACACATCATGCGCAAACAAAGTTTGAAGGTTTAGAGATCGGCTCTATTCCTTCATGGACTGTGATGGCGACAAAGTTTCTAACCAAGTACTTTCCGCCTTCTAAACAAACCAAACTTCGAAATGACATCATGAATTTCCACCAAGCTTTTGATGAGTCATTATACACCGCATGGGAACGATTCAAAGGAGCCTTGAAGAAATGCCCTAATCACCGACTCGACAAATCCGCACAATTGTGTACCTTCTATAATGGTTTAGACCCTAATCACCCAACTACCCTCGATGCTGCCGCACAAGGAAGCTTCATGGCAAAGACCGACGAAGAAGGATGGAACCTTATAGAAAACATGACTATGCATCACCACGATTGGAACTCTGGAGATCACTCAACATCTTCAGCACCTCTCGCCGCATCAAATCCAATTCCATTCGAAGCAATTAAGGTATTAACGGAGAAAATGGACTCACATGTCAAACAGTTTGGAGAACTTAAGAAACAACAGCACCAAGTACACCAAGTGCAAGTCTGTCAACACTGCACCAATCCGCAACCACCTGGTGAATACCAAGTTGAATACGAGGAAGCAGATGGCACCATCTACTATGCTCAGTTTCCTGCTCGACAACAAAATTTTCCACCCGGTTTCAATCAAAACAACAACCAACCTAGAGGACCTCCATTCCAACCAAGAAACAACCAACCATACCAACCCCGATACCCACCTAGATACCCACCATACCCACAACAATCACAACCTTCTTGTAACCAACCCCTCGCACTTCCTGCACCAACTTCCGACACAAACCAAACCCCTGAACAACCTGCAAAGACAAATGCCCCAGCTTCAAGTTCAGATGATGCCTTCACCTAGTTCATGCAAGGTCAATGCCTGCTCAACCAAAAGACGTCCACCAGACAAGATCAAGCTGACCTCTTTATGAGAAATCAACTGGCTGTGCTAAAAAATTTGGAAGCTCAGATTGGACAATTGGCACAACGTCTCGATAACAGACCCAGAGGAAGCTTGCCTAGCAACACGGTTCACAACCTACATGTTGAGGAAGAAAAGCAACTTACTACCACCAAGGAAGCATCTACTACACCACCAGCTGCTGTTCCAGTAAAAGAAGAAGAACCAAAGACCAAGATACCAGCTATGGAAACCACTCCGATCATGAACAAAGAGGTTAGGATCCCTTACCCCGCTAGACTTAAAGCTCCACCCAAGAAATTATCATCCTTTAAGCTAGATGGAAAATTCCTTGATACCATGTCTAGAGTTTCCAGTCGAAATAAGTACATTAGGAAATTGCTATCCACTAACGATAAACTGCCTGAAGTAAATAATATTCCCCTTAGTTCTGAAACCTCGGCCCTACTTAAGAATAGCCTTCCCAAAAAACTAGGAGACACCGGTAGATTTACACTCCCTTGTTCTATTTACCAATCCGGAGAAATAAGCGCCTTAGCCGACTTAGGAGCCAGCATTAACCTTATGCCCTACTCCCTGTTTAAGAGACTGGAACTTGAAAACTTGAAACCCACTAAGATGACCGTCCAGCTAGCTAATCAATCTGTTAGATACCTAAAAGGAATAGCTGAGAACGTTCTAGTTCAAGTTAACAAATTTTTCTTTCCAACGGATTTCGTGGTAATGGATATCCACGAAGACATAAACATCTTGATTATCCTTGGAAGACCATTCAGGAACACAGCTAGAGCAGTAATTGATGTGTATAACCACACGATTGTATTACGATCACATGGTGAAAGCATTACTTACAAGATCGACCAACCGGAATGCACTCCAGAAGAAGAAGAATGCTATGCTATATCAACAGGCAGAATTTGTTCCGATGACGAATCAGAACCAAAGGAAGAGCAACATTTCACTCACTCATCAGTTTTCATCTCTGATTCTGAGTATGACCCAGAAGCAGAGGAAGAATATGAAGAAGCAGAGGAAGAAATTGAATCGGAAGGACGAAGAACCTGAAGAACAGGAAGAAGAAACTGAGGAGGTAGAAGAAATTGAAGAGGAAGAAATGGAGGAAGATGAAGGTCAAGCTGATTCACCACAGATGGCTGAAGTCAAAAGAATACAAGACTGCAAAGACTACACTTCATCAGAAGAATCCTTTGATTATGGATCCATCCACCAAGAGCTCAGATCCACTCATCTCAAAAGAATGGGAAACATTATCGACTCTTATCTCGATCCATCAAAACCCTTTACCAGAACCCGACTCTGAGACATAGATACTTTTGAAGAAGAACTCCGATCATCACAGCACCCAGACCTGTATGCTAAACTCCTACAAAGGATTTCTGCATATAAGGCACGACAACCAGGAAGCTTTGTTGAAGAAAACCTTCAAGACACCATCACGGAAGTCAGAACCATCGAAATCGATAGTACTCAACCTTTCAACAATGCACCCTCAACTGAAGAATTCCACCAATTCCCAGATTCACGAGATGAAGATTCCGACTACAAGAGTGTTGAATTTGACGGCGATTTTATTGACGTCACTATCGATGAACGCTCTATTCCAAAAACCCCTCTTGCTCCACCAAATTCCCCCATCATCACAGCTGAGAGATTAGAGATTCCGCTCATAGATACTCACCAAGACATGATTGAACTAATTGATGAATACAACGATGTGCGCATCATTGTAGAGGCTATCAAAGAGTCAACCAATGACTACAACACCGCTCAGAGACACCTGATAAGGCAGATTGAACGAGAATACGATTCGTATCTCGCCAGTTATGGAGAAGCAATGCCCCAAACTTTGCTCAAACATATCCAAGAATTCTCTGATTCCCTTCAAGAACAAGTCACCAGAGAAGCTCAACAGCCAGAAAGGCCAGACTACCCAATCGGAGAAGTCGAGTTCTGCAGCAACCAAAGGCAAATATACCAAAAAGTATATTGTGCCTTAGCCGGATCAGCTTTTACCTACTCATCAAGTCAGAAGGCTATACTTGCATCAATGAGAACCCATCTTGAAAGAGCTACTGGAAATCCGCAGAATTATGCTGACATAAGAATGGTAGGAGATCTGAGAACCCTTCTAGATCTCATCGAAACTGGAGAACATCTCACAACTTCAGAAAACTTCAGGATCGTCATTCACTCTACTATTGTTCATCACGTGGAACTAATAATTGATGAACTGAATCAAGCAGCATATGATGAAGAAATTTGCGAAGTGCCTAGATTCATTCCGCACCTATCACAAATCAACTTAGCAACTTATGTTACGACTCGACTGCGTGGAATGTATGAGGAAGAAGACGTAGAAATTGACGCTTACCGCAACGGATACCGCGAAATATTCAGCAAGTTAATCTACGTCTTCACTGACTCGGATTTTCCCTTCAACCGCGAACAACATCAACTCATCAGATACGTATGCCAAGCCACTAGATCCTTTGGAGGAGACCCATTGGCCAATGATTTTGAAGAAGTGAAAACTGAATTCATGGCTTTAATCACCTCAATAGGCAGAAACCACCTATAGCGTGAAATTGTTCAAACTCACACCTGTACTCGAATCGATCCTAATGGACAGATTAGCCACTGATCACTTCAAAAGCTTCAGAATGGAATCCACCACACCACCAACTCTCATTACTGACATGATAGAACAGTTTCTGCAATACTTTCCTCCATGATACGCCCTACCCAGGAACCACAGTGACCACTCTAGCACCACAGACACATCCAACATCATCTGAAGAAGAAAGGACTAAGTCGAGCTCTCGACTTTAAAAGAGCGCTTCTAGGGAGGCAACCCGAGTGTTTACATTTCTGCAAATTTACTTTCCAAGAAATGATGAAATCTCCGACTATCTTTCACACTCCGATCGTACAAAGCATGCTCCAGCCTGCAAGAAAATATCAACAATAGTATATCCGACATGTTCACACCTATGAGACCAATCACAAGAAGACTTGATCAAGAATGCACAAAGGAAGACGGAATCCGGAACATGCAACCCAAGGAACACTGCAACCACCTGGGAGTACTTCTATACCGTCTCTTTCATTTGTTTAAATATACCATGTCCATTATGCTTATCACTAAGTGTGGGATTCAAACCCAAAACACACCCCTAAAAGAATACGTCTTAGATGTTTAAATTCCTAAGTGTGGGATATTCACCCCAGTTAGAGCTTAGATAAACATCGAGGACGATGTTCCTTTAAGTGTGGGATAGTAGTAGTTACACTACTGTAAAATGGATAATGGTATATGCTTGATTCTAAGTCGTTGCTCTTTAGACCATCCTTCTCCAATAAGTAAACAAAATTTTTCAAAATTAAGTTTAAAATATGTTGAAAATGAAAATTTTTAGACAAAGAATGATTTACCTTGGAGAAGAAGGATAAATAAAATACAAATTCCTTTGGAAAATTAGTTTAGTAATCCCATAAAGAGCATCGCATGACTAGGCACACAACAACCTAACTTTTGATTCGTGAGGTATCTTGAGCCATATAAAAAGCATTAACATTTAATGCTTCACTTCTTCGATTCTTGAGTGTGCCGATGTATGCGTTTAGAATCAGAACTTGCTCTTGTTATGCATTTCGAATCCAGATTGGTTAGTGAAAAGGAGATTGAATCACATTATTCTTAAACCCATCCGTATACCCGTACACCCATACTCCCAAGAAAAATAGATACGTTACCCCTACTTTCTCAAAAGCATCCCCCAAACTTTAAAACAAATTTCCAAAGATGAACAATGAGAAATCGCAAGGAGACGACGTTGAAAAAAAAAGAGGGTTCAAGAAAGAAAAACCCAAAGAAAAGGAAATCAATATGAGAAGAAGACTCCTTCCGCAAACACCAAAAAGGCGTCAATCCCCCAAAAATTCCAACTTCAACAAAAGAAACCCATCAAAAACCCAACAAAACCCCCTCTCATTCCACAAACACTCCACTTCTAAAAACCCTACATCACTTCCCCTAGAATGATTGTGGCTAGATCGACTTCGCACTCACCGAAAAGGTAACAATTTGATTCTCGATCAAGCCTATGACGATAAACGATACATGACTGGCGTTCTGAGTGATTGATAATATTAGAATAGGAAACCCTAAACACTTTGAGTGATTTGAGTGACCACCTTGAGAGGATCGCCTAGTCATGTATCCAAGATCAAAGATCAAAAGCATGCTCCCAAAGATTACAACCCTGCTTTTTCAAAGAACAAATATTTTATTTTTCAAAACCCCCCTTAGTAAAAAGTTATACCCTAAAATATTTCATTATCTGCTTATTTTAACCATGCTTGAAATTCGAGTTTTCTTGAGGACAAGCAAAGTTCTAAGTGTGGGATAATTGATATCGCGTAAAAAGTCATGTTTTTACAACCGATATCTCTCTCATTCTAGAATGATTCTTGGCATTTTAAACTCAAAAACAATACAAATCAATGATATTATGCCAAGATGGTCAAAACAGGGTTGCACGATAAAAATAAAGCAAAACGGATGAAAAACGAAGATTCCACACACGTTTGAAGATTCAAGGCATCAAAATGAGATTTCAAGACAAAAGTTCCCATCATCAACATCCATCTCACCCAAGATGTTTGTTTTCAAATTACGAATCCAACAGAAGAAGAATCAACAAAAACGGATAAAGAATGAAGATTCTACGCCCGCCGGAAGATCCAAATGATTCGTACGCAATATCTGGAGATAGGAGACATATTTTTGGGATATTTTACATCAAAGTCTTTGTTTTTGAATTACGAATCCAATGCAAAAAAAAATCAACGCAAACGGACGCATAACGAAGAAGATACGCATGAATTAAGCAACGCAACGAAAGACGACGGACCGGGAAGGGCGGCAGCCAGCCGCCGCCGGCTTGCTGGTGGGCGGCGCCGGCCTCCCTACCCCCGTCTCTTTCCGATTTTTCATTCTTGCGTGTACCCGGTGCACCACCTTTCACTACTTTTCCGTACCCGGTGCACCACATTTCGCTACTTTTTCGTACCCGGTGCACCACCTTTCACTCTTTTTCTAATGTGAGCCTAGGGATGCTAATGTGAGTCATATTTTCCCTATAAATACAGCCCTAAGGCTTCCATTTGAAGATGTCCCATATGCATTAGGCATAATTCTCTCTTTACTTTCTAATTCTATTTTCTTACTTCAAAATTAGTGTTAGGCTAGTTAAGGAGCTTGTTTAAAGTAGAACGAAAGCTAGGGAACATTTTGTAATCTTTGGTGTACGCTTGGAGTTACGCTTATTAATTCAAGTCTATTCCTTCTCACATTTTAATCCGGGTTCTTTATATCCTATTCTATCTTAATTAAATATGTATGCTTTAATTATGCTAGAATTAGTTTGTGCCATGATTAACGAGTAGATTACTATTGTATTTGTTGTGATGTAGTTAGCATATATAATTGTGGGATGACTTTAAATATGTCATGAAATAATATGACGGCCCATATTCGACTATTTAATCGGTATAGTGTTGGAAATGCCTTTAAGCAAAGTAGATACATATGGAAGCTGGTAACGACTGAAGGTAGTTGTATTATGGATCAACATTATAAAACGGAAACTTTATGTATGAACTTATCCTATGATTTTAAACCTAAAACTTATATTCGCCTTTCGATTAACAAACGTGATTGTAACCCTGTAAAGAGGAGTCGTGAACCTTGATACTTGGTCAATAGTTATCTGTGTAAAAACTATGTTTTTAACTGTAACGTCATGCAAGCATCATAAAATGCAATGTGATTACGTGGACTTGCCATGAGTATTGTACACTTTCGATCATAATGTACTTATCATGTGAACATGGCGAAGCAATTAAATTCACAATGGAAACATCGGTAAACGATAAGATACACTGTGAATCACCATAGCATTTTGCGACATGGTCTGGGTTTAACTTTATGCAAAAAGCCGTCAGCATTTTAATTAACATTTTAATTAGATTAGTTAATTTAGATTAGATTAGAGTAGGTAGGCTACAGGATAAATAACTATTTTCGAAAACCTAGGGATTTTTTAATTGTAATGAGAAAGGAAAGTTTGGAATCTAAGTTACACTGATATCCTTTCCTTAAAATACGAAACCAAAAGTAAGATACGCAAGAACCTTGAACGTTTTCCCCTGTTTATCATCCTTAAGTTTCATTAATAGGAATTGGTTAATAAGTCCGAACATAAATTCTAAGTTAATTGTTTAATGGATTTGAAACCTTTATGGTATTAAGAACGGTCAGATTTGTAATGACCTGCTACTCTATTCCTTCGCTCACGAGCGAATACGTTCAATAATACGGGTCACTGACTCCCTCACAGGAGAGTGTGGAGAGTTGAGCATCGTCTGTCTGATCAGAATCATGACACCTTAGTTCCTCATGACATATTAGTTGATAACCGACTAATAGGGAACTTATTGGTTATACCACTGGGTGTTGAATCCAATAAACATTCCCAATTTAGATAATCGTTTTCCCATAAGCATCATCATCCCACATTATTAGCTAACGAACTCACAACAAATACTACTTTTATTATCTGATTTATTATTACACTTTTATTCTCTTTATTTAGTTTACTTAGTTAATTGAACCAAAACCCCCAACGCACTCTTTTAAAACCTTTACTAGAAAAGAAAGATTGATTGGATCACCTCCGTTTCAATTCAGTTTCTCTTTAAGAATGACTCTAGGTCATACTTACCATCTACTAGCCTTTGGTTCAGTATTAGTAAGTCATACTAAGACCCCAGCAAATATAAATTTAAAACAAACCGATTGCGATCAGTACGTCGTCTTCATACGACCGTTTAGGAGCACATCAACCGTCATCATGCAACAATAACTAACCAATGTGAACGATCGAGATTTCTTGAGATTCAGATTAGGAGGGGTACCCAGGGTTCTCTCTATGAAAGAGTGATATCGCGTAAAAAGTCACATTTTTACTACTGATATCTCTCTCAATCTAGAACAATACTTGGCAAATAAACTCAAATAATGTTAAAATCAATGAAACTTTCCCAAGGTCAAAATAGAGTTGCACGAGAAAAATCAAGCAAAACGGACGAAAAACTAAGATTCCACACACGTTTGAAGATTCAAGACATCAAGACAAGATTTTAAGGCAAAGTACCCATCAATGAGATTTATATTATCCAAGATATTCTTTTCAAAATACAAATCTAACAGAAGAAGAAGAATCAAAAACGGATGAAGAATGAAGATTCTACGTACGCCGGAAGATTCAAAAGATTTGTACGAGAAATCCAAAGATCAGGGACATATTTTTGGGATTTCTTTTCATCAAAGTCTTAGTTTTTGAAAAAAGAATCCAACACAAAAAGAATCGACGCAAACGGACGCATAACGAAGAAGATACGCACAAATTAAGAAACGAAGCGAAAGATGGCGAACCGGGGCGGGTGCATGGCAGCCGCTGCCGGCTGGCAGCCCACCATCCCCCATCCACTTTTTCGTCCTTGCTCGTCGTACTCGCAGGGTACACGTGCTAGGCATTTTCCACAACTCTAGGGTACACGTGCTAGACCTTTACGCGCTTTAGGGTACATGTGCTATCAACTTTTCCACCTTTTGCTAAACATACTAATATATAAAATGAGAAATCTAGTTTAATTAACTTTCTAAATAGACTTTTAAACTTCAAATTAATCTATCATCTTTCCACCAATAAACGTGATTACAACGCCTTTTTAACGACGTTCAATTAAAAGGTAGTCAGTCATCTGTGTCAATATAATTTGTCAAAGGTATGAAACTATGGAACCGCAAGGCTACATGGGGGATTATCGTAGGACAAGACATGGCCAAGGTTTAAAGCGGCGGAACCACTTTAAGTGAGGAACGCTGTGGATAATTAGGGGATTTATTGGGTAGTCTTAAGCAAGGGCTTGTTTAAAGTCATAAATGAACTTTTTAAATATACGAATCTATTAGGATGACGAGGAATCGTTATATGATTCAGTTTTGTCTAGTACCTTAAGATTTTGTTCCCGTTCATATGAAAGTATTATTAAACCATAATTAAGATTTTGCTTATTATTCTAAATACTTTGTAATGTTACCATAACCTAGCTCCGGGTGTGACATGCTAATGGAACTATAATTAGTAGGGAATCTAGTGTTTACATCACAAGTATTCAAGAATAACAATTAACAAATATCTTTCAAAACAGTTTCTCCAAGCATCATCCCACAACTTAATTAACGAAGTCTTAGCAAACACTATCTTTATCTTATCTACTTTATCTTTTATTTTAATTTCGCTTTTATTTATATACTTGCCTAAGTTAGTTAATGGAAAAACCAAAACTCCCCCACTATTTTATAAACCCTTCACTAGTTTGAAAGCCCTCATCTGTCACGCCTTAGTTTCAATTCAGTCGGTTTGAAGAACGACTCTAGGTCATACCTACCACTTGCTCACCCTTAGGATTAGCATTGTTAGGGAAACTTAGGCCCCGTAATATACAACTTTAAACGCCCACTGATCGCCGTCGCCAGTAACCGGTGCAACGACAAGGGCAAAACCCTTACCGACCGCTGGTGACACATCAAGTTTTTGGCGCCGCTGCCGGGGAACCAACTGTACGATCCATAGCGTCAAGATGAACTTACTCGCTAGTGAACCGTTAGGATTAATTATTTTTCTTAGACCCCTACGTCTTTCTTTATTTTTCCTTCCTTTTAATACTTTCATAAATTACGTTATCCCTATCCACTCAACTAGTCAACCACCTGCCAATGAGACTATGACAGCTACACGTATAACTCTCGATGAAGACTCTAAACCTTTGATTGAAGGTCGAGGAGGACCAATTGTCTATCCGGAAATTGGTAGAGGATCATTCGAGTTAAAGCCACACATTGTTCAATTAGTCCAAAACCTCTATCAATTCCATGGCCTACCAAATGATAATCCCAACTCACACCTTGACAAATTCATTTCCTTATCCAACTCCTTTAAACCGATTGGGGTTAATCAGGACATAGTCTATCTATACCTATTTCCCTATTCACTCACTCTCAATGCAAAAACATGGTTTGAGGGATTAGAGATTAACTCTATAACCTCTTGGGTAGAATTAGCAACCAAATTTTTGGCCAAATATTTCCCCCCATCAAAACAAGCCACGTTTAGGACCAACATCATAAACTTTCGTCAAGTGCATGATGAATCAATCTACGATGCATGGGAACGCTTTAAGGGATTGCTTAAGAAATGTCCAAATCATTGATTTGAGCATTCAGACCAAATGCGCATTTTCTACAATGGTCTCTTCCCACATCACCGTCCTTTACTTGATACCGCCTCCCAAAGCAGTTTTATGAACTGTACGGTCGATAACGCTTGGAGCCTTATTGAGAAAATGACAATACACAACCATGACTGGAACAGTGAAAATCACCCTTCACTAGTAAATTCACCTACTACAATCGGGAATGAAGCTATCCAAACCCTCACTCAGCAAGTGGCAGACCTAACCAAAGAGATTAAGGAATTGAAAAATCAACCACAACAAGTCTGTCAGGTTCAAACCTGCCTTATTTGTGCTAATCTGAACCACTCAGCCCAAATTCCACACTCTCATCTAACTCCGCCAAATACTAACCCTTCCTTTAACCCACCTAGGAATAGCCCACTAACTTACCAACCCGAACTGTCTGAACCCTCTTCCTCACAAACCTCTAGTTTTGACGACACCCTGATACAAGTCATTCAAGGAATCTCGGCTAGACAAAACCAAGTTGATCTCATCTTAAGAGATCAACTGACTTTGTTAAAAGCTTTCGAATCCCAATTAGGACAATTAGCACAACATATTAGCGGTAAACCTCATAATAGTCCAACTAGTTGCCATAAGGAGGCTTCTCATATTCAAGACTCTCAGGTAGCACATAGCCCACCTAGGATTACTTCTCCGGTGAAGGAACCACTTATTGTCCCATCGACAATAGATTTAGAGTCTACACAAAATAGGAAAGTTAACATTCCATTTCCGGCTCGTCTTAAACAACGACCCGACAAGCTTAAGCCTTTTAAGCTTAATAGGAAATTCCTAGATATCGCATCTGAAGTTCATTCCAAAAAGTACTTCAGAAAGCTTCTTACAACCAAGGATAAGGTACCCAAAGTACACAATGTCCCATTGAACGAGGAATGTTCCGCTATCTTGAAAAATACCATTCCAGAAGAACTCGGAGACACCAAATATTTTACTCTCCCCTGTTCTATCTACAATTCAGGCATCATCTGTTCTCTTGCCGATTTAGGAGCTAGTGTTAACCTTATGCCATACTCGCTTTTCAAGAGGCTTGAGTTAGAAAATCTTCGACCTACCAAAATGACCATATAGCTTGCTGACCACTCAGTCAAATACCCTAGGGGAATAGCTGAAAATGTTTTAGTTAGGATTGACAAATTTCTTTACCCAGCAGATTTTGTAGTAATGGATATGCAGGAAGACGTACACATCCCAATCATACTAGGAAGACCTTTCATGAATACGGCCAAGGCAATCATCAACGTCTTCGCACAAACCATCAGCTTGCAGTCTCAGGGAGAAACCATCACTTTCCATATCGACAATCCTAACGCTGGAGACCAAGCCGATATATACATGATCTCCTGAACAAGACCACAGAGGACAAACAAATTGCAAGGTCAACAAGTGAAAGTAAATCTAGTAAGGAAATGGCAATCACGCCATATTTCCCGATTGACCTCCGACGAATAGGACAAGAGATGAAAAACGCATCTCCATCAGTGAAAAACTAAACGATGGAAGAAATTGGGATGAGGAAGATGGAAGAAGAAAACAAAAGAAGCATACCGCCAACTAATCCGTTTACCGCTGAAGAAAAGCCGGGAAGTAACCAAAATCATCCCACGAGAGGAGAAACCTTGGAGGAATATTCCAAATGCACTGGATACCAACCACAAACCATTGCAGATCCCAAAGTGCTCATCCAAAGATTCGAAAAAGTAGTAGGAGGAATAAGCAACAAAATCAACATGCTTACCCTTTCCCCTGCTGAACTGCAATTCTGTCAACAACAGAAACGGACTTACGCTAGGATCTACAATGCCTTTAAAAGATCTAACTACCCATTCACCTCAACGCAATGGGAGATGTTAGGATCCATTAGAGCGCATGCGAAAGAGACTACTAGACTTCCGAGCAGTCATGCCGATATCTTGACGATGAATGACCTCACATCATTGCTTGACTTGCTAAATAAAGAAGATCACCTTAGTTCCAAAGAAAGTGGATATATGGTTATCAACTCCACTATTGAAAAACAAGTTGAGTTATTGATTGAAGAACTTAGTGATCTTGTTTGGGAGGAATCAAGGTGCAAACGACCTTTTAGGGCCACACATGAATCACCACTTGATATTGCTACTTTTGTTACGATCCATCTGCGGGTGATTCAACAACGGAAAAGTAACTCCAGAACGAAGTTCATATTCTACACAGGATGCAAGGAGATACTTCGTCAGCTTGTTCTAGTTTTCTCAGAATCTGACTTTCCATTCAACAACCATCAGCACCGGCAAATAGAGGACATGTGCACGTCCATTAGAAGATTCAACGGAGACCCCAAGACCGAAAATTATGAAGACATAAAACTGCAACTATTGGCATTTGTATGCTCTCTCTGGCAAAACCCACCGCCCAGAGAGACTGTTAAGACAAACACAACAACCATGACCGACTCTAATGGGACTGTTACTAAAGCAGTCGACTACATCACCTTCGGACTTTACGAACTTGCAAGGACAACTTCAGAGCATCTTCTGAACTACAAGGCATCATCAAGAGATAGTCCACTTGAAATGATTACGACAATAGTGAATCACTTCATAAAAATCTATCCACCTCCATACACTTTTCCATAACCTAGGGCCCACAACATCAACATAGTGGATCCCAGGGATGCATCCATCTCCATCTAGCAAATAGTGAAGAAGTCAAGCTCTCGACTTTAAAAGAGCGATTCTCGGGAGGTAACCCGTGTTTTACATTTCTGCAATTTTACATTCTAGAAGTGATGAAGTCTCCGACTATCTTTCACACTTGGATATACGAAGAAGTTTTAAGAACCGTCCGACACATCAAGTTTTCAACTTCGGAAATAAAGAAAGTATATCCAACGTGTTCACACCTATGAGACCATTCATAAGAAGTCTTGATCAAGAGTGAACCCAGCAAGATGAAGTTCAGAAAATGCATACCATAGAGCACTGCAAATACCGGGCAGTACTTCTATACCTGTCTATTCCCTTCATTATAAATATACCATATCACTATGCTTATCACTAAGTGTGGGATTTAAACCCAACACACACTGCTAAAAAAATAAGTCTTAGATGTTTCAAATCATAAGTGTGGGATCTTTACCCCAATCAGAGCTTAGAATAACATCGAGGACGATGTTCCTTTAAGTGTGGGATAGCAGTAGTTACAATACTGTAAAAAGGATAATGGTATACGCTTGATTCTAAACTCGTTGCTCTTTAGACCATCCTTCTTCAAAAAGTAACTCAAAAATTTTACACAAAATTTTAAAAAATTTCA
Organism: Pseudognaphalium luteoalbum; assembly: GCA_963422505.1. Lineage (NCBI taxonomy): Eukaryota > Viridiplantae > Streptophyta > Magnoliopsida > Asterales > Asteraceae > Pseudognaphalium > Pseudognaphalium luteoalbum. The sequence continues at coordinate 82,682,520 of OY730192.1, read as the reverse complement.
AAATTGAGTTAAAAATATGTTGAAAATGAAAAATTTTAAAGAATGATTTACTTTGGGAAGAAGGATAAATAAAATACGAATTCCTTTCAAAAATTAGTTTAGTAATCTCATAAAGAGCATCGCATGACTAGGCACACAACAAACCAACTTTTGATTCGTGAGGTATCTTGAGCCATATAAAGCATTCATTTTTAATTCTTCACTTTTTCGATTTTTAATTCTTCATTTTTAATTTCTTTGATGATTATTTGTGGTCGGGGTCTAGGGTCCATGACACGCACTCATTTATTGAAGAGGATTTCTGGGAAGAGCTTAGTGTTAAAGAATTTGAAGTGAGCGGGGTATCTCATCGGGACATGAATGATGTCCGACTGCGGGTTATACATCGCGGTTTGGCTCACACTATTTCAAATATGCGTGAGAACACTGAGAAAATTACCCTGGCCGACATTTGGTTCCTGAGACAAATTCGGGAAAGAAATCATATCAACATCCCATACCGTGTAGCTGTTTATTTGAAGACGCTAGCTGGTGGTTTAAAGGATAGGATCCCTATTTGCGGGGGCCATTTTATCACTTTAATTGCTCGGTCTTTTGGAATAGATTTTGGGGTACAATCCGGGTTGACTCAGGTTGCACTCACTCAAAAGAGTGTTGGATATCCCATGTACCATGCCACTAGAGTAGTTTCTAAAGAGGGGAAGAGATATGTTGCATTCACCGAACAGCAACAACAACCTGAGTCAAGAACCGGAACAAGGTGTTGCACAACCTTCTCTTCTTGATATCATGCGGGGTATTGAAGGGTTGCAGGTCAACCAAACTGCTTTCGGGGATGACATGACTGAGTGGAGGACCGAAATGACCGATTGGCAGCACCAGATGGACTACAGAATCGGAAATATATAGTATGAATCTGCTTGGAGTCATCACAACCTCAGCTGGTTAGCTGAGCAGCATGGTTACCAGACTACCAGAGCCGAACCCTTGTACCAATGGGGTACTTCAGAGTCCCGCAGCCAGCCACCCCCTGTGTATGATCATGTTTCTGCCTTGGAGGAAGCTCAACGCCTGCACCAAGAGGAATACGAAAGGAAATTGCAGCAGGAACAGATGTATCGCGATGCTCCTTCTGGTTCTCAAAGCTGGGATCCATGGCCACAGGCTTGCGACCATCAGGATGGCTCTCAAGGACCTAGTTCAGGGGGTTGGGGATGGCCCTTTTAGTTTGATCACTGCCGCACCTTTTCCGACATTATGATTATTATGACTTTTATTTAGATTTGAGTGCTTGCATGCCTCCCTTGTTAGACACTTTCTTTTATGTTTTATTACTTATATTCGCTAGTATTTTGAACTGCTTGCTTTGAGTGACATTTAGGTACTGTTTTGTACAATGTCACTCAAAAACATTCTTCTATTTTTATTTTTATCTAGGTTATGGCTAAAAGTTCTTGCTTGTATGGATTTAGAACTCGAGCGATGGCCGGCAATAAGTTCAGCAAACGCACTCACTCGGCAAAACAAACCCCCGGGGAAGTTCTCGTTTCTTTGTACCTTCGCACTTATGTTGCTTCATTGATTATTTTTGCATTGGGGACAATGCAAATCTCAAGTGTGGAGAGGTAAATTCACTTGAATTTCATTGCTAGTAAATTGATGTCATTGCTAGGAATGTGCTTGTCCTTAAAATATTGATTGCTTTGAAATTTTAAACATGTAAAATTTAGTGAAAGTGATTTAATCTTCCCTCTTGCAACTTAACCTTTTGAGATGTGTCATAAACAGCAACCTAATAGGGTGAATTGCATGACTAGCACACTTGTAGCCTCCACTAGAAATTGTGAGAAATTTGAGCCTTATTGAGAAAAACACTTATCTTTAATGTTTACATTAATTGTTGCTATGAGTGTGCCGGTGTTTGTAGTTTGATCTAGAATTTGCCTTAGCGATGCATTTCGAGACCGCTGTGGCATCATAGAAATGTGATATAGGTGGGGTCGACGACGAGGAGGTATTCTTAGGATTCGGAGCGTAATCCCAATAGTTTTGACTTTCTAACCAATTATTAAGTTTGTGTTTGACCTTTTATGGATTGTACGAACTTACTAATTGGTCAAGGAATCTTGATTAGTCGGGATCTTATTTTCTGCTAAAACCATTTATATCTAGTCCACCCAGGTCGTTAATACTCATTTTTAGTGCTAAGAAACCCGTAGACACTTCCACATACACTCCACTAAAAATGTTAGCCTTATTTTTGTGTAGTCAATTCCCGAACCATTTACTTTTTAAGATGTTACCTAGTTGGAATTTTTAATGAGTTTAATCTAAATATGACTTAAATCATTTTCAACTGGGATTCTAGTGTTAAATTCTATAATTGAAATTGCACGAAATAGAAATTGTTAATGTTAAAGTTAAATGATTGAAGTTGAAAGCAATAAGATTATCGGAAGTTAACAAGTTAAGCTTAATGTTAGCGATTGGGTAATGTAGTCGACTAAATGGCTTTTGAATTACTGAACAAGTAGTTCCCGAGGGTTGTTCTACACCTAGCCACCGAAGGCCTTTATCCAGTCTAGGATGGTTGGTCCGAAAGTTCGTTACACAGGATTCATAAAAAGTCATAGAATGCAAATATTCCAATTAAATGAGTACAATCAATTTGAGTTATTTGTATGCAATTATTGAATATAAGTTGTAAGTGAGAACAAGGAATAATTTGAATTGAGTTGGCATGAGAATCCTAAGTTTATTACTGTCACACCATGAAACCATTAGGTAACATTTCCACACTTTTCCACGGGTCTTGACTACCACTTTTCACCAATTTTTGTATCTATCATACCCAATTCCATATTAACCTACATTTTTTACAAAACATGTTTGGAATACCTCTTCCGAGATCTCACTTGGTGCTCACGCCAAGACGGTGGAGATTTGATCCTTTTGCAAGCCTATGGTAACATTGCATCATGACTTGGCTTGATTGAGTGTTACATCATTTACTTCCTTACCTTGTAGTTTTATAGGTTGAGAGTGAGTGATTATACACTTATCCTTATGTGAGGTGCCAGGTCGTGCATTCGGGCTTGACAATTTTATCATCTCGAGTTGTCTATAAATATATACATGTTGCTAACATAATTGCCTAGGTGATTGTTGTTGGTTTTATTTTGTAAAACTTGATCTCCGTTTCTGAAAATGCAAGAAGGGTAATGTTTTGATTTGGATTATAATGGTTTACTTGAGGACAATCAAGGTTCAAGTGTGGGGATATTTGATATCGCTCATTTTGTATATGTATATCACTCACGATATCATTATCTTTGCATGTGTTTTGAATTGATTTTCAAGAACTTTTGGTAATTATTCGGGTAAAACTGATTTCTAGGTACCAACGTAGAAGAAACGAAGTGAGGATTACATTTAGGTGAAGAATCAAGCTAAGTGTGAAGAGTGTAGAAATCTAGAGCTTAATTGTGAAACAAGCTGGAAATGCGCAGAACCCGCCGGCTTGAAGAAGAATTAGCCGGGTTCTTACAACTAACAACAACCCGCCGGTTGGAATACACAATCATCCGGGTTCTATAAATTTTGAGAACCCGCCGGGTAACATGGAAATCATCCGGAACAATCAGTCGGGTTCTTACAGCTAACAAGAACCCATCGGCTGGAATACACAATCAGACGGGTTCTATAAATTTTGAGAACCCGCCGGGTAACATGGAAATCAGTCGGGTTCTTTGGGCGGCCAGAAACTTTTTGTACTAGAAAAGCACTTTTTCTTTTCGATCTAACCTAACTTTTCATCATCAAAAAAACACACGAACCAGCCACTTCAAAGGGCGATTTTTAGGGTTTTGAAGCCATTTTTCATCACCTTGAAGATCTTTCATCGTCTTACATCATGTGGTCATAACGAATCATCATCCAAACATTGTAATCACTCGGTTTGCATTTCTATTCAGTTATAATTATGTTTCCTTTGATTTCAATGAATATGTGTGTTTGTGTTGTTATGATTATGATTAGTGGCTAGATTTCCTATACTTGCTTGGATGAACTAGCTAATTGATTAGGGGTGTATACTTTGGTGTGAGATTTATGCTTTGAGTTTGTGATTCATCCATTAATTTGTATGTAACTAGCTTGTTGTTGGTTAAACTCGTTGGTATTTTAGCTAAGCAACCATAGCGAATGTTCGTTGCTTATTAAAAATACCTATCACTTTGTATGTCCATGTATAAATGAACCATAATTTACGGAAGTAAAATTTGGTATAAGTAAGACTATTGAGCCATTTACATATATAATTTAGCGAATATGGTGAACATTTTTCGTATGGATGAATTGTGATCTCATTGAATTTTAATCTATGTTTAATTGTGAACCTTGCGTGTTTGAGCTTGAAGTTAATGGTTTAACTTGTTTGGTGATTTACTAATAGATATAGCGAACGTTTTCTACTTAGTAAATTACTATCGATTGTTTGTCTATAAATGATTGAGCAATATTGCGAATGTAGTTTTGTAATGGGTTAAATAATTTAAGCTTAAATGTGCAAGTTAGTAACCATGGTGAACGTCCGTTATTAGATTAAATCATAGGTTTGTTAATTGAAGTTGAACATTTGGTTTTGGCGAACGTTAAGCCTATGTTTGATGGATGTTACTTTAGTATAATTTAAACCGGTTATAACTTCACACCCCGAAATCACTAGCGACATAGTCCAAGCAAGTATTATTTTAATTATTTGAAAGTTTCCAAACGACTACTTTGACTCTTAAGAGTCCACTTGCCTAGTTTAATTAAAATTGTAGTTTTTAAGCAACGTGACAACTCGATCACACAAACCTAACTTTTATTTTATTTTCTAAATTACTCACACTTAACTTAATCCATCTAAAACTAAGTTCACTGTGTTTGAACCCGAACTTATCCAACTATACTACTACATGATAGGGTCCACTGCCCGGTTGTGTTTTGGTCTAGCACATTACTTTCTTGTTCACATTTCAACGATAAACTTTATAACTAGATTTTACACATCACTTCCTACTTCTCTTAAATCCCTGCACATTATTACAAACGTGAGTTTCACAACTAGTATAAACTATCAGGAATTAGGAGAGAAGGTATACAGTTCAATCATGTTCCGAGATTAATATCTTATCTCCTTGCATATAAAATTCTGTAATAAAATTATTATATGATACATGTAATGAGTTTAACATGAAACTCACACCCATATCATTATAAAATAGGAGATCCAAGCCTTTGAAGCTCATCAAAATAGCTTCTCATCTTATGTGACACCCAGCAATTTAGGTTAACTTTTTAAACTTAAGCGAAACCCTAATTATGTGAATATACACTTTCGTGATTGTTTTATATTACGCTTACGTAATTAGTTGTAATTACGCGAAACAACCGGACGAAGTCCGACAAATTATACGACGTTGGTGAAAACATTTCTATAAATAACTTAAATCTGTTTTTAAAATCTATTTACTCTATATTATTATTTTTATATAATAATACACGAAAAATCTAAACGTTTTGGTTAAAACGTCTCAAACGCAACGAAATCGCGTAAATCGATTTCGGCACCCAAACGAATGTCAATAATTAATTTGACAACTTAAAACAAAGTATTTTAATAACACTTCAATGAAAAATAATCCAAAATATATCGTGAATTAAAACGACACGATAAAACGTTAGGCGATTTAACAATTTAACGAAATAACGAGTAAACGAATAAAATACGTAAACAAATACTGGAATTTAATTAAATCACAAAGAATCCCTTGTGGGACCCACCCCAAAGTCGTCCACCTCCACTCCACCCATACAAAATCCATGCAAAAATAATGATTCTCTTATTTTCCCTAACACACTCAAGATACATGCATTTACATCATTTCTTTCAATAACACTTACACACACTTCCTCCCAACTCTCTACCACATCTCTCTAACAATTTTCTCTCTCTAAATTCCAGAAAGTTGAATCACCATAATCCACCACCACAAATCACCATCATCCACCCACAACCACCACTCAAATCACCATCATTTTCCAAGATTTTTTTAAAGCAAAAGGAAACTACAAGAACACCTCATCTAAAATCTGTCATTTCTTCATCAAAACTCATTGTAAGGATACTCCATCTTGCTTATTATATCTCTATTTACATATATGAAGTTCACTCACAAGTATTATAACAAGATATTACACAAAAACCACTTTTCTTAACTTGAAACTTAACAAAATAAAAGGTATACTTTCTGTCCAGAAAGTTTGGTCCACTTCCACGATTTTTGTAAAATTCATTTTTTCATGAAAATGGATGTTTTTATAGTCAAACATTAATTTCCAGATGTTAGATTTTAAACCCCACAAACCTCATATTTTTCTGAGCTCATTTACTATTTTTAATAATTTATATAAAAATACATATACAATCTATTTCAGAAATCCAGAAACTTTACTCTTAGTATTTTGGTCATATCTCGAGTTTTAGGAAGAGTTAGACAACGAATGTTTTTCTAAAAGTTTCATATTGAAAATTTCTACAACTTTTGTGTTGACCACTTTTACTTATTCCTTGTAGATTTTTCTCAGAAACGTTGATAGCATGCATGTGTCCAAATCTGAACTTAGAATGGAAATGTTACTTTTAAAAATATTTAGACTATTCTATAATGCATAGAAAAATTACTGGAAGTAAATAACATATAAGGGAACAATTAGCAATTTTTTTTGGGGACTTTTTACGGAATTTAGATTTTTATAAAAATCCAACAATGAGATGTATTTTCTGGAAAACATAAAGTGTGGACTTGTTTTGGTAAAACTTGAAAACCGACACTTGCGGACTTGCTATTTAGAGAAAAACTAACTTTTTGTGACTTATGAACATATTTAAGGGTTTGGAAAAAGATTCGGGTCAAACCGAGTAGGTTTGACCAAGTCAACAAAAAGGGGGCTCGACTTCTAAATACCGACAAACTTACTATTTTTGAAAATATGTAACAAAAATGGGTTTGGGTGACTTAGTTGGTAACTTTGACCACCTTTGACCAGGTTTGACCACCTTTGACCAGTTTGACCAGGTTTGACCAACTTTGACCAACGAGTTGACCAACTTTGACCTACGGTTTAAGGTTTTTACGAGCTAAATAATCTGTTTGCGACACACGATATGTACTAATGAATAGTATACAACAAAACAAACTTAATAATAAAATCTTAATGAATTATTATTACAAAATTTCACCAACGGGTCGTACACGCTTTTAACAACTTAATTGAACATACTAGTTGAGTGAACTAGCTTTAGGTGGACATAAACCCCCCACATACCTGATTGGTTTAAGTGGACATTAACCCCCACTTATACAATCGCTATAGATGGTCTTTTGCGATATCTACTTATACACAACCTTATACGTTTAGGACGTTAGAAGGTTGCACTTTGGGACACCTTGCTTGCTTATTTGATTATTTGATCGCTAATTGCTTAACTCAGGTGAGTTTCATAGCCCCTTTTACTTTTTTATAACCAGGGTTGAGAATACATACAACTGCTTTTACACAACTGTTTTTATGAACACAACTACAACAAACAACGCTATACGGATTGCATGAGTTAACACACTAATCCATTTAAAGTCCTCACACATCATAGCTTCGTTAATTTGGACTAAACGCGAGTATTAGTAAATAGATATATTTGGGACTGATAATCCCCGTCAGGGTTAGTCGTGCTAACCTGTGAAACGGATGTATTAAAAAAAAAATTCTCATGAGTGTATCGGATTAGACACTTGCAGGGTGATGGAGGCCCAAGTATTGAAGATCGAGCCCACGTGTTTCTAGAGGCCCACGAGCGTGTAATAAAAAGGGCTGCACGAAAAAGGGCATAACTTGAGCTACAGGGCTCCGTTTCAGGCTCATGAGCAGGCGAATCGAAACTCGGTTCGAGGCCCACCAAGCCGCTAACGACCATAGGTGGTTAGGCCCAAGATCGAAGCCCAAAAACGGCCCCGTTCGGACGATACGGCCCATTCTATGTTTTTTCTGTTCATTTTGGACTTTTGTTTTGGGCTTTGTGTTTGGCCCGTTATGTTTTTTAGGCCCGTTTAAAATTCTGGATGTTATTTAGGGTTCCATGTACATTGTTTGGGATTCAGTTTTAATTTTGAAGAATTTTGATTTTGCTTCCAATTTTGTGAATCAAGGTTCCAATTTTGTGAATCAAAGCATACCCATTCACGGTATTCTTGGTGAATCAACGTGCTTGGAAGAGTTTTTCCTGGTATTCATAAGAATCAACAGGTTTAAACTATTTATCATAATCGTGCACTACATCACAGGGGCACCAACGATCGTGTACTCGAAAGAGGCACGACACACATTGTTAAGCTTTGGACTATGAGCTCATGGCAATAGTATACATATTTGATTGATTTCAAACATTATTAAATCTTTTGTTTCATACCTATATCTTGACAACTGTTTAGCAAACCTATGAATTCACCAACTTTATGTTGACCCTTTTAGTATGTATTCTCAGGTTTACAGACGTAGTAGGACTACCCACAGGAATCAACACAGTAGGATGCTTTTGGATAGATTAGTTCGAGTCGCATTGTTTTCAAACATCAAGGAATTTGAATTGCATTTATTTTATTACTAGTTATAATTATGTAATTCTACTTTTATTATGCGAACTCCAAATACTTTTGTAAACTTTTGAATTATTGTAATTTAACTATTTTCAAACGTCTCATATAGAGGTCGTTTGCTTTAATCTTGGTGTTATGATATTTGATTTGGTCGGCGCCCCCGTGACACCTCCTATTTCCGCAGCCACGTATTTTGGGGGTGCGACATCTTAAGAACATGAGTATTGACCAAGTCCTCTTCTTTCATATTGCCAGAAGTGATCTTTTTAACAACATTAAAAACCTCTATACGTGCTTGTTTCTGAAAAAGACTTTTCAGCTCGACAAGCATATCATATGTTTTGCGACCCTCCATAAGCTTATGTAAGCTTAGATGCAAAGTCGCAAGAGATAGAAATTGTGACAATCCTCCATTTAGGGTAATAACATTTACCTAACTTCATGCATTACCTAGAGTAATTCCCTGATTAGTGAATTCAAAACAATTTCTATGTGTTAAGTTTGTGAAACTTACTATGTGATACGTGATGTATTAGATTCGTAGTTATTATTATATAATTATGTACGAAATGAACGTATTAAACTTGACAAATTAAATACAACAAAGTTGGTGATACAATATAATTAATAATTCGAAAATTTTTAATTACAAATATTATTAACTTATATTATTGAAATAATATACGATATTATACGTTTTATATTAAACGTGACGAGCGCGTCATACACGAACAGAAACAATTATAAAACGTACCTAAAGGTCGAGAATAATAAAAGTATTTATTTTCCCGTTCCTGTTTTAGTATTTGGAACATTACCTCAAAATATAAATTCCAAATTCAACCGAAATCTGGCACGCAGTTTAACTGTACAGTCTCACTACAACGCATAATTTTATTAATTGTTTTCAAATAAAATTATTTCATTTTTGTATTTATCAATTTCAAAGTTTAAAATAAAATTTAAACAAACAAATAATTGAGTGGGACACGGGGTACAAATAATTGAACCCGTACACGGAATTAACGGGTTAAAAACCTACACTAATACTTATGTTAAACATATCTATCGACACATTTATGTTCCCACCTTACTTCCTTTAAAATTTTGAATGGAGAATCAATATAATATATACTCCATACCTTGATCACTCAAACCACCTAACAACAATAATTCAACATACTCATTTCTTTCTTTCTTTCTGTGACCACTCAACGCCAAGCACAAGCAGAGGAAGCATTTCATTTCCATATTTTCTTCATCACAATCAAAGCAGAATTTTAAACTAACAACAAAAAAATGATAACATACACATAATCATCATCTTCATCGTGTCTCAACATCATCATCTTCACCAAAATCATCATCAAAATCATTGTAAGGAAATCTCCCATTTCAAATTCTTTTACATAAATTTCGTTTTATATAGTGTTAATCTAACATAATATATGATAAAATGGATGATTAATTTGGTTAAAATTCTTTAAGATGAAAGTTTTGTAAAACTAAACCCAAGAACACAAAAATCTTTATATATGGAGGTGGTATAATTTGTTGTTATAAATCACTATATTACGAGTGTTTATGATGACTTGTTGGTATAAAAGCCGAACGGTTCAAATCTAACATAACCATACGACCACCTAATATCAACTATACAAAATGTGTAAATAAATAAATACTCCGTATGACTTTTTAGGTTGTAGAAATTTGATATATCTCAAATTCGGTTAGAATAGAATTGTCACAATCATTTTAATTTAATAAATCTATATAACTCAGAAGATTCATTTAAGTGGTTAAATAAATATTCTAAGCAATCTTTAAATAAAGTTAGACGTATAGCCTACTGGTTGAGGCGTGCGAGGTTGAACCAAAGGTCACGGGGTCGAGCCCCACCTGTGACCTGTTTTAATCTTTTTCTTATGAATCAATAAATGAGCCAGACTTGTAGTTTATTATTTGGGCCAAAAATTATGGGCCAAAACTATAAATGGGCCTAATCTATTGGGCTAAAACTAATGAATATATAATGGGCCAAAATGATTTAGTAATGTATTTTGGGCCGCATCTATTTGGGCCTCATTTTTGGGCCAAACTATTAGACTTTGATGTTGGGTCAAACTAAGTGGGCCAAGCCCAATGGGTAAAATGATTTCAAAAACGCAAACTAAATTCGAGTTATATATAAGTGACGAGTTAAACGGGACAAATGAGATTAGTAACACGACAATTGGATTATATATATATAGTGGACGATTATAATTTATATATAATTAGATAAATGAACTACGACAATCGTATTAAACAAAGTTATTTTTATAACTACTATAATTATGCTTTTGGAAAACATAATCAACGACTATAACAACTACTTTTATATATATATATATATATATATATATATATATATATATACACACACGTGACTTTTATAATATACGTATATATATATATATATATAATCAATGACGAAAAATAACATATATATATATATATATATATATATATATTAGAATATATATATTCAACTAATAAGTATATGTAAATATATACTTGTATGCAACGGTTATCTCGACGCAAATATCACCAACAACTAAAATGTTATAAACATTTCAACATAACGATTAGTCCATATACTTATGTAAAGTATATTTAATTGTGCCTAGGTATTTGAGAGGCACATTCGGACTACTGTATATTACTAGCTGTATTCGCTGGAGCTTTGCTACACGTGAGTTCACAGCCCCTACCTTTTACTTGTTTTAAATGCTTTTAAAACTAGGGGTGGAAAACATAGAACTATGTGCTATTACATGCTAATTGTTTATATAATTGCTTGACATGCTTTTATATCAAACTGATTTGTATAAATGTTTTATGTTTTATAAACAACTGTTAACTATATGAAACGTTTTCACAACTTTTTGGGAATAAGACAACGAATCCTGGTACGATCCTAGGTTTACGCGAGGTAGTTGTAGTGCACATAAGTCCCAGTGCTTGCAACCTATAACCATTAGCTAGGTGACTCTAGCCACTGAGTATACAGATAGTACTATCGATTTGACAACCCTCCCACTGATATAACTCGTTGGTCATTCCAACCACACGATGGCAGTCGTAACGAGGAGTGTATACTTACCGTGTTACTGAGGCAACACCATCCACTAGTCGTGGTTTTGTTATAGTACTAGGAGTCGTTACTTTAACTTTAAAGGTGTCGCTCACCTTAGAGGGATCATAGTCTATATTTCCCACATAACTAAACAACTAAACTACAACTTGATTTGGGAAGGGTATTCCCTGTGATAACTAATAGGACAGGTGTTCCTACGCATGATTTCTTTTTAGGAAACATTTACCTTGATTGGATAAACTTGGTTTCCCGACAAAACAACTTTTATAGGAAATGTTTACTTGACTGTTAAACCTGTGTTTCCTACAACTATATATATGGAAATGTTTACTTGATTGTTAAAATGTATTTCCTGCAACTATTATTAGGAAATGTTTATGATTAAACTTGTGTTTCCTAACACATCGACTGAATTGTAGTAAGAATGATATTCTTACAGTAAAATAGGAAATGTTTTCTTTAATAAGAACACTTGTGTTTCCTGCTATACATATAAACATTATGTTTGTGTACATGAATGATTTATACAAAACTTGGTTTAACTACATTTATACTAAACCTGTGAATTCACTCAACATTCAATGTTGACGGTTTACTATGTTTTTCAGGGAATTAGGACTCAGGTACTTCTGCATGCAAAAAGGACGTAGGCAACCCAGACTATTTATGATGCCACTTTTGGGACACTTGGATTTCCTTTGTATTACCAATTCCATTGGTTATACTTACGAAATCCCTCTTTTATAAATTCGTGTTTTGTAAACTTATGTTGTTCTACAACACCACTACTTGTACGACTTTATAAGTCGTACCCTTTTGTAATAACGTTTAAACTTATGGCATCTTAAATTAATATGTTCTGTATGATCATATGCTCTGATACAATGAATGCACTATTGTAATGTCAGCACCCCCGTTGTTAAACTGTAACTTAAAATGCTTCTGCTAATAAACAAATGCATTCGCTAATTAACTAAAGCTTCCGCTAAACCTTTAATAAACACGATTACCGATTTTGGGGGTGTGACAGAAATGCAACCTATTCCTGCTCATTGTTATTCTTATTCCAAGCATCATACATAGCAGGAGAATTAGTCGAAGTGGGTGGTGATGTAGATCCCCTGTTGTCGGACCTAATTGAACCCTAAGAATCAATCAACGTGCGGAATCCAACGATTGATAATATAACGTTAGACGATTAAACCACTAATCAAACACAAATTATATTGATATTCAAATCGAAACTAATCAGCTTATATTACTTAGAATGATTACAATATACTCTCTGGAATACACAATTTGTCAACCTTTGCAAATGAGCTGAACTCGACTATTTATACTCAAAACCTAAACTAACCCATGCGACACCAAATGTGTCGCATAACCGACTCATGCGACACAAGCTGTGTCGCCAAGTTGACTCTTGCGACACAACTCCCTTGTGTCGCCAAAACTCAAAATGCAATTACCTAATAATATACAAACGACGTCTAAACTACCGTAATTACATATCAAACACATTACAACCTAAGACCCACTGAAAGACACACAAAATGCATCAACAGGTGAAACTAGTGGGATATCAAGAATGTACGACTTTCCTTTATTCTTGAGAACCATTCTCAATTTTCGATACCAGTTTACGAACTGCGTACTCTTTTGATTCTCCTTCTCCAACAAGGAAGAAAGAGTTAAATTATTTAGGGTTTGAGTTGACATCTAAAAAATCAAAATAAAGTTCATTTTATATTTTCGGTAATAAATGTTTTTATAAATTAACTACCCAAGTTATATAATCTCCTTTTATTATTATTGGAGGAGGTAAAATACGTAAACAATCAGACTTTAGGCTTGGTTGACTTAATCCTCCCCGTTAATTGATTTACTTAAATAAATCTAGACCGCTGAATAATATTATGAGGAATGTTTACGTAATATGTTAGTTTTTGATTAGTAATTTTACTGGATTAACCCTTAACTATATTGGTTCGGTTGCGAAAATTCAGGAAGGCAATTACGAAATTTAAATTTTAAATTCTTCACATTTTATCCACATATATTTGGATTATGGTTTTCGAAATTCGAATTTTTAAAATAGGTAAAATTTATAAATAAGGGCTTCTTATACATAAAATACAAATTACAGCCCCACCTTAATAACAAACTTCGGTCCAAATCGCATGAAGTTTGAATTTTAACTTTTCAAAATTCCAAAAATTTCCCTCCCTTGCGAGTTATATTGTCACTTTTTTTACCCATATCAGCTATCTGGTATACAAAATAATAGAGAACATCAGATAGAATGATGGAAGCAGAAGAAGGATTTACGCCATTGAATCTCATTCATGGTGGTAGGGATGACTGGAAGATCTGTGTTAAAGTTTTGATGTTGTGGAACCAATGCTACACGAACAATCCTACTCAAGTTGCATCAATGGAGATGATCCTTATGGATCAACATGTATACACCATGCATTTCTACAACTCGTCATCATTCAAGCACATACACAATTGCGCTTACACAATTCACATCAAAAATGAATATAGCTTCAGCGTCAACCGATAATCTTACTGTACGTGTAGAGAATGATTCTTTGAATACTACTTTGAATGTTCATCGCACCATCTCCAATGTGTTACAGAAAAATCAAAAAATCGCTGCCACCGTGGATGTCTATGTGATGGATGAAGAGGTTGATATTCCTATAACAATCTTCCACAACCTGTGAATATCAATTCCAACAACGTTGGATCTTTAGATCTGGTGATGGTACTCTTGTTGATGTCTATTTTGGTTTTAATGAGGTTTGCTTTTTTGATATTATTATTTTGTTACGTGGTGTAAAAGTTGTATACCTAATAAATGTTTATTATGCTTTTGTTTTTGACGTTTTTATGAACCTAATTGTTTTCCTGCAGCAAATGATAGAGGAACAATTGCGACAAGCTGTTGTGAGAATTATCATCACGTACCATCGCTCATCATCGATTCAGTAGACCAGGCCAAAGCTACTTATGAAGGTAGTTTACAATTGCTCAAGGTGGTGCATCTTCTTCTAAATCTACTCTCTCTCTCTCTCTCTCTCTCTCTCTCTCTCTCTCTCTCTCTCTCTGTGATAAGCCATTGAAGGACATCAAGATTTTGGAAACCTTAAAAGCGGAGCTATCATCATTATTGTCTTTCTCTTTTATGCTTTTTTTATTTCTTCTACCTAAATAAGGTGCAATACCTTTCAATGTTGCAATCATTTATTTAAAGTTTATTTAAATGTTGTATGTATTAGCCTTTGATTTTGTTGAATGTTTAATAGAACAATATTTTTTCGTTGTTCCTTTCATTTGTTTATAGTTATTATGATATTTGTAATTTGAATAAGATGTCATTTTTTTGTTGTTACATTCATTATTTATCGTATTAATGCTATTTATAATTTTTGTAATACGAGCTTCACAGATTAATTGAATTATTTAACATTCATTTTGAATATAGCTTACACAATTCATATTAATATATATATATATATATATATATATAGTAACGGGATCAAAAAAGAAGAAAATTTAGGTGCAGAAGAGTGAGAAGCAATATGATTTAGTATTTTTATTACTGTGATTCATTTTTTTATTATTATAATTCAAGTAATAAAAAGTTAGATCATAGTAATAAAAATACTGAATCATATTGCTTCTCCCTCTTCTCCACCTAAATTTCCTTCTCCATTGAACCTAATCCTATATATTTATATTTATATATATATATATATATATATATATATATATATATATATAATTGAGTATTTATAGTATATATGGTAAAATACCATAATTGGAGGAGGTAAAATTTTTATAATCTCCTTTTATTAACTACCAAAGTTTTATAATCTCCTTTTATCACTATTGGAGGAGGTAAAATACGTATACATTCTGACTTCAGGTAAGGTTGACTTAATCCTCCTCGTTAATTGATTTACTTAAATAAATCTAAACCGCTGATTAAGATTATGAGGAATGTTTAGGTAATATTTTAGTTTTTGATTAGCTATTTTACTGGATCAACCCTTAACTATAAAGATTTGGTTGCAAAATTTCAGGAAGGCAATTACGAATTTAAATTTTAAATTTTCCACATTTATCCACATATATTTGGATGTTGAATTTCAAAATTCGAATTTTTAAAATATATTAAAATAAAAATACTTAAAAAATATAAATAAAGGCTTCTAATACACAAAATACAAATTACAGCATCACCTTAATAACAAACTTCACTCAAAATCGAATGAAGTTTGAATTTTAACTTTTCAAATCACAAAAAGTTTCTTCCCATGCGAGTTATATAATCACTTTTTTTTTACCCATTTCAGTTATTAGGTATACAAAATAGTGGAGAACATCAGATAGAACGATAGAAGCAAAATAAAGATTTACGCATTTGAATCTCATTCATGGTGGAAGGGACGACTTGAAGTAGTGTGTTCAAGTTTTAAATTGCATCAATGAAGATGATCCTTATGCATCAACGGGTATACACCATGCATTTTTACAACTCGTCACTATTCAAGCACATACACAATTCACATCAAAATGAATATTGCTTCAACATCAACTGATAATCTTATTGTACGTGGAGAGAATGATTCTTTGAATATTACTTTGAATGTTCATCGCACCATCTCTAATGTGTTACGGAAAAAGCGAAAAACTATTACCACTGTGGATGTCTGTGTAATGGATGAAGAGGTTAATATCCTATAATCAACCCGCCATAACCTGTGAATACAATTTCAACAACGTTGGATCTGGTAATGATACTCTTGCTGATGTCTATTTTGGTTTTAATGAGGTTGGTTTTTATTATTATTAGGAATTTTCTAACGACAGCCCTTAGGGTTGTGTTTAACGTATTCAAACACGCATTATTTTGTTGTACCATGAAAATAACCACCTCACTAACCTTTTAATAACCACCCCACTAATCTTAATGTACTATCATTTATGCACAAAATATTTTCTTAAACATAGCCCTAAGGGTTATTATTAGAAAAATCCTTATTATTATTATTATTTTGTTACGTGGTGTAAAATTTGTATACCTGATAAATGTTTATTATGCATTTGTTTTTGACATTTTTAAGAACCTAATTGTTTTCCTGCAGCAAATGACCGAGGAACAATTGCGATAAGTTGTTGTGAGAAACTATCATCATGTATCATCGCTCATCATCATCATTGATTCGGCAGACAAGGCCAAAGTTGTATATAAAGGTAGTTTATAATTTTTCAAGGTGGTGCATCTTCTTCTAAATCTGCTCTCTCTCTCTCTCTCTCTCTCTCTCTCTCTCTCTCTCTCTCTCTCACTCTCAGATAAGCCATTAAAGGACATCAAGATTTCGGGAACCTTAGAAGTGGAGCTATCATCGTTATTGTCTTTTTCATTTATATTTTTTTTCTTTATTTGTTCTACCTAAATAAGTTACAATATCTTTCGATGTTGCAACCATTTATTGATAGTTTATTTAAATATCGTATGTATTAGTCTTTGATTTTCTTAAATGTTTAATAGAACAACGGTTTTTCGTTGTTCCATTCATTTGTTTATAGTATTTATGGTTTTTATAATTTGAGTAAGATGTCATTTTTTATTGTTACATTCATTGTTTATTGTATCTATGCTATTTATAATTTTTGTAACAGAAGCTTCACAGATTAATTGAATTATTTAACATTTATTTTGACCAAGTAATATATCACAATAAAAATTAACTATGTATATTGCTTGTGGACAATTCTCAAGATCGGTCAACACATTATTTAAATAAAAGTGATTTGTAGCATATTTCTAAAAAAATTTAGATAGCGATACTTGGGCGTGCATTATTATTATTATTATTATTATTATTATTATTATTATTATTATTATTATTATTATTATTATTATTACTAAAAAAATACAAATTACTACAAACTTTAATTAATATATTGGTATCTATTTTCGAAGTACATATTTGATATCAATCATTACCAATAATATCCAAATGAAAATTACATATACATATTTATTTATATTTATATTATTTATGTTTATTTAAAATAAATAATATATATTAGATCATATTTCGTGAACTACACCAAGAAAAATACATATGATAAAATAAATCAAAATAGTAATTAAATTTTAATTATCTTTATACTTGTATTTAGTGACACATGTGTTTTTTGATGTTAAAATTTATAATAAAAAACAAAATAATGTAACCATCTATTAAAATATTCAAATATTGTATACGCATTTAGATCATTTAAAATTTTATGTATACATAGAAAAAAGATTGATAAAATAAATAAAATAGTCACATTGCACTTTAACATTTAGTAGTTGTCTCCAAAGAAGTAATCCCCTCCATACCCTTCTTTATCTTCAACTCTGACTATCAGACGGTATTCGAGGGTCTCTGGAGGGGTCTTATTGTGTTCAGTTTCCTTCTTCAGTATTTATGCAAAAACCAACCTATCATCCGCGTATTCCTGAAAATAAATTTGTAAATAATATGTCGATAATTAGGATAAAAATATATGATATTAATTTGTTTTGATGTTTTTTACATTTTGATCTTCACATATCTCATATATGTTATGTTCATCAATTTGTTGATAATTATACTCAATTTACTGGGCATCATAAGCATCATTATATGTCAATATAGGAACACATACGAAATTGAAAGTATAGTATTCACCAAGCTGTGGTGATTTTTAGAAACATTTAAATTTCTTTGATCGTATATTTCATATTACGATATAATTTGTTGTAAGATTTTTCTGATATAGCCCGTGATTTTCACGGGTTTTGATCTACTAAAACAATTAATTTATAAAACGCTAAAATGCACATTGAGCTAGCGCTTCTATCATCATAGCGGTTAATTACAGATATAATGATAGATTCAATCGGTAGGTAGCGGGTACCAATTGCATTACAAGTGCAACACTTAGATCCTTTTATGGGATTGAGAAAATATAGCGCTAAAACTATGTGTAACACCCACTGTAACATCCTAACTTTTTAGACCTTAAATAAATTGATCTCATTTATAATAAAATGTTGGTTAATATAATGCCCAATTCAATTACTTAATAGATATTTAAATTTAGAAGTCCATTAAAAATAACTCAAAAATATCAAGTAATATTGTCATTATGAATTAGTTATTGAAGCTAAACGATTATGTAATAGTATCAAAATAATTGCTAAATAATAAATTTATAAATTCTGTAGCATGAGCATTCATGCATTCGACGTATGGTAAGCACACTTCAACATGCTTAGGCATACATAATACTTGAGCTTATGATCTTGCACTTCATGCCAAATTATGTTCATACGTGTATCATTTCTAGGTTGTTTGAAAGAATGAGAAGGATACATGAAACCATAAGGTGGATTACTTGCAAACTAAGTATTTTCAAGTATAAATAGACTTCAACTCTTCACTTAATAATTCATCACATACACACCTTTAATTCTTTAAATTTATATACGTACATACATACACTATAGTACACACTTATCCTCTCTACTTATGCACATGTGAAATCATCTAAAGGTTGAATCCACAAAACTGAAATTCCGTAACCTAAGCTATCGAGGTGAGTTTCGTGTTATTTTCAAAACTGAGATATATGCGATATACCACGTGATTACATGATTACTTGATTATCTGTTTAAATTGCATTTATGCACAAATGTTATTTTTAGATATATTACTTCACGTTAGTCGTCGGGTAACTAGGAGCTGAAACGTAACGGTCGTTGGCTCATTAATATATATGTATTTTAATGGCTGAAACATGATGGTTGTTGGCTCACATATATATTGGTACGATTAGTACACAAGCGGCCACTTGTTTGTACTAAATCAGTACTAGCAGATACTTGTCACTATCGAAAGTGCTGGTATAGATAGTCGTGATATTGATAGCACGCGTGCTTATCAATGTCGGATAATGACTTGACATCTGGTTAACACTGACAGACATAGAGATCTCGCTATATTTTATATATTTTACATTTTCACGTTACACATCATCATGGCATATTTTATGTGATATCTTTGTACACAAACACACGAAATCACTAAGCCTTTAGGCTTATGCATGTACGTGTATATCTCAGGATATAACTAGTTGGATCGCATGAAGGGAACTCATAGGACCAGATGATACCCGGAGACGACGTTGCTTGTTTATAGTCATCTTTTAGACTAGTATAAACTTTGTATCGTTTCCGCTTGTAATATAAAACTCTTGTTCATAAATAAAATTGTCATTTTATTGGAATAAATCTCGGGTGTCATACCCACCTTAGGAGTCTAGTGGTAATCTGGTAAATTTCTGACTTGAATTTTTATTTAATGTGTTAGGAAATTAGTTGTTTATTTATTATGTTATTTGTGAATGTTAGTTAAAAGATCAAATGACTTATTGTGACAGAGAATAAGTGATTGTTTTAAATTTATATAGTTGTAAGAAATATAAAATAGTTGGAATCGCAAATGATTTTAGGTTCCAGACAATAGATTTAGATGATGACTATTTTAAATGTATAAGTGAATCGGTTAGAGTATAAACGACCTACCTTTCCAAAATTGTCTAGCTTCCTTCACTATTCCTTAAGAGCTCACAATAAGAAATCATAAAAAGAAATTTTAAAGCCATAATAGGGCTGTGATATAACTTGATTTCATCAATATCGGATTTATCATCATCATCATCTTGTTCCCTCCCTTTTGATTGTAAGTATTCATGTTATTTGTTTAAGAACTTACTTTGATTGAAATTTGGTTAATAAGTGATTTGTATGGAAATTGAAGTTGATACTTGATGTATATGAAGTTGTTGATGATATATGGTATTAGTTGTTGTTTTTGACTGAGTAGAAATCTGAGTTTTGAGGTTTGAGTTAAAATCTCGAGTGTTGAGTTTAAGCAATTTGCAGGTCGCTGGAAGAAAGGGAGTACCCGGCGGGTACTACCCTTACCCGGCGGGTAAACCAAATAATTTGGTTACCGGCTGGTAAAACCCTTACCCGACGGGTAGTAAAGGGTAATACGCGATTCGGTTGAAATGGGGGATCGCGTAACATAAGCAAATTTGGTTACAACATATTGGACCGAATAAAGTACCCGATGGGTACTTATTGTACCCGGTAGCTACTTGAATAAATCCTCAATACCCGATCGCGTAGAAAGAGTCACGGGATCATGTAATTTTGGGATTTACCCGGCGGGTATGTCCTTTACCCGGTGGGTACGCTTTGTTATTTTAAAAAGTTAATTTTTAAATGTAATGGAGCAGTGACAAGTTGGAGATAATTTAAGATATGAACTAAATGTATAATAATGAGTTGTTTATCATTATTAACTAATGATTTGACTGAGTTGTTATAACTGGATACTGTTTATTATTTTGATACTATGTATCGAAATAGGTTATATGATTATGAAATAAGTTATATGTTATGGGATGGGTTACTAACTCATTATTTATTTGTATTCTCAGACACGGAGAAGTCTTAGTAATATTAGACTTCTGAGTTAGCGGCTGAGGTAACAGTGAGTGGATCTATAACCCTCAGTGTGATTTAGCTGTAACAAGTTTGGTTACAACGGTTAAGCGTAATACTACTGTTTGATAGACTGTTTAGTCTGCCATGATGGTTATGGCTTATGTACTACTGTTTATAGACTGTTTAGTCTGCCATGATGATTATGGATTATGTGATTGTGTGATACATAGCTATTGGGCATTATGTGATACGGAGGTCAACACTGGTTGGGCTTGGTTGCTATTGTTTTGCCGGTGGGGGTTCCTTGTAAATATCATTAATAGGAATCTGTGTCGTGTGAAGATAGCAACAAGCTATCGGGGAACCTCTGTATTGGCCTGCAGTTCGTTTTATGTGTTCTTGGAGGGCCACCGCGGCATGAGGGCGCCTCAAGAACCACCGATCCTCTGTGATGTTATGTGACTACGATTATTTGCTATAAACATAGTTGTTTTGCTAGGTTGGACTGTTGATTATATATTTACTCACTTAGCTATATGTTAATCCCACCACCCTACTTCTTGCAGGTTAGGATTTTGATATAACGGGTTGGGCAATAAGTTTTGTTTGGGACGGAATGTTTGACCAGGATTTACTCTGATATTTGTTTTAGGATGAGTCCAAGTGGTATTTTGAATTATATAACACCCCGGTATGATATACTATAGTTTTGAAATAGTGTGACTTTATATGTATATATATAATAAGTGTTGTAAATTGACAATGTATGTTTGACCTACGCTTCTGAGGTATTATATGTTAAAAAAATGGTTGTAAGCATGGGGTGTTATAAGTTGGTATTAGAGCATAGGTTTGGGTGAATTGGATATTAGAAAGGTGTTCAATCCTAAATCTAAACTTGTGTTAAGTCAAACATTCCAGTGTGTGGAATTTAGTAACTGAATGGGAATCAGTTAGTATGTTATGTGCTAATACTTAATAACTTGTGAGATTTTGTTTTGGATACAGAGATGGCAGGGCATGAGTAACTGACCAGTACTCACAACATTTCTCCAATATCTGATGGTTTAAGAGAATAAGGTAATCTACGATAAGCTTGCCTGGATTTAAATTAACTTGAATTGCCTACTTTGCTATGATTATGCTTAGTAGTAAAGTTGATTTGGTCATACTGATATGATTTCCCAGTTATGAGTCATGAATGATTGTTACATGTTGATGCAATGAAAGAAATATTAAATGAGACGTTAAGAGTAGTTCTGAATGAACTCGAAAATGCGGAATATATGTTGAATTAAGTAGATAAAGTGTTGACTAAGAGTTAACAGTGGTACCGTTTGAACTTAAAGATGTTTAAAATGTTGAAATAAAGTAAGAAAAATAGTTATATGATTATGGTATGTTGAATGTAAGGTGTGGTTATAAATCATTGCTAATGAATTATGTAGTAATTGACTAGAGAATAATTTCTCCCTCGGGAGAATACGTGAATATGTGGCTAAAAAAGATGTTTTGACTACGGTCAAACAGGGGAACAAAATATATGTGGATATGTTTATGAAATATGTAGACTATGATGTTGTTTTTATTTGATTGAGGAAGAAGTACGTCTTCCTGGCCATATGTAAACTAGTAAATGATATGTAAATGCTGAATTAATAACATAAAGAATGACATGATCTTATATGTTATTAATATGCAGCTAGTTGTTATGTGATCAGAGGCAAGTAGAAATGCCGAATAAAAGATGTTAATTATGTATGTGGAATTACTTGCTCATATGAAACGAATAAGGTTGGAGTAACATGATTAAGTGGATATTATAGCAAGTGAATTCTAAAAATTGTGTTTGCTAATAAGAAGTAATTAAAGCAAATGATTATTATTGAATAGTCATTTACCCGCACAATGTAGCGGGAAAATAATGGTATACTATGTATCCTTTTTTCGTTCTGTGATCGCGATAACAGTTTTGTAATAATAAGTTGTCCGTTTGGCTTGTCAAAAGCATTGGTGACATGAGTTATAGTGATAACATGACATGAGTTTTCATCCGTAATTATGGATCTTCAAAACTTAATTCCTATGTGTACATTATTTTACGCTAACATATAAAATTTCATTATTAATATTATTATACTTTGAACCATAATTTGATAGAGCTATAATTACCATTATAAAACATAAATATCAATTATAGGTATTGTCTGATTTTCCATGTTGTGTTCAACAACTTTTATAGTAATGAATATAAATATAAATGTCGAGTAAATTAATGTTCTAAAAACAAAATTGACAATAACAATTTACTTGTCGTGTGTGTTTTAAATTAATTTGAATTTGAAATTAAAGCACATATCAAATGGAGATGTTGTTGATAAAATTAATGACAAATGAATACATATTATTCAAACCATAAAGATATATAAATTTAAACAAGAAAATAGTACTTACCATATTTACAATAAATGTCATTAATAAGTCAAAGGGGCATATTAGTAATCTCGCATCTTTCATTTGATAAGTTTTTAAGGAAAACATGTAAATGCATTATAAGGGTTATAGATACGTGTTTGGTATTGCACGTAATGTTGACAAAGTGGTTGGTACCTGATAATGTATCAATTTATATCATTAAAGTTTTATATCATTAATGTACCAATTTGTAGATGTCTAAGTTTACGTACATGACATTACACGTGATGTTGTTGTGGCATTAGTGCTTGGTAATATATCATATGCTGAAAATATGATAGTAAATTAATATGTTTCAAAATTTCAGATAAACAAGGATAATGACTTATGTCACTTGTTGAATTGAAATTCTATAGGAATAGATACATACTAAAAGATGTTATGTGTATATATGAAATAATTTGCATATGTAAAGTTGATTATGTATGTAGTAAGTTGATTCTTAAATATGTATCTATTGTTAAGAAGTATTAAGCATGTTCAAATTGCTTTTGAACCATGGCGTTATGCGGTATGTGTTTAAAGGAAAAGAAATCACATTGATGATCTATGATATGAAGTAGCCTGAGAAGGAAGTGTGAAAAACATAATTCAGCAATGCCTGATCAACGTTGTTATATTATGCTATGTCACATGAACTTGTTGAGGTAATCAAGTATCAAAGAGATTTAATGTGATTGGGGAATTTGAGTATGAAGTTATACTAAACTATTTGACTATTATTTCAATGTGGAAGAGGTCAATTGGTAAGAATTGTGATACTTAGAGATTTTAAATTGCAACTGTATATGATACTTGCCATTGAAAAAGCTATGATAAAGTTTTCTTTTGTTGAGAATGTGGTTGTTTGACTAATAGGGTTGGATTACCCATTAGTGGGTCATATAGTGTCCGAATGGATCACTATTGTGTATATGGCTTGTATTGAGCCAAGCTTGAGGTATGATGATTCTGTTATTGCAAAGGAGTTGTTAGTATTATTGAGTGCATTGATTAAAAATCTATGTTTGAGGTTAAATTAAAATATAAAGTGTTAACATTATGATATACATCTATTATAGGTGAAATGATTTATTGAACGGGCCATATTGTGCCCAAACGAGTTATTAATACGCCCTTGATTTGTAATGGGCTAAGGCTACAATGTGCTGGTTCCATTATAGTTAAATGGGCCAATTGTAATGTTGAATGTGGTTATAAAAAGAATATGAATTAAAGTCAAACATAATAATATAGTGTTAATTTTGTGATGTGTTGATTTTGAAAGTCAAACCGTGAATAAAGAGTCTCGTGTATGAGTAAGGAAAGGGTAAAAATTATTTGATTATGATTGGTCTTGTTTCTGGTCAAACTTGTGAAAAAGTGATTAGAAGTTATTATCGATTGGTTGATTGAATTTGAAGTTGAAAAATAGTCAACAGTGTTAAATTAATTAAACATAGGTAGAATCTAGTAGTTTTTTTTTTGTAAAATATGGTTGAATTCCTAAACAAGTTAAATAGTGTCAAAATGGGTCATTCATGACCTAAGTGAGTTAAATGAGTTTGTCAAAGGTTATTGAACCTTGATTAATTGCTTTAAGTTTATCTTAGTGCGTTGAAAGTATGGGTAAAAGGTTGAAACTCATAAGCAGGCGGTTTGTCATATGAGTTGCCAACCAAAATTGTTTAAAGGGGGCAACATTAAGTCACACGCCTAAATCACGTGATTTTATGAAAATTGAAAAGTATAAAAAGAGGAAACCTTTATTATGAAATAATGAAGGTGTCTGTTAATTTTCATGTCTTAAATGTTACAAGTTATATGTTATGCGTGCACAAAGTTTGTATGTTAAAACTGTTTTGGCAGGCCTGTACAGGTATGTAGTCACGACGCGATTTGTATAGATTCGCCACACGAATACATAAGGATCGTGACGCGATTATGGGATAATCGTGGCGCTTTTTTATGTTTGTCAAAATATTTATTCCAGTTTCTTGTACATTGATTCTCATCTTGTTGTGTCTAATTATATTAAAAACTGAATTGTACATAAATTGTGCAAGTCTCATTGTCAAATCAATGATTAAAAGGATATGGTTTAAAAATTGAGTTATAACATGAGTTTTAGTGGGGGAGAAACTGAAATGTCATGAAAAGATAATTATGCTATAATGAGATATATAGAGTTTTTGACTTGTAATTATTTCTTATACCTATTGGTATGAATACATGTTTATTAGTCTATGATGTTAAAGGCTTAGTAAAGGCTTTAACATCCTGGATAGCCTATTTTAGAGAATTAATTTGAAATAGTGCCGATAAGAAATGTGAAATACTATGAAAGTAATAATTGAAAATATGGAAACGATGATTATGTTTCCATTATTATAAAGATATGTGAAATTAGGTATATTATTGTACACTTAATAACAGGATGAAATGATAAATTGCAACTAGAAAGAATTAAAATGTGAAATAAGCCAATGTAGAGGTCAATTAAATGTGGTTGATCTGATGTTAACTGTTGAATATGTGCTTGTGAATAGCACATTATGATATTGTAGTACTTGTGCTGATTTAGCAAAGTACTAATTGATGTAGACATAGCCTCTATTCGATGGAATTTGGTGCTAAGTAATAAGATAGTTATGGTTTTACCTATAGAGTTTGACCTCTTCTTTGTTTATTAATATGTGTTTAAGGTTGTACGATTCCAGATTACTTTTAAGTAAAAGGTTTCATATATGACCTATGGGTGTTTGAAACTATGAAATTGATTTAGTGGTAAATGGTTGCAAAAGTAAGATTCCTAATATTTTACCACTTAAAGTGATATGTGGATACTAGCTTGACTACTAGTTATGATATGAATTTAAATTTCATTATTGATATGTGTATTGTGGTTTTATAACCACTATTATTGTTGTTTAAAATATATAAGTATTTATAATGGTTAAAGATTTTGGCATGTCGCTAGTTTCTGATTGTAAGAATATAATAAGTGACTATTTGTTTCACTTGTTTTAAGTGATTATGTGTTCTAAAGCGATTATATGGTTAATTATAAACTATTCAAATAAATGGCCATTTTGTGAATAAAGATATGGTTTATGCACAGTATATGTGTGTGGGTAAAGATGGAAGCATGTACAACTGGATATGTGCATGTGGAAAGAATCGAAAGATAACCAAGTTTCGCAATATACAGATTTATGTGACATTAGCGAAATGGAAATATAATACAAGCCAGAACCTCACATGAGAGACGGGAGGTTATTATGTGATTACGTTATACTAGATTAATTGAGTCTGATCAGATTTCAGAGACAAAATCTCTTTAAGGGGGAGTGATTTGTAACATCCACCTTAGGAGTCTAGTGGTAATCTGTTAAATTCCTGACTTTAAATTTTTATTTAATGTATTAGGAAATTAGTTCTCTATTTATTATGTTATTTGTGAATGTTAGTTAAAAGACCAAATGACTTATTGTGACAGGAATAAGTGATTGTTTTAAATTTATATAGTTGTAAGAAATATAAAATAGTTGAAATCGCAAATGGTTTTGGGTTCCAGACAATAGATTTAGATGAAGACTATTTTAAATGTATAAGTGAGTCGGTTAGAGTATTAACCGACCTACCTTTCCTAAATTGTCTAGCTTCCTTCACTGTTCCTTGAGAGCTCACAATAAGAAATCATAAACAGAAATTTTAAAGCCATAATAGGGCTGTGATATAACTTGATTTCATCAACATTAGATTTATCATCATCATCATCATCATCTTGTTCCCTCCTTATTGATTGTAAGTATTCATGTTATTTGTTTAAGAACTTACTTTGATTGAAATTTGGTTAAAAAGTGATTTGTATAGAAATTGAAGTTGATACTTGATGTATATGATGTTGTTGATGATATTTGGCATTAGTTGTTGTGTTTGACTGAGTAGAAATCTGAGTTTTGAGGTTTGAGTTAAAATCTCAAGTGCTGGGTTTAAGCAGTTTGCAGGTTGCTGGAAGAAAGGGAGTACCCAACGGGTACTACCCTTACCCAGAAGGTAAACCAAATAGTTTGGTTACACATCTGGTGAAACCCTTACCCGGCGGGTAGTAAAGGGTAATACGCGATCCGGTTGAACTGGGGGATCGCATAACATAGGCAAATTTGGTTATAGAATTTTGGACCAAATAAAGTACCTGGCGGGTACTTATTGTACCCGGCGGCTACTTGAATAAATCCTCAATACCCGATCGCGTAAGAAGAGTCACAGGATCGCGTAATTTTGGGATTTACCCGGTGGGTATGTCCTTTACCCGACGGCAAAACTTATTTTTTAAATGTAATGGAGCAGTCACAAGTTGGAGATAAATTAAGATATGAACTAAATATGGAATAATGAGTTGTTTGACATTATTAACTAATGATTTGACTGAGTTTCTATAGCTGGTTACTGTTTATTATTTTGATACTATGTATCGAAATAGGTTATATGATTATGAAGTGAGTTATATGTTATGGGATGGGTTACTAACTCATTATTTATTTGTATTCTCAGAAACGGAGAAGACTCGGTAACTTTAGACTTCTGAGTTAGCGGCTGAGGTAACAGTGAGTGGATCTGTAACCCTCTGTGTGATTTTGTTGTAACAAGTTTGGTTACAATGGGTAAGCGTAGTACTACTGTTTGATAGACTGTTTAATCTGCCATGAAGATTATGGCTTATGTACTACTGTTTATAGACTGTTTAGTCTGCCATGATGATTATGTATTATGTGATTATGTGATACATAGTCATTGGGCATTATGTGATATGGAGGTCAACACTGGTTGGGCTTGGTTGCTATTGTTTGGCCGGCAAGGATTCCTTGTACGTATAGATAATAGGAATCTGTGTCATGTGAAGAGAACAACAAGCTATCAGGTAACCTCTGTATTGGCCTGCAGTTGGTTTTAAGTGTTCTTGGAGGCCCACCGCGGCATGAGGGCACCTCAAGAACCACCGATCCTCTATGATGTTATGTGTTTACGATTATTTGATGTAAACATAATTGTTATGCTAAGTTGGACTGTTGATTATATATTCACTCACTTAGCTATATGTTAATCCCACCACCCTACTTCTTGCAGGTTATGATTTTGATATAACGGGCTGGGCAAGAAGTTTTGTTTATGACAGAATGTTTGACCAGGCTTTACTCTGATATTTATTTTGGGATGAGTCCAAGTGGTATTTTGAATTATATAACACCCAGTATGATATACTATAGTTTTGAAATAGTATGACTTTATATGTATATATATAATAAGTGTTGTAAATTGACAATGTATGTTTGACCTACGCTTCTGAGGTATTATATGTTGTAAAAAATGGTTGTAAACATGGGGTGTTATACTATATGTCTACGACTGGCATGTTTATCCCATCCTTGCCTCGAACTTAGGTCTGACCAGGGATCGATTAAGCATCCAAATTTTAGACTGTGAAAATGTGCATAGATATGACCAGTGACAACTAATCACCTCAGCATCAAATTTGACCTAGGTCTAACCCTGGCCAAAAGGGACAACCTAGTGTCCCAAGCTAATTGGTTGGCGTGACTTAGTTTGAGGGGTATATTATTTAATCAATTATTAAATATATGTGTCCAAAGTTATGTGACAAAATTATTCATGCACATTAGTTTGTCTCACGATTTGTTAAAATCAATTTTAACTTGTCGCTTAATATATATCTAGTTTTACGTTTTCATATTTACTCGTCAAGTGTTATTTTATTGCTAATAAACACCTACATGAGATTGTTATAGTTTTATACAATCAACAAACACAAACTTGAATCATATTAACCATTTAAAATATCATCGTAAAACATATATTATGTCGAGTCAAAATCGCCAATTTTAAACTCTATATAGACTTTTAACTTAAAACTATCCATTCTAGTTTCAAACTCTACCTTTGTGTTTTATAATATTGTTTTCAACAAAACAAGTTTGCATATAAATAAGATCAACAATAATATTCAACACGCAATAGATGAAACACACACACATATATATGCATAACCAAGCCCAAAATCCTATGATCGGTTTCATGAGCCAACATGACAACCGAATAGTCAATCTAAGGACAATTTAATCATCATTTGAAAAGATGTATTTTCAACTCCCACTTGACTCATCATCCCATGGTGATCAAGATGGACTTCACATGACTTGGTCTCTAGCTTCTAGTTTCATTTATGCTCCAAATCTTCGTCTTGTAACAATTATTATAAATAAAAATACAACAATAGAAAATGATAAAAAAAAAGTAAAATCACTTCAAAAAGGGACCAAATTCCCAAAATTAATACAAGAACCGGCCCAAAAATGTCGTAAACACCAAAACACACGTACAAACACAATCACAACCACAAGGCTAGCGCAAATTTGACTATGCATAATTAATGTGATATTTTAATAACCTCTTTATAAAAAGTAAACTAATAGCTCGCCATGGTAAATTATGCATGTTTATAACCATGGTAACAAATATAACATATTAAAATAAAAACAAGCCATTAACCTAATATTTAAATATCAACTATTTAAATAAAATAACTTGTTACTAACACATGCCAAATCCATTTTTTAGATCTACAATCCAAAAAATCGTTTGTCATCATTAGTGACACAAGATGATTATTTTGATATTAAACATGCGTCATAAGATGTGCTTAAGTGATGATCAATTACAGATAAACTTTACACCATGAGTCCATATCAAAATTAATCATTATGATCAATATAGGATATAAAACTCATTATGATCAATATAGGATATAAAACCGGTTCTGATACCGCTGTTGGAAATCGTAGTCTAACATTTCTAATAAACAACAACCTTTTGGCTTGATGGTAATTTACCTGTTATCTTCTTATCTTTTATACGAGTCCTAGCCACACGCCAGAATCTTTGAATGCATTCTAACAGCAGTTTCATTACAAGGAATGTAAAACTATGCTTAACATAAGCCTTTCATATAATACTTTATTTTAAGTCTTCAAATTTTGACTGTGGATATAAAGAACTTAATTAAAACTCTGAAAAAATAAACTTTCTTTAAATTGTATCCAGGGTTGGATCATCTTTTATGAGGATGCACTCCTCACATCCATTCCATATCTGTACTCATGTTTAAACTATAATCCGTTACATCTCTCGCTTAATCTCAATTACATAAAATAAAAATAATCGATAACACTATGATAAAAAAACACTTGTAAATGCAAGAGATTAAACAAATCAACCAACTTTTATTGATATTTATGACCTGAGTCTTGTAGATGCACAAGTAATAAACAAAACAAAAGAGCTACTGTTTGTTTGAAAGAGAATGCAGAATGAGTATGTGAACAGTGTATCAGAAATCATGATCCGAAAGGCCACAAGAAAGACCATGGACCATGTCGCAGTCGACTCCCCTTCTTGCTGTTACCACCTTTTTTTATCACCTCACGCCGACAAACTGGACATGAATTCACCTGAGCTAACCAAGGGGCAATGCACCCTGAATGATATAGATGTTTACAAGGTAACTTCTTTGCACTAGACCCCAATATAAGTTTCTCTTTACAAACAGCGCAATGGGAATCAGACCGTGTATCTTTCTTTGAAACTTTAACGGTTGGAATACTATCAATTGACGATTTTGAAGCTGGTGGAGGAGCTTCTTGATCATGAACATTAAATTGCTCAAAGAATTCTTCAACTCCAGGTCCCACAAAGAAATCTGCACCGTTTTCTCGTCTGAATCCAAGTACCTCGTTAAAAAGCTCAAAAAGTCCACCATTGTTTGGGATTCTAACAGGCATGTCACCAGTAAAAATAGGCCAAGGACCCCACATACTATTGTTGTCATCTTCGGTAACTATGTCTTGTTGATCTCTATGGTTTGGTTGAGTATCTTGTCGTCTGAAAAAGTTTGAAAAGGTTTCCATGATGCTTGACCTGGCATTTTGATTTTGTTCTTCCGTGTTAGCGTTTGTTGTTGTTAGTATATTTTCTAGTTCTTGAACAAAACCTCCTCCACATTCACAGCAAACTTTGTGTTGTCGTATGAGAGTGACTAATTGCCTGCATGTGTAACACCAGTGGGTGCTTCTATTATCCGAAGAAATTCTATCTGGCTCCATGTAAGATGAACTGTTTGCAGCAAACAAGTTTTTAATTAGTTTTTTACTCTTAGTAGGTAAGAATTTACCAATACCTAAGCAATAACACTACTGAGAAAGTAGTATCTAACTGACAATAACTTTACTGCAAAAGGAGTTACATCATACAATAATCGTTCCCTTATTATACGATTCCAAATTCACAGTGACCAACCCCAAAAATCATGAATACAATAACAGAAACACGTATCTTTCAACATGGGTATATCAAATCAGAAATCTTATCTTATGCGAGCACAATGGGAGTAACTATCGGATACTAGATTTCTCATAACTGGCTACCAAATTCGCCGTGATTGCAGTTGATCACTTTTTAGATATATAGATTACATACGAAACATATAGTTGTTTTATTATCAAACGCAACCACTCTCATTCATTGTCTACCCAACAATCAAGATGGTTAATACTAATTATAGAATGCAGCCAATCTCCTTCATTGTCTATCCAAACATTCAAGATGAAATAGCAAAATAACATATATAGTATCCCTTTTTTACGATCATATACATATATACTACCATTTTCCTAAGAAATGTGCATTTCTGATCATTGTTCTATCAGTCTTTCATCAGTAATACTCGAATAATATTATTCGAACAACAGAGACTTACATATTCATTATACACATGTCTCGTTTCAATTAAATACTCGAACGCACAACTTCTTCGGTGACAGATAAGCAGATACACTAGAATGCTAGATTAAATGCACATTTTCCATTTTACCAATAAAATCACATCCCATTTTCATTTTTTAAAAGTAACAGTTAAAGTGTCTATTCATGAAATTTAGGATTTTACAAGTAACTTTAGATCTGCAAATTAACCCTCATTGATCTGGAAAAAAGTCAACGTCAAGTCTTTTTCTTATAAAAGTAAGACTAACTAAAACTGAAAAGAAAGAAAAAAAAGTCAATATATAAATAAAAACACCAGAAATAAATATACTTTAAAACAACAAAATCTCTAATTCATTATACAATAAAAACTGAAAAATGCTAGAATAATTGGTAATTAGGTTTATGAATCAAATCAGATTAGGGAATGCGATCCAACTAACTAATTAAATCAACTTCATAATCAATCGTCATTACAACATTACAGATTAAGGAATAGAAATCAAACATAATAAATGTAATTAATATTTAATAATAATTAAGGATGAGTTTGATGAATAAGATTGTACCTTTGATCCGGTGGAGATTAGCGGAGAGATGCTGTATGAGACTCACACACACTGTTGTTAAGTGTTAGTGGATGGATGTGTGAAAGACAAGAATGTGTGAGGTGTATTGTAGTGAGGATGTGAGGTAGTTGCTAAAGTGAGCAGGGTGCGTAGTGTCCACCGTCAAACTTGACTGATTTGGGCTCCACGTGGTGCTACTCATAGGCTATATTATTTATTTATATTATTATATACACGTCAGCTTTGGCATCTTTTTCACAACATTATTATTTTGTTCCTGTAAGCTTTTCATATCAAAAGTAGCAGCATCTCTATGATACCACTTGATTTATGAAATTCATGCAACAAAACCTTTACTGTATATGAATTAATAAAAGTAGATGTTACCAATAGCACAAGGAGTAGTCACTCTGATTTTGTGTGTTCTCATGATGCTGAGAAGTGAGAGAGCGGGGATATCGGTTTTTCGATGTTCTCACTGTAACTAAAAAAAAGTGAAAGAGAGCGTGGAATAAGTGACGGGTTGAACCAACAGATCCAAACCGAAGGGTCGTGCCATTGGCGTTGGCTCCGTCGGTTGGAAACGAACAGAAGAGATGACAACCGTTGGGAACGACCTAACTAGTAAACATAAATTAAAACTTATAAGGTAGCGTCCCGGACTAAACGCTTACCCGGATTTTCTTTATTAATCACGGTCAATTTCAGTTATATATAAATTATTTAAAAAACAATACATATATATAATCATTCAGCTTTAGCAATTCATCATGCAGGTTTAGTATAGCAGCGATTAGTCATAAAGTCACAAAGAGAGAGCCCAATTACCTAAATGGAATGAAATGAAGAGTTATTCGGATCAAAACTAATATGAGATGATCGGAAAAATAAAGATCACAAACACTTGTCATAACAGGTACATAATTAAACAAGAAGATTTTATAGGATCCAAAGCTCCAAACCAATTGACAACAACTAGATAACCGAACACTACGAAAACTAATCACTTGGCCATCATAACCTTAACAAACTCCTCATAGTTGATTTGACCATCACCATCAACATCAGCCTCTCGGATCATCTCATCAACTTCTTCATCAGTAAGCTTCTCACCAAGGTTTGTCATCACATGACGGAGCTCGGCAGCAGAAATGAAACCGTTCTGGTCTTTGTCGAACACTCTGAATGCTTCTTTCAATTCCTCCTCAGAGTCTGTGTCCTTCATTTTCCTAGCCATCAGGTTTAGAAACTCTGGAAAGTCAATGGTTCCATTACCATCTGCATCAACTTCATTGATCATGTCTTGAAGTTCAGCTTCTGTAGGATTTTGGCCAAGTGATCTCATCACGGTTCCAAGTTCCTTTGTAGTGATGCAACCTGCATATGCAATTCACATTATTACTTGACCAGAACTGGGTTGATCATCCATATGTTCCTCTATGAGTGTTCTTTTTGATAAACTCTACAAGAATGACATCCTAAAAAGAGCACTTAATCAGCAAGCCTAGGAATGTTGGGAAGAACAAAACAATGCTCTAATACAAGTACATACAAACGGAGAAAGAATCTAGGGGAGAAAAGTAAATAAACAGAAACTCCATTTATTTAGAGCATTAATTGTGTCTAATTCATGTTTCTAAAACTACTAATAAGATATCCACCTGTCCAAGAATCTCAAACTTTTTTGGTGATATGAAAATGATACATGAATCAAGATAACAAAAACCAATTCAGCGATATAAAAAAACAAACCAGATCGCCATGCTGTATCTCCACATGCAAGAAACTTTTGTTAACTTTTAATGAATGGGGGCATGCCAGGTATGTCATATACTTATTAGTCATACCCAAGCTGCACATACACCCAATCCGCACCTGGTGTCCTAACTCAATTATTGCTCTTTCACAGGCATGCATCAATTAACGAACAACATACATTCATATGATTGCAAGGCCAGGCAATTGAAAAAGATTAATAATAATACTTCAATTATTAACATTAAAAGTATAATATTATTGAATTCATCACTACAGTATAAACAAAAGCAGTTGCTATTTTTTAAAATTTATTTTTGCATAGTTCATCCAAATTAGCAGATTTAACTATGAAAACACCTAATTAAACCTACAAGCAGTTTCCAAATTATCAAGTACTTGAGTCTTGTTAATAAGTATAAGTCACTGTAGATTTCACATATTTTTGAAAAAAGAAACAACCAAAAAGAAATCGTGACATGAATGGCAATCAAGATGATAAAGTCAACACAACACATAAGATATAGTAACATGGTGAAGTCCCTGGATGTCTCAAATAAGCATCTTCTACGGTTCATACATTAGAAACCATATTAAGACAAAGACTTGAAGCCAATAGTTATCGTCTAGAGCTAGATTAAAAAGGTATGATGGAAATTAGCATGTGGGTGAGACGAGCCATAGAGAAACATGTAAAATTCACGAACATTCCATGATGGTTAGCAAGAAAAACGCTAAAATGCAGATAAGATGTTATATCTAACCCATAGGTGTCAAAAGCTCTAAATGAAAAGTGAATACAAGTTTACAACCGTACAAGGGAGGATCACGCATCTGGAGTAGGTGAGGTAATTGTGTGAAATACGAGCTTAGCGGATCATATGGAGGGAACAATTTATAGGTGCTTGTTGTAGTTCCTACACCCCCGATTAAAGTTGGATAATATCACCCCCTTTTTCACTCAGACAAACCCAGTAAGTTTACTAAACTAACCTAATATGGTGGGGATGAAAGACAGAGATGACCGAGGAGACACTACCAATCCTCGCTTTTCTGATTTGACTAATGAGCACCTGATTCTTCAATATCAATTTGTAACAACTACGGTTTCTCCATTTAATCAACGCGAATTTTTCATTAGCTATAATACTATAGTTCCTACTTTCTCATTCTTATGATGATTTCCCTTTGTATCATTAATTTCATGTTTGCATGCCAGGTCCCCTTTTAAGAATGTATTACTACTTCTAGTAATATAATAGTCGTCACTATTTTCACCTTGATCAGCCAAGTATGCCAATTCCATATCAACCCTAACTATAGAAAAATGAAAGAACCATAAAACTACTAGGAAAGGATAACGCTGCAGTTCAAAAACTTGAAGATATTGTGCTACTATAATAGTAGTACCATGTTAGTGAAGCTTTGTGTCATATTGGATCCTTTAACAAATAAGATCTGTATTCCACAAAAAGAAACATCATACTTTCCATAAGCAGGATGTATGGTCCTCTTATCCCTTATAGATCAAATCATTCATTCATTCCCTTCTGTCAGCATGTCCAATGTTCTCCATTATTACGAAATAAAATACAAATACGACATAAACCAACCAAAACGTTATCACTTTGTCATCAGCATTATGTAACACTGGATAAGAACATGGACATGTGGTACTTGGTAGGTACCCTTTTAATTCTAATATTGATATTGAGTACTCCTTTTGATCCAAAACAATCTCACATTGACTTTACACCTATTTTGTATAAAAACCTCTCCTTAATGATTGTGACAAAAAAAAACTAACTAATCACATCCGTTAAAATACTTACTACCAGGCATATACACAAATTCTATGAGAATGAAACTAGATCACAATCGATCCGTTACATAAAATTCATCAAACCTCAATTCTACATCACAAACAAATTCAGTCATAAACAGTAACAAACAAATGATTTTGATCACATTAATTGCAATAACTGTCATAAGCATAAACATGGATATATCTATATACAAACTATTGATGTGTGTAATATATATAATACGCATCAATTTAATTACAAAAAAAAATTTCAATGATAATTAGAAGATTATCACGACATCAATCGAAAACAAAAGATTATGACGGAATCAAATAATGAAGAATTGGAATGAGAAATAGAGGAAATGAGATATATACCATCGCCATCCTTATCGAATAGGCTGAAGGCTTCCTTGAACTCGGAGATCTGATCATCGGTGAGCTGATCGGCCATTTGATTTAAATTCTGATTTGATGAAGTAAAAAGGAAAAGAATAACAATTAACAATATATTATGATTTGAAAGAGAGAGAGAAATTAGGGCTGGTTGTTTGAAATGAATCAATGGTGTTGAGACAAATAAAAGAAAAGAATAGGGTTTATATACGAGCTTTTGTTTCGGACGTGATCGGTTTATCAAATTCGTTGCAGCCGTATTTACCGCTCTACCCCCTACCCCACCCCCCCTTCTATTTCAATATTTTTTATTTTTTTAATACAAAATTTTTAATAAATAATCCTTTGTTATCATAACTCGCTACTTAGACTACTCGCAGTCATAACACCAGAACGCCCATTTCCCCCCTGCCACGTCAGCATAACACCACAACACCATTTTAACCCATGCAATCATAACACCAGAACGCCCATTTTCCCCCTCCAGGCCCCACTAATTTCCACATCATTTTCACTTATTTAACAATACAAATACAATTAAATTAAAAACAATACATTTCAAAAAATAAAAAACAAAACAAATCATTAATTAAAATAAAAAAGTTACATTCCTAAAAATTAAAACGTTACATTCCTAAAATAAAAACGTTACAATCCTAAAAATAAAAACGTTGCAATCCTAAAAAGAAAAATACAATAATTTAAAGTACGCGATTAAGTCCTAAAAATAGAAAATTACAACCAATTAATCACTAAACTACTCGTCGTTCTCCGAATCTTCATCTTCGGCCTCGTAGTACTCCCGAAACTCTTGTCGAAACTTTTTCTTCATTCTCTGAACTGCTGCGCGGTCACTTGGATCATGGATGTCCGAAGTGTTGATTTGGAGAAATTGCACACCCTGCATAGCAGTTCGAAATCGTTCCTGGCGGGTGATCGTCTCAATTGACTGTTTTCTGGCGAGTAACATGTCGGCCTTATACCTGGCCATACTCTCTATCGCCTCCTCCACCCTATCGCTTCCTGCCGATGCTCGGGATGATGTCACCGCGTCGGAAGAACCGGAACTTCTAGCCGCTTTTCGGGCCCTGTCCCGACCCATGGGCCTTGAAAGTGGATCGGGCCCAAATAGCTCATTTGGTTGTGATGGAGAGTGGTCGGCAGAGAGATCAACGGAATCATCAAAAAAATCTTCTGATTCGTCGCGTAATCCGGTTCCACCTACTGACGGTGGTGCTTTCCATTTTGGGTGATCTTTCACCGCCAACCAAGCCTCCTTCATGTTCCAGTGTTTTGTGTACGTGTCGTAGTATTCGGCAACGGACAGGTCGTACACCATGTTGTCGTCTCGCCCGCTTCCCCAAGCCTTGTATTGCGATTCGTAAATCGCGTTAAAGTCTTTGCAAATATTATTAACCGTACGCCACTTGGAGGAAAGTTGGTCGGCGCCGCGTTCCCATCCATGACGGTTGGCATTAAACTTCTCTTGCACCGTACCCCACAAAGTACCTCTTCTTTGTGAGTTTCCTCGTTCCGAGTCTTCCGACGCGTCGCACCAACAAGTAGCTAACCACGCTAATTCGTTAGGCGCCCATTGTCGTTTGTTGCACGTTTTCTTTCCGCCGTCACCTTTTTTTTTGTGGGACCTTTTGCTTGGAGATTGAGCAACTTGTTTTCCGGCTCGTTGGGAGGATTCTTGCTCGGGTTGTTCGGGTTGTTGTTGGGGTTGTTGTTGGGGTTGTTGAGGAGGTTGAAAAAATGGTTGTTGTTGTTGGAAGTACGGGTTTTGATATTCGAATGGTGGTTGGTGATAGTATGGATACATTCCGTATTGTGGCATTAGTGGTGGATGGCGGATTGAGGGAGACGAATTCGGGCCGGGTGCGTTTGGTGTCCCGAATAACATGAGGTTGGTGTACGATAAGTTATCTGGGTTTTGGTTAAAATTTGGGTTGGGATTTTGGTTTGAATTTGGAGATTGAGACATGATTTTGGGTGAGAAGTGTAGAAAGAATTTGAGTTTGTATTGTTGTTTTGGTGTGAAAATAGGTTAGATGTATGTATGTATATATATAGTGTAAAAAGGGTTTGAGTTAAATTTTTTTTTCCTTCTTTTCTTCCTGCCGTTGCCCAACGTCTCTTTTTTTTTTTAACCGTTGGAAGTGGAAAACACATTAAAAATCGAGTGGGGCCCACGATTCTTCCCGTTCTGTTGCCGTTCTCCCATTCCACGACGCCCACAACGCCCCGCCGAGAACGCCCCATTGCGGGCGTTCTCGAGCTCCACAACGGGCATTCTCGTCCCCATTGCAACCGGTCTTACACCACTCCTAATTGTGACTAAAACTTAGGGATGAGCAAAAAACTGAAATATCAAAACCAAACCGGTATCGAACCGGTACCAACCATTACAAATGGTATGGTATTCGGTTTTTAATTTGGGGCCAACAAAAAACTGGTACCAACTAGTACATGCACATCAAAATACCTAAACCGAACCGGTACCGACCGTTACAAATGGTACGACATTTGGTTTTTGATTTGGGGCCAACAAAGAACCGGTACCAACCGGTTGGTACCATGCACACCAAAATACCTAAACCGAACCGGAACCGTACCGGACCGTTACCGAACCGGTACCAACCGATTCAAATGGTACGGTGTTCGGTTTTTGATTTGGGGCAAAAGAAAAACCGGTACCAACCGGTCGGTACCGGTTCGGTATCGGTATGGTACCAAGCCCACCCCTACTAAAACTAACTGAAATCGATTGAATCACGTCAGCATCATGTCAGCTTTTACAAAACTGACTGAAACTGACGTGCGAAACTGACGAACTAAACCGACGGAATCATGCCATCGGCGTTGGCTCCGCCGGTTGAAACTGACGAAGAAGTGACGCTGTTGATTTTAGTGGTCTTAGTTGTTCCAAATAAAGTTACTAACGGCAGGTTTTGAAAAATAAATAAATAAACAAAATAAAGTACTTTGCAAGGTATCCTTAATCTTCATATTTCAATGGTATGCATTTATCTCACTCGTAAGTCAAATTAACATCGGGCATATTATCTTTCCACAAATCACACATTTGTTTAGGCACAAATTCAAACTCCTAAGCTGTCAGTCACACGTGTGGGTCTTGGCGTTTGCGGTAGTGATACTATTTGATCTATGCCCAATTGGTTTTGCGAAAAAATTAGAATTCATAATAGTAATTGTAATTTCAAATATTGTGAATTCTTTTGAGTGAAGGAATTTGATGTCTTACAAATCAATTTATTTGAGAATCAAACAAACTTATACAATGTAATTAAAATTCCATTTTCTTGCAAAACATTGATAACCAGCAACGCTGAGCAGCCCACATGCCCCGCCCCGAGGACAATATGTGTAAGGCAATGCTGAGCATACGTTCCAGACTGATCCAACACTCCACCAATTAACATTCCATTTACATAACACTGCTGAAATTTACGAACCAAACGCAATATAAGTTTATTTCAATACTTCTGAGACGTTTTATAACACTAGTTAAAAATATAATTGTACTACTTCGGCGCAGGTGTCTAGCGAAATATGGTTGATTTAACCAAGGTTGTCAAAATCACCCTGATCAGCCTTCTAGTCAGGTTTTGGGAGTAGTCCGACTCGAATAGGCCTATGTTGATCTAAAAAGTCAGTCAACCGGTCAAACTCGATTTTTTTGTCAAATTCGGTGAAAGTTTGGTCAAAGTCAAAGTTGTTGAAGATTTTTTTAGTATATGAACAATTAAACGATTATGTTTATGTTTCAAGACAATTATGTTAAACCCATGCTTATTTATGTTAATGTCTAGGGTTCTCATCTATATTTACATATAATATTTGAAATTTATTATTTAAATGTAAGTAAAGTCAATAAAAATTAAAAGCCGTGATTAGTCCCCAACTAATGCCTGACTTGGCCGACTAGTCTCTATGAGATCACGACCAACTAGCCTCCGATTATGACTTTTACAATCTTGCATTTAACAAATACGGAGTAATAGATTAGAAGTAGTTTTATGGTAAAATTAATAAGTATTAGGATTTAGAAATATGATAAATTATGTAACTAGAGTCTTTATAAGGGAAAAAAAGGGAGCAGAGAGGAATATGGAATAACTACCCTCAAAATCGTTCCTTGAAGTGGACACGAAACACAAAATCAACCACACCATATACTCTAAGTAGGGGTGTTAATCGGGTCAACCCGACCCTAATAAGAGTTAGTCGGGTCGGGTTAGTCATGTTTTTCTGAATAAATACTTACCCGCAACCCGGCCCTATTAGGTAATCGGGTTATCGAGTTCGGGTTAATCAGGTCGGGTTAATCGGGTAGCGGGTTAACCCGTATAACTTCATAGTTTTTAATAATTTTCAAAATAAATATATAGATGGCTTTGAATGTTTTGATAGTACACCAAAATATTGAATGATATATGAAGTTGAAACCACATGAATTGTATACGTAGTAGAACCATAGTATGTAGTAGAAGTGAGTTTTATTTTAGATTGAATATTAGTATGGATTTCAAAGTGATTCTAACTGTCTAAGCATACTTGAAATGTGAGTTATACTAACATCTTTCGGAATTAAATAATGTAGCTACCATACTAACACTTTGATAAAAAGCACATTTACAAGTTGTGTTATAACGTACAACTAATACTATATTAATATCTTCGGTTCTTCATAATCATATTCATATACATTTTTTACACTTTATAGTAATGTTATTAAATGGTTATTATAATTACTATTTATTAAATTTTAGTCTTAGACTTTTATATATATATATATAGAAGGAATATCTTCACATTACATTAACATATTCAACTTATATTATTTGATAAGAAAATTAACTATAAAAATTAATAGAAAAATTGATACTTGATTAAATCGGGTTAATTGGGTCAACCCGCACCCAAATAAGTTTCTCTATTCTAACCCATAACTCGACCCTAACATGCATTCGAGTTAATCGGGTTAACCCATATAACCCGATTAAACTTTTTTAACCCTATTAAACCCGACTTGAATAGTCTTAATAGGGTTCGAATCGGGTCGGGTCGGGTTTTTTACAACCCTAACTCCAAGTTTAAAAGGTGCAACATGTCCTTAAATAACGGTACCGGTTTCTAAAAAAGTTTCAAAATCATATATTTCAGCTTATATTGTTCTACACATTAAAAACGATATAATTTGTCTTAATTTATGTCGCACCCTCAAATTCGGGTTGCGGAAGCGGTCGGGTCGGGGCACGACTAATCAATAACCAAAGCATAAAGATATAGCAAACGACCTCTAAATGAGACGTTTGAAAATTAGTTGTTACATTTCCAAAATAAATGTTTACATGGTTGCGAGTTCGCAAAATAATTCCAAGACATAAGTTGTAGTACAAAAGTTATGCAAGGTAATCCAAGTGTTTGAAATCATGCGACTCGAGCTAACATAATCTTGAAGCAAATCCTAATCCTGCTGGGCACCTGAGAACACATGCTAAAAAGAGTCATCTATAAAGCTGGTGAGTTCATAGGTTTGTCAGTTGAAAACATGAAGTATAAACTGTGTATTTTTGAAGAATAGTTCAGAAACTACGATTTATATTTGCAGTATTATACATTTGTGGTGTGCACCTAAGTACATCGAGGGAAACTGGCATTTCATGCCTAGTTACCTATCAGATATAGGTATGTCTACATAAGTGAGGCATTACATGCCTAAGTACTAATCGAGTAAGTGTATAACCGAGTCATATCGAGGAAGTGGCAATCCATGCCTAGATACCAATCAGGTATGAGTAAGTCTACCAATGCGAGGCAGTGCCTGCCTAAGTACTATCGAGTAAGCGTATGACCACGTCATATGATAACAAGTAATAATATTACTTATCCAGTAGTAAGATACTAGTATGCCACCTGGCACAGTGTGTTGCCTCCAAGCAACATGTAAGTGTAGTTCCACAGGACTATAATTGAGTATTTAGCCAAATACTGAGTTATCGACCTCGAGTGTAAGCTCGCCGATCCGTTAATGAGTGCGAGTATCAACTCGTATGTTTATTAGTGTTTTGTATCGCTTTACCACGATATCGTTTTGAATCACTTTACCGTTATCTCGTTTTGTATCACTTTAATGTGATATCATTTTGTATCACTCTAACCGTGATATCGAACAATGTTGCTCGCAAGCAATGTATGTATTTGAGAGCCGGCAATACTACGACATGCCCGAATGGAGTAATTGAGAGCCGGCAGTACTACGACATGTCCGACTAGAGTAATCGTGTTTGTATAAGTGTATGTATATCAATATACATAAGTAAATCATAGATAGCACCAGGTGCTTGAGATAGTGTACAAGTATATGTATGTATGTATGTATATATATATATATATATATAAGTCCTAGTCAACAAACGCATCTAACAGGGTATCATGTAACACATGATAGTGATTTATTGTATCTAAATATGTATATACAATACTTAGATATTAGGTGTAGCACAAGAAGCCTAGATATGAATAATCATAACGTAGTGAGTTGGTATTAGTATAAGGAACTATACTAACGTATGTTACTATCGTATACTCCTAGCCTCCAGCCTAGCAAGTATATTGAGGTCTCTGGGTAATGTTTGCTTAAGCATAATTCCATTCTAGTAATAATGGGATGTAAAGGCAGTCTTAGTTCCTAAAAGGAAAACTAATCATGTAAAAAGTCCAGTTGTTGTCCATCGTAGGTAGAACTAACTAGTTCCAGTATATTTGATAATATTGTCCCGCGACAATATGACCAATGTATAGTGATAACTTAATCATGTTATGTAATGATAATTGTCTTCCAACAAAATGGTAGTGTAGAACGGTAACCTGTCTAGGTTGAGCAGTGACATTGTTCTACAACAATATAATGGGTGTAATTCCTAAGTATTACACGGTTTGTATTACAAAACAGTCATATAGTTAAGTGTGAATTATAGAAGTTTATCATTATAATTCAAAAACAATAAATGAGCATGCGTCTCACCCCGAAAATAGTAAAACAGTTGAAAGAGTGTGGCTATGAACTCACCTGAGAAGCTAGCGTTCCTAAGATACGCGTGTCGTCCGGATGGTAGCCTCCTAGTGTCCTAAACACGTGAGGTTATATAGGTAAGAGACAAATCAGTTTGTCTAAGCGAGTGTGTAAGTATTCATTTGTTGTTCAGGTTTGGAAATTGAGTACGGGGGTCCGGGGGCAGCGCCCCTGGTAGCGGGGTCCAAGGGGTGGCAACCCCTGGCGGGGTTTAAGGGGCAGAGCCCCTGGCTGGGGTCGAGCTGCCAGGTCAGCTTGGAAAATTTTTATTTCTACTACCTTGCTTTAGTAAAAATGCATCCGAAATCCAAATTTGGAGTAAAATCAAGAGGTAAAATCTGGTTCCGACAGTTAGTGAAAATTATAGGTT
The DNA here is from genome assembly GCA_963422505.1 of Pseudognaphalium luteoalbum. Classification (NCBI taxonomy): domain Eukaryota; kingdom Viridiplantae; phylum Streptophyta; class Magnoliopsida; order Asterales; family Asteraceae; genus Pseudognaphalium; species Pseudognaphalium luteoalbum. The sequence continues at coordinate 82,637,829 of OY730192.1, read as the reverse complement.
TTCAAGGTTCTGTGTTTTGCGACACTAGGTGCAACATAGGAGCTTTGTGTCGCTATCTGCGACGTTCGCAATTTAATGTGACATAGTGTGTTGTGTCACTATGTGCGACGTTTGGATTTTGCTGCGACATAAGGGCTTGCGTCGCACCATGCGACATAATTAATTATTGCGACATAACCTACGACATTGGCTATGTCGCAACACTGTTTTTGGGCCTCTGCGACACAACGGTCTGTTCGACGATTTTTCCCCAAAAATCAAGATCTAACCTATTTTCGGGCCAAATCTAGTTGATATAATGTTAAAACATATTGTTTTAAGTATTTCTAGCTCGAAATAACAAAGAAAAGAGAGTAAATCCTTACGATTTTGGAGATCGAGCAAGAAAATGGTGATGATGAACTTGATGATGAAGAATATGAAGATGATGGTGATAGATGCTTGTTGCTGCTGGTTTCGTTGTTGTTGTTGTTGATTCCGAAGATGGTGATGATGATGATGGTGGCGGTGGTTCGATCCGGCCGAGAGAAAAGTGAGGGAGATGAGATGGGTGTGTGTAAAAATGAATGGAAATGAAAATGGGGGTGGGGGAGTGTTTGGGCCGACTTTTTGTTTGGTGGGGAGTGCACTATATCCCAAATTGCAGTGTTAAATACCCGTGTCCGTGTACCCAATCGTTAAACAAATTTAATATTTTAAATTTATAATTTCGCTTATACTTTTTGGTAAATATTTTTAATAAAAATATTTTACTTGAGTTACCAAAAATATAACTTTCGTTTTTGCGCGGGTACAAACGAGGTCACATTCTATATATATAATTTTTGAATATTTGGTTTAAATGCGTACTAAGTATGAATGTTTAAAGTTTTAACTTGGGCGCGAAAATACTACTTTTTGACCGGGTGTCACAATCTTTATATATATATAACAAAATATAATGGAATAATCTGAACCTTAGATTGATTCCATTCATAAAGATCCTACGGTTAAAATTATTTCCTTCATTTTTTTAATTTTTATAATGTGTATCCACAACTATTGAAATTGATACTTTCAATACTTTCCTATTTTTTTGGTCCTTATAGTTTAAATATCATGACATTTCAAGTAGTAATTTATAAATAAACAATCGTATTTGAAATATTTATCTATATTAATTAATTACATGAACTTTTTATCAACATTATGAAAAAAAAACTGTTAATCCATTTAGCCAAACAACCATAATATCATGAATACGTTAAAATCGTAACTAAAATATTTTACGATTTTAACTAATAATCCTTTAAATAATGTAACTAAGATATTTTATGATTTTAACTAATAATCCCTTAAATAATATACATTAAACTAAACAATAGACATATGTCATATTCAACCATAATAATATTGTTCTATTTTCTTTTTGTGATTCATAGATTTTATATTTTTACTAGTTTTGTTTAAAGCATTATCAAAATAAAACTTTGGTTTTACTATATAACTATTAAATGATAAAGATCCTCTTGAAGATCATGAAATTTCAATAAATTTTGATGGTATTAAATTAAATGTACATTTTTATATTAAAATATTATTTTTCCTTTTCATACACACATCTTTCAATTTATAATAACAAGTTTTAAATGTACTTGATAATAAATATGTTATCGAGCGTTTTATTGATTTGCTAAAAATTAACGCCTACAAATATCAAGTTGGCGAATATGGATTTTTATTATCGCTATTCAAAATCTATTATTATTGCTTATGCATATGTGTATATATGATCCCAACAATGTTTGATTTGGATAGAAATTTAGGTTTGAATTACAAAATACAGTTATTTGAGTTATACTGAATTCATAGTTAATTTAAGTTTTAAAAAACTATTTTATGGGTTACAATAGTTCTATACTTCCTTCTTATTATATGCATATTATATTAATTAATGTCTGACTATCCGCCCCTTCATAAAATGGGAAACTGTTATAACTAAAATGTTTACAAATAAGATAATATATAATTTACAACTGACATGTATTTTTAATAACTTAACTTAAAAAAAAATTAAAAAACTTGAACCGTACCAAACTGATAAAGTATATGTTAGATGTTATTGGTTGTCGATTATATTATATAAGAATCCGGTTCACGGTATAATTTCATTTTACTTAACTTTTTAATTACACAATTTATAAAATCAAATGTTTAAATCCCGCGTTGTCACGGGACCTCACCTAATTTAATTTACCACTTTACGAATAGATTATATCAACAATCAACAATAAGTTATAATGAAAAGAATTATGGATGTTAACGTTGGTATTTGTTTTTTACACGAATAAAAGTTTGTATGGATTAAGAAAACGCGGTGTATATTATTATTATTATTAAATCAAATATAAAAATATTATAAGGAATTTGATTGATAAAATGATTCAGAATTTTGTTAGTATTCAATTGCAACGCGGTTTATACGCGTCATGTGGTATTGGGATCTAATTGGGTTGACAAATAATAAGATCAAATATGTGCCCCACGTATCACCTATCACCAAACATGTCTTTATCATCCAGTTGACTTGATGTTTATCTTTAGTCGTCAAATGTAAAGAAATGGTGTATATTTTGAGAATTACGAAGTTGTATTTAAAGTGTGTGGTTGACGTGAGTTACGTAAGAAACTAAATGAGTGACTCTGTTTAAGGCGACTACGGTACGCTCCCGAGTTATTATTCGAAAGAAGATAATAGAAAGTGAAAGAAAAGATATAAAATGAAAGAAGAAAAAAAAAGTGTAATATTTGGTTTTATGTTCCGGAGTTTGGATAGAAAAGAAAGGAAGAGATGTAAATTTTAGACATATTCTTCCTTCTCTCCAAATCTTTCCATTTTTGAGAAGAAAGTTAGAAAAGAAAACTTATAAGAATCATCTCTCCACTTCTCTTTTTTTCTTTTCAGGAAAAAATCTCAAGAACGCAAATTATTATTTTCTTCTTTCCAACTCTTTTCTTTTCTCTTTAATAATAAACTCAGGAGCAGACCCTCCTACAAGTGGCGGTTTGAGAAATTGAGGTGACTCGTAGTAAGAGTTTTATAATTTTTATGAATACGTAGCACAAACAAAAGAATGTAACAAAAAATGTAATTTTTTTAGAAACTTACGTAAAGAAATTTACACAACGTATTGTGAATGGATCCGTAGGTACTGTTACCCCTACCTTCAATGTGGGCTCACCCAGACGACTACCTTATATGATTTATTAAAGAGGTGGTGATTTACAGACAATTAAAAAATAACCGTGTACAATCGTATTGATATAGCTTGGTCTTGTAAGTTTTTTAGATTGTAAAATGGATTTTACTCTATGCCTAAGTATATTGTACAGTTAGTATGTTGTTTCTTACTACACTTTCTAATTTTAATTATGTTTATTTATATTTGAGTCTGGAACTCTTGATTGCTTTATACTTTTATTTACCATAAATAAAATTTATATGTTATAGTCTTTATATATAATAAGATAAAAGATTAAAAATGGGAGTTTTCTAATTTTTAAATTTTTTTAGACAACCCCAACCGGCTTAAGTCAGACCGTCTTACTGTTTTAGGCGCATTACATGAGAGTTGAATCAAGCTCACACAGTGGTCCGCTCAGATGGCCAACCAACTTATCAAACCTTGCCGCTGGTGGAGATTGAACCTGAGATATTTTCCAAATGCCTACATCACTGAAACCAAGTTAAGCTACACGCTAAAGGCTTAACAGTGGAATCTCTGAACATTCTAAACAAAATCTTGCATGATCCAGTTTCGTACACAAATGGTCCAATTGACTGATTTTAACTCTTTAAGTAAACATTAAAAAACAGAAACAGAGCGAACATAACACTACAGAATAATAATAAAGAAAAGTGAATAACCATAAAGAAGGGTCCAAACGATGAATAAAGAATCAAACTGCTAATTAAACCAGATCTTCATTATCGTTAATTACAAGATTTATGTTCCTCATTCGTTGCTGGTAGTAACCATGACATGCATAATTTACAACTATTTGTTTAACATCTATATGGCATGTATGCTTAATGCTTCATATTAAAAGTCACCCAAGAATGCCATTTCAGTCACCAAAAACTCGAGTTGAAGCCTGAAGGTGCCAAAGAATAGTTTTAATGCCAAACCTGCATGACATGATATATGTCATAATTTTCAGCAATAACGCAACATGATGCAGGAAACTAAATAAGAGTTTCGTTAAGTAAGCTTATGAGTTAACATAACAACTTTGAGAATGAGTATACGAATAAGTGAACTAAAAAGCACAATGGGTCGTTACCTCTATATTTGATGAACAATGTTGTTTTCAGGACTTATAGTTTCATCATTATTGCCATTTTTGGGCATCTTTCTTTCCGTGACCAAATCAGGAGCTACATCGTTTGTGTCAAAAAGGAAAGGAGAAGGGAGAGAATCAGGTGCTCCATTCGCCACCTTACTTCTCATGCTCTCTTCTAGCTCATCATAATTCAAATTCCGCAAAAGTTGAGGAAGCGAAACGCTACTTGAATCTGCAAGCATATTTCCTGTTTCCATGTCAATTTTTTCCTTTGGTGCATCCTCAAGATTTGGACTTGTCGGGTACATCACTAAACTGTCGTCTTCATGAACAAATGCTCGAAAATTATTCAGTGAAGGAGGTATCTTAGAAAAAAACACTTGTACAAGGTTCTTTTTTACCCCCTTGTGATATGGATTCTCCTTCCTATCATATCGATACTTGAAGTTTTCATACATTGTCTGCATATATATAAATAAAAATTGTACAATTATAAGAGTTAATATATTTTCTAAACTATTACTGCCTCACAAGCATTGCATCTAGGGAGATATTGGGATTGCTTATTTATAAGTGCTTATCTTCTTAAAAACACACATGTTTATTTTTAAGTGCTTATTGTAAATAAGAAGATAAACAGTTTCTACAACGGTGTTTTGGATTTGCTTATCTATTGTCAAAGTAAGTAATAAGCTGATAGCCGCCTATATAAGCAATTCTAAGGACCCCCTTGATGACATAGATATGGAAGAATAATAATACCTGATTTGTGCAAATAAGATAGAAGTGGAAGACTGTTAGGCCACCCACAAACCAAACTGCAATGAAGCAGTAAACAATGAGAAAATCTGACAAAAAATCTTGTGACATAGCCTTCCAAATGACGACCTTTTGTTGACGTAAGTTGACCCATGAAAATGTGAACACATATATGCACAAGATGGTCGATGTTGATATAAACAAGTAAAAGTAACGATAGTTACGCTGCAAACAGAATAATATATGTACATTACTCTTGACATAAACATATATATGTAATGACCATTAAGTGAGCAAAGTTGACTTACTAGTCCAATGCATTGACCAACCCATGGACAGTGGTGGTCAAATCTCTGAACACAATTGTTGCAGACAGAGCAATGTGAGGCCCGCGGAGGACGATAGAGCATACACGTGTCACAATATTTGACTTTGACTGTGTGATCGTTCACAACGACATCTTTTGTTCTTGGTAGTCTCATATGAGGAGTTCTTCCATGGATCCATTCCATTGAAGGGGTGTTCATTTCTAATGCTTCATCAGGGTCAGGTGGTGATGCATTTCGTGGTACTATACCAGGGTCTCTACTAGATGTCATGAAAAGAAATATTATATCCTGTATAATAAAGTGATTATATAAAGTCAGTGAATATCTGAGTTAATCAAACAAAAACATAAAATTATATAAAGATGCTAAATTTACTTTACCAAACAAGTGAGAGCTGCGGCCACAAACAACACGCCATACCAATAACCAAAAACTTCTTCGTGTTGCTTGTTATGATTAATGATGTTGTGGACTTTAATACAGAAAGTTATTGCAGGGCCTGCGATAAGAAGCAGGGAGAGAAACAAAGAACCGACATCGGGACCAAAGATCAATCTTCCTCCACATAAGAATCTCTGAAACACCATTTATAACCACGAATATGTAATTAAACAAAATAAGACAATATACTATTAGGTGTTTGTCTCATTCTCGTTTTAAGTGATTCCCTATATTTGAGGACACGATTCATGTGCTTAGATACACACGTCTTGTATTTATCATATATTATGGCCTTATCAATCAATTGCAACTTATCGCTGATCTTAACTACTTGACGGTTCATCGACATGTATTGAGTCCTCAAGAAACAAATAGCAGACTGCAGACAATTAAATTTTACGTAACTTAGCGTCATTTGTCATATTCTTAATTGAACAGTTCTCTAGAGTTTAAGGTTTCTCTAAATGGATTACAAAGATTCACTGCATCGTCGAACCAGCACATAACAACTACTGTATTTATATAAAACTCCCATAATTCATCATATTTTAAGACGAAAGTTAGAACTCTAAAATTCTTGAAAGAAGCTCTGTGCATATGAACTTAACTTTGATAGCTACCTAAGTTCCGAATACGACTTACTTAACGACTACAGTATACAACAAAACACTATTCAGCAACACTGCAGATAAACGAAAATAAAAAACTGCTACGACCCAAAAATTAAAACGGTAATGATCAACAATGAAAAGAAAACGTAATATGATTGTGGCAAGAACTTACATTGCTTCCTTTCCAGACATGATATAGTCTTTTCGGCTTCTTATTCTCATCTGCCATTGAATATATAAATCAAATTTCGGTTAGAGTTCTTGCAAGTTGCAACTCTAAGATATGAGCAGCCAAGAATAATGTTTTGCATTGGACGGATGTACCCATAGAATGTTGGTGTGTTTGTGCGGGTATACAGCTGCACTTTCATTGTCTTGTTGCCAACAAAGCTTTGGTACGGCGAATGTTCCAATTTTTATAGCCACATTATTTATCCAACTATGCCTCATATTATTATTGTTATTATTATTTAATCTAAATTCTAGTGCAACCAGCTATGTCTGATGACTCATAAGCGTCACCGCTGATTAATTAGCAAACCTGCTTCAAGAACGGTATGTGAAAGACAATGTTGAGTAAACACATCAAATTGACTTAGCGACACTGCTAACAAAAGTATTCGTCCATGTTAGCAAACATGTCTATTTTCGCAAAATCCCACCCGTGTTAGAACTAAACTAAGCTATGGAACTTGATTCTCCTAATTCAACCCAATAATATGCTCATTCTATTAAACAAAAAACCATCATTTAGCTTTAGAAACTTGCTAAATCATCATAAATGTCAACATAACAAAAGTTAAAATATAAAACCCATGAATTCAGGACCCCCTGATTATATCGGTCACAACATGGAGAGAGACAAAAAATCATCTTAATACGGGGTAAGAAAAATAATAATTCTGGGTTTGGGTAAAATAGTATTGAGAGGAATAAATAATGGATACCTATTGATCATAGAAAACAGGGGGATTTATACACAAATACATATATACATATAAACAATCAAATCAAGAAAGAGAGAGAGAGAGGGAGAGATAGAGGGAAAAAATAATATTTCTTCAATCATAATAAACAACACATAAACTCCCCCCTATCCAATCTCCCCCTCCATCTTCTTTGATTTTATTTATTTATTTATTAATGTTTTTGAAAATAAACATAAAACTGTTAATTTCCTTAATTTCTTATCTGATTTGAAGTTGAATTTTGAATATAAATGTATTTTCCAAAAATCATTGCATTTGTAGCAAAAAAGCCATGAGGGAATTCCATAACCAGAAGACTTCCCTTTCACCTGGCAAAACACATAATAAGAAGAGGCTTTATCAAGTTTGGAAAGGTCGTAATGTGAGTTCATTCTTTCATTTTTATGTTTCTCAAATATTATCTTGTGGGTATTGTTTGAATTATTATATTGATTTTATGTTGCTCAAAATTTTCATATTTTGCATGAGAATTCAACGTATTCTATCAAGATTTTGACTTTCAAAAGTCAATAATTTTGAATTTGGAGAGAATGTAGATTAGAATATGAAATATACAAAGGGCTTATTTGGGCGTTTATTGATGGTCATATCCTCGTCATTGTGTGGGTGTTAATTTGGATTACCTGCAAATTTTGCCTTCAGATGGGTCAAAGTTTGATTTTATAATAATAATAATAATACTATAAGCATGCAAAATTGCAAATAAGAATATAAATGTGAAAGATATGCATGATAAACCTTGAATTCAAAAAGTCAACATTTGAGCTTCTAGAAAGTCATCAACTGTTTGCGTGTGAACCATGGGAGTAATATAATTTTTCAAGAAAGTCAACATTTGACCTTCTAGAGTCAGAGTAGTAGTATGTTAAGTTGCATCATGAGGAACATAGTTCTACACATATTATTTGGTTGATTTAAATGATTTTTTATAGCTATCACTGATTCATCACCTTTTGTTTTAGAATTATATAATAGGATTTCCATGATTGTTTAACAAAGTTAACAGTTGACTTATGTAAGTCAAAGTAGACATGAACATATACATCCTCAGGAACGTGCTATATATGTTGAGCTATTGACAATGCTCTTGTGTGTTTTTCACTTTTTCCAATCCTACACCTCAATATGTTGTGTAAATATCACGTTCCAACCGTTGTTTTGATTGTTACATTTTGGTTTGGCAGAAATTCTTTTGTGGCGGAAGATTGATTTTTGGTTCCGATGCTGGCTCAGTACTTTTCTCTACGTTCCTTATTGGAGCTCCGGCGACAACCTTCTGCGTTGAAACATTGTTTAATATCGAAAAATATGGAAACCTTTTCGGGTTTGGGGTGGTAGCTCTAGGAATAATCCTCACAATTGTGGTACGTTAACCATCATTTTTCATAATCCATGTGCTTTGACTTTAATTCATAAGAATTGACCGATTTTCTATAAGCAGGTTCTAACTTTTCTCTTTATGACGTCCGCAAGAAATCCCGGAGTAATTCTCAGGAACAAACGACCACCTGAATGTGAAGACTCTTTCAATTTACGGTCACAATCATTGGATTGGCTAGATAGTTCGTCCCTGAGTCTAAGATTACCGAGAATGAAGGATATGCTCGTTAATGGACACACGATAAAAGTAAAATACTGTGACACTTGCATGCTCTACCGACCGCCACGTGCTTCTCATTGCTCCATTTGTAATAACTGCGTACAACGTTTTGACCACCACTGCCCGTGGGTAGGCCAATGTATAGGAGTTGTAAGTCCAACTATTTTCGCCCAATAATTCTACTTAGAGGTGGTAAATTGTGTGATTGTAGGTGGGCTAATGAATTGAGATAAGCTCATACCAAAACTGTTTTATTTATATATGTCTGTACTCTGTAATGGGTTGGGTTATGTTGACCTCAGATAAAATTTTGTCAAATTTTTCTATAAATTTAATGTAGTTAATGTTTATCTTTCCATACAATGGTAATACGATCTATTTCGAATACACATTCCAGATTTTTGAGTTGCTTTTTTAGCTTACATTGTTACTTCAACCGTTTGATTATCAAAAGCAATATGACCTAAGGTGGTCTGTTTACCCATTGTTAATGATTTGCAGCGCAACTATTGCTACTTCATCCTGTTCATTACATCATCCACTGTGTTGTGCATCTACGTGTTCACATTTTCATTAATCGATATTATTCGTCAAAATGGGAATTTGTTCAATAGTTTCTCAAAAGATGTGGTTTCAGTTATTCTCGTGGCATATTGCTTCATATGCGTTTGGTTCGTTGGTGGGCTCAGTATTTTCCATTTCTACCTCATTTCCACAAACCAGGTAACACTCTTATGCCTGTTTGATGACAATAGCCAAACATTATTTTTTCCTAAAAGTGTAATATTTGGCTTTGTATTATACAGACAACATATGAAAACTTCAGATATCGATATGAAAAGAAGAAAAATCCATTTAACGAAGGGCTTTTTAAGAACCTCAAGGATGTCTTTGGTTCTGAATTGCCACCCCCTGTCGACTTTCGAGAGTGGGTGACAGTTGAAGATGATGATGCTTCACATGCCGGATCTTTCACTCAAAGATTTGGTGCATCTATGTGTGCCCCTGATGGAAAGCTAGATAAAGAATTGAGCATCCTTCATAAAAGGGACGATACATTGCCAAACAATGATAAGACTTCAAGTTATTCTGCTTCCGACCAAGATTTAAAAGGTAACAACGAAGCCACAAACACAGCCCACGATCCACAGTTTTTAGTTAATCGTCAAGATTCAGATTTGTATAACGGAGGACTAGACCAAAATGATGATTGTACCTCAACAAAGAGAGAGATGCAAAGTGTAAAATAAATCTTCTATGCTTTGTTTTGGTACAAACTATTTGATCAGACATAGGGTGTTTATTTCGCTAGTCAATCGTTTTTCTAGAGCACTAAAATTCAAACCCAAAGCCACCTTAGTTGCTTTGATGGTTTGTAATTTCGAGATATGAAAGTTGTATCACTTCTATTAAGTACCGTAAACGTATGAAGAAGCATGAAGAAGCAAGAATAAACTTATAAACACCAACAAATTCTTTGTTAAGCTATTTGTGTCCTCAAACAGTTCTGATGTGGTAGAAAAGTGAAGGATTTCAATATGTGGCGAGTGAATATTTGAAGTGCGTCCTATTGTTGTACTCATCTAGGATTAAGATCGTTTAAAATGTTTTCCTACATTTGATGATGGCTGATTGGCTGGAGCAAATTGTTAAATTATGAAATGCGATATAACATATTATAGATATACTATACATGGAGAACAATACTACGTACATAAGAAACCCTAACGGACACTAAACCCACAATCGAGTTTGGGCCATATAATCTAATCTATCATCTAACACTCCCTCGCGAGATGGAAAATCACGAAAGCTCACATTTATGATGGATGGAAGAAGTTTTGAAGAAATTGAAGTCTTTATGATGGATGGAATGGAACGGAACATATATTATTTAATCGTGATGAAGCAATTTGCAAAGTGAGATCATGCAACTGAGATCTTTGCACGGGTTTTTTTGACATATCAATAAACACATTTTATGTAGGGTGAGGTTCAAATGAGAATGACATTTTATGTGAGAATAGAAGAACCAATCAGAATGCTCCATTTTATTTAGGGGTGGAAAGGTATTTTGGTCATCCTATATTATATTTAATTCTAATTAAATATATACTAAAATACAAATTTAGAAAATATAGATATATACAAAATATATAGATACACATATTGCTACGTACGTACAAACACAATCACATGGGTTTCTCTCCAATCGATCGCGGCAGAGATTAAATTGAAGGTACGTATTACGTTATTTCGACTCAAATACGTCAATATAAAATACGAACAATCAATTTCAGCAGATTCTTTGTGATTCATTTAGGTTTTAGTTGTGCGAGTTCCATCGATCGTGTTTTACAGTTAAGGTATGCAATATTCACGTTATCGTGTTCTATAATTTACGATTTGATCAACGAAAATGCAATTATAAACTGATTTCTACTGATTCATCAATCAATTTTCATTCGATTCGCGAAAAAAACCCGCACAATTCGACGAACATGAATTTAGTACTAACACATGTGATAGTGATGTTCAATTCAATCGCAACAAAACTAGTGTGGTATGATATGTGTTAATTCTGTGTTTCAGCTGAACTGTTACAAATCATCAAAAACAACTGCAAAAAATAACATGAATTTTTATTCACTAACACATGTGATACTTGATAATCATAAAACCTTTTTGATGCTATCACATGTGGTACTTGATAATCCTATAATAATCGATGTGGAGCAACAGATTCAAGTAAATGCTACAGGTAATGAGTTCTTTTATCTTTCTTCCAACTCATTGTAACAAATTTTATAGTTATTACTAACACATGTAATACTTGTTAGAAATACACGTGATAATGGTTACCAACACATGTGTTACGAGCTAATATGTGCATTTTATTTTTTGATACTATCACATGTGGTACTGTTAATAACACATGTGTTACTAATCAGTATCACATGTGTTACTAGTTGATTACCACATGTGTTACTATTTTATATCACATGTGCAACTGGTTTCAAAAATCTTATATTTTCGCAAAATCTTTTAGAGGACCACCAACTACACTAATAACAATACACTGCGTTTCAAATGAGTTTGAAACACCGGGAGTAACACATGTGTTCTTAGTAAGTAACACATGTGTTACTTATTTAGTACCACATGCATGTGTTACCAGTAAGTAACACATGTGTTAATGTATGCTAACACATGTGTTACTGAATGCAGATTCTTCATGATGTACTTGATGACACTGAGTTCAAGAAGAAGTTCAACAAGATTATATGGAACATGTGGATTACATCTGCACAGTTTGAGGAAGAGTGGGCGAAGCTGATGGACGAGTACAAGACAAAAAACCAAAAATGGCTAACATGCGAGGGGAAATGAATAATGATTGCTTTTGATATTAACTATCACATGTGATACTGCATTATACAAGTTGAAAAAATTTAATAGTTGTACGTTTAACTTTCAATTACAAGTGATATTGGTTGTTGAATACTTTTTTTCTTCTTCATAAACTAGATACAAATCAAATTTATCTGATATTGTGGCTAACACATATGTTACTGGTTGCTAACACATGTGTTACTTGTTTAGTATCACATGTAATATTACTTGCTTAATACTATTTTTTTTCTTCAGAAATCTGATATAATCAAATTTATTTGATCTTTTAGAAATATAGCATATTTCATATAACATGTGCTACTTGTTTAGTACCATATATGTTATTAGTATTAACACATGTGTTACTTATTTATTACCACATGTGATACTGCACTGCTTGCTGAATACTATTTTTTTTCTTCAGAAAATAGATATAATCAAATTCATTTGATAAGTTAGATGTAAAGCGTGTTTCATATAACATGTGTTACTGTTTTGATAACACATGTGTTATTGGTTGTTAACACATGTGTTACTATTCTGTAACACATGTGTTAGTAAATAGTAAAACGTGTACTAACACCTATAACAAGTGGGTACTATATGTGTTACTATGATTATCAAGAATACATTACTTTTAAACATGTGACATATGTGCTAGTGTTCTGTAACACAAATGTTAGTGTTAGGTAACATAAGCGTTAGTGGTAGGTAACACATGTGTTAGTGTTCTGTAACACATGTGTTAGTGTTCCATAAAACAAGTGTTAGTGGTAGGTAATACAAGTGTTAGTTGTAGGTAACATATGTGTTAGTGGTAGGTAACACATATGTTAGTAGTTGGTAAAAGAAGTGTTAGTGGTAGTAGTTGGTAATACAAGTGTTAGTGGTAGGTAACACATGTGTAATTTAACTGTGCTGTTAAAAATCATCAAAAACAGTGAATTGCTATGCAGTAACACATGTGATATATTATAATCCAAAAAACATTTATTGTAACACCCACTTTATGGGTCCAGTATTTTACTATTATTTCCTGACTTGAAATGGTTAATTGAAATGTTAAGAAATATTGTAAATTGGTAATTGAAAATAAATGGGTAAAAGAGTCAAATAATTTATTGTGGTTAATAAATTATTAACTGTTTTAATTTATTTCAGTTGACAGTAAAATAAAATAATATTTCCCGTAAATGGTTTTTAAGTTCCAGGCAATGATAAGTACGGGGAATGAAAATTTACCAATTATATGTTATACTCTATGTTGAGTCGGTTAAACTCAAACTTATCCCCGTATACATACATATACACGACATACATACATACATGAAGAAACTTTGAACCAATTCATACAATTATCAAATTGGAGCTTCATAATTCGAATTCAAACTTCAAATTCACGGATTATCATCTTCTAATCATCCTAATCAAGGTATAATCTTGTGTTCTTCATTTTCTAAAACCCTAGAATTTGGGGGTTTTTGTGTTTTTGATCTTAATCCGAAATTAGGGTTTCAAAAGTGTAAATTGATGTTAGTTAAGCTTCAATAACATGTATTAATCATTCCATCATCATCATGAGCATGTTGTAAGTGTTAATTTTCAATTTTCATATAAACCTAAAAATGGGTATTTGTGTATATGATTGAATTGAGATGAGTAATGTTAAATTGAAGCTTATAATACTTGTATAGTTGTTAGTTAATGTTAAATTCATGATTATAAGTGAAACTCTAAGCTAGAATTGATAAAATTGAATTATGATCATGAATTAAGTTATGGGTTTAGTTGATTCTTCATGAAGAGAAACTTGTAATCATGTTAGAATGAGTAGTTGATATTTGAATTGTGATTATAAGCTAAGCCCTAACTTGAATTGATGAAATTTGTTAAATTGTAAACTAGTTATGCAATTGAATTTGATAAGTTAGTATTTGATGATTAAAGATGATTGTGTGAGCTTAATTGCTAAGTATTCATTAGACCTAATATTGAGCTTTTGATGAATTGTTGATATTGGAGGTTAATAATTTTGTTAAAGGTCTAATTATGTTAGTCTAACATGACTAAAGTGATGTGATCATAATAATCATAAACTTGATAAGTAAGTTTGAATTGAGTTGGTAATATGGTTATTTATAATATTGGAATGATGTTGTATAGATTTTGAGATAAGTAACTAACTTGTGTAATTCCATTGTATTCTCAGATTTCGAGAAGACTCAGTGACATTAGACTACTGAGTGGACAACTGAGGTGTCGGTGAGTGGATCTTAATCCTCAGTGTAATTTAGTTGTAACAGGTTTGGTTACAACGGGTAATCGTATTATTACTGCTTTTGGTTTGCCATGATTAATTTGTTTTGATAGTAATAATACTGTTGATAGACTGGTTAGTCTGATATGTTGACTTGATTGAATATGTGAATACGTGATCACTTGATATTTGACCTTCGGGCATCAGTATTGAGGTCAACATGTTGGTTGGGTTTGGTTACTATTGTAAGACGACATGAATTTCCTTGTACATATCATTAATATGAAATTAGGTCGTATGAGACTAGTACCAAACTATCGGTCTATTCTGTATTGGCCATTCAGATTGACGATAAGTGTTCTGGGAGAATCCCCGGGTATCATGATATCTCCAGAACCACCGATCCTCATTGATATGTTGTGTATTGAGATGTTATCTCATTGATATTATGTGTACTGTTGGTATTCTTGGCTGAAGGTTTCCCCAAGAACCATCGATCTATTTGATGGTTTATGTTTACGATTAATTATTGTAAACAAAGTTGTTATGCTAAGTTGGGCTGTTGGTTATGTATTCACTCACTTAGCGTTATGCTAACCCCACCACCCCACTTCTTGCAGGTTATGGTTTTAATATAAAGGGATTAGCAAGAAGCTTGTTTGGGATGGAAAGTTTGACCAGACGGCTTACTCTGATATTGGTATTTGGAATAAAACCAAATTGTATTTGGAATTAAATAATACCCATTTTCGATATACTATAGTTTTTGAAATATTATGGTTTAATTTCTTAATATTCTATAACTGAATTGTTAATGTTTGTTTGGACTTACGCTTCCGATGTGAAATACATTTAAATAATGTTGTAAAAGATGGGGTGTTACAAGTTGGTATCAGAGCATGAGTTTGGGTGAATTGTACATTGTAAGATGTTCAATCCCAAATTTAGAGTTGTGTCCAGTCAAACATTCCAGGGTGTGGGGATTAGTGGTGGTATGAGAAAGTGGTTATTAAATGTGTACTAACCTATAACAAGTTGCAAAAGTGTTATTTTGGTTGCAGAGACGGAGGAACATGAGGAACCGTCTGGTATTCTCAATGATTCCTCAACCTTCGTGGGCCTATGTATATCAGGTACTTTTCGATAAGCTTGGTGTATTTCAATAAACTTGAATTGTTTACTTTGCTATGATATGATTGGTAGTAAAGTAAATTGAATCAGACTGATATGAATCCCCAGTTGTGAGTCTTTGGTGATCAATACATGTTAATGTAATACTATGAATTGTGTGTGTGGAATTACTTGCTCTTGTGGAATAATTATTTTAGGAGCAATATGATTAAGCGTAGAAGTAAATCTTGATAAACAAAGTTAATATGACCACCACTCATGATTAAGCGTGGTATATTTCAATGAATGTGAGTTAGAGCCATGTTGTTACTTGAATTAGAAAGTGACCATTAATTGAAATGTATGTCGTTGACTTGGAAAAGTCAAAGTTGAATGTGATATAGAGTCACATTGGTAATTGCTATGTTAAAAAGTGATAAAAGTGGCTAGATGCTTTGGTGTTTAATATTGATCATGATTGTGGTTAAATTATGATCAATCTATTAAAAGTTGTGCAATAAGAAAGTCAAGTGGTCAACGAGTCCTATATGTGTTGACAAGTTGTAAAAAGTCAGAATTTGAAAACTTGTTGAAATTGAAGAGAAATTGGTCTATATATGATGAATAGATGTGAAATTGGTGTTGTACGGTCATAATGTAACACCAGTAATGAAAATAGTTTTGTTTGACTTAAAATAGTCAAGGAAGGGTAAATTGGGTGCTAGAATGGTGGATATATGGGTTGAAACCCAAATGGGTTGTTAAGGTGCCCAAATGGGTCACTTAATGGTTATATAGTTAAAATGAGTGTTGGTTTAGTTATGACCAATGTAACAGTGACTTTAAATCTTACATATAGTAGGGATCCGTGTTGTGAGTGTTAATATAGTCAAAATAGTTGAAATTGGTTAAAATGCCCAATTAGACCCCTAAACGGGTCAACGAGTTAAAACATGATAGAATTGGTATGTGGGTGTGATGAATATGCCCACACGTCCCAAATATATGTGTAAACATGTTGTTAAAAGGATAGAGCCAGAAACCATGTGAATTGCATTTTGACATGTCAACTAAAATGGTCGAAAATGGCTCAAAATGAATCATACGTCCGTTTTCTCGTAAAACGTGTAAATTGAAAAAGTGTAAAAAGAGAAATTTTCATTTTGGCATATGGAACGTGCCTGTAAAATTTTAGAGTCTAAATCTAAACGAGTAAAAAGTTATACGCGATTAAAATTGACCAAAAATACGAGTTTCGTTGAAACTCAGATTTCTACTTGGGAACGCGATCCCAATAAGTCTTCTGGATTGCGTTCGTATGTGTATTTTTGTCACAGAATACTTTTGTGCTTGGGAACGCGATCCCAACCAAATTTTCAGGATCGCGTTTGCATGTGTAATTCGTGAATAGTCAACTTCCGGTCTATTGAACGCGATCCCGTTCAATTCTCCGGATCGCGTTTGTATGAAAAAATTTCGTTACAGAAGAATTTTAACTGTGGAATGCGATCCCAAGCCCTTGTCCCGGATCGCGTTAATGAGTGGAAATTTTTTTTTTTACGATGTTCGTCGTAACGTTTGACGTAGAAATTTCCGTTACAAAATTTCGGTGTCCGATTGAGATGAAATTTACATGATCACTCGGAAACGGCCCAAAGGTCAAAGCTCTTAGCTTTGCTATGAGACCTGGCTGGGCAGTTCGGGGTCGTTTGGGGCCCGAAAATGGCATTTTATTGTTTTTCGGACCTTATTTCGAACTTCTAACTTACGTTTTGTATTGGGCTTTTGTTTCTTTTAGCCCAGGGATCATTTCTATGACTAAATACCATATAAAAACTTGTTTTAAGAGGTCCACATATGTTATTGTGTATGAGTTATTCTTAGACGGTTTAATTAACTGCCGAAATATACCAGTAAATGGTATTGTTGATTGTTGCTAACTAGGGTTAGTAAACATTGAGTAAGAAATTATGTGGATCATATATGCAAACTAATTGAAACATGATAAAGTATTTGAATCATGTAATATAATAAAAAGTGTTGAATTGATCATTTTAAGAAATTGTAAACCAAATACATGAGCTTATAAGTATGTGATAATTGAACATGAAATGCTCAATTGTGATTCAACTAAAGGTGTGTAGATTGATGAATATGTGTTGGATATTGCACATAGTATTGACCAAATGTTTAGTACTATCGGTACTATAAGTATTAATTGTCATACCAGTAATTGACATTGAATCAGGTAATAAAGAGATTAATTGATGTAATTGTGTTGGATATTACATCTGTGATAATGAAATAGTAAAAAGAATTATATCTACCTGATTATGTGATTAGTTATTCATTCAAGGTGATAAATGAAATTGGTATCAAGTTAATAAATAAGTGGTCATATAACTGCTACAAATTGTTCTTATATGTGTGATAATTATTAATATCACCTTGTGAGATATGAGAAAGTAAAAGTTAACCACTTTGGAGATTGATGGTATGAAGTAACCTGAAAATAAAGTGTACCTGAGATAATATGACGACGTCTGGCCAACGTATTTATATTATGCCATTTTACATGGAATTGTTGAGGTTACCAAGTACCAGAGAACTTAGAGTGATTTTGAAATAACAAGTAAGATATGTTGACCTGTAGTGGAGAAATAGTCACTGATTGACTGAAATAAAAGAGTACTAGACCACTAATCTGTTGTTTTACTATGGTACCTATGGTATAAGAAATGTGTATGTGATAAATTGCAATAGTAATAAGTAAAAGATGAGTTAAGCAAGGTAGAGGTCAGTTGACTGCCGATAACAATGAAATGATATTGTTGAATATGTGACTAATGACAACACCTTATGTTGATATGTTGAAAGAATTATGCTGATAATGCATAGTATCAACTGGTGTTGATTTAGTATCCTATTCGATATGATAAGATGCTAATTGATTCAGTAAAACAAAAAAAAAAAATGGTTTTAACCATAAGATTTGACCTCTACATATTGTTTACTCTTATATGTTTATGGTTATATGAATTAGATTACTTTCGAGTAAAGAGTTTCGTATAACCTAGTAGTTGTGTATAAATATAAGTTGTAAATCAATAAAGAACTAGTTGTGAAAGTAAAGATTCTAGCAATGTGTTAGCTAACGAAATACATAGTTATTAGCTAAATTGCTAGTTAAGAGTTGAGATAAACTTTTATTGTTAATGTGTATATTGTGGTAGTCATTACCACTAGTGTTATTGCTATAACAATAGCATGTTCATGTGACTATGTGTTTCACTTATTTCAAGTGATTAAGTGTTTTAAATGGTTACATGACTAGTTATGAATAGTCATGTAAGTGGTTATTTAAATTTACTAGAGACAAGATATATGCACAGTATTTGTGCAGGGGAAAAAGACAGAAGCATGTACAGTTGGATATGTTCATGTGGAAAGAATTGAAAATGTGTATTTTAATTTTAAGTTGCTCACGGGAGTAACGTTTGATATGTGTATATATTTGGATTAAATAGTTAATAATACTATCCTTAATGTTAGATATAGCCTTTTGTGATAGATATTATGTGTTTATATGAATTCAATGGTAATACACACTGGTGGTGTGTAAGTTGATGAAAAAGAAAACATATATCTAAATTAATATATGTAGATACATTGGTGTTGTATGATTAAAGATATGCATAATGATGATATGCATAAGTAAATTAAATTATAACCACATCTTGTGTTAATAGTAATGAATAATTATGTGGTTAGAAGTATATGAAAACTGTGAATTGAAATGAAAATAAATAGGTGATTCTGTTACACTTGAGTGACTAAGTGTGATTAGATTTATGGGACGAAATCTTTTAAAGGGGGGGAGATTTGTAACACCCACTTTATAGGTCCAGTATTTTACTATTATTTCCTGACTTGAAATAGTTAATTGAAATGTTAAGAAATATTGTAAATTGGTAATTGAAAATAAATGGGTAAAAGAGTCAAATAATTTATTGTGGTTAATAAATTATTAACTGTTTTAATTTATTTCAGTTGACTATAAAATAAAATAATATTTCCCGTAAATGGTTTTTAAGTTCCAGGCAATGATAAGTACGGGGAATGAAAATTTACCAATTATATGTTATACTCTATGTTGAGTCGGTTAAACTCAAACTTATCCCCGTATACATACATATACACGACATACACACATACATGAAGAAACTTTGAACCAATTCATACAATTATCAAATTGGAGCTTCATAATTCGAATTCAAACTTCAAATTCACGGATTATCATCTTCTAATCATCCTAATCAAGGTATAATCTTGTGTTCTTCATTTTCTAAAACCCTAGAATTTGGGGGTTTTTGTGTTTTTGATCTTAATCCGAAATTAGGGTTTCAAAAGTGTAAATTGATGTTAGTTAAGCTTCAATAACATGTATTAATCATTCCATCATCATCATGAGCATGTTGTAAGTGTTAATTTTCGATTTTCATATAAACCTAGAAATGGGTATTTGTGTATATGATTGAATTGAGATGAGTAATGTTAAATTGAAGCTTATAATACTTGTATAGTTGTTAGTTAATGTTAAATTCATGATTATAAGTGAAACTCTAAGCTAGAATTGATAAAATTGAATTATGATCATGAATTAAGTTATGGGTTTAGTTGATTCTTCATGAAGAGAAACTTGTAATCATGTTAGAATGAGTAGTTGATATTTGAATTGTGATTATAAGCTAAGCCCTAACTTGAATTGATGAAATTTGTTAAATTGTAAACTAGTTATGCAATTGAATTTGATAAGTTAGTATTTGATGATTAAAGATGATTGTGTGAGCTTAATTGCTAAGTATTCATTAGACCTAATATTGAGCTTTTGATGAATTGTTGATATTGGAGGTTAATAATTTTGTTAAAGGTCTAATTATGTTAGTCTAACATGACTAAAGTGATGTGATCATAATAATCAGAAACTTGATAAGTAAGTTTGAATTGAGTTGGTAATATGGTTATTTATAATATTGGAATGATGTTGTATAGATTTTGAGATAAGTAACTAACTTGTGTAATTCCATTGTATTCTCAGATTTCGAGAAGACTCAGTGACATTAGACTACTGAGTGGACAACTGAGGTGTCGGTGAGTGGATCTTAATCCTCAGTGTAATTTAGTTGTAACAGGTTTGGTTACAACGGGTAATCGTATTATTACTGCTTTTGGTTTGCCATGATTAATTTGTTTTGATAGTAATAATACTGTTGATAGACTGGTTAGTCTGATATGTTGACTTGATTGAATATGTGAATACGTGATCACTTGATATTTGACCTTCGGGCATCAGTATTGAGGTCAACATGTTGGTTGGGTTTGGTTACTATTGTAAGACGACATGAATTTCCTTGTACATATCGTTAATATGAAATTAGGTCGTATGAGACTAGTACCAAACTATCGGTCTATTCTGTATTGGCCATTCAGATTGACGATAAGTGTTCTGGGAGAATCCCCGGGTATCATGATATCTCCAGAACCACCGATCCTCATTGATATGTTGTGTATTGAGATGTTATCTCATTGATATTATGTGTACTGTTGGTATTCTTGGCTGAAGGTTTCCCCAAGAACCATCGATCTATTTGATGGTTTATGTTTACGATTAATTATTGTAAACAAAGTTGTTATGCTAAGTTGGGCTGTTGGTTATGTATTCACTCACTTAGCGTTATGCTAACCCCACCACCCCACTTCTTGCAGGTTATGGTTTTAATATAAAGGGATTAGCAAGAAGCTTGTTTGGGATGGAAAGTTTGACCAGACGGCTTACTCTGATATTGGTATTTGGAATAAAACCAAATTGTATTTGGAATTAAATAACACCCATTTTCGATATACTATAGTTTTTGAAATATTATGGTTTAATTTCTTAATATTCTATAACTGAATTGTTAATGTTTGTTTGGACTTACGCTTCCGATGTAAAATACATTTAAATAATGTTGTAAAAGATGGGGTGTTACATTTATGGTGCAAAACACTAAAATGGCAGTAATATAATAGCATAATGTAAGGCAAACTTGTGGTAACACATGTGTTACTTGTTCATTATCACTATGGAAATATGTTATTTAATATGTGACATGTAATACTTGTTTGTGCTATGTTTTTCACAACTATAGTGATAAATTTTACGTTGTATGTGTGTTAAGATAAAGTTACTAGTTGCTACCGCTTGTGATACTACTTTAAAGTATCATATATGTTAGTAAATTTTAATAACTTGTGATACAAATGTAAGTAAAACAGCGCAAGATTGCATATAAGCATAAACATGATCTAATGAGAACCAACTTACGATTTCGCAAAATCTGAAAATGTATTAAACCAAAAAGGCACTATATATAACAAAAAAAATAGTATTTTTTCATAAAACAAGTGTTATTGGTTGGTAACACATGCGTTACTGGTTGCTAACATATGTGTTACTAGTTTGTAACACATGCGTTACTGGTTTGTAACACATGTGTTACTTGCTTAGTACCGCATGTGTTAATGATTGCTAATACAACTGTTACTACAAAAATAATTCGCTAAAAAAAACATAAGCATTTCAAAATAACAAACATAAGTATTTTCAAAAAACATCCGCTAAAAAATGATGCACTTCATTACAAATGATCTAAGAAAACTATTTTCAAAGATTGTTCAATAATCGTTGCAACAAACTTTATCTTCAAACATCTAAGTTGCATTCGTTTCACACGCCCCTCGATATCCAGACCACAATCTCATTTTGTAAGAGGCTGATCGGTGTACTGTTCCATTTGCATCATTGCAAACACACCACAATCCTGACCTTTTTCATGCGTCTTCCACTTAAAATCCATCACCGCTGCCCTTTCTATTTTCCTACGTTTCTGACACGAAGTGCCCAAATGCTGTGAAATGTTTCACAAACAAAGATTGCTACAATAAAAAAAAATGTCGTATTGTATTATTTCGTTGTATATTATCAAACTCATATATTAATTTCAACATAAACTAGTAACCAAATATGAACTGTTCCCCAAAGAAAAATATGCTTTGATAAAAACAAACACTTCGAAACACAACTAAAAACATAAGTAAACGGCCTACCCTTCTCCATAAACACATTTCATATATCAATAACCTCATGTCACATATATAGACACATTTCATGTAAACTCTAGTAGTAACGCTTGTGTAACTACTACACATCAACATCAAACATACAGAAACTAAACTACTACTATCCACATCAACATACATAAGTAACACATGTGTAACTTCAAAACAAAAACAGACTCGCTACTGTTGTATCACCAGACACTAAAATACAAATCAAACGCAGCTAACACATGTGTTACTAAACCAACAAAGTATAAATGTAAATAACAGTGTAGTAAAAAATGTGATACACTACAATACTACATTTGATAGTAACTCCTATCAATCATTAATTTTGTATTTTCAGATGCTAAATTTTTATGCTAATCAATCACTATGACGACAACAGTTAATTCATATTTCATTGAGACATTTCATCGAACACCTTATATGCAAGTTTACTTTAATTATCCCAAATGCACTAATTCACTTTGATCACACATATATCATAATGATAAACATGATATTCATACTCAATGTAATTATATACAGACTCACTACACTTGTATTTCCAGACACTAAAATACAAACCAAACGCAGCTAACACATGTGTTACTAAACCCTAAATTCAATCAAAAACACAAAAACTCATATACCAGACTGCCATACAAGATCAAAACCAACTAAAAACAAAAAATCACATATTTATCACTAAAAGCTAAACATAAAACTACAAAATAACTTACGGAATGGCACGGATCGAAGAGACCTAGAAGCAATTGCCCTTGATGATGTTGTTTCTGGAACAATCTCGTCACGAACATCCATTATTACAAATTAGTAAGCGTGAGTGACGATATTTAGCCGCCGTTCGAGAATTAGGGTTTCATAAAAATGATTTTTAGTGAAAATTAGACCCTTAGAAAGATGAATCAAAGAATGTAGATGAAGGAAACGTCGATTTTAGCAACAAACAACAATGATTTGATGATTAATTGGAAGAATCTTGAGAGCTAGGGTTTTGGAAGTTTAATCGCAGAGAAGAGAAAGAACTGGAGAGAGATGGATTTTTTTTTCTTTTTAAATAAAGTGAAAAAAATTAATTAAATATATGGTCAAATTACGTTAATGCCCCTCCGTCCAAAATCTAATTTAAATTGATTTTTTCAATTAAAAAAATAAGGTATTAATATGGACCCTTGATTTGATAAATCTGATGGCTCACATTGATTCCCCCATTCTCACTTAAAATGAGTGTACTCATTTCAACCCTACTCATTTTTTGTAATTCAAATATATTAAAGTTAAATTATGTGTTACAATCAAGATAGTACACATGCTTCGTTTGAATTGGAAAACAAAAACTGGGAGTTATACTGCGTGTCATAAGATGATCATGAAGTTGTTAATTTTTGGTCAATTTTTTTTTTTTGAAAATAAGGTTGTGTTATATAATTTAACAACTTAATAATACTATATACGATTTGCAATGATCAATAAATTAAATTCTTTTAGTTTATTACAAACGTATTAAAAACATCTACTTAGTTAACTTTTCGTTTTTTCTCAAAAAAAAAACTTATTTTCTATGTAAAGATGTAGCTAATTAACATGTAAGAAATAAAATCGAAATCTACATGATAAAAGAAAGAGACTAAAGTTAAACATTAGTTAAAAATTGAAAGTATAAATGGCAAAAATAAAACTTTTGAAAATATTTAATGTAATATGAAAGTTCATGTTACATAAATGTTTGCATTGAACACCTTTGTTTATATACAGGTTTAAAACCTAAATAATAAAATATACAATTAACATTTGTGATGTCACCGATTAATTTTTTTTTTCAATTGATTAAAATTAAACATAACACCCTTCAAATTTCTCAAATATAATAAAAAAAGTTTACAACATAATCTATGAAGTTCACAATTACACTTGTTTACACAAATGTATTAACACAAGCAATGAATTCTTAACAAGAAGTTTACGGAATGACACTTGTTAAGTTAGGAAGATTATGTGTATTACTTGTAATAAGATTGTAACAGATTTGAAAGTATAAAAAGAACACAATTGTTTCAATAGCCAAAAGCTTCAATATTATTATTTCAATAATACGGATACACTTGTTGTATCAGGGTTACAAGGACCTTGAAGCTAAGTTACAAATTGACTAAAGACTTTCTTTTTTTACACCTCATACACACATAAGGCACACTTGTATATTCTAACAATGAACCATAGGACATACTTATACACTAAACAACTTGTATAAAATCTATACAAAATCTACTTTTCTAGAACAAGTTTTCTAGGAAACACGCCAGCATTAAATGCATTGCCATTCCTTGTCTGCTGCGTGCACTATTCCTCAAAAGCATGCTTGCAGTAGGTGTACTTGTACTGCAGAGTTGGTAGAAAGTAGATCCACTGAGCAGAACTACCAAAAATGATAAGCAACACTAATTAAAACAACTGGCAGAACTAATCTTTGAATTTCTTCAGTTCTGGCAGAACTAACAGCAAATCGACTTGACAGAACTAATGTTGTAATGACTAGCAGAACTAACTCTGGAAAACTTTATCTTCAATTAATGAACAGAACTAACTCTACCAGCAGAACTAAGTCTTCAATCACCAACAGAATTAACTTTTAACAGAGCTTAACACTTAGAATATTTATTCATTTGATCTTCAACAGATTTTAGCCCAACAATCTCCCCTTAGACTAGATCTATCCATGAACAGATTCAAGTTTTCTTTTTCAAGCTTTTCTCAAACTCCTTTCTGATTTCAGCAGCTCTTTTCTTTCTAATTTCCTCATTTTGAACGGCATGTCTTTCAAGAGCCCTTTTGTAATATTGCCGAACTTCATGAACTAAAGAGGCAGCTGTATCCAGATCATCACATTTGATAGTTAGAGAGAGCATAGAGATTAGTTGACCCACATTCCAAGGATACTCTGTGGCAATGAAGGGCAAACACACCACTTTGAAGCTGCACCAGATGAACTCCATTGTGTGAATAGCAATGCCATGCCTTTGTTCTTGATCAGTCTTTGTAGAAATCATTTTCTGCATCCATTTCATACAGAATTGAGAGACTGTTGTAGATAATGTGTTCATCACTATGCTTCTTTGCATTATGATATTTTCTCATTGCAATTCTCCACATGTCATCCAAATCATCCCTGGATAATGTCTTAATGCATCTGTAGAAGGATTGAAATTTCTCTTCTGTGTTCCCAGCTCTCACAATCTTTAGCCATTTCCTCATCTGTCCATCTGTTTCCCCACAACCAATCAATCACAGGAAAATGTACAGCAATTGGAACCTTTGGGCTTTCAACTTCCACCATTGATCTGATTTTGTTCCAATCAACCACTTCTTCTTCAATAGACTGTGCAGGCTCATGTGTAGAATGCACCCCAGTAGGTACTTCTATTTCACTTGCATCCTTTGCCATGTCATCATAATCATTTCTCACAGCCATCCTTTTCCTTCTTTTGAGATGAAGGGTTCCTGTTGGTATTTTCCTTTTTAAAGCATCAAGATCATCTTTTTCTTTTCTTTCCATCTCAGCCTTTGCCCTTTCAATTTCTGCCATTCTATGTTGTTTTTCTTTCTCTGCAGCTGTTAAAACTTTAACCTTGGTAGCAGCTGCACTCTTGGACTTTTCTTCTAATGATCTTTTGGTGCTTTCTTCAATATGCTTTGTATTTTCAGATAAATTCTTTCCAGATCATAGAAGTCCATTGACATAAGCTCTTTAAGTGTTCTCCTAGTGTTGTTCTTAACTACTCTGACATATTGATCTTTTAGTTGCCTTTGAGTAGGAGCCCTTTTTCTTTTCTCCTCCATCCTCTTCTGAGCATCATGCTTTCTTTTCTGCTTAAGAATATCTAGATACCATATTAGTCTTTGATTAGGGGTGAACTCTTCCTTTAGCCTTAGCCAAATCAATCTCTTTTATTCACAGGCTCTGATACCAATTGTGAAGTCCCACAATTATACTTGTTTACACAAATGTATTAACACAAGCAATGAATTCTTAACAAGAAGTTTGCGGAATGACACTTGTTAAGTTAGGAAGATTATGTGTATTACTTGTAATAAGATTGTAACAGATTTGAAAGTATAACAAGAACATAATTGATTCAATAGCCAAAAGCTTCAATATTATTATTTCAATAATACGGATACACTTGTTGTATCAGGGTTACAAGGACCTTGAAGCTAAGTTACAAATTGACTTAAGACTTTTTTTTTTACACCTCATACACACATAAGGCACACTTGTATATTCTAACAATGAACCATAGGACATACTTATACACTAAACAACTTGTATAAAATCTATACAAAATCTACTTTTCTAGAACAAGTTTTCTAGGAAACACGCTAGCATTAAATGCATTGCCATTCCTTGTCTGCTGCGTGCACTATTCCTCAAAAGCATGCTTGCAGTAGGTGTACTTGTACTGCAGAGTTGGTAGAAAGTAGATCCACTGAGCAGAACTACCAAAAATGATAAGCAACACTAATTAAAACAACTGGCAGAACTAATCTTTGAATTTCTTCAGTTCTGGCAGAACTAACAGCAAATCGACTTGACAGAACTAATGTTGTAATGACTAGCAGAACTAACTCTGGAAAACTTTATCTTCAATTAATGAACAGAACTAACTCTACCAGCAGAACTAAGTCTTCAATCACCAACAGAATTAACTTTTAACAGAGCTTAACACTTAGAATATTTATTCATTTGATCTTCAACAGATTTTAGCCCAACAATCTCCCCCTAAACTTGATCTATCCATGAACAGATTCAAGTTTTCTTCTTCAAGCTTTTCTCAAACTCCTTTCTGATTTCAGCAGCTCTTTTCTTTCTAATTTCCTCATTTTGAACATCATGTCTTTCAAGAGCCCTTTTGTAATATTGCTGAACTTCATGAACTAAAGAGGCATCTGTATCCAGATCACATATTTGATAGTTGAGAGAGCATAGAGCTTAGCTGACCCACATTCCAAGGATACTCTTTGGAAATGAAGAAGTAGGCAAACACACCACTTTGAAGCTGCACCAGATGAACTCCATTGTGTGAATAGCAATGCCATGCCTTTGTTCTTGATCTGTCTTTGTAGAAATCATTTTCTGCATCCATTTCATACAGAATTGAGAGACTGTTGTAGATAATGTGTTCATCACTATGCTTCTTTGCATTATGATATTTTCTCATTGCAATTCTCCACATGTCATCCAAATCATCCCTGGATAATGTCTTAATGCATCTGTAGAAGGATTGAAATTTCTCTTCTGTGTTCCCAGCTCTCACAATCTTTAGCCATTTCCTCATCTGTCCATCTGTTTCCCACAACCAATCAATCACAGGAAAATGTACAGCAATTGGCACCTTTGGGCTTTCAACTTCCACCATTGATCTGATTTTGTTCCAATCAACCACTTCTTCTTCAATAGACTGTGCAGGCTCATGTGTAGAATGCACCCCAGTAGGTACTTCTGTTTCACTTGCATCCTTTGCCATGTCATCATAATCATTTCTCACAGCCATCCTTTTCCTTCTTTTGAGATGAAGGGTTCCTGTTGGTATTTTCCTTTTTAAAGCATCAAGATCATCTTTTTCTTTTCTTTCCATCTCAACCTTTGCCCTTTCAATTTCTGCCATTCTATGTTGTTTTTCTTTCTCTACAGCTGTTAAAACTTTAACCTTGGTAGCAGCTGCACTCTTGGACTTTTCTTCTAATGATCTTTTGGTGCTTTCTTCAATATGCTTTGTATTTTCAGATAAATTCTTTCCAGATCATAGAAGTCTATTGACATAAGCTCTTTAAGTGTTCTTGTTGGGATCTGAGTGTATTTGACAAGTGTTGAAGTTCTACCACTGTCTGTTTTATTGCTAGCCACTGCTAGTGTAGAAGCAGTGACAAACAGTGCCACTGCCAGAAGAATTTAAGACCTAGCCACTGCTATTGTATTTAAGCAGTGTCACTGTTAGTGTAAGTATACTTGTGTCTGTAAAGGGAACTTACTACCACTGTTGGTACAAAGTAAGTTGTTCCCACTGTTAGTGTATATAAGTCTGTTAGAGATATTTATGGAATAAATATGAATTCCATAAATATAGGAGATTGTTTAGCAGGACTCTATGTGATATAAATAGAGATCCAAAACCTAGTTTAGGTTAAGAGTTTTACGTGCCGCTTCAAGGTTTATGTAACCCTAATACAATTCTGTGTATTCGTCTTATAAATTAATAAGATTGAAGCTTTTGATAGTAATTCTATTTTCATTGATTCTAGTATTGATCTTCATTGTGTTACTAAATGTTATTCCGCAAACTTCTTAGTAATTATTCAAAACTGTGTTCATCTAATAACTTTATTAGATCGATCTGGATTAACAAGTGGTATCAGAGCTTTTGGTTATGTTTTGAATACAGGAAGATCTAGAATCACTGTTTTATCGATCACTCAAATATTTAACATTCTAATCAATGGCAGAAAGTAATGAAGGAATTCAGGTCACTAAGATTCCAATGCTTAGACCTGATGAGTTTGATCTGTGAAAAAACAGAATCAGACAATATATGCTTCTCATAGACTATCAGATGTGGGAAGTGGTTGTTAATGGTCCACCAGTGACTCTTAATAGTGATGGTGTTCCACAAGCAAGATCACCACCATCCACTGAGGCAGAAAGAAAGGTCAGATCTATTGAGTACAAAGCTTTAAGTACTCTATTATTATCTATTCCAAATGAATATCAGAGACGTTTTGAAGCATGTCAAGATGCTAAAGTTCTCATGGAAGCAATAGAGAAGAGATTTGGTGGTAATGATAACACCAAAAAGAATAAAAGATCTCTGTTGAAACAACAATATGAGAATTTAAATTCTGCAAAGTCAGAAACTTTGACTCAAACATTTGATAGGTTTTCAAAGCTTGTAGGAGATCTGGAAAATCATCAAGTGAAAATAGACAGAGATGATCTGAATAGGAAATTTCTGAGGTCCTTGGGTGATGAATGGACTATGTATACTGTTGGTTTAAGACAGAGTGCAGATCTGGAAGCAAAGGAACTAGAAGATATATATAATGATCTGAGAAACTTTGAGTCTGAAGTTGAGAACAAGAAGGTGGGATCAGGGAGCAACAATAGTAATTCAGCATTTATGTCTATGGCAGGATCTGGATCAAAAGCTGAATCAAGTCAGAAAGGGTCATCATATGGATTTAGAGAAAGTGGATCATTCTCTAATCATTCTAATGATCAAATTTTAGAATCCTTTTTTGCTAGTAATGTGAATTCATCACTTACTAATGAAGATTTAGATCAACTTGGAGGAGATGATTTAGAAGAGATGGATATTAAACTGCAGATTGCTTTGATCACACAGAGAGCAAAACGATTTATGCAAAGAACTGGTAGGAATAACTTTGCACAGAAAAGGAGTGATGGTAGTTGGTTTGACAAGAGCAAAGTTGAATGTTTCAACTGTCACAAGATGGGACATTTTGCTAGGGAATGCAGAAGCCCAAAGGTTGATCAGAATGAGAGAGGAAATGGCCAGAGAAGTGGAGGAAATGTAGGCCAAACTAAGAATGTGCCAATCCAAGATACTTCATCAAATACACTGGTATCGGTTGATGGATGTGGATGGGATTGGAGTGATCAGGAAGAGCATGAAGTGAAGAATCAATGCTTCATGGAAACAACTGAATCAGATAAGCAATCTGAGGTTCCTTATGAGGTACAAATAAAATTGTGTTCAACTGTGTGTAAACAAACTGTGAAACATTATAGAGATCATAACCAGAAAGTGTGTGATGAGTTAAAACTATGTGAAATTAAAAGTAAACACACAATCTCTGTAATAGAAAATTTTGAAAAACAGATTCAAGCATTTGAAGAAAATGCAACACAATTTAAGTATGATATTGAGTATGCTAGGTGGGAGAGAGATACTCTTAAAGATAAGGTAGAAGTATTAACTAAGAAACTTGCTGAGGTCACATGTGAAAGAGATAGCATAAGACTTAATGTAAGTAATTTAGAAAATGCATCTAAGAGTGTCCATAAACTTATCAATTCACAGATTCATGATAAACTTAAGACTGGGTTAGGATACAGTAATGTACCTCCTCCTTATAACAACAACTACTTTCCTTCAAAAACTGAAATTGATTTAAATTTACTTAAAGAAGGATTGAATGATGATGTTAAAAAGGTTGACCCAGTTAAAAGTTTAAAAGTAGATGTGAACATTGATGGAGTTGAAATTCATGATTGGACTGAGGAAGATGAGAGTGATAGTGATAGCTCATCTAGTGGTAATTCTATGGATGGTTGTGTTAAGTCAACTTCTGGTCTAGTTTCAGAACTTAAGAGTGATAAACTAGAAGAAAGCAAGAAATTGTTCATGGAGAAAGCTAAGCTTCAGCTTGAACAAGTGAATAGGACTAACAAATCTAGAACTGGTCTAGGTTATGTGAATAACAAGGTTAATCATGAGTCAAATAAAAAGGCTGAATGTGTTAAATGTGCTTGCAAACATGATGAAAATTCTGCGAAGAAAATTATCAAACCTACACCTAGAGGGAATCAAAGGAATTGGAATCAATTGATGTCACAAAGGCTGGGTAATGGGTTTGAATGTGTGAAAAGAAAATCATGTTTTATTTGTGGTAGGTATAATCATCTTCAACTGGACTGTTACCACAATCCTAAAAATAATAGGAACAGTGGTACATGTCGAGTGTTGAGAAATCAGCCTAACAGAGGCAAGGCTGCAGCCACTGTTAATACTGCAGGAGTGCCACTGTCAGAGGCTAACAGAGGCAAGACAAGAACAGGGGAGGGTTTGACCACTGTCAGGCATGGTACCTCTGCTAGTATTAAGCATTTGCAAAGAATGTTTATACCAAGTAAAGCTACCACTGTCAGGGTAATTAATACGAATTTGAAGGTAACCACTGTCAGACCATTAACCCCTGTCAGGTCTAAAACAGATTGTTTTTGGAGACATAAGAATACATCTACATCAAAAGTGTCCAAAATCAATGAAGCATTGAGATCAATCACCTTTATGAGGGTTGATGTCAAAAATGCTCATGGGAAACCCAAAGCCAGATTGGTTTGGGTTCCCAAGAGAAATTAATTTTTCTCTGTGTTTCTTTGTGTGCAGGGCAAACCAAGAAGTTTATGGCATATTGATAGTGGTTGCTCAAGGCACATGATTGGAGATAAGGATAAGCTACAGAACTTTAAATCATTTGATGGTGGATATGTAGCATTTGGAAGTAATCCCAAAGGAGGAAAGATCACAGGCAAAGGAATTGTTCAAAGTGCCAAGTTAAGCTTTGAAAATGTTTACTATGTGGAACAGTTGAGGTACAATTTGCTAAGTGTGAGTCAAATCACTGATAAAAAGAACCCTGTTCATTTTACTGACACTGAATGTCTTATTCTGTCTAAGGAGTTCAAAATTCCAGAAAATATGATTTTAATGAGAATTCCTAGGCAAGATAATGTCTATAAGTGTGACTTAGCAAACATGGCACCTCAATCTGATTTAAACTGCCTGATTTCTAAAGCAAATTTAAATGAGTCTAATTTGTGGCATAGAAGGATGTGTCACATGAATTACAAAACCATTAATAAACTTGTCAAAAACAAGCTTGTTAGGGGTTTACCTGAGAAGGTCTATTCATGTGATGATCATTGTGTTTCTTGTCTAAAGGGGAAGCAACACAAAACTTCTTTTAAGTCCAAAATAGTGAATTCAAACTGTACTCCTTTATACTTATTGCATATGGACTTATTTGGACCAACAAGTATAAGTAGTATGGGAAAAAGATCTTACTGCCTTGTAGTCATTGATGATTATACTAGATTTACATGGGTTTTCTTTCTTAGAATAAAAGATGAGACAGGTGAAATACTGAGATCATTTATAACTAAGATGGAAAATCAATTAGATAAAAAGGTTAAAATCATCAGGAGTGATAATGGGACAGAGTTTAAAAATCATGATATGGATAAATTCTATGATGAGAAAGGCATTAAGAGAGAATTTAGTGCTCCTAGGACTCCTCAACAGAATGGAGTAGCTGAAAGAAGGAATAGGACACTAATAGAGGCTGCTAGAACTATGCTAGCTGATGCAAAACTTCCTATGTCCTTTTGGGCAGAAGCAGTTAGCACAGCTTGCTATGTTCAGAATAGGGTAACAGTTGTTAAGCCTTACTTCAAAACCCCATATGAGCTAATGTTTAAGAACAAACCACTGGTTAGTTTCTTAAAATCCTTTGGATGTCCATGTACTATTTTGAATACTAAAGACCACCTAGGAAAGTTTGAAAGCAAAGTGGATGAGGGTGTATTTGTAGGTTATTCCATTCAAAGTAAGGCATATAGGGTTTTCAATCAAAGGACCAGGGTAATCGAAGAATCTTTGAACATCTCTTTTAATGAGAATATCATTAATCCTGATGGGATAGGTCCAAAGTCATTATTTGATATTGATGCTCTTAATTCTGCTTTTAGATATGCAACTGTCAATACTAGTACAGGTACAAGTACAGGTACCAACACAGGGACATCAGATGGAGCAAGTGAGAAAGAATCAGGAATGTCCACAGAAAGTATTAAAGATTCAATGGAATATATTGTATTTCCTATCTGGACTCCTGATCCACCAGAGGTGTTTTCTCAGAATATTGAGACAGAAGTACCAACTGAAACACCATCCAATGAAAGTTCTGGGCAGGATGGTAATTTTACCAACATGGAGGAAATCATTCCAGAGACATCAACATCTAACTTTCATGTTCACAAAGATCATCCTCTGGAACAGGTGATTGGGAATGTTGATTCTGGTGTACAAACTAGACAGCAAACTAATGTCACTGAAGAAGAAATACATACATCTCTATATGTGTGTTTTCTGTCTCAAGTAGAACCTAAAAAGGCAGTAGAAGCTCTTAAACACCCTAGTTGGATTGAGGCAATGCAAGAGGAGTTGCTACAGTTCAAGATTCAGAATGTGTGGACACTAGTTGATCTGCCAAAGGGAAAAAGGGCAATTGGCACCAAATGGATCTTCAAGAACAAGAAGGATGAAAGAGGCATTGTAATCAAGAACAAGGCAAGGCTGGTGGCACAGGGGTATACACAGGAAGAAGGTATTGATTATGATGATGTATTTGCTCCTGTTGCAAGGATAGAAGCCATCAGACTGTTCTTAGCATTTGCTTCATATAAAGGATTCACAGTCTATCAGATGGATGTCAAGAGTGCTAGTCTGTATGGCACAATTGATGATGAGGTATATGTGTGTCAACCTCCTGGATTTGAAGATCCTAACTATCCAGATAGAGTTTGCAGGTTGGATAAGGCATTGTATGGTCTGCATCAAGCACCCAGAGCTTGGTATGAGACTCTATCAGTTTATCTGTTAGAGAATGGGTTTAAGAGGGGCACCATTGATAAGACACTATTCTCCAAAAGGGATAACAATGACATTTTGTTGGTGCAAATTTAAGTTGATGACATCATTTTTGGATCTACAAATGATGGTCTGTGCAAAGAATTTGAGAGGTTAATGCATCAAAAGTTCCAGATGAGTTCAATGGGGGAACTCACTTTCTTCTTGGGACTTCAAGTCAAGCAGAATTTAGATGGCATTTTCATTAACCAAAGCAAATATGTCAAAGACATTTTGGACAGATTTGGTTACTCAGAAGCTAAAATAGCTAGCACACCAATGGAGACACACAAAGCCTTACATGCAGATCTTGAGGGGGAGGATGTCGATGTGCATCTATACAGATCTATGATTGGCTCTCTCATGTATCTCACCTCATCTAGACCAGACATCATGTTTGCTGTGTGTGTGTGCTAGATATCAAGTCAATCCCAAGCAATCACATTTGTATGCAGTAAAGAGAATCTTCAGATATTTAAAGGGTCAACCACAATTGGGTCTTTGGTATCCTAAGAGTTCTTCCTTTGAGCTTATGGCATATACAGATAGTGATTATGGTGGTGAGAATATGGATAGAAAGTCTACATCTGGGGGTTGTCAATTTCTAGGAGAAAGATTGGTGTCATGGCAATGCAAGAAGCAGACCACTGTATCCACTTCAACTGCAGAAGCAGAATATGTTGCTGCATCCAGTTGCTGTGCACAAGTGCTTTGGATTCAAAATCAAATGCTGGATTATGGTTTGATTTTTTTAAATACTCCTATTTATATTGATAATAACTCTGCAATTAGTATCATTAACAATCCTGTTAAGCATTCTAAGACCAAACATATTGAAATTCGTTATCATTTCATAAGAGACTGCAATGAAAAGAGATTGATTCAAATCTTTAAAATCCATACTGATAATCAATATGCAGATCTTTTCACAAAGGCTTTTGATGTGGGAAGGTTTACATTTTTTGTCACCAGTATTGGCATGATCAATCTAACTTAACTTATGTTTGGTATTAGAATAGATACTAACAGTGGAACTGTATAAAGAACAAGTGCTGTCTTGTCCAAGTATCTACCACTGTTAGAACTTTCTAGCCACTGTTTCTTATACAGTTGCCACTGCTTGTAAACATGTATATTACTGCTACTGTTTATTGTTTTCTAGCTAACCACTGCAGGTTCTTAGCTACTGTCAGAAGACATTGTTACTGCTGGAATTAATGTTTCTTTTGTTTTATTTAAAAAAAAAAAAAATCCATGTTCTGCTTATGAAGCTAAATTCTTAGCACTGCTAGTACTAAGTATTGATTACCTTGGTCGGTTGCCACTGCTAGTGCTACTAACTGCTGTTAGCTTTCTAAGTATACCTTTCCACTGTTAGTTATATCGGGCAGTGCCACTGCTAGTTAATTTTTCTAGGTCATGGCTCTGTTCTTATGACTAACAGTATATAATCTTAGAACACTTAAATTTTTCATTACGCTTTCTTATTTTCACAAATAACCACTGCAATTACTCTGCAAATCAAACCCTCACTTCTATTACGATCAATTCAACAGTTATGGCTTCTTCATCAACAGATCTTACTTTAAGTGTTTACGAAGAACACAATATGATCGCCTTCTTGATGAAACCCTCATCGACGCAAAACTTCACACAAATTGTGGATTTTCTGCGGTCGAGTTATATATTTCACGCGCTTACTGTATCTCGAAGGGTTTCCAGGGGTCATTTGAACGAATTTTGGAAGAATGCTCGATTGGAAGTAATTGAGGGCAACAGTCAAGTGGTTTCTATGGTTCAAGGAACCAAAGTGGTGATATCTGAGGATTCTCTTCGAGAAGCACTTCTTCTTGATGACGCTTCAGGTATAACTTCTATTGATGACAGAGATTTGTATGATAATCTTAGATTAATGGGGTATGAGGGTGATTACATACGTTTTACATTTTTTAAATCACTCTTTAGCCCTCAATTGAAATTTTTCATACATACACTTCTCCACTGTTTGTCATCCAAAAGAACTGCTTTTAATGAATTTGGTACTCAAATAGCCTATGCACTTGTGTGTTTGGCTAAGGGTCAAAAATTTAATTTTTCTAAATACATTCTTGAAGGCATGATAAGAAATATAACAAAAGGGAAAAAAGGATATGTTTATAATGTATCCTAGATTTATGCAACTTGTTTTAAATAAACAAATTTCTGATTTAGTTGCACAAGATCTTATTATTGGTGTTAGTACTCTTTCTGCTAGAACTTTTAGAGAGATGAGTAAGAATACCAATAAGAAGTTTTCTGGGAAGGAAACAACATTATTTTCTACAATGCTTCCTGCTCCTTCCACCACAGATGCAGTTCCACCAACTACATCTGAACCAATTGGTGACAGGCCAGTAGTACCAACTGGGTCTGAACACACTCCAATTGGGGGTACAAAAAGAAAACAAGGGACCAAACAACCTACCCACTTACAGCCACAGAAAAAGAAAAGAAAACAGGCAAGTGAGGTTCCTGCTGCTCACTTGTCTCAGCCATCTATTATTCCACAACAAGTGACCCCACAGGAGATGGGTGGTCATTCTGGAAGGGCTGCCACTACTTCTACTAGTCCACTGACAGAGGAGGGCAGTGGTAACATCAATAAGACCCAACCAGAGGCAACTTCTAATGCTGAACCTAAGGGTAATGAAGCAGGTGAAGGTCCCAGTACCAAGAAAAAAGGAACTTCTGTTGACCATGCTAGGCATGAGACAGAAGATGCTTTTGTCAATGATTCATCTAGGAGGTCACACTCTAATGATGATGAGGCTAGTACTTACATTGAATTAACGAATGTACAGTTGACAATGGCTGTGGACAAAATTTGGGAAAGGTTGATAAAGGAGAAGAAGGTGAATAAAGCTCAAGATGCTAAAATTGCAGAGCAGGCTGCTAAGATTGATGAGCTTAAGGAAAGGCTTGCTGTGTTAGAAGCTTTATTGGTGAGCAACACTTACAAAAAGGGGGAGAAAAATGCAGATGAGATGGTTGATGAGGATGTGTTTATGTTTGATCATGTGGATGAGGTTGTGGGTGAAACTGATGCTATGTCTAATGCTAACACTGAAGTCTTGGAAGAGGATGTACAGACTGAAATTGTTGAAAGTGTTATGCAAAAGACTGAGGTAGTTGATGGTGACACAGAGGTGATTGTTGAGGTAGATGAAGGTGAAGAGGTGGTACAACCTGTGATGAAAGGTGATGGTGCAGAGGCAGAGGGGGAGTCAATGCCAAGATCAGATCCTAAGCTTACATATGGCAGGAAGAAATCTGTACCAGTGTTCAGCATAAAAGCTAAAAAGATGGATGAAATCAGAAAATCAAAGTCAAGTAGTCCCACTGCTAGAGCTGCTACCACTGCTGCAACTGCTACCACTGCTGCAACTGCTACCACTGCTACTCAAAACCCACCCACCGTTAGACAAATTGAAGTACCTTTCACAATAAGAGAACCAACTGCACCACCTAAGCCTAAATCTAATTCTTCAAAGATTGATCCAAAAGATAAGGGTAAAGGTAAATTGGTAGAAAAACCAAAGATGAAGAAGGTGAAACAGAATGTTGAATATGATCATGAATATGCAATGAGGTTGCAAGCAGAGATGTTAGAACAAGAGAAAATGGAAGCAGAGAAGCAAAATGAATCAGAACTTGATGAAATAGATGTGATGCTTGAGTCTGGTGTGATAGTGAAGATGACCAGGGAGGCTGGTAGGATATACAAAGAGTTGAAGGAAAGGGGAGTACTGGTTGATAATGTGGTTTATAATGCTTATGTTGAAAAGAAAAAGGGAAATCCTTTGGAAGAGGCTTTAAAAAGGAAGGTTGAAAGGGAAAAGAAAGAAAAACATGACAGAGAAACTGCTAAGAGGAAAGCAAAGAAACCATCAAAAGCAGAATTGAAAAATGATTTAGTTTGTAAACTTAGAGGAGGTCGGATTCCTACAATGAGATTGAGGAGTATGTCATTGGAACAATTACAGAAGATATATGACAATGATACTCTTGTAAATCCTGTTGCAAGAGAGAGGATAGAAAAGAAAAAGAAAGATGATGCAGAGATACAGAGGAGACTGCAGGAAAGATATGATCAGATTGATGAGGAGTTGGAAAAAGAAAAAGAGTTGAGATTGAAGGTTGAAGGAGTTAGAAGATCATTTGCAAAATTCCAGGAGTTGGATGATCAGATTGGTGATTTAGACAGAGATGAAGAGATTTTGGAGAATATATTGATTGAGAAGGTTGATAGATCTGAGAATGTGAATAGATCTGATGAAGATTTTTCTGAAATAATTAAATGGGAAGGAATTTTGGTAGAGTCAAGTGCAGAAGCATATGAAATCAGAATTGAAAGGAAGAATGGTGTTGTGACATTTCATAAATCAATGCAAGATATTCTAAAAAGGGTGAATAAATTTGATGTGTATGATATGTATAAGCTTGGATTGACAAAGGATGTGAAGGAGATAAAGATTGTTATAGAAAGATACATTTGGGAATGGTTGCAAATGATGTTTGAGCCAGAGTTATATGGAGATATATTTTTAGGTACTGAAGCTGTTGGGTATTGGAGACATTTTGTCAGAGCTGGAGTTCATTGCATATCTTTGAAGAGTGGCAAATATGTTTATATGTTGGATGAAAAAGAATATTTTCTGAGTATAGCTCTGTTGAAGCAACTTATTGAAAGAAAATTATCTGTTGCTGTAAAGTCAAACAAAAGCAAAGACATTGTATACTGGGTGATGAATCAATACAACAAGAGAGATCAATTGAGTAAGAAAAGATAGAAACCTCCTATGAAAGATTGAAGCTGAATGAAGAAACTTAAGTCAATACAGGATTGATTAAGTTTAGGGGGAGATTGTTGGGATCTGAGTGTATTTGACAAGTGTTGAAGTTCTACCACTGTCTGTTTTATTGCTAGCCACTGCTAGTGTAGAAGCAGTGACAAACAGTGCCACTACCAGAAGAATTTAAGACCTAGCCACTGATATTGTATTTAAGCAGTGTCACTGTTAGTGTAAGTATACTTGTGTCTGTAAAGGGAACTTACTACCACTGTTGGTACAAAGTAAGTTGTTCCCACTGTTAGTGTATATAAGTCTGTTAGAGATATTTATGGAATAAATATGAATTCCATAAATATAGGAGATTGTTTAGCAGGACTCTATGTGATATAAATAGAGATCCAAAACCTAGTTTAGGTTAAGAGTTTTACGTGCCGCTTCAAGGTTTATGTAACCCTAATACAATTCTGTGTATTCGTCTTATAAATTAATAAGATTGAAGCTTTTGATAGTAATTCTATTTTCATTGATTCTAGTATTGATCTTCATTGTGTTACTAAGTGTTATTCGGCAAACTTCTTAGTAATTATTCAAAACTGTGTTCATCTAATAACTTTATTAGATCGATCTGGATTAACAGTTCTCCTAGTGTTGTTCTTAACTACTCTGACATATTGATCTTTTAGTTGCCTTTGAGTAGGAGCCCTATTTCTTTTCTCCTCCATCCTCTTCTGAGCATCATGCTTTCTTTTCTGCTCAAGAATATCTAGATACCATATTAGTCTTTGATCAGGGGTGAACTCTTCCTTTAGCCTTAGCCAAATCAATCTCTTTTTTTCACAGGCTTTGATACCAATTGTGAAGTACCACAATTATACTTGTTTACACAAATGTATTAACACAAGCAATGAATTCTTAACAGGAAGTTTACGGGATGACACTTGTTAAGTTAGGAAGATTATGTGTATTACTTGTAATAAGATTGTAACAGATTTGAAAGTATAACAAGAACATAATTGATTCAATAGCCAAAAGCTTCAATATTATTATTTCAATAATACGGATACACTTGTTGTATCAGGGTTACAAGGACCTTGAAGCTAAGTTACAAATTGACTTAAGACTTTTTTTTTTACACCTCATACACACATAAGGCACACTTGTATATTCTAACAATGAACCATAGGACATACTTATACACTAAACAACTTGTATAAAATCTATACAAAATCTACTTTTCTAGAACAAGTTTTCTAGGAAACACGCCAGCATTAAATGCATTGCCATTCCTTGTCTGCTGCGTGCACTATTCCTCAAAAGCATGCTTGCAGTAGGTGTACTTGTACTGCAGAGTTGGTAGAAAGTAGATCCACTGAGCAGAACTACCAAAAATGATAAGCAACACTAATTAAAACAACTGGCAGAACTAATCTTTGAATTTCTTCAGTTCTGGCAGAACTAACAGCAAAATGACTTGGCAGAACTAATGTGGAAATGACTAGCAGAACTAACTCTGTAAAACTTTGTCTAAAATAAATGAACAGAGCTAACTCTACCAGCATAACTAAGTCTTTAATCACCAACAGAATTAACTTTCAACAGAGCTAAACACTTAGAATATTTATTCATTTGATCTTCAACAGATTTTAGCCCAACAATCTCCCCCTAAACTTGATCTTTCCATGAACAGATTCAAGTTTTCTTCTTCAAGCTTTTCTCAAACTCCTTTCTGATTTCAGCAGCTCTTTTCTTTCTAATTTCCTCATTTTGAACATCATGTCTTTCAAGAGCCCTTTTGTAATATTGCTGAACTTCATGAACTAAAGAGGCATCTGTATCCAGATCACATATTTGATAGTTGAGAGAGCATAGAGCTTAGCTGACCCACATTCCAAGGATACTATTTGGAAATGAAGAAGTAGGCAAACACACCACTTTGAAGCTGCACCAGATGAACTCCATTGTGTGAATAGCAATGCCATGCCTTTGTTCTTGATCTGTCTTTGTAGAAATCATTTTCTGCATCCATTTCATACAGAATTGAGAGACTGTTGTAGATAATGTGTTCATCACTATGCTTCTTTGCATTATGATATTTTCTCATTGCAATTCTCCACATGTCATCCAAATCATCCCTGGATAATGTCTTAATGCATCTGTAGAAGGATTGAAATTTCTCTTCTGTGTTCCCAGCTCTCACAATCTTTAGCCATTTCCTCATCTGTCCTTCTGTTTCCCACAACCAATCAATCACAGGAAAATGTACAGCAATTGGCACCTTTGGGCTTTCAATTTCCACCATTGATCTGATTTTGTTCCAATCAACCACTTCTTCTTCAATAGACTGTGCAGGCTCATGTGTAGAATGCACCCCAGTAGGTACTTCTGTTTCACTTGCATCCTTTGCCATGTCATCATAATCATTTCTCACATCCATCCTTTTCCTTCTTTTGAGATGAAGGGTTCCTGTTGGAATTTTCCTTTTTAAAGCATCAAAATCATCTTTTTCTTTTCTTTCCATCTCAGCCTTTGCCCTTTCAATTTCTGCCATTCTATGTTGTTTTTCTTTCTCTGCAGCTGTTAAAACTTTAACATTGGTAGTAGCTGCACTCTTGGACTTTTCTTCTAATGATCTTTAGGTGCTTTCTTCAATATCCATTTGTATTTTCAGATAAATTCTTTCCAGATCATAGAAGTCCATTGACATAAGCTCTTTAAGTGTTCACCTAGTGTTGTTCTTAACTACTCTGGCATATTGATCTTTTAGTTGCCTTTGAGTAGGAGCCCTTTTTCTTTTCTCCTCCATCCTCTTCTGAGCATCATGCTTTCTTTTCTGCTCAAGAATATCCAGATACCATATTAGTCTTTGATCAGGAGTGAACTCTTCCTTTAGCCTTAGCCAAATCAATCTCTTTTTTTCACAGGCTCTGATACCAATTGTGAAGTCCCACAATTATACTTGTTTACACAAATGTATTAACACAAGCAATGAATTCTTAACAGGAAGTTTGCGGGATGACACTTGTTAAGTTAGGAAGATTATGTGTATTACTTGTAATAAGATTGTAACAGATTTGAAAGTATAACAAGAACATAATTGTTTCAATAGCCAAAAGCTTCAATATTATTATTTCAATAATACGGATACACTTGTTGTATCAGGGTTACAAGGACCTTGAAGCTAAGTTACAAATTGACTAAAGACTTTTTTTTTACACCTCATACACACATAAGGCACACTTGTATATTCTAACAATGAACCATAGGACATACTTATACACTAAACAACTTGTATAAAATCTATACAAAATCTACTTTTCTAGAACAAGTTTCTAGGAAACACGCCAGCATTAAATGCATTGCCATTCCTTGTCTGCTGCGTGCACTATTCCTCAAAAGCATGCTTGCAGTAGGTGTACTTTTACTACAGAGTTGGTAGAAAGTAGATCCACTGAGCAGAACTAACAAAAATGATAAGCAACACTAATGAAAACAACTGGCAGAACTAATCTTTGAATTTCTTCAGTTCTGGCAGAACTAACAGCAAAATGACCTGGCAGAACTAATGTGGAAATGACTAACAGAACTAACTCTGGAAAACTTTATCTTTAATAAATGAACAGAGCTAACTCTACCAGCAGAACTAAGTCTTTAATCACCAACAGAATTAACTTTCAACAGAGCTAAACACTTAGAATATTTATTCATTTGATCTTCAACAGATTTTAGCCCAACAATCTCCCCCTAAACTTGATCTATCCATGAACAGATTCAAGTTTTCTTCTTCAAGCTTTTCTCAAACTCCTTTCTGATTTCAGCAACTCTTTCTTTCTAATTTCCTCATTTTGAACATCATGTCTTTCAAGAGCCCTTTTGTAATATTGCTGAACTTCATGAACTAAAGAGGCATCTGTATCCAGATCACATATTTGATAGTTGAGAGAGCATAGAGCTTAGCTGACCCACATTCCAAGGATACTCTTTGGAAATGAAGAAGTAGGCAAACACACCACTTTGAAGCTGCACCAGATGAACTCCATTGTGTGAATAGCAATGCCATGCCTTTGTTCTTGATCTGTCTTTGTAGAAATCATTTTCTGCATCCATTTCATACAGAATTGAGAGACTGTTGTAGATAATGTGTTCATCACTATGCTTCTTTGCATTATGATATTTTCTCATTGCAATTCTCCACATGTCATCCAAATCATCCCTGGATAATGTCTTAATGCATCTGTAGAAGGATTGAAATTTCTCTTCTGTGTTCCCAGCTCTCACAATCTTTAGCCATTTCCTCATCTGTCCTTCTGTTTCCCACAACCAATC
Organism: Pseudognaphalium luteoalbum; assembly: GCA_963422505.1. NCBI lineage: Eukaryota > Viridiplantae > Streptophyta > Magnoliopsida > Asterales > Asteraceae > Pseudognaphalium > Pseudognaphalium luteoalbum. The sequence continues at coordinate 82,594,215 of OY730192.1, read as the reverse complement.
AATCACAGGAAAATGTACAGCAATTGGCACCTTTGGGCTTTCAATTTCCACCATTGATCTGATTTTGTTCCAATCAACCACTTCTTCTTCAATAGACTGTGCAGGCTCATGTGTAGAATGCACCCCAGTAGGTACTTCTGTTTCACTTGCATCCTTTGCCATGTCATCATAATCATTTCTCACATCCATCCTTTTCCTTCTTTTGAGATGAAGGGTTCCTGTTGGAATTTTCCTTTTTAAAGCATCAAAATCATCTTTTTCTTTTCTTTCCATCTCAGCCTTTGCCCTTTCAATTTCTGCCATTCTATGTTGTTTTTCTTTCTCTGCAGCTGTTAAAACTTTAACATTGGTAGTAGCTGCACTCTTGGACTTTTCTTCTAATGATCTTTAGGTGCTTTCTTCAATATCCATTTGTATTTTCAGATAAATTCTTTCCAGATCATAGAAGTCCATTGACATAAGCTCTTTAAGTGTTCACCTAGTGTTGTTCTTAACTACTCTGGCATATTGATCTTTTAGTTGCCTTTGAGTAGGAGCCCTTTTTCTTTTCTCCTCCATCCTCTTCTGAGCATCATGCTTTCTTTTCTGCTCAAGAATATCCAGATACCATATTAGTCTTTGATCAGGAGTGAACTCTTCCTTTAGCCTTAGCCAAATCAATCTCTTTTTTTCACAGGCTCTGATACCAATTGTGAAGTCCCACAATTATACTTGTTTACACAAATGTATTAACACAAGCAATGAATTCTTAACAGGAAGTTTGCGGGATGACACTTGTTAAGTTAGGAAGATTATGTGTATTACTTGTAATAAGATTGTAACAGATTTGAAAGTATAACAAGAACATAATTGTTTCAATAGCCAAAAGCTTCAATATTATTATTTCAATAATACGGATACACTTGTTGTATCAGGGTTACAAGGACCTTGAAGCTAAGTTACAAATTGACTAAAGACTTTTTTTTTTACACCTCATACACACATAAGGCACACTTGTATATTCTAACAATGAACCATAGGACATACTTATACACTAAACAACTTGTATAAAATCTATAAAAAATCTACTTTTCTAGAACAAGTTTCTAGGAAACACGCCAGCATTAAATGCATTGCCATTCCTTGTCTGCTGCGTGCACTATTCCTCAAAAGCATGCTTGCAGTAGGTGTACTTTTACTACAGAGTTGGTAGAAAGTAGATCCACTGAGCAGAACTAACAAAAATGATAAGCAACACTAATGAAAACAACTGGCAGAACTAATCTTTGAATTTCTTCAGTTCTGGCAGAACTAACAGCAAAATAAACTGGCAGAACTAATGTGGAAATGACTAACAGAACTAACTCTGGAAAACTTTATCTTCAATAAATGAACAGAGCTAACTCTACCAGCAGAACTAAGTCTTTAATCACCAACAGAATTAACTTTCAACAGAGCTAAACACTTAGAATATTTATTCATTTGATCTTCAACAGATTTTAGCCCAACAATCTCCCCCTAAACTTGATCTATCCATGAACAGATTCAAGTTTTCTTCTTCAAGCTTTTCTCAAACTCCTTTCTGATTTCAGTAACTCTTTCTTTCTAATTTCCTCATTTTGAACAGCATGTCTTTCAAGAGCCCTTTTGTAATATTGCTGAACTTCATGAACTAAAGAGGCAGCTGTATCCAGATCATCACATTTGATAGTTAGAGAGAGCATAGAGCTTAGCTGACCCACATTTAAAGGATACTCTGTGGCAATGAAGAAGTAGGCAAACACACCACTTTGAAGCTGCACCAGATGAACTCCATTGTGTGAATAGCAATGCCATGCCGTTGTTCTTGATCTGTCTTTGTAGAAATCATTTTCTACATCCATTTCATACGGAATTGAGAAACTGTTGTAGATAATGTGTTCATCACTATGCTTCTTTGCATTATGATATTTTCTCATTGCAATTCTCCACATGTCATCCAAATCATCCCTGGACAATGTCTTAATGCATCTGTAGAAGGATTGAAATTTCTCTTCTGTGTTCCCAGCTCTCACAATCTTTAGCCATTTCCTCATCTGTCCATCTGTTTCCCACAACCAATCAATCACAGGAAAATGTACAGCAATTGGCACCTTTGGGCTTTCAACTTCCACCATTAATCTGATTTTGTTCCAATCAACCACTTCTTCTTCAATAGACTGTGCAGGCTCAGATGTAGAATGCACCCCAGTAGGTACTTCTGTTTCACTTGCATCCTTTGCCATGTCATCATAATCATTTCTCACAACCATCCTTTTCCTTCTTTTGAGATGAAGGGTTCCTGATGGAATTTTCCTTTTTAAAGCATCAAGATTATATTTTTCTTTTCTTTCCATCTCAGCCTTTGCCCTTTCAATTTCTGCCATTCTATGTTGTTTTTCTTTCTCTACAGCTGTTAAAACTTTAACCTTGGTAGCAGTTGCACTCTTGGACTTTTCTTCTAATGATCTTTTGGTGCTTTCTTCAATATCCCTTTGTATTTTCAGATAAATTCTTTCCAGATTATAGAAGTCCATTGACATAAGCTCTTTAAGTGTTCTCCCAGTGTTGTTCTTAACTACTCTGGCATATTGATCTTTTAGTTGCCTTTGAGTAGGAGCCTTTTTTCTTTTCTCCTCCATCCTCTTCTGAGCATCATGCTTTCTTCTCTGCTCAAGAATATCCAGATACCATATTAGTCTTTGATCAGGGGTGAACTCTTCCATTTGAGCTTTGTGAGTCCCATTAACCAGTAAATGATCAAAGAATATTTGCTCCTCTAAGGTCATCATTATTTTCACATCATCCCCCATATCAACCTCAACAAATCTGCTCCTGCCTTCTTCATTGAATTGAGCTTGCAGATTTCTAGCAACTCTTTCACTTACAGCTTCAAGCTCCTTTTTCTTCAATGGTTTCACAGGCTCAACCATTTTCTCCTTTCCTTTAGCCTTAGCCAAATCAATATATTTTTGCTTTAAGGCTTCATCAACTGCTTTAGGCCTAACCTGTGAGAAAGGAATTTCTTTGATTGTTATTCCAGTTGAGCTCCTTCCTTGTTCTGTGCTCTTTTCCTTTTCAATTTGACTCTTAGCCACCTTAAGAAGTGCATCTGCAGCAATCTGTTCAGTATCAGTCATAGCAGAGCTAATTTTCTCCTTGGGACTAGCAGACTTAACCATTTCTGGCTCATTTACCCCAGCAGAACTAACTAGTGCACTAGCAGAACTAACTTTTGCACCAGCAGAACTAATTTCTGCATCTACCATCCTACTAGCAGAACTAACTCCAACATTTAAACCAACAGAAGTAACACCAGCAGCACTATCTAACATATCCTTAGCACTTGTCTTTGCAGCATCTGATATGTCTTCATCTAATACTTCTAGAATTAGACTTCCAACCACATTTCCAAGCTGCTCTGCACTCACATCATCAGGTATGTTCTCATCTACTTCCATCACATCATCTGCAGGCTTTTCTAGATCATCTAAATCTTTCTCATATTGTTTCTTCTGCTCTTCCTCAGCCAGAATTAAATTAGCCTGTTCCTCAGTCAATCCTACCTTCTCTGCTTCCCCTGCACCAGTGAATTCAAATTGCTATGCAATTACCTCATCACTTGTGCTTTCATCAATTAGTGATCTTTTCAGTCTAGCAGACTTACTCTCAGCCTTACTTCTGTATTCCTCCCTCTCTTTCATCAATAAATCCACCTTCTCTTTTAACTGGGCAATCTCCACCCTTTGATCCTCCACCTCCTTTGACAATTTTGTACAGATAGCCATCAATTCATTTAAAGTTAAACTATCATCACCATTGCCAAAAGTGTTACCCTCTTTTAATGGATCATTGGAAGTTTTAGCCAATGTCTCAGACCTAGTCTGAGCATCATCAGCCCCCAATATGGTTTCTTGGCACCTGGGACTACTGGATACATTGATATCCACTTAATCCTCAGCAATAGAAGAGTCCAATGGCATCTCAATATCCTGTGTTGCCATAGATTGGGTCCTAGTTCCAGTACCACTGTCCTGTTCTCCTAGTGAGGTAGCAACGGTAGTGGTAGCCCTTTCCATATGGTCTCTCTGCTCCTCAGTGACCACCTCCTTTTCAATTACATTTGTGGACTGAGACAAATGAGGAAGAGGAGCCTCATTTGCCTGTTTCTTAGCCTTTTTGGCTTTGGATTTGGTAGTCTTAGGGTCTCTTGTTCTTTTTGTTTTTGAAACTATACCACTTGGTTGAGAAGTAGTGGGAGTTTCTACTTCCTGTGGCATAGTGGAAGGCATGTTCAACATGTGATCAGTTAAATTGGTCACCTTCCCAGAAAATTCTTTCCCTTTAACCATCCCCTTTCTCCTCATATTTGCAAAAGTCTTTTTGGATAAATTGGAGAGGATTAATCTACCACCTTCCCTAGGTAGATCTTGAATTTCTTGATCAATAATGTGCTGTAAAAATCTTGGATACATTAAAAATTTATCTTTTGGTTTCTCAAGATTGTTTACCATTCTATTAAAAATCAATTTAGAAAAATTAAACTTCTCATTATTAGCAAGACAAATTAGAGCAGAAGCAATGTTACTGCTAAATTGTTCTCAAGAAGTTTTCTTTTGAGAAATGCAGTGTTGTAGGGTATGGATTAAAAATTTCCATTGTTGAGAGAAGAGCTGTTTGTAATAAGTCAATTTTTCTGTTCTCTCCCCCTCATACCCGTACAACACAAGTTGATCATGTATTTGAGAAGTAGCATAGCATTCCACACCATCTGCATCATCTAGTAAAAGATGAGCACGTATGGAAGCTTCAGTTACAGAGATACGTTTCTCATTTACTGTTGCCGTTATAGTTTTAACCCCATTTTCTTCTGACACCACGGCAGATGTCCAGAAGTCATTAACATGTGAAATATAAATCATGGGATTAACAGTAAGTGCAAACCTGATGGATGTGCACTTCAAGAAATTGATAATTTCATGATAACCATCTGACCCCTGTGATTTGAGTAGAAATCCACAGACGTTATGTTGGTCACCAATGTCGAGCGGTTTAGAGGAAGAAGATGATGATGCCATTGTTGAATATGGAAATTGCAAGTAGGTTTGAGAGGTTTTGAAGTGAATTTCAATTTTCAAGAAAAAGTGCAAGTGAATTGAAAAAGTGTAGTGTTTAGCAGGTTAAATACTATTAAAAATGAACAATACTTTCAAGCCCTAAAACAACACTAGCAGAATTAAAGTTTGAAAAAGGTACTGGCAGAATTAAGTTTTGCAACTTAAAGCTAGCAGAACTAATTTCAACCTTTCTTCACACTTGGACAATTCCATGTCACTAGTTTATTAATTGAGCCGGCAGAACAAACTTGTGCTAGCAGAATTAATATTGTTGAAAACTGAGTTAGCAGATTTAACAACCTTTGAGCTTTTAATCCTGCAATATGTTAGCTCAAAATACAATTGAACTAGCATAATTAATTTGTACTAGCAGAACTAAATAAGATAACCAATATCTATACTAGCAGAACTAAGTAATGAAAGTATAAATATTGATAACCTTATAATATCTGCTATAACAAACTAAAGTATCAAGTGTAACCCCGTTTAAAGTTTTTTTTGAGAATAGATAATGATTATAATGAGCTGTTCATCATACCTATACCAGTAACCAAAAATGTAAACCTTCCAACATCAAAAGCCTTTGTGAACAGGTATGCAAGTTGATTATCCGTATGTATTTTGAAAATCTGAATTAATCTTTTCTCGTTACAATCCCTAATGAAATGATATCTAATTTCAATATGTTTTGTCTTAGAGTGCTTTACAGGGTTATCAATGATACTTATAGCAGCATTATTGTCAATATACATGGGAGTATTTAGAAAAGTCAAACCATAGTCCAGCATCTGAATTTAAATCCATAGGATTTGAGCATAGCAGCTTGATGCAGCAACATATTCTGCTTCTGCTGTTGATGTAGACACTGTAGTTTGCTTCTTACATTGCCAAGATACTAACCTATCTCCCAAGAAGTGACATCCTCCTGAAGTTGACTTTCTATCCATATTGTTACCTCCATAATCACTGTCAGAATATGCTACCAAATTGAAAGAAGAATTCTTTGGATACCATAGGCCCAATTTAGGTTGACCTTTTAGGTATTTAAAAATTCTCTTTACAGCATGAAGATGTGTAACACCCCTAAAATCACTGTTTAGCGGAAGCAAGCTTTGGGGTGCTACTAATCAAATATCACAGCACAAAAGTAAAGCAAACGACATCTATATGCAACGTTTGTAAAATAGTTACATTTCCACACATAAAATGTTTGAAACATAGAGTTTCGGGTTACAAAATGAAGTTCCCTAGAGTCCGCGCGTAAAGCGGGAGATTCTATTACATAATCATAATAAATACAAAAGATAATGCTAAGAATCTCCGTTAAATGCAATGTAGAAATCATGCGACTCTAGCTAGTATCCTGAGGGAATCCTACTCCGTCTGTGTACCTGAGATACAAAGCTAAAAAGGTCAACACGAATGTTGGTGAATCTCACAGGTTTGTAAGTAATATTAGTATTTGAACACAAGATTTCATCAGTAATGCCCGCAGGCGTGTATCAGGTATTTGCAATCCCACAAATGTAAAGTAAGTAAGTTATACCGTTGCCATGAGGCTCATAATCGAAGCTTAACCCGTAAGTAATAAGTTGCTCCCGTGACATGCTCGTAACTGAGCAAGCATAATGTGAGCGTCCTCGGATCAGAATACGCAAACTAGAACGTATGTATATTCGTGCGGAATACAAATATACACAATCACAATGTGAATTATAGTAAAGAAGAAAGAGAATAAATGTATCCAACAAGAAATATTGATTTGTATTGCAATATCAATCTTTCATATACAAGAAGTCAAAAATACAAGTGAATGTCTACAAGTGATCTCTAAAAATCTCTCCAAAGGAACATACACAAACTGACTTCAACTATGCTATTTATAGACGACTAACTACGACAATGCCAAGTATAATCCGTGAATAAGAATTCACGGAATTACACCGTCCGTGAATCCAAGCATTCACGGAATGCAAATGTCGAATCAGGCATTCACGGACAATCCATTATTGTCGAATCATTAACATTCACGGACACTCATCTATTGTCGAATCTTTAACATTCACGGACACTCATCTATTGTCGAATCTTTAACATTCACGGATAACCTAATCACGGATTAACACTTGAACAAAAATTAAGTATTAATCAAAACATGTCTTTACAAACTCCCCCTTTGATAATACTTGATTCTTTTCTTCAAATCTTCAAGCATATCGAGGAAGATTGCATCCAGCAAAAATACCTTTTGAGCAACATACTTCTACAACCCGTTGAAACTTCAAAGCCATCTTTTCGTCACATCATCATACACAATCGGATTCTCGAGCAAGACTTCAAGATCATCTTTTGATAGATTTATTAAGCTCAGAGGATCAAACACATATACAATTGACTCTCTATTCCACATCACTTCTCGATTCAAATCTCTATCATAACAAGCAATTTCTGCTTCTCCAGTTAATCCGTTATATCTCCAATGACTAACAAACTTAGAAAAATTCACAGGCAATTTCTCAAGTGGAATCTTTGTCATGCATTTAACTCGAGCATATGTCAAAGTAACTCTTGGTTGATTAGAAATCGGATCGATATCAAAATAATCAACGGTTCTCAATGGGAAAGTTTCCTTAATCCATGTGAATTTCCCATTATTACTTTCTCTTGTTAAAGTATCTGCCATCCAATTTATCAAACCATGTCTTGAACGATTAATGATATCCACAGAAGCCAAATGATTGATTTCACACTTAGGCAATTTTTTTAAGGCTTTGAATGTAGAGTGGAAGTATTGAAGTCCATCAGTCCTTTTAATGATGAATACTTTGTTGTCATTATCATATTTCCATCTGATAATTCTACCAACGCATTCATATCTTGGTATTTTAAAGAACTTACGAACTGTAACCACTGGAGTTGGTTGTTTAGGAAACCACCAAGAGACTTTTTGCTCTGGCTCTTTATCATCATCAGAATCTTTCCATAACCCTTCTTGTGAACACATATCTGACTGAACATTCTCCGGATGAAGTTCATCTTCAGAATCTTCCCAGTCTTCAACGTGAACATAATCAAAATCAGGTTCAAATCCCGGAGGATATTCTGGATCGAAATCTTCAAAATCATAATCACCATCATTGCAAAGTTCGACAAATGGTATTAGATCTTCAATAATCACATTCAAAGGAGTTGGACAAAGCACCTCTTCATCTTCAATGCTATCCATTAATTCCTCCTGATCAAAAATACGAGATGATTCTCCAAGCTCAAACATTCTTGACTCATGTATTGCATTTATTGGATCAACTTCTAATGGTTCGTTTTCTTGAAATACAACCAATGCTTGTGAGAAATTTGGTTGATCACTATCATTTCCATCATTAGTGTCATCAACATTTTCAGTCATAACATCACCATGATCACCATCATCATCATCACCATCATCACCATCATCATCATCACCATCATCACCATCACCATCATCACCATCATCACCATCATCACCATCATCATCATCACCATCATCACCATCACCATCATCACCATCATCACCATCATCATTACCATTATTATCATCATTAACATTATTCTCCCCCTGATCAACCAACATTTCTTTCAGAAGAAAAACGTCAAGTTCCAATTCTTCTATTCGATCATTCTGAGATAGAATTTGCTGTCGTTGTTCCTCGAGAAGAATGTCTTGAGTATTGATTCATTGTAAAGCATTAAGTAAATCAAGTTGTAGCTTTTCAACGATAGTCATCAACGGTTTTACAGCTCGTTGTAAAGATGCATCAAGGTTAGCCATGCTAACACTTGGTCCAGGTGAAGAAGAAAATGTGCCAGCTGCAACAGAAACAGCAACAGGAATTGTAGAAGTAGCTGGAACAGAGGCAGGAATACCTTGTGATGACATAATAGGCATAGAGGTAGAAGCAATATCAGCAGATGAACTAGGTTCAGCAATTCTACGTCTTTGAGATGGCCGAATATCAGGTACATATTCAGGATCTTGTGCCTCTTCGCGTTGACGTCTTAAATCCTGTCGTTCTTTTTCAATATTTTCAGCAATAAGTCTTTGAGGGACTAAAGATTCTTCAACAGATTGTAGACGAAAAGATTGATCATCTTCAGAACTTGAAGATTCTACTTCCTCATGATCAATCAAAGGAACCTCCTGCTCCCCCTCAGATGATTCACTATCAGTAGTAGAATCAGCAGGTTGTACAATCTGTGGCAATGCAAATTATGGTGGTTGAAAGTCAGCATCAATGATATGGCCAAACAAATCAACAGTAGGCAGCACTGGTTTGCCCCTATATCCATTGCAATCTGCAAACACTCTTTTGGGAATAGGAGTGTAGTGTAGAATGCTTCCATGATAAGTAATCTCATTGATATGATTATCAAAAATATGCTGAAGAAACCGAGGATACATGAAGAATCCATCATCATTAATGTTGCCAGCCAAATTCTCAAAGATGTATCTCGAAAAATTAAATGGAATATTCAGAACAAGAGCTGTCATTATTCCTGCAAGCTGATAACTCATCGAATCAAATCCAGCTTTTCTCGTAGAGATACACCCGATCAACATATGTGCCAAAAACTTCCAGTGTGGACAGAAATGGTTCTTCGGGATTTGAACATCATGAGGTCCTTTAGTACATCCCATTTGATGAAGACACTGATCAATGACGTTTCGAGGGATGTCATTTGATGCATTCAAAGTATCTCCAAATTGGAGAGTATGACGAATCAGCTCTTCAGTCAGCAACAACGGTTTTCCATCAACCGTAGATGTAATACATGGAGGATTGACATCTGTTTGATATACAGCTGAAGTCCAGAAGTCTATCATGTGGTCTTCGTACTGATTGGGAACAGATACAGTCAAAGCATACGATATGCGTGATCGTAGAAGAAACCTTATCATAGGGAAAAACTTACTATTTTCAGGTTTATCAGGTTGTTCCAGAAGATATGCAGTTGCATTGTGTCGTTTTTCAAACACGACTGCTCGATGTCTAACCTCGGGTTGAACAGCAGCAATGGGATCTAAATCCGCCATTTAGAAATAAAATCTGCACCAAGAGTTTATTAGACACACAAAATTTAAACAGAAAGTTTGTTTGAAAAATTTTCAACACTTAGAAAAAATTTCAAACTTTCAAGTATCCGACAATAACAAAATGTATACTGTTCATGCGACAATGATTAATCTTATGCGACAATATGACTTAGCTATGTACTATTCATACGACAATCATGTATTGATCCGTGAATCATATTGTCCGTGAATAATATTCATGCGACAATTCAAAAATAAAATAAGATTTCAAAATTTTTGTCTGTGATTCATATTGTCGTAACACTATTCATCCGTGAATAATATTGTCGAAGTACTATTCATCCGTGAATAAATACTGTTTATACGACAATATGATTGTCGTAGTCAAATAGTCAAACAAGTCAATATAGTCAAACATAAGAATAAATCACGGAGTACTGTTTATCCGAGAATTCAATATTCACGGATAACCCTTACACTATTCATCCGACAATACTGTATTGTCGGGTGGTCCGACAATTCGAATTGTCGGACGATTTTATTGAACAGTACCAACAGTTATTGAAGTGATCGATTAAGCATGAAATCCTTAACAATAATGAAAGAAATTTATACCAGTCGATGCGGAATACAAAAACGAGTAAGTCTGTCGGATTGGTTTTTAATGAAACCAAGTAATCAAAAAGAAATCGAAGAAAAAATAATTGTTGGAATTTTAGAATTGTCGGAGTAATAATCACGGAAAAGGAAAAGTATAAGTTTTTCAAATTTTGAAATTATTTATACTGTTTCAATTATTCCGTGAAAACAAATAATTCCGTGAATATATATATCTTTATCCGTGAATAAAGGTATATATTCATCGGACAATTCAAAAATTATAGATAAAACATTTGTATCAATTTAAACTAACTTTGGATAAAATTTTCTAACCTATTTAAAAATGAAAAATGAAAAATTAATAAACTAAATATGTACAAAAATAAAATCTTTTTGTTGGAGTAATTTTCGTGACTTGGGATCATATTGGGATAAATGAATGTATTTAATTTGTAATTTTTAGAAATGAAAGTCTATTTTGATTGCTAATATTTTTGACCAATTTCAAATCTACATAGCATTAATAAAACATACTTTCTAAAAATCATTTTATATATGATTTTTGGTATGTGTTATATACTTGAACACTTTGGCATCTAAAATATCTTTTTCTTTTTATTATTAATATGCATATCATTTTATATAACCAAAATAAAAATATACTTTCAAATTCATAATATATTAATATTTTCATATAAAGAGTGAAAATATGATGATATCTTTAGAAGTACATACATATGTTGGAATGACTTTTAGTCACATATGTCATACTTCGGGTTGGACTAATAAACTGTATCACAGGTCTATACATCGTATAACAAAGTGATAGAGTTTATTATGATAGATATTTATATCTTTATCAATATTTGTATGTCCGTTTATAAAAAATATACCGACTAAGGTCTGTACACCGTACAACAAATAGTCAATACATTTTTCCCAGATATCATAATATAAAGACCCTAAATCATGAATCATAATATATTAATCCTTTAAAATTTAAGACTTTTATTATCATTTTGATAATTTTATTGTCATACACTAATATTTTGGAAGATATAAAATAATATGCAAATATGTTTAGACATTTCTTAGACTAGATATGATAGACCCACAAATGCCTACCAATAAACCATATTTAAAATTACATTAGTAGAAAATTTGGTTTAAAAATGCTATATAAACCTATTAGCATATCAAAAATAGTACGTAACATTTTTTTTTCAGATTTATATGTAAATACAATTCCCAATGTACTATCATTTCCCAACTTTTACACAAAAATCTCCCCCCATTTTTTTATTTTTCATATGTTTTTGAATTTTTTATTTTGAAAAAGTAAGAAAGTAAACAACAAAGAAAATTCAAAAAGATCCAAAGTTTATTTATTTTGATCTAAATGCTTCATTCCGAGCATCAAGATTAATTCTTCAAAACGAGGTTTAGAAAACGCTTTTGTAAACAGATCAGCTCGTTGTTTCAAAGTATCAATATGGACTAAGTTAATCAAGTGTTTCTCATAGCAATCCCGTATAAAATGAAAACGAATTTCGATGTGTATCGTTTTAGAATGCTGTACGGGATTACGTATGATACTTATGGCAGCAGTATTATCTATATGCAAAGGAGTTTGGTTTAGAAGAAACCCATAATCTCTAAGTTGTTGTTGAATCCAAAGGATTTGGGAACAACAACTTGCAGCAGAGATATATTCTGCCTCTGCAGTAGAGGTAGAAACTATATCCTGTTTCTTACACTGCCATGTCACAAGACGTTCTCCTAGAAATTGACATCCACCCGATGTGGATTTGAAGTCAATACCACATCCGCCATAGTCTGAATCGGAATATGCAGAAAGAGAAAAGTCATCATCATGTGAATACCAAATGCCTAAATTAGGCTTTCCTTTCAAGTATCGGAAAATACGTTGAACGGCCTTCAGATGAGAAACTTTAGGATTTGCCTGATATCTTGAACAAATGGAGACAGCAAACATAATATCTGGACGCGAAGCTGTCAAATACATAAGAGACCCAATCATGGACCGATATTCCTTTTCATCGGTTGATTGATCATCAAGAGCAGGGCCAATCTTTTCAACAAGATCAATGGGTGTAGAAATGGATTTGACATCTGTCATCAGAAATTTCTTTAAGATTTCAGTAACATACTTTGTTTGATGTATGAAAATACCTGAATCAAGTTGCTGGACTTGCAACCCAAGAAAAAATGCCATTTCACCCATTGAACTCATTTCAAATTTTGATTTCATAATCTGCTCAAACTCTCTGCATAAGCTTTCATTTGTCGACCCAAATATGATGTCATCGACATACACTTGAACAAGCAACAAATTTCCTTTTACTTTTCTGATAAAAAGAGTGCTGTCAATCTGTCCTCTAGAAAACCCATTTGTAAGCAGATGTTGAGATAAAGTTTCATACCAAGCTCTGGGAGCTTGGTGTAAACCATACAAAGCTTTATCCAACCGATACACATAATCTGGGAATTTAGAGTCTTCAAAACCCGGTGGTTGTTTGACAAACACTTATTCATGCACTTTCCCATATAAAAATGCGCACTTGACGTCCAACTGATATACTTTAAACCTCATGAAGGAAGCATAAGCTAGAAAAATACGAATTGATTCAAGTCTAGCAACCGGTGCAAACACTTCATCATAATCTAAACCTTCGATCTGAGTAAAACCTTGAACGACTAATCTGGCCTTATTTCGGACCACGATTCCTCGATCATCTTTCTTATTACGAAAAACCCATCGAGTGCCAATCGGATGCACATCTTTAGGTGGTTTCACTAAAGTCCAAACTTGCAATTTCACAAACTGTTGTAATTCTTCTTGCATTGCTTGAACCCAAGAAGATTCAGTCAAAGCAATTTGAACATTTTTTGGTTCAATTTGTGATAAAAAACAAGAAGAAGAATCAGATTTGAGTTGCTGCCGAGTCTTAATTCCTTCTGACACATCTCCAATCACATTCTTTAGAGGATGTTGATACTTAGAATTAATTCGCAATGTAGGAACCGAATCTACATGCAAATTATTTCCTAAGTTAGAATCTTCAGGATTACTAACTACTTCATCACTAGAGTCATCAAGAATTGGTTCTTCTAGTTCAGCAGAAGGTTCCTGAAAATTGTCAGTATCGTCAGGATTGGAAGTTGTTTCTTCTTCAACAGTTGTCAAAGGTGAAGAAATCTCATGAGCAATTGAGTCATCAGAAGATTGTGGTGGAGTAAGATGAGAAGTAGAAACTGGTGGAGCTGAAGTAATAATCGGCTCAGCAGGAACAGATGTAACTGGAATAACAAAGTCATCCAAATCGGTAGCAGAAGAAGAAGACACGTCATGCTGAAAAATAGCAAGAGAATTAAAGAATGTGTCGTAATCGAATAACCATTTTGGACCTATGCCATTAGAAGAGGGAGAATGCCGAAGAAATTCAACTTCATAGCATTCCTCTATACGATGTGATGCCGTGTTATAAACTCTCTTGTTGTGAGAATTTGTAGAATAACCCAAGAAAAATCCAGATTCAGCTTTTTCAGCAAACTTAGGAAGGCGATCCTTAGTCTTCAACAACAAACACGGACATCCAAAAGGTTCCAAAAAATGAATATTCGGTTTCCGATTATTCAGTAATTCATAGCTCGTTTTCTGCTTATCTTTGACCACAAGAACTCTATTTAATACGAAACAAGCCGTATTAACTGCTTCTGCCCAAAAAGTTATTGGCAACTTTGCATCCGAGAGCATTGTTCTTGCAGCTTCGATCAAAGTTCTGTTCTTCCTTTCAGCAACTCCATTTTGTTGTGGAGTTCGAGGTGCACTAAATTGTTGAGTAATTCCGTGCTGAAGACAAAACATTTCCATTAAGTAGTTCTTGAATTCTGTACCATTATCACTTCTCAAAGTTTTCACTTTTAGAGAAAACAAAGTTTCTAATCTCAGAATTAGATACTTGATTTTCTCAGCAGCCTCATCTTTTGTACTAAGGAAGTAAACCCATGAAAATCTGGAGTAATCATCAGTGATTACTAAACAATAGGATTTACCCCCAATACTCCGAACACTTACGGGTCCAAACAATCCATATGGAGAAGTTCCAAAGGAATGTTAATCGAATTCATCAATTTAGGTTTATGAGACTTCTTAGTTTGTTTTCCCTTTTTACAGGAAATACAGTGATCATTTAGTGAAAAGGTTTGTTTAGGAACCCCAATCACTAAATCATTCTTAACTAAGAAGTTCATTTTCCTAAAGTTAATGTGACCCATTCTTCTGTGCCACAAAATTGATTCCTTTTCTGTAGCTTTTGACAATAAGCAAGTATGCTCTGTAGATCGAGTAATGGTACGCATGTCTAAGACATACATATTCTTTACCCTTGGAGCTCGCATAAGAATCCACTCTTGAGGTACCACAAACCCTGGCTTAAGAATTAAGCACTCTTCATCGTTAAACCAAGTTGACAGTTTCTTGTCACAAACTTGGGAAACACTATGTAGATTATGTTGAAGTTGTTCAACATAATTTACTTTGTCAAAGCTGATTTCCCCGTTTGAAACAGTTCCCTCACCAGAAATCATGCCACCTTTGTCTCCGGCAAATGCAACAAATCCTCCGTCTTTAACCTTAACATCCTCAAGCAGAGAGAGATTCCCTGTCATATGTCTTGAACAGCCACTATCGATGTACCATATGTTATCAATAGCTCGGGAAGACTATAAGACATTTTATCAAAAACGGATTAGTTGCTAATGGAGACCCAAGCCTTTGAGGCTATGGGTCGTCCAGTAATGACATCCATGATGAAAACGTCAATTTGTTTCAAATTCCTTTTAAAATTCCTTTTGATTGACGCATCATGAGATTTTGTTTTCTTCTTTGAAGAAACAGAAGATGTTACTTTTGGTTTTGATGATTTTTCGTGGATAATTTTTAAATCATCTTTGATTTCAGAATGTTTAGCTTGCTTCGAAATATCTCTTGAACGTTTTTTAGCAAGCTTGTGACACTCATTGATAAGATGTCCACGAACACTACAATAGAAACATTTTCTTGTTTCATATTGTTTCCGAGAAGTAACCCTTTTATCAGAAACATGAAGTGAAGTCTTACTTGTAGAAGCCTCACATTTAGAATGTGATTTTCTACTTGTAGACACTTCACTTTTGGTAGAAACAAAGTGAGAAGAAAAAAGTTTAGCTTTTGATGAAGAAGTTGATGATTGTGATTTTTGTGGTGAAGAAGATTGTTTCAAAATCTGTTTAACTTGTGTTGGTGTGTCACAAGCTTTCGATTTTTCTTTTAAATTTTTTAAAACACAGTCTTTAATCTTGTCACTACATTCACAATCATGCTTCTTCATTTTGGAAGCATCAACTTTGGATTCATCAGCTAGTGAATCATCAACTTTGGAATCATCTTTGAAAGATGATTCTAGAGTCTCATTTGAAGACACCTTTTGATGTGTGTCTTTCAAATCAACCTTTTCTTTTCCATAAGCAAACTCAACATTTGCTTTAATTTTAACTGGCAATGCAGAATAGGTAGTTGGTGGAGGAACAAAATGATATTCAACTTTTGAGTCTTTTGTTTTTGAATCATTTTGATATCCAATACCAGATTTAGATTTAGTATCTAAACGTTGGTTATTGATTATCTCATCAAAAACAACAGCAGATGTTGAAACATTTAGCAATTTTCTTTCAAGATCTAAAAGCATAGAATCAGCATCAGATTTTTCTTTTTTTAATAAATCCATTTCAACCAAATAGCTGTTAATAATGGATTGCTGATTGAAGATTTTTGCTTTTAAATCATGTGTTTCAACATTTGTTGACTCAAAACGTTTATTTAAAAGATTATTATTTTCAACCAATTCCTTGTTCTGTATTTTTAACTTTTCATTGTCAGTTAAAAGTTTAGCATTTTGAGTTTGATACATGCTGATTTGATTATTCAAATCAGTGCAAGTTGAGCAAATTTGGTTAGCAAGAGAAGAATCGACCTCGGAAACATTCACCATAAATGCTTGGTTATGGGAATACTCATCCACGTGTGCGCTCCAATCATAAAACTCATCAGAAGTAGAAATGAGTGCAGAAGACTTAGGAGTAGCAGATGTTTCCTTTGTTTGAGGTTGAGTAGATGAAGAATATGTCTTGGAAGTTGATGGCTTGGTAAAACCAGAAGTAGGAGCTTTATTCTTCTCACACTCTCTTGCAAAGTGACCAAGGTTTTGACAATTGTAACAACGAACTCTTGATTTGTCAAAACCTGGTTTACCTCCCAATTTATTTTTACCAGTTCTTTGTAAAAACCTTTTAACCCGCCTGGTAAGCATAGCCATATTCCATTGCAAATCCATCTCTTCTAGGTCATCTGGATGCAATTGATCATAATCCTCTTTAACTAACTCAACATTTCCAACTCTTCCAGAAATAAAAGCTTCATATGAAGACAAGAATGCAGTAACAACATTTGCATGGTCTTCAGTCACTCTTGAAACTTGTGGATTAGAATTCTGTTGTTGTTGATGACTTGAAGTTGGAGAACTTCCAGAACCATAAAAACCAAAACTTGAATAACCACCAGATGTGGTTCCACTTGGATTTCCACCAGAATAAGTTTCAGATCCTGAATATAATGCCGTTGTTTCAGAAGATTTGGTAGTACCAAATTGAGTAAACTGCATCATTTTTCCTGTCTCCTTTTTCTGGAGAGACACATCATACACCTGAAGCTTATTAATTAAATCCTCAAAAGCATATTCCCCTAATGACTCATCTTCCATCAAGATATTTGCTTTGATGTCCCATCGAGAAGGCAAGGCTTCAATCAATTTTTCATTGATTTCAAGACGCTCAAGAATCATTCCATGTCTTTTTAACTCACTGATAAGCTGTGAGTACCTAACGATCAAATCGTTAAAAGACTCATTGGGAATACAGGTGAAAACATCCCATTGTTTCTTTAGTAAATCGCCTTTGCTCTTTTTCAATTTATCATTACCAGCAAACCGCTTTTCCATTGCTTTGTACAATTCAAAAGCAGTAGATAAATCTTTCCACCCTGCTAAAACATCGCTTGGAAGACTCATTGAAATGATGGATTTAGCCTTCTTATCACGATCATGTTCTTTTCGTTCTTCCGAATTCATCATCTTTAATGATTTAGGTGGAGGATTATCTCGATAAATGCCTTCTGCTCTTGGATGTATATATTGTTCCAATATTGGAATCATCAAATCAGGATCATACAAAGCAATAAATGATTCAAAACGATATCTCCAGTCATCATAATCGTTTTGACAAAGAAACTTGGGTGGTTTTGTAGTTGTTCCGGTCTCTTGATCATTTTTCATCATCGTTTGCCAATTAACATGAGCCATCTTCCAAGATGAAATCCGTTAATCATACTAAAAATTCTTTAATCTTTCTTTGTGAATACAATATCCGTGAATACTAACCAAATACTAATATCCGTGAATATTAATATTCGATAATACAAATATCCGTGAATATTAATATCCGATAATACTAATATCCGTGAATACTAATATCCTTGAATATAAGTATCCGTTAATACAATTATCCGTGAATACAATATTCGAGAATAACCAAATACTAATATCCGTGAATATTAAAAAACAGTTAATAATATTTTGAAAATTTTTAATCCGTGAATGTAATACCACTGTTTATGCGACAATAGTATAATTCACGGATACTGTTTATGCGACAATAGTAATATTCACGGAGTATATATATTCACGAAATTTTGAATTCACGGAAGACGATTTCCAGAATTTTCAAAATGATCCAGATTCTTCAAAACAGACTTGTTTTTGATGAAACTTGATGCAATGTGCTCGGAATTCAATTTCTGACACTCAGAAACGATCAATTTGAACTTTAAACGTCAAAGTTTCAAACATGCAGAAAAGACGTGAACTCCTGGTATGTCTCTTGATCAACGCGTCATCATAGAGTAGATGTGAATGAATTCAGAAGAGATTCTATATCAGAAATCACTTGTTAACACCTTCAGAATGATTTTGACGTTGTCTCAAATGATTGTAACACTAGACATCACTGTAACTTCTTCAAATCTTCATCTTCACACTTTAATTCACACAAATGTTCTAATTTCTTATCCTTTGGCTCTGATACCACTTGTGAGCGTCCTCGGATCAGAATACGCAAACTAGAACGTATGTATATTCGTGCGGAATACAAATATACACAATCACAATGTGAATTATAGTAAAGAAGAAAGAGAATAAATGTATCCAACAAGAAATATTGATTTTTATTGCAATATCAATCTTTCATATACAAGAAGTCAAAAATATAAGTGAATGTCTACAAGTGATCTCTAAAAATCTCTCCAAAGGAACATACACAAACTGACTTCAACTATGCTATTTATAGACGACTAACTACGACAATGCAAAGTATAATCCGTGAATAAGAATTCACGGAATTACACCGTCCGTGAATCCAAGCATTCACGGAATGCAAATGTCGAATCAGGCATTCACGGACAATCCATTATTGTCGAATCATTAACATTCACGGACACTCATCTATTGTCGAATCTTTAACATTCACGGACACTCATCTATTGTCGAATCTTTAACATTCACGGATAACCTAATCACGGATTAACACTTGAACAAAAATTAAGTATTAATCAAAACATGTCTTTACACATAAGTAAACGAATAATAGTCGCCCGTTTATACAGAACGGTTCGTGGTAGCGCTACTACCCCGGGCGGGGAGGGTCATTTCCCTAATGGATCCATTAACTAGTGTTCGCGCTTAAGTCCATAACTAACGATATATGATGGAGAGACTTCAGTAAAAGTAAGTAACTCATGCAATCACGTATAGTAAAATAAGTTGTTCGTACTTGTGTTCAATAAAAGTAAGCAATGTATCTCACCCCGTAAGTAAAACAGTAAAAGTGGGGCTGTAAGACTCACCTGAGTCTAGCAAGTATGAAGGTGTAATCAAGTAAGGCGGATGTAAGTCCGTACGTGGTTCTCCGAACCCTGCAACCTTCTGGCGTCCGAAACGCACAAGGTTGTAAGTAAACAAGTAAACGAGTTGGTGTCTTAAAAGATCACCCATGCTAGTTGTCCACTCAACTAGGAAATGTCCAAATGTTCGTTTAGTAATCCGTTTGTATTTTGAACTAAATATGGCCCGTTGGTGATGGTTTGTAATAATAATACAAAAGTGTTATTATTTTATATATCGTTGTATCAGATTTCATTATCTGTAAGTGTTTGACACTTAGTGTGAAAAGTATTTATAAGTTCCTGGATGACGGGGGTCCGGGGGCAGCGCCCCTGGTAGCGGGGTCCAAGGGGCGGCAGCCCCTGGCGGGGTCCAAGGGGCAGAGCCCCTGGCTGGGGTCGAGCTGGACTTGAAAAACGCATTATGGCATCTGGACTTGAATTTGGGTGAAATCGAGTGATAAAATTTAAGGTCTCGACACTTAATAAAATTTGTGTTTTCTTGATTCTGTTTCATGCGACATAGCATGTGACATAAGGCTTGTGTCGCTAGGTGCGACATAGTCTGTTGTGTCGCAGATCACCTCTGCGACACAAGGGCTTGTGTCGCTAAGTGCGACATAGTCTGTTGTGTCGCAGATCACCTCTGCGACATAAGGGCTTGTGTCGCTAAGTGCGACATAATTCAAATTATGCGACACAAAGGCTTGTGTCGCAGGTGGCCTGGAGCCTCTACGACACAACGAGCTGTTGGCCGGAAAATGAGCCGAAAAGGTATTTTCCGGCGTCCGTTCGACCTGTGACTTTTACCCAACCCATATTTGGACATTTTTATTTCTACTAAATTGCTTTGGTGAAAAACGCATCCGGACTTGAATTTGGGTGAAATCGAGTGATAAAATTTAAGGTCTCGACACTTAGTAAAATTTGTGTTTTCTTGGTTCTGTTTCATGCGACATAGCATGCGACATAAGGCTTGTGTCGCTAGGAGCGACATAGTCTGTTGTGTCGCAGATCACCTCTGCGACACAAAGGCTTGTGTCGCTAAGTGCGACATAGTCTGTTGTGTCGCAGATCACCTCTGCGACATAAGGGCTTGTGTCGCTAAGTGCGACATAGTCTGTTGTGTCGCAGATCACCTCTGCGACATAAGGGCTTGTGTCGCTAAGTGCGACATAATTCAAATTATGCGACACAAAGGCTTGTGTCGCAGGTGGCCTGGAGCCTCTGCGACACAACGAGCTGTTGGCCGGAAAATGAGCCGAAAAGGTGTTTTCCGGCCTCCGTTCGACCTGTGACTTTTACCCAACCCATATTTGGACATTTTAAGCTTAAAGAAACAACTAGAACTTAAAAACACTTGAAATCGAAAGGTTTCGAGTTTTGTCGGAAACTTACAAAGTGGTGAATCGAAATTCCGAAAAGGTAGGAGTGAAGATCGTTGCGTGGTGATCGTTTTTCTCTAAATGGGTGTGACGATTTATGGTGGTTTGTTGGTGTTATTTGGTGGTTTTAGATGATGGTGGTGGTGGTGAAAGTTGAGAGAAAATGGAAGGAAGAAAGAGAAAGTAAGTGGTGGAAATGAGGGGGAAGAAAGGAGGGAGGTGGGGTTTTGGTGAAAGCCTCACCTTTCCAGCCCCAGTAATTGTGCTCCGTGCGGTGTTCGTTTCCCTCGTTCGTTTAAACGTTAAATAACTATCTTATACGTTTAATTATATGTTTTAAAATACAAATGTTTATTTAATATTTTTCTTGAAGTCTTTTACTAATTACTTAATAATTTAAATGGTTTCGTTTGTTTGTATGTTAAACGTGTAAATCGCGTAGACGTTTGTTATATGATACAAAATGTAATTGAAATATTATTAAAATAATATTTGTGACATAATGGTGTCCTTAATTAATATTACATTATTTGATATAAACGTTCACCAACGCCCGTATGATTTGAATCGAATTACATTCGATTTGAAATTCATACGATTTAAACCAAATCGCATATTAGTATATATTCAACAATATATATTTTGATACATTAATTAGCCTAGTACTACACTAATTACATGTATTAACAGTTGAGTAGGAACTAATTACTAGTCCTAGCTTGGCAGGTGTCACATTCTCCCCTTGTTAAGAGAATTTCGTCCCGAAATTGAGCTCAAGTCGTATGGGTAGAGTCTGTGAACAGGTGTGGGTATTTCTGTCTCATTTGGTCTTCCTGTTCCCAAGTAAATTCAGGACCACGTCTAGAATTCCACTTGACTTTCACGATAGGGATATGACTCTGTTTCAGTCGTTTGACCTCACGGTCCATGATTTCCATAGGTTCCTTGACAAAATGAAGTTTATCATCGATTTGTATTTCGTCGAGTGGTATAATCAGTGTCTCATCAGACAGACATTTCTTTAAGTTAGAAATGTGAAAGGTAGGATGTACGCTACTAAGTTCGGTAGGTAGCTGCAATCGATACGCCACTGGACCAATCCTCTCGAGAATTTCAAACGGTCCAATGTACCTAGGGTTCAGTTTACCTCGTTTTCCGAATTGAATGACACCCTTCCATGGTGCCACTTTAAGAAGTACCTTGTCCCCAACCTGGAACTCAAGGTGTTTTCGTCTCACGTCAGCGTAACTTTTCTGACGATCACGTGCAGCTTTCAGCCGGTTTTGGATACCAACGATCTTCTCGGTGGTTTCGTGAATGATTTCCGGACCAGTGAGTTAGGTATCTCCCACCTCAGTCCAGCAGATAGGTGATCGACACTTCCGTCCGTAGAGTGCCTCGAAAGGTGCAGCCTTAATGCTGGTGTGGTAGCTGTTATTGTATGAGAACTCACACAGTGGTAAGTGGTTTTCCCAAGAATTACCAAAGTCAATTACGCATGCACGTAACATATCCTCCAGGGTTTGAATAGTTCGTTCGCTCTGGCCATCAGTTTGCGGGTGGTAAGCAGTACTCATATCCAGACGAGTACCGAGAGATTTTTGTAATGATTGCCAGAAGTTGGAAGTAAAACGACTGTCCTTATCCGAGATAATTGAGATAGGTACACCGTGTCGCGAAACAATTTCTTTGATGTAGATGCGAGCCAGACGCTCCATCTTGTCAGTTTCTTTGATGGCGAGGAAATGGGCAGACTTCGTGAGACGGTCCACAATCACCCAAATGGTGTCGCAACCGTTTGAAGTTTTCGGTAGTTTGGTAATGAAGTCCATGGATATTTTCTCCCATTTCCATTGAGGAATTTCAGGTTGTTGGAGCAATCCTGATGGTCTTTGGTGTTCGGCCTTGACCTTGGAACAAGTTAAGCATTTACTGACGTACAAGGCGATGTCAGCTTTCATGTTAGGCCACCAATACAATTCTTTAATGTCGTGATACATCTTGTCAGAACCAGGATGTATAGAGTATGGAGATTTGTGAGCTTCAGCCATTACCAAATCTCGCAAGTTTCCGAATTTGGGTAACCATACCCGGTTAGAGAAGTACCGAGTTTCGTCAGGTTTGATTTCAAATTGTTTATCCATGCCCCGTAAGGCTTCATGGATGATGTTTTCAGGTTTGAGTGCTTCGAGTTGAGCAGCAAGAACTTGGGTGATGAGATCGTTTTGGATGGTAATACTGAGAGCTCGAACTCGAAGGGGTTTCACTCGTTCTTTTTGGCTCAAGGCATCGGCAACTACGTTCGCCTTGCCTGGATGGTATTTGATTTCGCAGTCGTAGTCACTAAGTAACTCGACCCAACGACGTTGCCTCATGTTTAGATCTTTCTGATCGAATATGTGTTGGAGGCTTTTGTGATCGGTAAAGATAGTACTTTTCGTACCGTAGAGGTAGTGTCTCCAGATTTTCAACGCGAATACCACGGCACCTAATTCTAGGTCGTGTGTCGTATAATTTTTCTCATGGATTTTCAGTTGTCGTGAGGCATAAGCAATGACTTTTTCTCGTCGCATTAACACACAACCAAGTCCTTGGTGTGAGGCATTGCAGTAAACTATGAAGTCATCGGTACCTTCGGGTAAGGACAGGATCGGTGCACTGCAGAGTTTGTGTTTCAGTAGCTGGAAGGCTGACTTTTGCTTGTCGGTCCAGTCGAATTTCTTATCTTTCTGAGTCAGTGTCGTTAAAGGGACAGCTATTTTTGAAAAGTTCTCAATGAATCGACGGTAATACCCAGCGAGACCTAAGAATTGTCTCACTTCGGTTGGAGTGATCGGTGACTCCCAGCCCTTGATTGCTTCAATCTTGGTGGGATCAACATGGATTCCCTGGTGATCAATGACGTGCCCAAGGAATTGAACGGTTTGGATCCAGAACTCACACTTAGAGAATTTGGCATATAGCTCTTCATGTTTGAGAAGTTCCAGAACGGTTTTCAGATGCTGAGCATGTTCCTGCTCATTGCGCGAGTAGATCAGGATGTCATCAATGAACACAATGACAAACTTGTCAAGATATGGTTTGCACACCCGATTCATAAGGTCCATGAATATTGTCGGTGTGTTGGTTAAGCCGAATGGCATCACTTGGAATTCGTAATGCCCATAGCGTGTTCGAAAAGCTGTTTTTGGAATATCATTGTCACGAACCCGGAGTTGGTGGTAACCTGACCATAGGTCAATTTTCGAGTAGACACTCGATCCCTGAAGTTGATCGAATAGGTCATCGATTCTAGGAAGTGGATATCGATTCTTTATGGTTAGCTTATTCAGCTCTCTGTAATCGATACACATGCGGAATGATCCATCTTTCTTTTTCACGAATAAGACCGGAGCTCCCCAGGGCGAGGAACTTGGTCGGATGAATCCTCTATCCAGGAGTTCCTGTAATTGGTTAGACAACTCCTGCATTTCGGAAGGTGCTAAACGATACGGAGCTCGTGCCACGGGTGCAGCCCCCGGCACAAGTTCGATTTGGAATTCAATTTGTCTAGGTGGCGGAAGTCCGGGCAAGTCCTCAGGAAAGACTTCCGGGAATTCCCGCACGATCGGCACATCCTCAAGTCGTTTCACCTCCGACTTCTTCTCGGTGACATGTGCGAGGATGGCTTGATACCCCTTTCGTAGGTATTTTCTAGTTTTCATGCACGATACGATATTCAGTTTCTGTCTACCGGTCTCCCCTTGTAGAATTAAGGTTCCACCGGAGACGAGAGGTATACGAACGAGTTTGTCATAACAGACGATTTCAGCTCGGTGCATGGATAACCAATCCATACCGATGATAATGTCAAAGCTGCCGATCTCTACAGGTATCAAATCAATGGAAAAGAGTTCGCTCGAGAGGTTTAGTGTACAATCACGTATAATGCTATCAGTCTCAATCACATTGCCGTTAGCTAGCTCTACAATGTACTTAGTATCTAAGGCAGTAGGAGTGGTGTCAAGCAAAGGGCTAAATTTCTCAGATGTGAAGCTTCTATCAGCGCCGGTATCGAATAATATCGAAGCAGTAAGGTTGTTGAGAAGGAAAGTACCTGTTACCACGTTCGGGTCTTGTCTGGCTTCCCCAACCTTGATAACGAACGCTCTGCCGCGAGCAGGGTTGTTGTTTTTCAGCTTAGGACAATTACTCTTGAAATGCCCAGAATTTCCGCACCCAAAGCAGGTCTTTGGCGTGTTGGTGTTAGGGGTAGGAATGTTGGCTCGGCAATCCTTGGCTAGGTGCCCGAACCGTTTGCAATTGGAACACGGGCAAGAACCGTCATGATGGCGGTTGCATTTGGGACAGTAGGGTTTGTTCCCGATATACCCTTTCTTTTCTGCAGATCCTGATGAATAAGCCCTAACAGACTCAGGCTTTTTGTTGGTGATTTGATTGGATGTGTTGGGATTTCCTTCCCACTTGCGTTTATTGTTTGTTGTTGGGGTTGAAGTTTTGCCACGGCGGACAGAGTTGGCCGTTAGTTCGTGAGCCATACGAATGGCGCTCTGAATAGTACCCGGTTTGGATGAAGTCACCAGGTCTTGAAGTCTGTCGGGGAGTCCATCTACGTATTTCTCGATCCTCTTATACTCGGGATCGACCATGGATGGGCACAGAAGTGCCAGTTGGTGAAAACGGTTGGTGTAACCAGTGATGTCATCACCCTGCATTTTGTGGTTCCTGAACTCTACCTCCAGCTATTTCAACTCATCTCTGGGGCAGTACTCGCCCCTCAACATCTGCTTTAACTCTTCCCATGAGAGTTTTTAAGCATTTGCAATACCCACAGTCTGGGCATAGGTGTTCCACCAGGTGAGAGCGGTGTCAGAAAATGTACTGGCGGAGAACTTGACCTTGTCTCCCTCTGTGCAGTTGCAAATAAGGAATACAGATTCGATTTTCTCGATCCAGCGTACTAGACCGATTGCTACTTCGGTACCTGCAAAGCTCAAAGGTTTGCAGTTCTGAAAGTCTTTGTAAGAGCAGGGTTTGGGTTGTGGCCCATTGGTAGCAGTATCTTCGCTACTAGGAGTAGGTGTCCGGGTAGCCAATGCTTGGGCCACACTGCGGGCAATCAGATCCGCTATTTCGGTTTCGCTGAGGGTGACCTGGCGTCGGGGAGGCATGATGCTGAACATGAGGAACAATAAAAAGGGAAATAAGAGATTTGTACGAATTTATGATATATCTCATGTGTATATTAGGGAATATATGCGAACAGATTGACGTGATAACCATATTTCATTAGATAATTAGATTAGATACAAGGCATGAGTTCTAGAGGGTTACATAATATAATGAGTACAAAAGATGCCGGGAATTGTTTCATCCGGTCGAATTACATAGGTCCTACGAAAGCATAATAGAATACAGATTCAGCCTAGGCTAATTCCGGCATAGATTGAGTTGTGGAAGCAGTGCGTTGAGGTGGTCCACAGATTCTGCGAGTCTGTTGGCCATTCGGAGGGCGTCCTCGGTTTCCCTTAGACGTGTCTCGCACTGATGTAGCCTTGATTGTAAGACAGAGATTTCGTTTCGGTTACCAATCACTTGGTTGTGGACAACCTCCATGGTTTCGACTGTTTCTCCCACCTGATTCTGAAGAGTGTTCAAGGTGGTAACAGTGTGATCGTGATCTTCGGAGACTTGCTCGATTCGCTCCATTGCTGTGAGTCTCCAGTTCTCGCGAGTTTCTTGGAGTTCGATATCCATCTCATGGAGTTGTTGATCGTGATGGTGTACCCTAGCGGCTAAGTCCGGTAGGGTGAGGTGAGTGGGATATGGGCTAGCTCGAGGTGGACAGGCGTCCCTCCTAGCCACCCTCGGGTTTCGTGTTCCATGTGGATAAGAGCGTGACGAACTTGGTGGTGTGTTTGCCATTCTGAGACAAAGTGTTAGAAAGAATGAGGCCTACTTATATATAACATATAATATAGCCTAGTGTGTCTAGCACAAGCAAGTATCGGTCCCGTTTCTCTAGTAGTCAAAATCAACTAGTGTATTCCCGATCAACATCACCATTTCAGTTCTTGCATCATCTTTATTTAATTGTACATAGTTGATCAGGCTATGTTAAATTAAATTCGTATGATGTAATCCCTGAATCAGTCATACCTAATAAGGAATACTACCTAACGGTCATAGTCTAGGCCCACTAAATGCAACCTAGTTCGCTATAACCTTAGGCTCTGATACCAATCTGTAACACCCCTAAAATCACTGTTTAGCGGAAGCAAGCTTTGGGGTGCTACTAATCAAATATCACAGCACAAAAGTAAAGCAAATGACATCTATATGCAACGTTTGTAAAATAGTTACATTTCCACACATAAAATGTTTGAAACATAGAGTTTCGGGTTACAAAATGAAGTTCCCTAGAGTCCGCGCGTAAAGCGGGAGATTCTATTACATAATCATAATAAATACAAAAGATAATGCTAAGAATCTCCGTTAAATGCAATGTAGAAATCATGCGACTCTAGCTAGTATCCTGAGGGAATCCTACTCCGTCTGTGTACCTGAGATACAAAGCTAAAAAGGTCAACACGAATGTTGGTGAATCTCACAGGTTTGTAAGTAATATTAGTATTTGAACACAAGATTTCATCAGTAATGCCCGCAGGCGTGTATCAGGTATTTGCAATCCCGCAAATGTAAAGTAAGTAAGTTATACCGTTGCCATGAGGCTCATAATCGAAGCTTAACCCGTAAGTAATAAGTTGCTCCCGTGACATGCTCGTAACTGAGCAAGCATAAGTAAACGAATAATAGTCGCCCGTTTATACAGAACGGTTCGTGGTAGCGCTACTACCCCGGGCGGGGAGGGTCATTTCCCTAATGGATCCATTAACTAGTGTTCGCGCTTAAGTCCATAACTAACGATATATGATGGAGAGACTTCAGTAAAAGTAAGTAACTCATGCAATCCCGTATAGTAAAATAATTTGTTCGTACTTGTGTTCAATAAAAGTAAGCAATGTATCTCACCCCGTAAGTAAAACAGTAAAAGTGGGGCTGTAAGACTCACCTGAGTCTAGCAAGTATGAAGGTGTAATCAAGTAAGGCGGATGTAAGTCCGTACGTGGTTCTCCGAACCCTGCAACCTTCTGGCATCCGAAACGCACAAGGTTGTAAGTAAACAAGTAAACGAGTTGGTGTCTTAAAGATCACCCATGCTAGTTGTCCACTCAACTAGGAAATGTCCAAATGTTCGTTTAGTAATCCGTTTGTATTTTGAACTAAATATGGCCCGTTGGTGATGGTTTGTAATAATAATACAAAAGTGTTATTATTTTATATATCGTTGTATCAGATTTCATTATCTGTAAGTGTTTGACACTTAGTGTGAAAAGTATTTATAAGTTCCTGGATGACGGGGGTCCGGGGGCAGCGCCCCTGGTAGCGTGGTCCAAGGGGCGGCAGCCCCTGGCGGGGTCCAAGGGGCAGAGCCCCTGGCTGGGGTCGAGCTAGACTTGAAAAATGCATTATGGCATCTGGACTTGAATTTGGGTGAAATCGAGTGATAAAATTTAAGGTCTCGACACTTAGTAAAATTTGTGTTTTCTTGGTTCTGTTTCATGCGACATAGCATGCGACATAAGGCTTGTGTCGCTAGGTGCGACATAGTCTGTTGTGTCGCAGATCACCTCTGCGACACAAGGGCTTGTGTCGCTAAGTGCGACATAGTCTGTTGTGTCGCAGATCACCTCTGCGACATAAGGGCTTGTGTCGCTAAGTGCGACATAGTCTGTTGTGTCGCAGATCACCTCTGCGACATAAGGGCTTGTGTCGCTAAGTGCGACATAATTCAAATTATGCGACACAAAGGCTTGTGTCGCAGGTGGCCTGGAGCCTCTGCGACACAACGAGCTGTTGGCCGGAAAATGAGCCGAAAAGGTGTTTTCCGGCCTCCGTTCGACCTGTGACTTTTACCCAACCCATATTTGGACATTTTAAGCTTAAAGAAACAACTAGAACTTAAAAACACCTGAAATCGAAAGGTTTCGAGTTTTGTCGGAAACTTACAAAGTGGTGAATCGAAATTCCGAAAAGGTAGGAGTGAAGATCGTTGCGTGGTGATCGTTTTTCTCTAAATGGGTGTGACGATTTATGGTGGTTTGTTGGTTTTATTTGGTGGTTTTAGATGATGGTGGTGGTGGTGAAAGTTGAGAGAAAATGGAAGGAAGAAAGAGAAAGTAAGTGGTGGAAATGAGGGGGAAGAAAGGAGGGAGGTGGGGTTTTGGTGAAAGCCTCACCTTTCCAGCCCCAGTAATTGTGCTCCGTGCGGTGTTCGTTTCCCTCGTTCGTTTAAACGTTAAATAACTATCTTATACGTTTAATTATATGTTTTAAAATACAAATGTTTATTTAATATTTTTGTTGAAGTCTTTTACCAATTACTTAATAATTTAAATGGTTTCGTTTGTTTGTATGTTAAACGTGTAAATCGCGTAGACGTTTGTTATATGATACAAAATGTAATTGAAATATTATTAAAATAATATTTGTGACATAATGGTGTCCTTAATTAATATTACATTATTTGATATAAACGTTCACCAACGCCCGTATGATTTGAATCGAATTACATTCGATTTGAAATTCGTACGATTTAAACCAAATCGCATATTAGTATATATTCAACAATATATATTTTGATACATTAATTAGCCTATTACTACACTAATTACATGTATTAACAGTTGAGTAGGAACTAATTACTAGTCCTAGCTTGGCAGGTGTCACAAGATGAGACAACTTAGGATTAGTTTGAAACCTTGCACACACACATACTGCAAACATGATGTCTGGTCTACTGGATGTAAGATACATTAGTAAACCTATCATGGATCTATAGAGATGTTCATCAACACACTCCCCCTCAAGATCTGCAAGTAGTGGTTTATGTGTTTCCATAGGTGTGCTTGCAACCTTTGCATCATTGAATCTAAACTTATCCAACATGTCCTTCACATACTTATCCTGACTTATGAAGATCCCTTCTGCTTTCTATTTCACTTGAAGACCCAAAAAGAAAGTCAATTCTCCCATTGAACTCATCTGAAATTTCTGATGTATAAGAGTTTCAAATTCTTTGCAAAGACTATCTCTTGTTGAACCAAAAATGATATCATCTACATAGATTTGTACCAGTAGAATATCACTTTCAATTCTTTTGATAAATAAGGTTTTGTCTATAACACCTCTTTTGAAACCATTATCCAACAGATACACATACAGAGTATCATACCAAGCTCTAGGAGCCTGATGTAATCCATAAAGTGCTTTGTCCAATCTAAGCACCTTATTTGGATATTTAGGATCCTCAAACCCTGGTGGTTGACATACATACACTTCTTCATCTATCTTTCCAATTAGAAATGCACTTTTCACATCCATCTGGTATACCTTAAAATTCTTGAAAGAAGCATAAGCCAAGAACAATCTAATAGCCTCAATTCTTGCCACAGGTGCAAATACCTCATCATAATCAATTCCTTCTTCTTGAGAGTATCCCTGTGCAACCAATCTAGCCTTGTACTTAATTACTATGCCTCTCTCATCCTTTTTATTTATGTATACCCATCTAGTACCAATTGCCCATTTTCCTTTTGGAAGATCCATCAAAGTCCACACATTTTGGATTTTGAATTGAAGTAGCTCCTCTTTCATAGCCTCAATCCAGCTTGGATCTTTCAAAGCCTCAACAGCTTTCTTGAGCTCCATCTGTGATAGAAAACAAGCAAACAAAGAGAAATTTGCATGTTCATCAATAGTTTTAGATGACCTTCTTATTTGCATGGGAGCATCAATGGCTCCAATGACATTGTCCAGTGGCATATAGCTTTTGTGAGCTTGATATTGTGGACCAGCTGCCATCTCTATCCCAGATTCCAAATTGGTAAAGTTCTGATCCAGATTGGTGTCTTCTTGATTCATTTGACCACTTGATTCTGACACCTCCATCCTTGATGGTTGTTGATCCTCCTGTGCATCTTCATTTATTGGAGTTTCAGTTGATGCTTCTTCTAGTTGAGGACAATCTAGATCTGATGATGTATTCCCATCACCATATGCACCATTATCATCCAGGTTTGATGTAATGGGCTCTGAACTCTGTTGTTGATCAGGAGTGGAAGACTCAAACACTGCAGGTGGGTCAGGTAACCATGTTGGAAACAGAACAAATTGTGGTGATTTGCTTCTTTGTTGACCTGCACTTGTACCTGCATTTGTACTTGTACTTGTACCTGCATTTGATGACTCATGCATATATCTAAGAGATTTGGTTAATGCATCAATGTCAAACAGGTGAGCTGGACCTTTTCCTAAAGCATTAGGTGTGTGCTCATTAAAGGTCACATCCAAGGTCTCTTCCACTATTCTAGTTCTACTGTTGAATACTCTATATGCTTTTCTTTGGAAAGAGTAACCAACAAAGAACCCCTCATCAGCCTTACTTTGAAATTTGCCTAACTGATCCTTGGTATTCAAGATAGTAACAGGACATCCAAATGGTTTAAGAAAGCTAACTAAAGGTTTGCTATTCAAAAATAACTCATAAGGTGTCTTGTTGTGAGGCTTAACAACTAATACCCTGTTCTGGACATAACAAGCAGTGCTAATTGCTTCTGCCCAGAAGGTCATTGGTAGTTTAGCATCTGCTAACATGGTTCTAGTAGCCTCAATAAGTGTCCTATTCTTTCTTTCTACTACTCCATTCTGTTGTGGAGTTCTAGGAACACTATATTCTCTATCTATACCCTTGGATTCACAGAATTTATCCATCTCTTGATTTCTAAACTCTGTTCTATTATCACTTCTGATGATCTTTAGCTTCCTATTGGTTTGGTTTTCAATCTTAATGATGAAAGACCTTAGTATGCCTCCAGTCTCATCTTTGGTTCTAAGAAAGAATATCCAACTAAATCTGCTATAATCATCAGTGATCACTAGGCAATATGACTTCTTACCTATACTACTCACATTTGTAGGTTCAAATAAGTCCATGTGCAGTAAATGTAAAGGTGAGTCAATAGAGTTCAGTGTTTTGGTCTTATATGAGGATTTATGTTGCTTGCCTTTTTGACATGCAACACAATGGTCATCACATGAATATGTTTTCTCTGGTAAACCTCTGACAAGTTTTCCTTTAACAAGTTTGTTTATTGTTTTAAAATTCATGTGACACATCCTTCTATGCCAAAGATCAGATTCATCAACAGTTGCTTTTGAAATAAGACAATTCAATTCAGGTTTAGGTACAAACTTAGCTAATTCACAACTGTACATGTTGTTCTTTCTGGGAATTTTCATCAGAATCATTTTTGGGTCAAGAACAAATTTCTCAGAAAAAATACAGCATTCTGTGTCATTAAAGAACACTGGGTTCCTTTTCTCAGTTATTTGGCTAACACTTACCAAGTTGTACCTCAATTGTTCAACATAGTACACATCATTGAAGCTCATCTTATCACTGTTGATATTTCCCATTCCTGTAATCCTTCCTCCTCTAGGATTACCTCCAAATGCTACAGGACCTCCATAAAGAGCTTTGAAGTCCTCCAACCTGCTTCTGTCTTCTGTCATGTGCCTAGAGCATCCACTATCAATGTGCCATAGGCTTTTCTTTTTGCTCTGCACGTATAAATGACAAAAGATCAGTTTCTCTTGGGAACCCAAACCAATTTGGTTGTGGGTGTCCCTTTTTGATCAACAACATCAACTCTTTTGAAAGTTATTGATGCTGATGTCATTTTAGTTGGTTTCCAAACCCAATTGATGTTTGACTTAACAGAATTAAATGGTCTGGCAGAATTAATTTTTGGACCACTTCCATTTTGCCTAGCAGAACTAAATCTGGTTAACTTTTGCCTAGCAGAATTAACACTGTTGTTTTGCTTGGCAAAATTAAAATTTGTCATAGTCATTTTAGTTCTGTTGGCATTGACTTTTGTCAACACTCATGCACTTCCTTTTGGTGCAGCAGAGCTAACTTTTGCCTTTGACTTCTTTACTACACTGGCAGGTTTAACTTTTGTTTTGAAATTTTGATGGTTAATTCTGTCAGCAGTAGTCCATGATGATTGCTTAACCCTTTGAAATCAGTAGTAGTCTCTGATGTATCTTCTTTTCCAATAGCCATTAAAGCATGATTCTGAGGTTCCATTTCAGCTTGATCACTCCAATCATAACCCATACCATCTTGTGAAACAAGAGCATTTGGTGTAGATTCTTGAACAGGAATGGTTCTTTTCTGAGGACCATTGTATGCAGCATTATATCCACCAGATCTCTGTCCATTTCCCTCTTGCCTTGGAGATCTGCACTCTCTAGCAAAATGACTCAATTTATGGCAGTTGTAGCATTCCACTTTGCTTTTGTCAAACCCCACATTGTCATCCCTTTATCCTGCAAAATTATTCCTTCCTGTTCTTTGCAAAAACCTCTTTACCCTCATGGTAACATTTAATGTCCATTTCTTCTAGATCATCAGGATTTACTTGCTCTAATTCTTCATTAGTCAGTGAGGAGTTCACATGACTAGCAAAGAAAGCTTCTACAACTTGATCTGTAGACTTTTCCCGTGTTACAGATGATGATCCAGATCCTACGGCTTTCACAATAGGTACAGATCCATAATTCTTTGGATCTACCTTAGACCTTCCCATGGACATGAAAGCAGCATTATGAGAGCCTTGTGCTTCACCAACAATTTGCTTTCTGCTTTCAACTTCAGGTTCAAAAGCTATAAGATCATTATATAAATCATTGAGCTCCTTGTCATCTAAATCACTTCTTTGTCTTAGACCAACTGTGTATATGGTCCATTCTTCACCTAAAGATCTTAAGAACTTCCTGTTAAGATCATCTTTATCTATAACGACTTTGTGATTCTTAAGCTCACCAACTAGCTTTCTATACCTGTTAAACACTTGAGTCAAAGTCTCAGACTTGACAGAGCTAAAATTTTCAAACTGCTGTTTGAGCATGGATCTTTTGTTCTTCTTAGTGCTTTCATTCCCAGCAAATCTCTTGTCCAACTCTTCTATAAGCACCTTAGCATCTTCAACTTGCTCAAACTCACTTTGATACTCATTTGGAATAGAGAGTAACAAAGTGCTTAAAGCCTTGAGTTCTGTAGCTCTTTCTCTTCTTTCTTGCTCAGTTGTTGGTGCACCTCTTGGCAATCTTACACCATTAGCATCAGTTTTGTATTTGGGACCATTCTCCATAATGTCCCATAACTGATAATCAGTAAGCAACACGTGTTGCTTGATTCTGTTTCTCCACATATGGTACTCATCAGGTCTAAGAATGGGAATTCTAGACACCTGGATACCATCCACAAACTCTGATGCCATACTAACAATATCAAACTTAAGGATGAACTAAACCTTAAACTATCAAATGCACTATCTCAGATCTTCCTGAACCAAAGCTTACACAAGCTCTGATACCAATTGTGAAGTCCCACAATTACACTTGTTTACACAAATATATTAACACAAGCAATGAATTCTTAACAAGAAGTTTGCGGAATGACACTTGTTAAGTTAGGAAGATTATGTGTATTACTTGTAATAAGATTGTAACAGATTTGAAAGTATAACAAGAACATAATTGATTCAATAGCCAAAAGCTTCAATATTATTATTTCAATAATACGGATACACTTGTTGTATCAGGGTTACAAGGACCTTGAAGCTAAGTTACAAATTGACTTAAGACTTTTTTTTTACACCTCATACACACATAAGGCACACTTGTATATTCTAACAATGAACCATAGGACATACTTATACACTAAACAACTTGTATAAAATCTATACAAAATCTACTTTTCTAGAACAAGTTTTCTAGGAAACACGCCAGCATTAAATGCATTGCCATTCCTTATCTGCTGCGTGCACTATTCCTCAAAAGCATGCTTGCAGTAGGTGTACTTGTACTGCAGAGTTGGTAGAAAGTAGATCCACTGAGCAGAACTAACAAAAATGATAAGCAGCACTAATGAAAATAACTGACAGAACTAATCTTTGAATTTCTTCAGTTCTGGCAGAACTAACAGCAAAATGACTTGGCAGAACTAATGTTGAAATGACTACCAGAACTAACTCTGGAAAACTTTGTCTTCAATAAATGAACAGAGCTAACTCTACCAGCAAAACTAAGTCTTCAATCACCAACAGAATTAACTTTCAACGGAGCTAAACACTTAGAATATTTATTCATTTGATCTTCAACAGATTTTAGCCCAACATAATCATCAACGAATTCTCTAGAATTCATTATTCGAATACGTTGAGTATAGAAATTAGGCATACGGGACCAGGGTGTTCCCTCCAATTTACATCTTTTAATGAATATTATATAATTTGAATAATTGACAACTTTTTAATAATTAGAACATTCGTATATGCTAATAACTATAAACTAGGTGAAGGACCCGCGACAACGCGGGCTTCAACATTAAATTTCGTAAATTTTCCAATTAAGAATTTGAAATAAAATGAAACTTACTGGAGACATACTTTTATATAATATAATCGCCAATCAATAATTATATTTAAAATATATATCGCTATCATTTTGGTTCAGTTCAAATTTGATTCGACTCATTTTTTCTTCTTCTAACATTATATGATACAATTGGCATATTCATGTCAATACTTAATACGAATAGTCCAACTTTAAAGCTAAAGTTATTCTTCCATATGATAACAAAGAATATACAGGAAGACTTTAGACGAGTATAGCTACTCATAACATCACTCAAGCTCTCTTATAAAGTTAGTAACTCAACATTATCAACAAAACCTAACGAAGAATTACCAACGGGCTTTTAATCTAGCGATATGAGAGACCTAATGTATATATTTGTGGTGATAGTATATATATCAGATCTATGTTAGATTGTAAGATTGTATTTCTAAAAAAGAGAAAAGAAATTAAATAAAGAATTATCATAACAATTGATTTATAAGCAAGACATGACAACCATAAGATGTATCACCTATTAAAGAAACTAACTATCATGTCAATCGACCCCTACCAAAATTATCCTTTTGGTTTTTTACCCAATCCCCCAACCTACCCATTGTCCCACGCCTCTTCTAATTGGGCATCTTTTTTTATTATAAATGATAAATGTGAATATGTGAATGTGCGAAGGCAGACTAAACACAAACTGAGAAAAGGAAAAAGATCGCCTTTTAACGATGGTTAACAAATCTTGCAGTTGATTTTTTGAAAAGCTTTCCATCTACCAACCATGTCCAGGCATGCTGTACATTTGGTGTTGATTAGGCAATGGTCCAGGCTATTGGGTAATATAATAGTAACCAAATATTACCTAAGCAAAGACACGACCTTAATCATATTTGGTAACACCATATTTGTATGTAAACTCTTTATATATTCATTTCCATATCCGTAATAGGATACTACGAAATAACTAATACACATTACAACTTATATATACAAATGCCTAAGTTAGGTCTTCAGGCGGTTGGTCTCGGTTAATTTGGGTCTATGATAGGGATCTGTTGGTTTCAGACATGCGTGTTGTTATTCTGTCTTTGTGTAGTTGTGGTTGGGCTGCTGGGTTGGTCTTTGTTGGCTTGGGTGCTACTGATCTCCTTTTCGTTATAGTCTGGATTCTTTTAAAATTTAGTAATTTGTTGTTGTATTTATCTGTGATTACCTCTTGTAATTGCTTAGAGGTTGTAGCGTATCTGCTGTTGGTTGGTCTATTTGTTTGTCCCATATGTAGGTCTGAATTGTTGTTGTCCCTTTGTTATTTTGGTATATGATAGTCTGCCAGTTCCAAAAAACAAAAGCCATGTAAACAAGCAATTTGATGAAAACTTCATAGAAGAATACTGTCAATCTTGAATTGTGGTCTTCTTTTTTAATTTTTTACCTTATTTATTCCAAACCTCTTCAAATTGTCAGTCCTCTTCCAAATTTCCAAGAGTCTTCGATATCTCCAAGTCAGAAGTATGTTTTCTAATATTTGCTTACTACAAAAAGAAATTTATATCAATAATTATTTATTACTCAACAAACTATTAGCTAAACTATACTTCTATCCCTCATAGGCCGAGCCACTGAACCAATATACTTAACACAAACCAACTGAACAACGTCTAAACTTGATTTATTTATAGTAATGAACGTACCAATCAATAACGATCAATTGGATGGCCGTGAATAATACGACGATCTGAAACGGAATGGGAGAATCAGAAAGGGCGGCTAGACGTTTACCATAGTATCGTATTTGACGTGAAAAGAAAACATATTTTCTCCTTGTTTATTTAATAAAAAAGATTGAGATGAAAATGAAAATATATTATATTAATATATTATTATTATTATTATATAAATAAAAAAGTTTGTTAGATTTGGAATTCAATTAGAGGTCGGCCGATTTTTTGGTTATTTGGCATTATTTTATTTATTAAATTCAATTACACAAGTTAATATAAATATATGTATATTCTTTTAGTATTTATAATTTTACAATTAATTAGGGGGTGTAAAGTGTAACAATGGTGAACTAATTTGGATCATTGATCGCTTATGAGGAAACCTGATCAAGGACTCAAACTCCTCCATAATAATTGGTGATACTAAGTAGTAAGACTTAGTATTAAAGGGGAGGTCTTGAGTTCAAGTCTCTCAACAATCTGGGTGATGCCATAGGCTACCAGATGAGTTGGGGTGTATTGAGCTGCAGACCTGACATTGCTCCTCAGGCCCAGTGGAATCAGGGGGAGGATGACCCGCGACAACGCGGGTTATAGGCATTTGAGTTTGTAAAATTTGTTTGTTTTATAAGTTAAAAGAGCTATTGATTTGTTGTGTAAGTATGCAACAAAATTCTGTTGTTTAGATTGATAATTCAACATATATATATATATATATATATATATATATATATATATATATATATATTTCACTAATTATACGTCAATAGCAATATGATCACTATATCATAACATTAAGACATCCCAGTATCACATATCCTACGCTATGAATTTACATCACTTCACTTTGCATTCAAATCAAAATTATAACGAAACTTACTAACTTGACACTTTAACAAAGGCCCAAAGAAATTTAGACAAAAATTCTTAGAACCCAAATTTTCAGAACTTCAACAGTGACTTTGACGATCTTTTAAAGTTGCTTGCATTCAAGTATTTAAAATAGTTCCCCATGAGCTTGTTAAGTATTTTCCTCATGAGGTTTACAGAGCAACCAATTAGTAATATTATGTTTCTAATTAATCACATACTTAACATACTTAATGACATTGCTTTTAGTTTAATAAATCAACATTAGTATGTACCTGTGTCTTAACAACGTAATAATTATTTTAATTGAATGGAACATTAACATACCTTGGTCATCAATAGGAATAGTTTGCTTTGAATTTTTAATTGAAATTTTTTCAATAATAATAGGATTTCCTTTGACGTGTTACAAATAAATTCAAGAATATTAGTAGGTGTTTCTATTATAAAATTTTGAAAGGTTTTAGAGTTTATGTAACGTACCTTGCAATTGTTGTTGAACATCATTCAAGAGAGAATTTGATAATAGTTTTGGATCCATTGACGAATAATGAGGTTAGGCGTAGAATGATTTTTGGTGAATATATTATATTTATAAATAGGGTTAGCAAGATACAATTTTAGATAAACATAAATAATCTAATGACTGTTTTCTTCTTCTTAGATATGGTACAATTTTTGGGGTTTATTAATTTATTCTACCCCTACTAATTCGTTTACTTATAATATTTTAATATTATAGGTACCTATTAAACTTTATAATTAATTAATTTAATTAAAAAACAGAGTGTGAGCTTCCTAATTATCTTTATGTATTTGTTATTAATTATATTTATTATTTTCATCATTGTTCATTAATATTAATATATGTATAATTTGAAATAGTCATTTGCTTGAATCTTAACACCAATTAGCTTTTGCAATTCACATTTTCAATTAAGCATCACATCTCGAAGGCTATTAATTTTATATCAATAAAAATAAACGTAACCTCATACGTATAAGTAATTGAACATCTATACAGCTATTGTAACCGATGAAGGATCACCTTTAATCAGTTCAGAGTACTTTCCATAAGGTTCAATATTTTTTAGCAATTTAATATTATGATTCATGGTACGTTATTGAACCTCAAATCCAACAACCATTTATGTAACCTTCTTTGGAAGGTCACCTATGTTTTCAGTACTATCTTTAATGCCTTCGAGAGGTTACAGAAGGGTCAAGTGGTATTCCTGTATGTATATATGGTGGTCAGAAAATCGAGATCCTCGGTCTTAACGATTTCAACTTTAGATAAGTTAGTTTTATTTTGAAAGACAGTATTGGAATCACTGACGGACCCCATTAAAGTTAGCTTTATCCGTGCAAAGGCTCTTCGGGTATGTTTGAAAAAACTAGCTGTAGGCTGTAGCTGTAGCTGTTGGTTGTAGCTGTAGGCTGTAGCTGTAAATTCAAGATGTAAGCTGTAACTTTTTTCTGTAAAATTGTTTGGAAAACTAGCTGTAGCTGTAATTTTGAAGTATAAAATGACTTAAAAGGAACTTTTCATTTAAATTAAAAGCTACAACTACTACACACTAGCTTTTCAATTTGAAGCTTTTCATGTAAATTAAAAGCTACAACTACTACACACCAAACAAGGCTTTTATTATTTTTGAAGCTTTTATTTTTAAAATTAAAAGCTAAAGCTCCTAAAAGCTCTGAAAAGTTGCTCGCCAAACATAGCCTTCATCTACAAAAAAAATAAAAATTGAACCCTTTGTTAATTAAATTGTAAAACTATATCATAACTGAGATTGTCGGTCTTAACGATATTGGCCATGATTTTTTGTACATCATCTTGCACGATTTCAACTTTGAAGAAGTTAGCTTTAAGCCAATCAATGAATCCGTGCAAAGGCTCTTCATCTACAAAAAAAATATTAGGTACCGCTTTTTCTTTGGATGCATGATTGTTGAGGTGGGGTGTAATGTCCTCAAAACCGGTCTGGTAATTTCTTTACTTTTAATAATTATTTAATAAGTTATAAGTAAATTAAATATTATTTGCATATGTGTAACTTATTGTGAATAGTGTAATATTATATGTTTTAAATAGTTATAGGTGACAGTACAATAAAATAACTATTTTCGCAATCGGTTTTTAGGTTCCAGACTGTAGATTGAGAACGGGTACTAAAAATCTAGTGACTTTCCCCACACTTAGTGTGAAGCATGGATGGTAATATCGATAAATATCATTTAAATGTAAATTTATTAAAAGTAAAGTTCGAAGATACTTATCGTTTATTGCAGGTAAATGTCCATTCTGAGATGCTCCATGATATTCCAAAAATTGCGAAAAACTTTCTTTTCGTTCGAAGTGCCAAAAAGGATCTTCATATTGGTAAAACAATGAACTTGTGCTTATAAATACTTCAATCGTTGATTGCGTCAACTCAACCACCGTTTGGATTTCAACTATTGACTGTGTTTTAATCCATATGTTGTTTGATATCTGATTACCGCAAATTCTATTTTCTGTTTCGTTTCCAATCCTTACCATTGCTTGATCATTTTCCTCTAATTGTTCAACCTCCGGATGTAATGATGAAGTTTCATTAATAACTGGCTCCATAGTGGCTATTAATTCTTCTTCTGTCATAACCCCATCTTGGTTTCTCAATTCAACGATTTTCTCTTCATTACAATCAAGTAACGAGAGTATTTCCTCATCAGAATCATAGTGATCAAATTTTGACAAAATTGACCAATCCATCTCCATATCTTCTTCCTGTTTAAATTCACTAAAAATTTCATTAGAAAATAAGGATTTAGAAAATTGAGGGTACTTATCGATTTGGTTGTTAATCCGTTCAAGTTGCTGAATGGAGATTCCTCCACTGTGATCAAGAGTTTCGGTCTCTTCCGTCCTTTTACTTGGAGTTTCCATAAATTGTGGAGCTCGCACAATCGATGGTTCGGATAAACTTGTGAAAACATCATAAGGAAATCTTTTCATATACTCCTCCATCGTCATGTTGGCAATATCTTCATTCATATGATAGTTTCTCGAGTTTTGAGAAATTAATGGAATATTATTCATGGGTTGGTACATACCTGATAAACTAAGAGAAAAAGAAAAAGAGTAGAAAAGAAAAGATAATAAAAACTAAATAAAAATTGTTAGATCCGGATATGTTAGAATCAGGTTGGTGTAGACTAATCACAATAATCTAATAATAAAACACATTCAAAATTAAATGATTGAAAAAGAATACCCAACCCAACCTTAGAAATGGTTTAATTAGTATGCAAGTTATTTGTTATACAAACGATATTTTTTTTTAAAAAAGTTAGTTTTTTAAATTTCTACACTAATCACAATAATCTAATAATAAAACACATTCAAAATTAAATGATTGAAAAAGAATACCCAACCCAACCTTAGAAATGGTTTAATTAGTATGCAAGTTATTTGTTATACAAACGATATTTTTTTTTAAAAAAGTTAGTTTTTTAAATTTCTTCTACAAAGCTAGTCAATAGATCTCGGTAGCTCCAAAGATAGTACACAAAAGCGGAGAAATAGGTCAGCGCGAAGCTTATTAAAAACCTATTTCTTTCGAGAAGCACCTTACCTCTTATATGATAAATCAATGAGATAGGGCTTTACTCTCCTTATAGCTTTGTTTTTGTCAGTATTCTCAATGGGTGAGCCGATATTTCTTATTGATTTTGCAAAGTATTAGATATTAAAATTATACAGGAAAAATAATTAGTTTTAATTAAAATACACCGCTCCCTGGCAGCGGTGTCAAAAACTTGATGTGTGCTAAGTATAGACAATTATAATCACAAGTTTTAATTAAGGAAATACTAAATAATACTATCACACAATTCAGGCAAGTGTTATCCTGATTATAGAATATAGCTTTATAAGTAAGTTCAGATTCGAACACAGGGAACGTGATTTAATCAATAACTAACTATTTATTTATCCTAATTACAATTATTACAATTAATATACAAACTTACAATAATACACAATAATATACAAGATAGGGGGGACGTTTTAGTTCCGATCGAACATATTTATAATTGATACCGATTCTTAATAAATAAGTTTAAGGAACAACTTAGGAATACTCAATTGGATAGAAGATTATGACTATTTAAACTATTATTTATTAAACTTATTATATTAACTTATGTCTATTTGCGTGTTAGCTATTATTATTGTGATTTACTAATGTAGAAAACCACAAAGGTTAAGATAATTTTCATATAGCAATACAGTCAAAGGTTATGTAAAGTATTACTATTTATTATGATCTATCAACATATTATTGATACAATTCCTGGTTCGGTTGAATTACAATGCTACTTAACATCTAATGAAACATAATCACTTAATTTAAAAACCCAAAAGATTAATAAAGTTTATCTATAAATCAGTTAATTATGATCATTAACATAATATAACACAGAATTCTTGCATAATAATATTCAATAATATAGTTCCAACATAAACATATAATGCATATAATAAACCTAATAAACATACATTTAAACATTCATAATGAAAATCTAACAAGCAATTAATTCAAATAAACAATATCCATAGTAACCCAAAAGGTTAATAAAGTTACAAGGATAAAGAAACCGAACCAATTGACAAAATAGCTTTTCCTAGGGTTAAAAACCTTTAAACCCTAGCTCCTTAGCCTCCAAATTCGCACCTAAAACTGACCTAAAACCCTAACTTTTGTATTTTCTTTCTTTGAATCGTATATGGTATATCCCTTGAAGCTGGAATGACTTTCCTATTTATAATAGCTGAAAGTCAGTCCAAATCGGCGTTTGGAAGGTCCAACCGACGGTTAGGTACTTTATCTCCAAGTACAACTCCTCGTTTCTCGAATATTTCAGATTTTTGATCCAACCGCCGGTTGAAAGGCTCAACCGGCGGTTGAGTTTTTATCCAAATGGGCTGAATTTTTGATATGTTGTAGCCCTATGTGTTAGCTAAATTCTCCAAATTGAATCAACTCATTTAGGCTCCGTATGAGAGAGTTATGGTCCAAATACTAACAGCGCGCAGAAAATTTAGCATTTACACTTTTCTTCAGCTTATGATCGAATTTCCGCTTCTTTCATCCAAGCTTCATTCAAAACACTTAATTGATGTTATCACTCCACTTTTGAGCCATCTTCTTCATTTCTTCAAGGTTTAAGCTACATTTTCTTCGAGTCTTCATTTAATCTTCTTTTTCTTCAATCTTTGCCTTGTTTTCGTTCCTTTTCTTCAATCTCCACTTTAAAATACATCTATGCAAATATTAACAAAATAAGTATCTAAAATCATATAAATGCACTAAAATGTATATAAATATAGGGATAAATTACTATAAAATATACTTCTATTTGATGTTTAACAAATATCCCCACACTTAAGTTCTGCTTGTCCTCAAGTAGAATACTGAATAAAATTTAAAATAAGCATCAAACTAATATTTAAAAATCAGAATTCCATTACTAAAAACACGTTTTATAAATTAAAAATTTAAACAATTTAATTAACATGGATAACTATAATGTACAAATAAAAATTATTATTATTATTCGTGCAATATATAGCTCATGAATGATTACTAATATAT
The DNA here is from genome assembly GCA_963422505.1 of Pseudognaphalium luteoalbum. NCBI lineage: Eukaryota > Viridiplantae > Streptophyta > Magnoliopsida > Asterales > Asteraceae > Pseudognaphalium > Pseudognaphalium luteoalbum. The sequence goes on along the minus strand of OY730192.1, from coordinate 82,550,219 downwards.
TTGTCCACTTTAAACAATCTATATTTATACTTCTGAATACACCTTTATTGTTAGTATGTATTTTACTTATGATTTCCATATATGATATACTCTTAAACTTAATCACGCAATTTTCTTTTATATTCCTCATAAATATATGAAATCCATTTTTAAGAATCAAGACATTGGTGATAGGTCTGCATTTTCATGCAACAAAGCGACATAACTTGATTCTGGTAAAGCAATTTTTAAATCAAACCAGCGGTGACAGGTCTGTACAGCCGTACAACAAAATGACTTAGTTTGATTTTTATTTATTTATATTTTGAAAGAATTTGTTCTTCCTTTTGCTTTATTTTAAGAATACTAATTAGAGACCAGGTCTGTACTTACGTACAACAGAGGAAACAATTAGTAAACCCCCAAATGTCTTCATATAAGTTTAAAGATATATAAAATTATCGCATGATAAATCTAAGAATTAAGACTTTTATGTCATACATCATATTATGTATCATAAAATAATATACAAGTTATTTTTATTAATTTATTAAAATTCAGAAATCCTCATATAGATTGCCTATTAGTACATCATATCATGTAACTATATATCATTCCTTATTAAGTTGCTTACGTTATATATACAAAACAGTTAATCCATATTAAAGTCTAAACTTCTATATACAAAATAAAACTTTTAACAAAAGTATTCTAACTAATAAATAATTAGTTATTCACTTAAAAATTTTAAATTTTTAATAAAATTTAAGAACAATAGAAACTTAAATGATTAATTAAAGAAATTCTTTTTCTTACGAACCCTATCCCCACACTTAAATTATACAATGCCCTCATTGTATAAAAATTGTTAAACACAAGTGAGTAAGGGAAAGAAAAAGTAGAACAGAAAAACTCCCCTGATTGTAGAAGCAATCATCGTCGGCTAGGGCACTGTTGTTGAATTCATCATCGGATAGAATAAATTGGTTGTCTCCTTGATCTTTGAAAATAATATACAACATCCACACTTTCGTAGTTAATCACGATTGCATTTAGCATATGCAATAAGCCTTTAAACCCCTCGGTATCCCGAGTGGACGAGTTATAGTCTCGTGAGGGTTTCCAGGGAACACACCCACAAAGTTCATAATTAATAAGATAAACTTATTAGATTTCCAAAAATTTCAATGCATTGTTTAGCTGTACTATACCCCAGCCTCATACGAACTTATGAATTCTAGCAAAACAAACAAACAAATTAAACATACCAGATAATATAAAAATAAAATATTAAAAATAAGAAAGAAACACATAATCATATACTATTAAGTATTGTCACTATCGTCATTCCACTTATGCTAATTATGTAGTAAATATCTAAACCATTATTGTTCGTATGTTATCCTCAAATAAAGCCAACCGCTGGCTGAAATAATCAACCATCGATTGAACAAGTCCATCTATATACTAAACCACAAACAGTCTATATATTTTAATCTTAATGGCCTATAGTAACTATTAATTTACTAGCACATCTATTTTATAGCATATTATCCTTGAAGCTATGTATTTTGAGATTTAATCATTAAGTGCCTAAAATTTAATAGCCTAATAAAATTTAATCATGATATGGATCCTCAATTAAAAATATAGTTTACCTCTTAATGTGTTTAAAGATCCCAAGATGTTAATCCAATAGTCTCACATCTCATGATCATATTAAAGCTCCTAATTTGTTAAGAGTCCAAAAAATTCAAATTATTAAGCTTATTCAAACCCATAAGTTTAAAAATAATTATTTGTTTTATCAAAATAGTATTTGGTCCAATTCTTTGTAATTCAAATCCGAATAAGCCTATTTAATTAATTTTAAAATTCAATCTGTTTTCTCAATTTTAAGTAATCAATGTAACTCAAAAACTTATTTGGCTCAAATCTCCATCATTTGAATCCCAGCTGTTGAAAAGTCCATCTATTATTTCTTTAAGTAGGCCCAAATAATTTGTAGTTGAAATTTTCTTTTCAGTTTAAAAACCCATATTAATCAGCCCAATTAAAAACAATTTAGTCGAATCTTGAGAAATCCGCCCAACCGCCGGTTAACTAAGTTAACCGCCGGTTGGTTGCTAGCAGTAGTTTTCCAAAATAATGACCCTTTTTTTATATTTTATTTATTTAGCCTTATTTAATTTAATTTACATATCTAAATTCCAACAGTGTTTTCTAATAATTATGGTTTCTTATTCCTATTCTTAAGAACAAACTAAAAATAAACACTAATCTAAATTAAACCACACTAAAAATTAAACTAAATCTACCTAATGATTATACATAAATATACAAGCATGGGTTTCCTCCCGAGAAGCGCTTGTTTTTGTTCGAGTCACTAGCTTGACTCCAACCTTACTTACCTAAAAATCTAGTGACTTTCCCCACACTTAGTGTGAAGCATGGATGGTAATATCGATAAATATCATTTAAATGTAAATTTATTAAAAGTAAATTTCGAAGATACTTATCGTTTATTGCAGGTAAATGTCCATTCTGAGATGCTCCATGATATTCCGAAAATTGCGAAAAACTTTCTTTTCGTTCGAAGTGCCAAAAAGGATCTTCATATTGGTAAAACAATGAACTTGTGCTTATAAATACTTCAATCGTTGGTTGCGTCAACTCAACCACCGTTTGGATTTCAACTGTTGACTGTGTTTTAATCCATATGTTGCTTGATATCTGATTACCGCAAATTCTATTTTCTGTTTCGTTTCCAATCCTTACCATTGCTTGATCATTTTTCTCTAATTGTTCAACCTCCGGATGTAATGATGAAGTTTCATTAATAATTGGCTCCATAGTGGCTATTAGTTGTTCTTCTGTCATAACCCCATCTTGGTTTCTCAATTCAACGATTTTCTCTTCATTACAATCAAGTAACGAGAGTATTTCCTCATCAGAATCATAGTGATCAAATTTTGGCAAAATTGACCAATCCATCTCCATATCTTCTTCCTGTTTAAATTCACTAAAAAATTCATTAGAAAATAAGGATTTAGAAAATTGAGGGTACTTATCGATTTGGTTGTTAATCCGTTCAAGTTGCTGAATGGAGATTCCTCCACTGTGATCAAGAGTTTCGGTCTCTTCCGTCCTTTTACTTGGAGTTTCCATAAATTGTGGAGCTCTCACAATCGATGGTTCGGATAAACTTGTGAAAACATCATAAGGAAATCTTTTCATATACTCCTCCATCGTCATGTTGGCAATATCTTCATTCATATGATAGTTTCTCGAGTTTTGAGAAATTAATGGAATATTATTCATGGGTTGGTACATACCTGATAAACTAAGAGAAAAAGAAAAAGAGTAGAAAAGAAAAGATAATAAAAACTAAATAAAAATTGATAGATCCGGATATGTTAGAATCAGGTTGGTGTAGACTAATCACAATAATCTAATAATAAAACACATTCAAAATTAAATGATTGAAAAAGAATACCCAACCCAACCTTAGAAATGGTTTAATTAGTATGCAAGTTAGTTGTTATACAAACGATTTTTTTTTTAAAAAAGTTAGTTTTTTAAATTTCTTCTACAAAGCTAGTCAATAGATCTCGGTAGCTCTAAAGATAGTACACAAAAGCGGAGAAATAGGTCAGCGCGAAGCTTATTAAAAACCTATTTCTTTCGAGAAGCACCTTACCTCTTATATGATAAATCAATGAGATAGGGCTTTACTCTCCTTATAGCTTTGTTTTTGTCAGTATTCTCAATGGGTGAGCCGATATTTCTTATTGATTTTGCAAAGTATTAGATATTAAAATTATACAGGAAAAATAATTAGTTTTAATTAAAATACACCGCTCCCTGACAGCGGTGTCAAAAACTTGATGTGTGCTAAGTATAGACAATTATAATCACAAGTTTTAATTAAGGAAATACTAAATAATACTATCACACAATTCAGGCAAGTGTTATCCTGATTATAGAATATAGCTTTATAAGTAAGTCCAGATTCGAACACAGGGAACGTGATTTAATCAATAACTAACTATTTATTTATCCTAATTACAATTATTACAATTAATATACAAACTTACAATAATACACAATAATATACAAGATAGGGGGGACGTTTTAGTTCCGATCGAACATATTTATAATTGATACCGATTCTTAATAAATAAGTTTAAGGAACAACTTAGGAATACTCAATTGGATAGAAGATTATGACTATTTAAACTATTATTTATTAAACTTATTATATTAACTTATGTCTATTTGCGTGTTGGCTATTATTATTGTGATTTACTAATGTAGAAAACCACAAAGGTTAAGATAATTTTCATATAGCAATACAGTCAAAGGTTATGTAAAGTATTACTATTTATTAAAATCTATCAACATATTATTGATACAATTCCTGGTTCGGTTGAATTACAATGCTACTTAACATCTAATGAAACATAATCACTTAATTTAAAAACCCAAAAGATTAATAAAGTTTATCTATAAATCAGTTAATTATGATCATTAACATAATATAACACAGAATTCTTGCATAATAATATTCAATAATATAGTTCCAACATAAACATATAATGCATATAACAAACCTAATAAACATACATTTAAACATTCATAATGAAAATCTAACAAGCAATTAATTCAAATTAACAATATCCATAGTAACCCAAAAGGTTAATAAAGTTACAAGGATAAAGAAACCGAACCAATTGATGAAATAGCTTTTCCTAGGGTTAAAAACCTTTAAACCCTAGCTCCTTAGCCTCCAAATTCGCACCTAAAACTGACCTAAAACCCTAACTTTTGTATTTTCTTTCTTTGAATCGTATATGGTATATCCCTTGAAGCTGGAATGACTTTCCTATTTATAATAGCTGAAAGTCGGTCCCAATCGGTGGTTGGAAGTTCCAACCGGCGGTTGGGTACTTTATCTCCAAGTACAACTCCTCGTTTCTCGAGTATTCCAGATTTTTGATCCAACCGCCGGTTGAAAGGCCCAACCGGCGGTTGAGTTTTTATCCAAATGGGCTGAATTTTTGATATGTTGTAGCCCTATGTGTTAGCTAAATTCTCCAAGTTGAATCAACTCATTTGGATTACGTATGAGAGAGTTATGGTCCAAATACTAACAGCGCGCAGAAAATTTAGCATTTACACTTTTCTTCATTTTTTGATCGAATTTCCGCTTCTTTCATCCAAGCTTTATTTAAAATACTTAATTGATGTTATCACTCCACTTTTGAGCCATCTTCTTCATTTGTTCATGGTTTAAGCTACATTTTCTTCGAGTCTTCATTTAATCTTCTTTTTCTTCAATCTTTGCCTTGTTTTCGTTCCTTTTCTTCAATCTCCACTTTAAAATACATCTATGCAAATATTAACAAAATAAGTATCTAAAACCATATAAATGCACTAAAATGTATATAAATATAGGGATAAATTACTATAAAATATACTATCTATTTGATGCTTATCAGTTACAGAAGAAAATGAACTAGGATACGTGATCCTGTAAATGGTTCTTGGATCGCCTAAGTTAGTGTAATTTGATAACAGAAAATTTATAACTAAGCTACGCGATCCGGCTAGGATTTCCTGGATCGTGTATTCAAGAGTAAATTTGAATGATTGCTTAAAATCTAATATTTTGACTTAGTTGATTGTGATTATGAATATAAGTTGTTTAATTGTTTAATTACTTAGTATTTAAGTATGATTGAACAAAAGAAATGAGTTATTAAATTGTTGACTTTGTATTCTTAGATAAACAGAAGACTCGGTGACATAGACATCCTGAGTGTGGAGGCGAAAGAGGTATCGGTGAGTGGATTTATAACTCACTCGTTGATTTAGTTGTAATTACTTTGATTACAACAAGTGATAGTTGTCATGATAGATAAAGTTAGTTAATTTGTGTTAGTGATTGAATCTTATATGCTAGTTGCCATGTGATTATATGTTGTTTTGAGGTCAACACGTTGGTTGGGTTAGTTGATTATTGTGTGAATTACATATAGTCTTACTTCATTTGTTGTGTGTAAGACTTGTGTTTGAGTATAATAATCAATAGCTATCGGTCTATTCCGTATTGGCCATATGGATTGTTGGACAAGTGTTCTTGAGAGCCGCCACGGCAGTAGGGTTTCTCAAGAACCACCGATCCTCATAGTTGAATTGTTGATTTTTGATATTGATGTATAACATTGTTTGGTGTAAACAAGGGATTATAGTAAGTTGATTAGTGAGTGTTAAATTCATTCACTTAGCTTCGTGCTAATCCCTTAGTTTACTTCTTGCAGGTGTTATTTTGATATGTTGGTTGCAAGAAGGGACGAAGAATGTTTGATAACTAGCAACTCTGATATAGTTTTCAGAAAACTATGTTTTGTACAATATAATACCCCGTTTATATTATGTAAATGATAGTTTTGTAATTATTAAACATATGGTGCAATGTTAATATTATAAGTTTATAAATTAATGTTTTGTTTTAATCGCTTTCGTAGTTGAAAATAATAAAATAATATCTTAAGAAAGAGGGGTGTTATAAGTTGGTATCAGAGCAAAGTTTTGGGTGAATTGAGCATTGTAAAATGTTCAATCCCAAACTTTGATGTGATGAGTCAAACATTCTTGTGTTGGGATTAGTAGGCATGTGAATTAGTTAGTAGATAAATACTAACGATTAACGAGTGTTGAGTGTTGTGTTGATTTCAGCGATGGCAGATAACAAACAAACGACCGTGAACCCTAATAATGCCTCAAGAATTGATGCTCCACCGTCGGATACCCATAACAAGAGACATGATCATGAGGTTACATCTAATTTTTCTCATGGAGAAGCAAACCGAGATGATTATTTGCATCAATTAGAGGATGAGATAATTACTTTGAGGGAGTATAAACGCCAAGCTGAAACTGAATCATCTCAACAACAACGACCTGTTTTCGATAATGTTCCCCCATCTCATTCTCAATCAAGTAAGCATTGCTCATTTAAGACTTTTATGGCTAGCAAACCACCAGAATTTCGTGGGAGTACGAATCCTTCAGTGACCTTAAATTGGTTGAGAAATATGGAAAGAAAGTTTGATGTGACCCGTTGTGAAGATGAATTGAAAGTTAACTATGCAATTCAATGTTTAAAGGATGAAGCTATGGTGTGGTGGGATTCTATCACCGACCATTTAATCCAACAATAAAAAGAGTCAATTAGGTGGAATGATTTTCGTAATGCCGTGTGCAATCAATATTGATCAGATTTTGATATGGCACGTATCAGAAGAGAGTTTATGAGTTTGCAGTTAACTGAGAATATGACGATTGATGAGTTAATATCACAGTTTTCGGATAAATTGCTATTTGTTCAACAGTGGGTCCCTGATGAAAAGACTAAAGTTGAACAGTTTGTTGAAACCTTGCCACCAAATTACCGTACTACAGTGAGGTTAGCGGGTTCTTTGTCACAAGCTTTTACACTTGCTAGATCTGTTGACAGTGACATGAGAGCTCAGAATCTTCATGTAAAGGGTATATTATCTTCTAGAGATAAAGGTGATTCTTCAAGCAAGGGAAAGTCGAGATGGCAACAGAATCGACAAAACAAGAAAAGTGGAAACAAAATTGGATTTTCTGGTGTGTCTGTTAATTCTAATTGGTGCAGTTCTTGCAAGTCAAAGCACACCGGTCCGTGTACTCCTCAAACGAACAAGTGTCTTAAGTGTGGTGAACTAGGGCATGAAATCAAGAGTTGTAGATATCCTAATTTTGTTTGTTGGACATGTAAAAATGAGGGACATCGAGTTGGTAATTGTCCCGAGACAGGAAGGCAGGGTTCATCTTCGGTCCGAGGTTCGTCATCTTCAGGTCAAAAGAGAAAGAATCCACCTCTAGCAACTAGTAGGGCTTTCTAGATGACAGTTGATGAGGCTGTGCACACGAAAGATGTTATTACGGGTACTTTCCTTATAAACTCTGTACCCGCACGTGTTCTATTTGATTCAGGAGCAAATTGTTCCTTTATATGTGTGTGCTTTTGTGATAAACTGAAATTGAGCCCTACTTTAATTAATAAGCCTGTAGAAGTAGAGATTGTTAGTGGAAAATTAGTTCCTGTTACCACCTCGGTGACTGGAGCCAATATTGTAATTGATGATCAAATTTTCCCAATCTCATTTCTGTTGATGTCAATTCCAAGTTTCGATGTAATTATCAGTATGGATTGGTTGAGTCACCATAAAGCCAGTATAGATTGTCATCAGAAGTTAATAAGGATCCCAATCTCTAAAAAGTCATATGTTGTGGCTCGAGGAGAACGGGATAGAGGGCATATTCCTTTAATTAGTATGATGAAAGCTAGAAAGTCGTTGTCTAAAGGGTGTGAATCTTATCTAGCTTATGTGATAGATGCCAAACTGGAAAAGAAAGCTATTTCCGACGTCCGGATAGTTTCTGAATATCCAGCGGTATTTCCTGATGAATTGCCTGGCTTGCCACCTATTAGGGAAGTTGAATTTCAAATTGACCTTATCCCCGATTCGACGCCTATAGCAAAAGCTCCCTATAGATTAGCTCCATCTGAAATAAGAGAAATGATGAGTCAGATACAGGAGTTGTTAGATAAGGGATTCATTAGACCTAGTTCTTCACCGTGGGGTGCGCCGGTGTTGTTTGTGAAAAAGAAATACGGATCTTACCGAATGTGTATTGATTATAGGGATTTGAACAAAAGAACTATAAAGAATAAATACCCTTTACCTTGAATAGATGATTTGTTTGATCAGTTGCAAGGGTCATCGGTTTATTCTAAAATTGATTTAAGATCGGGTTATCATCAAGTTCGGGTTCGCGAACAAGATATTCCAAAGACTGCTTTTCGAACTAGGTATGGTCAATATGAATTCTTGGTCATGCCTTTTGGTTTAACTAATGCTCCAGCAGTTTTTATGGATTTGATGAATCGTGTATGTCGACCCTTCTTGGATAAATTCGTGATTGTTTTCATTGATGATATTTTGGTCTATTCTAAATCTGAATCAGAACATGAAACACATTTGAGATTAGTTTTGGAAACCTTAAGAAGAGAGAAATTATATGCTAAATTCTCTAAATGTGAATTTTGGATTCGGAAAGTGCAATTTCTGGGTCATGTTATTTGTAAAGATGGTGTTAAAGTTGATTCATCTAAAATTGAAGTTGTGATGAATTGGAAAGCTCCAAGGACAGCATCTGAAATAAAGAGTTTCTTGGGATTGGCGGGTTATTACAGGAAGTTCATTAAAGATTTTTCTAAAATTGCAAGTCCGTTGACTAAATTGACCCGTAAAGATTAAAAGTTTATGTGGAATGATCAACAAGAACACGCCTTTCAAACTTTAAAACAATTGTTGTGTCAGGCCCCAGTGTTAGCGTTACCAAGTGGATCTGATGATTTTATTGTTTATTGTGATGCATCGTATGCTAGATTGGGTGGTGTTCTTATGCAGCGGGATAGAGTTATTGCCTATGTTTCTCATCAATTGAAACCTCATGAAAGGAACTATCCCACTCATGATTTAGAATTAGCCGCGGTTGTGTTTGCATTGAAAATCTAGAGACATTACTTATATGGTACAAAGTGTGTTATCTATACAGATCATAAGAGTCTTCAGTATGTGTTTTCTCAGAAAGAGTTAAATATGCGACAAAGGAGATGGTTGGAGTTAATCAAAGATTATGACTGTGAAATTCGATACCATCCAGATAAAGCCAATGTGGTTGCAGATGCTTTAAGTAGAATTTTTACTTCTAATAAACTTTATTTTCTACGAGTTGATATTTCTTCTGAGATAGTGGATAAAATCAAAGTTGCACAATTAGAGGCTTTATTGGATTGTAATTTGAAATCAGAAATAATGTTGAAAAGAAAAGATGACTTGGTTGATGATTCTAGAGGATTGAAAACTTTTCAGTCTCGAGTTTGGATTCCTTTTGTTGGTGGTTTAAGGGACATAATCTTAACTGAAGCTCATAAATCGAAATTAACTGTTCATCCCGGAAGTACCAAGATGTATAATGATTTGAAACCCTTCTATTGGTGGCCTATGATGAAAACAGATATAGCACAATTTGTTGGTTCTTGTCATATTTGTGCTCAGGTTAAAGCCGAACATCAGAAACCGTACGGATCACTTAAACAGTTAGAGATTCCGGAATGGAAATGGGAACATTTGACTATGGATTTTGTAATCAAACTTCCTAGAACGCCATGTGGAAATGATATGATTTGGGTTATCGTTGACCGTTTGACCAAAAGTGCGCATTTTCTCGCTACTAGTGAAACCACTTCTTTAAGTAAACTTGCACAGTTGTATGTCAACGAAATTGTATCGAGACATGGAATTCCATTATCAATTGTTTCAGATAGAGATTCTCGGTTTATTTCACATTCTGGCAGAGTTTACAACATGAATTAGGCACACGTGTGAATTTAAGTACCGCATATCATCCTCAAACTGATGGTCAGTAAGAAAGAATGATTCAGACACTGGAGGATATGTTACGTGCTTGTGTAATGGAGTATGGTGGTTCTTGGGATTCTCATTTACCGTTAGTGGAATTTGCCTATAATAATTCTTATCATTCCAGTATCGGTATGCTACCGTATGAAATGTTATATGGGTGTCATTGTAGAACACCTACTTGTTGGTTAGAGGCAGGAGAAAAACAGTTTGTTGGGCCCGAAATCGTTCAAATGACGGCAGATAAAGTAGCCATAGCCCGTGAGAAATTGAAAGTTGCACGTGACCGACATAAACAATATGCAGACCCAAGAAGACGACCAGTGTCATTTTCTGAGGGTGAAATGGTTTATCTCAAAGTTTCCCCTTGGAAAGGTGTGATCAGATTTGGAAAGCGGGGAAAGCTCGCCCCTAGATATATTGGTCCCTTCTGAGTTAGACAAGTAGTAACGATCAGACAGTTGCCTTAGATCTCCCTATTGAATTGTCTGGTATTCACGACACTTTCAATATTTGTTACCTAAGAAAATGTAATGGGGAGGATCAATCCCAAATCCTTCCATTACAAGACCTTCGTGTAGACCAGAGTCGAAAACTAGTTGAAGAGCCAGTTGAACTCCTAGATCGTAAGGTTACTAAACTTAGAAAGAAGAAAATTCCCATGGTGTTAGTAAAGTGGAAGCATAGTTTAGGTGCAAACCTTACTTGGGAGACTAAGGAGAGTATGAAGTCCAGGTATCCTGGATTGTTTGACCGTGATGAGATTTCGGGGACGAAATCCTCTTAAGGAGGAGAGATTTGTAACGTCCTCAAAACCGGTCTGGTAATTTCTTTACTTTTAATAATTATTTAATAAGTTATAAGTAAATTAAATATTATTTGCTTATGTGTAACTTATTGTGAATAGTGTAATATTATTTGGTTTAAATAGTTATAGTTGACAGTACAATAAAATAACTATTTTCGCAATCGGTTTTTAGGTTTCAGACTGTAGATTGAGAACGGGTACTAAAAATACCCAATTTGGAGTCGGTCATTAGGGAGACCGACCTCCTCTTTTGTGATTATCTCTTTTTCTCTGTAAATGAAGAACATCCCCAAAATCCATTCTCTTTAACCATAAACTTCAAGAACTTGAATCCCTAAACAAATTAGTGATTCTAAATTGTGGTTCCTTACATATAATCAACTTCTAGTTGCAATCATCTTGTTCATCATCAAAGTGCAAGTATTTTAGCTCTTTTATCATATTAATTAGATTAAATGTGAAATTATGTAATTTCTTGAGTTATGAGTTGTTGATAACCATTATTGATGCTATATATGATTGTAAACTGATTGTGTAGCTTAATTTAGTGAGTTCAAGTTCTTCAAATGTTGATTTTGAAATCAAGTAATTGACATAAGTGGGTTATTTGGATTTTGGTATGGAAATGGTGTTATTGATGATTAATTGAAGTATTTGATGATATATGAAGTTGTTTAAGGTGTTAGTAACTTCTAAAAACTGAGTTATACATGTTAGAAAGTCAAATTTGAGGATAAAATGGGATTGAATTCGTGCAGAAAAGTTGCAGGTCAAATTTCTTCTTGCTCACGTGATCCCAGCTTTGGGTTCTGGATCGCGTAAGCTAGTTAAAAATTGTCAAAAAGTCAGATTTTGCCTTGGATACGCGATCCCACAGATGTTTCTGGATCGCGTATGTTAGTGCAATTTGGTTACAGAAGAAAATGAACTAGGATACGCGATCCTGTAAATGGTTCTTGGATCGCGTAAGTTAGTGTAATTTGGTAACAGAAAATTTATAACTAAGCTGTAACACCCGCCAAATTAGGACTAGTAATTAGTGCCTGATTCTCTGTTAATACATGTAATTAGTTCTGTGTTAGGCTAATTAATGTATCAAATTATATATTGTTGAATATATACAAAAATGCGATTTGCTTAAATCGTACGCAAAATAAATCGAATGTATTTCGGTTCAAGTAAAATACGGACGTTGGTGATCAATTATATTGAATAATATAAAAATTAATTATTGACAATAACATACCAAAATATTTTTTTGATAATATTTCAAGTTCACTTCACGTCGTATAATGGACATCTACACGACTCAAACATTAATGCGCAAACAAATGAGACCAATTGAGTTATTAAGCAATTGATAAAATACTCCAAAAAATTTATTTAATTAACTTTCGTCTTCTTTAAAAACTTACATTATTTGACACTTAAAATAATTCCTTAACGAGTTACGATCGGGGAATCGAACACCACACGGAGCGCGAATACACGGAGCTAAAAGTGGAGACCCACACATGGGTGGGCCCCCACCTAAAAATCTGCCACAAGGGGGGTGAGGTCACCACCTCCCCACCCCACTTCTCACTTTCATCTTCCTTCTCTTCTCTCTCTCTCTTTCTTTTTCCTCTCAACCACACCAAACCACCATCACCATTAAACCTTCAAATAACACTAGCATACCTCAATATTTCGCATAACTCGTTTGGAGAAAAAGAAGCATCTCGCAAGGATCTACACTTCTATCTTTCCGGATTCCCGATTCATCGCTTTGTAAGTTTCTGACAAATCCCGAAACCTTTAGATTTTCGAGTATTTTTAGCAAGTAGTTGTTTATATAAGCTTAGAATGTCCATATAAGGGTTGGGTAAAAGAATCATACCAAACGGAAACCCGAAAACTCGTTTTTGGCTCAAAAACTCGTTAACAGCTTTAAGTGTCGCAAAGACGTGCAGACATGCGACACTTCGTGCGACACTTAAGTGACGCATAGAGTGTCGCTAAAAGCCCTAACCCTGCGACACTTGTTTAAGTGTCGCATAAAACTTTTTTTTTCCCGACACTCCTACCGTCACTTGACTAGTGACGCACAACAACTTTAACCGACACTTCTAGCGACACTTCCTAAGTGACGCCTAGACCCATACCCAACACTTATAGCGACACTTACCTTAGTGACGCCCTACCATGCGTCACTTCCCTTAAGTGACGCATATGCTCAAATTTAATATTTTTAGCGACACTTCCCAAGTGTCGCCCAAGCCCCTAAGTGACGCTATAAGTGACGCATAAACAGAAAGTTTTAACTAATTTTACACTAAGTTTTGAGACCCAAATTTGACGCCCCATTTCACCCAAATTCGAGTCCAGATGCGTTTTTCACCAAAGCAATATAGTAGAAATAAAAATTTTTCGAGCTGACCTGGCAGCTCGACCCCAGCCAGGGGCTCTTCCCCTTGGACCCCGCCAGGGGCTGCCGCCCCTTGGACCCCGCTACCAGGGGCGCTGCCCCCGGACCCCCGTCATTAACGGGCTTCGCCCTTACCCTAGGTTCCCGAGTAACCGTGTTACATCTAAACTTTCACACAACGTGTTAAATTTGTATAACATCAAACACGAATGCGACACAACTTCTAAAACACATTGGAACTTACTTTAGTTATAACACTTCAAAATCATCAAAATAATAACGTGGGATTATTATTACAAACAATCACCAACGGGTCGTACACATTTTCAAACACCTAAACAAACAACCAAATTGTAATCATTTGGACATTCTAGTTGGACAAACAACTACAAGGTAGTCTTATTAGATGCCTTCACATATTTATAACCATCGCGTGTCGTGGACACCCTCAGGTTACAAGTCTTTGGACTTCGATTATTGACTAATCAATCTCAGTTTATTAAGATAAACTCTCCAGACTCAGGTGAGTCTCATGGTCCCTCTTTTTACTGTTTTACTAGGGGTGTGATACATTGCTCTATTTTTAACTCATGAACGCGAGTACACATTTCAATATACTACATGAGTTGTTTTCAACTAATCAAACCAAAGTCCTCCGTCAGTATAGTCTGGTAATACGAAAGTAGCGTGAATATTAGTATATGGTACCATATAGGATTGACCCTCCTCGTCCGGGTTAGCAAGCACTAACCGGGTAAATGGACGTACTAATATTTGGGAAGACGAGTGTGGATTAGGCACTCGTGGAGGCACCTCGCTCAGAATTCTCTATATGGGACCCGACCCTCGAGTTAAGCTCAGACTATGCGCTCATGGTTGTATACAATATCTGTAACTTCATTTGCTGGATGCAAAACAATACTTAAATCTTGCGGTTCATAGAATATTATTTGATACTCAAAGCTGTGAGCTCACCAGCGTTAGCTGACCCATTTTAGCATGTATCACAGGTACTCAGCAGTAGATTTGGACTGCCCATCAGGATGCATCTTAGCTCGAGTCTTCATGCAAACTTCAGAGATTTCATTACATTATTAGGTTTTGTATAACTAATTATGTACTTAAATCTCTCATATTACGAAAACGAGCTATGTATGAGTTCAAACTGTTGTAAACCTTTTTATATTAATATATTTTGTTAAAACGACGCATATAGAGTCGTTTGCTATATATCTGTGTGCTTTGATTATTGATTAGTAACACCCAAAGTATGCTTCCGCGAATCATTAAATTTGGGGGTGTTACATAAGCTACGCGATCCGGCTAGGATTTCCTGGATCGCGTATTCAAGAGTAAAAAAATTTGAATGATTGGTTTAAATCTAATATTTTGACTTAGTTGATTGTGATTATGAATATAAGTTGTTTAATTGTTTAATTACTTAGTATTTAAGTATGATTGAACAAAAGAAATGAGTTATTGAATTACTTAGTATTTAAGTATGATTGACTTTGTAGTCAAATATTGGAATTACCTGGTTTATTTTGATCCAAAAATCTGAATAAAACCGTTTCCACTAGTCAAATCGGACCGGTCGAACCGGTTCTTAAAACACTACTAGAGACTCGCCCCCTGATAACTAGCCTAATTTCAGTTTACAATCTATCTTATCAAATTTATAGTATAGAAAAATTATGATCACTTAATTTTCCCAACAATTAATTGGAGGACCCATTTATCATCCATACAAGAGATTAAACATGATTAAATACGATAACGAAGAACACAAAGAAAATATTTATTTAAGTCATATGTATTAAACTCTTTGAGTTTATTTATTTATTTGCTTTTATTTTTTTTTTAAATAAAAAAATAAAAAAAATAAGCTTTAAATAAAATGACTTTGTAAATTATAACTTTTTGATGAGCATACTCACTGATCAATTAAATTTAACTAATCTATCAGCAAGTTTAATACTCAGTTAGATGTGCTCATCTAATTTTATGACTTACATAGTCACATGAATATTGTATTATGTTTTCAAATTAAATCTATATCATTACTCTATGTTATTTCTAGCTGATTTAGTTAGTATTCTAAGTTGTAACTTAGTCAGCGAAATTTTAATATAGATATATGCTATACATTTAATCTAAGACATAATATATATTCATTTTTTTTTTAATAAAAAAATATAAAAGTATATAACAAATAAGTTTAATCTATATCAAAGTTGTAGTCTAATCTCAAAGATTTAATCAGTATTCTAAGTTGTGATTAAATCCGCGAGATAAAGCTTTAGTTAGATAAAAGGTTATATTTATTTCTTTATGATTTTTATATTTCTTTTTGGTGGATAATCAATATTTTGATTATATACATCAGGGACTTTCTGCTGTAGCATTTAATGGTGATAAGTAAATCGACAAACATTCCTTATATTTAATACGTGTTGTATTTATTTTAACGAATTTCAAAATAAATATTTTATGGTATAATGGAAAAGTCGCATGATTCTGACACTCTCTTTCTTACGTCATTGCACTTTTTCGGCGCACCACTCCCATCACCATTAATGCCACCACGTTCTACCATCATCACCCATATACCACTACCACTTACCACCACCATCAAACACGACGTTCGATTTTCCACCATATGTTCATCAAGTTGTGTACACTATAAATCAATGCCTTAAACTCATTTTTCGCTTTTTACACATACTTGATTTTCATATTTCAAAATCTCTCATTTTTACAAACCCTAATCTTAAAATCTAAAAATTAAATTTGTTTTAGGGATTCAAATGGCAAGATCAAAATTCTTTCCCAACTCATACACACCCACTGCAGAGATTAAAGCTCTTCGAGCCTCTGCAGTGAGCGAGGATCTTGTCGTTACAGTTCCCAAATATAATTATTTGGGAAATGTAACTTGCACAAAACCAGAGTATGCGGAGATTGTAAAATTTCTAAATAATCACTTTATTCTCCCTGCTCTTACTTTATCTCCTGGTGAGATGAACCTTAAATGGCTAAGTGAGTTCTTGTTTACCTGTACTCAATTAGTTGTTAAGGGGGTTTCTCAAATTCAGGGATACATTGATAATGGGGCAACCAACATACTAATCACTGCCCACAACATTCACACTATTTTGCAACTACCAGTGCATGATATTTACGAGCCGCTGCCTGACGGAGACGCTGCCTAAGGGAGGCATAGTCAATCTCACTGAGATTGATTGTAAATACTCCGTCGATGCTAATGGTAATTGTAAATATTCCACTATTCATAAATAAAAAATGGATGGTGTCTGGAATGCTTTATTTTCAAATTTTATTCAGTGTCTTGGTACAAAAACAGGGAGCTATGATCAATTCAGCTCCCTTGAGGCACATATCAGTTGGTCACGTATCAACTCTATGAAAGTTGACTATGCAAATGTGATCTATGACGAACTGGTCAATAGAGTTGTTGAATCCTCCAGGGCCAAGTATGTACCCTATCCTAAGTTTCTCTCACGGATCTTTAAAGATCAGTTTGAATCCTATGTTAGAGTATCATTTAATGGATTTGAGCCAACCTTGGTGGGGAGTCAAATTTTTTCAAAGACAACGACTGTGTATCTCCCTACTTTTATGAAAACAGCGGCGATACTTGCACCACAGCCTTTAACTGTTGTACATCCGTCCGTCTCTGCCCCTTCACTGACCACGTCACTGACCTCACCCCCAGTGACCACTATGGTCAAACCACCAGTCAAGAAGCACTGCTCCAAAAAAATAATCTAAATTAGGGTCCCTGACATTAACGGATCAGGGACATAGCAAAAAGAATACGTCGAAGGGCGCCAAGGGTGAAGCATAGATTGAACATTCAGTCCCTGCGGGCACCCTTGATAAACCCAAACCTACAACTGCTTCACTGAACTCCTGAAAGTCCAGTGACTCTACAAAGGGAAACCTACAGATAGCTACAATGGCTCAACCCATTGTCAGCAGTGATTCAGGTGCAACCCACACCCTCTCATCGAGTCAAACCCACAGCCACTTGTCATCCTCACAAAAGGATGACATTTCATCAAAAGGGCTAGTGGTATCAGTGGGTGATAACACACCCATCGCTGATGCCACACCACTGGCTACAGACCCGGGCCACCTCTCATCTTACACTGCACCAGCCGCCAATTTCTCTTCACAGTCACATGAAGAGATACAAGCAAACATTTCTGTTTCTGATGATCCATCAGCTAGAACACAAGCTAGTGATGATAAGGAAGCCCAACCAATGGACACCTCTACTTCAGATGATGCACCACCACCACCACCTCATAAACCAACTACCTCTACTGCTGCTGCACTTTCACCCTCACTTATCACCACTGCTCCACCAGCTACTATTGTCACATCAGCCATCCAGGAGTTGGACGCAATGTCTCTCTCCAGTGATAATATCTCTAAAGTAGCTGGTGATGAACCACCCACTACCATCACCCAATCGCTACCACAACCAACTCCACCACACTCCCCTGTCACTCACCAAAAATCACCATCACCACAATCATCCACATCTACAGACAAGCTGCTGCTGGAATACATTACCTCGTCTTAACAACACATCAAGCTCCTCACTGATGAAAGAGATGTCTTAAAATGTAATGTGTTTGAGCTAACCATTAAAATTAACTCTCTGGAAGCAACATATGAGCCCATCCCTCCCTGGAGTGAAGCTGTCAGTGAAAAAGTCAAAATCATAGCTGCAGCTGAACTTGATCACTCTCAGCTGCTCTAAAATCATTCAAAATCAATCGTTGAGCTGGCCACTTCCACAAAAATCAGCTTGCATACCCATGATGCAGCTCTCACCACTCTCACTAATCAACAACAAGAGATGGCTTTCTCTATCATTGACTATATCCAACATAGCCATAAACTCATATCTGCTCTACCTACCCTCGCATCACATCAGCTAGAAACAAAAGATGAAGTAGCTGTTCTTAGAACAGATATTCAAAAACTAACAACCTGTGTTCAAGAGTTAGTTACAGCATGCCATAGCAATAAGGGGGAGAATGATTCAGATGAAGTCTCTGAAGAAGATGTTACTAGAAATGCTGAGCACAATAAAATTATCTTCGATGGACACATCTTAAGACCTATCGCTTAACGCCCAGAAAATGAAGCTGAAGCTGTTGCTGAACTTAATTGGGCTGATATGGATACTGATGCTGATGATGATGATGACTTTGATGCTATCAATTTCCCTGAGTTTCATCCTGATGAACTTAGGATGTATAATGAAAAGGTCAGAACGTGGGCAGCTGATGAGGCAGCTAGGGTTGAGGGGGAGTTAGTGAGTTTCGAGTTAGCTCGCTGGGAGTGGATGAACAGGGATGATGATGATGGAAATAACAATGATGTGGATATGGACATGGGAGATGCTGATGATGATAATGCTGGTGATGACAAAGATGATGGAATTGATAAAGGAAATAAGAAAGAAGATGATGATGATGAAATGGAGGATCAATTACATATCTCTTCTATTCTTACGTAAAGGACCAACGAAATGCCTACATCTGGGTCCACCTCCTTCAAGCACCAAAAGAAAATATTTACTGAGGAGGATATATCAGCTACCATGCATCAGCTACAAACAATTCTGGAAATCCCTGAATCACCACCAGAGCCTCAACTAGATTTTGTCATTTCTGAGGTAAACCCATAATCAACAACAACAGCAACACAAACAACAACAACACCAACACCAACAACAACTCTACAAATCACCCTACCCATACCAAGTACCATTAACCCAACTGAAGCAACAACAACAACTACAACAGTAACCCATCCTCCAGAAATCACAATACCAGATAGCTGTGTCCCAGCCCTTCTTATCTCCTTTGAATCTACATTAGGGAGCCTTCACAGCAATGAATCTAAATATTAAAGAATTACCAGAAAGATCAGAGAGAGATAAGAAATAGAGGGACAAATGATTCTGAAAATCAATGCTGAGGCAGAAGGTAAAGAAGAAGAAGAGAGAAAGAAAAGGTTGAAGGAGCTATCATATACTAATAGAGAGTATATTTTAAAGTTAAGTGGATAAGTGAAAAGAGAAAGAGAGATATTTTTGAAGAAACTGCAAGAAGAGTTTGATTTCAATATGGCTAAGCTGTTAGAAGATGTTGAAAAATCTAAGCTACAGCGAGAGCTTGATAATGAGAAGAGAGGCACTGGTTTGAAGAAGAAAGGGGGAGATAAGTCATCAGTGAATAAACTTTGGAATGAAATCAACCAAAAGAAATATGCTGCTAGAATGACTAGTAGATCAAACCATGCTCATATTACCAAGGTCTATTTGAAGAAACCAAAGAACAAGTCTCAAGCACAGCTACTGATCCACAAAGGTACAGAGACTCAGGCAATTGCTCTTGATCAAGTGTGCAAAATGCACATAGAAGAATGGAATGAGATCAGACTTGCTGTGAGTCACTCATCAAGTGCAGCTAAAAGAGAAGTGCTTATAGAGATTGATCGACTATTTCAAAAGATGGTGTTATTGCAGCTACTCAGACCAGAAGATACTGTCATACATGGTGAAGAGATAGTGCAACCACCCAGTCTAAGGTATAGGTCAGGTACTAGCAGCATTTACAGAATTTCAAATACTTTCTAGATGGTGTACCCAGAATTGAGGGTACTGAAGTGACTGAAGGTGAAAAAGGACTCATCTACAAAGACTTTAATGGAGTACTAAAATTTCAGAGAGAGTCCGAGCTTGAAAAGATTGACAATGAACAACTAGTTTACCTAATCAGATCAGTCAGCTTACTTCCCAAACAATCAATGATGAGAAAAGCTATTCTAGAAGAAGGTTTGGCAAGGCAGTTCAGATTTCTTTCTTCTACAAACAAATATGAGCTAGCTGATGAGCTAGGATTTGTGAAAGAAGAGGAAATTTGGAATAGCCTGTAATCAATTTTGTAATAGATTAGGTATATTGTAACTGATCTCACTTGTAATATTTATAATCTTTCAGTTCAATAATATCTGATCTTTTAAGAAAATCAAAGTGCAAAACTCAGATCATATCTAAAAGAATCCAAAAAGAAAATTGAATGGATCACAAGTACAAGACACTGAATGTTTAATTTCTTAAACACCGACTATAAACTTCTACAGCAACAAGTTTGTCCAAGGAGCTTCAACTACAATCATTTAGGGGGAGATTATTGAGTCACTAGTCGCTGACCAACTTAAACATCGAACGAATGAAAGAAATGATTTAAGTTAGAGCTGCTGTTGCTGAAGTTATGTACTCGCTGATCGCTGGTCATTCTACTCGAGGAATCTGATATGCTGAAGAAGATTAAAACTCAACTTAGTGTGTCGCTGACCCCAAGACTTGCAGCGAGAGTTTTACATCTTCAAATAAATAAAGACAAAAGTCACTGCCCGAATAAAAGCTATTTGCTAAAGATATTCAATTCAAGTCACTCTACAAGAGCACGATAGCTCGCAGTGAGTAAAAAGGATTATTTCATCTTTAGTGACTATACTAATAAAGTTTCTTTTCAAGTGCAAGTTGCTCTTCAGTCTTACATCAACAAGTGTCTCCCATATCTTTATAAATATCTGGGAGATTACGTGGCAACGAGTAATTGGTGTTAAGGAAGACGCGATATTCCGGGTAACAGAATTGGGACCACAGAATAATCAGTCTCAGAGATCAAACCAATCAAATATCGACACGTGTCATTCCTAGATCATGATTTGAAGAAAATGATTACGGGACATTTGCACTATAAATAGAGCAGTACTTTGCATTTAGAAACTTGCCGTTTGTACGTGTTAATCACTTGTTTGTTAAGTGAGTAGTTTGTCTAGGCACATAACAGCGATCAGCGAGTAAAATCAATTAGCGTATTTGTCCACTACTGTATTAACTCTTTGTAATAGTTTAGCTAGAGTGTATGATTTTGTAACACCCCCAAATTTTCACTGTTGGCGGAAGCAAGCTTTGAGGTGCTACTAATCAACTATCAACAACACAAAGTATATAGCAAACGAGCTATAAATGAGACATTTAAAAATAGTTACATTTCAAATGTAAACTTGTTTGAAAACATAGTGTTTTCGATTACAAAAATGTTGTTCCCTAG
Organism: Pseudognaphalium luteoalbum; assembly: GCA_963422505.1. Taxonomy (NCBI): domain Eukaryota; kingdom Viridiplantae; phylum Streptophyta; class Magnoliopsida; order Asterales; family Asteraceae; genus Pseudognaphalium; species Pseudognaphalium luteoalbum. The sequence goes on along the minus strand of OY730192.1, from coordinate 82,528,334 downwards.
AGTCCACGCGTGTAGCAGGAGATTCTATTACATAATCATAATATACAAAAGATAATGCTAAGAATCTCCGTTAAATGCAATGTAGAAATCATGCGACTCTAGCTAGTATCCAAGGGAAATCCTACTCCGTCTGTGTACCTGAGATACAAAGCTAAAAAGGGTTAACCAAAAAGGTTGGTGAATGTTACAGGTTTAGTAATAAGTAATCGTTATGAACCACAAGTATGTACCAGTGTTGCTATCAAGCAAAGTAAGTAAACCAGTAAGTCAGCATAGTTGCCATGAGCTCATAAGTTGAAGCTTAACAGTGTGTAAGTATGAATCAATTAAGAATCATATAAAGTACCCCCGTGAGTGCTATCCCGACACTCGTATGTAACAAATACTATTATGCCTATTTCTAAGGTGAAATCCGTGGTAGCGCTACTACCCCAGGAAGGGATTGTCAGTCCCAAATGGATCCAATTACTAGTAATCGCGCTTAAGTCCATAACTAACAACTTACGATAGGAGGCTTTCAGTGGATAAAAGTAACTCATGCAATGTGTGGCAAAAGTAGTGTAATCAGTTAAGTACATTTTGTCCTGATTGCGCCCTAATGGTCGGTCAAGGAATCGCTTCCCTGTCGTTGCGGACCTTCCAGTCGGAGCGGGTGATCAGTGGGTTTTTTATTTATAATGCTGGGAAGCCTAAGTTTTATTACTACCTACTGCTCTTGTTAAAGGTAGCAAGCGGTAAGTCTGACTCAGGTGTTGCTCTTATAATCGGAGCAAATCGAAATGAAGTAAATACCTTAAACAATAGAAGCTAATAGGATGGGTTTAAAAGAGCAGGTAGGGTTTGTTTTTTTGGTATTTTCTAAATGAACTATGATACAGAAAAGTAAATACTAAACTACGGATAGGGTAAGCAGATAGATAGAGATTGTGATTGCTGAAGTTTCAATATTCAGGTTTAGGGATGATGTTCATTATAAAAGATGATTGGAGACTTTCCTTTAATAAAATTAACAGAGGTTTGGTGTCAACATTAGTATCCTACGATTTAAGTGGAAAACCTAAGCCGCATGTCACTGAATACTAGGTTATCATGAGTCTGATCATATCAGGCTGCTCAGTCCCCCAACACTGTCCGATGAGGACTAGTGACCCGTCTTAGAGTTAACTCCTGGGCGCATGAATAAGGAAACAGACCGATATTTAATTTCCGACCTTTCTTAACACCTAATTCTAATCGATTTTATTAAGGGTTGTACTATTTTTGCTAATGTATGTTAAACAGTCAGTTATGTTGGATCAAGGGGTTTAAGCATCCTACACTACAGCTGAATGTTTGCTTTCTTTTCAAGATCCCTTAGATTTAATCGAGGAGCACAAATACTTCTGTCAAGGTGTAGACCCTCCTTTGCGATCAAATGTTCATCCCTAGGTTCGTTTCACAGTGTATACTATGTTTTTCAGCAGTTCCACAACTTTTATATATACCTAGACCATGTTCAGGAAGGGTGACTTCCAGGTATCCACGGTGTCATATGCTTACGACCGGTTTGTAGCTTCCACGCATTTGTACTCCACCAGCGGTGTTTCCAGCGCGATACTAAGTACTGGGCCATTTTACAGCATGTCCACAGCTTCATACAAAAACACAGATAACTATCTACCGATACTAGGGTTGATCATATCCTAACACTAAAGTAATAGTCACGTGAAAGCTTGGAAAGGGTGGAATGGGTGGTTTATATCTACCACTTGAAAAGTTTAACCCGATACATAACATAACAACTTCCAATCACATATTTAATTAAAGATTAATTTAACATCATCCCTACTCCTAAATATCTACATTTCAACAATCACAATATTACACTACTCAATAAACATGGCAATAACTAAAGCACATACCATAATATTACGCATGGATAAATCAAACATAATAGCAGTATGAGGGAATAGATATCACTGGATAATAGAGCAGCGTAATAAGAGAATAAAACTTGCAATCCTTGAATAAAAGCTTGAACACCAATATTCCTTGATTATAAAAGCTACTCTCTACTCTAATCTACTAGCTACCCACTAACTACTCTCTAACCCTCTAGAGAGAGAAGTTAGAGAGAGAAACTAACTAACTAAGAAAGAAAATTACAAGAGTGTGTAAAAGTGAAAGTGAATTGTTGAATGAAGAATTGGATTTGTGAGTTGATATGGAAATGAGGAGGTTAAGTCTCTATTTATAGGCATCAAGAACTAAATTTACATAAAACACCCCTCACCCGTTATTTACACTAAAATACACCATCGAGCTATGAAATTCGACACCTAAAGGGGCGTATTCGACAACAAATAGGGCGTATTCGGTAGCAAATAAGGCGTATTCGGTAGCAAACAGGGCGTATCCAGCACCAAAGAGGGGGTATACCACCCCTTAAAGGGGGTATACGGCCCCAATAGGGGGTATACGGCCTCTACAGGGGCGTATACGGCCCCTAGAGGGTGGTATAAGGCCCCTGTGGGGGTGGTGTACCCTGGGTCTTGCTCTTGTGTGCTGGATCGTAAGTCTTGTGTCCCGGATCGTACTCGTTTGGCTATAAATTCTTCGTTCTTGATCCGTTTCTGACGATCTTTACATCCACGCGTTCGTAATCTCCAGACCTACATTTTAAGATACTTATTAAGTCCCAGATTGGAGTTTTATGATAAAATAGCATGTCGAACGAATTATGCCTATTTAAGTGTGTTTTTCGTCCATTTACCGTTGTTTTTGAAATACTTATAAAGTTTTGACCTTTTTAACAAAATGTGATAAATGTGGACTTTATTGGCATGATTTTGTTAATTATGTACTAAATATGAGGTAAAAAATGTGCGTAAAACATGACTTTTTACGTCAAATCAAATATCCCACACTTAGACTTTGCTTGTCCTCAAGCAAACCGTATCACTTCGCTCAAGGTTTTGAGAAAATGGATCAGTTGATGAGAACAGATATTTCCTAAGGACATCAACTCCTCAAAATAGGTAAATTATTTCAGAAAGTAAGCATCAAATAGAATAAGAAATCTTAAAACTGAACTGGCTGTCTCTTTAGCATACTTTGCAACTCTCGAAATGTAGAAGTACATGACTGGGCGATCCTCACAGGTGGTCACTCAATTCACTCAAGAAGTGTATCGGGTTTCCTAACATTCTAACCAAATGAAATCGCTCAAAGCCAGTCATGCAGCGCTTATCATCGTAGGCTTGGTCGAGAATCGCATCTCCACCACTCCAAATGAGGACGGTGCTAATTATCCCAAGGCATTTTTGTTGGGTTGTAATGTTTGGGTGAGGGTTAAATGGGTATGAAAAAGGGTTGTTTCAAGGTTTAAAGAGTATGCTTATAGTAGAATTTTTCAAATTTTATGAAAAACTTTATTTAGATATGCTTTTTAATTAAAATGGAAACGGATAACGGTAAGGAAGGAATATAGCTATTTTGACTTCTATATTTTTGAAAACACACGGAAGATTTACATCTTTCAGAGATCAGAGTTTTCGGGGGATTTTGAAGCACTTAGCTTTATTTAGATGATAAATTTTTGTTTAGAATTTCTTTGCCAAAGAATTTTCTAAGGATTTTTTTTTCCTTACTGTCTTTTGAGATCCTTTCATATTTTCATTTTTTTCAGACTTTTTGATATTTTGAATTTTACTTTGTGCCAATTTTTCGCACCGCAAGATTCTCGATCTTTTGAGATTTGATTTTCGAAACGCACGCGAGAAGTTTTTGAGTAAAACACGAATTTTGTGATTTTTGGAGTGAAAGAAAAAAGAATATCTAGATATCATTTTTCAAAAATTAAAAAATTCTAAGATAAGGTTTTGGTGGGTATGGAAAGGAATGGGTTTTAAAATATTTGGGTATTTAAGAACTGAAAAGGTTAAGGCTCAAAAGGGTTTACTAAGCGGATCATCGGTACTAAAATTGAGTATCGGCAGGGTTAGGCTTGAAGAGATATGAGAAAAATGGGTTTTAATCCTAATAAATGCCAAGATCCTCTAATTGCACCTATACTGCGTACAGTACTCTTTGGTTTGGTCTCGAAGCGTATACCAGGAACAAGTTCTAATTCTAAGACGCATGCATCGGCACAGACACAGAAATGAATGGCGAAGCATTGAAAATGAATGCTTATTAAAGGCTCAAGTTCCTCACACAACAATATAGGGTGTATGCGCCTAGTCATGCGATGCTTCAAAGATGACCATTTCATTTTTAAGGGATCCTTATTCTGCCTTATCGTACTTTCCAAAGTAATTTATTTATTCTTAAAAAATGATTATCCTTAAAGAGTATTTTTCTTACCAAAAGATCTAAAAATTTACAAAAGTCAGTCCGCTGAATGAGTAATCTGACTACTGTCGAAGCGAGACTGTTTTTTATAGCGAAAAATTTTGAAATTTTTGACAAAATGGAGTTTTGATTTTAAAATTTTTTGTAAAAATTTGAGCAAGAAATGAGTTTCAAGTTAACTTTGGAGGACAAAAGGTCAGAAAACTTTATGGTATAACATACCATGTATCCCACACTTACAGGAACATTGTCCCTAATGTTCACTACTAAGGCGGACATCTTTTGGGGGATCCCACACTTAGAGTTTGATTATAGGATATGCTCACTTTAACGTGTTTTGAAAATGGTGGAATAAAATCCCACACTTAGAGATTAAGCATAAAGGATATGGTATGAATATTTCGGGAAGACAATGGAAAAGAACGAAAAACTCCCCTCATGGATTCACGAGATGAAAATGATTTGGCTGAAGAAGCATGAATTGCTCGCTAGAGATTCCAGCTTGCTTCCGTCTAAGAACAGCCTTCCGGTTTAGTGCGTGTCATCTAGTCGCGAATTGTAACCATCATTCTCATCAATCAATTCAACCACATTTTATTCTACTAAAATAAACAAAGAAAATGTAAGCATAATAAAGATAGATAGATCATCTAGCTAAGTAGCAAACTGGGTAAAAAGTACCAAAAGATCAAAACAAGTTCACAAGTCATCCCACCATAATAGTTAGTGCTAATACAGACCAATAATAATAATAATAAAGTACTGGAGATGAGAAAGTCTAAGGACGAGGAGACCCCTGATCAGTCACATGAAGATCAAATGTAGAAGTGGAAGGGTTATTTCCTGCAGCCGAAAGCTCTCCACTAGTGGCTCTTCCTGATACAGTCTCTGATGTAATAAGCCTGTGTTGCCTCAAAACATCCCTCAAGACATTTGTCGGTAAGTCATCTACAGATTCAAAACCACACTCTTGTAGGCATTGAGCTGTTATGCGTGCCTCCTTAAGTAATATCAAGTAACCTTTCCTAATGTCGTTCTCATTTGGAAGCTCATTTTCTGGAATAGTATCAAAGTTGAGCATTCCTGAGAATCCTGAGAATGTGAGGCCGTCAGTACTAGTGGTGGGCATGACCGGACGATAAATATTTTGATCATCAGGCCTCGGGATCTCATAAATCGGAGATAAGACATGGGTAGCTGGGGATGGCTGTCGTGAAGTGGATGGAGCAGCTGAGGTGTGTACAGAGCATACTGGCTCATGGCGAGATGTGGTGGGTATGGTATATGGTGGAATAGTGGTGGTAACTGGGGCAATGGTAGTGGTGACTGGTGGAAATGTAGCTGGTGGTGTCGCGCATCTATACATCAGTGGCTCTGGTATCTGCAATCCAAATCCGCGAGCTACATTTATGTCTTGAGCATGTCTAACCTGAAGTGCGTGGAAAGTTGATGCGTCACTAACGGTCGGTAAGGATTTTACCCTTTTTGTTGCACCGGCTACTAGCAACGGGCATCAGTGAGTGTTTTAAATTTGTAATTGCGGGCCTAAGTTTTCCCTAACAATGCTAATCCTAAGGGAGAGCAAGTGGTAGGTATGACCTAGAGTCGTTCTTCAAACCGACTGAATTGAAACTAAGACGTGGCAGATGAGGGCTTTCAAACTAGTGAAGGGTTTATAAAACAGCGGGGGAGTTTTGGTTTTTCTATTAACTAACTTAGGCGAGTAAATAAATAAAAGCGAAATAAAAGTAAATGCTAAAGCAGATAAATAAAGATAGTGTTTGCTGAGACTTCGTTAATTAAGTTATGGGACGATGTTTGGAGAAACTATTTTAAAAGATATTAGTTAATTATCATTCTTGAATACTTGTATGTAAACACTAGATTCCCTACTAATTAAAATTCCATTAGCATGTCACACCGGGAGCTAGGTTAAGGTAACATTACAAAGTATTTAGAATAATAAGCAAAATCTTAATTATGGTTTAATAATACTTTCATATGAACGGGAACAAAATCTTAAGGTACCAGACATAACTGAATCATATAACGATTCCTCGTCATCCTAACAGATTCGTATATTTAAAAGTTCATTTATGACTTTAAACTAGCCCTTGCTTAAGACTACCCAATAAATCCCCTAATTATCCACAGCGTTCCTTACTTAAAGTGGTTCCGCCGCTTCAAACCTTGACCATGTCTTGTCCTACGATAATCCCCCATGTAGCCTTGCGGTTCCATAGTTTCATACCTTTGACAAATTATATTGACATAGATGACTGACTACCTTTCAATTGGACGTCGTTAAAAAGGTGTTGTAATCACGTTTATTGGTGGAAAGGCGATTAGATTAATTTGAAGTTTAAAAGTCTATTTAGAAAGGTTAATTAAACTAGGTTTCTCATTTTATATGTTAGTCTGTAATATAACTACCTTCGGTCGTTACTCGACTTCCATACATAGGTACTCCACCTTGAAGTGTTTCCAGTACTACATCGAGTAACAGTCGAATAGGGGCCATCATATTACTTTACGATAATTAAGACCGTTTATATTTTACCACTATGATGATCCTAAGGCAACAATCAAACAAGAACATGTAATAAGACGATCAAAGCGATACTGCCGATCTTTAATATTTAATTATAAATCATCCCATAATTAATTAACTACATTGCAAGCAAACACAACAAGTATACTACTCTCTAATCATGGCAATAACTAAATCTAGCATAATCAATATAAACGTAATTAATTAAGATAGATAAGGATTAGAAAGCACCAGGATTAAATACGGGAGAAAGTAGACTTGAATTAATTGACACAATTCCAAGCTTACACCGAAGATTTACAACGCGTTCCATACTTTCCTTCTATTCTAAACAAGCTCCTAAACTAGCCTAAAACTAATTTTTAGTAAGAAAATAGAAAGAAAGTAGAAGCAATATCTTAAGATAAGTATATTGTTCTAAGAATGGTGTGTGTTGAAATGAAGCCTTATGCCTCCTATATATAGGTGAAATTCGGCTCACGTTAGCAACTTGAGGAGCACTTTAGCAAAAGGTGGAAAAGGTGGTGCACCAGGTACGTACAATCGCGTAAATGTGTGGCACCGGGTACGTACAATCGTGTAAAGGTGTGGCACCGGGTACACGCAAGGACCAAAAATTGGAAATGGGATAGGGGACAGGCGGCAGGCACCGCCCACCAGCTGGCTGGCAGCGGCTGGTGGCTGGCCGGCGGCTGGTGGCTGCCACCCGCCCTGATTCGCCGTCTTTTGTCTCGTTTCTTAATTTGTGCGTATTTTCTTCGTTATGCGTCCATTTACGTCGATTCTTTTTGCGTTGGATTCGTAATTCAAAAATGAAGATTTTGATATAAAGAAATCTCCGAGATGAGTTTCCTATCTCCAGATATTGCGTACGAATCATTTGAATCTTTCGGCGGGTGTAGAATCTTCATTCTTTATCCGTTTTTGTTGATTCTCCTTCTGTTAGACTCGTATTTTTAAAACGAACATCTTGGATAAGATGGATGTTGATGATGGGTACTTTAGTCTTTAAATCTTGTTTTGATGCCTTGAATCTTCAAACGTGTGTGGAATATTCGTTTTTCATCCGTTTTGCTTGATTTTTATCGTGCAAATTTGTTTTGAACATCTCAGCGTAATATCACTGATTTGAACTGTATTTGAGTTCAATATGCCAAGAATCGTTCCAGAATGAGAGAGATATCGGTAGTAAAAATTTGACTTTTTACGCGATATCAAAAGTCAAATACTGAGAAAGTGGAGTCACTGGTGTAGTCCAGTCAACAACACTCTGAACCCTAGATGTAGATCCAGATGCCCTAGTATCCTCCTACGGTGCTCTAACATCTCTATCATCATCTGGTATCTCAATCGACTCATCATCCTCAACATCTATGTCTCTCTTACTACTCTTCCTCTTCAGAACACAACCATGAATGGCATGTTTAGTAGCTCTCCCGAATTCCTGCCCGCTCGAATCAGTAGATATCAACCATATAGTGCGGAAGTACTCTAGATCAAATGGCAGGGATCGAACATAAGGCAAGCTAGTGTACTTTCTCATGTGATCTTCTGTGAGCAAACCCATATGGCTACAAATCCTGGTTATGAAAGCTCCCATATAGATATACTTTGTCATCTCAAATGTCGTCTCTCTTTGAATCCTCTCGGCTACTAAGAAAGCTACATTCACATTCTTCTTCTTAATCATTGCGTTCATCACAAAGAGATCATCAGCTCCAACAGCTCCTCCTGTTTCTTTCTTTCCATGTAGTGATACAGCTAGTAGCTTGTGCAGGAGTCGTTGCTCAACTTTGAAGATCGCAGAGGCTTTTACATTTGAATGAAAACTAGTACCCATTAGATTGTCCCAAATCAGCCCATGGTCTTCATTACATGAAACACCCCATGAACTATCGAAGAATATATGAGAATGTGTCTGCTCCTCTGTGTAGAACCCGAGATATACCGCAAACTCAGCCAAAGACAGATGTTGCTTCACCCCTCTATAGTTAAAGCTGATTAATCGCTTATCTGTAATATTGGAGATGCAAGGGTTGAATTTGTAGGTCAACATGAATTCGATAACTAGCTCTCGATAAATGTCTTCATTGAGGGTGAACATCTTGTACCAAGCATCCATTTTCTCATCATTGATCTTGTATTTCACTAATTTCCTCAACTCTCTCTTGTACCCAAGTGCCTTTACATCTCTCCAGACGATAAATCTGTTCTTTCCTAATGGCCGGTTCATCCAATCCTTAATTAGTTTCTTCATTTTGGCGGAAGTGGCCAAGTATTCCAAAGTAGGATGGATATCTTCAGAAGCAGACTTCATCTGTCAAGATAAAAGACAATTAGTGCGCATCATGATCATAGATATATGGATTTACTATCTTATCCTAAATTTTAAATAAAAATTTGAAATGTAGGCTTTAAAAAAAATCGAATAATCCATAACCTAGAAAGATACATTCTTAACCACGCCGCAATCACCAAACCACAAATTTATCACCAATAAGTTTCTTAAGCTATGGTAAATGTCATAAGCATTTTTCTAGGACAAAAGGTCTTATTTTATGAATGATTCCTAGAAAAGGCTTTAAACAATGAAAATGCATTAGTAATTAACTAAGTAAGCATTAAGCTTTTAAAGAAACCTTGTAATTACCTTACTTTAATCAAAACTTTACAATTTACCATAAACTTAGAAAACTAGTGATGAAACTTTGACCATTTTATGTATTTAAAGATATTAATATCAAGTGTTAATCAAATTTTAAAAATTGATGTTTTATGATGTGAAATTGACTAACAACTTAACATTCCATCTTTAAATGACATAATTACAATATTGGTTCCTTTTGAAAATGTGACTTGCTATTTAAAAGCTTCATGCGTTTTATTTACTAAAATGATGCTTCTTTTAAATTGAAACAAGTCGTTTAAATCTTTTAAAGCAAGGTTTCAAGAATTCAAGTGAGCATTTGATGACAATATTTGCACGAGTATCATTTTGGTTTGAAAGATTTTAGTTAAAATAATGATACTTCACAAATACTCATAAATATGCTTACTTTAATTCTTGAAAGTCATCTAAACCAATTGCTAACTAATTTAGGCTACTTTACTTATGTTTAACACATCACTATAAGCAATTTTAATCAACAAAAGTCAAACATAGACAATTCTAGCTAAAAAAGTCAACAAAAAGTCAAAGTTCATTACTTTGAAAATCAAAGTTCACCAATCCCTCATGAAATCACTAGATTACTATCAATAATCATCATACAAACATTCAATAGCAAGTAATAACACCTAAAGCCCTAATCTTTATCCCTAAATATCAAGTTTCAAATTGAAACCCTAACTTTTGGGTAAAATCATGAACTAGAGATTTTAAGTTAGAAATTTACCTTAGAAATGATGCAATGATGATAAATGAAGCATACAAGTAATGAAAATGAAGAATGTAGAGCTTGAAATCTTCAAAAATGGTGGAAATTTGTTGGTGGCATGGTGGTGGGGGTGGTGTTCGGCCGAAGAAGAGAGGGAGGGGGGAAGAAAGTGAAAAAATGTTTTCATTTTTTTTTGTTTTTTAACCTCCTTTCCTCTTTTACTTTTACCTTTTTACCCCAAGTGGTAATTTAGTGAAAGTAAATGGTAATTAGGTTAAAAAGGTTTTATTTAAGACTCAAAATATTTTTGTGTTCTTAAATTTTTTAATCCCATTAAAACTTGGTAAATTTTGCTAATTATTAAATTTGTGGGTTAATAATTGAACAAACTTTAAACTTTGCGTGATAAACAATGAGATAAAGTTTTAAGAACGTTTTTAAAGAAGATTATTAAAAACTTTTAAAATTTTAAATCCTAAATAAACTAAAAATTTGAAAAAAAATCCTAAAATTGGGTTGCCTCCCAATAAGCGCTTTGTTTTAAAGTCAACTGCTCGACTTTTCCAAAAAATTAATTTGGGGTCCGAGACTGAGGAAAAGTATAACAGGAGTAAATGAAAATCGGAGCACTTTAGTGATATGATAAATTAGGTCGGCAGAGTTTAAGAAAAATAATTCAAATTCATTTAGAAAACTTCTCTCCTCGTGTCCTAATTTTATAAGTGCATCAACGAAATTATTAAATTCTCGTTTAACTTTCTTGGGATTTGAAATTCCATCTCGTGGTCCATCGTCTAAAAAGTTAAGATCATGAAGTAATTTACCCAATATTTTCAAAAATTCCTTTTCTTCTTTTGAATCAGGATTTCCGGTAGTAGCGTGAACTGCTACCGATAATTCTTTAAAAAGTAATTTTTGTTTAAGCGTGAAAGGAAATTTTGATTTTTGAAATTACTGAGTTAGCTTAATGTGAATTTCTTTATGTTTTTCATAGAAAGATTTCTCAATAGCCTCCTCAGTTGCATTTGGAAAAATTTCTATCAGTTTATTGATTAAATAGACGGCAGGATCGACAAAGAATGGTATTTTCTCAGGGAGTAAGATTGGAATTATAGGGTCACACTTTATCCAAAATTCAAGCTCACTAATCAGATCTAAAATATGCCGATTAATCCGTGTTGATGAAACAGGATGATAATCAGTATTAGCAAGTAATTTAATTAACAGGTCTAGTTCTGATATTAGTAGTAGCTCATCTTTTCTAGCGTAATTAGCGTGGAGTCCTAAAATTCTGTTATCGATAGGCACGAAGGTCTTTCTTTGGTCAACCGAAAAGGGGAAGTATGATATTTTAAGGTATTCAAGAAAGTTGGCACAAATATCTATCCTCCTATCTGGTTTAAAAGAATTGCTGACATGACGCTCGGTTTCAGTCTCGGGTGGAATATCTATGAATTTAATGATGTCAGTGGGTGGTCCACTTAGTACGGTTTTAGCTATGGTGTACCTAGGTTGGACTGGACATTTTTGAAATGGTTCATCTATGTAGGGGGTTCCTGATTTTAATGTATGATTTTTCGAACATGAGAGATGCTTATCTTGTGAATAAGTTCTCAAAATGTCAGGGAGATCATATTCAAAGTATTCATCCAAGAAATGAAGGCGTTCATTTCTATCTAATCCTAACATGGGTGGATACAAGTAAACCTCAGTGCCGAATGGTACTTCTTTGGGAAGGTCAGGTGGCCTAACATAGTGTAGGTATTTGCCCAGAAGTGAAAAGATCTCAGGGTCAAGGGTAAATTGACTACTTGAAGTGTGAGTAACAGAAGTTGATATCTTCTGCTGAGATTCCTCTTCTTCTAGGTCAAAGTGTTTTTGCCTGATATTAATTTCTTGGACGTCTAAGATTTTCTTGACTTTGAGGTATGAAGAAATAGAAGAGTTATCCTCTAATTCTTTTTCCATAAAATCAAAAAACTCAGAATCATCCATTGCCATCATTTCATATGTTTTCTTGTAAGAGAACAGAGAGACGGGGCTAGAAACCGAATCAGATGGTTTTTGTTTTTTCATATTTTTATGGTTTTTGTGTTTTAATAACTAAATTGTTCTAAGAAAGCGGTAACTTTCGAACAAGTTAGGCTTGAACGAAAGGTTCTCCTAAGGGCTTCTAACTTAAATGTATGTTTTTCAAATCACAACGCTCGACGATCCCCGGCAGCGGTGTCAAAAACCTGATCGCGCCCCAACGGTCGGTCAAGGAATCGCTTCCCTGTCGTTGCGGACCTTCCATTCGGCGGGTGATCAGTGGGTTTTTTATTTATAATGCTGGGAAGCCTAAGTTTTATTACTACCTACTGCTCTTGTTAAGGGTAACAAGCGGTAAGTCTGACTCAGGTGTCGTTCTTAAAATCGGAGCGAATCGAAATGAAGTAAATACCTTAAACAATAGAAGCTAATTGGATGTGTTTAAAAGAGCAGGTAGGGTTTGTTTTTTTGGTAATTTCTAAATTAACTACGATACAGAAAAGTAAATACCAAACTACGGATAGGGTAAGCAGATAGATAGAGATTGTGATTGCTGAAGTTTCAATATTCAGGTTTTGGGATGATGTTCATTATAAAAGATGATTGGAGACTTTCCTTTAATAAAATTAACAGAGGTTTGGTGTCAACACTAGTATCCTACGATTTAAGTGGAAAACATAAGTCGCATGTCACTGAATACTAGGTTATCATGAGTCTGATCATATCAGGCTGCTCAGTTCCCCAACACTGTCCGATGAGGACTAGTGACCCGTCTTAGAGTTAACTCCTGGGCGCATGAATAAGGCAACAGACCGATATTTAATTTCTGACCTTTTTTAACACCTAATTCTAATTGATTTTATTAAGGGTCGTACTATTGCTTGCTAATGTATGTTAAACTGTCAGTTATGTTGGATCAAGGGGTTTAAGCATCCTACACTACAACTGAATGTTTGTTTTCTTTTCAAGATCCCTTAGATTTAATCGAGGAGCACAAATACTTCTGTCAAGGTGTAGACCCTCCTTTGCGATCAAATGTTCATCCCTAGGTTCGTTTCAGGGTGTATACTATGTTTTTCAGCAGTTCCACAACTTTTATATATACCTAGACCATGTTCAGGAAGGGTGACTTCCAGGTATCCACGGTGTCATATGCTTATGACCGGTCCGTAGCTTCCACGCATTTGTACTCAACCAGCGGTGTTTCCAGCGCTATACTAAGAACTGGGCCGTTTTACAGCATGTCCACAGCTTCATACAAAAACACAGGTAACTATCTACCGATACTAGGGTTGATCAGATGCTAACACTAAAGTAATAGTCACGTGAAAGCTTGGAAAGGGTGGAATGGGTGGTTTAGATCTACCGCTTGAAAAGTTTAACCTGATACATAACATAACAACTTCCAATCACATATTTAATCAAAGATTAATTTAACATCATCCCTACTCCTAAATATCTACATTTCAACAATCACAATATTACACTACTCAATAAACATGGCAATAAGTAAAGCACATACCATAATATTACGCATGGATAAATCAGACATAATAACAGTATGAGGGAATATATATCACCGGATAATAGAGCAGCGTAACAAAAGAATAGAACTTTCAATCCTTGAATAAAAGCTTGAACACCAATACTCCTTGATTACAAAAGCTACTCTCTACTCTAATCTACTAGCTACACTGTGACAACTCTCCAAATTAGGTACTGATTAACATTTAAGCATGTGCATTCTTATGCTAATTTCCTGATTAAGTTTAAAACAAAACTTTCGATGTGTTGTAAGCCTAGCAAGCCCAATATTTTGAAACAAAAAGTATTACATATTATGTGAATAATAATAATAATCGCGTACAAACGTATCTGAACGAACCCGACAGAAATATATAACAAAAGTTGATGACCCAAAATAATTAATAATTCAATTATTAATTGCGAGTATTAATATATCTATAACATATAGATGAAATAGTTTAAATATGCGTTTTATATCAAATATATTATAAAATGAACAAAATAAATTTTAAAACGATCCCAAAGGTCAAAATTTCAAAAATTCTATTTTTCTCATTTATTTGAAAGTATTCAGAACATTACCTCAAAATATGAGTTCGAAATTCAACTGAAATTTGGCACTCAATTGGATTGGCGCAGTAAAATGTACAAATTTGTACAACAGTCTAAAATAATGAAAATCTTATTATTCTAAGTTTAAATAACGAACCAGGAGAACATCTACAAAATAAAAATATAAAATGTTAAATTTTATATTGTACTAATTATACCCGTACCCGAAGTTAACGGGCAAAAATTCATCACCTAACTCAAATAATTGGGAGACCACGTACTGTGATCTCCCATTCCCATTCAATTTTATATACTCCCTCTCTTCCTTCTGTGATCATACACACACACAGACACAACATCAATAATTCAACATCACCAAATTTCTTCTTCTGCTTTCTTGGAGTCAAAACACAGGAGAGTAGACCAACAACAGCAGCATCATCTTCATCATCGCCATCTTCGTTCCTTCATCTCATTGTAAAGAAACTCATTTTACTTAAGACTACCTCTTCGATTTTGTTTATAACATGATTATATATCAAAATCTAATCATATAACACTACAAATTGATGATTATATGTTGATTGTTCATGAAGTGGGTTATGAAAACCAAAACTTAAAACCAAAAGTTATATATATAAACTTGATAAAATATGATGTTAGGAAGGTGTAAAAACGAGCCAAAACCCGAAACAAAACATGTATGTATATGTATATAGAACACAGACCTTGAAAAACACGAACAGAGTGCAAAGGGACGGAGACAGACCAAACCGATTGGTTGGCTTGGGCCAGCCGATTGCTGAAAAGATTGAGCCGAATGGCTCAACCAACTGAGCCGGACGGCTAAGTGGTGTTGAGCCGAACGGTTTGTAATTTTATGCCCGAACGGCTGGGTTGGGTGTTTGGGCCGAAACAGTTAATGGACTAAGTACGCGGACTGGACAGAGCGAAAATGAGTTGGGCTGAGGCTCACAGCCGAACAGTTGGACTGCCCAAGCCGAACGGCTGGGCTAGGCTATGAGCTGGGTTGGGCTCTCACGCTGGGCTAGGTTGTGACTTGAGTCTGGGCCGAAAACTTTGGGTTGGATCGTAAGGTTTAGGGCCGAATAAATAATGGGCCAAATGGATTGATAAACTATTGGGCCAAAACTATTTACTAATGAAACGGGCCAAATGAGTTATATAATCGGGTAAAGTTATTGGGCCGAGACAAAAAGTAAATGGGTCGAACGATTTGGGTTGAGCCCGATGGACCATAAAACTTTAAAACACAAACGCAATGTGGGTTAATATATTTGATTCGAATGTTTAACTTGTAATATTTCAACAAATATGAAAAGTCATTTTAACAAACTTGTATATATATATGTATATATTGACAAATGATTAAGTTATATATATATATATATATATATATATATAATGACGAACTTTTCTTGAATATACATGTATATATATACTTAATAACAACGATGATTTTATTTTATAAACGGAAATAAATAACACAAGAAGTTTTATAACGAATAAAACTTATATATATAGATGTAAAACTTATATATATGAATATTCATATATATACATACAACTAAATCAATGTGAGGAAATTATAATTGTATGTTATCGTATATACATACAAATGGAATATACGTTTAACAAACGTACTAAATATAATATACAACAGGTATATTTATATACATATGTATGTATAACAAATATATATGTGTACAACATGAACTAAGCGACATTTATATATATATACAATTACATACAGGTATATACAGGCACGAAACGAAATATACGACGTAAGAAATGATAACAATATTTCAACGTAACGTCCACAACCAAATGTACTATTTAAGAATTCAACAAATTCTTTAAAACCAATAAACTGTTAACATAAGTTGATTAAACCAATCAAACGTACTTATGTTAATACATTTATTGTACATAGGTTAACATACCTTGGGTGATTATCTATCGGCTACTAGCATTCATACCGAGCAAACCACAGTGAGTTTACATCCCTTATTTTTAAATGTTTTCTGCTTTTAAACACAGGGGTGTTAAACATAGAAATTGCATGCCAACACATGCAACAAAATTATAAATGCTTGATTGCTTTATACGACTATTGATTATTGAAATTACATTTTCACAACTGTTTTGGGAATTAGACAACGTATCCTAGTTCGGACCTAGCCTTGAAATGTATGCATGAAAGACCTTATGTCATGCAGACTGTAACCATTAGCTAGGTGACTCTAGCCACTGAGTATACGAATAGTATTATTGCCGTGATGACCCTCCTACGGTGGAGCGTATACTTAAATGTCAGTTCAGGCAAACAACATAAGTTCTGGTTGTGGTTTGGTTATAGGGTTAGGTCACGCTACTTTAACTTATGAGGTTTAGCTCACCTCACAGGGGATCACAATCTAAGTAAATTCCCACAAACTTTTAGGAAGAACGAACCTACAACTGTTAAATACCGAAAAACATACCGGCAATTTATTTTATACTGGTAAACAACCAGTTAAATGCTTTTTAGGGTAACAACCCTACATAACTTGTATCTTATAAATGAATAACAATTCATTTATACAAACTTGGTTTAACTAACCACATACATATACAAACCTGTAAATTCACTCAACATATTTGTTGACGATTTTCTCTATGTTTTTCAGGAAATTAGCTGGGTAAGAAATCGCATGCATTCAGGATGGACAACCCTGGACTACTTAGGATGCCACATACTGTTGGGACCGCTTTTAGGGATTTCATTTGTATAACTGCAGACATTGCGGTCATACTTATGAAATCTTATTTGAAACTTATGTATTATTGTTAAAACTAAAATGTTTTAAACTCTACTACTACTGTTACGACTTACATAGTCGTACTACTTTTGTAACAACTGTTAAACTTGGAATCCTTGATAAATAAAGTTGTGCGATAACCATATGCTCTAAATGTATGTATCTATTGGTAGTATTACTGCTCGCAGCCCCGCCACGTCACTAAGCTTCCGCAAACTACTCTCACTAGTTGTAATCACCTATTGGCGGGGTGTGACAGACTTGGTATCAGAGCCATTGGTTATAGCGAACTAGAAGTCTTTAAGTGACCTAAAACCTTAGAGACCTAGACTATAGCCTTGGCTAGCACATTCATTTCATGCATACATACTTTGCATACATCTAACATACGACTGACATGGCACCTACGACTTCTTTTGTCTTAGCATGTCGAGGCACAGTCCGATCTACTTGTATGCTTCTGATGAGGAGCCGACTGAGGATTCCTACCATAGCGACGATATCACCGGAGTTGTGAGTCCACCAGTTCACCCGAGAGCTCTATCTGATGACACCGGTGATGCCTACATCACCCCACCACCTACTGCACCTGTGCTCCCACCTACTACTGCTCCCACTGACCCTACCACTCGTATGTTAGGGTCTACCTTTATTGCGACACGCCATATGACTGCTGGACCTTCCAGAGGACCGGTACCTAGGAGGACACCCCAGATGTGTGTCCGAGACTTCCCTAGAGGACCACTTGTGTCCCGTGATAAGGCGCCGATGGCAGAGGAGAGAGAGATACATTGTGATGAGCCACCATAGAGGGTACCTAGGTTTGCTCACTTGGAGTGGATGACTCCTATGTTAGGGCGGTGGAGGTCGTTGGAGGGTTTTCCTTCTACTTTTGAGACCGGGGAGTCCTCCCGATCCTCCGCACCACTGCCTACTACTGGAGAGCCTGTAGAGTTAACCCTCCCTACCATTGTGGCTGTGATTCGCACCTTGTTTTGTATTTCTGGTAGCAGGGGTGTTCACCTTGAAGAGCTACAGAGCGATGTCTCCCGTCTGGATGGAGACATGATAGACATGCATGAGCGTTGCCACTTCTTGTTGAGCAACGTGGTTGCTGCCAGAGAGATAGCTGAGACCGCACATGCTCGTGTTAGGGTACTGGAGGGACGTACGAGGACAGCAGGGTTGATGATTGGAGCTTGTGTGTTGATAGCTGTGCTGAGGACAGCTGTGGGATTGTTTTTACCTTATTTTCATTAGACCCACGTATGGCGGTTTATGCCTACTAGGTATTAGATTGACTACTTTTGGATGATGGATATATTAGCAGGTCCATCACGTATTGTATAGACCTGTATTTGATGGGTAGGTGTATGTATGTACTGGATATGTACTAGATGGAAACTGTTGTTAGAATGGGTGTATGTATAGGAAAACCCATTGTCTTTTGTATAGCGCTAACCGCTAATGGGGCGTATTAGGGATCCCATCTTGTTTTGTATGAAACTATTGTATCAGCGCTACACCTTTTGATATAATATAACTTATGTTTGGTTGTATTTCGTGTTCATTACAATTAACAACGACTATAGTATCATATCTATCCTTATATACGTGTGTTAGAAACGATAACCAATCAATAACACTTGAAATCATTCCATGAAAACCATAAAACATACCACACTTTGATTATTGATTCTTATCTTTAATTCCTTTGAACTTGATTGTGTTAAATGACAATGAAAAGAAATATGTATTTGGCATTATATAATGACGCCTGGCCAACGTGATTATATTGTACTAAGTACATATGGGCGTTTCAAAGTCGTGTGACATATGATGCGAAATCCTGTTCTTCAATCCTTCATACTGTTCCCTTGTTAAACAATGTGAAATCTTGTTCATCACATTCATTATCCTGGCATTGACTTCTGCATTTTTTTTTCATCGCAGAACGGAATCATGCCACCAAAATGGCGAATGACTAAGAACAGTCGACGAACGACTACTTCTTCCATTCCTAAAACTGTTCCCCCACCCAACAACGAGGAAACTACTGAACAAATGATCGCGCGTCGAATAGCTGAAGGTATTGCTGAGTATGATGCAAGCCGAAATCGCGAGAATGGAATGAATAACAGCGGGTCTACTCCTGTTAACACTGAGACCCATGCGAATACTCGTCGAGGGTGTTCATACAAGATATTCCAGGCTTGTAAGCCAGTTACTTTTCACGGCACCGAGGGTGCTATTGGCATTATACACTGGATAGAGAAGACATAGTCGGTATTGGACATTAGTGACTGTTCACCTGACTGTATGGTGAAGTATGCCACCTGCACCCTTGCTGACAAAGCTCTTACTTGGTGGAACAGTCAAGTCCAATCACTTGGACGACCAGCTGCCTACTCCATGTCATGGGGAGTACTGAAGAACATGATGTTGGAAGAATTATGTCCCCGTAGCGAGATGCAGAAAGTTGAAACCGAATTTGGGACATTAAAATGGTTGGTGCAGATGTCACTGGGTATACCACTAGATTTCAAGAGTTAGCACGATTAATGCCACATATGGTGACACCCGAATTCAAATGCATTGAGCGTTACATCTGGGGACTGGCACCTCAGATCCGTAGCCTGGTTACATCATCAGAACCTGCCACATTCTGGAGTGCTGTTACTCTAGCTCAGAGATTGACCGATGAGGCGGTCAGAATGGGAACCTTAACCAAAAAGGTTGTGACAGGAAAGGTTGAGCCAAGCAGCACTGAAGTTGGTAGTTCTGGGGTGCAAAGCGTAAGTGGAACGGCACAGGGAGCGACCGTCAGGGTCAAACAAATAAGAAAGGATCTGGAAACCTAAAGTCCTATGCTGCCACCACTCTGGAACCAAAACCATATCGGAACAAACACCACGAGGGTGAATGTTGGTTTTGCAACAACTGTAGAGGTTAGAGTTACAAAACCCAAAACTGTAAGGTTAACCCTACAGCTAGGGAAAACACAGAGCGCCAAAATCAAGGGTGCTTTGAATGTGGCGACAAGGGTCATTATCGGAACTGTTGCCCTCGACTTAATAACCAGAACCCCAACAATAACAACCGGAATAATCAGAACCGCAACACCAACAACTGCAACAACAATGATAACAACCGCGGTAAAAACAACAACAATCAGCCAGCTCGTGGACGTGCGTTTGTGATAGCAGCAGCAGAAGCACGGCAGGATCCTAACACAGTTACTGGTACGTTTCTAGTAAACAACCGCTTTGCATCTGTGTTATTTGATTCTGGTGCTGATTTAAGCTTTGTGTCCACTGAGTTTAGACCACTATTAGAGATCGAATCCCTTAAGTTTGATAACAAATGCACTATAGAGCTAGCCGATGGTAAGTTGATTGAATAAGGAGAAATAGTACCAGGATGCACCTTAATGTTGGAAGGTCATTCTTTCAAAATAGACTTACTACCGGTAGAATTAGGGAGCTTCGATATAGTGGTTGGCATGGACTGGCTGTCGAAAAACCATGCAGGAATTGTATGTTTTGAGAAATTGGTACGCCTACCGTTATCGTCAGGTGAAACCTTGGAAATACAAGGAGAGAAAGGAAAACGTGCAGTAAAGATGATTACGTGCATGAAAGCAAATAAATTTCTACGAAAGAGTTACCAAGCATTCTTGGTACATGTGATTGGGAAGAAAACTGAGGAGCGACGCAAAGAGGAGGTGCCTATCGTACGTGACTATTCGGGAGTATTTCCTGACGAGTTACCAGGATTACCACCCCCACGACAGGTTGAATTTCATATCGACCTAGTGCCTGGAGCAGCACCAATTGCTCGCGCACCCTATCGTCTAGCTCCATCGGAGATGCAGGAGTTGTCTGCACAGTTGCAGGAACTATTGGACTTAGGATTCATCCGACCGAGCTTTTCACCTTGGGGAGCTCCGGTTTTGTTCGTCAAGAAAAAGGATGGATCAATGCGAATGTGTATCGATTATCGAGAACTGAACAAAGTAACCATCAAGAATCGATATCCACTACCTCGCATCGATGACTTGTTTGACCAGCTGCAAGGGTCAAGTTACTATTCGAAGATTGACTTGCGATCTGGTTACCATCAGCTGAAGGTTCGGGATGAGGATATCCCTAAGACTGCGTTTAGGACTCGATACGGTCATTACGAGTTCCTAGTCATGCTGTTTGGGCTGACAAACGCACCAGCAGTGTTCATGGACCTCATGAATAGAGTATGCAAACTTTATCTTGATAAGTTCGTGATTGTGTTTATCGATGACATATTAATATACTCACGAACGAGGGAGGATCACGAGAAACATCTGAGGATAATTCTTGAACTTCTTGAGAAAGAGAAACTTTATGCAAAGTTCTCTAAATGTGAATTTTAGATGCGTGAGGTTCATTTCCTTGGTCATGTGATAAATAACAAAGGAATTCACGTGGACCGATCCAAAATTGAGGCTATCAAGAACTGGGAAGCACCGAAAACCCCATCAGAGATACGACAATTTCTTGGGCTAGCCGGATATTACCGACGATTCATCGAGAACTTCTCAAAAATAGCCCAACCGCTTACCGCTCTATCTCAAAAGGATAGGAAATTTGATTGGGGCGAGAAGCAAGAGAATGCTTTCCAATTGTTGAAACATAAACTAAGTATCGCACCAATCCTATCACTACCTGAAGGAGTAGAAAACTTTGTTGTCTACTGTGATGCTTTACATCAGGGATTGGGTTGCGTTTTGATGCAAAACGACAAAGTCATTGCTTATGCGTCTCGACAATTGAAAGTTCACGAAAAGAACTATACGACGCATGACTTAGAGCTCGGAGCAGTCATTTTTGCACTTAAAATTTGGAGACACTACCTATATGGTACAAAGTGTACAATCTTCACGGATCACAAAAGTCTCCAGCATATATTCGACCAGAAAGAACTCAACATGAGACAACGTCATTGGGTCGAATTACTGAACAATTACGACTGTGAGATTAAGTATCACCCGGACAAAGCAAACGTTGTAGCTGATGCCTTGAGTCGTAAAGAACGAGTCAAACTCCGTAGAGTTCGAGCTTTGGGTTTGACGATCCACTTGAATCTCATTACTCAAATTCGTGATGCTCAACAATTAGCATTCATTCCCGAACGCCTTAAGGAAGAATCCTTGAAGGGAATGGAGAAACAACTTGAAACCAAAGACAACGGAGTGTTGTACTTCATGAACCGAATTTGGGTACCGTGCGTAGACGAATTACGCAAGTTGATTTTGGACGAAGCTCATAAGTTCAACTACTCGATACACCCTGGTGCAGACAAAATGTACCACGATTTGAAAGGATTTTACTGGTGGCCTGGCATGAAACGAGACATTGCCACATACGTTAGTAAGTGCCTGACTTGTTCAAAAGTCAAGGTTGAATATCAAAAGCCGTCAGGACTTTTGCAATAACCCGAAATGCCCAAATGGAAATGGAAAAACATCACAATGGATTTTATCACAAAACTACCCAAAACATCATCTGGAATGGACACCATATGGGTGATTGTGGATCGACTGACCAAGTCAGCTCATTTTCTAGCCATCAAGGAAACAGATAAGATGGAGAAACTGACCAGAATCTATATAAAAGAAATTGTTTCGAGACATGGAGTGCCATTATCCATTATCTCTGACAGAGATGCTAGATTTACTTCTCGCTTTTGGCAAACACTGCAACAGGCACTGGGTACTCGACTTGATATGAGTACTGCCTACCACCTGCAAACGGACGACCAAAGCGAGCGAACGATACAAACGCTTGAAGACCTGTTAAGAGCATGTGTGATAGACTTCGGAGGTAATTGGGATACAAACCTACCTCTAGCAGAATTTTCTTATAACAACAGTTATCACACCAGCATACAGATGGCACCATTTGAGGCATTGTATGGACGCAAGTGCCGATCGCCACTCTGTTGGGCAGAGTTGGGCGACAGACAATTATCGGGTCCTGAGATAGTCCAAGACACTACGGACAAGATATCTCAAGTGCTTAACCGATTAAAAACAACACGTGACCGACAAAAGAATTATGCCGACAACAGACAGAAACCTTTAGAGTTTCAAGTAGGTGACAAAGTCCTACTCAAAGTAGCACCCTGAAAATTTGGTAAACGGGGAAAACTTAACCCACGATACATCGGACCGTTCGAGATCCTTGCGAGGATTGGTCCTGTTGCCTACAAGCTCAAACTACTGCGAGAGCTTAGTAGTATCCATGACACCTTTCATGTATCTAACTTGAAAAAGTGTCTTTCTGATGAAACACTTATTATCCCTCCTGAAGAAGTCTTCATTGACTCAAAACTAAATTTTATGGAGGAACCTATCGAAGTTATGGACTCGAAAACGCAAAAGCTTCGACAAAAACGAATCAAACCGGTTAAAGTTCGTTGGAACTCAAAGCATGGCCCAGAGTTCACCTGGGAACGTGAGGATGAGATGCGCAAGAAGTATCCCCAACTATTTGAAAACGTGACCGAGACTCACGACACGAATTAAATCTCGGAACGAGATTTCCCTATCGGGGGGAGAATGTGACAACTCTCCAAATTAGGTACTGATTAACATTTAAGCATGTGCATTCTTATGCTAATTTCCTGATTAAGTTTAAAACAAAACTTTCGATGTGTTGTAAGCCTAGCAAGCCCAATACTTTGAAACAAAAAGTATTACATATTATGTGTATAATAATAATAATCGCGTACAAACGTATCTGAACGAACCCGACAGAAATATATAACAAAAGTTGATGACCCAAAATAATTAATAATTCAGTTATTAATTACAAGTATTAATATATCTATAACATATAGATGAAATAGTTTAAATATGCGTTTTATATCGAATATATTATAAAACGAACAGACTAAATTTTAAAACGATCCTAGAGGTCAAAATTTCAAAAATTCTATTTTTCTCGTTTGTTTGAAAGTATTCGAAACATTACCTCAAAATATGAGTCCGAAATTCAACTGAAATTTGGCACTCAATTGGATTGGCGCAGTAAAATGTACAAATTTGTACAACAGTCTAAAATAATAAAAATCTTATTATTCTAAGTTTAAATAACGAACCAGGAGAACATCTACAAAATAAAAATATAAAATGTTAAATTTTATATTGTACTAATTATACCCGTACCCGAAGTTAACGGGCAAAAATTCATCACCTAACTCAAATAATTGGGAGACCACGTACTGTGATCTCCCATTCCCATTCAATTTTATATACTCCCTCTCTTCCTTCTGTGATCATACACACACACATACACAACATCAATAATTCAACATCACCAAATTTCTTCTTCTGCTTTCTTGGAGTCAAAACACAGGAGAGTAGACCAACAACATCATCATCATCTTCATCATCGCCATCTTCGTTCCTTCATCTCATTGTAAAGAAACTCATTTTACTTAAGACTACCTCTTCGATTTTGTTTATAACATGATTATATATCAAAATCTAATCATATAACACTACAAATTGATGATTATATGTTGATTGTTCATGAAGTGGGTTATGAAAACCAAAACTTAAAACCCAAAGTTATATATATAAACTTGATAAAATATGATGTTATGATGTTAGGAAGGTGTTTAACTTGTAATATTTCAACAAATATGAAAAGTCATTTTAACAAACTTGTATATATATGTATATATTGACAAATGATTAAGTTATATCTATATATATATATATATATATATATATATATATATATATATATATAATGACGAACTTTCTTGAATATACATGTATATATATACTTAATAACAATGATGATTTTATTTTATAAACGGAAATAAATAAAACAAGAAGTTTTATAACGAATAAAACTTATATATATATATATATAGATGTAAAACTTATATATATGAATATATATATATATATATATAACTAAATCAATGTGATGAAATTATAATTATATGTTATAGTATATACATACAAATGGAATATATGTTTAACAAACGTACTAAATATAATATACAACACGTATATTTATATACATATGTATGTATAACAAATATATATATATATATATATATAAGTACAACATGAACTAAGCGATATTTAAATATATATACAATTACATACAGGTATATACAGGCACGAAAAGAAATATACGACGTAAGAAATGATAACAATATTTCAACGTAACGTCCACAACTAAATGTACTATTTAAGAATTCTACAAATTCTGTAAAACCAACAAACTGTTAACATAAGTTGATTAAACCAATCAAACGTACTTATGTTAATACATTTATTGTACATAGGTTAACATACCTTGGGTGATTATCTGTCAGCTGTTAGCATTCATACCGAGCGAACCACAGTGAGTTTACAGCCCCTATTTTTAAATGTTTTCTGCTTTTAAACACAGGGGTGTTAAACATAGAAATTGCATGCCAACACATGCAACAAAATTATAAATGCTTGATTGCTTTATACGACTATTGATTATTGAAATTACATTTTCACAACTGTTTTGAGAATCAGACAACGTATCCTAGTTCGGACCTAGACTTGAAATGTATGCATGAAAGACCTTATGTCATGCAGACTGTAACCATTAGCTAGGTGACTCTAGCCACTAAGTATACGAATAGTACTATTGCCCTGACGACCCTCCTACGGTGGAGCGTATACTTAAATGTCCGATCAGGCAAACAACATAAGTTCTGGTTGTGGTTTGGTTATAGGGTTAGGTCGCACTACTTTAACTTGTGAGGTTTAGCTCACCTCACAGGGGATCACTGATGTCGTGTGATTAGAGTTTAAAATAACAAGTTTTAATAAATGGAAATACTTAAATAATAATATCACACAAGTCAGGCAAGAATAACCCGTTCGTATAATATAGCTTTTAAGTAAGTCTGAGTCGAACACTGGGAATGGTGGTTATAAATAAAATAGAATTTATAATTCAATTGAAATATACAATATACAGATAAGGGGGATACGTTTTAGTTCCGTATGAACGTATTTAAGAATACTAAATTATAACCAATTCAATAGAAAATAATTAACTAAGGATAGTAAACAATTAGAGATAAATATGTATTTACTTAGATTATTTATTGTTGGTTATTATTATTGTGATTTACTAATGTAGAAAACCACAAAGGTTAAGATAATTTTCATATAGCAATACAGTCAAAGGTTATGTAAAGTATCACTATTTATTAAGATCTATCAACATATTAATGATGCAATTCCAGGGTCGGTTAAATTATAATGCTACTTAATATCTAATGAAACATAATCACTTAATTTAAAAACCCAAAAGATTAATGAAGTTTATCTATAAATCAGTTAATTATGATCATTAACATTATATAACACATAATTCTTGCATAATAATATTCAATAATATAGTTCCAACAATTTTATCTAAGCAAATACAATAAATATTACATCATAATTAAGTTAAACATAATCATAATCAATATTCAATAATAAAACACATTCAAAATTAAATAAAGAATAAGATACGCAAACCAAAACCGTGAACCACGCTCCGTACGCTTGATCGTAGACAAACCCTTGCGAACCTGCGACTCTAAATTACTCCTAAAACCCCTAGAAAGTGTTTCTAGTCGAATTTGGGGTTAATAATTCGTAATATACGAATTATTAAGGTTATTGGGATATATTTCGAAGCTGGAAGGTGTTTTCTATTTATAATAGCTGAAAGTTGGTCCCAACCGGCGGTTGGAAGGTCCAACCGGCGGTTGGTTACTTTGTCTCCAAGTCAAACTCTTCGTTTCCACCAGATTCTAGAATTTTCAGTTCCAACTGCCGGTTGAAAGGCCCAACCGGTGGTTGAGTTTTTATCCAAATGGGCTGAATTTTTGATATGATGTAGCCCTATGTGTTAGCTAAATTCTCCAAGTTGAATCAACTCATTTGGACTACGTATGAGAGAGTTATGGTCAAAATACTAATAGCGCGCAGAAAATTCAGCATTTACACTTTTCTTTCATCCAAGCTTTATTTAAAACACTTAATTGATAATATCACTCCACTTTTGAGCCATCTTCTTCATTTCTTCAAGGTTTAAGCTACATTTTCTTCGAGTCTTCATTTAATCTTCTTTTTCTTCAATATTTGTCTTGTTTTCGTTCCTTTTCTTCAATCTCCACTTTAAAATACATCTATGCAAATATTAACAAAATAAGTATCTAAAACCATATAAATGCACTAAAATGTATATAAATATAGGGATAAATTACAATAAAATATACTATCTATTTGATGCTTATCAAATATCCCCACACTTAAGTTCTGCTTGTCCTCAAGTAGAATACTGAATAAAATTTAAAATAAGCATCAAACTAATATTTAATAATCAAAATACTTAACTTAAAAATCTGTTTCATAAGTTAAAACTTTAAACAATTTAATTAACATGGATAACTATAATGTACAAATAAAAATTATTATTATTCGCGCAATATATAGTTCATGAACGATTACTAATATATTTGTCCACTTTAAACAATCTATACTCATACTCCTGAATACATCTTTATTATTCATATGTATATTACTTATGATTTTCACATATGATATACTCTTAAATTTAATCACGCAATTTACTTTTATATTCAAAATAAATATATGAAATCCATTTTTAAGAATCAAGACATTGGTGACAGGTCTGCATTTTCATGCAACAGAGCGACATAACTTGCTTCAGGTAAAGCAGTTTAATTTAAATCAAACCAGCGGTGACAGGTCTGTACAAACGTACAACAAAGCGACATAGTCTGATTTTTATTTTGATTTTATTTGAAAGATTTTTCTTTCTTTTGCTTTATTTAAGAATACTAATTAGAGACCAGGTCTGTACTTCCGTACAACAGAGGAAACAATTAGTAAACCCCCAAATGTCTTCATATAAGTTCAAAGATATATAAAATTATCGCATGATAAATCTAAGAATTAAGACTTTTATGTCATACATCATATTATGTATCATAAAATAATATACAATTATTTTTATTAATTTCTTAAAATCCAGAAATCTTCATATAGATTGCCTATTAGTACATCATATCATGTAACTATATATCACTTATTATTAAGTAGCTTACGTTAGATATACAAAACAGTTAATCCACATTAAAGTCTAAACTTTTAAATACAAAATAAACTTTTAATCAAAAGTATTCTAACTAATAAATACTTAGTTATTCACTTAAAAAATTTTAAATTCTGTCAAATTTAAGAACAATAGAAACTTAACTGATTAAAGAAATTCTTTTTCTTACGAACCCTATCCCCACACTTAAATTATACAATGCCCTCATTGTATAAAAATTGATATACAAAAGTGAGTAAGGAAAAGAAAAAGTAGAACAGAAAAACTCCCCTGACTTTGAAGCGATTATCGTTATCTAATTCGGCTTAATGGTTCATCTTTTCTATTTGTAGTTCAACGTATTGGTTTCCGCGATCTTTATTCAAAAATATACAACATCCACACTTTCGTAGTTAATCACGATTGCATTTAGCGTATGCAATAAGCCTTTAAACCCCTCGGTATCCCAAGTGGACGAGTTATAGTCTCGTGAGGGTTTCCAGGGAACACACCCACAAAGTTCATAATTAATAAGATAAACTTATTAAATTTCCAAAAATTTCAATGCATTGTTCAGCTGTACTATATCATACGCCAGCTTCGAAAAGTGACAAAAATATTCTAAAAATAAACAGGAAAACAAATTAAACGTACCAAATATAAAAATAAAAACTAAAATTAAAATGAAAAATACAAATTAAAGATAGTCCAGAAATATATAAACACATGCTACGAATTTTTATTTTTATATTTATTTTTATATTTTATTTTCTATGGGCTTATTGTGTGATAAAAACTTATGAAATTACTGCTATTCAGATTTCCTCCAAATAAAACCAAAAAGTATTCAACCGCTAGTTGGGTACCTACAACCATCGATTTCCTAATTCAATTACTGGCAGGAGTCTTAGATAAAAGTACATGCAATGTAGCTCTAATTTCTCAATTCAAAATCTGAACTTAAACTTACTAAATCATTACACTCATAGCAACTTTCTACTGGAGTTCATTAAATTGAAGATCTTAACTTATTATGAAAACTAAAATATATTATAAACCATTCATATTAACATTAATAAGTTTTAAGTTAAACCCCAAAGTTTTACACTTATCACCTAATCTGAATCTCTAAACAAGAATTGAAAATATTATAATCAATTTTAAAAGAAATTATTTTACTAGAGTGAACCCTAAATAACAAATTTCTCAGAAACTAAATACGACAATTTCGTAATTAGATATTCCCAAAATATAAAACCTTAACAAATATTACAACAATTTACTTTAAGAATAATTGAATAGTGTTCTTTGATTTTTGTGAAAAAGTGTGGTAATTATAACTGTTGCTGGGTGTTTAATCGAAAAAGTGTCCAACTGCCGGTTAAATATTTCAGCCGCCGGTTGGTTGCTAGCAGCAATTTTTTTGAATATAACGACCTTTATCATAATTTATTTAAGTAGCCCTATTTAATTTAATTTTCGTAGCAACGTTTTCTAGTGATTATGGTTCCTTCAACCTATCGTTAATAATAAACTAAAAGTAAAAACTAAAGATAAAGTAAAATCTACTAATACTAAAACTAAATCTAAATCTACCTATTAACTATACAACATAATATACAAGCATGGGTTGCCTCCCGAGAAGCGCTTATTTTTGTTCGAGTCACTAGCTTGACTCCAACCTTACTTACCTAAAAATCTAGTGACTTTCCCCACACTTAAAAGTAAGCATGGATGGTAATATCTATAAATATTTAATAAATGTAAGTTTAATAAAAGTAAAGTGCTGAGATACTTATCGTTTATGGCAGGTAAATATCCTTTCAGAGATGTTCCATGATTTTCCTAAAATTGTGAGAAACTTACTGTGAGTCCCTAATCACTATTATGTTAGTGATTATGAATCGTTAACAGTGAGTTAATTGTAGAAGGGGGGGGGGGTTGAATACAATTAAAAACTTTTCTGTTTTAATGTGTTAATTTATTTAGCAAGTTTTTAACCGTATTTAAAATGAAAGCAATATGAACACAGATATATATAAGTATGATAAGCAGTTCAATTACTGATGGAATACTAGCTGAAAGATAAATTCTTTTATTGATGAAATTTATCTATTGTTGATTGCGGAATAGATTAGCCAAAGCTAATCTAAATCAAACAATACAGCTCTTACAAATGGAGATGAGCAGTAGTGGACAAACACGCTAACTTGCTCACTCACTGAGATGGACTAATAGTGGACAAACACGCTACTAGTTCACTCGTTGGTGTTGTTCGTATCTTAGAAAAACTAGTCACTGACAAACAAGTAACAATACGAACAATCGACACAAAATGGAGTACAATATATTACGCTATTTATAGACGCTGAAATCCTTAATTTCCGGATCTGGAAGGACACGTGTTGCTGCTTGATTGGTGAGGTAGTTGAGATGTGATACATCATGGTCTGACATTCTGTCTTGGGAAATATCACCTTTTACCTTGAAGCCAATCACTTGCTGCCACGTTAGTTTCTATGTTGGACCAAGTCACGAGGAGCACGCGTGGCGCCGTAATAGTGTAGAATATGTCAACTCCTTATTAATGCAACATTTAATGCTGCAGTCGCTGAAGTAGTAGAAGTTCTCCTTACTCGCTGCGAGCTAACGTGCTCTTGAAGAGTAACTTGAGCTACAGTACTAGAGTGACTTCTTTTACTCAGCAGAAGGAATAACTTAAAGAGACTTGGAGACTCTCGCTGATAGATAAGTATCAGCGACACACACAGTTGAGTCTTTTATCTTGATAGGTTCTTCAACTTCTAACTGGAGAGATAGGATCAGAGACTAAAACTTTTGCAGCTGCAGCTTCAACTACGATCATTTTCAATAAGTCTTTCAGAGAGAGTATCAGTGACTTCATATCAGCGACTAATGAGTTGAGATCAGCGACCAGTGACTCAACAATCTCCCCCTAAATGATTGTGATTGAAGCTCTGTGAAAATTCTTGAGTGACATTTGTTGCAGAGAGGTTTCAGTTGTCTGATAGTTGTTTGGTCGTTCAGAGACTTATACTTGTAATCTTTTCCAACAGGGAGATATCAAAAGAGAGCATTATATATAAAGATTTACAAATGCTATCTATTACAGGTAGTCTATACTACTTATCTCTCCACTTTTCCTCCTCTTTTACAGTTCTAAGTTCATCTTCAAGCTCATATTTTTCTTGAGAGGGCAGGTATCTGACTTTTCTTGCCAAGGCTTCATCGAGAATAGCTTTTCTGATCTTTGAGTTCTTTGGAAGTATGCTTGCTGACCTGATTAGGTGAACAAGTTGATTCTGATCAACCCTCTCAAGCTCAGCTTCTCTTTGAAACCTTAGGACACCATTTAAGTCCCTGTATACCAGACCTTTCTCCCCCTCAGTGACCTCATGTCCTTTAAGCTTTGTGATATCGCGTAAAAAGTCACGTTTTTACTATCGATATCTCTCTCATTCTGGAACAATTCTTGGAACTTTAACTCAAAAACATTACAAATCTGTAATATTATGTCAAGATGGTAAAAACAAGGTTGCATGATGAAAATCAAGCAAAACGGGCAGAAAACGAAGATTCCACGCACGTTTGAAGATTCCAGACATCAAAATGAGGTTTCAAGACCAAAGAACCCATCACTAACATCTATCTGACCCAAGATGTTCGTTTTTAAATTACGAATCCAACAGAAGAAGAATCAACAAAAACGGACGAAGAACGAAGATTCTACGCACTCCGGAAGATCCAAACGATTCGTACGACACATCTAAAGTTCAGAGACATATTTTTGGGATTTCTTTTCATCAAAAGCTTCGTTTTTGAATTACGAATCCAACGCAAAAAGAATTAACGCAAACGGGTGCATAACGAAGAAAACACGCACGAATCGAGTAACGCAGCAACCGGCAGCAGACTGGTGCCACTGGCAGCCAGCCGCCGCCGCCAGCCAGCCAGCCGCCGCCTGCTGGCAGCCATCCACCGGCTGCTGCCCGCCACCCGCACGGATTGCACTTTTGTGTCCTTTTTCGTACCCGGTGCTAGACCTTTTCCTACTTTTCGTACCTGGTGCCACTACCTTTTTCGCCTTTTGTACCCGGTGCCACTACCTTTCCCACCTTTTGCTATCATGAGCTTTGAGATGCTAACTTGAGCCAAACTTCCTCTATAAAAGGCAGCCCCTAGCTCTCATTTTAGACACACTCTAATACACACACCTTACACACCTTTCATATCTTTCTTATTTCTTTCTTTCTAGCTTTTATTTTCTTTTTCTCTCTACTTTCTCTCTAAACTAATTAATTTAGTGAGAGATAAGTAGGAGATTAATTATGTAGTAGTTAGTAGTAGCTAGCTTAGCAATGTAACGCTTTGGAATATTCGGAAGTAATATAAGCATCGTTTTGCTCGCAATAATTACGGGTAATATCTATCCTTTCTTTTATTAATTATTTGTAAAGTTCTTGTTTGATGGTTACAATTTCTTAACACTAGAAATGTCTATTGCCATGATATGCGAGTAGTTGCTTATATGTTTGCCATGATTTAGATAGTTATAACGGGATGATATTAAATATTGTAAAGTAATATGACGGCCCCTATTCGACTGTTCCCGGATATAGTGCAAGAAACGCTTTATGCGGAGTACAAACGTATGGAAGTCTGGGACGACTGAAGGTAGTTGTATTACAGATCAATATTATAAATGTGCTAATTAAATTTCTGTTTATAGTTTAATTATAATATTATGAACGAATGATGGCATGTTTGGCCAACCGCTTATGACAAGACTGCCCCAACTTATTCCGGTAGGGTAAAACCTGTTTATGCGACTATTTATTCAATAGACCATGCCATGATGCGGACGTCTCTGACGACCGAGATTGGGGAATAGGATTCGAGGGTAGTCGTTGGCCGATGTGTTCAGTACATTTGGGAGAACTTCCGGTGTATTGTAATTATTTGTGTTTACTATCCATGTGACATATCTTCTATCTGATTGCGGAAAACTCTATGTTAGTTAGTTGATAGGATCGTAAAAACAACTCATTCCAACATAGTTTAAATTTATAAAAAAGAAACTTATATGAATGGGAATTATTATACTTTGTTATTGTTTAAATATATGACACTAGAACTAATTTATGGAGCACCCTTTCTAGTTATCCACGTGACTACAACTTAGATATTAGGGAGTCATGAACCTTAATTATGGTAAGTAGTTATCTGTACCCATGACGTGCAATAAGTAAGACACAGTGAAACCATTCGTTGTACATATTAGATTTACATTTCTGCGCTGCTTTTTATTTAATTAGTTCAGAATGCCACTTTCACTGTCAATTACTCCTGACCGCACATTAGACGTAAGAGGCCGTGGAATTACTCTGTAAAGTACACTGTTTGTTACTGAAAGGTATGGTCTGCATATGAAACACGTTTTGACAAACTGCGAATAATCCAGGGATGTATAACTGTTTGAAAAGGAGAGGTCTAGGTCATAAATCAAAGTAATTAGAGTTTAAGAAAAGTATTAACAAGGTCTAGAAAGGAAAGTCTTAGTGACTTAGATACATGAACCCCCTAGATCTTACATAGTTGGTTCTTTAAACATAGCAAGTTAATAATTAAATACACATTTAGAAGAACGCGAGATAAGCTTAGGTGTTAAGAACGGTGGGACCTATGAGACAATACGTTGCTTTATTCATGTACCTCGGTTTTTCACCAAGATAGGTTGCTTATCTTTCAACTAGGTAAGTATTGGGAGTTTAGTGTATTGCTCCGATCAGAATAACGATAACCTAATTCCTAGTGACATGCCAACGGGAATTTAATTGGTAGGGTTCTAGTGTTTACACCAAAGTCTGTTAATCTATTAATCTGAAAGTGTCCCCATCATAAACACCCTCCCGACATTATATTATCTCAAGTCATGGTAAACCGCGTCTTCCTTATCCTTAGTTATTCCTTTTATGCTAGCTAGCTCATTTTAGGTTTATCGCTTTAGTAGTTTAAATTAGATTAAAACCCAAACTAAACCAACCATCTGAACCCTATCTTAAAGGCTTAATTATCCAAACAAGCTCTGCTTCAAATTCGACCGTCTGGAGACGACCCTGATCATCCTTACCACGTACTAGTATCGGGTACTTGTACCTATTACCAGTAGGTAGTTTGGAGGTTTAGGCCCCGAGCAAAATAAATTTTAAAACATCCTGATCGCCCCTCAGTCGTTACAACAACACCAACGACACTGACGACTGGGGTCGCATCAAGTTTTTGGTGCCGCTGCCGGGGACGGTAGTACGATTTGGAGCCTGTTTAGATAAGTTAGTTTTTAGGAGATCCTTTTGACTGGGAATCACCATCCTTATCAGAAGTTACTTTTTCTTCACGTAGTTTAGTGTAGTTAGGATTACCTTAGTATTAGTTTAGATTAAGTTCCTTTCTCACCCCCGACTTTAATTCTGAAACTTTCTCCTTATGCCGTCTTTTCTGATCCCATGGGAAATGTTAACTCAAGGACAACAATTAGATCAAATGCCAAGTCTTATTAATTCAATTGAAAATAGATGTAGGATGTGCGGTAATACCCACTTAGATGGATGTTGAGTCATATTAGTGTGTCTGTCAGTTGGTCTTGAGTCTGTAATAGCTTAGATTAGAAAATAGATAACTTTCTGTTTTGAGTGACCCTTATCTAGTGTCGCATTCAGGCGACACTCAGTAAGTGTCGCACTAGGGTTATGATCTGCGACACTTAGCAAGTGTCGCAGAATCGATCTGTTTGTATATATAGAGCCATCACGGCTCATTGCAAGGGTTGGACAAAACCTTTGCACAACTTGTCGACTAAAACCTCGGTAAACAAGCTAGAATTCGTATGTTATTAATATACAAAGCGTTCTTATTCAATATCTTATTGTTTTGATTTCTAGTTTATGCTCGTTACTTCAATCGTGTGATTCCTCCACACAATTGGTTCAAGTGATCTGTTCTAGATCCTAAGCACAGGGACAACAAAGTGGTATCAGAGCCGTTGGGCTTTTTGTGACAGATTCGATCAAGTTTCGAGTGTGTTTCGGTTGAAATTGGGAAGAAACTAGCTTATTTTCATTGATTAGAGAGTTTTTGGTCTTCAATTTCTTGTTATTAACGTGTTTTTGCAGGTATTGTTCATCTGGGAAAGAGAATTTTCATTAGGTTTTACGAAAATTTGGTTTTTAGGGTTTTTGGTTTGCTGCTGCGCATTTCTGCGACACTCGTTGTGACACTTCCAGCGACACTTACCTCAGTGTCGCCTCTAGGGTTTTGTAACATCATCTTGCGACACTTCAAACGACACTTACCAAGTGTCGCCTTTAGGATTTAGTGACACTCACTGTGACAGTAATTCCCGTCTTACTAGAGACACTTGCTAGCGACACTTCTTTGCGACACTTACATTTAGTGTCGCCTATGACTTAATTTTACACTTTCTGCGACACTTGTCTCAGTGTCGCTTGTCAGTTTGTGACACTTCCTTAGTGTCACTTAAGCATTTTAAAATCAGTTTTTCTTTTCAGTTTAATTTACAATGTCGATGCAAGCTTTTGCTCAAATGCTTAAAACCAGTAATGAAGCTGGTAGTACAAATAAGGCTCCAATTTTTACAGCTAATACAAATTATGTTGAATGGAGACAAAAATTTAAAGCTTTTATTTCTTATAATAAACCGGATATGATGATTCCTTTGCTTGAAAGGTATGAGCATCCGAGGCAAGAGGGGGTATTTGAGGGAATTGCACCTCCTAAGTCTATTCGTGCGCTGAATGCGGATGAAAAGAAATCTTGGGATATGGAAAGGAAAGTCCATTCAGCTCTTATTATGAGCTTATCTTCTGATGTTCTCAAAATGTTTAAACATCATGACATCGCATATGATATGTGGCAAGCCCTCGAAAGACGATGCGGTGGTAGTGATAAATATAAGAAGAGTAGGCTGGAGTTGATCAAACGACAATATGAGTTGTTTGATATGTTAGAAAATGAATCCTTAAACGGTTTATTTATTCGTTATTCACATCTAGTGAGTGAACTGTCTGACGGGGGAGTGAAAATGCAGGTAGAGGATATTAACAAGAAATTGTTAAGTGCGTTACCAAAGAAATGGAATCATCGTGTGATGATGATGGAGGAAGACGAAGGCGTGATGTCTATGTCTCTAGATGATTTCATTGGACGATTGCAAGCATATGCACTAGATATGCAAAGGAAAGAAACAAAATCTAGTGCTTATATTCAGGATCCAAGCATTTATGGGAGTAAATCTTCATCTTCCGGGATTGCTCTTTTGTCTGGAGGAGGTTTGTCATCCGCCACTAAAACTTCAACTGAAAGTGGTGGTGCCTCCAGTGGATCATATATTTTTTCAGGTGGATCACTTTCATCATCTGGTGGTTCCAAGGCTAATCAAGCTTCTCCAGCTACTGAGGAGAATGCTGCTGTATTTCAAGCATTTTTGAGTGCTTATGACAGTTTTCTATCCCAGAAAACTAGTACCATTGATTTAACTGATGAGGATTTTGATCAAATAAATCCTGATGATCTCGAGAGAATGGACATTAGATGGAATTTTGCTATGCTAACTAGGAGAACAAAAAGATATTTGCGAAAAACTGGTAAAAAGAACTTGGATGATGATAGTGATTCGGGTTTGGGCTTTGATAAGAGTAAGGTTAAATGCTACAAATGTCACAATCTGGGACATTTTGCAAGAGAATGTGAGAAATCTAAACAACCTCCTTCTGGTTTTTCAAAGCCTTCTGTTTCAAAGAAGTCAACTGCTAAGGATGCTGATAAGCTTGAGGAATCCTTCAATGAAGCTCTTCTCCTTACTAATGATGAATATCACAACTGGAGTGATACAGAGGAGAACATTTATAACACAGCTCTTATGGCAGAGATTACAGATGAGGTACCAACTGATGAACCTCTTTCTTGTGTTAATTGTATCAAATTAACTGGTAAAATTAACAGATACTCTGAGGATAATGCTCGCCTGTATTCTGATTTAGATAAACTTAGACAGGCAAACCAATTGTTAAAAGAAAATGAAAAGATTTTTGACAAAAAGATTAATGCCACTATGACTGAAAGAAAAGATCTAAAGGCTAAGATTTATTGTCAACAAGATGCTATTGACAGTTATCTTAAGAAAATTGTCGATTTACAAAAAGCTCTTGATGAATCTAAAACTGAGGTTATTGATCTTAATCGAAAACTTTCAAATTTCAGTACATCCTCTGTTGTTTTTGATGAGATCCTTCAAGTGCAAAGGATCAATACAAAGAGTAAGTCGGGGATAGGATACCAAGCGGTACCTCCCCCAACTAACTATGAACCTATGCCATCGAATGATGACATTAAAAACTTTGTGGCTTCAATTGTTAAAGAAGGCAAGTCATCTGTTAAAGAACCAGTTATTTTGGTTTCATCTGAGAAGGGAGATAAATCCATCTCCCAAAAGAAAGCAAAAGCATTACCTGTACTTCCTACTATTGAGGAGGAAGTAATTGAAATTGAGGATGTAACTGATGAGATTGATACAAAGGTTCTTAAATTGGATGTAAAGCCTGAAAATTTTATAATTACAAATGAACCGTGTAGTGAAATCCCTTCACTAAAGGTTAAATCTAAGGCTATTCCTAAGGTTAAGAAGGAACAAAATTTTGCTAATAACAAATTAATTTCTTCTAAACCAATCACAAATAATTCCAAAAGTAAATCAACATCTTTTTCACGTGCCAATTCACCTTGCACATTTCAATGTGCCTGTTCAGTAAATAGAAATATCAAATCCTCATCAGTTTTGCAACCTCACTTTCAATCGGTTGTTGAGAGAAGATCCTGTTTCTACTGCAAAAAATAGGGTCATTTGATAAGTGTTTGTCCGTTTCTTTCTAGACAACGGTTTGGTAAGACAGTGCCTAGGTCTTCAGTGTACAGAAACTTTTCAAAATCCTCACCTAAGCACAGTTTTATGTCTCCCAAACCTGTCAAGAAAACTGACAAGATAATGTCGGTTACAACTAATCGGCAACCTCTTGTCAAAAAGCAACCATCTAAACCTCTACAGGTTTGGAAAATCAAAGAGTCCAAAGAAGACTCTTCATCCCATAATATCCCATCAGTTAAAGAGTCCAAAATTCTGAAAAATCATGTACTCACTGATGTGGTTATTATGGATGACTCTGGTAGACCCAAGTCCGTTAAGGCTTGGGTCTCACAATCAAACTAATTTCTCTATTTTTTGTGTGCCTACAGCCATCAAAAGAAGCAATCAAGAGCAAATGGTATGTAGATAGTGGTTGTTCTCGGCACATGACAGGCAACATATCTCTACTCTCCGATGTTCTACCTGTTAAAGGAGGATATGTTGCATTTGCGGGTGATAAGGGTGGAGAAATTACTGGTAGGGGAACTCTCACTAATGGATCAGTGAGTTTTGACAACGTGAACTATGTGGAACAATTGCATTATAATCTTCTTAGTGTATCACAAGTATGTGACAAAAAGTTCACAACATTGTTTACGGATACGGAGAGCTTAATACTCAAACCAGGCTTTCAAATAGCTGAGGAATGGGTACTCATTCGAGCACCGAGGACAAAAGACACGTATGTCCTTGACATGAGTACTGTGTCAACTACAACATCTGAACATACATGTCTGTTGTCCAAAGCTACTCCAAAGGATTCCCTTCTATGGCACAGGCGAATGGGACACATAAACTTTCGCAAGATGAACTATCTTGTAAAAAATGAGCTTGTTACTGGTGTGCCTAAACTCACATTCAGTTTGGATGATAACTGTGTTTCCTGTCTCAAAGGAAAACAACACAAGCAGTCCCATAAGTCGAAGAATGTGAACTCCAATGCATCGCCCCTAGAACTATAACACATGGATTTATTTGGGCCGGTTAATAAGAGGAGTATGGGAGGCAGTACTTACTGCTTGGTAATCACCGATGACTACTCTCGTTTTTCTTGGGTTTACTTCATTTCTACAAAGGATGAAGTTCCCAAGATCTTAATATATCTGTTTGACAAGTTAGAAAACTTGTGTGGAAAGAGAATCAAGAGGATTAGAAGTGATAATGGAACGGAATTCAAGAACAAAACAATTTAGATGTACTGTTTAAGGAAAGGTATTCATCATCAGTTCAGCTCTGCTTATACACCTCAACAGAACGGTGTCGCTGAACGCAAGAACAGGACTCTCATTGAAGTTGCGCGTACTATGTTATCCGACTCTAAGCTTCCAATCACTTTTTGGGCAGAGGCGGTAAATACCGCGTGTTTTGTTTTAAACAGGGTTTTGACGGTTAAAAAGGAAAACAAAACATGTTATGAGCTATTTAACAACCGTAAACCAAACTTACAATTTCTGGAGCCCTTTGGATGTCCTTGCACCATTATGTCACGAACTCAAAAGGACAAGTTTGGTGAAAAATCAATGGATGGAATATTCTTGGGATATTCTTTAAATTCTCCTAACAAGAGAGTTTACAATTTATCTACAAAGCGTATTGAGGAGCATTATGAGGTCAAGTGTTTACGCTATACGGCTCCTCATGAAGGCAAAGGACCAGAAAATCTGTTTCAGTATGATAGTTTCTTTGACTCATTTAATATTCCGACCCCTGAGAATGTTGATGATGAAGAAACTATTGTCACTCTTCTACATGGTTTGGATATTAATGAAGATCATACTTCATCTGCACCACCTGTCCAACCTAATACATCTTCCACCTCTGCATCAACACCATCAGTTGATACACCAATTCTAACAACAGATCCTCCATCACCTCAACCGTTAGATATGGCTAGTCCTTCAGAAGAAAATGTTGAAGCCAATGATCCTCCATCCGAGAACAATGATACCGAAGGAGATCTTAATAATTTGGAACTAGTTATTGTGCCTAACTCAATTCCACAGACTCGGATTCATAAGACTCACCCCACTGATAAT
This sequence comes from Pseudognaphalium luteoalbum, assembly GCA_963422505.1. NCBI lineage: Eukaryota > Viridiplantae > Streptophyta > Magnoliopsida > Asterales > Asteraceae > Pseudognaphalium > Pseudognaphalium luteoalbum. The sequence continues at coordinate 82,487,956 of OY730192.1, read as the reverse complement.
ATCATTGGTGAGTTAAGTAAAGGTGTTCAAACTAGACATCAACTGGCTGTGACCGACACGTCTACTTCAACTTCTGAAGCAGCTCCTACAGCCTCCTTGGAATGTCTTGTCACTGAGATGGAAGAATGTTTTCTATCTCAAGTTGAACCAAAGAAAACAGCTGATGCGTTAAAGGACCCACATTGGGTCGAAGCGATGCAAGAAGAGTTGCATCAATTTAATAAGCTGAAAGTTTGGGATTTAGTTCCTCTACCCAAGGGTGTCCATGCAATTGGAACTCGTTGGGTGTATCGTGTGAAGAAGGATGATCGCGGTGTCGTGGTTAGGAATAAGGCTCGATTAGTAGTTCAAGGATTCACACAAATTGAAGGATTGGACTACGATGAAGTATTCGCCCCTGTTGCTAGACTGGAATCTATTCGCATATTTTTGGCTTATGCTTCATTTAAAGGTATTCGGGTTTATCAACTAGACGTAAAGAGTGCATTTCTTTATGGACAAGTTGTGGAGGAAGTCTATGTCAGGCAACCTCCTGGATTTGAAGACTCGGTACATCCGGATTATGTCTGCAAGTTAGACAAGGCTTTGTATGGTCTTCACCAAGCACCACGAGCATGGTACGAGAGGTTGTCTACACATCTACTCAAGCATGGATTTTCAAGAGGCCAGATTGACAGCACTCTTTTTACAAAAAGGTCCAAAAACGATTTGTTACTTGTGCAGGTATATGTGGATGACATCATCTTTGGCTCTACAAGTAATGCTCTCTGCAAGGAATTTGAGCAACTTATGAAGTCTGAGTTTGAGATGAGTGCAATGGGAGAACTTACATTCTTTCTAGGTGTCCAAGTTGAACAATCTGACAAAGGCATTTATATCCATCAGTCAAAATATGTCAATGACATGTTGACTAGGTATAATTTGCATGATTGTAAGACTTATGGCACCCCCATTGAGGTATCTCACAAACTTGGGCCAGCTGAGGAAGATGATGATTGTAATGAGAAGGACTATCGTTCAATGATAGGTTCTCTTATGTACCTTACTGCTTCAAGACCAGACATTGTTTTTGCTGTTTCTTTGTGTTCCAGGTACCAAGCTCACCCGAAGGTTTCTCATATGAAGGCAGTTCAGCGGATTTTTGGGTATCTCAAATATAGACCCACTCTCGGTCTATGGTACTCAAATGAAGACGACTTCACTTTGACTGCGTATTCAGATTCAGATTATGGCGGATGCAACAAGGATAAGAAGTCCACATCTGGTGGATGTCAGTTTCTTGGACCGCGCTTAGTGTCATGGCAGTGTAAAAAGCAGACAACCGTTTCAACCTCCACAGCCGAGGCTAAATATATTGCTGCTGCTAGCTGTTGTTCACAGGTTCTGTGGATTCAGCATCAACTTCGCGATTATGGTTTCATCTTAACTCTTACTCCTATACATATAGATAACACTGCAGCCATTTCTATCACACGCAATCCCGTACAGCACTCTAAAACAAAACATATAGAGATACGATTTCACTTTATACGGGATTGCTATGAGAAACACTTAAGCAAAAGGCTGACTTGTTTACTAAGGCCTTTTCCCATTCTCGTTTTGATGAATTAGTTTCTATGCTTGGCTTACGATTTTTTAAATCGTTACAGTGACGTTGATTTAAAAAAAAAAAAAAAAAAAAAAAAAAACTCGCAAGAGCCACACTTTATACTTCTTAGTATTAAAGTAATGCATTATTGCTACATCTATAAAAAGACGTTGGGTTGTGTATGTAAACAACTTGGGATATGATAGTACATTAAGTATCATTCACGAAATGCAAATGTTAAATGTTATATCTGATGTATCAGTAGGTTTAGTAATGTATTTATCATAAATTTCTTAACATACAGCTTCATCATATGATATGTTCATAGGCAACTCTCTATTTGTTCTCGGAGATATTAAACAGTAACTTCAACTACTTGTTAATTTTATGTAGTAAACATCGTATGACGTACGGCGGTGTGTCTTAATTCCTATATTTAATATGGATAATTTTTATATTCTGAAATTTTATATCAACTTATTTGGGGGATATAGTATTGGTTTCCTTTGTTGTACGTCGGTACAGACCTGGTCTCTGGTACTATATCTTAAAAATTAAACAACTGCGAGTTAATCAGACTTGCAAAATCTTAGAGCTTCAAATACAAATACATACTTAAGTCAAGTTAAGTCGCTTTGTTGTACGGAAGTACAGACCTGTCACCAATGACTTGACGAAAATTGATTTTGTTTAAACCTGAATCAAGATAAGTCGCTCTGTTGTACGTAAGTACAGACCTGTCACCAATGTCTTGATTCTTAAAAATAAGTTTCATATAATTTTTCTTAATATAAAGATTAACCATATGTAGATGTTAGGGGTATGTCATATGTGTGAACTGCAAAAGATTGAACATACTAACAATAAAAGGTTATCTCTGATGAATGAAGGTTAGTTGTTTAAGCGGATAATGATATGAACAATTGTCTTGAACTGTGTGTTATTAAATTTATTTTAAATATGTTATGTAAATTTAAAGAGAACAAGTATACTGATAAATGGAATAACAGCAAACATATGTAAAGTAATGTATGATGACTTAATATGATCCCTAACCAGACCCAAAACAATCCCGTCACAAAAAAAAAAATAAAAATAAAAAATAAAAAAAAAAATAGTGTACTTGTTTTGAATTCTTAGTTAAGTTATAATATTTTTTGTCTTACTTAAAGTCAAATGTCACTGAATAGCCAAAACCGAATCGCGGAAGAATTTGAAAGTGTTAGAAATTTTCAAAATTTTTAAGTCTGTCACACTCACTGAGTGTCGCATCGAGTGTTGCTTCGAGTGTCACCTATAGTATGGAGTATATAAATGCCACCGTGCGGCATTTATCATCACATTTCCTGCGACACTCACATACGATTCTGCGTCACTCGCTCTCGTTTAAGCGACACTTGCTCTATATCGATTCTTGTTGCGATTTCTTGGTGATTTTTGAAATCTGTGCTTTGAATCTTCTTCTTCTACTTCACACGAACATTAAGGTACTAATTTCAATCAAAATCCTTCATTATTTAGTGATAATATGTAGGTGGTAGTTACGGTTTTTAGGGTTTGGGTGATTTCGAATGTATTGATATGTATAAAGGGTTAATATCGTGTGCATTACTTTCGACATACATGTATCTCCCAAGTTATTACCCTAGGTTAGCTTAGTTTTGCAATTTTGTAAAAATTTGAATTCTGGGTTATGGTTTCTGGGTTCGTGTTCATCTTTGCGACACTCGCAGCGGCACTCGCCTTGAGTGTCGCATCATGGTAATTCGAACACTAACTGCGGCACTCAACTTGAGTGTCGCCTTTTGCTATGCGTCACTCGATTAAGTGCCGCCTTGTCTATTGCGACACTTACCTTAAGTGCCGCCTTTAAAGGAACACCAATTAGTTGCGTCACTTACTTAAGTGCCGCCTTGTCTTTTGCGACACTTACCTTAAGTGTCGCCTACAGTTTTCCTTAAGTGTCTCCTCTTAATTTGCAATGCTGCGACACTTACCTTAAGTGTCTCATGGTGATTTTTTATTCTTCTGAGCGACACTCACCCAAGTGTCGCTACTTTAATTAGCGACACTACTGAAGTGTTGCCTAAAGGTAATTTTGAAAGATCAGTTTATACTTTATTTGTTCTAACGGTATAACTTTTCTTTGTGTATTATCTATCTCTTATTTTTGTGCAGATGGCAAACTTAGCTATTTATGCTCGCCGCACACAGCCACGACATAATGTGGTGGCTTTTCTCCATGATACGCACGCCAACTCGATTCCGTTTCATCCGATGATTCAGTTTTTGCGTCGCTCGAGGATTCACCATGCTATCACTGCTTCATGTCCAATCTACCTTAATCAAATCGAGGAATTTTATGCAAAGGTGACTATCGAAGGATTTTATCAACTGTTTTTGGTCATCGTATTGAAATTACGGAGGATACGATCCGAGAAGTTTTGGGATTTGATGATAATTCTGAGTTTCCAACTCAGTTTGAGAACAGTTTTATCGCTGGTGGTCTTCAGCGTATGGGTTATCCGGCTATTCCTCCAGATCAATATCGGAAACAACATTTGAGCAGAGTCTGGAGGTACTTAGCACACATTATCATTGTGTGCCTCTCGCCAAGGAAGGCGGGATTTGATGGGATGAGTTACGGAACAATCTCCCTGATGCTGGGTTTGGTTTACAACAAACCTTTCAACTACTCTGGATACATCTTTGGGCATCTAGTGGACAATCTACGAGCTGGAGATCACATGTGGTTTATGTATCCACGTTTTTTGCAGCTGATCCTGAATTCCCTGAATCTAGGGATTCAGCCTGACCCAAGGTCGATTCTGACCTTGACTCCGATGCTGGTCAGGATATTTAGGGATTGTGCAACACCCCCAAAGGGTCAGGCAGTTCTGCCTGATGTTCCGTTATTCGGCCACGTGATTGATGAAGAATATGTGGCTCCGCCGGATAATGGGTTTCTTGATGTTGCAGCTCCACCACCGCAAGTTGATGACGCGGTTTTGGAAGAAGTTCTGGTTGACATTGAAAATTTTCCAACTTCTACACCTGCTGCTGTTGCTACAACCTCCGCTGCTGATAAGGGCAAGCGGGTTCGGGATTCTTCAGACACAGAATCCGATGACATTCCTCAACAACGTCGTCAACGAACCTCGACTGCTGCTTCTGATGATATTCAGCCACAGCCGGAGTTTTTGAAGAAATTGATGGAGGATATGGCGCAAATGAACCAGATGCTTCAAGATCAACAAGCTCTTATACAGGTTCAAGCGTCAAGACATTTGGAGTTAGAGGCCACGGCTGCTCGTGTACCGGATCTTGAGCGTCGTGTGTTAGAATTGGAATCTTTGGCTGTGGTTCCGGGGGAGTTAGATCCTGAAACCACAGGCCATGATAATGTAAATGTAATCAATGATTCTGAGATTAATGAAAATATTAATTTGGATTACTTTGCGTCGTCAGCTCACGTACCTGGTCAACCAGTACCATTAAATGTAGATTACTCGCATGCTAATCTTGAATATCTACAAAGTCTTGTATTTGAAAATGTTGAGAATGAGGGTCCAAATATGTTTGCGGATGATGTTCAATTTGAACCTGATGAGGTTTCTGATGAAGATGAGTTTGAGGATAATCCATATGAGGAGGTAGAATCAGATGATGATACCGTTCCTGCTGCTTCTCCCACAGCTTCTGCCGAACCATCTTCCCATTGTGCTGGTACTTCAACATCTACTGCTCAACCTAGAAAGTATACAGAATGGATTTTGCCTCCAACGCCCGAGTTGAAAAGATGCCGAGCATATTATGTTCGTGGAGACTTATCTGGGCTTATTAAAAGCTGGAAATTCGATGCTGATTTTCGATTGTTTGTCATCAAAAGGCAAGATGGCATTCAATATTTTAAGGCAAGGCTAGATCATTTGACTACATTACCAAAGGTTGATCTAAATCGACTAGCTCAATTGAATATGATAAATCCCACTGATAATCGAGAAGCTCAATTCTTTCAGCAAATACTGCGTTGAGAAATAAATACGAAGAAATTTAAATGGATTCGACCAGTAATGGGAATTAGATTTTCAAATAAGAAGAAGTTGGACCCGAGGACGCGCCAACCCATATATGGTTATCATTATCCTCCAACCAAGAATCTTACCCAAGTGCCATTTGAAAAGTTACCATTTGATATGCTGGGAAATTTTAGGTTCTGGTGGTATGACACGGTTACTGGAGAGGCGGTTATTGAATATTTTTCTCAAAAGAGACCGGGTCGTGATGCTAAAGAATGGAAACATGTTACTGGTTACACTCTTAGAGTTTTTTATCCTCTTAGCCTGATTAACATGTCAAAGAATGATCTTCAAGCTCTTCACAGTAACAGATTGCAATTTGATATGATTGATCAAGAAGATGCTGTGAGGTTTCAGAGAGTTGTGGATATCTGTATTGCTAAGGGAATTCATGCTGGTGGGAATCTCCCGACAGACTGGATCTGATATTGAAGATATTTTTAAAGACCAAGCTGAAGATACGGGGGAGTTTGTTGAGTCATATTAGTGTGTCTGTCAGTTGGTCTTGAGTCTGTAATAGCTTAGATTAGAAAATAGATAATTTTCTGTTTTGAGTGACACTTATCTAGTGTGGCATTTAGGCGACACTCAGTAAGTGTCGCACTAGGGTTATGATCTGCGACACTTAGCAAGTGTCGCAGAATCGATCTGTTTGTATATATAGAGCCATCACGGCTCATTGCAAGGGTTGGACAAAACCTTTGCACAACTTGTCGACTAAAACCTCGGTAAACAAGCTAGAATTCGTCTGTTATTAATATACAAAGCGTTCTTATTCAATATCTTATTGTTTTGATTTCTAGTTTATGCTCGTTACTTCAATCGTGTGATTCCGCCACACAATTGGTTCAAGTGATCTGTTCTAGATCCTAAGCACAGGGACAACAATGGAGAATGCCAAAGCCAAAGTATGATGTTTTCGGATAACGTAGGGTACTTAGATCCTCAAACACAATATCAATATGACCCCAATGTTGTCCAACCACATCCATGCCAACCTTTTTATACTCAACCATTCGAAATCTATCCACACTCACCTTACCCTGTATATGAACCACAACCTTACAAGCTTCCTAACTTGAGAGATACGCCCTTAGCCTGTCTCAGCAGTAATGCTGCTTTCTCACCTCCTTCCGACGCACTTGAAGAAATGATTAAAGAACAAGAAGACATATTTAGGAGTTTTACTTATAATGTGTCTAAAATCTTTACTAAACTATCAACACATGCCCAAGAGAGTAGTAAGAATCAAGCTAGAACCAACTCTAGGATACAGAAAGTTGAGAGACACACACACTCCACATCTATTACACCCAACACAGACTTACATTCTCATAAGTTTGGTTACAATATCCCTTCAAATACCTCACCAACCCAATCTTCTAAACCTTCACATTCACCTATTCCCGACCTATCAACGTCAAAGATCAACGGAGGGTTCGTTCTAGAAGAACTTTCCGAACCACTACAACTCGAAACTTCCGGCCGGAGTGACGAGGATGATGAAGTAGACGAAGAGATCGAGATGGAAAGCCCGAATGTGGGGATTTACATAGAAGACTCAACTTCACATGAACTGAAGGAATACATACCGACTCTGAGTAACGGACTCATTCAAACTGATATGGTTGAACATATCCCACAACCAGTTGTGGTTGAACGTATCCTAAAAATCTCTGTGACTGATTCACTTCCTGATCTAATAGACTTCACTAGTACCTTAGAGGAGACATTCACCCAGGTATTTGATGATAACGTTGCTACAAGATTGGAGACGCTAATGGACATTGTCCCATCTCCATGCCCAGAGTACAACTTTCTCATCGAACCAAAGACTTTAGGAAGCAAGATGGGTTTTGCGTCAAGAGCACCTTACAAACCATCTCTCCATTACATAATGACGTACACGTCGTGGAGTGATAAGGACCTCTTTGACAAACCCAAACAACCCAAAACGCAAGAGGTAGAAAAAGTCGAGAGCTTTGTTTTGCCTCAAGTAAAACAAACCACTCACTTTTCCATGCCTTCTTACCTTATTGGACATACCTTGACCATAATCTGCTTTAATCCCTTAGGTATGTACCAATACTTCCGCTTATGTCTACTGATGGATGCAAAGGAGCCCCCTAGATTTCCCAAGAAATAGGTTTGGAGTCAAGCTAGTGACTCGAACAAAAACAAGCGCTTCTCGGGAGGCAACCCATGTCTAACATAGGATTATCAATAGTAGTTAAAGTAGTTTAAGTAGTGAACTAACCCAATAAGTAGAAATGAAATCCTAAAATGAATGTTCCAAGTTTTCTATCTTTATGATCAAAAATGGATGGTTTGCGAAATTACTTCGTTAAAAGTCAAATTTTCGTCAAACCTTAATACTTCCTACTCCCAGTCATTTGGAATTTTTTGCAACATCTATTTTCACCATTTTCCAAAGTTCTTGTTATCTCTTTCACTCACAAAAATGGAAACCTACTAGGAGTTAGGAGCCTTAGTCATTCTAAACACCCACTGACATGCTTCGAGCATTTGAGGTACTTACATATATTATTGTGAACATACATAAGATATTAATGCTTAATCTAATTTGTATGTCAATATGTGTATTATGCTCAAACTCGTTTAAAAATATGTGATTTGGATATCTTTATACTTGGCTACCTGATTCAACTGATAATAATGGTATTTCCATTTGTGTTGTGGTGAAATTATAGGCAACTAACTCTTTTTGTGTGAGATTAAACTCAAAGTCGTACACTTGTTTGTTTCATCTACAAAGCACTCACTTTGATAGGCTCTTCGCAAACCAGTGAATCTATGATTCGGAGAATAATCACTTGTTTGTTAGATCATGTCTATTTGATCTACTTGTAACAGACAGGGACTGACGCCTTTGGATGAAGAATCTGTAAGGATGATGGAAAGATGACAAGAGGAGCTTACAATTCATTGAGTATGGGAATCTTTGGAGCATTGCTTTGCAGGAGACAAGAGATGACACTTCTGGATACGAAGACGATTTCTAGTTGTCTATGACTAGTTCATCAAGTTGATCAGCTCAATACTCATAATATGTGCCCACAAATTCCAAGTCCTATAGCTAAACCTTGCCACATAATAGAACCCTAAACCATCATCACCATATCCACCCACATTCACCCATCCATCCACCCTTTCACACATACAACCATCACCCTCAGGGACTATTCATACAAAGGAATAGATACGGGAACAATTTGGAAACTAGAGATATCAGTCGATAAAAGAACAACATCAGATTCATTACATTAGTTGTCAGCAAAAGATCTCGGGTAATAAAGATTCTTGTTCGTTAGATTCAACACTTTCAGATCATTAGGAGCAGTTGAGTTACAGGAGCGGCTCTTGAAGATTAGGATCTTTGTCCATTAATCTCTATCCAACATTTGGTGTTTATTGGTTAATTATGCTTGTGTCCGAAGGGCGACATCACTTCATTTTCTGCAATCTATCCTTTAGCTCTTAGTTATTTTCGTAAGGAAACTGGTTGAGTGATTTAAGAAAGGTTATACTACTGGAGCTCAAGTTCAATACATGAAGGCTGATGCCAACCAAGTTCAGAATCCAGTGGAGATGACACAGTCAACCACTCAGATCCTCAGCTCACAGTCGTATAGACGATAAGGGAGTTCTGCGTTCCTTTCTCTAGTTTATTTATCCATTTTTGCAAGATTATATCGACCTATATCCCATTCCAAACACTAAGTGTGGGATCCTTGGACTCCACAAAATACTAAGAGATATTTTCCATAATTAGTAGAAACTCTAAGTGTGGGATACTTCGACAAGAGGTACTCAATGCATAGATTCGAACATTAGGGACAATGTTCCTCTAAGTGTGGGATATACGGTCTGCAACCGCAAGTTTAACCTCTTGTCCGTAAGTCAAACAATATTTTCATAAAAAAAGCTAAAAATGGATAAAATTTCAAAATTTTCAGATTCAAAAAATATCGTTCTTTAGAAATCCTATCTTTCAAAAGTATAAATTACAGCAAGGAACGAGTTTTTGACAACGAAACAAAACTGTTTTAGAATAAGATACGGACGAAAAGGGCAACACATGGCTAGGCGCTGATATACGCATTTGAATTAGAACTTTCTCTTGTAATACATTTCGAGATCACACCGATGAGTGTCATACGTACGCTCACTCTTCACACCATCAAACATCCACCCACTCAACGCTCACTCTTCACACCCAATCAAAAACCTCCTAACATTCGTCCCGAACCTACAGAAGTTTCATTTTCAAAGATATTCCAAGACTTCTGCAGCCTAACACAAAGCCATCGGAGCGTTCCCCAAAGGATGAGCATCATCCGTAAAAGGAGCTCCAAGAAAAGAAATTCAGCAAAAAGCTTATATCGGAGAGTTCCCCAAAGGATGAACATCATCCGTAAAAGCAGCTCCAAGAAAAGAAATTCAGCAGAAGCTACTCAAAAAAAAAAAAAAAAAAAAGAAGCCCAAGGATCAAGAAAAAAGGGCCAAGAAAAGAAAAATTCCAAAGAAAAAGGCTATGTAGTCCTTTCAAAATCTGAGAAATTCCAGAGAAACTCTCTTAAGAAAAGTTTCGAGAAAATACAAGGAAAACCCTCACACCTTCTTCACACCAAAAACATTATATTCCTTCCTAGATATCTCGAAAGGTTAATACCGTCCTCATCAAAAGTGATGGAGATTTGATTCTCGATCAAGCCTATGACGAGAATGCTGCATTTGCCTAGTCATGATCATCATGTTGCTTGAAGAAGGTATCAAATTCAATAAACCCTTAGTTTCTGTTAAGAACTCTTTCAATACTGTAACTTTATATTCTTTGGAAAAAGTTATCTCTAAAAAAAAACTGATGCAATTAGAATCATTCCAGAAGCTTTTAAGAATGAGTTTGCTTGAGGACAAGCAAAGTTCTAAGTGTGGGATACTTGATATCGCGTAAAAAGTCACGTTTTTACTATCGATATCTCTCTCATTCTGGAACAATTCTTGGAACTTTAACTCAACAACATTACAAATCTGTAATATTATGTCAAGATGGTAAAAACAAGCTTGCATGATGAAAATCAAGCAAAACGGGCAGAAAACGAAGATTCCACGCACGTTTGAAGATTCCAGACATCAAAATGAGGTTTCAAGACCAAAGAACCCATCACCAACATCTATCTGACCCAAGATGTTTGTTTTCAAATTACGAATCCAACAGAAGAAGAATCAACAAAAACGGATGAAGAACGAAGATTCTACGCACTTCGGAAGATCCAAACGATTCGTACGACACATCTAAAGTTCAGAGACATATTTTTGGGATTTCTTTTCATCAAAAGCTTCGTTTTTGAATTACAAATCCAACGCAAAAAGAATTAATGCAAACGGGTGCATAACGAAGAAAACACACACGAATCGAGAAACACAGCAACCGGCAGCAGACTGGTGCCACTGGCAGCCAGCCGCCGCCGCCAGCCAGCTAGCCGCCAGCTGTTGGCAGCCAGCCACCGGCTGCTGCCCGCCACCCGCACGGATTGCACTTTTGTGTCCTTTTTCGTACCCGGTGCTAGACCTTTTCCTACTTTTCTTACCTGGTGCCACTACCTTTTTCGCCTTTTGTACCCGGTGCCACTACCTTTCCCACCTTTTGCTATCATGAGCTTTGGGATGCTAACTTGAGCCAAACTTCCTCTATAAAAGGCAGCCCCTAGCTCTCATTTTAGACACACTCTAATACACACACCTTTCATATCTTTCTTATTTCTTTCTTTCTAGCTTTTATTTTCTTTTTCTCTCTACTTTTTCTCTAAACTAATTAATTTAGTAAGAGATAAGTAGGAGATTAATTATGTAGTAGTTAGTAGTAGCTAGCTTAGCAATGTAACGCTTTGGAATATTCGGAAGTAATATAAGCATCGTTTTGCTCGCAATAATTACGAGTAATATCTATCATTTCTTTTATTAATTATTTGTAATGTTCTTGTTTGATGTTTACAATTTCTTAATATTAGAAATGTCTATTGCCATGATATGCGAGTAGTTGCTTATATGTTTGCCATGATTTAGATAGTTATAATGGGATGATATTAAATATTGTAAAGTAATATGACGGCCCCTATTCGACTGTTTCCGGATATAGTGCTGGAAACGCTTTATGCTGAGTACAAACGTATGGAAGTCTGGGACGACCGAAGGTAGTTGTATTACGGATCAATATTATAAATGTGCTAATTAAATTTCTGTTTATAGTTTAATTATAATATTATGAACGGATGATGGCATGTTTGGCCAACCGCTTATGACAAGACTGCCCCTACTTATTCCGGTAGAGTAAAACCTATTTATGCGACTATTTATTCAATAGACCATGCCATAATGCGGACGTCTCTGACGACCGAGATTGGGGAATAGGATTCGAGGGTAGTCGTTGGCCGATGTGTTCAGTACATTTGGGAGAACTTCCGGTGTATTGTAATTATTTGTGTTTACTATCCATGTGACATATCTTCTATCTGATTGCGGACAACTCTACGTTAGTTAGTTGATAGGATCGTAAAAACAACTCATTCTAACATAGTTTAAATTTATAAAAAGAAACTTATATGAATGGGAATTATTATACTTTGTTATTGTTTAAATATATGACACTAGAACTAATTTATGGAGCACCCTTTCTAGTTATCCACGTGACTACAACTTAGATATTAGGGAGTCATGAACCTTAATTATGGTAAGTAGTTATCTGTACCCATGACGTGCAATAAGTAAGACACAGTGAAACCATTCGTTGTACATATTAGATTTACATTTCTGCGCTGCTTTTTATTTAGTTAGTTCAGAATGCCACTTTCACTGTCAATTACTCCTGACCGCACATTAGACGTAAGAGGCCGTGGAATTACTCTGTAAAGTACACTGTTTGTTACTGAAAGGTATGGTCTGCATATGAAACACGTTTTGACAAACTGCGAATAATCCAGGGATGTATAACTGTTTGAAAAGGAGAGGTCTAGGTCATAAATCAAAGTAATTAGAGCTTAAGAAAAGTATTAACAAGGTCTATAAAGGAAAGTCTTAGTGACTTAGATACATGAACCCCCTAGATCTTACATAGTTGGTTCTTTAAACATAGCAAGTTAATAATTAAATACACATTTAGAAGAACGCGAGATAAGCTTAGGTGTTAAGAACGGTCGGACCTATGAGACAATACGTTGCTTTATTCATGTACCTCGGTTTTTCACCAAGATAGGTTGCTTATCTTTCAACTAGGTAAGTATTGGGAGTTTAGCGTATTGCTCCGATCAGAATCACGATAACCTAGTTCCTAGTGACATGCCAACGGGAATTTAATTGGTAGGGTTCTAGTGTTTACACCAAAGTCTGTTAATCTATTAATCTGAAAGTGTCCCCATCATAAACACCCTCCCGACATTATATTATCTCAAGTCATGGTAAACCGCGTCTTCCTTATCCTTAGTTGTTCCTTATATGCTAGCTAGCTCATTTTAGGTTTATCGCTTTAGTAGTTTAAATTAGATTAAAACCCAAACTAAACCAACCATATGAACCCTATCTTAAAGGCTTAATTATCCAAACAAGCTCCGCTTCAAATTCGACCATCTGGAGACGACACTGATCATCCTTACCACGTACTAGTATCGGGTACTTGTACCTATTACCAGTAGGTAGTTTGGAGGTTTAGGCCCCGAGCAAAATAAATTTTAAAACATCCTGATCGCCCCTCAGTCGTTACAACAACACCAACGACACTGACGGCTGGAGTCGCATCAAGTTTTTGACGCCGCTGCCGGGGACGGTAGTACGATTTGGAGCCTGTTTAGATAAGTTAGTTTTTAGGAGATCCTTTTGACTGGGAATCACCATCCTTATCAGAAGTTACTTTTTCTTCACGTAGTTTAGTGTAGTTAGGATTACCTTAGTATTAGTTTAGATTGAGTTCCCTTCTCAACGCCGACTTTAATTCTGAAACTTTCTCCTTATGCCATCTTTTCTGATCCCATGGGAAATGTTAACTCAAGGACAACAATTAGATCAAATGCCAAGTCTTATTAATTCAATTGAAAATAGATGAAGGATGTGCGGTAATACCCACTTAGATGGAGAATGCCAAAGCCAAAGTATGATGTTTTCGGATAACGTAGGGTACTTAGATCCTCAAACACAATATCAATATGACCCCAATGTTGTCCAACCACATCCATACCAACCTTTTTATCCTCAACCATTCAAAATCTATCCACACTCACCTTACCCTGTATGTGAACCACAACCTTACAAGCTTCCTAACTTGAGAGATACGCCCTTAGCCTGTCTCAGCAGTAATGCTGCTTTCTCACCTCCTTCCGACGCACTTGAAGAAATGATTAAAGAACAAGAAGACATATTTAGGAGGTTTACTTATAATGTGTCTAAAATCTTTACTAAACTATCAACACATGCCCAAGAGAGTAGTAAGAATCAAGCTAGAACCAACTCTAGGATACAGAAAGTTGAGAGACACACACACTCCACATCTATTACACCTAACACAGACTTACATTCTCATAAGTTCGGTTACAATATCCCTTCAAATACCTCACCAACCCAATCTTTTAAACCTTCACATTCACATATTCCTAACCTATCAACGTCAAAGATCAACGGAGGGTTCGTTCTAGAAGAACTTTCCGAACCACTACAACTCGAAACTTCCGGCCGGAGTGACGAGGATGATGAAGTAGACGAAGAGATCGAGATGGAAAGCCCGAATGTGGGGATTTACATAGAAGACTCAACTTCACATGAACTGAAGGAATACATACCGACTCTGAGTAACGGACTCATTCAAACTGATATGGTTGAACATATCCCACAACCAGTTGTGGTTGAACGTATCCTAAAAATCTCTTTGACTGATTCACTTCCTGATCTAATAGACTTCACTAGTACCTTAGAGGAGACATTCACCCAGGTATTTGATGATAACGTTGCTACAAGATTGGAGACGCTAATGGACATTGTCCCATCTCCATGCCCAGAGTACAACTTTCTCATCGAACCAAAGACTTTAGGAAGCAAGATGGGTTTTGCGTCAAGAGCACCTTACAAACCATCTCTCCATTACATAATGACGTACACGACGTGGAGTGATAAGGACCTCTTTGACAAACCCAAACAACCCAAAACGCAAGAGGTAGAAAAAGTTGAGAGCTTTGTTTTGCTTCAAGTAAAACAAACCACTCACTTTTCCATGCCTTCTTACCTTATTGGACATACCTTGACCATAATCTGCTTTAATCCCTTAGGTATGTACCAATACTTCCGCTTATGTCTACTGATGGATGCAAAGGAGCCCCCTAGATTTCCCAAGAAATAGGTTTGGAGTCAAGTTAGTGACTCGAACAAAAACAAGCGCTTCTCGGGAGGCAACCCGTGTCTAACATAGGATTATCAATAGTAGTTAAAGTAGTTTAAGTAGTGAACTAACCCAATAAGTAGAAATGAAACCATAAAATGAATGTTCCAAGTTTTCTATCTTTATGATCAAAAATGGATGGTTTGCGAAATTACTTCGTTAAAAGTCAAATTTTCGTCAAACCTTAATACTTCCTACTCCCAGTCATTTGGAATTTTTTGCAACATCTATTTTCACCATTTTCCAAAGTTCTTGTTATCCCTTTCACTCACAAAAATGGAAACCTACTAGGAGTTAGGAGCCTTAGTCATTCTAAACACCCACTGACATGTTTCGAGCATTTGAGGTACTTACATATATTATTGTGAACATACATAAGATATTAATGCTTAATCTAATTTGTATGTCAATATGTGTATTATGCTCAAACTCGTTTAAAAATATGTGATTTGGATATCTTTATACTTGGCTACCTGATTCAACTGATAATACTGGTATTTCCATTTGTGCTGCGGTGAAATTATAGGCAACTAACTCTTTTTGTGTGAGATTAAACTCAAAGTCGTACACTTGTTTGTTTCATCTACAAAGCACTCACTTTGATAGGTTCTTCGCAAACCAGTGAATCTATGATTCGGAGAATAATCACTTGTTTGTTAGATCATGTCTATTTGATCTACTTGTAACAGACAGGGACTGACGCCTATGGATGAAGAATCTTTAAGGATGATGGAAAGATGACAAGAGGAGCTTACAGTTCATTGAGTATGGGAATCTTTGGAGCATTGCTTTGCAGGGGACAAGAGATGACACTTCTGGATACGAAGACGATTTCTAGTTGTCTATGACTAGTTCATCAAGTTGATCAGCTCAATACTCATCATATGTGCCCACAAATTCCAAGTCCTATAGCTAAACCTTGCCACATAATAGAACCCTAAACCATCATCACCATATCCACCCACATTCACCCATCCATCTACCCCTTCACACATACAACCATCACCCTCAGGGACTATTCATACAAAGGAATAGATACGGGAACAATTTGGAAACTAGAGATATCAGTCGATAAAAGAACAACATCAGATTCATTACATCAGTTGTCAGCAAAAGATCTCGGGTAATAAAGATTCATGGTCGTTAGATTCAACACTTTCAGATCATTAGGAGCAGTTGAGTTACAGGAGCGGCTCTTGAAGATTAGGATCTTTGTCCATTAATCTCTATCCAACATTTGGTGTTTATTGGTTAATTATGCTTGTGTCCGAAGGGTGACATCACTTCATTTTCTGCAATCTATCCTTTAGCTCTTAGTTATTTTCGTAAGGAAACTGGTTGAGTGATTGAAGAAAGGTTATACTACTGGAGCTCAAGTTCAATACATGAAGGCTGATGCCAACCAAGTTCAGAATCCAGTGGAGATGACACAGTCAACCACTCAGATCCTCAGCTCACAGTCGTATAGACGATAAGGGAGTTCTGCGTTCCTTTCTCTAGTTTATTTATCCATTTTTGCAAGATTATATCGACCTATATCCCATTCCAAACACTAAGTGTGGGATCCTTGGACTCCACAAAATACTAAGAGATATTTTCCATAATTAGTAGAAACTCTAAGTGTGGGATACTTCGACAAGAGGTACTCAATGCATAGATTCGAACATTAGGGACAATGTTCCTCTAAGTGTGGGATATACGGTCTGCAACCGCAAGTTTAACCTCTTGTCCGTAAGTCAAACAATATTTTCATAAAAAAAAGTTAAAAATGGATAAAATTTCAAAATTTTTGGATTCAAAAAACATCATTCTTTAGAAATCCTATCTTTCAAAAGTATAAATTACAGCAAGGAACGAGTTTTTGACAACAAAACAAAACTGTTTTAGAATAAGATACGAACGAAAAGGGCAACACATGGCTAGGCGCCGATATACGCATTTGAATTAGAACTTTCTCTTGTAATACATTTCGAGATCACACCGATTAGTGTCATACGTACAACCCATCTTGATAACTTCTAAGGAATCCAAACACCCTTCCACCATCAAACATCCACCCACTCAACACTCACTCTTCACACCCAATCAAAAACCTCCTAACATTCATCCCGAACCTACAGAAGTTTCATTTTCAAAGATATTCCAAGACTTCTGCAGCCTAACACAAAGCCATCGGAGCGTTCCCCAAAGGATGAGCATCATCCGTAAAAGGAGCTCCAAGAAAAGAAATTCAGCAAAAAGCTTATATCGGAGAGTTCCCCAAAGGATGAACATCATCCGTAAAAGCAGCTCCAAAAAAAAGAAATTCAGCAGAAGCTGCTCAAAAAAAAAAAAAAAAAAAAAAGAAGCCCAAGGATCAAGAAAAAAGGGCCAAGAAAAGAAAAATTCCAAAGAAAAAGGCTATGTAGTCCTTTCAAAATCTGAGAAATTCCAGAGAAACTCTCTCAAGAAAAGTTTCGAGAAAATACAAGGAAAACCTTCACACCTTCTTCACACCAAAAACATTATATTCCTTCCTAGATATCTCGAAAGGTTAATACCGTCCTCATCAAAAGTGATGGAGATTTGATTCTCGATCAAGCCTATGACGAGAATGCTGCATTTGCCTACTCATGATCATCATGTTGCTCGAAGAAGGTATCAAATTCAATAAACCCTTAGTTTCTGTTAAAAACTCTTTCATAACTGTAACTTTATATTCTTTGGAAAAAGGTATCTCTAAAAAAAACTGATGCAATTAGAATCATTCCAGAAGCTTTTAAGAATGAGTTTGCTTGAGGACAAGCAAAGTTCTAAGTGTGGGATACTTGATATCGCGTAAAAAGTCACGTTTTTACTATCGATATCTCTCTCATTCTGGAACAATTCTTGGAACTTTAACTCAAAAACATTACAAATCTGTAATATTATGTAAAGATGGTAAAAACAACGTTGCATGATGAAAATCAAGCAAAACGGGCAGAAAACGAAGATTCCACGCACGTTTGAAGATTCCAGATATCAAAACGAGATTTCAAGACCAAAGAACCCATCACCAACATCTATCTGACCCAAGATGTTCATTTTAAAATTATGAATCCAACAGAAGAAGAATCAACAAAAACAGACGAAGAACGAAGATTCTACGCACTCCGGAAGATCCAAACGATTCGTACGACACATCTAAAGTTCAGAGACATATTTTTGGGATTTCTTTTCATCAAAAGATTCGTTTTTGAATTACGAATCTAACGCAAAAAGAATTAACGCAAACGGGTGCATCACGAAGAATACACGCACGAATCGAGAAACGCAGCAACCGGCAGCAGACTGGTGCCACTGGCAGCCAGCCGCCGCCGCCGCCAGCCAGCAAGCCGCCGGCTGCTGGCAGCTAGCCACCGGCTGCTGCCCGCCACCCGCACGGATTGCACTTTTGTGTCCTTTTTCGTACCCGGTGCTAGACCTTTTCCTACTTTTCGTACCTGGTGCCACTACCTTTTACGCCTTTTGTTCCCGGTGCCACTACCTTTCCCACCTATTGCTATCATGAGCTTTGGGATGCTAACTTGAGCCAAACTTCCTCTATAAAAGGCAGCCCCTAGCTCTCATTTTAGACACACTCTAATACACACACCTTACACACCTTTCATATCTTTCTTATTTCTTTCTTTCTAGCTTTTATTTTCTTTTTCTCTCTACTTTCTCTCTAAACTAATTAATTTAGTGAGAGATAAGTAGGAGATTAATTATGTAGTAGTTAGTAGTAGCTAGCTTAGCAATGTAACGCTTTGGAATATTCGGAAGTAATATAAGCATCATTTTGCTCGCAATAATTACGGGTAATATCTATCCTTTCTTTTATTAATTATTTGTAATGTTCTTGTTTGAAGTTTACAATTTCTTAACATTAGAAATGTCTATTGCCATGATATGCGAGTAGATGCTTATATGTTTGCCATGATTTAGAGAGTTATAATGGGATGATATTAAATATTGTAAAGTAATATGACGGCCCCTATTCGACTGTTCCCGGATATAGTGCTGGAAACGCTTTATGCGGAGTACAAACGTATGGAAGTCTGGGATAACCGAAGGTAGTTGTATTACGGATCAATATTATAAATGTGCTAACTAAATTTCTGTTTATAGTTTAATTATAATATTATGAACGAATGATGGCATGTTTGGCCAACCGCTTATGACAAGACTGCCCCAACTTATTCCGGTAGGGTAAAACCTGTTTATGCGACTATTTATTCAATAGACCATGCCATGATGCGGACGTCTCTGACGACCGAGATTGGGGAATAGGATTCGAGGGTAGTCGTTGGCCGATGTGTTCAGTACATTTGGGAGAACTTTCGGTGTATTGTAATTATTTGTGTTTACTATCCATGTGACATATCTTCTATCTGATTGCGGACAACTCTACGTTAGTTAGTTGATAGGATCGTAAAAACAACTCATTCCAACATAGTTTAAATTTATAAAAAGAAACTTATATGAATGGGAATTATTATACTTTGTTATTGTTTAAATATATGACACTAGAACTAATTTATGGAGCACCCTTTCTAGTTATCCATGTGACTACAACTTAGATATTAGGGAGTCATGAACCTTAATTATGGTAAGTAGTTATCTGTACCCATGACGTGCAATAAGTAAGACACAGTGAAACCATTCGTTGTACATATTAGATTTACATTTCTGCGCTGCTTTTTATTTAATTAGTTCAGAATGCCACTTTCACTGTCAATTACTCCTGACCGCACATTAGACGTAAGAGGCCGTGGAATTACTCTGTAAAGTACACTGTTTGTTACTGAAAGGTATGGTCTGCATATGAAACACGTTTTGACAAACTGCGAATAATCCAGGGATGTATAACTGTTTGAAAAGGAGAGGTCTAGGTCATAAATCAAAGTAATTAGAGTTTATGAAAAGTATTAACAAGGTCTAGAAAGGAAAGTCTTAGTGACTTAGATACATGAACCCCCTAGATCTTACATAGTTGGTTCTTTAAACATAGCAAGTTAATAATTAAATACACATTTAGAAGAACGCGAGATAAGCTTAGGTGTTAAGAACGGTCGGACCTATGAGACAATACGTTGCTTTATTCATGTACCTCGGTTTTTCACCAAGATAGGTTGCTTATCTTTCAACTAGGTAAGTATTGGGTGTTTAGCGTATTGCTCCGATCAGAATCACGATAACCTAATTCCTAGTGACATGCCAACGGGAATTTAATTGGTAGGGTTCTAGTGTTTACACCAAAGTCTTTTACTCTATTAATCTGAAAGTGTCCCCATCATAAACACCCTCCCGACATTATATTATCTCAAGTCATGGTAAACCGCGTCTTCCTTATCCTTAGTTGTTCCTTATATGCTAGCTAGCTCATTTTAGGTTTATCGCTTTAGTAGTTTAAATTAGATTAAAACCCAAACTAAACCAACCATCTGAACCCTATCTTAAAGGCTTAATTATCCAAACAAGCTCCGTTTCAAATTCGACCGTCTGGAGATGACCCTGATCATCCTTACCATGTACTAGTATCGGGTACTTGTACCTATTACCAGTAGGTAGTTTGGAGGTTTAGGCCCCGAGTAAAAAAAATTTTAAAACATCCTGATCGCCCCTCAGTCGTTACAACAACACCAACGACACTGACGGCTGGGGTCGCATCACTTTGGCACACCAACAGGGATAGACAGATTTAGCTTTAAAGTGTTTGGGATTCGATAGATGCTGCTGGTGTCTGACCTATACCTTGGCCTTGGTGTCTGAACACTTTCTTCACCATATGTGACAATTTCTTCTGGTCTGAGAAGTTTCAGTGACACAATTTTCTGAAATAGCCTATCAATCTCTTTTAGGACATCAGCCTTAGCTGCACTTGTAGAGTGACTGATAGCAAGTCTGATCTCATTCCATTCCTCTCTGTGCAGCTTGCATACTTGATCAAGTAGCATGGCTTGAGTCTCTGAACCTCTTTGAATGAGTATCTGAGGTTGAGATTGATTTTTAGACTTCTTTAGCTTTACCTTGGTAATAGGTGCAGGGTTTGATCTCCCTGTCATACGGGCAGCAAACCTTTTTCTATCTATCTCATCCCATTTTCTATCCACTGATGTTTTGACAGCTCCCCCTTTCTTTTTAGAGCTCTTGCTAGCTGGTATTTTCAATTTTTGTTGCTCTAGCTCACTCTCTTCAATTTCAGCGAGTACCCTGGCGATTGCAGCATCAGACTCTTCTTGATCTTGCTTAAGTTTAAGCAGTCTGGCCCTTTCATTTGCATCTTTAGAGCTTAATTCCAGCAGGTAAGCTCGATCAGCATCAGATTGCTCTTTCAGCAACCTTTTTCTTTCTTGTTCTTCTCTTAACTCTGCCTCAAAATTTATTCTCAAAATCAATTCCTGCTCATCAGGGCAAGGGATACCTGAGGTTGAGTCAGAGGAAAGGCATGCTGTAGGGGAAGTGTCTGATGTAGTAGTGTTGGAGAGAGTTTCTGTGGAGATTGGTATAATAGTTGCTAGGGTTGGTGTAGTTATGGTGATTGTTTGGGTAAGGATAGGTTTAGTTGCTGTTGGTGAGGGTAAGATTTGGGTAGGTGGTGTAGATGAAGATACAGTTACCTCAGATATGACAGTATGTGATTGAGGGTCACTGACCTGTTGTTTCTTAGATGGAGGCATAGATGCAGGAGAGGTGTCACTGGTCCTTTTCCTTTTAATGACAGATGATATGGGTTGCTGATCCTCCATATTGACATCATCTTCATCTTCACTTTCTGAACTTCTACCCTGACCATTTCCATGACCACCTCCCTGACCATTGTCATCATTATTGTCATCATCATCATCAACATCATGCATGATGGTATCATCTTCCTCATCATCAGATACATCATCTATAACCTCCCTAATCATTCACTCCCAGCGAGCTAATTCGTAGCTCACTGAGGTACCCTCAACCCTAGCATTCTCATCCTCAGCCCATTGCCTCACAAGCCCATTATAGTTCCTGAGCTCTTCAGCACTGAACTCAGGAAAGCATTCAGCAACATCCACTGTATCCATAGCTACATCCATATCTACCCAATGCAGTTCAGCAACTGCAAGGGCTTCCAACTCAGGTTGTTCAGCAATAGGTCGAAGTGCATAAGTGGTGAGCACTATCTCCCTATGAGCTTTGTTTGCAAGCGGATCAGTCATAGCAGGAGGCATCTCAGGATCAGGGACTGAGATGTCATCTTCTTCTTCTTCATTCTCCCCCTGACTGGTTTGCGCAAACTGGCCCACTGCCCTATCAAACCTATCTGCAGTTTCTGTTCTGAGGGCAGCGACCTCAGCTCTTATTGCTCCCATTTGTTTAGTAATCTGTGGAAGCACCTTAACAATAGCATCAGTGTTGAATAAATAATTGGATACAGATATAGCTAGGTCATTTTGGTTGGTGGTTAGCTGGGCAATGGCTGCGGCATGATTTGTGAAGTTGGTGGTGGAGGTGGAGGTTAGCTCAGCAACTGCATGGTTTATTGCAGCGCTAGCATCAGCTACCGTTTGTACCTTCTCACTAACAGATGTGCTCCAGGGTTCAATGGAGTTATATACATCAGTGAGAGCAGTGACGGCTTTTTGAAGGACAGAGACATTGCCTATAAGTGCCTCACGGTCAGCAGTGAGCATCTTAATCTGGGTTTGGGATGAGGCAATGTACTCCATCAGTAGCTGATCTGATGTGGAGTGTGTAGAGGTGTTTGGTGGAGTAGTTGTGGGAGGTATAGAGGGAGTAGGTGTAGAATGGACTACATGGTCAGTAGGTGTGGTCTGACCAGCAGCAGTGACTTGTATGTTATCACTTGAGAAAGAGGTGGGTGAGAGCTCTCTGATAGGAGAGTTAGAGGTGGGTGGATGAATAGGTTGGGTATCATCGGAGGTGTCCATTGGCATGATTTCCTCATCATCAGCTTGTGATTTAGCTGATGGTTCATTGAAAATAGAGGTAGCGACCTGTATCTCACCATGGGTCGGTGGTGAGACATTGACAGCCGGTGTAGTGATAGATGAGAGGTGGCTCGGGTATGTAGCCAGTGGTGTGACATCAGCAATGAGTATGTTATCACCCACTGATGTCACTAGCCCTTTGTCTAAAATGTCATCCTTTCGGGAGGATGACAAGTGGCTGGGTTGACTCGATCTGAGGGTGTGGGATGCACCCGAATCACTGCTAATAGTGGTTTGATCCACTGCAGCTGACTGTAGTTTTCCCTTTGTAGAATCACTGGACTTTCGGGAATCCAGTGAAGCAAATAAGGTGGAGGGTTTAGCAGTGGTGCCCTTAGCAACTGAACGTACAGTCGCTGATTCACCCCTGGCATCCGTAGATGTCTTCTTTGTGCTATGTCCCTGTTCCTTTAATGTCAGGGACCCTAATTTGGATTTTTTCTTGGGAGCAGTTGGTGGTTTCTTGATTGGTCGTTGACCAACAGTAGTCACTGGGGGTGTGGTCAGTGACGTGGTCGATGGGGGGGGGGGGGGGGCAGCTGACATATGTACAGAAGTTACAGGCTGGGGTGCAAGTATCCCCGGATGTTTCATAAAGGTTGGTAAAACCACAGTCGCTGGTTTTGCAAAAATTTGAGATCCTACCAGAGTGGGCTCAAAACCCTGAAATGGTATCCTATCATAGGCATCAAACTGATCTCTAAAGATCAGTGAGAGGAACCTTGGATAGGGTACGTATTTTGCCCTGGTAGGCTCAGCGACTTTGGTGATCAGCTCGTTAAAGATCACACTTGCATAATCAACTCTTAGAGAGTTGATCAGTGACCAGCTAATCTGGGCTTCCAGGGAGCTGAATTGATGATAGCTCCCGGATTTTGTACCCAATGATTGAATAAAATTTGTAAAAATTGCATTCCAAACACCATCCATTTTAGTTTTGTGGACCGTAGAGTACTTACGGTTGCCACTACCATCGACTGAGTATTTACACTCAATCTCAGTAAGATCAACTAAGCCTTGCTTGGCTTCGTCGCTCTCTGGCAGCGACTCGTAAGACTCTGTGATTGGCAGTTGTAAAATGGACCGGATGGTGCTGGCAGTGATGATAATGGGTTGGGTACCATTGTCGATAAAATCCTAGAGTTGGGAAACACCAGCGACAACTTGGTGAGTGCAGGTAAACCAAAACTCACTAAGCCATTCTGGGTTCATTTCCCCAGGAGACAAGGTAAGAGCAGGGAGGATAAAGTGATTTTGTAAAAAGTTTATCACCTCCGCATACTCTGGTTTAGCACAAGTTACATTTCCCAAATAATTAGATTTGGGAACCGTAACGACCAGTGTCTCACTGACTGCAGAGGCTCGAAGAGCTTGAATCTCTGGGGTCGGTGTGTAACTGTTGTTGAAAAATTTTGAACGTGCCATTTAAATAGATGAAAGAAGATTTAGGGTTTTTGCAGAAAGAAAATGAAGAAGATGAAGTTTGAAAAACAAGAAAGCGTAAAAAATGAAATTGAAAATGACTCACTGCTTTTATAGGATCGCTGAGGTTCAAAATATGTGGTCAAAAAGCGTATGTACGTGGTCAAAAAGTGGTGGTAGATGGTAGGTGAGTAGGGTGATGATGGTGGTGAGTGGTAGCATTAAATGGTGATGGGAGTGGTACGCCGGAAAGGTATACGAGGTGTCAGAAAAAGTGCACCTTTTCGAAGTACCATGAGATATTTAATAAAGCATTTCTAAGGAATATAAATCGTTAACTATTAAATACAAAATGTATTAAATGTAATGGAATATATATCGAAATAAATGCTATATTAAATAAGGAGAATCTTCGCTGATACATTGATTTTATAATTTAATTGCCAATTAAATTATTAAACTAAGATATCAGAGAGATGAAAATAAGTTATATCTTAAAATAAAATAAATATTATGTCTTATATTTGATTTCGCTGATCAAATTACAACTTAGAATACTAATCTAATCAGCTAGCCAAATTGTGAAGCACAAAACATATTCTATTTATGTGATATAAAGAATTTTCATGTGTATTTACAAAGTACATAATTTATTGATCATAACTATGCTAACTCATTATTCTTGTGGATTATATCAGTGAGAATAATAGGCCAGCGAGTTAGAACTACAAACCATACATTCTGTAAATACCTTTTATTAAACAATCAGGTTCAATCATTTAAGTTCAACATCCCCAACTCGCTGATGAGAAAGGTGAATCTTTTCTCATCTAAAGGTTTTGTAAAGATGTCAGCGAGTTGGTAGTCAGTTGGAATGAAATGTAGTTCAATGTCACCTTTCATGACGTGGTCCCTGATGAAGTGATATCTGACATCAATGTGCTTTGTCCTTGAGTGCATCACAGGATTATTTGCTATGGCAATAGCACTTTGACTGTCACAATAAATTGGAACATTGCCAAAATCAAAACCATAGTCAGCGAGCTGATTCCTCATCCACAGAATTTGAGCAGTGCAAGCTCCAGCAGCGACATATTCAGCCTCAGCAGTAGAAGTTGAGACAGAATTTTGTTTCTTGCTTGACCAGCTTACAAGCTTTTCTCCAAGAAACTGACAGCTACCAGAGGTACTCTTTCTGTCCATTTTGCATCCAGCATGATCAGAATCTGAATATCCCTTCAGCGAGAAATCTGAACCAGATGGGTACCAGAGACCGAAATTTGGTGTACCCTTCAGATATCTAAATATTCTTTTGACAGCGAGCAAATGAGATTCCTTTGGATCAGCTTGATACCTAGCACATAGACATGTAGCAAACATAATGTCGGGTCTACTAGCAGTTAAATACAACAGTGACCCGATCATTCCTCTGTAAGCAGTGATGTTTAAAGATTTACCATCAGGGTCAGCATGTAATTTTACTGCAGATGACATTGGTGTAGCAAGGGATGAGCAGTTAGTGAATTCAAATTTCTTTAATAAATCTTTAACATACTTTCCTTGATTTATGAAAATACCAGTCTTGGTTTGCTTTATTTGCAGACCAAGGAAAAATGTTAGTTCACCCATCATGCTCATTTCATAACTTTTAGTCATGAGGTCAGAGAATTCCTTGCACAAGTCATTGTTAGTAGACCCAAATATAATATCATCAACATAAATTTGGACCAATATGACATCTCTCTTATCCTTTTTGATAAATAGGGTGTTGTCAATTTTGCCTCTGACATACCCACATTTAGTTAGGAAAGTAGAGAGAGTGTCATACCAAGCTCTAGGAGCTTGTTTTAGTCCATATAAAGCTTTTTCCAGCTTATAGACATAACCTGGATGCTTGGGATCAGTGAATCCGGGTGGTTGCTTAACATACACTTCTTCCTGCAGCTTTCCATTCAAGAAGGCACTTTTTACATCCATTTGGTATACCTTGAATTTCTTGTGAGCTGCATATACTAAGAACAACCTGATTGCTTCAAGTCTAGCAACTGGTGCAAAGGTTTCATCGTAGTCAATTCCTTCTTGTTGACAGTAACCTTGTGCAACCAATCTGACCTTATTCCTTATCACAACACCATTAACGTCCATCTTGTTCCTGAACACCCATCTAGTTCCAATCACATATTTCCCAGTTACTTGAGGTACTAACTTCCAGACTTTATTTCTTTCAAACTGAGATAGCTCATCTTGCATGGCAGCTATCCAGTGATGATCAGTGAGTGCCTCATCAATCTTCTTGGGCTCAATCAGTGACACAAAGCTTACAAACAAACAAAAGTTAGCAGTTGCTGATCTGGTCTGGACCTTGGATTGTGGATCACCAATAATCAATTGATTATTAATATGTTTAGTCCATCTAGTCATTCGCTGAGGTTCAACAGTGACTTGATAACCTAGAGATGATCCATCAGACACATCAGCATTTGAAGCATGATTAATGTTTAAGCTTTGATTTAGACAGTGAGTGTTATCATTTTGATGCAGATGGTAAGATGATGATGATGGGATGTCAACAGGCAAAGATGAAGTTCCTGAATCATTCTTAGCTAAAGTAGAGCCAGAAATGCCTTCAGGGACATCTTCTTCCCTTTCAGAATCTGATATATGAATCTCAAGCTTGTCATCAGTGATTGTATCAAAAATAAGATTTTCATAGTCTTTTGGATTAGTGAGTGATTTATCATAAGATTCATCAAAGGTAACATCCATTGATTCTTCAATACATTCCCTTCTTTTATTATAAACTCTAAAAGCTTTTGAAATGATTGAGTAACCAACGAATATACCTTCATCAGCTTTGGGATCAAACTTTCCTAAGTGATCTCTTTTGTTTAAGACATAACAAGTACTGCCAAAAACATGAAGAAAACTTATGTCAGGTTTTGTCCCCCTTAGCACCTCATAGGCTGTCTTATCATGTCTTTTGACAATCAGAGACCTATTCTGAGTGTAGCAGGCAGTGTTGACTGCTTCAGCTCAGAAATGGGTCTTAAGACCAGCATCTATGAGCATTGACCTTGCTGATTCAATCAAGTTCCTATTTCTCCTCTCTGCAACACCATTTTGTTAAGGTGTTCTTGGTGCAGAGAAGTTTTGAGAAATACCTTTTGAATCACAAAAACTTTCAAGGTCAATATTTCTAAATTCAGTGCCATTATCACTTCTTAAATGTTTAACTGAACAATCATTTAAGTTTTCCATCTTTTTGATAAAGGATATGATTTCCTGTGTTGCATCACTTTTGGCTTTGAGAAAGAATACCCAAGTGTATATGGAGTATTCATCCACAATTACCAAGCAATACCTTTTACCACCAAGACTGGGAGAACTCACTGGACCAAACAGATCCATATGCATCAGTTGAAAACATTCAGTCACTGAAGATGTTTGTTTGCTTTTGAATGAAGAGCTGTGATGCTTTCCCTTCTCACATGCTGGACATAGCTTGTCTTTGTCATAAGCTAGCTTTGGAAGACCATTGACTAAGTCATTCTTGCTGAGCTTGCTGATGGCCTTGAAGTTCAGGTGAGAGAGACGCTTATGCTATAACCATTTTTCTTCTGAAACGGTTCTGGAATAAAAGCATGTTCCCGATTGTGCTGAGTCCATATTGACTACATATGTATTGCCTTTTCTTTGAGCAGCCAGGACAGCGCTTCCATTCTTGTTGTAAACAACTCCAGCTTCATGATCAAATATCACTTTATTTTTGGCATCACAGAACTGACTAATGCTTAGTAAATTATGCTTCAGTCCTTCAACATATGCCACCTTCTTAAACATAATATTACCATTGGTCAAGACCCCATACCCTCTGGTCTTACCAATATTGTTATCACCAAACACTACATTAGGACCTCTTTCATCCTGGTAGTCACTGAGCAAGGACTTACATCCGGTCATATGTCTGGAATAACCACTATCGAGATACTAAATTGTCTCTCTGAGAATGCCCTGCATCATACACAAACAATTAGTTCAATTGATGAACCCATCCTGAGATGGGTTCATGGTGGCCAGGCTTTGGTTCAGGCTTCCACTGGCTTGCATCAACAGTATCTGAATGCTCACTGATTATTTGTGATTTTGAAGATGATGTAGCTGAACATTCAGACACCAAATGCTGACACACTAATGATGGTTGGCTGAATGAAACTTGTGATGATGAACAATCTGATGACACATGCTGTCTACTTCCACATTTGTAGCATTTTTTATTTGTGGACTTAGATTTCTTTGACTTATTGTTCACACTAGATGAAGACTTAGAAGTTCTCAGATTTACTACCTTATTTTGCTTCTTTGACTTCAAGTCACTGATGATAAGATCATCAGTGACTGGAGTGTCAGAAGTGAAGTCGCTGATAGATTCTTGATCATCAGCGATAGTTTTGATAAGAGCTGTGCAAGTTGTTGATTCATAAATTTATAGTTTCTTTAGTTCATCAATACTTGCAGCAATATCATAACTATTAGTAACCTGTGAACTTCTCACAAAGTAATTTGGTTTAGGCTCACTGAAAATTGACATTGGTTCAAAGACAAACTCTGAGAATGTTTCATCAAGATTGAATATTTGATCAACTTTGGTTGCATCAGCGAGAGCAGCAGCAGTTTCATAATCACCTCCCAGAATATCTTTAACTTGTTTTGGGATTTGATTACTTATGCACTGATTCACTTTTAATGCAGATCTACACCATGACTTCATCACTTCATTGAGTTGTGAAAATTTAGTTTCAAACTTTACTTTTTCTTTAATGCATGTATTTGTGCATCAAGGTCAAGTGTAAGATTTTTTATTTTTAACAAATTTTCTTCTTGAAGTTGAAGTTTAGATGTTAAGTCAATGATCATACATTCTTGTCTTTTCTGAATGTCATGAGCATTTGATAAGTCAACTATCAAAGTCTAAAAGATTAAATCTTTTTCAGTCGCTGATGCAGTTTTAAAACAATGTACCTTGTAGAGAGTTTCTGGATCCCACCCAGATGCTGAACATTTCTGAGCTACTTCTTTGATGTCTTCATGGAAAGCAGCATCATCAGCCATCAGGCAGTAATCCTTGTCTAAACAGATCATTGCTTCTTCCTCATCAGATGATGAAGTTGAGTCAGAGTCGCTGACAGATCCTTCTTCAGCAATAAACCCTTTATTCCTTTTCTTTGACTTGGACATTTCCTTCAGCTTCTTGTACTTTGTTTTGTACTTGTTGTACTTGTCATTTCTGAAGCTGGGTTTTTGATCAGCGAAAGAGTTGACAGCTTTGGACCGGCATTCAGCTGCAAAATGGCCAGGCTTGCCACATTTGTAGCATTCACCTTTTGGTTTAGAATCATCATTTTATGATGCACCAGCAGATCTGTTGAATCTGCCGTTCTTTCTGAAGTTTGCAACCATCATGGCCATGTCTCTTTCCAACTTCTCTAGTCCTTCATCATAGCTTGCTTCTGACTGGTCTTCAGCGACACTACCTTCTTCTTCTGCAATCAGTGACTTTGAGCTCAACTTGGTAAACTTTGCTTTCTGCTTTTGATCAACTTCATCAAGCTCAGCTACAAGGGCATTCGAAATCTTTTATCCTCCTAGTGCAGCACGAATGTGCTCACTTTGATCGCTAGCTTCTCAGATTGTTCCCAATTTAGTAAAATTCTATAAACTTGAGTTAGATTGAGAAAATTATAATCATTTCTTTGTCTTATGCATGTTGCAATGGTTCCCCAAGTTTTCCTAGGTAGTAACTCTAGAAACTTTTCAACAATGAATCTCTGGTCCTTTCCTATATTAGCCTTTTCCATTTTATTAATTAAAGCTTGATATCTAGTGTAGGTAGATGCCAGTGACTCATTGGGTTCTATAGCAAACAACTCATACACTAGTACAAATTTGGGCTTTCGTCACACATGGTCTATTTGAAACGGTCACACATTCCAATATTTATGTGACCAAAGGGCCAAAAAAAACTGGACGTTATTCTTTAGCCACACATGAACTCCAATCGTGTGACCATTCTGAAACGTATTTGCCACACCTTCGAAAATTTATGTGGCTAAAGGGAACTGCAATTTTTTTGCATTTCATTTAGTCACACATGAAGTTGGAACGCGTGACAAATCTTGTCACACACTTGAACACTGTGACCAAATGCCACTATATGGTCACATGGAGTAATTGTTTATGTGACTAAAGCATAGAGTCGATTTTGTCACACATGATTAAAGTGTAGCCAAAGCCAGGTACATATGGTCACATAAGTTATTATGTGACCATATGTTTAGTGTCTGTTAGAATGGCAAAAGGTAATGTGTTTAGTCACACTAATTTCTAGCCCGATCATGTGACTATATCGCATTAGAATAGCCACACCATATCACAAATGTGTATCGAAACGATGTTTATGGCCACATGTTAGGTGATTATATGTGACCAATATATTCACAACAGTCACGTATTTAGATATTCATGTGACTATTTTTTAAAGCGAAAATGGGCAAAGACGATTATCATTAAATTTGATAGTCACATTGAGTGCTATTTGTGTGGCTATATCATGAGACCTTATTGGTCACATGGAGTAATGGTTTGTGTGACTATAGCATAGAGTCGATTTTGTCACACATGATTTAAGTGTAGCCGAAGCCAGGTACATATGGTCACATAAGTTATTATGTGTGTCTAAAGTTTAGTGTGTGTTAGAAACTTAGAATGGCAAAACGTAATGTGTATAGTCACCCTAATTTCTAGCCCGATCATGTGACTATATGGCATGGTAATAGCCACACCATATTACAAATGTGTATCCAAAAGGATGTTTATGGCCACATTTTGGGTGATTATATGTGACCAATGTATTCACAACAGTCACGTTGTTAAATATTCTTGTGACTATTTTTTAAAGCGAAAATGGGCAAAAACGATTATCATTAAATATTATATTAGTCACATTCAGTGTTGTTTGTGTGGCTAAATCATGAGACCCTATTGGTCACATGGAGGAATTGTTTATGTGACTAAAGTATAGAGTCGATTTTGTCACACATGATTTAAGTGTAGCCAAAGTCAGGTACATATGGTCACACAAGTTATTATGTGTGTCTAAAGTTTAGTGTGTGTTAGAAACTCAGAATGGCAAAACGTAATGTGTATAGTCACCCTAATTTCTTGCCCGATCATGTGACTATATGGCATGGTAATAGCCACACCATATCACAAATGTGTATCCAATTGGATGTTTATGGCCACATTTTGGGTGATTATATGTGACCAATGTATTCACAACAGTCACGTTGTTAAATATTCTTGTGACTATTTTTTAAAGCTAAAATGGGCAAAAACGATTATCATTAAATTTGATATTAGTCACATTCAATGCTGTTTGTGTGGCTAAATCTAACGTATATTGTTATATTAAAAAGCATTGGAATTCTAACAGATATAACATTTAGCTGCATTGGTTAACATGTTTCTTTGTAGGTGTATTAGCTGGGACCCAAGTTCGAACCCCACTCTCAGAATGTTTTTTAATATAAATGTCATTTTGACCAAAAGGTTTAATGTATGCAAGCAGACTTAGTGGTATGGTCAAATTAAATGGTTATTGTAATATGCCCGTGATTAGTTATTAGTTACGATGTTATATATGACATTTATCTGTAAGAATTTATGTTGTAATTTACAAAGTTAATGCATGTACTAAAAAAATGGAAGTCATAGAAATTAAGATACAAGTAACCATTCCATAAAATATTCAAAAGGTAATTTACAAGGTTACTGTACTAAAATTAATATAGCTAGTGTTCCAGCATTACATATATGTTGATCACTTGGACTTTGGTATAACAATACCCAAACTCTAGTTGGTTCGAAAGTAATCATCTCGTGATTCATTACCCAAGTCACGTTTATCCACACGTGGCAATATGTTATCATTGTGCGGGTGAATGACCGTGCTAAATTCCTCATCGATTTCATCATATGTATCTCTGTAATTCTTGGGAGGTGCTTTCAGGACAATAGATAAATTCCTAGTTAGCTGGTCTTTCACATAAAACACTTGTCGTGCTTGTGAGGCTAACACGAATGGATCAACCTTGTGGCCTACATTATTCAGGTCAACCAATGTATAACCAAGATTAGTATCGCGTTGGACCGCGCCATCTTTACGGTTAACCCAATCACATTTGAAAAGAGGAAGTTGCCTGAAGCGGTAATCCAGTACCCATATCTCTTGCAAAACCCCATAATAAAATGTGCGTCTAGTGATTGCAACTTCTTTGGATATGTGAATATCTTCTGTCTCAACACTAACCCTACTGTTTTGGTAAACTCTGCCATCACTACATTTTGTACGAAATGTATAACCATTGATGTTATATGCAGTGTATTTCACTACGCTGGCTCGTGGTCCATATGAGATCGACCTTACGGTTTCGGATACACTGTCTTTGGAGATCGCTAACTCTCTCTCAACCTGCAGAATCTCATTACAAGTGTATATATATATATATATATATATATATATATATATATATATGTGAGCTTGAAATTGAACGAATTAACAAAACACAAATATTGATAGAAAAACAACAATTGTCCAGCTTTTAGTTTGACTTTATTCTTCAACTCTGACAGTACATACTAACAGGCTTAATAGTAGTAACTTTGGTTAATGAAACTACAGTTAATTAAGTCGATCTCCAATTGGTAAAAACTGGACAATTGTAAGGAGTAAATAATATACGATTAAATAACAATTACCTCTTCGCGTAACCACTTATCAAAAGATTTAACGTGCTCATTCTGCAGCCATGCTTTTCGTTTACCCGGGTTTTGTGTTACCAAAACCTCCTTGTGTCGCCTGAAACAAGGTATTTTGTTATTATATTTGATAGAACATTAACTAAAGTAACGAAATATCTAGACATGTGTTAGTAATTAATACTTACTCGATATACGGTACAATCTCATCTGTATTCAGTATTACATACAAATGTGCTTTCTGAAAGAGTTCTGCAGAAACTTCACTTGATTTGCCAGCCGACAGTGGCTTTCCGTCCTCGTTTTCATCAGTTTCATGTGTATCATTTGGGATACCAATAGTTTTCATGGATTTTTGATATTCTCTGAAAAACTCTATTGTTTCTTCTGCAATAGTCTCCTCAGCAATGCATCCCTCTGGTATATTTCTGTTTCGCACATGTCCCTTAATAACCTTCATACATCGTTCGAAGGGATACATCCACCAAAAGCATACGGGACCACATAATTTTACCTCCCAAATTAGGTGTACAGTCAAATGGACCATAATATCAAAAAAAGAGGGGGGAAAGAACTTTTCGAGTAGGCACAGTGTGACACAAAGTTCTTCTTGCATCTTATCTAGTTCCTCTAATATGATCTCTTTGCTACATATAGATTTAAAGAAAAAGAAAAACCTGATAATAGCCTTGCGTGTGGGTTCGTCCATTATCGAACGTATTGCAATGGGCAAAAACTCCTGCATTAGCATGTGATAGTCATGTGATTTAAGGCCGATGAGCTTCCTATCTGTGAGGCTGACTAAACTAGAGAAATTAGAACAATATCCTTGCGGTACCCTCATGTTGTATAACGTCTGACAAAAGATGTCCTTTTCGGCATTCGTTAGCGTGTAACCTGCTGGTGGTATTACTGTTATTTCTCGGTCGTCTTTCCTAACAAACAACTCTGGTTTGTCTATTCCCAACTCTTTAAGATCCAATCGAGCATTCTCTCCATCTTTCGTCTTTCCCGGCACATTTAGCAAAGTCCCGACTAGACTCTCACCAACATTCTTTTCTATATGCATGAAATCGATACAATGTTCAACTTCATTGTGCCTCCAATACTTTAGCTTTCGATACCAAATGTTGAATTTCTTCCAATACGCACCATTCTGTTCATTTGATTTGCTTGAAGTACCATCTTCTTTTCCTGATCTTTTCCTCTTCTCCTTTTGGATCTTCCCACCTCTGCCTCTGGCATCTTCTTGGTTTGCTTGTTTTACGCGTCCCCACTTATTTTCAATATGTTTTACCTCGTTGTATATTTGTTCACCGGTCATTGGAATTGGAGTCGTGCCAAATTCTTGATTTCCATTAAACGCCTTCTTTTGCTTTCTGAACGCATGGTTATATGGTAGATATCTTCTGTGACCTACATAGCTCTGCTTGGATGACGCAGGAAGTCTAATACAATATGTATCTTTCCCACATACCACACAACCTTTGTATCCACTGGTTGGGCAGCCACATAAAGTACCAAGTGCAGGGTAATCATTTATTGTCCATAACACCACCGCACGTAGATTAAATATTTGCTTTGTGGAAGCATCATATGTATCGACCCCTGTCTCGAATAAGAGTTGCAGATCATCAACCAACGGTTCTAAAAAAACATCGATATCATTTCCCGGGTATCCCGATATCAGTACAGATAGCATGATAAACTTTCTTTTCATACACAACCATGGAGGAAGGTTGTAGATGACAGATAAAACTAGCCACACACTGTGATGCCTATTTCCTCTGTTGACATCAACACCATCAGCAGATATTCCTAGCCTTAGATTCCTTGGATCATTTGCAATTTCGGGGAATTCGTTATCTATGGTTCGCCATGCCTGTGAATCTGTCGGGTGACGTAACACACCATCTGTTTTCCTCCTTGTCGCGTGCCATCTTAATTCTTCTGAAATACTTGTTATCTTAAAGAGACGTTGCAGCCTTGGTATTATTGGAAAGTACCACATTACATTTGCTGGAGTCTTCTCATACACTTTTTTAGTCTTCTTATCCACCTTCCATCTTGATGTCCCACAGGTACGACACACGGTCAATTCCTTGTCCTCTTTCCAGTAAAGAAGGCAATTGTTGATACATACATCTATCTTTTTGTATCCTGATCCCAGCAATTTCAAAATTTTCTTTGCATGATAAGTGTTTTCCGGCAATTCGTTACCATCAGGTAGCATCTTTTTTAACAATCCTAGCAGTTCAGTAAAGAATTGATCTGAACAGCCATACTTACTCTTTAAGTTGAGTAGGTGAACTATGGCTGACAACTTTGTGAAGTCAGGACACCCACGGTAAAGTGGCTTCTCTGCATCTGATAGCAGTTCTAGAAGCTTGGCATGGTCATCCGGATCCTCATCATCAAAATTAACTTTTGTAGCATTAACCATTTCCACTGTTTCACTCGCATGTGTTGGGAGTTCTGCATCAAAATCCATATGGTTGTCACCATATTCTGTTGTAACAATTGGCTCATCCTTCTCTCCATGATAAGTCCATTGTGTGTAGTTTTGATCAATGCCATTGCTGAATAAATGGAAATGCACTTCCTCCATTTTACGAACTACATGGTTTAAACATTTGGTACATGGACATGGGATTAGAAGATGTGGATTATTACCCTGTGGGTCGATGTTACTCATCTTCTTCAAGTTGTTTATCGCATAATCAATAAATGCTTCTACTCCGTCTCTATAAATTCTGCCCAGCCTGTTTGTTCCCATCCAAGACTTGTCCATTACTTAGGGTTTGAAAAATCCAATTAGGTGTGTCGGCGTGTTATGTACTGTAATTGATTAGGGTATGAAATATTTTAGGAAGTGCCTTGATTAATTCAATTAGGGGAATTAATTCGGATCTCATAAATGCAATTAGGGAATCTGAGTTGAGGAGTGCCACTGTTAGGTATTTTACATACCTTCCCACTATCAGTTATTCTTGACAGTGCCACTGTTAGTTCTATTTTCTAGGGATTGGCACTGCTAACAGTATATAACCTTAAAACACTTCAATTTTTCATTACGCTCTCATCTAACCACTGCAACTACAATTCAAAATACAACCGCCTCTTCTTCTACAATTAATTTGACGATCATGGCTTCTTCTTCTTCATCTGATTTGACCCTTAGTGTTCATGAAGAACACAATATGATCGCTTTTGTAATGAAACCCCCATCTGCACAAAATTTCACTCAAATAGTTGATTTCCTTCGTGCTAGTTATGTTTATCACGCGCTTACAGTATCTCCGAGGGTGTCAAGGGGTCATCTGAATGAATTCTGGAAGAATGCACGGTTAGAAGTGGTTGCTGGTGTAAATCAAGTGGTTTCAAAGGTTCAAGAAACCAAAGTGGTTGTTACTGAGGAAATTTTACGAGATGTTCTTTTACTTGATGATGCCACAGGTATAACTTCCTTAGATGACACAAAATTGTTTGATAATTTAAGATTAATGGGGTATGAGGGTGATTATATACGTTTTACATTTTTTAAATCACTTTTTAGCCCACAATGGAAATTTTTAATTCATACAATTCTTCATTTCTTGTCATCTAAGAGAACTTCTTACAATGAATTTGGAACACAATTAGCCTATTTTCTTGTGTGTTTGGCTAAGGGTCAGAAATATAATTTTTCCAAATACATACTTGATGGCATGATCAGAAACATCACAAAGGGTAAAAAGGATCTTTTTATAATGTATCCAAGATTTGTGCAACTTGTTTTAAACAAACAAATTACTGATTTGGTTGCACAAAAAGTTGTCATTGGTGTTGGTACTCTCTCTGCTAGAACATTCAAAGAGATGAGTAAAAATACCAATAAGAAGTTCTCAGGGAAGGAAACAGCATTGTTTCCAACAATGCTTCCTGCTCCTTCCACCACAGATGTAGTACCACCAACTACATCTGAACCACTCGGTGACAGGCCAGCAGAACCAGTTGTGCCTGAACACACACCAAGTGGGGGTAAAAAGAGAAAACAAGGGACCAAACAGCCTACCACATCTAAGCCTAAGAAAAAGAAAGTTAAACAGGCAAGTGAGGCTCTTACTGCTCATTTGTCTCAGTCAAATGTACCACCACAGCAGGTGTCTCAGTCAAATATACCTACCATTGAATTGGCGAATTTACAACTGACAGAAGCTGTGAATAAAATTTGGGAGAAATTAAAGAAAGAGAAACAGATCAGTCGGGCTCAAGATGAGAAAATAGCAGAGCAGGCTGCTAAGATTGATGAGCAACAAAAAGTGATTGAGGATCTCAAAGACAGGCTTGCTGCACTTGAAGCTTTGCTGGTTAAGACCACTTTCAACAAGGGGGAGAATAATGATGATGATGAAGGCAGAAATGATGCAAGCAATGATGATATGGCTGAGGAGACTGCAAAGGCACCTGAGGTCAATATGGATGATGTGCAGACTAAGGATGTTGAAATTGTTGAAAATGTTGATCAACCAAAGAATGTAGATGAAGGTAGTGTTGAAACTGAGAAGGTTAGAACAGAGCCTAAGATGACAATGGGAAGAAAGAAATCAATACCATATGCAAGTGCAAAAGCTAGTAGAATTGAAGAACTTAAAAGGGCTAGGAGTAAACCTACCACTGTTATACCAACTGAACCTACCACTGCTACAACACCCACTACCACTGTTCCAACAGAACCTCAAGCCCCTGCTACCAAAGAACCAGAACTCCAACCGACTGTTATAAATCAACCCAATGTTGATATACCACAACCACCCACTGTTACAAAATCAACCACTGCCAGGAAACCTGAAGGACCATTTAAAATCAATGAACCTAGTAGTGTGCCTAAACCTGATTCCAAGCCACCTATTCAGAGGTCAGTACCTATACAGAAATCTGCATCTGAATCTGATGCAGTAGATGTTTTGCTACCATCTGGAAGAATTGTGAAGATGAGTAGAGAAGCTAGCAGAGTGTATGCAGAAATGAAGTCAAAGGGTTTGAAAGTAGAGGATGACATTATGTATGATGCTTATGTTGAAAAGACCAAGGGTAACCCTCTGCAAGTTGCAATTGATAGGATCAGAAAGAAGGATGCTGAAGAGAAAGAAGCTAAGAGGAAAGCTAAGAAACCAACAAGAGGTGAATTGAAAAATCAATTGGTTTGCAAGTTAAGAGGAGTTAGATATTCTACAATGGAGTTGAGGAGAATGACATTAGAGGAATTGCAGGAATTGTGGGATAACAATCCAATTGTTAATCCTGAGGCAAGAGAAAGAATTGAAAAGAAAAGGAGAGAGGATAAAGAGATACAGAGAAGGCTGAAATTAAGGTATCAACAGATTGATGAGGAGCTTGAACAAAAGAAAATCGAAGCCCAAAAGGCTGAAGAGTTGAGATTAAAAGTTGTAAGTCATAGAAGGTCATTTCAAATGATTCAAGACTCTGATGATCAGATATATGATTTGGATAGAGATGAAGAAATCTTAGAAGAGATGATGGTTGAAAAGAGAGATAGGAATGAAAATACAAATCTTAATGATGAAGATCTCTCAGATATTGTTGAATGGCAAGGAATGTTCATAGAGTCAAACACTGTGTCTTATGAACTCAGAATTAAAAGAAGAAATGGAGATGTGAGTTTTCATAAGTCTATGGGTGATATTTTGAGAAAAGTAAAGAAAATGGATGTGTATGATATGTATAGAGTTGGAATGGAAAAGGATATGAAGCTTGTGAATATTCATATTGAAAGACACGTATGGGAATGGTTAAGAATGATGTTTGAACCAGAACAGTATGGTGAACTATTTTTGGGTATTGAAGCTGTTACTGATTGGAGACATTTTGCTAGAGCAGGAGTTCATTGCATACGACTGAGGAATGGTAAATACATCTATATGTTGGAAGAAAGAGATTATATTCTGAGCCAATCACTGTTGAAACTGCTAATTGAAAGAAAGTTACTTGTAGCTATCAAAACTGATAAAGGAAAGGATATAATCTATAAAATCATGAATCAGTACAACAAGAGGGTAGAATCAAGCAAGAAAGGGTCCAAATCTTCTAAAGAATCTGAGGCTGAATGAAGAAACTTAATGTAATTAATGATATATGATTACCACTGTTAGTGTGGAAGTGCTTACCACTGGTAGTATATTGTGCTAAGTATATTGTAGCCACTGTTAGTGGAAAGCATGGCGTAGCCACTGTTAATGTAATTAATGATATATGATTATATGGCACTAAACGGAAAACGAATTCGATTAACCATAAGTATTCATCATTTTGAACACTTTTATAAACTTTAGTTATCATTAAACACATTTTATAAACTTTGGTAATTCTTGAACACATTGCGTATAGTTATGGTTGATTTACGTACAATTTTTTATCCGAGTTTAAATTGGTAGCATTGAATTGATTATTAATATTTTATTTGATTTTATTATTCAACCTAAAATAAGATTTAGGCGATTTGAGTTATATATATATTTTTTTCGTAAGTTGTTTAGTAAATAATTATGAACTTTAAAGGAATATATCTTTAGACATTTGTCACATATTGTTTAATTATATTGTTCTAATAACAGAAAACTATACCTCCGAAATCTCTATCCGGATCTGAAAAGCGAAAAAGGATTTACGTCTTCGATAAAAAGTTTTATCGTTTCATTTTTTACGTCTTTAACAGATTCGTCATACTAAACCAAATGAATTTGATTGAACAGATTCTACGTCTTTAACAGATTTACGTCTTTATGTGACTTTAGCCTAAGTTTAATAGTGAAATGTATGATATATGGCACTACCGGTATCACACATGAGGGTATTTAGGTAATTTCCTTTCCTACCCACCTTTTAAATCCCCTTTCTCCCCCATTCCTTTACATCGTACAGTTGATATTTCCCTCCATTACCACACCCATTTTATTCCCGCTCATTTTTCTCCTTGTAACATGGCGTCATCATCATCTTCTCAAAATCAAGTTTTGGAACCACAATTTTAATACTGTCATTGCGGAGCCAAGATGTATGTTCGCACATCATGGACTAAGATCAACCCGGCACGCAGATTCGTTAAATGCCCAGATGTTAGTTTTAACCTTATTTTTTAATTGTTGTTGGTATCTGCAATTGATGATGCTATTAGGTTAAATATTGACTCAAAAATGCTTTAATTTTGTTATTTTGTTGTGATTTAGGTTAAAACCAGTTTTTGCACAAGATATCGCTTTCTTGATTCGGAGCTTCCAGAGTATTACAGGAAGATTATGTATCAATTAAGAATGGAATGATAAAACAAGTCCATCAGGAATGAAACGGAAGAAGATTCAGACTCAAAGATGGTGTTGATGAAGATGGTTGAAGAGGTGACTCTCATGAAGTCAAAATTGAAGATGTTTGACCAAGTGTTTGCACTTTTAATTGGTGTTGTAGTGATGTTGTGTGTAGTTATACTTGTTCTTGTTATGAACTAAGTTTCATTTAATGGTGTGATTAAATTTAGGGGTGTTCGTGGACGGTTAACCGGAGACTCGGTTAACCGGAGTCTCGGTTTGTATTATTTTTTAACCTAAACCGAAACCGA
The DNA here is from genome assembly GCA_963422505.1 of Pseudognaphalium luteoalbum. Taxonomy (NCBI): domain Eukaryota; kingdom Viridiplantae; phylum Streptophyta; class Magnoliopsida; order Asterales; family Asteraceae; genus Pseudognaphalium; species Pseudognaphalium luteoalbum. Next base: position 82,447,011 of record OY730192.1, on the reverse strand, counting down.
AAAAATCGGTTAACCGGAAATCGGTTAACCGTTTTTTCGGTTCGGATAATCGGTTAACCAAATGAACCGTTAATTAATTAATACTTACTTAAAAGGTAATTAATAACAGACATATAAATATTTATTTTTCAATGTTCACTATATTTAAAATACTTTGATAATAGAAGTATCAAATGTTAGTTTTACTCTTTATAATTGTGTATTTATGTTATACGTACGTAAATCATTTCAATATAATTAGAAACTTAGTAGAAGTAATTACCATATTAGGCCAAAATTTAACTAGTAAATTACATTACAATGAGTGAAAAAGAAATAAAAATAATTTTATCAAAATAAAAGTGTAAATATTTATATATAAATATAATATGTACACTATATATACATATATTTAAAACTATATATAAAGTTTTCGGTTTTTTCGGTTAACCGTTTATAACGTTCATCTCAAAATCATGAACCGAAACCGAAATCGAAAAACCGAGAAAAACTCGGTTCGGTTAAATAAATTATTATATAAATGTAACCTCAACTAATAATAAATAAATTAATCAAAGCAGAATGAACAAAAAACTATTTGTGAAATATTATATGCAAATTATATGTAATTCATCATTTCGGCATATGTATGTGACATTGCCCTAAGGTTAATAGTCAAATGTACGATATACGGCAGTTGCGGTATCACACACGCCACTATTGAACTTACGGCTGGGTGTTATGTAATTCGTCATTTCGGCATATGTATGTGACATCGCCCTAAGGTTAATAGTCAAATGTACGATATACGACAGTTGCGGTATCACACACGCCACTATTGAACTTACGGCCGGGTGTTATGTAATTCATTTTTTGGGTGGCATATGTATGTGACATTGCCCCAAGGTTAATAGTCAAATGTACTATATACGGCAGTAGTTGTGGTATCACACACGCCACTATTGAACTTACGGCCGGGTGTTATGTAATTCGTTTTTTGGGTGGCATATGTATGTGACATTGCCCCAAGGTTAATAGTCAAATGTACTATATACAGCAGTAGTTGTGGTATCACACACGCCACTATTGAACTTAGGGTATTATGTAATTCGTCATTTCAGCATATATATGTATGTGACATTGTCCTAAGGTTAATAGTCAAATGTACGATATACGACATAATTCTACTTATTATAAGTATAAGATTTTCATACTTTTGTTTGTGTGTGTATAAATAAAAATAGGTTATTGTTAAATTGTGTACCGATTAAAAATATAATTTATCTTCTTACCATATTTGTTTATATAAATACGTTTTTATAACATTTTTATAATATTGTATATAAATATGTTATTGTGAAATTGTGTATATCAAGAGTAAAAATAGTTTATCTTTTTACCACATTTGGTAATTACGTCTACTAATACTAACCCTTAAAGGTTGAATGACATAAATACCCTTAATAATCAATTACCAATACCTTAAGAAGGATTTTAATAGTAAGGGCATTTAGGTAATTTACTTAAAGACTTGGAAGTAGGCGCGTGAGCCGTAAACTTTACGAGTAAAATTCAGACATCAGATCAACACCTTCCAATTCCCGGCGTACCAACTTCGAGAGAAACTCAAAACAGAGCATCAACAAATCATCTAAACAAGATATAAACCATGGATTCCCAAAGCTCTAAACGACAGAAACATGCTATGGAAGATGATCGAACTCTTGCTGACCTTCCGGATGGCGTCGTTAGTCAAGTACTGGCCCGTGTCGGGGCTTGCAACGCCAAGCAAGTTTTTAAAATGAGGACTCTGTAAGTCTCCATACCCTAGTTTCTAGTTTGGATTCTCGTTTCAACCTAAGGTTATATTGACGTTTTGTCAGTATAAGCCTTGTATTTTCTGTAATTTTTAAAAAATGTAGCGCAATTATTAATTAGGGCTTGATTTAGGAATATTTAAATTATATTGTGATGTACAGTATTTAAGAAATCACCTTTTAAGATCAAGGGACTTACATTGTGTTTATGACGTCGTTTATATATATGCATTACAGGTACAAGACCTTCAGACGTGCAGTTGATTCAGCTGAGGTTTATCGCCAGCTGGATGATGATTCCCTCTATCCTCTATTTTCTACGAACTTGCACAAAAATGATGTGCTATCAAAAATGAGGGAGAATCAAAACCCTAACATGCTGTTTAGGGATGGCATGGTAATGTTTATTTTACATTTTATTGAAGTTTTTACTTGTACTCTATCACATACTAATTTACTTTTCTTAAATGTCTTGATCAGAACAAGTTCTTCTCATTTGGTGATGAGGCTGCTGGAAAGGAGATGATGCAACAGGCATCTAATTTGGGACAACGTGATGCAACGTTTGTGCTTGGGATGCTGGTGATGGGGGAAAGTCAAGAGAGACAGGCAGAGGCCAAGCAACTGTTGACCTCTACCAGAACAAGGTTAGCAGGTCTGTGGGATGTGGCCCGGACAGCTAACAAGGTACGTCGATTGTTGGCTGATCCCCGTATCTTATGGCGAGCAAAAAGGGAATACACTAACTGCATTCTTTGTTGTCCTAAGCACAAGGTATTGCACGGGCAGACGTTACGCGATGCCTTGTTTCACAGACGGGCTTGGCTGTTCGATTGTAATGTATGCTTGTGGGATGCTTGCTACATTAACTTTGTATCTACTTTTGGTATTTTTTACTTTTGATTAACTATATATAGTTAGTTATAGACAGATGTATGTCGGATACTTATAAATATGTACTTATTTTTTGTAGTTAAGTTAATGATGTGTTATATATATGTGCATTATATGCTTTTGTTAATGGAAGGTCAGGAAAGGAAACAAGATGCTAGGAACCAGTGGGTCATTTCACTTTAGGGTTTAGGGCTAGCGTTTAGGGTTTAACAACATAATATTATATATTTATCGTGGGAAAAGTAAATCAATTATATTCATAGCTGAGTTGGTCATTTCGTTGAGGAGCTAAACTAGCAATCCCGGGTTCGAGTCCGCTAACCTACATTTTGTTTTTTTTAGCTCAATATTGTTTGATTTGCTGTTTTCCCCCCTACAATCAGAATTCACTAGTATGAAAACCCGCGCAATGCAGCGGAAATCAATAATAAAGTTATGTGATTCGATAATGTTTTTTTTTCGGAAAAAACATAGTGAAATCGTTTTGAACGCTATTTTTTATTAGCATCCTAGGTCATTATATGTCAATGTATTAGAAAGATATAAATATATAATTGGTAAAAGTACATTACATAGAAAGTAATTTGAAATATATTATGGTATGTATTAATGTACATTAGTGTTATAATTGACAAATTAAAAGTATGGGCATTTAAGTAATGATATCCTTCAATTTAATATTGATTATTCTTTGATTTAAGATTAAATACAGGGGCAATATTGGTATTTCCCATATGATTTAAGGTCAACATACTGAAATGCTTAATAAGGGGTATAGATAATTAACCTTATTCATAATTTTAACTCTAAATATTATTTCATTCATTTTGGAGCCAAATTTTTCACCAAAAAATTTAAACTGACCAATTAGAGCCAGGCAGAAAAATTTGAATTTCAAGTGACCTATTTACATTCGAAAACATCTTAATAAAGAATTTACAACTCTCAATTAATCTCCAACCAAAATATCAAAGAATTTACAACTCTCAATTAATCACAATTAAAGTATATATCATGGATAACGAAGCCGATCATCCTCTAAATAATTATAATGATGACGACCACGATTTAGGATATGAATTGGAGGGTTACGATCATGTACAAGATGATGAAGCCGATGAAAACGACAATAATGCAAATCCCAAAATAGTTCCGCCGAGGGGCATAACAAGATTATTTGCGTTTCGCAACAAGTATGGCAGACCCGGTTCACAAAAGCTCAAGGTAACCTTCGATCAAATGGATCGGCTAATAGGGGACAATAGAGCCTTGTTTTCGAGTTTTTTGGGAGACATTGTTCGTGAGCATATTGGTTTGAAGATTCTATCCTGGAAGAAGGTCGATAAAGAAGAAAGAGATAAACTGTGGGATGAAATCATGGTATTTGTAACCCACTCCATGCTCCCTTGATTAATTTCCTTTATTAATTAAAATTGTTTACAATACATTATATATGCAACTGGATGTATATATATATATATATATATATATATATATATAGATAGATAGATAGATAGATAGATAGATAGATAGATAGATAGATAGATAGATAGATAGATAGATAGATAGATAGATAGATAGATTTAACTTGTTAATATTGATCTTGCAGCGATATTTTGATGTTGATGAGACACACAGAAAGCTAGTAATGAATCGTCTTGGTGCCCATCTTAGGAATTTCAGAAGGAAATTGAGGGAATCCTACATACTGCCCAACCTAAACACACCAGCAGTAAATGAAGTCCCAATGAAATATAGTGCATTTGTCCATGCCCCGGAATGGAACTCTTTTGTAGAGTATACGAGCACGGAGGATTACCAGGTTTAGTCATTTATATTAGAGTGCATATATATATATATAATTTCAGATTATTGTGTTTGCACATTAATGGCATCTAATAATGATTTTGTTCTCTAATTAGAAAAAGTCAGATGCATCAAAAGAGGCGCGCTCCAAGTCAGTTTATCCGCATACCATGGGACGAGGTGGCTACGTACATGTGAAAAATAAATTGGTAATTACATTTACATATATAATGTATGTTTCTATTTTGTACATTTTATGTATCAATTATATATAAGATCAAAGTAAAATACACAGAAAGCTAGTGTACTTTGTTTCTGTTGTCAATTTTATATGCTTACATGTTAATTGGTAATTTGACTAATTTACATGTGTGTTGATTTGATGATTACAAGATCGAAGAAAAAGTAATTGAAGCACATGAAGAACCCCCCCGTGGTATATTGTGGTTGAGAGGAAGGCAATACAAAGCCGGGTTATTTCTAGACGAAATGACTAAAGATAAGGGACAACAACTAGTAAGCATTAATTTGACATGTAAATTTTCCGTTTAAATAGTTCATGTAGTTTACTTTCCATTAATCAATTAACTACTGGCTGTTGGAATCTATAATGCAGATAGATACTCACGAGAAGATCAAAACCGGAACCTTACAGCTTGCTCATGGCAACGATGCAATGACAGAGGTATTTGGAAAGGAAAAGGGAGGGTATGCCAGAGGAGTAGGAAGTGGAGTGACAATCAACAAGTATTTTCATCTTCCATCAGCTCGAAGCAGAAAAGCAGCAGATGCCGAACAGATGAAATTACTTCAAGCAGAACTTGCAGCTGAGAGACGTGCCCGTGAAGACAAAGACAAAGTTATAGAAACGTTGTCCAACCAGGTGTCAGAAGTGATGGCCAAGTTGACTGCACAAGAGGCGAAAATTAATTCAATGTCAACTCAAAACCTGCCATCGAAGGAAAGACATTTAATTCTTGTATTAATTAAGTTATTATGCTAACATATTATTCATTAATTTATATTGCAGCTAACAGATATATGTATTTCTTTATATATATTGCAGGTGTCTCCATCAGTGGACGTTAATCCTAAAGCAACCATTGAAACTGCAGATCAGGAGTGCCAAATAAGGACATCAAGTGTGGTTGGAAGTGGGCAGGAAGCTAGTTTTGACAGGCCTAAAGGACTTGCAACTAGCATGATCAACCAAAAAGACAAAATGGTAATTAAGTAATAAAACATTAGAATTACATTGATTTTGCAGTGGCATTGAAGAACTTAAAAGGGTCAAGTCATCTACTCCCACTGCTAGTTCAAGAGTCACTCCCACTGCTACTGCAAAATCAAGCTAGTTTTGCCACTGCTAGTTGTATTCAAAGTACAGCTAGTAATTCAAAGCACTGCTAGTTCAAGTCTCACTCCCACTGCTACTGCAAAATCAAGCTAGTTTTGCCACTGCTAGTTGTATTCAAAGTACAGCTAGTAATTCAAAGCACTGCTAGTTCAAGAGTCACTCCCACTGCTACTGCAAAATCAAGCTAGTTTTGCCAAATTAAAAGTATGGTATGTAGTAATGATATCCTTCAATTTAAAAGTATGGGCATTTAAGTAATGATATCCTTCAATTTAATATTGATTATTCTTTGATTTAAGATTAAATACAGGGGCAATATTGGTATTTCCCATATGATTTAAGGTCAACATACTGAAATGCTTAATAAGGGGTATAGATAATTAACCTTATTCATAATTTTAACTCTAAATATTATTTCATTCATTTTGGAGCCAAATTTTTCACCAAAAAATTTAAACTGACCAATTAGAGCCAGGCAGAAAAATTTGAATTTCAAGTGACCTATTTACATTCGAAAACATCTTAATAAAGAATTTACAACTCTCAATTAATCTCCAACCAAAATATCAAAGAATTTAAAACTCTCAATTAATCTCAATTAAAGTATATATCATGGATAACGAAGCCGATCATCCTCTAAATAATTATAATGATGACGACCACGATTTAGGATATGAATTGGAGGGTTACGATCATGTACAAGATGATGAAGCCGATGAAAACGACAATAATGCAAATCCCAAAATAGTTCCGCCGAGGGGCATAACAAGATTATTTGCGTTTCGCAACAAGTATGGCAGACCCGGTTCACAAAAGCTCAAGGTAACCTTCGATCAAATGGATCGGCTAATAGGGGACAATAGAGCCTTGTTTTCGAGTTTTTTGGGAGACATTGTTCGTGAGCATATTGGTTTGAAGATTCTATCCTGGAAGAAGGTCGATAAAGAAGAAAGAGATAAACTGTGGGATGAAATCATGGTATTTGTAACCCACTCCATGCTCCCTTGATTAATTTCCTTTATTAATTAAAATTGTTTACAATACATTATATATGCAACTGGATGTATATATATATATATATATATATATATATATATATATATATATAGATAGATAGATAGATAGATAGATAGATAGATAGATAGATAGATAGATAGATAGATAGATAGATAGATAGATTTAACTTGTTAATATTGATCTTGCAGCGATATTTTGATGTTGATGAGACACACAGAAAGCTAGTAATGAATCGTCTTGGTGCCCATCTTAGGAATTTCAGAAGGAAATTGAGGGAATCCTACATACTGCCCAACCTAAACACACCAGCAGTAAATGAAGTCCCAATGATATATAGTGCATTTGTCCATGCCCCGGAATGGAACTCTTTTGTAGAGTATACGAGCACGGAGGATTACCAGGTTTAGTCATTTATATTAGAGTGCATATATATATATATAATTTCAGATTATTGTGTTTGCACATTAATGGCATCTAATAATGATTTTGTTCTCTAATTAGAAAAAGTCAGATGCATCAAAAGAGGCGCGCTCCAAGTCAGTTTATCCGCATACCATGGGACGAGGTGGCTACGTACATGTGAAAAATAAATTGGTAATTACATTTACATATATAATGTATGTTTCTATTTTGTACATTTTATGTATCAATTATATATAAGATCAAAGTAAAATACACAGAAAGCTAGTGTACTTTGTTTCTGTTGTCAATTTTATATGCTTACATGTTAATTGGTAATTTGACTAATTTACATGTGTGTTGATTTGATGATTACAAGATCGAAGAAAAAGTAATTGAAGCACATGAAGAACCCCCCCGTGGTATATTGTGGTTGAGAGGAAGGCAATACAAAGCCGGGTTATTTCTAGACGAAATGACTAAAGATAAGGGACAACAACTAGTAAGCATTAATTTGACATGTAAATTTTCCGTTTAAATAGTTCATGTAGTTTACTTTCCATTAATCAATTAACTACTGGCTGTTGGAATCTATAATGCAGATAGATACTCACGAGAAGATCAAAACCGGAACCTTACAGCTTGCTCATGGCAACGATGCAATGACAGAGGTATTTGGAAAGGAAAAGGGAGGGTATGCCAGAGGAGTAGGAAGTGGAGTGACAATCAACAAGTATTTTCATCTTCCATCAGCTCGAAGCAGAAAAGCAGCAGATGCCGAACAGATGAAATTACTTCAAGCAGAACTTGCAGCTGAGAGACGTGCCCGTGAAGACAAAGACAAAGTTATAGAAACGTTGTCCAACCAGGTGTCAGAAGTGATGGCCAAGTTGACTGCACAAGAGGCGAAAATTAATTCAATGTCAACTCAAAACCTGCCATCGAAGGAAAGACATTTAATTCTTGTATTAATTAAGTAATTATGCTAACATATTATTCATTAATTTATATTGCAGCTAACAGATATATGTATTTCTTTATATATATTGCAGGTGTCTCCATCAGTGGACGTTAATCCTAAAGCAACCATTGAAACTGCAGATCAGGAGTGCCAAATAAGGACATCAAGTGTGGTTGGAAGTGGGCAGGAAGCTAGTTTTGACAGGCCTAAAGGACTTGCAACTAGCATGATCAACCAAAAAGACAAAATGGTAATTAAGTAATAAAACATTAGAATTACATTGATTTTGCAGTGGCATTGAAGAACTTAAAAGGGCCAAGTCATCTACTCCCACTGCTAGTTCAAGAGTCACTCCCACTGCTACTGCAAAATCAAGCTAGTTTTGCCACTGCTAGTTGTATTCAAAGTACAGCTAGTAATTCAAAGCACTGCTAGTTCAAGTCTCACTCCCACTGCTACTGCAAAATCAAGCTAGTTTTGCCACTGCTAGTTGTATTCAAAGTACAGCTAGTAATTCAAAGCACTGCTAGTTCAAGAGTCACTCCCACTGCTACTGCAAAATCAAGCTAGTTTTGCCACTGCTAGTTGTATTCAAAGTACAGCTAGTAATTCAAAGCACTGCTAGTTCAAGAGTCACTCCCATTTACAATAATTACTTGTTTGCCTTGTTTTATATAGGAGACTGTTGAAAAAGCAGTTAACAAGTCAACAAACAGGACTCCTGATTCAAGAGAGAACACGGTTGAACCTAACCGGTCGTCCCGATCACAAAATAAACCGTCTCCAACACCACCAATGCTGCAGGTATATATATGTATTTCAGCATGTTGAAACATTATTCAATTAAGTTTCATCTAATTCTGATATTGCATACATATATATATATATATATATATATATATATATATATATATATATATATATATACACACATGATATGATGCTGCTGGAAAATATTGAAATCGGTAAATATGAAGTACGTGCTATTAATTATTTGTTGAAATATTGGTTTATACAATTCTGAATTTAATTAGAATGCAATTACAGGGTATTTATTGTGAGTTGTACTCTGTGCATATCTGAAATCTTCACCGTTTAAGACAGAGGCTTATGCTTTAGTTATAATTAGTATATATATTTATATTAATTGTCATCATTTCATTTTGTTTAGGTATTCAAGTGTAAACTGTGGAACCTAAAGAAGTCAAACACTATTGCTTTGGGTACCGTACACGTGTCGAGTGGAAAACAGATGCTTCATAGCAAAGTAATCCCAAAGGATTGCTACAAAGTGTATGTTGGTACATCGTTGGTGGATGCAGCTTTTTTACCGGATGTTGGAGATAATGGTGTCAAAACTGCTTTGCAGGCAGTAGGTGGTTTTTATGCATGGCCCAAGGAGCAAGTGGTATTTGAGGAGGAGGTACATACAGTACGTATACGTTTTTAACAACCTATATCTAGCTACGTATACATATATAATTCTTCATATATTAATATTGATGTTTGATACATATATATGCGGCTTTTGTCTTTTACAGGTAACACCACCTACTTCAGGTCAATTGGCGTATGTGGAAAACAAAATTGCACCAGAAGTATCAAAGAAAAGGCGCAACAAATCGGTTTTTGTAACTAGTGATACCGTGCAAAAGCAAGCGAGGATGAAACTCAAGAGTCAAAAGGCCTTGCAACTGTGATCATGTATAATTACTTTATCATTTTGATACATTTATTCGGTTATTATTATCATGTAAAACAATATTCCAATATTAGTTTGGGTACATGTATGGAGTTAATTATGTACATATATATTATTCCAATTTTAATTTGTCGTGTTATATAATATATATATATATATATATATATATATATATATATATATATATATTTATATATATATAATTCCAATTGTCACACGAAATATTGATTTGTTATATGTGACTAAATGATGCGCTAACATAATACGGTCACACTTTGATTGACTCGTTGTGTGACTAAATGATACCAAACGTCACACAAAAAAAAAATTCATGTGGCCATTGGATGAACAATAGTCACACAAAAAACATGTTCACGTGACTTTAAAGATCATATGGTCACACATATTAACACCTACGGCCACATTTGGTTTAATTCTATATATGTGACCAAATCCAAAAATAAAACACTCATTGTGTGACTAAATGATACCAAACGTCACGCAAACATAAAATTCGAGTGGCCATTGGATTAACAATAGTCACACAAAATACAGGTTTACGTGACTTTAAAGATCATATGGTCACACATATTAACACCTATGGCCACATTTTGTTTAATTCTATATATGTGACCAAATCCAAAAATAAAACACTCGTTGTGTGACTAAATGATACCAAACGTCACGCAAACATAAAATTCGAGTGGCCATTGGATTAACAATAGTCACACAAAATACAGGTTTACGTGACTTTAAAGATCATATGGTCACACATATTAACACCTATGGCCACATTTGGTTTAATTCTATATATGTGACCAAATCCAAAAATAAAACACTCGTTGTGTGACTAAATGATACCAAACGTCACGCAAACATAAAATTCGAGTGGCCATTGGATTAACAATAGTCACACAAAATACAGGTTTACGTGACTTTAAAGATCATATGGTCACACATATTAACACCTATGGCCACATTTGGTTTAATTCTATATATGTGACCAAATCCAAAAATAAAACACTCGTTGTGTGACTAAATGATACCAAACGTCACGCAAACATAAAATTCGAGTGGCCATTGGATTAACAATAGTCACACAAAATACAGGTTTACGTGACTTTAAAGATCATATGGTCACACATATGAACACCTATGACCACATTTGGTTTAATTCTATATATGTGACCAAATCCAAAAATAAAACACTCGTTGTGTGACTAAATGATACCAAACGTCACGCAAACATAAAATTCGAGTGTCCATTGGATTAACAATAGTCACACAAAATACAGGTTTACGTGACTTTAAAGATCATATGGTCACACATATTAACACCTATGGCCACATTTGGTTTAATTCTATATATGTGACCAAATCCAAAAATAAAACACTCGTTGTGTGACTAAATGATACCAAACGTCACGCAAACATAAAATTCGAGTGGCCATTGGATTAACAATAGTCACACAAAATACAGGTTTACGTGACTTTAAAGATCATATGGTCACACATATTAACACCTATGGCCACATTTGGTTTAATTCTATATATGTGACCAAATCCAAAAATAAAACACTCGTTGTGTGACTAAATGATACCAAACGTCACGCAAACATAAAATTCGAGTGGCCATTGGATTAACAATAGTCACACAAAATACAGGTTTACGTGACTTTAAAGATCATATGGTCACACATATGAACACCTATGACCACATTTGGTTTAATTCTATATATGTGACCAAATCCAAAAATAAAACACTCGTTGTGTGACTAAATGATACCAAACGTCACGCAAACATAAAATTCGAGTGGCCATTGGATTAACAATAGTCACACAAAATACAGGTTTACGTGACTTTAAAGATCATATGGTCACACATATTAACACCTATGGCCACTTTTGGCTTACTTTTGTGTGACCAAATCCCAAAGAAAAGCACTCGTTGTGTGACTAAATATTACATAACGCCACACAAAGATAGAGTTCACGTGGCCATTGGAGGCACAATAGCCACACAAAATCCACGTTTACTTGGCTTTAAGGAGCATTTGGTCACGCTTATTAACACCTATGGCCACTTTTGGCTTCATTTTATGTGACCATATCTCCAAATTAAAACACTCGTTCTGTGACAACATGTTACATAACGCCACACAAACATAGAATTCAAGTGGCCATTGGATGAACAATAGTCACATATAATACACCTTTACTTGATTTAAAAGAGCATATGGTCACACCTTTTATGGTTTTGGTCACTCTTTTTAAATGGATACCGCCACTAACGATTTAATGTGGCCGTATGCACCCTATGGTCGCGGGACCTTTAGTCACACACACGTTGAAAAACAAGCGTGACCGTAAGCATATCGTCACACTTTTCTGGTGTGACCAAAGCCCAAATCTGTACTAGTGATATTGACGAGTTAGATTTACTTCTCTACAGCGAATTATGTCAGAAGTTCCAATATAGATGTTTCTAAGGGTATCCCACATATGTTTCGTTGTTGTGCACAATCTAATAGACTCAAACACTTCATCAGGAAGTGCCATGCTTATGTAAATTTTAGCTTGTTTGTCTAGCCTTACCATACGCTTATCCTCATCTGACCATTGTTCCTCCTTTTTAGGCATAACCATTTCAGGTATAGCAGGAGTGGTTGCAGTAGCTGCAACTGCAGGAACAATAGTAGTTGGGGTGTATGGACCATCAATAATAATTGTACAAAGGCGATCATCGACAAGATCTAAGAACATCATCATCCTGGACATCCAGGTTTCAATTCTAGATGGATCAAAAGCTGGTGGTTTAGTAGTGGAGCCATTTCCCTTCTGGTACTCAGAATCAACACAACTGTATCTAACCGATTCCATTACAGATCTGATTTAATTATATTTAAACCAACTCTGCTCTGATACCAATTGTGAGTCCCTAATCACTATTATGTTAGTGATTATGAATCGTTAACAGTGAGTTAATTGTAGAAGGGGGGGTTGAATACAATTAAAAACTTTTCTGTTTTAATGTGTTAATTTATTTAGCAAGTTTTTAACCGTATTTAAATGACAGCAATATGAACACAGATATATATAAGTATGATAAGCAGTTCAATTACTGATGGAATACTAGCTGAAAGATAAATTCTTTTATTGATGAAATTTATCTATTGTTGATTGCGGAATAGATTAGCCAAAGCTAATCTAAATCAAACTATACAGCTCTTACAAATGGAGATGAGCAGTAGTGGACAAACACGCTAACTTGCTCACTCGCTGAGATGGACTAATAGTGGACAAACACGCTACTAGTTCACTCGCTGGTGTTGTTCGTATCTTAGACAAACTAGTCACTGACAAACAAGTAACAATACGAACAATCGACACAAAATGGAGTACAATATACTACGCTATTTATAGACGCTGAAATCCTTAATTTCCGGATCTGGAAGGACACGTGTTGCTACTTGATTGGTGAGGTAGTTGAGATGTGATACATCATGGTCCGACATTCTGTCTTGGGAAATATCACCTTTTACCTTGAAGCCAATCACTTGCTGCCACATTAGTTTCTATGTTGGACCAAGTCACGAGGAGCACGCTTGGCGCCGTAAGAGTGTAGAATATGTCAACTCCTTATTAATGCAACATTTAATGCTGCAGTCACTGAAGTAGTAAAAGTTCTCCTTACTCGCTGCGAGCTAACGTGCTCTTGAAGAGTAACTTGAGCTACAGTACTAGAGTGACTTCTTTTATTCAGCAGAAGGAATAACTTAAAGAGAGTTGGAGACTCTCGCTGATAGATGAGTATCAGCGACACACACAGTTGAGTCTTTTATCTTGATAGGTTCTTCAACTTCTAACTGGAGAGATAGGATCAGAGACTAAAACTTTTGCAGCTGCAGCTTCAACTACGATCATTTTCAATTAGTCTTTCAGAGAGAGTATCAGTGACTTCATATCAGCGACTAATGAGTTGAGATTAGCGACCAGTGACTCAACAATCTCCCCCTAAATGATTGTGATTGAAGCTCTGTGAAAATTCTTGAGTGACATTTGTTGCAGAGAGGTTTCAGTTGTCTGATAGTTGTTTGGTCGTTCAGAGACTTATACTTGTAATCTTTTCCAACAGGGAGATATCAAAAGAGAGCATTATATATAAAGATTTACAAATGCTATCTATTACAGGTAGTCTATACTACTTATCTCTCCACTTTTTCTCCTCTTTTACAGTTCTAAGTTCATCTTCAAGCTCATATTTTTCTTGAGAGGGCAGGTATCTGACTTTTCTTGCCAAGGCTTCATCGAGAATAGCTTTTCTGATCTTTGAGTTCTTTAGAAGTATGCTTGCTGACCTGATTAGGTGAACAAGTTGATTCTGATCAACCCTCTCAAGCTCAGCTTCGCTTTGAAACCTTAGGACACCATTTAAGTCCCTGTATACCAGACCTTTCTCCCCCTCAGTGACCTCATGTCCTTCAAGCTTTGGCACACCAACAGGGATAGACAGATTTAGCTTTAAAGTGTTGGGGATTCGATAGATGCTGCTGGTGTCTGACCTATACCTTGGGCTTGGTGTCTGAACACTTTCTTCACCATATGTGACAATATCTTCTGGTATGAGAAGTTTCAGTGACATCATTTTCTGAAATAGCCTATCAATCTCTTTTAGGACATCAGCCTTAGCTGCACTTGTAGAGTGACTGATAGCAAGTCTGATCTCATTCCATTCCTCTCTGTGCAGCTTGCATACTTGATCAAGTAGCATGGCTTGAGTCTCTGAACCTTTTTGAATGAGTATCTGAGGTTGAGATTCTCTTCAAGTGTGGTTTCTATTTCTTTTAACAATTTCACAATTCGTTGAATGGAATCACTTTGACTTTCTAGAATTGCTTCGTTTTTTTCCATTCGCATATTTGTAGTCGACATCCGACTCATTATCTCTTCCAAATTTACATTAGGTTCACATCCTTCATCTCCGGATTTGTCAAAATTTTCCACCTTGTCGCTTTCCATATCCTTCACAATTGGATCTTTATTCCAAAATTCTTCATTACGCTTCATTGAAATTTCAATATCTTGAATAGCTTTCGAAAGTAATGCCTCTATCCTATCTAAAGCTCGATGCATATCCTCCTCTTCATCAATAGTCATCATATCTTCATTCATATGATAGTTTCTCGCATTTTGATAAATCACGGGAATATTATTCCTACGGTGGTACATACCTGTCAAAATAAAAGAAAAAGAAAAAGAGTAGAAAATAAAAGAAAATAAAATAAAATCTAACTAAAACAAATATTCCAATAAAAATTCTTTTACAAAGCTAGTCAACAGATCTCGATAGCTCCATTAATTGTACACAAAAGCGGAGAAATAGGTCAGCGTGAAACGTATTAAAAACCTATCTATTTCGAGAAGCACCTTACCTCTTATATGATAAATCAATGAGGTAGGGCTTTACTCTCCTTATACCTTTGTTTTTGTTAGTATTCTCAATGGGTGAGCCAATATTTCTATTGGTTTTGCAATGTACAGAAATTTTTACAGGATAAAAATAAAAGAAAGAAAAACTATAAATTCCAAATTAAATAAACGCAACCACTCCCCGCCAGCGGCGCCAAAAACTTAGTGTCGTGTGATTAGAGTTTAAAATAACAAGTTTTAATAAATGAAAATACTTAAATAATAATATCACACAAGCCAGGCAAGAATAACCCGTTCGTATAATATAGCTTTTAAGTAAGTCCGAGTCGAACACTGGGAATGGTGGTTATAAATAAAATAGAATTTATAATTCAATTGAAATATACAATATACAGATAAGGGGGATACGTTTTAGTTCTGTATGAACGTATTTAAGAATACTAAATTATAACCAATTCTATAGAAAACAATTAACTAAGGATAGTAAACAATTAGAGATAAATATGTATTTACTTAGATTATTTATTGTTGGTTATTATTATTGTGATTTACTAATGTAGAAAACCACAAAGGTTAAGATAATTTTCATATAGCAATACAGTCAAAGGTTATGTAAAGTATCACTATTTATTAAGATCTATCAACATATTATTGATGCAATTCCAGGGTCGGTTGAATTATAATGCTACTTAACATCCAATGAAACATAATCACTTAATTTAAAAACCCAAAAGATTAATGAAGTTTATCTATAAATCAGTTAATTATGATCATTAACATAATATAACACATAATTCTTGCATAATAATATTCAATAATATAGTTCCAACAATAATATCTAAGCAAATACAATAAATATTAATTTATAATTAAGTTAAACATAATCATAATCAATATTCAATAATAAAACACATTCAAAATTAAATAAAGAATAAGATACGCAAACCAAAACCGTGAACCACGCACTGTACGTTTGATCATAGACAAACCCTTGCGAACCTGCGACTCTAAATTACTCCTAAAACCCCTAGAAAGTGTTTCTAGTCGAATTTGGGGTTAATAATTCGTAATATACGAATTATTAAGGTTATTGGGATATATTTCGAAGCTGAAAGGTGTTTTCTATTTATAATATCTGAAAGTTAGTCCCAACCGGCGGTTGGAAGGTCCAACCGGCGGTTGGTTACTTTGTCTCCAAGTCAAACTCTTCGTTTCCACCAGATTCTAGAATTTTCAGTTCCAACAGCCGGTTGAAAGGCCAACCGGCAGTTGAGGAAATGGGCTGAATTTTTGATATGTTGTATCCCTATGTGTTAGCTAAATTCTCCAGGTTGAATCAACTCATTTGGACTACGTATGAGAGAGTTATGGTCCAAATACTAACAGCGTGCAGAAAATTCAGCATTTACACTTTTCTTCAGCTTTTGATCGAATTTCCGCTTCTTTCATCCAAGCTTTATTTAAAACACTTAATTGATGTTATCACTCCACTTTTGAGCCATCTTCTTCATTTCTTCAAGGTTTAAGCTACATTTTCTTCGAGTCTTCATTTAATCTTCTTTTTCTTCAATCTTTGCCTTGTTTTCGTTCCTTTTCTTCAATCTCCACTTTAAAATACATCTATGCAAATATTAACAAAATAAGTATCTAAAACCATATAAATGCACTAAAATATATATAAATATAGGGATAAATTACTATAAAATATACTATCTATTTGATGCTTATCAATCATAGTCTAAGTAAATTCCCACATACTTTTAGGAAGAACGAATCCTACAACTGTTAAATACCGGAAAACATACCGGTAATTTATTTTATACTGGTAAACAACCAGTTATATGCTTTTTAGGGTAACAACCCTACATAACTTGTATCTTATAAATGAATAACAATTCATTTATACAAATTTGGTTTAACTAACCACATACATATACAAACCTGTAAATTCACTCAACATATTTGTTGACAATTTTCTCTATGTTTTTCAGGAAATTAGCTGGGTAAGAAATCGCATGCATTCAGGATGGACAACCCTGGACTACTTAGGATGCCACATACTGTTGGGACCGCTTTTGGGTATTTTATTTGTATAACTGCAGACATTGCGGTCATACTTATGTATTATTGTTAAAACTAAAATGTTTTAAACTCTAATACTACTGTTACGACTTACATAGTCGTACTACTTTTGTAACAACTGTTAAACTTGGCATCCTTGATAAATAAAGTTGTGCGATAACCATATGCTCTGAATGTATGTATCTATTGGTAGTATTACTGCTTGCAGCCCCGCCACGTCACTAAGCTTCCGTAAACTACTCTCACTAGTTGTAATCACCATTTGGCGGGGTGTGACATACGCACTAACTACTCTCTAACCCTCTAGAGAGAGAAGTTAGAGAGAGAAACTAACTAACTAAGAAAGAAAATTACAAGAGTGTGTAAAAGTGAGAGTGAATTGTTGAATGAAGAATTGGATTTGTGAGTTGATATGAAAATGAGAAGGTTAAGCCTCTATTTATAGGCATCAAGAACTAAATTTACATACAGCACCCCTCACCCGTTATTTACACTGAAATATACCCTCGAGCTATGAAACTTGACACCTAAAGGGGCGTATTCGACACCAAATAGGGCGTATTCGGTAGCAAACAGGGCGTATCCGGCACCAAAGAGGGGGTATACGACCCCAATAGGGGGTTATACGACCTCTACAGGGGCGTATACGGCCCCTAGAGGGTGGTATACGGCCCCTGTGGGGGTGGTGTACCCTGGGTCGTGATCTTGTGTGCTGGATCGTACTCGTTTGGCTCTAACTTCTTCGTTCTTGATCCGTTTATGATGATCTTTATATCCACGCGTTCGTAATCTACAGACCTACATTTTAAGATATTTATTAAGTCCCAGATCAGAGTTTTACGATAAAATAGCGTGTTGAATGAATTATGCCTATTTAAGTGTGTTTTTCATCCATTTACCGTTATTTTTGAAATACTTATAAAGTTTCGACCTTTTTAACAAAATGTGATAAATGTGGACTTTATTTGCATGATTTAATAATTAAGTACTAAATATGAGGTAAAAGATGTGCGTAAAACATGACTTTTTACGTCAAATCATGTCCATATGTAAAACAGTTGCTAAGTATGTCACCCGAAAGTAGAAAAATAGTAAAAGGGGGGCTGTAAGACTCACCTGAGTCTAGAAAGTATGTTTGGGAAACCAAACAAGTAGAGCGGATGTAAGTCCGTAAGGGTGTCGGGTGTAATCCCGTATGTTGGTTGTCCGAACCCTGCAACCTTCTGGCGTCCGAAACGCATAAGGTTGTAAGTAAACAAGTAAATAGTTGGTGTCTTAAAATATCACCCATGCTAGTTGTCCACTCAACTAGGAAATGTCCAAGTGTTTGTTTAGTAATCCGTTTGTAATTTGAAAACAAGTATGGCCCGTTGGTGACGGTTTGTAATAATAATCTAAAAGTGTTATTATTATATGTATCATTGTATCAAGTTTCATTATTTGTAAGTGTTCGACACTTAGAGTGAAAAGTATTTACAAGTGCTGGATGACGGGGGTCCGGGGGCAGCGCCCTGGTAGGGGGGTCCAAACGGCGGCAGCTGTCGCACCCCCAAATTATGATGCGGAAGCGGGTCGGTTTGTGGCGCGACTAATCAATAAACAAAGCACATAAGATAAAGTGAACGACTCTATATGCGTCATTTTACAAATACATGGATATTATAAAAGTTTTACACTGTTATAAAATAGTTTACAAAAAGCTCTTGAGCCAAATGGTAGAGATTCTATGGCATAACTAAATTATACAAAATATAGTAATGCATGACAATCTCTTGATGTCTGAATGCAACTCGAGCTAATGGGCATCCTGAGTGAGCAGATCTACTGCTGCTGTGAACCAGAGAATACACGCTAAAATGGTCAGCTAAAAGCTGGTGAGCTCACAGGTTTAATGATAAAGTGTACTGTATGAACCGCAAGATTTAAGTATGAATATTTGTAATTAAACAAATAAGTAATTGATAAAAGTTGTATATATTGCCATGAGCACATAGTCTGAGCTTAATTGAGGTGTCAGGATCACAGTTAAGTGCCTGAGCGAGGGTGCCTCTATGCGTGTGCCTAATCAACACACGTATGAACAAATGATAATGCGTCCGTTTGACCCGGTTAGTTCTTGCTAACCCGGACAGGGATTGTCAGTCGCATATGGTACCATACACTAACATTCACACTACAAAGTATTACCAAACTATGCTTAGAGGACTTAAAACGATTAGAGAAAACAACTTATGCAATCTATAGTGATATTTTGATACTTGCGTTCACATGTAAAACAAAACATGCATGTATTCCCACCCCTGGGTTAAAACAGTAAAATAGGGGCTATGAGACTCACCTGAGTCTAATGAGATGCTATCAAGCACAATTGATGGTTTACAAGAGAAATGATGTCATCTCCAACGACTGAAACCTGCTGGGCGTCCTAAACGCGCAAGGTTATAATGATTAGATGTGGAAACATATTAAAAATGGAGACCGAATGGTGATGATGATGGCGATGAAGGTGAAGAGGATGATGAAGATGGTGATGATGATGATGCTTATTGTTGCTGCTGATCTTGTTATTGGTAATATTATTGTTGTTGTATTTGATTTTGAAAGAGATCGAGAGATAGAGATGAAGAGATGGAGAATGATGAAGATGAAATGAAGGAGAAGAAGAAGTAGGCTGGCCAACTCCAATTATTGGAGTTGGTTGGCTCCCACGCGTAGCACTAAATACCCATGTTTTTGTACCCGATTGAAAAGTGATATAATGTTTTTAATTGATAAATTTCTAAAAATGAAATCGTATATACTTTTAATCGAAGTATTTTATAAAAATACTTTTAGTGAGATATAAAAATATATCTTTGTTTTAAGTTTGAATGACGGATATGGTTCGAATGGTTTCGTCGCGTTTGAGTAAGATTGAATAAAACGAATATGTTTTATTTTTTTGTCAAATGTAAATAATAATTATTATTTCCAATAATAATACATTATTTATAAATTTTGTCGTGAATGTTTTTACTTTGAACGTTACGAATACTTTATATATTATCGAATTAATATATAATAAATACTGAGTATATTAAATAATAGTTTCATATTACTTAATATTTGTTTTCACCAACGCCCGTGTAAATGAATCGGAATTTGACCGATTTGAAAATGCACGATTAAATTTAATCGCGTACTGATATATATTAAACAATATATATATTGATACACACAATTAGCTTAATACATAGTACTAATTACATGTATTTCTAAATGATTAGGAACTAATAACTAGTCCTAATTTGACGGGTGTCACATTCTCCCCTTGTTAAGAGAATTTTGTCCTGAAATTCAGCTCTGGGTTGGCGCGTGAGTGGAGTCTGAAAATAAATGTGGATATTTGAGTCGCATCTGGTCTTCCCGTTCCCAGGTGAATTCCGGACCACGCCGTGAATTCCACCGAACTTTGACGATTAGGATACGACTTTGCTTAAGCTGTTTGACCTCACGGTCTATGACCTCAACTGGTGTCTCGACAAAATGAAGTTTGTCATCGATTTGAATTTCCTCGAGCGGAATAATAAGTGTCTCATCAGACATGCATTTCTTAAGGTTAAAAATGTGAAATGTGGGATGCACACTACCAAGCTCGGGTGGTAGCTGCAATCCATATGCGACTGGACCAATCCTCTCGAGGATCTCAAAAGGTCCAACGTATCTAGGGTTTAGTTTTCCATGTTTGCCGAAGCGGATGACACCTTTCCAAGGTGATACTTTGAGCAGAACTCGATCTCCCACCTGGAACTCGAGATGCTTGCGTCTCACGTCAACATAACTCTTCTGACGATCACGTGCGGCTTTCAGCCGTTGCTGGATACCAACGATCTTCTCGGTGGTTTCAT
Source organism: Pseudognaphalium luteoalbum (assembly GCA_963422505.1). Taxonomy (NCBI): domain Eukaryota; kingdom Viridiplantae; phylum Streptophyta; class Magnoliopsida; order Asterales; family Asteraceae; genus Pseudognaphalium; species Pseudognaphalium luteoalbum. The sequence continues at coordinate 82,425,680 of OY730192.1, read as the reverse complement.
GAATGATTTCTGGGCCAGTGAGTTGGCTGTCTCCCACCTCGGTCCAACAGATAGGCAATCGACACTTACGACCGTACAGTGCCTCGAATGGTGCAGCTCCAATACTGGTGTGGTAGCTGTTGTTGTACGAGAATTCACACAATGGCAAATGATGTTCCCAATTTGCACCGAAGTCAACTATGCAGGCACGTAGCATATCTTCCATTTTTTTAATTGTCCTTTCACTTTGGCCATTGGTTTGAGGATGATACACAGTACTCATATCTAGACGAGTACCTAACGATTTCTATAACGATCTCCAAAACTGAGAAGTGAAACGACTATCTCTGTCAGAGATAATTGAGATAGGAACGTCGTGTCGGGTTACGATCTCCTTAGATAGATTCGTGTGAGGCGTTCCATTTTATCAGTTTCTTTGATAGCGAGGAAATGCGCACCCAAATCGTATCGCAGCCGCTTGATGTTCTCGGGAGTTTATTGATGAAGTCCATAGCGATTTGCTCCCATTTCCATTCAGGAATGTCCGGGTGCTGTCAGACCGGAGGGTTTCTGTTATTCTGCTTTGACTTTTGAACATGTGAGGCACTTGCTGATATACGTGGCAATCTCTGCTTTCATGTTTGGCCACCAGTATGATCCCTTGACGCCATGATACATCTTGTCAGATCCAGGATGTATAGAATATTTGGACTTGTGAGCTTCATCCATCACCAAGTCTCGAAGATTCCCAAAGCTAGGTAACCAGATTCGGTTAGCGAAGTATTTGACCCCTTTGGGTTTGGTTTCAAACTGTTTCTCCATGTTGCGCAAGGCCTCATCTTTGATGTTCTCCGGTTTCAATGCTTCGAGTTGAGCAGCAAGGATTTGAATGATAAAATCATTATGAATGGTAATACTAAGGGCTCGGACTCGAAGTGGTTTTGGATGTTCTTTTCGACTTAGGGCATCGGCAACAACATTTGCCTTACCCGGGTGGTACTTGATCTCGCAGTCATAATCGGTGAGCAACTCGACCCAGCGACGTTGCCTCATATTGAGATCCTTCTGATTGAATATTTGTTGGAGGCTTTTATGATCGGTGAAGATGGTACATCTTGTGCCATACAGATAGTGTCTTCAAATTTTGAGTGCGAACACTATGGCTCCTAGTTCGAGATCATGAGTGGTGTAGTTCTTCTCGTGAACTTTGAGTTGTCGGGAGGCGTAGGCAATAACCTTATCTTGTTGCATCAACACGCAACCAAGACCTTGGTGTGAGGCATCGCAGTATACCACGAAGTCATCGTTTGCTTCGGGTAACGAAAGAATGGGTGCACTGCAAAGCTTTTGCTTCAATAGCTAAAATGCTAACTCCTGCTTATTAGTCCAATCGAACTTCTTTTCTTTCTGAGTCAGTGTCGTGAGAGGTTGAGCTATTTTTGAGAAGTTTTCTATGAAGCGCCGATAGTAACCAGCCAGTCCTAAGAATTGGCGTACTTCGGTCGGTGTTGTCGGTGCTTGCCAGCACTTGATAGCCTCAATCTTTGATGGATCCATGTGAATTCCCTGACTATCAATCACATGACCAAGGAATTGAACGGTTTGCATCCAGAACTCACACTTGGAGAATTTAGCATATAACTCTTCGTGTCTAAGAAGTTCTAGAATGACTTTGAGATGCTGCGTGTGTTCCTGCTCACTGCGTGAGTAAATAAGAATGTCATCGATGAAGACAATGACAAACTTGTCGAGATATGGTTTACACACTCGGTTCATGAGGTCCATGAATACAGCTGGTGCGTTTGTCAAACCAAATGGCATCACTTGGAACTCGTAATGACCATAGCGAGTTCGGAAGGCAGTCTTTGGGATGTCGATGTCACGAACTCGTAGTTGATGATAACCTGATCGTAGATCTATCTTCGAATAGAAAATTGACCCCTGAAGTTGGTCGAATAGGTCATCAATGCGAGGAAGTGGGTAACAATTCTTGACGGTTAATTTGTTCATCTCTCTGTAGTCGATACACATTCTGAATGAACCGTCCTTCTTTTTCACAAACAAGACTGGAGCTCCCCATGGTGAAGAACTCGGTCTAATGAAACCCTTATCCAGGAGTTCCTGCAACTGAGTAGACAACTCCTAAAGTTCCGAAGGGGCTAAACGATACGGTGCTCGTGCAACGGGTGCTGCCCCGGGCACGAGATCGATTGAGAACTCAACTTGTCTCGGTGGCGGTAGACCAGGCAAGTCTTCGGGAAAGACTTCTGGAAAGTCTCTAACAATGGGCACATCCTCAAGTCGCTTCTCTTCTGACTTTTTCTCCATAACGTGTGCGAGGATTGCCTGATAGCCTTTTCTAAGATATTTGCAGGTTTTCATGCATGATATGATGTTCAATCTCGTCCCACCGGTCTCCCCTTGTATGATTAAAGTACCATCAGTGACGAGAGGAATACGAATGATTTTGTCATAACAGACAATTTCAGCTCGGTGCTTGGATAGCCAATCCATGCCAACAATGACGTCGAAACTTCCAATCTCGACAGGTATGAGATCAATGGCAAACAATTCGTTGGCGAGGTTTAAAGTGCAATTAGGAATCACACTATCGGTTTCTATGAGTTTTCCGTTAGCTAGTTCTACAATGTACTTAGCATCTAAAGCAATAGGAGTGATGTCAAGCAATGGGCTCAACTCATCAGATTTAAAACTCCTATCAGCACCAGTATCAAATAGAACAGTGGTAGTAAGGTTGTTGAGAAGGAACGTACCCGAGACCACATTCGGGTCTTGACGGGCCTCTCCTGTGTTCAGCACGAAAGCTCTTCCCTTTGTAGTGTTGTTACCCTTGTTCTTCAGCTTTGGGCATTCATTCCTAAAATGTCCGATATCTCCACACTCATAGCAGGATTTTGGTTGGCTGGTGGTGGTGTTGGTGTTGGCATTGGTAGACCTGCAGTCTTTGGCCAGATGCCCATACCTTTGGCACTTACCACAAGGAGTGCCGCAAGGGCCTTCATGGTGTCGGTGGCACTTTGAACAGAAGGGTTTGTTCCCAGTATAACCATTGTTGAAACCAGAACCAGTACTGGTGGTCTTGTCAGACTCAGACCTCTTGGACGATGGTTGGTTTTGAGTGGGGTTTCCAGACCACTTTCTTTTGTTGTTACCAGAAGATGTAATGGATGCCTCATGGCTGACAATCATTGTCGTGAGTTCGTGTGCGAGGCGGATAGCACTTTGGATGGTTGTCGGTTTGGACGAGGCGACATTTCCCTGGATACTTTCCAGGAGACTGCGAATGTACCTCTTGATGTGCTTTTGCTCTGAGTCTACCATAGATGGGCAGAGGAGAGCGAGTTGTTGGAACTTGGTGGTGTAACCTGTGATATCAGTGCCCTGGACTCTCAGACTCTAGAATTCTTCCTCCAACCTCTGAAGTTCTTCGCTGGGGCAATACTCTTCCTTTAGCATCTCCTTCAGATCTCCCCAGGGAAGTTGATTAGCCACTTCAATTCCCACAGCACTAGTATGATTATTCCACCAGGTGAGGACACCTTCCTGAAAGGTGTAAGCAGCAAACTTGACCTTGCGGTCTTCAGCGCAGTTACAGAGACTGAAGACATATTCCATTCATTCTATCCATCGGATCAGGCCAATGGCACCTTCCATGCCCTTGAAGTACAATGGTTTGCAACTGAGAAAATCCTTGTAGGAACACGGTTTGATAACAGGAGGAGGAGTGCTATTGACTGTCTCATCACTCCTTCGAGAGTCTCGAGTAGCCAAGGCTTCAGCTACAGCTCGGGAAACCGCTGCATTGAGTTCAGCTTCACTGTAACCCTTCCTCTTTGGCGGCATGATTCTTCAAGAAAGAAACAAGAAAAGGATAAATGAGTTGTTTGTACAAATTCACGATATATCACAATAGCACAAGTGATAATCATAATTCTACAGATAATGGAGTTGAATACAAGATGCGATTTTGCGAGAGAGCGGGGTAAGGTTTTACTTATGGAAACCTATAAGTCCTTCTAACAATAGCTTCCACTTGTGATTCTGAAGAAATAAAATGATGGAAGGAATACGAAATGATATATTCCTCTATATCACATGACGGTACAGCGAAATGTGTTGTAAGATGTTACGCGAGTATAATTAAATAGACGGTAGTAGCTATACTCGCCATCTTCGTTGGTGTGAGCGTTAATGAGTATACTATCGCATGATATCTATATATATTTGACATATATAATAGCTTAGAACGTAATACGCAGGTAAGGCCTATTCATATATCTTCAATATATCATAGCCTATAGAGTTGCACGTAGGTGAGGCCTATGTATGTATATACGCCTATATCACATAATAGCCTAGTGTGTGTGTAACACAAACCAAGTATAAGTCTCAGTTTCTCTCGTGGTCAGAGTCAACTAGCGCATTCCTGTTCAACATAACCCCTTTCAGATATCACATCATATTTATTTAATTGTACATAGTTAGCTACGCTATGTTAAATTAAACTCGTATGATGTAATTCCTGAACCAGTTATATCTAATGAGGAATATTGTCTAACGGTCATAGTCTAGGCCCACTAAATGCAACCTAGTTCACTATAACCTTAGTATCTGATACCAATTTGTCGGACCCCCAAATTTAGATGCGGAAGCGGGTCGGTTCGGGGCGCGACTAATCAATAAACAAAGCACATAAGATAAAGTGAACGACTCTATATGCGTTGTTTTACAAATACATGGATATTATAAAAGGTTTACACTATTATAATATAGTTTACAAAAGCTCTTGAGCTAAATGGTAGAGATTCTATGGCATACCTAAATTATACAAAATATAGTAATGCATGACAATCTCTTGATGTCTGAATGCAACTCGAGCTAATGGGCATCCTGAGTGAGCAGACCTACTGCTGTTGTGAACCTGAGAATACACGCTAAAATGGTCAGTTAAAAGCTGGTGAGCTCACAGGTTTAATGATAAAGTGTATTGTATGAACCGCAAGATTTAAGTATGAATATTTGTAATTAAACAAATAAGTATTTGATAAATGATGTATATATTGCCATGAGCACATAGTCTGAGCTTAACTGAGGTGTCAGGATCACAGTTAAGTGCCTGAGCGAGGGTGCCTCTATGCGTGTGCCTAATCAACACACGTATGAACAAATGATAATGCGTCCGTTGACCAGTTAGTGCTTACTAACCCGGACGGGGATTGTCAGTCCCATATGGTACCATACACTAACAGTCACACTACAAAGTATTACCAAACTATGCTTAGAGGACTTAAAACGATTAGAGAAAACAACTCATGCAATCTATAGTGATATTTTGATACTTGCGTTCACATGTAAAACAAAAAAAACATGTATTCCCACCCCTGGGTTAAAAACAGTAAAATAGGGGCTATGAGACTCACCTGAGTCTAATGAGATGCTATCAAGCACAATTGATGGTTTACAAGAGAAATGATGTCATCTCCAACGACTAAAACCTGCTGGGCGTCCTAAACGCGCAAGGTTTTAATGATTAGATGTGGAAACGTATTAAAAATGGAGACCGAATGGTGATGATGATGGCAATGAAGGTGAAGAGGATGATGAAGATGGTGATGATGATGATGCTTATTGCTGCTACTGATCTTGTTATTGGTAATATTATTGTTGTTGTATTTGATTTTGAAAGAGATCGAGAGAGAGCCGAGAGATAGAGATGAAGAGATGGAGAATGATGAAGATGAAATGAAGGAGAAGAAGAAGTAGGCCGGCCAACTCCAATTATTGGAGTTGGTTGGCTCCCACGCGTAGCACAAAATACCCGTGTTTTTGTACCCAATCGAAAAGTAGTATAATATTTTTAATTGATACATTTCTAAAAATGAAATCGTATATACTTTTAATCGAAGTATTTTATAAAAATACTTTTAGTGAGATATAAAAATATATCTTTGTTTTAAGTTTGAATGACGGATATGGTTCGAATGGTTTCGTCGCGTTTGAGTAAGATTGAACAAAACGAATATGTTTTATTTTTTTGTCAAATGTAAATAATAATTATTATTTCCAATAATAATACATTATTTATAAGTTTTGTCGCGAATGTTTTTACTTTGTACGATACGAATACTTTATATATTATCGAATTAATATATAATAAATACTGAGTATATTAAATAATAGTTTCATATTACTTAATATTTGTTTTCACCAACGCCCGTGTAAATGAATCGAAATTTAACTTATTTGAAAATGCACGATTAAATTTAATCGCATACTGATATATATTCAACAATATATATATTGTTACACACAATTAACTTAATACATAGTACTAATTACATGTATTTCTAAATGATTAGGAACTAATAACTAGTCCTATTTTGACGGGTGTCACAGCAGCCCCTGGCGGGGTCCAAGCGGCAGAGCCCCTGGCTGGGGTCGAGCTGGAAATTTTTTATTTCTACTACATTGCTTTGGTTAAAATCGCATCTGAAATTGAAAATTGGGAAAACTGACCTAGTCTGGCTGCGGATTGAAAAGGTGTTGCGAACTGAGTTCACGATGCGAGCTGAGTTCGGCTCGCAAGGTAGTAGGCCACGAACCGAGTTGGGTTCGCAGCACAAGGTTCGGCTCCCAAGTCAACTCGCAAGTCAACTCGCGAGTGGGTTCAGTTCACAGTTTCGGTTCGTTGTTTGGCTTCGTGAGTCGAGATCTCGGTTCACCTTGCAGGACGAACTGGGATCTGGGATCTCAACTCGCCATACGAGCTGTTCGTATCTCAGGTTTTAGAAAACGCATTTTGAGTCGGTTTTTGGGCAAATCTTCGTTGAGTAAATGTTCTAGCATGTAAATAAAAGCTTTACAAGTAATTTAAAAGATTTTTAAAGCTTCTTACCAACAAAATCGAAAATGGGGAGAGTGAAGATGGAGATGATCTTGGTGCTTGTTCTTGATGATGATGATGATGATGATGAGCGATTTGATGGTGATGTTGCTGATGTTGTTTGTCGCACCCCCAAAACACGTGGCAGCAGAAGTAGGAGGTGTCATGGGGGCGCCGACCAAAGTAAATATCACAACACAAAAACTAAAGCAAACGACCTCTATATGAGACATTTGAAAAATAGTTACATTACAGTAATTCAAATGTTTACAAAATATATCTGGAGTTCGCATAAACCGTTTAGAGATTTCTAATACATTACTGAATTTACAAAACACAGCTGCATGCAATCTAATCTCTTGATGTTTTGAATACAATGCGACTCAAGCTAAGCTTTCCAAAAGCTTCCTACTGTGGCGAGTTACCTGAGAAATACATACTAAAAGGTCAACATAAAGTTGGTGAGTTCATAGGTTTGTTAAGTAATCAGTTGCTAATATGATCCACAAGATTTCACAAGTTTGCATCATTCAACAATGATAAGTAAAAGTATCGTTAGCCAATGACAAGTAAAAGTATTGCATATTGCAATATAAGTATTCCATTTTCATGAGTCTCATAGTTCGAGCTTAACGTTGTTTGCCTCCAGTAAGTGTACTACTATGATACACCTCTAATTCACAAATAATATTGCGCCCGTGGGTTGGCTAGCGCGACTAGCCCGGACGAGGTTCGTCAAACCCTGATAGTACTATCCAATAATATTCACGCATATATTAACGAACTATGATAAGTATAGGACTTTAGTGGATTATCATAAGGTCTCATGAAATCTGTATGAAAAGTTGTTGCCAGTACTTCTGATCATAAAGCAGTTTATAAAACAGTTGTATGTATTCTCACACCAATAAAAAAGAGTAAAAAGGGGCTATGAAACTCACCAGAGTTAAGCAGGTAGCAAGCAAAATCAAATATTAGCAAGTAGTGGGTGTTCTCGTTCCCGTGTGCAACCTCTTAACGCCCTAAATTTATGAGGTTGTATAAGTAGATGTCTCAAAAGACCATCTATAGTGATTGTATAAGTGGGGGTTAATGTCTACTTAAGCCAATCGGGTAGGTGGGGGGGGGGGTGTTGCGTCCGCAATCGTCGGTTCAGTGTCGTTGCGATTCCTGGTGGTGATGCGGGCGCTGTAGGGGTTTTAAAATTTATATTTAGCTGGGCTTAAATTATACGTACTACCTACTCTGGTTAGTAAGCGGTAAGTATAACCTAAGATCGTTCTATGAATCCAAACGTGTGGGCGATTAAAGCTGGTGCTTTCGGTAGGAGGTATTTAGGATGGAACAAAGTAGGTAGGTTTGGGGGTTTTAAACTAAAGACAGGTAATTAAAATGCAGAAAAGTAAATTACAGGAAAGCAGATAAAGATAAACATGTGATTGCTGAGATTTCGATAATTAGTGTTTCAGGATGACAGATTAAACAGGTACAATGCTAAATGTAATGGTCTAAACTATCAGGTGTAAACTCTAGAACCCTACCAACTAAATTTCCCATTGGCATGTCACTAGGAACTAGGTTATCGTGATTCTGATCGGAGCAATACGCAAACTTCCAATACTTATCTAGTTGAAAGATAAACAACCTATTTTGGCTTGACGCCGAGGTGCATGAATCAGTAGCGTATCGTTTCATAGGTCCGACCTTTCTTAACCCCTAAAATAGTTTAGTATTTTATTAGCATGCAGATTAATAACTTTGTAGGTTTTGACCGCTGATTGTGTAAGGCTTAGTGTTTTAAGGTATTTAAATCACGAGGATGTGATCCTTATTCCTAAGTCTTGTTTTATGCATTAAGGCTTGGTTACTTCAACTTATGACTTGAGTTCTCCTTTTCAAACAGTTATACATCCCTAGATTATTCGCAGTTTATAAAAACGTGTTTCATATGCAGGCCGTGCCTTTCAGTAATCGGAACATGGTAGTTCGACTGCTTCTTACATCAGACATGCGGTCAGGAGTAATTGACGGTGAATGTGACACTCTAAACTAACTAAATGTAAAGCGATGCAGAAATGTAAACCTAATATGTACAAGTAGTGGGTTCACTGTGTCTTACTTGTTGCATGTCATGGGCACAAATAACTACTTACCATAATTAAGATTCATCAAGTCCTAATTACTAGGTTGCAGTCACGTGGATAACCGGAGAGGGTACTCCATAAATTAAACTCAAGTTCATAAAGTCTTAACGATACAAAGGTCATTAATTCCTATTTTATCTGAACGCGTTTTCGAACATTATTTTATTGTGCATTGACTTTCGTAGGATATACCAGTTAGTTGTGAAGTTGTATTATCCTTTCGTAATTCCAACTGTTAAACCAGAGCTGATTCCAATGATGTAACTACCTTCGGTCGTTTATCGACTTCCATACATTTGTACTCCGTCTAAAACGTTTCCAGTACTATATCAGATAAACTGTCGAATAGGGGCCGTTACATCACGTTTACAATTGTCGTACACTTAATTATATAATGTCATCCTTACTTATAATCATCTACATCATCAACAATCATAATAATAAACTACTCGCAATTCATGGCAATAGACAAATCACATACAAGGCAATAATACATAATTAAAATATGAAATAAAGCAAGTATGATAAAGGTTTTGATATCACCCAGAAATAAATGTGCAGCAGCGTATTATTATGACTGATAACTCGTTCACATGTACAAAGGTGAATCTCCAAACTCTTAACGTTCGCTCTAACCTCTATGTTAATCCGTAGATTAATTACAATAACCCTAGACTAAAATATAAGAGATTTTTAGAGTGAGAAAGTGAAAATGGAAGAATGAGAGTGTAAGTATGAGTGTGAATATGAGAGAGTATATGAGTGTATGAGTGTCTTGAAATGAGAGCTAGGGGATGCCTTTTATAGAAGAAATTTGGCTCAAGTTAGCACCCCAAAGCTCATAATAGCAAAAGGTGGAAAAGGTAGTGGCACCAGGTACGAAAAGCATGTAAAGGGCTAGCACCGGGTATGAAAAAGGACAAAAAAGCGCAATCCGTGCGGGTGACAGGCTGGCGGCAACGGCTGGCTGCCAGCCGGCGGCGGCTGGCACCACCCCGCACCGGTTCGCTGTCCGTTGCTTCGTTCCTCGATTCGTGCGTGTTTTCTTCGTTATGTGTCCATTTGCGTTGATTCTTTTTGCGTTGGATTCGTAATTCAAAAACAAAGCTTTTGATGAAAAGAAATCCCAAAAACACATCTCTGAACTTTAGATGTGTCGTACGAATCGTTTGGATCTTCCGGAGTGCGTAGAATCTTCATTCTTCATCCGTTTTTGTTGATTCTTCTTCTGTTGGATTCGTAATTTGAAAACGAACATCTTAGGTTAGATAGATGTTGGTGATGGGCTCTTTGGTCTTGAAATCTCGTTTTGATGTCTGGAATCTTCAAACGTGCGTGGAATCTTCGTTTTCTGTCCGTTTTGCTTGATTTTCATCATGCAACCTTGTTTTTAACATCTTGACATAATATTACAGATTTGTAATGTTTTTGAGTTAAAGTGCCAAGAATTATTCCAGAATGAGAGAGATATCGATAGTAAAAATGTGACTTTTTACGCGATATCAAGTATCCCACACTTAGAACTTTGCTTGTCCTCAAGCAAACTCATTCTTAAAAGCTTCTGGAATGATTCTAATTGCATCAGTTTTTAGAGATACCTTTTTCCAAAGAATATAAAGTTACAGTTATGAAAGAGTTTTTTTTTTTTACCGGAAACTAAGGGTTTATTTGAATTCGATACCTTCTTCGAGCAACATGAGGATCATGACTAGGCAAGTGCAGCATTCTCGTCATAGGCTTGATCGAGAATCAAATCTCCATCACTTTTGATGAGGACGGTATTAACCTTTCGAGATATCTTGGAAGGAATCGGGTGTTTTTGGTGTGAAGAAGGTGTGAGGGTTTTCCTTGTATTTTCTCGAAACTTTTCTTGAGGGAGTTTCTTTGGAATTTCTCAGATTTTGAAAGGACTACATAGCCTTTTTCTTTGGAATTTTCCTTTTCTTGGCCCTTTTTTCTTAATCCTTGGGCTTTTTTTTTTTTTTAGCAGCTTCTGCTGAATTTCTTTTTCTTGGAGCTCCTTTTACGGATGATGCTCATCCTTTGGGGAACGCTCCGATATAAGTTTTTTGCTGAATTTTTTTTTTCTTGGAGCTCCTTTTACGGATGATGCTCATCCTTTGGGGAACGCTTCGATGGCTTTGTGTTAGGCTGCAGAAGTCTTGGAAAATCAAGAGTATCTTTGAGAATTCGTTGGAAAATGAAACTTCTGTAGGTTCGGGATGAATGTTAGGCGGTTTTGATTGGGTGTGAAGAGTGAGTGTTGAGTGGGTGGATGTTTGATGGTGGAAGGGTGTTTGGATTCCTTAGAAGTTATCAAGATGGGTTGTACTGTACCTATGCCACGTATGGCACTCATCAGTGTGATCTCGAAATGTACTACAAGAGCAAGTTCTAATTCAAATGCATACATTGGCGCCTAGCTGTGTGTTGCCCTTTTCGTCCGTATCTTATTCTAAAACAGTTTTGTTTCGTTGTCAAAACTCGTTCTTTGCTGTAATTTATAATTTTGAAAGATAGGATTTCTAAAGAACGATGTTTTTGAATCTGAAAATTTTGAAATTTTATCCATTTTTAGCTTTTTAAGAAAATGTTGTTTGACTTACGGACAAGAGGTAAAAACTTGCGGTCGAAGGCCATATATCCCACACTTAGAGAAACATTATCCTTAATGTTCGAATCTATTCGTTGAGTACCTCTTGTTGAAGTATCCCACACTTAGAGATTCTACTTATTATTGGATTGCTTCGTAAGTGTAGTGTGGTTTTTATTATCCCACACTTAGTGTTTGGAATATCGGATGAGATAATCAAAACGGGTAGAGGGTTTTGGAACGGTGTACCGCTTTTGCTGTGCACATTTGGCTCCTCGTTGGAAGTTTGCTGGTCCGTGGCTTGTATCTTATGGCTCTCGGCATTCTTCATTGTGTGGTTCACGGTTCTCCCTTGCTTAGGTCTTCTATAGTTTTTCAAACAAACCACTCAATTCAATCAAGTAATAGCTGCTGATAAGAAAAGCAAAGTAATAAAATGATAAAGTAGTAACTAGATAGATGTGATGTCTATGCATCCACAGTACATCAAATACACATAATAATAATAAAGTCTTGGTAGAAAATAGAAAGAAGTAAGAAGGCGGAGCAATCTATTGATCGGCTGGTGGCGGTACTGCAGTCGAAGATGTTATGGGAGATGTCTCATCTCATGAGGAGTCATCGTGCTGATAGTGGGTGCCCTCATCTGATGCATCCCTACATCCTCTGCGTCTAGTGTACCCACGGTGAATATCCCGTCATGTATCAACTGATCAACAAACTCCCCTGCTGGCATGTCAAAGCTATAGAGTGGAATCTCATGTATCCCCTGCTGAGAGTGCTCTCTGAATAGATCGGTCTGTCTATGAGAAGATACTGCAGCAATCGGTGCAGTTGCAGGGCTGGTGCTCCTGAGAATCCTATGACTCTGAACAAAAGTGGCTCGAGTAGGGGCTCTGGATATCCTACTGCTACTCGAGACCTGTCCTCTAGCTGAGCCGACGACTGAGGGAATCTGCTGTCTCTGAAGGGGAATCTGTGCTCGCGGTGCCTGTGGCCTGAGTGGAACTGTCCGAGGTGGTAAACCATGGCCATGGACTGGATGTCAGCGAGGTGCTGGAGTAGGAGCTGCAGGAGGATATAAATGTGGTGGGGCTCGGCCCATCCCGCACGGTATGTCCGGAAGTGGGCTCACTGGTATCCCTGCGATCTGCTGCCTCATAGCTCTATAGCATCTGACTTGCATCTGCATCAGCCAGTACCAGTAATCGGGTCCTGGGGGTGTCCCATAATGGTATATGTAAGCTGGTATCTGAGCTCTAGGGGCCGGGACAGAAGGTCCTGGCCTAGTAGGCTGTGGTGGTGCAACTGGGACATCAGAATCTTGTGCATCCTCATCTGAATTGGAGTCTGAACTTCGGGCCTCTCTCGGTTGCTTCCTCTTCCTGGACTCCCTGAGTAGGACTAGACCCGCTACCAATGTATCAATACTCTCAGGGTCTGATGATCGTGCCCTGATGTAAACGGTACCATCCTTCAGAATCCTAAGTATATCCATTTTCCTTAGAAAATTATAGTCTATTGGTTGGGCACTCCATCCTGGCAGGCTTTTAAATTTTACTATCTCCGTCGTCCTAATCAATCCCATTTTCCGAATCAACCTAATAATTACTGGGCCCATGAATGATCTTCTTGCACCAAACTCTTTTTCTTCCAAAATCCGCTGGGCAACTAGATGGGCAACCTGAATGTTTCTCCTCTCGAGGATACATGCCATCATGATAACATCAAACTCAGACACTCGGCCATTAGACGTATGTTTCCCATCAAGCGAACAAGCCCAGTAGTTTATGCAAAATCTGCATGACTGGGTCTGTGAGCTGGGTGGATTTAATACCCGAGAAATATGGCTTTGGTGACCAATGACTCCATGCCTCTGCGGTAGTAGTCGTGAGAGAAATCGTGGTGGCTCCATCAGTAAACAGGGGTGAATCTATCTCTTCTGGAGTATAGAGATCTAGGTGACGTGCAAACTGAGCCAATGACAAGGTGAATAGGCTCCCCATATATCTAAACGTGATCACCCTGTCTCCAACTCTACTCCCTGGCTCAAATGTATAGGTGGTCATGAACTCGGTGATCATCTCCATATACACCGGTTCGTCAATGCTGAACAATCTCTTGAAAGACTCAAACTGCTGACCCTCTATTGAGTAACTGAGTAGACTCTCTAATTTCTGCCTGAACCCCAATATCTGTAGCTTTTCCCAATCTACATATCTAAAACGACCAAAAGGTTTATCTCTCCATATTCGTGCCATCCGGTCGTATGCTGGTGTTGCACTAAGGTATGCAAGAGATCCTGTAAGTGGACGTGCTGGTTTTAGCTTTTTCTTCATAGTACCTGAGAACATGAGAAATTTAAAGTAATAGGTCTTAAGAAAGGTGGAATTTAAAGCGCTTCCCGAATTTTCTAATGAAAATTTGAAATGAGGGCTTTAAATTCTTGACAGTCCAAAGATTACAGTAAATATCAAATGCCCCCAAGTAACAATAGTAAGGCAATCATTAATGTGTGAAAACATATAGTCATGGAATGGCGGTAACTTAACTTGTGAAGTAATGTCGTTTACAAAGTCTGGTGTTTAGCCAAATTTGAAACGTCATTATTTCATAGTTTATAGTCTCATTGTAGGTTTTTGACTTTTAAAAGTTCAACTTGAAGTAAGGTTTTTGAATAAAAATCGCAATTAATTTATTTTTAAAAATGCAATACTTCAAATTGACTTTTAGGTCAAAACTTACTTCGGACGATAATTCCAATTTGTCCGCATACCAAAATTATAACCTAAACATGTAAACATTATTTTTAGGCATTTTCCTACTAGATAACAAGCTAGGTCATGCACAAAAAATTATGTCATCCATGTGTTTGGTTTTATTCAAGACTTTTGTTTCTAGTAATGATTCTCTATTACCTATTTTGACTAGTCAAGCAAGTACAAGTATTCTAGTAAGCAAGAGTTTTCAAGTAATCTTAATTTACTATTCTAATCATGCATGCTAGTTAACTTTTTGTTGACTTTCAAAAGTCAAATTTGCTAATCCTAATTTATCTGCATTACGCAATTAACATAGGGAAATCATTTAAAACACCACAGTTACTTAAATATCTAACAACTAGCACTTAATCAAGCTAATTTCTAGACTTAATTACTAGGTTAAGGTACATCTTCTTGAAATATCCAAACTAGCATGAATTACCAAGGGTAAGTGGTAGTAGCATGTAGTTTCTAAGCATTCAACCAAGAAAAACACTAATTCCTAGTTACTATCTTAGCTAACTTCATAAAATAAGACATTTTAAGTTCAAAGTGGGTTTTTCAGGACCATACCTTGTTTTAGTGTGTTATGCTTCAAAACGAACGTACAACCGAGAATATCCTGCAATGAGGAGTTCAAAAGGACATGAAATTAGAGAAGTTGGTGAAGATTGGGTGGTGATCCATGGAGTGGTGATGGTGGCCGGTATTTAGGGTGAGGGAGGAAGGAGAAGAGAAGTTTTTGGGTTATTTTTGAATTATGGGATCAAATGGAAGGCTTGTGGTCCATGAGAATATTTGTCATACTCCCATGTACCATATTCCTTACATGGTCCCCTATGTACATCTAAGTACTTTCCTAGATTACTTTCTAATGTCCCACTAATAATGATTACGAATCCTAAAATGTATTTATTATAACTAGTTACTTGTTAGTCTTTTGTTACGTTATACACAATTTAAGAAGCGCGTAACTTTTTGTGGAACAATTAAAAAGCAATCCTGAGACATTAAACTTAAATTATTATTTGGGTGTTTTTAAAATTATTTGTCTAACGTGGACTTGTTGAATGTACATGTTTCGGCTAAAAGCTTAACGTTGTACGTTCTTGTTGTCGCACACGTGTTTTCAAGCAAAAATTTAAAAACGTTTTTTTTTTCAAAGAAACTTTCAAAATTTTATTATATTACTATATTTATACTAAAATATGCTCATTTAAAGTCGCGAGCTTCGACCTTTTTCGGAAGGAATTGTTTTAAGATTCGTTCCGATCCCTCCATAGGGAAATGGTCGAGATTTGCTCTCTTAAGTGAACGTTTTTCAGCACAAAATATTTTGAAAGTTCCAAAATGGTGTTATAAACTAAATAGTAATGACGATTCTCTAATCCTAGGACTTCTCGTTCTTCGTATCCTAAATTGACAAGATCACCAATTAACTTATTGTACGCTTTCCTTATCTTTTTAGGGTTTGACAACCCGACGCGTGGCCCTTGATCTTTGTAATTAAGATCGTGAGTGAGTTTATTCATGACTTCCAGAAATGCGTTCTCTTCCTGTGAATCAGGGTTTCCGGTTGTGGACTTAACTATCCTACAGAGTTCACTGATTGTGGATTTTTGTATGGAAGTGAAAGGGTATTTGGTAAAGGCAAAGATTCGAGTAAGCTTAATGTGAAGGTCTTTTCTTTTTGTGAAGAGAACTGTGTCGATTCTTTCCTTGGTGGAATCAGGAAAAACGTCTCGTAATTTGGAGATCAGGTAGGAGGCGGGGTCAACAAAGAAAGGAATTTTACCAGGAATGACGATAGAGATCATCGGATCTTGTTCTTCCCAGAACTTAAGTTTGTTGATCATTGCGGTGACACTGTGATTGATTAACATCATAGATGTTGGAAGAAAATCCATGTCGGTGAGTGATTCAAAAAGTAGATCTAAATCTGCTATAAACTTTAGTTCTTGGTCTCTGAAATTTGTGAAAGTGCTTTCGCATTCATGACTTGACAGGCGAATAAGGAATTCTACTTGTTTTTCTAATGTGGCAATCGTTTCTCGTTGTTCGTAGGAATACGGGAGATTGGCATAGGTGAATTGCCTGACGAATGCTTTATAGACATCTACCCTACGGGAAGGATTGAAAGAAGGACCGAGGTGGCGTTCTTCAAAACAAGGTTGTTCCGGCTCGACTGATGGAACCTTGTCCACCACTCGGTAAATGGTGTATTGGTGTTTGTGTGAAATGAATGGAAAATGCCGTAATTCCGAGAATCGGGCGTGGTTTGGGTATACACCGATGTTTCAGGAATGAGGGTGATTAAGTCACAAGACTTCGGAGGTTTTTCTTCAGAATTATTTTCAGGAAAATAATCGAAGTGGGAAGAATTTGGTAAATCAGGTAGGTGTAAAGTTGGCGAGTGATCTTCTGGAGATGATGCAAGGTCAGGTAACTGGTCCATGCCATCAAAATCCAGGCAATATTTTGGAATTGAAAGTGAGATCCTATATTCTTCTTGGGTGTCGGAGATTTCCTTAGTTTTAGAGGAAGAAGGTGAAAAGAAATCAGATCCTAACTCTTTTTCTAAGTAGTCAAAGAATTCCGTATCATCCATTGAAATGAAGCAAGAAGTGGGTTTTCGAGTTGTCATTTTTAAAGTTATCCTAACTAACTAATACTTAATTAATAATAATTACTTAAATTAACTTTCGAAAGATTTCTAAGAAGACCTCAATCGGAAGGGTCTCCTAAATATTACTACTTAAGGCGACTTTGAATCGTACGTTTGTGATTCCCCGGCAGCGGCGCCAAAAACTTGTTGCGCTCGCAACCGTCGGTTCAGTGTCGTTGCGATTCCTGGTGGTGATGTGGGCGCAGCAGGGGTTTTAAAATTTATATTTAGCTGGGCTTAAATTATACGTACTACCTACTCTGGTTAGTAAGCGGTAAGTATGACCTAAGATCGTTCTATGAATCCAAACGTGTGGGCGATTAAAGCTGGTGCTTTCGGTAGGAGGTATTTAGGATGGAACAAAGTAGGTAGGTTTGGGGGTTTTAAACTAAAGACAGGTAATTAAAATGCAGAAAAGTAAATTACAGGAAAGCAGATAAAGATAAACATGTGATTGCTGAGATTTCGATAATTAGTGTTTCAGGATGACAGATTAAACAGGGACAATGTTAAATGTAATGGTCTAAACTATCAGGTGTAAACTCTAGAACCCTACCAACTAAATTTCCCATTGGCATGTCACTAGGAACTAGGTTATCGTGATTCTGATCGGAGCAATACGCAAACTTCCAATACTTATCTAGTTGAAAGATAAACAACATATTTTGGCTTGACACCGAGGTGCATGAATCACTAGCGTATCGTTTCATAGGTCCGACCTTTCTTAACCTCTAAAATAGTTTAGTATTTTATTAGCATGCAGATTAATTACTTTGTAGGTTTTGACCGCTGATTGTGTAAGGCTTAGTGTTTTAAGGTATTTAAATCACGAGGATGTCATCCTTATTCCTAAGTCTTGTTTTATGCATTAAGGCTTGGTTACTTCAACTTATGACTTGAGTTCTCCTTTTCAAACAGTTATACATCCCTAGATTATTCGCAGTTTATAAAAACGTGTTTCATATGCAGGTCGTGCCTTTCAGTAATCGGACAATGTACTTTACATGGTAGTTCGACTGCTTCTTACATCAGACATGCGGTCAGGAGTAATTGATGGTGAATGTGACACTCTAAACTAACTAAATGTAAAGCGATGCAGAAATGTAAACCTAATATGTACAACGAGTGGGTTCACTGTGTCTTACTTGTTGCATGTCATGGGCACAAATAACTAGTTACCATAATTAAGATTCATCAAGTCCTAATTACTAGGTTGCAGTCACGTGGATAACCGGAAAGGGTACTCCATAAATTAAACTCAAGTTCATAAAGTCTTAACGATACAAAGGTCATTAATTTCTATTTTATCTGAATGCGTTTTCGAACATTATTTTATTGTGCATTGACTTTCATAGGATATACCAGTTAGTTGTGAAGTTGTATTATCCTTTCAGAATTCCAACTGTTAAACCAGAGCTGATTCCAGTGATATAACTACCTTCGGTCGTTTATCGACTTCCATACATTTGTACTCCATATAAAACGTTTCCAGTACTATATCAGATAAACTGTCGAATAGGGGCCGTTACATCACGTTTACAATTGTCGTACACTTAATTATATAATGTCATCCTTACTTATAATCATCTACATCATCAACAATCATAATAATAAACTACTCGCAATTCATGGCAATAGACAAATCACATACAAGGCAATAATACATAATTAAAATATGAAATAAAGCAAGTATGATAAAGGTTTCGATATCACCCGGAAATAAATGTGCAGCAGCGTATTATTATGACTGATAACTCATTCACATGTACAAAGGGGAATCTCCAAACTCCTAACGTTCGCTCTAACCTCTATGTTATTCCGTAGATTAATTACAATAACCCTAGACTAAAATATAAGAGATTTTTAGAGTGAGAAAGTGAAAATGGAAGAATGAGAGTGTAAGTATGAGTGTGAATATGAGAGAGTATATGAGTGTATGAGTGTCTTGAAATGAGAGCTAGGGGCTGCCTTTTATAGAAGAAATTTGGCTCAAGTTAGCACCCCAAAGCTCATGATAGCAAAAGGTGGAAAAGGTAGTGGCACCAGGTACAAAAGGCGAAAAAGGTAGTGGCACCAGGTACGAAAAGCATGTAAAGGGCTAGCACCGGGTACAAAAAACGACAAAAAAGTGCAATCTGTGCGGGTTCGCTGTCCGTTGTAAAGGGCTGGCACCACCCCGCACCGGTTCGCTGTCCGTTGCTTCGTTCTTCTATTCGTGCGTGTTTTCTTCGTTATGCGTCCGTTTGCATTGATTCTTTTTGCGTTGGATTCGTAATTCAAAAACGAAGCTTTTGATGAAAAGGAATCCCAAAAACATGTCTCTGAACTTTAGATGTGTCATACGAATCGTTTGGATCTTTCGGAGTGCGTAGAATCTTCATTTTCGTCCGTTTTTGTTGATTCTTCTTCTGTTGGATTTGTAATTTGAAAACGAACATCTTAGGTCAGATAGATGTTGGTGATGGGCTCTTTGGTCTTGAAATCTCGTTTTGATGTCTGTAATCTTCAAACGTGCGTGGAATCTTCGTTTTCTGTCCGTTTTCCTTGATTTTCATCATGCAACCTTGTTTTTACCATCTTGACATAATATTACAGATTTGTAATGTTTTTGAGTTAAAGTGCCAAGAATTGTTCCAGAATGAGAGAGATATCGATAGTAAAAATGTGACTTTTTACGCGATATCAGGGGGTTTATGTCCACCTAAAGCTAGTTCATCAACTAGTATGTCCAAATAAGTACTTCAAGTTCATTTATCAAAAACATGTACGGCCTGTTGGTGAAAGTTTGTAATAATAATTCTTAAAAGACATTATTATTTAGTTTGTATAATTGTAAACATTGTCATAGTATGCATCATGTGTGGTTATAAGTTGTTACCCAAGTTCAATACTTAGTGAAAAACAAATTTCATGATTTATGCCTTTAGCGAGACTTGTAGCGACACTAGGGTCAGTGTCGCAGGTCATGCGACACTAGGGTAAGTGTCGCAGTGTATGCGACACTAGGGTAAGTGTCGCAGTGTATGCGACATTAGGTTAAGTGTCGCAGTGAGTGTCGCATGATAGCGACACTAAGTCTTGTATCGCAGGTTCAAATCAATTTTCAAATAAGTAGCGACACTAGTTAGCGACACTTAGGTAGTGTCGCAGGTAGTGTCGCAGGTCATGCGACATTGAGGTCTAGTCAGATTTTAATATTTAGCCCAAGTGTAATCAAGTGTCAGTTTTTGATTCGGGAAACTTTCTAAAATTAGTTTTTGGTCCAAATTACTAACTAAGTCACCCAAACCCATTTTTGTTACCATTTTCAAATATAGTAAGTTTTTAGACATCGGACCGTTTTTGTTAACTTGGTCAAACTTACTCGGTTTGACCCAAAACTTTCACCCAACCCATATTTCTGTTCATAAAGTCCAAATAAATTGTCGGTTCATGTCGGAGTTCACCAAAAGTGTCAGTTTTTTAAAAGTTCCAAAACAGCCCCTAGTTATGTTTTCGGTTTTTGTCGGTTTGTTTCGCTATAGTTCTTACTAACTTCTGGTCCAAATCGGGTCTCACAAATTTTATCAACTGATCATCATGGTTTCTAGTCTAACATATAACTTTTACAGCAACTATGGTGTCCATTTACATAGGTAATTAATTTTCCTAACGTACCGAACTCGGTTTTCGAAAACTTTCAGACCAGGCTCAAAGATCCGGTTATATCTAGAAATCCGTACATTTATGGAAAGATCTAAAGAAGAACTTTTTGTAGATCTTTTCAATACGCAACTTCTAAAAAAAATTCATTGTCTAAGTCTTCATAGAACTCAAGTTATGAACGTTTTTGTAAGCTGACTTTTTGAAGACATAATCTGTCACTTTATATGTGTGTATGAAAAACGTGTTTTGACCAAGATTTTGGACATAATCAAGTTAGATGAACTATAAATCATTAAAATCAGTAGCATGCATGTAATTATAGTGAGTGAAAAAGGGTTTCTTACAAAGAAATGATGAAGAAACAAAGGGAGAAGATGAAGATGGTGGTGATGTTCTTGTGTTTAGCTCCTCCTTGTTCTTGAAGAAGATGAGGAATGATGATGTTTTGGTGGTGATTAATCTGAGTTTTTGAGGGTTTTTAGAGAGAGATAGGGCTGAGATTGGGAAAGGGAGTGAGAGGTGTGTGGTTGAGTGAAAGTGGAAGTGAAAGGGTGATGAAGTGTGGGAGTAGTTTAGGGTGGAGTGTTTGATCAAAAAGAATGCTGGGCATTGGGGTGGGGGCTGCCGATTTTTAAGGGAGCCCACTCAAGTGTGGGTCTCCAAATTTTTGCTCTTTAATTTGTGCTCCGTGCGGTGTTCGTTCCCTGGTTCGTTTCGACGTTTATTTATACGTAAAACGTTAATTGTACGTGTTTAATCAACGATTTGAATTTCGATATTTTCACTTGTTATAAAAGTTTTAAATACTTGAAAACATTATTAGAAATGTTCCGTTACATTGTCGGCCTCGATTTGCGCGTTCGTTTTACGGAGGTTTAACCGCGTAACGTTTTATTTGGACGTTTTTCGTTATTGTTTAATGACGCGATATTTTAATTGATAGTATTATACTAAATGATATATTTTGAATTCTTAAAATATAATTTTGTTTTCGTTCAATTGTCGGGCACGTTCTGCGCGTTTTCATCGCGTTTTTGTTACTTTATACTATATAATTATCGTTTTAAATATTATCAACATAATATTTAAGAGTTTTTGAGTTTATTAAATAATTTCATATTATTTAATATTTTGTTCACCAACGTCCGTATTTATACTGTGTCAGACTTCGTCCGGTTGTTTTGCACAATTTTACCAAATTGCGTAAGCGTAATTACAACTAATTACGTAGCGTAATATAAATCAATTACGGGGGTCTATATTCACATAAATATACAAATAGTTACAAGTAATTACAAGTATTTAGCCTAATACTAAACTAAACACACGGAATTAGGGTTTATAGCAGGTAAATCAGTAACCCTAAATCGTCGGGTGTCACATTGTTGCTGCCGAATCCAAGAGGAAGAGAGCGAGAGATTTGAGAGAGTTTGAGGTGTGGGTGTGTGTGAAAAGTGAAGTGAAATGGGGAAGAAAATTAGATAAAAGAGGGGGGATGGGTCATGGGTCGGTTCGGTTTGGCTCGCGGGTTTGAGCCGACCCAACTTGGGTCTCGGTCTCGCGTGTTTGTGTTTCCAAATATCGTGTTATGTCTCGTAGTTGGTTAATCCCCGTAGTCGTTTAATCGCGAAATCTTTTTAGGATTTATAAATTTGTTAAAGTATATCCGAAATATTTTAACCGAAGTATTTTATTAAAATACTTTATTTCAAGTTATAGAATTATAAAATATACTTTTTGTTATTAATCGCTCGTTGAGGTGCGTTTTGTGCAGTTTCATCGTGTAGTTCGTGTTTTAGAAAATACGAAATTTATAAATCCCACATTATCTAATTTATTTCAAGTTATAGTAAATAATGTTTGTTTGGATAATCCCACATTATTTATAAGTTTTATCACTAACGTCATATTAAATAAAGTTGGACCTCGTCCGGTTCATAAGTGTACGATTTAAACAAATCGCGTATGCGTGTATGTAATTACATAAAATATCACGTATATTTATGTTAACACAAAACTAAGTACACGTAATTTCAAGTAGTTTAAGCACTAATTACAGTCTTAATTTTGCGGGTGTCACATTCTCCCCTTGTTAAGAGAATTTCATCCCGAAATTGAGCTCAAGTCGTATGAGTAGAGTCCGTGAACAGGTGTGGGTATTTCAGTCGCATTTGGTCTTCCCATTCCCAAGTGAATTCAGGATCGCGCCTCGAATTCCACCTAACCTTAACAATGGGAATATGACTCTGTTTTAAACGTTTGACCTCTCGGTCCATTATTTCCGCGGGTTCCTCGACAAAGTATAGTTTGTCGTCAATGTGTATCTCATCGAGGGGTATAATCAGTGTCTCATCAGACATACATTTCTTCAAGTTAGAAATGTGGAAAGTGGGGTGCACGCTACTGAGTTTAGGAGGTAGCTGCAGTCTGTATGCCACTGGGCCAATCCTTTCAAGGATTTCGAATGGTCCAATGTACCTGGGATTCAGTTTCCCTCGTTTGCCAAAACAGATAATGCCTTTCCAATGCGATACTTTCAGAAGATCTCAATCTCAAACTTGAAACTCGAGGTGTTTGCATCTCATGTCAGCATAACTTTTCTGACGATCACGCGTGGCTTTCAGTCGGTTTTGGATGCCGACGATCTTTTCGGTTGTTTCGTGTTTGATTTCTGGACTGGTGAGTTGTGTATCCCCCACCTCATCCAATAGATAGGCGACTGGCACTTACGACCGTAGAGTGCCTCGAAAGGTGCAGCCTTTATGCAGGTGTGGTAGCTGTTGTTATACCAGAATTCGCACAACGGTAAGTGGTTTTCCCAGTTTTTACCTAAGTCAACTACGCAAGCTCATAGCATATCCTCCAGTGTTTGTATAGTTCATTTACTATGGCCGTCAGTTTGCGGGTGGTATGCAGTACTCATATCCAAACGAGTACCGAGTGATTTTTGTAAGGATTGCCAGAAGTGGGAAGTAAATCGGCTATCTCCATCAGAGATAATTGAGATGGGCACGCCGTGTCTTGACACAATCTCTTCCAGGTAGATCCGTGTCAAACATTCCATCTTGTCAGTTTCCTTGATAGCCAGGAAATGAACAGATTTTGTGAGTCGGTCGACGATCACCCAAATAGTATCACAACCGTTAGGTGTTTTCGGGAGTTTAGTAATGAAATCCATGGTGATCTGCTCCCATTTTCATTGTGGGATTTCCGGTTGTTGCAACAAGCCGGATGGTTTCTGGTGTTCAGCTTTAACTTTGGAACAAGTAAGACACTTGCTAACATAGGTTGCAATGTCAGTTTTCATGTTGGGCCACCAATACATTTCTTTGATGCCATGATACATTTTTTCGGCATCAGGATGTATAGAGTACTTAGACTTGTGAGCTTCATCCATCACCAAGTCTCGAAGGTTCCCAAAACTTGGTAACCAGATTCTGTTAGAGAAGTATTTGGCCCCGTCAGGTTTTGTTCCAAATTGTTTATCCATGCCGCGCAAGGCCTCGTTTTTCACATTATCATCCTTGAGTGCTACGAGTTGAGCGGTATGGATTTGAGTAGTAAGGTTGTTGTGGATTCTCATACCGAGGGCTCGAACTCGAAGTGGTTTCACTCGTTCTTTTCGGCTTAAGGCATCGGCAACAACGTTTGCCTTTCCCGGATGATAGCAAATCTCGCAATCGTAATCGGTAAGTAGTTCGACCCAACAACGTTGTCTCATGTTCAGGTCTTTCTGGTCGAATATGTGTTGGAGACTGATCGTGCCGCAAACGGTCGATTAGGAAATCGCTTCCCTGTCCTTGCGGACCTCACGCTCGAGGCAGGCGATCGGTGGGTGGTTTTAAATTTATATTTTGTCGGGGGCCTAAACCTTTCCGAACTACCTACTATTACTGGGTACGAATACTTGATATTAGTATGCGGTAAGGATGATCCAGGGTCGTTCCTCTCGATGGTAGAATTGAAACGGAACTCGCTCGGATAACTTAGTATTTAAGCTGAGGTTTTGGATAGGTGGATAGGTATTCATTTTTGGTATTTTCTAAATTAACTATAGTACAGAAAAGTAAATACTAAACTACGGATAGGGTAAGCAGATATATAGAGATTGTGATTGTTGAAGTTTCAATATTCCGGTTTCGGGATGATGTTCATTATAAAAGATAATTGGAGACTTTCCTTTAATAAAAGTAGCAGAGGTTTGGTGTCAACACTAGCATCTTATGATTTAAGTGGGAACCCTAAGTCGCATGTCACTGAATACTATGTTATCATGAGTCTGATCAGATCAGGCTGCTCAGTCCCCCAACACTGTCCGATGAGGACTAGTGACCCATCTTGGAGTCAACTCCTGGGCGCATGAATAAGGTAGCAGACCGATATTTAATTTCTGACCTTTCTTAACACCTAATTCTAATTTATTTTATTAAGGTTCATACTAATTGCTTGCTAATGTATGTTAAACTGTTAGTTATGTTGGATCAAGGGGTTTAAGCATCCTACACTACAGCTGAATGTTTGCTTTCTTTTCAAGATCCCTTAGATTTAATCGAGGAGCACAAATACTTCTGTCAAGGTGTAGACCCTCCTTTACGATCAAAGGTTCATCCCTAGGTTCATTTCACGGTGTATACTACGTTTTTCAGCAGTTCCACAGCTTTTATATATACCTAGACCATGTTCAGGAAGGGTAACTTCCAGGTATCCACGGTGTCATATGCTAACGACCGGTCCGTAGCTTCCACGCATTTGTACTCCACCAGAGGTGTTTCCAGCGCTATACTAAGTACTGGGCCATTTTACTGCGTGTCCACAGCTTCATACAAAAACACAGATAACTATCTACCGATACTAGGGTTAGTTAAGTCCTAATACTAAAGTAATAGCCAAGTGAAAGCTTGGAAAGGGTGGATTGGGTGGTTTAGATCTACCGCTTGAAAAGTTTAACCTGATACATAGCATAACAATTTCCAATCACATATTTAATTAAAGATTAATTTAACATCATCCCTACTCCTAAATATCTACATTTCAACAATCACAATATTACACTACTCAATAAACATGGCAATAAGTAAAGCACATACCATAATATTACGCATGGATAAATCAGACATAATAACAGTATGAGGGAATAGATATCATCGGATAATAGAGCAGCGTAACAAGAGAATAGAACTTGCAATCCTTGAATAAAAGCTTGAACACCAATACTCCTTGATTAGAAAAGCTAATCTCTACTCTAATCTACTAGCTACCCACTCATTACTCTCTAACTTCTCTAGAGAGAGAAGTTAGAGAGAGAAACTAACTAAGAAAGAAAATTACAAGTGTGTGTGAAAGTGAATTGTGTTGTGTGTTGAATGATTGAATTGATTTGAATGGTTAGAAATGAGGAGGTTTAAGCCTCTATTTATAGGCTTCCAAGATACGATTTTACACTTAACACACTCGCTCCAATTTAACACTGAAATACACCCCCGAGCTATGAAATTCGACACCAACAGGGGCATATTCGACACCAAATAGGGCGTATTCGGTAGCCAATAGGGCGTATTCGGTAGCAAATATGGCATATTCGGTAGCAAACGGGGCGTATCCGGCACCATAGAGGGGGTATACGGCCCTAAATAGGGGGTATACGGCCGCATAGGGGGGTATACGGCTCCTAATGGGGTGTATATGGCCCCTATGGGGTGGTATCCTCTTGGTCCTTGGTCTTGTGTGCTGGATCGTAAGTCTTGTGCACTGGTTGAACTTCGTTTGGCCATAACTTCTTCATTCTTGATCCGTTTTCAGTGTTCTTTGTATCCACATGATCGTAATTATATGAAGATCATTACGAACTAATCAAAGAATAATTCAAGGTAATATGCTAAAAAGCGCTCGTAGAACGTGACTGTATCGGTTATTTTTTGTTTTGTACGTTATTTAGCCATCTTACTTAATTTTTGAAGCAATGCCTTATTTTTAGCATGAATAATGAATTATGGTAAAAAAGTATTGATACTGAATGATTTCATCCATTTTGGGGCTAAAAAGGTGGGAATTATGTACGCAAAAACGTGACTTTTTACGTCAAATCAAATATCCCACACTAAGAAATTGCTTGTCCTCAAGCAATACTTCAACTATCCTCACTAAAAAAAAGATGTTTTAGGTCCGATTTTTGCGAATTAAAATATTTCTAAAAACAACCATTCTTCATACAAGTAACTTGTTTCAGAAAATCGAGACAAATAAGATATTTGTTCCAGAAATAAGAAAGGAATATCTTTGGGCATGCTTCTGATTCTCGTGATCTTTGGCATACACATGACTTAGGCAATCTCACCGGTGGTCACTCAATTCACTCAAAAAGTGTATCGGGTTTCCTATCATTCTAAACAAACGAAATCGCTCAAAAGCCAGTCATGTAGCATTCATCGTCATAAGCTTGATCGAGAATCAAATCTCCACCACTTAGGTGAGGACGGTGCTAATTATCCCAAGACATTCATCGGGTTGTAGTGTGAAGTGAGGGTTAAGGGTATGGATAATGGGATGTTTTTAGTTTTAAAGGGGGTATGCTTATCTCGGGACTTTTAAACTTATGAATAACTATATTTAACAGAAACGGATAACAGTAAGGAAGTAAAGATAGCTGACTTCTATCTTTGAAAACACACGGAATATATTTTTTTTTCAAAGTTCAGAGTTTTCGAGAGATTTGAAGCACTTAGCTTTATTTCTATGACATATTTTTGGCTTAGAATTTCTTTGCCAAGGAGATTCTAAGAGATTTTTATTTATTTTTTACTTTTTTTTTCTGCCTTTTGAGACCCTTTCTTACTTTCATTTTTTTCAATCTTTTGACATTTCGAATTTTACTTGGTGTTAATTTTTCACACCTTCAGACTTTCTCGATATTTTTAAGATTTTGATTTTTGAAACGCACATGAGAAACTTTGAGTAAAACACGAGATTTATGATTTTTGAGTGAAAGCAAAAAGAATACCTAAATAGCATTTTTCAAAAATTTAAAATTCCAAGATAAGGTTTTGGTGGGTATGGAAGTGAGTGGGTTTTAAAACTTGGGTTTTCAAGAAATGAAAAGGCTAAGGCTCAACACGGTTTACTAAGCGGATATTCGATACTAAAAATGAGTATCGGCAGGGTTAGGCTTGAAGAGATATGAGAAAATGGGTTTATTTCCT
Source organism: Pseudognaphalium luteoalbum (assembly GCA_963422505.1). NCBI lineage: Eukaryota > Viridiplantae > Streptophyta > Magnoliopsida > Asterales > Asteraceae > Pseudognaphalium > Pseudognaphalium luteoalbum. The sequence goes on along the minus strand of OY730192.1, from coordinate 82,397,792 downwards.
AGGGAATGTCAAGGTCATCTAATTGTACCTATACCGCGTACGGTACACACCAATATGGTCTTGAAATGCATACTAGGAGCAAATTGTAATTCAGAAATGTATACATCGGCACACACAACAAATGAATAGTGAAGCATTTAAAATGAATGCTTATATAGGCTCAAGATACCTCACTGCAATTAATATGGGTTGTATGAGCTTAGTCATGCGCTGCCCCTAAGATTATCGTTTCTTAATTTGAGAAATTTCTACCTTTTTTACACTACTTTCCAAAATAACTTACTCATATAAAAATGGCTCCTCTTAGAAATATTAAAATTCAAAGAAATAGCAGAGCTAACTGAATGAGTAGCTATCTACTGTTGAAGTTAAGCTCATGCGTTTCTTTGTTTTATGCAAAAGTTTTAAATTTTTTGATCAATTTATAAAGTGAGGAACATTTTCTGAGTTGCTATTTGGACATAAAATCTAAGGTATTCTATACCGCTATCCCACACTTAGAGGAACATTGTCCCTAATATTTTCTTCAGTGGAGATTTATACTGGAAGTAAAATCCCACACTTAGTGTTTAAACATATAAGAAAATGTTTCTCAATTATTTATTTTGGGCTGGAATCCCACACTTAGTGATAAGCTTAGGATATGGTATAGATTACTTTGATTAATCAACAGTACTAAGTAAAGCAAAATGATAAAAACGGAGAAAGGATAAAGAAACTCCCCAGGTAGCTAAAGCTGAAGGTCTAATTATGCCGCGAGAAGAATTCCTTGAAATCCTCGTTAGGTGGTAGCTCCATTAGCTCTAGGGGTTTGCTTATAAATACGGGCTTCACCTTTCATTTCATCTAATATATTTGTGAAGTAATCTTTTAGGTGTGAACACGTTGGATATACCTTTCCATTCAACTTCATATTTTTGCAATCAAAAGGATTCACTGTCTCAGAATGAAAAGATGTTTTCTACTACAAAGCTTTCTATAGAACATATATTTTTAAACGAGTTCGAGCATAATGCATAAAAGTAGTATGCAAGTACCTCAAATGCTCGAAACACATGAACTAATTTTTATGAAAAACTTTCCTATTTTTCTGAGACAAGTGATTTTGTAAAAATTGAGTTGAAATATTTTGAAAATAATTTTTGGTATATCCAAGTGTGAAGGATATTCAGAGATTTTCTTCACTTATCAACACACAACTATCAACACGTCTTATTGCACGGGTTGCCTCCCAAGAAGCGATGCTGTTATAGTCGAGAGCTCGACTTGGATAGATTGTAGAAAATAAAGCGAAGTGATGGCGTCCTCCTGATACTGGAAGAGTGAAGGCCTCTCCTTGATGAACTAGTCATAGAAAACTAGAAATCATATATGTGTCTGAAAGCACCATCTCTTCCCCTACAAGGTAATGCTCCAAAGATTTCCAAATTTAATAAACTTTAAGCTCCCATTGTTGCCTTTCCATCATTCTCAAAGATTCTTTATCCATAGGCATCAATCCCTACTTGTTAGGGATTTATACAAGTAGAACAAGCAAACGTGATCTAACAAACAAGTGATTATCCTCCAAATCAGAGATTCACTGGTTTGCGAAAAAACTATCAAAGTGAGTACTTTGAAGATGAAACAAACCAGTATATGACTTGGAGTCTAATCTCACACTAAAAGTGTTAGTTGCCTAAAACTTCACCGTAGCAGATATGGAAATACTAGTATTATTAGTTGAATCAGGTAGCCAAGAATAGAGATATCCAAAACACACATTTTTAAACGAGTTCAAGCATAATACACGTATTGACATATAGATCAGGATATCAGATTAAGCATTAGTATTTCATGTATGTTCACATAAATATATGTAAGTACCTCAAATGCTTGAAACATGCCAGTGGGTATGTAAGATGACTAATGCTCCTAACTCCTAGTAGGTTTTCATGAGAGTGAAAGGGATACTGAGAACTTGAGATCTTAGATAATGGTAAAAATTGAATTTTACAATAAAGCTCAAACAAGTGGGAGTAGGAAGTTTTAAGGTCTTGACAAAAATTTCAATGAAGTAACTTCGCAAACCATCCTTTTTGTTCATAAAAATAAAGAAAACTTGGAACAATTTTTAGGGATCATTTTCTACTTATTTGGGTTAGCTTACGACTTATCCTACTATTAAAATTACGTTAGACACGGGTTGCCTCCCGAGAAGCGCTTGTTTTTGTTCGAGTCACTAGCTTGACTCTAGCACTACTTATCAGGCAATCCTAGGGGCTTCCTTGCATCCATTAGTAGACACAATTGGTAATATTGGTACATACCTAAGAGTTCAAGGCAAGTTAGGGTTAGGGTATGTCCAATATAAGGAGATGTTTCAAAGTGAGGGAAAGGTTTTACCAGAGGTATAACAAATCTCTCAACTTTTAATACCTCCGTAGGTCAGGTTGATAGAATGGGTTGGTCAAAGGAATCCTCACTTCTCAATGATGTATAAGACATTATATGGTGGAGAGATAGTTGAAGGGAAACCATGACGCAGATCCTTCCTTGCTTCCTATGGTCTTTTGGTCAATGATAATGTTGTAATCTGGGCATGGAGGTGGGATATTATCTGTTTTCATCTCCAATCTTGTAGCCACATTCTCATTGACTAGTTGGGTGACTGGATGGTCTAAGGAAATTAAGGGTTCAACTAGATCAAGGGGTGATTCATCCGAGAAGATACGTGGGATATCATTAAACACAACTTGTTGCGGGATGTTGTCAACCACGTTGGTTTGAATAGGAATGAGATCACTTCTCAGAGATGGCGCGTATTTCTTCGGTCCTTCTGAAGCTGGGTCTTCTGTGTAAATCTCCATCTCCGGGCTTTCTAATTCTATCTCTTCATCCACCAAGTCATACTCGTCACTTCGGCCAGAAGTTTCAAGTTGCAATGACTCGGAAAGTTCTTCTAGAATGAACTCCTCGTTGGTTTTGGATGTAGATAGGTTAAGATTGGGTGGAAGTGAGGATTTAGAAGATTTGGTAGGTGAAGGGTTTGAAGGAATTTTACAACCAAACTTAAGAAAATGAAAGTCTGTCTCAAGTGTAGATGTGGTGTGTGGGTGCCTCTCATCTTCCTGTAGCTTATAATCAGTTGTAACTTGATCCCTAGTTTCATTACTTCTTGCTTCGACTAGTGCTTCTATTTTAGACATCTTTTTAGTACATCTTCTAAGCATGTCTTCTTGGTCTTTAAGTGCTTGCTCAAGTCGATTGCAAAAAGGTGAAAGAGTAGCATTATTGCCGAGATAAGCTATGGGCATATTTCTTAAGTTAGAACTCTCATATGGTTGTGGTTCGTATACAGGGTAAGATGGTTGTTGGTAGATATTGAATGGTTTAGGATAGTAAGGCTGGTATTGATGTTGTTGGAAGGCATAGGGTTTATGATGATTTTGTGATTGAGGATCCAAGTACCCTATGTTATCCGAATAATTCATACTACACCTTTTCCATTCATTTTCTAAGTTGGCATCACTCCTATATCTATCTTGGATTAGCGTAAAAAGACTATCAATTTCATCCTTTAGTTGTTGTCCAGTTGCCATTGCCTAAGTTTTTAAGAAAAGACAGCACACGAAGAAGGTTTAAGAATTAAAGATGGGATGAGAAGGGAGATTTAATCTAAACTAAGCTTGGCTAATTTAATCTAATCTAACTACGCTAATCTACTGCAGAAATAACTTCTGACAGGGATGGTGAATCCAAGTCAAAAGGATCGCTTAAAAACTAAATTTGTCCAAACAAGCACTGAATCATACTACCGTCCCTGGCAACGGCGCCAAAAACCTGATCGTGCCCCGAACGGTCGGTCAGGAAATCGCTTCCCTGTCGTTGCGGACCTCACGCTCGAGGCTGGCGATCGGTGGGTGGTTTTAAATTTATATTTTATCGGGGGCCTAAACCTTTCCGAACTACCTACTATTACTGGGTACGAATACCTGATATTAGTATGCGATAAGGATGATCCAGGGTCGTTCCTCTCGACGGTAGAATTGAAACAGAACTCGTTCGGATAACTTAGTACTTAAGCTGAGGTTTTGGATAGTTGGATAGGTATTTGTTTTTGGTATTTTCTAAATTAACTATAGTACAGAAAAATAAATAATAAACTACAGATAGGGTAAGCAGATATATAGAGATTGTGATTGTTGAAGTTTTAATATTCTAGTTTCGGGATGATGTTCATTATAAAAGATAATTGGAGACTTTCCTTTAATAAAAGTAGCAAAGGTTTGGTGTCAACACTAGCATCCTATGATTTAAGTGAGAACCGTAAGTCGCATGTCACTGAATACTATGTTATCATGAGTCTGATCAGATCAGGCTGCTTAGTCCCCCAACACTGTACGATGAGGACTAGTGACCCATATGGGAGTCAACTCCTGGGCGCATGAATAAGGCAGGAGACCGATATTTAATTTCTGACCTTTCTTAACACCTAATTCTAATTTATTTTATTAAGGTTGGTACTAATTGCTTTCTAATGTATGTTAAACTGTCACTTATGTTGGATCAAGGGGTTTAAGCATCCTACACTACAGTTGAATTTTTGCTTTCTTTTCAAGATCCTTTAGATTTAATCAAGGAGCACAAATACTTGTTCAAGGTGTAGACCCTCCTTTGCGATTAAAGGTTCATCCCTAGGTTCATTTCACGGTGTATACTACGTTTTTCAGCAGTTCCACAGCTTTTATATATACCTAGACCATGCTCAGGAAGGGTAACTTCCAGGTATCCATGGTGTCATATGCTTACAATCGGTCCGTAGCTTCCACACATTTGTACTCCACCAGAGGTGTTTCCAGCGCTATACTAAGTACTGGGCCATTTTACTGCATGTCCACAGCTTCATACAAAAACACAGATAACTATCTACCTATACTAAGGTTAGCTAAGTCCTAATACTAAAGTAATAGCCACATGAAAGCTTGGAAAGGGTAGATTGGGTGGTTTAGATCTACCACTTGAAAAGTTTAACCCGATACATAGCATAACAACTTCCAATCACATATTTAATTAAAGATTAATTTAACATCATCCCTACTCCTAAATATCTACATTTCAACAATCACAATATTACACTACTCAATAAACATGGCAATAAGTAAAGCACATACCATAATATTATGCATGGATAAATCGGACATAATAATAGTATGAGGGAATAGATATCATCGGATAATAGAGTAGCGTAACAAGAGAATAGAACTTGCAATCTTTGAATAAAAGCTTGAACACCAATACTCCTTGATTAGAAAAGCTAATCTCTACTCTAATCTACTAGCTACCCACTAATTACTCTCTAACTTCTCTAGAGAGAGAAGTTAGAGAGAGAAACTAACTAAGAAAGAAAATTACAAGTGTGTGTGAAAGTGAATTGTGTTGTATGTTGAATGATTGAATTGGTTTGAATGGTTAGAAATGAGGAGGTTTAAGCCTCTATTTATAGGCTTCCAAGATACGATTTTACACTTAACACCCTCGCTCCAATTTAACACTGAAATACACCCCCGAGCTATGAAATTCAACACCAACAGGGGCGTATTCGACACCAAATAGGGCGTATTCGGTAGCAAATAGGGCGTATTCGGTAGCAAATAGGGAGTATTCGGTAGCAAACGAGGCGTATCCGGCATCATAGAGGGGGTATACCACCCCTACAGGGGGGTATACGGCCATAAATAGGGGGTATACGGCCCCATAAGGGGGGTATATGGCCCCTAGGGGGTGTATACAGCCCGTGTGGGGTGGTATCCCCTTGGTCCGTGGTCTTGTGTGCTGGATCGTAAGTCTTGTGCACTGGTCGAACTTCGTTTGTGTGACACCTGCCAAGCTAGGACTAGTAATTAGTTCCTACTTAACTGTTAATATAAGTAATTAGTGTGGTACTAGGCTAATTAATGTATCAAAATATATATTTTTGAATATATACTAATATGCGATTTGGTTTAAATCGTACGAATTTCAAATTGAATGTAATTCGATTCAAATCATACGGACGTTGGTGAACATTTATATCAAGTAATGTAATATTAATTAAGGACACTTTTATGTCACAAATATTATTTTGATAATATTTCAATTACATTTTGTGTCATATAACAAACGTCTACGCGACTTACATATTTAACACACAAACAAACGAAACCATTTAAATTATTAAGTAATTGGTAAAATACTTCAACAAAAATATTAAATAAACATTTGTATTTTAAAACATATAATTAAACGCATAAGACAGTTATTTAACGTTTAAACGAACGAGGAAACGAACACCGCACGGAGCGCGATTGCACGGAAGTAAAATGGAGACCCACACCCGGTGGGCCCCCACCGAAAATCAGCCAAGGTGAGGGTCACCACCTCCCTCACCCTCACTTTTCCATTCTCACTCTCTTTCCTTCTCTTCTTTCTTTTCTTTTCCTCTCAACTTTCACCAAAACCACCATCACCTTAAATCTAAGAAAATCACCACCAAACTTGCTCCAATCGACTCACTCATTTGGAAGAAAAGAAACACCGCGTCACGATCTACACTCCTATCTTTCCGGAATTTCGATTCATCACTTCGTAAGTTTCCGGCGAACTCTCGAAATTCATCGTTTTCACTTATTTTTACATGTTGATAGTTTGTTCAAGCTAAAAATGTCCAAAAATGGGTTGGGTAAAAGTTTCGGACCAAACGGAAGTCGTCTGGCCATTTTTCCGACCACCGGGACCTGACCAGACGACGATGTCGCTTTTGGACCAAAAATAGTGTTGCGACGTCGCAGCCAACGTCGCAAAAGCATTTCAACGTCGCATAATGCGACGTAAGTCCCAATGTCGCACTAAATCACGAACGTCGCACATAGCGACGTAGACTCCAACGTCGCAGTACAATCACATAGCGACATCAACTCCTACGTCGCAAAGACCAACAACGTCGCATATAGCGACATCAGACTCAATGTCGCAATAAATTGCGAAGTCGCACTTAGCGACGCCAAGACCAATGTCGCAGTCATAACCTGCGACATAACAACCTACGTCGCACACAATGTCGCAGATGACAGAACTAAGAAAACCTATGATTTTCACTAAGTGTCAAAACCCAAATTTTACCGCCTAATATTACTCCGAAATGAAATTTCGGAGCGTTTTCACTAATACAATATAGTAGAAATAAAAATTTTCCAAGCTGACCCCAGCCAGGGGCTCTGCCCCTTGGACCCCGCCAGGGGCTGCCGCCCCTTGGACCCCGCTACCAGGGGCGCTGCCCCCGGACCCCCATCATCCAGGAACTTATAAATACTTTTCACACTAAGTGTCAAACACTTACAGATAATGAAATCTGATACAACGATACATATAATAATAACACTTTTGGCTTATTATTACAAACCGTCACCAACGGACCATACTTGTTTTTCAAAACTTCAAACGAAATACTAAACAAACACTTGGACATTTCCTAGTTGGGTGGACAACTAGCATGGGTGATCTTTTGAGATACCTACTTAATTGATTACTTGCTTACTTACAACCTTGTGCGTTTTGGACGCCAGAGGGTTGCAGGGTTCGGAGAACCACGTACGGAGTTACATCCACTTTACTTACTTGATTACACCTTCATACTTACTAGACTCAGGTGAGTCTTACAACCCCACTTTTACTGTTTTATACATATGGGGTGAGATACATTGCTTACTTTTCTTGAACACAAGTACGAACAACTCATTTTACTATACGGGATTGCATGAGTTACTTACTTTTACTGAAGTCTCTCCATCATATATCGTTAGTTATGGACTTAAGCGCGAACACTAGTTAATGGATCCATTAGGGAAATGACCCTCCCCGCCCGGGGTAGTAGCGCTACCACGAACTGTACCGTATAAACGGGCGACTATTATTCGTTACTTATGCTTGCGCAGTTACGAGCATGTCACGGGAGCAACTTATTACTTACGGGTTAAGCTTCGATTATGAGCCTCATGGCAACGGTATAACTTATTTACTTTACATTTGCTGGATTGCAAATACCTGATTTACGCCTGCGGGCATTACTGATGAAAGCTTGTGTTCAAATACTTATATTATTTACAAACCTGTGAGATTCACCAACATTCATGTTGACCTTTTTAGCTTTGTATCTCAGGTACACAGACGGAGTAGGATTCCCTCAGGATACTAGCTAGAGTCGCATGATTTCTACACTGCATTTAACGAAGATTCTTAGCATTATCTTTTGTATTTATTATGATTATGTAATAGAATCTCCCGCTATACGCGCGAACTCGAGGGAACTTCATTTTGTAACCAAAAACTCTATGTTTTCAAACATTTTAAGTATGGAAATGTAACCATTTTACAAACATTGCATATAGATGTCGTTTGCTTTACTTTTGTGCTGTGATATTTGATTAGTAGCACCCCAAAGCTTGCTTCCGCTGAACAGTGATTTTGGGGGTGTTACAGATTGGTATCAGAGCCTAAGGTTATAGTGAACTAGGTTGCATCTAGTGAGCCTAGACTATGACCGTTAGGTTGTATTTCCTTATTAAGTATGACTAATTCAGGGATTACATCATACGAATTTAATTTAACATAGCCTGATCAACTATGTACAATTAAATAAAGATAATGTAAGAACTGAAATGGTGATGTTGAACGGGAATACACTAGTTGACTTTGACTACTAGAGAAACGGGACCGATACTTGTTTTTGCTAGACACTCTAGGCTATATTATATGTTATATATATATATATAGGACTCATTCTTTCTAACACTTTGTCTCAGAATGGCAAACACACCACCAAATTCATCACGCTCTTATCCGCATGGAACACGAAACCCAAGGGTGGCTAGGAGGGATGCCCGTTCGCCTCGAGCCAGCCCATATCCCACTCACCTCACTCTACCGGACTTAGCCGCCAGGGTGCACCATCATGATCAATAACTCCATGAGATGGATATCGAACTCCAAGAAACTCGCGAGAACTGGAGACTCACAGCAATGGAGCGAATCGAGCAAGTCTCCGAAGATCACGATCACACTGTTACCACCATGAACACTCTTCAGAATCAGGTGGGAGAAACAGTCGAAACCATGGAGGTTGTCCACAACCAAGTGAATGGCAACCGAAATGAAATCTCTGTCTTACAATCAAGACTACATCAGTGCGAGACACGTCTAAGGGAAACCGAGGATGCCCTCCGAATGGCCAACAGACTCGCAGAATCTGTGGACCACCTCAACGCACTGCTGCCACAACTCAATCTACGCCGGAATTAGCTTAGGCTGAATCTGTATTCTATTATGCTTCCGTAGGACCTATGTAATTCGACCGGATGAAACAATTCCAGGCATCTTTTGTACTCATTATATTATGTAACCCTCTAAAACTCATGCCTTGTATCTAATCTAGTTATTTAATGAAATATGGTTATCACGTCACTATGTTCTCGTATATTCCATCATATACACATGAGATATATCATAAATTCATACAAACCTTTTATTTCTCTTTTCTTGTTCTCCTTGTTCAGCATCATGCCTCCCTGACGCCAGGTCACCCTCAACGAAATCGAAATAGCGGATCTGATTGCCCGCAGTGTGGCCCAAGCATTGGCTACCCGGACACCTATTCCTAGTAGCGAAGATACAGCTACCAATGGGCCACAACCCAAACCCTGCTCTTACAAAGACTTTCAGAACTGCAAACCCTTGAGCTTTGCAGGTACCGAAGGAGCAATCGGCCTAGTACGTTGGATCGAGAAAATCGAATCTGTATTCCTTATTTGCAACTGCGTAGAGGGAGATAAGGTCAAGTTCTCCGCCAGTACATTTTCTGACCCCACTCTCACCTGGTGGAACACCTATGCCCAGACTGTGGGTATTGCAAATGCTTACAAACTCTCATGGGAGGAGTTAAAGCAGATGTTGAGGGGCGAGTACTGCCCCAGAGATGAATTGAAACAGCTGGAGGTAGAGTTCTGGAACCACAAAATGCAGGGTGATGACATCACGGGTTACACCAACCGTTTTCACCAACTGGCACTTCTGTGCCCATCCATGGTCGATCCCGAGTATAAGAGGATCAAGAAATACGTAGATGGACTCCCCGACAGACTTCAAGACCTGGTGACTTCATCCAAACCAGATACCATTCAGAGCGCCATTCGTATGGCTCACGAACTAACGGCCAACTCTGTCTGCCGTGGCACAACTTCAATCCCAACAACAAACAACAAGCGTAAGTGGGAAGGAAGTCCCAATTCCTCCAACCAAACCTTCAACAAAAAGCCTGAGTCTATTAAGGCTTATTCCTCGGGATCTACAGAGAGGAAAGGGTACATCGGGAACAAACCTTACTGTTCCAAATGCAACCGCCATTATGACGGTTCTTGCCCTTGTACAAATTGCAAAAGGTTCGGGCACTTAGCCAAGGATTGCCGAGCCAACATCCCTACCCCCAACACTAACGCGCCGAAAACTTGCTTTGGGTGCGGAAATCCAGGGCATTTCAAAAGCGACTGCCCCAAACTGAAAAACAACAACAACAAGAACAACAACACTCGAGGGAGAGCTTTTGTGCTGAAATCAGGGGAAGCCCGTTAAGACCCTAATGTGGTCACGGGTACGTTCCTTCTCAACAACTTAAATGCCACTGTTCTATTTGATACTGGTGCTGATAAGAGCTTTATGTCTGATAAATTTTATCCACTACTTGACACTGCACCTATAGCCTTAGATTCTAAGTACACAGTAGAATTGGCAAACGGAAAACTCATTGAGGCCGACAGTGTGATACCTAATTGCACTTTAAACTTAGCTAATGAACTCTTTTCCATTGATTTGATACCCGTCGAGATTGGCAGCTTTGACTTCATCGTCAGTATGGATTGGTTATCCAAGCACCGAGCCGAAATAGTTTGTTTTGAGAAAATCGTCTGCATCCCTCTCGTCACCGGTGGAACTTTAGTCATACAAGGGGAGACCGGTGGGACGAGCCTAAACATCATTTCTTGCATGAAAACCTGAAAATACTTGAGAAAAGGGTACCAGGCAATCCTCGCACATGTTATGGAGAAAAAGTCGGAGGAGAAGCGACTTGAGGATGTGCCTATTGTTCGAGACTTTCCAGAAGTCTTTCCTGAAGACTTTCCTGGCCTTCCACCACCTAGACAATTCGAATTTTCTATTGATCTTGTGCCCGGTGCAGCACCGGTAGCACGAGCACCTTACCGACTAGCCCCATCTGAACTTCAGGAGTTGTCTACTCAGTTACAGGAACTCCTGGACAAGGGATTTATTCGACCAAGTTCCTCACCTTGGGGAGCTCCGGTCTTATTCGTGAAAAAGAAAGATGGATCATTCCGAATGTGTATCGATTACCGAGAGCTGAATAAGCTAACCATAAAGAATCGGTATCCACTTCCTAGAATCGATGACCTATTCGATCAACTTCAGGGATCGAGTGTCTACTCAAAAATTGACCTACGGTCAGGTTACCACCAACTCCGAGTTCGTGACAACGATATTTCAAAAACAGTTTTTCGAACATGCTATGGGCATTACGAATTCCAAGTGATGCCATTCGGCTTAACCAACGCACCGGCAGTATTCATGGACCTTATGAATCGGGTGTGCAAACCATATCTTGACAAGTTTGTCATTGTGTTCATTGATAACATCCTGATCTACTCGCACAATGAGCAGGAACATGCTCAACATCTGAAAACCGTTCTAGAACTTCTCAAACACGAAGAGTTATATGCTAAATTCTCTAAGTGTGAGTTCTGGATCCAAACCGTTCAATTCCTTGGTCACGTCATTGATCGCCAGGGAATCCATGTTGATCCCGCCAAGATTGAAGCAATCAAGGGCTGGGAGTCACCGACCACTCCAACCGAAGTGAGACAATTCTTAGGTCTCGCTGGGTATTACCGTCGATTCATTGAGAACTTTTCAAAAATAGCCGTCCCTTTAACGACACTGACTCAGAAAGATAAGAAATTCGACTGGACTGACAAACAAGAGTCAGCCTTCCAACTACTGAAACACAAACTCTGCAGTGCACCGATCCTGTCCTTACCCGAAGGTACCGATGACTTCGTAGTTTACTGCAATGCCTCACACCAAGGACTTGGTTGTGTGTTAATGCAACGAGAAAAAGTCATTGCCTATGCCTCACGAAAACTGAAAATTCATGAGAAAAACTATACGACACACAACCTAGAATTAGGTGCCGTGGTATTCGCGTTGAAAATCTGAAGACATTACCTCTACGGTACGAAAAGTACTATCTTTACCGATCACAAAAGCCTCCAACACATATTCGATCAGAAGGATCTAAACATGAGGCAACGTCGTTGGGTCGAATTACTTAGTGACTACGACTGCGAAATCAAATACCATCCAGGCAAGGCGAACATAGTTGCCGATGCCTTGAGCCGAAAAGAAGGAGTGAAACCCCTTCGAGTCCGAGCTCCCAGTATTACCATCCATAACGACCTCATCACCCAAGTTCTTGCCGCTCAACTCGAAGCACTCAAACCTGAAAAAATCATCCCTGAAGCCTTGCGGGGCATGGATAAACAATTTGAAATCAAACCTGACGAAACTCGGTACTTCTCTAACCGGGTATGGTTGCCCAAATTCGGAAACTTGCGAGATTTGGTGATGGCTGAAGCTCACAAATCTCGATACTCTATACATCCTGGTTCTGATAAGATGTATCACGACATCAAAGGATTGTATTGGTGGCCTAACATGAAAGCTGGCATCGCCTTGTACGTCAGTAAATGCTTAACTTGTTCCAAGGTCAAGGCCGAACACCAAAGACCCTCAGGATTGCTCCAACAACCTGAAGTTCCTCAATGGAAATGGGAGCAAATCTCCATGGACTTTATTACCAAACTACCGAAAACTTCAAACGGTTGCGACACCATTTGGGTGATTGTGGACCGTCTCACGAAATCTGCCCATTTCCTCGCCATCAAAGAAACTGACAAGATGGAGCGTCTGGCTCGCATCTACATCAAAGAAATTGTTTCACGACACGGTGTACCTATCTCGATTATCTCGGATAGGGACAGTCGTTTTACTTCCAACTTCTGGCAATCATTACAAAAATCTCTCGGTACTCGTCTGGATATGAGTACTGCTTACCACCCGCAAACTGATGGCCAGAGCGAACGAACTATTCAAACCCTGGAGGATATGTTACGTGAATGCGTAATTGACTTTGGTAATTCTTGGGAAAACCACTTACCACTGTGAGAGATCTCATACAATAACAGCTACCATACCAGCATTAAGACTGCACCTTTCGAGGCACTCTACGGACGTAAGTGTCGATCACCTATCTGCTGGACTGAGGTGGGAGATACCCAACTCACTGGTCCAGAAATTATCCACGAAACTACCGAGAAGATCATTGGTATCCAAAACCGGCTGAAAGCTGCACGTGATCGTCAGAAAAGTTACACCGACGTGAGACGAAAACACCTTGAGTTCCAGGTTGGGGACAAGGTACTTCTTAAAGTGGCACCATGGAAGGGTGTCATTCGATTTGGAAAACGAGGTAAACTAAACCCTAGGTACATTGGACCGTTTGAAATTCTCGAGAGAATTGGTCCCGTGGCGTATCGATTGCAGCTACCTACCGAACTTAGTATCGTGCATCCTACCTTTCACATCTCTAACTTAAAGAAATGTTTGTCTGATGAGACACTGATAATACCACTTGACGAAATATAAATCGATGATAAACTTCATTTTGTCGAGAAACCTATGGAAATCATGGACCGTGAGGTCAAACGACTAAAACAGAGTCATATCCCCATCGTGAAAGTCAAGTGGAATTCTAGACGTGGTCCTGAATTTACTTGGGAACGGGAAGACCAAATGAGACGGAAATACTCACACCTATTCACAGACTCTACCCATACGACTTGAGCTCAATTTCGGGATGAAATTCTCTTAACAAGGGGAGAATGTGACACCTGCCAAGCTAGGACTAGTAATTAGTTCCTACTTAACTGTTAATATATGTAATTAGTGTGGTACTAGGCTAATTAATGTATCAAAATATATATTGTTGAATATATACTAATATGCGATTTGGTTTAAATCGTACGAATTTCAAATTGAATGTAATTCGATTCAAATTATACGGACGTTGGTGAACATTTATATCAAGTAATGTAATATTAATTAAGGACACTTTTATGTCACAAATATTATTTTGATAATATTTCAATTACATTTTGTGTCATATAACAAACGTCTACGCGACTTACATATTTAACACACAAACAAACGAAACCATTTAAATTATTAAGTAATTGGTAAAATACTTCAACAAAAATATTAAATAAACATTTGTATTTTAAAACATATAATTAAACGCATAAGACAGTTATTTAAAGTTTAAACGAACGAGGAAACGAACACCGCACGGAGCGCGATTGCACGGAAGTAAAATGGAGACCCACACCCGGTGGGCCCCCATAGAAAATCAGCCAAGGTGAGGGTCACCACCTCCCTCACCCTCACTTTTCCATTCTCACTCTCTCTCCTTCTCTTCTTTCTTTTCTTTTCCTCTCAACTTTCACCAAAACCACCATCACCTTAAATCTAAGAAAATCACCACCAAACTTGCTCCAATCGACTCACTCATTTGGAAGAAAAGAAACACCGCGTCACGATCTACACTCCTATCTTTCCGGAATTTCGATTCATCACTTCGTAAGTTTCCGGCGAACTCTCGAAATTCATCGTTTTCACTTATTTTTACATGTTGATAGTTTGTTCAAGCTAAAAATGTCCAAAAATGGGTTGGGTAAAAGTTTCGGACCAAGCGGAAGTCGTCTGGCCGTTTTTCCGACCACCTGGACCTGACCAGACGACGATGTCGCTTTTGGACCAAAAACAGTGTTGCGATGTCGCAACCAACGTCGCAAAAGCATTTCAACGTCGCATAATGCGACGTAAGTCCCAATGTCGCACTAAATCACGAACGTCGCACATAGCGACGTAGACTCCAACGTCGCAGTACAATCACATAGCGACATCAACTCCTACGTCGCAAAGACCAACAACGTCGCATATAGCGACATCAGACTCAACGTCGCAATAAATTGCGAAGTCGCACTTAGCGACGCCAAGACCAATGTCGCAGTCATAACCTGCAACATAACAACCTACGTCGCACACAATGTCGCAGATGACAGAACTAAGAAAACCTATGATTTACACTAAGTGTCAAAACCCAAATTTTACCGCCTAATATTACTCCGAAATGAAATTTCGGAGCGTTTTCACTAATACAATATAGTAGAAATAAAAATTTTCCAATCTGACCCCAGCCAGGGGCTCTGCCCCTTGGACCCCGCCAGGAGCTGCCGCCCCTTGGACCCCGCTACCAGGGGCGCTGCCCCCGGACCCCCATTATCCAGGAACTTATAAATACTTTTCACACTAAGTGTCAAACACTTACAGATAATGAAATCTGATACAACGATACATATAATAATAACACTTTTGGCTTATTATTACAAACCGTCACCAACGGACCATACTTGTTTTTCAAAACTACAAACGAAATGCTAAACAAACACTTGGACATTTCCTAGTTGGGTGGACAACTAGCATGGGTGATCTTTTGAGATACCTACTTAATTGATTACTTGCTTACTTACAACCTTGTGCGTTTTGGACGCCAGAGGGTTGCAGGGCTCGGAGAACCACGTACGGAGTTACATCCACTTTACTTACTTGATTACACCTTCATACTTACTAGACTCAGGTGAGTCTTACAGCCCCACTTTTACTGTTTTATACATATGGGGTGAGATACATTGCTTACTTTTCTTGAACACAAGTACGAACAACTCATTTTACTATACGGGATTGCATGAGTTACTTACTTTTACTGAAGTCTCTCCATCATATATCGTTAGTTATGGACTTAAGCACGAACACTAGTTAATGGATCCATTAGGGAAATGACCCACCCGCCCGGGGTAGTAGCGCTACCACGAACTGTACCGTATAAACGGGCGACTATTATTCGTTACTTATGCTTGCTCAGTTACGAGAATGTCACGGGAGCAACTTATTACTTACGGGTTATGCTTCGATTATGAGCCTCATGACAACGGTATAACTTATTTACTTTACATTTGCTGGATTGCAAATACCTGATTTACGCCTGCGGGCATTACTGATGAAAGCTTGTGTTCAAATACTTATATTATTTACAAACCTGTGAGATTCACCAACATTCGTGTTAACCTTTTTAGCTTTGTATCTCAGGTACACAGACGGAGTAGGATTCCCTCAGGATACTAGCTAGAGTCGCATGATTTCTACACTGCATTTAACGGAGATTCTTAGCATTATCTTTTGTATTTATTATGATTATGTAATAGAATCTCCCGCTATACGCGCGAACTCTAGGGAACTTCATTTTGTAACCAAAAACTCTATGTTTTCAAACATTTTAAGTATGGAAATGTAACCATTTTACAAACGTTCCATATAGATGTCGTTTGGTTTACTTTTGTGCTGTGATAATTGATTAGTAGCACCCCAAAGCTTGCTTCCGCTGAACAGTGATTTTGGGGGTGTTACAGTTTGGCCATAACTTCTTCATTCTTGATCCGCTTTCAGCGTTCTTTATATCCACGTGATCGTAATTACCTGAAGATCAATATGAACTAATCAAAGAATAATTTCAAGGTAATATGCTAAAAAGTGCTGGTAGAACGTGACCGTATCATTTATGCTTTGTTTTGTACGTTATTTAGCCATTTTACTTGATTTTTGAAGCAATGCCTTATTTTTAGCCTTAATAATGAATTATGGTTAAAAAGTATTGATACTTAATGATTTCATCCATTTAGGGCTAAAAAGGTGGGATTTATGTACGCAAAAACGTGACCTTTTATATCAAATCAGAGACTTTTTTGGTCAGTAAAGATTGTACACTTGGTACCGTATAAGTAGTGTCTCCAAATTTTGAGAGCGAATACAATAGCCCCCAACTCTAGGTCATGAGTTGTGTAATTCTTTTCGTGGACCTTGAGTTGTCAGGAGGCGTAAGTAATGACTTTGTCTCGTTGCATCAACACACAACCAAGACCTTGGTGTGAAGCATCACAGTATACCACGAAGTCATCGTTGCCTTCGGGTAAGGATAGGATCGGTGCACTACAGAGTTTCTGTTTGAGCATTTGGAATGCTGAATCTTGTTTTTCAGTCCAGTCGAACTTCTTTTCTTTCTGAGTTAGTACGGTGAGGGGTTGGGCTATCTTTGAGAAGTTCTCAATGAATCGCCTGTAGTATCCAGTGAGTCCTAAGAATTGTCGTACTTCAGTAGGTGTAGTTGGTGCTGGCCAACATTTTGATAGCCTCGATTTTTGAAGGATCAACATGAATCCCTTGACTGTCAATCACGTGGCCAAGGAATTGTACGGTTTGCATCCAGAACTCACACTTAGAGAATTTGGCGTATAACTCCTCGTGTTTGAGTAGCTCTAGGATGGTTTTCAGGTGTTGCGTGTGTTCTTGTTCATTGCGCGAGTAAATCAGGATGTCATCGATGAAGATGATAACAAACTTGTCAAGGTAAGGCTTGCACACCCGATCCATAAGGTCCATTTGGCTAAGACGAATGGCATCACTTTGAATTCGTAATACCCGTAGCGAGTTCGGAAAGCATTTTTAGGGATGTCGTCATCGCGAACTCGGAGTTGGTGATAACTATGACCGTAGATCGATCTTTGAATAAAAAATCGACCCCTGGAGTTGGTCAAACAGGTCATCAATGCGAGGAAGTGGGTAACGTTTCTTGACAGTCAATTTGTTGAGCTCACGATAGTCGATGCACATACGGAAAGAACCGTCTTTCTTTTTCACAAACAGGACCAGAGCTCCCCAAGGTGAGGAACTTGGTCTGATAAATCCCTTGTCCAGGAGTTCCTGTAATTGTGCAGACAGCTCCTGAAGTTCAGATGGGGCTAAACGATATGGTGCTCGTGCCACGGGTGCTGCACCGGGCACAAGGTCAATCGAGAATTCGACTTGTCTGGTTGGCGGTAGGCCGGGTTAGTCTTCAGGAAAGACTTCTGGGAAGTCTCGAACAATAGGCACATCCTCAAGTCGCTTCTCCTCTGACTTTTTCTCCATGATGTGTGCGAGGATAGCCTGGTACTCTTTTCTCAAGTATTTCTGGGTTTTCATGCAAGAAATGGTGTGTAGTCTCGTCCCACCGGTCTCCCCTTGTATGACTAAAGTTCCTCCGGTGACGAGGGGAATACGTATGATTTTCTCAAAACAAACGATCTCAGCTCGGTGCTTGGATAACCAATCCATACCGACGATGATGTCAAAGCTGCCGATCTCGACGGGTATCAAGTCAAAGGAAAAGAGCTCATTAGCTAAGTTTAAAGTGCAATTAGGTATCACACTGTCGGCCTCAATAAGTTTGCCGTTTGCCAATTCTACTGTGTACTTAGAATCTAAGGCAATAGGTGTAGTGTCAAGTAGTGGACAAAACTTATCAGAAATGAAGCTCTTATCGGCACCATTATCAAATAGTACAGAAGAAGTTAAACCGTTGAGTAGGAACGTACCCGTGACCACATCAGGGTCTTGACGGGCCTCCCTTGAGTTAAGAACGAAAGCTCTACCTCGAGCGTTGTTGTTCCTGTTGTTGTTGTTGTTGTTGTTGTTTTTCAACTTCGGGCAACCTTTCCTAAAATGCCCAGTACCATTGCACTCATAGCATGTCTTGGTTGCATTGGTGTTGGTGGCTATAGTGGTGTTTGCTCTGCAGTCCTTAGCCAAGTGCCCAAATCGTTTGCACTTGTTACATGGGCAAGAACCATCATGGTGAAGATTGCATTTAGAGCAATATGGTTTGCTCCCAACGTACCCTTTCTTGTTATCAGAACCCGAAGTATAGGCCTTAACAGTCTCAAGCCTCTTGTTGGGTTGTTGGTTTTGGTGATCAGAGGATTTGCGTTTGTTGTTGGAGGATGGGAGAGGTTTCTCACGGGTAACGATTAGTGCCATGAGTTCGCGTGCCAACTGGATTTCACTCTCAATAGTGGTTGGCTTAGATGAGGCGACATTCCCTTGGATATTCTCCGGGAGGCCACAGATGTATCTCTTGATGCATTTTTCCTCCAGATTGACCAATCCCGGGCATAACAAATCAAATTACTGGAATTTGGTAGTATACCCAGCAATATCAGTTCCCTGCACAGTCAGGTGCCAGAACTCTTCCTCCAACCGATGCAGTTCTTCTTCGGGACAGTATTTTTCCCTTAGCTTCTTCTTTAATTCAGCCCAAGGAAGTTGGTTTGCTATCTCGATGCCCACAGAGTTGGCGTGGGTATTCCACCACGTAAGTGCACCTTCTTGAAAAGTGAATTTAACTTTGTTATCCTCAGTACAGTTGCAGAGACTGAAGACAGATTCCATACGTTCTATCCATCAAATCAGGCCAATGGCACCTTCCGTGCCCTTGAAGTATAATGGTTTGCTGCTGATAAAGTCCTTGTAAAAGCAAGGTTTGATGAAAGGAGTAGTGTCAGCAGTGTCATCACTTCTCCTAGATGTTCATGGTGATTCCCGAGTAGCCAGGACTTCGGCCACAGCTTGGGAAACGAGAGCAGCAATTTCAGCATCGCTGTAACTTTTCTTCTTTGGCGGCATGATTCTTCAAGAAAGAAACAAGAGATACATGAGAGATTGCACCAGAATGATAATTGAGGTAGATGTATATATAAAAGCGGTAATATACACATCACAATGTAAAGACTAATAATGTAGAGTCATAGAGAGAAATTGTCAATTGATATTACAGAGTTAAATAATTTTAGAAAATTTCGAGTTACGAGTTTCAAAAGTTACAGACTTAGGTAGTTTGCAAAAGATGCCGGGAATTGTTACATCCGATCGAATTACTTTGATCCTACGGAAGTACAATAGATCACTAGATATTTACTACACTAATCTTGGTGTAGATTGAGTTGTGGAAGCAGTGAGGTGAGATGATCCACAGACTCTGCAAGTCTGCTAACCATTCTGAGAGCATCCTCGGTCTCCTGTAGGCGCGTCTCACATTCTTGCAACCTTGATTGTAAAACGGAGACCTCGTTTCGGTTACTAATTACTTGGTTATGAACGATCTCCATGGTTTGTGTGGTATCTTCCATTTGGTCGTGAGTTCGGGTCAAGGTTTCAGAGATGTCCGCTTGGCCTATGTATAACTGGGTGATACCGTCTTGAGTTTGCTCCATCCAGTTAGAGCGAATATTGCGTTGTTCAATTTCCATGTTGTGTAGCCTGCTTTCATGGTGGTGCACTCGAGCAGCTAACACGGGAACAGTGAAGTGAGTAGGTTCTTGGGTATAGGGAGAGACTTCCATGCTAGAAAACCCTCCATTAGTTACGGGCAGTTAGATTCCTTCCTCGTCCCTCCAAGTGTCGAGTCGGTCTGATAACCATCGCCATTGGCTCGTTGTTGTTTGCCTTTGAGGCTGGTTATTGAGTTGGTTTTGAGTGGGATATGGGCTAGCTCGAGGCAACCAAGTGTTCCTCCTAGCTACCCTTGAGTTTCGTGATCCATACGGATGAGAGCGAGACAAATTGGCTGGTGTGTTTGCCATTTCTGAGACAAAGCGTTAGAAAGAATGAGGCCTATATTCGTACATATAATATAGCCTAAAATTCGTAGAGAGGTCTATATATATATATATATATATATATATATATATATACATCACATAATAGCCTATTGAGTGTCTAGAACATACATGTTTGAGTCCCGGTTCTCTCGAGGTCAGAGTCAACTAGTGTATCCTGTTCAGTCATGACTCCTTTCAGATCTCACATCATATTCATTTAATTGTACATAGTTGATCAGGCTATGTTAAATTAAACCAATACAATGTAGTCGTTGAACCTAATCATACTTAATGAGGAATACTGCCTAACGGTCATAGTCTAGGCCCACTAAATGCAACCTAGTTCACTATAACCTTAGGCTCTGATACCAATCTGTAACATCCCTAAATTTTCACTGTTAGCGAAAGTAAGCTTTGGGGTGCTACTAATCAACTATCAACAGCACAAAGTATATAGCAAACGACCTCTAAATGAGATGTTTAAAAATAGTTACATTTCAAATACAAAATTGTTTGAAAACATAGTGTTTTCGATTACAAAAATGTTGTTCCCTAGAGTCCACGTGTGTAGCGGGAGATTCTATTGCATAATCATAATATACAAAAGATAATGCTAAGAATCTCCGTTAAATGCAATGTAGAAATCATGCGACTCTAGCTAGTATCCAAGGGAAATCCTACTCCGTCTGTGTACCTGAGATACAAAGCTAAAAAGGGTTAACCAAAAAGGTTGTTGAATGTTACAGGTTTAGTAATAAGTAATCGTTATGAACCACAAGTATGTACCAGTGTTGCTATCAAGCAAAGTAAGTAAACCAGTAAGTCAGCATAGTTTCCATGAGCTCATAAGTTGAAGCTTAACAGTGTGTAAGTATGAATCAATTAAGAATCATATAAAGTACCCCCGTGAGTGCTATCCCGACACTCATATGTAACAAATACTAATATGCCTGTTTCTAAGGTGAAATCCGTGGTAGCGCTACTACCCCAGGAAGGGATTGTCAGTCCCAAATGGATCCAATTACTAGTAATCGCGCTTAAGTCCATAACTAACAACTTACGATAGGAGGCTTTCAGTGGATAAAAGTAACTCATGCAATGTGTGTAAAAAGTAGTGTAATCAGTTCAGTACATTGTGTCCATATGTAAAATAGTTGCTAAGTATCTCACCCCAAAGTAGAAAAACAGTAAAAGTGAGGCTGTAAGACTCACCTGAGTCTAGCCAAGTATGTTTGGGAAACCAAACAAGTAGAGCGGATGTAAGTCCGTAAGCATGTCGGGTGTAATCCCGTATGTTCGTTCTCCGAACCCTGCAACCTTCTAGCATCCGAAAGGCACAAGGTTGTAAGTAAACAAGTAAATAGTTGGTGTCTTAAAAGATCACCCATGCTAGTTATCCACTCAACTAGGAAATGTCCAAGTGTTTGTTTAGTAATCCGTTTGTAATTTGAAAACAAGTATGGCCCGTTGGTGACGGTTTGTAATAATAATCTAAATGTGTTATTATTATATGTATCGTTGTATCAGGTTTCATTATTTGTAAGTGTTTGACACTTAGAGTGAAAGTATTTACAAGTTCCTGGATGACCAAGGTCCAGGGGCAGCGCCCCTGGTAGCGGGGTCCAAGGGGCAGCAGCCCCTGGCGGGGTCCAAGGGGCAGAGCCCCTGGCTGGGGTCGAGCTTTGGTAAAAATCGCATATGAAATTTCAAATCGGGAAAATTGACCTAGTCTGGCTGCGGACTTTAAAGGTGTTGCGAACTGATTTCGGCTCGCAAGGTAGTAGGCTGCGAACCGAGTTGGGTTCGCAGCACAAGGTTAAGCTCGCAAGTTAACTCACAAGTCAACTCGCATATCGACTCGGAAGTCAACTCGCGAGTAGGTTTGGTTCATAGTTTCAGTTTGTTGTTTGGCTTCGCGAGTCGAGATCTCAGTTCGCCTCGCAGGACGAACTGGGATCTGGGATCTCAACTCGCAGGACGAGCTGTTAGTATATCTGGTTTTAGAAAACGCATTTTGAGTAGGTTTTTGAGCAAATCTTCGTTGAGTAAACGTTCTAGCATGTAAATAAAAGCTTTACAAGTAATTTGAAAGAGTTTTAAAGCTTCTTACAACAAAATCGAAAATGGGGAGAGTGAAGATGGAGATGATGTTGGTGCTTGTTCTTGATGATGATGATGATGATGGTGATGAGCGATTTGATGGTGATGTTGCTGATGTTGTTGCTGCCGAATCCAAGAGGAAGAGAGGGAGAGATTTGAGAGAGTTTGAGGTGTGGGTGTGTGTGAAAAGTGAAGTGAAATGGGGAAGAAAATTAGATAAAAGAGGGGGGATGGGTCATGGGTCGGTTCAGTTGGGCTCGCGGGTTTGAGCCGACCCAACTTGGGTCTCGGTCTCGCGTGTTTGTGTTTCCTAATATCGTGTTATGTCTCGTAGTCGGTTAATCCTCGTAGTCGTTTAATCGCAAAATCTTTTTAGGATTTATAAATATGTTAAAGTATATCCAAAATATTTTAACCGAAGTATTTTATCAAATTACTTTATTTCAAGTTATAGAATTATAAAATACACTTTTTATTATTAATCGCTTGTTGGGGTGCGTTTCGTGCGGTTTCATCGTGTAGTTCGTGTTTTAGAAAATACGAAATTTGTGAAATATATTAACGTAATATATTATAGTAAATAATGTTTGTTTGGATAATTCCACATTATTTATAAGTTTTATCCCCAGTGTCTATATTAAATAAAGTCGGACCTCGTCCGGTTCATAAGTGTACGATTTAAACAAATCGCGTATGCGTGTATGTAATTACACAAAATATCACGTATATTTAGATTAAAACAAAACTAAGTACACGTAACTTCAAGTAGTTTAAGAACTAATTATAGTCTTAATTTGGCGGGTGTCACAGATTTAGATTAGCTTTGTGATGTGACCCAAAAAGTCATGTTTTTAAGGACATATTTCCACACTTTTTGGACTATTCTTTGGTGGAAACATTTCAAAACCATCATTATTTACCAAAAATCACCAAGATAGTCTAAATATAGACATTGCTGCAAAAATCAGTTAAAATATAGACATTGCTGCAAAAATCAGTTAAAGTATGACGATGAGTACTGCATGACTGGCTTTATGAGCGATTTCGTTTGAACTAGATTGATAGGAAACCTGATACACTATTGAGTGAATTGAGTGACCACCTTATATGAGATCGCCTAGTCATGTATACTCCAAGATCACGAGAGTTGGAAGTATGCCTATGAGAGTCGGTTCTTGTTTCCGAAAGGATCATCTTACTTTTCCTTTGTTTTCTGAAACTATCTACTCATATGAGGGAACGCTGACTAACAGGGATGTCATAACTCTCCTTAAAACCTGTTTTAAAAATGTTATCAAATGGGATGTTGATGAGTGTTGCTTGAGGACAAGCAACGTCTAAGTGTGGGATACTTGATGTGACCCAAAAAGTCATGTTTTTAAGGACATATTTCCACACTTTTTGGACTATTCTTTGGTGGAAACATTTCAAAACCATCATTATTTACCAAAAATCACCAAGGTAGTCTATATATAGACATGCTCCAAAAATCAGTTAAAACGTCCAAATAACACGAAAACCGAGGCAAAACAATCAACTTAAAATATCCGTTTTTAATATTCTTATATAAATAGAGCTTAATTCATATTTTTTGATTCTATAGGAAAAATCCAAGACCGAAGGTGAAATAAATCAGAAGAAACGGACGAAAGACAGAGAAGATAAACAATCTAGAAGCTCGCTGATAGTCATCCAGAACACACAAAAGTCAAACACTTCAAAATTTGGAAAACTTAGTGTCATTAGAAGTGTAGCAGAAAAACGAATCCAACGGCGCAAGAATCAAACAAAACGGACTCCAAACGAAGAAGATACAGACGAACCAAGCAACCGGGGACTCAGTATACAACAAATGGAGCACCAACCCCCCCTGGCACTAGGTACCGTATACGGTACCCTAGGTGCCGTATATGGCCCTTAGGGTGCCGTATACGGGTGTGTTTGGCTTATGAGGTGCCGTTTGACCCCCTGGTCCGCTTGCCCCGTATGATGCTTTGGTGCTAGTTCTTGATGCTTAACGACTTGTACCTCATGCCCTAGCCTTCTCCTATAAATACCCAACTCATTTCACCATTCCAACACACCTCATTTTCTCATTTATTCTCTCTCTCTAGAATAATCTTTCTTTCTCTCTCTAGAAATAAGCTAGTAGGTTATAGTTTAGAGTAGAAGCTTCTAATAGCTTTTGTATGGAGATACTCCGAGACTTCAGATACGTGAAGATTTGTCTGTATTACTCTCTTGTTCAGGCATAATACAATCTCTCGTATTTATTCTATTAATTATGCTTTCTTATTATGCATGCTTAGGAATGAATGCTAGAATTATGCTAGGCTAGACAAATCAATGTTTGTTGTGATGTATGCAATGTTAGGATAGTTATGATATAATTTGCCATGTTGTTACTCTGTATGAGTTTAAGCTATTTGCGAACTTATAAGTTGAACCTCTGCCCGTTTATCTATCAAACTTATGTGTGGTTTGTATCCTCCTCCCTAGCACCTGGCCAATTGCTAGAAGTAGGATTGCCAACTATTCTGTGTATGATGATTAATGAACTTAACATGGTCGTTGTTTCCTTGATTGAAACATATCCGAGGGACACGAAGCATAGGATTAGAGATAGATTAGGTTCATGCTTGTTTGTTGTGTATCTTTGGGACAACTTCCGGGATACCCATGATTTGATTATCAGGTCAGTTGTTGTGCTGCTAGTGTTCCGTCCTATTGCATGTTCTTGTTTGATTGTTGCTTTGGTGATGCATGCTAGACATACATAACCACTATCACTGCCCTGCTAATTAGATTTTCATAAATATGATAAACATAATACAGGTAGGTTAATATGCATTTAATAGTTGCGATGATTGTATCATTAATGACGAATGATTCAACTGACCGCTAGACAGATTATCCCAACCGGTTCCGCGGGTTAAACCGTGTTCATGTTATTGTTCAATGAATAATTCATGCCACGATACGGACGTCCTCTGGATGTCTGAGACTAGGGACCTGGATTAGAGGATAATCATTGGTTGAATTGGTCTGTGCATTTGGGAGAACTTCCGGTGTAATAGACACTCTATAACTGCTATCCATGTGACATATTATGTATCTGATTGCGGAAAACTCTACGTTAGGTATATAATAGGATCGTATTTGTAGCTCATTAAGAAATATAGGAATGTCTAGTGAGTAATCTTGAATCCTAATTGGTATAACGGAAAAGCTGTAAAACGCCCGAGTACCCGGTATAGCATTGGAACCACCACTGGTGTAGTACAAATACGTGGAAGCCGAGTAAAGGTCGTAGGCATGATACTTTATTACCAATTAAGCTTCTATGACCTCACCGGATTAGTCATCACACCTAGTAGCCTTATCCCTCATAACTATCCACCTAAATAACATTGCCGAAATCACAACAAACATATTCCTTATCTTGATTTCTCTGCGTTCTCCGTACAACCCCTGTCTTTAATTTAATCTTTAATTTTAGTAATTAGATTCGAAAACCAACCAACCTATCCAAAAGTGTTAAAAATCCCAGCTAAATTACAAAAGATAGTTAATCCTCCTAGAATCCCATGCCCGTTGTAGTTTGAAGAACGACACCTGAGTCATACGTACCGCTTAATGCCCTTTAAGTATTTAAGTTGTATTAAAACTTAGGATACCATGCATTATAAATATAAAACCCACTGCCGTGAGCCCTTGCCGAACGGTTCAACGACCGGTGTAAAATCCGACTGACCGCTAGGGTCACGACTAATTTTTGGCGCCATTGCCGGGGACTACAACGACCGATTTTAATAATTTAGTTATCTTAGTTATTTAGCGATCCTTTCGGAAGATTAATATCATCCGGAAGTTACTTGCTTTATCCTTAGGTTAATTAGGTTAATTAGGTTAATTAGTTTAGATTAGCATAATTTTCCTTTCGGTAACCCTAATTTCTACTCTACGAGTTATGACGAACCGTATCACGCTCGCCTCATCAATCAAGCCACTGCTAGAGGGACGAGGAGGACCGATCGTAGCACCAACCGATGAAACCCTTGAAATTAAGCCTCACTACATAAAAATGATCAAATCTACGTGTCAGTTTCATGGTCTTTCGGTTAAAAATCCAAATGCCCATCTTAATAAACTCATCAACCTTACCGACTCCTTCGATATAGTAGGAACCAATAGAGACCTTCTTCGACTCCATCTGTTTCATTATTCTCTATCCTCTCGAGCCTTAACCTGGTTTTATGATTTTGAACCTAATTCGATTCATACATGGGAGGAGATGGCTACTAAGTTTCTAACTAAGTACTTTCCTCCTTCCATGAATACCAAGCTTAAGACCGACATTGCTAACTTCCATCAGGAAACTAACCAATCATTAAGAAAGGCTTGGGAACAATTCAAGAATCTTATCGGAAGATGTCAGAACCATCAGTTGGCTGAAATGAATCTGGTTCGCATGTTCTACAACAACTTAAATCCTCAGCACCAACAAACCCTCGATGTTCCTTCATCCGGAAACTTCATGCAACATAATTCAGACGAAGCTTGGAAATTGATTGAGACGATAACGATGCATCATCATGACTTGGAGCCAGATGAATCCACTTCAGAAAAAAGGAGTACTTCAGATCAAGCCTTGGACACCTTGAAAACTCAAATCGAATCCATCTCCAAAATTGTCAAGGACTTGCAAGAATCTTCTAAACCCATGCAAAAGAAGAAACCCCCAAAGTTCTTCCCAACCATACGGGCCAACGAAGAAATTCTTGATACCACTGGTAGAAACCCTGACCAATCCTTTCATTCTAAACCATTCATTCAGTGGTTAACCACACTACCTTCATTTCAATCTTTAGTTCTCTCTACTCCTGCTCAATTGACTTATCGTCTAAAAAATACGATTTTCAATAACTTCATGGTTGAGCAAAATAATACAAACAAATGAATTCTTGATTTTCAAAATCAAAATGACTATTTGCTCAGTATTTCAAATGATTTAATTAAAAACATGGAGGATAATGTTAAAAGGTTGTTTTTAAAAGTTGAGGAGAAACAAAGGGAGGAAGCGATTTACAATTTTGTCTATCACTCATCCTACGAGCATCATGACATTCTTGTAGTCACTAGAGGAGGAAAAGAGACTAAGATCTAGAAAACCATAGATATTCCTTCTAATGAACCTTCTGCTTCTCTACCCACTGACTCAGTACAAGTTGACACCCCTGTCGCTTCTCTTGAGCCAGAACCTTCTAAAGCCCCAGAAGTCTCTAAACCCGTTCGAATACCTTTCCCTGGTAGGCTTAAGAAAGAGAAACAAGAAGCTCAGTTTGGAAAATATCTAGAAATGTTCAAAGCCTGCACTTAAATGTCAGATTATTAGATGATTTAGTAGAAATGCCCAGTTGTGCTAAATTCTCTAAGGAACTGATATCCAACAAAGAAAAACCTAGACAGATAGTTAACTTGCCCTTAGATGCAGAGTGCTCTCTAATTATGCAATAAGGACTACCCCCTAAGCTTGGAGATACCGGACATTTCACTATTCCATTGTTATTTTCAGGATGTTCAAATAAGTAACGCCTTAGCTGACTTAGGAGCTAGTGTAAACCTCATGCCATTCTTGCTTTATAGGAAACTAGGATTAAACAAACTCTTGCCAACTCATATGACCATCCAATTAGCAGATAGATCAGTTAAGCTCCCCCGAGGAATTGCTGAAGATATTATGGTATGTGTCGACAAATTTGTCTTCCCAGATGATTTCGTTGTTATGGATATTGAAGAAGACACCCAGGTTCCACTCATCATTTGCAGACCTTTTCTAAACACTGCCAAGGCCGTCATTGACATAAATGAAAAATCTTTAAAACTCCAAGTTGGAACTGAAGAGGTCACCTTCAATGTTGATAAACTAATGAAATAACCTATGGGAGAAGATCTTGGTCTTGTAGATTCTATGCATGAAATAATTGAAGAACACTTGGAAGAGATCCTCGCAGTAAGCAGCATCAACTGTGAACAAGGTGCGGGTCTATGCTCAGCTATCTCGGATTCTTCCAATACATCTGGAGAGTTACTATTTCCTTTAAAGAAATATGAGTCAAAGTTCAACTCCATCACAACTGCTCCGCTTGGATATGGCACTCTGATATCGCGTAAAAAGTCATGTTTATACCACCGATATCTCTCTCATTTTGGAGCAATATTTAGCACTTGGACTCAAATAATGCAAAAATCATTGATAAAATGCTAAGAAGATCAAAACAAGGTTGCACGAGAAAAATCAGGCAAAAAGGCCGAAAAACGAAGATTTCACGCACGTTTGAAGATTCAAGATATCAGAACGAGGATTCAAGACAAAAGAGCCCATCACCAACATCTATCTGACCCAAGATGTTCATTTTCAAATTACGAATCCAACAGAAGAAGAATCAACTAAAACGGACGAAGAACGAAGATTCTACGCACTCCGGAAGATCCAAACAATTCGTACGACACATCTAAAGTTCAGAGACATATTTTTGGGATTTCTTTTCATCAAAAGCTTCATTTTTGAATTATGAATCCAACACAAAAAGAATCAATGCAAACGGACGCGTAACGAAGAAAACACGCACGAATCGAGGAACGCAGCAACCGGCAGCAGACTGGTGCCACTGGCAGCCAGCCGCCGCTGCCAGGCAGCCAGCCGCCGCCGGCTGCTGCCCGTCACCCGCACGGATTGAACTTTTTGGTACCTTTTCGTACCTGGTGCTAGACATTTTCCTACTTTTCGTACCTGGTGTCACTACTTTTTTCGCCTTTTGTAACTGGTGCTACTACCTTTTCCACCTTTTGCTAATGTGTGCTTCCTTTGGCTAAAATGCACCAAAACTCCTCTATAAATAGAGGCATGGGCTCATTTGAAAACACACACCTTAGAACTTGGAAACACCAAGTAACACTCAAAAATACCAACATATTTGTATTTTCTTTTCTTTTATTCTTCCTAGTTAATTAGGCTAGCTAATTAACTAGCTAAGGAAGATTTGTACGGAGGTGCTCCGGGATGCATATTTTAGCTACGAGTTATTGTACTTCTTTCGAGGTGTCAATCTATCTTTCATATTTAATATGTTTGTCCTTTCTTTAATAAATTTAAATATGTATGCTAGAATTGCCATGATTAGCTAAATAACTCAATTGTCTGCTATGATAGTCGTTTAGAGAAGTATTAAATATGTGACTATGTGGTATGTTTCGAGATTGGGGATGGTTTATATTATAAACGGATATAGGAATTAAATCTTTATCGTTTATCTGCCCAACTCATGTTATGACTAAAACTTTATCCAAAAATGAACGTAGCTAACTCATAGGATACAGGTCACTTAGTTATACTATTTTAGATTGAATCATTGAGCTCAGCATGGCCGGTGTTCTCTAGACCACAACAGGATCCAAGAGACACGGAACATGGGAGTAGAGGTAGATTAAGATTAAATTCATGTAGACAATATTTTTGAGACAACTTTCGGAATATCCTCAACTTAGATGATACTTTTGCATGTTTAAATTAAATTGTCGCCTTGATCGTCTTATTGCATGTTCTTGTTTGATTGTTGCCTTAGGATCATCATAATAGTAAAATTTAAATGGCGTTAATCCTCGTGAAGTAATATGACGGCCCCTATTCGATTGTTCTTTGATATAGTATTGGAAACGCTTACGGCGGAGTACAAATGTATGGAAGTCGGAACGACCGAAGGTAGTTGTATTATGAATCGAATAGCAAACGTATTACCTAGGTCTCCATTTGTAACACAAATCATCCCTGTCTTGTAACATCCCCAAGTAATGATGATAACTCATATGAATAAGTGATGACATATTATCCGACCATTTAGGCCAGTTAACCCAACCTATTCCGGTGAGGATAACCCTCGTTCATAAGATTGTTTATTCAACAAACTATGCCATGATTCGGGCATCTCTGACGACCGAGATTGGGGAATAGGATTCGAGGTTAACTGTTGGGTAATGTGGGTGTACATTTGAGAGAACTTTTGGTGTACACTTTAATATATTGTGCAATCCCCGTGACATTCTATTTGCCTGATTGTGGACACCTCCGCGTCAGCCCGATGGAAGGATTGCAGAATAGCTCACATCAACTTACGGAATTATCTTCATTAGAACTTTCCATATTTAACCACTGCTAAACCACGTCATAGTAGACAATCGCTTTAATTGCTGAACACCCGAAGTAACATCCATCTTTTATTTTAGATTTAGTTTAAATTAGGATAAGAAAACCCAAAACCAAAACCAACTCTTTCAATCCCAGCTGAACACATAAAAGTTTCTAAACCCCCCAGTTTCAATTTGTCATGCTTTGAAGAACAATCCTAGGTCATACTTTCCCTGTGCTAACCCTTTTAGCATAATAAGTAACCCTAGGCCCCAGCCTTATAAATAAAAAACACCCGCCGTTGCGCTGCGTCACCGTCAGGAATTCCGGCGATCGGTGCGCAGTGCAACACACTCCTGTCGCTCTTCTACGAAGGAACCCGATTTCTGAAGTAGATCATTCATCCCTCTCAAGGGAAAAAATTATGAAGACTCTTAAAGACATGGAGTCAATGCTTAAAATACCTGCTTCACAACTATCCGAAAGTTGTGAGAATCTTAATCCAGAAATCACCATCAGCGAGTCTTCATCAGTTCAAATCCAGAGATTTGCAACAACCGACAATGGAAAAGAAATAATCACTGAAGAAAATGCAATCTCTTAATCTTACCAAGTAAAATATGAGCTGAGAAAAGAGGAGCTGTCTAACAATACAGAGTAGGTTGAGATAGTAGCAGCCCACATTCCGGAATCACCTGCAATGGAGTCAGACTATCAAACAACATATGATGAGCTTAAAAGAGACGAGATTGCTAGGATGAGACCCTCTATCGAAGAACCACCCGAATTAGAGCTGAAGGAACTTCCCCCACACCTTGAATATGCTTTTCTTGAAGGAACTTTGCACTTACCAGTTATCATATCTAAAGAATTGAAGCCCGAAGAGAAAGCATGGCTGGTACAGGTTCTAAATTCACACAAGAAGGCGATTGCATGGAAAACCTCTGACATACAAGGGATCAATCCAAAATACTGCACGCATAAAATCTTAATGGAAAACGACTTCAGACCATAAATTCAAAGGAAAAGGAGAGTCAACCCGAAGATTCAAGACGTGGTTAAAGAGGAGGTTATCAAACTTCTGGATGCTATTCTGATCTTGCCTATCTCTGATTCCCCATGGGTTAGCCTAGTTCAAGTCGTCCCGAAGAAAGGAGGCATGATGGTTATCGCTAATGAAAACAATGAATTGATTCCAACACGAACCATCAATGGTTGGAGGGTCTGTATCGACTATCGGAAACTGAATGAAGCTACACGCAAAGATCATTTCCCTCTACCGTTCATTGATCAGATGCTCGAAAGACTATCAGGGAACGAATTCTACTGCTTCCTTGATGGCTTCTCAGGCTATTTTCAGATACCTCTCGATCCAAAGGACCAAGAAAATACGACATTCACTTGTCCCTATGGAACATTTGCTTACCGACGGATGCCTTTTGGTTTATGTAATGCACCTGTGACCTTTCAAAGATGCATGGTAGCAATCTTCCACGACATGATTGAACAATGCATGGAAGTGTTCATGGACAATTTCTCAGTTTTTGGGGATTCGTTCACCACTTGTCTTTCTAACTTGGATAGGATGCTTGCTCGATGTGAAGAATCAAACCTAGTTCTGAATTGGGAGAAATGTCATTTAATGGTGAAAGAAGGCATTGTTCTTGGACACTGCATATCAAAGTCTTGAATTGAAGTTGTTAAAGCAAAAGTTGAAACGATCTCAAAGCTTCCACCCCCTACTTATGTGAAAGTCATCCGAAGTTTTCTAGGTCACGCCGGATTCTACCGTCGCTTTATTAAGGATTTCTCTAAGATCTCTCGACCTATGACTCATCTTCTTGAAAAAGATACTCCGTTTGACTTTACAGATGAATGTCTCAAAGCTTTCAACTAGCTGAAGGATTAGCTTGTACATGCACCGATCATGGTTGCCCCCGATTGGAGTCTTCCATTTTAAATCATGTGCGACGCCAGTGATTTCGCTGTTGGAGCTGTACAGATGCTCAAGAGAACTACACTACTATAGAAAAGGAGCTGCTTGCGGTAGTATTTTCTTTTGATAAATTTCGTTCTTATCTAATCTTGTCCAAAACTATTGTCTACACAGATCACTCCGCTTTGAAATACCTTTTCAAGAAGCAAGATGCTAAACCGCGCCTTCTACGATGGATTCTACTCCTACAAGAATTTGATATTGAGATTAAAGATAAGAAAGGAGCAGAAAACGTCGCGGCCAATCATCTCAGCCGATTGGAAAATCCGTCAATGCAGAAGTTGCACGAAAAAGATATTCAAGATTAGTTCCCCGAAAAACAACTCATGACTGTAGGAGGCTACCAACAAGGATCTTAGTTCACACACAACCCTTGGTATGCTGACTTCGCCAATTATCTGGTAGGGAACATCATACCAAAAGGAATGCCAACTTCTCATAAACAAAAGTTCTTCCGCGATGTCAAGAACTATTTCTGGAACGATCCTTATCTCCTTAAGGTTTATCCCGATCAACTTATTCGAAGATGTGTCGATGGGAAGGAGGCAGAACAAATTCTACACCAGAGCCACCACGGACCTACTGGAGGACACCATGGCAAGAAAGTAACTGCACGAAAGGTTTACGACGCCGGCTTTTATTGGCCAACCATATTCCGAGATGCTTGCAACCAGGTAAAGCATTGTGATATTTGCCAAAGGAAAGGCAATATCTCAGCCCGAAATGAAATGCCACTTACTAATATCCAGGCCGTGGAGATCTTTGATATCTGGGGATTAGATTTTATGGGACCATTCCCTAAATCTAATGGCAAAGAGTACATCTTAGTCGTAGTTGACTACGTCTCCAGGTGGGCTGAAGCTCAAGCTCTTCCGACCAATGATTCAAAAGTAGTAACCCAGTTCCTCAAAAGGTTGTTCAGTCGATTTGGGACTCCTAGAGCTATAATCAGTGATCGTGGCATGCATTTCTGCAATAATCAATTCATGCGAGTGTTGCAGCAGTATGGTGTTGCTCACAAAACTTTGACAGCTTACCACCCACAAACAAATGGGCAAGCTGAAGTGACAAATCGGGCTTTGAAAAGGATATTGGAACGAACCGTCGGAAATCACGGGCATAGGTGGGCCAAAAAATTAGACAATGCGTTGTGGGCATTCAGAACTGCCTACAAAACACCATTAGGAATCACACCGTATCGGCTAGTCTACGAAAAGGCGTGTCACCTTCCGATTGAGTTGAAATATTGGGCGTATTGGGCATTAAAACACTGCAACTTGGATATTTCAGCAGCTGGAGAACAACGGAGAATGCAATTGAATGAGTTAGCAGAGCCAAGGGATCAGGCGTACGACAGTTCACTGAGCTTCAAAGAAAGAACTAAAAGGGTCCACGACGCTAAACTGAAGCATTCTAGGTTCAAACAAGGAGACAAGGTGCTTCTCTTCAATTCGTGATTCAAGAAATTCTCCGGTAAATTCAAAAGTAGGTGGAGCGGACCATTCATAATCTCAAAGGTATTTCCCTATGGTGCAATCGAACTCGAAGCCCCAGAAGGTAAATATAAGGTTAATGGTCATCGCTTAAAGCATTATGTTGAAGACTTTCCCATTAGGGAAGACTTCTTCATCTTTGAACCTCCATAAGTCTTCAAGAAAGGTACAAAGAGTCAAGCTAGAGACTCGTAAAACAAGCGCTCTTGGGAGGCACCCCAAGCTTATCTTTACTTTTCTGTTAAATTTTATTTCTTAGTTTATTTTTATTAAATATGATTATCTCTAAAAAAATTTCAGGATTTGCTACTTATCAGACTACAAACTTCAATTTCTACAAAATCATAGATAAGTCTGAAAGACGCAAACGCCAGAATTCTGATAACAGAAATCTTTATAATACATCTTTGAACTGTCATCAGATCTCTATGCTTTTGTATTCATCATTTTATGCATTTCCTATTTATTTTGTTTGTTTCATGATGGATAGCTCCAGTGACACCAGAGAGATCAAAGCCGAGAGACCACCGAGACGTCGCAGAGACCGCAGACGAGAACGTAGAGCATGTAGGACCATGCCCACTATTCGCGAGGAGGACCTCACTGATGTCCCGATCCCTCATGAGGATCCATCCGCGGAGAGACCCCTGATCGCGCCCCACCGGTCGGTCAAGGAATCGCTTCCTTGTCGTTGCGGACCTTCTAGTCCGAGGCGGGCGATCAGTGGGTTTTAAATTTATAATGCTGGGAAGCCGAAGTTTTATTACTACCTACTGCTCTGGTTAAGGGTAGTAAGTGGTAAGTCTGACCAGGTGTCGTTCTTAAAGTCGGAGCGAATCGAAATGAAGTGAATACCCTAAACAATAGAAGATAATATGATGGGTTTAAAAGAGCAGGTATTGTTTGTTATTTGGTATTTTCTCAATTAACTACGATACAGAAAAGTAAATACTAAACTACATATAGGGTAAACAGATAGATAGAGATTGTGATTGTTGAAGTTTCAATATTCAGGTTTCGGGATGATGTTCATTATAAAAGATGATTGGAGACTTTCCTTTAATAAAATTAATAGAGGTTTGGTGTCAACACTAGAATCCTACGATTTAAGTGGAAAACCTAAGTCGCATGTCACTGAATACTAGGTTATCATGAGTCTGATCAGATCAGGCTGCTCAGTCCCCCAACACTGTCTGATGAGGACTAGTGACCCATCTTGGAGTTAACTCCTGGGCGCATGAATAAGGCAACAGACCGATATTTAATTTCTGACCTTTCTTAACACCTAATTCTAATTGATTTTATTAAGGGTCGTACTATTGCTTGCTAATGTATGTTAAACTGTCAGTTATGTTGGATCAAGGGGTTTAAGCATCCTACACTACAGCTGAATGTTTGCTTTCTTTTCAAGATCCCTTAGATTTAATCGAGGAGCACAAATACTTCTGTCAAGGTGTAGACCCTCCTTTGCGATCAAACGTTCATCCCTAGGTTTGTTTCACGGTGTATACTACATTTTTTAGTAGTTCCACAACTTTTATATATACCTAGACCATGTTCAGGAAGGGTGACTTCCAGGTATCCACGGTGTCATATGCTTACGACCGGTCCGTAGCTTTCACGCATTTGTACTCCACCAGCGGTGTTTCCAACGCTATACTAAGTTCTGGGCCGTTTACAGCATGTCCACAACTTCATACAAAAACACAGATAACTATCTATCGATACTAGGGTTGATCAGGTCCTAATACTAAAGTAATAGTCATGTGAAAGCTTGGAAAGGGTGGAATGGGTGGTTTAGATCTAACGCTTGAAAAGTTTAACCCGATACATAACATAACAATTTCCAATCACATATTTAATTAAAGATTAATTTAAAATCATCCCTACTCCTAAATATCTACATTTCAACAATCACAATATTACACTACTCAATAAACATTGCAATAAATAAAACACATACCATAATATTACGCATGGATAAATCAGACATAATAATAGTATGAGGGAATAGATATCACCGGATAATAGAGCAGCGTAACAAGAGAATAGAACTTGCAATCCTTGAATAAAAGCTTGAACACCAATACTCCTTGATTACAAAAGTTACTCTCTACTCTAATCTACTAGCTACCCACTAACTACTCTCTAACCCTCTAGAGAGAGTAGAGAGAGAAACTAACTAAGAAATGAAAATACAAGAGAAATGTGTTGTGTTATGATGGATTTGAATTGATTTGAATCGATGAGAAATGAGGAGGTGAAGGCCTCTATTTATAGGCTTACAAGTTACAATTTTACACTCAACACCCTCGCTTCCATTTAACAATGAAATACACCCCCGAGCTATGAAATTCGACACCAAAAGGGGCATATTCGATACCAAATGGGCGTATTTGGTAGCAAATAGGGTGTATTCGATAGCAAACGGGGCGTATCCGGCACCATAGAGGGGGTATACCACCCCTAGAAGGGGTATACCACCCCAACAAGGGGGTATACGGCCCCTAGAGGGGTGTTGAACCCTGGGTCGTGGTCTCATGTGCTGGATCGTAAGTCTTGTGTGCTGGATCGTAACTCGTTTGGCCATATCTTCTTCGTTCTTGTTCCGTTTCGAACGATCTTTAAATCCACGCGTTCGTATTCTCCAGACCTACATTTTAAGATACTTATTAAGTCCCAGATCAGAGTTTTATGATAAAATAGCATGTCGAACGAATTATGCCTTTTTAAGTGTGTTTTTTGTCCATTTACCGTTGTTTTTGAAATACTTATAAAGTTTTGACCTTTTTAACAAAATGTGGTAAATGTGGACTTTATTGGCATGATTTTGTTAATTAAGTGCTAAATATGAGGTAAAAGATGTGCGTAAAACATGAATTTTTACGTCAAATCAAATATCCCACACTTAGACTTTGCTTGTCCTCAAACAAACCGTATCTCACTTCTCTTAAGGTTTTGAGAAAATGGATCAGTTGATGAGAACAGATATTTCCTAAGGACATCAACTCCTAAAAATAGGCAAATTATTTCAAAAAGTAAGCATCAATAGAATAAGAAATCTTAAAACTGAACTGGCTGTCCCTTTAGCATACTTTGCAACTCTCGAAATGTAGAAGTACATGATTGGGCGATCCTCACAGGTAGTCACTCAATTCACTCAAGAAGTGCATCGGGTTTCTTAACATTCTAAACAAACGAAATCGCTCAAAGCCAGTCATGCAGCGCTTATCATCATAGGCTTTGTCGAGAATCGCATGTCCACCACTCCAAATGAGGACGGTGCTAATTATCCCAAGGCATTTTTGTTGGGTTGTAATGTTCGGGTGAGGGTTAAATGGGTATGAAAAAGGGGGTTTTCCAAGTTTAAAGGGTATGCTTATCTTAGGAATTTTCAAATTTTATGAAAAACTTTATTTAGATATGCTTTTTAATGAAAATGGAAACGGATAATGGTAAGGAAGGAAGATAGCTATTTTGACTTCTATCTTCTTGAAAACACACGGAAGATTTACGTCTTTCAGAGATCAGAGTTTTCGGGAGATTTTGAAGCACTTAACTTTTATTTAGATGATAAATTTTTGTTTTAGAATTTCTTTGCCAAAGAATATCTAAGGATTTTTCATTCTTACTGCCTTTTGAAATCCTTTCATATTTTCATTTTTCACACTTTTTGATATTTCGAATTTCACTTGGTGCCAATTTTTCGCACCTCAAGATTCTCGATCTTTTAAGATTTGATTTCTGGAACACACGCGAGAAGTTTTTGAGTAAAACACGAATTTTGTGATTTTTAGAGTGAAAGCAAAAAGGATATCTAGATATCATTTTTCAAAAATTTAAAAATTCTAAAATAAGGTTTTGGTGGGTATGGAAAGGAATGGGTTTTAAAATATTTGAGTAATTAAGAACTGAAAAGGTTAAGGCTCAACAGGGTTTACTAAGCGGATCATCGATAGTAAAATTGAGTATCGACAGGGTTAGGCTTGAAGAGATATGAGAAAAATGGGTTTAATCATAATAAATGCCAAGATCCTCTAATTGCACCTATACCGCGTACGGTACTCTTTGGTATGATCTCGAAGCATATACCAGGAACAAGTTCTAATTCTAAGACGCATGCATCGGCACACACACAGAAATGAATGGTGAAGCATTAAAAATGAGTGCTTATTAAAGGCTCAAGTTCCTCACACAACAATATAGGGTGTATGCTCCTAGTCATGCGATGCTTCGAAGATGACCATTTCATTTTTAAGGGATCCTTATTCTGCCTTGTCGTACTTTCCAAAGTAATTTATTTATTCGGAAAAAGTGATTATCCTTAAAAAGTATTATTCTGAACAAAAGATCAAAGGATTTACAAAAGTTGACTGATAAATCAGTCAAGTTTTTGAAAAAAATTTGAAAATTTTTGAGCAGGAAACGAGTTTCAAGTTAACTTTGGAGGACAAAAGGTCAGAAAACTTTACGGTATAACATACCGTGTATCCCACACTTAAAGGAACATTGTCCCTAATGTTCACTACTAAGGCGGAGATCTTTTGGGGGATCCCACACTTAGCGATTAGGCATAAACGATATGGTATGAATATTTCGGGAAGACAACGGAAAAGAACGAAAAACTCCCCTCATGGATTCACGAGATGAAAATGATTTGGCTGAAGAAGGATGAATTGCTTGCTAGAGATTTCAGCTTGTTTCCATCTAAGAACAGCCTTCCGGTTTAGTGTGTGTCATCTAGTCGTGAATCGATCCCATCATTCTCAACAATCACTTCAACCGCATTTTATTCAATAGTAATAATAATAATAAAGTACTGGAGATGAGAAAGTCTAAGGACGAGGAGACCCCTGATCAGTCACATGAAGATTAAATGCAGAAGTGGAAGGGTTATTTCCTGCAGCCGAAAGCTCTCCACTAGTGGCTCTCCCTGATACAGTCTCTGATGTAGTAAGCATGTGTTGCCTCAAAACATCCCTCAAGACATTTGTCGGCAAGTCATCTACAGATTCAAAACCCACTCTTGTAGGCATTGAGCTGTTATGCGTGCCTCCTCAAGTAATATCAAGTAACCTCTCCTAATGTTGTTCTCATTTGGAAGCCCATTTTCTGGAATAGAATCAAAGTTGAGCATCCTTGAGAATCCTGAGAATGTAAGGCCGTCAGCACTAGTGGTGGGCATGACTGGGCGATAAACATTTGGATCATCAGGCCTCAGGATCTCATAAATCGGAGATAAGATATGGGTAGCTGGGGATGGCTGCCGTGAGGTAGATGGAGCAGCTAAGGTGTGTAAGGAATATACTGGCTCATAGCGAGATGTGGTGGGCATGGTGTATGATGGAATAGTGGTGGTAACTGGGGCAATGGTGGTGGTGACTGGTGGAAATGTGGCTAGTGTTGTCGCACATCTATACATCAGTGGCTCTAGTATCGGTAATCCAAATCTGCGAGCTACATTTATGTCATGAGCATGTCTAACCTGAAGTGCGTGAAAAGTCCAATACTGAGAAAGTGGAGTCACTAGTGTAGTCTAGTCAACAACACTCTGAACCCTAGATGTAGAGCTAGGTGCCCTAGTATCCTCCTGCGGTGCTCTAACATCTCTATCATCTTCTAGTATCTCAATAGGCTCATCATTCTCAACATCCCTGTCTCTCATACTACTCTTCCTCTTCTAAACACAACCAGGAATGGCATGTTTGGTAGCTCTCCAGAATGCCTGCCCGCTCGAATCAGTAGATATCAACCATATAGTGCGGAAGTACTCTAGATCAAACGACAGGGATTGAACATAAGGCGAGCTAGTGTACTCTCTCATGTGATCATCTGTGAGCAAACCCTACGGCTACAAATCCTGGTTATGAAAGCTCCCATATAGATATACTTTGTCATCTCAAATGTCGTCTCTCTTTGAATCCTCTCAGCTACTAAGAAATCTATATTCACATTCTTCTTCTTAATCATGGCGTTCGTCACAAAGAGATCATCAGCTCCAACAGCTCCTCCTGTTTCTTTCTTTCCATGTAGTGATACAGCTAGTAGCTTGTGTAGGAGTTGATGCTCTACTTTGAAGAACGCGGAGGCTTTTACATTTGAATGAAAACTTGTAGGCGTTAGATTATCCCAAATCAGCCCATGGTCTTCATCACATGAAACACCCAGTGAACTATCGAAGAATATATGAGAATATGTCTGCTCCTCTGTGTAGAACCCAAGATATACCGCAAGCTCAGCCAAAGACACATGTTGCTCCACCCCTCCATAATTAAAGTTGGTTAATCGCTTATCTGTAATATTGGAGATGCAAGGGTTGAATTTGTAGGTCAACATGAACTCAATAACTAGCTCTCGGTAAATGTCTTCATTGAGGGCGTACATCTTGTACCAAGCATCCATTTTCTCATCATTGATCTTGTATTTTCACTAACTTCCTCAACTCACTCTTGTACCCAAGTGCCTTTACATCTCTCCAAATGATTAATCTGTTCTTTCCAAATGGCCGGTTCATCCAATCCTTAATTAGTTTCTTCTTTTTGGCGGAAGTGGCCAAGTATTCCAAAGTATGATGGATATCTTCAGAAGCAGACTTCATCTGTCAAGATAAAAGATAATTAGTGTGCATCATGATCATAGATATATGGATTTACTATGTTATCCCAAATTTTAAATAAAAATTCGAAATGTAGGCTTTAAAAATCGAATAATCCATAACCTAGAAATATACATTTTTAACCAAACCGCAATCACCAAACCACAAATTTATCACCAATAAGTTTCTTAAGCTATGGTAAATGTCATAAGCATTTTTCTAGGACAAAAGGTCTTATTTTATGAATGATTCCTAGAAAAGGCTTTAACAATGAAAATGTATTAGTAATTAACTAAGTAAGCATTAAGATTTTAAAGAAACCTTGTAATTACCTTACTTTAATCAAAACTTTGCAATTTACCATAAACTTAGAAAACTAGTGATGAAACTTTGACCGTTTTATGTATTTAAAGATATTAATATCAAGTGTCAGTCAAAGTTTGAAAATTTGTGTTTTATGATATGAAATTGACTAACAACTTAACATTCCATCTTTAAATGACATAATTATAATACTGGTTCCTTAGAAATATGACTTGCTATTCGAAAGTCTCAAACACTTTATTAACTAAAATAATGCAACTTTCATATTGCAACTAGTCATTTTAATCTTTTTAAGAACAAGATTCAAAAATTCAAGTAAGCTTTATCATGCCAATATTTGCACAAGTATCATTTGGTTTGTAAAAGATTTTAATTAAAATAATGATACTTCGCATATACTTATAAAAATGCTTACTTTAATTCTTAAAAGTCAACAAACCAATCATTTAACTAATTCAAGCTAGTTTACTAATGTTTAACACATCACTATAAGAAATTTTAATCAACAAAAGTCAAACATGAGTAATTCTAGCCAAAAAGTCAACAAAAAGTCAAAGTTCATTACTTTGAAAATCAAAGTTCACCAATCTCTCATGAAATTACTAGATTACCATCAATAATCATCATACAAACATACAATAGCAAGTAATAACACCAAAAGCCCTAATCTTTAGCCCTAAATATCAAGTTTTAAATTGAAACCCTAACTTTTGGGTAAAATCATAAACTAGAGATTTAGAAATTTACCTTATAAATAATGCAATGATGATAAATGAAGCATACAAGTAATGAAAATGAAGAATGTAGAGCTTGGGATCTTCAAAAATGGTGGAAATTTGGTGATGGCATGGTGGTGGTGTGGGTTTCGGCCGAACAAGAGGAGGGAGGATAAAGATGAGTGAAAATGATTTTTCATTTTTGCTTTTTAACCTCCTTTCCCTTTTTAATTTTTTACCCCGAATGGTGATTTAGTGATAGGAAATGGTAATTAGGTTAAAAAGGGTTTATTAGAAACTTAGAAATTATTTTTGTGTTCTAAAAATTTTAATCCCATTAAAATTTGTTAAAATTTGCTAATTATTAAATTTGTGGTTTAATAATTGAACAAACTTTAAACTTTGCGTGACAAATGATGAGATAAAGTTTTAAAGAACGTTTTTAAAGAAGATTATTAAAACTTTTAAAATTTTAAATCCTAAATAAACTGAAAAACTAAACTACTTAATTTATTTATTAAAATTGGGTTGCCTCCCAATAAGCGCTTTGTTTTAAAGTCAACGGCTCAACTTTTCCAAGTAATTAATTCGGGGCCCGAGGCTGAGGAAAAGTATAACGAGGAATAAATGAAAATCGGAGCACCTTCTTTGGCCAGATCTTCCAACCTTTTCACAATTACAGTTCACAGCGCCCTTGACTAAACCGATGAACTGACCGTACCCCAAACCGACTCGAAGAGCGGCTGAGGCTAGTCCTACCTGTTTTTCATTTTCTTCTTCCAAGCCCTTCTTTCTTAGAAAGGCACTCACTGAGTTACGTGATAAATTAGGTTGGCAGAGTTTAAGAAAAATTATTCAAATTCATTTAGAAAACTTCTCTCCTCGTGTCCTAATTTTATAAGTGCATCAACAAAATTATTAAATTCCCGTTTAACTTTCTTGGGATTTGAAATTCCATCTCGTGGTCCATCGTCTAAAAAGTTAAGATCATGAAGTAATTTATCCAATATTTTCAAAAATTCCTTTTCTTCTTTTAAATCAGGATTTCCGGTAGTATCGTGAACTGCTACCAATAATTCGTTAAAAAGTAATTTTTGTTGAAGTGTGAAAGGAAATTTTGATTTTTGAAATAACTGAGTTAGCTTAATGTGAATTTCTTTCCATTTTTCACAGAAAGATTTCTCAATAGCCTCCTCAGTTACATTTGGAAAAATTTCTATCAGTTTATTGATTAAATAGATGGTAGGATCGACAAAGAATGGTATTTTCCCAGGGAGTAAGATTGGAATTATAGGGTCACGCTTTATCCAAAATTCAAGCTCACTAATCAGATCTGAAATATACCGATTAATCCATGTTGTTGATGAAATAGGATGGTAATCAGTATTAGCAAGTAATTTCCTTAACAGGTCTTGGTCTGATATTAGTAGTAGCTCATTTTTTCTAGTGTAATTAGCGAGGAGTCCTAAAATTCTGTTATCGATAGTCACGAAGGTCTTTCTTTGGTCAACCGAAAAGGGGAAGTCTGATATTTTAAGGTATTTAAGAAAGTTGGCACAAATATCTATCCTCCTATCTGGTTTAAAAGAATTTCTGACATGATGCTCGGTTTCAGTCTCGGATGGAATATCTGTGATTTTAATGATGTCTGTGGGTGGTCCACTTATTACGGTTCATCTATGTAGGGGGTTCCTGATTTGAATGTATGATTTTCCGAACATGAGAGATGCTTATCTTGTGAATAAGTTCTCAAAATGTCAGGGAGATCATATTCAAAGTATTCATCCAAGCAGTGAAGGCGTTCATTTCTATCTAATCCTAATATGGGTGGATAAAAGTAAACCTCAGTGCCGAATGGTACTTTTTTGGGAAGGTCACGAACACTTATCGTACATATCCGTATGGCCATAACGGACGAGACCGATAGTTTGGTACTATTTTCATACGACCTAATTTCCTATTAACGATAAGTACAAGGAAATTCCTGTCGTCATACAATAGTAACCAAACCCAACCAATTGATTGACCTCAATACTGATGCTCGAAGGCCAAATATCAAGTGATCACGGATTCACATATTCAATCAGGTCAACATATCAGTCTAACCAGTCTATCAACAATATTATTACTATCAAACGAAATTAATCATGGCAAACCAAAAGCAGTAATAATACGATTACCCGTTGTAACCAAACCTGTTACAACTAAATTATACTGAGGATTACAGATTCACTCACCAAAACCTCAGTTGTCCACTTAGTACTCTAATGTCACCGAGTCTTCTCCATATCT
Organism: Pseudognaphalium luteoalbum; assembly: GCA_963422505.1. Classification (NCBI taxonomy): domain Eukaryota; kingdom Viridiplantae; phylum Streptophyta; class Magnoliopsida; order Asterales; family Asteraceae; genus Pseudognaphalium; species Pseudognaphalium luteoalbum. The sequence goes on along the minus strand of OY730192.1, from coordinate 82,353,365 downwards.
GAGAATACAATTAAACAAAATGAGTTAGTAACTCATTCATAGTAATCAACTTATGTTAATATCATATCACATGGTTCATAATCCAAATCTCAATGAGTTCTTACTTGAATCATTATATTATATCAATGTCTCTGTTTCAAACTCATTATCAATATTCAACACACTTAGTAACTATAAACTTCATAGTTAACCAATCAAGATCATTTATCAAGTTATGCTTCTTATGATCACAACATCACTTTATTTATCACCAAGTAGCATGATTAAACCATTACAAGGTCATTAACTTCAATATCACTAGATAATCAAAGTCTCAATATTAGGTTTCATGAATACTTAGCCACACAATTTCTAACTTTACTCTTTGATTATAAATCAAGTATTCTAAATCATAATCCATACCAAATTTCTCATATAACTCATGAATATCATCATAATCACTATAATTCTCAAGAACACTTTAATCAATTTATAACTTTTAATTTGAATAATGTTTATCATCATCATTAATCAACAATTATCAAACTATAATTCTAAGCTTTAAAACTATACATCATTATTCAAAGCTTTAAAACTATAATTCACGTAAAATCACTCAAACTCCTAACTTTCTTCATGAACATATATCAAATTATTCATTTCTATGTTAGGGCTCAGCTATTAATCATAAAGTAAGCATCAAATAACAATTTTACAAACATTACAAGCTTCAATTTAACCTTACTCATCCTAATTTCATCATATACACAAAACCCCATTTCATAGGTTTATGAAAATCAAGAAATCAAGACTTACAAGATGAGTAGAAGGATTAAAGGATGATAGTCCATGTTAATAAGCTTGAATTTGGACTTGAAATCTTCAATTTGGTGTTATGAAATGTTTTTGTGATTTGATCTAGGGTTTCCAGGTTTCTGTATGTATGTATGGTACGTATATATGTATAGAGATAAGAAATTAAACAACCGACTCAAACATATGGATATATTACATAATTTGTTAAATTTCATTCCCCGTACTTACCATTGTCTGGAACTTAAAAACCATTTGCGGGGAAACATTATTTTATTTTACCGTCAACTGAATTAAATTAAAACAGTTAATAATTTATTAACCACAATAAATTATTTGACTCTTTTACCCATTTATTTTCAAATACAAATGAACCTATTTTCTGACACATTAAATAATAATTCACAGTCAGAAAATATTAAAATACTACTAGGCCCGAGGAGTGGGTGTTACAGCTAGAAACCGAATTAGATGGTTTTTGATTTTTCATATTTTTATGGTTTTTGTGTTTTAATAACTAAACTATTCTAAGAAAGCAGTAACTTTCGAACAAGTTAGGCTTGAAAGAAAGGTTCTCCTAAGAGCTTCTAACTTAAAGGTATGTGTTTCAAATCACAACGCTCGTCGATCCCCTGCAGCAGCGCCAAAAACCTGATCGCGCCCTAACGGTCGGTCAAGGAATCGCTTCCTTGTCGTTGCGGACCTTCCAGTCGGAGGCGGGCAATCAGTGGGTTTTAAATTTATAATGCTGGGAAGCCTAAGTTTTATTACTACCTACTGCTCTTGTTAAGGGTAGTAAGCGCTAAGTCTGACTCAGATGTCGTTCTTAAAATCGGAGAGAATCGAAATGAAGTGAATACCTTAAACAATAGAAGCAAATAGGATGGGTTTAGAAGAGCAGGTAGGGTTTGTGTTTTGGTATTTTCTAAATTAACTACGATACAGAAAAGTAAATACTTAACTACAGGTAGGGTAAACAGATAGATAGAGATTGTGATTGCTGAAGTTTCAATATTCAGGTTTCGGGATGATGTTCATTATAAAAGATGATTGGAGACTAGCATCCTACGATTTAAGTGGAAAAGCTAAGTCGCATGTCACTGAATAGTAGGTTATCATGAGTCTGATCAGATCAGGCTGCTCAGTCCCCCAACACTGTCCGATGAGGAATAGTGACCCGTCTTGGAGTTAACTCCTGGGCGCATGAATAAGGCAATAGACCGATATTTAATTTCTGACCTTTTTTAACACCTAATTCTAATTGATTTTATTAAGGGTCGTACTATTGCTTGCTAATGTATGTTAAACTGTCAGTTATGTTGGATCAAGGGGTTTAAGCATCCTACACTACAGCTGAATGTTTGCTTTCTTTTCAAGATCCCTTAGATTTAATCGAGGAGCACAAATACTTCTGTCAAGGTGTAGACCCTCCTTTGCGATCAAACGTTCATCCCTAGGTTCGTTTCACAGTGTATACTACGTTTTTCAGTAGTTCCACAGCTTTTATATACACCTAGACCATGTTCAGGAAGGGTGACTTCCAGGTATCCACAGTGTCATATGCTTACAACCGGTCCGTAGCTTCCACGCATTTGTACTCCACCAGCGGTGTTTCTAGCGCTATACTAAGTACTGGGCCATTTTACAGCATGTCCACAGCTTCATACAAAAACAGAAATAACTATCTATCGATACTAGGGTTGATCAGGTCCTATTACTAATGTAATAGTCATGTGAAAGCTTGGAAAGGGTGGAATGGGTGGTTTAGATCTACCGCTTGAAAAGTTTAACCCGATACATAACATAACAATTTCCAATCACATATTTAATTAAAGATTAACTTAACATCATCCCTACTCCTAAATATCTACATTTCAACAATCACAATATTACACTACTCAATAAACATGGCAATAAGTAAAGCACATACCATAATATTACGCATGAATAAATAAGACATAATAACAGTATGAGGGGATAGATATCACCAGATATTAGAGCAGAACAAGAGAATAGAACTTGCAATCCTTGAATAAAAGCTTGAACACCAATACTCCTTGATTACAAAAGTTACTCTCTATTCTAATCTACTAGCTACCCACTAACTACTCTCTAACCCTCTAGAGAGAGAAGTTAGAGAGAGAAACTAACTAAGAAATGAAAATACAAGAGAAATGTGTTTTGTTGTGATGGATTTGAATTGATTTGAATGGATGAGAAATGAGGAGGTGAAGGCCTCTATTTATAGGCTTACAAGTTACAAATTTTACACTCAACACTCTCGCTTCCATTTAACACTGAAATACATCCCCGAGCTATGAAATTCGACAACAAAAGGGGCGTATTTGATACCAAAATGGGCGTATTCGGTAGCAAATAGGGTGTATTCGATAGCAAACGGGGCGTATCTGGCACCATAGAGGGGGTATACCACCCCTAGAAGGGGGTATACCACCCCAACAAGGGCATATACGGCCCTGTAGAGGGGGTATACTGCCCCTTTAGGGGGGTATACAGCCCCTAGAGGGGTGGTGAACCATGGGTCGTGGTCTCGTGTGCTGGATCGTAAGTCTTGTTTGCTGGATCGTAATACATTTTAAGATAATTATTAAGTCCCAAATTGGAGTTTTATGATAAAATAGTGTGTCGAACAAAATTATGCCTTTTTAAGTGTGTTTTTCGTCCATTTACCGTTATTTTTGAAATACTTATAAAGTTTTGACCTTTTTAACAAAATGTGGTAAATGTGGACTTTATTGGCATGATTTTGTTAATTAAGTGCTAAATATGAGGTAAAAGTTGTGTGAACATGACTTTTTACGTCAAATCAACCCCCATCACCTGTTCACCAGTCACCTCTCATACCCACTCTTGAGTATGGGACTACACTAGCTGACCGGTTGTATCCTGGGCCCTCTTTCAGACACTCCACCTTCAGCATGACATTATGTCCACCCTCTCTGTGCATGTAGGGCTGCCAAGGCCTTCTGACTGTCCGTTCCATCTTAGTCCAGACCCAAGACCGTCTCTTACGCCTTGGTCTTTCTTCCGCTGCTGGACCGTTCATTGCTGGACCTTCCACTGCTCCGCCTACTGCTGTTGAGCCTGCCATGTCATCAGGGAGTGCATCAACAGAGCCTTCACTTACTGAGCAGTTGATGGCTATGTTGGATGTCTTTAGCCCACCTCACGCTCATGCTTCTGCTGGCATTACTGAGCCGAGCATGGATATGATGGAGGAGCCTACACCATCGCCCACCTCAGCCCTTGCTGGTGCTATTGCTGACTTCGATCCTGATAGCGATGATCTACTTGATGACCTTTAGTTTATTTTATTTCAGTACTTAGATTTTATAACTCTGTGTTATTTTCGAGATATGACGTTGTTTTAATGTTTATTGCAGAACTTAGCTTCGTGTGGAATGGCTGATCGTACACGAGACTGGTCCTCAAATACAGCAAATCACACGCACCATTTCTACACTAATCTGGTCTCGTCCAGTAAACTGAATGGGGAGTACTTTAAACCTTTCTCCGTTTATAATGATTTTAATTTTACTTAAGTTTATGTGTTATAATCTATGCCACATCCTAACTTATCACTAAGTGTGGGATTCCAACCCAATTCAACGCTTAGGAAACATTTTTTTACATGTTCAAACTCTACGTGTGGGATTTTAGTCGTAAAATCTCAACTCGAGAGAACATTAGGGACAATGTTCCTCTAAGTGTGGGATGTTAGGTATGGAAAACCTTGGACAAACGATTTTTATGTGTTCATAGAATATCTCAGAAAATGTTCCCTAAATTTTTCAAAATTTTCAAAAATATTTTTCAAATAAAACTTAAATATGAGCTAAGCCTTGCGATTAACTCTAAACTTTTTGAGTTTTGGTATACCTGAAAGAAATCATTTTCAAAATATGAGGAAAATATTTCAAAAAATTAAGGATATTAAGGTAGAAATTTCCTAAACAAGGAACGATAATCTAAGAGGGGCATCGCATGACTAGGCACATACAACCCAAATTTGCAGTGAGGTTTTGAGCCTTAAAAGCATTCATTTTTAATGCTACATTGTTCATTTCTTGTGTGTGCCGATGCATGTATCTATGATTTAGAACTTGCTCTTGACATACGCTTCAAGACCACATTGGTGTGTACCGTACGCGGTATAGGTGCAATTAGATGACCTTGACATTCTTTAGGATTTAAACACCTTTTAGCCTTCTCTTTCAAGCCCAAAACCCTTTTGATGCTCATTTTTAGTATCGATGATCCGCTTAGAAACCATGTTGAGCCTAAACCTTTCATTTCTTCAAAACCCATCAAACACAAACCCACTTTCCCAAATTCCCAAAACCTTATCTTAGAATTTCTGAGGTTATGAAAAACACCTTGAAGAATATCCAACTCGATTATCTTACTCGTTCGTGTTCTCCAAAAAGAATCAAACCTCTCTAAAAGGTGCGGGAAAATTAGCACTCAAGAGAGACAAGAGAACAACAGTGCGGGAAAATTAGCACCTGAAGAAAAGACTCGAATTGATCAAGATAAAAGAAAGGATTTCTGAAGGACTCAAAGAAAAGAAATTATCCTCGGAAGTTCTCCCACAAAGAAATTCTGAAAAAGACTAGAAAATAAAAAGCAGGAAAAGATAAAAAAGAAAAAAAAAATAAAATAAAGCTCAAAGTGCTTCAAAGTATCAACCACTCAAAGGGAGATCCGATAGAAGACGAGTAGCTACTTCATCCGTTCTACAAATAAGTTTTTCATGATTCTTGAAAAGCCTAAGATAAGCAACACCCTTACAAACCTAAAATTCCCTTATCCATACCCTTAACCGTCACAAAACATTACAACCTCCCCCGAATGTCTTGGGATAATTAGCACCGTTCTCACCTAAGTGGTGGAGATCCGATTCTCGATCAAGCTTATGACGATGAGTACTGCATGACTGGCTTTATGAGCGATTTCGTTTGAACTAGATTGATAGGAAACCTGATACACTATTGAGTGAATTGAGTGACCACCTTATATGAGATCGCCTAGTCATGTATACTCCAAGATCACAAGAGTTGGAAGTATGCCTATGAGAGTCGGTTCTTGTTTCCGAAAGGATCATCTTACTTTTCCTTTGTTTTCTGAAACTATCTACTCATATGAGGGAACGCTGACTAACAGGGATGTCATAACTCTCCTTAAAACCTGGTTAAAAATGTTATCAAATGGGATGTTGATGAGTGTTGCTTGAGGACAAGCAACGTCTAAGTGTGGGATACTTGATGTGACCCAAAAAGTCATGTTTTTAAGGACATATTTCCACACTTTTTGGACTATTCTTTGGTGAAAACATTTCAAAACCATCATTATTTACCAAAAATCACCAAGGTAGTCTAAATATAGACATTGCTGCAAAAATCAGTTAAAACGTCCAAATAACATGAAAATCGAGGCAAAATAATCACCTTAAAATATCCATTCTTAATATTCTTATAGAAATAGAGCTTAATTCATATTTTATGATTTTATAGGAAAAATCGAAGATCGAAGGTGAAAAAAATCAGAAGAGACGGATGAAAGACGGAGAAGATACACAGTCTAGAAGCTCGACGATCGTCATCCGGAACACGCAAAAGTCAAACACTTCCAAATTTGGCAAACTTAGTTTCATTAGAAGCGTAACGGAAAAAAGAATCCAACGGCACAAGAATCAAGCAAAATGGACTTCAAACGAAGAAGATACACACGAACCAAGCAACCGGGGACTCAATATACAACAAATGGAGCACCAACCCCCCCCCCCTGGCACTAGGTACCGTATATGGTAACCTAGGTGCCATATACGGCCCTTAGGGTGCCGTATACATGGGTGTTTTGCTTGTGAGGTGCCGTTTGACCCCCCTGGTCCGCTTGCCCCGTATGATGCTTTGGTGCTTGTTCTTGATGCTTAAAGACTTGTACCTCAAGCCCTAGCCTTCTCCTATAAATACCCAACTCATTTCACCATTCCAACACACCTCATTTTCTCATTTATTCTCTCTCTCTCTCTAGAATAATCTTTCTTTCTCTCTCTAGAAATAAGCTAGTAGGCTATAGTTTAGAGTAGAAGCTTCTAATATCTTTTGTACGGAGATACTCCAAGACTTCATATACGTGAAGATTTTTCTGTATTAATCTCTTGTTCAGGTTTAATACAATCTCTCATATTTATTCTTTTATGTTTCCTTTTTTATTATGCATGCTTAGGAATGAATGCTAGAATTATGCTAGGCTAGACAAATCAATGTTTGTTGTGATGTATGCAATGTTAGGATAGTTATGACATAATTTTCCATGATGTTACTCTGTATGAGTTTAAACTGTTTGCGAACTTATAAGATGAACCTCTGCCCGTTTATCTATCCAACTTATGTTGTGGTTTGTATCCTCCTCCCTAGAACCTGGCCAATTGCTAGAAGTAGGATTGCCAATTATTCTGTGTATGATGATCAATGAACTTAACATGGTCGTTGTTCCCTTGATTGAAACATATCCGAGGGACACGAAGCATAGGATTAGAGATAGATTAGGTTCATGCTTGTTTGTTGTGTATCTTTGGGATAACTTCCGGGATACCCATAATTTGATTATCAGGTCAGTTGTTGTGCTGCTAGTGTTCCGTCCTATTGCCTGTTCTTGTTTGATTGTTGCTTAGGTGCTGCATGCTAGACATACATAACCACTATCACTGCCCTGCTAATTAGATTTTCATAAATATGATAAACATAATACAGGTAGGTTAACATGCATTTAATAGTTGCGATGATTGTATCATTAATGACGAACGATTCAACTGACCGCTAGACAGATTATCACGACCGGTTCCGCGGGTTAAACCCTGTTCATGTTATTGTTCAATGAACAATTCATGCTATGATACGGACGTCCTCTGGAAGTCTGAGACTGGGGACCTGGATTAGAGGATAATCATTGGTTGAATTGATTTGTGCATTTGGGAGAACTTCCGGTGTAATAGACACTCTATAACTGCTATCCATGTGACATATTGTGTATCTGATTGCGGACAACTCTACGTTAGGTATATAATAGGATCGTATTTGTAGCTCATTAAGAAATATAGGAATGTCTAGTGAGTAATCTTGAATCCTAATTGGTATAACCGAAAAGCTGTAAAATGCCTGAGTATCCGGTATAGCGTTGGAACCACCACTGGTGTAGTACAAATACGTGGAAGCCGAGTAAAGGTCGTAGGCATAATACTTTATTACCAATTAAGCTTCTATGACCTCACCGGATTAGTCATCACACCTAGTAGCCTTATCCCTCATAACTATCCGCCTAAATAACATTTCCGAAATCACAGCAAACATATTCCTTATCTTGATTTCTCTGCGTTCTCCGTACAACCCCTGTCTTTAATTTAGTCTTTAATTTTAGTAATTAGATTAGAAAACCAACCAACCTATCCAAAAGTTTTTAAAATCCCAGCTAAATTACAAAAGATAGTTAATCCTCCTAGAATCTCATGCCCGTTGTAGTTTGAAGAACGACACCTGAGTTATACGTACCGCTTACTGCCCTTTAGGTCTTTAAGTTGTATTAAAACTTAGGATACCCTGCATTATAAATATAAAACCCATTGCCGTGAGCCCTTGCCGGACGGTTCAACGACCGGAGTAAAATCCGACTGACCGGTGGGGTCGCGACACATTGGCTAGTCTATTCCACAATCAACACTTTGTAAGTTTTATGATCAATAAAATTTACAGTTCAGCTACTATTGTTTCTTTGTAATGATTATGATTTGTTCTTAAGATACTCTGTCTTTCTATTGTTCAGCAATTACGATTAAAACTTGAATAAATAACTTGTATAATTTTGAAACAGTTTTTAATTGTATTCAACCCCCCTTCTATAATTAAACTCTACTTACTGAGATTCCAAATCACTTATCAATAGTGATTTCGGGACTTTCATAATCAATTAAGCACAACTTAGAGGTACATGGGGAGACGATCTTTCTTATGAGATCATGTTTTACATAAACTAAAGACACATCTAAATATCTTGGGATCTCTTTATTTATATAGTCCTCAAGACTTACATTAGAAAATATAATCTAATTAAGAAACTAGTTCCTTCAATTATATTTTTCTATGTCGATCTTCAATATATTTAACTTGATCTGCAAGTTTTCTTTGATTGTTTCCTTGAGTCTGATCTTCTTTAGTCTTTGCGAGTCTGACCAACTATTCACTAAGACTAAGATTCAGAACTTAGACTATTAAACAAATATAACTAGTCTAATTCTAGTTTTCACTTTGTCTCATCACATTTATAATAATGTAGGAAGATTATGATCACTTAATTTTCCCAACGGTCCACCCCTATTTGATGATGACAAAACAAATAGTAAACTGGTTGCAAGATAAATATAAGAAATTAAATGTAGATACTTAAAAAATAATTCTAATCTCTGACTTGAAAGCTAAAAACATCTTGCATAATCCGTCAAACTCTTGTTATGTTGATAACTTGATATTTCTTTGTGAATTCATAAATTATCACAAGAGTATATCTCTTTCTCCTTCAATCTTCAAAACTCATCTCTTAAAAATTAACATGAATAGTTTGACCAATGTAGCTTGAATTACTATATATTCATGATAATTGTACCTGTTCGAGTTGTAATATTTGAAGCATTAACTTCCCCCTCAATATCAGCTACCCAATGTTAGATATTTATCCCCTTTTTGTCATAATCCTTCTTTATTTATTCCGCAAATATAATGAAGGTTTGAACAATTGATGTTTGAACAGATTTATAGTATGTATCTTTAACAGTTTTAAACGCATATAGCTCCAAAACTTTGAAATACTCTTACGCTCAACAACACTTATAATGTTAAAAAGAAGAACTTCTAAAATAACTTAAACATAAGCATATATGCTAACCCATCACTTAATAGAGTCTGAAATATTTTGAACGTATAAATATTGAATATATCAGCTGAAAACATTATCATCCTCTTCATAAACGAAGAACACAAAGAAGATATTTATCTAAGTCATATGTATTAATCAATTAAGCACAAATTAGAGGTACATGGGTAGACGATCTTTTTTTTGAGATTAGGTTTTACCTAAAGTAAAGACACCTCTAATTGTTAGTGCCCCTTGCTGTGAATCTAAGTGATTGATTACAATGATTGAATGGTGGAAACAAACAATCACACTAAATATATGTAAAACACAAACCGAAACATGTATATATCAATTATATAACTTTGTATTGATGAACGTAACGTATTATATTGATTACAGGAATGCTATTTCGACAAATGGTGCTAGGGTTTCGTCAACCCTAGCCTGAAACCCATAGGTCTATATGTATACTACTCGGCAGACATGCGACACTTGCTAAGTGACGCATGTGGCCGCCTTCATGCGACACTACCTAAGTGTCGCTATGCGACACTAAGGCAAGTGTCGCCTAGACCAAACTAAGTGTCGCTAATGCAAAAATGACTTTTCTATTACAATTAATCAATGACACTTACAACTCAATAGACCAACTGACTGACACACTAAATGTACCAACAAACTCCCCCTTGTCAGCAGCTTGGTCTTCAAAAAGTCTTCAAATCTTCAAACTATTTCCAGCCAGCTGGGAATACACCACCAGCGTGTATCCCATTGGCTACGCAGATATCAACAATCTTCTGAAACTTAATGTCTTCAGTTCTATCCTTTCCTTTGAACTGAATCTTGTTCTGATGTAATTTCTTCATATCTTGTTCAGAAAGATTGATCAAACTCAGAGGGTCAAATACACAAAATTTGTTTCTCTTAAAACTCCACATAGACCTCTTCCTAGGCTGTACAACATCCCATGTTGTTTTCTCTTCAGCCCCCAAATCTGCATCTGTTGAAGACTCTGGATCCGTAGTCGGTTCAGAATTAGGAATAAAAATAATCACAGCTTCTCCTGTAATATCATCATATTCCCAATATAGCAACCTGTTAAAAAAATCCAAAGGAAGGATCTCTAGAGGTATCTTCTGTAAGCATTTTGCTGGTGGGTAGATCATCCTTACAATCGGTTGTCGTGTAACCGGATCCAACTTCTTTTTAAACTTATATCTCATTCCCATCGCCGGTTTAATCATGTTGTACTTCTTGCTGTTGATTTCCCGACGAATGATAACCTGAAAAAAATCTGCTCGTGAATCTCAAGAGCAGTTAATCAATGGTATCTGAGATAATCTTTGAAGTTCACATTTTGGCAGAGTACTTATTCGATAAAACTTCAAGTTGAAGTACTGAATGCCATCACTCCTTTTGATCATGAATACTGAATTATTTTCATCGAACTTCCAGCCTTTGTTCAAACCCGTATAGTCAGTTCTGACTTTGTAAAATTGACAAGTAACGGGTACCTCAACTCTAGGTTTAAACACTAACTGAGGTTTTGATGTTGATTGTTCTGCAGTGGAAACTGAAGGTTCAGTGGTTTCCGCTTCTGCTTCATCCTCTGAAGAATCAGATTCAATAATGGGAGCATCATCATAACCTTCATCACTCTAGAGCTCCTCCCCTTCAACTTCAATGTCATCATTCCCTTCAAAATACCAATCCTCTGCCATTGGATCATTTACCACTTCTTCCTCAGGTATTGACGTATTTTCATTCATCATACGTTGAAGAAATGTAAGATCCACATATGAATAATCAACCGCAATTGGTCTCGGTTGACCTTGAACCTCAACAAAGTAATCCAAAGATACATTTTCATTGATAGAAGGGGAGGTGTTACATTTGTTTCCAAGGTCCTGGGACCAGCCTCCCCCGAAACAAACGTAATAGACTCCAACTCTAACAACCTAGACTGTAGATCTGTCACTTGAAACTTTAAGTCATCAACCTCATCAGCCTTGGTCTTTAATTCCTTAATCTCTGCAGCCTGAACTTGAATAATCGCAGATTGATCTTCAAAACGTTTGTTCATCTGTTCGATCTGAGCAAAAAGTTGTTGAATAGAAGGAAGCTGCGGCTGAGATGGTGGTTGTTGCTGTTGTTGTTGAGTGGTGTGCTGACCAGGTTCCTGAATCACCACCCCTGTGCGCTGGCGCCTTTTGTGGGGCAAGTTAGCGTAAGAGGGAGCAGACCAAGCTGGTCGTTTGCCCGGATTCCTCGGGACGTGAACCCTGCCCTCAGAAATGCGTCTTAAAATACGCTTAAATCATTTCGGATCAACCATTTGAATTGCATCTAAAGCCTCATGAGGAGGCACATCACCCTCAGAATCGGGTGGTGTGGGTCCACCATCATCATCATTCTCGGCATCAACATTCTCAACCTGATTAATGTCTAGCAGTCTCAAAGATTTTAAGTATATATTAACAGAAACCAGGTCTATACTTACGTATAACAAAGGAAACTGTCAATATATACCCCCAAATGATATCAAATAAGCTTCTTCCACGAAAACATGTCTAGCATAAGTAAGATATTAAGACTTTTGTCATACATCTAACGGTGTTATACCACTTGAAATAAACAATTGTATATTAGGCTTCTTAAGAGGTCTCAAAGAGTTTTGTGTAACATGCCTACTAATATATCGTATGATGAAGACAATGTTTATAAAAACTATTTTCAACATGTCAGATAAATCTACTGACACATCCAAGATAAACCTTAAAATTCCATTTTGTGCATGTCACCCGATGTACTATCATATCCCAAGTTGTTTACAGACACAACTCAATGTTTTTTTTTTTTTTAACACATATAAAAGCCAAGTAAATTTACGTTCCAAGTTACAAATTACTTTTTGGTCACAAAGAACCTTAAACCAATCATATTGATTAGTTCATCAAATCGAGTACGCGAAAAAGCTTTGGTGAAAAGGTCGGCATTCTGCTTTAGGGTGTCTATGTGGACAAGGTCTATCAGGTGTTTTTCATAGCAATCCCGTATAAAGTAGAACCTAAGTTCTATGTGTTTAGTCTTATAGTGTTGTACGGGATTGCGTGTGATAGATATGGCAGCAGTGTTATCAATGTGAATAGGAGTCATAGAAAGAAGTAACCCGTAATCACGCAGTTGATGCTGAATCCATAGAACCTGAGAGCAGCAACTGGCAGCAGCAACATACTCAGCTTTTGCGGTTGAAAGAGAAACTGTAGTCTGTTTCTTGCACTGCCACGAGACCAAGCGAGATCCGAGAAATTGGCATCCACCAGTGGTGGACTTCTTGTCTATGCTGCAACCGCCATGATCAGAATCCGAATAGGCAGTAAGAGCGAACGATTTCTCATTTGAATACCATAGACCAAGATTGGGTCGATGTTTGAGATAACCAAAAATTCGTTTTACCGCCTTCATGTGAGACACCTTGGGTTTGGCTTGAAAGCGTGAACAAACTGATACCGCGAACACAATATCCGGTCGAGAGGCAGTCAAATACATCAAAGAACCTATCATTGAACGATAGTCCTTTTCTTTGCAATCTTCTTCATCCTCAGCAAGTCTAAGGTTGTGATTAAGTTCGATAGGAGTCCCATAAGTTTTACAATTGAGCAGGTCATATCTAGTCAGCATGTCATTGACATATTTTGACTGATGGATATAAATACCTTTAGCAGACTGCTCAACTTGTACACCTAAAAAGAATTTGAGCTCCCCCATCGCACTCATCTCAAACTCAGACTTCATGATTTCCTCAAAGTTCTTGCACATTGCCTCATTTGTAGAGCCAAAGATAATATCGTCCACATAAACCTGCACAAGTAACATATCTTCTCGATCCCCAGTCTGTTCTTTACGGATAAACAGAGTACTGTCAATGTTCCCTCGAACAAAACCATGCTTGATTAGATGAGTAGTGAGCCTCTCGTACCAAAGCCTTGGAACTTGATGAAGACCATATAATGCCTTGTTCAATTTGCAAACATATTCTGGATGCTCAGGGTCTTCAAAACCCGGAGGCTGTTTAACGTACACATCCGTATCCACTTTTCCATACAGGAAGGCGCTTTTAACATCGAGTTGGTTAACATGAAACTCCTTGAAAGAAGCGAATGCAAGGAAGATACGAATTGACTCCAATCTTTCCATAGGAGCAAATACTTCATCATAGTCCAAACCCTCTATTTGACTAAAACCTTGAACAACCAACCGTGCTTTGTTACGAATTACTATGCCATGATCGTCCATATTATTTCGAAATACCCATCGAGTGCCAGTTAAGTGAGCACCTTTGGGTAACGGAACTACATCCCAAACGTGTAGCTTGTTGAACTGCTGTAATTCTTCTTGCATGGCCTCAATCCAGGATGGATCTTTTAAGGCCTCATCAACATTCTTCGGTTTAATTTGAGATAAATGACATGAATTTATCTGAGCAACCAGAGTCAACATTTGCTGATTTGGATTTTTTTCACTTGTTGTCTTGTTTGAACCGCAACATTAGGATCACCAATAATATTATCAATGGGGTGATTCTTGTGTACATTTGTCACTGGGAGGACTTCCGGCGCAAGTACTAACTCCAAATTGTTCATATCCCCTTCAGTGGCAGGAACAGTTGTAGACTCAGGAGCAGTAGAACTTTCAGGTTGCTCGGGTTGTTGTGGTTCCTCATCTTCTTCATCATGAGCGTTAAACTGAGTGAAGACCGTTTCTTCTTCTTCAGCTTCCTCTAAAGGAGGCATATTAGGATCATCAGGAAGATCTCTTGCATTGATTGTTCCTGAAGTCGAAGGAGCATTCGATGATGGGGTAATAGGAGATGGTTTGGTTGTAGTAGGTGATGGTGTGGGTGTGAGAGTGGGTGTTGGAGTGGGTGTTGCATCAGATGTGTCTTGACATAGACTGATGCATTGAAGTAGGGTGACCAACTCTTCCTCTTCATCTTCTTCTGGCATGTGGAAAGAGTTAAAAACATCCTTATAGTTGAACAGCCAATCCGGACTTGTTCCTTGGGAGGATCCGTGTAACGCAAGCATTTTATCTCAAAATGCTCCTCCACCTGATGTGTCGATTTGATGTAAACTCTTTTGTTTGGAGAATTAACTGAATAACCAAGAAAAATCCCTTCAACAGCTTTATCTCCAAACTTTGAGACTTTTTCTTTTGGGATCATAATCAGACACGGACACCCAAACGGCTCTAGAAACTGCAGATTTGGCTTACGGTTATTGAAAAGTTCATAACAGGTCTTGTTCCTTTTCTTAACCGTGAGCACTCGATTCAGAACATAACAATCAGTGCTGACTGCCTCAGCCCAGAATATGATAGGTAGCTTAGAATCAGCCAGCATGGTTCGAGCTGTCTCGATAATGGTCCTATTCTTACGTTCTGCAACTCCATTCTGTTGAGGAGTTCTTGGAGCACTGAACAGATGATCAATGCCTTTCGAGGCACAATATAACTCGAGAGTTGAGTTCTTGAATTCAGTTCCATTGTCACTGCGCAGTCTCTTCACCTTTAAGTTGCACAGATTTGCCAACTTATCTAACAGGTATACCAAAATATCTGTTGTTTCACTCTTTGTGGCAAGAAAGTATACCCACGAAAATCTGGAGTAGTCATCGGTGACTACTAAGCAGTAGGATCGGCCACCAATGCTCTTAGTAGAAATAGGACCAAACAAATCCATATGTAAGAGCTCCAGTGGTGCAGCAATAGAATTCACTACCTTGGACTTATGGGACTTTTTGTGGAGTTTGCCCTTGTGGCATGAAATACAATCATCTTTTAGAGCAAAGGACTATTTTGGAACTCCATTTACCAAATCATTCTTTATAAGAAAATTCATTTTGCGAAAATGAATATGTCCCATCCGTCGATGCCAAAGTAGTGATTCCTTTTTCGAAGCCTTTGACAGGAGACAAGTGTACTCATTTGTAGTCTCCACAGTTCGCATGTTCATCACATAGGTATCATTTCTCCGTGGCGCCCGCATAAGCACCCATTTTTCAGGGATAACGAAACCTGGCTTCAAGATCACACATTCTATTTTTGTGAATGTTGTGGTATAATCCTTATCACAGAATTGTGAAACACTCAGCAAGTTGTGAGTGAGTTGAGCCACATAATTCACATTTTCAAAGCTAACTCTCCCATTACTTAGCGTTCCCTTTCCAGTAATCGTTCCTCCAGTATCTCCAGCAAAGGCAACATGTCCTCCGGCGTGTGGTTTAACATCCATCAGAAGAAACACATCGCCAGTCATGTGTCGCGAGCAGCCACTATCCATATACCATTCACTATCTTTAACATGTTCTGACTGTTGCAACGCATAAAATTAAGGAGATTAGTGAGAAACGGTCACCCAAGGCTTTACAGACTTAGGTCTACCAAGGTCATCAACAATAATCACATCAGATAGAACCTTATATTTTAATAAATTAGAATTTTCATCTAATGTGTTATTGTTGATGACGGAAGAGTCACTAGCAGACTCCTTTCTTTCCCAAACTTTAGATTGTTCGGAAGTTGATTTGGGAACAATGTCGGGCTTTTGTTTTGGCAAAGGTTTTTGCCCAACATTACTTTGCTTTTCAACAGGCTTGGGAGAGTTGGAATAACGCCTAGGTGGTGAAAATGAATTTCTATAAAAAGAAGTTCTAGGCATATCTCTCCCATAGCGCTGATGAGAAAGCTTGGGACAATCACGAATTAAATGTCCTTGCTTCTTGCAGTAGAAACAGGAACGATTCTCAACAATCGGTTGAGGCTGAGGATTTACCGGAGTAGATGATGAGGCATTTTTAGAACAAGCACAGTGTGTGCAAGATGTTTGCCTCAGTTGATTGGTTGAGGGTAAAGGTTTTTTACATGAAATTCTTTCCTTGTTCACATTTAAGTTATCTTTCAAAATCTTTACAGGTGTCTGTAAAGTTTGAGTTTTCTCATTTAAAACCGTTTTCTTGCCCTTATCATTTTGTACTTTAAGGACAGGTTCATTCGTCAAAATCACTTTTTCTGATTTGACCTCAACCTTCTCAACCTTAGGATACTCCTGATGGGTAATATCCTCAATCTCAACTATCTCCTCAACACTAACTGGAGATACAGCTTCAGACTTAACAAACTTAGGCGAAGGATACTCTGGCCGCTTGGTTTTCTTCTTTGCCTGTTTGTTTTGCTTGGTTTCCTTTGACTTGATACCATATAACAATGCATAGTCAACAGGAATCTCTTCAGTGCCTTCCTTAACAGGCATAGGACAGTATTCAGTGGGAGGCGGGACTTCAGCATAGCCTAGTCCTGCCTTAGTTTTGTTATATGTCCTCTGCTTATTAAGGATTTCATTGAAGGCAACTGTAGAAGAAGAGGATCCTAGAATCTTGTTCTTATGATTATCATACTCAATTTTTAAATCAGAGAGTTCCTTATTCAACAATTCAATTTCAGCAAGATAGCTGTTAATAGCATCTTGTTGACTAAAAACCTTTGATTTGTACTTTTGAGTGTCTTGTTTATAAGCCTCAATCTTCTTATCGTAAAGTTGTTCATTAGCTTTTAGGTATTTATTGGACTCATTAAGTTTTGCAACCTTTTCTCTTAATTCTACGTTTTCTTCTTGAAAGCACTTTAAAGATTCAGTTAACTTAATGCATGAAATACAGTTCAAAGGCTCATCAGGTTCATTGCGTACCTCATTAGTAACGTGAGCCATAAGACACTGTTGGTATTTTTCGGCGAACATACTCCAGTCTATGTTTGTAGTCTCGAAGACAACTAAAGCATCAGTTGTCGCTTGTTTCACTTCACCCTTCTCTTGAGCTTTAGAAGCATCAGGCTTCGTAAAACCCGATGGAGGAACTTTGAGTTTCTCGCATTCCCTTGCGAAATGTCCCAAATTTTGACAGTTATAGCAGCGGACCTTGCTCTTGTCAAAACCAAAGCTGGTTTTGTCGTTTCCTTCCAAACTCTTACGTCCAGTCCTTTGCAAGAATTTTTGAACTCTTTTTGAGATCATGGCAATATTCCAGTTTAAATCCATTTGCTCAAGATCATCATCATCCAGTTGAGCATAGTCTTCTTTAGCAAGTTCTAGTGTAGAATTTGGTTGCGAAACCAAATCCTTTTAGGAGCTCAGAAAAGCTGTATAGATGGCAGCTTGTTCTTTAATAGCTAGAGTGATTTTAACTTGATGTTGTGAACCTTGTGAAGGTCTAGAAGCATATACTACCGGATGAGCAGCCGTGACAGTTGATGGTGAATTAGTATCCGAAACAAAAGCCATTCCACCATAAGACTTTCATGTGTTCACTGTTCCTCCATAGAGTGTCGGGTCCTGAAAAAATCTACCCGACTTGCATGCCTTCTTCTTTAGCTCCATAGCATGTGCTTGAAGAACCCCAATCAAATCATCCAATGACATCTTAGCTATCTCTTGACTCTCCTTCAAGAACTGTACTTTCACATCCCATGCACTTGGCAACACATCTAGCAGCTTCTTACTAACCTCCAGTGCAGGAAAATTGTAACCTCCTTCAGTTAACTCACTGACCAACTGTGAGTACCTTGTAAAAAGCCCGGATGCTGTTTCATTAGGGAGAATATCAAACAAATCATATTGTTTCTTTATTAATTCTAATTTAGCCTCCTTGTATCTTTCATTACCTCTACACCTAGTTTCAATTGCCCTCCACAGATCATAGGTGATATCATGACCTTTAAAAAGTTGTAATACATCCTTACTGAGGCACATGCAAATAGCAGAATGTGCCTTCCCCTCTGTGTCATATTCCTTTCTCTCCTCAGGTGTCATGGCTTTGTATGTCCTACAAAGCCATACCACGATAATTACCCTCAGCAACTGAAGCCGTATACCGTTCATTTATTGGACCCAAAGCTCTGGACAATGAAAGTTCACATATTGTTCAAATCGATCACGCCAGTAAGCGTAATCCATATCCTGTGACATTCGCCAAAATCTCAGGTCATTACCGCGCTCGAATTTTAAATTTACAGCATTCCTTCAATCCTAGTGAAACTTAAGGTTATGACTCCTTAGGTTTACTAAAGCCATATAACGACTTAGAGGTTGCTTTGTGAACCATAAGTTCTTTTAGACATGTTAAATTAGGTATCAGATATAAAAATCTGCAATCAACTTAACAAATCATCAACAAGGCTTAAAAATCTGCAATCAGCTTAACAAATCATCAACAAGGCTTAAAAATTTGCAATCAGCTTAACAAATCATCAACAAGGCTTAAAAATCTGCAATCAGCTTAACAAATCATCAACAAGGCTTAAAAATCTGCAATCAGCTTAACAAATCATCAACAAGGCTTAAAAATCTACAATCAGCTTAACAAATCATCAACAAGGCTTAAAAATCTGCAATCAGCTTAACAAATCATCAACAAGGCTTAAAAATCTGCAATCAGCTTAACAAATCATCAACAAGGCTTAAAAATCTGCAATCAGCTTAACAAATCATCAACAAGGCTTAAAAATCTGCAATCAGCTTAACAAATCATCAACAAGGCTTAAAAATCAGCAATAAAGCATTAGTAAATTCATCACTAAGGCCTCTATCCACTAATCCGCCAATGCACTAAAATATACAACATTAGATATACTAAATTAGGTTACTAGGTGCCAAATTAAACAAAGAATAATTTATCTCAATGCTTTAACAAAATCCTTATCGAATCGCAAACAATATTCCCGTGACTCAACAATGTAAATTTCATCGGATAAATAATACGTAAACATCAAACTTAGAAAAATTAAGTGTATGATAATTTAATTCAAGAATATAGAATTATTAACTTTTAGAACTCAAATATGAACCACCAAATTACCTCAAAATAAACCTTTTAAAAATGCAAACATTTACACACTTTTAATACAAACTAATTATACAATATTAATACATATTATTTATATATAAAAAAAAGAATAATGATAATAATAACCTCCTAAAAATCAGCCAACCTCCCCCTCTTTCCATTCAAATTATTTCTTTTCCCTATACCTTTCATTATTTCATTCATTTTCCCAAAACCAACTCTCACACTATTCACTTCTTCTCTCTCAAAAACACACACAAACTCTCTCTAAACTCTCTCTAATTTCCAACCCCATTTCAAAGAAAAATCCAGAGATTAAAGGTGTGTTTAATCAATTTCAAGAACACAAAGGTAAACTAGAACACTAACACTTGTAATCTTTCACTTTCTTGCACTTCTACTTCATAAAACTCGGATTTTATGCCTTCTATATGGTTAAAATCCTCATAAAATGCTTGATGTTTGTAGGTTATACCTCTACACATCAATATGTGTTAAAAAGAGAGGATAACCCATTATCAAACCGAAAATCGAGTGAAAAATCATGTTATTGTTTGTAATCTTGTTAGATCTTGTTTATCTTTATGTAAAAAGCTTGTTTATATGTTAATAATCATCTCTAACACATCAAGGATGTATTTCAACACCATGCATTTGTTAGAACATGGATCTAAAGGTCAAAGGATCAAGAACCACTTTTATTTAATGCTTAATGTTTTTCATTTTGAAGAAAACATCATTTTGAGGCATGTTTAGTTGCTGTCCAGAAAGTTTCATCTACTTCAACAATTTTTATAAAAATCATTTCTTCATGCAAATGGGCGTTTTTATATTCAAAAATCAAGTTCTGGAAATAAGCTTTCCAACCATATAAGCCTCATGTTCATACGAGTTCATTTGATATTTTTAATAATTTTTGTGAATAAAGATGTATAAGCTGTTACGTTAGGTCAGAAACTTTTCTCTCAATGTGTTAATCATAACTGGAGCATTACAACTCCAAATGACTTAAAACCAACGCCAAAAGTTTACAAATTTCATTGGCTACAACTTTCAAGAAGACTATTTTATTGATTCCATGTACATTTTGCTCAGAAACAATGATAGCATGCATGTGTTTAAATCCGACTCCAGAAGATAAAAGTAAAATCTAAAAATTCTTGGGCTTCTATATTGGTTCTGTAAAAATTACACAAAGTAGATAATATATTTTAGAACATCTGTAATTTTTCCCTTATTTGAATTTGGATCAGAAGCATTTTTAATAAATCCAACAAACAGGTGTAAGATTTCTGGAATTAAGATTATGGACTGATTTTGGTAAAAGTTGAAAGCCGACACTTACGGACTTGCTATTTTGAGATATCATACACTTGTATAATCATTATTATATTCAATGCGATTATTGGACATTAACAAAACTTCGAAAACAAACAAACCATTTTGACACTTTGTAATCTAAATATTTAGATAAGCAATCCTATCAAACCTAATTTACCAAGAAACTAATTAGAGACCTCGTGTTCATAGGACTTGGATAGGAGTCATACCCGACAAGCACGCGCGCTACATTCATCATTTACTCTTACGCTCAATTGTGAGTTTTCACAGCCCGTTTTTACTTGTTTATTATTTTGGGGTGAAAAGCAAGATCCTAAATTTAACTAAATTGGTTGTACTCTTTATGAACTTGTTGAACTCTTACTATACTTTTTATGCGAATTGGTGCATACTATTGTTATGCTTGAGTACTATCGTGCTAAAGTCCCCGGAAATACCTGTTACACTACCTATTAACTCGTCCGAGAGCCAGACGAGCCGTTGATATTTATGGATAGCGCTATTTAGGGGGAAACCACTCCTCACTCACAGTGGTCGTGAGTGCATAGTATCACCTTACTCATGTTAGCGATAGAACATGGAGCTTGGGGCATGTGTCGGTTGAATCGGTTTAGTAGTGACCTCAATTGCATTAACACTCTTGTATATTACCTTTCATATTCGCAACTATTACAACCAATCATTTTTATTCATGCAATTTATGAACAAAGCTTTTAATTCATTTGTTTGTAACACTAAACCTGTGTACTCACCAACTATGACCATAGTTGACCCTTTTGTTTTATCATGCTTTTCAGGAGAACGACAGTAAGGTGCTGATGCCCCCCCAGCGGTCGGTAAGGATTTTAACCCTTGTCGTTGCACCGGCTACTGGCGGCGGGCATCAGTGGGTGTTTTAAATTTGCATTTGCTTGGCCTAAGTTTTCCCTAACAATGCTAATCCTAAGGGTGAGCAAGTGTTAGGTATGACCTAGAGCCGTTCTTCAAACCGACTGAATTGAAACTAAGGCGTGGCAGATGAGGGCTTTCAAACTAGTGAAGGGTTTATAAAATAATAGGGGAGTTTTGGTTTTTCTATTAACTAACTTAGGCAAATAAATAAATAAAAGCGAAATAAAAATAAAAGATAAAGCAGATGAAATAAAGATAGTGTTTGTTGAGATTTCGTTAATTAAGTTATGGGATGATGTTTGGAGAAACTGTGTTGAAAGATATTTGTTAATTATTAATCTTGAATACTCGTGATGTAAACACTAGATTCCCTACTAATTAAAATCCCATTAGCTTGTCACACCGGGAGGTAGGTTATGGTAACATCACAAAGTATTTAGAATAATGAGCAAAATCTTAATTATGGTTTAATAATACTTTCATATGAACGGGAACAAAATCTTAAGGTACTAGATATAACCGAATCATATAACGATTCCTCGTCATCCTAACATATTCATGTATTTAAAAAGTTCATTAATGACTTTAAACCAGCCCTTGCTTAAGACTACCCAATAAATCCCCTAGTTATTCACAGCGTTCCTCACTTTAAGTGGTTCCACCGCTTCAAACCTTGACCATGTCTTGTCCTACGATAATCCCCCATGTAGCCTTGCGGTTCCATAGTTTCATACCTTTGACAAATTATATTAACACAGATGACTGACTACCTTTTAATTGGACGTCGTTAAAAAGGTGTTGTAATCACGTTTATTGGTGGAAAGGCGATAGATTAAATTGAAGTTTAAAAGTCTATTTAGAAAGGTTATTAAACTAGGTTTCTCATTTTATATGTTAGTCCGTAATATAACTACCTTCGGTCGTTACTCGACTTCCATACATTTGTATTCCACCTTGAAGTGTTTCCAGTACTATATCGAATAACAGTCGAATAGGGGCCATCATATTACTTCGTAATATTGTACCATTTCATAATATGACTACCTTCGGTCGTTCCTTGACTTCCATACATTTGAACTCCACCTTGAAGTGTTTCCAGTACTATATCGAGTAACAGTCGAATAGGGGCCATCATATTACTTTACGATAATTAAGACCGTTTATATTGTACCACTATGATAATCCTAAGGCAATAATCAAACAAGAACATGCAATAAGACGATTAAAGAGATACTACCGATCTTTAATATTTAATTATAAATCATCCCATAATTAATTAACTACATCGCAAACAAACACAACAAGTATACTACTCTCTAATCATGGCAATAACTAAATCTAGCATAATCAATAAAAACGTAATTAATTAAGATAGATAGGGATAGAAAGAACCAGGATTAAATGCGAGAGAGAATAGACTTGAATTAATTGACACAATTCCGAGCATACACCGAAGATTACTATGCGTTCCGCACTTTCCTTCTACTTCTAATAAAACTCCTAAACTAGTTTACATACTAGTTAAAACTAATCTAAAGGAAGAAATATAGAGTGAGAAAGTGGGAGCTTATTTCTAGAGTGAGAAAGATAAGCTAGGAAGGTGTGTTTTGCAAATGAGCCTCATGCCTCTTATTTATAGAGGAGTTTTGGTGCATTTTAGCAAATGGAAGCACACATTAGCAAAAGGTGGGAAAGGTAGTGGCACCACGTACAAAAGGCGAAAAAGGTAGTGGCACCAGGTACGAAAAGTAGGAAAAGGTCTAGCACCGGGTACGAAAAAGGACAAAAAGGTGCAATCCGTGCTGGTGGCGGGCAGCAGCCGGCGGCTGGCTGCCATCGGTGGCGGCTGGGTGGCTGCCGGCGCCGGCTGGCTGCCAGCTGCACCAGCCTGCTGCCGGTTGCTTCGTTTCTCGATTCGTACGTGTTTTCTTCGTTTCTCGATTCGTACGTGTTTTCTTCGTTATGCGTCCGTTTTCGTTGATTCTTTTTGCGTTGGATTTGTAAATCAAAAATGAAGCTTTTGGTGAAAAGAAATCCCAAAAATATGTCTCTGAACTTTAGATGTGTCGTACGAATCGTTTGGATCTTCTGGCGTACGTAGAATCTTCATTCTTCGTTCGTTTTTGTTGATTCTTCTTCTTTTGGATTCGTAATTTGAAAACGAACATCTTGGGTGACATGGATGTTGGTTATGGGCACTTTTATCTTGAAATCTCGTTTTGATACCTTGAATCTTCAAACGTGCGTGGAATCTTCGTTTTTCATTCGTTTTGCTTGATTTTTGTCGTGCAACCTTGTTTTCACCATCTTGGCATAATATCATTGATTTGTACTGTTTTTGAGTTTAAAATGCCAAGAATT